>JAMPIT010000862.1:5693750-8552500 GCA_026261815.1 Monarcha castaneiventris obscurior
ACATCCTCACTATAGTTACACGAAAAGTTAATTTTTGTCTTCCTAGTGGCTGTCATTTCTCACTGCAGAATAAATGATGCCTCAGCTTCTTAAAAACCCAGATGTGTTTCTGATACTGTTCCCATAAACTTTAACCATTAACATCGGAGAGAATTTAATAAACCAAAGTTTCACAGTCTTGTTACCTCATTACAGTTGTTCCTCAGCACCACGGAGCCACTAAGGCATTTCTCATCACTACATAACTTTCAGGCTACTTCTCCCAATTTCATAGATGACAAAGCAGAAAGCTGCACAGCTCGTGTAAATCACTGTACACCTAAAGCCCCACCAAACTCTGCTGCTGAATCATAAATCAAATACCAGCCCTGCCAAGCCCTACTTTGTCCCAGCATAATGTGTGGTGAGAAAACACAGAATCACAGAATCATTGGGAACAACCTCTGGAGATCATCCCGTCCAGCCTCCTGCCAAGTCAGGGTCTCCCAGAGCAGGTGACGCAGGAAGAGATCCAGGTGGCTTTGGAATGTCTCCAGAGAGGGAGATTCCATGACCTGTCTGGGCAGGTGTTCCAGTGCTCTGCCACCCTCAACATAAAGAAGTTCTCCCTCATGTTGAGTGAAACTTCTCGTGGCTCAGTTTATGGCCATCAACTCATCATAACATGAAGGTATGTCCATCTGTCTGATCACAGATATTTATCCTCTTTCCCTTTTCTGAGTGCACCAAACAGCTGCAAATCAAAGGTCTTTTATGACCCATTTCTGGGGTCAGAAATGCAAAGCTGAGACCTTTCATAATTCAGAGAGAGAGAGCACACCCATGTGCAGCCAGCATGTACACATGTCCAGAGAGGATCTGCAGTAATGCACAGACTCCCAGAACCAGACTGTAACCTGCAGTATCTGCTGGATACAACTTCCAGTTCTGCTGATCCTACTGCTTCCAGCTTCCAATTCTGTTCATCCTACTCCTTCTGATTGTTCAGGGAAACAGAAGCTGTTTTATGGAAGAGAGAATACAGCTGAAAATCTGGAGGATTTCCACAGCTGGCAAGAGGTGGGCAGAGCGTCAGAGTTGTGGAAACTCTTAAGGTGTGGCTAAGAGATGTCTCTTGTGTGGCATAAGCAGGGGCTGAGCCTTCACTCCCAAAGTGGCCTTGGGTTCACCCCCTTGCCCCAGCTGTTCCAGAAAGCACCGCTCCCTGGAGTCCTCTGCCCTGCCCTGCCTTACCAAAGGCCACTGCCGACCAAATTCAGTCTGGCCAAATTAAAATTTCTTTGTTTTCTCATTGTCCAAGCACACTTGGAGCTTTCCACCCCATTTTCCATGTACTTTCCTCTCCAGCTCTTTAACCTTTGCAGCTACAAGAAGAAAACTTTCCAAACACTTCCTTGCATGTTCTTCCGCTGGCCTTAAATGCTAATGTATTGTACAACTCTGCCATGTGCCCAGGGACCCTTTACATTATTTAAAGGCTGTCAGTCAGGTGTGAACCTTTCCATTGATTTACCATTCACTTCTCATCCTCTCCTGGATGCATTAGGCAGCTGCAGCCCGCCACTGGTATTGAGGAATAACAATTCCATTCGTTTGAACCTGACTTAGAGCGGCTCACTTTTGCAGCCCATATAATTCTCCTTACTGTGGTTTGTGTGACATTAATGACAAAATAAATAATTCAGCATGGTTTTCACCTAAATGTAGCCTTGTCAGAGACTAATACACAATCTTTGCTAGCTTATTTAACAAAACAAGCCTCTGAATGGTGCTTTTAAAAGCTGAAACTCTCATTTTAATGGAATTTGGTGGCAAAACTCCCCCGAGACCCAATGGTAACTAACAGGCACAATCTTCCCACTCCTGATCCTGCCAACCCACCTTCTCATGTAGCCCTGGTATTTTTGCTCTGCACCCACCCAGCAGGTCTGTGCCTTCTTACCCTGCGCCTCTTAGGCTGGCTTTTTATGGAGCTGCACTTAACTTGAAGGGGCCATAAACTGAAGCTGAACAGCACCAGGGATGTCTGCACAGGGAAATCAGGGGAAAAGAGAACACTTAGTTCACTAATGAGACCTGACAGTGAGGCTTCAGGAATGAAACCACTCCTGTTCTTGCTCTCAGCGTGGTGGGTTTAGTGACACACCAAGCCACTCCAAGCATTTCAGGAGGGCTGCTTGGCTACAGAAGGTCTGTAACAGGATCAATATAAAAAAAAAAAATTTAAAAAATTCACCAATTTTTTTTGACATTCATAACAAAGTTTCCAGTACCTTCACTGAGGCCAGGATATGCCTCTCAATACCCACTCCCCCAGTCCCTCTACAGCATGCTTTTCCTCCATTTCTCACACTCATTCCTACTTGTCCTGTGTTCAATAATGCTGTCTCTGAGCTGCTGTGCTAAAACTGGTGTCAATAGCTGTAGAATTTATGCATAAAGGAACACTCCCACCCAGAAAAACCTTGCATCTTTTCCTTAAAGCAGTGCTGCTTTCCCTTAGAAATGCATTGGCTCTAAAATGATCTCAGGGTTGCCCTGGCATTAAGACTCTTATTTCCTCATGACTTTATGCTCACCTCCTTTTCTTCTTTTCCCAGGAAAACCACTTAGTTTGTCTGTAAGCAACACATGCAGAGACAGCATATACATCATGCCAAATTATTCTCCCCTGGAGCAAGGTCAATTTAATATTCAGATTGGCTTTTCATTCATCTTGGGGCTGCAAAGTGATTTTGTTTTCTTTCAGCTTCAATTTACCTAAACTATCAGTATCTGATTTTTGATTTTGCAGACTAGACTGCTATCCACTCTTTTTTCCTTATGTCCATGGAGTTTGTTTTTCCTGTTATCCAGCTGCAGCTGCTGTTTGCAAAGACCACAGTGTGCATTAGGTAGTTGATGAAATAAAGCCTAAGGAATTCTCACGGAGAGAGGAATCATTAAAGTTTGTGATTTCAAAATCATGAGTTGCCCATTGACTTCAAAATAGGATAATAATGAATAGATGATACATTTCAAAGTATATTCTAAGGAAAATGGCTAATGGTTTCCTTGGAGCTGGAAATGATGCTCTAGGAAAGGGATGCATCTGGCCCCAAAAACAACTGTGACTGAGAGGGAGTGAGAGACAAGCAATGCATCCTTTTGGGTTTTCTTCCCCAACTGTAACACACTGACCATGAAGTTTCTTACAACTCAGGTCCCTTGACAGCCCATACTTCCCTTGGGAATCCCTTCAAGCCCCACTCCACCATGCTTTAGCCCCTTCCTTGTTCTCCCAGCACAATTTCTAACCTTAAAGATAACCATAACTCACCCATAACCATACAGTAAGTGCTCTATCATCTTGCAAAGAGGCGTGTCCAAAAAACTCTGGCTCCTTAACAGAAATAGCCTGGTTTAAAGTCCCGACTGGCTAAACAATGGGGTTAGTTCAGAGGCTATTGATCTATTAAGCCAAAAGCTAGAGTTTAACATGAAGAGTCTCAGTTCTGAATGATATTAAGGTTACCTGCTCAGTATTGATTCTATTCTCATCAGTGACATCAGC
The DNA here is from genome assembly GCA_026261815.1 of Monarcha castaneiventris obscurior. Taxonomy (NCBI): domain Eukaryota; kingdom Metazoa; phylum Chordata; class Aves; order Passeriformes; family Monarchidae; genus Monarcha; species Monarcha castaneiventris. The sequence goes on from JAMPIT010000862.1 coordinate 5,697,304, forward strand.
TCAACCAGGAATGGGCAGATAGAGGGGCCCAGAAAATTTCTTTAAAATGAAGGAAACTGACACCGTGGGGACATCAGCACTGGTCTCATAAAGTGTCTGACATGGAAACAAAAATCAAAGTGGCCTTTTTGTATAAATGATCCAAGAAAAACACTGCATCCAGCAGAGAACACCTGATAGCACAGTGGAGCTCTTGCAAAGGGTTCTATTCCTGCGCATACACACAGTTTGCAGCCTGATTTGCTCAGCACCAGCTTTAGTTTAACTGTGCATTTAGTCTGAATTGCACGCAATACTTACGGAAGCACACGTGGGATTGACACAAATACCAATGAATTACTCAGATCTGGAGTTATGACAATGACACCAGGAAACGAACTCTCAGGAGCTTTAAGAGAGAGAAAGAGAAATCTAAAAAAAAAAATTAAAAAAAAAATCACTGGTGCCTTTTATTTGAGTTCCTGATATTTTCAGCTTCTAAAAACATTACCTCAGTTAACTCTGCACTAAACTTTCTTATGATAGGAATAAAGTTCTTTTTTTAACAAATAAAAAAGCATTCTCCCTGGCACAGCGGCCCTGCTATCATATTAAAGGCAGCTCCCAGGGTAGAGCTATTCCAGATTAGAGAGAATTTTCATTGGAACCAGAGGCTGGATTGCACTTTTCATTTCTGTACACCACGGCAGACAGGAGCAACTGGCTGGGATCCTTCAGGAGCGGTGCTGTGCTGGTAAGTGGATTGACTGCACTCAGCAATGCAGCAATTCCCAGTGACCCCATAAACTGCAGCCCAGCAAACACTGACCAGTGCCTGATCTCGTTTAGCACTCACTGCGGGGGCTTGTGACTTCCCCTCGCACCTCGGTCCCCCCAGGAAAGGGCTGTGACAAAGGGAGGGAGGCCTGGAGCTCACTGCAGGAGCTGACTCCTCACAGCAATGACTGTTTTGCTCCTCTAAAACAGTTGCTGGGGGGTTTTGAAGGCTGAACTCTGCTGTGCCTTAAGCCTGACAATGAGCAGCATTTTGTTGCTTTGCTCCCGGCTCTTCCACCCAGCTGGGACACCAGCACCCCACATTTTGCTCTTCATGCCTCACTGTCCCTTGCCCATTAGCTTTGGGGCTGGGGAGGATGATGATGACTCTTCCCAAGCCCTTGTGCCAGCTTGATCACAAAGATCAGGGTGACTCAGTGACGGCGTAGAAAGTTTTGGCTCCTTTGAGAAGACACTCTTTAAACCCAGCATCCCTGGCACCAGCTGAGCAATGAAATGCTCACAATGAAGTGCTCGTGCCCCGCAGCGCTGCCGAGGCAAGCAGGGCACAGCCCCCGTGCTCTCCAGCAGAGCCAGGAGTCAGTCCTGCTGCCAAACCCACGCACAGCCTCCTCCCACACCTCAGAGACACTCGGGGTGCCTTTGTCAGCACAGCACAACACAACAGTTGCATGAATACCCACAGATACTGTCAAGGACAGCAAAGAGCAACCAGCACAGCCAGCCCTGCTCTAAATGCTGCCGGAATATTTATAACCTGAGTGTTCTGCCTAGGGAGCTGCAGCCTAATTTAGGCTCCTTTTTCCTGCTTACTTTCCTCTCCTCAAATACATGATCCTTTCCCATCATTAATCTTCAGACTCTCATACTTCCAGTGTCCTGAACTTGTATTTCTCCTTATAGGCACAAGCTGTCCTCCTACTGCATGGAGCAACTGACCTGGTCACCTTTCCTGACAACACTCACAGCTCCACAGGATCAGGCCCATGACATGGAATAAATCATTCCCAGGTGTCTTTGCACACACTTGAACAAGGTTCGTAGAAGTGGTTTCACACAAGGGGCTGCCCAGCCCCAGCTGTACGCTCCCACCCTGGTTTCAGAGGGATCTCCAGAATTATTCCTACTCTTTCAATAATTTTCACCAGACCAGAAGTCGGTCCTGCTCCGCACAAGTGATTGTGCTGCTCTTTTCATCTTCCCCAAGCTCAGCCAGTGCAGTTCCATGCCCTGGAACAGATATTAAACGCAAGGGGATTTTAGGAAATTAACTGGCAGCCCTGAGGCTATGGGGAAGAATTTTTCAGCAAAATCAGCACCAGATTTGAAGCAACATTAAAGTCCTGACAGAAGCAGGCACGGGCATGCAGAAATTCACAGCTCCTACGGAGCTGTTCCACTCAATGCAGCCTCTGCCCCAGGTACCACAAGGTGAGGGAGGGAAGGATGCACAGCCTGGGGCATTCTGCTCAGCCTGGGTGAAGGATGTCCTGAAAATGGCCCCCATCCCTCTGTGACAGCCTCTGATCTCCTACCTATGTGTCCTCTGTGCCTTTTGAGGCTCATGTTCCCCTCAGAGGTTCTTTTCATGCTCTGTCTTTGCCACAGCCTCTAGAAACGTTGTGTCTGCCCGGCGCTAAAAGCCGAGATTTCTGGGCTTCTCTTAGCTTGGCCTTTGAGAGGAGCACAGCTCATTTCCAGGCCTAGGAAGAAATGTTTTCCTTGCCTTCAGCTAGTGATGTACATCATACACAGGAACAGCGGATTTAGGACTTCGCCAGTAACTGGTATTTCCTATTATGTAGGAAACATATCTGTTTCAAAGATGCTCTTTTAGATAGATTTTGTGGACTAAGTAGAGGTAAGCAGAGGGATGCTGCAGGAGGGCATTTTGTTAATTAAAAAAAAACCAGACAGAGTTTACTGGCTGAAACCACTGACCCTCACCAGCACTGTAATGGGAAAAATTATCCAAATGTTTTCATTTCGTATTTCAAATTATAACTCAAGCCTAAGTAAAGGTATTAAAAAATCAGGTATTGAAAAGCCCTCAACACTCCCAAGAAAAATCAAGGACTTTTAGTTTTGCAAGCTAACAAATAATTCAGTTAGTCACCCAGCACTAACGTGAGGGCAGAGAGCCGAAGCTTTCCCTGCCATCAGCGTGGGGGAGATTTAGGTGGGTAATTCCATTAGTACTCTGGAAGTCCCTTCACATAAATCTTTGTGGCATTAATGAGGAAATGAGGCATCAATGATACAAGAAATTTGGTTCCTTAGCTCCACTTGAGGATCTCAAGCAAGGACATACTCAGGTTTCCCACCTCTGCCAAGCGTGGCTTGTGCATCCCTAAATTTTCACACAGGCTCAGGGCCTGGGCTGCACTGCAGTGGTTTACAGGCTTCACAGTGGCCCTGGAAGAAGGGAAATGTAAATAAACCCTTGCAAGGAACAAGAAACACAAGTGCCATTCCCTCAGCATTCACAAATTTGGATGCTCTTAGAAGCTGTGCATGAAATTGCTCAGTAAAAAGGAAGAGAAGGAGTTAAGCGTTCAGGAGTGAGCAGATCTGCTCCGTGCAGCAAAGGCACAAAGCTCTTGACTCCGTAACATCCTCACCAAGTAATTGTGTGAAGGCTCTCGGTGTCGCAGCCATTGTTTCATCTCCTTATCGGCAGCACACACTGCCGCCGGCCCTGCGGCGCTTCCCTGAGAGGGCTCCCCCCGGGAGGCTCGGGATGTTCACACACGCAGCCCCAGCAGGATGAAAGCGCTCCCAGCCTCTGCCCATCTTCCTGCAAGCTCTCTCTGCAGGCTTGCACAATGAGGAGCAAAGGAACAGGTTTTGCTTTTAAGTTAGAAAAGTAGCACGGCTGCTGGGGAAAAAAAAAAAAAAGAAGGAAAAAGGAAAAAAGCTGGCTGCTTTTCCAGTGGTGGGTCTTCCCAGGAAAGCTCCATCTCTTGGCCTGCTAGACCTAGAGAGAGATAGGACCTGCCGGATAAAATACTCGATGTTTTCCAGCATCTGCTGCCACATAATCACACCAAGCTTATTTACAATTGAAATCACAAATTATTCCAAATATTGGTCTTATTTAAAAAAGACAACCTTTCTCCAGTGCCTCAAAGGGTGACTAAAATAGCAACTACCTGAATGACAAACACCTACTTTCCTGAAATTTCTGTGTGCAAGGCCACAAAGACTGCCTCCCATGGGAAGACAGGAGCTCAGCAGACTGCAGCTGAAGGAAAGGACAACAGGACAGCCAGGGCTAACAGGAAGGGACCACAGAACCCTGCACATATTCTCCTCTTCAATACCTGGAAGGATTTTTTTTTTTCCTAACTGTGAAGGGAAAGGAATTTTGTGGTGGCTAGATGAGTTTTTGGTTCTACAGTACACCCTCTCTCTTCTTCTCCTGATGTACTGGGGAAAAAACCAGACCAAAAAAGCAAGTTTGGTTCTTGATGTCTCTTCCCTCTGACCTAGCAATGCTCCTCACTTACAACTTTCACAATTTCAAAGGAACTTCTGATTGTGCTTCAAGCCCTCAGGAGCACAATTAAGGGAAGGTACACCTGGGCACATGGATCACAGATCCAGCACTGTTCTGCTGGGCTGCTCGTTTTAAGCTTTGATCCTCTTCTCAGTGCAAGATGCAGAAGCAACTAACAAAGGAAAATCTCTCTCCCTTCCCAACCAAATCCTCAGCTCTTTCCTGCTGGTTGGATATGAGTCCATGTCCCAACCTGGCAGGCACAACTTCCCCCATGTTGTGCTACCATCACTGCACTAAGCCAAGCAACTGGAAGGAAAGTTGGCATGATGCACTCCTTCTCCACTCAGCTGAGTTTGGAGGCTAGAGACATATGATGAGTGTTTATTTTTTGCCTTTCCAATGCTACTTCTGCTTGGGAAGAAAAGCTCTGCAATAAGCTCAACCTTTGCAAGAGTCCCAGAAGGTGCAACTGAAGCTTTCGTGGTCCATGCTTCCATCTCCTAGCCAGGCCTTTGCACACATGGATTAACACAAGTCCAGCAGCAATTATAGGGCCTTGCCTTCACACAGGAGACGTGCAAGTGCTGTGGCTGCAGCTGTCCTGGCCCCAGCTTGGCCAAAGGCTTGGCTAGATATGGTTTGAGTGGTGCTGTGCCTCTCACCAAAAATCCAGCTCTGCTGGAGAGGAGTTGGAAAAGCTCATACCACCCCAGAGCCTCCTCTCCCAACATATTTATCCCTCCGGGCTTTACAAACCATTTTTGCAACTATGTTGGCAGCTCGAGGATTATTGTATGTCTCATGATATTGGGTGGCGGTTTTAATGAAACGTGCAGCTCCTGGGGAATGAAGGAATCCCAGGGTCCATATAAAACCAATTAAGTCTTCTAATTGCACATGCAACCTGAGAACACCCAGCAAGAAAATCCTCAAGGATGGAAATCTGAAGGTAAATAAAGACCCTCTTCCTTCCCTGTGCAATTTTCGTGTAAGGAAATGCTCTCAGGGTTTTCAAGCTAATGACATGGGAGGCCTGAGTCACACGTACAAAGCTTCAGTTTAGAAATACTAATATTAATATAAAACAGGCTGGCAGGGAGAGAAGATAACAATGGCTTTAAGCATTAATAATGGCTTATTTTTATACTAATAATAAGATTAAAGCACTTGGAAGCAGGTAAAACACATACCTCGACAGCAGCCATTGGAAACAGGGTGACACAAGGCAGTTTAACAGCCAGGCAGAATTACCAGTTGCATCCCTTTGACACTGATATATCACCAGGGTGTGAATTCAGTAGGATTCAGGAATTAAAGGGCAGCTCTGGAGTATCTGGAATAGAAGAAAAACATACCTGAAGTTTAAATGAAAACTAGAGCACTGTGACTTATGTCAAGTTTAGCTCTGGAAATTAATATCCTACCCTTTCCTAAATCTTGAAGCCTAGGAGTCAGCAAGGAATAAAACCTGCAGTATTTATGATTTAATGGGAAAGGGCTTGTCTGTTTTCACAAATCCAGCTGGCTTGCAAAAGGAAGGGAATAAGGATGGCCAAAGTCTCATATTCTAACTGTAAATGAAGATTCCTTCCCCCATTGTTTTCTGGTTATTAAGTTCAAGTTGAAAAGGCAGTTTTCCTTATGTGTACACACCCACACAGTTAATTGGAAGTAAAAATATGTCTGTTTATGGCCAGGAGTGCTACCCCTGTTTGGGAGAAACAGGTTATTGTGCAAAATTCATGTAATTGGTTTCCATAGCCCAAAGCAAATCAGAAATAATTTCTCATAGTAGAGGAGCAGATTTATACTGAAGTGTCCCTTGAAATTTCTCATTCAAAGGCTGATGGCTCTAATGACTGCCTTCAAATTGCTATCAGTAAAAGTCTCTGCAAAGATGAAATTCAGCATGCAATTTGGCAAACAGATGTACGCTCCCAGCCTTCAGCCCCTAATCTAATCTGGGCTCTAATTTCTCTTTGTGTAGATTTGTAATGTACACAGGCTTGATCTTAATAAGGCCATTAGCACAAGGAGATTTGCTCAGGCCCACAAGCATCTGCAGAAGGAGATCCTGGGTGCAGTCGGCTGGCACCAGGCCAGCCCCATCCCTCACTGGTGTCATTCAGGCATAAAGGGATACTTGGATATTCCCCCTTCCCTGCAGGCCTCTGGCTGACCCCAGCACAGCCCCGTGCACAGCCCCAAACCTCAGTCCCAGCTCAGCCCGGCCCATGCCTGGACGAGTGCATGCTCCTGGATGAGGAGCTGTTCCCAGAGCCTGGGAGAGCCTCCCTGCCCCAGGCAATCAGTGTTTCTTCTGATGCTTCCCCTGCTGACTGAGCCAGGGCCACCAGGATGGCAGAGCAGGAGCAAGTGAATTCCCTGCTCTTCCATTCCCCCTTCCCTTGCGGACGAGCTGCCCGCATTCCGCGTGAGGAGCCGCCTCTGATTAAATTGAATCAAACGTCTGTGTTTACGAGACGTTTTGACCGACAAATGATTTTCCCTGTCAGACTGAGATATGACAATGATGATAACTCAAATGTCTCCAGTCAAATGGCTTTGGAAAGCTTTGCTGCCATTACAGTCCGTGAATGTCAACGGGTTTAGCTAAGTGCAGGCGAAGACTGATGGCAGCACTTTCTGCATCTCCTTCTCCCACCAGAGAGCTCTCTGTAATGCTGGCTGGCAGGCCTGCCCCAAGAAAGGAGGGAAAGAAGACACTGGACATTATTCTTACGATTTGCACTATAGTGAATTTATCTTTGCTCTGCCCATTAAAATCAGGTTGCAGAAGATGTGTTAAACACTGAATTAATTTCCTTCTGAAAAGAGAGATCTCCCTGGAATGCTGAGGTGTCTAGACACCTGAAATATACTCTTAGAGTAAGTAATGACACTACTATTAAAAGAAAATTCAAAACAACATCATTAAAAAACATAAAACCCTGTAACAGAATTACAAGTCATTGAAGTAAATGAGTGAATGCAAATCCTGACTTTGAGTCTTGTTTATCAGCCAGCTGTTTCTGGGACAGGAGCCCCAAAATTCCTCTGGTACTCTTGTGGGAAAGCCCAGGAGCTTGCCACTGCTGCCACATTTAGCCTGCACCACCCAGAGACAGCTCTGAGCTACATTTTGAAGCCTTGCTTTGCAAACATAAAAGATAGAAATGGCTGCTTTTGCTTTTTTGAACCCTTTCATCCATCTTTAAAATCGAGAGAGTGTGGCAGTTCTGCTTAGCATAAAGCAACAAAACAGGTGAGGACAGCTCAGATACTGTGTTGAACTACCATCCATCACTCCGTATCTCTGCCTTCCTGTGTGGCTTCCCTAAGTGTGGCTATCCTGCCTCCTTCCTTTGCTCCCTCTCTGCTTATTTTCTTTCCAGGGAGATATCATGAGGAAATGAGGAAAGCAGAAAGGGAGAAGGAAGAAGGGCACAGTGCAAACACTCTTCTGCATGGAAAGAGGAGGAAGGAGGAGAAGGAGGAAGAAAACTTGGGAAATAGCATGAGGCTGAATAATGTGCTGGGAAAAAATATACAGCAGCTGGATTTGCTGGGTGAGAAAGGAATACAAGAGCAAACTGAAAACTAGCCCCAAAAGAGCAGGCCCTGGTGGAATTCAATGGAAATATGAACAAACTAAATATTGGTAAGAAAACAATGTAAGTAAAGCAACAGGGTAAACACGCAGAGCTACAGTGAAAGAGCACAGATAATTCTCCATATTAAAAAAGACAACATTTTTGCTGAAGGAAAGTAGCAAAGACTATTGACAAAAGCAGTTTCAACTGGAAGTCACTGAAACCACTGGAACTTTTTGCAGTGTCTTCGACAGACTCTGTACTAGACCCTCAGCCCTTCTTGAGGAAATAATTGTGGGATGAACCAGGTGTGCAAACAGCCATGGGCTGCTCTTATGTTGTCTTGAACAATGCAAAAATAATCCACAAAGTAGAATTTAAGATGCCTCATTCATGCCTAGTAATCACCTTGTTTATTCACATGAAGAAAAGGGGCCCAAACCTATGTCATATCCAGGAATCTGAGAGTTGGAATCAATGCCTATCCAAGCAACAAGACTTGTTGCAAAGATGGAAAACCTTAGAGAAGGCCAGGTAGCTGGATCTCTCCAGCACTGCGGTGACAGGGGAGCCCTTTGCTTTTGTTCCCTGTCCAGCACACATCTGTGCAGAACAGGCACCCGAGAGAGGAAATCCTTGGCAGGAGCTGACAGGAGGCTCAGGGACAACTGATCAAATTCTAGGCTTGGGGCTGCTGAAGGACTGGTACTGAGCTGTGTTGGTGAAGGCTGGAAACGTTACTCTTAGGTAGGCACCAGTTAGCAAAACGTCCCTGCTTTGGTCTAAGTGGTGCAAGCAAACCCTTGAGATGAGTCACCTTCCTCAGGTACCTGCTATCTATGGGCAGCAGGAGCTTTCTCTGCATCACTGCACCCGCCCTCATCAGCTGCAAGAAAGGCCTGACACAAGGGGACCTGCTGAACAGGAAGTCTGTGCCAAGGGGGAAACTCAATCATTCCTATTGCAGACTAAAGAGGGTGAGAGGATTTTCTACATCTGGGGAATTCACCGCTCTATCCTGCTGTTGCAGTTTTCCCCCTTCTAATAATAATCTGTTATCCCAGAGGCACTACCACCAGTGCTGTAGTCTTACTTTTTAAAAAGAATTTTTAAAAATCTTCTCTGCTGTAATATTTCACAAACAACAAATGCACTTATGATGATATAGTAAGAAACCCCCCCAAGTGCTTCCAGAGCCAGAGAGATTGATAGACTTTGCCATGGTCTGTGGGACCTTAGCCCTCATTAAGGTCAAGCTAAATTACCTTACAAATAATTTAGCCTCTACCCACAGCTCCTTGATTCTGAACTGATGGATTATGCAGCCATTAATCAGCTAGAGATCTGGCCTTTGCTTTTGACATTCAGAAGGTAAACTTACTCCATGCTGGCCCTCTTATTGAGTTTCTCAGATACATTCATACTCATGAAAGAAAAGCAAAAAAGAAAAAATCTCATCCCTACTAAGCGCTGATGATTCCTCATGCTTCGTGAAAGATTGAACACACCTTTTAATAAATTTGTTTGTAATGCACCAATTTCATTTTGCCTCCTCCCAAGGAAACAAATTTCAATTCGATGGGCCAGAAGACACGAGAGATTATTTATGGCTGTACGTCTGGGTCTGTAGTCAGCTGCAGAGCCATAAATTTGGAAGACAGCACAGTAACTGATCTTCAGTTAATTTCCTGGAAAGTCTGAAAACTTTGTTCTGGGTGATCACTGACAAAGATATAATAACAATGAAATGACCCAAGATGGCCAAATCCAATTTAATAGTTTCCATAAAGATCATTTTTATCAGAGCTTTGTAGGACTTCATTCATCGATCCAATACCACTCCCTACATATAACCAGTGAAAATTCGCTTTCATGCCCTGATCAGATTTGTTTGGCCTGGACTCCTGTAGCTGTGTTTAGCTCTAAGATGCATGTCTTTAATAAGAAATACCTTCGTATCCAAGGGCTGAATTTCACCCAGAGAGGTTGTTCAGTGAGGTTTCATTTTGAGAGATGATCAAAGGCCATGGCCTTATCGCTCAGTTGTGCTCCAGCTCCCCACAGATGGTGGATGTACACTTGAAATAAAGTTCTGACTTTCCATTACTGTCATAAAGCAAGCTGTAGAACCACCCTTTCTTCATTTATCTTAATTAAAAATATATCTTCTGGCTCATGGAAAAAAAAAAAAGAAAACTCCTATCCATAGGTGATTAATGAACCTGCAGATACAGTCAATAGCCTTCCAGGGGCCTTTCTACCCAAAGCCCTGCTTCATTTGCTGCCCTTCGTATTAACAAATGTTATTTCTACATTAAGCCTAAATTACCTGGCAGAGATACAGAAAGAGAATTTAGGTATTTTCTAAAGGACCAGCTTTCTGCAGGACACATGGAAAAACATTTTATGCATATTTCCCGTAATGGATTAAAGAGTTTTGCATGAAAAACTCAAGAAATAGTATTTCAATTTCTCATTTCTTAGCAAATATTTCTTGTTCTGTTTGACTTCAAAAAAATCAAAATGCAAGTGAGACAATATTAATTCCAGCTGTTTCCTCTTCCTATTCTCTTCCCTCTACCTATGGGTAATTTTCATAATAATAAGTGAAACATTGTAATTTGGTTCTTGCCCTGGCCCAATTAGTCTTTTCTTTATTAGACCCAGCCCTAGCCTCATGAGATCCTTATTGTTTTCTAAAAATACATCTCGCCTAATTCACAGTGGGGAAAACTTCGAGCTTTTAAAGCTAAAACCAGAAGACAGAGGACAACACCAAAACCAGGAGCAAGATGAAAAAAGCTTGCTGTTCTGTTTTTTCTGTTTGTTTGGGTTTGTTGTGGGGTTTTTTGTTTGTTTTTAAATGCCACCCCTGTTATTCCTGGGGAGAACTAGGGGACAGTGCTTTTTTTGTGGTCAGGGACTGTTGTACAGCACTGGCTACTTTCATTCAGTCTTACACCACTCGAGTGCTCAGCAGCTCCAACACAGCTCAAGCAGCCCTAGAGCTGTGGGTGTGCATTACAGATCTGTACCTCTCTGCCTGCACATATCTCCAAGTGTCTCCTACCTGTGTGCGAGGCAGAAGGAGATTTTCAAGGCCTTAGCAGCCAGCGTGAGGGACCTCCAGAGGACGTCCACTCTGGTTGGAGAAACTCCATAACCAGTAGATTTTTTAAATTTTGTTTTTAGCACTCAGCAGCACTTTCTGGGATGTCTCTGGCCAGGCTGTCAAAGCTGTTTAGCACCCAAAAGAGCCAGCCGGCCCAGAAACTCCACTGCTAATTTTAGTGGCTAAATGAGAGCTGACCTCAATCATGTGAGCTCTTTGGGAAAGCCTGGCCACAAAGCTCTCATCTCAACTGCTTGCTCCTCAAGCAAGCAGTAAATGTCTTCTGACATTGTCCTCCTACTTCTGTGCCCTAACATACGCACTCTGCTTATTTATAGAATGTGTGAGCTTCACATACATCAGGCCCAGTCCCTCGGGATCGGTCGCGCTTGGTTTTGCGCAGTGCGGCCGATGGTTCTCCCAGGCTCTGAGAGCAAAGGCTGGCTCTGCCCTCCTGCTGCACAAGAGAGGGCAACAGCTCCCAGTTAACCCGGATTCAGGAATATTTCTGGAAACAGTAACAATTAACAGGAGTAGGAGGGAAGAAGTTGATGGGCTGATGAGTTCCAGGCCCACCATGCAGGAAAGGGAGCAGAGGGAAGATCCCACCCTGTCTGCAGCAGAAACCATCCTCCAGCCACCTGCAAGGATTGCCTGATTTGAAAAGGTCTATAATGCATTCTTGCCTTGCTCAGGGGCTGGGAGATGCCAGGGCAGAACAGCAGAGCCTATCTCCAAAATACAGGCTATTTAGTGTTGGAAACACAGCCTAAAGTCTTATGTCAAATAAAATTCCCACTGTGCTCAAATAGTAAAAATGCAACAAGCACCAAATGAAAACCACAGCCACATCACAAAACAGTTTTGCCCAGTTGCTTTAGTGGAACTAACCAATAATTCAGCAGAAATTTGAGTTTACTATTTACCCATAAACCGATATTTACTACATTTATTATAAACCTAAGTTTACTGTTAGAGATTAGTGAAAAAAAAAGGTTTCTTCTTTTAGAGCTACTTGTAATTTCTTTTTGTATTCTATGTGCAGTAACAAAAATTATTATAGACAAAACCCATGTGACAATGCACCAGTCTCCACGGAATGATGGACACACTACTTTTTGCAGGTACAAACAATTGAGCTGAGGCGTTCCAACTACCGAGAAGAAAAGCCATCATCATGCAAGTATCCCTCCTCATCAGATGTAGGCAGGCAAGAAAATTCCCTCTAAGGCCACAGTGCATTCTGGTGGGCACCGAGCTCTCAGGCAGCTCAATCATCACATAAATAAGCCCTAATTGGCATTCCCAAATGTTTTGAAATTGTATTGCCTGCTGCTGGCACTCCAAAAGGTACCAAAAGGTATCTCTGGAGATAATCGGGGAAAAAAATCATCAAAGATCATTTGCAATTAGATGCAACAAACCCATGCCCAACTGGTGTGTGTCAGGGGCAAAAATAGCATCAGCCTGAATGGCAAATGCCTTTTGGTTTGTCAGGAATTGAATGTGTAGCACCAAGCGAGCGGTTATTACAGGCTGTGATCAGCAAAGCAGTCATTTGCCTTGTTATCGTGCAGCCTGCCCATGTGAACAGCATCAAACAACCATTAAAAGACACCCCGCTCGCCCCCGAAGGGAACACGGGTGGTGAGTATCTGAAAACCTCCTCGTTAACAAGCTAACCTTTGAGTCTGTTGAGGAGGCAAGGAAGCATTTACCAGCCACTCTATCAATAATTATGGAAAGGAAAATCGTAGCTCATTGTCTGTCCCAGTGTGGGGAGACAAACAAGGAAGGCCTGGGGCCAGCAGCCCTTCCACAGCAGCTCCTAGCCACAAGCAACAGCTGCCAAAAAGGCAATTATCCATGGAGCTGCTCCCCTGGGGCTGTTCAATACAGGGATGATGTATGTTTGGAAACTACCCCAAAGCCCTTCTGCTGGAAATAGGAGTATCTGTGGCACACAGCCCCTCAGGGGCCCTGAAATACCCTGGTAAACAGCAGCCTGAAAGGCCCCACGCAAGGGTGGGCAGTGGAATCATGTGCCAGGGCTGAAGTCTCAAACACCATGGTTTTTGTTCCCTGGAGCTGTGATGTTTCCCCAAGGCCCTTTGAACACATAGGGATGGGGACGTAGGTTTAAGCAGAAGATAGTAACTCAATTCCCTATTTTTCATATTTCTCTCTCCTGTGTCACCCAACAGGACTTAAAAAACTAATTATGCTTCAGCATGCAGCCACCCACCTTTGTTACAAGCCTAAATCCTGTTCCCATTCATAGCCTAACTCCATTTTGTCTCCAGCCTCATTGCAAGGAAAGAGGGAGGACAACCTGCGCCTGCACCAGACTCCCTGGGGGTTGCTACCCTACTCCAGCTCAGCCTTTGCATCAAGCCACCAGTTATCTTTTCAATTAATTGTGGGTATCATAGTGGTTGACAGGACAACCTTACTACCAAGGGATAATTTAATATGACTAGACCATAATCAAAGTGTTAATAGCCTCAAAATTTAATCTGTGCAGAAGTAGGATATATAAAAGGCAAAGCTTAACCAGGGCTCAGATGAATAATGTTAGTTGTAACATTACAGCTAGTTGTAATAGAATAATTAGTTGTGATACCCAGAAATAAAAATTACACTGCTTTGAGTTCCAGGACGTGTGCCAAAAAGGGGCCGTTAGTCACAGCGATGAGGAACAGTTACACAGTCCATTATCTCATGAACCGCAGGGCCCAGAAATGAATCCTGCATGTCACAAGGAAATTGAGACTGCATTTTCAGCAACAGAAAGCTTTTCATTTTATCCCTTAAACCAGATCCTTTCTGACTATTGGAATGACATGCCTTCCCATTCAGCTAAAGGTATCCTCAGAAGCCCTCCTGGCTGAGCTTCTTTTCCTTTGGGCATGATCCCAACTTCTCCCTCCTGTGGCAGATGAAGCTCACCCCTGGCATCCCCACCCACTCCCTTCTTCCATCCTTACCAGTTTTGTGGAGGAAAAAAAAAAAAAGATCAAAGTACATTAAATGTCTGTTTTTCCCTTGTAGGGCAAGGATGCTGGGTGATGGTTTGGCTGCCTCCATCAACAGGTGCTGCTTCCTCATGGGGTTAGGCAGCCCCTGCTGCTCCCTGGCTCAGTGTTCAGGGCCAAATGCTTTAATCATAGAGTGACAGAACTTGTTTGGTTGGAAGGGAGCTTCAAGGTCATCTGGTTCCAACCCCCCTGCCAGGGGCAGGGACACCTTCCACCAGACCAGGTTGCTCAGAGCCCCAGCCAATCTAATCCCCTCTAATCCAGCAACTCACTTCTGAACCCAAAATGCAGGAGGCAACAATAAAGCTGGTGCTCAGCATCATAGTGAGAAAGCAAGAAGCTGTACAAAAGCAAAAAGTGATGTGACCAAAATTTTTTTTTTTTTTTTAATTATGACAGCATCCAGATTTTACCCTCTCATTGGTAGTCATTCACTTGCAGGACAGACACAGAAGCAATTGCTTGACCTGGTAGGCATTTCTTTAAAAAATTTCTTTGAATGACTTCTGTATTATAAAAGTTACTTTAACACCATTTTCTGCTTTTTAGGTAGTGATAAAGAAATTAAATGTTTTTTCAGGTTGTGCTTATTCATTTCTCCTTCATTTCCTCCGGCATACTTTCTTTTCTTCCTCTTCTTGCAGTGCCAAAAAGAAACAAAAGTGGACCTGTGAAGGAGGAAAACTGGTAAAGAAAAGATAACTCTGTCTAGGGAAAACAGGCAGGAAAAAGAGAATAGAAGTTGGGATATTTTTTTAAAGGAAAATCACCTGGGATTGAAAAAACTGAAACTTTTTGTCTCCTTCTCACACACACACATCCCCTCACCCCTTTTTCCTCCGGGTCCTGGCTGACTTGCACCTCCTGGCAGGCACGTAGGTGCTTGTTTTGCTGTTGCTGCTCAGGATGGAGTCACCAGAAACGATGGTCCCAGGAGATGTTTTGTGTAGGGATAAAATGAGAAGCAAAGCTGTGCTCTGCTGGCCCTTCCCCTGCACACACAATCACGTGCTGCAGTCCTGCTCCTGCTACATCCTCCCTGTGTTATATATCAGGAAAGATCCCACTTAACACATCTGGGGAAGCGCTTCTCCACATGGGCATGGGAGCCCTGGCTCAGAGGCAATGAAACACTCCAGGCTGCACATGCTCACACACCTACCTTTTGTGGCTGGCACTAAACAAATGCTACACTGAGCCAACAAATCTTACAGCGGCCTCATTTTTCTAGCAACGATGCCTCAGGCAAGGCCTGTGTGGCCCAGAAAGGAAAAAGGTTAACTTTTTCTGGAATTCCCTGAACCCGCTTATCTGCTTCTTCTCCCTAACCATCTGCCAGTTTCAGACACCTGTTATAATATATCAGTTTGTCTTGTGGTGGTTCCTGGAGTCTATCAGCAACCCGAGCAATTAGTATTGTCAGCAAATCATTCATTAACTGAACTATTCAGTTTCAGCTAACTTAAGACTAATTGTGTGTTTAATTCCTATCTAGCAAGATCAAATCAATCAAAAAAAAAAAAGACCATGGGTAAATATCAAAGACCAATAGGTAATAAATGAAAACCTTAATTAAAGTCTTATCTGAATGCTAACAAAGAAAACCCCAAGTAAAGCAGAGGAGGTTATTTCATATTAGGTCACTCTGATTATCCTCCTGCTGTCTCCCCAGCTCAACCCTGGTGTTACTGAAATACTTGGTGAAAAGGCTAGAGTACATTTTTGGCACCATGAGAGAGCCTCTCTCCCTCCCCACCTGGCAGAGACCCCATGCAGGCAGTTCAATGCCACTTTGAGGGTGAAGAGTGACCTCACAGAAATGGTATTTTCCTACATGTTCTCCCCTGTGAATTGGGAGCTGCAGCTACTGACCTTACTGGCAAGGAGACAATTTTACTGCTGGTTGCTGTTTGTGCAGAAGCATTGAGCTATTAAAGAGGGAGCAGGAGATTGTTCCCTCCTGTGTGTCATCAGCAGAGGTAAGTAACATCTCTGCATCTCTGCTGTGCAAGCCAGAGAGTAATTAGATCTGCACAGGCCTTTGCCTTGATGAGCTGGTTATCTGTTCCTGCCCTTGAAGGTTCAGGCCCCGTGTTGGCCCTGATCCCTGTGTGGTTTTGGCACTGTCAGGCCAACAGGAACGTGAGACAAGGAAAGCAAAAGCACTACGGCTGATTTTAAACTGTGCCCAGGTACACAACCTTCAACAAAATCAAGGCCAAACAGATACATCAATAAGTTAAGCTCTATTGAGGTCAAGAAAGAAAAAGAAAAAATCCCAAACCAATAAATCAGTCCTATCACATCAATACACCTGATCTTGGTGGGATCCATGGGTACATTTTGTTGTCAGGGAAGATCATGGGCTCAGCCTGGAGAAGGTCTGCAAACACCACCAACTTCAGAATGCTGCCAAGAAAGCTGAAACAGCAGAACTACCTCCCCAAGGTATGGCAGCCAGGCACTGCTGCCCTGCCCACAGGCACTGAGATAACACACCTGTAACAAGGAGGAGACCGTGGTGGGGAGCGTAGACAGGAATGGGAAGCACATCAGAAATTCCTGTTAACTTTCCCACCCTCCTGCTCCCTTCCCCTACACCCTATTTATGCCATCACCTGCCAGTCACTTCCCTCTGGCCATTCCTCTCACCCGAGGGCTCCTTTCCCCACCTGAATTCTGTTTTCTGCATTAGCTCCTTCCTACATTAGTCACCACAAAAAGTACCTTGGTGCAGTGCTGAGTCTGCACAGAGGAGATGGCAGCCCTAAATGTAAGTATCTCTAAACTGAAAAGGCATCTTTACATCCAAATACTGAGATGGACCCCTCACCACACACATCCATTGATGGGATCTGCTGTCCTGTGCTCTTCAATCAGTGCAAGTAAGTATCAGCTCGGTTATGGCAACTGGGCTTCTCCAAAAAATGAACAAACACACTCGAGGCAATTTACTGTATAGGTTCTAACTTAGTATAATTATCTAGGTCAGAAGCTTATTTTTGGAAAAAATAAAAATTAGTTACCTACCTACAAGTACGGTACAAGAGCTTTCACCATGTTGAAGTGTGCACTGGCCCCAGCTTTCCTGTTGATGCCATTTCTTCCCAGAGTCAGGGAGGACACACCGGAGCCTCTCTGATCAGAGCTGGCTGGGAGGCCAGAAGTGGGTGGCACCTGCACAGGAGGTTGAGGAGCCTCTGAACCTTCATCACCAAGCACGGTGTAGCAGTACCATGGCTTGACTCGGACCGAGGCTGTCGGACAGCAGCTTTGGCTCCAAGCACCCACCTGTTTCTCTGTTTCTGCTGCATATGCAGTGGTAATTGCTACAGAACTGCCTTTCACATGGAGCTGAGCAGGACGTGGGAGCTGCTGGAGGAGCTGCAGACTGCTGCAGCCTCTGGGTTGGAGAGTGTCATAGGGGTTACAGTGCTGCCTCTGTCCTGACGCCATCCTTTGCTTTTGGGACTAAGACAAGCAATTTTATTTCATGCACATGCATGAGATATCCTGGCTCTTTGAGCATCCCCTGCACTTTTCCCGTCCAGATCCTGGATGTGATGCTTCTCACTGAGCCAGCCTGCAGCCAGACAGGAGGCAGCCCTATGCAGGCCTCCCTTTTTTTATGCTGCTTCCCACTGCACTGGGCTGGAAACTGCCAGCAGAGCCAAGGAGGAAGGGCAGAGGCATCAGCATCTTCTACTCATCTGTCCCACTGCCCAGCTCTCAGCTGCAGGTGAGGCTGAAGCCAAAAGACCTAATGAAGCAGAGAAGAACAGCTACACTTGTGACATAAAAGGCATGCCAAGCTTTCATCTTCTGAGAGGTTAAAAATAAACAGTTTAGCTTTCAGCAAAGTGGTCTGATTAGAGGCAAAGAAAACTACACTGATTTCCATGGAAATGGAATATTTTGTTGCTGCTACTTGATCTTGTTGAAACGTATTAGGAACACAAAAGAGTGCAATTTCAATATCTGGAGAGTGGTAGTATACTTTTAAAATTTAAATTAAATTGATTTCTTTTAAAAGAAAGCTGGCTGATTTTAGTTGCCTAATTAGTTCATTACCACTGCAAATGGAGCATGTTCTTATAAGCTTATAGAAAGATATTATAGAAATACAGAAACAGCTGCAACCCACAACAGAAGAGACACAGACATAGGCAATATCTGTACATAAAAATCAGACTTAAAGATCCTCTAATGTCCTTTATCTCCTCCCTAAAACTGTCAAAGAATTGTTCTTAAACTCATAAGTCTTTCTAAATTTAAACCCATTACAAAACAGATCCTACTTTCTATGGGAGAAGGATCAATTCCTAAATTTTGTTCGCTTTTTTAAACGTGTAGGAATACTTCCTAAGAATGAGACCTGCCTACACATGCTCTGGAAGCAAAATAACACAATTAGTTCGAGTTCTCATCTCATTAGTGTGGTAGGTGTCTCCATGGGGAGGTTTCCTTGGAATGAGCTGCATCCTATTTCAGTTTAACCCAGATAGTAACAAAATAATCACTCAAATTGGGGCAGCGCTGCCATGACCTTCCCTGTGATAAATACTGAATACAGGTGTGAAGGAAACGCTGCTTCACTGACACAGTTGCTCTCTTTGTAGATGTGCCCCAGGGTAGGAGCACCTCCAACACTTCCACACGCACCACTGGGATGTTGCCACAGCACGGCCCAACTGAAATCTTCTATCAAACAAGTGTTAAAAATATCCAAAATCTTTATTCTTAGCTAAGATAACACATGGTGATGGTAACGAGAAAAAAAAGAATTCCTTTTCTTCTTCCATTTCCTCAAAGTGAAATTTCAACAGAAACAATAAACCCTTTAGGTTTTCATTTTGACAGTGTGACATTTTCTTGACATAAATTTTATATTATTGTAATTTTAGGTGACAGAGCAACTTGAGCTTCTAATCAAAAGGCTGCTGTATTTTTATCTGTGTATTATGTTTGCCCACATGCTTGCAACTGGCATGTGCTCTCCTTCCAGTAGTGATGACCCAGGAAAGAAAGCAGAGCCAGGAAAGATTTGCCTGCAAACCACCACAGCGCTGACTGAGGACAGATTTCCACTGCTGACAAGTGGCATTAGCTATTGGTCAGTGTAAATACCATTGATACTGTTGCTCAAGGGGACCTCGCCTTGCCTTGCCCTTTCTTTTTTCTTTTCCTCATGAAATCAGTCCTGCAGTTTCCCTTGCATTATGCCCTGTTTGGCTAAGGCTTCCTGTACATTCAATATGAAAGATTGTCCATGGATACATTTAGGAGTGGATCCACAAGAGAGGCAGCTGCTGAAATTTCTGCTTTCCAGTGCCTGCTAATTTTCATAGCCCCGATGAAGGTGTTGCAGCTCCTTATTGAATGTACAGGGAAAAGCACAGAAGGCAGCAGCAGTGGCAGCTTCTAAGTAAGAAACACTGCTGAGAAGAGTGGGACATGAGTCCCATTCCTGGATATAATTAGGTGGCTGTGGCTCATGGGAAAGCAGAGCCTATTAACAGAGGAGCCTGGTGAGTACGGGTGATGGGGGAATTGTTGGCAAACAATGATCTGGGTAAGGGTGTAGGTACCTCATTATGCCCATTACACAATTCTTCTTTTTTCTATCTCTTCTGCTTACAGACACCTTTTTTTTTTGCCATTTCCTGATTCTATCTTCTCAAATAAGTGAATACTACAGTTTGAGAGGCTGGGTCAGCTAAAAGCTCTTCAGTGTTTGGTACTTCCAGCCACACAGATTTGCTGTGCAAACTTAATTGTAGTAAGGACTGGTTTAAGAGCAGCAGATCAATGCCCTGGAGAGTTGTTAGGGTGAAATACAGAGATCTCATCCACAGATAAAAGGAAGAACACCACCAATAATGACAGGAAAGGCACTCATCAGCTATATTTTCACTCATTGTGCTGCACCCAGCAAAAAAAAAAAATTGGTGTATTCAGTTCACCACTTTAGTAATTTTGCTTTTAACAATATCTGACTTTGTACTCACTCAGCAGACCCTATTACATGAAGCATTTTTTCGGACACCCGGTGGTTTTGCCTGCATACACAGCCTTCTGTTCCTGGCCAAAAACATTTCTGCTTCACTGCCTGCAGGCAGATCACCCGAGGAGAGCAGAGCAGAGCCTGCCAGCCCCACACTTCCCCAAACAAAGCATTAGCTATGCATCAGCAACTTTTATATACAGACCTTCTTCAGAGATCACTTTCCCCCCTGCATCACCTGTACAGACGTGCTGCATTTTACCTGCCTGGTCTGGCACTGCCCACTTCGCTCAGCTCAGTGTGTTGGTGGTTCCTGGGCAGCTTTTACATTTCACAGTTCCTATCCAGCTGAAGGGCACTGCCATTTGGATGATGCTAAACAGGATCCTCCTCGCAAATTTAAACAGGTAGTGGGGAAAATTGTGATGAGGCTCTTAGGCATAACCCCCAGCACACACGGACAGATTAACCAGCAAACCACTGCTTTGCTATGTTGGGTGTTTTAAAAAGCTAAAACCCTTTTGAAATAAGCCTGTGCTTCTTTCTTCTGAAGGAATGATAATTGATTCAGACCTTCCTGAAATGAATTCGAGCTCAATAAAAGTCATGGCCTAGGGAAGAGCTGCACCTTCACTGTGCAGAGGAATGCAGCTTGCTTAGGAGCCTGTGAAAGCCATGGCTCTGCAGGTGGGAGGGTAATTTCCAACAGCCTGATTCAGCAATAAAGCAATAAATACAAAATCCTCCTCAGACTTTTCAGACACCAGCACCTGAGAAGCACTGAGAACAGATAAGCACCCTTCTTTTAACAGAAATCTCAAATCCCTCTGGTTTGCCCAAATCAGGCTCAGGATTTGACTGGAGTTATGTGTAACACAGAGCTATTTATGTACTTATTTAGTGTACCTGGGGGCCAGCAGGCTGTGGTGGAAAGTGGGGCACAGGTGTTGGGGGTGTTCCTTCATGGTCAGTCACTGTCAGGATCCCATGGAGGGGGGCAGTTTGCAGCTGCCCTACTCCTTCCTACCCCTGAGGCAGGAGGGGTCTGAACAATGGGTGATTCTCCTGGGACACTGGCTTTCTCTGCCTTTTCTCCAAGCATCAGGGAGGCAGGAGGAAAAGGGCTTAACTAGAGAACAACGTGTGTCCCTTTTAGCTGACTCTCTCAAAAGCAGGAGCAAACTTGGCTTCCTATTTCTAACCGTTCTTATAGAAGGCAAGCTACGAATAAGTAGTATTTAGGTCAGCAGAATCACATTTATAAGCCATAAATCAAATCCAGCAGACCTTGAACACTTATTTGTAGTTCATAGACCACAACTTTGAATGTCCCGTGAATCCTGATGCTGAACTGCTGGATTTTGTTTCCACGGCATTTAGGAGGCAAATCAACGAACTGCAGCAGCCTCAGAGGGGTCTGTCGTCTGCCACAGTGATGTGCAGTCTGCTGACACATTCAACAGCAAAGAGCACATGCAGCATTTTGTTCTCAAAATCCCAGCTTTTTCTCAAATGAAACTGTGTTAAGCAGATGATAGCAGATGAGAGCTGTTGCTGTATTCCATGTGTGCAGGACTCCTGGTCTTCTGCATGTAAGACTGGCTTTGTGTCCTACATCCCTAAGTTCTGTCCTCATTACACACAGGCATTTTAGTGTCTGTATTGTCCTTCCCTTTGAATCCCTCAGTTCTCTCACGTGATGCTTTGTGCCACTCATGGAGTCTGATGAGTATCTTTTCAGTTAGGGCCAAGAATTCCCCTTCCTGCAATAAGTTCTCAAAATAGAAAGAAAATTAGTTTCTACACGACTACCAAGTAGTCCCCATGAGTGGCAAATAGCAATTCCCATGGAAAAAAAAAGAAAAAAGAGGAACTGCTCATGTTCCCTTAAAAGGGGGTGAAGTGTTTGTCCTTTGGTTGACAGAGGAGGAGATGTGTTTGAAACACATTACTGGTGTATCCACTAAAACACACTTTCCAAAGGAGTCCACCAATATACAAATGCTTACACTCAGGAACTAATATTACTCAAAAATGGCACCATGCTCACATCCATCACATTTGGCACAGTCAACAGGCACTAGAGCTGCTCCCATTTGAAGGCAAACATGACCTGTAGAGCTTTCCCTTTCACGTTGTTTCCCCTTCTGCACAGCGCTGTTTATGTCTGGGCTCCTCTCAGTGCAGGTTCTTGGCAGTTTAAAGAGAACAGTAATTGCTACTTCAGTGATAGAGGGGGAAATAAAGGGGCACCCTACCTCTTGTTTGCACAATTCTCTCCCTTTAAATGGAATGAAGAGATTGGATGAATTTCTGCCTTTGAAGGACAAGAGCTGTGAGCCTCTTCTGACGCAGTGAAGCTGTGCTGACGTGCCTGTGTGAGCCACCTGCAGCCCTCCTTCACTGCTGGTTTTACATGGATCATGTCACTGCTGGCTGCTCCACGTGGGGAAGCAACACAGCTCTGGGTGCAGGCAGGTAGGGCTGGGATTCCCTCTGCCACTGCAGCAGCAGTTCCCTGCTTTTCCAGCTGTTTATTTACTGTTACAGGGAAGGACAGGGCTGACTCTCACAACGTCTCACAGGAGAGCTTTCCTGTGTCTGCCTGATGATCAAAAGAGGGATTTGTAGCTGCCTGGGGTTCATGAGGATCCTGGGCTGTGGTGACAAGCAGCCTGGCTGAGATAAAGATAAGAGAAATGTGCTGGTTTAGCCACCTGTGACGTGAAAGCTCTCAGCCTGTTGACAAAGGGCAAGTGCACATCCAGCACTCCTCCAGGCAGGGGCAAGATCCACTTCAGAAGCACATGGGAAAGAGGAAAGTTTTGTTCTTGGGAGGTACCGGGAAATTTTACAAAGCTTCCCTGCTCTATACTGCCTAAAATATTCATGAGACACGTGGAGATCAAGTAACGGAGACACCATGTGATGGGGAGACACAGAGATCACAGCTGATACCCCAATGTCAGACAGGGCAGGCAGAGGAAAACCACTGAGAAATCCACATCCCCTCCAAATGAAAACATGTGGAAAATGGGCAGTCCTTGCAGCCATTTCTATGCTGAAATGCACCAGTGGGGTCAGAAAGTAAGAGCCTGTTCAGGGACCCTTTCCCCCACACCCATCTCACCAGCACCTTTAAAAGAATGGAGAAAAAGAAAATAAACAAACAAAAATAAAAGCCCTGCTATGCTCTGTGGGGTAGCATCCAGGATTACAGTAAAATGGCCCAACTGTAGATGGTAATTAGAAGAAAGGACAATATCCCCCCCTTTTCCTGTAAGCCCGCTCGTGGCTCACCAGCTGGGGAGCTGCAGAGGTTTGGGAGGGCAGAAAGTGCTCCCCCATGAAGTCACTGTGCTGGCCTTCTTGGAAGAGAAGAGTGGATTTTTATCACATAGAGAAATTGGTAATTTTCTCTTCCCTTCATGCAGAATGTAGGCTCTTGACTTAATAAATTACTGCCCTTCCTGATAGCACATCCAACGGAAGTTGCACTGGATCTTTCACTGACAGTTTCAGGTCAAAGTTGTCTCACTAAGTTTCTGCTCTGGAAAATCTGTCATCAGCAAAGAAGGCACCAACCTCTCAAAGGAAGGCTCCTGGGAGTCCTGCATCCCTCACAGGGCAGCTGGAAAATTGGGCTTGGCAAAGCTGTATTTTTAGGTACTGCAGATAATCCTGCTGAGCTGTGGTTGAGGCTGCAGTTAAGGGGGGCTGGTGGAATGTGAGAGCAGACTGTGGGGCACACGCTGAAATACCCACCCTGCTGTCTGTCATTGCATAAGCAGCTTCTCAAAAGGAGGCATAGCCCAGGAAATTGGCTATCTGAGGTTATGGAGATACTAGGTATTTTCAGAAATTAGCATCACTGCCAGAAAATAGGGTGGAAAACTCCCCCATGGAAACTAGAGGAGGTGAATTCAGGAATGCTGGGATGGTGAGAAAATAGAGTGATAAGAAAGCCGGATAAATGGTAGGGGAAGACTCTTTTCATAAAACAATGTTGTACGGAACATGGAAATTAAGTTGGCTCTTAGAAATGAGGAATCCCACCCAAAGCTGCTTTTCTGGGGAAGGGGATTATCTAGGCTTTGGTTCCCCACTGTTTTTAAACACACATGGAATTTAATTAAGCATTGCTACTTTCCTAATTGTTGAGGCTATTCTCGGAGGCTCCCCAGACTTTCCAGGCTCTGCAGTGTTGGTCTGGAGTAGGGGTTGCTCAATTAGCAGCGAGATACAGCAAGCAGTGAGATCTGGGACCTGGTCAAATAGGAGTTCTGTCTGTTTATGAAACACTGACATAATTCTGCTGAGATGGAGCCAGATGAGGGATTTATTTTGCCTGTTCTGTTCCTGCAGATTCACCTGGATTTTTCCAGAGGACATGAACAGTCTTTGCTTGTTCTGTACCACAAGCCCTCCTGCAGTGCTGTTTTGTGCTCTGCTCTGCAGGGACCACATTTCACAGGCTATGTGAAATTACATCTCAGCCTAGAAGTGGGAGAGTACATTCAGCCAGCTCATAAGTTAACAACTTTCAGCTCCTCTGATGGAAGAAACGCCTGTACCAATAACTAAAACAAGCCTGGCCCCATCTGTAGGTTTACAGTCTGTTCAGAATCCCTAAAACTTGTGTTTGGGGCACCACTAATCTCTTCCTGGGACTTACAGTTGTACATCTCAATACATTAAAGGCATCTGATTTTTCACAGGTGTGACTTCAAATTGTAAAAAAAGCTGAGAGTAAGTGCTCAGCACTTCCAGGGCTTGTTAAAGCAGTCCAGCCTTGAAATTACATAGAGAAGGGGAAACAAAAAACAATTAAAGCCCCTTTAGAGTCATTGTAAGCTTTTGCATTTTCCTACTCCGAAGTTCAGTCAAGCAAGCAGTGCAAAACAACCACAGATTTGAGATGAGCAAATACAATATTCCTGCAGCAAGATGCAAACCTTACCCTCCCTCCCCTGCTCCCCAGCTTTGCCTGCCTTTCTGACTCCCAGCCAGTTAATTTTTCAACAGAATACTCAACTTCTGGACTCCGGATAGGAAACAAAATATTCATGTCAGGGATTTCATCTCATCTGGTGCCTCCTGCCACAGCACTGACTTTCCTTGGGCAGTGCATCACCTGGGACAAGGCTAAGCAGGGAGATATCCTGCCACACGACCAAGGAGGGTAAGCAGGCTGTTCCTGCCCAGGCACCCAATGGCACCCTGCCTGGAGGGGGCTGGTAGCCAAACCACGGCAGAGTGGTGGGTGCACAGTGCCTGCGCCCAAAAGCAAGCTTAGAGCAGAGGGGAGGTGCCTGGGATTTGTCTGCCAGCTGATGCTCACGTCTAACATCTGTCTCAGAGGTGTGTGCCTCAGCCAGCTGGGGCTGGGGGATGGCACAGCACTGTCTCTGGATCCTCGCCCCGCACCCCTGGCACTGCAGAAACACCAACACTGCCCACCACGACCAGTGCCAGGTCTCTGACTTCAACACACCCTCACTAGTGGGGATCTTTATTTGTGTGAGCCACCAGACTGTCCTTACTGAGCCCTTTTCCATGTCTTTCCCCTACAAAACGACCCAAAAACCCGAAGCAGCCATTTGGAATTGAAATTTCTGCTGGAACAGTAGACTTGTTAGAAGAGAAACACTAAGGGATGGAAAGTGTTAGACAGCTACAGGCATCACTGCAAGCCCTTCTGATAACAACACATTCAGACCAGTGTATCGTGCCTTGCACACGTGTCTATATTAATAGCTTGGATCTCTTCTGGGATTTGGCAGAGATCTAAAGTTGTATTAATGTCTTTTTCTTGCCTCCTCTGTAAAAAAAAAAAAAAACCAACTACCTTTAAAGTGAGGTCCTAAGCTGTCATGAGCTCTTACTAGACATGCTGTAATTGCTATTCCAAAAAGAGCAAAGTGCAGAGACAACAACTGCAGCAATAGAAAAATGAAGCTCTTCTGGAGATTTAAAGCAACCAATACCTGGGTTATGTTTTCTCTCTCTCTTCCAGATGGCTCGTGTCTGAATGCCTTTCTGCTACCATTTTTTTTTTTGTTTGTTTGTTTTTGATCCAACCAACTTAATGATTTTTTTATGGCATGACATGATGAAATCTGAACTGATGTTACATTTCACTAATGTACAGCTCCCTTGAGCCAATATCAATTTTGTCTATGATGGCTTTGCAAGGGCAGAGGTCAGCTGAGGGGCTCTCCCCTTAGCTCTGTCACAACCTCTTGAGTTTCCAGGGCACTTATGAAAAAATCAGACATTCACATTTCAAGCAGGGAGTCAGATTCTGAAGAGTATCTCCTGACCCATGAAAAGCAATTTTTACTTGAATGATACTTCAATCAAAACTGATCAAGGATGACCTGACCCGGTCCTTGAATATGAGTAGATATAAAATCTGTTGAGGGTGCAGGGGCTGTTTCTCAGAGTGTGAATGCACTGCAGTCTGCACATGTGGCTTGTTCAGCCATTGCTCCTGCCGTCAGATTCCTTGGGGACTGTGTGCCCACAGGCCAGGGGCACACCTCTTCCAGCACAGTGACCTGCCATAAAGACACTCTTTAGGGGACACCAAATCCCACAGGGTGCGTCTCAGCTGCTGACCCTCTCTCTCTGCTCCCTGGGCTGACACTGGCTAACCTGAAGAGTTAGGGTCTTCCTTCCCTGCTGGACTCCTTCTCCCATTTTGGGACTACAACTTGGGACCTCCTGGGAGAGAGTTTGCTGCTGTGACGAACCCTCCCGGGCCCCAAGAGGTAGGATGTGCTTCCCAGAGCCCACCCAGGCTCAGAGCCCTCCCACTTTTAGCACTTTTAGCACAATTAGTGTTACCGCAGGACCAGGTTACAGCTCCTTGGCAACTGAAAGCAGCTTCCCTGGGAGGATGTCAGTCCAGGACAAAAACCCACAAATAAATTTCTGTAAGTTGTTTGGATGAATACAATTGATCAGTGTCTTCAGCAATGTGAATTTGAAATTGTTTGACTGTTGTACTAGGTAGAAAAACCTCCTGTTTTACAAATACAGCACAGACCAATCTGTGACAATCTCTAATTACTACTACTATTATTATTATTATTATTATTATTATTATTATTATTATTATTATTATTATGTTTTACTGAGTCTGTTTGGGCTTCCACACTTCTCCATGCCCTTAGCTGAACACATCCAAATTCTGTTATCTGAGGTGGTTTTCCCACAGAGCATCTTCTAGTTCATCCCTAATAATGCACATCTTGACAGGCATTTCTCCTTTTCATTTTTTTCTGGCTGAAGCCTCCTTGCTTGATGAAGCAAAAATCGTCCTCTGGAGGCAGGACTCAGAAAGGGTTGTATGTCAGGGCAGGGGAAAAATGCAGATTTGCTTTTTAGCTTGGCTGTCACCAGTGCCACCAACCCCCCAAACCTCCCCCTCCCTTGCAGCTCCTTCCCACATCGCTCTGTATCTGTGTTGGGTTAAATCCGTGTGTAAACGAAGCACATCAAGGACTTGCAAGCAGTTACAGATGCAGAATACTGCATTCCACACCCACCGTGGCCCAGGGTGGCCCCAGCAGAGCTGGCCTGGGGTTACATTTGCAGTGGAGCAGGCTGGGGAGCCATCCCATCCTGCTTGCTGCCCCAAAACAACGATGCTGGAGCCTTCTGCTAATCAACACATTGTTCACTGGAACCTCGAGGTTCAGAAGGGGCTTTTGGCCCAGCAAGATGCTACAGGGCAGTGGAAGGGCACATCAGGCCAGCAGCCAGCCTTTACTGGGCCAGTACTCTGTCTCCTTGCATTGCTGTCCCCTCAGTGAGTCACAGAAGGTGGAGTGCAGCACACACCACCCCCAGGTGCCACGGCCTTCCCAGAGAAATGATCAGAAACACTCCTGTGAGGACAGCTGGGGTGAAAACATTTCTCCTTTCCTCCACCTCCAAGTCTGAGAAATTTAAAATAACAAAATTAAGTCCTTGAGAGTAGGGAGAAAAACGTACCAGTAGAGTCTGCATTTTCTTGGTTTCTTCTCTCCTCCTCTGTAATTACTCAGCTCTAAAATGTCATGGAAACAACTTTTTGTCCCCTTTTTTTCCTTTTTCCACGGCCATACTTACTAGGTAATACTTCAGCTTCAAGTGTCTTATCTTACAAAGAAGAATGGAGCAGCGGGACTGACCTTGACCCTAAGCTTAAACGATCCTAAATTTAAATGTCAGATCTCTAAGAGGCCCAAGCCACATCACTCAGGCTCTGGGAAGTTAAAAGGAAAAAACCAGTAACTTTCTACTTCTCTTGCAAACTGTGAGGATTAAGATACTACGGATTATGAGTTTCTCAGTTCTTCAGTAATGTCTCCCTTCATCAGCAAGATCTGGCAAGATTAGGTGATTAATTTAGTTGCTGATGTGAGAAATGTTCGAGTTCAGAGGATTTTTCTTGTCCTTACCTGAACTCTCCCTGAAGAGGAGTTTTTCAACTGAGTAACGATTCACTCAATACCAAGTTATAGGTCTCAAGGGAAGGATATTTAGAGTTTTAATTCTCAACAGTCACATCTAATTCCTCAGTGAAAGATGCTATGACACTGAAAGAATGAAATTGGTTACTTAGAGGGAAAACAAGCTTAAAATCTGTCATAAAGAACAGCTACAAGAAGGTGGTTAAAGGGGTGACATAAAAGAAAAATAAAGTAGATACATAAAGTAGAAACAAACCCAGCAGCTGAAAAAGGGGAAGGAAAAATCCCCATAAAGTCACAGATCTGTGGGATTCATTTCCCTGATAGATTTTCCATTTAATTTTGGGTCAGATGGCTTGCATCAGACTTGTTTCTCTTGATTCCCAAGAGTCTTGAGTTACAGGGCTGGGTAACAACCTCCAGCCCCCGAGAGGCTTCAGCACAGCCACGAGAGCTCTCCTTGGGGAAGCACCACGGTTTCCATCACCAGCTTGACCGGTTCCAATCTGCAGAGCTCACTCAAAACCAGAGACATGGAACCTCTCAGGGGGTTCTTGACAGCCTCTTCCAAACTCCAGAGCTGTTCAGCTTTAGGACACTTACGTTGTGGGATTTTTTAAATGGAATTTCCCATGGAAAGTCTAATTGCAGGTAACATTCTGAAAGCCATGGAGGAAATTTGAAACCACAAAATATCTTTCTCCCATGCCATGATTGAGCATCAGCACTGAGCAGGAAACTAATGGTCCTTCTTGAGTAATAGCTTCTCTGGAGGGGAAGTAATTAGTCATACTCTCTAATATTGCAAATTTAATAACTTTGATAAGAAATTGAATATAAAAATACTGCTCCAGAGCAGTTCCTTGTAATATCCCAAGATACTGAACTGGCTCTGGGTGTTTCTTAGCTTTTTAGCCCATGTGTAAAGGATAAGCCACCTGCAAATACCACCAAGCAGGCAGCAGCTACTTTCCTGTATGGCTGACAGTGCTCCGTGGGACACAGAGGGACTGGGCAGAGGTGGCCACCTTCCACCTGCACCCACATCCCTGCTGCTGCTCCCTTCTCCAGCATCGTTCACAACATCTTTTCCAAGCATGTTCCTGGAAAGCACCTCCAAATTAATTTTACCCGAAGCAGGTGGAATTTCTGCAAGTACCTCTGTGATGTTGGGAGGCCAGCACTAATTTTCAGAACAGATTTGGGCTGGCATCCGAGGGCATGTTTGGGTGCCAAACACCCATTTGGTGGCAGGATCTTGGTGCCTGAAGCTGTGAGAACTCCAAGGCCCCAGAGGATCCCAGACATGGGCCCACTGTCACTGTGGAGTTCTCAGCAAGCACAGTGGCAGAGCTGGGTGGGTGAGCTGCTCTCAGAAGAAACCCTGGGCCCTCTTGCATTATTCCTCTCTGAATAAGACTTCTACCCAATTGCAAATGCTCATTCTGCAAAGATAAATCATGCTCCCATTCCTTCTCTATTGTTGCAGAGCTCATTTTCCCTATTGTTCTTCTGTAGATTAGGGTAATTCATTCAGAGATGAAATTCAGCCCTATACAATGGCCTTGGCAAACCTAAATGCTGTTGAAGAGAGCATGGGGGATGACAATCCTTCTAAAAAGAGGGAATTTCACTGTAACTCCTTTTGGCCAAGTTTCATAAATCATTTTCAAGGGAGCTCTTTAGAAACACAGTCTCTGTGCTTTACTCCACCTTAATGATAAAAAAATATGCAAACCTTTTTATTTATTGCCTCCTTTTCCTTGCTTATTTTTCTCCAATTGTTAATAATTTTAATTAACACCAGAATTTCTCAGCAGCACGTCATCTCCTTTTTCATTACAAGTGTTAATTGCAGACTCAAATAAAAGGTGAACAAGAAATTGAGGGAAACATCAAAAGAAGCTCAACACTGTTGGATGTGCAGAAGAACAATTACTTGCACAGTTGTTTTATTAGGGCTTTGGTTGATTAATAGGAAAGCTTTAAACCCACTTTTGTGTATCATCCTACCTCTATGTATTTTTTTTAAACAATATATACACATCAAGTTCTTCTCTTCCAAAGAAATGCTTTTTACTCAGATGCATCTTGTTCAGAACAGCTGACAGATCTGAAGCACACTCAGAACCTAAGATCTGATCTACATTTTTATTTCCAGTGCTGATTTTGAAAGATTTTATTAATAAGTGGTACTATACATACCAAATATTGAGGGCTTCTAAAGTCTTGACCTATCGAAGGTCATTTATCTCCATGTGCAGGTACATGTCCATTATATGTCCATATGGGCACAGCAAAACACCAAAACAAAGGGCACCTGGGATAACAAAACGAGTCAGCTGGTGCCTCTAAAGGCCAGCTGTAGCATCCAATCCTGTTTCCCAGCAATTTAGAATCAAAGGAAGGTTTTTGTTGGGAGAGACCTCAAAGATAACAGGTTCAACACTGGAGCAGGACAGCTCCCGCTAGATCAGGTTGCTCAGAGCCCTGTCCAGCCTGGCCTTCCATAGCACTTAGTCAGAGGTCAACAGAAGCAGGCGAACAGCTTGGCAAAACAAAAATCCCTGAGGCTTCCCAGGACACAGGGAGGTTGTAGGTAGGTTTAGTTTCACAACAAAGAGCAGGCATCTGAGCACTCAGTGCAGGGACGAGATGGTCCCCAGAGCTGAGGAGAAAGGGCAAGGGCAGCACTCGTGCTGTGTTCTGCCCAGGGATTG
This sequence comes from Monarcha castaneiventris obscurior, assembly GCA_026261815.1. NCBI lineage: Eukaryota > Metazoa > Chordata > Aves > Passeriformes > Monarchidae > Monarcha > Monarcha castaneiventris. Next base: position 5,728,512 of record JAMPIT010000862.1, read on the forward strand.
AACGGCTGCACTCCCTGAAAGCTCCACCAGCAAAGGGGAGGAGGAGGTTGCCCCTCGTTGCCAGTAGGAGCTACAACTTCTGCAGCTGCAGCTGAATCCTCAGGTGGGGGTAGAGGCACGTGTGAGCCCTCACAGCTCAGTCCTGCACATGGGCACAGAGAAGTCAGTGTGACAGAAAAGTGGAGCTGGCAGCTTGGGATGGAGATCTCTGATTTTCCCAGCTTCACCTGCCAGAGCTTGTGAGTTGGAACATCCCATCCTTGTCCTTAAGCCATGCCAGAAGCACCACCACAGAAGAGCCTGGCTGCTGATGTGCCTTCAAGGTGCAGACCATTCCTGATGTCACCCTTCCCTACTCTCCCCCAAAGCTCAAAGCTCTCTCGCTACATTCCAGGCAAGGGAGGCACTCCTGGACAAGCACCTCTCCTGGACAAGCACCTCTCTACCCCTACTGCTGCTCAGGATCCATTTAACATGTGCCTCCTGAGCCTTTGGTGCCCTGTTGGATTCAGATGGGATTTGTTCAGCCCTGGGGATACCCATCCTTTAGCACCTGGAATTTTCCTGCTTTGCAGATTCAGACTTAGGCTACAGAGAAAGGACATGTCACTCTGGGCGCCTTTTTATCACTGAATCTCCCCTAAAAAATTAATCCCTTGCCATTTTCCAGGTGAAGTTTCTTAATAATTTATGTATATTTTCTGTTCCTTCTGTGGTTTTTAGTACATCCTGATTTGTGTTATTCAACGTCAATATCAACTTGGTTATTATTAAATTTTTGCCCCATTAATGAAGGTTTTTCATTTAAAAGAAAAGTGGACTAAAGGCTATTGTTATCCTGCCCCACTTCCCAGTCCAGCACAACTCTCCATCCCAAAGAGAAAGAGCGCAACCCTTTGCTGAGGAATCCCTCAGGAAAGGTTCACTTGATTTAACTACAGATTTCCCAAGCCTTTCCAATTTAAGCCCTCAGAAGGAGCCTCAGGAGGGACACTGCAGCCTCAACATTTCATTTATCTGAAGTCCTCCCTGCCCCTCAGAGTTCACTTTGTGCTGGCTTGGTCCCCGATGACCCCTTCATGGCCACGCCCGCTCCTTTCCCTGCACGGCCCATGTACAGCAGCAGATGGATCGTAACCCCCAGCCCCGTTCCCCATTGCCTTCAAGCAGTAAAAAGACAGAACAAAATCAGATTTTTGGGGTTTTGTTTTTGAATGGGCACAGAGGGTCTGTAGGCGATCGGGTATTGGAGGCAGAGCCTGGCAGCTCCGACAGCCACTCAGAGCATGATGGTGAAATTCCATTTTACTCACCCTCGTTTCACTCTGCACTTTGACTCCTCAAGTTTTCTATTTTATTGCTTCCCCCGTTTCCCTGCCAACCTTCCTCAACTCCCAGCTCTTGCTCTTTCTTTCAACTCTTGTGTACTCCCCTGTGAAATGCCACTCTCCTCTCTTGTGGATTTTCTTCTTCTTCAGGGTTTCTTTTCTTTTTTTTTCCTCTTTCTAATTTCATTTTTTCCAAAAGGAAATAGGACCTGTTCTGCTTTAATTACTGCTCCAGTTAGCATCCTCCAGCCTTCTACCAACCTCTTTCATTTTCACTGCTTCCTCCCAGTGGACCTGGCCCACTCAATTTCATAATTCCCTAAAATTTACTTTCCTAAATGTAGTTCTATGTGCATAATTCATCTATAAATTGGATTTGTTTCCTACTGGGATAATCAAACAGTCTTCCGTAGCATTTTTTTTTTCCACACCTGTTGTTACTCTTTCCTTCCAGTTAACTATACACGAAAAGTTACTTATTTGGGGCAGGAAAGCAGGAGAAAGCAGATCATTCTTCAAAATCCACATTTCCCTCTCCTTACTGAGCCTTCCCCCTCTTCCCAAAGCCAAATACATTAATTTAATTCAACAGGGCTGACATTTCCAAGCAGAATGAAGTGGACGTTGCTGCATGGCAAAATGTGAGTTAGGCAGAGACAGATCTTGAGCTGATGTAAATCAGAACAGACCTATTGCCTTCAGAGAAAGTGCATCATTTTCTAGGGAAAAAACAAATTTTAAAAGGACCACTGGAGCTGTACAGACATAGCACAGCTGAGAATCAGGACTACCTTTAAATCTGCCGGGGTTTTTCATTGTTTTTCTTTCTCTTAAAATTGCAAGCTGACTGACTTAGCACATTGGTTTTTTTTGAGCCATTAATAGCGTGGAGTCTAATTTGGAAGCAAAGCTAATGCCCAGGAAAACCAAGCAGCACAGATGACAAAATTATCACACCTTCCCTAGTACTGGCAAGAAGAATGAGGGCTGAAGGCTTGCACATGTGGCTTACTCGCATTAGTGTGAAAACTAGTGTGCTTTGGGGGGAAAAAAATGTATTTTATTATTCAAATCGGATTCCTTTTTCATATCAATTTATGACATGACATCCATTTTTATGAGTCTTTCCTGTCAGGAGGGAAACGTGCTCACATGTATCTTCAATATGGGTTTATTTGTCAAATTATCACAGGACAAACAGTGATGGATAACATCCATACAAATGTGTTGCCTTTATATGTGCTTACTTCACAGTAAGTGAGAAGAGAGAGAAAGCCAACCCAAACAGACAGAAAACACACAAACCATGACTATTTGTAACATATATGCAAAGAGTTTCATGCAGCAGAGACATATCCCCGGGCTCCTTGCTGCTCCTATAATACAAATAAGAAATACATAAAATACCTCATAAACCAGCTTGTTGGATTTTATTGCAAGAAATCCATCAGCCATCATATTACCATGCAAATCCTCTTATTGCATTGTCTGACAACAGCAATTCAAATAAGAAAAAAAATATGTATATATAAAAACCTTAACAACTTTGGAATAAATTCTCTCTTTCATGTGTGCCAGCAGCTCCCATTAACAGTAGTAGGAGTTTCTCTGCAGGGGCTTGTCAAGGTGAGAATAGACTGCCCACCCTTCTCCCCGTTCAGAGACTGAGTGCTGAATTGCTGCATATATTTTTTTCGTGGAGAGATCAAAGAAGAAAGCCAGGAGTAAAAGATATTACAAAAACCCCAAACAACCCAAGAGTCAAGACAGTTCCAAAGAGGAAAGGTACAGTGTTACACCTCCTCTTGCCTTTTGACATCCTCCAGGATTACTGAGACAAACCCCCAGCCCCCCCCCACCACTTTTCCATGCCCTGCAGCTCTCAGAAAGTGCCCATCTGCCCACATCTGGGCAGCAGGGCAGAGGTGCAGCTTGTGAGTGAAATATGCTAGATATTACAAAACTGTATTCATTCTTCTTCACAGAAAATTTAATTTCCTCAAAAATGTTACTTCTGGATGAAAAATTGCAAATCCTTTCCTCCAGTACAAACTTCCATGAAACAGATTTCTTCCAAATTCTGTACTTAAATCAGAATCAGTCGACACCAAATAGCTTCAGAGGTGAAGGTTGGTTGTGGTCTTTCCTCCCTCTTTTAGCCAGAAATCTTCATAGCAGCAAAGAATGCCTGTCAATTTTAAACCCCATCACTTAAATACTAGATGAAACACTAACTCTGGAGGTCCTCTGACTTTTTAAAAAAAGGTTGTATTCTTTTTAGAGTTTTCCTCTGCTCTGCCACTACTTGAGAGACCTGAAAGGATATGGATGAATTTCAGCCTAAAGAAAGCAGCTCTTAATTTCACTTAATGTCATTTTCCAAGGTGATGGAAAGAGTCAATCCTACTTCCCCCTTTCCGTACCATAAAAGCAGCTAAAAAGTGGGGCTGGTTTCCAGAAAAACAACTTCTGGTGCTAAGTGCCAGCATCAATTATAATTGGCAACCAAGATTTTGTGAACCGACAAACGCTATGGGAAATACTCACTAGCTGCACTAACAGGCTGTTTTTAAAGTGGTTTGCCCCGAAAAGAGGATTTTGTGTAGATGTCCCTGCTATTAAAAGTATCTCAGAGCTTGCAGTAGCTCTGCTCTGTGTGTCTTCACTGCAGTGCTCCAGGTCAGGGGAGGAACCTTCTCCCTTTTTCCAAAGGTGAAAGGGAGGTGTGCCAGCAATTACCTGCTTCATGCTTTTGGCAAATCCTACAAGGAATTTAACCACCAAAGGAAGAGATTCCCCTGTTTCTCAAAACTCTGGCCCCCACCATCTAAGAGAAATCACAGTTTGGAGACCGAGCTTGGCTGGGGAGTGTCACAGAACCCCCCCTCACCTCCTCCTCCTCCTCCCGCCCGCAGCCCTGGCCACAGAGCCAGGAATGTGTGTCACATTCCTTGGGGGCTCAGCCATCAGCATCATCTCTACATCATCTCTACAGAGACCATCTCCAGCTGAGCACGACTGGGAGGAGAACCAACCCTAGCCCACGCTGATGGCCTTCCTCTGATCCAACCCCTGCAGGACCCAACCTCACCACGCTGATGGCCTTCTTCTGATCGATCCCTGCAGGACCCAACCTCACCACGCTGATGGCCTAACTCTGATCCAACCCCTGCAGGACCCAGCCTCACCACACTGATGGCCTAACTCTGATCCAACCCCTGCAGGACCCAACCTCACCACGCTGATGGCCTTCTTCTGATCGATCCCTGCAGGACCCAACCTTACTATGCTGATGGCATTCTTCTGATCCAACCCCTGCAGGACCCAACCTCACCACGCTGATGGCCTAACTCTGATCCAACCCCTGCAGGACCCAACCTTACTACGCTGATGGCATTCTTCTGATCCAACCCCTGCAGGACCCAATCCCACCAAGCTGCCACCTCACCAACCCCCCTTGGCAGCTTCCCTTCTCTTGTGTGACCATAACCAGCAGCTCTCCCCTGCCCCACCCCATCCCATTCCCTGTGTGTGAGAGACTCTGTTAGTAGTTCACATTTGGTGATTCCTGCAATCTATACAAACAAGAAGGAGCTTTTCAATCAGGGGTGCTGACTAAAGGAAAACAGTGGAGGAAAACCACCTTGCTGCCCTTGAGTGCTCATGGAGCCAGAGACAGTGCAGGGAGGCTTGGCTGTCAGGTACACTGCAGGATCGAGCTGTATTTGGAATTTATCCTTCCAGCAGTGGCGAGAAGATAAAAGACAAAGTGTCGCAGAAGAGATAAGAAAGTTAAATGGTGCATAAACAAATCTGGTGCTGTGTTTGACCTATGGGGGAAGGGAAGAGCTGGGTACACTGCATGCTGTACATCTTCTAGGAGACAAATGGATGGATGATTGGAAACTTGTTCATATACTTCATAGGCTTCTGCCATTCACTAAATGGGAGGTAATAAACCTTATTGGATTTCATATTTTGTGGGAAATGACTCTTTCATAGCTTTGTCCCCTTAATGGGTACTCATTTAGGAAAGTACTATATAGGTTTTATTGCATCAAAAGGAATAAAGGGTTTTAAATGAATCCTAATGCTCTCTCAAAGTGCTGGAGTTGGGAACTTCAAGCTAAATTCACAGTTAGAAGCAGAATCTTTCATAAGCTTTTTAATGTACAGAAGGAAAACTTTGGGGATCGAAGCATTTTATTTAACAAGCCTTAAGTCTCATTTATTTTTTGATTTTTACAGGTAGCCTCTTTCATATCTTCTCAGTTTTTCTCATCTTCAAGTGTCTCTTTAACCTCCTTACTCGTCTTCTTTTCCCCCACTCCTCTTCCCTTCTGGACAATACACTTGTTCCCACAGCAAACATACAGTTTTCTTCTCCACCTAGTTCAGAGTAGCCTCCTCGAGCTTTCTGCTTCTGTATTTTTATGCACTGTTTTCCCCCCACAGGCCATTTATTGACACATCTGGGAATCGTAAAATAAGATGGTCTCATTTTCTGGCATTATTGTTCCTGAACAGTGGAAATGCCATAAAGGCAAGGAAAACCTTCTTGCTGCCCTGCTTTCTGAGGCTCACGACTAGCTACTACCCTGGTGCAAGTCAATCTCACAGGGACTTCCCACAGGTCTGAAGACATGAGCTGTTCTAATACTGCTGACTGCAAAGGCACTCCTGGTACCCAGCATTTGTTTCCTTGTTTGTTACAACCTCACTTTTTGTGTTTATTTTGCACAGAGAGCTACTTTCTGCACATCCATCCCCACCATGCCTGGGACCTAGGGAAAAACTAGGTATTAACATGGATGCACTTGTTCCAGACGGTGCATACTCTGAATTGACTGTCTTCTTTCCTGTTTCTATCCTGATGCTATTTGGAATTCATTCCCCATTTCTTCTGCAAGTTTTCCTGCAGAAAATTCAGTCATGATGACAACAGCCCCAGCTCCCTTGTATGCACACCCCTAACCTCTGGGAGCAGACCATGGAAGATGAATCAGCTGGCACTTCCGAGATGCACTATCTAGGATGATGCACAGTGGTGGAAAGAACAATCTTTCCATTAATTCCAATTTCTCAGGCCTGTAGTGTAATAGTATGACATGAATTAATCAGATGTGAGCATGCCCAGCTCCTTGTAGGACTGGGACTGGCTGTAGAAAAATGTTTGAATATGCACAACATCACAAAAAATGGCATTTTCCTGTTTTGAGACAGCGGAAACCACCCAGAGCAGCCGAGTTGGTAAGCTGTGGCCAGTCAGTTGGTAAGGTGTGTTAGATGAGCCCTATCTGCCAACTGAGCTGCTCTTTGAGTTCACCCCGTGGTGGAACACAACAACTTGGCTTAAACCACTGTCAAACACAAGTTCATAGCATGCACCTCTCCCTGCATATATAAACTTCACAGCTGAGCTGGCTTAAGTGGCTCACATAGGCAGCGAGCAATCAGCCTCCAACTCACGATGGAACTGCCGATTTCTGTTCTTATTCAAATCTTTTAATTCCAATTCTGTAATAAACTTCCCTTTCCATGACTCAAGGAATGATTTGCTTTGTCTCACATATCTCAGCATCTTAAGAAGCTTTGACAGGAGCATACCTAGAGCTTCTGAGATAAATATATAATAAATCTAATGTTGTCAAGCATGGTGGCATTTTTATTTTATTTTCAAAGAGAATTTAATCTAACTTCCCAAGGGATTCTTCTCTTGTGTCATAACAAAGTCTGGCTTGTAATGGATTTCCCATTTTTCTTTCTATCTTGTATAATGACAAAATTGCTGCACAGAGAAGCAGTGTTCTATAATATGTCACAAAACACAAGCGGGAAGTGACAGTTGTCTTCGAAAGGTTGGGCTCAGCCCAGGCCCCGATTTCTGGAGTCACAGGCACTAAATTATTTCATATGGCCCCACAATCAGTTTCCAGCCTGGCTTGAAGTACAGGGAAAGTCCATATGTAAAGTGAACCCTCCCCCCTCCCCAAACAAAACAGACAATGAGGGGGGAATAATAAAAAAGAACAAATCAATAAATAGCACTTAAAGGCCAAAATTTTAACTGAAGCAATATTGATATAAAACAATATAAATAATATTAATATATATAGAGTATAAACCAGTCAAGAATCAGATTCATACATATCCATCTCTACATGTCATCCTAAATAGAAAACTTTTAATATTAAATTTATGGCAAGTAATGGGATGTAATGGGATTCACATATCCCTTGGGGAAAAATGCCTCTATTACATTGCATTATAAATCCTTATGTATCAAAGGACTAAAAGCCACTACTCTCTTCAAGGCCATAATTTTCTTCAACAAATTCTAGAATCCTTTCATTGTTATCGAGCATCCTCATAAAAGACTAATATTTTCAACTGTGCTTTGGATGATTCTATTTTGCTTGCTTGAAAATTGCATTGCTGGCAGAAAGCAGAGCTGGTACTCAGTGTACATGGTCACATTTGCCACATAAAAAAAGAATTAAAGGCATTTTTTCCAGGATGTTTTACATTGCAGACCTTGGGCAAGAAGTTCAGAGCACATTAATTAGCGGGTGAGCAACCTTGAGCTTACAGGTGTGTTGTGCCCTGTAACATTTATTGTAGGGCAAAGTCATCATGGGAACCCGGGGGGAATTCTGCTGCTCACATTTCACTGTGCCATTACACATAAAATGCTAATTTGCTGGGTGGGCCGGACCCAGACCCTTCAACAGCACAGACGTTTTATTTAGGGGAGGTCATTCCCTATCAAGCCAGGTCAAGATCTGAAGTCCCTCACATGTCACATTCAGAGGCTGCTGTCCTTTCTCCCCTCTTCACATTGATGATACCTGCTGGTCTTTCTGCAGCTGATCCCAAAGCACTCTCCCAAAGCAGGAGACTGGGACCATTATTTCCTTTTAACATGTGAAGAGGCTTAGCCACCAGCAGTTGACTGCCCAAACTCTGTCCCCTTGCAGAACTCAAGCCCCTCAAAGACTCAGACATCTGCCCCAATAGTGACAGAGACTTTCTCCAAAGGCTTTGGCAACCATGCCTCAAACATCTTGCTTTAAAAATGTCTAGCTCGTGGATCCCATTAATCACATCTTGTTTCTTCCTTGGCTGTGGCTTCCACTGCACAGCTTCCCTCCCCTCTGCAGGTTTCAGTCCTTCCAACCCAGCACAGAAGCTCGGGGATACCATGGGGTGCCCCAGCTTTGCAGGCTGCCAGGACAGAGGATCTCACCAGATGCCCACCATGAGGTGGATGGTGCTGAGGCTCATCAGCTTCACAGCTGAGCTGCTCTTGAGCTATCGCAGGGAGAGCAGGAGAGAGAGTTGTGTAATTGTTCTGAGAGCCTGCCAAGCAGCTCGTTTACAGAATTAAACAGTCTGTAGTATAATTAACACAGGGAAAACTGTATGGCCTTTTATTACTTGCCACACAAAGTAGCTCATTTTCTCATCCTAACATGACAGGAGGAATGGGGACATGTGTATGGGTCAACCACCAAATGCACCTGGACCTCTGCCCTGCTCCATGGCTCCTGCTGTTCAGGAGTATTTGTGCTGCTTGTAGAGATGCCCAAAGTCTGGGCAGGTAACTCATGGGGCTCTGAAATAAAAAGGAGGATCTAGGATTGCAAAGCTGACCACTGCAAGACCCAGCTTCAGGAGAACTTGCTGCCATCATCCTGATTTAAGAACCTAGCCTCCCTTTTACTCTACCTTCCAAGATCTTCCCCCTTCAAGCACCACTTGAGACATGAATAACAACAGCTCTGGGCCAGGTCCAGAAGCTTTTGGTTTTCAGTGTCTCCTTCTGGGATGTTTGTGGCAGATTTTTGTTCTGTCTCAAGGAGCGCTGAGTCCTGTTGAAAATCCCACTGTCCCAATGGTTTCTCATTCCCAGCTGTTAACAAAATCTGATATAAAAGGTAAGAGGGGACCTTCCAAGGAAGCCCTTGGTGAGTGCTGGGCCACTCTCTGAGCTCATCCACACTCACCACTCCTCTTCAGAGAAGAGCTATTAGAAGGAGGAGGAGGGGAAGCTGGTGTTATGGAAAAGGCCTCCCACCAATGTGCTTGTGCTCCACAACAGTGCTGTAAACAGAGCTGTTTCTCTCTGTACAAGCTCACATTCACCGTGGCACGGTAAATTATTTACTTTTTCCTGCTCCTACTCTTGTATGTCCTTTCTAGCTGCTCATGTCCCTTTGCCACCCCTTTGCTGGGAAGCCAGCAGGGAAGAAGCTCCTCTTGCCAGGGGCTGCTGGAAGATGCTGCATGAGGGGTTTCAATCCCCCTCCTTGCATCTCTCCCCACCCCCACACAGCACTTTCTCTTTTTTATTTTTGAGAGGCTGGAATATCACAGGATAAAGAGACTGCAGCTGTGTTGAGGAAAAAAACACAGTCACGCCTCAGCAATTTATGGACAATTTCCCATTAATAAGAGATAATGGAGTGCAGTTCAATGGATTTGCGATTGTACACTCGCTCTTTGAGAATATGGAGGGGAATCTGACAGCAGTTTGCTCTTCTCAGCAATGATATTACCATGATTTTGTATATCCCACTGTACGCAGGGAGATTTGGACAGTTTGAAACAGTTTAACAGCCTATCAGGAAAAGTGTGTGTATGAAGTTATTGAAATGACCTCTAATACTGTCACTGCAAGGGAAGCATCTGACACAAATTAACCATGGGCTCCCACCTGCATGTGCTCAGTGGGCAGGGGCAGGTCCGTGGGGTTATGAGAATGTGAGACCCAGTTCAATCCCCTTGCACAGGAGACTAGGAAAACCCATGTTGGGACACTGCAGAACTCATTTGCACGCATGTTTCATAGCAGATAAGCTTTCTTGACTTCCATACATCCCCCACAAGCAATCAAGATCACAGGCTCTCACTGCACTATCACTGTGATGGTCTGAAGTTGTACTGCTACTGCAGGCTGCAAACCAATGCAGGAACAATGAGACAGCTCCTGCAGGGACACAGAATCCTTAGGGGTGAGAAACATGGGTCTGCAGAGCCCCAGACTAAGCAGTTTGTACAGGAGTTCTCTCCTGTGCCTTTTCACTGAGTGCCTGATTCACTGCTCGCAGTCCTGTACAACCAGGGTGTTGGTAGCAGGGGGGGTCTGGTTTTTGGTAGCGGGGGGCCACAGAAATGGCACCTGTGAGAAGCCGCTGGAAGCATCCACCATGTCCAGCAGAGCCAATCGCTGATGTCTCTGAAGATGGACATGTTGCTGGCCGAAACTGAGCCAATGAGAGAGGTTGGTAACGCCTCTGGAATAGCATATTTAAGAAGAAAATCAAAACAAAGCACTATAGTTTTTCTTCTACCCAGAGAAGAGGAGGAGGTGAGAACATGTGAGGGAAACAACATGGAGACACCAAGGTCAGTGGAGAAGGAGGGGAAGGAGGTGCTCCAGGTGCGAGAGCTGAGATTCCTCTGCAGGCTGTGGTGGTGACCATGGTGAAGCAGCTGTGTCCCTGCAGCCCACGGGGATCCACAGGGGATGCAGAGATCCACCCACAGCCCATGGGGATCCACAGGGAATGCAGAGATCCACCTGCAGCACGTGGGGATCCACGGGGGATGCAGAGATCCACCCACAGCCCATGGGAGAGGTGCTCATGCCGGAGTGGTTGGATGCCTGGAGGAGGCTGTGATCCAGTGGAAGACCTGGTGGAGAGGGCCCCTGCTTTCAGGCTGGAGCAGCCTGTCCCTGGAGGACTGCACCCTGTGGAAGAGTGACCCACGCCGCAGCAGTTTTGGAAGGACTGTTTGCCCACGGGGGGAATTCACGTTGGAGCAGACGTGGTAGGACTGCTGCTCGTGAGAGTGGACCCATGCTGGAGAAGTTCACGGAGAACTGTCTCCTGTGGGAGTAACCCTGGGTCTCACAGGGGGAGGACTCCTCTCCCTGAGCAGCAGAAGAAAACCTCGGGTGATGAACTGACCAAACACCCACGCCCTGTCTCCCTGCACTGTTGGTGGGAAGGAGGGAGGGGCTGGAGAGAAAAAGTTGTTTTAAGGGCTTATTTTACTTCTCAATATTCTCCTCTGTCTCTGTTAGTAATAAATTCACTTTGTACCTTTAAGTTGAGCCTGTTTTGCCCTTGGAGCGTGCTCTCCCTGTCCTTATCTCAACTCATGAACCCTTCATTATTTTTTTTTCTGTTTTCTGCCCAGCTGTGGTGGGGGGAGTGTGAGGGAGCGACTCTCGTGGGTGCCTGGCATTGGGCCAGTGTCAAACCACGACACAGGGACCAAAGCTGCCAGATAAATCTGCTCACCTAGGGAAGAGGTTATTCCTCTTCAGAGTTTCTCTGCAGTTGCATATGCAGTCCTGGAGAGTCACACTGGTTAATGGTGCAGACAGTTCCTCTCAATTTCAATTTGTTGTCCTCCAGTATAATTGACTCCCTCCTAATACCTTATGAGCAAGGGCAGCCAGAAGTGCACCTTCTCCGTTACTCATATTCCGGCTTAAAAGTGACTTTCCCATCACTAAGGCTAAAGACAAGCAGAAAATTTCCATTTAAAATTCACGTCTCCATATCCTCTCTCATTCTGTGGTACTGTGCTGTTTTGGAGATAATAGAGCTCGAGTTCCCAATGAAGATGTATCATCAGTTATTTTACAAGGGTGTGATTATACCTTGTGTTTTCTTCTAGTCTCTCACTGTACTAACATTTTGTTTGCTGCAGTTACATGATTGCTAAAGCATTTCAAGCATCACTCTCAAGTGACAGTACTAAGGTGCAAGACCTACATACTGTTTTTTCCTACATACTGATGAAGCAGTTGCTTACAAAGACAAGGGTGCATCACAGAGAAAGCTACTATCCAAAAGAAATGAGCTCCTGCTTTCCCCCCAGCCTGGACTAATTGCATTGACAGATTCCAGCTCACCCATTACATTTTTAATGAACTGTAAGAAGTGAATGTCAAGTCACAGGCTTCTATATCGAATCTACCTTTTGCTAAAATTTCCAGGCTGGAGTTTTTGCCAAATTCTTTAGCGTCAATTGCTAATTTCTAGCTTTATATATATATCAGACACTGTGTATGGGAAAGAAAGGACGGGTACACCAGTACTGAGGAAATGCACCACCACCCTACAGGATTTCCTTAAGAAGTAAATCACAGACAACCAAAGCAGCACCTTTCCAGATCCTGGTGTAAGCGAAGGTCCATGAATTCAGCACACATTGACTCAAACCTTTAATTTGAAATCTTTTCTCAAAGCTCTGGACAGATTATCTTTACAACTTCCCAGGATGATCCAAGTTCACAGCAGAGGCTAAACTAGTCACACTCGATGTGGTTTCCAGTTTTAGTGCAGGTCTCTCACAGTGACAGGCTTTTCCAAAGGATGCAGATTCTGGGCTATACCACAAACACCCACGAGCACCTCCTGTGATGCCTTATCCTGAAAAAGGAAAACCCAGCACTTTCCTAGGCAGAAGCATTACTTTCCACAGGAAAACTTAATGGCCACCCATATGTCCATTTTCTCCAAAAGGACAAGTTCCTATCCTTTCTCCTGCCTCCAGAGACCGTGGCAGCACTGCTCAGCCAGAGTGGGAAATGGATTGAATCTTCCAAAGTTTGCATTTTCGAAGGAGACAGACAAAGGACAACAGTATTGTCTGTCATGGATTAAACAGAGCAGTTTGGTGATCCAGCCCAGGGCTCCTCCTTCACTTTGTAGAACTGACCCCTGCACCAGACTTTCTCCCAGCCCATCTTTTCCTCATGGAGAAGGGACACTTAGGAGTAGACTGGGACACTAAGGCTCCCCAGTAATGCAGATGCAGCAGTGTTGCTTCCTTCCAATCTAAAATTACCTAGCATGCACCCGAGCACAAAATAAAACACAGATAGGCTGAAGTTCACTGGGGGAAAATATGTGTTTTGCATTCCATACCATATCCAATAACATCTCATCTACCTTAAAAATCACCAGAATTTCAGGAGGCATCTTTTTGGATTTTTAAATAGCTCGTCTGAAAACCAATTCTCCTAATGAAAAACAATAGCAAATTACTTAGTTATTATTAATCTCATGCACAGATGCAATTATTTCCCAACTGAGACTTTTATCTAAAAAAATAGTCTTATAGATTATTTTGGAAAGATGGCAAGTCTCCTTCTTGTCTGCTGTGTTTTTATTTGCATAAACATGACATTAAAACCTGAAAGAATCGCTTTAAAAAACAATTACTCCATCAGCAAAAACCTGACAGTGCAGAACTCAATGGCACCACAGAGATAATTTTGGTAAGAAAAGATAATCTTTCCCTTTTACTGACATTAAAACACCTCTTGCTTTAAACAGGACTGCAGTTCAGATTTAGGTTTTAGAACCCTTTAATAATTGAACATGTGTAAATATCATTATTTTTAGATGCACTGCGGCAAAGAGCGAAGGAATAAAAATCCCACACTGAGCACCTTGACAGGGCTGTTCAGCCCAAGGGAGGAAGGGTTATACAAGATCTTGCCATGTTGAGAAGACAAAAAGGAAACACCTTCCTATTATCATGCCGTGCCTGTCTCTGGGAGGTTTTGTTCCATTAAAAACTTGTTAATTGCTGCCTTAGTAACAAAGGAACAACATGCTGTGGTGGGACTATTAGGAGTCTACAGGGCTGGTTCACCCTTAGGAAGGCAGTGGGATTTAATTGTCTCTGTGTTCTTAGAAGATGCAATAAAGAGGGATAATCAATTGGTGTCAACATCTAATACTGGAGATTCTTTACAAAATGGAAGAGAAAATCCAAACCTTACTTAATTGAAAGCTATGGCATCTGGGGCTGCAAAAAACGAGCTGGATGTGAAATTTATGAAGTATTTGTGCACAGCCAAGGAAAAAAAATGCTGAGAATTTTAAGAGGCCATCATCACTTCGTCTCTCTAAAGGAGCTATGACTTCAGTTCTCCAGAAAGCAGGTCTGCAAACTCCCATGCAAACCAGCAAATTGTAAGTCAGAACACCCAGTGAGCTATTGCATCAGCTGGCTAATAAATAATTCCCTTACTACAGCAGTGCAAGGACTGAAATGCTTCTTCAGTCCTTCTTGGCAAACCAGAGGATTCCTGTAGAACTCTTTTACCTCATGCAATACATTCTTGCAAATTCTCCAGAACTGCTACTTGGTTCTCCCTTTGATCTTCTTAAGGATACAACATTCTCCAGGAGCTTCAGACCCAAGAATTAGTTTTATAGCAAGGTTTTATGAAAAGAAATTAAATGGATGCCAGTTTGCATAAGGACTGAAGCCTCCAGAGGTTTCCTCATGAAAATTCAACTCTGATATCCCAATGGTATCAACTCCAAACAGTGCATACCAAGACTGGTTTCCTGTTTTCCATGAAAATAGAGAATAAACTCATGTACATGAGAATAAGAATAATTAGTGTTTTTCTAAAAAATATTTTGCTTTAAAAGCAGCCAATAAGCTTTTCTCCAGGAGACTGCAGACAACAGGTCTCACGGCCTTTTCCTCACCCTCACAGTAAGTATTCTCAAACAGAGAGCTGTCAGAACTCAGAATTAATCCTCATCTTAAGTAAATACCCTTTGTTTACTGATGAGTGGACTCTCTTTTGTCTTTGTGTACTCTCCAGTGTTTGGCATGAGGCAGAGAAGCAGAAAGGGATAAAGATGACCGCAAGGACCATTCTCTTCTTTTCCCACAACATAAAACTCTTTGTGCAGAGTAAATGCCAACCGTAGCAGCAGTTGTGATCACAGCTTGCTTGTGAACCCCCTTCTTCCCCCCTGGCCCCCCGGGGTCCAAAGCCAGGCTGCAATAGAGGCAGCTTCAGCTGGCGTTATCCAGAGAGATTCCAGCATGTTATGCATGAACCCTTTTTAAGACTTTCGCATCACCTTTCATCAAGTATCAAAACTGCTATATTTTTATGAAATATTATTCTAACTGAAATATAAAATTAACAAACTCTTTTATTTTAGATAGTTAAGAAAATGTTTTAAGAGTGTTTAAGTAATTTTAAGAACTGTAATTTAGTGTTATTTGTCTTAAACCTTATAAGCATAAGCATAAGATCCTAGGTTTGCAGCCGGTTTTCTGAGAGCATGCTTCCAGATAAAATCAATTCCCGCGGCAAACAGTGGGCTGTCAGCAACCCTAGAAACTCACGAGCCATTGGCTAAGAACTGCTTGAAAAATGCCTGACCAATCACCGTGGGACAAGTAAGCAGAACTGGGAGTGAAGAGGGGCGGAGACTCCCCTTTATCCCAAACCGAAATCTCCCAACTCTCTCTCTTTTCGTCGGACAAGCCACGAGGGAGGTTCGGTGCTGCTCAGGCCGTTTTCCAACCACGCTTTTTCAAGCAACCAGCACCGAAAAGGAAGCTTTGCCCGGGTTTGTAATAGTCTAACTGGCTGAAAAAAGTTTTTCTGCTCGAAGGGAACTCGGACTTTAATTTTTATCTAAATTTTTGGGGTTTTTTGAGGTTCCAGTTTTTTTAATTGTTAAATAAATCGGTTTTATTTGATTTAACATCCTAAACTATCCTATTTTTATAACACAGCAGGACCGGAGGTACTTGCTATGAAAAGGAGCCCCTGTCTTTGGTTGGAAGGCAAGGGCAGGCTACAGATTTACCCTGTGGACCTCAGGCCTGGCACTTCCCATGCATTACTAAATGGAGGGAACATTTTCTGTTTGTGTCCTCATATTAATTCAAATCAGTAATGAAGTTGGGAGCATCAAAAGGTTTTAGTGGTATACGGGATTAGACCAGGCTTAGATAACTGAATAAATGAACTGACTTAATTAGCTCTCCTGAAACAAATTATTATACAGTGCTCATTTCCAACTCTCATATGAACCCCAAAGAGTTCTAGAAATGCATGAATTCCTTGAATAATAAATTATGTATTTTTGCATACCTACTGCAATTATGATGGATAATGAGATTTTAATTAATCAGACCCAGATTTTTTTAATGCTTTTGAAGAACACAGATACATTAGGGACCTATTTATTGAGTAAATCTTGGAGTGAAAATAAAAGGAGCAGAAAGTCAACAGGAATAGCAACAAAAAAAAAAATTCTGTGTTAAACAAACTCATATCTAACAGGCTTCTTAAGAACATCCATCCCACAAACACCCCTGTCTTGAGTATGAACTCTGCAAACTGTCAAATCCTGGTCAAAGTATTTCCTTCAGTACCTCTTTAGAGGCAAAATACAGTTATTGGATATTATGCCAGATGGAATACATTCTTGGCTTTACTCAAATAAGGTTTTTTCTGCTGTTATTTAAATGCTCAGGCTACAAAGATTATTTTCTTGCTCATATGTTCCATGCTTCCAGGTACTTCTGAGTGAGAGCCACTTACTATTAATATGGCAAAGCAGCTATTAAACCTTCCTCTCGTATTTTTCTTTTTTTTTCCCAACCCCTTCTGAGGAGGTAGCTAAAGATCTCTCTCATGGAAAGGTAGTGGTGTTGCAGTTGTCATTAATTATAAATCAGTTTCTAATATGACTGAGAGCACAAAGATTGTAGAGGGCCTTGTTAACATGAGATTAAAATTCCCTTGAAGTGTAATTATGTTGCAAGAGAGTCTTGGGCTGGATTTATGACAACCTATTGCATCTCTGCCCTTACTGCATTGACAGGAAGGGTTTTGCTCATCACAGGGAGAGTATCAATGCACACCACTTCCCCTGGAGAAACCCTAGTACTTGCAAGGAAAAAACCTGAAGGAGAGGGGGCTTTAAATCCTAATTACAGATTTCTAGCAGGTCCCCATTCTTCTTAGCTCCTTTTTTGATAAAAATGAAGTTGTCGCCGGAGAGCACCAAGAAAGTCAAGAGCACAACACCCTGGCAGGGCAAGGTCAGCTCTTGCACGTGTTTGGAATGGGGAAAAAAGAGCAGTGCTTCCAGTTAAAACAAAACTGAATTTTTAGTCTTAATGTGAAGCTTTCAAATTTTTTTGCCCTTCTTCAATGAACCTTGCTGGATTTGACATGGTAAATTGCTTTGGCTTTCCCTTCCTTTCCTCCACCTTAAAAGAACTCAACAATTTCCTCTGGAAAAGCCACTTTTCCTTGAAAAAATATGGTGAAAGATTTTTTTCTTTATTAAACCAAGCAATTGGCAGTAGCATATTCAGACTTCTTTTCCTTGTGTTTGAATTGCTAATCTTTGCACTAAAAAAATATAATCCTTACCGAGCCATGGAGCAGGGAAGGGGGGTAGCAGACCCCTCCACAGCTGCAGTAATCTGGTCTTAAAGTGAGAATTTACAGAAGCAGTTAGGTGCAGGAGTCCCTCTGGCTCGAGGAATTAGGAAATCAGGTACTTCAGCCTTGAGAGGATTTTCCAATCTGTGTATTTGGGCTCGTGCATAACTTTGCAAATTGGGGCCCTGCGAGTGCCTTGTAGAAGACAGCCAGATGTGTCCTCCTTGGCATTTCTCTGGGGAGAGCTTAGAGAACAGATTTTCTTCTGCTCCTCATTTGCACAAAACTGCTCGTGAAGGAGCACCAGCTCCTCGCTGCACTGAGTGGGTCCCTGGTTTCAGGAGCAGCCCCCAGGCCCTGAGTTGCTGCCAGCTTGCCCAGGCTGACCCTCTGTGCTGCTGCTACTGCACCCCACACCACAGAGCCCGCTTTAACAGGGGGCCAAACCAACAGGGGTGCAGAGGATGCCAAATTCCATCTGACCCAGAGAAACCGAGGCCACAGTGGTCAGGTATTGCTAGGAAATTTTCATCTGCATTTGCAGAAATAGGAAACTTAATAAAAGAGACCTGGCCCAAGACAAGGCATGTGTTTGCTCAGGCCTCTGTGGGAAGGAGCTCACCATTTCTTGTCAGTATCAGTGCTGCTGCAGTCCACCTTCATAATTCAAAAATTCATTTAGAAGCTGCTTTGATATGTTGCACTCAGCTCTTGAGTACTGAAAGGCTTTTTTGTGCAGTTTTCCCCACCCCCTGAGTTTGGTTGCCCTCCCCACCAGCAATCTAAATTCGCTTTTATGTGCTAGGAAAACAAAAAAAAAAGTGTGAATTTACCACTTCTGAACATCTTGTCCTCTTAATTTGTACAGAGCTGGTTTGTTCAGCACAGAAACAGTACCAGG
The DNA here is from genome assembly GCA_026261815.1 of Monarcha castaneiventris obscurior. Lineage (NCBI taxonomy): Eukaryota > Metazoa > Chordata > Aves > Passeriformes > Monarchidae > Monarcha > Monarcha castaneiventris. The sequence goes on from JAMPIT010000862.1 coordinate 5,746,990, forward strand.
AGCAGAATAAATTTAGCTGGGAGGCAGGGTGGGGGCAGGGAGGGGATGGCAGAGCCAGAGGGGAGCAAAGAGGGGCTCTGCAATGGCGCTGCTCTTCTTGTGGTGTTCTGTGAGCAGGTCTCATCATGCCCCTGCCCTCCTGCAACCCTGTTTCTGCCAGCTGCAGTCAGGGTGGAAATGTCACATCCATGCGAAGCCTCTCCATCATTTCATCTTCCTCCTTTCCTCATAAATTTGCCTTTCTTCAAATTAGCTGTTTTAGTTTCAGGGTTTCATTTTTTATTATTTTTCCTCTCCCCTTTCCAGCTCTCGATTTCCTGGATACCCCATGCCCTCTCAGGGTCTCTCGCCCTCCTTTGGCACTTGGCACCCTTTGCCCATCCTTTCCCTTCCCTCACCCTGCTCCTCCTTGGGCACAACTCCTTTGTTCCCCCACTTTCTGTCACTTTCTCCCCAACTCTTCCCTTCCCAGTTCTATCAGCTCTACCCCAGTTGCCTCCCCAGAGTCCTCCACTTCTCCCTTGCTAAAATACCTATGCAAGGACACAGCCAAGGATGTCACTGAGCCTTAAGACCAGAATTATTGAGAGTATGCAAGGAAAAGACATGCCAGAGCCACTCAAGAAAAAAGCTGGGGACTGAGGTAATACGGAAAATTAACTGAAAACAGAGAGCAAATATCTTTGTGCATCTGGGCCTAAAACCTACACGGGGGACCCTTGGCAAGCTATGCCAAAGACAGCCAGCTTGGAGAAAATCCATAGCAGCAAATCCTCAAGTTAACCCAGGCGCTTCTTGAACCTCTTGCCCATTCAATTTGAACCAATATTTTGGTCAGAATAAATAGCAGGTTTTCCTCTTTTGAAATAAAAAGGGCAAGTGGAAATCAGATTTTGTTATCTCAGAATATCAAGTCTTAACATTTTCTTCAGTAACGTAATGAGCTGATGACCTTTGCAAAGAAGAGAGGGAATGGCTGGCTTCATCTTTACAGCATTTATTTTATGTAACAGCTTCCTCAGCTGAGCTGAAGACAGAAATGGACAGAGCATTATTAGCCCGAGAGAGTCGAGTCTCCTTATATTTCTGGAATAGAAATGGGCATGTAAACTGTGATAAGTGGTTATCTTTAGCCAGCAATTTAACACTAGCTACAAAGAGAAGGCAGGCCAGAATCTGCACTGATAAAAGGCATCTTGCATTATTTGGTGTCCAGCACCATAATTTGGGGTATTTTAATCTTTTCTCTTGGAGTGAGAGCCTGTTTGTTCTTTGGGGTCTGAGGAAAGGTGAGGACTGTCACACTGTTACAGCAATAAACATGTTAACATGGCACCAGAGTTTCCAGAGGGCAGATCTGCACCCCAACAACATGAGTGAATGTGTTCCTACCATGGCCAGATGATGATAAATCCCCTCCTGCCCAGTGCTCCCAGAGGGGCAATGAGCAGGTTTGGCAATCATTTGGAGTGGCCTGAGGGTTGCAGTAATTTGTGCCTCCCCAAGGAAGCCCCAAAATGGGGTAGGTCATGCCAGGAGGCCCCAGAGCCAGCCCAGCAGGGGATGGGTGTGGGAGCTGTGGTGCCAGCAGAGCCAGGTGGCTAGGGCTCTCTCCAGGAGGCTTTTCCCTAAGCTTTACGGGACAGCTGAGGGCTGTCAAAGGAAGAATGCATGCAAACAAAGGAAAAGCTGCTTTCAATAGCATGGCTGATGGCTGTCCAGAACAACCCCAAAAAGGCCTATCTAGAAACCCTGTATTTCCCTAGCACAATTATGGCCTAATAAATCAGAGCAATTACCAGGCACACACTATTAAAAACATTTTTGAATCTGTCCAAAAATACACACATTTTCTCAGTTTGTGCCTGCAGAAACCAGAGCTGTGAGGGAGCAAATGCATTTGTGTCATCAGGCTTCTCTCCTGGCAGTGAATGGGCTTGAGACGATTACATTTTCTTTTTATGCTTCCATCATCTGCAGCACCTCTGTGAATAGCAGAGCTCCTGGCTGTAATGTCACCACAACCATTCCTTGCTGCAGCCATTTCTGCAAGAGCTGGAAGAAACAAGTCCTCCCTGAAACAAGTCCAGCCTGTGGGCAATGGGGTTTGACTGCCAAGTACCACAAATATGTTCTATTCAGATACTGGCAAAATGTCTGTGCAGAGATCTGTCACAGCTTAGAGAGGACTTGGGCATGGCTGCTCACATGGGGTCCACTTGGCTTGTAAAGCCACCTTTTGGTCAGTCTCTCTTTTCTCTCTGAGAGATGCACTGATGTCTCCTGGCCCTGTCTGTCTCATGAAACCTGCTCCAGAAATTTCCACGGTCAGTCGTGGTCCCTGTCAAGCCATGTTCCCTCATACTCCTGCTGAGGATGGCACCTTCTCAACCACAAGGAAACAGTGGTGGAACACAGCTGATACTGAATAAGCCCAGGTACAGGACTTCTGGTCTACAGCAGATTGATGCCATAATAGCATTTATTTAATTTTACCAATATAGAGGAATAAACATATGCACAGACCATGTTTATTTCACTCTATCAACTATAATTTTAACAAACATGACACAATTTTTACTGTGAAACAGAATGTCTCCTAAATATTATAAGTTTCAGTGCTTTGTAATTGTATTTCAATAGGCACAAGAAGTATTTTACTGCACAGTGAATGCATTTCATTAAATAGTATAAATTTACACTCTGTTGTAAATGAATGTTCATTTTACATTGTAATTTTTTTTACTGCAGAATGTTGCCATTTTAGTATTCACTGTAATCACTCCACTGTGTTGCAAGCAAATGTCATTTATATGATATGTAAAAATCCAGAGAATTCAATTTAAGGGATCTCAGTCTGAAGTATAAATACATGCAAGCCACGTAACACAAATAAACTTACTCCAGATGGTTACAGATAAAATCAAATCCCGCCATCATAAGAAATAAAATTCCCAGTACAAATACAGGCAATTCAGTACAGCTTCTGCTTACCAAAATGGCCAGAAAAATTAGCACCAATCCAAACATAATAAATTTAATGAAGTTTTTGTGACTAATGAGAGACCAAGCATTATGTTTTCTAGGTGGTTAGACAGCTTTTCCCTCTGAATGTTTTTGAGAATCTACATGGACTCCCCCAGCTATCTGCCCCAGAAAGTACCTCACAGGTAAATATCTAGAAACAGAAAACTATTGATACAATAAAACAGGTGATTCTAAAAGCAACAATGGTTTATTTGCCTCTCTACATTACAGCTGCCTGGAGTACTTACAGTACAGCCCAAGAGCATTAACAAACAGCCAAGCTATTTCTTCTCTGTTGATAGCCACCTTATTGCTTTCAGCAGCTAGCAAATTAAACCTTCAAAATAATTCTCATGTGCACTGACTGTAAAGTGAATTTAAATTAAACTAATATATTACAAGAAAAGTGAGTACGTAAGCCAGAGTTCTCAGCAGCCTCTTTCTTCTTCCCAAACCAGGCTCAGAGCACACAAATTTAGTTACACAGTTCACACCTGCCAGCGTGCATCTGCACATGCCATATGCTGCAGGACACACCTCTCACAGCACTCACACACATATGTATTTGCAAACACCTCCTGCCACTGGGAGACAGGGGAGCCCAGCCAAGTGCTACTAAAACCAAACAACAAAAGCCTCGCTGCCCATTTCTCCTCTGCCAGGCCCCCTCATGTCCTCCCCGAGCTCTAAAACAGCAATAGTCACCCCAGGCACGCTCAGTGGATGAAGGCCTCTGACTGGCCCTTTATAGGTGGACATGAAGCCAAAGAAATGAAGTTACTGCCTCAACACCACTACACCAGGACAAGGAAATCTTGCACAGCCCTGCTGGTATCCTTCTCCTTGTATTTATCTATCATTCCCAAGCTTCAAGTTCAGGCCTTGGAGCAGCCTGCAAGGCTGGCTCACACCTTGCACTCGCTGGCTCCAGTGCAGAGCTAAATACTGTCCTGAGAAGGTTTTAATTGCTCTGTATTCCTGAGGTGGCATAAAAAGAATGGAAGTGAACACATGGATTTGAAGTGCTCTAAAACAGGCTATGACCTCAAACCCAGCTTCTTTGCTCTTAGGCTGCTAGATAGATCCAAGCCCTAAAAATCTGGAAATCCTGATGTGATGGACATTAATTAAATTTCTGAGAGGTAGTTATTCTTGGTAGTTGATGAAAGTCAGCTTAAATGAAAATTTGGGGACTCACTTCTTACTTGTTTATTAAATAATAATTTTTTAATAAACTATTTTAAACCCTGCTCTTTTTGTTTCTGGGCACATATAGCTCAGTTTTGTCTTCTGCACCTCTAGCTTGAAGCTTTTAGATTACACTCAAGAACGATTGTAAAAATGTCTGCTCTTACTCTATGTCAAATTCAAGTTAGCCTCCTGCAAGTAACCCCCTGCAAGTGTCTCAACAGGATACCATAGCAGAAATGGCTCTTTGAGGCTGGCACTAGGCACAGTCATGTTGGAAAACAGATAAAATCAGATTTGAAGGCAGAAGACCTGACTGCATCAGCACTGTGAAACCCTGCAAGTATTCAGAGCATAGCACAGGATAGGGGAGAAAGCAGAAAACTGAGAGCAGCCCTTCTCATGGTGGGTATTGCTTTTCCACAGGAATCATGGACTGGTTTGGGTTGGAAGGGACCTTAAAGATCATCTCATTCCAACTCCATGCCATGGGCAGGGACACTTTCCACCAGACCAGGTTGCTCCAAGCCCTGTCCAGCCTGGCCTTGAACACTTCTAGGGATGGGGCATCCATGACTTCTCTGGGCAACCTGTGCCAGTGGTTCATCTCCCTCTGAGTAAAGAATTTCTTCCTAATAGACAATGTAAACCTGCCCTCTGTCAGCTTAAAGCCATTGTTCCTTGTCCTGACACCATCTGCCCTTGTAAGAAGTCCCTCTCCCTCCTTTTTAGAAGCTGTGGAAGACCACAGTGACCTTCTTTCCTCCAGGCTGCACAACCCCAACTCTCTCAGCCTGCCTTTGCCTCCAGCCCTCTGATTATCTTCACGGCCTTCTCTGGAGGGTGGCTGGGTGCTCTGGGTGGCTGCCCAGCTCCTTGCAGAGCAGGGCAAACACCATCAAGCTCTGCAGGGAGATACCACGGGGCACATCCCCTCAATATCAAATAAGGAATTCCTGCATCATGGCCAATTCTAGTCCTGAAGACTCCTTTTCATACAAAGTTGTACATCACAACTCTCCTTACCCCCATGCACTCACATACAAAGCAGCCACTCACTTTATTACTGTGCAGTGCAGCTTTGATTACCAAAATCTGTTCTACACATTCCAGAGACATGTCCAGTTACTGCTGGTGTTAGCACGTAGCTCCTCCTGGATTATTCCTCAGCATTTTAAAGCTGCCTGTGCTGTTGCTTGGTACAAGATTTGATTTACCAGCATTTCATTTCCTGATTCAGCCTTCCTGTTTGGAAGTTTCCAGCTCCAGTCCCTTGGAAGCCTGTAAGTTATGCATGGGTCTGGCACCAGAGCACTTTAGGTGCCCTTTCAGAGCAAGGGACCAGCATTGCTGGACAGCAACTGTGTTATCTGCACTGCAGGTCACAGAGTACTCTGTGTTTCCTGCTAATTAAATTCACTGCTGGAAGCTCCTTACATTTCCACGTGATGAGTAACTGCAGAGCTGGATGTTGCCCCTAATTGCTTTTTATAACAAGGTTATAAAAGTCATGCTGTTATGTCCAGCTATGTCAGGGCCCTGACAACTGTACATGACCGAAAGTGACATTAATACCACACTGTATTGTTCCAAAATTGGATATTAATGAGGAAATTTCAGTCCTCTTTCGGTAGGATCTTACTGTGATCAGTTAAGAGCTGTATTTACACAGGAGCGTTAAGGAGCATTAAAATAAAACTCAAAGTAAAAATCTGGATATATACATAACCTAAATGATGTGTTAAGACACGAGATAGTCTAATTGAGCAATACTGTTAACTGCCGGGTTACAAAATTTCTCTAATAGCTTATTACAATTTGTTTTCTTCAGCACAACACTGAAGTAAACTGAGGGAGTGAGAACATGCCAGTGCAGAATTCTTGTGATGACCTATTACGTTCCTTGGCAAGGAGGTAAGTGTGAAGAGATCACTGGATGACCAGATGCTTTTCCCCTGCTAACAAAGAACTTCTGCATGGTTTGACATTTGAGCTAAATGGATAAGCTGAAACTACCCAAACCTGTCCCAGATATCCCTGTTTCTGGACTTAGGAGCAAATGAACTAGGAGAAAAAGCAAGTTAGCCCAGCCTGAAACAAGCCTCTTGGCACCAGCATCGTTGCTATTTCCACCTAAAGCCCACACTCCTTGGGAACCCGAGGCCTGTGGAATTTTTCTCTGGGCACAATCTGCTGTGCTACTAGGCAAAAGATTAATGCAATTAAAATGAAGTCTCAGATTACTCACCCAGGCCAAGCAGGAGAGAAGGGATCCTGATGTTCATATTACCAGTGGGTACATTCTGCCCCTACTTGTACTCCTGCACCCTCAACAGATGTCAGAATTCATCCCCACAGGCTTTGAAGTCTGGGATGGCATTATGGAGGGATAGGTGCCACTAGATGATGGAGTATTTTTCCGCAGTAATTGCCAATTAATTAGCAAGGGAAGCTGTTCCTTAGAAGTGCTTATTGCCCAGCAGCTCCTGGTTCAGATGGAGGTACCTCCGTGCAGTGGGTAGAAGGGCCATGATAAATCACCCCTGCAAACCAAACCCACGTGGCACAGGCTTGCCCAAAACCAATAGCAATCGATTATTAGCTAATGAATCAGTTAGTCACAGCCTGATATGTGTTTGGCCTGGAAAATGCTCACTAGTCCTACATATGCAACGTGTTTACATTAACATTTCAGAAAGCTTAGCGGCTTCCAAGTTCCTTTTTGTTTGCACACAGCAGAGATCTCCAGGAAAATCTGATAGGGAAGCACAGTGTAAGTGAATTATTATATCAGACACCTGAATAAAAACAGTCTTAAGGCAAGGCAGCTCCAGTTGCTTTACGCACAACTTGCTGCTTTCTCAATATATTCTTTATCTATTGCTGAGTCCAGAATAAAATTCAATTTTGTCAAACATTTTAAGCAAAATATAAAGGCCAGGGAAGAGCTCTTTTTCAAATGACTTTCTATTTCGACATGCTCTTATCCAAGACCAGGGTAATAAAATATTTCAGCCCTTTACAGCAGCCAGATGTCGACAGAATTGAAACCATCATTGGCACATCTCTAACTAAAAAGCACCACTGAACAAAGCTTGCCTTGCTCAGGAGCTCACACAATGTTCCATCGTGTTTTTCAGCTTACAGACAGAAGACAAAGCTTGAGTTATCCTGTCCCTTTGAAACTCTCCCTGTCCTCTACATTTCCACCAGGAATCCAGGTAGGACTTCAGTGGCTTTGGTTTCCCTGGGGCATATTTTCAAAGCAGGCATTGGGTCTCAGTCTGATCATGAGAGCAAGGCAAAGGGGGGAACATTCACATAACTCCCTGCAAGCTCCTGTTCCAAATGCACAGCAGGAACTTTTTAAACATCTTCTCAGATGGCAAAGAGAAAACCCTGGGGGATCAAGGCATTTTTTGTTGTTCTGTGCCTGGAACATCCGAGAATTCCCTGCAATGGAAGAGGAGACCACGGGGAGCTGCAGATGTTCCCAGCAGCATCTCTCTGCAGCAGCACAGGCAGCCCCTTCTGGCAGCTGTGTCCCAGAGGCCTCGGTGGCTCTAGAGCAGTGAGATCCCAGTGGAGCTGCACTGGTGTGTGCCATAGGTGGAGGAAATCATCACGTTCTTACAAGGTCGTTGTAAAATCACCAGCCACTTGACTACACCAGCAGCTCAGCACCATTTCTCAGATCACTACTCATTTCCTCACATACTATAAAAGATAATAACTGCTTGTACTCAGGTACAATAGAGGTGCTCTGTTAGGGTGCTGCTGTCAGTGGCCTGTCACCCTGGCTCCCACACGATGGGCACTGTGCTGACAGGAAGGTAGAGTGGCTGAGTTTCAAGAGGCTCTACAAGCCTAAAAGCACCTTACTGGCAATATAAAAAGCCCCCAAAAACTAAATCAGCGAGAAAGGTTTCAGCGTGTACATTATGTAAAGAGTCATAGGAGAATGACATGAGGGGGCTGCAGAAAGCTCAGCGGACCAGCACAGAGGTTTGTGAGCTGGTTGCTGATTCTTATTTGCAATTCAAGAGGTCTGTGATTGATCAGACCATTGTTTCTTTTCCTCTAACTACAGTCCTTTTCACCCTCAGGGAAATACCAAAGAACAAGGAGTGAATAATGTACTTAAGGTATAAACCTGTGGCATCTGGTGGATATTTTAACTAATGCTGGCATTTCATTTAATGATATCAAATAAAGAATTATACAGCCTCATTCAGCCTCTTTTCCCTCACACTATTCCAATCAGCAGCAATTACAGCCTAAGTCTCAGGTTGAAGATTATATTTGCAAATTAGATTTTGGGGGGTGGGCGAGATAAATCTGTTAGTCCGTGGTTTGATCAAAAGTTTGAAAGCTAGTCTTATAATGAAAGGGTGAAATCTTGGCTGCAAAGTCAACATGAGCCTCATCCAAAATGTCTCACAGCCCTTTTAATAGCATAAATGTTTCAAGCTAGTACATCTGGGTCTCTGAAACAGTGGCAGCAGTATTTCAAATATTCTCAAAGCCAGATACTTGGATGGGCTTGAATTGGTGACAATAATTGTGAAGATCAGCTTCTCAGGCCAAATAGAAACATGCCAGGACCACGCAGGCGGGTTCAGTTCTCTCACAGGAAACACTTGAGTGAAGCAGGATGCCAGGGCTTCAAAGAGGAAAAGCTGGAGGGCATAGCAGCACATGTGCTGAGTGGCAGAAAATTAACAATTTTGAAACTGCAGCTACTCCAAAACACGCATCACTGAATACACCGAGGCAAAGAATAGAACAGTAGAATTCAGTGAAAAATTAGAAAATACTTGGCTTATTTGAGGCACCAAACAATCAATATTTGCCCCCCAAATTGTAACTGATGGACCAAAACTTCCTGTAGGGCACAGAGGGCACCACAGGGGATGCATCAAGCAGCCTTCAGCAAAGCAGCACATGCCAGAGCTTTCCCATCCACAGGGCTCCCTACACAGAGCATTTAAGGCAGGTCACAAAACAGCAAGATACCAGCTGCTTGCATTTACTTTTTTTTCAATAACATTTCTAAACCGAACTTGAGACAAGTTATATGCAATACTTTCTCTTGCTCCGACCATTTAAATCAATTTGATAAGCAAGCCAGATTGCACGCCAGTGCTTCCAACAATTAACTTGCAAGAAATCCTGTGATGAACCTTAGTCTCTTTTCACACTGACTTTATTATACTCACAGAACTTTACACTCGTTCATATACAATGTGAAAATAAAACACTGCCAGGCTAGCAGACAAATCAGTGACCTAAATGTTCCAGAAAATGAAATGATATATGCCTTGGCTGTCCTGCAGAGCTTGCAGAAGCAGGAAGAAGTATCACCAAATAACTTGAATTCAATAATTCCCCAGAAGCACCGGTTCCCATAACCTTAGGAAATTCTGATGCAGTCGGTAGGAGAAAATACATCTCTCTGGCAGCTAACTACAAAAAGAGAAAGTGGGATGCTTAGGAAAAAGCAAACACTGAAAAGAGATTAATACACTGGAAGATATATAGGAGGAGAAGGAGCAGAAGATTTCTTCTCTGTCAAGCAGAGGGTTACAGATCCATCCTGCGTTAACACTTCCTTTCCAATTAGATCACAACCACCTTTCTTTTTTTTTAATTTATTTTAAACCCTGGCTTTGAAGTGGTGGGTTATGGAACGAAATGAAAGGATGCATTACAAAACATCTCTTGATTAGCCATTTGGTCTGACCAGCTGAACTTCTTTTAATGTTATGCAAAGGAAGCTGAACAGGCCCCCAGGCAGAGGGTGCTCCTGGCCTTAAGTGGAGCCTGATCAAATCATTGTCTCACTATTAGAAGGTGCAGTCTTGCAGTCCTGCTGCTGAAATGGTGCTTTAATCATATCTTGTGGAAAACTGGCAAGAGCAAACATTTAATGTCACATTTCTGCTTTTACTCTACAGCTCTTATTACTTTATATGCATAAAAAATGCATGGCTACTTATAAATCTTTGATTACATTCCGGACTAGACCTGTTACATTTTTCACCTCCCCTCCAGGATAAAGTCTGGAAGATGCACACGTGCCATACAGGATGTGGGATACTCTGTAAATTTGAACACAGGCATTCATTCAGTGGAGAGCAGCAGCTCTTCCCAGGAATGGTACCAAAACCAGGAAAGCAGAACTTGTCCTTTTTAGCAAATAATTACGTTGAAATTGTGAGAGGCAGCCTCAGTGTTACAGTGCTGGGAGGCTGAGATGCTGCTCTTATCATCGCCCCTCCTTTCATGTTCCTGCTGCAAGACAGAGCATGACCCCAAAAACTCTTATCAGGTGAGCTGGTAATAATTATGGTTTTACAGCTCCACACAAGAGAACCACCCTGGGAAAGGGAAGTACCTGACAGGACAGCCCAGATCCCTGAAAAAGTGAAACAGTAGCCTACAAACCTACCTAGAGGCTGGAAGAACTCACTCATAAAAGATTCATAGTGGCTATTGAGTACATTCATTGATCCAAACTCCTACCAACAGCTACTCTTGACAAAGACACCACTGCATTGCCCTGTTTGCAAGTATTCTCCACATCACTCACCCTTCAGCCCTACTCCTCCTATCTCCAGCTGCCTCAGCTTCCAGAGGGCCAGGCAGCTCATATTAAACTTGCTGCAGTGACAAGAACATCCCTGGAGAAACCACTTCTACCTGGGAAATGGCCCATGAAGCTGTGTAGGCATCCTAAAATGCTCTGAAAAACCGAAAGAACAAGGCACTTACTGAGGGGAATGCTAAGAAGATGAAGAGAAAAATAAACACGGACATGCAAAGTAAAGATTTTGGACGAACACATCACACTGCCTGAAAGAGATCCCACTGTAATCCTTGCCATGCCACCTGTTGCCTTGAGACTTACCATAATAAAGTAGTTGTGCAGTCTTTCAGCTTGAAGCTGATTTTTGAAGAACAGGTATTTCCCTGCTCGTTCTTTTTCTTTTTTTTTTTTTTTTTTCTTTCCTCCCACAGAGGTATTTCGACTGGATTTAGGAGTCTGAAATCACAAGACAAAAAACCACCATGAGTGAAGGAAAGGGTGGGGAAGGCTCCTTTAACAGCACAGGTGGTGGTGAAGGGAGATTTGCACCTGGGCCAATTACCCATTAATCTGCAGCAGCTCCTGGTAGAAATGCCCCACTTTGCTCTTAATCCTTTAGTAGTACCAGCCCAGCTTGGTGCCACCTCTCCTCTCCTCGCTGACCACCTTCCCCCCCTAACATGCACAGGCTGCTGCATTTTACATTTTGAAACAAACTCCTAGTGCTCAGGTATTGTGCAGATTACAGACAGCAGGCTCTCCTGTTTTCTAGCCTCCTTTTATTTCCCAGCCAGTAACTGCCTGTTCTATGTATCAGGAGATTAGGAAGAAAATGTGTTATTTCCATGAAGGCTGACACAGCCTTTTCTCCATTTATACCTACTGATTTTTTTCCCCCCTGATGCATTATATGAGCTCCGCTCTCCGTTTCATTTTTCTGACAGCAGGGTTTTAACATCCTTTAGAAAATGCATGTGCTGTTTAGCATACTATGGAGTGAGGATAGGCCAGGTGTGGATCATTTTACATTGCAGGGAAATGAGTCCTCTTTTCTCCATAATTATCAAATCTGCTTCTACAGGGAGCCTTTCTTTACTGCCAGGCTACAGCCCTCAGTTACGTTATGCCACTTGATAAATATTCAAAGGTCACTACACCAGGATTTCCTCTGGAAGGCGGAGTAGTTAGAAACGTGGGGTTAGGGTAAGGAAAACAGTCCTGTGTGAAGCTTGGCTCCCTAATAGAAGATGAGAATTTCTCAATAGTTAGAGCTGAATATTGAGAAAAGGAAAAGCTTTGCTTCTAGTTCCAACGTTATCTGAGGAAAATCAGTTATCAACGAGGGAGAATACAAAATTTTACCAGGAGTGATGGTATTTTTAAAAGTGCCATATACTTTTTTTTTTGGACTTGGTGAAACATCGCAGATGTAAAAACCATTTGAAAGGTAAAGGATGCTATGCAATGTTACCACGCAGGCACAGTGCCTGTGTCAAATTCACCTTAATGACATTTCTTTTTCATGAAGGCATTGAAGCTTTCACCTAAAAACCTTTTTTCATGTTTTCCTTTCATTTTCTCCCCAGTTAGCTTTTTCAGTAGAGTTAAATGGGAGGTTAATCCATTTAGCTTTAGTTTTGTCTGCATGAGGGTGCTTGAGATAAATCAGTTCTAACTAATGAAGGGTTTAAATTCAGAGGAGTCAAACTGCATGAGTCCATCTTATGGATACCTGTTTAAGGCAGTCTGTCCACAATTAAGCAGAGTTTGTTTCCACAGCTGACATTGTACAAGAGCATGTAGTGACAGGACAAGGGGGAAGGGCTTAAAACTGACTAAGAGCAGGTTTAGGTTAGATATTAGAAAAATAATTATTTACTGTGAAGGTGGGGAGGCACTGGCACAGATTGCCCAGAGAAGCTGTGGCTGCCCCATCCCTGGACCAAGTTCAGTGGAGCTCTGACCAGCCTGGTTTAGTGGAAGATGTCTCTGCCCATGGCAGGGGGATTGCAATTAGATGGTCTTTAAGGTCCCTTCCAACCTAAACCTTCTATGATTCTATGTAGGTCGTGTGTGCAGGGTACATCCAATTTGTCTGGGTGCGTTAGCTGTCAAACCCTCACAAAACCTGCAATGTCATGTTTGCTCAGGACAACCTCCCCATCATAGCTCAATAAACCCCAAGTGCTGCTTTGGGGACTCGATACAGGCACACACTTCAAATATGTCTATACCTAAATCGAAGTGCCTTTAGTCTGCAGTGAACATCTGGCTACCTGGAGCACTAACATGGCTCACTGAAGGGTCAGACAAAGCCTCCCTGAGCAGCCAGGCTCTGGGCTCAGGTGCCACCCTGTCATATGACCAGGAGCAGCCAGGTTGCAAACTGCTGCTTTTCCTTCTGCAAACAGCCCTGGAAGCCCACGGCCCTCTTGGATTGACAGGGCCAGCCAGGGAAGTTTTTACCTCTGTGCACAGCACTGCTTCCCTGCCAGTGCTGAGCAATGCAAACAGAATGATCCATGCTGTGCAGGGATCCTGGGCTTCCCAGGTGAGTTAGAAAATCACACCAGCTTGTGCCCTATTTTTGGCCCGGTGTATCTGGCTCTTCTCCACAGGAACTGGGCTTGCACAAAAGGAGGAGAGAGACAGAGCTTGGGCACAGCCTGGACACCCAAGACATAGACACAAGATGAGGGACTGAACTTCTTCAGGACAGGAAGGGGAGCTGGAACACTTTCCAGTGTTCTTGGAAATTCTAGAATATTTTTAGTTGGAAAGCACTCCCTCCTCCTTCTCCTTCAGCGAATAATAATACAGCTACATGGAATAATTTATTGTCGTAATAGGAAATAATAAAAATGCCAACAATTGTTCATGCACGACCTCCTAAAAGGAAGCTTTGTGCTTTTAAAAATCAACAGTCCAAAAATGAAATGGGAGGTTAATGTGACCCCTTGGTGCAGCTGGGCCTGCAACATATGGAAGTGCTTTGTGTCAGGTTTTTGTGCTGGCACAAGCATATGGGATCAGACATAGAGGAGGAGTTCGGAACTTCTCTGCAGACAGATGAATGAATTCAAGCTGAAGTAGCAGCACACATCTTGCACTAGCCAGTCCAAAAATAGTAAAGAAATCCCTTTTCTACATTTAGCACTGTGTGGATGGGTTTCTGTGTTCATTGATGAGCTCCCAGGCCAGATCAAGTTTTACAAGAGCTATAGCTCTTTATTTCTACAGTCAAAAGAGTGCAGGAGTTTTGAATATTAGCACAATATTATCTCCCTTTTTGCTTTCACTGCATTCAGCACGGCTGGCTCCACTAAATAACACATAAATCTTAACTGTCTGTTATACAAAGATTATTTTGAAAAAGGGTTTCTTGCCAGACTGTTATCCATTTTGTACCACTTTTTCTTCCCTTGTTCTGTCTTTTTTATTCTTCTATGAGAAAGAAAGATTTTTCCTCTCCTTTTTCTTTCTTTTTGTCCTGATCTAATTCTTGTGGCTGATATATAAGAGCACCAATACAATGTAGTTTTTCATTTTGGCAGCTTTTTTTAAACAAATTCCATAGCATGATCGGACCAGTGACAAATGACCCAGCACTTCCACTTGGAATACTAACGCTGAACTATCTTGCTTCCTGGGGTCTGATGGAGATGCAGAGAGAATTAAAAAAAATTACTGCACAGGAGCAGTGGTGACTGATGTAGGGCCTGCACGCTGAGCTTTTGACCTCCACCGTTTCTACAGTAACTGTGCAGTGCATTGTGCTTTCTATGCTCAGGCTCTCCTTGGAAGCCAATTAAATTAAAAGGCTATTCATTTAATTCTATTTGTCTCCAGGACGCTCACATAGAAATGCAAACGATTCCTGTTCAGGGTTCCCCGCATCAGAGAAACTGATATTGTACTGCTAATTTGTGATAGCACTGTAAACCAATATGCAATCTGCCCTGATTTAAAAGATGTGCATAGGATGTACACTGAACTTACAAAACACTGATTAGGGAGATCATGAAATTAAATCTCCTGAAGGGCACGTCTTTCAAACCCTCAAGGCAGCTCTTCTTCTTGGTTTAATCAGATAGTTAATCACTGCAACTCAGGCTTTCCAAGAGCCAGATTCATCAATACTAGGAAGCATGGATTTGTAATATTGAACCTTTACAGTCTCAGGAAAGCTTGGTGAAAAGCAAAGCTGTAAAAGGTGGTTGGTAAGCACTTTGCTGCTTTAAAAAAAAGCAATGGAGGAAATGAAATAATATTTCCTAGTAAAACCAAAGAATCATTTGAGGACTCATCCACCAATTTGAATGAGAGACAAACATAGTCCCAAATACACTGTTCTCTTAAGGCCTAGTCTTGCCTCCAGCTCCGTGACAAATTAACATTTTTGTTAAACCATCGAAAACAAATTGACATGAAACATTATTTTCCTGTGTTTTCATTCTAAATTAAGCTTGTGGTATAGTTCCCCATGCCACTTTGAGCAAGTGTAATTCCAGATCTGGAGGAATGACCTTCACATTGAAGTGAAGCAGGAGGACTTCAACACCATCCTGCAGGATACAAAATTACATCCTGCAACCTGCCATTTGCAGATCATTTTTGCAGGCTAGCAACCACAAATTGGAACGTGCCTATCATCAATGGCAGATCAAATGTTAGGGCTTGCCTAATGGTCATGGTACTGAAGGTTTGTTGATAGAGAAGATGTGGGTTTGTAACAGAGGCATCAGCCTCCGTTGCACTTTATCTGGATGTGGCTGGCAGGGTGTAATAAGCTAAACAAGGCTGAAATGACAAAAATGTCTCCAGGCTTATGAAAACCTGAAACACTTCTTCTGGGAAAACCTGGCAGTTTAGACAAAATTGTCAAACACTTAACTACCTTTATCAGAGAGATGAAATCATTCTGGCCCAGAATCATTCACCTGCAGTGCTAAAACCCACGGACCTTCCACCAGGGGTGAGCTTGAAGACACTTCTCTGAGCTGAGAAAATGAACTTGCTTCCCCCTGCTATGATTAAATTAGTTTTGTTTTCTTCCCTCCCTGACTCCCAATAAAATTCCAATCAGTTATTGAAGTATTAGAAGACAGAAAATTTTAAAGTGAAAAACTGATAAGTGAGAATAGGCTTCTTAATATGGCTTGGAAAAAGAAGCAAATATGAAAATTTCAAGAGGATCACTTCAGCCTGTCTAGTCATCCTGTATTGCGTTAACTGGAAGGAACTCAGTAAAATGAAGAGTGAACGATTTAGAGATGACTGAAGGAGGAGCCCTTTTCAGCCCCAGGATTTTATGCCAGTAAGTATCAAAGAGGTGAGCTGTTCAGCTAGCTTCCAAAAACCCTGTAATAAATGTAGTGTGTTGCAAACTAAAGCGCTTGGAGGGGTTTGTGCAGATTTGTATTCAACAGCACAGAGGGAACAGCAGAAAGCAAGATCTGCACAGTAAGGACCAGGAACTCCAGGCTGGCACATTTGTCTATAAATTGCCCTGCTGTGAAGTTTCTCGGTCCATCTCCCGACCTGGCTGGAATGGGCCCTGCTAAAAGGGAAGATGCTACATTATAAAATCCGTAGGTCTATGGGATATGGAGCTTCAGCTGCTTCTGTGTCCTTTGCTGCCTAATTTCCTTGCTTTGAGATAGTTTTCCTTATTGTTGTAATTCCTCTGCAGAACATTGACCTTGACTTTGACTCAACAGTGATGGGGGAAAACTTCATCTACCTGCCTCAGTTTTGTAGCTTAGATGATGAGGTGTCCAGCAAGAAAGCCCTGTCTTTGATAATTTATTTTTGTTTGGTTTTCTAAGTATAGCAACCATTTTCTAACAAAAACTCCCACAGCTCCTCAAAGCTTTTATTTTTTTCTATGACAATTACCAAACTAAGGCTTTTTCTGAACGAGATTTTATTTGAAAAGAGAGGACAGAAAGTGTCCAACAAATATTTTCAATTCATTTTTCCCAAATGAAAAGAGCTCTTTTAAGAGACTAATTTTTCTTTTTAAAAAGAAAAGTAATTTTGGTGTTCAGAAAAACCCGGAGGGAGAAAGTCTAAGTGGAACTTGTTGCTGTAATGTAATTGTGACCAAAGATTCAGCTAGTTTTGAAGGAGAACTTGATTTTATAGAAGAAACAACATTTAATTACAATAACTAATGATAAAAAGAGGTATAATGGAAGGGAAAGAAAACTTGTTTCATGTAAGGACTTAACAATGCATTCAGGACAAGACCTGATGAGGACAGATTACCTTGGTTTATTTGTTTGTATGAGGTATTCTGTGAAGGGCTGTGGCCCCTTGACTCAGGAATCCTCTGCACTCCCTTGGAGGAGAGAAGCCTGAGGACAAAAGGACTAAGAGATAAGAAACCTCTCTCTAGGTTAAGGTCAGAGACTGAACCACCTCCAGCATGCCTTGTTTCTGTATGGTAATACTTTGTATCCACTTGGTAAATTGGCTTCTACCCCACCCCCTGCCTTTCCCATAAAAAGGCCCTGGATCTGCCCTGAATCAGGGAGCTGATGTCCCTGGCCTCCCCTTCACAGGGACTGCTGGACAATAAATGCTACCGCTGTGGAACTGCCATACACAGCTCCTGTCTCTCTGTCCCCGAGTTTGCCTCGGGTGATTTCACAAAGAGCTGAATCACAAGAGCTGAAATCACTTGTAGCTGAGAAATTGCTACACTTGCTGAGATCACCTGCTGTCCAGGGAGGTTTTCCTTGGCCCCTAGAAGAGTAGTTCTTTGCTGGACACTCTTTCTAGGAAGGTCCTGGCTTCTGGTGCCTAACCAGCATCAGACCTCCCTGCGACAGTGTTCTTCACAATCACTTCAGGCACGGTGTCCTGTCCAGAGGTGTGAGAAGACCTGAGAGCTGGAAGTTTCTTCCAGTGAAAGTAACAGAGAGAATACACTTTTAAACATGGAAAAGTATCTGCCCATCCTGATGACTGTGAATAGTGGCAATGTTAGCAGATACTGCACCATGCACATAGTCTGTTACTCTGCTTATGTGTTTTTGTTAGGACAGAAAATTGAGTACTTCTTTGTATGACAGTGCTGAAAAAAACCCAGAAAAAACACCCTAAAAATAGCTTTGATTTTCCATGTAAACTTGGGCATTTTTAAAATGTGCGTCTTTCCGGAAATAAAAAGCATTATCAAGGAAGAAAGAAGTTTGGTGAAGAATAAATCAATGGGAGTTTTTAATGACACACTCGTCTTATTCACTGAAACACAGTACTTCATTTTGGGCACATGTGCAACCCACACGAGGTGATGCTTATATGGAGCACCTATGTCTCACTAAGAGTAAATTCAGGCAGGCCGTGCTGTCCAAAGTGACACAGAAGGAGGACATCTCTAAAAATAAACCTTTCTTAAGGAAGATGAAGAAAAAAATCTGAGTCACATCATCAATAAAGGATTACTATAGAAAAAAAACCCCTGAGACTTAAAGAACGAGCTTGTCACTAGACCCCTCTTAGTTAAAGTTACGTTGTTTTCCAAGGAAAGCTATTGAGGTAAAACAAGTATCACTACAGAAGAGATAATTTTATTAGTTAATTTCTCTCATTAGAGGTTTAAGCTGTGAGGACCAGCCATGTTCTGGCTTGAAAGGTCAAACGTGAAGCTCTGGAGTAATTAGATTTTAGAAATCAGGCCAAAAGAAGTTCCAAAATTAGAGAGTGTTTGGATCAAAACTTTAAAGTATCTCTTAAATAAACCAAAGTTAATTAAATAAAATGTTTCATGACTGATTAGAGTGTACATTTGACCATTAGTTGCATCTCACATTCTGCTACCCACCAGCTGGAAAGCTGAAGAGACTTTTTATAACTTCATTAGAGCTACCTTGTGGAACAATTTAATCATATAAAATCTTATAATGCAGATGCACAAGTACAACAATACCAGCTGCTGGCTTCTGCTCCTGTCATGCTGCTCTCTCCCTGTGCCATACACACTCCCCCATCACCTGAAGACTGCCTTTGAAGGAGGCTTAGCTGCAAGAGCAAGTGGATTTTTCCTGCCTAATATCCAAAATGCAGAGTTCCTGAAGGAGCAGGAGAAACACTGGGCTTCCTAGGCCTAGATCCTGCTGAGGGAATTTCCTGAGCAAAGTGCTTGTCTGATAATGTAGAGAATATTTGGGGTGGGGGGGAGGGTCGGGAAGAGGTAAGTTAATAGTGAGAGGACAATACCCACCCATCTAAATGCTTGAAATTATTCTTTTGATTCTCAAAGAACTCCAAGGCTCTGGCACAGCACTTCCCTCCCTAGCCAAAGAGAGGAAAAACCTTGGCTAAATCAAGCATTTGGATTTTCAGGATGAAATGGCTTAGTGTCATCTTTGTCATTGGCTCCACAGCAAAGCAATGGAAGAAGAATGGGAAGCATTGCAGACAAGTGAGGTGACACAGCCCCTCAACATGCAGCACTTCATGCCATGCAGCACCCTTGCATCACCCTGGAATGGTACCATTTATAACCTTTTTTTTGCTAGATTGTATTTAATTTCTTTCTTTGTCTGACCTCCAGCACCTTTGTCAGAGGTGGTGCAGAGAATATGCAGCAAGAGCAGAGGCAGAGAGAAGTATCAGTTTATATCTCAGTCTTTGTGACTAATCACTGAGTAGCATCTCTTCAGAACTAGCAATCTCAGAAGAGTTCCCATATGTTCAAGGCTAAATCTGTGCACGTTTGCTCGTCATCTTCAAATTATAATCAGGATATTAGAACACAACTTTGCAAAGCAAGTGACTGAGAAGATCAGCAAATACTCACCAGTGAGAAGAAAACAGAGCTTTGGACGGGAGGATAGGACTCCCATCAGCTTCTGGCTGATTGGTCACACAGCCTGGGAAGGGACAGAGCCCTTGCAGAGGGACCATGCTGGCGGGATCTCTCCCTCATAACTGAGAACAGGAGCAGCCAGGCTGTGTCTCGCCTGTTTCCCTCCAAAAATAACCCTAAAATAATTAGCTGCAATGCAGAATGGATATTGTCCAGAAAAAGTCCCCTTGCCCTGACTGGGGAAAGGATTATTTTTTCCTTCTGTGAGTAGCCTCACAGAGCAGCAGGGTGCTGAGTGATTCAGCTTTTCTGCACAGCAACAGCAGGACAGTGTGATTCAGTCCTGCCAGGCTGGCATCAAGCTGCCTTGTGCCCCTGTAGGCCCAAGGACTTCTCTGCCACAGGACTCCCCCAGCAGTCCCAGAGGTGCAGCCCATGGTGCCATGGGCAGGCAGTGGCACAGATGGGGTGCAGGCACTCCGGGCTCCGTGTGCAGCAGCCTCTCCCACGCGTGTGTTCCTAACAGAATTGATGCTGACACTTCAAACCTCTCATTTCCTCTTGCTCCCAACTTGGTGCCCTGGTTTTGGTACATCACAGAGGCCTCTGCAAAGGGAAAAGCAGGTGTGGGAGTAGCTAACAAGATACTCATTAAGACCAGATTTTGATAGAGATGACAAGCCAAATCACTCCCAAACTTCTGCTTCTCAGCATTCAGCTTTAAGGATCACTTGATTTACAGCCAGAAAAATCACCTGCAGTGATATTGCTGGGGAACTAGAGCCTCCAGTCATATTTAGTTTCCATTTCAGCTACTCTGCATTGAATATTCCCCTTGGAAATTCAGAGAGCAACTACACTGTCTGTTACATGTGTTATATAAAGACAATCAGAATGAGGTATTTGGGCACTGACCTGCTTGATTTTATTTTCAGCGTTTTCTCCTTCCCACTCCCCCCACATATATTTGTGAAGCATGAAATAAATTCACCCCTCCTGACTCAGTTCTATTCTTTTTCAATGACAGAACACTTGAGGTTGGTAAGTGAACTGTGCTAGGCTGGGTCACGTTTTCAAATGAAGAAAAAAACGCCCCACAACCCTGAAGCAGATTGATATAATTTTGGTTTCATAGCTGACAATCATTTTTCATCATTGTTTCAAGCATGAAGGATTTAGCAATGGCTGCATAAAACTTCAGTGGCACAAACCTTTGATGTTTTGTCAAGCAGCTTTGCTTTTCTCCCTGTCAGACAGACTGCAGTCACAAATTACTCCCTGGCAATCCTAGGTGAGGATTATCAAGATTATTAGAAAAAGATGAGGTTTAAAGGGTTATTGGAAGTACCTTTGGGTTTCAGCAACACACGAACATGCAATTGTGTCCTTCACAAAAAGCCTGATTTTCTTATTTTAATGTGCTGCGGTTTTTTCTCTCTCTCATCTGATCTCTTCAGTTGGGCATTTTCACCCCAGATTCCAAGTAATCAAACAGTCAGGAGCATCGCCTCCTAAGAGAAAGCACTGAAACAAACACAAAAACCACATTAGCAATCTGCTTGTGAGCTGCAAACACATGCACAGAAGCTGAGCACAGCACATGTCCCTCTGAAAGGACAGTTGTGCTGCTCCGAGTGTGACTCTGCAGGATAAAACTACGTGGCAATACAGAATTAGAATAAAGAGCTCTATTTTATTTGAAACTTCTGCCTTCACAAAGGAATTCAGGACAATTTTTTTTGCCCTGGCTTGAGTTCTATTGGGCTGTCCTGAGTTTTCTTGTGGATACCCATTTAAATTAAACAGGTCAAAATGTAACTGTTCTGCCACCACAAGCGTCAGTGCTTAAAAATTCACCTCTTATCCAGTAAAGTCTTTCACCTAAACAATATGTACTTTTAGTGGGGTTTTTTGGGTGTTTTTTTTGTTTGTTTGTTTTTTGACTTGCAGTTCTACTTCATCAACAGCATCTACAGTTTACTGTATTCTGTATTTTGCTATGACACTGGATTCTGTAGAATCCAGTGCGTTGGAGCATTGCCCTAACTGCTACTGCAGTTTTGGGGATGCAGCTCTCAGATCTTTGCTTCAGGACTGCAAGAGATTTTTATCATCCAAGTGGGCTTTAGCTGTAAGCTGGGGATAACAAAACTTCTCCAAGTAATTGATCTGCCCAGGGTTATACAAGGAGTAGAGGTTAAAGAATATCAGCATCTTCCTCAGAGCCTTGGAAATTATTACTGTAGATCATTACTGAGGTATTTGAATTTTAGAATATGCTTAGGCTCTATTGCAAATATTTTACAGAAAACTGCCCTATTTCAGTAATCTCTAATGCAGTGTTGGAAGAGCACAGCAGTTTAATGAAGGGATGAGTGGGAAGTAAGAGTAACTAGTAATAAATCAAAGCAATAGCCTTAGTTGTCTGTACGAGATTTGCAGATGAGTGTTTCCTAAGTACAATCGTGTACAGATAAGTACTGAGATCCTCAAAACTGGGTAATTCACTCCAAATGCCTCAGATTTCATGGCTTACAAGATTTAAAGTGACCTCTTCAAAGACTAGGCTGTGATGAAAGTTCAAATCAAACAAACTTTCCTTTATACCTTAAGAATTCAATGAGACTGTACAAGCACCATTTAAGTGATTAGTTTTTGGTGTGCTAGTACTCTCATTTATTTCTCAGTATTTAATTATGAAATACCTCAATGAACTCCTCAGGATACAGCTACAACTCAAAAATTATTCACTGCAAAGAGCTGTTGAATAACATTTGACACACACAGGAATCCATTTGTAGATAATCCTCTATCAGCAAAATTCATTGACTAAATTATATGTGGTTAATTATTCACCAATCTCTCACCACACAACTTTCCCCCCTCCCCTCTGACAAATTCCTAAAATGATCAAAATGCTGATCACAGCCCAACAGTTTATGCAGCCTCTCGCCTCTGTCTCCCTTCCAGTTTCTTCCCTCCAGTCCTTTAGTAAGCAAACCTTTCTGGTTCAGCAATTTGGCAAACCAGGGAAATTTTGACTTGCAATTATATAACTGCTGCAAGGCACTCCAGTCAGCAGGAATGCCATCCAGGGGATTCACAGCTGTACAAATGCAGAAACAGCCGTCCTTCCCTACCACAGGACTTCTGTTGGAAATGCAGTCCTCAGTTCTGAATGCTTTGATTTATTGGAGGGAGAAGCAATGCGAAAACACTGTCAGGCTTCTGCAGCCACTGAGATATGAGCCTGATCCATTCCTGTACATCGTGCTCAGGAAAAGTGCAGGAATCCGGAAAGCTATAAATTAGAAGATCCTGGAGGTGTGGGGTGGGAGGAGGAACCAGAAGGGTAAACTTAGCTTGTGATTAGCTTTAAATCCTGAGAAACGTTAAACAAATTCTGGCTGCTTCATGAATTACACCTTGCCTTTCCCAATTGTTCCTTTATTTGTAATTCTCCAGCACATGTGCAGACCCACACCCCCCCTTGCTCCTGGCTTGCAGCCACTTGGGCCAGCAGGATCTGCCTGCTCTGTTGTGCTCCATTTCCCACATATCTTCTTTAGAAAGCACTTATTAAGATCTTAGACCTGATGTATTTTTAATTCTGCTGTGAAATCCTTACTTAGGGAAGATGCTGCTTTGGCTGACAAGGCCTTCCACCCATCTGTGGACCTTTCCCTTCCCTTCCCTTCCCTTCCCTTCCCTTCCCTTCCCTTCCCTTCCCTTCCCTTCCCTTCCCTTCCCTTCCCTTCCCTTCCCTTCCCTTCCCTCCCTTCCCTTCCCTTCCCTTCCCTTCCCTTCCCTTCCCTTCCCTTCCCTTCCCTTCCCTTCCCTTCCCTTCCCTTCCCTTCCCTTCCCTTCCCTTCCCTTCCCTTCCCTTCCCTTCCCTTCCTCCTGCTTTTAAAGGGATCTTTTTCAGACTACAGAAATAAACTTCCTTTTCCCACCCCGTCTGCACAGTGCCTCGTTACACTATTTATATAACAGCTCTCTAACTATTAAAGGGTAAAACTGCAGCTACAAAATTCATGCTGCACACATTTCTAAACGTGGATTAGCCTTCCCATGCTTGTGACAATTTGTATTAAATTCCATGGTCCAAGGCTTCGCTGACCATTCTCAGCCCTGAACCAGACCCATAGCTTACTTCACATCTGATTTCTGGAGTATGAGGTTCTGTATGATATTATGTATCCTATCCTAATCCTGATTGCCGGTGATCCTCCTCTGCGTGGACTGATCACAGTTAGCCTGAAGAGGCCTTGCTTTAGCTCCTGTCCTGCACATGAGCATGGGATCTCTGAAATTCCTTGCACAAATATCACCATTCCTACCTTTGGCTCCCCAGACAAAAGGGACCTTTCCAGCAGAGTACATCAGACAAGCCCTTCGTAGTGCAGAGCTGTCCTTTCAAGGCATTTCCTAGGGCTTTTTCCAGGGGCATTTCCCATGTTGCTGTGGGAGGAGATGACAGGAGAGCCTGCAATTTTGGGAGGGGCGATTGGCTGCAGCCCTTTCCTAGTCATTTTGCAGCTCACCCTCTGTAAGGCAGCTCTGTTCCACGTGGTAAACAGGCTTATTTATTCTTCTCACATCTCATTACTAATGCTTTCGATGTACCCTAAGTAGACAAGCAACCAGCTTCTGTCCTTGGATACCAGCCCAGTTCTCCTTGACTTCACCAGCATGCACAGACTATCTGAGGAAAGAATTCAGCTCAGTGTAGCATTTACACTGCATGTTGGTTATTAAAACAGCCACCGGCTCTGTTTCATAAGCAGAGATACAAATTCCAGGCCATTACATAAAATGACTTTACAGAGCATTTACTTCGCTACAGCTACAACTTGCAGACCTCTGCCCACCCTTCGGAGGAGGAACAGGGACAGCCCTGCTCCCCTCTCCTGCAGAGGTGCTGCTACAAACCAGGAGACACATTGCCCATCCCACTCACTGCCTGGGCCCCAGTGGGAACTCGAGCTGAATTCTGTGAGGGATCGGGATTCTGCCCCTCTGCCCCTGCTCTGGTGAGACCCCACCCGCAGTGCTGTGTCCAGCTCTGGGATTCTTGCCATAGGAAGGGCATGGAGCTGTTGGAGTGAGGCCAGAGGAAACCACCAAGTTGATCAGAGAGGTGGAGCAGTTCTGCTATGAGGAAAGGCTGAGAGAACTGGGCTTGTTCAGCCTGGAGAAGAGAAGGCTCAGGGGTGACCTAATTGTGGCCTTCCAGTACCTGAAGGGAGCCTACAAGAAAGATGGAGAGGGACTTTTTACAAGGGTCTGTGGTGACAGGGAATGGCTTCAAACTGACAGAGAGTAGGTTTAGATAGATATTAGGAATAAATTCTGTGAGGGTGGTGGGGCCGTGGCACAGGTTGCCCAGAGAAGCTGTGGCTGCCTCATCCCTGGAAGTATTTGAGGCCAGGCTGGATGGGGCTCTGAACAACCTGGTCTAGGGGAAGGTGTCCCTGTCCACCCTTGGGGGATTGAAACTGGATGATCTTTGAGGTCCCTTCCAACACAAACAATTCTGTGGTTCTGTGATTCTGTGGCATAGAAGGAAAACCAATCTGAGATCTTGCAGCTGATCCAACTAACATGAAAAGGTGAGATGGTGCCTTCTTGTAAGACTGTGCTACAGAGCAGGGCAATTTCCAGGCCTCTCTCAGGTGTCCTGTGCCTCATTTCTTCATCTGTAAAAGAGGGCTAATACTTCCCTCACACACAGGTTATAGGGAGATGAAAGATGCTCGAGGATTAAGTATAGTCCATAAAAACATGACAAGCTTGATTCAGTATAAGCTGGCAACCACTGTAAGTTTCAAAGGCAATTCCATTCACGGATTTTAGTGCTGTTTCGGAACATTAATGTCCTCTCTGCTACTGCAGTTTGCTTTGCAAACCCACAGCTGTCGGATAGAAGTCATTAGGGGAAGCGGGGAGAAGCCAGAGTTTTTGTAAGGAGTGATCAGGAGCAAATTAATTCATGTTGGCTATGAATTTTGCATCAGTAGATTTCAGTGCCAATCCAGTTGTAGTAAACACTTTATATTCCCCCTCTGGCTATTGTTTTGAGCTGTCTTCGGATGCATGCTGACCTCCCTAAATTGCTTTATATGCTGTTAACATCTCAGAGATTTTCTTTGCAGCTGATAACCCAAGGCTGGAACCTTCAGGCTAAAAGCTGACACGGGAACTCATGTACCAGCTCACTGGAGATGTGCTGATGGATAGCTGAGGGTCTGATTTGTAATTAAAGAGTAAAAAAATTGACTTCTGATGAACAATTCTGGGATGAAGGTGGAGTCTGCTGTGAACTCGATGGCTCTGGAGTTTCAGACAGCTTTTAAATGTTTTCTGTGCAGGGAAGTAGCCTGTCAGAAGTGTACGCTTCCATCCCCTAACCAGTCACAACCCATTGACCACACAGTTGTGTCAACAAACAGAGCACAATATTCCAGGCTGAATTTAAAAGAAATTAATTCTAGCTAATTTACCTAATCCAGTCACAGCACAGCTCCAGAGACAATTTCGTGAGCACAGTCAAAGGAGCAGGCGTGTGTGAACATCCCTAAAACTGAGGATTTTCTGGGGAAATGAAGCTACTTCTGGCAGCTTTCCCAGCAACTAGCCCTTGCAGAAATCATCCTCATCTGATACCACCTAAAAGCAAATGATGAGAGCCCTTAGCCTAGAAGACAGTTCTAAAGAAAAAAAGATAAGGCATAATGGAGCCCTCCTGACACTCACTGTACAGGGCTCCATGTCCATTGTTCATAGCCAATAAAAAATTTCTTCCAGGAATTCTTTGTGCCTCTTCCACTGCCCCTCATAGTGCTCATTGGTGGCATTCTGCAGACTTCTTCCTGCCAGAGCTTTAAACAATGCACACAACTGACTCCAACTTAGATCTGACACTTTCCCTCAAGATTAAATGGGCTACTTGCAGAGACAGACAACTCAGGAACTTCAAAGTTCCCTGCCTTAGCGAACAAGAAACAAATTGCTTCCCCAGTGACTGCTCCCGAGGGAGTAATGCAGGATAAACCTGTGATATTTGCATTAATTCGTCTTTAAACATAAAGCAGAATAGATTCTGTTTCTTTAATAAATTTTCACATTATTTAAATGGACTTGTTTTAAGAGCCAATAACATGTTTGCTTTGGGAATATTTTGCATTTATATTTACCTTCTGGCTGGTGGCTCATTATATGGGAAGATCTGTTGAAATTAAAGCAGTTGAAGATTATAACGATTTTAGAAAGGATTTACATCTGAGGCCCCTTTGATTGTGATTTTCAGCAATGTTACCTTTCCCAGTTTAGTGACATTTACGGATACAGGGAATCTTTCAGTGACAGAGCACACCAGAAATCTTGGCTCCTGAGGAGGGAGGGGCTTTGCTGCACCTGTCTCGATTCCTGATGCCTATGGAGCAGGTTTGATCAGCAGGTATCAAAGCACTGCTGAGGGGTGGGATTTCATCCACCCCTTTTGCAGTGGGGGAAATAAGGATATGGAAGAGTGAAGGGAACAGTATTGCCTGAAGGCCAGCAGAAGAAGGGTTAATTTTTTTCTTGTTTGCTCACAACAAACACCACAGATCACAAGATGCTCACTCATTTTGTCCTCTCCAGTTATGCCAAAGTGCTTTGAGACCCTTGTCGGGGTATTCCTGCCATGCCAAGTCTTGTTTTAGGATTCATTATCCAGCTCCCTACGCTTCCCTCTGCTGCCAGGGGAGCTCTGCAGCAGAGCAGGTGTAGAAGGGACCATGCATCACCCCAGAACACTGTCAACATCTGAGTTTAACCTGACAGTAAAAGTGGACTTCAGTAAAATGCTGTCAGTGGAAGGACCTGAGGCACGACTCAGTTCTGGATAGGAGAGTGGATGTACGCACAAATCTGTGAGGCCGTGTAAGCTCAGATATCCATCAAAGTGAAGGATAACCTTTCTGGGGCTCAGCTCCTCTTGAGCCCTAGGAGCTCCCAGGCACTCACAGCGTTGCTGTCCTGAGAAAGCAGAGCTGCTGTGCTGTTTTCACTGCTGGCCCAGCCCACAGCAGCACGGCGCGGTGTCACACGGCGTCAGCGGTGACACCCCACTGCCCGAGCAGCTGCATCACTCCCCGCCTTTGTTTTAGCCTCTGATGAGCTGCAAGGAATTAGCTGTCACACAGAAACCACACTGACTCACAATCCATGGCTTGGGAACAGTATTTGTGCAAAGATTCTCCTAAGGCAGACATGAAGTTCTGTATTTTTTTAATAAAGCTCACAACTGAATATTATGAAGTAGTGGGGGAAATCAATACTTTGGTCACTGGGTAAATATTTTTGAGTTCTTTATTGGCTTTAAGATTTACTATTTAGCCACTCCAATTCCTATCATGTGCAAATGTTTCCTATATTAACAGGAGAAGAGTGATTTGTGGGCAGTAAATGGGAAACAGGACATCAATTTAACGGGGCCATTTGGGGTTAACACAAAATGACAGAACAGCAGGAAGCAGTTAAAAGCTTCCCTCCCAGCAATCAAAGCCCTGCAATTTTGAGTCTTTTCCTCCAATCAAGTAGCGTATTGATGAGAAACCAGTTCTGATAATGACCTTTGAAAGACCTCATTCTGGCCTTCTGGTGTAAGCCATTTCTCTAACTATGGAGTCTTAACAGGAGCTCAGCAAATGCATGTCATCTACACAATCACTCGAGATACATGACAAATGGCAGAAACCAAGGGTAAGAGATTTCTTTTCCCTTAACTTGGCTGAATTTTTTCCTTTGAAGGCTCCTGATCTCAGCCTGAGTTGCTGGTATTGCTTTTTCTGTGTGCTGCTTCCTCTCCTGTCTGTCCCAGCTCATTGGAATTATGGATAGACCATCCTTACTAATTCATCAGTCCTCCTGTGACTCAATGCATGAGTTCCTTCCTGTGCTGCATATTTTTAAATCTCATTCTGTAAAGCTGCTCCTAGATCAAGTCACACTCACATTTCATTCCAAGCTTTATTTCAATTAATATCACTTTTTTTGCCAGTGCTGAAAAGAAACTCTCATTTTTCTTTCAAAGGCAGACATGGAGTGCAGAATGCCAGATTTTCTAGATGGGGAATGGTAGGTGTTTTCTCCCAGTGCTGCTAATGTCAGGAGATGTATTTCATTACACAAAAGTACACCTTCAACTAGTGACAACAAACCTGCCAGCACAGACCATGCTACTGGAAAATCAAAACAACACAGTAGCTTCCAGCTGATTTTCCTGACCATTCCACAACCTGCTTTTAGAGCTCCAGTTTTCAGTTGTAAGCCTCTGCCTTTTCCCAGGGCCCCAGAGCCAGTGATACCCATGACCACCATGACTGCTCTGCTGGGGAGTTCTGTCTGTAAAATGGGATGAAAAATGACTGCCATGAGCTGGTTGGAACCCCAACTTCTAAATATCTCATGTTGCACTTCAGTGATTTTTAAAGCTCCTAATACCCGCTCAGAAACGCCGTGAAATGCTGACCTGGTATGAACTCCCTCTGTCAGTTCACATTTGTCCAAACCCTCAGCAGGCATTGTGCCAGCTCTGGGATCATCCATCCCCCGCAGCTGGCAGAAGGGTGACACACAAATCACAGCACCTGCAGAAGCCATCCTGTGTGCCCCAGCTAATTGACCACAAAAGCAGCATGGTGAGCCCGTGCCCGACTCACACCAGGTCAGTACAAGTGCTTGATAGGGGAACACAGCACCCTTCTACTGCCACCCTGGAAACACGCTGGGGTGCAGGGAAAGCTTCCTCTCCCAGCTGTGTCTTGGGACTCCTGCCCTTTGCCATCTTATTATGAGCCAACAAAGATCCCGTGTAGAGGGATGAAGGAGAGTGCTCAATAGGACAATTACAGGCTATACTTGGAAATTATTCTTCTAAGCAGGGTCAACCAACATGCTCATCCCCAGGCACTGAGGAGGAAAAACATCTTATGTAGCACATACTGTAAAGGAACTACCAAATGAAGCATGGAGGACAAAGGCAAAAACATGCATGGGCTGTATTCCAAGGCAGCAAAACAAATTTTCCCTTTGTAGGGTCTAGGGAAGTCTTGAGCATAATCAACTTTTGCAAATCATTTAAATAGTTGTCATGACCCTATTCTTACCGTCTGTCTGTTGATTTGGCTCCCATGATGCCTGAATAGCTCTCCTGAAGCCAGTTTACTGTCTATTGTCTGTGCCTGATGAGAGCTGTTATTTCTGATTAGATACTTTCCCTCTGTATTCCAGATCTCTGCCCTTCATTTCTCTCCCTCAGCATATTTCTCCC
Organism: Monarcha castaneiventris obscurior; assembly: GCA_026261815.1. Lineage (NCBI taxonomy): Eukaryota > Metazoa > Chordata > Aves > Passeriformes > Monarchidae > Monarcha > Monarcha castaneiventris. The sequence continues at coordinate 5,776,930 of JAMPIT010000862.1, forward strand.
TCAGCACTGGTGGTGTCTGATGTGAGTACCACTCGTAGCATGCCCTGGTGGGTAAGAACAAAAGCAAAAACATGTCACACCTTAGCCTAAGGCTGCAACCAAGGGACAGTAACCTCACATCTGGAAGTGCCTTTATGTTGTGCTACCCCCATGCTCTGGAAGTTCTGCAGGATTTAATATTTCTAAGCTAAATAAATTTCCATCATTCTTTCATTCATAACAAGTCCCACTACAAAAACAAGCCAGACATGCCATGCTCCAGCTCTCTGTGAATTTATTTTATTGCCTCACAACTTCCTACAACCAGGGCATTAAAGAAAGAGATGTTTCCATGTATGTTTTTAAGGTAGATGCGAGCCCTGTCTCCCAACACCTCCCCTGAGCCCACTGGGACTACTGACTCTGGAAAGGCAGAAGCATAAATTAGCCTTTGCAGAATCACAACTCTTATACCCTAACAAAGAAGTGAATTAATGCTCATTTTTCCTTTTAAGCACAACCAGCATTTGGCTGGAGAAAACTGAAATACATCTGTACCCACAAAAGAATTATCCTGCCTCTCCTGCCATGCTAGGCCAGCGTTCAGCACATCCAGGGCAGCTTGCAAGCAGTGCACCAAAACACTGGGATTGTCCCACCCTCCCTCAGCCAGTCTTTTTCCACCAGACGTTTCCAGTGCCCCCAGTCTCAGCAAAAAGGGAATCTCTGGGCTTCGAGCACACGGAAGCCTCTGGCACAGAGCGGGAATAGGCAGCTCAGGGGAGAGGAGAGCCGAAGAATCTCCCAGAGTAACAAGAAAACAAAATGGGATTCTCAGCTGTGAAAAACCACAATCACATGCTATTCAGCAGCCCAGCCATAATCCTCCATTGATGCCTTCTCCAGCCACCTAGAAACAGAGACCAGACAAGAGTAAGGGAATAAAGATAGGTGTTTATTTGAAGGGCCTTCAAGGTACACCCTGGGGGAGCCAGAGGCTGCCTCCAAAAAATGGACCCCAAGATGGACGACAGCTCACAAGTTCTTCACACTTTTATAGGTTTGGTTCATTTGCATATCAGGGTTAATTCTCCAATTAAAGCCCGAGTTCAATGATGTAATTCCCCTCAGCTTGCTCCCCCCTTAGAGGCTTTGGTTTACACATTTTGGGCCCAGAAGAGCCTCGCTGTCCTTGAAGGCAAAGCCTGGAGAGGCTTTGATATGTCTATCTTGCATGAGAGAGCAGAAATTACAGGCTACAAGGAACTTCAGAGTTACACTCTAAGCAGTACAGAATTTGAAAAATATAAAAGTTAAAACCTAAGGCATCACCATCACCGAGGGTGTTGAGATGCAGAATCCCAGTTCTTTGGCTCACAAAACCACCTTGCTCAGCACAGCCTTCGCACAGGGGTCCCCAGGGTGCTTCACGCCTCCAATTCCTCTTGGCTGCTGAACTGTTTGACACGACGACACTCAGCACGTGGCTGCTGCCAGCACGAGGCAACACAAGGTGTTTTGCCCTCAGGCAAGTGGAAACCCTCCCTCTCTACACAGCCACAGCAGCCCCACTCAGATTCCTCCCCATGCAAGCCCCTGGTTGACGTCAGGCTAAAACCAGCCCCGGCTGTTTTTGAAAGGCTGGTGCTCCCCAGGCAGCACTTAACATCCCTGTGAAGCTTTAAAATGAGATCTAGAAAATTGCACTTGCTACTATCTGTTCAAGTGTAAACCCCATTGGACCAGGGTGGAGGGTCCCTGTAGGCCAGCTATGTTATCTTTGTCTATAGAAAACAATTAGACAGCTGATTTTAAAATCCCACAATTAAAGGCTTAATATAAATGCATTTCTGATGCTATCAACAAGCACACAGACTTCAAAAAGCTCTTTCAAAATACCAATGCCTTCAAGCAAAAAAGCTGGTTTTGTTTTTTCTTCATGGTGGAGGGATTATGGGCAATTTACAGACACTTTCTAATCTTAAAAATGCTTTGTCTTTGCTATGCATTTTATGTGCTATGAATTCTATACACAGATTGTAAAAATATACATAAAGCCTTGTACCAATTTACTGTTCTGTCTATAGATTCATGGCTGAAGATAAAGCATTCTAGTAGAAAAGCTTGGGGGCAGGCACAAAATCTGATGAGCAGGAGTTCTGTAAAATTTAACAGAAATATTTCTATCTACATTTTAGATAATCAGATTACAGTGGGATTTCAAAATTAATTTCCCTCTGTTTGGTGGTTTTATGTTGTGTTTTGGGAATAATCATACAAAATGAACACTACAAATGAAAATCCTGGGTTTATTGAGGTCACTAGGGCAACTCCTACTGATTTCAGTTGGGCCAGGGCCTCATTTTATGAGGAAGTCTTGGGGAGAAAATAAATTCAGACTTCTAGAAATGGAGCAGCATGCCAAAAAGCCTTTTCTTAATTTTATTTTGAATGTGGTCACACTGCCATCTGAGAAAGCAGCTCCTTTCATTGCCTTCAGGAAACCAGCAGGTACTCCTGCTGCCACTGATTCCCTGCAAGCATGGAAGGACAGGCTGGCTCTCAAAGCAGCTGCTTTTTACCGTAGCCAAATACTGCTGATGGGCTTAACTCTCCATCGTGTCTCACCCCGGGCCAGGATCTCAGCTTCTACCGAGTGCTGGGCTTGGGAGGCCCCAAAGGCTCTCTGAGCTTCCTTAAGCTTGTCCTGGGCTGTAGGATAACTTTACTCTTGCTTACCAGAGGCCAGGAAATCCCAGGTTCCTACACTTGAGAACTGAGTGTTCAGAGCCTGTTCTAGGCAGGATCTTGCCCTCATGAGAAGCAGCAGCCACGCGCACCTGAGGAGTTTCCAACTACGTGGGAGCAGGGAGCCCCTTCTCCACCAAGCAGGAGATTTACCTGTAGGACAAACAACTGAGCGCACCTCTTGGGGTCTAATTCCTCCCAAGCCCAGAAACTTCCCAGCACTTTTTCCTTCCACTTCAAACTCCTTTTTCTTCTGGCACAAATACACGTATGATTCTCTGCCTCACCAAACACAGTGCAAGAGACTGACACTGCTCTCCCCAAAATCAATTTCCAAAGCAAGTGTTCTATCACTTCTGTCATATTTCAGGCAGAAGCAAAGGAGAATGAATGTCCCTTTGGGTGAGACAGGCCATCCTTTATTTGTCTTGTCCACTTAGTTCTGGCCTGTTTACCAAAGCATCTGAGGCTGCCAGCAGCAGCAATCTCTTCTGCTACACCAAGCTAGGCTGCTGCTGCCAGTGTGGTCCTCGCTGCACCAAATCACACTGGTATCTACCATGCATTTAAGAGCCGGTGCCATTAGTACAGCACAAGGCATGGGATAGTTCCTGCTTAAAGCCAGTTCCACATAAGAAGTGCTGGGCACATAAGAGAACTTGGATCAAGAATGGAGCAGTGTCGTGCCAAGTAGTGAAGTAAGAATTCTAGAAAAACAACTTACCAAAAGTGGCAAGTTTGATGCCTGTAAACATGCTTCAATCAGAATTTTGGATGAACTCTGAAGGTATTGATTTTTTCTGGGGTAGACGTCCTCAAAGTTCTGTATCTATCAGACTACAGAGTATTTTTTATCATTAGCCAGTAATATCTGAAAGGCCTTGGAGATGGACATCATGGAAGTGAGGCTTCAGCTTCACTGACCTTACAATATTTAAAATGAAGTCTCAAATCTCCTGGAAGAAAATTGTTAATACTCAGAATTCTGAATACTATTATATAATTAACTTTTCAGCAGAGAACAGCCTCTTGGCACTAACCATGTCCTTTCTGATCCATCAGAGACTGAAAAGCATGGCCTTTCCTGTGCCAACTGTCTTTTAGAATAAACAAGAGACCCTCCCCCTTCATCTCCACATGCTTAATAATATTAATAGAACATGAAAATATTAATGCTAGTAGACAAGGTCTTTCATAAAGCACATAAATGAATTCATTCACTCTAGCTCATTAGCTTAATCGTCAACCTTTTTACAATGTAACTGATTAACATTTTCATTGTTCTTCCTTGTTTTTTTCCTTAGACTTTTGCTTCTTTGGGGATCAAAAGATCTCTGAATACATAAGCTCAACAAATATCCCTGCACAACTGTACAACAATAGGAACAGTTAAAAGAGATAACTAAGTAAAGGCTTTCACAGCTCATGCTTCAAAGATACTGCAGGAAACAACCATTTAAGAATCATTTTTATTTTTATGTTTAACGCGATTATACACATTCATGAGTCCAACAAGATCTGCACTGTGACATTAAAGATACAGTACAATAACATTCAACATGAGGTACTTCATATATTTATATATATCTGTCCTTTATAAATAATGCTGTAAGCCTGCTAAGGTCAAACACTGCTTCAGCACAAATGGGTGCTGGAACCTGAAGTGAGCCGAGTTTATCGCAACAAAAAAACAAAACCCAAAACAGTTCAGTGCATTAAGTGTGTAGAAATTAAAATGCTTACTTAAATACTATTTTAGATATGCAGAAAGTATATTACATTATACTCTCATCACAGATTCCTCTCACCAGCAAATCAAAGATACAAGTAGCAAAGACAGCCAGGAACAGTTTAGACAGAATCTGCGAGGTGATCTCTATCGACATGACGTTTACATTCCAGGCTGATATGGCTGATGCTTGCAAAATGTCAATCAATGTATTCAAGCTTGGGTGCTTCTGCTAAACCAACCAAATCCACATTCAGACACCTACTCAAGTGCCCTGATGTCCTAAGGTGAGTGGCACTGGTCACCTTCTTACATCCCAGTACTTGTTAGCATCACACAGTGCTCAGAAGCAAGTCATGCTGTGAGTATCAAAAGGTGTTTTGGGTGCCTTTGTTTGATCACCCACACTGGAAACCTTTCCCTGCACCAGCTCCTAAAACCTGGAATGGACTCAGAGGAATTAAGTTAGAGGCTGCTTTAATTCTACTTCATCAAAAAGACTTTGTAAAAGAATCAAATAAGAACAATAATTAAATAACAGCTCATTTTCTACGTATTGCAGCTACAGAGTATTCTGATTCTCTGAACCTCTCTTGCAGCCAGTGAACGTAGCAGATACATCACCTTTATTTGCAGGTAAGTCAAAACAAATAAATTAAAATTGAGAACCCGAGACTAGTTACACCAACACAATACTCTCTGACTTGTCCCACCAGCTGTGGCACATGGTTTTTTTTACCAATCAAATTGGAATGCAGCTTGCTTCCACAACTTGTCAATCTGATCATCACTCAGAGTAATTACATCTGCATCAGCCATTTGCTGTAAGAAAACTTAATCAGCTGATTAGCATCTTTCTCTGCTTTGAAATTTATCTAAATAAATGGAACTACTGCTCAGATGTTGTCTAAAAGTAAATGACCATTACCTCATCACAATCTCAGATTCCTTTTTACGATTTCTTCAGCAGCTCTTCCTCCACTCCATACCATTTATATTCTTGTCTATTTTCAGCTGCAGATCTAAATATAAATAACTGGAGGTTTTTTTAAATCTCTCTCTGGGAGTTTTCCATGGAGCATTCTGTTTAGATTTCACGAGCAGTCTGGATTATGTACATCTGTTACAAAAAACAAAACCTTTTTCTATGTATTTTGAGGGTATTTACATTTCAGAAAGAGCGCTGCTTACACACACATGTATGTATGTATATAAAACATTGAATGCTAAGATGCATGAAAGGCATAAATCCTGCGGGGTACTTTTTTACCTGGCTCTCCTTTTATTACCTAGAGAGAAGATCTGGGCTTTGGCCATAAAGTGTTTGATGACTACACTCCAGTTTTCCTTACTTCAGATGGTATTTTGGACACTGCAAAGATGTATTGGCACTTTCTGATGGCCGTGGGCCAGGATTCCAACCGTCAAGCAACACTTAGAGTAATAGTATTGAACTGGTAAGAAATAATATGAGAAAAACATTTTTATTACAGAACTGACAGGTGAATTTAGGGTTATGCTACATTAATGTGTTGATATACTGTAATATTAATCTCCAGCTGGTCTAAAGAACCATTTGGTGCCCTCATTTTGTTAAAACGTACGCAACAAACAGAACCCACTTTGGAGGTAAAGCAAGAATGAGATGCTTTACAATGGGCAGCGTAGCCTTTGAGGAACAACTGTCCCAGTGCAGTGATGAAGGATTTTCTTATGTTTAAATAGTACCTGTAGCTCTTATTTATACTGGTTTCCTTCCCTGATACAAGGAGTATCCCTCATACTTTTGCAAAAATGATACAGACATATAACAGGAAGTTTGAGGGGAAAAAAACTCAGGCATGGAAAAGGTTCTGTACCACATAATCTGCTGATTGATGTGTAACCATAAGCAGTTGCAAGAGCTCCAACAATAACACATTCAAGGAGACTTCCTCCCCCTCACTGCTATCTGATGATATACACTAAGTGTAATTTGACCACAGTTGGGAATCTTCTGTCTTTGTCTAAATTTCAACTGGTAATAAAAAGAAAAAAAAAATCTCACATTACAGAAAAAAATCCAAGTTAAGATTGATACATTCTTTTGTTCCTCTAAAATCTGTGTCTACCATGTTTAGGAAGAAGAAAAAAAACCCACCCAAAACAAACAAAAAATTATCCTGCATCAGATGATTGATATTAATTCCCATTTATTTAGCAAGGGTCCAGAGAAATGCGATTTAAAGAGCAGATCAACTCTGATGTAGCCAAAGCTGGGTCATGGGAGTAGAGTTTCAAGAGCTGTATACACAATTTGAACACGTGCAAGTACTTCCTTGCCTTCAAGTTGGGATTCCTAGAAAATGAACTCCAAGGGTAACTTGCCAAGCCCACATCCCTTCCTCACTGTGAACATGTCCATCCACTAGGGACATGGTCAGCATGCTGTGGAGCTTCCTCAAAGATGCTTCCTTCTCCCCATCTTCCCCTGGAACCATCCCAAACAGGGGGCTGCAGGAGAAGGTTTAAACTTGTGCCTTTTCTGCTTATAACTGAAGAACTTCTTTCAGCCCCTGTTGTCAAAAGCAGCTTGGTTTACTGGAATCTCTAAAGTCTGCAGAGCAGACAGCAGAGAGAGCTGTAAAACAAGGCTCTTCATTTTCTATCCCTACCGCCCCAATACAAGCAGAAAGCAGAAAATGGAGAAAGAGAAAACAGATCAATGAAGACAGTGTTTAGTGAGATACAAGAGGGAGACATCCTCTGGTGATTCACAGGTGCATCAAAGAAAGGGTCAGCATCACCAGCAAACAGGCACCCCTCTTACAAAGCCTTTAAAACTCGCTTGTTTCTAAGAACTTCCAGTTTAAATATTACACTTAATCACCAACGATGCTACAAGTACAGCAAGCCAGGAACTTGCCCACAGCATTGAGTTACATATTCCCTGTACTGATCACATATCTGCAGATAAAAAGCTAAGTGTCAGTAGGCCTGAATCAGACAGGTTCTTCATAGCAAAATGCTTTGTGTCCACACGCTCCCATTCAAGCATAAAATATGAGTTCGGGAATTTGCCCTCCCTGTACCCCTGTGCCATTTGTACTGTCCGAGGAGCACTGAAACTGAACAGTCACCTTCCCACACTGAACTTCTGTCATTCCTTCTTGTCCAAAATAGCTGAGTTCGTTACCATCCAGAATCACACTTGCTGTGTAAAAGGTGTCAGGCTCAATCTGCACCGGATATTCAAACCACACGGGGAAAGTGTTACTAGAACCATCCGAGAAGTATTTACTCAAGTTCTGGCCCAGGATAACCCCTTGTCGCTTCAGTTCAATCTTGGCACTGTACTCTGCCGACCCACAGCTGGAGCCATAGAGCCCAAAGCCAGCAATAAACACTCTCTTGTCAACAGCAAACTGGATGCTGTCACAGCGGCCCCGGTAGCGCCACTGGTTGCTGCGGTAAGCGCAGGACTGGAAGCGGTGGCAGCGCTGAGGGACAAGGCCTTTCCGGGGCTTGCTGACAAACTGCAGCTCCGGCTTTTTGGCAGCCGTGTACCAGAGGAAGATGTCATTGGTTTCGTTGAGAGTCAGGATCCCGGACTGAGCAGCGCCGTTGGCGAAGTCGTCGAGGGCCATGGTAGGGATGCGGATCAGGTAGAGAGCCTTGCCCAGCACCTTACGCTTGTTCTCTATGGTGGCTGTCAGCTCTTGTCGCTGGCACTCCACTTCGGCCCAGTTCAGAGCTGCCTCGAAAACAACAATTTCTTTGGCATTCAGAGTCTCCCTTCGGAGAATGCTTTCAAGTGTCTGAAAATCAATGTCACAGAACCCCTCAGACTTCAAAGCGAGCTCAGCCTGGGCATCAATCACTTCCCAGCAGCGCTGGGTCAGGTCAGGTTCCTCGAATAAGCAGCTCTGGGAGAGCAGCACACAGGCATTCTTTGCACTCAGACTTGTCTCAAGGAAGTTGACACAGGCACGGGCCAGGTGAGGGACAATGTACTTCTTGGCAGCATAAAGAGTGGCCAGGACAGTGTCTGCGGCCAAGTCGATCTCATCACAATAGATGTACCTGAAATAAAGCACACGGGTATAATGCTGCTGCTTAATCCAAAACCAGAGTTTGTCAACAACAAACTCATAAAAAAAATTATAAACAAAGAATATTTAAATGGCTCCACATTAAAACCAAGCAGTGCTTTTGGTGAGTATTGATTAAATCCAGAAAGAAAGTATAAAAAAAATTCAGCACTTATGTTAAGACCATGGAAGAGAACGGGCTTAAATCTAAGGTGAATCCAACTCCCTATTTGGGGTACATGCTACGAGACGATTGTTTAAAAACCATGGCCCCTGCAGCTCTGTGCTCCTTCCACACAGGCCTTGGCTGATGAGAGGCCCCAGGCAGGAGCTCCTGCAGGGCTGCCTCACTCAGCTACCACAGGAGTCTGGAACGTGTTACCAAGAGTCCCTGGACTGTGTGTCCCCTGATGGTGAACCATGGTTTATCGAGGCACATGCACAAACACAGGAATGGTAATAAGTTTGTAGAGAGCAACTAAGTAATCTAAGAAGAGAAATGTTACTCAAGCATATCAGGCACTATCCATTTCTGTAACAACTGGGTTGGGTTTTTTTAGGAGGTGGCTTTTTCATTTGGGCTCATGTTTTTGCTTATTTTTTTAAAGGGTGATGAAACACATAGGAAATGGAAGATTTTTGGGGTTTTAATGCTCATAACATCCTAACTCAACTAGCACAGCATTTTCACTCAGTCTCACTGCATAAGGATGAAAAAAGCTTTAGTGCTATGGTAGCGTGGTGGAAGAGCTGAAGGTGAAATTCTATTTATGTGACTAAACTGCTGGGATTCATTGCTCAGAGAAATGAAGCATTGTACAGTTTGTTCTTTTCAACATCTCATGCTTCAGGGCCCCATTTGCAGCTGGTGAATGCAATGTGCTAAAAACCATGCCAAATGCAATTTCACTCTTCCCAGGGATAAGCAAGTCTTGATGGTTATGGCTGATAAAAGTATCTTCCTCCAGAAAAGCTAAAGTTGTATGCAACCCTGTACTAATTAAAATTTTCTAGTTAGCAGGTTTCCCTACACAATGAGTTTTCTGCAGAACAGATGTGCCTATAAAGAGGAATTAGTACCTACACTGGTCTGATTACAGCTGTAAATAACTATTTGTATTTTTGAAGCTGTAAGATGGTATCCTCCATGCCACACTTGGAAAACACACACAGAGGAGATACCGCTCCAGCAATATAAAATCTAAGGGGTTACAGAGAAAAAGAAAACTTACACAGAGCCAAGCCTAATTTTAGTCTTTACTATTTGGTTTCAGCTTATTTGTAAAACCAAAGAACACATCTCTGTATCAATGGTTACAGGCTTAGCTCCTTTACCACCCAAAAAATTCCATTTTCAATTAATTTTATTTTTATGATTCTCCTCATTGCTCTCCAACTCTTTCCTCCCTTCCGTAACTTCTCTTTGCCTGTTAGTACAGCAGAGTGATGACATCTGTTTTAAATGGAAATAGTACAAAAGTTGCCATTTTAATATTCCTGAAAATCAAGAACTAATATCACTGATGTACAGCAGACACAGCACAGATCTGCTGTCAGCAATACCCCACACCTCTCACTCTGCCAATGCACCTCGACTCTGGTCTGCAGTTACTGATATTCCAGTTTCACCCTGTTCTCAAACAGAGGATTCTGCCAGACCACAGGGTTTGATGGTTTAGTAACATATTCAGCCTGGGATGAGATCACAATTCTAACTTGAACAGTCAAGACTGAGATAAGATATAATACATTAAAGCACCAGTTCAGCTTGACAGCTACTCTATAAGTTTAACCCTGTTTTTAAAACTGTAGAGAACAGTCAAAGCAGTTTTACTGGGAGAATAATTAATATCTACCGGTCATGGTATTTCCTATGTTACACCTGGCAATACCTTGTTTGTTGTCAGAATGCCCACTGTGTAATAAAACACACAAAAAAAATGATGCTATTTATGCTATTCATTGGCCCAGGGAAAAAAAAAATCCCAACAAAAACCAGCAAGATGTCAAAACCAAAAAACCCAAACTCAATGTATTTTCTGACAAAGTTTATGATGTGGAAAGAAGCATATGAAGGAGAGGCTGCTCTGGGATAGATGGAGTCTTTCCCTCTGTAGCAACAGTATCCTGAGCCTTCTGCCATCCACAGCTCACAGCAGTTGCAAGCGACACTCACAGGATGATTTCCCAGAGGGAGGGAGCGAAGGGCATGGTGGCTTCCCCTAAGCTCCGTGTGCAGTGGATCCTGTAACGAGGGGACGCTGCACTGCTGAGCACCATCCCTGTGCCTTCCCTGCACCACCACAGTGTCCGCAGACACTGGAGCACCCTGCAGCCTCAGGCACGCTGCAGCAGGGGAAGGCAGCGCTGGCAAGGTTACCTCAACCACCACACAGACCACAAACTTTTTCTGGTCTTTTGGGTTTTTTTCAATAAAAGCTGAGAAGGTGATTAATCCCGTGGTTCTGGTCATGCTCTCATAGATAGTTTGCCATAGGCTAAATAATATGCCAAGACCTAGATGTCAGTATTGATACTCTCTTTTCTAGGCTTACTTTCTGCACATATTTCTTAATGATAAATTCAGAAAGCATTGTTTTCATATGGCACATCACGTTTAGTCACAGTGAAATAGAATTGCTGTTCAAAAAGAAAGGGGGGGAGCTGGAAGAATCCAAGTATCTTGTACTTCTGATTTGTAAAATTCAGCATGAAAGTAAAGCATAAGTCTGAACTCTGCCACAAAACCAAAAAGGCCCAAAGCAAAGATCCATAACACACCTCCCTACATAATGTCATATCTTTATTTTCCAAGTCTATAGAACATCTGTGGAGCTCTTCCTGGCAGATACTGATATTTGCATAGAACATTCTTGATGTTGATGATAACCTATAAAAACTCTATATGCAAGTTTGAATGTTCATCTATGGTGCCACTGAAATGTAAAAAAAGAAAAAGAAACTGTTCTGTAATCACAAGCTAATCAAAACAATCTATGAAATACAATAAATTGCTAGCTAGTGATTATATCATTACATGCAAGAAAACCTGCAGCATATTAAAAGGATCACTATCAGATACTGATGTATTTTCTGTATAAGAAAGCAACGACATTTATTTAAGCTGAAGGAAAAAAAAACCCCAAAGCTACAGCATTTCTGTGATAGGGCATTTCTCTTTGACAATCAGAGTTTATAGACACATTCAAGGACAATTTGGCAGGGAAGCTGCTTCATTATGCCCATTTAGGAAAAGACAGCATTTCTTATGCAGTTTGCAAGAAGGAAAATAATGATCATGTAAACTGACTCGTTTTCCTTGTTAGATAAAACCCCCTATTCATGTAAACACCCTTTTTATCACTTTCCAAATGCATCAATATGATACATGAGGAGAAATTTATTTTTCAGAGGCTATATTGAATAACTTAGGGTCATTTTTCTAAGACAAGACCTGCATACTGCAGGTTTACAAAAGAACGGGAACAATGTCAATCTACAAACCCAGCAATTTACTGGATTTGAGGGGGCTTTGTGCATGCATTTTTAACTTTTCACTATGCTTGCAAAGTAGAACAGTTGGTTTGGGGTTTTTTTGTTACAGCTGACAAATCTTTTTAGTAACTCCATTCCTTTGTGTAACGTGTAGTGACAAATCAGATCGATAGGCATTACAGTACACAATGTGCCCAAAGATCCCCTGTCAAAGTCATTATTTACAACTGCCTACATTAGTCTAATGTGTGTGAGCCTGGAAGTATGGGGGGAGAGCAAGTGAGGGGAAAGTTTAAAACACAAAAGGAGGAATATTTTAAGTGACTGCTTTCTGTTTATATGCAAGTCTAATACTTCAGCTATGACAGTGGCAGTGTATGTATACATCAGACAGGAAAACATCCAGCAGATGAACGATGCTTACTTCAGCATTGCAAGAAAAGCAGCAGGCTCAACATCTGGTATACGGATTTCATCTTTGTCCTCAGCAAGCTCTCCGTAAAACATCGCATGGAATACAGAGCTCCCAACAGCCAGGACATACTGTTGAGAAAGGGAAATCTTATTTCATGCTTTGAACTGAAAACACTGCCAACACAAACAATGTGGGAGAGCCACTCTGAGCATACTGGGCTGCACTGACAGGATCTACAGGCACACTTCAGTAAGAAATGAAGACCAAGTTAAGAACAAATTACACATTTTCCTTGTGTTTTACTCTCCTGGGCATACATGCATTAGCTACTGGAAAACGCTCATCTCCAGCACAGAAATTAACTATTTCTAGGAAATCTCAAGAGCAATATTAATCAACAGCACAAAGCAGTATTCCTAACTTTAGTGCCCTAGCCCAACAAATGTACTGTTTAAGTGAAAACACAAAGAAAAGCCAGGGATGGATTATCCCACTGCATGTGGCCTTTTCAAATACAGACTGCTGCCTGTCCCAGAAGAGCTGAGCCTCCCACGCTCTGTCCCGGCGTAGCCGTGGGAGCTCTCTCCGGCTCTCCCTGCCTGAGCGGATCGTGCAGCTGTTGCTTACTTTGTGTCCCGGCAGCCGCTGGGTCCCACCTGGTGGCCCGACCACAAAATGAACATCTGCCATCAAGTCATTGTTGAACATCACTGCATTTCTACAAACAGAGGTAGCATGTTAATTTGTGGCACCCAGGAACTCTCTGCATGTCCCAGACCCAAGAAATTTAATTTCTTAACAACTTCAAGTTGCTTGTTAGCAAAAAGAAGCAGGTCACACTTTGCTTCAAGCTACTTTACACATCATCACACAAATATACCACAGAAAATACTAAGAAGGAAAAAGCATGTGTGGGGTGTGTGTGTGCAATAAAATAAACCCCCAAACTTCTGAGAACTTTCCAAGAAGTGGAAATCAAAGTCCAGAGCATGTATCACTGAAAATCCCCACTGAGGTCTAAAAGCAAATCTTTACAGGTATGCTGCAGCTTTCAGCAACATTTTTATTTACCGAAACAAATGCACTGTCTGGAAAAGACATATTAAAATATTTTTCCATTACCAAAATTCTTATTTCATGCACACATACAGGGAGAAAAAAAGCCCAAATAAAACATAACTATATTTTCTTCAGCAAATAAATGCATTCTGAACATTTTGCTACTTTTCACCTCTCCATTCAAACACCAAAAAAACTGCCCTGAACTTACCTCTCTCTGATGGTTGGATAAAGTCCTTGCCAATTAGGTGCAGGAATAGTGTTGTTGTTATTGAGATTTTGCTGATGGTACTGCTGGACAGCAGTTGTATTAGTGTTAGCTGGTTTCTTTCGGGGAAAAATATCAGCAGCCATCTTCTTCTTCTTTTTGGTCTTCAAGGTAATGATTTCATAGCAAACTGGAGGCAATTTGCTGTTGCTACTGCTGCTGCTATTTCCTTTCTTAGAGCTCTTCTTAGACCTGTTCTTGACCGTCTCTGGAAGCATCAAGAAGAAGGTGAGACATTTCATGTTCTTTCCTTTCTCATCTACCATGAGTATACTCGTGTGTAAAGCCCGACAGCCTAACTAGCCAGGAACATTTAGGAATGCACGTGGAAGCTGTTACACAGAAAGCAGCAGCGCTGAGAGTTTGCTTCTTTTCCAGCAAGACAAGGTGACCTTTCCAGCGCACTGAGCATAAAACTGACTCTAAGTTTGATCCAGGACTCGAATCGTTAAATACATCCCCATCATTCCTGCCAGCTTTCCTTCTTTCCAGCTTTCCCGATCAGGAACCGCCTGGCAGCGCTACACGCCGGGCAGAGGGCAGGAGGAGCGCACGGCGGCAGCGCCAGGCTGCCGGCGAGCCCAAGTTGTGCGGGCAGAGCCGGCAGCGGAGCGGGGTCGGCAGCCAGAGCGGCAGCGCGGAGCCAGTGGCTGCAGCCCCCGAGAGCGGCTGGGCTCGCTCGCAGTGACACCTATCGCAGCCTGCGCCGCTCCCGCGGTACAGCCGCAGCGGCGCTCCCGCAGCTCCCACGCAGCCGAGGCAATTAGGGAATAAATGGCACACGCCGCTGCGTAAGCGCACGGCTGGCCACGAGTGTGTGCGTGTGTGCGTGCGTGTGTCTGTGAGCCCGCCTCGGTGCCGCTTCAATTTTCACAGGGGAAGCAACAAGAAGTTGAAACCAGGCAGAAAGATCTATCTGAGCCTATTGCCGTGGGAACTATTTCCACGGGCGTTCGATATTAGCACAGCTTCCTTTGCCTCTAGCGTTCCCACAAATCCCTCCTGTAAGAGTTGTTCAGCAAGTGTGCGACAGATATCAGAACCGAATTAAAGCAATCAAGCAGCAGCAGCTCAGACAGCGACGCAGCCAAACAATCCCTTTCAGCGCAGCTTCTACTCCAGTGTAACATGAACAGGGATGAGGTCACAGCTTCAGCTTTAACTCCTTATGTTTCCAGATAACGTAACAGCCTTTGACAGGGGTCCCAAATCAATAAGCAGTGCTAATTAAGCCAGCTTACACCAGACATGGCTGCACCACATCAGAAGAAAACTTCTAGATGTGCAATCAGATTAAAGCTAACCAGAGTGAATATATTTAATCAATATTTCAAAGCATTAAATGAAAAAGTCTGAATGATTTAGAGAGTCTCAGGCAAAAATCACTCCTTGAGATGCAAACACAGTCCAATTTTATTCACAAATACTTTCTGAAATAAACAGGATATAAGCTATGCCAACCAAACTATTTAAATGGGGAAGAAGTCTAATTTTCAGTCATTAGTTTACTCAGAACTTAAATTTAGATCAGATTTCTTTACAGCAGGTCAAGTGTACAGAAAAACCACCAAGCAAGCATAGCCACTTAAAAACAAAAGCAGGGAGATAAAAAATACTTGGTATGAGGTGCCAACATATCACACCATAAAATACTGGTGAGCAGATAATTAAAATATTATTTCATACTCACTTTCAGTTTTAAAGAAAAACCCCTTTGCTTTCAAAGCTAATTTAGCCACATTTTGCCTTAATTAGTTTTTCTGGACAAGAGTACAGCAGGGAAATTAAAGTGATAAAAGGTTGGTGAAGAATGTTGTTGAAGCCCCGGACAGAAATCTGCCACTGACTCAAACAGGAATATTACTCAGGCCATTTATTCAATCTGCATCCCAGCTGCTTGAATCACAGCTGTGGCTTTGTGACACACACTCAGAACGTCTTTAACCTGAGAGTGCGCAGGTATTTCGAAGATTGCCAGGCCTCCTCGGGAGATGCTCCACACGAAGCACTAACGGTGTGCCCTGGCCATCTGGAGGCTTTGCTGCAGTGGTTGGAGATGATGCCATTCCCAGACACAGCTGCCCTCTCTGTCTGAAGGCACTGCTCTTGGAAGGGGGAAACAGAAGGAGACGTGTCCATGCCTCAGCTGCTACCCTTCACAATCTTAGTGCAAAATCTCCTTGACTGCTGCTTTAAAAGAAGATGGTGGGTTATGCCTGGTGTAGCTGAAAGGCAGAGACACATTGCTAAATTCATGGACGGAAGGTTATGTAACTTCCAAAGAAATTATTTCTAGCAACCTTTTCTTTCTCCTCCCCGCTTTTTCTTTTTTATCTACAACAGACTGATTAGAAAGGGAAACTAACAACCTAAACCACATTGAACTGTAGAGAGGGAAAAGAAGGGGTAAAGGAGAAGAAACTCATCCCACAGATGGGATCTTATAACTGCTCACAGCTGAGTTTATAACAGGAACACAGCAGGTATTCCCTGCACAGAATTTGAGCTTGTTGAGTTTGCCTAATTTTTTTCCCCTCTCCTTATGTAAATTTCCAGCCCTTCTAGTTACAAAAATAACCCTTTTGCCACTGCACAGGACAAGCATTTCAAAAGGAAGAAATCTTAAAAAAACTTCTTAAAGATATAGATAACCACAGACTCCTGAAAATCTGGTTCTCAGTGTTGCAGTTGGCAGAAGGTGAAAGAAAGCAGGGTTGGGAGATTTGATTGTCATTCCACAAATCTGTTTTATAGACTCCCAAAGCATAAAAAATCAGGTCTCTGCACATTTCTCCAAACCAATGACCAGGACAAATCCAAAGGTTTTACACACACACCAGATAAGGTCACTGGGAGGCTACAGGAGATAAAGAGAATAAGGGACAGACTGACCAGTTAACTCCATGTGGGAAAGACAGATCATAAATGAGAATCCACAGGAATCCACCAACCTTTGAGTTCTGTAACACACCACACATGTACAGCACGTTGTGGAGGAGAGGGGAGAGGGGAGAGGGGAGACGGGAGACGGGAGAGGAAAGCTGCAGCTGAAGCATGTTCTGCCTGAACTCAGAAGTCAGACCCCAGTAGACAAGAAGTACCTGCATGACAGGATAAAAGCCCACCCCAGGAAATAAAAAGCCAAACTGCCATCTTTGCCTGCTCTTAAGTCACCCAACAAAACCTGGTCTGCTCTAACTGGAAAATAGCACTGATTCCAGAACAGAATCTAAATAGATTTAGATTTTCATAGAATTCCTGTGAAAAACTACAAACCTCTCACAGGTTCACACCACCTTCCACTGCACTTCATCACCTCAGCAACTAAGTCTCACAAACTAATCATTAGATGGATGCGAAATGGGAAAAACAACCCCCAAAGAATTAGTGCTATTCTCAGTCACTATTCTTTCTGTTTTGGCAGTAGCTTCCACTTATTTTTGTACAACGGTGTTTTCTCCTTCTACTATATACAAACTGTTAATGAATTTAGAAATCAATGCACTGGCAGTCAGTAAAAACAACCTGTGAACTGCTGCCTGTTGAAAGACCAGTCAAAATCCCCAGTTTAAATCAGTCTGCCTCCAACAAGAGGATCAAGGAAATTGACCTTCTCTGACCCAAAGATCTATCCATTTCTGAAATCTTATTACAATGTGCTCCTAATCTTCTTCAGCAAGTCTCATTTTTCTTCATTATTTATATATTAACAGAACTAAACTTGATATATACAACTGAGAAAAAGGGAAATGCAGTTCTTCGAAGGCACATTAGTTTTTATTTTACAAGCAAAGTAGTCAGACCAGGGATATTTCAAATTAAAGCGTGTAGGAAATTCCATGTTTAAATCTTAGCACTGGCCTAATGGGTATTCAAAATGCCAGAAGAGAAGAATTAAGCAAAGGACTATATTCCCAGTCTGAGCTAGTACACACCAAGTTACATGCCCCTCTCAAATTATTAGGAGTAGGTTATGAGCCCTTGGAAATCAGTTCCTGACTAAACATTGTGAACTGAAGCAGCAGTTTCGCTGTTCAAACCCAAGTGTGTGCAACACACCTCCCATCCCAGTGTCATTTATCCCTTAAGAACATAATGTACCTTGATACCATTGTGTGGCACGGGTGTCACAGCAAAGCCCAACTCCTGCTACAACTTTTAATAGTATGTTACTACTATAATTATGCCTTCCTGTAGGTAACTTCCCATAGGGAAATCAATTTCGGGGCTTATGGGAGTACTCTTCCTCATACTTCATCAGTCTCTCCTGCTGCAATAGCAAGGATACCAAAGTGTTTCTATCTTTTTTCGCCTTCTAATAAATTGAGTTTTTTTACATCTGTAATTTACAGGCCTGTTCCTCATGTCATAACATGAGCTAGGCAATTCTACAAAACACAAGCCTTCATCAAAATTCCCAGTTGTTTGTTACAACCACATCATGAATAAAGGAAAGAATTCTTAGTAAGCAATGAGGAAATGCATACATTTCTTTTTCTGTAAAGTTGCCAAGTGTCTTCTTTGGCAGTTACTATGCCCATGCATTATTAACATTGTTTAAATTCTGAATTTCCCCTTACAAGGAAACAAATTTCAGATGACACATCTTGATTAACCAAAATAAATACACAATGTTACTGTTTAACAAATCTACCTGTTTGCTCACTGCTAGTTTTCATTGAATTTAAGTTAACTTTAAGCACTCATTTAAAAATGGAATATACATGTTCAAAACCCAAATAAACAAAGAGAAAACCTCATTAAACCCAACCTACGCACCTGCGGTGCCTTGTTCTGTTTACCTATGAATTATTTAGTAACTTGGAAGAGTCCTTCCCAATCACCATTCCAACCCTTCTGTTTGTAAAAACCAATTTGGAAATTGGTATCAGGTGTGACTGATAGCTCTACTCTTCATTTCCTCAAGTGAAAAAAAAATGCATTACAGTGGACAAAACCATCCAATCTCCTCTCTCCTAAGTTTCTTATTGGCAGAAGAAGAAAGATGGAAGAAGCCAAGATGGCGTCTACTTCTGTCTGCTGCATGGAAAATCTGGCAATGAAGTCTTACTCAGTAAGGTTTTCTATGGAAAAATAATAAAATAAAAAGACAACTAGAAGCAGGAAGAAAGATGGGAAAAATTGTAAAGGCTCTCAAAGAAGCCAGATTAGATGCTAAAAAAATAGCATTTACTTCCCAGAATAGCCAAGAGCTGTGAAAGAGTAGAATAGCATCAGTGTAGAACTGCATCTTGAACCAAGACTAGAAGCTTCAAACCAAAGTCCAAAGTAGCTAAATTGTATTTTCTATAGAACTCATGCTACACTAGCAGCATACTTGTTACCGATAGTCCCAACTGCTTAGGGTTTATGAGGATTTAAACACTTTACATAACATTATCCACTAAGATAGCTTTTTCATTTTTTTTCCTAAATGCCCTTAATGCTCTGAAGAAAACAAATGTAGAAAGCCCTATGCAGCCCAGTCAAAAGGTAAATGCAAACTTACACAAAATAGAAACCTAAAGAATGAGTATTCACAGCTATTTTTGAGTCTTGTAGTATTTGCTAGCATACAGCCTACACATGGCATTTGTTTTTACTCTTGCTACCAAACAGCCTTAATCTTTTTAACATGTCCTTTTTGCACCTGCAAAATAATTTAGTTTTGTTTTTTTAAGCAGTATCCATTTTGAGACAAAGCAATCCAAACAAAACGTATTTAAGAATAATATCCAGTCCTATGTTTACTTGCAAATAAACTTTCCTTGTATGGATTTCAAGTCACTTTCCATGAACCTGTTCCTATGTCAACTGCAACATCTCCTATTCTCATTTCTTCCTGTTACTTTTCTTGCTCAGCTGCTTAAAGCCTGCAATTTAACCTCAGTGAGAGGTCGAAAAACTTCGTATTTATGCCCCAAACACCAAAGACTTTGCTATGATGGGTTTTCTTCTTTTAAAGTTAAAGGTTTTCTTCCCTGATGGACCAAAATAAATACAGCTAACATAGAGTTAGTGAGAAAAAAAATGTTCAAAATTCTTTTGTATTTTCATTCTGATTTCAAGACCATGCCTGCTGCATGAATGGCAGTCCATATAAACCACAACAGTGAGAAGGAAGGTTAAGGTTTAACAATCTGCAGTGAAAAACATACTTGATCCTGTTACAGTGATTTACCCCACAGATATCCACTTTGGGCATATGGAAAGAAAAAATGTCAAATGCTTTTTTACAACCTAAAATATATGATTTTACAAGCCTGCTAAGACATACTCCCCAATATCATAGTTTGGGAGCTGCAGGTAGAAAATATCCCAGAGCAGAATTTGCAATGCATTCTATGAGCATTAATTTGTTTCTTGATAGTTCAAAGTAAAACCGAGAATTATAAATGAACTCTGAGAAGAGAAAACCTGCAACCACAAAATGAGAATTCAATTCAAGGTTACAGGAGATAAACTGCTTTGCTACTAATTTAAAAGAGACAAATTATGCATTTGTTCCCCATCGTGGCTACTCAAGCTTGTCCATTTCATTTCACGTAGAGCTTTGCTCTTGACAGTCTGTGGGGTCAAAAAATAAGCTCTTTCTTAGTGGCTGCCATTTATTTATTTATTTATAAACATGATATTGCAAACCTGAAAGCACTCAACCCTTTTTCTAAGGCAAAGGTCAACTTTAATTCTACTCCGCCTCTTACCAAAACTGACTTACAAAGGAAAGATCAGATAGCTCAGGAAATTGGTAATGAGATACAGTGGTTTTCATCTCTAGGTCACTAATTCTAAATTGACCAAGGTCAACAGTAATCAAAAGTCATTAGCATTTAATGATCCTTCGGTGCCCTGTGAGAAAGAAGCTAGTGATCTTCGTGCACTTCAGAAAAGCCACCACTACAATCAGCACTCACATGCTGCCTGCTTCAAGGGAGAGGTCAGATCAGATGACTACAGACAGAACTTCCAATCTCACAGACAGATCTCACCTCTGCAGACAAACCTTTATACTAATTTTAACTTGGCTCAGAAACCATCATTTTCAAACTGAATAGTTAAATTAATACAGGCTCTCTGAGGGACAGGCTGTGAGCTGCCTGGTCTTGCTCCTTCACATCAGCCATTCCCAAATGTCTTTGTTCCCCTACACACAGTAAGTTTGCAAAATGCAAATGCAAACAGACCCTTCCTCAGAGAGGAAGGTTCTCACTTGTGAGAACCAATGCCACCAGAAGTAACTACTTCATGAGTATGCACAGGGGAACTGCATCACAGTTGATTATGTTGGTGTAGAACTCAAGGACTACATTTTCCGTGTGCAGGTAACCTACATTCACCACATCAAATCGTTGTGTTGAAGTTCCCAGTGGGAAAGAAGAGAGGGAGAGGATAATGCTACAGTGCACAACCACAGCTGCTCTGTGGCCAGCACACTTTAGTCCCCTGGGACTGTCATGGTAACAGCACCTTCAACAAGGGTAAGGGAAACAGGGGACTTTTGGAAAGCTTGGTTAGGTGCTGTCATGGAAAACTACATCATGCCAATCCGTTTTACATCTAAGGAAGGTTAGGGAACTTGCAGCTTACAACTCCACAGCAGATCAGCAACCTGTGTGTTTACAGCAGAGCATCACAGCTGGCACCATTCAGTATGTTAAACAGGAAAAGACTGCTACAGCTTCTTGTTCCCACTGCACTTTAAATTATAGAAAAGGAAAATCATGGCAGTGAAAGAGGAACAGGTCAGTACATCAGTAAACCAAGCACTTGATAAGAAATACATTCTCAGCCACAGTGGTTCTCACTTCTCAAAAGTGAGAATTAAAACAAATGAGTAACAACTCTCGCAGTGCTTTTACAATGGTTTACTGACTCAAATTTTTAGATATGAGAGACCAATTGCTGCTAACCTGAGCCTATTACAAACAGTTCAAGTAATGGAACCAGGCACGACTGGTTAAACTGCATTAAACTGCACTGTCTTGAATAATTCTCCCTCTGCCACACATTAGAAGCAGTGGATCTTATTACTTGCCCTTAACTTTGTTTCCAGACTCTCCCAGCACACAGCCTCTATTCGAATCCACATGGACATAAAGATGTTCCCAAATTTTTATCTTATTCACTGCTTTAGAAAATCAGATTTATTTTCCTTTGCTGCAAATACTTCAGTCACACTTGCCTTCCTTAGCAGTCAGTTATGCTTCAGTATTTCCATCAGTTTCTCCTCCTCTTCACAAGTGAATGGCAGCTACTGCACCATCATGAATTTTCAAGACAAACACATACATACTCCTCAAATTCTGGTTGCAGAATATATTTTTGGGCCTTAAGATGTATTTGTCTATCAGTGTTAGGATATCTTAAATGTTCTTCTTCACAGTAACTCTGTGACACGTCGGAACTGCAGTAGAGAAAAGAAACTAAGGAAGCAGCAAGTAATCAAAGAGAAGAGTGTAATTAAGGTGGTGTACAAGATAAACGTGAATACCCATTAGTTTTACGTATTATGAACTTTTATCTAGTAGGAAAACCTTTACTTTTTCTTGATATGGGGTAGTATCACTTTGGTCTCACAGAAGTGTAAAAGCAAAGGGCTCTAAGGAATCCTCGCACCTCTCAGACAAGCAAACATGCCACCTGCCTGGAGAGGTGCTTTCTTTTCATACTCTCAGAAAACCCTTGCAACCAAGCAGGGAGACAGCACAGCTCTAATTCCAGAGAACGTAGTTTTTTAAAGAAAATGACTCCTTTAAATTGCTTTGGATGTGAAGAGGAGAAAACGTAGCTAGGATGGTTATGGAGTGTAACCTGGTACATAAATATCCTGTCGCAGAAGGATGTTATCAACAAGTCATCCAGCCTGGTATTAAGGTGGTACGTGATCCTCTAGTGAAATATTTATTCAGGATATCAAGTAATCTTGGGGTACAGGTGAAAGGGCTGAACACGTTGATGTCTCAAGATACCTTCCAAATCTGTTTGTTGCCGTTCTTCACCCCACACAGCCAGGGCAGCCAGCAGATACTCACAGACTGCCAACCAGCTCTCCAGTGTTTTAAAATGCAAACACTTCCCAGATGTTGGACTCACTTGGTTTTCATGGCAGCTTGCTGAGGTATCAAACTCAGAGAGGGCAGCAGGATCAGAAAACAGGTGAGCCAGGCCCCAAAAATGGGAAGTTTGAAAATTTGAATGAAGTGATGTCTTACTTACGCTTCCCCCCTCAGTTTTCTGACACAGATAAAAAGCGCTTTTGTAACCAAGGCAGGGGATTGGAATTCAACTTAGTGGCAGAAAACACAACCAATGACAACTTCCACCACAAAAAGCTTTTAATCTTTTCCTTCCAAGATTCCCATCTCTTACTTCCCTCTTTTGCCTCATCTGTCAGCCCTTTAAGACAGTAACTGCTGCTTTATCACTTATTTACAGAGCGCCTCACAAAACAGAGCTCCCACGCCAGCTCAGGTACCAGAACATTTGTAAAACAGAACAACAGCCAGCAAAGTCTGAGGAGTTACCAGAGACAGTTCGGGGCAGAATCATCTTGAATTATCAGAGAAAGCTAATGCTGGACATAAACAATATCCTGCTGCAAAACTCATTTGCACAAGTTTCTACAACAGGTGATCTAAATTTCTTCTGACAGTGTAACACATGGCCTATTGTCATCAGACCTCTGTTTTAATTGAGCCTGCCCTAGCACTGCTGCTTCATCGTAACTGCTTGGTAAATTTAGAAAAAAAAATTTGCTCACAAGCTCTAACAAGCAAGTGGCCAAAACATAAAAATTACTGCTGCAACTCGCATTTTTTCCCCTCAGCCTTAAAGGGCAAGCTAAATGAATCCCATGTTGCTTCTGGAAGGTGTTTCCTCTGGGGCAGAGCTGAGGATCACTGGCAGGAAAACACAAGGGAAGTTATTGTGCAGTTAGCTCCAGTGTACTTACTGTGGGGGATTTAGGAGGGGAAAAAAGAAGGAAAGTACTGCAGTCCACATTCAACTTCGGCAATCCTACAGAACTTACTTTAAATGAAGGCCCTAAGAGATTTGATTTGCAAAGCTAAATTACCCAGTAAACCCCAGATATTGTGCACTGTGACATCCTGCACACACACTTTAGGAAATGGTGAGAACAGTTCTCTCCCACTAAAATAAAAGCTATTCTGAGCCTAACTCTGGCATAAAAGTTAAGTAACGCCAAATAGAGTACTGTACACCTATAACCCAGCACTACCTTTCTGCAAAAAAAACAATCAAAAAAACCCAGGGCACAGATTAAAATTTAACATACAGATCACATGGCAGAAACAAAGTACGGTGAGGACTAAAAACACGGCAAAAAACCTGCATTGGCACTTAGGTCTGTGGAATTAGACATGTTCAGGAACACTTAGGTACCTTAACTTCAAACTTTTGCTGTAACTCACAACAACCCGCTACTCCCTCCTGTTTCAAAATGCTTCAGCACTCAGGAAACACCACAATGAATTGAATTTATAAAGCTCGAAGTTCACAGGTGGCTTTCTCAAAACAAACAGGAAAAAGGTGATCTGTAAAGGTGTGGGCCGTTACTGAAACTACTGAACCTTCAGACACAGGAACATCAGGAAGTTCGGCCAACAGCGTGGGAAAAGGAGGAGGTATTTATGCCAAACCGGGTACAACTATTAATTGTGCCTCGGGAAAGTTTACCGAATTACTGCTTAAAGTACTTCTTTTATAAAATAAGCTTTACTTTAAGCAGGAGAAAAGCCCCAAAGCCCAACTTTTGGGCTGACACAACGGAACGCGTCCCGGTGAAGGCTCCAGCCTGGCCACAGCCGGGTCCCGGGGCTCCTCCCGAGCCCGTTCCACGAGGTCACCACCGGCACCGCCGCGAACCTACCCCGCTGCTGCACAAAAGGCGACCGAGGGGACACCAACACCCCCCGCGGACCCGCACCGCGACTCCGGCCAGGCGAAGGCCGTGCCCGAGGGGCTCTCTGTGCGGGAGACCCGGCGGCTCCGCTCCGCTCCCCTCACCGACCGCCCCCGCCCGCGCTCCGCGAGTTCCGCGGCGCTGCCGGCGCTCAGGTGCGGCCGCTCCGCTCCGCCCCGCCCCTCACGGCGGCGCCCCCGCGGGGCGCGGGGAGCCCATTCCCCGCCGGCACCGCCGCAGCCCGGGAAGGGAGCGGGCTCCGCGGCCACATCCCGGAGGGGCGCGGCTGTGCCCTCACGGCTGTGCCCTCACGGCCCCCGCCCCGCACTGACCTGAGGGCGCTCCCGGGGCGGCGCGCGCGGCCCCTCCTCGCACCGGCGCGCGGGCGCGGCCCCGCCCCGCAGGCGCGCGCGCGCGCGCGGCCCCGCCCCCGGCCCGCCCCCCCCCCACTCCGTGCCCGCCCGGCGCGAGCGGCCCCTGGAGAAGGGATTTGCATCCCAAAAATGCGGCCCCACTCGGGAGTGACCGCCACACACCCCACCGCGGGATCCCGGCGGCAGCCGAGAGGGGGATTTCACCTGCGGCTTGGTTTGGGAAACAAACCAACAGCATCCCCTCCCCCCCCAATCAGAAATCACATTAGTGCCTGGAGTTGTAGCATATTCACACAGCCCAGACTTAAAGATTCCACCTCCGAAATAAGCTGGGAAACAACTACACCTTTAAAAAAAAGTCAAAATCCGCTTTATTTATTTATTTATTTATTTATTTATTTATTTTATTTATTTAAAATTCTGTTAGTGCCTGAAGTTGAAACATATTCACACTGTTCACACGAGATGAATTGAGTTGGGACACAACGTAACAATATCTTCTTTAAAAACAAAATAAATTAGAAATGACCTTTTTTTTGAAATTAGGAATCCCATTAGAGTTCAAGCATTTCATGGCTTATTGCAACCATCCTGTTTGAGGATTTGCCCTCTAAGAAAAAAAGTGATTTTTTTTCTGTGCACGCACCAATATCTCTGAAAAAGAGAGCTCACCCTTCCCTTTAGACAGCAGTTTTGGTAGATTTAAAGTTATAAGGAAAACTATATGGTAGTTGAAACCTTGGCGCTTGTTCATCCACTCTTATTCACAACCTCTCAGCAAAAAAACCAAAACAAAACCACCAAAAACCCACAAACAAACAAACAAAACAACCCAAAGAAACAGAATCAAACAACCAACCCCCAAACCCAATAGCTTACAAGAGAAATTCCTCAGGCTGCAGGAGCCACGTTTCATCTCAGGGCCAGCAACAGGCAGCCAGAGGGAAGAAACACCCTTCCCCCTCACATTTATTTGATTTTTCCCAAATAAACTCAAACACACAAGAAAGGATTAGTGCCATACAGCCTTCCTTGCACGAGCTGTTCCTCTCCTGCTACTCATAGGGGACCCAGGTGAAAAAAAAAAAACCAAAACACGAAAACCAACCAAAAAACCCAACCCCAAACACCGAAACTTTTCATTTTTTAGCTGCTGAGGAAATAATCATGAGGGATGGAGCATTTTCAGGACCAGCACCCAGGATTATCCAGGAGCTTCATAAATAAGGGGTTTCTCATAATGCCAGCGTATGTAGCCACGTGGGAAATTAAAATGCATCGCTAGCATTTATTTTTAAAAGCATAGCAAAAGGCTTTGCTTGAAGCTCTAGGGCAAGTTTGGGTTTGTGGTTTTTTTTTTTTTTTTTTGTTATTTTCCCTCTGAAGAAACAATTATTTCTGGAATTGCTGCTGTGTTCCAGCTTTAGTCTCCCGTGAACACTCATTACCTATATTATATACACATTATTCTAGCAGATACCTTCACAATGTGAAATTAGGCATATCTGTGGATAATCAGCACTTTGCTTTTCCCATTTTAATATTTTAGCTATTAAAATAGAGAAGAAACCAAACAGCAACAATAATGACTGTACACACACACACACACACACACACACACACACACTTCATAGCTGTTATGGATTTTACCAGCAAAGCACATGCTTTAAATTACAGTGTGTAAATGATCATATAATTGGGGCTTGGGAAGCCAACAAAATAATCGTTGTCTGAAGTGAACTTAAACATGCTGTAGGAAAACACTGCAATTTTCCATCCTTTTTGCAGACTGAAGGTAAAAGGCCCTTTTGCAAGGTGGCCAAGTTGTGGGGAGAAGCCTTTTCCTCCAGGTTAAAGGAGGTTATTCTGCAGCCTGAATTCAAATTGCCATGGTAGGAAAACATATTCTGGCTTTAATCCCAGCACACACAGGAGTTAAAAGGTGAAGTTTTAGAGCAAGATAATCTTTAAGGTCTCTTCCAACCCAAGCCTTTCTATGGCTCTGTGATTTTCTGCACATGCACTTCTGATTGAGAGGCAGTCAGGGGCTGCCCAAATTGGGAGCTCTACTCAATAACATTTGTTTTGCTTTTTTTTGGGCTCCTCCTGCATTTCCAGCCCAGTTTTTTTTGGCAGTGCAGAGGGGTTTGGACCATGACTACCTAGCTTCCTGCAGAGAGCTCCAGGTCCTGGTTTAATACCAGTATCCACATGGAATTAAACTCAAGCAGCCACCCTGGAGCAGACTTGGCACACCCAGCTGAAGGGGCAGGACACTGCACACAGCACTGGAGCACCAGTCCCAGCCCATTCTCAGCCCTCTTCCCGGGCAGGGGCTTATGGACACGGGATGACAGGTGACATTGCTCCTTGTCTGCAAGGTCCAGCTCATACACACCCTCAAGCGCTGGCACCGAAGCGCTGATGTTTGGAGCTGCAGTCTCTCCTCTTCCTCCTGCACTTGCACACCCAGTAGTCATTCCCTGCTTCAGAGCACGCAGACCTGTCTGGGTTAAACACACCTTGCTGCGTTTCTCGGGGATGTCTTTAGTTCCAAGCACTGCAGTTTGCTGGCAAGTTTCAGCTCAACTCCAGAGCAAATGGGCCACCAAATAAGCCAGACCTGGCCAGAGCTGCAGCACTGGGCCACCAAAACCATCTTCCAGCAGAGGAGTTAAAGTGCCAAACTCATGGTGCTGCTGACTGTTTGATCTCTCCTTGTGCTGTCACCCTCCAGGGTGACTATATATATAAAATATGTATGAAACAGCTCACGAGGGAGAGGAGCCATAGCCCAAGAGCAGCTGCAGGGAAGGTCTTTGGGGCACTCCTTCATGGCTTTGGGGTCTTGCCTCGTCCCAGCCCAGGTTTCTGGACAAGATCCAGCATTGCCTAGGGCAAACCAAGGGCTTCACTGCCAGGGAAGGTAAAACTGAATGAACTGCGTGCTGATCAAAGGATTTCAGGTGGTGTTTCCAGAGCCATTTAACTGGGATAGGTTCTGTTCTGTGGTGGTGGTGAAAAAGCCAAATATTTGTATTGAGTCACATTCAGACTCGTCTGTTCTTGTGTCACGGGTCTATTTCCCAGGTATTGAGCAGTGCTTTCCAAAGGCTTACTAACTTGAAGAGCCATTTAAATATTCATTTCCCAGTTGAACTTGCATGCTGGGTAGGTTCTTCCAAGTGCTCCAGGGTATAATTAGTTCCTCCAAAAGCATCTTCCTACCAGACACTTTGCTAGTGCTGACCACATTTCCCCTCCACATCTCCCCTCCTCCCCAACCTCTTAAAGCTTCACTGAATTTCTGTTCACAGACTCCCACAAAGGTTATCATCTTATGTTTAATAGTGGGGAAAAAGACAGCACACGAGATTTACTGCAAATGGAAGCCATTACTGGAGCAGTTATCAAATGAAAGAACAATATAATAATGTCTAGTCATAAAGATATGAAGAGTTGCCTGTCAAAGGCAAACACCTGACTTGTAAAATTAGCCTGTGCAGCTGCTGGAAGCTTTTGGCAGGCAGGATGAGATCCTTGCAGCACACGGCTAAGCACCCAGGTGTTTTGCAGCTATGTGGGCTGGAAACTGGGCACCCAAACTGGGACCAGCTGGAGGGAGATGTATCGACATCCCAAGACCACAGGATATTTGCATGAAGCAGAGCCAGGGGTAGCAGCTCAGTGCTATCCCAGATATCCCCTGTGGGGTTATAACATCCCCTGGGCTGATTCAGGCATCGGATGCCTCTCAAAAACAAGCCTGTTATCTCTAGCTCCAGCTGTGGCTCATTGAGGCTGCTGACCCCAATTTTTTGGTTAAATATTAACTAACTAATAACAGACGGCGTTAAATTTTGTCTGCCCCTTGACCCATAAGGTCAGGTCATACAGGCTGTGAAAGTGCAGCCAGAAGATGCTGATTTCCAGTCCAGTGTATTGACACAGATGATTTTCCTCATCTTTCCCAGTCCTGCCCTCCTGCCAAGAGTTGGGGCAGAAACCCTTTCAGGCTTAACCAAACACTCATTAACCTTTCCAAAATAAAAATACATGAACAAGTGGGTACCAGTGTCCATCACAAGGGAGGGAAGTGTTATATTAGCAGAGGGATGTTGCCTCACTCCTATGTGAGAGCTGACATCTCCTATCAAGCACTGTCCAGCCTCTCTCACCACATGCACTCAGCTGTTTCTCCATCCCCCCAAAAAATCACTTTCAGCAGTACAGTCAGTTCTCACCAACCCTTTTCCACCAGGCACAGTTTCTGTATCAAGCTCCTGGACTCCATTACAAGAGCTTGTGCTTCTCCTGCAGCCCTTATAGCTGGAATTTGTCATCCTTAGGCCCCACGTGACACTGTCCATGTGCTTTTTAACCTGTTCTCGTCTATCTCAGGAGGGTCAGTGATCCCTGTGGCAGCCAGAGGTGCTGCCTATCTATTTGGTGATTGCAGTGCCACTTCTTTGTGTGTCTGGGTGCAAAAGTGTTGGCCCCTGTGACTTGTAGAGCAGTTTCATCACACATGGAAAAAAACCTGTCGGGAGCTGTCCCAAAACTGGCTGCTAATGGAGATGGTCGCTTAGCCTGACCACAAAGAAAATCCCATCACAGCCTTGCTAGCAATACTTGCTTTTAGACAGCATGAAGATTGGTTCCTGCTGTCTTTAGCCAAAGCTAGAGAGCTTGAGAAAGAGCTGAAGTCCCTGTAGTAACTTCAGGAGCATCTGCACTTCTCAAACATGCCAGACTAAGGTGTTTGGTGCAAGTCAAGGGGTCCAAAACCCAAAAGAGCTGCTTTTCAGCATCATCTTTTGGAGACAGAGCTCAAATGTTGTCTCAGAGGGAGCCTTTATGTCCCCAGAGAATAAAAAGTATTCAGGAAATCTTCCCTTAAGTCGAAATTTTATATTGACCAAACTACAGAGAGACACCATTGTCTGAAGGCCAGGTAAACAAACCTCTGCTTCTGTCAGTAAAAAATATAAATAAAAAGATGAGACACTTTTTTGTTGTTGTTGTTGTTGCAATGATCAAGGAATCACAATCTGTTGTCATGTTTTTTTTTCTTTCTAGCAGGGTTATCCATCAAAAAGGAAAAGATGGGAACCTGAGTTTTTCCAGATATGGGTGGGCTGCAGCAGACTTGTGGCTTTCCCCTGACCTTGGGAACACAGAGAATTAAGGTGTCTGCTCCAGTCCTTGATGAGTGTCACCTTCCAAAATCTGTGGGTGTTCAAGCCTGCCTCAATGCCCTTGGAAATACTCTTAATAACTGGGAGGGCCTCTGCAAGCAGCTGCTTGCAGGATGTGATGAAAGAGCTGCACAAGCTCCCCCAGTTTCTGGCTGGTCCAGCCCACAGAGGCTTAACTTGCTTCTGAGCTCTGATGATGAAATAAGCTGGTGCTTAATAGAAAAACTAGAAAGGAAAATGATTATTGAATTTTACTGCAAAACCCCAAGGCAGAATGAGGAGTAGGACGTAAAAATGTTAGAGGAAATTAAACTGGCGATAGGGAAGGGCAGAGTGTTAATAGCACCAGCCTTAATTACCCCAACTTACAATGGGTGCAGCCTGTAATAATTTTCAAGTATCATTCAAGTGATCACAACAAGTGTGACCCACCTCTTCTTAAATAAAATGCTGTAATTATGAGTAGCCCTGTATTATCAGGAGCTGCCGGAAACAACAGCTCAAGTCTGTTACCACAGAGCAAAAGACTCGTGCAGAAATCTCGCCCTTGGTAATTCTGTGCACGTGGGCCATGAGCCAAGCAGGAGGCAGAGGGTGTGCAAGAGGGTGCACACAGCACCCACATAGCATGTGAGAGGGGGCACGGGTGTACCTTAACCTCCTACAAGGTGGCTTGAGGAGATCATATGTGCCTCGTTTCTCTGCCAGAGATACCCGCTCACTCTTCCCCATCCATCCCTTTGCATGTTTTTCAGTGATGGTGTATTAGTGGGGTGGGGAGTCTGACCTCAGCTCCATGGGGAGAGCTGGTAGCAGTGATAGTCACAGGCTTTGCCTCCTGCTGAGTAAGTGTGTGTTTTTTGATGCTGTCCTTTCGGTGCCTGGAGGAAGAGGACAGGCTCCCTCTGCTCCTTGATTCTGTGCAAGAGGGATGGATTAGCCCTGAGTGAGGCATCTTGAGAGCTGTGACCATCTGGCTGTCATTAGTTTGACTTGATTTGATGGAAATGGACAAATGCAAAAATCAGTGTAGCAAAAACTCCTCATTAAAAAAAAGAAAAAGAAAAAAGATGATGGTGATTGAGGATGGATATTTTTAATTTTGTGCATGACATAAAAAGCCCTCATTAATTAAAATCAAGGCATTTTTTATTGATAGAATCATGAATCATTTAGGTCGGAAAAGACCTTTATGATCATAAAGTCCAGCCACTAACCTAATATGGCCAAGCCCACCACTAAACCATGTTCCCAGGCTCCACATCTACATGTCTTTTAAATCCCTCCAGGGATGGTGACTCCACTGCTCTTCCTGGTAGTGTATTCCATGCTTAGCAATCTTTTTGGTAAAGAAATGTTTCCTAATATCCTATCTTATTCCCCCCTGGTACAACTTGAGGCCGTTTCCTCTTGTCCTATCAGTTGTTACCTGGAAGGAGAGGCAGACTCATTTTCAGGCAGCTGTAGAGAGTTGTAAGGTCTCCCCTGGGCATCTTTTTCTCCATGCTGAACATCCTCACCTCCCTCAGCTGCTCCTCACAAGATTTGTGCTCAAGACCCTTCACCAGCTCCATTGCCCTTCTCTGGGCACACTCCAGCGTGTCCTCAACGTCTTTCTTGTTTGTATTTTTATTCTTGTATTGGTTATCCTTGCATCACAGCGTTCTTCTATTAATATATTGTTACAGTATCCTTGCATCTGTTCATCTCTTTTGCAGCAAGCTGCTCCAGGGTCTCTGAACCTGCTGACAGCTCACATCTTTGGGGCACAGCCCTTCAAGTCCTGCACTCTGTTGCCCTCTTCTCCCCTCCTGATTTGGGAAGCCACTGGGTGGCAAATGTTTTGAATGTGATGGTCCTGCCATAGCACCACCAGTCCGTGGTGGAGGATGCTGCCACCAGCCCCTGCCTGGGGGGAAGAGGGGCGACCACCTTTCTTGTTCATTTTGTAATAAACCCCACAAAATTAGTTTTAAAAGGCCATGTAGCAAAGAGGATTAACAAACCTGAAAATGAAACCGAGTGGTTTATGGGGCTTTTTTTTCCTTCAGTCTCCTTTGGTTCAGTCAGTGAACCAAAACTCCCCATTATTTATGGAGCTGAACTGAGTTGCAGGAGCACTCAAGAATTAAATGCAATTAAATATGTGTATGCAGCCCAAGAGCAAGGTGATTTCTCTGTGAGCTGTCTTGCTGTGTATTAAGAGTTGCTGCTGGTGGGCTTGTCGCCGAGTTACATTATTTCCCCTGAGATCAAAACAAATCAACATTTCCCCGCTCGATGTTTTTGCAGACGATGTTTCAGTAACAGCTGAACAGCAGGGTCTGGAAGAAAATGGGATTATAGACAGAATACTAAAGGAGGAAAAATTCAAAGACTATAAGAACTCAAGGAGAGGAGACAGAACAAATTATTATTACTATTATTATTATTATTATTATTATTATTATTTTAAGTTATTTGGTTTAAAATGATACCATGTGTGTTTTCTCATGGTCAGAATTTTAATACAACTGCACCATTCCCTTGACAATTATCAACCCAAAGCAATTTGATACAACTGGGCCAGAATATGGCCAAGGAGATGGGAAAAAAGAAGACCAGGAGATTCAGAAATAAGGGGATCAATCTCTAAACGTGCCAGATTTCTTGGTTTGAAGGAAAAATCACAAGAAAAATATAACTGAAGGCTCTCAGATAGGATACATTGCAGCGTATACAGTTCTTCCATTTAGGGAATAACCAGGAAATTATATTGCTGTTTTTTTCTTTGATTATACACACTTCTGTGAGAGGTCAACATCTTAAGATTATCTTTTTTGTACAATGTTCTGGGAGCACTTTTGCTGTGTCTTTCCTCTGTCAATCTTCAGCTTTCCTCTCCTGACAGCTGCTGGCTTCCCTAAATGAAGGACAGGCTTTTCTGCAGTGAAAGATGCTTTTTCCTTTAGGAAAAAAAAAAAAGACAAAACACAAAACCAGCAGGGGGGATATAATTGTACTCATCACCTGTGGACAGATATATTGCAATTTTTATGTGGTGTTTCAAGGATATGATGAAAAGTCCAGTTGCCTCATCTGGGTCCAGTGGAAGAAATTGAGCTGGTTTTCTGCAGGGTGCATGAGAAACTGTGGGAATAAGGGTCCCCACGGTCTTTGACTGGACTGATACCCACAGGGGACATCCCTCCTCGGTTGGGACAGTCTCCCATCTCTTGGACTGCCTGGTCCCCACAATCAGTGCGCTTTACAGGACTGAAAAACACTGGAGAAGATGGGGCAGGCTCTTTGCTGGTGCAAACAGTGGGGCCTCTCTCAGTTTTTAGGGTGATCACTGCTCACACCACGCAGTTACCAGCTCTACTTTATCTCACTGGGAACAGGACAGGTCTTGGGGTCAGCTTCAGCCTGGGGGTGCTATGCTGGCAATGCAAGCCTAATTTATTATTTAATAATAAGTGGCTGTATGCATGATTTTTATCATCCTTAACGCTCCTGTTTGCAAACCTCTTTGTCAGATTTGGTGTGAGATGCAAATATCCTTTAGTTTGATCAAATAAGAAATAAACCTCAGCTGGCTTGAGCACTCTCCAGCCAGAGCAGCTGTACTGTTTTACACCTGCAGGGATTTTGGCCCAAGTTTTGCTATAGCTGAGCCCCAGACAGTAAAAGCTAACATTGATTTTCAATTCTCCAAGTGAAAAAAAATGGATTTTTTTTTCCCATGCAGGCAGGCAGAAGAATGTTACCACCAGAACAGCTTTTCTTAGCATGGAACTGGGCTAATCACCTTCTGGCAGCCTGCATGGTAAAGAGCATGGCCCCACCGAAATGTGGGAAAAAAAAACCCCATTCAATAGAAATATTTCCTCATACGTAGAAATGCCATTGATTTGTATCGTGGACCGACCTGAGAAGAAATTAACTCTATCCTAGCTGAAACCAGGACAGGCACAATTCCTCACAGATGTTTTCCTGGCATGGCAGGGCCTGCATTTCAAGCTGTTTTCCCACTATATATGCATAATATAGTGTGTCCCACCTGGAACATATAAAAAATTAGTTACCCATCTTTGCATGTTTCTGTCAGAAGTATCTTAAAATTTTTAAAGCTTAAAGATGACTGAGATCCAGGACAATGACAGAAAATACCAGAGAGCATCAGTAGGTCCAAACTTATGTTTTTGACGATTTTATAAACAATTCTATTTAATTAAAAACTTCCTCCTTAGCTCCCAGTATTGGGCTATTTATGGATGGTGGGCGAAGGAGAAGCTCCTCTGATAATCTTGTGTATCTCTTTTGCTTTTTCAAGTTTTCTCCACAAATATTCATCCTAGTGCATATTAAAGCAGCCTATTTTTGGTCTCTTCTCATAGTAGGGTCTTATTAATTTGTTGCAAAGGGTGCAATAAATAATTGTAACGAACACCATCAGCTAACATCTGCTGCACAGGACCCAGTCACCAGGAGGGAAACTGAGGTGAAAGATAAGAAAAGATGGTGGGAGCAGGGCAGAAGCAGACCTAAGTGAAGGGCTGGAGCCTTGGCATCATAAGCTGCCTCTGCCCATGGATGACAAGTCCAGCCAGCTGAGGAGTGACTTCCTTCCTGGACAGCAAGATCTGCAGGTTTGGTATGAATTCAGCTAGAAAAATACATGACATAATGAGTGACTCCCTCATTCCAAATTTGGCTTAGAGGTCTCCCACCAGATCCCTGATAAGGTTCTTCTAAATTAGCCAGATCTCAAAAGGGCAAAGCCCTGCTGTGTACAGCTGCCATTGTGGCAGGAGACAACACGTGCATCTCCAGGAAAGAGTATTTTCATCATTAGGATAAACTTGAAACTGAGTTTTATTCATGTAACCAAAACATCTTTGATGATTCACTTCCCATCATTCCTGCACAGTATTCAGGCTATAAATAGCTGTGTTTTAGGTATAAAAGACTTGAAGACTGTCCTTCCCATAGTCTCTAGTGTGACAGAACAACTCCAGCAGGGTTAGTGGCTGCTGGGTATTAAGGGAATATCAGTCATACTTCATTTGTCATCAGGTATCCGGGCTGGATGGACTTGTCAGGATACATGGGGATCAGTACCAGGAGAGACCCTTTCATCCTGCAGTGAGGCATTTAGGGTGAAGACAGAGATAACTGGTGAAGTATTTCCTAGCTGGTCACACAAGGACAAGGAACTGGAGCTTTCCTTGGCCAAATACTCATTAGATGGAATGAAGAAAAATAAATGTGCAGTGAAAACCTTTTCTAAAATAGTGGTGTACCCTGCATAATCTTTATAAATGCACTGGCCAAGAAAACTGATTTTCTCTAAGTGTGTGATAATGGAAAAGTACCAGAGGTTTCAGATGAAGGTCAGGTAAGTTCTGGTTCGGAGGAGGATTAACTCCACCACAGCTGGGAGTCTTTAATGAAACATGTCCCATTAAAGACAGCAGACACAGGGCTCAGCAGCAGCTTTGCAATCCCAGCTGCTTTGGATATGAGCCTGAGCATGCAATGCAAATCCTGATATCCCTGAGACAGCTCCTTATGTATCCACAGCAATGGCATGGTCCTGTTGGCCAAGTGCTTTGTTAAAGAATACCATAAGATTCTAATCATAAGATTGGTAAGATTCTACCATAGAATCAAGGAACATCCTGAGCTGGGAGGGACCCACAAGGATCATCAAACCAACTCCTGTTCTGGGAAGGGTGAAAGGTGGCACCAAGGTGATAGCTGTGTGTTGGGGACCAGTAGAAAATACAAAGCCTTGTGGGTGCTCAAGGTATGTGCTGATGGCTGCTGACTAGCAATGGTTATGCCAGCCAGACGTCCATGGTGCTGCCACACAACCCAGCCACAACACTAAGTCATGCTCTTGAGCAGAGGACATCAAACCGCAAAACATTATCATTGCTGTAGTGCCGGTCTTGGAGCTCAACATTGTGTTCATGTATTGCTCACCCTTCATGAGTTTTCCAGCATAAGCCTCTGGGAGTAAAAGTAATCCAGGACTTGATTCCTAGATGCAAAGTGGATGCTCTGCAGGACTTAAGCAGAATGCAGCTGCAGCCAGCCAGTTTAGCCAGTCCCAAGGAGCTGGGTGGTCTGAAAACACTGGGGTCATACACAGCAGGCACGGCACCTGCTGGAGAGTGTGTGCTGGCCACATTCCTAAATGCTTCCACTGTGCTTTTGGCTCTTAATTACTGGTGTTTTGAAGAAAACCACTGGATAAGATAAAGATTCACCTGTTATGGGGAAAAAATAAATCACAATATAATTCAGATATGGCAGTGTTCAGGAAGACTTCAAAGATGCAGCCTCATGAGCTCTGAGACAGAGCGGCTTCTTGTGGAAGGAAGGAGCTGCCCTGACAGCGTGGGCTATGTGCAGTTTATCCCCTTTCATGTGGACATCCTGCTGCCACCCACCATCCTTGTCTCTCCCAAGATGCTGGGAATGGCCGTGGGCATGGAGCAAGTGCTTGCCCTGTGCCTGATGAGTGTCCATCAGCAGCAGACTGATAGGCAGGAGGAATCTGCAGGGAGATCAGCAAACCGATTCGGACACCAGACCAGGCACCCGCAGCCGCTCCTGGAGGAGCACATTTGTACACGAGCTAACAACTCTGCTACGCTTTCATACGTCATTAGGCTAATGGGCTGCTTAAATAGAGTCATCAATCATTTTGTTATTAAACCCCTTTGTGCCTGGCAACAAACTGATGGGAAACGAAAGCATTAGTAGGTTGTTTGAGGATTATAAAACAGTACTTGTAAGGCTCCCACTGCTTCAGTGGAAGGTGAAAAAGCACGGAGGAGCTAATTGATTGTGCCAAAACAAGCCTCCAAAAGTGTTGCAACTTAAATGGAAATAACCAATTGAGTTGCCTTTTATTTGTTCTGACATGCTCCAGACTTCCAAGCATACATTTGGGTCGCATTTGCAACTTCTTTCCTACAAATCCTGAAACTTACAAATCTTAAAAAAAAAACCTAGAAAAAAGGAAAACTGAGAGTCTCATGAAACCTGTAGTTCCAGCAGCTTGTACCTTAAGGAGGATGAACTGACACTAGTCTCCTTATTTCAGAATTAAAACACTATATTCTTGCTCAGAACTTACTGAGTACCTAAAAACTTACATCCTTCTGTCTTGGATATCTTTCTTGGATATCCTTATTCATCCTTGGATATCTTTCTTGGATATCCTTATTCATCCTTGGATATCTTTCTTTCAGTAACCAGACGCAGGGAGATACTCTAATAGTGCCCCACTTAATTCTGTATTGAAGCTTTGCACTTAAACCACAAATAAAACTCTTCCGTCTCACAATCACATTGTTAAGTTTAACTTCCATATTACGGTCATGGGTTTTTCAAGGAAACCACATTTTGTGCATCACATCCTGTATGAAACACATTTTGGCTTTTCCCAGGAAGCAGTTAAAAATCACATTTATTAGCCCTGTCAACAGCAGCTGGTGAAATGCTATAGCCCAACTTGTTCATTCCCACAGCTGTAGCTCCTTGAGGAGAACAATGAAAGGTCAAAGGCAAAGGCTGCCCATTTTCCTTTAGCACTGAGGTCTAAGTCTTTCCTCAGACCTTATCAACTCACAGCTCTGAGTAGCACAGAGCAGGTGAAGGCATCGGTTGTTCACTCTCTCTTCCAGCATAAAGGAAGTGTCTTTAAATGGCCCTAGCTTGAGCCGTATTCAAAAAGAGGCAAGAAGAGATCTCGGAATCACAGAATATTCTGAGTTGGAAGGGACCCACAAAGATCAGTGAGTCCAGCTCTTAAGTGAATGCCCCACACTCACAACCATGGTTGTTAGCACCAGGCTCCAGCCAGCTGAGCTGGGGCCTCCCTTATGAGGATGCCAACATGCAGGTGCTCACTTAGATTCAGGAGCAGCACTCAGACTGCACAAGCACTTGGAAATCTCATAAGGGTTAACAGACAGGTGAAACACTAGGCCATGAACCTCTTAGGGGTTGAAGGAAGAGAGCTCCATTCCTGCCCACAGGCTTCAGTGCAGGCAGCACAGAATCGTGGACTGGTTTGTTATGGGAGGAACCTGAAATATCATCTGGTTGCAATCCTGCTGCCATAGGCAGGGAAACCTTCCACTAGACTAGGTTGCTCAAATCGCAATTCAACCTGGCCTTGAGCTCTTCCAGGGATAGGGATGAACCACAAGGTAGAAAGAGTCCTCTGCTTTCTTTTGCCAAGCAAATTTTGAATACCGACCTTGTGTTCTGACTCTGACTGGTCCAAAAGCCAGTTGGGTCAGCTATCTGACTATCAAGGGGCTTTTCTACTTACGCAGCATCTTGAATTATATAAATATGGGAATATGGGAAGCAAAAGGCTTTTGAAGCTTGATTGTGTCACTCCAGCAGATGAGAAACAGCAGACTTGTCTGCTTCCTAAGCCCCACCTAATGAGTATCTTTCGCCCTCAGCTCCGATTCCGCTGCAGAGAGTGCAGCCCGGCCCCCTGGCAGAGTGCCTGGGGAGGGTTAGGGCTGGTCACCTTGCTGTGGCACGCTCCAGACAATGGCCTTGCAGAGCAAACAGACCTTCATTTCACACCGAGAGGACAGCAGAGCAAATTGAAAAGCTCTGGGAAGCAATGCAGGCAGCATAAGTCTTCTGCCTGTCTACTGAATGTGCTAAAGACAAAACAGCTCCCTAAACCTCAGCATGCTATGAAAATGCCAAAAACAGAAAAAAGAAGAGACAACTATTGCACTGTTATCCATAACAATTTTATGTCTCAAAATCCTCTGTGTATGAATTTTTCTTTTTTTTTTAATAAGTACTAGCATGCCAGAAAGTATCATAAAAGAGAAAGAGAGCATCAGGGGTAATATAACGTTGGGGAGAGGAATGAATAAGAGTGAGCAGGCCCCACGATCTGGAAAGAGAACTTGTTCTCAGATATTTGAGGGTGGAAACAATTTTTATTTTAATTCCCTTTTTGAAGCTGACAGCCCTAATTCTTCCTTCATCACTAATTAGACAAGTAACCATGACTAGGTCAATTTAGTTGGAGACTAAATAATGAAGGAGAAAAATCCCAAATTAACATTTCCACTTAAAACATTAATTCAGGGAAGAATTAAGGTGACTTGGATGCTTAGTTTTGCATTTCTACATCTTAACAACTTTGGGCTTCTCTCTAGAATGAAACTTAAACTGAAGTTTGAATTCAGCTTCCTGAGTGTGTGTTTTTTTGGGGCTGGAGCATCCCTGTGGTGTGCTTTACCCATAAGCTCAACCCTAACTCTCTCCATGTTGCTTTCTAGAGCTGTAACCAAATAGATGGTGTCAATAATACAGGCTCGGGCCGCATGCTGTGCCCAACCTTGCCTCCTAACAGAGAAGCCCTTGCTTTTAATGCAAGTAAGTATGATAGCAAATTGATACATTTTCCCATTTATTTTGGTTTTGAGAGGAGCAGCAGATTAGCAAAGGAAGCAGATGCACAAACATTACAGGAGCACATGGGATGTTGGCTGGTATAATCTGCCACAAAGTCACCACTCACTTGTGTCCTCTGAAATATTAATCAGCTGCTGTGCTGGCAGTGCCATCGCTGCCTCCACACCGAGCTCATTCCTGCTCCATTCCTTGAGGAGGTGCCTGTTCCCTGCTGGAGCTGCTCTGTGATGTGGCACCAGGGGTGAGCTGTGTCTGACGCCGAAGCACATGTGAATTTATGAAGTTCTTTTTCTCGTGGAGACCTTATGCTCAAATATAATTAGCTAAAAGCTTTTTCTAATACCATCATCCTCCTGACGGGGTGCCTTTCTGCAAGATCAAGGTAAAACCTTGGCTGATAAAGGACTGAAGGTGCAGCCAGAGTGAAGCATAGGGCTGGTGGATGCTACAGCCAACAACTAAACCCCTTTCCCCTTCCCAGCTGTGCCCAGGCACTGCAGCCCCTGCCCCTCCTGCACTCCCACACCCAGGCTTCTTCCACACTTTCCCAAACATGGAGCAACTTCACAATGGAGACACGTAGTTACAGACCTGATTTTGAACCCACTCTGTGTGTGACACAGAGAGGCATTAAATCCACAATTCTGGAGACACCAGCTCCGTGACAGCCTTGCTCTGCTGCCTCTGCCAGCTGTACTTTGATGATTCAACGCTGCTGAAAGTCTCAAAGTGAAAAGGCAGGAACACACCATGGCTCTGCAGGCTGCTTTTTGCCAGACAGCTGAACTCCTGACACGCTGGTGCTATTATTTTTGTTAACAATATGAAAGACAGTAATGTGAGAGCAGGGCCTGGGGCTGGTCTGCAAAGGGTACTCTGATCACCTGCAGGGGACTTTCTCTGTAATGCAGCCAGTCAAGCTTCTGGTGCATGTGCTTCTGTTAAAGGTAGATGATAAAAAGTCCCCTTGGAGTAGGACTGCCAGCAGCTAGCCCTCTGAATGGGCAGTCATCTAGTTAGCCAAGCTCCTCTCTGTGGAAGAGTATTTCTTCTCTCTACAGACCTCGTTTGTACTCATTCCCTGCTCCCACACCTGCATCTCAGTATGGACATCTCCAGGTGAACAGGCAGGACACCTTTAGAAGTTTGTTTAGAGGACAGAAAGCTCCAGCAACCCGGCTCGGTCATCAGGACATCACCCAGAGCAGGGGAGACCCCAGCAGAAACCTCCCAGGGAACTTCCATCTACCACCCCAAGCTTCAGAACATTTGGGGTAGGAGAAGACTCTGCTATTAGAGCTTTGCCATTCTTTATAGCACAATTAAGGGTTTGTTACACCACAAAGAGAGGGAAAATATGCACAAGGGGCTGCAGATTTGGGGCACCATAGATAGCTCCAAGATACAATGATACTGTGTAAAATGTTTCAAAAAACCCCAAAACATGAAGCAAACCTGAGATCCAGAGCTTCTGAGTTTCTGGGAATGCTCAAACCAACAGAGGTCTCACGTTAACAAAAGGATTTAGCAGCAGCACCACCACCCCCCTGGTCAGGATTGTGAGGATATTTTTGGGGCTCAGGTATGGGTTGGGCCCTTTGGTGCATCTGCACAGAGATTCCTGATCCCCTGAAACTACAGCACGACTTGCAAGCTTAATAGAACAGAATTAAGACAAAAACCTGAATGTCTCCAACATGCTGCAGCAGCTCCAGGCGCAGCTAGAGAAGTTCAGTGCAACAGGAGCCCTCCACCACTGCTGTTCCATGCACTAAAACCTTAGAACCAGTACAGCTGCTTTAGCAGTACCGAGGACAAATCGAAGAGGAAAAAGCAAAATGAAAGAATCTCTTCTACTTTGTATCACAAAAGCTCTCAGAAACAATAAGTCATGCTACCAAAACACATATTAAAATATTTAAAAAAAATACCATGCCCTCAAAAGAATTATAGAAAAGAAATGACGAGGGAATTTACTGCCTAATGAAGTCATTGCTGGAGGTACCTTGCAGCACACAAACCAAATCCTTATGTTCATTTGGCCACATTTGGAAGGGAAGGTCTTCTGGTTTCAACTATGCATAGCCTAAAATTAATTCCATCCTCAGCCTTTGACACTGCCCACATTAGGCTTTTCTCAACAGCAAGGTTAAACATGGAGAGACCCCCTGGAAATGTTCAAGGCCAGGTTGGATGGGGCTCTGAGCAACCTGCTCTAGTGGAAGGTGTCCCTGCCCATGGCAAAAGGAATGGAATTAGACGATTCTTGAGGTCCTTTCCAGCCCACACCCTTCTATAGTTCTGTGATTTAAAAAGCCTGCAAATCAGTCATAGTCAAACATAACTTCACTAAAGTGCACAAGTAGCAATTCAGCAACCAGGTTAATAAAAAATTAAGAGGCAGAACAAAGAGCACAAGGGAGATCTGCAGTGTTACAGGAAGAACTGACCTCCTGGAGGACTTGGGGCCCATATCTCACTGCAGACAGTATTTTGCCTGCTGAAGTCCAGAGCCTGCAGTGCTCAAGGTTACACTTGCCAGTGCCACCAGGGCTGTGGCATTTCTTGTGGCAGACAACTGGGTTGAAGCACCTGTGTGCTCTGCAAAACACAAACGGATATGATCATTCAATGAAATCACACCATGCATCCACCCAGCACTACTAGGAACATTTGCTCAAAAGCTGCTTGTCCAAAGAAGCTGGGATTGGGCCAGTTTACCCAGTATTTATCAAAGCAGCAGTTCTCACAAACCCCGTGTCAATAAGAGGTCATTCCTAGATGATAATCCAATACAGGGATGTGTGCCACACACCAGAGAGCCCCAGGCCTGGTGCTGTGAGCCCTCCTCACTATGGATCAGGTCCAGGAATAATATATGAGAGTCCCCAGACTGTTTTCAGGGGTTCTCAGCAACTCACTGCTGAGTTGAAAAAAAAGAAAGCTGAGTTTGAGAAGCAAAAAAGCCCTGACTGTCTTACTGTGCAGTGGAAACCTACTGCAGCCAGTGGACTCCAGAGAAAGTTATTACTAAATTTAAAGTAGAAATATACTGAAAACTCTTCTAGGAAACTTAGGGAGACCTCCCAAATACCACTGAGGTGAGAGAGAAAACTGAGATCTGTATTTTTATGGTACCTGTGAAACCGAAAAGAAATCAAGAATCATTCCCACACTCATCCCACCATGATCAGAGTTTTCAATACATCCAATGCTGCCCTAGGAGTCCCAAGCAGCTCCAGGTGGTGATGGAAGAGGCCAGGAGGAGTTAAGAAATTACTCAATCCAACTAAATGTTTTAAGAAGGGAAATAGGTTATAAAAATATTTCTGCCCTGGACTGGGAAGAGGGTAAACACACCCCCCCCCCCCCCCCCCCCCCCAAGTCTGCACAACAGCACAGGATTTTTTAATTCTTTGCCTTTTTTTTCCTTCCTTTGAATGGGTTTGTTTGTTTCCCTTGGAGGCTGCAGTCACACACAATAGGCAGATTTTTCAATTAAGCCATTTTTTTTCCACTTTTAGTCTTCAATGGAGCCCAGGTGCCAATTGTTTGCTGCTTGGTTTCTGCCTTCCCTTTCCTGCCTACAGCTTAACCCCTTTCTCTCCTTCCTGCTTTTGGGGGTGTCATTGTACAAATCCCCTCCTCATTATTTATCAGATGGCTGATAAATAATTATCAAACAGCTTGGGAATGGTCTGTATCAGGTATCAGTGACATTAAACAATGCAGTATATGCACCATCCACCGATGAATTAGCAACAGCTGGATAGAAAGTATCCATCTTTCCTTTGAAACCCTCTTCATGGCATATTTGTTTATGAAGTGAAAGCATTTGGCTTCTATTGAAAAAAAAAAAATCCACACATCACCAACAGCCAGCTTAAGTGAGCCTCTCCTGATTTATCTCAGGAAGACTGACAAAGACATTGCAATGGTTTTTCTTTTAAATCCCTCACCACCCCGTCGCTTACTGGGGAGGCAACTCCACAAGTTTTAGCACACAGCTGCCATCCTGTGCTTGTGGAGAGCAACCTCTCCAGCTGTCCCAGCCTCTGGAAAGCACAGAGGAGGGGTTTACGCAGATCAGGGATTAAGCTAGGCCCAAGCTGGGCTCAGCTCAGTCGCAGTGTGAGTGCAAGAGGTCTGGAGCCCTTCCTTCTGTCAGATGGATTGTGGCTGTCGCGCAGCCACTGTGTTGCTGTCAGCGTGCTGTGCTGTGCCTGAGCCTGACACCCTGATCGAGTGCTTGGGGTCCTGCCCATGTATCAAACATCACACCAGACGAGCAAATAGCACCCCTGCCCTGCCACGTGCCTCACTCTGCAGCACGGCCACCAGAGAAGGGCAAGAGGCCCGGCTGGTTTAAAGTCCGGACAGAAATCACAGCGCGGTGACGAGCGCCTGAATCCTGTCCCCTGAGCCATCAGGGGAGAGAGGGCAGGGAAAAGGGAGGAGAAGGGGAGGTGAATAACAAACCAACAGAACCACCAAGGCCGGAGAATGCGA
This sequence comes from Monarcha castaneiventris obscurior, assembly GCA_026261815.1. Taxonomy (NCBI): domain Eukaryota; kingdom Metazoa; phylum Chordata; class Aves; order Passeriformes; family Monarchidae; genus Monarcha; species Monarcha castaneiventris. The sequence continues at coordinate 5,821,154 of JAMPIT010000862.1, forward strand.
AGGTAAATCTAAAACTATACCCTCCAAGAGCTGAAAGAACACATTTTTAAGAACAAGACATCCAACCTAGGAGGAGGGACTTGCGCTCTTTCCAGATCCTCCCAGCACCATAACCCATTAAAAAAAAAAAAAAAAAGCCATCTGTGGAAATGGGGTGCTCCTTTCAGCCTTGCAGAGACCTTTTCCAGCACCACAAACCAGCTATTGCTCTTCCCGTGCCACTCAGGGCTGAGCCCTGTGTGGGCACCTGCTTTTTTTTTGTGTGTGTATTTCAGGTTTTTTTTTAAACCAAGAAAAAAATCAATATGAAAATTTTAATAAGAACCCCCAGACATTTGGGGAAAGTGGGCATAAATATCCAAACAAACCACTAAACAAGACTGAGCTACTAAGAGATCATACTTAGAGCAGCAGTGGTGGGGTGGGAGGGAAGAAATAGAGCAGAGAAATTTGACACCATTTAGAAGGGTTTATACACAGTGTTTACATCCCAGGCAGCATTTAGAAGTGAAGATTTAGTGATTTATCATATCCCATTTCACTCCTCCCCCATTAAAACAATAGGCAGAACCAGTAGAGCATCTCTGAACACACTTCACTACAAGGCACCACCCACAAACCCAGAACAGCTTCACCCTTGGCAAACACTGTCCCCTTGGACCTTCTGAGGAGCTGGGATTTAGGAGAAGGACTTGCCAGGGAACAGAGTTTCAAATGCCAAAAGATTTAAAAATATGTAATTGGAATAATATATCAGTGAAACCTGATGAGACCTGAAAGAGTTGAAGGAGAATGTGCTTAGCAGAGCATTTCTGGCCAGTGAAGCCAGATAACCTTCAAAATCCATTAATGGAGGATCTGAGAGTGAAGCCCAGCAGGAGATGCTGGCAATGTGAACTCCTGCCCCACACAAGAGGGTCCCCAGAGAGCCCAAAAGCCCATGCCAAGCCGACAGGATCTGACTTGGTACCAGGACACCTGCCTTGGGCCAAACCTGCTCTTTTTTTTTCATGAGCCACACAGAAACATGGTGTATTTATGATCACTGCTCTCTACCAGACTTGGTTGAAATCAGCACTGGATCCCAGAACTGAAGGAGAAGCCTTGTGTTGACAATTCCTTCTTCAAGGCTCAGCTCCAGTACCAGGCTCAAGGCCTGACATGCATATGCATTTGGCAGGGAGTAGTAAATCAAGTGAAAGAACATTTCAGGGGTTTTTTTTCAGCTGATTGTTTAGGAATTTACTTGGAATAAGCTTTCTCCCCGAGAGGGATTTCAATTCTACCCGTGCACAAAGAAGAGAAAACATTAATGCAGTGTTAAGACAGCTCAGCACTGAGAGCAGCCTGCACAGGCTGAGCAGAAGGCCACTGAAGTTATGTGACACCCAAAACTAGGTATTAGCAATTTTTCAAGGACAAAGTTGTGAAGTTTCCAATGATAACAGCAATCTTCCCCCTTGCATTTTGGCCCAGCAGACACAAGTCCCCCTGAGACTCAACTGTGTCATAGGACAGAGCTCCTCACCCCTTGGCAGGGGGACTGGAATGCTGCGGGTGCCATCAAGGTACGCTCACACCAGGTCCTTCCATCCAAGTGACAGGAATTGTTTCTCTTCAAAGGCACACTTTAAAGATTGCACTTTGCAAAATAAAATTTTAAAAACCCCAACAACTGTGGCATCCTAAGAACAAGGTATATGCAGGTGTGGCTTACCCTCTGGCTCTGCTTTCCATGCAGGTTTCAGGCTGGCTTTGCCTTCAGGATCCTGCCCAGTTCCTGGCATTACACAGCTGTAGTGATTAATTACAGCATGTTACAGCTGGGATTTAAGCTTCTGTTGAATTTGTGGATTTTATTTACCCACCCTGACCAGCTTGTGCAATCCATGGACTTGGGAGCCATCAGTAAAATGGTTCATAAAATATTAAGGGCGCTGCTTCCCAGTGACAAGGGAGAGCTGTGGGAATTGAACTGGTACCAGGGTATAATTAACCCAGGGTAAGGTTAGATCATTATGTTTCCAAGCAAAAAGGGGATGCATAACAGCACTGGGTCTTCAGTGGCCAATGTATTTTGGAAATAGGCTAACATATGTAGGCTTTCTGAAGACTCTGCATCCAAATCCATGTGTGGATGTAATTTAATGCACAGTGCTTTATGCAATTATACCTACAGATGCCTAAGTGAGAATTTAAATTAGCATTAACTTGATAGCTTTTGCTAAAGGCAGACAAACGCAAACGAGTGCTGGGCAGATTTTCTTGTGAAGCTCTGCCGATCCCCATCAGTTCCCGAGGCACTGTTCCAAATGTAAACCCTGGGGATCTTTTTTAGCAATTAGGCCCACTCTAGTGAGAGCCTCTCTGCCCAAGTGGGTTCAGAAATGAGACCCCATCTCTGTACAAACCATATCTCCACTGTGCAAAGTGTCACCATTGGGCAACGGAGAGAACGATGCTCGAACAGGAGGACCCCACAGGCTCATGTAAGGGTGATCTTTACCCAGAAATTCTTATAAATCCATATATACCAGTCTGAGGACCTGGACATGATATGCAAGAAGACCATTTTGGAATAAATTTTTGACAGAAATTTGTGAAGATTTGCCCATCACCACCAATAAATATTTGCTTCTGAGAACTGTCAGACTCCGTGCAGAGGCATTTCACAGCTGGTCTGTGCACAGGCTGAGTCTCAGGTGTGTTACATTTACTGCACATATTTGTTGCTGCAACACCTGCACCCAGAAAACAGGCTGACCCCTCTTCTTCTTCCCAGAAGCCCTGAAGAAGACAAATTATCAAGTAACACATGGGCAAGGGTCAGTGTCTCACTGTTCTTCTGAACTGAACCACAAGACATCTCTTGCCCTTAATGCTCCTTGAATGGTCAGCATCCAAACCCCAACTAAAGGACTAAAGTACTCGATAGGATGTCTCTTTTAAACACTGAGGTTTGCAGACAGAGCTTGTTGCAACTTCAAAGCCCCCTATACCCCAAAAGCAACCTTTACTCTGATCTCAACAAACCACTGAACTTTTCATCTACCCAAAGGGAATTTCAGATTCCTCCAAACCAAATAAGTGGTATTTTTTTGTCTGACTGGTGACTACAGAAGCCTGCAGTGGCAGAGAGGTTTTCTCCTGGTCACTAATGAGTATTAGGAGGGCTGGCTTCCTGATGAGCCAGAAGTGTTGGCAGCAAACACACAGCATAAAAATGATTGAGAAGCAGCCTGATACCCTAATTTTATGAAAAAACAAAGCAACAGGACACATAATCAGCTGTGGCGGGGAAATTATCAGCTGGGGAGAGCACCATTTGTTTGCTGCAGATGCAGCAGCAGACTTGGATCCTTCCCTCCCGGAAACAGGTGCAGGTCAAGCAAACTGAGATACGCCACGGCATTGCACCTCTTGGGCATCTCCCCACAGGGCAGAAGGCAGACTGACATCAAAGGACTGCATGTCACCTGTTAAACAGCAGATTTCATTTTCCTCACTCTGCTGCAAGGAAACATCTGATGAGCTGACTCAATCCACAGCTGCACATGTCACCTCCGTAATCTACTGCTTGGAGCAGTTTCTCCCTTCAGCAGCTTTCAGAATTGGCACTGGAAGGCTGATAGGTTTTTAAAACACCTGGGAAGCATTTCTGGACCTCTCATCTGTCTGAGGAATGGCATGTCTCAATGAGCACACTCCACTGCTCCCATAATCCAGAGGCTGAATTTCTCTCTTAGCACAGATCAAGTAAAGAAGCACAATTGCTTTGTATGGAAAACAGGTTGTGAATGATTTTTAAAGGAGTGGTATTAAGACAAGCCTTACTCTTGTATCCAGAGAGGGGACAGAGGACATTCTCTCTTAAACCACTACATCTCCTTTCCTGGGATCTCCTGTGGGATCCTCTATATTTATAGGACATTCTGTAGCTTGGGTGGGCCAGGTTGTAGCTCCTGGATTCCTGTGAAGTTCAAGCAGCAATAGTGCAGCTACATGTCCTTCAGCAAGACTCTCATCTCAAGGCAGCAAAGCTCATATCCCAAAACTCACCACAGTAAGTTCTCAAGCTCACAAAAATGTTTCAAGCCTCTTCATTCCCCCCCCCGTAAAGAAATAACATGACCTTGGAGTGCTGCTTTGTAGTTTGGTTTTCTTTTTTTGCTGAACAACAAAGGAACAGCTGTTCAGATTTTTTTGTTGCTGTTGTCTTTCATGGCAGGAATGTGTGTACTGAATATTTAGGACACATTATCTGAAAATAAAAGTACCATTACTGAAGCAGCTCATGAGCAAGCATGTGATGCCTCCCACAGTGAGCTCCCAATTCCCATTATGGTGTGACCAGGAAAGTGGGATGATGCTGTCTGGGCAGCATTAGGGAGGCAGGCAGGTGCTTGTTGCAGGAAGGGGCTGCAGTGGTCAGCTGGATGGAAATGCCTTCCTCAGGAGTACAGGAGTGACTCAATTTCCTTAACTCTGACATTGTTGGACAGCACAAGCAACGGCTCACTTCAGTGCTCCACCAGCTCGCACTGGTTTTCCTGAATATTTAATTTCTTTCATCATTAAACTCCCAGACAGGAAGGCATTAACAGCAAAATGGACTTGTACCTGCTGCCCCTGATCCTGACCCGGGCTCCTCCTTGGGCTTTGCTCTGTCCATCAGCCCAATTCTCTAAGGTGACTCACTGAAGGTCATATTCCTGTATGAGGACAGAGGGAGCATCCTGAAGGCAGAGAAAGCCCCACACTACAGTCTTTGGCTAAGACAAATCCAAACTCCTCTCCAAGTCTGGGAGGATGCATAGCTGATGTTTCAATGCCGGCTGGTTTATTGCTAGCTAGGAGGAGGCACGCGGCCGCAAAGCCACTTCTGGAAACTTCTGCTGGTTTAAAAAGCAGACAAGCTTGTTTCCTTGTAGTTACAGCTAATTACAAGAAGATACTTTGCTAAGAGTTATTCTACATCTGTGGGCAACACGTCTCCCAAGGAACAAGCCACCAGCCTCAGCCTAACCTTTGTTACCTAAATAGGAGGTCCCTGGCCCCACCTCTAAGTCCCAGACCTCTTCAGGTGCCCACACAACTCAGCTGCAGGAGCTGGACAGGAAACTTGGTCTGAAAGGCTCTCAGTACCAGAACACTGCTGTTTGTTCACATTGCTGCTGTTCTCCACGTCCTCAGCCAAAAGCCACCACCATGTGACAGGCTGTAGTTGCAGCAACAAAACATGTGGACTCTGTTGTGGGGAAGCAGCAGGAGAACTTGCACAGAAAGGACATCTATACACTGAATTCTTACATAGCTTATGAGTCAGGGCTCCAGAAAAACGTGGTCAAAAGACAATGATTTAGATTTTTGAAATCTAAATTTACATGTATGAAGCCTCTTGATACGAGAGGCAGTGGCGACCTGGTTTAAGAACCCAGCACGGCAGCTCGGCCTAGCCCCCCGAGCTGCTCGGGCCACAGACACACAACACCAATATGGCAGATGGTCAACATGGCGCTTTATTGTTTTGCCTCGTGGGGTTATATAGTCGAGGTGGTTTCTCTACGTCAGGAGGGGGGACGATGGGATGGTAAAAGTTAGTAAGGGGTGGAAAACTACTGGGGTTATGAAGGGCTGTATTGTTTAGAGTAATTCTTATCACAGAGGAATGAAGGGGAGGAAGGTTCCATGCTGCTTTCTGCTTTCCGTCACATCACGAAATCTTCCGTTCGCTTTTGTCCCTATTCTACCACACATGTATAAAATAAAATTCTCAAATACTGTCAGCACCCAAAATGCACTTTGGACAACCACAACTCTTAAGGTTCTTATCTGGATTTGCACAAAGCAAAGCTGAGGATGATTGGAAAATAGAAACCAATTCCATGGAGTCCAGGCTCCCAGTGGTTTTACTGCACTGAGCGGCTGCTTATCAAGAACTGGAAGAAACTAATTTTGAAACTTAGACTTCGAGGTATTCAAGACAAATTGCTCTTCATTTCCTAAACTCTCATTTCTCAAAAGTTTTCGTGGCTATTTAAATAAAAATATTAAGCTGATCCTGATTTGAGTGACTGCTTAAGTCACTTGGGGGAATTAATTTAAACAAAATCCACTTCCATTTTGTTTATCTCAAAAACATCTGCAGCAGTCAGAGAGGATTTACACTGCAGTCAATAAAGGTTTGAATAAAACCTCCTGCTACTCAAAACATGCCAGACTAGGCCATAATGGAGCATAAGCCAGGATGGGGCCCCAGTGAGGGCTACAAGAGGAAAGTCCTCTGCTTTAGCTGTTTTCTCCCGTTTTGCTGCATTCCCATGGTTAGTTCCATCAGCTGTGCTGTGTGTAAGCAGAGCTCATGGACGTGAGCTTTAGGGGAGATGAAAGAAAAAAGTAATTTTCAAGAGGTGACATTGCTGGTGCTCTCCCTGAGGCAGCTCTGAGGAGTGCTGCTCCTCTCCACTGGCACTGCTGACCAGTGCTTTAGCACTGTAATGTCAGAGTGCACAACTAAACCCCGAAGTACCTCCCCCTGCAGGTAAACAGATGAGAGTGAGAACCCTGACAGCTGATCTGGGTCTGCTGTCTTTGTTCCAAGCACAAATACAGGCTGGGCAGAGAATGGATTGAGAGCAGTCCTGAGGAGAAGGACTTGGGGGTGTTGGTTGATGAGAAGTCCAACGTGACCTGGAAATGGGCAGTGGGAGCACAGAAAACACCTCTGTCCTGGGCTGCATCCAAAGCAGAGTGGGCAGCAGGTGAGGGAGGGGATTCTGCCCCTCTGCCTCACTCAGATGTGACCCCACCTGCAGTGCTGTGTCCAGATCTGGGGTCTGCAGCACAGGAAGGGCATGGAGCTGTTGGTGTAAGTCCAGAGGAAGCCACCAAGATGATCAGAGGGATGGAGCAGCTCTCCTTGAGGAAATTCTGAGAGAACTGGGATTGTTCAGCCTGGAAAAGAGAAAGCTTAGGGTTGACTTAACTGGGCTTTCCAGTACCTGAAGGAGGCTACAAGAAGGAATTTTGACAAGGGCCTGGAGTGACAGGACAAGGGGCAATGGCTTCAAACTGCCAGAGGCCAGGATCAGGTTAGACGTTAGGAAGAAATTCCTTACTGTGAGGGTGGTGAGGCCCTGGCACCGGTTGCCCAGAAAAGCTGTGGCTGCCCCTGGATCCTAGGAAGTGTTCAAGGCCAGGTTGGATGGGGCTCTGAGCAACCTGGTCTGGTGGAAGGTGTCCCTGTCCATGGCAGAGGGGTTGGAACTGAATGATCTTTAAGGTCCCTTCCAACCCAAACCATTCCATGATATCCTCGATTTCTATTTGATATACACCACTAATAACCAGGGAATGGCAGTCTGGAGCTTTGAGGTAGCAGATGAAGTTTACCCAGACTGATGCATTCAGGGCTTTGCTTTTCACTTGCACAGACCAGATTTTAGCAAGGTGACGGCTCCTCTCCCAGCCTATATATTTTTCCTGACGATAATGCAGAGCACAACATTACAGCAGAACACTTTTGCCTTCTTTTTTTTCAATCAAGGTGGAAAGCTGAGGGTGTTTTTTGAGGTGAGGGAAGGAGGCTTTCACGGCTGGCTGTAGAAGCCCACAGGCCTCACATGACCTTTGCCTCCTGGGAGCTGCCATGAGTTATCCAACCTGTCACCAGAGATGGAGGCTGCGGCACAGCCCTGCCTCTGCCCCTACGGAAAGGAGACTTTGTGGCAGAGAAAAGCTCAAAGATCCTTTGGGGAGGAAAAAAAAAAGAAAGGAAAGGAAAAAAGGCAGAGGGAGAAATGTGCACAACAGACACTACCTGCCAGCAGGCTCAGAGCTCCCACTCCTCCTCCTTTGGAAAAGCTCACCTCAAAAGGTGAAAAACATCTTTCTCTATTTGTCTCACTCACTGAGCAGGAAAATATGCCCCTGACCCAGCCTTATTTACCCAGGACATATTATTGAGGGAGGTTTTAATCCAAACACAGTGCTGAAAATAGGATGGATGATTAAAATGCTGACATGGCGCCCCATTTGTGTTTCTAAAGGGTGAGTGTAATTTTCTGCCTTTCATAATTGCTCTGTCTACCCCTTTCTGCCTTTTGCAGAACATTTGCTCTTCCTACTCTTGCCTCAGCTTTCTAAATAAAGCTTTTTATTGATTCTGGACTTGCTGTTCACTCCAGACGAGCATCACTAAGGCTGAGAAATTGGTCAGCAGTGCTTTGTCCCTGCTACATGGATACGGTTTTTTTTCAGTTTCGACACATACACTATAAGCACGGGATGGAAACCTAATCCCTGCTGTCTCACACGCAATGCTGGCACCTCTGGTCTGATCCAAACAAACACAGACACCAAGAAATTGGTCCTGACAGCCTCCTGCTCAGTGCAGAGCTACACATCCTTTAGAATAAAAACCAGGCCACTCTCTAAGGCTTGTTGTGTCTACCCTGGAAGCTCAGCTCCCCTGAACAGCAGGTATCAGTAAGACACTGCTGGGGATGTAATATTTAAGATCTTTGCTGATCCAATGATAATGAGATATGTTTGTTCACATCCATATTGCAGCTGCCCTCCCTTGGACCAGCTGTCCTGCACTCTGTGGCATGTCTGATCCAAGTCCCCATGGCTGTTGTAAAACACCACATTGGGTGATTCCACAAACACAGATCTTACTAGTTTTAGGTGCCTTTTGCTCTTCCCAGCCAGCTCCCTTGCCTCCAGGTCAAAGGATCATGGAATGGTTTGGGTTGGAAGGGACCCAGAAGATACATCTTTGTGTATCACTTTCCAACACTTCAACAGGGGAGAAGGTGGCGTGTCTACTTCAGAGCCACTTGCTTTTCTCATACCCTTCACAACCAAAGCCTGAAGGACAGGACCTCAGTAAGGAGCTATTTACAGAGGGAATTTGGGCAGAGCTGTTTCATTCCTAGTGAACAAACAAGGTGCTATGTCTGTCCATGATCAGCAGGGTTTTGTTTAAGAGGCTGCTCTGGAAGGATGGAGAGCTCATAGCAAGGCAGATCCTTACCAAAACCAGATCCTTCCCAAGGGCTTTAAGAGCTGAAGCTGCTTGAGCATTCATGTAGCCCTAACACCAATCTCTAGCAAAGCCAAAAGCAGATCCCCCAGGGAAAAACATAAGGCTGGAGCAAACATAGCCATGTTGCTTCCACATACTCCTGCAGCCTCCAAGTGTTGCTGTTTGTGGAGAGCACAAAAGGACTTTCTGCTCCTTGTGCTGGAAAAAGCCAGGAGTGCAAACTCTTACCGCCCTCAGCACATTTTCATTCAGACAAACATAGGTTTTGTGTCTCCCCAGAGTGTCTGGGGAGGGATAAGCAAGACCTGGCCAGAGTAGTGGAACCAGAGACCAGCTGTATATCCATCAGGAATTGCAGACTGCAGGCATGCTGGCCTGAGCTGATGTTTTAAAGGAAATACTGCTTATACCCCTGGAATGCATAACTGAGTGGCAGAGGCCAGCTTTGGTACAGCTTTCCCTCACAGACTGGTGCCCTGGAAAGACAACTGCCTGAATAAGCTTCATTTCTGTACTTGATGAGCATTTTGTGCATCAGCCAGGATACTCCTTGTGGTTCAAAGCACTCAAAGCATATGGGTTCTGCATCTTCATTTGTTCCTCCTCATCATCATCATCATCCCTTTCCATCCTTTGTAATCTGGGGGTTTACAGATGAAGCCAGCAGATTCCCTTTCTTTTGGCATCTGTGAAAGAGCACCTTCATCCAAGATGGACTCTGAGCCCTTCTTCCTCCCTTTCCTTTGAATGCCCCAGTGAAGGACAAGGTCTCTGTGCCAGCAGGGCCAGCAGCAAACAAACCCCCTCATGGGACATTGACACAAGCCCCAAGATGGACCTCAGCAACTGGGCTGGCAAATTGATGCTACCTCTGCATTGAAAGAGTGATTTTATCTTTCACGTTAGAACATCATAAAAGATTGACTTTATCATCTGAGTAATGAAAATACATGAAGCACAGAAATTAACTGACAAACATCCAAATAAAACCTCTCAGCCAGCAAGCAGGCTCAGGGGTAAGCAGTTTCTTATGCAAACCTGCAGAGCCCAGTGCTCAGGAGCATCCACCTGGCACTGCTGTCAGGGGAGGTCACCTTCACAGCCCTAATATCACACATCAGCAAGAGCTGGACTTGTTGAAAGGTGAAAAGCAGTGTGGCAGCTTAGTGCAATAAGGGGATAAAGTTCTCATCTTCTTTCATCAGGGAGGGCCCCACAATTGTCACTGCATGGCAAAGAACACCCTCAAGGTGTGCTGACAGTTTTGAGCCTGAGTGTGAAGCCCTTCCAGGCATCAAATGAAGAGGGTTTGGGTTTTTTCTATTAATTGCAACTTTAAATTAATATAATTTATCAGCTTTTTTCCCAGTTTTGCACTGCTTTCAGTCATGGCACTGCCCAAGGAATTACAGCACTGCAAATATTTGCTGGGTTTAATTTGTTTTTACATAATTATTTAATCCCTCCACAGAAAAAAAAAACAACCTCACTGTGGGTGCTGATAGCGTCTAAAATTAAGTCATTAGAGGAGCATTAGAGGAGAGTTCAATGTATTTCCAAAAATCAAGGTCTGCTAGACTCAGCTTTGTGCCAACAACGGAGACATTTCTGTCTTTTAGCAATGTGCATTCCTCTTCCTTTCTGGTTAAACCTGGAAAAAGATTTTTCTCCTTCTCCCAGAAGCAGGTTTATTTTTCAAGTTGGGTAAATTAGCACCCCTGAGCAATGGCCACAGGGATTCATTGCCCCTACTGGCCTCTCATTGTGCATTTCATTCCAGCATCCCTTTCCTTGGGCAGTCCTGACTGGAAAATAGTTGTGTTCTGCAAAAAGCACTGGGAGACCTTGAATTAGCACACCGTGGAAGTCAGGATTAGGAGGCAATCATTAACAATGGCTGCATGCCCTGGAAGCCTCTCATTTAATGGAGTGCTGAGAGATTATTTACACTGTGACATTAAACATCCTGATAACCAAATGTCTCATCAGCCCAAGATGTGCCCTTTAATTCCTGCTGCCTTGCTGAAACCTCGTGTCAAACCTGCATGGACTCTGCTCACACCAAAAATGAATCACTTCCCACTGCTGGAAGGTGATTTTTCCCGACCAGATTTATGTATCTGGGTAATGGGATGTAATAGAAAGGTGTTTAGGATTCTCACGTCAGCTTAGATGAAAGGATTCACACTTAAAGAGAACAGATTAATCTTTCCTAGACCCAAAACCATCCCCTGGCTCCTGCCACGGAGACCTGCTGCACCTAAATTACTTCCTCTAACAGGTATAAAACTAAAGTGACTTAATTTATGGAACTAAACCAGAAATGGGCACGTGGTACAACTCAGACACAGACCTGTAGATCATCTCCACACAACCTTGGACCTTGTGCTTGATTAGGCAGTGAGAACATGAGCTGTGTACAGGATATGCTTTGGTGCCTTTCAGAAATACTGGAGCAGATTTTGTGGCCAGGCATTGCCTGGACAGGAGTGTCAGAGCATCCCCACTGCCTCCCTCCCTCCCTCCCCATCCACCAGGACATGCCATACTGTCTCACTTGACCCTATGTCGAGCAATTTTATTTCCTAAATACATTATTAATTTCATTAACTTTGATGCTTGGAAGATTTATTTCTTTTTTAAACCCAGCCTAAAGCCTTGGCTTATGGAGAAAGCAATCACTGCTTGTACAGAAACACAAATAGGCCAAAGGGGAACATTCTGATACTCTTGTCTGATCTCTTGCCTTCTCTCAGCAAGGTCTGAACAGTCTGCAATAAATAAAGGCTAATCTTAAGCTCCTAAGAACATCTGACCCTAAAAAGACAGGTCTTTGACCAGGGGTCACCTCCTTTCTGGTATGGATGTTCCAGGAATGGAAGTCAATGACAGACAAGTAGGATCTACATAATAATTAAAAAAAAAAAAAATAGGCTTGAAAGGCCAATATTCAGTAGGCATCAAGTTCATAGATTCAATCTTTTTTATTATTTTAAGAAGTTAATCCCAGCTACCACTGAATGGCTAGAAGAAGGCAAGAGCAACAGGGACCAAGGTCCGACTTCTCTGAGCAACCTGTTCCAAAGCCTCACCACCCTCACAGTGAAGAATTTCTTCCTAATACCTAATTTAAAACTTTCCTCTGTCAGTTTAAAGTCATTCCTCCTTATCATATCACTGCACGTCCTTGTAAAAATCCCTTTCCAACTCTCCTGTAACCCTTTTAGGTACTGGCAGGTGCTCTAAGTTCTCCCTGGATCCTTCTCTTCTCCAGGCTGAGCAGCTCCAGCTCTCTCCTCCTGCCTTCATGGTAGAGGTTCTGCATCCCTCTGATTGCCTCCATGACCCTGCTCTGGACCCACTCCAACATGTCCACATCCTTCCTATGCTGAGGCGCCCAGAGCTGGATGCAGCCCTGCAGATGGAATCTCACCAGAGCAGAGCAGAATCCCCTTCCTTGGCCTGCTGCCCACATTGCTTTGGATGCAGCCAGGATAATTTATGCAGATTACTTTTCACTTCAAAGCAGACTAAATACAGAAACCCCACACTCCTCTTCGATAAGTTATTTGCTAAATCATATCAAGTGGCCAACCCCACACTCAGATAGATTGCTCCAGTCCTGACCCCAGAGCATGCTTGTGGTAGAAATTGCAGATAATTCAATGATTCTTTGTGCTGGCTCAGCTCAAGGCTTCTCTTGAGCCCAGAGTTCAGTGCAATGAAATTCTCATCCCACTAAACCAGCCCTGTGATAAAACTAATGCCCATTTCCTTTGGACTGGAACCAACGTGTTCATTAATCCCAGTGCCTCAGGATGGACTGGGGCTGGCTCACCTCACAGGAGAGGTCACTGCTTTGTCAGCTTTGCTCCTCACATCCTCTCATTAAATTTCCATCTAGGTCCCTCATACTTCGCTTGTTAAGAAGCAGGGATTTTTTTTTTTTGATTGGCTCAATGTTTGGCAGAGCAAACAGCCAGACTGTGATGCACAGGGCTCAGGGACAAATCTGCATCCCCAGAGCACAGTGCTGCCAAGCAGTTGAATTCAGCTGAGTGTCTTGGAGCTGACACGAGATGATCTTAGGTCTGGTGAGTCCTGACTGTTATTTTAGGGCTGGGCAAAGGGAGGAAGACCTGGTACTTGGATGTTTGACCAGACTCAAGCAAACCTGCCTCATTAGCTACTAAATCTGCTTACCCCGAACCTGAGCTAGAAATTCAGTTACAAACAACGAGATAAAGGAAAAGAGTCTGAGAAGAGAGCATGAAGAAACATTGGGAAAGATCACTCTTGTTATGAGCTAAAGTACACAAATGAAATACCCAGTAACTGATTTCTGGAAAGCAGAGGGCCAAGGAGGGATATCAGCAGGCTGGAAGCCTTATTTTTCTGGATCATTCCCTGCATTTCAACCAAGTGCTAGCTCATCTCCCTAACCCAGCAAAGAAAGGTCACTTATAGGCTCTGCTGATTTCTGAGAGCTGGACATGGCACTGCCAGCTTTGTGCCATACCACGGCTGCCCACAAATGTAATTTTGGGAAGCACTAGGCTTTATAATTAGTTAAGCTCTGCAAAGCCCACTGGGGATCCCAAGGCAATGAAGATGTGCCAGTGATAATTTTAGTTTTCTGCCCCATGAGAACTGAGAAGTCAAAGAGGACATGCTCCAGAAACAGCTGTTTCAAGCCTAAATAAAAACTATGCTCTCCCTAATAAAACATTAGATACATTTTTCATCCTCCTGAGAGGAAAAACATGGAAGAAGGTGTCACATGGGAGAAGCACGAGGCACATTGCCAGCAGCAGAGGGGGATGGTTGATACCTCAGATCATTACTTTTCTCACGTCAGCAGATATGTTCAGCAGAGATGAAAAACTCATTTTGTGATGGCAATCCTTTATCAAGCTCTCCCATGAAGAGAAAGTGCTATAACCAGCCTGGTTAGCACACTGCCTGCTGTAAAGGGACCACAGGAGATAGCCCTGGGTGGGAGTTCCAGTCTGCAGGCAGAGTAGCACACGAACCACATTGTTCCCATTAACTTTTCCTTGCCCCTGGTTCAGGTTCTTTTTTTATTTTTCATCAACTGGATAAAACGGAGCTTTCAGAAATGCAACCTTCCCACCACATACATCCCATTACACTGTCACCAGAGGCATAGGCAATCCTAGGAAAGCCAAGATTCAAGAAACAAACTGGAGAAGGACTCAGATTGGCTCCAAAAGTTATTGCTGGTTTTTTTTCACCCCAACCTTTGTGGTCTTTTCTGTCTGCTCTACACTGTTCTCTATCTCCTGCAGATTGTCCCAGCTTGGGGTAATTTGGCGTTCATAAAACATCAACTTCACAACTTTGCTGCTGTGGCTGGCAGGTAAAAACATGCTTTGCTTCACAGCTGTTCGTTGTACATCTACAAAAGCATTCCAAAGCCACAGGGGCAGGAAAAGCAGGAAAAAGTACATTTCATCCTTTTCATCATTACTGCAGTGGGCCAAATGCACAGCAGGTGCAGATAAGCATGAGATCCTCCACCTTGTTGCACCACCTGCTTTGCACTTTAGTCACTCGATTCAGCCAAAACCACAACAAACATGTTATTTTAGGCTGCCCAGCAAATTCTCTACATTTAAACAACCAAACTGAGGGGTTTGGGGGTGTTTTTAACCCTAATGACCAATCAAGAAGGCTTCCAGCTATCCCATTGTTCTGCACTCAGCCTAAACCAGACCTCATCAACACTCGGGGCAGCTCATCTGCATGAGCCCCTCTCATTTTTCAGGTAAATTGATGCAGACACAGGAATATTTGAGTCCCCATCCACACCCTCTCCCTGCTCCCACAGTCAGCCTCGTGGCCAGGCTTTCGCTGCTGGCCCAAGGAGGTCCCAGAGCTGGTTTATCAACACTCCTGTTTCACAGGAGAAGGTGCTCCAGGGCAGAACTGGCACTGCACATTTATTTCGTGGAACTGAGGCCCTCTCCCCACACCCCATCAGCAGCATCACCTGGGCAAGACAAATCCCCCGCCCAGAGGTGCTTCCCCAGCAGCAGCACAAACCCAGCTGATGCCATTTACAAACAAAATGTGCCCAGATCTTTGCAGAGAAAGATGTTTAGCAGCAGGAACAACAACTGCAAAATATTTTACGTTTAAACTAAGGCTGATGGTGCCAGCAGGAAGGTGACTCAGATCCATCTACTCTTTCCTCCTTGGAGCTCAGTGCTCGCGTCATCCTGCGTCAGCCATCAAACCAGCTCTGCTTTACTACTGCAGAAACCTGTTTTTCATGTCCTTATTTCCTGCTCGATGGTTTCTTGCGTGGGAGGCAGCAGAAAGTCTATGGCACAACATTTGTAGGACCTGTCTGATGAGAGATGATTTCATTTCTATTTGAACTGGTATTTATTACACTGGGGAAATGGGGAGTTTATCCCTCTGGTTCAGCCTGGATGGCTTTGTTTCAGCTCACATTCCAAAATAATTGAAGAAAACAGCTCTAAGGCATTTCTAAAATAAAAAGATGTCAGCAAATTAACAGCAGCTTTAAGGCCCTTATATTTCCAGGAGGGTGAAATCTCTGTGTCAAACCCTCTGGCTACCTCAGGCTCATCACTTGGGCTTCCCCTGTTTCTCCTACTCTTAAAGTATAATTGACCCACCAAACTCACGTTTGTCTCAATCCTAATCCCTGCATCATCCTTCAGGTGTATTTTCTTACCATGAAATTCGAGTAGAAAGTGCTTTAGGAAATGCTTTGCAGCCCCTCCTTCCCCAAAGGCCCAATTTGCTTTAATTAGGAATGTTCTCCAAGCACTAGGTTTGGATGCAGCCAGTGAGACTCACATTTCAGAAGGGCCATAAATGGTATGATAAAGACATAACACTTTCGAGCAGGCTACTGGGACTTAGGAAGAGATTTGAAATCTGTTGACATGCAGTTCTGGTAGAGGAAAAGCTGTTAGACAAGCCTGCTCCCCAAATCAGCTTTGCCTGGATCCACCTGTCCTGCAGCCCAGGCTTCTCCCTTTCTCTTTGCTGCCCTCTGCTCAGAATCAACCCAAACCTGGGGTCTTTCAATTCCTGTAAGACACAGTGCTGCTGATGGGCAGCAATTGCAGTCTTCCCGGAGTGGCTGCCGACATCCCTGCTTCCAGAGGAGACTTCAGGGAGGAGATGGCAGTCTCCTCAGAGGGTTTTCCTGTCCTTTCTGTGCCGTGCAGACAATGGCATGCATGGCATGGCTCCCTTGTGGCAGTCAGTCCTGAGGCAGGGCTGTGCTGAGGGCACGGTGAGCTCTCTCCTCCTTGCTCTGACGCCTGGGCTGGCAGCGATGACGCGGTGACCTGGGCGAGCTGATGCTGCCTGTGCCATCACCGGCTTCAGCCCATCTGGGCAGCCCCATGGGAAGAGCTTGCTCTGCTGGTGGGCTCAGTGATGACCTTGAGACTGGCTCACCTGCTTGGAACATGGTGCTAAAAATGCCAAGGTCGTGGGTTTGATCCTGTGTGGGCCATTTGATGATCCTTGTGCATCCTTTCCAACTCAGGATATTCTGGGATTCTGTGATGGGGTACTTCGTACACAGCAGGAAGCTTTGGCTGAGAACTCAGTGCTACCAAGGTCTGGGGGAACAGGTTCCTGCTGGCAGATACCCAGGCTAAGCCTCTCTCTCTCACAGGATCAGCACGCAGGCATTGGTTTCCCTGGCCCAAATCAAAACCCCAGTGTTGGAGGATTTAGCAGCTGTCAGAGAGCTTCAGTCACAGCCAAAGAGTCACCACCCTTCAGGTCTCACTTTGTACCACCTCCCCTTGTGGTTAAATGCAGAAGATCATGAATAAAAATCTCTCCTTGCCTTTCTCTCATCAGTTGTCCCACAGGAGACAGAGAGGAGGAATGCTCTGATCTCAGAAGTTTTGCAGAAGATTGGTACACCTACAAAATCCCTCCCTTTCTAACTGAAATTGGAGCCAGCAAAATCACACAAAAGGTTGACTTTTCTTTGTCCTGTCTTCAGCTTGAATAATTTCCAACATTAATGGATTCTTAAAACTGGTGTGGTTGGAGAAGTAGATGGATATGTCCCACCAGCAGACCACTCCCAGGAATTGCTGGTGAGCCCTTCTCAGCCAATTGCCAGGGCACCAACCACCCACGGACACTATGCTGGGGGCTCCTGGTTTCAGGGCTTTGGGGGTTTTTTTGTATCCAGACCCTCCCTACCTTTCCCCATTTCCAAAGGCTTTTCCCAAGGCTTGCTCCTTGCAGTAGGCACTGTCTCCTGCCTTTCCTATTTATAGCTAAATGACACAAAACTCATGGATGTAATTATTGCTGAGAGCTCAATGCTTCCATCAAGTGTGGTAAACACTGGGCAAAGGATGCAGGAGTTTTTAAGGAGAATCTGATCAAAAGAAAGGCAGAACAACCTTATACAAAGAGCCAATTGTTTTCTTTCAGGGAATAAGACTAAAAAATGTATATTTTTTTGCTGTGCTTGTGATAACAAAGTCCATCCTTCGCTGCCCTGAATGTTCGAGCTTAGGGAAAGACCCAGTGAAGGCGTTTTGTTGGTTTTTTTTCAATTCAAAGGACATGGGTAGCCAAAAGCATTTTCTAAACTTGACTCCTGCTGTAGGTACACAAGATGTATAACAAAATAGGTGACAGATTTGCCCAGTACATTTCAAGCAGCAATATGGATATTTTCCTTGCTAATTGCACCATTAGCTAGTCCGCCCTCGAAGTTACAGGACTTGTGATCAAATTACTACTGTGATAATCAGCTGTGTGATCTTTTTCCAGCTCTGCAGAACAGTTCTCTTGCCCTCTTTGTGCCTCTGCTTTCCCATCTACAGAGGTGATAATTTCCTTTTTCTTTTTTCTTTTCCTCTGAAAACAGGAGGCTAACCTCCATAAAATTACACTTTTTTTTGATGGAAGATAGTGCATCAGACAAACTATCTGTGGGTATTAAATAAGTGCAACTTCAAGACATATGTGCTGTTTTTCTTCTTTTTCATTCAAAGGATAATGAATCCTCAGCTCCTTTTTTTAAAGTTTATTTATAAGGTTTGGAAGTGCATTGTGCATGAGGGGACTCATCATTCTAACGTTGTGCTGTGGTGCCAAGACCATGCTGGTAAATTAAACCCCCTTTTATCGGTCCAGGAAAGGGATCTGCCACTGAGTTATCTCCCGTCCTTTTCGTAGGACAGATTACAGGGATAAAAGGGCAGCCTGCCAGGGAGGGATGGCTCTTGCTCTTTAAAATCGTGAGTGACCTGTCAGCAGTGTTTCTTTTTTCCCATTTGCTCTGAATTTCACAGTCACTTCTTGACCTCATTAGAAGACTCCAGGGGCCATCTCTGGGCTGCGGTTGGTGGAAAATTGAACCAGACCCAATGAATATTCAATTAAAACAAATGAATCACAGAAAAGCCACGATACAATTAAACCTGAAGATAACCCAGTGGCTGTGAGGAAGCCAGAGGTGTTGCAGCAATGCAGCCATTGCTGCAGGATGGATTTGGGAGCACTGAGAGAGCAGGAATTAATTTTTCCCCTTTTTTTCAACATGACTTCTCCTACTGGGTAACACAAGCCATTGTCCTGATGCAAGGACGTGCGAGCCATCCAGTAAGGCCAGCTGTCCCTCCCTCCTAAGGGCCTGAGGGAAGGAGAAGCAAGGATCCCACACAGCCTGAGTGGGACAGGAAGAGCAGGAGAGCCAATGCTCTCGGTGCTGATGGTGGCAGCTGAGCCACTTGTTACTTTTTCAGCATCTTATCTGCCCACTCTGCCCATGAAATGGTCCAGCAACAGGCAAGCTGGGATCAACCCTGGTGGTTCCATCTAAATAGTTCTCTGAGTTGCCCCAGGAGGAGTTCCAAAGCCAAACCTTACCTTCAGGCAGAGTTAAGGGGTTTTCCTTCCTGAGAATTCAGAGGGCAACAAGGCAGTGAGATTTTTCCTGTGGTTTGTCATTGATATTTGGCCATGACCAACCCGCCCCTCTCATGCTGCACACGGATAGAGGGCTGTGCACAGCTCCCCACAGCCATCCTGGTCTTCAAGAACACATTCGTGCTGAACATGCCCGGGGGCTCGGACTTGTCTGGGGGTCATCCAGTGCTGATCTTGCACTCCCTGGCCTGGATTTGGCCTGTGCCATCTCACTCTCAGACTGTGGTCAGACGTGTGTGAGACCACTCTGGTGGAGAGGTCTCAGCTATAGGACACCGGCTGGGTCACGCTGCTTTCCCTCAGTGCTGGCCTGCTGTAATTACTGTAGTTGTACTCTCAGGTCGAGGCAAAGGTTGTTTAAAATGTCAAACAGGCTAATTAATGCAGGTTTTCAGAGGTACTGAGTGCTCATTAATGCAGAGAATCACAGAATGGGTAAGGCTGGAAGGGGCCATGGTGGGTCATGTCCCTAGTGCACCCTGGAGCCACAGAGCTGGTTAAAGGGCTGCTTTCACCTGCTGCAATCCCTTTTTGTGATGAAGCAATAGCAGGGTGTGGGATGGGCTCGTCATGGATGGGTGCTTGGCAACATAAGGAATCAGCTCCTTTAGAGGTGACCATCTCCTCAGAGCACAACACATCCACAAACTCCCTGCAGCAATGCACAGGTCAGCTGGGAATGCAGGGACAGCTTGTTGTGAAAAGCCTTTTTTGGCATCACTCAGGTGTGCCTAAATGGATAGAGAGCAGTGAGGGGTAAACACAGGATGAGGCATTGAGACTGTGAAAGCTGCACCAGCTCCCTCTCCTCAGCTCTCTCCAGCTGAGCCCTCTGAAGTGTAGACTCATCTCTGGGAATTTTTCCAGAATTATCTTTTTATTTCCCCTCCACCACCAGTAGCAATAGGCACAGACAAACCAGCAGAGCCCATGCTGTCCCTTGTTAACCAACTGGTCCCAATGGGAAGTTTCCAGTTCCAATGTCCTGTTTTTGTGTTCTTAGACAGTCTTGGTTCTGCAAGCTAGAAGCACTTAATTCTGAAAAATGCCTCCCAGTTTCCCTTCTTAGCTCGCAATCTCTTACTTGCTGGAGGTGGAACGTTTGCCTCAGGTGTGCTTAGGCCACTGGAAGCATGCTGGGCTGTCCCCTCCCTGGGAGCCATGGCTGGGATGGGTGTGTGGCTCGGAGGGGCTGACACTGCGGCGGCAGGAGCTGGATCTGGCAGCCTGTGCCGTGCTGCTCCCAAAGCAGTGACATGTTTCCATGCACCGCTGCTCCAAAGCTAAAAGCTTGTCATAACATGTCAGGTGGCAAGGCTGAAATGTGAGTCTGATGAGACAACTTTCAGTCCAGAGCAGACAGCCTGCTCCGGGTGCTGCAGAGAGGGAGAGTCGGCATCTGAGCTACTGGGAAAAGGGCTTTCTTTGCTTATGGCTGATCTCTCCCCCTCCTTTTGCTAGAGGAAAGCACCAAAGAAAGGAACCAGTTGGGAATTTGGAGAAATGGTAGTTTTAAAAATTGTAACCATTCATTTTCTTGGAGCTGTAAAATATTTCCGTGACCTTCAGAGTTGAGTGAACAGCAGGACAGGATTTCCATCCATCTCCCTAAAAAAAAAAATAGAAAAAGTAAAGAACATCTGAACTCCTCAATACAGGGAAAAAATTCATTTTCCAAGTGCTAGTGCTAGGCCAGAACATAGAGAAATCTGGGCGTTTTCCACTCCAAAAATAACATGCCCCTAGCCCAGATCCCTTAATATTTGGGAAAGGTGGAAGCAAATCATTAGTACATACTGGTTACAGAAAACAACATTAGCACAGGTTGCCCAGAGAAGCTGTGGCTGCCCCATCCCTGGAAGTGTTCAAGACCAGGCTGGATGGGGCTCTGAGAAATCTGGGATAGTGAAAGATATTCCTGTCCATGGCAGGGGATTGGAACAAGATGGTCTTTAAGGTTCCTTCCAACCAGAACCATTCCATGATTCAATGATTCAATGAATACTGGATTTGAGTTGTTTAGGGTCTCTCATGGGATGGCCAATTGCATGAAAGAGAGCAAGGTAGCTGGCTATGGACATTACAAAAGGTAAAGGCAAAAGAGAAATGAAGAAGAATCCAGGCTGATGCACCTTTGCTGACACTTTCCCCTTCACAGCTTTTCCAGGGCGGTGCTCAGGTCCTGAGGGAGATGGGGAGATGCTGGTGCACATCAAGCCTGAGGTGGATGAGCGCCATGGCTGTCGTCTGTAAAACACTTTACCAGAGATCTTGGGTGACATGGGGCTTTCAGCTTTTCTCTGAGGGGAAAAAAAGGATAAATAAAGAAAATAGTATAGTTTTAAATGCACTGCAGATCAAGAATTGCTTCAGCAGTACAACCCAAATATGTGCCCTCACTAGATTATTCCAGTTTCATACCCTTTAGGCAACTTGTCCACATACCAGCACTAGCAAGGAAAGATCCTTCAAAAGCATTTTTTTCTATTTTTATCCTCTGAGTGTCCAACTCTTTTTGCTAAATCTCTACAGTTTGGAGCTCAAATTACCATTTCTGACCAGTGCAGAGACAAATGATGAAATATTCATGAGTTATTCTTACTCTTCATCTTACAGAAGCACCAGCCAGCACTAAATTTGCATGATCTAACCAAAGAAGACATTTCAGAGAAAAGCACTTTCTATAGCAATACTGAAAAACTTCTATGTATTGAGGTAAAACCACCAAGTTTCTGCCCTCCCTGGTGCAGAGTCACACATTGTTTGAAGAGCATCCCACTAAATTTTCTAAAGATGTGTAAATGTGTCATCTGGACCACAGGAGATAAAGCAGGGTTAAAACACTGAGCAAAACTGAAGTTAAGAAGCACAAGGTTCATAAACTTTGCGATAGAAGCTTACAGAAACCTTTCAAGGCTCATCCAATAGTGCCCTATGGCACTTCGTTCTTCCCCCTCCTCTCAAATCTCCATCTGTCTGAGCTAGCATCAGCAGGAAATTTTGCATGGAAGCTTGCCAGATAAAATAGCTGCTTCATCTGGCTTTCAACTGCCATTAGTTTTAGAGAGTTCTTCAAAAATATGTTAAAAATCTCTATTATTTTTTAACTATGTCCTAAGTTAGAGATGGGCCAAGTCTTGTCTCTTTGTCTCACAAAAAGGTGATTTGTGTGTGCTTCCATATCATATGTGCAAATGTTTCCAATCTGCATTCTGCCCTCCTCACCTCATCCTGTACTGAAAGCTGAGAATGCTCCTGCTTGCTGGAAATGCCCAAAAGTCCTTTAATTTATTTAAATCCACCTCATTGCTGTCTGAATTGTCCCAAACCTTCCAGATACAGCTGTCTCCCAAGGCTAAGTGGACTTCATCTTTAATCCTTGCAGGGGTTAGACTTCGATATCCCTGTTCACTGGCTGCCACAAACAGGAGTTTGTCACCATGAGCTGCGGTGACAATTGACCACAGCTCCTGGTATCTTATTTTACAAATAACCTCTTTGATATCCCTTCCCACAGCATGGCACAGGTCATGTAATGTGCCCTTAAATGCTTAAAAAAAAATTTAAAAAGCTTTAATTTGACACCTGGTAGATTTATTTTCATGAGGACGGAGACCTCCTCAGACAAGGGCTGGCTGTGTGGGTCAAGGTGCATTTTTTTATTGTTGAGTCTTTCAGGAGATGTGTGCATGTTCTTCTACAGTGTCTTTGTAGCTTCGATGAAATGACAAGAACTATGCTCTGTTACTGATGTAGATCCCCCCCAGAAGACTTTGGAAGAAGACTTCCAAAGTGATAGAAACTTGATGTTCATGTGGTGACATGTCCTGTTATATTATTTGTCCCTTTATATCTGCTACTCTTGGAAGGCTACGTGCAACATTGTCATAGAATCATGGAAAGGTTTGGGTTGGAAGGGACCTTAAAGCTCATCCAATTCCAGCCCCCTGCCCTGGACAGGGACACCTTCCACCAGACCAGGTTGCTCAGAGCTCCATCCAGCCTGGCCTTGAACAATTCCAGGGGTGGAACATGCACAGCATCCCTAGGCAACCTGTGCTAGTCCTTTTTATCAAGGCAAGAACACACAGAATTGCTGGAAATTTGCAGAGAAATGCAGGGAAATAAGATGCATCATATTTGGGGTTTACCAAACCTGACAGCATCTCCTTAAATTTGTAGAGCAAACATTTTCAGAGCAATAAATTTTATTTGGTGTTCTTTATTAATACAGCGGTGACTTTTCTTTCTATATTTTTAATAGTCGGGAAATGTCATTTTTGATCTACACTTTAATAATAAGTAGAATATAATTTCCCATGAAAAGTGCCAAGGAGGGTATTTATGTGAGGCTGTTCTGCCTCGGGCATTAATGAAGTATGAGATGGTGCAGCAGGCGCAGTTGTGTTATGTGTAATGATACAAATTGAATGTAAGTAATATAATTATTTGTGGTGTAACACAACGGCTGCACAAATAGTGTTCCTGGCAGTAAATGTCGCTGTTATGATAGGAAGGCACTGCTAATGCCACTAAGCATTACAATCAATTCTCGATAACATCATGTGAACCAAGCTAATAAATTGGGAATTATATGCCTCCTGCACATTTCTGCCCATGCGAGCCAGGATTTGTTTGATAGTAGAGTAACAAATAATCCTGCTAGAAAAAACAGTCAAAAAAGCTGGAAGTTAACAAACCAAGAAGAATCCAAATGTAGCACTTAAGATTAAGGATGTTGCACCCCTGGAATTGTTCAAAGCCAGGCTGGATGGGGCTCTGAGCGACCTGGTGTAGGGGAAGGTGTCCTTGCCCATGGGGTTTGAAACAGGATGAATTTTAAGGTCCCTCCCAAGCCAATCCTTTCCCTGATTCTGTGATGCTGCTTGCCCAGCTTGCCAGCTGCACCTCTGTGAAACACAGGGCTCCTACCTGCAGGAACAAGGGGTGCCCGGGCACCTCTGCCTGGACCAAAACATCCTGAGGGAGCCAAGAGGAATGGCAGGCTGCCGGTGCTTCGGTGGAAGGCTTCCCTCCAACCCCCCAGTGTGAGGTGGTTCAGCAGGTCTGGAAAAGGCTGTGAACCACAAGTCTCTAGGCTGGAAAAACAGAAGAGGAATTATCCCGAGAAGTTGCACAAGCACTCAGATAAAGCGCTGGTGCTCCCTGCGGAGGAAGCGTTCGCAGCTCTCCTGGGATAGACTGAGCAGGAATGAGGGCTGATGTAAACCTCATCATCTGCTAAAGGAGAAATTGGAGAAATCACTCAAACGAGGCGGGGATTAAACTGGGACTGAGTTCTGGTGAGAGAGCTCAAGGAAATTTAGATTACAATGATGGAGAGGAAGAGAAGATTAAAACTCAGGGCTGAGTGAGTAATGCGCAACAAATGTATTCAAATGAATCTCTTCCATCGAGGCCCTTCCAGGACTCCCATCACCTTGCAATCTTTAATGTACATACTCCGCTGGAAGGAAGGCAGTGCTGCTATTTCTGTCTCTCACTTGGTGAATGGGAGCACGGGGAGATTAAATACTTTCCTCAAGGTGACCCAAAATATCTGTTCCAGAACAGGAGAATTGCAGGTCTTGGCATAGCCAGAGGAGCATCACTCCCACCCACCTGTGAACAGCAGGCACCTCTGGGGGACACATTTGCTCCTCAGGTGTTTCCTTCAGCTGGTAGTTGTGGGCTGCAGATCCCTGGTCTGGGACTCAACGCCAAAGAGCCTGTCAGTACCTTCCCCAGGCTCCTCTTCTCTGCTCATCCATAGAATTCTGCTGAAGGCAGCAGGAATTGTTTCTGAGGGCACCAGGCGGTGCAGGGTGACACGTTTGTGCTGGCATGTTTGGCACACCTTTAATGACTCCAGCAGGAGGTGGGAAGGGTAGAGCCGCCTGCAGTAATGACAGTGTGGAGATTGTGCTGTGGGAGGGAGAGATACTGGGGGACCTGCCTGACAACTTGATTTGCAATGAAGTTGACTCCATTTGAATCCCACACAGATGCATGGATCTTGTCACTGCAGGGCTGGATCCTCTTCTCTTGGGACATGTGGTTGAAGGAAGTTTCTGGGGAGTCTCTTCCTTATGTCTTCAGAGCTTCAGTTGGCAAAAATTTTTGAACGAGCTCCTGTGGTTATTTAATTTTAATATAACTGAATTTGCCCAGAGCTACTGGAAATTGCTCTGCTACTCCTTCCACTGCTATCAGACAGGCTATTAGTACCCAAGAGTTTGTCATAAAAAAA
Source organism: Monarcha castaneiventris obscurior (assembly GCA_026261815.1). Lineage (NCBI taxonomy): Eukaryota > Metazoa > Chordata > Aves > Passeriformes > Monarchidae > Monarcha > Monarcha castaneiventris. The sequence continues at coordinate 5,846,428 of JAMPIT010000862.1, forward strand.
TCCTTCACTGATGGCAGACAAGGGGGAAGAATTCATTTTAGACTCGTAGCTGTAGTGCAGCTTGTCCCCAGTGCTCACACCACGTCCTAGCAGGGACCATCAGCTCTCCTGCCCTGCCAGCGAGGTGTGAAACAATAAATGAAGTGTCCAGGCAGCACAGACTGAACCCAGCCAGGGTCCAACCATTTCATCACAAGCCTCCTCCTCCTCCTTTGTCTTGGGGCCACTTCTGTTTGTGGCTGCCCACTGGCCCAGCTCCAAGAAGGAAGATTAGTTGTGGCCAGAGCCAAAGAAGGTGCTTTCCAGGCAGGAAAGGGCAAAGCACTGGCTGCAGAAGACAGCCTGGACCCAAGTCCTGGTGAGCAGACAATTCCTGGGCCTGATGCAGCAAAGGTTGATAAAAGTGAACCCTGCTCTAAGAAGATGCCTGCAGGCTTTTGCTTTCAAACAGGTGGGAGTGATAAGATGTGCTCCTTAACATCATGGCCCCATCCCTTGCAAGATGTGAGGACAATTTTTATTTTATATTTAATTAAAAAATAAAAAAAATCTGGAATAGCTCAGCATTTGGCATTTTGTAGCCAGCCGTCTATGGCTTCCCACCCAACCTTTGCTCTCCAGAAACACCTTGTTCTGGCTCTGGAGCCCAGAGCCTGCTCTTCCTTCTGCTCCCATCCCTGAGGCCCTCCTGAGTGCCATGCAGGTGCTCATTCTGTTCTCCTTAATGAAAAGCGAGTTGGATGCCCTTGGGTGCTTTTCAAGGTCTTGCTGTGTCTGTGCAGGGTCCCTGGGAATGTGGGGGAGATGGAGAGCCAGGGCAGCTCACAGGCCCTCCCCTGGGCCCTCCTGCACATGCCAGGGATGTGCAGGGGGGCCACCCAGTCCAGGCTGATAGGTGGCTTGGAAGAAAAAAAAAAAAAGCTCCTGGGGAAAAAATCTCGTTTCTGCATGCACATCTTGGATCAGCACTGTCCCTGAGGCTGGCAGCAATTTTTAGCCCATCTATATTTTGCCTGGGGTTTCACAGACCTGTCCAGCTGCCAAAACACATTTTTTGTTGTTACCTCATTTGCAAAAAGTTCTTCATTCTGCTTTCTCTCTTCATCACACCAGGCCACTTGTCCCAAGTTCTGCTCCCAGACAGGCCAACCCCTGGTTGTTTTCTCCAGTGTGCTGTCAGCTTGCTTCCATGTCTGCTGTGAAACGTTCAACATTCCCACAAAGTTTCATCAAACGCTCTGCACTCCCCCCATATCTGCTGGGAATCTCACGGGGTGCAGGGCGGAGCCTGGGCTGCAAGGAGCGAGTGGGGCAGCTTCTGTCCCTTCTCCTGGCAGTGTGTTTTAATCCAGAGCTGTCTCCTTTTACTGGATTCACGCTGGACCTGTTCCTAAACCATTATATTCCAGAGTAGTGTTTCCATCTGCTTCAGTAAGTGATGGATAGGGTCACATCACTTCATAAATGGAGCCGTGCGGTGCCTGGTAATCTTTGTCCCCATCCCTGGCTTGAGCAGCTTTAGCACCTGCCACCCTCCATCGCACCCTCAGCTCCCAGCCACCATCCCACCATCACTCCACAGCCCTATCCGTGTCCTTTCCCACACAGTTCCTCACAGCAGGAGCCTCGCATGGGCACAGGGATCCCGCAAATCCCGCTCGCCACCACAGCCAGCGGCAGTGGCCGAGGGAACGTGTTAGTAACTAATTTATATGGGCATGATTTACATGCTTAATTAGCTCTGCTTTTATTTGCTGTATTCACAAGGCAGAATATTTTCCCACAAAGCTCTGTGCCTGGAGCCCGTTTGATTAGCTACAGAAAGGGAAGCATTCAGCAGCATAAAGCTGAACCGCCAGAAAGTCAATACATATTAAAGGATTTGAAAGGCTCCCCCCACCCCCCTGCAACTAAACACATTTTACAACCAGCAGGGAAGACAAAATTCTGAATTCAGTGCTAGTTATTAATTTTTTTTTCTTGCTGCTCTGCTGAAAATAGTCTCAAGGTCTTTGTTTCTTATTTTTACTGGAGGACAAATAAGCGATGCAGAGCCTGGAATTTTTCTTAGTCCAACTTATTTCGTCTATCTCAAACTTTGTAAAAGGGCCAAACTGGAGATATGAAACCCCTTTGGCAAGAACTCTGCCCACACATCAGCAGTCCCAGAGGCTTATTCTGCTCAGAGAAATTAAGGTAAAAACTGTGCTGTTTGCAGCAGCTCCCTAACAAAAAAAAAATTATAAAAATCGCATCCCTAACTGCAGAAAGCTTGTGTGGCATTTTGGAATGGAACCTGGAGCAGCCGTAGGTACGAGCACCATCTGTTGGCTGCACTGCTGCTTACAGGGTGCAAGCTGCGGCCCGCTCCTGCCAAACTGCAGCTCCATGGCCTGACACGAGGGACAGTCCCAGCTTTAGGGAGCATTTTCTGCACAAACAGCCAGGCAAAGGGCAGCAGGAATCGCCAAGTGATCCAGCAATTTGCACAAAGTCACCCAGCCTCCAGAAGGGAAACCTGGTGTCTCTCTACCTGGGCTTGCCATCCTGATACCCTCTAGAGCAGCCTGACCACTGTTACAGTTAAGGATGCTCCATCATCCCCTTGTCCTACACAAATAATGTATTTTGGCCTCAGCAGCTGAGAAAATTAATTCAACCAAGGTTTTGGGAGCATTCGGGGTATTTGGCCACAACTCCTGTTCAATCGTTTTAAGAACAAAGGGCTACAAATCTGCAGCAATTTACAATCTGACTTTCCAGTTAAGGATTTGATGTGGTTTTATGCCTTTTAAGTGACAATATTTGTCAGGCCATTTGTTCAGTGCATTGTCTGCATGTGCAGTTACACAGGAATTGGTTTAATTAAGGTTAATTGGTGCATAATTAGAGCCACTGCCAACACAAAAGAATGGCTACAGACCAGGGAGAGAGTCGATTTCTATCCAGCTCCAAAGGACGAATCGTGTAAAGGGGACATTGCATTTGAGTGGCAAAAACCTAAACTGCTTGGACCTGTAGCTGTAATTTTTGTAAAACCACACGCCTGGCTGCCTGTGCTCTCCCCAGGGCACAGAGCCCTGTCCCACTCAGTGATGCATTTTTAAAGTGGAAGGTGTTTGTGCTGATGAATCTTTGCAGCTGGGTACTCTCATCTGCCAGCACAGGGGAACCACGCAGGATGCACCTCTGGGAAGCAAAACTAAGCAAAAGGGGGAGAAAGGGGGATGCTTTGAAGAAGCTGTGATTTATTGCACTTTAAACTCATCTGGGATTGCTGGTCTGGCACAAGCCAAGTGGGAGCAAGACCTCGGCCTTTCCACGATGCTCCCTGGTTATGCCAGCAGTGGCTGAAGGAAAACTGTGGGACAGTTCTGGCATTGGTGACTTGTTCTGCAGCAGTCCAGCGGGATGATCCCCACAGAGCATTTGTTATGTTGTGTCCAACCCTCCTTCCTGAGGTTACCCCATGTTTTAGTACTGGAAGCAAAGCTGAAAGGGCAGTGCCCAGCTGTGAACTCATCTGCTGCCTCCATCCTGGCCCCACTTGCAGCTCTCCAAGGCCAGGGCTCCCAAAGATCCCAGTCCAGGGGTGCTGGGAGCAATCTCCCCCACTTCTCTGAGGTGAAGGTGGCTGGGACAGGGGGTCCTGGGCCACCCTGCAGCCTCCTACTCCAGATACTGCCATGGGCACACAGCCCTGGCAGCCTTTTCAGATGGCAAACCTTGCTCCAGCAGTGTGTGGAGATTTCAAAATAATGAAGGAATATGAGAATGAGAAGTGGGGAGTGGAACAGTGTAAGATATTAATGGATAGATTGAAAATGAGGTGAAGACCCCACTAAACTGTAATTAAGGTCTGACCATTGTGGCCCAGACACAGCAAACTAAGGAGGGAGGGGATGTCCTCCATCTCACAGGGGCAGCTGCTTTCTCTGAGTTATTATTTCAGCACTGACAGAGTCCTGCATCTGCTGAGGGGAACATGATCCTACTTTTGCCAAGCAAGGAATTGCAGGGATCTACCAAAAAGGCAATTGCCTCCTCTGCTCCCTTTGACCAAAGAGTCTTCACCAGAAAAGTCTCCACTGCCCCATGTAAAATACTACAGACCTTCCCATCCCTAGTGCATACAAATTTCTCCTTGTTACCATGGTGAAAGAAGTAGCAATGACTCTCCCAGCCAGATCAGCATCAACTTCCCCTCTGCCCCCATGCACATGCTCCGCAGAAGAGAGCAAAATGGTCAGCAAGACAAAACCAGAGAGGAGAAATCCCTGTTGTGGGCAGAATTCCTCCATCTGTCACCCCATCCACAGCAGCTCCTGAGAGCCAGGGCAGTGCTGAGGGAGAGCAGTACATGCAGCTGTGTCAGAACTGCTGGAGGCAAGTTATGCTGTTGTTGGTGCTTTGGAAAAGCCAGGGAAATGGCTGTATAGATTACAGGGAGCTGCAGAGAGCCCTGCCAGGGCTGGAAATGAGGTTGGATCCTCACAGCCCGACATTTGTACCCCCTTACCAGAAAATCCCCTTACCGAAGCTGCTGCTGTCAAAACAGACTGACTTTTTTTTTTTTTTTTAAATTTTTTTTTTTTTTTTGGGTGGGAGTTTGAAGCTAGGAACCAGCAGAGCAATTTTTCAAGCACAAGCAGCTGAAGTTTCTTGATATATGGAATTCCTTTCTTTGCCTTTATTGGAACAGGAAGGTGTCCCTCTTTTCCACCTTGGTGACACTAAGGCATGGTGTCTGGTCATGCCAGACCTGCCCCTCTGCCTGTGCAGCCCTTGTGAAGGATCAGGAGCTCCTTTGCAGAAGAAACACATAATTCTGTAATTTTAGACCTGTGGGTTGGAGTCTGTTGACCTTAACCTCTCTGTCCTTTGCTTCTGGCACTGCAGCTGAGGGCACGATGAGGGCATGAAATGAGGTGTTTCAGCTCCACAATGAATCATCTTACTTCTACCACAGAGCACCTGGAGCTCCATGGTGCATTCAGTGGGATCCATCCTCTCTAATTTAGCTGTCTGGGAATTAGGTGTCCAGTCAGGATCCCTCTGTGGTCCCTGGGAGACACTGAGATCACCTGGGGGCAATTCTTCTTTCCTGAGCTGAACACCCCAGCCCAGAAGGTAGCCCTGTAACTGCTGTACGTGGTGCAGGTCCCACCCCAGCTGCTTCATCTGTCTGACTTCATGAGTCATGACCCTATGGAAAGTTATACATCGAGCAGACTCCCATATCAACCCCCTGATGAACATCTTGTCCAGCAAATTCTAAAGGCAAAGCAAAATTCCAGACCAGTCCAAAGGAGCTGTGTGTAAGTCAGCACTTCCACACAAAAAGCCAATAAATTATGAATTAAAAATGAGCAAGGGGATTGAGGACAGAATTATATGCCTGAGACAGACTCGTGTTGTACAGGTGGTTTCAGGTTGCTAAGCTGCAGAGAACAATTCAGGAAAAGTTTCCAAGGGACAGAGCAATGAAATCACAGTGCCACAGAAATCAAAGGGCTCAGTACGTGCACGAACAGGAAGAGCAGCTTCACTCGAGCTATAGGAACACAGCAAAAATGTAAATAAGTAAATATTCCCTCGGTGTGGTACAAGCGTGTTAACAACCACTGTTACATATTTTTAATAACCATTTATGTGTATTTGATCTTTGCACTGTCATTTTCCAGATAAACCCTCCCTGTTTTAACTCCAAGTAGTTCTTGTGACTGTGGAGTTGCAAAGTGTCAGGAAAACACCATGGGAGTGCAGCAGCCGGGTCTGGGGTGCAGGGAATGTGGTCTGGCACGAGGCATGGAGAACATCACGATGGCAGAGCCATCACCACACAGTCAACCAAACAGTCTGACAATGCTGAGGGTTTGTGATTTCCACAGTGCTGCTGTAAGAAACTACTTAGCACCTTGGTAAGGGAGGGATGAGCTTACTTCTCTGCTGAGGACCAAGGAAATTCAGGAATGGCAGCTTCCCAGGGATGTGGAAAAGCCGTAAGTAAAGATGAAAAAGTGAAAATAGCTGCTTCTTCAGGGTTTTCTACACAGGAGTCAGATGAGAAACTGGCATAAGTCAGCACAGCTCTGCTGATGAACTGGCTGCGGCCAAGTCTGAGCCCAAAAATAAGCTGAAGTCCCCTCCACCCATAACTTAAGGCAACAAAATGCTTTGAATTTCTTGAAATACCTTAACCTGATAACAGAATGGCAACTCAAGGGTCTTGCATGTGAGGTGGGATCCTCACAGTAAGGTTACCAGCCATTTCTCTATGGTTATTATTAATTTCAGGATTCAACACAGCTATATAGATCATCACCATCCCTGAAGGCCAGCCTAACTTTGCTATGACCCTGGGGTCTCGTGAATGAGGCCATGGATCATCATCATCATCATCATCATCATCATCATCATCATCAGTGTTTTGGAAGGTAAGAGCAGCATATCTTGGTGAATAAAAACTTTCCACACATTTTTGATCACCTTCTTGTGCCCAAAGGGACACAACTCCTCTGTTGGTTCAAGAAGGCAACAGTTGTGTTGGGGTGAGTGTCGCTGCTAATAGATTGTGGAGATGGTCCCAGCATTTGAAGGAATGGGAATTTGCTGCCTCTAAATTCATGAAGACCTTCATGCAGGAGTAGGACAAACATCCAGATGGACCCTTGCTCCTCTGCTTTCCATCTGGGTTTTCTCTCTTTCAGGATGGGCATTGGTATTTAATGTGCTCTGTTGACTGAACTCCATCCCAAGCATGTTTCTTACCAGAGGTTTTTGCTCTCAGGCTCAGGTTTACAGCTGAACAAGCAATCCCTGGTGGACTGTGAAGTCTATTTGTTGACCCGCAGCATCCTCTTTAAATGTTGCTGATGTATTGGTCATCTTGTTCATTGATTGTGGTCAGTAATACACTCCCAGTGAATTTCTAAATATAATAGCATAGGAGCCTGCTCAGCTCCAATTCTCTTCTTACACTGCCTTGCTTCAGCTCAGAGTCATAATATTCTGAATATCTTCTCTAGAATAGGTTTAACAAGCCTGATTTGAGGATCAGAAACAGCTCATTATGCATTTATTATTTGCCTGTTACAGTAGCCTTGCTGAGCTATCAATCCAGTCAGTTATGCAAGGAATTAGGTGCCCATTAGCTACTTTTACTCTGTTAATGTGATGAACTTTGTTTTCTCATTAAAAAGTCTGTTGAAACAAAATGTACAATATATGGAGAGGTTTTATGGCTTGTATAATGAAACACGTTAGGCCATAACTCAGGGGCCAACAAAAAGTCGTTTGCCTATTAGAAGGAAATTGTGCTTCAGACCATTCTGTCAAGGCAGCGTGTGTGGGAGAGGAAAGGGAAATGGGAGCAGCAAAAAGAAACAGGTGAAAGGGGATGTTTTAGGACACAGCTGAGTAGGTTGGTATTGGCTCTTGGCTTCAGCCCAGCAGAGTGAAGAGTATTTTTTAAGTGCAGGGTCAAAAAGCAAAAACAGCTAAAAAATAATTCTCCAACCATCAACCAGAAAGACCCATGACTGTAAGTCTGGCACTGGTAATTACACTGGGTTTTAGCTACTGATTTTCAAGTAAAAGCAGGATAGGATAGGATAGGATAGGATAGGATAGGATAGGATAGGATAGGATAGGATAGGATAGGATAGGATAGGATAGGATAGGATAGGATAGGATAGGATAGGATAGGATGGGATAGGATAGGATAGGGTATTTTGGTATTTGGGAGCAGTAGTCCCCAAGTATCTCCAATGCTGTGCCACTATCCCAGCTCTGGCTGCAGTGCTCTCACAGCCTTGCTCTCCACTCCCAAGCTTTGCCTATAACCCACTGGGCATAAGGCATTTCTACTCATGTCCTAATGTTCTTCTCTGCTATCTGCAAATGATGGGAATCAAGGTGATGCTCCCAGCCCTGCATGCCCATATGACTCCTCAGTCTGTGAGGACCAAGCCAGGGCCAAAACTTTGCCAATGGCTACTGCAGAAGGAGGTGACAAGAGCCCTGGCACTTCAGACAGTGGCTTATTTTCCAGCTGTGGCAGCTGATTCCTTTTTAGCACAAAGCAAAAGTATCTGTGATGCAGCAGTTCTCCCTGGATTGTACTATGGTGTGCGCAGCAGGGATTTTTCTCCCGTGCACATTGATTTCGTGTTTGGGGATGCTGTTCGTTGCTTAGCTACTGGATGCTGCCACAGCTGAAAAGCGCTGCTTGAGGACTTGACAAGAAAGAATTGCTTCTTCAAGGGGAGGAAAAGAGAGAGGAATTATCTCCTGGAGGTACTGTGGGTACAAAGCACCGGTGGGAAGGATGTATGAATGTCAAGGCAGGATGTTACAGGTACTTCACTGTCTTAGATTTGGTTAAAAAGTAATAGTAAAAAATTTGGGGCACTATGGAAAAGAAATAATAAAAAAGAACAATGAACAAGAGCACAAAATTGCTGCAGAACCTGAACATACTTCTCATGAAGTCAACCCTGTTGGAGCAAGAAGAGGCCCTGTCCCTGGTGGTACCATTACCATTAATGGTGCTGCGCCAGCTCTGTACCTGTAGGCAAAGTAGCTTCTGTGCAATTTGCACTGCTTTCCATATTAATGAAGTAATTGGGGGTTGGAATTATTTTTATTGCTAATTACATTGGTTTATGTGCTTCTGGTCTGCTTCAATAAGCATTTAAGAAGAGAGAATTTTAATAGAACATTAAGTAATACGGAGAATTAAACAAACAGCTTAGAGTGATAGAAGAGGTTTTAGCCACAGTTTTGAAGGCAATTACATTGTGGTGCTGAATGAAATCTCCCTTTTGTGCAGATGAAAGGAGGACTGTTACTTTAGGGTGGTACCTAAAGTACTGTCATCTGCCAGGAATGCTGATCCCCGGAATCACACTTGGGCTATTTGAGACATGGCACCAAGAGAGGCTGCAGGAAGCAAGGCCAGGCAGCCAGGGCAGGGCTCAGTGATGTGCTTGCTCCCGTGGCTGGGAAGTGAGGATGTGTTTGAAAATCTTTGCAAAAACACGAGTTTCAGCCCCTCTGTGCTTCTGCTGTCGCCTGCAGACCAGGCTGCTCCCGCCTCTCACAGCATAGCCGGAGTGAGAAGCTAAAGAGATTGAACCTCAGGCTCTCAGCGTTCCTCAAAACCAAAGCCAGAAAAGCTGTTCCAATTATTTTTTTGCAAATGCTCTGTATGTGGCACACACACACGCTGATACCTCCCGAATAGTAGCTTTGTTTCCCAAGCTCACATGATGGTTTAATCTAACTGGTATGTGGAATAATATATGGTTTATGGATCATATATGGATGTGCAAAAATTCATTTGCATGAAAATTATGGGGTAGAGAACTCACTGTTTTCAAACAGCACCTAAACCTTGGTTTTTTCTGTATTTACTTACTTGTCTATATACTGTCTGAGTTGCCTAACAAGAAACATCCAATGTACTTTTAATCATTGGTAACATCTGCCCAAAGAGAAAAGCACTGTCACAGCCCCCTGGCTCCTTCTGCACACCCAGCTTTGCCTCCCTGAGTTGGCTCAGAAGAGGCTGAGGTTCTGCACCACACTGAAAACCACCATGGGAATGGCCACACGCCTTTGGATCTGGAGCTGCAGCCAGATACCTCTCCAGGTCTGTGGATGCTTCGCTTTCATGTTTTTCCCACCATCTGCCCCCTCCACCCTGAGCATTTGTTGTTCAGTGCCAGAACTAACATGACAGAAGCTGTCCTCTGGCTCTTGTGGGAATGTGTTCACCCTTGATTTAACCCCTTAAAGTCTCAGTCCCTGTCCTATTTCCCCAAGGGAGGAGCCCAATCTTCCCAAGCATGGGTGGGATAGGCCAAGTTCAAAATCTGAGTTGATAGACAGAGGTGGGGTCATTTGGTTTCTGGGCACAGATGCCCCTTGGTGCATGGGGGATGCAGGAAAACCTTTTCATTGATCTCAGAGGATTTACTGGCAGGCAGTGTTTCTGCCTATGTAATCAGGAGGTATTTTGCAGACACGACAGCACCAGAATCCAGCTGGTGTCATGGAACTGGTTCTCACTGCCTTTGGTGCTACTGGGACAGTCCTTCAGCGACCCTGAGGGGCAGATGATTGACTGAAATACTATACACCATTGACTGACTGATAACTGCAGGGGAGAGTCAATGACAGGTTTTATTAATGCCTAATTAAGACAGATAAAAGATGACTTCCCTTGGCTAATTTTCTCTCCTGAACCTGGTCACACTCTCTCTTTCAAAGTGAGTGGGACTTAGAAAGGCAAAGCTGGTGTGCCGAGCATCACAACTGGCTCCCTTTGCCTGCTGAGCATAATCCTAGCTGGGCCTGGAGGCTGGCTCCCGTGGGGTTCTGTCCTTACAAGCAGATAAGGCAGCTGATGCAGTGCCAGAGCACATTTATTACACAGAATAAAGCTGAACCAGCAGCTCTGCCTGGCCGACTGCCCGAACCACTCCAGAGCAGGCGGGCTGGGCTGGCAGGCTCTGTCTCAATGGCACCAATACTTGAGCTGCTGTTCAAGGCTGCTTTGCCCTCCTGTTCCCAGCAAGGACTGGGGAAAGCAGCTGCATTCAGAACCTGTGCTGCAGGGCCAAGAAAGGCAGGGCATCTTTAAATGGTCAGGGGAAGCAAAATTGTCTCCTGTCACCTCCAGAATTACAAATCCCTCTCGCCACTTCCCACACCATTCCCTCTGCAGCTGATTCATTTGTGATGGGATATTTACTTGCTGTTGTAGCCTTAGTCACAATCTTATTAATGCTGAGAATTCAAGAAAAAAGCAAAGAAAAAAAGGAAAAAAAGAGGGATAGTCTTGTATCTCAGGCTGGCTGACATATCAGTAACTTTACAGTCTGACTTTCAAAACTGAGATTTTCTTCTTGAGCTCAGGCTCATGGCACAAGCTTTGGCTTAGAGCAGAGAATAGCATCATAAAATTATTTAGGCTGGAAAAGACCTTTAAGATCCCTGAGACCAAACACGGCCAAGCCCACTGCTGAACCTTGTCCCAAAGCGCCACACCTACACATCTTTTAAATAACTCCAGGGAAGGTGATTCCACCAATTTTAGTGCTTGATAACCCTTTCAGTGAAGAAATTTTTCCTAATATCCAACTTAAACCTACCCTCACACGACCTGGGGCCATTTCCTCTTGTCCTATTGCTTCTTATTTGACAGAAGAGACCAACCCCCAGCTCACGACAGCCTCCTGTCAGGGAGTTGCAGAAAGTGATAAGGTCTCCCCTGAGCCTTCTTTTCTCCAGGCTAAACACCCCCAGCTCCCTCAGCAGCTCTTCATAGGACTTATCAGTCCTCATAGATTGATGGAGTCCAAAACCTGGCAGAAGCCTCTAGGCAATGCTGTAATGAATTTTATAGAACCAAGAGTGCAGATGTCTGTATATTGTGTATGCAGTCAATTTAAAAGAGAGAAGATAAACCAGAGACATTTCAAGGGAGGATCAGCCCGCGGCACCCTCAGCACAGCAGCACTGGGCACGCCAGCAAGCCCACCCCAGAACAAAGGCAGTCACACACAGGGAGGCCAGTCCTGCTTCCAGAAACAGCAGGCAGCACGGGATATCAAGTCCTAAGAAAACACCGCGCTCCCCCAAATCAGTTCCACGTGTAGGGAATGAAGCAGAGCGAAGATTATTTGCCACAGCTTCTTTCCAAGGATGACGTAAGAGAAAAACAGTAATAAAGTTGTCTGGGAGAGAACATTTGTCACCATGCTGCAAACAACCACGACGTCCAAACTGGGAATGGCAGGTGAGGCCACACCAGCTGATGGCACTTGGTCTCAGGGATAATGAGCAGCACCAAGATACTTCTGATGCCACAGTGCCAAGGGACAATTTTGTCAGTATTCTTTCACTGAGAACACCTCGTGCTTTCATCTTAAAGCTGCAGAGCATTTTATAAACACAGAAGTTACATTTCAGAAAACAAATATTATTACCCCAGTTTCCAAAACCCTTATTCCTGTCAGTTGAGCAGTTTTTCATTTATTTTATCACATCAGTTATGCTTCATTAGTGAGAGTCCAAACATGCACTGTGAACCAGTAGAGAAAATGCACTGGATTCTGTTGGTGTCTTTGGAGAGTTTGTGTCATCCATTACTGTGTTGTGGGTAAAAAGCTTTCTCTGACATGACTCTCCTGTAATTTGAAGCCAGCAGTTTCATTTTCATTCTGAATCACCCATCCATGAGACATTTTTCTGTTAGTCTGCAGCTAAAGATTATACTAAACTAGAGCTAAAATGAAAGATCTCTCCTGTCTGAACCAAGGTACGTTTTCCTTACGCACTCATGCACAAGAAGTTGAAATCACCATGGGAAGCTGGGAGCTCCCACCAGCAAGAGCAGGGCAGGAATCACCAATCCATGTGCACCTTCTAGGCTCAAGAGGGTCTTCATGGCATGGCTGTAACCACAGATTAGGATATGTGAAATTCACTATTCAACAGACATTCACCTGGACACCAAACTAGCTCTCCTGTGCAAAATGAAACTACCTAATTTGTCCAGAAGTTTCCTGAATGAAGAAAATAACCTGAAATAAAAAGTTTAAAGTCAGCTTCAAATGAGGAGTGGGGGTAGGGGGCAAAGGAATAGGGGGGTTCAGCAAAACAAAAGTAAAATAAGTTGTTTGAACAAAATGTCTGGTTTAAACCAAAATTAAGTGACTTCATTGAAACTTTTTCAAAGAAATTTAATTTAGGCCTGTCTCTAAAGAAAATACTGCTTCAACATGAAAAGTGCTAAAGGTTCTGCCTTGAAAATGCCTAAATGAGCTTTTTTCAGTTTTTCCAAGAGTTTTTTCTTTAAAACAGCTTAAAGACTTTGATGTGAATTTCTGACTGGTATCAGTCCACTCCAAAAGACTTCTTGTGTAGAAAAAATAAAAACAATGATTCCAGTTTGATCTTTTTCCCCTGCCCTGCTCCAACATGTCCTAATCACACCACTACCATCCTGCAGCAGCAGTTTTCCCACTAGATCCTAACAGCAGGAACCGTGTGATATCCATTTCCCACACTCCCTGTCTGCCCTACACATCCGGGCAGGGGCTGTGCAGTACCTAACAGCAGGACACCTTACTCTGATTTTCCCTTAGGCATTATAATGCTTAGCAAGATTAACATTTTTGTGTGTATGTGATTAGCATGCTAAAAAAGGAGGGCAGTTGTTATTGTAGCTTTCATAAGGTTACAAAGAAAACCAGCTATTGAGTAGATCCAAATGCAACCACTGGGAAACAAAACCTTTCCATGTATTAGTCTTTCTTTTCCTCTACCTGTTTCCTGAGAAGGGCTCAAACACACCAAAACATGAGTCATGATCCTTTTGCTTCCCTCCTCCACTTTCAGTTATTTTTCTCCTACAGTTGCCTAATTAACAGTTTCTAAGCACAAAAAAGCATAGCATCGTTGCTAATTACAGACATTGTATTGCCAGGATTAAGTAAGGATTGTGAAACACTGGAAAAGTTAAAGACCAGCCCTATCTGCTTCAGTCACCCCAATGTTGTGCAATGACAATCTATATCCAATAGTAACAGGTTTTGTCGATACTCTTGAAAGGAATAGAAATGTTCTTCAAGGTGCAAGTTTACAGAATGGTGTTCGCCCTTAGAGTCGGAAGCAGGGTTCGGGAACAAAAGGAGGATACAGTTGGAGCAGGCCACAAACGAAGACCTTCAGCCTGGGAGCTGCAGCCCAGGACTTAAGTCCATGATTTTGCAGATACAGTCATGATGTCCTAGAAACATAGAATGGTTTGGGTTGAGAGGGATCTCAAAGATCATCTTGTTCCAACCCCCCTGCCATGGACAGGGACACCTTCCCCTAGACCAGGTTGCTCAGAGCTCCATCCAACCTGGTCTTCAACACTTCCTGGGATCCAGGGGCAGCCACAGCTTCTCTGGGCAACCGGTGCCAGGGCCTCACCACCCTCACAGGGAAGAGTTTCTTCCTGACACCTAATCTAGACCGGCTCTCTGTCAGTTTGAATCCATTGCCCCTTGTCCTGTCACTCCAGGCTCTTGTCAAAAGTCCCTCTGCGTCTTTCTTGTAGGCTCCCTTCAGGTACTGGAAGGCCACAATTAGGTCACCCCTGAGCCTTCTCTTCTCCAGGCTGAACAACCCCAGTTGTCTCAGCCTTTCCTCAAAGAGAGCTGCTCCATCCCTCTGATCAACTTGGTGGCTTCCTCTGGCCTCACTCCAACAGCTCAATGTCCTTCCTGTGCTGCAACTCCACATCTGGACACAGCACTGCAGGTGGGGTCTCACCTGAACGAGGCAGAGGGGCAGAATCACCCTCATCTGCTGCCCACAGGGTTTTGGATGCAGCCCAGGACACATTTGTCTTTGTGTTCTCAGTGCACTTGGCCAGGGCATGTCCAGCCTCTCCTCCACCAAGTCCTTCTCCCCAGTGCTGCTCTCCATCTGTCCATCCCCCAGCCTGAATTGACACCAGGGCTTGCCCTGACTCAGGTGCAGCACCAGCACTTGCTCTTGTTAAACCTCCTGAGATTCCTGTGGGCCACTTCTTGAGCTTGTCCAAGTCCCTCTGGACTGCATCCGGTCAACTGCACACTCAGCTTGGTGTCACCTGTAAACTCCCTGGCAGTGTTGAGGGGTGCCCCAAGCCCAGATGCCAGATTTGGAGATGCCAGCCCTGGAAAGGCTGGCCTTGGAGCAAGAGCCCCAGTGTGTGAGCAGGCAAGGTCAGCTCAGCGCTGTTCCTGCACGTGCCCTCAGTTTGGATGCTGGCGCTACCAGACATCCCATCCAAGTATCCCTCACTACATGGTGAATTACACACAAGCATGCCAGGAGTTTTGCAAAACCATGTCAGTCATGCTTGAAGTTGCCAAGTATTTCTGGATGCCGTGGTTTCGGCCCAGCTGGCAACCAAGTACCACGTGGCCACTCGCTCCCCCCGCTCCCCACTCCCCGTGGGATGGGGTGGAGAGACAGAAAAAGGCAGAACCTGTGGGCTGAGATAAAAACTGTAATTATCAAAATAAAATATTATTGTAGTAGTAATAATAATAATTATAGAAGTAGAAGTAGTAGTAATAAAAGGGGACATAAGAAAAAGAGAGGACTAAAACCCAAGAGAAAAAAGTGATGCTTCATCAGTTTGTCAACAACATCATTCTCATACTAAACACAAAACACAGCACAGCTGAGAGGAAGAAAACTAACTCCATCCCAGCCCAAACCAGGACACCTGATAACAATTCTGTGCATTTGACCACCACAACCAGGTAACTATTATTTTTGTGGTGAAGTTTACAGCTTGCTGGGGGCGGAAACAGCAGTTGCTTGGTTCATTTTCAGTGTACAGCACGTTTAAATCCCAATTTGATATGTTCTGCACCATTATGTCCTCCAAAAGCTGGCAGCATCTGGAACCCAAAGAAATGCTGAACCAGCATTACAGTGCCCAGGACTGCCAGATGGCATCAGCACTCCTCAGAGGGTCTTCCAAATGAGAAGTTTTGCAGCAGGAAATAGTCCCAAGTAACAAATCCCCTCCCAGTCGACAGTCTGGGATGCCCAATTCTTCTAAGCAATGTATTAAAATGCTTCAGAAATTATTATTATTATTATTAATCTATTTTTTTTTAAATGGAGTTCAAGTTGAACATTTTGGTTTGGATGGAGGGGAGCTAAATGACAGCAGAGGTAAATATTGAAATAAAAGTATATTTCATTTCAGTGGCAATGGAAAACTTCATTTTGAAAGTCTGAAAGTGAAACAATGCCTTGGTTTTGTTATTTCCTCAAGCAAAGCAATGCAGAAATCCATCCAAAAGCTTAAGTGATTCCATTGCCCTGAAATTACAGTTGTAAACTGAGAGAAGAAATAACAAATTCTAGGTATTCCTTGGCAGTAGTATAGCAAGGAACACCAGGCAGAGCAGTACGTGCCCAAGAATCACTTGGGACTTGGTTTCAGGGTGAGAGGAACAATGGATTTCACTTTTCTGCTCTTCTCTCAGACGGGCACTGTCAGTCAGAGGGAGCAGCAGATGTCCAAGGCCACACTCCAGGTCGCTGTTTCCAGTAACTGGGAACACCTGAGCCTGTGATCTCCATTCTCAGTTGGTTATGGGGTGCTCCTTCCTGGGAGGTGGATTTGCTGCTGGCTGCTGCTCACACACGTGGTTGTGGGATCAGGGTATGTGAGCGTGGGTGTTCGTGGTTCCCAATGAGACCAGTTTGGGATTATTGCCTACAAATAGTTGTGGCTTGGAGCCCTATGTGCTGTCACCATTTGGGTTTTGACTTTTGTCAGTCATTACTCAGCTCTGACAAATCTATATAAGAAAAAGATCCTTTCACTAAAACTGATAAGATATTAGATCCTCTCATGTTCAAAGACAGCTGACATCAGGCATGGATGAATAGGCCTGACAGTGGAATAAAAAGTTATTTGCCTTAACCAAACTCTCTTTATGGGGAGAAATATAATTCACTAAGAATATGTAGCAGATTGCTCCAAGTAACCGTAAAACTGGGTGGCTGGCAAACCCTTATCTGAACAGCTTATCCTCACACTGTTTCCATTACTCTGGCTGGGTAGGCAAGAAATACCACAAGACAACATGTTCCCTGGGAGAAACTGAGGGTCCTAACCCATATGTCAGTAACAATCATAGAGATGTAGGGCTGCCTGCCATTTGGTAAATGCTGATGCTTTTTCAGAGTTGCTGGTTTGGCTACTTTGTGACTTTTTGAAATATATTTATGTATATATTTATAAAAGAGGGTAGCTCACTTTCAAAAAGCTGAGATATTATTATTTAAGATGATACATTTTGGAAAAATCTGCATGAATTTTAATTGCTGAAGAAAACCAGAAAGTGTATTTTTGTCCTGAAATCCACCTCTCAGTGCTGTCCCTGCCTGGCAGAAGGAAGAGTTGCACAGGAAAGCAGAGTTTCATCCACATCATTATTGCTCATTTTTGTTTTCTCCCAGGTATGAGGCAGGAAAAAACCCAGCATCAGCCTCATACATTTCATCCCTGTGTTTTCTTTGCATACTGCATTTCGGAAGCCAAATGATGGATTGTACATTCACACCAAGGTCACTGAGCTGTTCCCTGTGCCTAGGGAAAAGTCTGTGAATTCCTGTTCCACCTCCTCCAGCAACCCATCTCTTCTAGCAGTAATAACAACAGTGATGGGCTGAAGTTCACCTTCATGGTGGTTGGAGTGAGGTGTGAGGTGTCTGTCCCATCCTGTTTGGGTGACAGCAGAGCCAGTGCCTTTAGGGGCAGTTCATCCCTGTCTCACTTGTGAGCCTGAGTTTCACATCAAGCATTCACACCTCTTTTTTTTTTTTCTTTTTTTTTTTTTTTTTGTCAAATAAACTGGGTTGAAAAGTTTAGAAAAGAAAGTATTTATTTTAAAGGCATTTTGAATGCTTCAAAAACCAGTATTTAACTGCTTGGGCATTTCTCCCCACACTGTGTGTTTCTCTGCACTTATGCCTCTCTGGGAAAAGTTGAGACAGGTGGGTTTTTTTCCAGAAAAAAAATAGTAAAAGAATAAAGGGATTGAAATTCTACTCTTCCAGTAGTTTACAAGTGCATATTTTTCATTATATTGAAAACCAATAAGTATAAAGTTATTTTTAATCTCTTCTGGAATAAATCCATTTCCAGAAGCTTGGCTGGCAAAAGCCAATGAGTCAATTTGCACCTAAAATCTTTCACTTGCTCACTTTCGTTCCACTTTGAGGACTGCAGGAGAAATTCAAGGTTACCTGATGTATGAGCCTGCTTTTGGTGTTGCTTGTTGTTACTGAATTTAGAGCGCAGGAGGCCCATGGCTGAGGCTCCCTTTCCCCTTCCTAACTGTATTATGTTGTCATTCAGCTTCACAGCAGGGATACAAAACTCTCCTCTTTTGAATTACTGGCATGTCAGTAACTCACTTACCACATGCTGCTTCCTGAAGGAAAAATACCCTTCAAACCCCATCAAATGTACATTTTCTTTGATATGGACAACATTTCCAAACCCTTATTTCAGTGACAGATTAAGTCATTCGTGCAATGACCTCTGACATGAGCATTAATACCTCGGTCCTTGCTTTCTAAATGCTTGTTCACTCACTTTGCCACCAATGTTGGTGACAGCATCGAAATATCTAAATATCCAAATGCATGAGAGGGCATCTGAGCATGTAGGACTGCTTCTTCTGACCTCCCTCCCTTGAAATTGTTCCTTTAAAAACATCTTTCCATGTGCTCCTGGATAAGCCTGGTCAGGTTTGATCTGTCTGTGAAGCAGCTTGGGCTGGGGACAGCAGGAGGATGGGAAGTCACAGGGCAAAGGGTGCTCAGAGTGTACTTGCCCATCACAGGATTGAAACCGTGTCTGTAAATCACAGGCACTTTTAATAAGCTCTTGAAAAATGAAATCCCTGGCACTGAGTCTCCTGAAGGGAGCTGCATCTCCCGCAGCAAAACTGGAATGTGTCATCTTTTCCCTCTGCCAAGGTACAAAGGAGAAGGACAATGCTCCCGACTCCCCGCGCAGTGCAAAGGAAACTGTACATCTCTTCCCATCAGCAGCCACGCCGAGATCCACTGGCTGGAAAAACAGCTCCACTGCTTCTTCTCTCATTATCCTCCAGAGAGTCATTGTTAAAAATATTTAGCTTTTGATGTATCTGCATAGATTAGAGGCAGAGAAGCCGCTGACCACAGGGGTATACACACAGAGCTTCCCTGTTAACCACTCACCCTGCATCTGTTCCAGAGCCACAAAGCTTTGCAGTCCAGGGCTGAACTCAGGGTGAGCAGTTCAAACAAATCCCAAATCTCCAAGCTGAACTCAGTCAAACTGCTGGGTTCATCTTCCATATCAAAAGCATACATAATTATGGAGATAAAGGAATACACGAGCCCTGGTGTACTCAGAAGGCTGGTGAACTTTAGCCTTCACCTGGAGATGGTTCTCCTTTGCTTAGATCTGCTTGGGAATGACATATTTGATTTTTTTTTTTTTAATGAGCATTTAGAAAGCAGAGGCTGCATGGAGCTGCTTTTCCAAACAGATTCATTTATCATCATTTCCTGAAGAACCATTATATTGCTTTGTGTTACTCAGAACTACAGTTCGCAAAATGAAAGAGGTACCTTATGGAAAACTAAAATCCTCTTGGTCATGCTCCGTGTAATACCATGCACCTACTAAAATTAGCAGCAGCTTCTTCCTAAGGAAGTTTTAGAAGGGGAGCAAAAATACTTGGAAATGTTTTTCCCATGAAACCTGCTGTGCAGCCACAGACCTGAGCTTCTAATTTATTGCAGACCTCAAACCATGCTGGGGTCCAAACTAAAGTCTCAAACGCTGCTGCGAACAGTTCTTGCAGCCTGGTATGGGACACAAATCCTATGTTGAAAGACAGAGTACAGCTTTGTGTCCTTCAGATACATGACAGGCTTTCCTCCTAAAAAAGGCACCTGAACAGAGGGAGAGCAGCCTCACACCTGCTGAACCCACAGGGATGTGGATAACCATTGACAGGTTTGGGGTCACATTGCTTGACCTCTCCACTTTTCCTTCTTTTAACAGAAGGCGAGTGAGCCTGAGGTCCTTTTGTAAAGCACTGCTTTGAACAGGTAACTTCAAAATTAAGGCCAAAAGAATGGAACCTCTCTGGGTTTTGTGTATACTTCAACTTGTGAAATAAATATTTTGCTAACCTGAGGCTGAAGTAATTTCCCTTATGTCAAATATATATTTCTTTTGAAGGAAGTGGTTTGTAAGTGTTCTGGCTGCAAGGGAGGAGGAAGATATGCAGGTCCAGAGCTGTTTTACTGCTGCCCTGTACCTCTGCAGCACCTGGCAGCCTTTGGTAGGGCAAATACCCTTTTGCTGGGTTTGGTCCACTCTCCTGTTAGCAGTAGGAATACTGCTCAGAAAGAATGACACAAAAGGTTTGGTGCAATTTAGGAGTCCTTGGGTGAATGTTTGTTTACCGTGTAAGGAGAGTCAATAAATTACAGTTGTCACTGGCTGGGGGGTGCCAGAATGCTGCTCAGAATGAAAGCACCCCAAATCCACCTGTGGGCCCAAGGCACTGATCAGGACAGACTCGGGTCTCTGAACACACCTTCAGGCACAGGGCTGTGACATATGGTGGGCGCTGAGCTGTGACAGCACCGAGGGGTCTGGGAGGAGACACATGACAAAACCCACAGCCTCAGACAGCGATGGAACCATGCAGGCATCGGTCAGCACAAATTCTGCATGCTTCAGCTGCTGAGGAACCACGGCCAGGCTGTCCCACAGAGCTGAGCACAGCCAGCCCCTCACCTGCAGCACTGCCAGGAACACCCAGGATAGAAGCAGAGGAGCAGCCTTTGCCAACTGCCCTGGATGCATGAACAGTGGATTACATTAGATTTTGTGGGGATTTTTGTAATAAAAATGATATTAGATTTTCTCATCTAAAGGCTAGAAATCCCACAGAACACCCGAAGGAGAAACCCCATAGTTTTGCCTTTCATTTACTGGCCAAAGTACAGTCTGGATAAGATCTGAGCCCCCAAAAATAAAAGGCAAAATCTTGCACAGCAAAATCTTGCCAGCCTCTGCTTTGCAGGCAGGTACTGGCCTCAGCCAGCTCACCAAGCCAGGTGCCCAGCCAGCTGTGACAGGAGCTGCTGCAGAGCTTTTCCCACCAGGATTTCTAATTAAAACTGGAAGAATAAGAATACTAGTTCAGCAAAAGCAGAAAATCATGGACAAAATTATTATTATGTGCAAGAGATGCTAAGAGCATTTTTGTGCCGCTGGTTCAATGCACTTCTGAGCTTGCCATGCTGCTGGAGAGCTGCTTCAGCCTGTGGGGCTGGTATTGGGATGGATGATGTTGGGGGGATGGAAGCCACTCAAGTCATCTGGCTGCGAAATCCCCGTGCCTCAGTGTCCCCACCTGTGGAAAAGAAGCACCATTTCTCCAGTAAGGGCTGTGAAAAATCAAGCAGGAAAGGAGAGAAGGTGCCCAGCTTCAATAACACAACCAATGCTCAAGTACAATTCCTGCCATGCCTGTTCAGCAATCTGGCCCTGGCTGGGCTCATCCTCAGAGGATGGGAGCCTGAGGAAGCCAGGCAGCTGCTGCTGCTCCTGAGCCTTTGTTTAGTCCTCATGGCATCACCTGGTGTTCGTAAGCAAACACGAATGTCAGAGCTGCCCTCCAGCATTTAAGCAGTTAATCACTCCCACTTAGTATGCCAAAGCACTAATTTAACTTTGGGACCCCCTCTGAAAAGCTTGATGTCGTGCGTGGCTTGCAGGGACAGCAGAGCATCACTCAGGTCGGTGTTCCCATTCCCACCGCACTCCTCTCACGGAGCCGGAGCTACCTGTGATCCCCTGGGGCATGGCAGCTCTTTAGAGCCCAAGGGTTTGGCGTAAAGCCCAGCCTGGTGCCTCTGACACAGCTGTTCTGTCTCCTGCTACGCTGGCAGAGGGCTGCATGCGTGGCTCTCGCTGTATTCACAGCATTCCTGTGTTCCCCACAGCCCTCCCAAAGCTTGTTTGCTGTGTGGAGCGTGCGCCTCTCCTGAAGGGTGCTCCAGTGAGGTGCTGCAGGGAAAATCTGAAAGCATTGAGGGGGAGTGGTGGAAGAAAAGCAAAGTGTCAATGCAGAGGGATCCTAAGGGATGTGGGGATTTCAACAGAGAACAATTCAGCCTGCCCTGGACACACACACCCTCCCAGGGACAGAGAATGTTGGCAGTGTTACAGCAGCTGTGACTGTAAGCCAGGCTCGTGCTGCCATCTCTGTGGTGGCAGCAAATCCACCCTGACCAGGCTGCCCAACAGCCCTCCACCCATCTATCCCTCTCTCCACGCCTGTCCCCAGTCTCTGGATCCCAAACTCCAGCCCCATCCCGATGGGTTTTAACATGGTGCTGCTGAGATCTGCTGAAATGCTGAATTATGGCTGCCTAAAGCCTGGGTGCTGCTGAGCCAGGCCTTGCAAACTTTCCCCTTTTAATACTTGACAGAAAATGGCAGTGCCTCCCCTAAATGGACCAGGTGCATTAGTGCATTCAGTGTATGCTGAACAAGAGTGGCTAAAATTGAAGCTCTGTCAGTTTTTTCATTACAAACTGTATTGTTGGAGCTTTACTTCTCAGCTGCAAATGGCTGTAGGCTGGAACTTGGCAACATGGTCTCCGACAAAAAGAGCATTTTTGTTTTCTGAACCTTCTTTTTTTTTTAATGCCCATTTTTGCATTATGCATAAACAGTGTGCTGCTGCTGGAGGTGCTTTTGCCACCCTTATGGAATGCAGGAGAGCTGACAGTCTGTGTTTAAAGGTGAATTTAGTAGTGCAGGCTTGTGGCTGACCCCTGCATGATTTTAACATAGCTTTAGGAGTGTGAAAATAGAGCTATGGGCTAAACCCACCCTGCCGAAGGAAAAGAGCAATGAGATCCTCCTTGATGTGCTATAGACACACGGTGGCTGCATGTGACATGTTTTTCTCCCTGATTTTGCTGTCTTTGTTAAACTGACAAGCTGTTCTGTGGAAATAAACACACCCAGCACAGCCGTCTGTCTGTCCAGGGCACTGAACTTCCCAGCAGGATTCTCAGCTGCGCTGGTACCTGCAAAAATCTGACTTGTGATATTGTGGGTGGCAAGCAAGTGTGGGGGGGAAAAAAAAGGGCTTATGGCAGAAAGCACCAAAGCAAATCATGTTATGGACTTTGTTGTTATTCTTGCCCTAGATTATCTCTGTCCTCTAGTGGAAAATCTCTCCCTCAAAACTGGATTCAGGCCTGGTCCTGAATAGCTCCTTGCTTTTCTGTATCATATGTTTTTTTTCCTCTCCCTTTTACTGTCAGAGGGGATTCTTTGATGCTCTTTCTCCTACAGAGTCTGTTTTCCAGTTGCTATGGCCATGAACAGCCAGAGAAGCAGGGTTCCCAGGAACCACAGAAAAATGTGGTTGGTGACAGCTTAGCACAGTGTTTCAAAGGAATAAATCAATTGTCCTGACTAATAGATCACACAGGCTCTGACACAAAGTTCAGGTCTCGAACTTCAAGCCTGGCAGCAAATACTTGGAATTTGGTAAGAGGACATATTTTCCTCCAGGATTACCTCAGTGAGTGCAGGCTGGTGAGAAATCTGCAGTCAATTTAAGAAATTTGTCATGCTTGAAACTAAAAAGCAAACATCCCAAAAGACAGAGATTTTAGCAGATCTTTGCTTTTCTCTGTGACTTTCTTTGATGTCGTTCCAGGAGGTGTGGTGGACCATTCTGCCCAAATGAACATTTGCCAGGAGCTTAAATCACCTCCGTGAGCCCTGTATGAGGTCTGGAGGCTGTTCCCTGGCAGGAGATTCAGAGCTGGGATGGATTTTCTCATGGAAGTTCACTCTGATGTTAAACCTGAATTGGACCTGGGGACTCCTGAGAGCTGTGATGTGACCAAAAGCCACCAAAATGAGACAAACTAGAGGGGCCCAGGAGGTGCCCATGAGGAGAGTTACGGTGCAGCACTGGGGCCATGAGAAGTGGCAATCAGGAATGCCTATTTCACATCCAATTGCTTGTTCCTGAATGTCGCCCACTTCAGAGGATGATGAAAGATGTGTTCCTAAGGCAGAAAGAACTCAGCCTTGTACCGGTTTAGCCCAACTCCCAGCTGGAAAAGTTTGGGGCAATTAGGCAGCCCTTGCTGTATTGTATTTTCCGCTTCAATATGAAAAAGCTGTGCTGAAGACAAATGGAACTTTTTAGTCTGATATTGCATTCACTGGAAAACATTGATTTACTTCAGTTGAAGCACTGCACAAGCCCACGTGAAATTCCCTGGTTAGAAAACAGCACACGACAATCGAAAGGCAGAGTCCCTACATTCTCAAAATGAAACATTCTGACCTGCTGCTCTGAAACCAATTCATCTTGAGGTTCACCTAGCTTTCATTTCAGAAGACAAAAAGACCTTTGCCATCTCATTCCCAAATTCCTTGCAACTTTGAGTTTAAACCAAACCGAAAAAGCAAAATTCACGTACTTGTGCATTGGATTCTCTTGTCACCTGTCAGCTTCTCCATTTCACTCTACATCTTATTACACTTTTAGTCTTAATGCTGTCCTGCAGTGATGAGTTCCACAGATGAATTGCCACATGTTAAAAAAGGATTTTCCTCTCTGCCTCCCAACTAAGAGCCTGCCTTGAACTTCAAAGCTGGTTTTGTCAGTGTATTTAAATAAATTGCAAGCTTGCAGTGATACACACTCATCTCAAGGTTCACAATAAGCATGCAGGAGCTCAGACTTAGGTGGTTGCATGGGTCTGTGCTTTAGATAGCTGAGAAAATGTCTGATTACTCTCTGTTCCAATAAATTGGAATGCAAACCTCAGGTCAATCTCAGAGCCTCAGTGTGAAGCAGGAGCACATCCAGCTGACCCACAAAAAAATCCCTTCTTGGGCCACTGCACTGTGCTGAAAAGGGGAAATATTTGCTAGTGAACAGCAGCTCAGAAACAATTATTTTCTAGTGTTACCTTCTCTACTTGGGCCATTTTCTTGTTTCCTTCTGCTGTGCCAATGCCTCTGCTCCACTGTGGCCTGGTTCTGACTTGGGGAGCAGCAGGCATCCTGCACATCCATTTGTGCAGAGCTGAATTTGGATGTCAGCAATTTGTTATGGATACCTCCTGCTGCATGATAGGGATGTTTTCTGCAGAGTGACAGCTGAGTAATCTCTTACTGCATGTACTGCAGATTAAAAAACCTGAAAATCCCCAGTCCCTGAAGACTGCAGGCAAGCAAACAAAAGGAGACAACGATCAGCTGGGACTCCAGAGATAAACTTAATTATTTCCTCGTGGTTATTAACAGCTTATTAACCCAAATCTAATTTTATCATTGCAGGTAGAATTTTGTATGAAACTGTTTGATGAGCAGTGACAAAGGGTTCACTCCCTGCCACACAGCCTGCAGCACCCTTGAGAGAGCAGAGTAGTAAAATCACAAAACTCCTGCTATGTGAGAGGGTAAAAGATTACTGTGGGAGGCATATAAAAAGAAGGGAAATAGTCCTATAAATGCACAGACATTTGCTTTCAGAAGGCCAGAGTTAAGGATATTCTCTAGGAAGCCAGAGCTAACATAATATTACTGAGATTTTCCTCTGCATTGAAGGAAATGTATGTATATATACACACCTATACATGTCTGTATTTATATATATATATATATATGTTTGGGTTTTTTTTTCATTTGAAGCTACAAGAATGATTTCCCATCTTCAGTTATTTAGGAAGAAATAGTCCCTGTGACTTAGGACAGAAGGGCTGCCTGCTCTTTAATCATCACAGCTTTTGAGTTTAACATGAAAGCAGCAGCAGCCAGAGCTAGCCAGGCCAGCCCCTTCCTCACTTCCCCATGTCACAGTGGCTTCCAGGCAGAAGGATGCAAAGCAGTTTCTTTTTCTTTTTTCTTTAGTGCAAATAGGTATAATACTTGGGCTTTGAAATAACTAATTACCCTCTCTTTGAACCCTCTCAAGGGCAGTTTTAAAGAAAAGACAGAAGATTGCTGATAAATCCATATTGGATAAAGGAAGAAAGCAGCGAGGAGTTGAGGCCAGAAGTGTGCCAGGCAGTGTCACGTCCCTGCCACCTTGTGACAAGGCACTACAACTGCAAAACCCCAAAGCCTGCAAGCCCTGGAGCTGTCAGATGGTTGGACCTGGTTCCCTTCCCGGATCCCCAGAGGGACACACGAGGGCAGGTGTCCATCCCCAAGGGTGCACACAGAGCCCCGGGCAGGGATGGAGTCACTGACTGCTGTCTGGGGACAGGACCCTCCCTGCAGGTGACAGTGGCTTGTCCTCTCCCTGTGGGATGGGCACCTCCAGTGTCTATGACCAGCCTGATTTTGCCAACATCCAGGTGCTGTGTTAGAGCTGGAGGGGTCAAGGCTCTTTAGAACCATAGGATCCTTTAGGCTGGAAAAGCCCTCTAAGGTCATCGAGCCCAGCTGTTCCCCCAGCACTGCCAAGCCCTCCACCAAACCAAGTCCCTAAACACCAGACCTACACATCCTTTAAATGTCTCTAGGGATGGGGACTCAGCACTTCCCTGGGCAGCCTGTTCCAATGCCTGACCGCCCTTTCAGTGAAGAAATTTTTCCTAAAATCCGGTCTAAGCCTTCCCTGGCGCAATTTGAGGCCATTTCCTTTTGTCATATCACTTCTTACTTGGGAGATCTCGTTTCTTAAAACTTACCTGCTTGTTACCTAGGAGGTCTCTGGGCTGCCTGGATGAGAGGAGAAATAACTCCCAGCACAGGGAATGGAAGCTCAGGGGTTCCCACACAGAGGCAGGGAGAGCAGTGGTCCACAGCAGAGCTCAGATATCAGTTTTCAGTGGTTGGCTCTGCTTTTCCTCCCAGGCAGATCTCTGCAGAGTGCTTCAAATTTGGCTGTTTAGGAGGGGGGAAAAATAGGTTAGCCAAGTTTTTCATCCAGACTTATCTGATGTTTTTGCCTCTTCCTGACTTCCTTGTGCTAAGAAAACAGCTGCCTTTGGACTTCTAGGGGGAACTTTTATGTAATGCCTGAAAAGGAACAACAGAAAAGTGCCTTATTTTCAAAGAGTCAGCCAAGAAGACACATTATTGCAGCTTCTCCATCCCCACTGCATGCAGAGCTATGGCACCAGGCCAGCTCTGCTCCTCCTTCAATTTGTTTCCTAATCTGCTGGAAGAACTGAAGGCTCCTTTGGTTTTCCATTGTTCTGGTTTTCCTGAAAAGGACCTTTTAGTGCTGTTACACCTCCACAGAAAGGGCCTTCCTGCCTCACACACTCTGTGACACAAGGTTACACAAGGCTGCAGCAGCCTCTGCTCTGGAGAGGAAGGGTTTTCTTCCTCCCCTGGCACCTGGCTGGCACAGGGAAGCTGCAGCTGCCCCATCCCTGGAAGTGTTCAAGGCCAGGCTGGATGGGGCTTTGAGCAACCTGGTCTGGTAAAAGATGTCCCTGCCCACAGCAGCAGGGTTGGAATGAGGTGATCTTGGAAGTCCCTTCCAACCTAAACTATTCCATGATTCTATGAACTTGATAGAGCTGGGCACACAAACAGATTTGTGCCTCTGATGCTGTAAAGGATAATAAGTTGTCTGTGAGACAGAAGTGCATTATCTTCCTTAATATTTGCTTTGCAGAGGTGCAAACACCTGAAGGAGGAATTTTTCATTGCAAAGGTCTCTGTTGGCAGCACAGGACATGGACAAGGTCACAGGGACTGTAGCCAAAGGAGGGGACTGGCAAATTTCATAGACAAATGATAAAGTGCAGTTGAAAGAATTATTTGTTCTGCTCAACACCCCTTGGCTCAGCTTTCCACAGACCCTGGAAGAGGTCGGTTTCACCATTGATGAGAAGACAAAATGTGTGGTTGTACCCAGAAGTAACCATGTGAGAAAGGAGGGAAGAGGAAAGAGGTTCTGCCACTGCTGCTGTGAGAACATGGGGTAGAAGTCAGGGGATCAGGGCTCAAAGCAACTAAAGGAGATGGTTATTCCTGAAATGGCTTGGAGGCCTATGGAAAGCATTGCTGGAGGATGGGGTGGACACAAACAGCTTACACAGGCTCAAGAGGAGGCTCAAAACCACCTGGAGAATTAATCTGTAAAGGTCACTAAGTACATAAAAGCACATCCCCATCAGGATATTTTTGAATGAAAACTAATTCTCCAAAGAGGGAGAAGTATTATCTGTATTTGTCCTTTCAAGCTTTCAGGTTTGATTTTAGCTATCACAGAGTTTCAAAACATTTTATTTTAAAATAATAAATAGTATTAAAATAGCATTTTTTCACTATTGCAGAAATAAAAATTGCCAACAACAAGACCATGTCTTCTTTATGGAGCAGAGCCACAGAAATCTGTGACAGAAATTTTACAGGACAAGTCGCTCCACAGTGAGTACAAACTTCCATGTGAGCTGGCAATTCAGCTCTTCCACATCAGAAATCTAACTAGGACAAGCCAACCTGGGGCTCCACGAATGGCACGACAATAAGAGACACATTGAGGACATGCCTTAATAATATCATTACAATTTCCACATCAGATAGGAGTGTGGATGGCACAGTGAGGAGGCAGATTCTGTGCTCTCCCATGCTAGAAGTCCCCCAAGCTACCGTAGATGCTTGGGGTCTGTGTATGTAGGTTTTGAAACTGAAGATGCTTAATTCTGCTAGTGAAGGTTAATAGAGGTTCTTTAAATAAAAAGAAAGCGTGCAAAGGTGCAAGTTGTCCCTGTCCCCATGCTGAGCCAGCTGGAAGCCAGTGAGCACAGCCAATGCTGTCTTGGGCCTGGGCTAAGTTGCTTTCCCACCTTCTCCACCAGGTAAAGTGGCACCAATTCCCTGCGCTGCCTGAAACAGCCCCTGTCACCCCTGGCCGGGGTTTATGCCCTAAACATCCCGGTTCTGGAGTTCAAAGGAACACTGCAGGACAGCTTTTAGGCAGTGGAGGTGTAGCTCAGAGACAGTACAGTCATAGGTCCTGTTATTCTGGGTTTTGCTGGGGGAGGATTCCCACCCCACCGGCTCCTCCTTTGAGCAGACACTTTAAAGCCCTGTCAGCAGCAGCAGCAGCGACGTTTCCTAAACCCGTCCCGCCTTTGTTAGCACCAGCTCCGGGCCGTGTAATCCTGCGAGCTGGGGGTGATCAGCCACCAGCCACGGATTTAACGCCACGGCAATTACACCTCGCTGATTAGACTGGGGCCTGATGACACGGAGTTAAGAATGCCTGCGGCAACCGGCGGCTTGTCTGGCTTAAGGCTGCTTGCAAGCAAGAAGGGATTTCGCCTGTCCCATGATATTATGTGCTCTTACACTTTACAGAATGATGAACCACAGAATATTTAAGAGAAGGAAAGGATTTTTGAAGACTCCTGCTGAGAGGACAATATATCTGAGGGAAAAGGGAATGATATCCAATGCCTCTGAAAATGCCATAGGAGCAGGCTGCAGAAATGTTTCTCCATGATAGTTTGAGAAAGAAATAAGTGCAAACAGTGTAGAAATAGAAATAAATTCTAGATTTAATGTGTTGGGATGAACAGGATCTTTAGGACTTCCCCTGGTGTAAAAGTCTGTGTGGCCTCTGTGTGAACATGTGTGGAATGAGGATTGCTCAGCTCGGGTAACACGTCTGGGAGCACAGCAAAGCAGCCTGGTCGAGGGGAAGGTGTCCCTGCCCAGGACAGGGGGTTGGAACTAGGTCCTTTGTAAGGTCCCTTCCAACCCAAACCGTTCTATGGTGTGATGAAGCGGGAGAGTTGTAAGAGAGAGGAAGGATTAATTCCTTTGGAAGGATAATTTTTTGCCTCTCTAGTAGCAGGCTTCTGTTGAAAGAACTGTTTTGCTCTTACACTGGCCTGGGTTGAAGGTGTTTCACTGTGCAGAGAGTGGCAACAGCCTGGTGCATACATTGTTCTTTGGCAGATCACAAGGACCTTGAGGGGAAAAGCCGGTCCTAAAAAGCACAAAAAGCCCCGAGTATCTCTGTAACAGGAGCTGAACTCCCCGCCATGCTTGGAAATATCCATTAGGAATTTTTTCCAGTAGGTGGCAACAGCAGACCGGTTTGTAGTGCAAGGCCAGCGTTTGCAGGCTGCAAAAAACCTGGCTGGGCTGTACCCAAAGCATCTTCCAGGTCTGCTTCTCCCACTCCCGATATTGAGCCTACCTGCTACCCCAGGGCATTACTGTAAAATAGAATAAATCAGTGCTGCAGAAAACTGCACTACGAACTCTGGAGCTCTCAGTGTGTTTGCAGGGCTCAAAACATACCTGGTGCATTTTAAACAGCTGAAAATGATGGCTCTCCCTGAATAAACAGAATTTCTCTCCTATGTATCTTTTTGCAAAATAATAATTTAAGGGATGATCAGAGGGGGAGCACAGACAAACAAAAAGAATAAAAAAGACAGTGTTTGACTGATGTTTTATCAAAAGGTGTCTCTTCCCTGCCATGTGCAGAAGCTGGATTGATGGAACAAACTTTTCACTGCATTCTTGTCATTGCTTCTGAGCCATCTTAACCAGCTGCTCTTGGGAAGTGCTTGTTATTGCCTTGGAAAGGTGATTATCCTGCTTGAAATTGTAGACTCAGTTTTGGCCTCTGGAGGAAAGAGTTGTGCCATGGATCCCACCCAGGTGCTGCAGATGCTGATATCCGTGGAAGGATCAGGGGGACTCCACAGCCAACTTCCACCTCGCTCTGCCCAGGCCCTGGGGAAGATGTGGGAGTTATTTTTCACAATCATCACCCCTGGAACATAGTTTTTCCATCAAAATTTTGAGAGCACCATTGTTTTTAATAAATAGCAATGTTGTTTTGCCATTTGCAAGTTTACAATATGGATTAACCTTGAAGACATAACACAAGATAAATTTACAGCTGTAGGTTCCAACCTTTCTCTCCAAAATTCAATCAATGTGTAGCTTTTCCCTTAAGCTGAAGTACAGGCCAGATTCATAGACTCATTCAGGTTGGAAGAGACCTTCAGGCAGCAAATGAGCATTTAGGTGTGATATGAGGCTTGGGGGGTGCCTAAGAGGCTGTAAAAGTCAACTGATATTCTTTGGAAATAAAGAAAAAAGTGGAAAGAATTAATTCATAATGAAGGCCCTGCAGAAATGACACAAGGGACTGGCAGCAGGGGAGATGCCTGAAGGCCAAAGCTGTGCCTCAGTGTGATCTAAGGTGGGAACTTTGTGATATGCCTGTACACAATTTAGTTTTCACTGGGATCAGTGAGCAGTGGCCACTCCAGGGCAGGAGGTGTCCCATCAGCAGTGGCTCAGGAGACCTGGCTGGGAAAAATGCAGGTTATTGTCCCCAGCCACACGGCAGTGTGCTGGAAAAGGGTGATATTGGTTATCATTGTTGCTGTGTTTGCTAAACAGAGGAGCTGCTCAGTCCTCTTCACTCACCTGATGCTCTCAGTTTTGGTGCAGGTGAACACTACCAGTCTTGGGTGTTTCACCTCCCTGGCTATTTCTGTGCAGGGAACTGCAATGCTATTGTAACTTTCCTGCTCTCACATAATTCTTCCAGATAAAACTGTATGTTGAAGAGGAAACTGCCTTCTCGCCATCCTAAAATTCTTTATCACTCATGGTAACTCACAGCACACTCCCTGCATGTGTTATCTTTGTTAACACTGTTTACAAGTGCTGTGAATAAACCCAAATGCAATTGAGC
Source organism: Monarcha castaneiventris obscurior (assembly GCA_026261815.1). Lineage (NCBI taxonomy): Eukaryota > Metazoa > Chordata > Aves > Passeriformes > Monarchidae > Monarcha > Monarcha castaneiventris. The sequence continues at coordinate 5,877,762 of JAMPIT010000862.1, forward strand.
AAGTTCCTCTTTGCTCACATTTCCATGCAGGATTGGAACTATCACCTTGGAAAGGACTTTCCTCTGCCAGTGGTAGATGCAAAAGAAAAAAATCCAACCTATGAATGCCTGCCACACCACAGCACACAAAGCTACAGCTTTTAATGGGTTAGGCTGAGGGCTTTTCTGTTGTTCCTTTGCTCTTCTAATGAGGAGGACCGTGAGATGTCTTTGAACTAGCTACAGACATGAAAGATTTAGTAAACAAGATTCTTTATCCCATTTCTGGTAAGAGCTTGTCCTGACAGATGTCTTCTTCCTCCTGTGGTTTAGACCACAGTTTGATCTTTTTTTTTTCCCCTGTAGCCCCTGAAGCATTTCATAACATGATGGGCAAGGGCCCAGCAGTAATTAGACTGATTGAACACTGGAAGTGTAGACAAAAGCAGAGGTTGGGAATCACTGTTGTTCTCCAAGCTGACACTGCCAGCTCCTGAGGTCTCAGCCATCACAGCCCACGTTTTTGAGAGTACCTGCACACTGGTGTGCACTGATCCTGGCTCCTGCTGCAGCCTGGGGGCTGCAGGCTGAGATATCCCCACACAGCTTCTGTGTGCCCTGGGACAAACCCACCTCTCCCTGCTGCTGCTCCCGTGTTGTGCCTGTGGATAACAGGTTAACACGGTGGCAGTGCACAAGCTGCCAGGTGGCACCCACCTGACCTGCACTGAAGAGGAAATCTTATTTTTCAAAACTTTCCATCATGCCATACAAAACACGAAATCCTTCCAAACCTGGAAGTGATAGCCTGGCATGATGCCCCAGGTCATGTCTTACATAAAGACTTATTTTTCTCCTGCACAATGCTCTATATCCCACTTTTACAGATATTCACCAAAGCTAACTTAACTCATAACAGCCAGGCCTCTGTATGACTGCACTTAACTCTTCCTTAGCTCAACGCATCTTCCCATTCCCCAGGCTTCAGAAGCCACTGAAACTCCCATGTTTCCCTGGTGGCTGCCTGCTTGCAGCTGCCCTCCTCCCACCGACTGGGTCATCTGCCAGGCTTTCTGGCATGGCAGCCTCCAAGGGGAGTATCCGTCTGTTTGAGAGGTGATTAAAAGCCTGAGGACAAAACAGCTGAGTGATATTTTACCTCTGAAGGTGCAAGAAGTGTTAGCCCTGGAGATGTGAAGGCCACCTGGTTATGCTGAGCACACATCGTGGTCAATTTAGCTGGCTGTTCAGCTGGAGAGATCCATTTCCCTGTGCTGGAGTTGGTCGATCTCCAGCCATGCTGTGAGAAGGTGTTCTGGGGTGCTACCACTGCCTGTTCAGCAGAGGCTTGCACACCCCCTGCCATCAGCAGGAGCAGCCTTTGATGCCACACCAGTCTGGCAGAGATGTGAGTGAGCCGTTCTGGCAGTGTTAACATCACCACTGATGCCTGAGCTTGAACCCCGAATTTTGCCAGAGCAGTTCTTCCCAAATTTCTGCTAACAGCTGTACAGTGCAGCTCCTCTGCTGTTTCCCAGCTGCTAATGTGTGTCCATCCCACTGAGTCCCAAAGGATGGACTCCAGGGAGTCCTCTCTGCTGACTTGAGGGGACCAAAGGGTCTGACCTTGAATTTAAGGGCTGTTCTACCCAGGGCCAGGATTCAAGCTGATTGTGCAGTTGAACAACCCTTCCTCAGAGGGAGGTGGTTCTGAATCCCTTTACTTGCCTTGTTCCCTGAGGTTTATCCTAAAGAAACCAGGTTGCAATTGTCCCTGCTCTGCTTACAGCTTGGTGGAGTAGGTTCAGATGGCCAGTTACTGTGAGCCTTTTTTTGGTGCAAACGAGCAATTTGCCAGAAAAACTTCACATGGCAAAACTTTTATCCTGAAAGTAATTTCTAGTCACTCTGAACTTCAGAGATGTTCGATGACAAAAGTCAAAGGAAAACTAAAACGTGCAGACTGATGCACAACTACAAGGGACAGGAAAGTTGGACACTGATACTGAAATATTCAACCTTTAATCAGCAATGTTATATTTCTTTTTGGGGAAGGCAATAAGCCACTTAGGCCAAATGAAACCAACAGAGAGTAATTAAACTTGCATTTATCAACACAAATAGCCAGCACAGACATACCAGTTTATTTTCTTTTCTCAACATCTGTCTGATAAAGACCTTTTGGCTGTAATATTGACATTTTTGTGACTATTAACTCATTGGAGTCTCATCTACAGTAAAATAAAATAAAATAAACCCCTAATTTTAAGAACCAAATTCTCTTTACCAAAGCCAGTGTTTTACTGCTGTGTACTTGGGCATACTGGGCAGCTCATTTTCATTCAGGAAAATAAAATAAAACAAGCTTTCCCAGTACAAAAACCCTCTCCAGCAGCAGTGGATATGCTGGCACTAGCATAATTAGAGAGGTCAGGAATCAGGTAACACCACCAACATTGCTTTATCTTTATCAGCTGAAAAAAAAGTTAAGTAAATGCCTTTAAAAAGTTAAAGCTGCTGAGGTTAATGCATTTGGGGGGTTGAGTGTGCTTTGTTTGTGTGGTAAATTTATTTGCCAGGTACTGCACAAGCACAACAAACCATGATGTTTACCTGGAATTCATGAATATTCAGCTATGGGCAGCTTTAAGCACCAGACTGAGTTGGGACACAGTACATGGTAGTATAATTTGTTGGAATAAACTGGTCTGCTGGAGAAAAATGTTTTGAAAGATTTTAGATGTTTGGGGAAAGAGCTGGCAAAGTCTGCAAGCCAATTCCCATCATGAGGTAACCTATCATCAAACACTGGCTTCGAAAACAAAATCTGGCAGATCCGAAGTTTACCACATTATGTCTCCCAATCTGCTTTCGTAGCCTTTCCCTTCCCCAAACGTTGGGGCTGCGCCGTGTTTTCCGTGCAATGCTGAGAAAACAGAATGCTGTGCCAGCATGCTCCTTACTTTTGGTTATTTTTAAACCTCTGCAAAAGCTCCCGCTTTCTTCTGTAGCCGATGCCTCTTGTTTATGGAAGCAGTTCCAATTTACTTTCTATATGGAAAAAAAAATCCACTGCCTCGAAAGCGCTGCAAGTATCCACATTGTTCTCCTGCATTGTTTTTCTTACAAAAAAGAATTCTTTGGAACCACAGAGGCATTGAGTGGCCTCCAGTCACTCTTTTTTAACCCCTCCCAGCTCTCAAATAGTGGCTTTCAAGCAGTGACCTTTCCTTTTGTGAAGGCCAGCTCGTTATTTTGGGTTGGATTTCCCTGCCGATTGTTCTGCATTTCCTCCCGCGTTGCTCCGCGGCGAAGCTGCTCCCGCCACTCCCGCTGGGATAAGCAGGGTGAGCACCCTGTGCTCCTCACCCACAGCCCTGCTGCTCTTGGGGGGCTGTGTGTGACCATGGGGAGAGCCAGGCCGCTGGCAGCCTTTCCCAGCTTCACGTGGATGGCCAAAAAATCATCAGCTTCTCATGACAGCCACAAATCATAAAAATCCTGGCAACCGTGCTGTTAAGCACCTCATACCCGTGGTGTTAGGGCCGTCCTTCAAGTGCTCAGGAATGCAACAGCAGCTCTCTAGAGCTGCTCTCAGAGAGCTTCACCCATGAGCGTCATAGGAAGACACATAAAAACCTGACCTTTCCTAATTAAACAACTGATCCACTTCTCTGCGTGGGAATGAACACCTCGTTTATACTCTGTAGGAGTAATTGTTTGTCACCCCTACATTCTCTTTCTTGTAAAAAGCTTTTTTTTAAATCTTACAAACTTCTTGGAAGGACATGCAGAATCCATCCCTTTTCACACAGTACCTCTGCAGGACCTGAACTAGTTTGTGTCACTACAAAACACTGAACTCACAAGCAAAAAGCGTGAGACACATAGGATCCAGAGCAAGCCTTGAAATCAGTTAAAATCTCTAATATAATCTTTAAACAAATACCTTGGCTACTTGAAGCAGAGAGTCCACCCACTCCAGGTTTTTTTTTTGAGAAAGCCAAGTTAAGCTGTAAAATACAAATTCACTTTGCTGAAGGATCTCATCTCAATTTCTAGATGCTGACACTGAGCCGGGCAACAAGTCCTGTCAAAAATAAACTGGGACATCTCAAATACACTCAGCAGCAAAACATGTGCATCTTGATTCCTTGAGGACTGCTGCAGGCCTAGGAATCTGGAACTCTGAGCAGACACGCTTTGTTTCAGAAGCAACGTGATCTACTCTATTCATAAGAAAATATTCTCAGAAATTCCAGCTCACCAGGAGTTTGAAAGCTCCTCATTTTGGTCAGATTTTGGGATGCAACCCAAGTGTGAAGAGATGGGGTTTCTTGGTGTCTTGTGAACTTGGAAGTGCTGTTTTTTAGCCAAAGCCCATCTCTAGACTCTGCCCTCAACTTGCATATGCAAGGCACAGAGACAGTAAGTGGAGTTTTCTAAATACTCATCTATTTTTGAAGTTGTTTATATTTCAGAGTTCAAATTGAGACAAATTGTATTCCTTCACCCAAAATATTTGTAAAATTTTTCGCTTCTGTTTCTTTCCCAGTAATACTTTCCATCTGCCACTGGCTGCATGAAAAACCTGAGTGTCAACATTTTAAGAAATGCTTATCTATTTTTACATCTGTTTTACAAACTTCAGGTAAAGGAGAAAAAAAAGATGATTCTAATATAATCTTTTATCTTGCACTTATTTCACTGAGAGGTGTGATAGGAGGCTGAGATCCTGTGCTAGCCAAACTTTTAATGCACTATACTAACAATATAGGTAAAGCCTTAAATAATTAGAAAAATAGTAAAATAACTGGGAACAAAAAGGAGACAATGACCCTCCCACCGAATCCTTCAACCTTGGCAAACATCTACTGTGTTCAGAAAACAGAGCATGAGACAGAAGGAAGGTGACAAAAAGGAGAAAAAAACAACATCTGAAATTTCAAAATGTTTTCCGAGGATTGAAACAAGATGAAAATTTAAATTTAAGGGAAATATTTTGGTGCACCAAATACTTTTTATACAGAAGTCTCTATTTTGCAGGATAAATGTTTAAGACACAAATGTTGGCCATCTGTAACTGCAGCAGTGAGCGAGGCAGCAAGATGGAAAAGGTGTCGTGGCAAATTGCCTTGCCTCCCTCTGGAGCGCTGCATTGCAATGAGCTGGCCCCAGTCCCAGAGGCAGCAATGCCATATTTTTGTTGTGAGAAATGCAAGGTGCTCAGGCCTGGGAAAAGACCTCTTCTTGCGTCCTCACTGCCTGTTCCAGAACCGCTTCAATACCACACTTCTCACTGCATCCAGAGTGAAAAATGTCCTCATCTCTATTTCTGCTTATGGACAAATCACTTTTCCTCCTTGTGAGTAATTTGGGCTACAAATACAGAGATGAATATGCTACCTAGTGGTAAAAAGGGAAATAAATATGTATAAGTAGCTCTCCTGCTATTTGTGCAGGCTTGTGTGTGCCTGAGCCCAGGCAAACATAAACACACACGTATCTTATGCCTCCAGAATATTTGTGTGTGTTCAGTGGCTCAGTTCCAGTGCAACTACAAACACCTGTGCTCATTATAGCAAAATGTGTGGTTCTTATTTTAAAACTCTCTGAAATCTCTAAAAGCAAAAAGGCACCTGCCTCACACAAGACATCTCCCCTGAGCTTGTTTTATCAAGCAGTGTTTGTACTCAGAGTGTATGTGGCACTGCTCACTTGAGACACCATTATCCAAAAGTCCTCCAAAGCTTATTCCAAACTAACTGAAAAAAGTATAACTTCCTTCTTCAATCCCACTTTTAACCAGCTCTTAACACAGCTCCTCACCCCTTCATCGATCTGTCCCCCTGGAACACTTCTGTTCATCCCACTAATGAGAGGCAGATTGATTTCCATCATTTCCCCTTCCATTGCCTTATTGATGCCCTGCCTGTCCAGAGGGAGGACAGTCACCCTGTGGTGGCACTGACAGAGAAGCTCAGTCAGAGGACATTGATGCTCTGAGTTGCAAGGAAGTGGGGGCTATTCTGATTTACACAAATCCGTTATCTTTCACCTTAATGATGAGGACTTTTTGAGAGCTAAAGCTGAATTATTAACTGATCAGAGCTTCCCGGCAGCAGCGAGTTTGGTCTTTGTTTCAAAATGAATGGCTGTCTTTACAGAATCTGAGATTATCTGCTAAGTGATTACATACCTACACACATGGCAAAAGATTAGCACCTTCCTGCACCCCCCTGTCAGTGTTATTCTTACGTGCCCAGCCACCTCCGTGGGCCCACGCCAGACGTGAGCCGTGAGAAACGCAGCTGTTGAACTACAGGGAAAGTTAAGAAAGTGATGTGGGGGGCACATCTTTCCAGCAGTTCAAAGACTGTTCAAACAGTTCTGCTGCTTCTGCCGGTCTCTTTTTTTTCCCCCCCACATTTAGGCTTTAGTGTCTCTCTCTTTTCCCAAGGGTACATGTTAAAGGAAGTTCAACTGATCGTCAGGCTATATCCCATTTCCATGTTATTCCAGCCTTGCTTGAAGAGATGATACATTTGATAGCTTTTAGTTTGGCTCTATCACTCTCAATTTCCCCCCTTTCTCCACTTTGCACTTATGATTTCTGATGGGCAAATCTCGAAAGATAGAAACTTGGCTCCGATAAGCAACCCTATGTTTGAAGTTTACATTTCAATTTTCAGAGATCAGGGTCACAGCAACAAGTGTATGAATTTTCTGCCTCAGATTCATGGGATCTGAATGACCAAAGACTTTGGCATACTTCGGGAAGAGGAATAAGCTGATACCTGTATTTCCAGCTAACATAGTTACATTGTCCCAAAATTAAACAGACCAAGGGGATTTATTGATTTTCAGTGGCATCAGGGGAAATGAGAGCTGAAGGCATCAGAGGATTGTTTGACTTTGGAGCAGGACTCAAATGCTGTATCCCATGTAAGGGCTTTACCCTTTGGATGCTCTGGCCAGACAAGGGGCAGGGTTAGAGCTGAATGCTGTGAATGCTGTACAGGTGGTGTCCTCTCAGAAAATAAAATATGGGTACTTCCCAAATGGACCAGTGACTAGAAGACACCTATATTTTCCTCTGGGCTGCAGAGTGCACTCTCAGCTCACCCTCCCTACAAGACTGTTATTGTTCCTGTGAAAACCTTTACTGTGATTCTTCACTGACATTTGGCACCACTTTAAAATCAACTTTCCATAGAGATAGATCGACTCCAAAATTGGCCTTGACTGTATTTTCTCACTGAGAATGCAGACAGGAGATGAAAATCAAAGTTTAATCCTGTTGCCTTCTGTAGCAAAGCACAATACAATGCCTATCTGGGATGTAGCATCTCTCTTTTTATTTATCTATTGTATGTCTGTGTCTGAGACAAGTATGTTCTTGCTCTGTTTCCAAACAGAAGAGCATCACAGAAAATACTTCTGATGAACAAAACAAATATATCTACTTTTCTTGTAAGGTTTTACATCATCTAAAGAAAATCTGGCTACAGACCACAGAAAGGTCTGACTAAAACTGGGTAGGGGTTGATGAAATTTTGCTTTGTCAAAAAAGTTCTCCTCAGGGAGCTCTGAGGGTTATAAGAAAGAGACAAAGCAGTTTACAAGTTTTTAGCTCAATTTTTGCAGACCTGAAGAAGTCTAGCTGTAGGCATTTTGGGGCAGGAGCTGGGTAAACGTTACTGATGTTGGCCACTGGTATCTAAAGTAGAAACACAAATTGAATAATTTCTCCAGTGCAGGAAAAACGGGTGCTGAGCTCTTCAGAAGGTCTGGCCCAAGAAAGTTGTACAATGCAAAAAAAAAAAATGGTTTCCTCAAATGGGTGGTACGAGGCTTGGGGAATGAATGTTTGTGGAGCGCTCAGCCCCTGGTATGAAAAGGTGCTGTAAAAGTTCAAAGTATTATTGTTATGGCATACTTACTCAGCAAGGCAGGGAATATCAAAGGCTTTCTTCTCCCAGCTGGCTCGGCCTTATCTCAAGGAACTGTTGGTGGGTGGTGATTGCTCTCAGGGACTGGTGATGACAGAGCAGTGAAGGCACTCACTTTGCTTGCAGAGTTGCTCTGGGCACCCTCCTGGACCCGCCAAGGCTCCAATTCCTCCTTGGTGCTTTTTGGTGCACACACACCCCGTTCCCAGAGAAAAGCCTGGGATGAAAAGAGAGAGCTCTGACACCTGGCTAATGGAGGCACTCAGGCAAGGGCTTTCACTTGCCACTGGTACGTTGGGAAATAATTGATACAAATTGCTTCAGACATTCAAGGCTGCTGGTTCTCCTTCCCACAGGCTATTTTTAGGCCTAATTAGGCAGATGAAATGACACCAGAATTAATTTGGCTACACTCAAATGTTTGGGCTTGCTTCTTTTTTTTTTTTAATGCTTCTCTCTAGATATATGGCAAATGTCTGAATTACAAAAAGCAGATAAAGGGATTTTTTTTCTTTCCCCCCTCTTCTACTAAGCAATGTTCAAGCACTGAAAGACTTGCTCACTGCAAAACCACTTAGGGCTGATTGCTGGGGAATTTCCTCTCACCACCTTAAACCCAAAGCAAATAACAGAATATGAAATAACACATTTTCTTGGCATCAGGCTGCATGAGAGCTCCCCTGGGTCTGTGGTAAAGCAAAGGCTACCAACCCACCCATCAGAAGATAAAATACAATTAACTAATTCATTATATAAATATTTTGGGTGGGGAGATATGAATTGGCTTATCTCTATTATTGTTATCATTATTATTAGCTGCTGTTTGCTAGGACTGAGTTTTTCAAAGACTTCTTGCATGTTAAGGAGCCCAAATTCCCATGTTAAATCCCACCCTAAATTTGATGGTGATAGCTTTTCCAATCTACTGGGGAGCACAAGCAGGGGGAGAAGTATGACTGGTGAGATAATATTCATGGCTCTTATTGCCAGAATTTATGGATAAGCTATTCCCATGCTATTTGAACATAATTAATACATTTGGGCAAAAGGCAGCTCCGTAAGTGTTCTCCAGCAAAGCCCCAACCTGTGCAATGTTTTCTCAGAGAAGGAGCTACTGTAACTATCATGGAAAACGCAAAACCTGACTGCTGGCCTCCGTGGTTTTTGTACTTTCTCAAACCCTTCCAAAATCTGAACGCTTCCCAATCCCCTGGAAGAGGCAAGTCATGAACTAGCCCGGGCTTGCGGGCTCAGAGGCTGGAGATGAGCAGGGTGAAAGGCTGGCGTTGCCCAGGCCAGCAGGAGTTGTGCCCCTGAGTTCAGCAGGGCAGTGCTCTGCCCTGGCAGGGCGAGCAGGGAGAGCTCTGCCTCCCAAGCACATTCCTGCGGCTCGGCGTGTGAGTGCACGTTGGCCGTGCACCATGTGCCAGCAATGCCACTCGCCTGTCCCCCAAGGGAGGAGAGGTGCAGAAGTTGGGTTTTGGCCTCTGCAACAGGCAGGGATCGTAGGGTCAGCTGCCACAGCAGGTCTGATGTGCCGTGCCTTGATCTCTCCCGAGCCCTCAGTAACCCCAGGCTGATACATGATGGAAGGCGGCCATGAAATGGCACCTGATTGTGAGACACAAGCACCCTGCCCTGGGGAAACGGGGTCTCCACTCTCTGCTGTAAACACAGCACTAGTTCAGAGCATTCCAAACGGAATTGAGTGACAGGCTTCCCTTACTCTTATGTCACGGGCCCAACTTTTCACTGTGCCACGTCATAACTAAGTACAAGAATTTGGGTCTGACTGCAGTTCACCTTCACATAAACCAAGCTTTAATAAGTATCTGATACTTTGGAAAAATACCTCCAGTAAGTCAGCAGGAATGAGGGGTTTTTTCTCGTTATTAGTACCTTTTATGATATCACACATATAGTTCTCCCCTAATTTCTTTCTGGGGGCAACACATACATAATTTTTGGGCTTGAGTTTTTTCCTCACCTGTACCTCCTAAGCATGTCTCAGCACTAGGATGGCTGGTGACAGAGGAGTAATTAATACTTCTCAATGATAAACTACAAATCTGAGGCAGAAAAACTTAAAATATCACCAGCTTCTCAGTATCAAACTGCTCCAAGATGCATTTATTTTAGAAAATCCAGGCTGTTACCTTACCTCAAAATACCTAGCCATAATAACTACTACATGAACAAAAGTCCCAATCCGTCGAAAAAGTCATTTTAAGTATGGCTTTTAAACCTAAAATCTTCATAAGGTGCTTGCCCTATTTCCTTCCCTAAAAGGGTTCATAGTCCCTCATAATTCCTGCCTCATCACCCACTTCCCTGGCTCACATCTAAGCACCATATTCACCTTCATATCTCCACCTGTGCTTTGCAGTGAATCTTACCATGGCATCTCTTCCAGCAATCCCAGCTGGTGGTGCTGAGACCCAGCAGCAGAAAGATCTTCAGTCTGTAAAAAACTAAAAAAAAAATAACAAAGCGCACAATTTGTTAATAACGTATTTTCAGAGACTTGCAGGAAACACTGGCAACTGGTCTCTACCAAGATGATGAGCCATGAAGAAAATACTGAGCTTCCAAAAATGGCAAAAATGATACTCTCACAGGCACAACATCAAGGGAGATTTGTCCTCTGTCCTTGTCTGTGACACAGATAATGGATTCTTCAAAATCCCTGTCTCTCAGCAGCTTCATAGCAGGACATCCCTGCAAGGTCATTGTGTGAACACTAAAAGTTGAATTTCACAGACAAAAGTCACTTTTCCATAGTCTTTCAAGAAGTCTTTGTAAAAAGGGATGATGGAGAGGAGAAGGGAAAGGAAGAACTGCTGTAAACTTCCGAAAGTTTCAAAATTAAAAGAAAGTTGGAGTTTATCTGCAATAGCGTTATGTTGACAGTAGGTAATCATGCATGAAAATTTTCTTGACTTTTCTAATAGAAATTACTCCAAAGGAGTAAATGCTTTGCTTCAGTCTCATTTTGTCATGCCCATGAACATACCAGAGATGAAAGGTACCTGGCTGAATTTGGGTAAAAATAGATGGGATTTTGAAAAGCAGGAAGAAATGCCTGGGAAAAGTCACCTACATATGGTCTTAATCATGCCAATGGATAACCCCCACATTACCCTTTAAAAGGTCATCTGATAAACATCAACATTGGGCTTTTCTCACAAACCCAACACCTAAAATTGCTTCAGGCTACTGTAATACGGCATGAGAAGTTAAATTAGAAGCATATATTTGGTAATAGCACCTCTGAGAGGGACTCTTCAAAAGCCTGTGCCCCCATTAAAGGATTAGAAGTCCAGCACACATATCAGCAACTACTCTCCATCCAAAGAGAAACAGAACAGGAGACAGAAATCAGCATTTTGTTCTGATTAGCTGCTTTGATTGATGTAATGTCTTAATTACCTTTTTTCTTTTAAACACGACTGCGAACCTGCCACTGAGGGAAGTACTATAAAGAATACCACTATGAGGTAGAGCTTTCAAGCTTTCCCTTATCTCTTGTGGGTCTGGTGGTGATCTTTCCAGAATATCTGTTGGTGAGACACACAGAATAAAGCAGTCTCCAAGCAGCTGGGAGTCTTGGGTTCAATTGTTTTCAGGAGCACCCAAAATCCAAGTTACAGACTTGGACATAAAGCCATTCAGAAATAAGAATGGAGTCATTAAATACTTCTCGAAATGTTCTAATTCTGTATGAAATAATGGAAGAGATATTAAAAAAGAAGCAGGGATAATTAGAGTCAGTACATTCAAAAGCACTTCCTTTTTATTTGGGCATTTTCCCTTTTGGAAGTAAATCCATTCCATTTTCCCTGAGTGCCAATATTTTTAGGTTATCTGCCCCAAAGGCAAATAGATCTGATTGTCCAAGAAATAAGGATGAAGGCAAAGGGCACATCCTAAGGATTGAAGACTGGCTGAGAAATTGGAGGGTGCAAGATGAAAGAAATTCTCTGTCTCAAGGTCACTGATGATTTTGGGATGTCTTTAAATGGAGGAGAAAACTCCCAACCACAGTTTTTATACCTTTGGCATTTTTCTCTTGTTCCTGACTCAGAGTGGGACAAGTTCAGGTCATCTCTCTGCTTTCCAAATAGAGTCCTGAGTTATGCTCTGGCACTTGGGGGCTCTAACAAAGGGTAGATGGAAGCAGAATTCTGCTCCCATTTGGATAGCCTCTTGCAGCCAGTCAGAAATTTCTCTGCACATGAGTTTTCATGGAATTTCCTTTTTCTTTCATCCCAAATTAATCTTTTCAGTTCACAAATCAGGAAACAAAACATTCTCAGTACTGGCTCTACAACTCTTGCCCAAGAACTGATGATCAGGCTCTGCTCCTTGTCCCAGATTTCAGGATTTGATTTCTGAATCTGTTAGAGGTGAGCAGGGAATGACAGAAGTGGCCTTGCCCTCTCACAGACACAGTGACTCTGAACTCCTAAATTTTCTGTCTCTAAAGTCCTAAGTTATCCTCATGGGTTTTCTCCCCTGGACTCACGAGAGCAGTAGAGTAATTCAGTGAAATTTTCTTTCCCAGCTCCCACTGAAGAGGGGACATTTCTGAGGCCATTTTTCCTGGCGTTTCTGTATTTAACAGGTCCTGCCCCCATGGACTCCTATCTTAAGAGCGTACAAGCAGGAGCAGGCTGCTGCAGCAGGAATCCAGAAGCTGGAGCTGTCAAACCAAGCCTTATTAGATACCAATGGGGCTAATAAAAGAATGGGTGTTTGTTGTATTTCTGGCAGGGCCAGTTGCTGAAAAGCCTGGAGAGAAGGATCGTGAGACACCTCAGCTCCCAAGTTCCGATGGATGTATTTCTAGTTGATCAATCTCTCTGTCTTTGTGACTGAGCTAACTTCCCACTTCAGGCCTCTGACAGCTGGACAAAGCAGGGTTTGAGCCGTGCCTTGCTTTAAGTAAGTGTGGAGAGATGTTTTCAGTCTGACCTTGCCAAATCAGGCCCGGGCTTGGGGCATTTGCTGAGGTCCAGGGAAGATTTTCCCACTGAATTGCAAGTGGCAAAAACTAATTCTATCCACAGCAATGTGATGGAGTACTGAAGTGACAAGTGTTTGGGCAGATAGGAATCTACCTTGTGATCTGCAGAGCCTTTAGCTTCATAAAACAGAAGCAAATACTTATATATGCTGATTTGGTGGTGGTGGTGGTGATAGTTAAAAGCAAATTATAAAGTATAATTTTCAGAGACAGAAGGAATATGTTTAACCACGCAGTGGATATGTTCATGATTATCCTTCTGTATTAAAGAGATAAGATTTGGCAAGAGCAAATGTGGGCTTTGTTTGGCTTTTTGCTCTTAGGTTCTCATATTTTCTTTAAGTCCATCAGATAACGAGATGTAAAAGCACACATACAGAAATAACATGGTGCAGCAATGAACAGAATATAATACCAGACAGCAAGAGCAAATCTGCCACATTTAAACACTTTTGTGCATTTTTCCCCTCTACTTTTTTTCTCCTGCTCTTAAAACAATAAAAAACCCAATTCAAATAATAACAAACTCCCATCAGGATTTTACCCAGGATTTCCACGCCATAAAACAATAGTTCCCCTTCCTCACTTGTTACCCTGTTCTCTGTTTCTTCCCTGTAGTCAGAATTCTTGCTGTGCTAAATACTTATAATGTCACCGGCCTTTACAGGATCACTTTTTACACCTAGGACCTTTTTATTTCATATATTGCTCTGAGTATTTTTACTGTCACCATCAGTGTTGTCCTGAGACAATATTTTGCATGAGTGTGTCCCATGTTAATGGTAATTACAGTGGCTGATATTTCATAGAGGCCATAATGGGCCTTTTAAGATATTGCAGAGAATTTCCATTACGCTTTTAAATAGCAACTCTATCATAATTTTTAAATTAATAATAACAATAACAATAATAATAATAATAATAATAATAATAATAATAATAATAACAACAATATTCTCAGGCCTCTACCAAGTGTACCAACTTGTGTCCTAGATGGAGAGAGAGAAATTCATCCTATCCATGTCCTCCTTTCTCCATAGGAGTAGGAAAGGTGCGACAACAAAAAATGCTTCAAGTCTTGCTCTTGAACCTTCTTTTCAGTGGGTCATAGCTAATATTTGGGACTAGAAGAGGGCAAGCAGCCAGGCACCTTAGCTTGTACTGCTCAGTACCAGTCTGGCTCCACATTTCTATATTTTCTGGTAATCCTCAATCAGGCACAAATGCAAAGGGGAGCCTGGAATGAGTAAGAGAAAAATAAGATATCAAATCTTGCATTTAGAGGATTTAGCAAGGCGTGTAAATAAGTTATGGCATCGATATCATGACAGATTGCTCAGCCAGGGGACTGGGAATGGAAAATGAAAAGCCTATTGATTAAATAAATTAATTTTTAAATGAAAAAGTGTTTTTAGTAGATTAATAGCCTCTTACACTGAATCCAAATTTTCTCCCCTAGGCAAAGCCTTGACTTACACGTATGCTGCAACTTCTCCACTTCAGCCAGTCAAGCCTTTCTGCCTTACACAGGGGGAAGCTGTGACCCTGATTTCAAGAACTACACCATGTGTCAAAGGCCAGGAATCCTGGATTATCCTACAGAAGTCAGTTCCCAAACTCCCTCCTGGCACATGAAACAGCGACGTGTTCAAACAGAACAGTGCAAGGGGAAAGCCAAACTAACCCTTGTTGGTTGAGCACACCCTTAAATGTGTTTCTACCAGCTCCTGTGAGCAGCCTTTCCCAGCACAGTCCTCCCTTGGCTCCCAGAGAGCTGGATATTGTACTGATGTGAGAAACCTGCTGCCCCAGACAGGCTGTGTTTGCCACATTTCTGTAGAGGGAGCAGGAAACAGCAGCCCTTTTTGGGACTTCTCTCTGCAGCAGATAACCAAGACAAGCATTCAGTGGGTGGAAATGTGGGCTCAGCAGATGCGGGTTCCACATCCAGGTCTGTCCCTGCCCTCCTGCACAACATCAGGCAGGTCATTTCATGCCTCTGTATAGTGCACATAGTGATGCTGAACTCCTCTGCAAAGTGCTTTGAGACTCACTGGGAGAAAAATCTGTAACCCTCCCCAAATATTTCATGAATAACAAACTGCAGGGATGATAATACGTGAAACATGTCAGAAAAAAAACATTTAAAAGCTCAGTGCATGGCAAGTTAACAAAACATCGGTGAACTGGAGGCTCAATTCTCATAATTCTCCCTCTCATCTAATAAAATGGCTTTTTGAAGTCTGGACAAGTGAAAATGGGATTACTAATTGCATCTCGCTCATTTCTAGATGGAAAGATTAATCACAGGAGCCAGATGGGGGTTTTTTGGCCCTTGACTGATTTCCTCTAAGTGGTCAGGGACTTTAGTAGGATGTATTAGTGGGAATCACTCAGCAATACCAGTTCTGTCTGAATCAGACAAGAAAAAATCAGTCTTTTTCTCTTTGTGAGCTTAATCCTTCTGCATGTTCAACTCTTTCAAACATGGATCAGGTTGATCCTCAATCCACTATGCTGTGTTTAACTCTGGAGTCGCTTTTCCTACCTGATGACCTAAGACTTGGGAGTGGGTCTGTCTGCCTGCTCAAACCCGAGGTGGGAGAGAAGGTGTGGTGGGATTCTCCACAGCGCTGAGTTACCCCAATAAACACGCAAAGCCCGAGTGTTCTGCACCACGGCAGTGTGTGTGATTTGGCTGTGTGGAGGGTGGCTTTCAGCGTGCTTTTACATGTGGTTTGGCCATGTTGAGGCTGTTTCACAGCTTGCTTTTACATGTGGTTTGGCTGCAGCCAGGCTGATTTACTGTGAGCCTTTACATGGAGCTTGGCTGTGCTATACTGAGGTCTGCATGTTTGGGATTTTACTACCCCTGCACTAAGACAGTTCAGGTCGTAATGCTGGAGAACAATTTAGATAAAGTGAGAAGTCAAACCCAGCCTGGCACTGCTCCCTGCAGCACCATAATAAAAATCCTGGAGCACTGTTATGCCCCAGCCTCTTCCACCACAACCAAAGCGCTGCTGCTCCGGCTCCTGAAGTCAAATGTTTTCTGTTTCAGATGCAGGGGATTAGACATAAATCCTTCCCTCCATTTCAGAGGTGGGATCCAAATGGCTTCTAGCCATGTCAGCTGCTCTACCTTTGTGTGGGTTGAATGTATAGTCAATAATATATTACATAAAGAATGTGAGTTATTAAACCTTTTCTTAACCAGCAGTCTACAACCAATATTTCTCCAGGCAGTTTCAGCTGCATATATTTTAAAGTGACAAAACTCCCAGAAATTGTTATTCCTGACCCACAC
This sequence comes from Monarcha castaneiventris obscurior, assembly GCA_026261815.1. Classification (NCBI taxonomy): domain Eukaryota; kingdom Metazoa; phylum Chordata; class Aves; order Passeriformes; family Monarchidae; genus Monarcha; species Monarcha castaneiventris. Next base: position 5,894,026 of record JAMPIT010000862.1, read on the forward strand.
AAAACACGCAGGCTAAATTTAATGAGTAACTCTGAGGAATAAACATGGAAGTGCTATTTTGATGCAAAGATTCAGGCACAACTTTTGTCTAACATCAGCTCCTTTTGAAATATTTGTCTACAGATTGGCCCTTACAAACTGTAATAACTTGTGTCTGTGTAATATTAATCAAGTTAATTCCTTTCAGAGAAATAGGATTATTCACTAATTTTTCAGTCTCATTCTTCTCTCCCCTGTACATCCATTGCCTGGATCAAAATTCCCATTACCTGCAATTTTTTTGTCTTATGCTTCAAATGCTAGATGGAACAAAAACCTTCCAGGTTTCCTATTGCATAGCTGCCAGTACTGTTCTAATTTTGATTTTCCTTCCTTTTATGTGCAGTAACTTAGATTTACATGTACACAGGTTTTATATCAATTGTCTCATAACTTGTCTTTTTTTTGCCTATCAGGTCTCAAAGGAGATAAGGCTGGGAAGGAAGGTAAAGGGGGAATTACAGTTATAGTGAATTGTCTTCCAAGAATCCACCTAGAGAGACAGATATAATTTCCAGATGCTATTGCAGGACTTAGCAACTTAACAGGGCATTAGGTGTCACTTAAAACTTTTAATCACATACCAGAGACTGAGCTGCAAAAAGAGTCCAACGAGCAGAATACTGTAATAAAGTAGAGCAAATGCTACTCAATGTGCAAGTTGTCTAGAAGCAAACACGCTCAGCACATGAAGTAGAAAAGGCAGAACAAATCCTTTCACCTTTGCTCGGTTCTTGAAGCAGTAATCTGAGTGAGTCACCAGAAGAAACAAATATTTTCTGAGTGAAAATGCAAAGGAAACACTCCACCCATTCATGCATTGACACAGAGAGAGCATTTGATATTAACAATTTGTAAATGCTTCTCTGTATTCGCTCTTGGTAATTTCTGCCTTTTGGTGAAAGTGTTTTCCATCCAGTACCACTGCTGTGACCTGGATGAGTGCTGCATCTTCCGAGGAAGATGTGTGACTGAGCACAGCATCGTCTGGATGTCACTGTATTGTACCTTTTTTATTTTCCCTCAGTACAGCAAGCTTGGTAGTACCTCCCTTTCCTGAGTTCAGAGTGGGTTTGCAGAATTTCCTCTCTGAGACTGAAAGACAGATGAAAAAATAAGTTTAGAGGAGGGTCTTGCTTTGTTGTTGTTTGCTTGGGTTTACTTTGTTTTGGTTTTGAGGTGGGTTTTTTGTGGGTTTCTTTTTTTTAAACTTTATTTCTGAATTCCATGAAATAAAATTTTTGTTTATATAAATACATCTCTTTTGGTTTCAGAAGTGAGATTTTTTTTTTTCAGTTAGCATTTATAGAACAATTCAAAATTTCAGTTCAGTTTCCATAGACAGATACAAAAAAATCATAATAGAAAGTATTTTCACTGAAATTATGATATACTCTTAGTAGAAGAGGTGCACTTTAAATCACTTTTCTTTCCAAATTTTTTTTTTTTTTTGTTCAGTACAGTTCATGACTTGCCGTGTGATGAGGGGACACTGGAATTTAACAGCTCTAACCATGTTTCATTTATCTTTATAATCATGCTGTAAACAGCCCACATGGAGACACCAGGGTCATTACATGCACTCATAAAACACAGCGAGTAACACTGGCAAGGGAACCTGCACTGTCCTCTCACACCCAATTCCTGGCTTAGCCTCTGAAGATAAGAGCCAAATGAAGCTGCTTCTTTGCCTAAAAAATGGCACTGCTGGAGGCAGAAAGGCTCAGTATTCCCTGGGGACTCCAACTATGAGTTAATGCTTTCCAAACCCTTCCACATGTCGCCTGAAATGGACCCGGGGTTTCTTCACCGCTGTTATCATGTCAGTTTATATCAGTCAGGCATCTGAAGTGCAAGGATCTGTTTCCAAATCAACCACATATTGCATCTATTTGATCTGAAATTTTTACTGCCACTCGTTTATTGGATCCTCAGGAGATGGGTTCGGAAGTTTTAAGAGCTCAAAATCAAGAGTTTCAGAGTTCTCGCCCAAAACCTAGAACTTCTCATTGTTAGGTTTGTCTCCCGGCTAAGAAAAGAAGCCTCTTTAATTTGTTTTGGAACAAAAGTTATGACTTTTCCCTCAAGAGCATCATTCCCATCTACCCTTGCAGTAAAAGTGCTGGTCGCAAGTTTGGGATACTGTCAGAAGAGCTGCCTAAAACAGAAGCCAAGTTTCTTCACCTTTGCACCTTTTGTGGGTTCTGGTGTTTCCCCTGGGGGTTTTCAGAGATAATGAAGAATTGTCCCCTTCTCCTCAGAGGCAATGCGACCTCAGCTGTACTTACCAACACCTGACTCCTGCAGGCTCCCACAGGGCACAAGATGTTTCCAAGACCAGTAGGACAGGACCATGCCCATGGTATGTCTCTCCCAGTATTTCTGTTACTGTTAGCACCAGGCAGCAGGAGGGTGGACTGAGCACAGGGTATTGCTTTATAAACACCCTGCAGGCACGAACACCAACAGCTTTTCCCTTGGGAAGTCAGTGCTGAGCTTGGCTCTCCCAAGGCTGGTTCCTATCATTCCCAACGACCTGTGCTGGAGCAGCACACTTCGTGACAGAGCCAGCTGGAGCTACCTGAGTTATTTCTTTGGCTTGTTTTTTTGAAATTATTTTTTCTGCCAGCCCTGCCTCCCACCCTAATACCACCTGTGGAGTCACACTGGCAGCTGTTGGGAATGCTGCACACATTGACGGCCAACATTCCTGCTGAGGGCACAAACAGCCAGCTGTGCAAGGAAGGATTGGCAGGTTGTGCTGTTTCCTGTACCTGCTGTGAGCAGGCACCTCACTGAACTGCTCGGGCAGTCCTGAAACACGGAGATGTTTCCAGACATCTCAAGGGAAGGTAAGAGGAAGAAAGTTCTGAGAATATTGTAATGGAGACTATTGTTGTTCTCCTTTTACTAGAAGCTCCTATTTTCCTCCTTTTTCTTCTGAAAACAGACTAAATGGTAGCTGAATGACTCCTGAAAAATGGCCTCTTCCAGTTGGGTGCATCAGGAAAGACCTCAGGCTGGGATCAGGGTTCTGCTGTTCCGTATCTTTGCTAGCAAACGATGCAGGGAATGAGGGTACCACAGGCAATGCTGAATCAATCTCTCAATAAGGAAAGGACAAAGAAGATGAGAATGAAGAGCAAATTTGGCCTTGGGAGAATGGACATCCCCAATCCCTGGCAAAAATAAATGAGGATAATGCCTTTTCCATGCACTGCCGTGAGACACACAGGCTGAGATGGCTGCCACGGCATTTCTCCAGCAGCCACTGCTCCACAAATAACAAACCCCCATCCAGTCAGGGTGAGCTACTTATGGAAACTTGCCAGAGGCACAAAAAGATTATGTTTTCCTCTCCTTCTACCCAGTCAATCCTCCTGCTGGACACAACATCTCTGCACATCCACATGCAAATACATATTGCTGCTAGTGGAACGTATCACTGAATTCCATTAACCAAATATCCACAGCATTAGAAGAGCAGTTCAGCATGAACTGGTGTTTTGCACTGACCACTTAAAGTGCTATAAAGATACTGAATCCCAGGAGCTCAGGGAAAAAAAAAAAGATGCCATGTCAGTAGATGAACTCAAACTTCCAAAGCTTTTCCTATTACTTTTCAACTCATTAATGGCTCTCGATTCAGTCTGTATGGAAATGACTTCTTTCCTAAGTGCTAAACTCTGTGCTGGACCCTGCTGTTGATAGAGGAGTTTGACAAAATCTGTCTTCTCTCATTATTCCTTTGCCTACAGAACTTGAATTTGGTCCCGAGGCTAATTCTCATGTTGAAAATAAGTTCTTCACATTTCTCAGAATTGTTTGAGCGTGAAGAAGGCATTGAGAAGGGATGCCCCTGTCTACAAGGTGATTAGACCAGAGAGGTTCCTAAATTATAATCAGGAGAAGAAAGACTTTGCCATTAAAAAATGTAAAGTGTAAGTGATGAAATAGAAGAAGGAATCAAGGTAGGAGACCCAATTTCTGGAGATTCCAGAATAATAATTCATTCATTACTGGGGATAGGCCACACTGAGGGTGCTGGTAGATGTAAATTTTGACTAATATTTCTAAAAACTCTTTGTCATCCTCATTTTAATTTTATTGAAGAAAGAGGGATGCAGGAACCATTGAGCTGTAAGGACTGAGTAGGATCCAAGTAGTTACATGCCTAAATGCCAAAAAAAGTCTTCTGATCTAGAAGAGAGTCAGACTCTGCCGTTTCCCCTGCTACTTCTGGCCTCGTGGGCACTACCAATTAGCAGTTAATGGAATTGTTACTGCAACACCTGGAAAACATGCAGTGCGCCACTGGAGAGAATTTCCAAATGAAATTACGTACCTTGGCTCTATAACCAAAGAAATTTCACAGGCTCCAGGCCCTCCTGCAATGCACAACAAAATCCCACTTACTGAATTTGCTTGCAAACCACCCTATTTCTGTAACTGGGATATTATTTAGCTGGGCAATTACAGAATGATATTAGTGTTCCTCAGATAAAATTCAGCTGAAACCAAATTCTTTGTTAGTTCTGTTTTCCTCCTTCTCTAGGTTTTCTCTTTTCCTTCGATTTTTAACAGCAGTCATTACTTTATTATAAAGTTTTTCATCAGCACTTAAGCCTCAGTGCTGCAGTCTGAACAGGCAATGATCTGCAGAGAGAAAACCCCACACATGCAGAAACACTGGGGCCTGCCTAACCCAGCCGGAAAACTCCTAAGGCAAAGGAAAGAGGGAAACTAGGCAAAAAAACTGTCTATAGAAGTATATCCCGTTGGAAAATTCAGGTTTCGCATCTGCCTTGGCTGGCTTATAAATAAAACAATAAAAACAATTCAACAGTTTGCCATCCTAGTCTTACCTAGTTGCTTGGGTTAGAAATTTAGCAGCATTAATAGAGAGTTTATTTGGCTGCTGAAGAAAACATCTTTCCCATGACTTACTGGGTGTACACTCAGATGAGAACTCTGAACACAGTCCATGTTTGAGGTGAAGAGAAAAATATAAGTGCTTTAAATCTGAGCACAGAATGGCCGTGCTTTGATTTAAGATTCATGTATAAATGGATTTTTAATTCGTGAAAGCCCTAGACAAGATGCAACATGACCCTCCACAAAATTGTTCCTTGGCCTCGGTGGTGAAACTCCAGATTACGATGATTCCCATCTTGCATCCAATTTCAGTGCAATTTTGAGTGTGGTCTTCCAACAAAAATCATCATCTCAGTATGTTGTCCTGGAAATACATCTTAATAAATCACAGCCAGTATTGAGACTAAAGGGGGGAAGGGAAAATTTTTCACCAAGCTGTAACCAGAAGCTTTGAAAATTAATTATTCCTGCTTAAATCCAACTAATTTTTCTCCTGTGAACAGGCTACGTTGAATCTTATAGATAACGGAGTCATTGCTTCAATTAGATAGAAGAGTTGCATCAAATTTGATTTAAATACTGAAAAGCTAAAGAAAATTGCTGGTTTTCTGACTAGCCTTACAACAAGTAGATTTCTCAGTTGGATGTCCTACCTTTCTCACTCAACAATTTAGCCCTAATATATCATCCCTTCCTCCTGCTTAGATTTTATTTCAGTCATTTATCAATTTAATTAATAATTGGTTGATAATTGTGCAAATAATCTCTGTATGCAGACAGTCAACTCTCTTCTGAAATGGTTTAGGCTTTACATTGCCTTGGAGGAGTTGGGTTTTTCCCTCTCACAAGAAGCAGGAGTAGTTTTTCTGTCATTGTGGAAGTGAATAAATGCACAAAGGTTTAAAAACATCCTCTTTTGGCCATTGAGTGATTTATCACTGCAATTTTTTAACACTATCATTGAAGATTTGAGACTGCTCTTAATTTTGGGCCCATCAAACTTATGGGGACTCGCCTCTATTTAGCATTGGCACCACATGGCATTGGGTCAGGGAAACCTTAGGGAAAGCCAAAGCCTGCATTTACAGAGACGTGAATTTCCCACTTTTCTTTCCCACTTTTCATTTTATAACCTTCTCTAGATCCATATAAAGAAGTGTATAGTATATATATTTTGTCCTGCCAAAGTCTGTAAACAGAAGTCCATTGTGTGTGTAAATATCCTATCTTTTAAGAGATACTATCCATAATTTCCAGGAGGTAAAGAGAGGAAAAGAAAAAGGTCGCTTTTCACAAACAAAGACTAGGAGACACAAAATTAATTGCCAATGCTAAGTAGAGGTGAGTCCATGTAAGTCTGATGGGCCCAGCCTTAGGGGTAGGTCTCAATTCTTACATTATACTGTTAAAAGGCTGCATTGATAAGCAACTCCAAATATATGTAGCTAGGAGGTAAATGACAAAAATAATCCTCAGAATTTCTACCTCCTGAGCCAGGATAGAATCCAGGCTGTCAAAAAAGATTCATGACGCACCCCTGACTGGGTTTAACAGGCCCAAACTGGCTCTATCAACTTGGACCCAGAGTCAAAAGTAGAGGCCAGGGTTTGTAGGTGGCCTGTTCTGATGGAAACATTTTCCCCACTGCTGCCACATTAACAGTCTGTTCTTGGGTCAGGTAGAAATATCCCACCCTCCCATCCAGTCTCCTGGACAGAATTGTCCTTGGCAGGTTCCTTGCTGCCCACCCTCCCTGACTTCCTCCATGCTATAGTGTGGAATTCTCAAGAACCCTGTGAACTTAAGGCAAGGACTCAACGGGAGACAATTTTGCTGACTATAGTGAGCTTTTATAGCATCAGAAACAACTCAGGTTAAAAATTTTTTTCTTTCTCCCTCTTTGGACATGAGCCATTCCAGAGCTTGTATCTGAATATTTGGTTCTCATGTATATTTATTTACTTAGGAGTGGCATTCCTATTTTTATAGCTTTGAGTTTTTAACTTTCTTGTTAGCAGCATTAACAAGGTTCATGGCATATAAAGTGAGCTGTGGCATTTAAAAAATGCTGGCCTAATGTAACACCAGCCTTTTTTTATATACGTGTTCAATGGCAAACTCCTACTGACAGGCAGAATGCAATTCTGTGTCTGGGCAAGTTTATAGATGGTGTTCCCACCTCTGGGCCACGAGGTCACAAATTTGTTTCTGATTCTGTTAAAGAAACACTCAACAATGGTAAGTTTGTGTGCTTCTTTTCTTTCTTTTTTTTTTTTTTTTTTTTAATGAGGGGCGACTGTTTTATAAGATCCATGATCCTAAAGATCCTCTAAGGGATCTCTGTTGAGTGCTGGGCTTTTCACCCCCATGCCCTGACCAAAGAACTCTGGCTGCAGATTTGAGAAGATTTGTCTGTTAGCAGCTAGATAAAACAGATTTTGGAGATATCATGCATGACTGAAAAAAGAACAGACAGTGTCTCTGTCATCTATCCACGTGTCTGCCCTGGTTTCAGTGGGGTTTCATGGGATTTGCCTCTGCAGCAAAAGGATGTGCAGAAATTACAGATTCACAGTACCTGTTGTCTGCTCCTCTTTGCTCAGCAGATCCTCTGTGTGACTCTGAGCACCTCACCAGCTTTGCTGCCTGGCCCTGCACGCCTGTGGGATGGAAGGAACAACACTCCTTCCCTGCCTCCACCTATTTGCAAGGTTTTAGAGGCAAGGCAGTGAGAGATCAATAAAGGCCTTTGCACCACATACATTAATAAGGATATTTACTGAACTCATGGCAAGGACAAGCAGAAAGATGAATCAGAGGGGACTGCTGTGCCCGAGGAAACACCAGCCTTATTTTTTCTCGGAGTTAGTTTAGGTATGTTCTCGTTTATGCCGTGTGATGGCTCCAGCTGCAGCTTCCTCACCATAAGTGTTTACTGCCTCACACCCAGCCTCATTTAACAAGAGAGGAGGCACAATCCAGCCTGGCCTCAGCCATGAAATCCCTTCATGCTGGAACACGCACTCTGGGACTTTGTGGCTACGAACATACAGAGCCTTGGCCTGAGAAATGAGCGGGGGCCAGCAGAATGATTGAACTGCTGGGGTGAAATTAAGAGCATGGGAAGAGAGAGAATGCTGGTGAGTTTGGAGGAGGGAGGATAAACTCGAATGTCTACTGAAAGAATTCCAGCATCATCCATTACTGTCCAGAAGGCAATCAGAAAAAAAGCAGAAGGGCAAGAAGCACAGCCCTTTCTGTGGGATGCTTTGGCTTGTTGTGGTTAGGAGGATCAAGGCTAGGTATCACATGCCTCCACTGAAGGGAGATGCCCTGGAATAAAGCAAGGAGCAGGAATTTCTAGGCTAGGGAAAAGGCTGATCATGTTGAAACTGAGCACAGGAAAAAGAATTTGGCTGCTGTCTCTGACCGAAGGACTTTTAGCTACATGAGAGGACTCCAGGTCTATTCTTTCTCTAATTTCCTTATGCCCCCAAGGAAGCTTTTGCTGGAAATTTGCTTCCATTTATGGGAGGACTGGAAGAATGAGAGCCAGTCTGTGACTGAGCATCTGGCAATCAGAAAGAAGGTTCAAAGGAGAGGAAACTGCTCAAGCAGGATCTGAGAGTGCTATTCTGCACTGAAAATTGACCCCTGCGAGCGACAGGCTGCCACTGCTGGTCATTCCAAGTGGGTATTTCTGCAAAGTGACAGTTCAGGAAGCTCTCTGTGGCCTGGATCCAGTAGGGTGACTTTGCTCTCTGAGAATTATCATCACCACACAGGTTCTCATGGCTCAGTGAATTCCTAACCAATCTTTCGTTGTCACCTGCTTCAGATTCCCTTCTTCATGAGAACAATGGGTCTGGCTACCAACAACAACCACAAAACCATTACTGAACATCTTTGCTCAGAGGAGACATTGCTTCCTAACAAGTATTTTCATTTTTCTGTGCTGTATTTCGTCACCTGAAATAAAACTGTTTCTGATCTCCATGCAAAACCTTTACTAAAACAGGTTTCGGGTCATCTTGCTTCTCCTGAGCAAGGCAGGTTTTCTTTTGGCTTTGGAGAAATCTGCAATCTTCTTACATTTTTAAAGAGCTCTGACAGAAATTCCCTTAAAATAAAGATGTACAGGTAGGGAACAGGTACATATCTCCCACAAAGTGCAGGCAGTCTTCCACTAGAATGAAGAATCTACTTCAGTTCCTGTGATCTGTATTAATTTGGTTACTCTTACAAACCACCTTGACAGTGTACAGCATCAATTCTGTGAGAAAAGCAAAAGCAGGTTTAATGTGTTTGTATTTTGGTCAGAAAAGAATCCAGAACAGCTGAGGTGGCTTGTCCATGAGAGACAGGATTAATAAGCAACCAATGATCAGTTGCTTTGCTCCACATTTAGACTTCCTACTTTATTAAATAATACAGACATGATTGTTCCAGAAATGCTGGTGAAATGGATGCAAGGTAATGAGGAGCCTGTGCCTTTTTTGGGGTTTTGTTGACATCATGATACCAAGAAAGAAGTTGATCACAGCTTTCTATATAGAAAAATAGCAGTTATTTACCTTTCATGTTTATCCCCACCGACAAGGCCTTCCTGGGAGATAGCTTTCCATAAATGCTCTGTACCATTAGGCGTGTATAACAAAATACTTCCAAGCCATTTAACACTCCTGCTTCTGCTGAGGGATCTCCCCTCCTGCAGTGTTCTGCACATGTGAGCCCAGTGCTGAAACAACAAAGTACAGTGACAAACAGTGCTACTCATTATTCCCAGCAGCATTCCCTACACAGCACTGCTTATGTGACAGTGCTGGAAGACTTAGAGCTTGCTCCTAGGAGGGAAGGATGAGCACCAGGGCTACTGTGCACATCTGGTTTGGGATGGATCCATCACTGCAACCTCTCCAGATGTAGCTGTTCTGCAGCACAGTAGCAGATCTCGAGTGCACCCTGGACTAGATCCTCTCCGGGTGTAAATCACAGGAACTGCACTGAAATCAGCCCGTCTGCTGCTCTTTGTCACCTCTGGTGTGGGACTGCCAAGGACCACCATCACCCTCCAATGTCTTCTTAGAGACAGCCACAAACACGTCACATGCACCCAGCCCTTCCAGTAGCTACCCCCTGTGCTCTCAGGGATTCTTTCCCTTCCCTCTGCCCTTTCTTCCCTCCTTTCTTCCCCCCAAAATCAGCATCACTCAGCATCTTGGCCAGGAGACTAATTCTCCAAACTGAAAACATCAAAGCATATCTCTGGTTAGATCTCATCCCAACCCTCCGAGTCTGTTGACTTGGAAAGTGAATAACTAATAAGGCAGCATGCCATTGTTTTCTGTTTGTGATAATGGAAATAAATTGTTGGCTCCAAGTCAGGCACTGATTGTTCCTTTGATATCACTGCCAGGAAGCAAAATAAAATGGATTTTTAAAAATCACCTTTCACAGAGAGTGCCACAGGCATTTGAAAGATGAGCCTTTTTCCATGCCAAAGGCTCTACCAGAAGCGCCGAACACATAAAAAAAAACCTCAAATCTTTCATAATTTAAAAAACACAAAAATAAGAACACAAGAGAGGATATGGGATTGCCTGGGCAGCAGGATGGCCTGGGTGGGCTGGCACACTGCAGATGTCCTGAGAGTGCTCATGAGGGAGCAGCAGAGCTGCCTCCACGGTAAGGAACACTTCCTGAAGCATATAGAACACATCCTTTGCATTTCCCCCCCAATAAAAAAAGCACAGGTGGGCTGGATGAATTACTCTGTCTGCTGGCAGCTCTTAAACTAATAATAAGAGACTTAAGGAGCCAAAAAGGCAGGGGGGTGCTTTGCCCCAGAACATGAACCACTCATAAATCTTGCTTGTGTGTTTCTTTCGTGGTTTGGGTTTTTTTTTAAGCTACGTGAAACAGCAATTTCATTGCACCTCCAATGCCTTCACAGCACTTTAGAGCCTTGCCCATGGAATTTTAGGTGCAGTCTTTCAGGTGTTTGAGTTTTTCTCAGGGTGCTACCACTCCTACCTAACAAGCCAGGCATTGGCACCACTGTGACACACACAGACAGGATGCTCCTCCTCGGAGTTTGGTGCTGGATGCAGAACTTACATGATCAGAGCACGGCGGTGTTTGGTTTTCATGACGTGCTGCAGTTTGATTTGGCTCAGAGAGGAGGATGGAGCAGAGAGCCAGATTCAGATCTTAGGCCAAACTCAGATTTTGTGTTTCAGCTACCAAACTTCATCATGGTTTGGCAAAGCTGTGTTCTCACCTGCTCACGCCATGTGGAGAACACCTGTGATTTGCTGGAAAAGAGGTTGCTCCTGCTGTGAGAAACTCCCAGGAGGAAAGCCAGGCTTCGAGAGCCTGCTGTGGCTGACCCTGGCTGCTGCAGGTGGACTGAGAGTGCAGAGCCACTGGAACACGCTCAGACTCCTCAACTGCACAGAGCACGGAGGGAAAAGAGAGGGGTAAAGAAAAGCTGTCAGGAGCAGAGTGCAGCTTTGTGCCCTTGCTTGGTGCCACGATTCTCTGAACCCTTTTATTTCTAGCACTGGGACTCAGATGCACAACAGCAGCAGCACGACCTAAGAGCAAAGCAGGAGAACTCAGAACTAAACCATTTTCTACAAAAGCCTGGTTTTGAAATAATCCCCCACACTGCCTCCAGCCAGCGTTCCTCGATATCATTTTTGGAAGAACATGCTAGAAGACCCTTTTTTCCAAAGCTCAAACTAATACCACAACTTAAATGGCAAGAGAGCCATGTGATAAACAGCGTGGCCTGCTAAATATTAAGGCTGCTTGACATAGATTTTAGGCCTGTGCTTGGCTCAAAGTGCATTCTTATTCTGCAAAGCATTTAAGCAAATGATTACCTGCAAGGCTGTAGCTGTGTCCTAAGGACTGGGGCAATTTAATTGGGACTTTATGGAGTGCTTATGACATAGGTGCTGTTCTGAATCGAAAGGTTTGAAGGGCTCCCACCAAAGTGCCCTGAAATAAAGTAAAGACTTTTGATTGGCTTCAGCAAATACTCAGCCAGGTCCTACTTTTTATACTTATTACTAGCTTACAACAGGATATTTAGAAAGAAAAAGGAAGGGCCTTTTTCTCCAGATAATACCATCTACTCTATTTCTGAAAATTAAGGGTGTGATTACTGACCCATAAGTACTTTATGATCACACTTTGGTTTGAACTTTTATGAGTGTATGTAGGTTTACTAACTCTAGCACTGCCCAGTAATTTATTTCCCAGGTGGGCTACGAAAGTCATCTGGAAGAAGGAAAACAGTGTCTAAGGGCTTGCTGTGGTAAGGGATGATTGTACTAGCTGGATTTGTGCATGGATGTTTTTGGAAAGAATTTTCAGAGGAGAGGTAGAGTTAAGTTTTCTAATAAAAATCAAACATTTTCCTTTAACCCAGAAGCAGTGCTTCAAATTCTTGCTTATTTCATCGAAAGACTGATGATTTTTATCTGCTGCTCTTTTGAGGACAGAAACTGAGTTCAAAGGCATCAAAATCCTATTCAGACCCCAAAAGCTGCTGTGACAGAAGTGTGAAGAAGCTCTGAATATCTTTGTAACCCTATCACTCTCCTTTCCCCAGAAGACAACCAGCCTTAGGGGCTTTCCACAAACTTTCATGCACTGAACAGCATGACCCAGAGTTGTGGTAACCCCAAGGGCAGCACAAAAGCTTCAGGTGCCAAAAGGCAGCTTCTCTGTGCTCAGTGACTGCCCCTTTGCTGGTGAGAAAAGCTGAGTCAATGATGCTCACCTGAGGCAGCTGCAGATGCTGCAGCACTCTGCAGGTTGACCCTTTCAGGCTCTTTGAATCCCAGAGCACCGTGGTTTGGCTGGCAGCACCTGGCACACCTGTAAATCACTTGCTGAACATTGATCTGGCCTGGCTGAAGAGACAGAAATTAAACATCAGACCTGAAAATGCAGTCAGCATCGATGTTCTGGCACATTAACCATTACTGGATATTTACAGGTCCCTGGAGACCAAGGAAGTGTTACACTGTGCCATGCAAACCCAATATTAAATGAAATTCCTGCTTCTGCAGCTGATGTGGCCTCTACTCATTCCACCCAGCGAGTTCCTGGGAATACTTCAATGCAAAGAAAAATTGACTTTGTTCTCTTAAAAAAACTCTCTTTGGCAATATCTATGAAACTTCAGGAAAGTGATTCCCAAGGAATCACCTCCTGGACACAGCACAGTTCAGATTGCTGCGACACTCATGCTAAAGTTATCTTGGTTTAACTTTAAAGCAGAACTTCCCTGAGGACCCCTCAATTCTGGCACGAGTGACGTGTTTCTGTGTTCTGTGAGAGCTTGGATTATTTTTAATCTTCTGGACATGTTACAAAGATCAATTTATAGTCTCACAGAGACGGTAAGGACAAGGGTTTGCAGGCAGACAAAATGGGGGTTGGCTGTTGTTGATTAGTGAATATTATTATTTCTGAAAAAAGAGAGATTTTTCAAGGCAACTTTGACTTCCTTGCACTGCTTGCTTAATTTCAGAGAAAAAGTGGTGGGAACTGGCCCAGATGCATGGACTACAATGGAGCCGTGTTCTCTTAGCCCAGCAGAGAGTTTGACCAATACATTACAGGCTGTGCACTAAAAAACCACAGGAGATAGTAAGAGCAATGCTTTCTTTTACTCTCTCTGTCACCATTTTATATATACCATAATGAATTATGCCAATGACTTTTGTTCCCAAATCACCTGCACCTGGAACAGTGTCTTGCTTGTAATGTTGAGAAATACAGCTTGTTAGCATTTCCAATATTATGCAAGGCTTCCAATGAAAATAGCCAGGACAGAGTTTGAGCAAACCTACAGTATGTTCTTCCCATAATATTCAGCAATGTATGTTTTCAAATTCTCTATTTCTTCAGGTTGCAGACCTAGCAGTTCAAATATTTACCACAGAATATAGCACAGACATGCAGGCAGAACCTGTATACATTGCAGATGTCATAAAAACCATTGAGCAGAATTTCTTCCAGTTCTACTTAAATCTCACTTGAACATTGCTTAGTAAAGTGCAATTCCTAACACTTAAAAGGACACCAGTACAATTGTTTCCTTAATTTTGGCAGATGAAAAGCAAGAACAAGAGTTTTGTGTTATTTCTAACAAAAGAGTCAAATGGCCTAAGTTTGCCCGAAGTTCCACTAACAGTTTTGCAAGAAAGCATGTCAGGACACTTTTACAAAATGCTGGTAATGTCCAGAGCTCCACACTCCTGAATTTAAAGCTTTGCCATGTTTGTTTCACACAACTTCCACCAAGATTGTTTTCATACCCTTGTAAGCATGGCCAGAACTTTTTAGACTGGATCACTTTCCAGGAATTACAACAAACTTTGGGGTATAGAAAGGGCTTTTTATTTGGGAAATGTCATTTCTGGAAGTGCCATTCACCAGTGTTCCTTGGCGAATCCCATGGGACCAGTCACAGGAAGGACTGAGATGAGGTGACACTGTGCAGGTGGCTCCCAGGGCAGGTCCCTCGGTTGCCATTTCAAACCACACGGGCCCCTTTCAGTTCTTGGAAGGGCCTCAGTGACACAAAGAGACATTTAAAAGTGTGGCACGTCACCAGGCCATACTCAACCTTCTGTGGGAATTTACTCAAGTTCTCCAGCTCCATCTTGTTTCTGTCCCCCTGGAGATGGCCAAAGCCTGGGGTGGTGGGACAAGGCTGTGCCCTGCTAGGCCTGAACCCAGGCACTGTGAGCAGGAGGGGTGGCAGCTTCACTTCCACAGCTTGCTCCTGATCTGAGCTAGCCCCTTCTGTGGCCTGTGGAAGTGCTCATGGAGGTGCACCCTGAGTGGGAAGATCTGCTACAAATACAAAACAGATGCTAAAGGCTTGAGAAACATGTACAAAGAATAAAAGTGACATTTTCAAAACCAGGGTCAGAAGCAGGAGCCAAACCAGGATTTGCTCACTTCCTCACCATTGTTTTATCTAGACTGCTGCTTCTTGAATTTAATCTTAAATCTTGACAATTCATAGCCTTTCCTGGACATCTTTTATGCCATGGTTAGCACTCTGTAATGTTAAAGGTTTGAATATTAAAATAAACATCCCAGTCACAGACTGTTATCTGACATCAGTGAAAAGGTAAAGTTCCTATTCCCCAAATACCTGTAAAGCTTTCATTTTCCCTCTCCAACAAAACCAAGATTACCTTCTCTTCCCCTTCCCCTGGTACTTCTCTTCCTAAGGCCCATGGGGATTTCTTGGCCTGTATTAGCCTCAAATCAGAATGCAGATGGATTTTCAATATGGGCTTTATGGTTAGAAGTACCCCCTTCCCACTAAAATACTGCAGATTTCTGTGGTAATTCTACTTCCAGCATTGTCAGAAGTATGCAAAAGCTGGGCTTGTTACACGTGAACACAATTTAAAGGGATAATAATCCAGTAGGGAGTTATTTTTTTTATAAAGGCAGAGTTTTACTGAGATACGGTATGGTCCAGAATTGGAACCTCCTATAAACTTGTGGGTCTTCTCTTGTGGAGGTCAGCATGTACTTTGGACACCGAAAACAACAGTCCTTACTCTCTCACCCCATCTCTAATAGCTCAAATATTGCCAGTGGCATTTTAATTCCCTCTATGAGAGCTCTGACAAGCACTCAGAAGCTTTGACTTCAGCTTGGACCAGAGAACTTTCTTTAAATGGTCTTTTACACTTTGCACAGACTGGACATTTCCAGCATCTGTGGCTGCATCAAAGAGGTGCAGACTTCACTTCATCTAACCAGAGTGAAAAACCCACTACCCCAAACTGACATATCACCTCAGAACCTTGTTGGTCCCTTTCAGAAGAATCATTCTTTCCTCAGAGCATCAGAAAAATGATCATCCCTTAATAGAACAGGCCCCTGTAGACCCAGGTTTCTCTACCTGCCTTCCAGGTGGCCCAGCACATGAACTGCACCTGTGTTAGCTCAGTCCTGCACCTGATGCCAACCCAGGCATATTTTGGCACTGTGGGCTACACCACCAAGCTCCTTGGCTCCCACTCTAAAACCAGCATGCCACTGTGGGAGCTGGCTGGGAGGAATCTGTGCAAGCAGCATCTCCCAGCTCAGAGCTTTCTGCATCAAAGGAACATGTCAAAGAGTTCCGAGATGATGGTTGGAGCCTATCCAAAATTAGACCTTGCACTCCATCTCCAGCTGCACCTGGCTGGGGCCCCAGGGTGCACCCTGGACCTACTTCATGCACTTGCCATGTTTGCAGCAGCTGTGCTCATGTACTGCTTGTGGGGGTCCCTTCTCCTTGGCCTCATCTGGGGATGACCCTGCTCCTGCTGCTCCCTGGCAGCAAGGCTCAGGCATATCCTTGAGAAAGGCTGTTTCAGGTTCTGGCTGAAAAACAATCCTTTAGCCTTCAGCCCTGGCAGTGGTGTTGCTCTCCATCGCTCCGTGTGTATGAGCTGCAGGGATGACAGCTCTGTAATTTTCTTATAAAGCAAACATGCTTGTTTTACCCCTGACAACAGGCAATCCAGGGCCAGCAAATTACTGGCAAATGCCTCCTATATTCATCTCTTCAAGTGTTTTGGCTTTTCTTTACTTTTAATTTGCCTGGAGGCAGACATTTGAGATAACAGCTGTTATGGTGATATTATCAGTCAATCTGCATGTCAGAGAACGCCAGGAAAATGCCTGTGGAGAGGACCTCTTGGGTTTTTGGTTTTAACTGCTCTGGGGCAAATCCACTCCTTTGTCAACGCTCTGCTCAAAACATGAGAAGAGAACATAATGGGACTGGTTTCTACCCTCTGATTATGAAGAAATGCCTTTTTCTGCTGATAGAGCATCGGTTCCCTTCCTGCTCTTTGACAATCTAGAGCAGTCCTTTGGCAGACCATGTCACATTTTTTTCTTGCTGGTGAGGAGTGTCACAGCACACCTGCCACCAGCAGCATCCCTGTGATTCTCTGGTGATCCACTTGCTGTAGAATAACTGGGGAGACCCTAATGAACCTGCTAAAAGGGATCTCTACCCTCCTGTGGAAGACTCTACACAGCTTTCTTCAGTCCGGTTATAATGTTTGCTGGGGAGGAAGGTTTCTTTTCTTCCTAAGGTGGAGGGCTCAGTGTCAAGAACCATCAACAAATAGGTCCAGAACTCCCTCTCACAAAGCTGAACCATCTGCAAGAGGGCCAAACAGATTCATTGGTTCTTTAGAGAAGATGCCACAATGCCACCAGGAAGGTGTTGGCTTGGGAATTATTGCTCTGCGTTTCTATTTTTTTTCCGGAGAAATACAAGATGACAACCCAAAACTTTGTAGCTTTGGAAACAAAGTGGGATGTGCCTCTGTCTGGTACACTGATGATGATAAGCCAGTTTTTCCTGTTAGTTTGATGAAACATGACATGCTTTGCACTAGAGAAACTTATTCATTATGCTTTGATTGAAAACAATTTGTATCTGAAGATCTTAAACTACTTTACTGACATCAAACCTGTGGGAAGATAAGTGGTTACACCTATGAAATGACCATGATACCAAAGGAGCAATGGAATGCAGGCATTTTGTGTGTCTGCAGTCCCAAAGGAACAGAAAATAAAGACTTCTGCTTGCATCTTTAACTGCTTTCCCATTTCCTAATATTGCTTAATTAGTTGGTAGCAGCAGAGATTCCTCTTTTCCATTACCTTAACATTACAAAAAGCTGTTTTGATGGAAATTAAAGTCCAGTTCTAGTCTGTACCACACATCTCCTGACCAACTGTGGGCAAAATATTCCAACTACTGTGGTCCGTCTCCTCACTTGGAAAATGAAGATATGTCCTAAAAATAGGGTTAAGCATTCCAATACCGCAGCGACAGAGTTCACACAGGCACCTGCAGCAGAAGAAATACATGTGAAAGAGAAAGGTGACCTGGAAGGCAAGCCTTGAACAGAGATCACAAAGGTTCCATCCAAGCAAACTGTTACCAAGTAAATCTTGTGGTTTGTTTCCCAAAAGTAGCTTTCTCAGCTTTGAAACGCCTGTTCCCAAGTATCATCAGTTTATTAAAAGAAGCTGGCACTTTTGTGGGCTTGGAAGATGCACAAAGTAGGTGTGTGAAATTTATTTTCACCCATGGCACTCAGGTGCAGTAGTTTGGAACAAAGTTAAATGACTGCTCAGGAGAGCATACTTCATGCTCCAAAAATTTTCACTGAGCTCAAAGAAAGTACTAGCAGCCTTTCTTTTTGGGTCTTCCAGAGGCAAGAAGAACATGCTGCCTGCTTAAACATGGTGGAACCAAACCAGGTAATCTGTACGACAGTAATTTACTAAGCACTGCTTTGCCTACGTGCTTTCATCACCACTAATGTGGAAACATAAAGGATTTGTTCAACACGGGTGAACTCCCCTTTCCAAATGTCTCCAGGTTTTTGGGAAATTGCAGTTTCTGGGATTGAAGTCTCACAGCACGTAAGCTCTGAGGGATGGGAGTGCAACTGTGAATTTTCTGTATCACCGTGGCAGGACTGTTGGGGCTAAATAAACTGGCTGAAAAAATGCTTTTTCTCTGATTCCTAGGGAGGTTGACCCAACAAGAAAAAATTAAATATTTGAACTGTAAAAGTTTGTGTTTCTTGTGAAAATCTGGTCTATGAGATTTGGGTTATCACACAGATGGACTGCCAAGAGGGCAGAGATACAACTTCCTGCTGTGCATCAGAGACTGACCATGGCCGAAAACAGAGGCTGGTCTTAAAGAGCTGATATCTGATAAAGACATCACACTCTTGGAGCTGAGCTGCCGGAGACAAAGGTGAGAAGAAAGTCAAGGTTTCATTACTTTAAAGCTACTGGTTATTACTTATGGTTTCATTTGGATACTTTCTCTCTGATATTATAGTATCAAATACCCTCCAAGCAATCTTCCACTACGATGTGGTTTGCTGGATAACAGACAGCGCCTTTCTCTGGACTCACTACCTGGAATTTAGACAAAAGGGCTGTGCAAATCTGCAGCAAGCAAAAATATAAAAGACAAACAAGGAAATGTCAATTAAGATTCATAAGATAATACCTGGAGCAACTGGCTTGGCAGCCATGCATTTTCTTCAGCATTTTCTGTGTAATTTGCTGCTGTGAGATAAATACAGCCATGGAAGGTAAGAGGGGATGACCGATGAAACAGAAGTTTTCATAGAAAAGGTCTCTTTCATACTTCTGGACTTCTTTTAACCAACAGTAACCTATCATTTGTTAGGCACAATGACAGACAAGTATCCCACACCCAGGGGTTGGAGTGGGAATTCAAACACCCAAGAAGGTTCTTGGACACACACAGGTAGTCTTTGTTGGTGGCACCTTTGATCTTCTTCCTGAGGTTTTCGGGCTCCGGAGGAAGGAAGAGGGTCTTACAGAGACCAGAAGGGAATCTGGGAATGACTCTAACTCCTTGGAGAGGAAAGATCCCTTCTCCAGAAAATAGTTATGAGTTTCAAATGTAATCATCTTCAGACAAAACATGGAAACGGTCTGAGGGAAGAAACCAAAATAAGGTGTCTCCTGCACCTCCTTTCCCAGACAGCATCCCTCATCACCCATGATTACTTTCCCCTTTCAGCTCTAATCATTTCTTTCAGCACAATGGCACCACTCATGATGGAGCTGGGAAAAAACCCATCCTAGCCCAGCCCACAGCCTGGTAGGAGCTGTGGGTTTGAAGCCCTGAGGCAAGGAAGCTGTGGATCCGGGGCTCCCAGGTCTCCCAGCTGGCTCACTGTGGGATAACTACATGCAAATGAGCTGCCTGCCAGCAGGGCTGGCCGGGAGCCTTGCGGGGTGAACAGGGGCGGATGGAGGCAAAGCCCGATGTTGTAAGACAAATGTGATGGGAATTCAGGTGTCTGAATTCCCGTACGAAAAGAGGAACTTCCCATTCCTCTCCTGTCTGATCTCTGACGTGTGCACATTGTTTGTAGGGAGGGAGTAGGAAAAACACATTTTAAAGGGTAAGCAGCTGGATGCCACTCTTCTCATACTCGGAATTAGAATGAAGTGACTTACCTTCTCCAAACTGTGCTAAGAAACATGGCAGATTTTAAATGAGCATTTAGCTCCTTTTTTCCCTTTCAATAATTTATTTTTAAACCGGGGCATTTTTTTGCCTGGTATGTGTAGCTGTACTCTTGTTCACAGACACAACTGCATACAGGACTACATGTTAAAGAAATAAACCTGTGAGGCTCTAGGAGGCTGGAAGGGAGATGTGTAGAAAGTGGATAGCATTAACTAAGACTCTAACTTTTAGGATGGCAGCCAGAGGAGATGTTGGCCAAATGAAATAAAGGGCTTACCACTCAATTAAGTCATGGAGCCAGACATGCTATAGCTTTGTTCTGGGAACCTGAGTGGGGGCCTGGAAGACAAAAGCAGACTATTGCTGCCCTAGAGAGATCACCACCCCTCCTTGGGGAGCATCCCAAAGTTCAAGAATATTCCTGTAAGACAAGCTGACACCTCGGGTCCTTTGTTGCAGACACTGCTTCAGATTTTCCTTTGCAGAGGTGCTGGGTCTCATTCAGGCACCTTTTTGAGGTTTGCATAGCTCTGGTGTGGTGGGTCTGCACTGCTCTGCCCAGAGAGAGGTTCAAGAGTTTGTAGGGTTACCAGGTTACAGTTGTATGGTCACTGTGCCAGTCTTGAGAACAGGGTCTGTGGGAGAAGGGAAAAGCAGCCTCTGGGTACTTTCTTTCCTTTTGAATTCAGTCTGATTCTCTTTTTTATTGACCAGAGAAATAGTGAGGCTTCAGGGACAGCTCAGAGGGAAAAGGAGATGTGTGTTGAAGTGGTTACCAGTGTGGGATGGGCCCTGCTGCCTGTCCTGTGCTCCAAGGGGGTTGGCTGGCTGGCACAGAGATTGGGACACTTCCCTGCTGCTCCTTTTGATGCAAGAAATTCACATAACCTGTAAGCACACATCCTTGATGCCAGAGACCGTGTTGTTCTCTCTTGCCTCATCCAAACCAGCCCGTTATTTCTCAGCTCCTCTCTCTGAGGGCTTTGTCTGCTGGGAGTGACCCCCTGCTTGTTTTTGTGGAGCACTGCAGGCAAGAGGGCCAAGGATACCTCGGTGTTTACATACCAGGATGTAATGGCCTCGTGCGGCCTGCAGATGTATTCATACCACTGCAAGCCCAAGGACAGATCTTGTTGATGAGTGGTGTTTCTGAGATCTTGCTATTCACACGCACACACTTCCAAACTGGGTTAGACTTGCTACAAGCTGCTTACAAGAGGCAAATCTAGGCCTGCTCTGCTCCCCCTGTTCTGGCTCTTTATTCCATGTGAAGCAGGAGCACCACTGGAGACTGGCAGTGCTTTGGAGCAAAATCCATTATCTAGCAAAACACTGGATGTACAAAACTTACGAACCTGTGAAGATCCACTCACACCAGTGGGATGGTGACTTTTTGGAATTGATCTGCAAGGCTGATACTCTATGATGCCTCCAAGTGACTTCATATTGACTTCAATAATGAGAATACTCAAATATTTGAACACAAGGGGGGACAATGTGGCATTTTAAACAATTGCTTTTTTCTGAAAGTATTTGATCTGTGAGGGGTAAAATCAGAATTCAGTTGGAACATATGTCTGAGGCATTCACTGACAGGCACGATAATGAAACTGCAATGCATATATTTTAATTTTAAGTAAATCAATGTGATAATTTGGGATCAGGTGGGATTCTGCAGCTGGAAGAAGAGGACAAAGGGAGGCCATTAGTTATACTTTTAATAAATCAATTTGTTAATTAGGGATCAGGTGGGATTTTCCAGCATGAAACAGAGGACAAAGAAAGCTCATTAGCTGTGTTTTAAATAGATCGATGTTTTAGTTGGTGTGGGATTCTCCTGAAAATACAATGCAAAATGAAAAATATACCAAAACCAATCACTGGAGAACATGCCCGATAAGAAACAATAAAACTTTCCTGCTTGCTTAAGGCATCTGTATTTTCTAGGCACTCCATAGTACAAAACAAATGTGGTCAGGCTGGAGCTCTTGAAAGGTTCAAGGAAATAAAGAGAGAAGACCTGTAGTGCATTCTAGGAAATAAAGAGGAAACGTTTCAGATTTGCAGGGCTCACCACAGCTGGAAAATTGATTTCAAAACACTGCGGTGTTCAGAACCACCAGATATGTCTCAAGACCTGGGTCCTTGTCCCTTACCTGAGCCTGCCTCAGGAAGGTGTCAGCTACAAGGTGTGATGAGTCCTGCCAGGTTCTCTGCAGCAATAAAATTCTCTGGGCACTGAGCTCGTCTTTCCCGTGACATACCCAGATGTGGACAGCATTGTGTTGGTGCAGCAGCTGACAGCAAAACATTATCCAAGAAAGGGAGGCAGGCAGGAGGGAAGAAAAGAAGGTTAAAAAGGACGGTGTTCAAATGACCAAACTGGGCAACATTCAACCTATTTACTCTTTGATGCTGCAGTGGAGGAGAGGAAATCAAAGCCATCAGGACATATTATGGAATGCCAAACACCACATGAAGCAAAAGGTTTCATCATAATCAGTATCCATTTGTTCCTTCCTGTGCTGCACGTTTAAAAGGATCTTTAGAGGCAGCTTTGCTTCTGCAGCTTTTCTTCTTGTCTTGTTTCAGTTCTGTCCTACCTGCACTGCACACAGGCTGACTGCTTACTGCTGATGGACAATGACATGTCCTGCAAGGTCTGTAATTTCCTGAGGATGCATCTTCTCTTGCTGCCTGCACAACAAGATGCAGGTGAGGAAGGCATCTTGCCTTCTAGGAAGGCAACAGCTCATCTGTGTCACTGCCACATCTTCCCATGGCTAATAGCTGTGCAGGACTTGCTGTGAATTTAAAAACCAGCCCCTTTCAAAGGCCATGAGATCAAAAGTTCAGGTTTCACTGGGAATTGCCAAAGTTCTGCTCAGTGCCCCAGCAGGCTCCTTGTCTGCGATAGCCAGGAGTCGTGAGCAGCTTAACTCGTGGTGCTGTTTCAACATACATATAAAACCAGAGACCCAGTCAGCTGCAGCAAGAAATAATAAAGATACTGAGCTTGCATACAATCCTCAAAAATTTCCTCAAAGGGTCTTCAGTTTATTTTCTCACCTCAGTGTGAGGCTGAGCTTTAACAAAATGGCTGCCAAAGGGGTGATTTAGCCCTCGGCTTAGACGGGCTGTTGTGATGGATAGTGGATACTATTTCCACAAAGAAACAGGGCCTCGAGTTTTAATCAGCTATGTAAACTAATAGAACCTCGCTCAAAATATTTTTGGCCCTTCCTTTGTGAGCAGAATCTCCACAGCAAGTAGGAAAACACATCCTATACATGACTTACAATGCTACTCTTCTTCTAAGAGGAGAGTCACGCCAAGTCCAAGCACAGCAGCATCTTCAGAGGTTCAAAAGTCAGCAGCCAGATAGAGGCTCTGCTGAAACCTGACCCATGAGACAAAGGGCAGTTTAATTTCCCAGATTTTTCAATAAAAACTATGAAGTGATTTTAAGTCTCAAGAATGCAAATAAAGAGCCGAACATTAGTATCTCAAGACTTTTCTTTTTTCTTGAAGCAGTAACTTAAAGGACACTGCATTTCTTCAACTGAAGATCCAGAATCTGTTGCCCAATATTTTTTTTAAAGAAAAAAACTTAGTGACTTATTAAAAAATAATTTTCTATACATAATCTTAAAAAAAAAAAAAAGGAAAAGTGGTGTCCTTGGCCCTCAAGACAGGGCCAGTTTCTTGAAAGTTCCAACCAAGATTTAACAAATGTGAGCTATCCTGCAGTTCCTAGGCAGCCACATTAGCTTGCTCTCCTCCTTCAGTGGAAGTACCACATCCCTGGAAATGGCATTCACAGAACTGCAGCTGCAATTCAGAAGAACATCAGTCAGCGAGACACTCAAGCACATACTTGAGTGCTATTAGCATAATTGGGACACGAGTGCATGATTGAAGTTAAGTATGATTAAAGTTAAATTTCTTTTAAGATAAATGGATTTATGCAGATGTTTAGGTAATTTTGAGCATTAAGGACAGCAAGTTTAAGCAATTTGTCCAAATTTGTAAGTGATTTTTACAGGAAACCACCACTTCTACTCTCACAAGTCCCAGTCTCAACCCCATTAATGTTTGGTATCTTCTTATTCCACTCATGTGAATATTAACATTGCCTGTTTTCTGCATAGTCCCATGATGCCTTTGGAAACCCCATCAAGGAAACAACGGGTTCCTTAGGCTCAGCTCGAGGACAGGACTGGGCTGAAAGGGCCAAAACTCCATTACTAAGAAGTTTGTCAAGGTGATTTCTGGACACTGGCAAGTGGAGACACCGAAGGTGTGTGCCTGGCTCTTCTATAAAGTCAGAGGAGAATCAGGGGCTGAACCTTTGTGCCTCTTATCCTGCACACACAGAATCCAGTGCTGGCTGTAGGCAGTCGGGAGCTCCCACAACAACAACCAAACCCCCACAGAAGAGCCCAACCCACTACGGTGCTGTTCATTAATTCACAGTAACTTCTTCCTCTTCTTTGCAGTGTCTGATTAGAATTTGAGAATCAAAGCCATTAAGCTCCAAAAGGCTAAAACGAGACACTCTATGAGCACACAATGGGTCTCACTCCCTTCAGAATCCGCCAGAGACAAACACAGCCTGGGCTCCAGCCTGACTTTATCTGAGTCTTCCACCTGATATCCACTTTGGTGATGTTGAAGCTCTGCTGAATGGCTTCAAATTTGTTTCCAGACTGTTACTAATTGTTCTCCTTTATTCTTTCAGCAGTGTTAAGAGAGACACACTGGCAGTGTGCTGGCAGAGGAAGCTGTCACTTTTGGAAGAGTTTTGATTAAAATATACATTGCTTAGATCAGTGGCTTGCCTGTAGTGTAAGATAAACACCGTCAGCAGTTTTGGTTGATGTTCATTCTTGAGCCACATGCTGCAAAGTTACTGCACTATATCGAGCAGAAGTTTAAAATGAAATTATTGTAGCCAGCTAGGACTTGGAATTATCCTGAGACCAGAAATCTTAAAATCTTAACGAAAGCAAACCGGCACTGCCTTCCCCCATTTCTCAAGTAGGGTCTTCCACAATGGCAAGTCCAAGAGATTAGGGCTGAGTTCATAGCTGGGCATTTGTGTCAGAGGAGGAGAGGTATGTTCCATAACTAATTTAATGCTTTGTGTCTTTTCATTCAGCACCAGAAATATCACAAATTTTTCACTTCCCTTTGGATGGTGAAGCATGTTTGAATCTCCCAGCCGGAGCCTGGAAGAGCTCTCTGAAGTGTAGCAATGGTCTTTAAGTCAAGAGTTTAAATGCTACTTTTCCCTCTTTTTTTTTTTTTTTTTTCTGTTTCTTTTTGCCTTTTTTCCTTGTGAAGCCAAAATGATGTTTATTTCAGGAAACTAGTACAGCTGTTTGTACATAGAGCCTTCATGGAAATTGTTTGTTTTCAGTACTACAGCTTTGTATGCAAAATTTAAGTTTTGGAATTTGTTTTAAATTTTCTAATATTTGAGGCCTACATTTCTAGGGAAGAGAATGCAAACAAATTACATGATTAAATATGGCAAGAAAATGGAAAACAGCTTAATGGTGCTACTTAGAAGCTCATAAAAGAAATACAGGCGTAAGAGGAAAACGTAGGGCTATACTCTGATTTTTAAAACTGAGCTTTTAATGACATTTTATTCTTTCTTAGGAAAAGGGCAATTTCTCTGCTCGGGGTAGGAACCAGCCCATCTTTCCTTTTGCCATCCCCAGGACTGGGCCAGATCCCCAGTAAATACAAAAACGTTGAGCATCCCCAAAGTCAATGAAACTGCCCCAAATGAGATCCAGATGATGGATTCTCCCACTCCTTGCAAGGGTGGGGGCAGTGGGTGGGGGCTGCTGTTGAGCATGGCCCAGTGGCACCAACACCTCTGTGCACCTCTGTGCACCCCTGCTCTGTCCATTCGAGGGCCTTTTGTCATAAACATGCCATAAAACTTTTTTACAAGCCAGGTCTCACTCTGCTCTCCAGCTTTTTCTCATTAAGGGCATTGCTGCTTCAAGGAAGTTCAAGCTGCAGCACATTTCACATCTGCATTCCTTGACGTGTTTTGAAATTATTTTTAAACAATTGGGAGAGAGGAGGACCAGGTTTGGGGGGCGGGGGGTGCTGAGTGCTTCAAAGAGAAAGTAGATCAATGTGTAAGCCCCAAATTACATAACTAGCCCCACCAAGGAAATAAATTAATTCGTTTCCCAATGGCTTATTTATATAACCCTTTAATTATAGCCAACTGTATCACCAGTATTATACCATGGGAAAATGTAGAACTGTTAAGCAACCTGCCACTCCGCCCTCCCCAGACCGACAGCACAATCATTAAGCAACAGCTACATGTTGGGACATCACCTTCTCTTTTGTCCTTCAGAGGTACACTTCAATAATGTGGCTATGAAAATGTGACCTCAACTCTAACTCCTTTTCTAGGGCTTTTGCATGCTCCTAAACTCTATCTCCCTGCTGGGTCATAAAAATGGGACAGCATTTGACCTGCTCGCAGCACAAAAAGAGATATTGTTCAAAAATTCTCTATTTTGCCACTCTGCCAGTGAGTCATAATCAGCCACTGAGTCCTGTTAACTGCGGGTGCTGCCCAGCCTGTGCTGGCTCCTCAAATGTGGCAAGTTTAGGTGGCTCCGTTGACTTCAATTAAAGCATTTCTAATTGTTCCTAATTCCGCAGGCACCAGCTGAGCCCCTGGCTTTTGCCCTACAAAGGGCCAGTGTGCTAAAGCAGCTCCCTGCAGCTCCCAGGGCCTAATGAGCGCCACCCATTAGGAGTCATTAGAGCAACTCGTGGTGCCGAAAGCATCTCAGCAGTCACAGGGAAGATGTCACAGGTGAGAAATGACAGAATTCTCTGAAACTGAAATTGTCTAATCTGCTCTTTCAGTCCACTTCAGAAGGCAAGATGAAAATATTTCTAACAAAAATAATCCTGGTGATTGGATATAAAGCTGGCTGTGGATGTGGACAATGCTATCGCTTCAACTATGGGGCTGCAAGAAGGGTTTTGTTATAAATGATGGAAATTCTTCCTAATGTTTTTATGTTTGGACTGTCTTTCAGACCTTGCATTAGTGGAATCTTTCAGGTGCCACGATCTTCTCAGGGAAAGGGTAAGTCTTGGTGGCTTAGCAGCACTGTAATACGAACAGCTTTATTTAGGGACAAAGATAACTCATCTTAATGTTAGATTTAGCAACAGAGTTGCATATTAATGCCCTATATATGACCAAATTAGAACAGATAATCAGGGAGGCTTTGGAACCTTTATCAGGCAGACTCCATCCATCAAGCTGGTTATCCTAAAGATAGGCATCATTCCCACCACGTGTCAATAGGTGCAGTGCAAGGGCTGTGCTAGGTGTTTTGGGAAGGCCTTCTTTGATTAGAAGAGTCATTCCAGGCTCTGTCTGTCCAAAGCTCAAAAAGAGCAAAACAGAAACACATGTAGGAATTACCCACAAGAAAAAGCCTCAATTACCTTGCTAAATAATCCTTTCTTTGTATTAATATTTAATTTAAAGATGGCATGAAGTGAGTTTCAGCAAACCATTCCTGCACAGAGAGATGAAGTAATGCTCTAATTCTATCTTCTCCACCCTTTGAAGCAGCGTTTCGCTGGCCATGTCTGTGATGCCTGAGGATGGCCTTTAGACCGAGTTCTGTGTTAAAAACAGATCAAAAGAAAATTGGTCATGTCCTTCAAAAGGCAGCTGCTCTCCTCTCTTTTCTCACAGAGCTGCAACATGAAACAAAGCTTAGAGTGAGGAACATCTTCTCTAATTCTGTATAAATGTTTTGGCTCACAGTCTCTGCTTTTCAGATGGGAAGAGCAGGTTACTCAGTTCAAGGGAGCTTAATTCTTTCAATCTCATTTCTGAGCTAAGAGAGGGAGGAAATGAGGATTTCAAGAAAAAGTGGCAGTTTTGTAAAAATTAAAATGTTGAGCCTCAGGCTAGATGCTAATATACCAAAGGCATTTTATCACAGGGTTTTATTATGACTGAAGAGAGATACAAGATTACTTTAAAATCTTAGCTATGGCTGCAATAAATAAATACATTTCCAGCCCTCACGGTGGTAGAATAATGCCATCAAATGTGAGCAACGTGTACCTACCCCAAAAGCCTGACAACAAGAAAAAAATAATGAGACAGCAACATTCTTGAACAGCATGCTGTAATTCTGTGATTTCTTATCCAGACCTAATTAAGGCTTGCAACAATGAGATCTATACACCTCTTGTATAGATGCACCTCTTGCTGACATTTCAGATGATATCCTTACACAAAACACCATAACTGTGCTGAGATGTAGAGGATAAGATTGGTCTGGAGGAAGCACAAACTGGTCAAAATCCAAAAGCTGAATTCCTAAATCTTTACAAAAGTTTAGTTAATATATGTTTATATATTTTTTTCACAAAATATCATTTCCTGATTTTGGCTGGAGATAGTAAGGTACTTTGACAAAGACTATTTCCATGTTGTGTTTCGCTCAGCAGAAGCCAAGACCTACAAGAAACCTCTGGAGAAAACAGCCTTTCCTTTCCTCCTTTCACTGGTTGGTTGGCTGTCAATCTTCTCCAGGGTTCCCTGATGATTCTGCATGGAGTTAGCAACATAAAATCTTTCACTGTACTTCAAAGCCTTATTTTAAAACAAATGTTCTCATTCAGAAATGCAAGAGCAGAAAGCTGAGGCTCTCCAAGCCTCCAAACCTCCCAGGTTAGTCTAGACTCAGCTGGCTGGAGCTCTGCAGCCCTGGGAGCTGGACCTTAATGGGAACATCCTACTGGAGAGCCCTGGTCTGCATTAGAATTTATTTCTGCGCTGTGAATTGGTTGCTTCATTGCATCTTGCAATAGCCAGAACTGAGTGGGAGCTGTGAGCGGACAATTGGCAGGCAGATCGGGCTTCTAATAATCTGCTCTTCTTTTGGGAAAGTAAAGAAAAGTATCAGGTAGCCAAAAAAAAAAAAAAAAAAGTTAAAAAATCTATCAGAAGACCTGGAGAGACATTATCACCTGGAAAACAAGGATATGATCTGGAACTGATTTCCATTCTCCTTAATATTCCTCAGCAGAACAAAACATCTGTGAGCTGGATTGCTGTAGACAGCTGGTTCTGGAGAAAGGCTGGAATTCACCCCACCAAGACATAACCTTCTCCGGTGGGAATAATACCACCACAAAACACATCAAACTGGAATGGTTCTTGCAACTGTTTGCAGCTCAGGAAATCAGTGTGCCTCACTGCTATTTGTAACCAATATAATTTTATCTCCACTCTGTGCCCGCTGTCTGGTAATGCAGCACAGTCACATTGCTGACAATGTGTGAGGAAATGGGGATTTATGGTCCTCTATGCTATGGCTAATGAAGTTAACACGGAAAAAGAAAACCAAAACCAAATTCTGTATTATAATTCTTTGGGTTATGCAGCTGCACAAATGATACATGAAAAAAAAACCAAACTGGACTTTTCTAACAAGAAAAAAATGGAATCATGTTGACTGAAAACTACACAGTTAAATTCTGCGAGAAGAATATTTTCAGTGGAGAAAAGCTAAAATTAGATCCCTATGGGCAAAATTTACCAATAAATAGATTTTTTTTTTCAGTTGGCAGAGAAAATGTTGGCATTTTCAGTTACCTCATGAAAAATTTAAAAAGTATTCAAGGAGCACAAAGGAGCAAAGGCTCTTTCCTGTGAACGTCCATGTTCAGCTGAGATCTCCATTTTCTAACCATAGCAACTGTTGACAGATAATTTTGACCAGCCGAGGACAATTTGGCACCATGGGTGTAAATGATGCACCACTGGCAGCTCTTATTCCCTGTGTGGCTTCTTTCTGTAGCCCAGACTCCAAAGGAAGAGTCCATCCATCAGGAGCTGATGCCTTAGGTTTTAACCTTTGTATTTTTCAAATCCTGTACTCTCTAGTGTGTAACTCTGAAGTTCCTTGTAGCCTGTTAATTTCTGCTCTCTCGTGCTAGGTAGACATAAAAAAGCCTCTCCGGGCCTGCTCTTCAAGGACACCCAGACCATCCTAGGCCCAAAATGTATAAACCAAAGAGCCTCTGAGAGGGGGGCCAGTGGAGGGGAAATTACATCATTAAACTGAAGCTTTAATTGGAGAATTAACCCTGATATGCAAATGAACCAAACCTGTAAAAGTGTGAAGAACTCGTGAGCTGTCGTCCATCTTGGGGTCCATCTTGGCAGCAGCCTCTGGCTCCCCAGGGTGTACCTTGAAGGCCCTTCAAACAAATACCTACCTTTATTCCCTTATTCCTGTCTAGTCTCCGTTTTTAGGTGGCCTCTCAAGGCATCAGAGCTACCTGGAAGCCGGTGGGATGTGTACTTCCATCTGACAGGGCCATCCTTGGTGCAGCATTTGCTAAAATGCTGAAGTTTGTTTTTTTCCCTGAATCCTCATTGATCCCATAGCAGAAGTGTTTATGCTGACAGTACATTCCTACCAGCCGAGGATCTGGCCTTATTTCAGCCTCCTTGACTGATTTTTTGGCATGTTCCTGCAAGCGGGTTGGGACCGTGCCAGGGCGGGGGTGAGCAGAACAGCATTCCTGGGCTCTTAGTGTTGACCATTGTCTTGATGTGAATGCATAAAAACCTTCAAAGGCAGAAAGGTGACTCCCTGTCATGTGCGACGCTCCTTCGAGTCCTTTCAAGGCAGAGATGATCAGCACAGTCTGTCCCTGAACCCAGGGCACGCTGCTGTCTCCCGTGAACGGGTGATGGAGATTACTGTGGTGAATAGTAACTGTAGATGAGGTGCTATCTTCCCCTTTAAATTGAGCCATTCAATTTGTCATGAATGGCTGAGTATTCCTTGCTGGCATCAGGGACTTGGATTTCAGCGCTGGGAATAGAGTGAATAGGATCAATGATGAAGCTGGAGTACAAAAAGAAGGAGCAAAAAAGGGCAAAGGACTAAAACCGATAGAGACAAGCAATTACAAGGTGTATTAATGTACACTGGACTAGGCTGGAAAGAGGGAAAAACTTATTGTTATTCTGGGGGATTTTTTTCCACAGAAGATAAAGGGGTTGGGAAGTGAATATTTGTTATTTGGGCAAAGCCGTGACTGCAAAGAATAAAGAGACCTTTTAGAGCATGGCAGCTGCCTCTGAGCCTGGAGCGTGGTACTTGATACTCCATCTCCCCTCCTAGTGCTTTTGGGCCAGCTTTTGAGAACAGCAAGGAAGGCATTCAGAGGGAAGACAATGACAAATGTCAAGAAAGAGAGAGGAAACCTGGAGTTTAAAAGACTATTGAGTGACAGGCGGGTTAGATCAAAGGCAGACGTTTACCAGGTATTTATCATTGCAATGCTAATCAGGTTGATCATAGAAAGCAGAGCCCAAGGGCGGATGCCTAGTCAGTCGTAAAGCACACACATGTATGTATTTAATGCACGCATATACATAAAAACATATATATGTACATCTTGTATTTCAAGAGCCGTTCAATCAGTCGCTGTCACCCATTCCGGGATTTAAAGCAAAAGAAGCTCTCTGCAGGCAGAGCATCTGAATCCTTTTTGCTGCAAGAGCCAGAAAGTTGTTTTGGAGGGAACACACAAGATGGGGCTCATGCATAAATCACTGGGAAAACAGAGACAGAATTTGTTTCTTTATAAAAAGGAAACAAATCCCCCAAAATCTGTGCCCAGCAAGACTGTCTTTGTTTTCATGGCTTTTAACACAGCGAAAAGAGAATCCTTATAAAGGATTTTAAATACAATTTCTTATCTTGCTAATTTGGAGGGCTGGAATTTCCAGGACCTCAGTACCAGTTACACAACCAAATGTGCATCAGCTTTTCTAAAGGCTGCACAATTTTGCAAACATGGGCTCAACTCTGAGCATTTTGCTTACCAGCCCTTTTCAATCTTATCTCTCTCACAGACATGCTCTCTCTTGTTATCGTTCTTCCACCCA
Organism: Monarcha castaneiventris obscurior; assembly: GCA_026261815.1. Classification (NCBI taxonomy): domain Eukaryota; kingdom Metazoa; phylum Chordata; class Aves; order Passeriformes; family Monarchidae; genus Monarcha; species Monarcha castaneiventris. Next base: position 5,926,023 of record JAMPIT010000862.1, read on the forward strand.
TTCCTTTCCTATGCCACACACAGATTTCAAAAAACAAAACAAAAACATTTCCTATGGGAGTCTCTCCACACTCATTTTAAGAAAAGGCTGTTTTTGTTCGCCCTCTGTGGTGTGCTGCAGTCCCAGCTGTGTGCTGCAGCAAGTACAGCTAAAACAAGACTTAACTGTGTCTAAAGTAATTCCTAACACCACAGATACATCTGATTTTACCAGCAAAACCAGTCCAATATGCTGCACTCCCAGATCTAGAAAAAGAAATGTTACGTGTGATAAAAAACCACCCACGAACTATTAATGAGAGAGCATAGCAACACCGAGTGAGTGATGGTGTACACATCCAAATCTCTTCTCCCAAAGACTGCCAGTGACAGAACTTTTTGTCCATGAATCAATAACAGAAGCACTAAATCTTACTACATGTCTGGACTAATTCCTGAAATTATAGGTTCTCTGTCAGGAGTTTTAGGAACATGTACCACAAATAAAGGCAATTTTGAAAATGATATTAATTATCCGGGAAGTATCACGTCTATAAGAAAAGGTACTTCTGGTCATGGGCTATAAACTCTCTAGCCAGCCACCATCAGAAGGCAGTTTTCTCCATATATAGCCACTATATTCATATTTTAGTAAGGTGAGTTTTGCTTCTTTCATGCTAGGTCGTGTAGAGACGCAAATATCTACCTCATGGGTAAAGGATGCTTACACTGACAGTGAATCTGTTGCATCCCCACAGCCAAGAGCTGGGGTTAGATCCTGGGCTGTGGCTTCCTAGCCTCCATCCTGCCAATGGGATTGGAGATCCTGGATGGGCAGCCCTGCAAACAGCAGAAGGATGGGGTTAGGGCACAGCTCGGGGGGTGCCGATGCCCCAGAGGCTGCGTGGGCAGGAGCACATGAGCCAGCACAGATGTTTTGGGCAAGTCTGAACAGCCTCTGCAGAAATGCTCATCATAACACTTCCTTTTGCAGAACTGGGAGGAAGGGGAATAGTGCGGGAAGGGCAGAGAAAGACACACACCCACGCACAAACCTAAATTAATTTCTGGTGTTTACAGTGAAATCACAGCAAAGGTTTTGTGGGTTCCCTTACTAGCTCTAGCCAAGGACAAGGGAAGGTATCATCTCCCATCTATCATTTTCATGCACCATTTTTCACACGGGGTTCATCAAGCACACAGGGCAGAAAACACAAATATCAAAACCTGAATATAAGGGTCTGTTTGAAAATCTTTTTGAATTAATGCAGCTAAGATGTGTTTCTACATGTGTCTGCTAAGTGAAGGCCTGTGACATCATTACATTGAAAATGAAACAGGGCTTTAAAAGGTTAAAATTGGGCCAAAACCATAACATGCCAGTTTCCATCTGGAGCAGGATTAGGTTGACATTCAGAGGTTCAGGTCTGAGATAAAAGTTTGGGTCTGTCAGCATAAGCAGCCCATGAACAACTGAGCCAAAATTCAGCCCCAACAGTGGAAAAATTGTGAATTCATTTGGAGGCAGTCTGGTCTTGGAAGAGCTCTGCCATTTTGGACAGCATCCAAAAAGCTAGCAAAAAGAGGCCCCTGGATTTTTTTTTTAAAAATTATTATTATTATTATTATTATTATTATTATTATTATTATTATATTTAAATCCCACTGTGAGTTCTAAATAAGTTCAAATCTGGGCAGACATGCTGAAACAAAATCACCCTTCATTTTGGGAGTAAGGAAGATATGAAACTCCAGTTTGGCCCCATCCTTACTTTAGTGATATCTTCTAAAAATTAATTAAGAATGACAGCAACCTCTTACCTCCTTCCAGCAAACAAAAATCCTGCTTGGATTATTTTGCAGTAGCTGAAAAGTTAAAAGCCTTTGTTAACAATCAACAGGTTCAATTACAAGAACTCAACAGTATTTTACCATCACATCTAAGATTGCCAATCTGCTGGAGCACAGAATCTTCCAGGTTCATCCTCATTCCCCTCCACTGTACCACCCTGCATAAAGGAGCCACTCCTGGGATAAAGCTTCTGCTTCTGTCAGGACATCAGAGCGTCCTTGAAAAATCAGTGTTCCCTGACCATTTGAATTTCCTTTCACTTAATTGTCAAGAGTAGTCTCTTCAAATTATTTTGACTTTTAGTCACCCTTCTGGTCATTTTCAAGAATTTGTACTAATAAGAGACTGAGAATGTGGATTATTATCATCTCCCCTCTTTTATTTTACATCAGTTTTGGAGGGCAAAAAAGGTTTTTCTGGCTTGAGGTTGCAGAGTATACGAAAAAATTCTGGAGCTGAATAGATGTTGTAATTTTATTTCCCATCTCAGTCACAAGGTAGGATACATATATACTACCTTCCTGAACATAGTCTCATGTATTATTCTCCTAGAAAGTTGCCTAACTTCCAAACTTTTATGTATTAGGCACTGCTCACTTGTAGGGAGGAGAAGGGTCACTGAAACCTCAAGCAATAATTGATATCAACTCCCTCTTGTTTCTGTTTTTATATGGCACAGTTATATCCACTGGGCAGAGAACCAAAGCTTCCTAATAAAGAGGACTGGAGGGAAAACTTTCCCTGTGCTCTAGTGCCCAGGTCAGTCGTTCAAAGTGATGACACCTCACAGGCCTGGCGTAGCAGGAACCCAGAGAGGGAAGGCAAGTCTGGGTGCTCCTTTTCTTCCCCCAGGTGCCTCTGCCTTGGAGATTAATGTCACCACTGGCCTTATGGCACCTCCTGAAGTCACAGCAAAGCCAGCCATGGTTACATCCACCCCTGCTCATGATCTCTCACTTCTGCTCATCCAGACAAGCAAAACCACATGACTTACAGAACTTCAAATAAAAGAACTGAGTTCCCAACTTCTACAAGCTGTCAGTGCATTAGCTGCCTCCTCCTGGCTGAAACGCGAGCTGCTGAAGAAACACAGAGCTCCTATTCCTCTCTCTGTGCTGTTATTCCCACATTTACATGTTTGTGAGTGCCTCAGGAGCTCTTCCCTCTTTGCACAGATGGAAATGAGGTGGCCCAACGGGTATGATGCTAATTAGCCTTTCTGTTCAGCTGTTGAATCTGTGAACTCTGCAGATCCCTGCAGCTCAAAGGCATGACTGCATATCAGACAGACATCCCTGATCCAGCTTGTTCAGAGGTGGCCATGTCACTGTGACTCCCTATTAGTGGGTTAGTGGTATTTGGCCAAAAAACTTTGCAGCTCCCAGCGAACCTCTTCCCGAATCTTAATTCCTGTGTCACCACACCCAAGAAAGGCAACTTAAAGCCAGTGCAGGTGTGGCAATGCCTGCCAAGCTCTTGACGGCAGTGCCAAGCGTTGCCAGTGCCCATCTGCTCTGACAGACACAGAACTTTAAAATTCATGAGATCTTAACATGACTGAACAGTCTCTTACGGGCTTTTGACTAAACAGAACATCCAGACAGCGAGGAAAGAGGAAATTCCTCAATTCTGAGGTATTTCAAATCTGGAAGAAACTTCTGGTTTGCTTTAAGGTCAAGACTGTCCTGTTTTATAAGCCAAACAAGCTCCCAATCCTGTGTGTTACAAAGAGGGGATATTTCACTCAGCCTTGGCTTATCTTGCTCTGCCTTCCTCATAACCATCATCAGCACCACTACAGCCGAATGTTGTTTCAGCAGGAGCTGTGGGAGACAAGTGTAAGGGCTGGAGGGGTCAGGAATAGAGGGAGTGGGCAAGGGAGGAAAAGAAACAGAAGGAGGAGGAGGAGGATAAAAACCACACGGATAATGGGAATCTGGAGAGCAAAAAGTGGAAATGGAGGAGTGAGCTGTAGCTGTGAGTGAGACTGGAAACCCAGCTGGACAGCTGCCATCTGCTTGAGGGCCACCAAACCTTGGAGACTTCCATTCTCTGAACCAGTGGCAAACACCAACTGCCTGATTTAATTAACTTTTCTGTCATTAGCATGCATCAGCAAGGGACAAGGAACACACGCTCCAACGTGTGATAGATTCCTGTTGTGTCTCTGGTATGCACAAACATAAAGCTGTTGGCTCCCTAAGAGGTAGGACACAAAACTCCCATCCTACCCACAGGGTTTTGAAAAGTGGGAAAGACAAAGCCTATTTTTTATTTGCTTCTTGCTTTTTATTTATTTGCTTTTCATTCTTTCCCAGGCACTTTCTTCCTTCTAGGTCAGCCAGTTTAAATTGGAGCCTGTAGCAAGAGATCCATTTCTCACCAAACAAACTTCTCTACAGGAAAGCTCATGTCTTTAAATATATTTTTGAGCAAATTTTCCCTCTCCTCCCTCTGTCTGAATTTGGTTGTTTTATTTGTCAGCTGATAATATGGACAAAATTGTGCCTCCCCCCTACACGGGAAAGTCAGTAAAAGAGCTTCTCAGGAGGGACTGGGGCAGCTTGGGAATATGTCTACCTTGGCAGCAAAGTTCCAATTCCTTCACTTTTTGAGGTTTAATAAATTCCTGCTCTCTTCAGTAATAATAAAATAAATCAGTCTCCTGGGGAAGAATTCACTCCAACAGACTGTACTATTTCAGTCATTCTGAGCTTTCATTGGTGGGAGACATAAAAAAATGGGATGATAAACTCTTCCCAAAAAAAGATAAAAATAAACCCATCCTAAAAATGGGCTTCATCCTTCTCCCCAGTCCTTGTATGGAGTTTCTGTAATGGATTCTTGGTGTGTGGATGGGAAGCAGTTCTTGGTTAAGAGCACTGAGTATCCTCAAGGCTCTCCAAGTACAAAGGATAGAGATTTTAGGTGAATACAGTATTCCAGGAGTATAGAAGTTGTACATTGGATTTACAACTCCCATGCATCCTTCACGGTACTTTGTAAACAGCTTGTGGTTCCACTGCCACATCTATTTCGCACATATTCCTGTAGGAAATCCCGGATCATGTCTCTGCTTTTCCCATATCCCACTGCCCAGGTGAGTTTGGGAAGGAAATGGAAGGAGGGTGTTACACTCTGCACAGACCAAGAATGATTTTGTATCTAAAAGTTCCCAGCTGCCCGGGTGAAAAATCTCCATCAGCTGGAAAAAATCCATAGGTTTTTCATCACAGAAGCCCTGACATTTTGTAAAGGTCTCCACACTCGCAGTGTTGTTGAAGCATTTTATGGAATAGGGAATTATTGTTGCTGGGCAAGAAACTGATTCTCTTCATTCACTGACAAACTATGATGAGTTAATCTGAAACAAAAACACAGAGTAACTATTTTGAGACAAAAAAAAAAAAAAAAAAAAAGGCAGGGAGAAAGTTCAGTTCAGAACAAATTAAATGCTATAGTCAACCTGACATAAAACACTACATTTTAGGGATAGGCGTTTCACAAGGACATTGCAAAATCCAGTTGAAAGGACTGTGGTGCAATTTTCCTGGAAAATAAATTTTACTTAAATGTATTAGCAAGGTTTAGGTAAGTATATCAGTAAGTCCTTATGTTTAAATAGGGAAAACATGCAGAAAGGCCCCTTTTCACAAGCTGAGGGCACAGGCAACACACCTCTTGTTCAGCTGCAGGATCTTGTACAGCCCCATTCCCACCAGGCACAAGGGAGATGAGCCACCACCAGGGCATTACAAATGTACCTTTGGAGCTACACTAAATATGAACCTAAGCTGCAAAACTGGAAGTATTGCCTCAGAAACTAAGAGGAGGACTAAGAAGTTTACAACCCAGACAATTTCCTCAATTCCAGTATATGAATTTATGTGAATCAAAATTTGGATTTAACAGTCAAAGGTTAAAAGACCTGGAGGGTACTCAAGAGAACTACTTAGTATCAATTTGGCCATTAAACTTCCTAAATATTGCATATTTGTGTATGAACAATGAAAAGAATTCAATGTATGCTGAGGAGTACAGCTGCCCTAGTAGGCGAAGTCAATATTATGAGTATGTTTGCAATGAAACATACTCATAACATTGAAAATGAAAGACTGAAGCTAATGCTCTTAACAATTGTTTCAAATCCAGACAAAATCCTAAAATAATAAAGGAAGCACAGATCTCCATCAGAAACACATTTATTATTTCCACATGGTGTTTGTATGTGTTTGTACAGTATACACAACCGAGCTCGCCTTCACAAATTGGAAATGTTTCGCATTCCATAGACACAATGATTGCTCACATAAGAGACCTCAAGGTTTGTTTTCTGACACACTGGAGAATCCAGGAACCTTGAGAAATTCAGTGTGATCTGTTTAACAGTCCCTCCTTGGAGCTGGGTGACTGGCACAGGATGTTTGTGTAAATGTCCCACATTTGAGCCAAAGCCCACTGAGGGCTGTGGGGCCAGGCCCCTGCAAAAGTGTATGGACACCTCTGTTCCCATCCACAGCTATCAACATTTCCAGGAGAGCTCTTGGGAACACTGGCACAAGCTGAGAGTTTCCGCTGAACAGAAAACAGGGTGACCAAAGTGTAAAAGCTGCTGGTACCAATCTATGTGATCCAAGAAGGCTGCTTAAGCCCAGAAGTTGACTTCTAATGCCCAGTGAAAGAACTCATATCCAGTTTTTATCTGCTTTTTGGTTTTACTTCAGCTTGTGCTCCCTAAAACTCATTAACAATCCAGACAACACTACAAGGGAAAAGTATGGATAAACCCATGCCATTAACATGGGATAATGAATGGCTCACTGGTGAGCAGTGCTGCTTTTGGTGGTGAAAGACGTAGGTTTTGTTGATAATGAGATGTCTTCATGACAGCTCAGGGACGTAAAGCAGAACTTGCGCTGCTTCTATGCTCATGGGTATTGCAGCCCCTTGTATTCTTGGATCTGCCTTAGCTATGTGGCTACGTCCACCCCTGGATTTGCCCTGGAATAACAGCAATCATCTACTCAGCTGAATGCTCTGGGATCAGCCACCATATGAGAAGGGCTGTGTAAGGGCAACAAATGTTTTTAAAGTAGATATTTAACCTCAGTCTCAGAACCAGCAACGAGCTGTGTGTTGGCATCCCTTCAGACCCTGAAGACAGAATGCACCATCATGATACTCTTTTAACTTCTGGGGCCAAATAAAATATTTTTTTGGATATTAAATTTAGCCTAACAAATGCCTAAACTCTTAACAGTTCTAAATATTTTCCGATACAGTCTTTTCCATGAGTGTGTGCAGAATTGTGAATGCAAAGTAACCAACCACCTTTTTGAATGTGTAAAGAAGCAAAGCAGCTTTGGAGGATTCTCCTGTAACTCTTTTCTCCACCTGCCTCTGCATCCTTTCTCCTTTATTACCTGAACATCCCCCTAGGGCAGAACTTTGCAAATGCCAGTTACTCTTGAGGAAGGAAAGTTTTAATGGATCAGGAAATGAACCATTTAACTCCAAGGTCTAGCACATCATTTCTTTCAAACCTTTAGCCTTCTATTTTAATGATTTGATTGTTTTCTTTCAATAACTAATCTTCCTAATTCTTTTTATTTTCGTTTTTTTTTTCTCCTGCCAGTCACAATATTCACTTTTAAACACTTACTTAAATTTTAGACTAAGCAGTAAGGTATTTTAGATTTTTGTCTGGTTTTAAAGATTGTTTTAACCTTTTTGTCAGTGCTCTTGCTCTGCACCTGCTGATCTACCCACATATCACAACACTGGAACCAGTGGGAACTTAGGACATGTGACTGATGTGTCTAAAGCACACAATAGCACCTTTTTTGGTGGGATTTATCCAAATACTGCCTTGCAAGAGTAAAATAAAGTATTTCCAGTAACACAGCCATAAGATGCATGCCTTGAAATCACGAGCAAAGGCATCACTCCAGGGCTGTTGACTGTGGTCACATGAATCTCTCAGAGTGGTCAGGGAGCAACAATGTACAGCTTCCATCAAAGTCTCTGTGACCACCTTCCTACTTGACCCTGGAAAACTCTGTTAATATTTCATTTTTTCCAAAAGGATTCAACTGGAAAATTCATAGAAAATAAGACCTTTGATGGCTGTGAAAATTCAGCCTCTGTCTCAGCAATCCCCTGGCCTGCCAACTGGAAGATGCTACAAGGGTTTATCACAGAAGATTAAAGCATTTTCCCAAAGAGTCTTTCCAGCATAACAGGGGGAAGGTTTCACTTCCTCCTGGAAAGCTGTTTATTGTTTAGCCACTTTGGACTTTAGAGGTAAAGAAACCTGGATTTCATTTGACATTAATCAGCACAACTGTGGCATCAGAAGGGCCCAGACAGACCGATGCTGGTGGTGGTCTGACCCTGAGGGTGCAGACCTAGAACTTCAGAACAGCAGCTGATCTGCACTTGTGTCATTCAGACCACATTCCTTCAAGATCTTCCTACGCTGACCCTGTTGTTTAAAACTAGTAACTGCAGCTTAAGGCAGCCTAGCCAGCCCAGTAGGGAATTCTCAATTCTGACCCTTTTATCTCCAGAAGTATCTTCATCCAAAACCAGTCACTCAAATCAAGAGATGTGCCTTCACTAGGAGCAGCAAGCTTTTCCCAATGTTTATTCAAGAGCTTAACCTAGTCTTACTGAAACCTCCAGGAATTTTCCCATGGATTTCACAGGATTGTTAGTGTTGGAAGAGACCTTTGGAGACCATCTAGTCCAACCACCCTGCCAGCTCCAGGTGACCTAGAGCAGGTGACAATGAAACGTATCCAGGTGGATTTTGAATTGTCTCTATTTGAAAAGGGTCAAGATAAATATTTGACTGGTGGCACAAGATAGGATGCAATTTAGAAACCAGATGTCCAGGGACGTGCATGGAAGCTGCTTGCATGCTCCACAGAGCAAAATAAAGCCTAGAATTTTTCCCGCTTTGCATTAGGAACTGATAGGAATCTTTCTTGTCACTGAAGCTGCCCATACAATAGACCCGTGACCATCAGAAGTGGGTGCCAGGGATGAAATTTGTGAGTATCAGGGACTTGCTTCAAAATGCTTTTTAAAAATACAATTGTGAAGCCAGTTCTGTTTCCCTAAAACATATTAGTGAGAAAGGCTGGTGGATATTAACACTGTACTGCCAGGGCAGTGGCAGCTTGTAAAATATAAAACTAAATCGATTTCCTTGGAAAAAACTCCCCTTTCTTGGAAGAAAGTCCTCTTGGCACACTGGTATACCCTGAGATTGAGCAAACTGAGAATGAAATTCCCTTTTTCTTTGGCCAAGACTTTGAGGTAAAAAAAAGAATGCTGATACTCAAGGAAAGAAAGTGTGCATTTGGGTAAGTACAGGTACAGTTGTGTGCAAGAGTTGTCCTCAGATGCAAAAATTACATCATAGTCTTCCACCTTTGCAATTAACTGGAGCAGATTCCTGACTCAAGATTTATTTATCAGAAGTTGCCACTCAAGATAATTTGTGCCCTGGGTAAGTGCACCCGAGAATTACAAACAGTGAGCAAAGCAGTCGTGAAGAGGCCTAAGTGCAGCCCTGGCTGGTTTGGCAGGTTCATCTCTGGCAATATGTACTTGCACTGATGGATAAAGGAGCAGGGGTTGGGAGAATTGCTCCAGTGTGTTGTGAGGTACAAATATGTGTGAAGTTCTACCAGACTGACTCAAATATCCTGGGTGATAGGTGTGGTGTGCACAGGTATGACTGTGGGAGTAGATGCATCTGAAGGGACAAAGAGGCTGTAAAATACAAGTACTGAGGTGCTGAGTTGATGCTGGATGATTGGGTTTCATACCAAGTGCAGGAGTTCTTGGACATTGCTGCCTAATAAGGGGGTGTTTGTATAAGAGAGCACGCCACATTTCACAATTTATGCATTTTCGGCACAGTAGGTGCATTGTTATCTTCTGTACCAATGGTAGGAAGCTCTGAAGAAAGTTAATATTCACACTTACCCCAGTTGTATAGCAGATGTACCCTCCATGTTTGCTTTTATTCTTTGTCACCTATGATTTGATTCTGCTGGTGTGAAATATAGTGCAGTGCTGGGGGTGCAAGCAAAGGACAAAGCAGAGCCTGCATTTCAAAAGGAGACAGAAGTTTTGGCTGCCACCTGACATAAGTACTTGCAGCTACCAGCAGCTCAGACACGAGGATCAGCTCTGGCAGGGCTGCTCAGCAGCTTTGCATCACTTGGTAGGGCTGCAGTGCTCAAATGATCACCCAATTAGTGCCCCAGTGACAATGTGGCACCCGCCGCAAATCCCACAGCCTGTGGCCAGAAGCCTCAGGCAGAGGACAATGAATGTGCCTGCTCAGTTCCAGCACAAAAGAAATATGAACTATTTCTGACCTCTTCTCTCCCGTACTCCTGACCCGTGCACAGCCAGACAACTTCTGCTGATAATAGTTTATTTTTCATTAAGCAGAGACTCTGCTTCCTGGGCAGCTTGGTGCTATACACAGTGCTAGGTAAAAACAGAACCCACAAAATTTAGTTCCTGCCACAGGTTGCTGCTCCTGTGGCAATCTGGAAATGATTACTTGACACTTTGAAACTCATCACCATCATGCAGGGCATTATTTCCTCTGAAAGGTGACACGTGAAGAACTGAGGAGTCAAAGCAGCAGGCACAGATTTAACACTCTCTGTGGGTTACTATCAGTGAGTAACAGCAGTATCGTGCATTTACAGATGAGTAAACCTAACACAGAGCCAGGGTTGTCACACACCACCAGAGACTTGCAGAGCTTGGGAGGCACCTGATTCATCTCTAATGGCAGAGAAGCAGAACAGGGGATGTGCTTCTTTCCCTTTTTCCTTACTTGCATTTAAATATTAGATGGGAAAGGATGACCAAATCCTTTTTTTAAACAAGAACTAGAAACAGTGCTGAAATAATGGTCTGGGCCAGAACTGAGCCATACAGAGACCTACAGAAACTCTTTGCCATCTTTACTGCATCCATGAAGCATAACTGCAGATTGCCAAAACCCTTATTAAAATTCCTTTCTTTGCAATATTCCCAAAATATCATCATATTCATACTTATTTTAAGCAAGCACAGAAACCTGATTCCAGCAGTAAAACTGTAGAGTTTGTGAGTGTGTGTCAGAGTTAAATGTGTTCTCACACAGAAGCAGATTCTCACATGAAATTTTGGAGTACAAAAGCAGACAAAGAAGGCAGAAGACACAGAACATCTGAAGTCATTCAGTAGTCTCAAGTCAGTGCTCTGGATTTTGGGAGCTCTCCTCATCAGCGAGGACTACACAGCCTGAACTACGCCATGGATACATTTTTGATAATAATGGTAGAAGTAGCTGAGACCTCAGCCAGTTTAAAATTTCCCTCCTTCAAGCTTTACATTCATAAAATTTTAAGGACCATAATGCTGAACTGGAATACATCATGGCTGCTTTACAAGCATAACATCTAAAAGGCCTGGCAGAGCCAGGGTCCACTCACTCCCACTGCCCTGTGGAGCTGCTAAGCTCCAGAAGGTTCCTGGGCTCCTTGGCTGGACCACACAGCTCTTGCTGCTCACTGTGGCTACCAGGCTCCAAAGGGCTCCCCTGTCTTGGTGGCATAACAAGAGCACCATTCCCTCCTGAATATCCAGGGTAAAGACTTCCAACAAGGAAATTCTCTCCCCAACAGCCGTGCTGATGCCTGCATTCCCAGGTTACTATTTTGATAAAATTATGGCAGAACTCATTTCACGTAAACAGGGTCTCACTCTTTCCACAGCAGCAGCAGCAGAACTTGAAATTTGGTCCAAAGTGGTTAAAAGTGATAACATCTTTGTGGTTTGGGGTGGAAAAAAGTCATTTACTGTGTGTTTATGCACATCCATTTCTATGTGAATGCTGAAGTTCCCACTGAATTTCCCGAACGAAAAGGGTGCCAAAGACTCAGGAAACACTACTTTTTTTCATGTAAGAAAACTCCTGTAATTTGAAAAGCGTAGATGAGATTTTGGAAGCAAAAAATCCAGATTTTTTTTTTTTTCTCCAACAGTTAATCAGCTTTGGAGGGAAATCTTACTGCTTTGAAAAAACAAGAAGGGAGAAAGGTGAGTTTGGACTGAAGGGTTTGTGGATGTAACTCTGGACACATACCTCCATCCTAGATTTTCTGAGGTGTCTGTGGGAGATGAATGTGCAGTGCTGGCCACCAGCCTCCTGTCTTAATTTGATTAAGCAGAGTGCTCACAAAGTGCTAACTGGAGCCTATTATCCAGTTCATTCAGCTCACACCTGGTTCTTAGTGAGATGTTACACTGCTTTAACACAGTGAACTGTGGTTTTATTGCTCTCTGCTATTTCCTCCTCCTTCCAGCATGAAAAGCTACACTTCAATCAATGGCTGATGTCGGTGTGGGAGTAATAACCTTCATTTAGGGCAGCAAGGAGGGACATCTGGACAGGCCAGGGAAAGAGACAGGGAGTAAAGCCATCAGGATGTGCAGATTACATCACTATGATGAGAGTGCTTAGTTTCAGGACAGCTTTTTAGTGCAGAAACATCCAAAATGCTCCTGCCCTCGGCTTGGGAGTTTTCCCTCTGAAGGACACAGAAAGGCCAAGAGAGCTGGGACTGACAGCAAAGCAAGGGTAGGTAGTGTGTTCATAAGTGCAGAAAAAAACCCAAATCCAAAGTGTGCTGTAGATGTTCAGGCCAATTCTTAAGGAAGGTGAAAGAGAAGAAAATCCAGAGTCAAGTGCAAGGAGCGTGACCTTAGGGTAAGGTGGCTCCAGGTCCTGTGCTCAGTTCTGCCTTCAGGACAAACCACTGAAGCTTTTGGTGCTCTGCTTTTCCTCCCACCAACACACTGGTAACAGCAAAACTTTCAATTTTTTTTTCTCCCTATTATTTGTCTGCCTTGAAGTCTGCCAGGGGTTTAGGGGACAAGGACCATTTGTATGTTACCTATTACTACCTGGAGCTTTTAGGGCCAGCTGTAGAGGAATTAATAATTGGTAGAGGAAGGGTACTGAAGGGTACATCCTCCTTGTACTGTTGTCCCACGAGAACCCCAGCACATTCTTATCTCTATCAGCATGTCAGCAATGAGGATAGAGACTCTACCTGCTAAAAAATTGCCGTTCTTTTGCACTTTCTAAAAAACCATAAATCCCTGATGAATTCATGACATTGATATGAACAGGCACTTAAACCTTCCTTGAACTGGGAAGTTGGTTTCATGTCAGGAACAAGTGTGAGTTTTTCTTGGGGCTCTGTTCAGCTTTCTGTGGTGGAGGCTTAATGCCAAAAACCTTTTCACATGGAAGGTGCTATAATTCCAGCCACTGGACAAACCCATCACTTTTATTTGCTAAATTACTTCTGAAGGGAAATTCCATTTTCATGGAGAAACTTAAGCATTTCCACAGCAAATATGACATTTCCTGGCAAAAATATATTTTTCCCTGACCATGCTTTCTGTTAATCTAAAAGCAGAAAAATAAATCCTGTTCTTTACAAGAATTAGAAAAGAAATAAAGGGGATAGAAGCTGGTTTTTGTTTTCAGTTAACTGAAATGAAAATTAAAATTATTTTGCACAGTTCTAAATTACAAAGCAACTTTTTGTGATCCAGAAAATACTCAACTTTTGGTTGCTACAAATCAGGTTTTTCACCCACAAAACCCCGAGCATTCCCTTGGTTAAATACCTATGCCTTTAGGCACTTGGATCCCTTCTCCAACATGTCAGAAATCAATTATCTGGTTATCCTCTAATTTATTAAACCTCACGTCTCGGATTCTGAACATGTTTGGGAGCTGCTGTAATGCGTTTTGCACTGGCGGAGCGATTTGCGCCAGTCCATTTTGCCCGACTCAGCCGAGGCATCTTGGCATCCCGAATCCGCGAGCGCCGCGCGGAATCCGGTTTAATTAATGTCCAATGTACCGTGCCTGGGCGGAGCGGACAGCTGGCGGCTTATCTTGCGTGACCTTGGGTGACAGACACAATCTGGGATCACGCTAATGTGTGTCCTTTGTCAGTTGATACTGGGGCAGCCAAAAAGTCAGGGCTGCAGCAAGCGAACGATTAGTGCATATCCACGGGGATAAAGATGGGAGGGGAGATATGTCTGCCATGAACATGGCTCGGTGCCTTGTGATCCACACACAGGCTCATGCCAGATGCAAGGCAACAACTTTTCATTTTGCAAAGTATCTTGCACTGCTTTCAGCAGAAGAATTAGTTGTCACAAAGAGGGGATGGCGGCTGGGGCAAAAAGGTCAGGAATAGCAAAAGATTTTGAGGAGCTGAGGGGTCTGCTCACCAGTTTAGGGTGCTGTCACAGCTGACAGATGTGGGTACACCTTTTATGAAAGAGGTGCCAGCAGGGCAGGTGGGGCCCTGGGAGGAGCTCAGGTATCGTACAGAGCTAGAGCCTGGTTTTGGAGCCCTTCTGAACCTCCCCCTGCCAGTATTTCTGGTCAAAACTCATGGAGACACAGAGTCAAACTGATGGAGAAAAGGCTCCGAGGACAGGAAAGACTCGAAAAGCCAAGAAGTAATGAGAGAAGTGAGAGAGGACCTTTGGGATCGGCTCCTGATTGCTCACGTTTGTATGCAGGGAATTGCAAGAGGTTCATAAAAACAGATTAACTTGTTGTTCAGAAATTCTAATAAAGAAAACCTAGAAGCTTTAGAAAATCATTCCAGTTGGATGGATGTGGAGAAATTATGGGGGAATCATCTTCCCAAAGGATAGGGAGAATTTGCTAAACATCATTTTTCCTGGTCCAAATACAAAACTGAAATTGGACACAAACATTAGAAGACCAGAAATGGAAAACTGAGGTCAATGGGTCACCAATCATCTTGGCACAGATGAAGATATTAAGTTTCACTGTACATTCCCTGTGTGAGTACAGCCCACTGAGGATGGAGAAGCCTTTCTGCAGCTTAAGAAATACTAGTAGAAATTTCTAGTAATGACTATAAGAAACTGAGAAATAGTCAAAAAAATTCTCTTAAATATGTTCACAGCTTATTCTTTTCACTTCTAAACATCTTGTAAAGCCATTGCTGATGTTCCTCTGGCAAATGGAAGAGAGGCCAATGGGAAAAATAATGCAATATCTCACTTTACATAATAGCCAGTGATTGCTGACACCCTAATTTCTCTGGATTGCAGAATTTTACTCCCCTAACTTTTTAAGTGGGATCATGCTGGAGGCATTCCATGGCCGGTGTGGAGCAGCAATCACAGGAGGGCCTTGCTGAAGGCTCTGATCCAGGTTCCTACCTGCTGCTAAAATCCAAAGAAATAACAATAAAATAAACAACCTGTTAGTCAAGAATAAATCTGGGATTGGTTAGCCAAAAATTTTCTTTGTGCAAATTATTTTCAGGTTTCTGTTTTTCTTCCATTCCCTTCATGTAGTCATATTCTGGGTTAGTACCTCACTGCTGCCAGTTGCTGCAAGCTTTATAACATGGGAAAGTGTAGCATGATCATTTTTTAATGGATAAAAGTTAATGAAAGTGGGTTAGAAAATGAAAGTGGGTTAGAAGCATTTCCAGCAGGAGATGAAATTCACTCTATTTCAAAACATTTCATGTTAATGAAATTTTGGTCCATAGTATGAATTGCAAGGGATTCTGATAATGTTAAAATATCTTAATTTTCATGCTGTGGCATAGAATATCTTCGGTTAATCTGGAAAAAACCCTTGAAACTTATTTAACATACATATAAATACATATGTATGTATGAAAAGACATAGCAACATTAAAGAACACAGTGTAGACAGCTCTTTGGCTTTCTTAAGTGCCCTTTAACTTTCAAAAACAGGAAGAAAACCACCTTTTTTTTTCTTTTAATCACAGTGCTATGCCACTCATATATTGACTCCTTATCACAAAAGAGAGCTTGAAATCTACAGCTGAAGCCAACCTCAAATCACTGTGCATGCTTCCAAAATCTTCCAGATAACCCTGCCCAGGAACTGTCAAACCTGTCAGCTTTGGCACAATGTTCTAACAGCACCACCGAGCCTGGGTCTGTGGAAGCAGCAACCTTCCCTTACTGCTGAACTCTCATATCACCTGAAAACTGGCTTGAAATGAGTCTTTGTCATGTCCTCACCTCTCCTTTTCAGATTAGGGCAAAGAAAAGTATTGAAAAATTACAGACAGGAGTTTTCTTGTTGTACTTGGTTTTCTTCAATCTTGTACAATTTATTCCAAGTTGGTTTCCCACTTTTTCACCAGGACTCCTCTGTCTGACCCAACTCTGCAGTCTGAAATCAAACCCAGGACAAGACTGGCTCAAGAGCCTTTAATAATATTATAGCTCAGTTATGTTGGAAAATTGCAGTGCACAGTTCTTTTCCATTTTCCCTGCTTATCAGCTGAGCCCCAAACACTTGCATTAAGTGGGATATTAACTCTGTTCCCATCTGGCCACAGGTGTCTGCATCATCTCTCCAGACTTGTCTCTTCTATCTTATCACTGCATCCTTTTGATCAAGCAGTATCTTTGAGCACATCTGTTCTCCCTTTCATGGTCAGTATAACCTGACTAATTCCCCCTTCCTGCTCTCACACAGGAGCTGGGAGATGCACTCAGGCAGGTGATTTGGGAAAACTGGATGATAGGCTCAGAAATCCTTTCTTGCTGATTTTTTTTTTTGTTTGTTTGTGGGGTTTTTTTTGCTATGTTTCTCACAAACAACTGTGTAAAGTAACACAAAGTTAAGCTGGAAAGGTAAACTTGACACTTCCTAAGCTCTTCCTCCCAGGGTATGTTAGAAAAAGTGAGATTTCACATCCAGCAGCAGCTGTAGTGTAAGAAAGGCCACTGCTTCAGGAAGAAAATCTGTCAGCCCCATTAGGTGCCACATTCAAGAAGGTACTTAAGTCACTCCTGTTCCTCAATAACAGAAATAACTCCGCTGACTTCAGTGGCACAACTCAAGTGCTCCGAGCAAGGCACACACATCTTTCCAAACTGGGGCCACATCCAGCACTCTTATCTGTGTGCTCACATGGAGCCTCTCTGCAGGACAGCTGGAACCATTATCCATGGCCCGAGTCTCAGGCTGAGCAAAAATTGCTTCATTTTCAGTGCTAAAAAGAAGCACTTGGCCTTCAAGCTACTCATGGTGAAATGATAAACAAGCAAAGGTCAGATTTCAGACTGCCAAACTATTATCAGGCCCCCCTCCACAGCAACTCTTCAGGAAAACGCATAATTGCAGAACTAATGATCATCTGTACACTGCACAATTAGCACAACTGCCCATGTAATCATAGTAATTGCACAGAACAAAGCGTGGATGGGAGTACCCGCAGCACCGTGGCCCAGAAATCGCGGCCAATCAGTTACAGATGAACACACAGAGAAATACTCACACGGGTTTCGGATGGGTGACTCGAGTCAGTGTGTGTGCAAACCCATTAGCCACACTTACCTACACTGGATGTAGCCAGCAAAAGCAGGGAGGGCAGCATGGAATATGTAAAAGTGAAGAATGGAAGATGAGGATGTGATGGAGAGGAGTTAAGGAAGGAATGAGTAAGGCACAGTGAAAGAACACTAAGGAATACACACTTCTGTATGAACAGACACAGCAACAGCAAAGAACTTGGTGAAGGTAGCAGGCTGGGCTCCCTCAGTTTGCTTGTTTCCCCTCCCAAAAGAAGGGGAAAAAAAGAAACATGAGAGAGAAAATAAAGAACAGACAATTACAAACTCTACTGAGCATGGAGGTAGAGTGAGTCAGGAGAGGGAGAAGAGCAGATAAAGCAGGACTGGAGGAGAGGGCACTCTAAGCTTTGATGGCATATTATTTCATTTAATGTATTTAAGCTCCTTTATTGCTGTATGACTTTGGCAGACGTCCTAAATTTCTGCAAGTGTGAGAAAAAGACACATGGCAGCTATTTGGAACTCCTGGGGATTTCACTGTTGCTAGCTACTTAGTGAGTTTTGTAATTAAAGGCAATTTAGAAAAGGTAGAAAGAGAACCTACTGTTCACCCAAAGACACAGCCCCTCCCAGAGTAAACCTCCAACTCCACAGGAAAACTGATCTTTAATTATTACTGGAGCCAGAGATTCAAAGACCAGGAGGGAACTCTCAGGATTTTTAAGTTTGTTTTCACAATCAAAGCCACAGAGTTCACCTGGACCCCCACGTGGCCTCCAATGCACTGCAGGCGAGCTAAAGGAGATGTTTTAAAGAGATGTTGAAACCCTGATTTAGAGATTCACGTGATGGTAACTTGGCAGCAAGTTAGAACAGCGGCAGGACATGCACAAAACCCTCAGCCTCTTCCCTGGGACACGAGGTAGACTCCTTGGCAGGGAATCCCTTCTACCCCAAGGTGCTCAGCGTGCGGGTGAGAACAACATTTACACACTGAAACTAGAGGGTTTTGGGTCAGGGAGATGTTTCCAGGCACAGCTAAAAAACCTTCTCCAGCTGCAATCCTGGCGAGTTGAACTGACCTTCCTTTAACCTCAGCCACAATGTTGGTTCATTTACTGTATGGGAAAGAAATCAACCCAAGCTCCCTGGATTCAGTAGGTTTGTTTCAATATTTTTTATACTGTTCCACAGTGCGTGCCATTGGGCTGCTAATATGGCCCACACTGGGAGCCAATGTGAATAAAGGATTTAATTACAGTTGAGATGTCCCTGGTATAGCTTACTGTTGTCCTGTAAATCCTTCTTCTTCACTTATCACCAGCACAAAGAGGCATCTTTTCCCCGGTGAGAGGGGGAGGCAGGGGAATGTGGTGTGCACAGTGCAAGGATCCCTTTGTTGGCCGGGCTTTGTGTGGGAACGCGCCCTCGATGAATGACAGCCAGGCCTGAAAATTAGCTTTAGCTTTTGAGAGCTCAGTTTTCCTTCTAAATTACTGCACTGCTGTAACCTCAGAAGCCAGGTATTTCCCTGGACAGGGAATGGGGCGATCCTTTGGGGCAGGACATGGGGCTCTGAGTGCCAGACATGACTCACAGGTAACATGCTGGTGTTTTACAGAGCTCTGAAAGGACACCACAACCATCAGGCAATTTTAACTCTGCTCTCAACCACAGACACTCTCAATGCTTTTGCTTCTATTGGCGCTGCAGTGTCAGGATTTATTATTTTCCTAAAATTTATTTCCCCACTAGATCTAGCTACTGTAAAGCTCTGGAGGTCTGTGTAAGACAGATGATAATGCTTTCATCAAATCTCAGCCAAAGAAAAAGCCTCTAGGGTAGAATCATGAATGCAATAAAGACGTTTTCGTGACTGCAGTATTTACATGATGTTATATCCAGTGTTATGCCCCAAGTTCCCAGTCAGGAGTGAAGCCATCTGCACAAGGACACACTGAGACAGTCACTCCCCCAAACAGACCACGGGCTACACTGGCAGGGCAGGAGGTTGAAGACGGGCAGTTTAATTATGCTGCTACAAGGGGGAAACTGAGGCACCCCAGTCATGAAAGGGAGCTGAGGTGCAGCTGATAACTACATCAGACATCGTAATTCCTCTTTTTGCCTCAAATTCAGGCTCTGGGAGCCACACACACTCCAAAAATATGTAATAGGTCTGTCAGTTATTCTCGCACATATTTCTGGTCATGTGATGGTTCCAGCTAGGGTAGAGTTAGACACTGCTCTTCCATGGTTTGTGATCAATTTTTAAAGGAAAAAATAACATTATTGGTACAAAACACTTGACTGTAAGACACACCATCTTTGCTCCTGATTTTATTAATGCTTCCAAAGACCTGCTTCCCATTGGGATCAATCCTAAACAAAGTGCCCCAAGATTGCTGTGACTGTAAACACTTAGGCATTAGATGAGCTTGGCAGGGAAGAAGTTTTCCAACTCTGTGTGAGCAAGCCTGGCTGTGTTAAAATCAAGCAGATTAGACATAAGGAAGGAATTCCTTACTGTGAGGGTGGTGAGACCCCTGATGCAACCCCAGTGAAAGAAGGAGCGTGCAGAGAAAAAGCAGTGCCTGAGAGAGTTCTGCTCAAGGAGGGCTGAAATGCAGTGAGAAAGTGTTCCTGATTCAAGCAGGTCCTGGTCAGCAGCCTGGACACCCATGGGCAGCTTGGGGAATTTCTTGCATTCTCCACCTCTCAAACAAAAATGTACCCTGCTACCAAACTGCACTTCCAGAAGGCCCTGCAGGTTTACAGGCTCTCTGCTTTGCTACTAATGATTTCCTCATGCCTTTCTACTCCTGGGCAGTGTTTGGCTTTTGATGGAGAAAAGAAATGAGTTCTGCCCATTTTCAAAATGAAAAGTGTATCTCACAACAAAAGCAGTTTTTTGTACTGATACATTTTAAAATGCTGCAAGCAAAATGAAAAGTAAAGCAAAGACTTCATGAGGAGAGATGTTGTGCTCGCCTTACAGCAATTTTTCACACTTTAATTGTAATGAGAAAACCTTCCCGTGCTTTGTAAAAACCTCGAAATATATTCCTGTTTTCCACTATTTTCAGCTCAGGTGATTTTCTGAGCTTGTTGTTATTTTTCAGTGTGCAAATCCCCAAAGGATCTGCCTTGAAAATACTTGTTCAATCTGCTCTTGAATTCAAGTAAACTTTTTGCATTTACAGCATCCTTTGGCAAGGAGTTCCCCAGACTGCTGCTCCCTCCAGCACGCCTGATTTCCAAGCTGAGGAGCACGAGTTTACTCAGTCCTTCCTTACATGGAAACTGCTCCAAAACATTCCTCATGCTTGCTGCCTTTCTCCAATCCTGCTTGCTCTGCTGTGCTCTTGTTGAGCAGAGTGTCCTGGACACCAGTGCTGGATTTCAGTGGAGCTGAACTGATGTTTTCTGGTTTGTGCTCCATTCCTTTCATTTGGTTTGCTTTTCTGAGTGCAGCCAAGCACTGATGTGCTGATGGAAGCAGCTATGACAGCCCCAAGGGCTTGTTCCAGAGCAGCAATGGTCAGCTCAGAGCCCACATTTCATGTGCAGAACACAACTGGGCCTGTATCTCCCTGTGTGTACCATTGTATATTTATCTACACCGAATTTCATCTGCTGGTTTACTGCCCAGTCACAGGCTGCTGTAATAACCTTCTCTGCTCCTATACAGCCCTTCCTCTTCCTTGATGAGAACTTTATAACATCACCAGACTTTGTCATCTCCAGCACAGACCCCTGCAGAACCTCACTACAGACCTCTTCTGTGACATTACACTCATTTACACCAACCTGCTGCTTCTTCTTTTTCAGACAATTTCAGACCCGTGGCAGCAGCATCCATTTACTGCTTGTTTTGTTTCTCTTAAAAACTACAAATGAGAAAAGTTAGTAAAATCAATCTGGGAATTCATGTGGAGTATATTATTTGGACCACTCATACCTACATTGACCTTTCCAAAATGTGCCTTAAAAGACCTCTAACTTCAAACGGAAGCATTTGGTAGAATTAATGGTAGAATGTATTTTATTATATTCAGATGCTTTTGAAAAGCCAGAGCTGAATGTTTCTCTGAACAATTTAGTCAAACACCACTGTCCTGTCTTGTAATTATCCAAGAACAGATATTAACTAATTACTTTATAGGTGCATTTAGCCTCACATTTTATGAGAACACCACTCCCTACAGCACCTTCTGCTCAAAACAAGCTCTTCCTCCATAAAAGGGAGAAACACTGGAGGAACTTGGTGCATGTCAGTCATATCAGCCTTCCTTCCTGGGATATTTGGTAATCTGGTTTCTTAGATAACTGTCACAAAGGTTACAGATCTATAACACTATTTCCCCTTGGTGCTGCATGGATGATAAATTTACAGGTTCCGGTTGCATCTAGGAAGTAGGCTGGACTGCCAGACTTTTATTAGGAATGGGACATAAAATACCTTCACGTGTGAGAGTTGCTGGAAGCTCTATCAGGACAGAAGAAATTTTACTGGGCCATTCCTGTCTTGCTGTGAAATACATTTTATGGAGTTCTCAAATAACTGTTGCTTATTTCTTTTGGATGCTAACAAGCAGACGTTCTCAGTTGAATGATACACTCTGACTACACCAAATTACTTAAGTGAGACACAGTGTCTGGGTTTGGCTTTCTGCCTGCAAGGTGCAGTCCCCTCACAGTGAAGGGCAGGCAGTGCTGGTTTTACCTTCCACTCCTGTTTGCAGACTGTTCCTAATTTGTTGGAGTTCTCGAGGCAACACGGCGAACCTGCACAATTACCTGGTGTCCTGGCCATGACCCTGCCTCTGACGTTACTGCTTTGAAGAGTCTTTTCTGGTTTCTGATGCAGCAGCTCCTTGTGCCAGGCAGTCCTGTAGGCTGGCAAAAACCACAGCAGAACTGGCCAGGAGCTGTTCTGGGTGTATGTGAGCAACCTGCATGTTTAAATACATACAGAGATTGGTCCCGTTTCACATGTTCTTCACTGCGGCCTGGAGGAGAATTTGAAACTGCACATCACTGAAAACACAAAAATTTTGTCCATAAGGCTGGACAAGGAAATGTCAATAACTTCCACACATTAAGGACACGCAGAGAGAGGGAATGATGGAGACCAAATGAATTAAGACATGAAAAACCCTCAAAAAAAAAATTACTGGGGATGGAAGTACCTCTCTCCATTTGTAAGCTGCCACTGTAATTGGTTTGCCATGTGCCATATGGCAAACCAAATATGTAGACAACAGGGAAGACTTTTATCTTTCTTCCACATGAGCTGAAGTTCAGCCAGATGAGTGGAAAAACAACCTCATGGCTCCTGACAGCCACAGCAGCACATTGCTCAAGATGATGCCTTGAGAGGCCACCTAAAAACAGAGACTAGACAAAAATAAGGGAATAAAGGCAGGTATTTATTTGAAAGGCTTTCAAAGGTACACCCTTGGGAGCCAGAGGCTACTGCCAAGATAGACCCCAAGATGGACGACAGCTCACGAGTTCTTCACACTTTTACAGGTTTGGTTCATTTGCATATCAGGGTTAATTCTCCAATTAAAGCTTCAGTTAATGATGTAGTTTCCCCAAGCTCACCCCCCTCTTAAGATGTTGGTTTATACATTTTGGGCCTAGGATGGTCTGGGTGTCCTTGGAGAGTAGGTCTGGAGAGGCTTTGTTATGTCTACCTAGCATGAGAGAGCAGAAATTAACAGGCTACAAGAAACTCCAGGGTTACACACTAAGCAGCACAGAACCTGAAAAATACAAAGGTTAAAACCTAAGGCATCAAAGACAGGTACATTATTCACTAAAGCTATAGTGGGCCCAAGGATATAAATTTGTCGCAGTGGAATTTGGCCTATGCAACACCCAAAAGTGCCAGCGGAAATACCCTGGAAAGGAAGATCAGGAATAATTAACTGAACTCCTGTTCCTCTGTGTCCTGGTGGCTACTTGCGCCACAGCCAAAAATTCTTTTTTTTTAACTTGAAATTTGTTTCCCTCTTCTCTTCTCCCTATACTTTAATTCTCCTCTGCTTATGTCTATTAGATTTTGATTAATGCCCAAGTAATTTTCCTACCTGCCATTCAAATTTTTGGAGGTCCTAAAACCCTCTAGAAAGGGCTCTTTCTGCTACGACAGAGACATCAGCAAAGGCAAGTTCAGTTGCCATCCCTAAAAAAAAGTTAGAAGCCCCTGATGCCTGATTCCACACCCACTTCCTCTCAGTCAAAATTTTATTCTTAGTATATTTCGGCTTACTACACCTTACTATTTTAATGTGAAGCATTTATCAATAAAGCTCTAGAACCCAAGTTAAATGCTCTTAGGGTACCTCTAATACTTGCATTACTGGGGTGGTGCGTGGGGGCAAGGACATTCTGAACAGGGTTTCTGAATTTTCTTCAGCACACCAGTAGCGGTCAGGTGTCACATTTGTGCATCAGAGCAATCAGCTGACAACATTACAGGTTCTAGAAAGCAAGGCCACTACTCAGGTAGATAGATACAGCTCAGAGTTTTGTTCTTTTAAAATTAAAACCTCGCTTTGAGTGCTATTAAAAGCATATTCATTAAAAATTACCTATGCAGGAGTGTCTGAATCTTACAGTGCTATAACGGATCACCATTACTCACTGTGTTTTACAGATGAGAAAACTTTCTGTTTCAGAGCTTACACTTAGTCTTGCAATCAGACCTACATGATTAAATGAGGTTATTCATTTAAGGAGACAATAAATTAGCTTTAAAATGACTGTCCAAAGCTATTCAGAACTTCTTGCTCTAGCTAGCATCAGAATTCAGGGACTGAATTCAGCAACTGTTCAGCAGCTTGACACTTCCTTTGATATCTGAACTAATATTAAGGACATAATATATAAGTCCAAATCTATTTTCTTTCATGTAATGAAATTAAATATAACAACAAACACCACAGGAAAATTCCAAGAAAACCTATGCAAGGAAGAAATTCAGGCTTGATCACATATTTTCACATTAGTCAAACCACAGTCAGTCTATCACCATGCAAAGCTTCAGAAGATTTCAGCCAACGCACTAAGTTTAAAGATTAACACTGTTAAAGCTGAAATATGATGATTATCAAATTTGTTGGCATGTAGAGGTTGAGAAGAGGTGACAGTTTGTAACATCAAATATGTGTTGCTCGGTATCACCAAAAATATGTCAAGTGCAAAGGTTTATCACCTGGAATCCAGAGCACAGAAATCCTCAGCCATAACCCAGTCATGTTGGAGGTTGCCTCTCTTTAATTAACAAAGGCTTTTTATTTTGTGATATGACACCTTTGCAAATCCCATGATAACATGTTGAAATGTGCAAACAAGATGTCAGGGAAGCCAGGGAACAGCTTTTACAAGACCATTATATACATTTGGTGATATAATTTCACCGGTGCCAATTTTTGCCTTGTTGTTCTCATTTTTATCCATTCCGGTAGATTGAGAGGGAATGGATTGAAAAATACAATTTATAAAGTAGAATTGAAAAGTTCTCAGTTCAAAATTTGAAAGGAGAAGCAAAGCAAAATGATATGCTTCTATTTTTATACAGCTCACTAAGTTCTGATGCTTCAAAAAACAAAAAAAAGTAAAAGCAAAATCAGTTATCTTTATCTTAGCAACTTTTTACTTTCATTGGTGTGTTCTCTCTTCCTCAATTATTTCCTTCCTTCAGTATCTTCATCAGTTTCCTGAAGAAGCAGAACAGCACAAATCTCTGAACAAGTGCAACTGCACTGACATGACAGCAAAAATCCCTGAAAGATTTTTACTTACTTTTTTTGACTACTTCCTCACTAACATGCTCCAGAGCTCAGATTGCTTTGTTGTCCTTTCTCAGATGGAATAAATATAATAATCCACAACTTGTGCCACTGAGAAATGTAGAGACAACAATAATGAAACAGGATCCTAAGTGGAATGATGTGAACTGATTTTTTTCCAAAAAGCTTTTTCCTTCTAAAACTGAGCTAAAATGTTACTCTTTGAGTCAAATCTAGCACAGACTTAAGCTGGACCTTGACCTGGCCCACAGTGCATTATTATAAACACACAGCCATGCTGAGCAAGTAAAGCTGAAATACTGCAAAAATTGTGATAAACTGAAAGAAATCACTAAAATAACAAAACAAGGATTAAGGGAAGGACATCATAAAGTTAATTCCCAAATCTTCAAGGCAAAATGAAGGCCTAATTAAGATCTCTGGACAAGGTTTAGTAGTTACATAAAGAAGGCACACATACATTCTCCTCCCTTCAGATAAATCAGTGTGCAATTACTGCAAGGCCAGCAGACTGGGAAATTAAGAGGAAACCCCCCTGTGTTACAGGCCCCAGCTTGCCTGTTCCCTGTATTCCTGCTGATTACCTGGAGCGCTGGCCTCTGCCAAAAATCAAGATGAAATTTTAATGTAATGCAGTTTCCTCATTTTCAAGAAGGAACTTGTGAAAGCAGAGCAACAACCCAGCCCCACTGCACCTTTCCCTTGTGCAGCCTCTGACTCCTTAACAGCACCAGCAACCTGACTGGAAAGGAAACCCTATAGTCCTGTCATCCACTGCTAAAATAAGATGCAAATGTGGCAAGAGTTCACTATTTTATAGCAAAACTCTAAGTATAAAATATAATGTTTTGAAGAATATGAAATATAAAATATCTATTTTACAGCAATACTTTAAAATCAAGTACTGAACACTGTAACCACCTCACCTGTGCTTCAGCTAAGCTGAGCTGTTACACACTTTGCTGGGAGATAAAGTGCTTTCAAAGCAGGGAATAGAAATTAATTAAAACTAATTTGACATAAACTTGTTTTAAATGTCTTTATTCCTGTGGGATTTGAGTTATGCCACTTTGCTCAACTGCACATACTCTAACATATAATCAGCAAATCTAAGCAGAAAACAGTGGAAGTTTTATTCCCCAAGATGAACAACATGAACAATATTTATCCTGGGAAATGCTTCAGGTTTCTCTCAGCTACTGGCTTACAAAATTCTACAGGGGGAAAGAGAAAAACAACCTGAGCTCTAAGTCTTACATGCCATTATGTTATTTTGGGGTGCAGGAGAAATGTATTTCAAGTCCCCTGAAATGTTTCCCTTCTTGGGGAGAAATTCTAAAATACTTTTTGTTCTTCCTTTTGAGTAGCCCAGCTTCTGCTCCAATTCATGTAGCAAAAGATCGTCTGTGAATGCAAACCTGGTTGCGGAGATTTTAATTTCTGGCTTGGGACGCATCCATAATCACTCATTGTTGTTGTTGTCTCTCACTAACATGAGTCACCATCTGGCAGCGAACTACAGCCCAGGAAGCTTCTATAACTTCCCCTTAATTTATTCTTTGGGTTTCTCACCCTCGTTTAGGATGATATTACCAGAAACTTATCCAGATGTTAGAGGGAGAGGCAGGAGATAAGTAGCTATGAACTGGCTCAGACAATTCTCTGTGAGGCTTGGGCTCCCAACAGTTATTTCAGACACAACTGCAAAGCAACCACGGAAAACTGAAGAGTTCTTTTGACTGAAGAATAATTAAATGGATAATTTATACAGGTCATGATGCAGCCAAGCATTTAACTACACAGTTAACTTTGAGTGTATATTGAAATCAACCGCAAGTGGTTATTAGCACACATGTTAAATTAAGTCCTATTTCAGAATCTTGTGAAATCAGTGTCTGTTGTGAGAAGGAGAAAACACATCTGTGACATAGACGGCTGCTGGATTGCAAGTCTAAGTCTATTTTGCCTCAAGTAGGTTTGGGCTGGGATTTAAATTAGATTTGAATAAACTGCACCAATGCAAAGCTGAAGTATCCTAGAGCTCACATGTACAAAATCATTTCTATTAAATATGGTTGTAAGAAACAATTTCTTCCCTGAAAAAAAAAAAAAAAAGTAGTAAAAGAAAAAAAGAACAAAAAGGAGAAAAATTCAGATTTAAAATTAAACACCAACTTCAGTGATTTTCCAAGCACCTCCACTCTGGTGAGGGCAAGTCTCCAATCTGAGAAGCAAGTATGTTTGAAAAGGCCTGGAATTCTTTGAATTCTGGCAACTGAAGTTCAGAGGTGATGTCTCCAGTCAAACAGAAGACTCTCTCATGCATTTCTATCTGGGAAGATACCTCACGCCTCTAGGTTATTAAGAATTTTGGTGATGGATTCTGGCCTTCTCTCGTGGCTGGAGTCATGATTTTCCTTTCCTCAAAGTCTCCTGCCAGGGTCACACTGCAGTAAGAAAATGATGGCAGCATTTACAAGCTCCTGCAGGCTCCTTGGGCTTAGGGCACTTCCCCTATAATCCACAGGGCTTTCCTGATGAACGCCAGACGTCCACAGCTCCCTCCTTTGCAGTGATCCTCACATATGAACACCTAAGCTGACCAGAGCAGCTCAGGGAGGTGCATCTAACAATGAGAAATGCATTAGGGTGTTGTGTCCCACAAGCACAATGTGGTCATCAAGGCTGAGAGGGACACAGGGGCCTGTGTCTGCCAGGTCACTCAAAGTCACTGCTTTCACTAGAAGAGTCTCAGGTGTAGAAGAATTACTTATTTAGAAAGCACAGACCTGCAATAACAGGACCAAGTTAGAGAAGAACCACATGCATTATTTAATCCTTAGCAACCACAATCCTCTTCAGCTGCTCTGGCATCTCAGCCTGTGAGTTGGGCTAATTGCTCCCTCCCGGTGACTCGGGGCTGGCTTTCCCTGGGTGTTCTCAGCATGATGTGTCTCAGATCTATCTGTGGGGACACACTGGGAGCTCATCAGGCTGGGATCATTAAAGATGGATTTTAAACCTGCCCAGAGCCCTTGGCTTTCGCTGAAGTATAGCCACTTCTTTTTTCCTGCTTGCCTGGCTCTCCTTTTTTCTGTGAATGGGCACAGGGATATCACATGATAACACAGGAGAGCTCCCCTCCCTTCTCTCTCCTAAGAGTGTTTTAATTAACATTTCTATTATACACACTCATTACCACATTCCTGGCTTCGGCTTTAAACTGGTCATTCTTGTTACAAGCCCTCTAGGACACAGTGGTAAAACTTTACACATCTTATATAGCAGCAATTATTAATCACAGGTACATTTTAGTGATTGAACTGCAGCAACTGCTACCAGTCTCAGTGTAAGATTTAAACAGAAACAAATGACAACACTAGGAATGGTGGGACCTGTGCAGGGTGACACTGTCTTGACCCCATTAGCTTTATAGGACCCTTTGGGGGCTTTATCACAACTGCAGCTACTCCACAACCCCACTGTGTCCAGCCAAGTGCTTCTATGGCAGAGCAGGTGTGTGGGATGCACTTATTAGGGAGAGCTGCTAAATTCATGGATGACCAAAGCACACACTTTGGTTACTGGGTGTCAGGAAATACTCCTCAAAAAAGCATGAAGCTGATCAGAAAATATTTCTTGGCAGAGATGGAGGTGGGCAGCAGGACTTCCCTGTAAAGCCTACAAGGTTAACACCTGAGACAGAGCTGGGAGTGTCAAAAGAAGAGCTGAGCTTGGGTAAATCCTCGCAGTGGGATGCTTTTAGCCAAGAAGAGAACAAGCAGCCACTAGAAGGAGGGATTATATCTCCCAGCTGGACTTTGGCTCTCCTGCCCATCTCCTGTACCAGCCTGGTACAGCCAGAAAAACAATCAGGCTGAAAAGTATCTTTGTTGGTGTTACCAGGCAGCTTTCAACTGGATCCATTCCCTCTGCAGATCTCCTGTGTGGGTGGAAGAAAAGCCTTTTCTGTACTTGTATTAGTCCAAAGGGACTGCAGGAACGTATCACTGGCCTAACCATAGGCTGGTGGTGTTTCAATATTTTTTTCTGATAGCACTTCACCTTTTTGTGTTTGCCTGGGCTTAGGTGGTGATTAGTAGGCATCTTATAAGAATGTGGAACAACTGAAATAGGAAACTGAAAGGGAGGCTTTATATGCAGGCTTAGCCTAGTTGGAATAAGATCTTTCTTAGATCCCTCTAATTGCTTTAATAATTAAGAAACAATTGTGCTAAGCTACATTTTACTTGATTTTAATAAAATCAATCATGTTGAGCCAGGAATTTAAGCAGCACTTCAAGCGCTTGCAAAGAAAAACACATCCTTCTTAATTCATGCCTTCAGGAGAAATTAATAAAACGTGTGTGAATATCTAAACTGAGTTTTAACTGCTCTATGTCCATGAATTCCTCCTGTGCTGGCAAAACAAACGATGCTGGTCAATAAGTGCCCCAACCATGCTGTTCTAGGGACTTAAGCTCTGATGCAGGAAAACCATGTGCTTCACTTGCATCTCAACCATGTACTTCATTTTAAACAGTTAAATGATCACATTCAACTCAAAGGAACTACATTTAGACCTAAAATAATGCATGTTCTCCAGCAATTTTATTCGGGTGGGGGGGAGCCTCTACTTTCCATTGTTTGCATAAGCCAATGAGTTTTCATTCTAAATTAAAATTAGCCAGATTTTCATGTTTGAGACAATAGGAGATCTCTGATTTCAAGGGGTGGAGGCCTGGCAGCTTCGTATCTCAGAGATGGCATTTGAGAAACAAGGTTTGAAAACCACCCATATGTATCTCAAAAGGGAAGAAGCCTGGGCTCAGTCAGGCTGCCATGAAAACCCAGGGTGGCTCCGCAGAAAAAAGAAACACCCACCTGAGCAATCCCATTGAATTTTCTATGCTTTGGGTTATTTCTTTACATTTCCTTTTCTCCACACTCCCAGGGTCAGTGACATCTACCAGTGCACTCCAGACCTGGCTCAACTAGGAAGCCTTTAAGAAATATGAGGTGCTTGCCTGGTGAAAATAAGTAACCACACAAAAAGCACCTACTCGGGCCTAGATAAAATGCCATTTATTTAACAAGTCTCCAGCAGAAAGGTATCCATCCCAAAATACAGAGTTATCCCAGCCATGATAAAGGAAGTAAAGAATATATATATATGAAAAGGATGTGGTTTAGTTTTTGTTTTCAAACTTTCATACTTAAAAAGCATTAATTTTTTTAAAAAAGAACTAAAGTTAAAAGTGTTTCCTCTTCAACCTACTTTTGGAAACACATCCTTTTAGCTGCATAACAGTTCAAACAATAAACTCATTCTCTGTGTCCATTTATCCACCTGCCAGAGGCAAAGTAACATTAGAAGTTATTTGGGGGAAATAAAAAAAAAGCCCAAGGAGTGCTGCCACAAACGAAACTGGGAATAAAAAGTACATTTTGCACCACGCCAAGATAAGCCTGCAAACTTAGCGTCTGTATTGCAGCCAGCTGCTCGAGGGTTAAATACCAACTTGGCAAGGCAGGAATTTCTGTACCTTTGGAAACCCCCCGCATCGGTGTCAGAGAAGTGGCAAAATCCCGAATATCTGTGCTGCCGCTGTACCGGCAGCTGCTCAGCTGTGCCGGGCAGTGTCCCGCGGCTTCCCACCGACATTCCCTTTGTCACTAGATGTCACTGTACACACGAGCCTGTGCCGGGGCTCGGGGCAGCCTGGCACCGAGGCCTCAGGACGTGGGCAGAAGGAGCAGCCTGTTTGGGCACTGCTGTTGGGTGTGCTTCTGCCACCTGCCCGTGCATCCATTCCAATTCTCATTTTGGAGCAGAAGCACATTTATTCACCTCCACAGAAAACGCTTTGTGTTTGTTGATTTGAGGGACAATTCCTTTGGTTCTTGCCTTTTGACTGTGAAAATTCCTTTAGTGTGACACTTCAGTGTATCCCAGCTCAAGCTGGAGCAAGCAGAGGAGCCGGCATTTGGACTGGCGCAGAAAGGGAGCCCCTGCCCCGTCCCCAGGCTGAATTTAAGGGACACCTTTCCATGAGCTCAGCAGGCAGCCAAGGAGCAGAATGACCGCCTGAATTCCCAACAATGCTCACAGAACCAAGGGTGCAGTGAAGGCCCCACAGCAGTCTCACCTCGCTCACCCACCCCTTGCAGTGACCAGGATTCACCCTGCTAAAAAACACCTCTTCCCTCAAGACTGGAACTCAGCCTGAAGAGAAAGCCAGCCTGAGACCTACCTATCACAGTGTATCATCAAAATCCTTTACCCTTACTATTTTCTGTCCATGAATTATTCCTGTATCCTTATGAATTATCCAGCAAGAGAAACTTTCACATCTATTATCCATCCATACATAGGAAAGCAGTTGACAATGTTTTGGCCATAAATGTCTTTCAAATATGACCTTTCTGTGCATATCGTGTGAGATTTTTCACTAAGTCACATAATTTGTGTGCCCTCTGATTGGAGACTGAAGCAATAAGAAAAAAAAATGAAAATCAAAGTGATTTCAAGACAGCTGCACCGATTTCTCATTAAAAGATACTTGAAAATAGCTGTGTGATTTTTACTTTTTGGCAAACTTCCTTTTGGACAAAATTCATTTACTTAAACATTCACAGATATTAAATTACACGAGTCACAGAAGGAATTAAAGTGAATGCACAGGGATAGATATTAGCTGTTGTAAAGCAACACTACTCCAGAGACTTCTGATTTGCATCAGTTAGGAATTTGGCGAGCAGGTTTTATTTGGTTCCATGTTCATAGAAGATTTCCCATTCAACCAGATTTACTAGAGCTTGTTAAAATTCTCTTTAACAATTTTAGATAGGAAGCTCTATAAACCACTGATTTTTTAAAAAATTTTTTTTTGTATAAGAGATGATATATTTGCAAAGAGATTTTTTTATGATTTTAAGATAGGCTCAAGTGTGGGAAAGATACTGAATGGCAGAGACAGATTAAAGTATCTTGATCATCAGCATCCACTCAGTGTAAGAAGAATAAAGGACCATTTTATGGGTTCCCATCCTTCGTTCTCAGGGGTACTTACAGCATAATACTGGATTTGGTAAACAACCAGAATCAAGGCACATAAGGGGTAGAAAGACTGCAGCAAAAACAGCATAGAAAATTCCCAGTGATAAAATCTGAATTTGCATTTTCCTTCCACTAAGAAAAAATAAATCCCTGTGCTGTGACTGGAGGAGTGTCTGAGCATTTCCAGCTTCCTGCAAATGCATGTAAATTTACAGTGTTATCCACAAAAACCACTGCTGCATATGATTTTGACATTTGCTTTCAAGAAATATTTATACACAGTTAATTTGAAATATTGACTACTCAGAGAGAACACGGACAAGAAGCAGTCATTGCAAAAGGCAGTGATGTAGAAATTCCAACATAATACCAATATTTACGTATTACTTGCCTGGCTAGGGAGTACCAGATTGCTGGCTGGGATGAACCAGAGTCATCCTGTTACTTGTGTCAGAAGGCAAGTCCTAGTGCCCATCTCTTTTTTCTCTCTAGCTCTAAATATTCCATAATTTCTTGGTTTTAAAAGAAAAATAAATCTCTCTAAACTTTTGCTGGAGAGAAAGGAGTCCCCAGTGCCCATCAAAGCTGACCTAGACACCCCCCCACAAACCAGTTCACATGCTTTGCAGGTGTCTTTTTGCAATGCTCATCCTGTTTTACATCTCAAAATTAAATAACCTTTGTTCTTCTTAGCAGTCATTTGAATAATCCATTTTATTCTACGGCAGACAAAATCAACATCTGACATATCCTGCTCTCTTCCTTCCACACCAGTTTCACCCTGCCATGATTTAGCTCAGAAAGCAATTCAGTTTTCTCTGCCAGCCCAGCACCTCAGTTCAGCAATAAATTAATTTAATTTTCAGCAGTATGTAAATTTGAATGAGAAGAGTGGAGCAGAATAAATTCTTTAGTAAATGAAATACTGTCTGCGTGTTACTGAAAATGTTTCAGAGGCTTTATCTAATATCCAATGCATCACTGCAGGCTATCAGTTCAGTTTAGCCCCAAAACAATATGGGCAACTCTGTCATGTCCATTTTCTAGCTACAGAATTACCAACAGAAATAGCAGCACTGCAAAGAAGTAAACCTAACAAGCCACCTACAAAAACACCATTACACTCCTGGAAACACAAAAAAATCCTTCAAAATTTTTCTTCACATGAAAAGAGCATTATAAAACTACAAATTCAGTGATTTCTAAAGACAGGCTTTGAAAATAATTTGTGAAGGAGTGAAGAAACATGAAATGGGAAAAGGCTGCCCTGTGTGTTGTGCTGGCAAACCCCACATCTCAGACCCGTGTGGTGGCAGTACCCACCCACAAGGGACAGCCAGTTCCACACCACAAGACATCCCATATTTGTGGGGCTGGCTGACTCTGGCCAGATGGTTAAAGGATAACTGGGCTGTGGGAGCCAACTGCATCCCCTTCCCCCTGTAACTGAGGCACACACAGTTCCACAGGAAAGTGGTCCCACTGAAGGCCCTTAGGAGACTTTGAACAGTTCCAAAATGTCCACATGTAGCATATCCTCTCACATCCACCTGCAAAGTGCTGGACAGGTACAGGAAAGGACAAATCCTCACCTATCCTCTTCCTCTAGGGCACTGCAGAGCCCTCCACAAAGGTGTTACCCTTGGAATTCCCCCACAGGAAGGCAGGCCAGGACGAGACGTGGATAAAGGACTTCATCAGGCACTGTGGAGTAATATGGATTAGAGGTGTAACTAGCACTGGCAAGAAGGGATTCAGCCACACAGTGAGGGCAGGAAGGATTCAGCTGATGGAACCAAAGAGAAACCCACATAAAACCTGTACTGAGGTGTGCACTGGTAGCATGGAGTACTGGAGCATGAGGTTATTCTTACTAAGCCTAGTAACTAAATATGGATTTGGCAGTTCCTTAAACCAGGGCTCCACTGAATGTGTCACCCACACAAGACCTATTTACTCCAGGGATTTTTAAAAGGCTGTTTTTGGAGCTCGCAGGTTGCTTGTTTTCCGTACCGCAAAAGTGTCAAATCCCGTTGCTGCTCACAACCTCAACAGGGAGAGAGAGAGTAGGAGCACATGCAGGCAGACAGCTTTCTCCCTCTACTGCATCTGAGGTTTGTTTGTCCACCACTCCTCATGATCTCAGGGTGCAATGCTAATCCAAATGATAAACAGACATCGGCCTTTCCCTTGATACTGGAGAGAAAAAAAAAAAGTGAACAAACTGAACCAGGACTTGTATGAACCCATTGGAGACTGGAAAAATCTCTTCTATTAACCAGCTTTAAAAAGAAGTTGGTTCTCTCCTGCATCAAGACCTCTCCTTTAGCGTATTTGCTGGTGAGTAATCAAGGCAGTGGTTCGTGTTTAGGCCCATGGGAAGGAAATAAAAGGCTAGTATCTAGAAATCAAAGGAGAGAGGAGTAAGACTTCTGATGTTGCTCTGAGTAGTAGTGACAGTCTCGATGAGGTCAAGATCTGGCCCGACAAATTTATCTTGAGTGGAAAACATCATGACACCCAGGTATCTGTGGATAGTTTGTTGAATTCACATAGCCCTGCAATGGCTGCCTATTTGTCCAGTAAATCTGTGGGAAGATTTCTCAGCTGGTTTGGGATAAGCCTTCATCAGCCCCAAGGGCAGCTCTTTTTGTTTGCTGGGACATCTTTGGATTTTGTCACTGATGTTACTGGGATCTTGCTGAGGCAGTTTGCCACATTCCACTGACTAATACTCTTACAGCTGTTTTTGAAAGAGTTCTTTAAAGCAGGTGCCAGTACAGCCCATTTTTGAGGGCTTTTTCCCATCTAGGCCTGTTGTAGGCGAGGCGAGGGCTCACCTGCCATCAGCACATCAGGAACTCATTCAGCTGCTACACTACTTTCTTTTATTGTCCTGTGGCTGCCCTGTGGCACATAAAACCTTCTGGAGCACTTGGCCTGAGGCAATTAGTGCAATCCCTGCCCCTCAGGTAGGGAATAAATAAAGACTCTGTCACCACCAAATAAGCTGTGAAACAAAGCCCCAAGGACATTTGCCAGAGCAGGTGACCAAGAAGGCAAAGTTGCTGAGCCATTAATGTACTGTGATGGAAATAAGTGTATGATACAATTTGGCTGCCAGCATCCTTAATTACAGGACATGGCATCATTTGATTCACAATGGAATAAATGGTGATATTTATATATTTGGTGGTTTGAATGAGGATTTCCTGATTTCCTGATGAAGTCATTCCTTTATTACAGCAGCACCTTTCGTGGCTCTCGACAGCTAAGGTCAAGTCAGCATTTCCATTAAAAATACCAAACCTATTTTCAGGGCTTTATTATTACCCATTTATAGAAAACCTCTGTGCCGGATAAGATTTGGCATATGGGGTCTCAGCCCAGGGCAGAGAGAGGTGGAGATTTTTCTCCCTTCTTTGCTGTAAGTAGGCAAATAAATACACAACTGCTAAGTAGCAGCAAGTGATGTCTTTTAAAGACTAATAAATCCTGCAAAAGCATTTTGCCGTAAATCCTAAACACAAACTTCTGCTCTGGAGTACATAGGGGGAGAATATTAACAACTATTAAGCACTTCTGTCTGCAAAAGCAACTGCTTTCCATGTGCAGCGACTTCTTTTCCAAGAATAATTTTACAACACATTTTACTAACTGAAGACTCCGCACAATTAATAGAACAGAGTGCAGACAGGGGCTGAGCACAGTAAACAAACTGAGAGCTTTATTCCAGTGCTGCTCTTGTATTGATGGAAATGCAGAGACTTCTCCCAGCAGCAGCAAACCTGTGCCAGGGAGAGCAGGAGTCAGGCCCTGTGCTCTGCCCAGGAGCCCTCGGACAGCAGGTTGTAATGACTTCAAAGGAGCTGTTGTGCTCTTTCATGGGAATAATCAATGTACAATGCAACCTTGTTTATCCAAAGGGCTCAGGTGACACTTAGGACCTCCTGATAAAAGGTGCTGGGCTTGAGGGAGGGAAAGGTCCAGATGGGCGTGACAAGATCACCCTCCAGAGACTGTGCATCACTTCTACCTGCTGAAAACTAGGAAAATGTGTCCCCCAAACCTTTTGGCCAGCCCTCTGTCTGCAGCAGACACAACCTCGTCCTAAAAGAAAGCTCCTGCCCCTACAACCTCACAGCAACCGCAGAGACAGCATGGCCATGGAGAGGTTTATTCCCAACACACACAGTGTCAGTGCACAGAGAGTATCTGTTCAGGACTTCTGGAATGGGACACTGATCCTGCCATGCCCCAGTGTGCCCAGTCACACACACTTAAACATTTGGTTTCTTCCATTTGGCGGAAGGAGGCTGCAGAAGGAGCCTGCTCTGCCCCACCTTCGGCCTTGTCCAAAATGCCACCCTTGGAGAGCCAGGGTCCTGTGCCTGCAGTGGCCAGGAAGGGTGGAGGAGCCTGAGCTGTCAGGAGGTTTGATGGTTCATTATTTGATTTCTTTCTGCTTTGTGCTTTCTTTTATCTGCCACTCTTGGGACCAGAGCCCTGGGTCAGAGTGATTCCAAAGGTGCCCTGCAAACACCTCCCAAGAGCTTTTTCTCAAAATCAGACCACCTGAAAAGGGACCTACCTGGCTAAATTTTCACCCCCACACACTGGAATTTTAGATTTCCTAGTGCCTTGCCCATTGACAGATGATCCTGCACACACTGCTGGTGTCCTGCTTGGCTGAGCCATACTCCCCCTGGCACATCAGGGTGGCTCCTCTTGTGCTCCCATTGATTCAAACTGAATGGGAAATCCAGAGCAATATGCTGTTCCTAGAAGATGGCAGATGGGGTGGAGTTTGGAATGCAGTGTAGCTGTATTAAAGGGGAGTGAAGGAGCAGGGATTACAAAGGATTGATTTCTGGGCAGGCTGAGAGTAAGATTGCCACCTACATTTTAAATTTTGGCACTGTTTTGTTTTTATATTTTGCAGAGCCCATGAAAATGGAAGATGCTGCAGCAGCTGGGTCTTCAGTGTTATGGTAATGTAGAAATCACTGTAATTTAGAAATGTTTTTGGGTGTTTTGCTTTGTAAAACAAGAAAAAAAAAAACAAACAAAACACAGGCACTCATAAATATATTCATCCCAGCAAAATATAAGATGTTTTTCCTTTCTTATTTAGGGACATGAAGGTGCTAGGATGTTGGGACCAAGGAATCAGACGAAGGAAGGATTGGATGAACTCTGACTTGTCTGCTGTGTTGCTGTCACTTTCAAAGACGAGCTCACAGGCATTTTGCTCACAAAAGGAGAAGCTTTCTAACATGAGTCTCCCCTTGGCACCAGGGCTGCCTCCACCACTTCTACTCCCAGGGTGTGACGAGCTCAGCCTTATTGCAAACTGGTCTAATGGAAATGGTGGTTTCAAACCCAGCACATCAATGGGGACCATTTCAGGACGTCTCCTGGACATGCTGTACAGATGTGCCAGGACAAACTAAATGATGATTAACCCCCCAAAACATGTCTAATGCAGGCAGAGCCCTGGGTAATTCCTTTCCTTTAAGCACAGTCAGTGCTGCCTGGCTGGGGGTGCTGCCTTTTCGTCCAGAACAGCCCCAAATAGCACAACCAAGCGTGAGTAACAGGGGTGGGTAAAACAGCTCTTACATCCACCCAAATTCTACTCAAGTCTTAAGTACCATATCTGTTGCTTATTCAGAGGCTCATATTGAGCAGGAGAAACCAAAGCCAGCAGCTACTACAAAACCACTTTGCATGGGGTATGAGGCTCATGGGGGAGTGGGAATGCATCCTTGATCTGCTCAGGTTTGACACGATGTTCTGTGCTGTTGGAGTCACTTCCATGCCAACATCATAAACCAGGGATCACATCCCTTAGGCCACCACATAACACTCAGGAGGATTTTGTTCCCTAAGGCACAGAAATCCTTGATGTTTTCTTTGTGCAAATCTGCTCGTGTAAGTGGGATGGCAGGGCTGTAGAACACTCAGTGTCTGTAACAAATGTTTCATGCTCACTAAGACGGGCCAGACGCCAACAATTGCAGCGTTCAGTAACATCCTTGTATTGCACCAGCATTTGTGAATGCACACGCACTGCTGCAGCCCCCTGTATCCCAAACACATGGGCTGCTGAGCACACGGCCTCTCCAGAAAAGTCTTTGAACAACACAGGGGCAGCCACACTGGGGCAGCCTCAGAAATGATCCTGTCTCCAACAAGAACCAGTAGCCCAGACCTGGGGACAGAGTATGAGAAACAGGGCAACAACCTGAGCACACTCTGCATGTAGGCAGAGAAGACCAAAGATGCTGTTTACTATTTGCACTTTGGAAACTTCCTGTGCTCTTGGTGCAGTGACCTACAGAGTAAGGAATCCCTAAGAAATCATTAATAGGTGGTGTCTCATACAGCTCCACTGAGACTGAAAATGAGAAATAAAACACACACTCTTTGGGAGAGTTGCCTGTGTATTTCAGTGAAACATTTTAGATTTCCAAATGTTTCCTATTATTTATCATTTTATATATTTTCTCTTTTGAATTCCAAGGTAATGGGCCAAGTCTAGGAAGACTAGAACAAGATCCAACCAAACCAGAAAAGAAAATTAAATTGCCACTTTGCTAAACACAACTCAAGCCCACAAAAGCAAGAAAAATCAGCCTTCAAGCTCAAATGCCATCCTTGCCTCTGTGTGCTGCCTTTCAGGGAGTCTCCAAAGTAGGGGTGATTTCACAGGTCACACACAATGCCCAGGCACCACAAGACGGGTTAAGGAGGGAGTCCCAGCCTTCACTCCGCATGTCGCTCCTCCTGTGGTTTCAAGTCAGACTCTCGATGTTAGTTCAACCTATTTTTTGTGGTTTAATAAATCACATACTTTAGCTTATGTAATGACTCAGAGTGAGTGATTGTATTCTCTTCTGGCCCAGAGGTGATGTGGTCATATCCTAGCTCTGTAAGGCAATGGAAATCAATGGTTGCTGCTGGATTCATTTCAGGCAGGCTGGGGTGTGTGGAGGTGGTGAGGGGCTGGCTCAGACTTTGAAAGTTTACTAGTTCCAGATGGAGTTGTTTACAAAAAATAAAACATTTTTGAATCAGCTTGTGGTTCAAATCTCCTTCCTGACCTTCCCTTACCAAAACAGACTAAAAAGCCATGGCTGAGTCCTTCTGCTGACTGACAGCCTGTTACACATGATCTACTTTTCTCCTTGTTTTAAAACATTTTGCAAGTCCAACTACCTGCTGAAGTTTAAACATCCTTAAGAGCTGCACGGGGATGTGAAGTCACACGCTGCTCAGCGCCAAGGTTTGCTCTCCTGCACATCCAGCAGTGAAACCTGAAGCTGCACATATCCTCCTCATTAAAAGGCTTTCCCATTACACAGAACTCTCTTGCATGAAGTTCTTTGGCACCCTGATGGATTAAATCCCTTTGAAATCGTCTCCGTTACAACACATCTCTGTTGCTGAGAGTAAGGGGGAGGAGAGGAGGGAGACTTTGCCTGTATTATAAACTTTTGGGTTTCCCTGCAAAGGAGCAGAAGCAGCAGAGAATGAGCAAAGGGCACTCGTGGATGGGGCCTGACCCTGCTGGTGCAAATGGCAGAGCTGGACTTGGGGCCTGAGACTGAGCCAAAGTGTTGCTCAATCCCACTGTGCTCCTGGCACCCAAGGGCCAGCCTTGCCCAGTGGGAGGGAGAGGCTGGAGATCACATGGACACAAGGAGCAGTGGAGAAAGATTCCTGCAGGCAGGAAGCCCAGCCTGAGCTGTGGCACCCCTGTTTTTGTTATTCCAGCACCACCCTGCCATGGGCCCTGCCGCCTTCGGGCCCTGCCGCCTTCAGGCGCTGCGGGCAGCGGCTGAGAAAGGGAGCTGCTGTGACAGAGGCATGCCAGATTTCCCCCATGGTTAATTGGTGGAAGGGGCAGCCCATTGCCTCTGCAACTTTGTTGAAAGCTCTTTCTCTCAGCAAACCTCGAGAACTTGGGACTCAGCCATCTACATTTACAGAAGTCACTGGTTTCTCATAAATAAGACTGAAGAGAATTTGTTGCAGGAACTGTGTCTGAAAAATGTAACCTAGTTTACAATTTGAAAGGAGTTTATTACCTTTTTTTTTCAAGAATCAAATCCATACATCATGTGTCTGTCATTGTTTGTGCTCTGTGGGCAGCTTATAAGAAGCCAGCAAGAATGGCTGGGTTTCCTCACAGGGTTGCCCTGCTGTGATCCACAGAAACCCTCCCTGCCCCCTTCAGAAGGCATCCCTCCCCTTTGAAAATGTGGTGTGCACAGTTTCCTCTCTCATAACACAATCCAACAGGCCCCATCACATCCATTTTCAGGGGGTAGGATTCACAACATGTGCAAAGATACTTCAGAGAAAACTGGTTTGGTGGTGTCAAAAGCAAAGGAGCAGGATAGTTGCCTATAAGCATTTTGGGGGGACTGAGGCTTGTATGGCAAATGTGATGCGCCATGTGGGATACACCAGTGCTTTCTGAGAAATAAAACAACCAACCAACAGTATTTGTAAAAGTCTTCCTAAGAGGAAAGGGAATCAATGTATTTGCCCCATGTAGTTTGTGTCAATTTTCCCACTTGTAAACCTGTGACTTTTCTGCCTGAAGACAGGGAGAAATACAGGGTGAAAGCCGTTTCCATTTCCAAATCCCATGTCTCACGAGTCCTAGAAACAGAGACTCCAAGAAATAAAGTTTTAAAGTGAAAATAGCTCTCTTCAACTTCACAGCATACAAAAATACTGCTCTAAGTGCTCAGAGACTCTGCATGAAACAAAAATGAGAATTTGTCCTTCTGGAGAATAATGGAAAGAGGAAAAAAACTTCTAAGCTGCCTTTGCTCCAGCATCCTCTAACCAGCACTTCACATATATCTTTTAGCTGTAGTGTTTCACACATCTGATTTTGAAGAGCATTTTCACATTTCACTTTGAATTGTTATGTTTTTCTTGGTTCTCATTACAGCAGCGAGGGGACCCAACAGCCATCATAATGAAAGGCAGATCAAGGATGAACAATAAGAGTTGGAACTTCCCACCAAAGCCTGTGAAAAAAGCAATTATGGTTCTAGCTGGGGACGTGGGGGACCCGCAGCCACAGCAGCTCGCAGTGCCTGTGCCCACCCCACGTGCTGGTTCCCAGCACTGAGCTCTGCCTGCAGCCTCCTGGCTGGGACGTGCCAGCAGCTTGTGGGAGCAGCCCATAAACCGTGGCACTGAGTGGATCCAGGCTTAAAAATAAACCTGGGAAATGATGAACCCAGATCAGCTCACTGGTTCAGTTTAAAGAAGGCCTGTCGGGACAGCACTGAGGGGCTCAGCAGGGTGACAGGCACCTGAAAGAGAAGGTCCTTACACCACTGTTCCTTCCCTTGTTGTGGCTGCAGGACAGGGTTCCTAGTGATATTTGGGAGTGAAGGATCTGCACTGCAAAACCTCCAGAATTCCTCCGGTGGCAGAAGTAAGAGAATGGCTGAGCTTCTCCCAGCTCTAACCATTGCTTTGCCTCTCCAGGCACAGTAATTTGATTGAAGCACTCTGCACACAGGATGGACCCTCCACTATTCCCACTGCCCTGGGATGAGGCTCCGCTTCCCTACTTGCATCAATTATGCTCCAGCTTCCCTCCCTGCCACCCCCTGGACTCCTCTGTATTTCAACATTCTCTCCCTTAATTTTCTTTTGGAGTTAAAATAAACCTTTTGAAGAGATATTTCCTTTCCAGTGTCATACTACAATGTAGACCAAGCCTGCATTTGATTAGTAAATTCATCCCATGCTGATGTTTTTGTATCCTCAGTGTCATGTACATTTAATAAAATGCTATTCCCCTCTCTGTCCTCACTCTTTTTTTAAAGGGCAGATGTGTTTTAAAGTGATAGGAATATTCTTGATGTAGAAGGGAGAGAAATTCTGAAGTGGTTAATAACCAGGGGTTTCCAAAAGAGCCAGCAGAAGTGACAGGCAGCAAGCACATGGGTAACTGAGCCCTTCTGGGTCTTCCAGCCATGTTTGAAGGACCTTTGAAAATGCCTGGGATGCTTCCAGCTGCCTCTGCAAACTGGAAGGAGATGTCACTGTCAGTGCCTCCACTCCATGAGCCTTTCTTCCAGCCCAGGGACAGC
This sequence comes from Monarcha castaneiventris obscurior, assembly GCA_026261815.1. Lineage (NCBI taxonomy): Eukaryota > Metazoa > Chordata > Aves > Passeriformes > Monarchidae > Monarcha > Monarcha castaneiventris. Next base: position 5,968,304 of record JAMPIT010000862.1, read on the forward strand.
ATTAACCTTGCAGGCTTCCGGCCAAAAGCCGGAAGGGAGCCAGGAGACAACACTGATAGCAGAGAGGAGCCAGGGGAAAAGCAGAGAAGGGAAATGGAAAGAAAAGTGGCACAGAGGGACAAGAAGTAGTTAGGAACGCACAAGGGACCATTTGGGCAGAAGACAACAAAAATAAGTAAAGAAGGTAGGAAATAATTGTCCCAGGGTAGTGTCCATCCCTCTACAATTGTGTCCCTCTGGCACAGATGAAGCTTAGTGCAAATCATTGCAGGACCAGCACAAATTGAGGCATATCCAGATCCTATTTAGAGTAAAATGCTTCAAAGTTGTGTTCACAGGTGGGTTATACTGGGGCAGACAGGAACACAACCTTCACAGCCCAAAGAATAAAAGCACTGAGGGAGGCCCTTAGTTAGTCAAATTAGACATTCTATCAGAATCTGCCAGCATCCTTTCCCCACATTTCCCTCAGCTCCCAGGACCAGCCCCAAGCTCAGACCTGAACAATGAAATGTTAATCGGATTCATTGCAGCCAGCAATTTAAAAAAAAAAATCCCAGAAGTCACCTCTTCTACAAACACACCCATCTAAAAGGGATATTAGTTGATGCTTTTGCAAAGAAATGCCAAGACAAGGCTGCTTTTGTTGTAAGAAAGATGTCCCGGTGACAGACAGCTGCTGCTCCGTGCCATGCACAGGGCTGGGGCAGGAATTACCTCGCAGAGAAGCAGCTCAGGCACTGCTATTTTAAATGTTTATCATCATTCTGGTGAAATGAAAGAGGTCTTGGGCATTTCAGAGAGGATAACCGGGAATAAATGCTGACACAACCTCTTAGCTGGCACTTGCTGGAAGAGAGCCCCGTTAAAAGTAAAAGTAAGGAGAGGAGAGCTCACAGAAGTGCTTGTGGAGACGGCTTACGTGAAGAAACTGAAAATGAGCAGAAGGGCTGATAAAAGGCACAGAGGTTTTACACAATAGCATATTCTCCTATAAACCACCTAATTCTTCTAGTTGGTATTCATCACTGTCAGGAGCTTTTGTAGCGGTGAATGAAGGCTTTATGCTTAGCCTCATTATCAGCTCAATGATAGAGGGCAAGCCATGCACATGAAGTTCAGTACCAGAGATATGTTGTTAAAATGCTGCAATTTGTCAGCATTTAGATAAACAAATGAGGGGCAGAGCGAATGTGTGAAGTGACCTCTGCAGCATTCAAGGGATATTTTGCCACTTGTTCTGAAAAACTTATTCAAGTCTCTCTAGATTTGCTTGGGTGGAATGAAAAAACATTGATTTTAAAAAAATCTCTTTGAGCAAGACAGGGGTTTACTCTCACTTTCTTTTAAGTTGTTTCTTTCTCTGTAACCTTGTTCTTTGTTTCCTATTGTGCTTCCCATAGACCCTGACATTCCAGTAAGGCTTCTTGGGCTTGATCCTGAGCAACTGGACTCACCAGCACATTCCTGGTGGCTTATTCGCCAGGACAGGCTGTGTGGCCTGTCATTCCGGGGTGTGAAGAGTTCAAGAAGAACTAATAAGCCATGTGAATTGATAACACATCAGTGATGCAAACTGAAGGAATGTGCTCTTCCCAACTACTTCAGCTAGTAAATAGGGAACCACAGCAAAAAGGAAAAAAAAAATCTCTTTAAAGATTTTGCATCCTCGTCCTTCCCCATTAAGCAAGTTGATCTCTAAGTTTTTATTTGCTCTAACATTTACTCTGAGGCTTACGTTTGCCTGTTATCTGCCAATTCTTTCTTCCAGCACTCGAGCGAAGCACGCTTGAGGAGCAGACAATGCTGCTTTGCAGAGGACTCCATTTCTCAGTTTCTTACAGAGTTTTTAATGATGCTGTGAAAGCCAGACACCCGAGAAATCAAATCAAATGAATTGTAACACTTTCTGAAAAGCAAGATTATGCTACAATAGGGTTTCAATCACCTCCGGGAGAATGTTTGTCTGAAATCAGGCCTTCCTCAGATTATACACAGCTGTTGAGCTGCCTAATGCTTTCACAGTTTTCCTATGTTGAAGGAAAACCTTGGTGGCATGGGATCACCATCAATCTCAATACCTCATACAAAGTGGAGTCACTAAAGTCTCATTTGCAGCCCCTTTTCTTTTTTGGCCTATACACAAACTTTTCTGCTCATTTGAAGAGAATTATGTGGGCTTAATTAAGTGTAGTAACTTATTGGTAGCACAGTGCCCAATCAAAGAAATGTGCAGATGTGATGTGAAATGATGGGGCGATGCTGTTGTGAAGAATACAAATCAGGGTGACGGCTATTATTTGTACCCAAAAGAAGTTATTTGGGACTCAATTATCCCATTCATAGTAATTGTGGTGCACCAGATGGTTACAATGCAGAAGAGTTTTCCATGACCATAACATTTCTTCTGAGCATCTTTTCTTCTTCTCTAATTCACCATACGACGATTAGTTTCTTATTGGGTGTTTATTGAAATGAGGGGGGCTAAGGAACAGATTTAGTGCACCAAGGAACAAAAGGGAGGGGAGACCCATGAATCAAAATAAGAGACTGCAGCTTGCTCTGTTGTTTTTCAGAGGCCTTGAAATAGTCGCCTTGCAGCTTATCTGCAATGACCTTCCCTCCCCTCCTTTCTCTTGCCTCCTTCTCTCCCCACGTCCAGGAGATGTAAAGTTTTTCAAGTCTGACCGGCTGCTGTGCCGTCTGTCAAAGCCTTTCCAGCCAAGTGAGCAGTTTTTCATTTAATTCACTGAGTTGTCCTCAATAAAATTAATTCCTTCTCATCGGCACCATTGAAGCAGCGAATAGGAACAAAACCAAACGAGGTTGTGAATATAGTGCTGGTCATTAACTAGGGGCACTGACTCCATCATCTGTTCAACTCTTCAGCTCACTGAGGTGTTTGCAATAGAAAAGGAAAAGCCAAGTGGGTGGGGAGAAAGTGAGAACAGAAAAGCCTGAGGAGCCTTGTTCTCAGCGAGACAAAATCAGCTTATTTCCACTGCAACCAACGAAGCAACAGCCACTTGTACCAGAGGGATCTGGCCCTTGGTTTGGTACTGTCCTGAAGCTCTTGCCCATCTCCAGTGGCAATCAGCTGGCAGGAGTTGGGACAAGGTGTCTGAACACGGATGCCCTGCATGTGCAGGGAAAGGGGAGCAGCTCGGCACCTTGCAGCCACATGCCAGCAATTTTTATGTTTCAACCTTCCTTTTTGGAAAAGGGAAATTTCTGCCTGGGCTTTGGGAGAGTCCTTCAGACAGCAGCTGTATTGGGCTGGTACTCCACATTCGGCAGCACTGTGCAGAGCCCCGCGCTTATGGCGGAGTGGAAAATCTGTTGAGAATCATGGAATCATAGGATCATTTAGGTTGGAAAAGACCTCTAAGATCATTGGGTCCAACCATTAACAGAGGAGTCTCATGTTCACCACTAAAGCGTGTTTCTGAGTGCCACATCCACATGGTTATGAAGACTTCCAGGGGTGATGACACAACCTCTTCCCTGGACAGCCCATTCCAATGCTCGACCATCCTTCGAGTGAAGAAATTTTTCCTAATATCCAATCTAAACCTTCCCTGGCACAAGTTGAGACTCTTTCCTCCTGTTCTGTCACTTCTTGCTGGAGAAGAGACCAACACCTCCTTGCAACCTCCTTCCAGGTAGCTGTACAGAGCAATGAGGTCCCCCCTTACGATCTGGCCTTTTCCCTTGGCAATCTTCCCTTTCTGACACCTTTTCCCTCCTGAGCCCAGCGGTGTCGTGGCGCTCCCCGACTGTTGCAGTGCAGGATAAGGAGCAGGCAGGCTTTAATTGGAGCATACCTGTTGTTATGGTTACATTTATTTGTTAAACATAACGATGGCGTTGGGACTCACACATCCAGGACTTTCCTGACTAAGACAACGGCACAGTTCTGGTGGCATCTGCTTGAAACCTGATCATGTGGCTCCCGAGGCTGGCAACCACATCCTACTTTGGGGTTAGCCAAATAAAACTATAGTTTGGTTTAGTGCTGCTAGCTTTGAGGAAATGATGGTTATGAAATTTGGGCCAGAGTTTATGTTTACTTAAACTACGGCTGCCACGAGACAGAGTCCATCTTTCCTAACAAAGAAAGCCATGAGCGAAATGTGCCTTTCTTAATTTTTCAAAGGTGCTTTCCAGCTGAGACACAGACCCTACACTGCCACTTGTGTTCTGAAACCTATTTTAAAGTGACAGTAAGCTGCAACCCACAAGCTCAAGCCACGCTTTGCAAACTGTTTATTATTTGCAAATACATAAGGCTTGATGACATGTATCACACAGATCTAATTTCAACCATGTCTTTTCCTTAATAAGCAAAACATGCTGTACCAGCAGAGCTACAACCAAGTGATGATAACATCTGGTTTTCAGACCATGTACAGATCAGAAAGATAACTTTTTTGCCTCCCAAAACAACCAGAAAATGGAAAAAAAAAAAGACGATAATTCCAAATCTGGCTTTTGAGCACTACCGAATAAGCAGGGGCAGATTTTCAAAGATAAACAAGAGTTTCACTGTTCCCATCCACTATTGTCTCAACCGCTGTGCTTAACACGGATCTAGGAATTCAGTGCTTCCCTAAAATGGGTTGATTCAAACAGAATATACACACACTGAGACATTTCATGCCTGTATTACAAGAAAGATGAGGAAACAGAAGGCAGAGAACCAGAGTTACAGGAAATTGATCTCACGAGTTTGGTGCAGACCTGGTTTGCCACCATCAGAAGCAAGCATAAAACCCAGAAGCCCTGATTCAGATCATCCTCTCTACATCACTGCCTTTCACCAAGTAGCTCAAACAGCCCTACACTTCCTATCCTGCTTTGTGAGCACATCCCTTGGAGGCGAGTGGAGAGGCAGCAACAGAAAAGTAACACGTCCTTATCTTGAGAAGTGGGATGAAACTTTTCTCCAGGGGTGAGTGGATTAAAAACAATATAAAGAGTTATGTTTGATGGAGAATAAAACACTGCCATCACTCCAGGCTGTGCAAGCCTTCCCCTGACCTCAGTGAGTACACAATTTCGCATAGTCCTTTCCATACTGTAGCTTAATATCACTGCAATCCAAGGGTGTGATAATGGGAGTTCAGATTCTTCTCAAACCAGACTGCAAAAAATGGAACTTTAGCACATCTTTCCTGACCATTACACATTTTTTAAAATTGGGAATCATGTTAGTCAAAGGGAATTGCAGTCTGTACCCTCTTCAGTAAACTCCAGGGTAATTCCCCAGTTTGATTTACAGGCTTGCAAAACATCAGTGAGATCCCATCTCGCTGCAACTGGGAGACAGAATAGTTACCCAATATGGACAAAAGCATAGAAATTTGTTCCCAAGGTGTTTTCACTTTATTCAGGACACAGACCCCATTCTGAAAAATTGAAAAATGAAGCTTAAGTCTGTTCCGATTTCCTGCTCTGATTAATTCTGTATTAATTCATCTGAGCACATTCAGGCCCAGCTGCCAGCAGGTGTGTTGGAAACTTCAAGGCTATGGGGAAGTCAGATGCAGAGGGACAGCTCCTACCCATGGCACTCTGCATGCTAAGTCCTCAATGATTTTCCTTCCCCTACAGTTATTTTTATTGACTCTTGTTCACCTTCCTGTACCAGAGGGCTCAAGTCAGGGCACAGCTGCACTGCATCTTTTCTGACACATCATTGAGGGACCCTCTGTCCTCAGAGCTTCAGGGAGATGTAGATTGGTCTTTTTGAGAGGCACATAATTACCTCTGAGGAACTCAGTCGTACAGACTAAGAGCTGAGACAAGGCAAACAGAGGATACTAAGAGGGCCAGAGGCCAGGAGGACAGAGCCATGAAATCCCTGGACCTGTGAGAGTTGGGCTCCCAGTGGATGTGGGCCCATACACTTCCAACAGCTCTGGCTTTCCCAGGGATGCCAGCGAGGTCCCTGGGCTCAGGTGTGTACAAAGTCAGTGTCAGATATGACCACAGGTTCCTGACTGCTCATCTTATGCTGCAGTTCCTCTGATGTCTTAGCTTTTGTTTTTTGCAGGAATGGTTTTGGTGACTGTACTTTCAGACTTCCACTCATACTGGCCTTATTACATCAAATTACAGCCCCCCCAGTATTTATGATGTTGTTTTGTCTCCCAAGCACACACAGAATTTTCTTCCCATACATTTTATTTTGATCTTATCTAGGGCTATAGCCTCTTTACTCTACCCAGGTCTCTTCTATTTGTTCTTTGGTAAGAATAAGCCCATGCAAAAATATGTGTGATGAAGCCTTAAAACCCCTGAGACCTATTCAATGTCGAACTCTGCTATGAACTTCAAAGTACAAAGGAATGTCTCATTAATGAACATTTATATATCATCTGCATAATGACTCTTTTTCTATTCCCTCTCCCCTTTTTATGCCTTTTATGGTTTGACATTGACCATACATTGACTGTCAGAGGTCAGGTACAAGACCATGATTTGGATGAGAACATTGCAGGACACACTATGGAGAATTTAAATATATAGTGGCCACTGACTCTGTCAAAAGCTTTTTTCCATATTTAAGAACAGAGTTGAAATGAGGATTAGATTTAATGTTGATCAGGGTCAAGGTCAAAACCAGTCATGTCTCTTTATATCTATTAAATTAATTATAAATACTATGTGGTATGGTGGGGTTATTTCAATTCCAGGGGCTTCTGTGCCTTCCTAGAGCTATTTTCAAAATAACTGGAAATAATGATTTGCACTGATTTTACATTATATTATTTGTATCTGTCTGGGGTTTTTCAGGCAAAATTTTAAAGATCATAAATACTCAGAGAGTTGACTTCAAAAAAAGGAAATACAGTTTTGTTCCAAATGTCTTCAAACTAACAAACACTTCAAACTAAGCAGGTATTCCTTTTACAATATTCCCTTTCCTCAAACAAATGGTTTTTCCAAAGCTAAGAGAAGCCTATTGTCCCACAAATACAAATATTTAGGTAGGAAAGTAAAAAGAGTAGCACTTAGGGACCAAAGTTTGCATTTTTTCACCACAGCCATAGAAATATTTGTGAAGCCAGATATTTGTTTAGGATAAGGGTTTTTCCTGCAAGGCATGAAACTGATTTGCACCTCTGGTCCCAAACATAAAGCCCAAATTGCTAAAATATTCACTTAAACATGCAGGACCCAAAAGACCTTCAAGGAGCCTTAGAGAGAGGTTCCCACAGCAGAAGAGAGTAATGAGATCTGAAGAACTGCTGGCTAGGAAAATGTCACTACACATCTCAACTGTCTCCCCACTGGAGATCTACAAAAATGGTTTTAAAAAAAAGTTTTTAAAAAATCTTATTATGGCTTTGTTTGGAGCAGAAAACTTGATATTTCCTTTTTAAAATGAATTTTCTTTTCAAAATATACTCAGGACTACATCCATAACAAACAGATCAACAGATGGAACCACAGCCCGCCTGGGGGCACCCGGACTTGCAGTGCCCGCATCCCTGGGGTCAAGTTCTGTCCATCACTCCTGGAGTTGTGTGGTTGGAGTCACGCATCCCATAAACAACCCCAATACACCATGCAGTGGGGATCTCCTAGTGCTGTAGCTGCCAGTCTGATAAGGAATAATGATGGAGGAACGGGATGGTTGGTGGGAACAGCCCCCCTGAGCCCAGTCCCACCACACAATGCTTGAAAAAGGACTTTGTCCATCATCTTCCTCTCCTCCAGGGATGGAAAAGGCAGGATAAAATCTGCATTTATTCTCCTTGCTCTTATTACTGAATAGATTTGGCCTGCTGCAGTCAGGGCCATTTGAATCAAGCAGAGTTTTCTTGAAGATTGCTTGGACTCCAAAATCTTCCCAAAATTTCATATGACATGAGAACTTCTTTGGTGGCTGATAAAATCGTTTGTTGAGATTGGCAGCGCCTAACTTCTCTGCTCCTCGGTGTTTCCCTCCATTCCTTTTCTTCTCCCTCCTCCACCCCCACAACTTTCCCTGCCCTTTTTCAGCATCCCCAGCTCCCAGACTCTGGCTACTGCCCCCATGGCACCCGATGTTTTGCAGCAGAGCTGAGGGGGGAACACTTCTTGATGCTCTGCAGATGTGGGCAGTTAGTGGTGCTTTCACATGGAACTCAAATTGCTTGAGAAGGTTTAACCCTGTGACTAAATTCTCAAACCTGCAAACTGTAAGCAAAGCCCGTGCTCCCATCCAGGCTGAAAAGGCCAAGTTAATGAAAGAAACCCCCACCCCAGCAATTCACAGGATGCATGAAAAGAAACCTAAACCCCCACATTCTCAATGCTAATTAAGCAATAATGATCAAGGCACAGAGTATTTCCTGGGGATTAATAACTAACTGGGAGGAGATGATGACCCCAGACAGTCATTAATCCTCAGGAAATGCCCTGCATCGAAGTTGTTATTGCTAGTTCAGGCTAAATATGTGAGAAAAGAGATTTTTTTAAAGTCCTTCTTGCCAGAGGTTTTTCCAGTATGTTTTCCCTTTGGTTGGGATTATGAGCCCCCTGGAGTAGGACCTCTCAGACCCATCAGTCAACCAGATAGCACAAAATATTCTTCCAGACCCCAGCATGATAAGAAATAAAAATTAAATCATAGCTCCTTAACTAGACCCTTCTGCAGATGTCTCTTGAGACATTTGAAGCCTGATCCTGAACAGCACAAATCTGTGTCAGCTCTCTCTGAACTCAGTGAGGAGCTCAGGCTCTGGAATCCCAAACTCCTGTAACCTCTGAGAGTCTCCTTATCCAACAAACACCAAGTCCATGGAGCTTAATGCTTCTGGATACAGGCCCTGACTTTAGGATGTGCTTGATTCCAAGCTCATGCTTAACTTTAGGCACAAGTACACTCAGCTGACTTGAATGATTTAACAAATGATGTGCAGTAACCAGGAACACTTTGCGAAATGTTCCTTGTAAGGAAGGACTCAAAACACACAAACACACACATGAAAACATATGCAAAAGAGAAAGGGTGAGAAAAGCTCCTGTTATCACAACACAAGCCTGTCCCTTCTTCCCTGACATTCTCAGGTCTGTTTAAGAAAGAATTTGGCTTCTGCGATCAAAAAAAAATGGAAGTTAAACAAAAACTTCTTCATTCTCATTGGTAGTCCTCAAATTTTTCCAAAACCAGAGCTTTTTGTATGCCATTAAATAGTCCTTCAGCTTTGAAAGAGAATGCAAGCAAAGATAAGAAAAAATAAAATTAGTTTCATGTACATTTATCTTCCCAGCTAAATTTGAAAAAACATGAACACACTAGTATAAGTAACAACAGATAAACTTTCTTTTCTAAAATCATTGCTGTCTAAAAACTATTAAAATTAATAATGTTGCAGGGAAACAAACACGTGGTACACATTTACATATGTGTACGTATGATATGTTTTAAGAGCAGTTTCAATCCTAAGCATCATTCTCTCAGCTCCTCTGTGTCACTCCCTGCAAAGAAACCCCTGAAGGATGGAAAAGAAAGGTCTGACAACAATAAGGCCTGCCTGACTTCAGCTCCTACATTGATTTGGAAGCATTGAAAGCATTCAGTACCTAACAGGATTAAACTAAGGAAAAGACTTAAAAGAATATAGTTAAAATTCAGCCCTAAGCACTAGGAAAAAATTAATTAGCTTTTTCTTATATAGCATCTCTAAGATGCTATATAAACAGAAAGAACCAATAAGTCAGTGCAATATACAAACTACAGAAAGCTCTTAAACTAATGAACAGCTAGATGAGTTAGCAAACCCCACTTTCTAAAGATCTCTGCTTTATCCTCCACATAAATCTCTTCACTTTGCAGCAACACCAGCCCCAAGTGTTAATAACACAGCGTCAGCAATTTTGGTAAGATTTATATAGGAAAACTACACTGAAAATTGCCTGGTCATTATACATTCCTTTGGAATCAATGAAACACTATAAATCTTTAAATACATTTGTGCTCATAGGATTCAGACACACTCCCCAAGTGTACCCTGACACTCATTAGAGGACACTTAAGCATGGTGTGGCAGAGAAAAAAATATAATAAAGTCTCCATGTTGGTTTTTGGGTGTTTTTTAATGGAGTACATAGAGTGTATTGCAAGAGCAGGTTTGGGAGAACTATTTGTCAGATGGAAATTAATAACAATTCCAGACCAGAACCAACCCTACAGCTCGTCCATACCATGAGAGCAGCCACTTGGTCTAGAGTTTCACGTTGGCCTATTTCTTACTAGCTGGGCTAAGCTCGTTGGCCTATTTCTTACTAGCTGGGCTAAGCTGGCATCAGGGGGCTATCATCTGTCAAAATATCAGCAGGAGAAACAATTGACAAAGCCACCACTTGAGAATGTTGAGTAAACTGGGTAAAAAGCAGTGAAAGAAGTTAATGTGCAACCTGGCACACAGTACCAGCCCAAGCCGTGAGAACCACTTATGTGATAATTGGTCCCTCACAATATCTTCTGCTCTGTAAAACATTGTCCTGGGCTTGTCTTTCAGCACAGGAACAGATCCCTTTGAGGTGCAATGAAACAAACACCCACCTGAAAGCCCCCTCCAGCTGACAGGGGAGGAATTCAGGTGGGAAAGCTTGCGATTTCTGAAGAACTACAAACAGTTTCACGTAACTCCAGACTCACCCAGGGTCAGTAGAAAAAAAGCAAACCCTTTTTTGAAAGAAGAAGAAACACATTTATATGCAGCCATTTATTCAGTTCAGACAGAAATTAGTAACCTCTGGGATTCAAAGTATCTCTCGCTCCCCATTTTTATCCTCCTTTTTGTCCAGCCTTAAAAAAAAAAAAAAATCCTTATTGTACTGGCCGAGCATTACCGGGGGGAGAAATGTAAAACCAGGAATCAGAAGAGAAAAGAAACAGGGAAAATTAACAAAGCTGCTCTGTCTAAAAGTAGGAACCCAGGCAGCAGAAATGGAAGGACATTAGAATAGATTATGAAACATCTTGTAACACAGGTGTTTCACAGGGCATCCGAGCTCCTCTGAGCCTTGCTTTACATACCTATGTATACATATATAGACACATACGTGCATTTACAAGCTTTTCAAATCTGGAGGAGTGGGAGACAGAGGGACTAAAATCAAAGATAGTGATGTATCATCACATTAACATTCCCACTTGTTCATATACAGAGGCATTTTGCAAGAGAGCAGAGGCGAGAGTGCAAGTCACCATCTGAAACCTACCCGGAAAGGAAAGGTGATGAAAAAGCTTTGAGCAGAGGGGTAAAATTCACCCTATAAGGAAATTATTTTACTTTCTAAAGTTGGTTCACTTTGAGCTTGTAAAGTGACCTAGGAGACTGTTCTAAACTGGGATCTTCTTGAGAGAAAGGGTCTGATTTGTAGCTACTGGAAAATATGAAATCCGTGTATATTTTGGCACATCTTTAGATTCTCAAAAAATGGGCCTCTCTGTTTTTTAGTGATTCAGAGAGTGGCAGTCAGTCCTTACAAAGTGGGAGAACTCAGTGTTTGTAGAGCAAATATAATTTTCTTTATGACAGAAAATTTCCCATAGTGAAATCTGTTCTTTCTTGTGGTGTTTCAAAAAATAGTGATCCACATTCAGGCTTGTTGCTAGAGCAACAAACATGTGGGCAAATGCTGCTCTCCAGAGATATGTTCACTAGCAGGCCAGGTGTTCCTTTGTATGGATCTGGGCTTTGTCATATTAACAACTGTGGATGAATCATGGCAATTTTCCTTCAGATTTCACTTATGCTTATGACAGCCATAGCTTCCTACGCAACTTGTGCTAAATCCATCCCTATTCCCTGAAAAGCGCCATCCTTTTCCTAAGTAGTCATGTAGTGACCAGTCTGAGAGTGTCAACGGAAACGTTAAAGGACAAAGCCAGTGTTTGGCATCCAAGATTAATAATAAGCATTACGGGATTTCCTTTGGTGAGATCACCCAGTGTCTCACAAAAATGGCAGCACTACAGCCAGAACAACCATGGAGAAATAAGAGAGAGAAAAGGACAGCACAGAGATGAGACTAGAATGAGCTCCCATGTGAATAAGGCTTTATATCCTGCTCTTACCCTACTTCATAACGAATTGTGCAAAAAATATGGTAAACTTTGCTATACCTGGGCCCCATTCAGGCAAAGGGAAGGTGCAAAAAGGTCCTTATCTGAGTAACCATGTCCACATGTGATGAAAAGGGCTCCCTGGGAAAAGGGTGCTGCCATGCTGCACAGGTTCCAGGTCAAGCAGAAACCCACTTCTGTACCATGTCTGGCGATGTCTTTACTCAGATAAACAAAAGACATTCTAGAAGAGAGTTCAAACACTGGAACCATGAGCATCCATAACATATAATTGCCATTTTACTCCCTGATCATAACCAGACTCCTAGAAGTATGTCCCTCCAGTACCATGTCCAGGCCCAGGCTAGCAATATCACACTCTGGGAACTGCTCCCAAAGCAGCAGATACATGACGTGGTGTGACCATCTCAACAGCTCTGAAATGCCACCCCAGCAGGCTCTACACCCTCAGGCACTGCCACGTGCCCTTGTGCCACAGCCCTGTGCACCTATCACCAGTTTCATGCTGTAACAGCAACATATGTGAGAGCTGGAATGCAGTGCCCCTGTGCTTCAGGGACTTGATACCAGGGAAAACACTCAAATACTCATTCTGTAGGATCTTCAGGAACCCACAGGGGTCAGATGAATCCCAGACCAAAATGCCATGAAACAGAATACTACTCTTCTCCAACAAGAGCTTAGCATGAACCAGTCTGTGACACTTCGCTGTGGGCTCAGGGACTGCTCTCTGCATCTCTTGCATTTAGAGACCCAGACACAGCAGAGGAGACCTGGGCCCTCTGAAGTAAAAAGTTGTGATTTTAGTCTCCATAATCCGATTTTATTTGTCCTCAGTTGCCATGTTGGAGTTTTCCCTTGTTCCTTTTTTCATTTGCCTTCCCTTTATCTGAACTAGGAAAAGCTTACAGGAAAAACAGGCAACTTTCTTTTTAAAGGACATCACATCTTGCAAGCAGAAATTGTGACATGAGAATCACGTTGATCCTCAAACAAGGCCTGACTAAACTTACACCACTGCTCCTGAATGGTGTAACACCATTGATTTATTCCTGATTTACCACTACCAACCTAGAATCACGCTGGTCCTCAAACAAGGCCTGACTAAACTTACCCCACTGCTCCTGAATGGTGTAACACCATTGGTTTATTCCTGATTTACCACTACCTAGAGATAGCCTGACCCTCCTTTCCTTGTGAGAAGAATTATGTTAATGAACTGAATCCAGAGGAATTCAAGATTGTTTTAGGCTTTGCCTGCAGGTTACAAATGCTGAGCTGGGTAATTATCAGTAAGGAAACCATAACTTTCTGTATCCTTTTCTAAGCCAGTACCAGCACACGGAGTGCTCAGCAGATGGAGGGGCACAGAGTTCCGCATCTGGAATGCAGGTGCTCCACCAGATACTTGGTGGCATTCCAGCAGCTGGATTTCTCTGTAGGCACCCTCCACTGCTTACTGCCAAGAAAGAGGTTTGTCCTAATTGGCATTAACAATAACAACAGTACCTCCTCCCCACAACAAGCTTAAGGCTGGAGCCAGTCATAGATGTCACTCTGCTTCCCTTTACCCGCTTATGATTAGACCACCCTCCTCTTCATCTGCTTGGCAGACTGCTACACCAGGGCCACCACCAGCTGCAAGGCCTTTTTTGTCTGTCAGCCCTTCAGCTGAACATATTCTTTATTCCTCAGCAGCTGGAAAAGAACCAGAGGAGAGCAACGGTGACTTCTTGAAACTTGAATTTATTCAGTTTTGCCGGTAGTTTGAGAGCCCGACCATGGCTTGCTGTGCTCATGAAGGGTCAGAGGGGAGGAGAGGAGTTTACAGCCCTTTAAGACAGGATAGCTTTAAATATAGCCACACTAAATAAACACATTTTTAGGAGATATCCCCTTAATTCCTGTAGTCATGCACCCTGTTTGAGCTGCACTAAGCAGCTCTACCAGTGAAGATGAACATGTGCCTTCTAACCTTCTACAGACTTGCTCTGTAGCCCACTCCAGCCAATGCTTAAATGCCTGTTCCTCTGAAAATATGCCACAGAACTGCAAAGAAAGTACAACGAAAAAGGGGATTGAGTTAACTGAAACTTCAGTTTATATCTGATTGCTAATACATATGTCAGAATATCTTATTTTTCCACCCCAGTTAATTTTTCATTCTCAAAAGTATTAAGGACCATTGGGATGTAAAATAAGGGGTTTTTTTATTTTAAAGCCTTAAACAAGCTACATAAACCCTGCCATGCATATTTGGAATGCTCCATCTGAAGGCCTTTCCCCAAAGAACAGAGACTTGCCTCAAGCAAAGAGTGGGGTATTTGATTTAAAAGGACTTGTGGCATCCTGCTACTGGTTTACTTCTGTAACACCTTTTAGATTCTAGCTATATACAAAGGCTAATCCATTGCAAAGTCAGTAAAGTTTTAATATTAGGATCTATTAATCCTTTCAAATTGTTATTACAAAATATATACTAAGTAAAAAGGTTTTTGATAAAAGGCCTGTAGAAAAGAAAATGTTAACAAATCTGAAGTGGTTCAAGAGCAGTTATTAGAAAGAATCCCTTTGCACTCACTCTCAGCACATGGAATTTTGTAAAGTTCCTCTATCAGGCAACTTCTGAAGATTTCTTGTTGGTTCAACATGATAGAGAAGCCTTATTTTTCCTTTATTAAAAAAACAGTGGTAAATTACTCAAGTGAAAAAGGTTTTATCCACAAAAAATTGTGAAAGCTTCAAGTATCAGTGATCCCAAACTGTCCTATTGACCAAATTGATGGAGATCTCAACATCAAAAATAAATTACGTTTAGAATAAATTAAAAGCCACAGGGTGATCTCATTGAAAACTTGTTAAAAACAAAAGCAGAGCTCAAATTGTTGTCCGGTTTTGTTTGGTTGTTTGGTTGGGTTTTTTTAAAGCCACGAAACTAAATTTAAGGTCTTATGTCAATATTTAGTTTCTCAAATTTCCAAGCAATCTCAGTTTTTGCCATACCTCTTATTCTACAGCTGCCATTCTGCAGGCACCCATGACAAGTCTGCAATTCCTTGGATCTCTTACGAGGATGGAGGTTGCAGTGGGGACAAAGGAAGCTGTGTTAATTTTTATCGCTTCAAAACGATGCTTTGAGGAAATTTAGTCAGGTTGGCGTGGCTGGATCATGGATGATCACTCCTGCCAACCCCAGGTGGCCTCACTAAGGACACTGGCATGGGACCCAAAGTGAAGGGGGGATAAAAGGGAGGAGAATCAGGGGATTTTCTCAGGGATCTGAACAAAAGGAGTGTTCATCTCCTGTGACTGACAGCTGAGACACTGGAGGTCGAAAGCAGTTTGTTTCCCCACACAGCTTTAACGAGGGGATGCTTTGACAGTGCTGTCCCTTGACCCTTCTATTAGTGGAAAGCTCCTTAAGACTTTCATATTCTCCAAGGTCTCCCTTTTTCTCGACAGGGACTGAAACCACATACCACACCACAAACGTGCTATTTCAGGCACTGAGATAGAGTTTTACAATTCCAGGCTGTGATCAATTACTGACTATTTGAGATTTATAACAAGTGCTTTTTCCACAGAACGGAAATCTGATGGTGACTTCAACTAGCAACTCCAGTAAAGCTGAACAACTGCTGTTTGAAGAAGAGGCCCCAAATGGATCCATATTTCAAGATTTAGCAAACTCAGAATTGGCAACTTTTGCGCCACATTTAATCCAACAATCTCTGTTAAAATCTCTGTTAAAGGCTGAATCAATTACAATGCATTCGTGTACAAAAGAATTCACATAAAGGTAAGATGTGAAATTAGTTACTCTGCAGATTCCCTTCTACAGCTGCACATATGTAAACATTTATTGTACCTCTCCTTTTCAGATTATTGTCGTCACCGGGGAAACAAACGAAACCAATGGTATTCTGGAAGAGTGCTCCTGGATCAATTACCAACTAATGCCTTTCAATTAGAAGGATGGTCATGTCCATGGTCAAGAGAACACAGGATACATGTACTCACAACAGGTCACTTCACCAGCCTACCCACGTAATGAGGGTCCTAAATTTGGCACAACAGCAAGGTGCCTGAAGGCGGGTGGGATGGACACAGACCTAGAATATCCAGAAAGGCCACTATAATGATGTAGAACCTACAGTCTCTTTACACAATACTCACATGGACTTAATGTAAAGTTAAAATCTAATTAACGTCAGGTTCATGCAAAGGATGAAATATCTGTGCAAGTCCACGTCACATGGAAATGCTGCAGCTAGCTAAAATAATATTTACAGAGCCAGAAGTGTTATAACTTTATATCACTCTGCTAGAAATACCACACTAGATAACCGTGATAAGACATAGATCCAATGGTAATGTGAATTTTCTTCTTCTGAAAGCCACATGCAGAGTTTTGCACCGAACTGTGAAGGTGGCACCATCTCAGCGGGAGCTTCCTGCTCTGACAGCATGAGGATGTGGCCATGCCCTCAGCGAGGCCTTTCTTTAGTCACCTAATTCATGTCTTAATACAGCAAGTGATGAGAGCTGCATGAGGCAAATACTTACTATACCAAACCAGACTGAGAAATCAAGATTGTGATCCACCTAGCAAAACTGCGGGAACAGGGAGGAGGTGGTACTTCCCATTTAGAACAAGTTCTGTGTCACTCCTTCTGTAGGAAAAACCAAAATGCCCGTAGCTTTTCCAGCCAGAAGAGGTAGGTCTGCACTACAGAGTGGCTCAGCACCATTTTTATTTCAGAACAATTTTTCAATAAGAGTGTGGGTGAAACACTCCCTGTTTCCTTTGTGTAGGTAAACATGGGTCCAAACGAGAGGCCCATGGTCACGTGGGAAGTCTGTCCTGAAGCTGGAATTGAACTCAAATCTCTCAACTTCCTGCCCTGTATTTTTCCTACCCAGCCTAACTTCTCATCAGCCCTAGGATACCTTAATGGTTAAACAAATTATTTGCACGGCCTTGAGGATTGCAGTCACTCTCAGCAATATATATATATATATACACACACACACACATATATAATATGTATTTCCTTCTTGCCTCCTCCCCATCTTTTTAAAGCCTTGCAAAGAATTTTTAAGAGAATGCTCTGCAAAAGTCCAAGCGAATTGCCTTGTTTCTCCGACGTACATCTGTAACCCATCTTGCCGATCCTGAATACAAACAATTTTGTGCACAAAGACACTGAAATTTCCTTTTTCCGTGACTGCCCTGGTTTTATATACCTCCACTGCTCTGTCTCAGTAGTTCTAGGACCAAACCAGTCACATTGCAAGTAGAGCAATCAGATGTATTGACGAGCCATGCAGATGCATTCCAAGTGTTTGGGGTAGGACTCAAAAGTCATGCACAGCTGGTTTTCTTGGCTAACTTTCACCCTTTTGGAGTTCTCTATGCTTGTAATGTTCTTCAGGATGTGTAAGTAACGGACTGTGTAAATAGAAAGCCTTTCTGTAAGAACAGATCTGGATGTCCTCAATTACAACACTTTCATCCATGCATTTCCTTGAAACCAACATATTGTTTTTCACAGGTATTTCCAAATCTGGTCCATAACTGGGAATGAGGAGTAGAGCCAGTAAAATTTTTCAGCTGGACAAATTTCCCATAAAAAGGCAAGGCTTCCTTGAAAATGAAATTTTTCATAGGACTCTAGAGTTGCATTTATCAGAGTTGAAGGCCCAGAATTTTCTATTAACTTCACGAACACTCACTCCAGCGTGATTCTATCCAGGTTTTTTTTTAAATATTGCAAACACAGTGTGGACATTCATAGGAAGAATTAAATCTGTAAGGAAAGACTATACTTTCAATCACATTAAGAATGCAAGTATTTTGTTTTATTCCCTACCTTATTACTTTAAATTTTTCTAACCCAGTATGTTTGAAGACTGCATTCAGAATGTTTAAATGAGGTTCATTATTATCAAAGCTTTTTCATTATTGAAGCATATGGGAGTTCTGTAGGGGCTGAGATCTTTGCAACTGAAAGAATAACTTTCTGATCCATCTGATCCCACAGCACATCCCAGTGCTGTGGAAAGGCCTGAACTGCAGTACAGGATGGGGTGTGGAACATCTGTCTCACCTTTCTGACCTGCAGAGGCACCCAAACAAGTAAGAGCTGGAGTATTTGATAGCAGTTGACCTACTGAGCTTTTCAGTTCAGTGCAGTATGACATTATTCTGTAATTACACGTTTTTTCCTGCCCAGAGAAAGTGGATTTTTCAATTTTTTTCCCCACATCAGTGGAAGTCAAGGATGTCCAGGTACTCCTACATCATTCTCTAAGATTTCTTCAGTTCTTCTTTCCCAATTTCCTAAGGTTTAGCAGTTGGTTTGCAGGTGGATGGCTTGTCCAGCTTTCATCCTGTACAGCGTGTAACAACCAGAGTCAGGTTTTTCTCACCTTTTTTCCCCTCTTTGAATTCTCATGGATGGTATTTGCCAAGGTCAATTCATAGAATGAAGTCCTGGTGTGTCCACCCGTCAGCGTCTGTGCTGAAGCAGCCAAGCCTTCCCTGGGTGCATTCCCATCCCTCATCAGGCTCCACACAAATGTGCACCATTTTACTGCTTGGCTTATTAGTTCTAAAATCTCCAGATTCTTTACCTCATTCTGGCAGTGAAAAGCTGGGAGGAGGGCTTTTAACTGAACATATATTACAGAAACACTACATTTAAGTCTCCTTTATAATGGAATGGAGAACTGACCCCAAATGTTTCAGAGCTGTAATGAATAAAAGGTTCGTTGCATGACTCAATGTGCTCTCGCTGTTTGGGGGGGTGCTTTATCTTTATTACACATCTTATAATCGTTTTAAGTTTAGAGCATGCACTCCACACCAGGATCTAATCTGCCTTGCTTTCTTTGCTTAACTTTTTCATACTGAGATGAAAAATATGTGTATATAATTCTCTTATTTTTTAATTAACATTAAATTATTTCCTTGCTACTAGAACAGCTGGGCAAACTGATCATTCTCATTCTTCTAAAAACCGTTCTTTTAATAATATTTCTGTTTAATAGTATGATCTCAGACTAGAGTTTATTGCTGCTTTTTTCCTTTCCTTTACAAGATTTCTTTTAAACCTGCCATTTTAAGTACATGTAAATAGTTGTTCTTCATTTCAGTTTGATATTTGCTAATCTTGAGTGAGTAAGAACCATACACTTGGTTCAGATTTGTCAGTGCACAGAAGTATTTAACAAATACACCTTTTCACATTCAGCATCCTATACTGGTTTCCAGTTTACTCTAAAAGGTTTAACACTGGGTAATTGAAAGCTTCTAAGGCCAAAAAGGCCAGCCATAATTATTAGCAGGTACTCAGGAGACTACTAGGAATTATGAGTTAATGTCTTTCATGTGTCTGGAATTCTGGAGAGGATTCCCTGCGTTAAGACGAAGCTGGGCCCTTATTAAAGAAGTCTCCCAAATTGATGAGGTGTCTTAGGTTTCACAGTTGCATTCAAACCACGTGCTCCTAAGCTGCATACTACTGACCTCTTGCCTCTTCCATCCTATCTGCCATCCTTCAATTTGTAGGCAGGTTCCCACACAGTGTGTATTATCCAATATCCTCGCTGCCTGCTCAGCTGGAATCCGCACAGGCTCTTGGCTGGGATTCCTTTTCAGATGCCAGGTTTTAAAACACAAAATGAACAAGGTGAAAGGCTCGATGCCTGTTGTGAGCTGGCCACACCACTCCTGTCAGAGCCAGTGCACAGGCTCTGCAAATGTGCTTTTGACACATCTCTCTGTGGATTTCAATGGAGTCACTGATGGGTCTGGCCTACTTGTAAGCTGCACTCACAGGAAGAACCAACCTGGAAGTTGTCAAATATAAGATAACCAATGGCTGATGCAAGCTTCTTCCCATATCTACTCACCATTTCCTTCATAAGCCTGGAAACTGGGAAGCAGCTGTTTTGGGTGTTTCAGAGGCCCTCATCAGATCAAAGATGTCACTGCACAAGGTACCACAGAGAACCATATAAAAATATGGTCCTTATTCAGTCTAAATTACTTTTGGGGGTTAGGATAACTTTAATTTAAGAAAGAACAACATTGCACAAGGTACCTAGAAGCATGGTCATGGATCTGCACTCATTTCCACATGATTTTTTGGCAAAACTGAGTTTGGAAGCGGCGTTCAGCTGATCAGTCTGTGCTGACTAAACTGCTACCCTTCCTAGTCAGTAGGAAAAATTATGCAGCTGTTTTAAAGGCAGCTGCATAAATTCAGCTAAATCATAGAAAAAGCTTTTTATTCATTATAATATGGCCTGGGGCAAAATAAAGCTGAAGTTATTAAACTGTAACTAAAAGCTGGCCACAGTAAAATATATTGAAGTCAAGATTAAAAGCGCATACAGAGTATGAACTCCTAGTGTGGAGGGTGGAGGTTAAGAGAGGAAAAAGCCTAATTCCTTGGTGAAAAACTGAATTTCCTGAAACCTCTTTTCCTGTATCCAAAGTGGATTCTGGGAATTGAAAACTGATATTGAATGTCTGCATCATTCAAAAGAAAAAAACATCAATCCAGTAATTTTCACTTATAAAAACAATAATAAAATCATGTTCTTTCCACAGTGACCTGGATAACTTTTTAAGAGCTTCAGACAGCGTCCTATGTCAAACAGTAGTTTTTGCATGGCAGGGTTGAACTGTTTTGAAAATGCAACAGTTGGCCAGGATAAACCTTTATCTTCATTTACCCATTGTTACTCGTATTTTTGTAGCCTTCTGGTAGCAAGAGGTCACATTTCCATGAAGATAAATTCCTTATTAGACCCAACTGTGGTCTGAGGTCATTGCATATCTGTGCCAGGACAGACTTAGAAGTGATGGTGAATAGGAAGTTTTTGTGTTGTATTGTCCTGGCTTACGGCAGCTGGAGCCAGACAGTGTTAGGACCAATATCAGCATGGGCTAAAGCAGGCATATCTTTCTATTTGCTCATCACACAACAATGAGTAAATAAACACTGTCCTCCATCCAGACTGAGCTGTCAGCCCAATTAGGCAGGAGAATGTCCCAGTGCCCCATGTTTCCTATACCTTCACCTCCAGTTTGTAGCGCTCGCACGCCCGGGGTGATTTCAGAGCGACGTGGCTGTATTTAAACACAGCCTCGCTGCTGGCAGGGGTCAGCTCTGCTGTGTCAACACTAATCCTTCCTGTCTGCTATCAGCTAGTTTGACGTTTGATGTGTGTCAAGTCTCTGTGGCCACTGGAAGCCAAATATCACAGCTCTGAGATAACACTTTGCCCCACTTTCCTCCAATTGCTGAATAACTTCGCCTTTTCTCTCCTCGGACTGAGTCAAGGGGGTCACAAGTTACTAAGACAACCTTGCATTTGCCTGAGAAATTACACTAGAACACCATTTCCTATCCTTCAGATGCAGTCACAAAAGAATTAAACAGAATGTCTTCGAGTACAAGAATTTTAAGCCTGACATTTTGAACATCTCATTGAAATGAGCCCTTTTCTTTCCCACTAGGATAAATAAAAAATACTGAGTTTTACAAACTTCTTAACATTTGACACAAAAAAAACCAGCCACCCAAAGTACAGAATATCTCAACGCTCACGTCAGACTTGTTCTAGATGAAGCCAAAGGCTTCTCTCACCCCCTCCAACCCCACCAAACAGTTTGTTATGACTCTGTGATAAGGATCAGTATCTACTGAGAGATAAGGCAAGACCACCACCAAACTGGGCCTTCAAAGCAGGCTGAACTGCATTATGCCACAGTGTGAAAGGATATGGCTGTCATGAAGGTGCCAGCTCTTGTCAGAAGGCTGTTCCTCCTATTTTTGCGCCAGAGGAGCCTTTCCCATGAGTTCCATGAGCCATGGGCTGGCTGTTCCTCCTATTTTTGCACCAGAGGAGCCTTTCCCATGAGTTCCATGAGCCATGGGCTGTTATTTGTGGGCTGAACAACACAAGGAGCATGCAGTCCCCAGCTCTGGCATGCCTGGTGATCAGCTGTGTCACCTACACGGGCTCAAACACAGACTGACACACGTGGAGGCTTCTGATCTGCAGCATCTCCACATACAGAGGGCTCAAATCAAGGCAATTTCTTATGCTCGGGAATATTTTATTCTTCAGGTGCACAGACACAAGTAAATATGGGCAAAACCTGCCTAAAAAACAGCATCCAAACACGTTTTCTGACTCGGCAGCACGTGGGCTATGCCGATTTGAGCCTGTGTGAGAAAGGAGCAATAACACCTCTGAAAAGTAATTTCTTCACAAAAAAAAGAAAGAGGTAGAATATATATTCATCCAGATCCCCACAAAATATATCCAGAGCAGCCTAACCAGTCAACTAAACCGGGAGAACTGGGCACAGTACAATAAGCCTCTCCACAATCAGAATTTTCCCCTCAAGGAAATGACTTAACAAAATTCCATATTGGTGTTAAAAAGTAAAAATTCTCTCACTTGTGTTATCAGTCACTGAATTTGAAAGTGTTTTTAGTCTCACTCCAGATTTGAGCAAAAGCAACACTACAAAATACATGTGCATGCATATGTGATATAGTCATTATGGATGTAATTATATACTTTATATACAATCCAAATTTAAATATATTTCAGCAGGGATTTAGGATTTTCTTTGGCAAACAGTGCATTAATGCCAACAGTAAATATTCAGGCTCTTTGTTGAATGGTCTGTCTTTGCAACACACATTAATTACCCTCTATTCTAAATGTTTTAGCTCTTTCAAATTTAAAGGCTAAATTATGAAATAAGAGTTCCTCCTTTATACCAGAGTTACTAAATCCCTCCAGCCTTTCACACTCACCAAACCACATAAGATGTCTGTGGCTGAGGCACACTAGGAAAGAAATGTGCCCTCTCCATCTTTAATGACAAAACCTGACCTTGATCTCATTTGAGTCTCTGGGAAGGATTAAGCTTGGGATTGAGAAATCCAAAAGGCAAACATTTCTTTTAAATTCACAACTGGTAGGAAAATATAAATAGACACTCAGAAAAAAAAAAAAAAGGACAAAAAAGGCTAGAGTTAATTAAAAAAAAAAAAGAAGAAGAAAATGCTGAAGTTTAACATAAACATTGGATTAAAAGTAGATTTTTAAAGCTACAACAGAAGTTTAAAACCATGCAGCAACAATCCTTATCAATCTTATCAGTGAGAGGTAATTTCATTGCTGTCTCACCAGCAGCAGTAGGTAAGATTATACTAATTCCCAGATATATTTCTGTTTACCTGGCTGTGTTCTTGCACTTCCCATGCTCAGCCTTCTAAAGCCACAGGGAGAGTGCTCAGATGAGAGGTTAACTTTACTCATCACATCTTTATTACAGGTGAGCCACATAAAAACCAATGTATTGGATTTTAGGTCTTCTAAACTAATAGTTTATAAATTTTGCTTTATAATCCAGACAATAAACGTATCTCTTTTCCTATCTAGGATACTGCAAGGTTTTATTTGAGGGCAGGTGAGAAGCTTGATCTTACAGGGGTGGCTGTAAAGAGAAATAACCAGAGGGAGCTTCCTGTCACAGATCCTTTCGGTATCAGAGGAAATTATCTGTGCTGCATAAGGAACAGCAACAGGCTTCTCTCACCTTGAGAGCAAGAGGGGAAAGGAGGCTCTTAAGCAGGAGTTCTCCTGTTCCCAATATTATCTACATGCAGCACAACAACTCTTTCCAAAGTACATAGATGCTGGGATATTTCCCACAAGTCACTGCTCTGCTAACACTGAACATAAACTTTTGGGTGCACTATGAATCAAATAATTTTAAGGCTTAAGCTTTCATTTAAGCTATTTTGTCCACTTGATCTTCAGCTGATGTCCTTCATTAAGGCTGTTAACACCTAACAGGGAGCACAATATGATCAGAGTGGCCTTGTCCCTAATGCTGAGTGGTTTATGAACAAGGCTCCTCAGCTCTTTTACGAGCAATTCAGAATTTCTTGGGGTTTTCCGGCTGCTTTCAGATCACTGGTTCGACTAAGTCACAACACGGCCTACCCAGCCTCTTTTCCCAGACAGGAACTGGAACACATGGCTTGTGGTTGCGGTAAATTAATAAGGGGGTGAAGAAAAGAAATAAACAGAAGGGACTTTTCCCATGTGTTTTACAACAGAGCAAATCTGTCCCCCATCCAGTTCATCTGCAGCATACCATTCTCCTGCCAGCCATTCCTGTGTTCACTTGCTATATGATATAACTCCAGTCTCCCCCCACCACAAGTTTTATTTTTAATGGGTTCTTTGGATTTCGAAAGGCCAGATAATGATGATGTAAACTGGTGTCAATCCACTCTGGATTTTGAAACCAGATCCAGATTTGCTTCTAAAATATGTATTTAAATGTATGAGGAATTCCCTGCTTGTAATGTATATAGCCTTAAGCCATAATTATTGTCTCCACTTGCATAAGAACATTTACATAGCTATGCAACAGGAACGCTCAGAAAAAAGTATCGCTGCAGACTGAATTTCACTTTACATAAATATATTGCAAATTAGGCCCAGAGATAATAGAGCATTATAAATTCTTCAAATGCAGTATTCTTCAAAGGTGAGAAATGCCCACTAAAATGCAGGATTTCCTGAAATGTTTTACAAGAAAAATGTCTGTGTTGTATTTTTAAACTACATCCTCCTCACTACCATTCCTGTGTCAGTGCAAGAACCATTAGAAGGTTTTTATGTGGTGTGGCTGTGAGTTTCTTCATAATTATCAGCAGAATATCTCTGGAAAGCCCTTTCCCTTCATTTCCACAGGTGTGAGGAGTGTGACAGAACTGACAAATCTCAGAAACATGCTGTGAAGAAGCACAGCCGTTCATCCACTCTTCATTCTTTGGCAAAGGTTGGGTCAGCCTGTGGTTTGCGTAGTCTGAGAAACCATTTAAGCATCATCCAAAATTACAGTGATCACGAGTTGCATTTCAGCAGAGGAGACCCAAAAGTCTGTATAACTAATTTTCCCACAGTTCACAAACCCAAAACTTCAATCCTAGTGTAGTCTCACCCTCTGCTTTTATACAGCTGATCAACATTTGTAACCAGCTGATCTGTTGTCTGTCAAAGGATGGGGAGCTAACTCTTCCTCCGTGTGATGTTAAGTAGGTGAAACAAACCACGAGGTGCCTAAAGCTCCACAGAACACGTTGGGGAAGTCATTTAACTTGTAAATAAAGAGCCTGGCTGTGGCCCTTTACAACCACTCTTGGATGCCCAAGTCTGCATGTTCTCAGAAATCTCCTCTAGGCAAAGTATGAGATCAGGCTCTGGGCCTCAATCCAAAAGTTCACGGAAACCCATGGAAATAATTCCACTCGTTCGCTGCAGTTAGCATGGGAAACCAAATTGCTCTGAATGCACCTGAAGTATGTCCACAGTCAAGTACTTAATCTCCACATGCAGAGCTTAAACCCATAGGTGTCTGCTTATTCATATTCTGTGCATTTACCATAACATCACAAGATCCACTCCTCATCCAAGACATGACTTAAAGCAG
Source organism: Monarcha castaneiventris obscurior (assembly GCA_026261815.1). Taxonomy (NCBI): domain Eukaryota; kingdom Metazoa; phylum Chordata; class Aves; order Passeriformes; family Monarchidae; genus Monarcha; species Monarcha castaneiventris. The sequence goes on from JAMPIT010000862.1 coordinate 5,993,935, forward strand.
ATGATAATTGTTGGCAGTAAAAACAAGTATTATGGTCATGCCCAAAATTCATGTCTGTGATGCCAAGCATTACATATAATTAATTTGTGATGTGTAATTTGTCCCATAGACTTTATCATGTCTCCTCCTCAACTGCCCTTCAGTGCTACACCGCAGCTGAAAACAGGATTTGTTGACAGGTTTATAATGCACAAAGCCTGGCCCAAATCTAGACCAGCCATATACTATAGAGACTGCCCTCAGACTTCACAAATTATCAGAAAATGATGCTTAATAGACCACAAAATGTAATTTGAAGGGAAAATAATGAAATAACTTGGATTTGATAAGCTGTAACTTAGGCAATTATCGCATGACTTCGAATGGGCTCCACCAGCTTCTTACATACCACACCAATGTACAGTTATTGTGGCCACCAAGGAAAAACAAGGTACAAAAATAACTAATGAAATGAAAACAAAATTCTGATGATATAAACACGGAGGTTTCTAATATATCTAATATCTAATAACCGTGATATCTAATTTATTCCTGGGAACAAAAGGTTGGACAATTGTCTGTGCCAGTAGGTGTGACCCTCTTAGCAAGGCTCCAAAAGGACTCAAATCTCTCTCGGTTGGAAGTACCTGGGTTTGTCACAATCCAGAAAGCTGACATGAGATTTGGAGGGCTAACGTGAGATTTTGGAATGTCTATTGGACCTCATGTCTTGTAGTTTAAGCCAGACAACAGCTGAAGCAGAACAAAAAAGGTCTGAGCACATCTGAAGCCAAAATTCTGTAAATAGCATCAAAAATGATCAGGCAAATTGGCCCTCCCTACCTGTAAACATGCTGCCTTTCTTTTGTGAAATACATAATTAGCCTGCACAACTAGATATGTAAAAACAGAATTTAAAAAGTAATAAGACATGCAAAAAATGGGGATGTCTCCTTTAAGAAAAGATAATTTATTTGTCTCTCTCAGCCTTAGATTTTATTCTGTGATTGGCACATGCATTTGTCATACCCTTTTTAAATTTTATCCTTTTCATTGTAGCAGGAGATGCAAGCCAGATCAAGAAAATATCTATGCAGTGAGGTGAAAAGTGATCTAAGAAAATTATCCTACATTTCACATTGAAATATTTTAAAAACCGTTATTGAAAGGCTGTTCCTGACTTTTTTCTTTTGCCCTCCCAGATTTCAACTACAAGCTGCAATAAAAACAGAAAATGTGCTAAGGAATTATGAATCTTCCATACAGGCACAAATTAAGGTACTTACAGGTACATGGACACCTTCAGATGCCTCATGAATGAGATGGTTAAATTGCTACTGGCTCCAAATGCAGTGATTTATGGTAATGGGAAACTATACAATATGCTCTTGAAATGCAGTTTGAAATGATTGATAAAGCTTTAGTCTGACTGAACACATACAGTAGATAGATTAAGTGTCTGGCTTATCTGTCTGGTCCTGGGTGTTCATCAGTCAACCTCACTAACAAGCTGAAAGTCAGGATTGTGGTCAGCAAGTTCATATTCATCTGAAAATATGGGGTCTGCAGCGAGCTCTTTCACACAAAGGCAGCACACTGAACCTGTTTTATGCTTGCTTACCCCTGCTAATGCTCCAGGAAAGGAAAGAACTGCAGACTTGAGAAGCAAGTTCACCCCTTGCATTTACTTTCCCCCTTCATTACTTTTTAACATCACTTTAAGTAACAACTGCTGAAACCCATTAACAAACTCATTTTATGGTGCCAGAAATCTCAATAGCTCATAAAATTGTATTATGAACCACGTTAAATTTTGCTCGAGTCAAACGTGATTTAATAGCTTTTAATCCAAACACTGGATTTCTGTGTGAGGAGTTGCCTTCCAGCCTGGTACACAAAACAGCTTCAAAGTAAAGGCCCAGCTCATAAAGGTGAAGTGGGGTAAGGAATGTGTGGTGTAGAGGATGTAGGTCCAAACTCCCAGTGATGTAAAGCAGCATCATGCCATGGCCCTCATGAACCCCCAGCTGCCAGAGCCAAGATGTTGAGGGGAATATCTCTAGAATCAGTTGCTTCACCAATGACTCGAATTTCACTGCTTTAAAAGATGTGAGTATCAATATTTTCATGGGCCAAACAAGGTATTTAAGATGGATTTCAAGCTAAAATATAAAAAATGTCCTATGTAACACAGGAAAAATTCAGCATAAGACGAGGATTTTCTGAAAGATCAGCTTCCTCCCCTCCCACCACTTTGGGGGGGATTTAAAAAAAAAAGGATCAATGAACTCCAAACCCCTTTGCTGTTAATCCGTGCTGAGCTTCAAACAAGGCTGTGGAAGGACAAGACCTGAAAAGGTATTTGCAATAAAAGAGGCAATGGACACAAAAGTATATGCTGCTAATTAAAAACGTAAAATTATATCACAATGACTTTAAATGAGAATGATCTCAGTCTAATCACATAATACTTTCTTTTGTGCTCTAGGTCACGCCGTCACTCAGATGCAGCATTCAGGAAGCACATTTCATTAGACTAAATAAAGCTTCAATCATGTGTAAAATTTCCAACTTGAATAGGCAGCCATCATATCATTCATCAGTCTAGATGTATTTAATGGGTGTAATTTCTTCCTCATATTTCTGTGTTGATTGTTTCATTTCCATTATAGAAATCTTTCAAGGTTGCTCTTTTTGCTGTTCTCAGGATAAATAATACTTTTTAAGTTGTATCCCAAAAATACATCCCTTTTTGTTTGTCAAAAAAAAATGGGTGATAAATTTAAACCAAGACAGAGAGAAACAACAAACTCAAATCTGAACACACACCTTCCCTGCCAGGAGTCAGATGGTATTACCCATACTTGCATGTCTTGCAATAAATAATTATGCTTAATCAAAAGCAAATTGAGCAGTCTTGTTCAAACACAGCAGCCCCCTGTGGATGCTGACACTGTTGCTACAGATGAATGCAAAGGGATTATGTTTAACACATGACTTTAAAGCAAAACACAAGAACCCATCTTCATCCCTTGTTTCCTCCTTCCCACTTTTTCACCCTGACATGCATGCATAGAGAAAACAAAACAAAATAAAATAAAACCTTTTGCCTTTCAAATTTCAAATGGAAAGGGTGAATTAACTATTCAGGGAAGATTTGCAAACTCATCAGGAAGAAACCATAGCAGAGAAGTGTATCTTTCCAGCATCAAATGGTAGTCTACCAGCTTAATCTGGAAAAGAAAATATTTTCTCCTGGACACTTAATTTGGCTGCACAGCAGCCTTGCTTATGAGAGGCAAAATTAGGACAGTTCTGGGCTCCATACATAGCCAAGGTTTCTGCACCAACAATCTAATATTTTGTTTTCTATCTGGCCTACTTCCCACCACCACCACACTTCTAAATTTTTTTTTTCACTCTTTATTCCTTTCTATGCCTCCACAGAAGACAGAAAGGCAAAATAACACATTGGGATTGGACTAGATAGCCAGGCTAAGCCTCTCCTCCTCTGCCCAGCACAAACCTTCCCCAGTTCTTCTCCTTTGCTCTCCCCTCCTCTTTATGTACATTTCAACCATCTGTTGCTTCCCCCGTGACCCAAACCTGTAATGGGATCTGCTCTGCTGCATGGGGCTCAGCACAAACAGTGATTTCCATTTCAGAACCCCCAGTCTAACTGGGTCCCAAAGCCTTGCAGGCTCATCCTTATTAGCAGCACAACCAAGCTGCTGGATGAAACCACAAAAAACTTCACACCTACCTTTTCTGATAAGTGAATATGCTTCAGAATACCAGATTAAGCAAAGAGGATGGAAGATTTATCCATCAGGCTATTGCAGTTCCAACCACAGCAGTTTCCCAGGCAGTGATTTGAAGCCCATGGAGTGGAGTCCTGAAAAAAATCAAGCAGTAAAAATACAGATTTAGTAATATTTCTTTTTGATCACAACTTTCAATGAAGACTAATTTGGATGAATTTTGGATGTCATGATTACTTTTGAGGGTTGAGACACCATGGGAGGAGGGTAACTGGCAGAGATATAGAAGACAGCCTCAAGAGGCCTTGGTTCTCTCCTCATGGTTGAGACAGGAAGCTGATGGGTTTAGTTGTGAAAAGAAAAAAAACTGTGAGGCCAAGGCTGTTACTTGGTTGCAACAAAATCCAGAAGAAGTTCCACCACAGATGCTCATGACCCGAATGAGAATTAGAAGCCCTATGGAAAGACCACTATTCTGGCCAGGGTAGTTGGGTAGTGTTCAGATAATTTCTGATAACACATCTACTCATCATTTTGATACGCAACCTAATTTTCATTCGAGCCAGTGGCAAAATTCTGCTGGTGGATGCTGAATTGGAGAACTTTGTCCAACACCCAGAATGGAAGAGAAAAGCCGGAATCCTTCTCCAAGGACCATGGGGAGACTGGAACCACTTTTCAGCTCTGCCAGAAGTTTCCCACGTGACCGCCTGCCAATTTTTCATTTTGTCTGACCAAGAAGCTCAAATATATTTTTAAAACCTAATGAACTTTATAAGCCAGTGCCTCTGTGGCATAATTCCCATTAAAAAGGAAAATTTAAAAAAACCAACAGTGCCTGGGAATGTTTTTAGTGCAAGAATTTTTAAATGGCCATAGTAACCAATTTTTCCCTCTTTTGTGGCAAAGTGAGAATAGGTATAAAACTTTCCTCATCTGTATGATGTGGCACAAGATTGATTTTCAATTAATCCACTTCATACAGTATTTCTCTGATAAGAGTTCTTAATGTGAAAAGAAATCTCTACATTTCATTGGAGAGATCCTTATACTGTCTTGGATAAAGAGGAAATGGAAACCTGCCCAGCAAAGGGAAGCCTGCATCTCCTAAATCCATGATAGGTTCACTCTTCAGCTTCATATGTGCAACTGGAGCATTTAAAACACAGATCAGCTCAGCTCAGCTGCAGCCTGACAGGTTCACAGGATTCCATAGCATCACAGCATCTTTAATCTTGTAATGTTTAGAGTCCAAATAATCACAAACTTTGAAGTGTGGACTTTTTCCGTGTGTTTCCATCATCTTTAGTGTCCATGAAGGCATCCAAAAATTCTCAACCAGATTCCACTCTGTAATCAAGCCGTGGCAGAGGATTTAGGAGTCAAGACTGGGACATGATCTTGGTATTACATGGACATTCCAGAAGGGGATGCACAGGGCTAGAGAATTTCCCTCTCAAGACTTGCTCAAAAAGAGCTGCCTTCCTCCCTAACTCAACATGTATTCATATTTTTATTCCTATCAGCATTTTTTTTTTTAAGCATTTGCAGGCTCCACTCATATCTGAGGTCCTGCTGCCTTTGGACAACCACAAAGAATTAGGAACCGAATTTAGAGCTACAGCTTTCCAGCTTGGGCCTGTCAGAGAGATCCTAAAGTCTTTTCAGGTCAATGTCTGCAGAGCACACAGCCATTTCCCAAAGGCCAGCAAGAACATTGTCATCTGCTTCAGCAGGCACACAATCAAAATCCAGCCATGGCCATGGATGTATTTCCCAAAAATGTTCTACCCGATAAAAATATTTGCACTCTCTAAGGGGAGTCAGGAATGAGAAAGTTACAGAAGAGTTCATAAACACAGTCCCAACAAAAAAGAGCTCTGCCTCAGATCCAGCTTCTAATTCCCAGCTCATCTGTTTCTCTCATTACGCCCAGCAGATACAGAACAGTTTTGCTTGTCATGAGCTGAAAGGGTTAATGCAAGGCTGGAAGTTATTTACAGTTAATAGCAGTGGAAAAATTGCAGAGCAGCTTGGTCCAGCATCTAATCACAAAAATAGTTTCTTGTAAAGAGACTCGAGGGCAGAGACTCTGCAAGTTCTTCACGTATTTTACGCTTTTTCTTCAAGAAATGCCAGTAAACCCAATATTCTGGGATAAACTTTTCCATAGCTTTCTGGTGACCTTGACAAAAAGGAAGTCAATAACTGGCAATTATAAGGAGGAAAAAAAAAAGTTGGCCCAACCTGTCCTCATTTCATCAACTGTGGTATTTCCAGTTTTTTGACTAGCATATTTAGCCAGAAATAATTTGGGGTTATTTTAAGCTTGCAAAGACACTGAAGAGAGTAGTAGTGTACAGTTACATTAACTTTATTGCTTTGAAGTCCTGATGGTCATCTTCAAAACCAAATGTCAAGAAATCATATAGAGCTGCCCATAAGCTAGGTCTCTTGGCTGTGATATACAAAAAAATCTCCCGAAATTCAAGTCAGCAATTGCAGTAAAAGTTTTGTTGAACCATTGATGTTACTTTTAAACATTTGAGAAGCTCTTGCTTTTGGTTTTAAAAAAAAGTAGCTTCACCTTCACTGAAAGGCAACACTAAAAACCAGGTGACCTTAAGAACCCTGGCTTAGAATCACATTTCTGCAGTGCCTAAAGCTTCAGCCACAGCATTAGTTTAAAGGGATCTGAGTACGCTCAGCAGAATCAATTCAGAGCATGCTGTTATTTTAGTGCATATTAGATCCAGCATTAAATCAAATCAAATCAAATCAAATCAAATCTTTGCAGGTATTTATGTGTGTATTTCCCGTTGAAATCAGACCTTTGCAGGTATTTATGTATGTATTTCCATAGAAATCAAAGATTTGGGCTTTTATATTTTACAGCAGACCAGAGTAAGACACAAGAGGAAAAGCCTAACTCAAAGACCTAGTTTCTAGAAGTACTGTTATCTAGCAGCCTACACCACTGTTGGAGATCCCTTTCTTTCTGTCAGATTATTCAGAGTTTGAACCAGGGGGCAGCAAACTAAGCAAAGGGCTGTCATCCCTCACCTGGGATGAGTGCTCCTGCTGCTGCTGCTGCTGCTGCAGCATTCCTGGACAGTGAGAGAAACAGAAAACTCTCTGACCTGACAGCAGCAGATAGAACACTAGCAGTGAGAATATCAGATGCAAGCAATAACTCAAAGCATTTCATCTGTTGAAATCTCTGTCTCTCGGTGCACATTTGCACAGTGCCTTTGTTTTGTCTGAGACTTTTGACTGCGATGATCATCATGATGAGGTGGCAGAGCAAGGGGGAACGGCTTTAAACTGACAGAGGGCAGGGTTAGATGAGGTACTAGGAAAAATTCTCTCCTGTGAGGGTGACGAAACACTGGAACAGCACAGAGAAGCTGTGGATGGAAGTGGAAGGCTGCCCCATCCCTGGAGGTGTTCCAGGCCAGACTGGATGAAGCTTTCAGCATCCTGCTCTGGTGGAAAGTGCCCCTGCCCATGGCAGGGCGATTGGAACCAGGTGGTGTTTAAGGTCCCTTCCAACCCAAACCCCTCCTCAATAAGTCATTGGCAAAACACAGTTCAGGCCCAAAGAGCAGTGCAGTTTCCTGACATGGAGACAAGATGGCCACAACCACTCATACCCGGCGGCTGACAGAAATGCTATGGAGCTGCCGCATTTTGACAGTTCCAAAATATCCATGTAATTAACAAATGGTCGGGTTTTCTGCCTCCCCGCTTCTTCTGATTGTTTTCATTTCCCTTGTTATCAAACAGTTTGGAGGAAGTTAGTTTATGAAGGAGAACTAGGGTAGGCCTTTCTCTGGAAAATTCCCACTGGTCTGACTTCAAGGCTAATAAAAATGCTTTATTGTTTCTTCTGCTGATCCTCCTAACTGGTCAGCAACCCCCCAGGGCACAGTTAGTGCAACAAATTCAGCTTGGAGTGCCTGGTGTCTCATGCACAGCCCTAGTTAGGAATGAGTTTCCTGTTGCAAAAGAATGACCTTGTCAAAGAGCTGCTGCCTTTTTTTTTTTTTCTAATTTTTTTAATTTCTCACCTGTTCTTGTCCGTGTTTAGAGAGAGCTCATGATGATGACGCTTATTTTTCCACTACATAATTTTTGCCAAGTGTCCCAAATAAGAATTCTATGGTATATAGAAAAAAATAGCTGGCTCCCCACCACCACTGCTTACCTCTGCCTTTGCTCAAAGTATCATGTCTTAAATTTTTCCTGCACGGTTCAGAGGGAGATATAAACTTGACTATAATCTACATATTCCAGATGGATTTATTACACCAAAAAATGTAATGTTTTAAAAGCAGCAAAAGGGGACTGAAGCCCAGAAGAGTAAGAATAGATATAATTCAATATATTTGGGCTTTTATCACCTTCAGCTATTTTTCAAGAATCAGAAGAATATGGATTTAATATCTGCCGTTAGTGCAAAAACAAAGATTGAGGGCTGATGTAGGTACTGAGGCACAAGCAAACAGAGCCCTGTTACATCCTTATAAAGCAGCATTCTCTCAAATAATGAAAAGAGCACAAAATAAAGGGAGACTTCTCCCTCTCCTGAAACCAGCAGTTTCCTATGCCACAGGTAGCCTTTCTAATCTCCTTCTGAATTCAGGTGGAGTAGGGAAACTCTGAGATGAGTTCCCTGAGTTCAATGGGAGTGTTTCCACTAACTTCAGAGGGGTTTGGAACACACTCAATATAAATAAGGATGGCAGAATGGCAGAAAAAAACAAATGTACTATTTAAATCTAAGAAAAAATCCATTGTGGTTCCTTATATCTGAAAAAAAATGTCAAACCCATGCTTCTGAAACAGGCTAAAAGAAGCTTTGCTCTTACCTGTACTCTTACCTAGAATGATTTTCATATTTCTCAAAATCCTATACAGTCTACTAAAACTCCAGAAATGTGGGAAAAAGAAGTAATAACAATCTTTCTTCTTTCAGGATTATCAACATAATCCTGGTCTGACTGAAGCTTTATATGGATTTCTATGAAACCAGAATTTCAACCCCTGAGAAGAAACTGCAACTCCCATTTACAAGCAAAAATCTGTCAAAAAAAACTGGCACGAAAACATAACTAAACAAAGTACACAAGGGATTTCAAATGAGATTAGAAGCATTGTTTTGACCCTGTGGCTTTCAGAGGGGTGTGAGAAAAACACAGCAAAGAGCACAAGAGGCCTTTGCAAACTGGGCAGCTGAGACAGACAGTTTAAAGGAATTGGAAAAGAAAGTCTAAACGGAAATGGAGTGAAAGGAAAATACAACTCCATCTAGGGTGAAAGGAATGAAGACCAATAATCATTGGGATTCAGTTTTGTTTCTGTGGTAGGTGCTCTAAAATCTGTGTTGGAGGAGCAGACAGAAAGGTCAGGGAAGTCAGAATTATTATATGAGAAAGGAAGTAAGGAACAATGGGCTCAGAGAAGTCATGACAACTGAAGGATTGGTGGTCTTCACTGGGAAAGAATGGGTGGCCTTTATTGGTGGGCTCTTTCTATAGGGATGAATTACTGCGTGCAATATCTGCACAGACCAGAAGGGCACTGGTGACAGACTTGCTGAGTTATTTGCTGTGGATAAACTATCTAAGTATTCTTTCCTGATTTGATTTGGAGCAGGTCTAACTGCTGCTGCAATATCTCACAAAGCCCAGCCCGAGAAAGCACACACACACGGTTCTGAACATAGGAGGCCTCCTCAGCCCCAGACAGACTACACGTCCTTCCTGAGCAGAAGGTTGTCCTTCACAAATAACAAGATCCACTCCACTAAACACACGAGCAAAGTCACATGAAAGTGACCCAGAGCAGCAGAGTTTCACAAGCAACACTTAGATATCTTCTGTCATTTTTCTGCAGTTCTGGACACTTCTCCTTGACATTGTTTCCCTTCACACACCATCCTTTTTCTACTCCCTTTACTTAAGTTTCCAGTTCTTTAGAGCAATGGGCCTGTAATTCACTACAAAGGACCTTGGTGAACATTAATTGATGTTTCCAATATTACAAGCGATTAAAGATTTGTGGTTTGTGACTGATCACTAAATACACACTCTGTTCTATTCAGAAATATTAAACCAAAGGAGGTGAGTAAAGAGAAGATAATAGGTGTGATTTTTTTTTTTTTCCTGGCTTGTAATAACTGAGTTATTCATGTGAAGATACTCCTCCAGGAACAATGAGCAAAATCTGTGCCTGTTTTCACAAGGACAACTGAGGCAAGCAGGCAAAAAAGGCTGAAATATTTGCCAGGAAATTTAGAAGTTCCATTGCCATGAACGCCCTGCTACAAGTGAGGATCAAGGGGGTGGGATCAAGTAATATTTGTTTACTCCAAGTATAGCACATGAGAGACCAGGTCACAGGTGGGCAAATGAGCTACGTTCAATCTTCTGTTCAAAACAAAGATGTTCATTGCAGTAGTGAAAAAAAAGCCCACGAGGACTGGGAGGTTTTTGTTCGAGGGGGCATTTTGCAGGACAAAGCTGTGGGAATCTGTGGGTGTGTAGCATGCTGAGGTTTGAACTTGGGAACTGTGAATGCAATCTCGACATCCAAGAGCAGCAATGAGCAGAAGGAGCCAGCACCACAGACCACCTCATCTCTGAAAAGCCCGAGCCGTCGCCCACAGCAATCCAATCCATCTGCATGCCATGAGATCCCAGCCTGGCTTATGTGCAGGCATATGAGCATCTGTGCCATCACCCACATGGACCTGTTCAGGTTCAGTGTCTTTCTGTACCTCCTGCAGCTTTGAATACATGATTAGCCATATGACAAGTGCTTTCTTTCCCTCCCAGCACCCCCTCCTTTTCTTTTTTTTTTGGTCAGGAAATGCCAGCCTGTGTGAGTATCTCATAGAAAATGAATGGGAAATTTGCAAATTCCTGCAAACACCCACAAACTTTCTCATGATCTCTTGTCACTCTTCAATGGATGGTCCTTTACGACTCCAAGAAGCCTGGGCTGCTGAATACAGCAATCATATTGTGCCAGCCTCTGAAAAGTGGGGTTGTTTCACAAGGCTAATGCCCACACTACCTGGAGCTGGGCAAGCACACAATCACTGTAGTCTAACAGAGTAGTTCTGTCCTTTTTTCTTTTTTTCTTTTTTTTTTTTTTTAAGCAACCAACACCACACAAATACAGGTCTGTTGAGCATTGGCTTTCCCAGAGTACCGCTTGTAAAAGCACAGGCTGATCCAGGCTTACCAGTCCTTGACAGGGTGCTGCTGGAGGTTTTCTGGAGTGCTGAGCTTAGACTTCTTCGCATCAAGTCTCCAGCAATTCCTAAAAATAACATCTCCAAGCCCACTAATCCTTGGCACTGACAGAGCCTAACCCGTATCACTGTGGAAGAGCACTGATACAGTTTCACTGACTCAAACATCAATCCCACAGCTCCCAGCTGAGCCAAGTGGCCTTTTGAGAAGGACACCACATCTTGACCAGAATACAAAAGAACCGATGAAACCACAGTGGGGAAATCTAGCAGCACATTTAATTTGCAAGTCCCCAGAAGTGTCGAAGAGTTCTGACAGGTTATCCTGTTCAAGGGAACCAGGTAAAGCCCAATGAAATCAGTCCCTTTTGGGATGTACAAGCTTCCACAAACCCTCAGCCACATGACCCCGAGTTGCCCTTACAGACTCATCAGCAATTCAGCAGCATCCAGAACAAGGAGAAAATCGGGGCCTTATTAGAGACCAGCCAAAGCAAAACAAACCAAAGATTTGGTTGCCACTGCCAAAAATCTGCTTTCACAAGTCAGGAATCCTGATCATGCAGCTGCCTCACTTGCCCCTCATTTGCCCACATCCGCTGAGTTTACAAATGGACCTATTAGAAGGCATGAATTTCTATTTTATTTGCCAGGGGGAAAGATGGTAACAAAAGGAGGCTGTGAGCGAATGAATATGCCAATGCTCCTTTTGGTTTTACTGGCATGTCATTATATTGCAAAAATAGAACTTGATTTTTAAAATAAACAGAGCATAATATGGAGGTTTCTGTGTAAACAAAGGATTGTACATGTGGTGGTATGATACAAAATTTCATGATCAAGAAATTTCTCATTCAGCTTGTCCAATCAGCCAGAACAAACTTGCAGTCAGTAGACTTTAATTATAATTATATCTAATTGATTCTTTTTCCTTCTTTTTTTAAATCTGTGGTATTGTGGTGCTGCATCAACAGCAGCTCTTGACACAAGAATGCACATTATGGACTCCAGGGTAGGAAACGGAAAGAACGGTATGAGTAACCATCTCATACCCACTACATTGGTTACTTGCTATTTATTTTCCTCCAGAAATGTTCAGAGAAATCAGCAAACCGAGCTCTGAATTCGGAGAGACAGCTCTTTCCTGCCTTTGAGGGGAGCCCTGGTCCACGCAGGGAACACGCTGGGCCCCAGAGCCGATGAGGGGAGCTGAGTCATGAGTTCTTAAATTGCTGCTAACATTGAGAGTCAAGTAGTGCTGGCCACGGCCAGATACCCAGATAATTCCCTTGGGAAAATCACCAGCAGAAGGAGAGGCACCTTCAGGCTTATATGACAGATAAATGGGGATTTTCAAAAATCTAATACAGAAAATGTGGGCACCAGTCATCAGTTCACATCCTTTTCTCAAGCAATCTCTGCATGACTTATTCAAGGCAGTACAAAGTCCCTGTGACAGTTCAAAATTGCATCCAGATTGCTTGAGTCAGCCCTATTCTTCCCTTGGGCACACTGGACAACGTGTCCAGCAACGAATAAACAAATTAGGATCGCAAATCACCTTTTCAAAGCATTTTGGCATAACATCGCATTAAACCAATGGAATATAGGTTCTTAATTCACGTAGTCATTTTTGAAAATAAACAGAGGGTTACCAAGGATCATGCTAAAAATACACTGCTGCTTTTTGCAAATATTTAAGGCTTGCTATCTGCATATGTTCTGTCAGTCTCTTGACCTCTGCGTGTATGAAGATGACAGTCAGAATTCACACACCCTGCTGGTGTTTCTGTCTGGCCTTGCTAACTGGCCCTTAACTAGTTAATGCTACCTTTTTTTAGGAGAGTTTTCTAAAAGCCCATGAAAAACAATAGACACTGAGAATCAGGTTTTGGCTTCATCAAATGGCACTTTTGTGAAAAAAAACCCAAACCAAGACTCTCAACAAAGATGTCAGTGACTCAACAGCTCTCAGTAACCACTGCAAAATAAACATTAGGCAGTAATTGCTACGTAGGGGTTGAGCATCTGCTAAGAGGAACCATATTTTCATTGAACTATGATTCTAACAGAGTAATCTCTCTGCAGCAGAAATATGGCTGAAGGGCAATACTCCAAACGTGGAGTGTGCTGATATTCAGCAGTCCCCCCTTGCACACCAAACACACTGTTCTCCACTAGAGAAATCACAGAAGGCTTTTGTTTTGAAAGAAGATGTTTGACAATAAAAGGTAGCATTTAAAATCAGCAGCTTTCTGGTTACTTGTGTGGTATCATGTCCCACAAAGCAAATGGCTCTGAGGGTACCTTTATGTGTGGGGCTTGACCCACAGCAGGGAGAGGCTGCCCAGTGCCAAACCAACACTGAAATTTAACAACTGAAACCCCCTCTCTGCAGGAATTATTAGCCAGCATGAATCCATAAAGGTACTCAGCCAGCTACTTCCCTGTGCCAGGGAGCCAGTGTGGTCTGCTGAGATGTCTCTGCCACACACTGCACTGGGAGCCTTTGGAATAAACCCAACCTAAACCATGCTGCACTGATAGTGACACCCTGCCCGTCAGCTTCGAACCAAACATTCCTGGGAAAACACACTCTGTTTGGGATCTCAAACTCCTAAAAGAAAGCTCCTTTTGATGGCAAAGCTATGGTAAACTGGAGGAGTGTTTGCTCTCTGCCATAATCTTGGATAATGGAGCCGGTTTTCTAGACAGAGCTGAGCTTTGGGAATCGGCTATTCCTGTCAGACCCGGATTCCTTGCAGCAAGAATGCTTGCAATCCATGTGACTCTGTCCCAGGACAGTATGGCTGTGTAAACAGAAGGCTACAGTGGGATTGTACTGAAGTTTCACATCATACTCTCACAGCAAGACCAGCCTCCAAAGCCCTGGCTCTCTATTTTTACCTGTTGGGGGACAGAACAGTGTTATGTGGGAAATACAGCTGGAACAGAGGGAAATCATTGTACTGCTCCCTGCATGACAGGAGGAAGGGTGCAAGTCTAGACCAGCTTTATTAAACTCTGCATTTTCTTATTCTTAAAATGTGTTGTGTACAAGAACATGGCACACTGGATATATCCAGGTGCTAAGCCAGGTCTGGAAAGCAACCCAAGTTTTCAGTACCTGTTGGAGTACCTACAGTAATGCAAATTGCCTTTCAGAAATGCTGTGAACTCTCAGATCCCACTGGAGCAAAAAGGCAGAGCCAATAATAGCCAGGCTGAACAAACAACTACTGCAACCCGTGTCTCTGCAAAATTAGACTCCTAAGTGTCTTAGAAAAAGCTGCTTCATGCTGCCAAAATTTGAGTAGTTGTTTTTGCAAACTTAATGACAGAATTGTAGCATTTACACAATTGTATAAACAACATCAGCACTAAATTTCAGAATCAGTATCTTACAGGCTTCCAGTATTCCAGTCTTCCCTTTACTTTTTTTAATATATATACAATTTAAAAGATTAAATTGTGCTTGCTAGCATAAACATCAATATTACATTTGAACTCTTCTCTCCATCCACACCTTTGACTAAACAATACTTGTATACCTCACTTCCAATTCGGAGTACCAAATTCTTTTCTGGAATTTCAATCTAGAACAAAGCCAGTTTTTAATAAGAAAGAGGGTTTTTTTTAGCCTGGCTATAAAATATCATTTGCAGGATATTCTAGAAAGAAAAACAGTTGAACTTGACAAGTACAGCTGATAGAGAAGATAGGAGTTGATAGATGACAACTGCTGCAGCTTTTAATATCACTTTATCAGTCACGACACAAGCAATTTCTGATGTGGAGTGATCCTTATAATTCCTCTCAGATGCTGATAAATCCAAGTGGCTGGAGAACTAAAAGTCCTGATCCAAAGTCCCTTAAAGAAACAGGCTTTGAAGAGAGACTCAATAAAAATTCCCACCCCAAGCTTCCTGTCAGTGGAAAAAACAAAGAAGAGAGACTCTGAAGGGCAGTTAAGCAACCAATTTCACCGAAATGTCAAGGATTTTGATCCTTGCCCCCCTTTATAACACTGAAAATCTCCTTATACCTATTAAAATGTCATGAAGGAAAAGAAGGCTTTGGGATGAAATCTGGCTTGCATGGAATCAGACACCATATAAACACACAGGAAGGAGGCAGTGCCTTCCCTGCAAAGTTTACAATATCACTGGGAGCTGTGGAGCTGGATAGAGCACAAGGAAACAGCGAGGCGGGATTGGCCATGGCAAAGCACATCAGCTGCGTCCCCTCTCCTCGGCAGGCGCTCCAGCACTCTGCCAGAGCATGAAACCTCCCCACTTCACCTGAGAGGAGCAAATCACAGCTCACCAGAACAAACCAGCCTTTAACCTTGCCAGTCTTTTAACCTTTCCATAAACCGTGCTTGTTTTCCCGTGCGAACAATGGCCTTATTGTTTCACTTAAAATACAGTACGTGACCTGTGATGTTAGGAAATGAATGAATTGTTGTGTTGTCAACAGTTACTTTTTTTCCAACCCTCCCTATATCTAGGAATTTATTTCCATGCACTTTAGTTTTAAGGAAAACACAACACTTGTGAGAAGGCTGCTGATACCTTAAGTTGACAAGTTATAGTAGGGAAATTATATGACATAGATTTTGGGTAGTTCAGAAACTCCTAATCTCAGCCTGCATTTCAAAAGAATTCTCTCCAACTTAGGCATGTAACATTAATTTTCAAGAGTTTACATTGCCCAGAAACTCTGATTTCAGACACACAGCAGGCACTTTACAAACCCTGGCTACTTATTAAAATGCCAGAATAGAAGCAGAGCTCTTCTGAACATCTGGACAGACTGTGGGTATGTGACTCAAGATGACTACATGAGAAAATACAGGGTAGGTAAGAGAGCAACAGAAGATTAAGAGGAAAAATTCAGATGCTCATTCAATATTAGACAAGAAGTCCGTCTTCAAACACTCATTGCTTACTACAACTTCATTTAAAATTGGAAAATGTCCAAAACTGTTGTGGCAAAGATGAAGATAAAGCAGAATTTTTACCTAGAACAGAGAAGGTATCCAAAGCATCCATCTTCTCAAGGTTAAGAGACAACAACATAACGATTAAGGAATAAAAACTTATGGAAAGGGATCCTTAGAGTTCAAAGAAGATTTTAAGAAGAAATTCAAAACCAATATGAAACATCCTTTAAGCAATTACACACCGGTTACTAGATTAGAGCACTTCAATCAGTTCAGGAAAGGAAAGATTCTCACTTTTGTGAGACTCACTGGACATTGAATGGACATGTGAACATATGTTTATATTAAGGAAATATTTAGATAGGTAGGGCTTGTTCTCACATGAAAGGACAGGTGTGGAAGCTAGACATATAAATGTACATTTCCTGGGCCAAAGCACTGTGTGACAAAGCTGATTGCAGACCTCATCACCTATTTCAGCCAAGTGCATCATAGCCTGAGCCAGCTTTCATTTTATTATATATTGCCTTGAGAGAGTTTAAATTTAGGAGAATATTCTTTTCTGGCTGCTTTTGGTCAGCAGTCTCCCTTCAGTCACTGCTTCCACCAGCTTCTGGGAAATGACCAAAAATACTCATCTGATTGCTCTTTTGTGGGGCATGCTTATGTATCACAGCAATATGAAAGGGATACCATGTCAGTGATATAATGCATATTTTAATCACAGAGTAAGGAATTATTACCCTACAGCTCTGAGATTTTAACTTACAAAATTCTATGTGAGTACCTCAGGGGTAGGTCAAGAAGCAAAGGGCACCCCTAACATACTACCTTCAGAAAACTAGTGTGAATATATCTCTAAATTTTATAGAAATAGAAATAATCTAAAGAGAAAAGAAAGAATATTAAAGGAGAAGAGGAAGGTCTCCCAGATAAGGGTTCCTGTGAGCTAATGAGAATGACATTTCCATGCTTTTCATCCAAAAAAAAAAAAAAAAAGAAGAAGAAAAAAGAAAAAAGAAAAAAGAAAAAATAAAAGGAAGGGGAAAAAAGAAATGGTTCCACATAATGCAACAGCTCCTCAGTTAATGTAAACTGGCGCCAGTTCATTGAAGTCAATGGAGCTACAGTGATGTGTACCAGCTGAGGATGGGGCTCTGAATTTGTAGGCATTTGGCATAATGCCAGCCTCTGTCTGCATACAGACTAGTATTGTGTATGTAAACACTGTCTGACTCGCTAAAAATCATAATTTTTAAAAAATGCTTTCTAGTGCTGGTGAATTTGTCATGTAAAACAAATTGCAGGCTCCCTGTGTTCGGTGCCTCATCCGAGCAGCAGATCCCAGCAGCCCTGCATGGGCTCTGGTTTTGCTCACCAAATTCCACCAAGCTAAAGGATGGCTCTCTCAAAACAAATCAGAACAGAGCCCAAAAGAACATCTGCTTCCTCTGTCCTCAATAATAAAATTTTAACATTTCATGTTAAGACTGTTATGAGAGAATTAAATGGTGTGTTAGGAAGCAAAGGGAGGAGGTTAAGCTGCACCCCACTAAGAACCACCAGGACTCCCAGATTCCTCTCTCCACTTCCAATCATTATTATATCCTCACACCATAGACTAATACTTTATTGTTCTCCTAGCCCAGAGTCCTTTATTCCCCACAGTGAAAAAGAAAAAACCTTGGCCCTATTTTGCCAGCTTCTTACACCTGTTTTGGGAAGAGACAGGGTCCAGATCTATTTAATCCCTTAAAGAGATTGATGCTCTGGGTTTCCACATGTTTTCCTCTGGTGTGTTACATTACATATTTTACCCACCTGTATCTGCAGTTCAGGATAGATTTTTGTTCCTCACCAGTGCACTACTAATTCTTAAACAAATGTGTTCAAATAGAGCACTTTGTGGGTATTCCAGAGATGTCAGTCTAGGGGCTGACTACCTCTAGAGCATCCATGTCACTGTTTCCTAAGGGAACACCACAATAAAAGAGAGCAGAATTTTTAGTTGCCAATTATTCAATCATTTGCATGAACACATAAAACAAAGGAAGAAAAAGCACACATACTTTTTCTAAGAAATTCATGATAGGTACTCATTTGAGACAGGTGGAAATGCCTGAAAACAATATTGGCAGCAATAAGATCAGAGACAGAATTCCAGTTGGACTTGGCTTTCAATTCATTTTATCAACATACTGTGAAAGTATCTCAGATTTCCATAATCTCAGATTTCCATAAGGGTATACAAACCTGAACAAGATCAATAAATGTTTCTATATTGACTGTCCTATTCTTCTACTCATTTAAATGAAGTCATTAGGATTTATACCAAAACTGAGCCTTAAGTCAGATGTATGTTAGTTGTCCCAAGATTTGCTTTTTAAGTCATAGTACTTGGAGGGAAGAAGGAGTTTTTAATCCTTATCTGTGTGCCAGATTTAATAAACACATCTGCAAAAGACTGCTAACACAACCACTTAAAATATTTGGGTAGAATCTATGCCCACTTAAATATACTCTGTCATTTATCCAATAAAATGTAATTATAAAAACAACAAATTCACCTGATTTATGAAATATTTACATCTCATTTTAGGACCAAAACCAAATATAATTAATAACTATAAAAACAAGGGCTAGAAAACCACCACTGTTTTGTCATACTTTCATTTGTTGACAGTGGTTTTGGTTAATAGAAACATGTGGCCTGTGAAGAGGAGGGGGCACTGTTTTCAGATCTGATATTTTTATTTGTTTTTTGTTTTGGTTTTTTTTGAGATCACAGATAGTGATGGGAGAAAAAGTTAACAATAACCAACCAGAGATTTCACCAAGAATTCAAACCAACCAAAACTGAAACTTGTTTTGATTGGAAATGAGGAAAAGGAAGTGGGTGCTCAGATCCAGATCTAAATTAGGTTTAACCAGTGGTTTGGGGTTTGGTGTCATAACCAAATCAGGGCTGGGGTTCTCATACAGACCTGATGATGATGAAACCTTCTAAACTTGAATCATGCAGTGTGAAATCTTGTAACCTGTTGTCTTGAGACTTTGGTTCCCAAGACTGGAAATCTTTTTATAGTTAGGGCTGGTTGACTGACATCACTGTTTTCGATGTGTCTTTTGGAATAGATTCTTGACATTTCTCTTCCTCAGTCACTGTTTTCCATGATCATAGAATCATCAAGGTTGGAAGAGGCCTGTAAGATCAAGTCCCGCCATTAACCCAGCACCACCAGTGCAACGTGATGCATAGGAAGAACTTTGTACAAGAACCTGACATTTGCAACCAATATTCAAAATGTTTTAATTGAACTTTAATAATTTTGGCCCAGATGCAAAAGAATGACCTTTGGCTTTCACTAACATATAGCAGAAGTCAAGATCCCAAGGAACACAAGGAAGGCAAGTAGCAGAGCATAGAACCTGAACTTCAGGAAAGCAGATGTTGTCTGTTATAGGCACTGGTGGGTGGCATCCTATGGGCTCTCAAAGACTGAGGTTGTCTTCAGGGTCATGTTCCTCTCAGCACAAGAAAGCTCCACCCCTGTGCTTAGGGAAGCAAGGCTGCATATCAGCAGAGCAGTTTGGCTAAAGTGGGAAATCCTGACAGAGTTCCAGTGCAAAAAGCCATAGACAGAAGATAGAGACGAGGACAGGCTACAAAGGATGAACATAGACATATTCCTCAGGCACAAAAGGATGCTTTTAGCAAAGTCAAAGGGTCCAAACTGGCAGTTAAGAACTACAAGAACTAGAATCACTTCAATAGCAGAAGGAAAAAAAGCAAGTGGTTCTGCTGTCAAAAGGTGTGGGGGAACTTCACAACAGCACACCCAGGTAAGGCTGAGGTGCACAATGTTTTCTATGCCTCAGGTTTCACCAGCAAAGTCGATCCAACCTTTTCACTTGCAAATAAGGCTCAAGGACAGAAGAAGTTCTAAGCAGTCAAAGCAAAGTCAGGGATCTCTTAAGAAAACCTGACCTTTGTAAGTCCATGCTACCAGAAGGGATGGAGGCAAAAGTGCAGAGACCACTGGTGGCATGGCAAGGACACTCTTTTAACATTGATGGAAAGTTATGGAGAGGAAGGGAGGTTCCCAATGACTGAAGAATGGCAAATGTTTGATCCATTTTCAGAAAGAGTAATTAATGGAGATGACCTCAAATCCTTGATGCAGTAGGCCCCTTACTGGACCCCTTCAGAGGACTCCCCAGGGCAGCTCTGCTTCCCAGTTTCTTATTGTCCATGCTACAGAAGTCTCTTGACTGCACTGATCCGTAACAGTGGCAACATCAATTTAAAAAGGGGACAAAACGTGCCACCAAGAGCAGGAGTGTGAGTGAACACAGTCTGTTCCCAGATCAGATTATCCAAGTCTGTACTGCTTCCATTGGCTGTTAATTCAGTGTTCACAGGCCACAGCATCCGTGTAGTCCCACAATCTACAGTTCGGAGTTATTTCTATAAATGGAAGCAGTTATGCTGGTTATTGTTGTCTTTGGGTCAAACTAAGATGTGAAAAGATGTGCTTAAAGTAAAATTCACCCCTTTACTAAAAAATAAACGCTGCCTTTGCAATAGATCCAGCTCTTTTTTCTCCCCTGTATTTGTGTATGTACATACATAAATACATTTATGTATACATGTATTTCTTATATATATATATCTATATGTACGCACACTCCCCTCTCCATATAAGGTCTTGGTAAATACGAACTGGATTTGACTCGGAAGGGAAAGAGACAGTTTAATTTTAATAGGCCAAGCACACATATCAGACAAAATGAAAGACAAAAAAAATCCCAAACTAAGACCATGTAAGGTATGTATCAACCAGTTCTGAAAAAGGTTCCCACTGGAATTATTCCAGACTAAAACAATGAGTCATCCCCTTAGGAATCCTGTCCTCACATGAAATATATAAATCATTGTCCATTTTGGAAGGATTACGCCAATAGCACATATCATTAAAATGTTATTTCTTTTAATAGTGCTAAGACAAAATCCAGCATTTTGCTCATAGATCCTGATTTGCAATGTTACCAGGAGTCTCACCACGGTCCCCCAGGGACAGAGTCACAGGGACATTCAGTTCTTGCACAGTCAATGTATGTTCCCATATGCCTCAGCAAATCCGGGCAAATGCAAACAGGATCCCAGCTTTCAGAGGTTCCCTCCCTTTTATCCTTTTTTTTTTTTTTAATTCCATGAGACAGAAAAGCTCTGTGAGGTGGTTGTGGTAGAACAGAGAAGGACAGAACATCCTAATGCCATGGCCAAAAATCTCAATCCTTGACTTATAACATGAGCAGCTTCATGACTTCTCAAATAAAGATACTGTTGTCTGTTTTATAGTCCTGGTATAGAAATTACTGAACTTCTGCTATTTGCTGGGGAGGACAAAAAGGTGATGTGCTAGCTAAGGGAAAAATAAGGCTGAAAATATTAATGGAAAGCATAAGATTAGTGGCATAAAATCTGGAGTAGGTAAAACAAGCTCATTATATGACATTCCAAAAGAGCAGGGTTTATATTCTATCAGGTGTTTCTCATTAGAAATGTAGAATGGCAAACACAATTTTCAGTGTATGATTTTGAAGAAAGGCCTCTCATGTGACACTGAAATGTCACACAGATAAATCAATTGCTACTCCTACATATAATTGGTTCTTCACAACCCCCAAATGCTTTACTCCAAGTATCACTGAACTACGTATTGTATGAATATATGCCCCAAATAAAGCTGTCTCATAACTCCAGCTGGAATGACTGGTCCCTAATTTCCATGGCAAGAGAAATAAAACAGGGATTCTCCATTTTCAAAAGAAAACTCACTAATCTGCATAGTTAATGAAGACATCTTCAGTATTTCTTTTCTTTGGGGCTTTTTTCTCTGGAGGCTTTTCCTTTGCAATCTCAGCCAGGAGTTCACAATGCAGCTTCACAAAGCCATTCACCATTTCGTTTTGCACCCCATAGAGACAGTGGCTATTAGTCACAGTCAGAGCCATGGTTATACCACTCCTCAGGCATCTGGGGCATGAAAGAAGGAAACCAGTGAACATTAACACTGCTTAGTCACTACTGCTTCATTCTGGCCCACTCTGGACCAGTTACATCACTGGAAATGTATGGTTTAGGTGCTGAGGTCAGCATTTGAAAGGGGTCCTGAGACAGTTCCCATGAAGCTGAAGAAACACAATCTTTATCTTTGGTCAAGTCTGTAACAGTAAGCACACATGGTACAAAGTCTCAGTGTCACAGAGGAGTTTGTTCTTTTTTATGAATTGATACACATGAACAATTGAAATAATCATGAAACAGGTTATATGGGATTTATTTGTTTTTAAGTTACCTAAACAAACATTATAAACATGGTATGCTGGAACAGATAAATAACTTTTTTTCCAGGCCTGTCAATTTTGTTTTATTGTCCCAAACCAAGTCATAATTCTATGGTATGTTCAGGAAGATAAAAAGAATGGTGGGACTCTGAAGAGGAAAAAGCTTAGTAATGAGCTTTGCAGTCAAACCAACCAGTCC
Organism: Monarcha castaneiventris obscurior; assembly: GCA_026261815.1. Classification (NCBI taxonomy): domain Eukaryota; kingdom Metazoa; phylum Chordata; class Aves; order Passeriformes; family Monarchidae; genus Monarcha; species Monarcha castaneiventris. The sequence continues at coordinate 6,016,431 of JAMPIT010000862.1, forward strand.
TCATCAGCCCAAAAATAGTTCCATCTTTACAATCTATTTTTTTGTGATTCGTTTTAATTTATACAGACAGCTACTACTGCTTCCCTTGGGAGAACACACCGTAACAGCTTTCACCACCAGGAACGTTTTCCTGACATCCAGTCTAAATATGCCTTTTTCTCAGTTTTACCCCATTAGTTCTAATTAAAACTCCTCTGTATCAGGTGAAATCCGTTCAGCCTGGAGTGTTTGCATTCAGTTATTACTCGTGGGCAGCTCGCTGTGCATCACTTCACACTCGCATTAGAGCTGACAACCCTCTAAACACAGCAAAGCTCAAAGACCAGGGAAAGATCAGGATTACTCCAGCTTTCATCAAGGAACCACATTTTAGACTTCTGTTAAAGACTTGAATGCAAGCTGTACTGGTAGCACAGTATTTTGTAAAGCAAGTAGTTTGAATTTCCAGTGCTGGGGACAATGAATATTTGTCTTGTTGTGCAATGTTCATATAAATTCCTTGATCAAGTATTTATAGTAAACCTAATAATGGTTTTGAAAAAGTATCTGGACCCATAATAAGCAAAAAAAGATAGAGACAGAACACTCTGATTTTTATCTAAACCATGAGCTATCCTTATATACCCATGCCTTTGAGGGCAGCTATGATAAGACTAGTAATTTTTGAAATATTTCAGCATTTTTAGGCTCTGTATTATAACTGACAAAGTTTGAAAGACAATGACGTGAGCTGTTGCTCTGCTCTTGTGAGAGAAAATGCACTAAGAGTAAAGCTGTTAGTTTAAAATATAGTTTTATATACTATGAAGAAAATAAGTACTAAGATCTATTTTGGTGCTGGACAAAAAAAAAAAATTAAAAAAATCAAATACTGTATGAGCAGTTTGACTGAGTCATCACAGCAGTTCCCTTACTAAGGACATGATCCATGACCACTGAAATCAAGGAAAAGATTCACACTAATGCCTACAGGCTGTGGATTAGGCCTTTATAAATCTCTGTATCTCTGGGTTTGCATCCCTAAAGTGGAGGTAATGTTTTACCACCCAAGTGTTGCGAGGACAACTCTGTTAATCTGTGTTCAGTTAACAAAGTGATGGGAACCACATATGCATCTACACAGAGGAACTCCTCAAAACATGAAATGGAAAGATCCCCATAGCTGAAAGCTTGCAGGGATTTATCATTACACACTTCCATTAATATGCAAAGCTGGACACAGTTCGTCATAAGGCTGGGAACACGTGACTCATGTGGATACCAAGGGCTCCAATTTATGTTCCACTTTGCATCAAATCATAGTTTGTGCAAACAATATTCAACTTTCCTTCTCTTCTTTTTTAAATTATTTTATTTTTGAGCCCTGCCTTCCTCCTCCCATTCCCCCAGCAAGAAGCTGGCAAGGGATGTGGAGCATCTGGGTTCGAAATGACAGCTGGTGGGTGAGACAGCGTCAAGCTCTTTGCTGGCTTGTACTTTGGTCTTCTGGGAATGAACCAAAATGAGATTTCTTCACAATAATCACCCCATCTTTTGCCCTTGAATAAACTTCAGAAGGGATCATGAGCCAAGTCCTCTTTGGGCAAATCAGAAGGCGTTTTCATAGTCCATATACCAGAGCTGGTTGGAAAACAGGATCTCTGCCCCGTGGGAAATTCCAGTGTTCCAAAACATGTTTTGTGCTCCAACTCAGAACAAAAAAAACTTTTTCGGTATGAAGGTTTCCTCAAAAAAATTGTCTTTAAAACATTAAACTCTAAATATAATGATACTTAGAGCATTATCTAGACATAGAATACTAAATGCAGTACGAGCATTACATTTTATCAATACCATTTAGTATTAAATATTACCAAAAAAACCCCAAACAAAATGGGGGAACAAAAAGAAAAATAAGCAAAATTCAATGTCAAAATAAATAAAAATATGCCTCTTAAACACACCCAGGCAGTGGACTGTGTGAATTCAAGTGCTGTTTGCAATAGAGAAGACACCTTGGAACCTCTCTGTGGCACCTTTCTGCGAATGCAGAAAACACCATCGATGTGATCAAACCTTCTTTGGTCTGTATTTTTATTCTTACATGACATTTAATGAGCACTTGGCCTTGTATTCATCTAGGATTCCTTACAGGAAACCCCTATGGCTGAAATGAGCTGCACTGTTTGAGCAGTGGCCACGCAGCTCTAAATTGCTTCATCTGTAGCCCCAAACCCTTGATAGAGCTGTTTTTTTCCTTTCAGTAAAAGCTATCTTATCAGGTTATTGATACTGCAGCTAAAAGGCAGCAAATATCTTTTGATTTATTATTTGAATGGGAAGCACATCCCACGCCCCTGCTTAAGCCCCACACCTTAGTGCTTTGCTGGGAGAAGGACACAGACAATGAGCTCTCTATGAGCGAGGCCTGCGTAATGCTATCATGGTCAAACTCCTTGTGCAAGCACCGGAATATCAAAGGCAGGCAAGGAGCAACTGGAACCTTGGAGACAGACTCCTTTTCACAGACATTTGACTAATGTGATGATGTATCCGCAGCACTATGTGCACTGGGGCAAGGAACTTGCCTCTACAAGCAGTAACCTTTTGCCTGTCAACAGGGTTTACCTGAAGGAAGCAGCCCCATGGGTTTGTACAGCAGGGCTCCCACCAGCCTCAATTACGTTATGAATACCTTGGGTATGAGGCTACAATGCAAGAGAATAATGCTGGTGTGGGTGCATGAGAACGATTTCATCTGCACATACGCCTTGATTGCCTCCAACGGGCTTGTGGGGGGAAAGGAAAGGAGAAAACCAGGCCAAGGTGTCCTCAATATATGACAGCAGCACTACCAGTGTGTTCATGATATCCAACAGCCATGACAGCCATGACAGAAATTAGATGAAAGCTGCAGCAAGCAGATAATTGTGGTGTTCATCAAAACGAATCTCTGTCTGAGAATGGCTGGGAGTAAACACCAAAGTGTGAAGTGCTGCTTTGGGCATGTGGACTCATGTTTGCAGGTTGGGATGTAAACAGACAACTCTGCAGGCGAGATCCCAGTCTCTCAGCAGTCACTGGGAGATTTATACTGAACTCAACCAAATCTGCATCAAATCCTCTGTGGGTACAAACATTTCTCCTCTTGGCTGCATGTCATGGTTTAGCACCTAAAACCACTGCACTGCACTCCACAAGCCCACTCCGTTGGTTTTGCTGTCGGTCCCTGTGAGGAACAAAGGGCTGCATCCATAGGTGCTCCTGAGGGTTGAGCTGCCGCTTGGCTGTTCTTCCTCCTCCCTCCATGGCTGACCCCCACCCCTGAATGCTGCAACCTGATCAGGGTCCTTTTCCCTCTTTTCCTATGACCCTGTTCATTATTAATACCAACACACAAGTGGTCCGGATTTATCAGGATATTGTCCATCATTCCATTACACAATTACTTTTTAGATTCTCCATATCTCAAACTGATTCTCCAAAGGAATTGCTTTGGAGCCAGGGATTATTTACTGGCAATCATGAGTATGTCAAACCCTCCAGATGTTTATTATTACTACTGCTTTCCAGGGGTGTCGGCCAATAGCTCTGTTTGTGGCTCGCCCTTCACCAGGACATCAGATAACTGCAACTTATAGTCCTGGATTTAGCACTGGTCATCCTTTGATCCAGAATTCCCTTTGCTTTCTGCTAGGCTGTAAAATGGTTCAGCATTAGTCTGTGAAACTGGTCTCACCACTTTGTTGGTATTGAAATACTTTATTTATCAGCCAAAGGGATATTACAGACTGTTAAATTGACTGATTCTGATTTTGGCCTTGTAAATGGCTAACAATTCTGTGGCAGGGTGTATTGTTGGCAGATAACACAAGGACTGTTTTAAATGGCACAAACTTTATCCTTCATTCAATGCTCAAGATAACCTCTGTATTGGGAAAGGTGAACTTTCCAACAGGACAGAGGTAGAGCGTGTCCTTTGGAAATTTCAGTCTGCTTCATCCAGCACATTTTCTCTCCCTCCTCAGTGAATAGTTTTCTGCTCTTCTTGGACCTCAACTTTTTAACTGGAACTAGTTCCAGAAACATACCCTTCAAACAACTAGAATAAATCAGCTGGGGTCCCCTGGGCTTCCAGATAAAACTCTAGGCACACAAGTCCTATTAAAATCAAACTTGTCCCGAAGTCCAAAGAACAGAACTGAGTCTGTTCTTCTTCCAAGCAACATCCCAAAGAGAGAAAGAGCTGAAGGAGGGAGCACGGAATTGGGAAAAGCAATTCCTTCAGCAGCAGCAGCAGCAGCAGCAGCCGCCTGCTGCAGAGGATGTGTGCCAGGTACTGGGTGGAGATAAAGCAGGGGATGAATGGACAGTCTCCTGGGAATTTCTACCAGCTGCCTGAGACTCAGAACTGAGCTAACCTGTGCCATGGGTGGGGCAGGGCATCAGGAAACCATAATCGCCTCCCAGCTGTTCCTTCCTTCCTCCACCCATGCTCATTGCTGCGGAAGCCAAGCACGGAGGAGGGTTTTGGCAGGAGAGCTGTAATGTGCCAATGGCAGAACATGTGTTTAGCTCATAGAATTCTTCTGTGGATGCAAGGATCAACATGCCTGTGCTCCGCGCCTAAGTCCTCATAAAGGAGAACGCCGGCTTATATAAAACAGGCTAACAGGGGTGAGAAGCAAACAAGTGGTTCACTTGCAGTATTTTTACGGATGAAAGTCATTTCTGTTTTGTTTTTGCTGTGGGAAAATTCCTGCTGCAATAATAACTTTCATTTTTATGGATCCCTCATGCTTAACAAATTGACAGACTATTTATCTAAGCATCCCTTCTCCCACCACGGAAATGGAGCAGTCTTGGGGTAAAACATGGTGTCTGTTTTGGGGCAGTGCTCCAAAACTTCTGGTCAGCTTGGAACAGCGAATGGCTGCGTTTCCAAAGGTGTCCAGAGCACACCAAAGTACCAGCTCAGGCTCTTACAGGCAACCAAAGTCAGGCAGAGTTCCTGTTGATTTCCAGTAGAGTTCAGAGAGGATTAAAATTCCTGCTGAAGTCCAAGTAGCTAACTGCCTTGGAAGTTTAGCCTGCGAAAAAATTCCCTTGAGACAGGCAGCGATCATCAGTATGCTAGAACCTGACTTGGCACACCGCTATCAGCAATCAGCATCTTGAAAACCGTGCCAGAAAATCTATTTCTCCCCCAAGAGAACAAATTCTTTCAACTCACCAAATGGATACACTTTATTCTACCCAAGCAGTCCCAAAGTCATATTAAATCATGAAAAAGGATTAAAAGGACACAGAATTACTTTATTAGTATTCTTGCATGAGGTTCCTGTTCTCTGAAACCTCCACAACAACATTCTTTGATGCATCACTTTTAAACTTCTAGACTTTTTAAATACTACCCAAGATGGTATGGCTGTAAGATTAATAGTTGCAATTTGCAAAACATGTTCACCTTTGCAATGTTCTTGAGTGCAAAGCTAACACTCAAGTTTAAATATCAGAGGTTAATTCTGAGCTGAAAACTGTCTGTGTTAGGGACCACAACTCATGTGGGACTGAAGTTCAGATCTGTATTCAAACCAATAAAAGGGGATTATTGGCAAAATGCTCTATCTATGGACCACTAGCCACTAAAATTTCTCCCCTTCTCTTGCCCAAATCAGTCAAATTCTGTAACTTCCTGGCTTGATTTCAAAACTATTTTATCCATAAATTTCTGAAGATGGTTGCTGATTGGGGACATAAGGTTAGAAAACTGTTGGAGATGTAAGGAGTATCAAATCTATGCTTCATGGACCTTACTGAAATTAGTTCTTTTAAGCTGTGCTAGTGTTCCTGACCTTGAAAGCCCCAAAAACACAAGCCTCAGAAATCCCTCAGTAAATACTTGTTTAACATTTTCTTATTCTCCTTCTGTATTTTACCTCTCTAGATATAAAGCTTTTCCCTAAAACTGAGATTCTTTGGTTAAAATAGCACTTGCTAAGTTAAAGAAATTGGGGTATAAGAACTACAGCATTCTCAGTAAAAGTAGAGAAGATATTTCTACTTTTACTTTTTCCTATTTTTTTTTACAAGACATAATAAAACTGCTAGTTACAAAGAAACTGGAATACATTTTTCCTAATGCACATCTTGCTGGGAAGAATCACAAAGTAGAGAGCAGAGGAGCACAACATTCCAGCATGAATTCTCTACAGACTCTCTCACAGGCTGGCCCAAGCAGTTCTCATTGCCAAAGTGATGTCAAGCATGGGTAAGAAACGCAAAAACCCTAATCTATCCAAGTTTGAACATGAAACACTGAAACAGATCTAAAATATTCACCATAAGACACTTTCCCCAATGAAAAGCAGAGATGAACACTTCAGTTTCCAGAAGAGAAGGAGGGAACAAATCACACCCTTTGAGTCTGTAATGGAAAGAGAATTGCAGTATGTAGCTTTCCCCTCTCCTACACCAGTGACTAACAACGGACCCAAGACACCTCTCCCCTCCTGAGATGGGAGGGAAACATCCCAGGAAAAGTCTCATGTTCATTAATTGGAGGAGGGGAAACTTTCAGCCAAACCAAAATGAAACTAAGTAAAGTTTTCCAACAGCCAAAATCAAGTTCATGTGTTCCATTAGTAAAGAAGAAACCCGGTGTTGGAGAATAACAGACTGGGTTTTCCAAAGCTCTCTCCACAGGGAAGGGACCTGGGTCACAGGGAAGGCTGAAGAAAGCTGGCTTTCTGGCAAAAGAGCAGCTGAGCAGGAGGAAAAAATACTAAAACCCTGAGGTGGACTGGTCTGCTGGGTTTCCCAGGCTGTGTTAATGCTAAATTTGTGTGATTCTGTGATGCTTAAACTGCACGGTGCTTAGCACAGCCCTGATTACACAGCCTGCACGGGGAAAGGGAATCCTTTGTCAGCCTGGTGTGTGGAGTCCAAGTGCAGTTGGCTTCACAGCAAAAGTCATTTGGGGGCCTTTTAAGCTCTTAAGATGGAGACACACACAAGTGACTACAAAAACGACATTACAGAAATAAAAAATGTAAAGTTCAGAAATATTTAGCTTCATAGCTGAATTCAGCCCCATCTCTAACAAAAGAAAATGCAATATGAGGACAAGCAACACATAAATATCTCTAGCAAGGAAACCTTAAAATAAATTGAATTAATGCAGTGATAACCATACTCATCCAGTAATAATGTCTGCATAATAAAGGAAAAGAAAAATGAAAGAAAAGAGGAAAGGCACTGAGGTGCCACAGATGCAAGACATGGACAAAACACGGAACATGTACAGTCAGGTACAGCACTTCCATGGTTGCTTGCTAGATGAAAACCTATTCTACGTATGCAGCTCTGCCACTTGGGAGTAATGTGATCATTTTTACTGAACAGCAATAAAAGTTGATGGCTTCCCCCACCCCTTTGTATCCTGTAGCCATCACTTCCTGCTAGTCCTTCAAAGTCTCCAGTTCTGTGTAAAAAACAGCTCCTTCCATCTCAGAGTTAACAAATACAGGCTAAGCCTCTCTATTGGCATTGCATTTCATCTGCAGCACTCCGACATCCTCAAATATCATTTTAAATAACCTTTAACCCATACTTTATCTGTTTACTTAGTAGTAAGGTGGGCACATGAAACCATATGCAACACCTTGTATTTTGCCAAGCGAAATCCAGCTCGTTTGTAGGATTATTAAGCAGCAGGATGTCTCTCACCATGCCTAGCACCAGGGACTGAGCCAGGAACCCTAAGCCATGAATCACTGCAGCCTGAGCTAAATCCAAGTCCTGTATTTGGGGTTTTTATTAGACATTGCCTGCTTCACTGGCCTCTCCAAGAATTAGATGGGTCCTCTCTACAGTGAATTCAGCTTCGGGTTTTCAAGCTGCCTAAGGTAACACTTTCCTCCTGGAGAGCATTTGTAAAGTCATTTTATGAAAAAAGGTTGTGTTCAACACATCCACGCAAGCGAAATGAGTCACACAGATGAAGGGCCTTATCTGAGAAATAGCTTAGGCCAAATGGTGGATCAAGTTCAGGTATTCTGAAAAGAATATGGACAGCTCAGATATGACTGAATGACAGCTGCCTTCTGAAATACTGCAGTTGATCCCAGACTTCAGGTTTATCCTGAACTGATGCACTAAAAACATGACACCATTCACTGACCTGAGTAAAACAAACCTGTGATGTCAATAAGGCACATAAAACAAATACATATTTCAAGAGCATGATTCCCACTCCATTGCCCATTTCTTCTAAGAAAGAGCCAAAGCACTAAATGCAGACCCCAATGTGACTGTCACCGTTGCCACAGGAATTGCTGCTGCTCACATCAGTGCCGTAGATCAGCTCTGAAGCACAAGTGTGAGGCAGCTGGGGACACACATCCCCTCTGTGCACTGCACCCACTCTTGGGTCACTGACAGAGCTTCAGCTTCGTGCATTTGGCCTGATGCTGACTCTGACAACTGCCAATTTTTATGTATTTTTTCTTCTGCTATGCACACCCTTCTTGTGCTATGCACACCCTCTGTTGAGCTGCACTTATTCTAGCTGCAAATAAATATTGGATACAGAGGAACTCTTTCGTAAGAAATAAGAGCAAAGCTCACCATGCACAAATTTGATTTAAACAAGTTCCAGGGGTATCTATATGTCATACTGCGGATTTATTTTAAAATTGCCTTAAATAAGAATTTTAATGGAAAAAAAACACAGGAAGGGAGGTGGGACTGATAATAGTTTCATCCATATATTTCCTGGCTTTGGCCATCATGGCAAGTTCTTTCCCCTTTGAGGCTGTTTTATATTGCCAGGCTGTCCCAGCAAACGATGGCACCAATGTGCCACAATTTCTCCCTGTAACACATCCTGGTTCTATTTTATGAAGCCGGTAATTTTTGTGAATGGCACATTATCATGGCCAGAGATGGGAAGAAGAGCACCAGGTATGAATGCACCCCAGTGACAAGAGGTGACAAGACTGAACAAGATATTTTGGATTATCTGGTTTTGGATAATTGTGTTGTACAGTGCACATTTTATCACTCAGAATCCTCAATGTGAGCATGGCCCATGCTAACCCAACTGTGCAGCTAAGGCCAGCGTCCATGCAGACTGACACGTGTGTAAGTGCTGTGAAAGTGTTTCAAGGTTTATTTAGTTACACCTTTTTCATTTATGTATTTTCTATTGGAACAGGAACTGCTTCAGTTCAAAAAAAGAAAGTGTACCTCTTGTTCTGCCAAACATTTGGCAGAAACCTCAATTTCATGCACTGTGGGAGCAGCAGGTAAGTGGATTCAGTTGTGAGCATTTCCCTCTTTCACTTGTTCGTGGCGTGCTTAGTAAAAAGTGCAACGTTAGTGCCTGTTGGAAGGCAAAGGATCTGCGCACTATTCCAGCCCTGTAACACACATCTGAGGGGCTGGAGCTGCAGTGTAAAAGAGAGGCACACACAGGCCTCACTGGCAAAGCATGCTTTTCAAATAAAGCCTCAGTACTCAGAAACAGACAGTCTCCGCTCTCATTCTGAGTAATGTCTGCCTTCTATTCAGTAGAACGGCCCACAATGAGAGTAACAAAGACATGCCAGATGAAAAACATCACACTGCGAGATCCCTGTTCGCTGGAGAAAATCCTGTAATTGCTTACTGAGATATTTCCCTCCAACTATGCAGGGATGCCTCATGTTAGAAAGGGGGAAGGGGAAAAAATGAAAACTATTTATGTCCAGATTGTTTCCTTTTAAAGTCTTAGTCTGATCAAAATCTGATTTCCATGGGTTTTGCTGCAGAGCTTGTATGGGGTTTCCCCAGCTTGGGTCCTGTAAAGATCCGTTCACACACATACCAAAAAAGTGCTTGGCACCAGTTCTGCTAAAGTGGGACTAAAGGCCTCGCTGGCAAGCTCCAGCCAGGAGAAAAGCTTGTCCACGTGAGGGGCCTGGAAGCTAGGCTGCAGTGACATGTGATTCCAGCCCATGTGTTACAAGTGGCCACAGACATTGGTTAGGAGAGGTAACTCACAAGTGTGCAAACATAATGATCAGCAAGGACACTGAATTGACCAGATTCTTTAATAGCATATTATTCATCATTATATATCTTTATTGGAGAACTGATTCAGTTACCTGACTTGCCTTGATTTCCTTTGGGTTTACATTATCTTGCTTCAAAGGCATCCTTTATTTGTGTTTATGTGCCTCACAAATAATGAGTAATCCTAAACTGCTTACTCAGATCAATACTCATTTTTCTTTTCAGAGTAACTATTATTCATTTTTCTATCTCATTTTATTGCAGAGAATAATTATTTAGAAAGTATTAATAAAATAGAAGACTTTAGCCTATTAAAATCGTACATCAAAATCAAAATGTGTAGGTTGCAAATAATTCATTCATTGAAAATAAATCCTTTGAACTATTTGGCAAATACTCAGGCATGAAATTCACATTCATATTAATTCTGTTGATGAATGATCTGAAGAGTGGAAGAAGTTTAGCAGTATACATTAATCAAAAAGTTTCATCAACACCATTAGCTAACAGCATCTACTATAAAACTGAACCCAGTCCTAAACAAGAGAAGATGAAAGAGAGGCAAAATCAACACACAGTGTTTTACTAGAGAGTAATAACCTGCCTAGAGATTCTCCAGTCACTTCTTGACCAGAAAGTTTGATGCATTTCTGATGCTGACATTTTAGCTCAAGCTGAAGTTACAGCCCCATCCTAAATCATCAGAAATTCGTTCTCTTCGTTGTGCTCAGACTTGAGATGAGAATAGTCCCAAATCTCCCCTGTGCCATTCAAACCCATGAATCTTTGAATAATGTCACCTTTGAATGACAGATGCAGCCCATTGCTCTGAGCTGGCAGCTTTCATTAATCCCACATTCTAAGCAGACACACTGCTGCCAAGGAAAACCAAGAAAATACCTGTGGCACTCTGCTCTGCAAGGCCTCCACTGAGTTTGCAGCATCACACATTCTCACACTCAACCATGCCTATCAGCATGTGGGAAACTCAGTTTTTAGATGGTCTGGTGGGGGCAACTGGTGAGGAGAGGTGGGGGTTTCTTTGGTGCAGCATTTGGGGATAAGGTTATCCTTACAAAACAGCACCTGTACAAGACTCTGCTAACCAAAAAGTTGTCTGAAGAACCTAACATTAAGCCTCTATTTCCATTATGATGATCCACTGCTAATCCAAAATAACTTCAGAACTCGGCCCAAGATGTGGTACAATTCATTCATCTTCTTTGATCCAGATGAGAACAAAAGGTTGAAGCAAGCATATTTGGAGAAAAGGCTTTTTGATGGGATTTTCAGCCTGGTTCCTTATGGAAAGAGGATTAGATAACTGATTATGAGTTGATTACTGACCTTCATCCAACTCTGAAGTAAACTAAAATGATGTTTTGGTTACCTTTTCCCCAATCCAGTGCTTTTATGTAAAGTAATATAACATGCCATGGCTTCTGCTTTGTGTATTTTGATTCTTTTAAAACAGATGAAGTCAGAAGTGTTGAAACCTTACCAGAAATTCAGTTCAGCACAAATCCTTACACAGCAGAACTGCTGTGCTACCAAGGATGTGTTCGAGCACATTTATATGGCCCCCAGGAAGAAATGTACCTCACCCAAAGCCTGACAGCAAGAAAATATCCTTTGACTTCAGGGAGCTTTGGATTAGGACTCAAATGATTAGTGACCCGGGGCAAAAATAGCAAACTATTTAATACCACTTCTCTGGGCACTCAAATTATCATATTAAAATCCATTTTATCATTGGCAAATTCAATCAGGTTATAAATGCAAACAGATGTTTTAATGTGTCTCTGGCATTTGGCTTCAGGCAGAGTAAATTGAACATTTTCAGTTTCATACAGTTTAGTTTCTGTGAGGTTAAAGTAAATAATTATTTCTCCCACAGCATTTTTACTCGCTGTCACCACACTGATGTTTACTTTGTCACACGTGATAAAAGCCTGGCTGGCCCGATGACACCAAACCTGGGTCGATTGGAAAAATAAGGGAAAGGGGGAGGAGGGAGGAGATTCACTTCGAACTCACTGTCTGTGCAAGCTGAGCTTTTTAAGATTTGCCCACCCATAAACCAAGACACATGGTTCTGTTATCCTTGGAGCCCGGCTGTCAAAAGCACAGTCAATATGTCCTGTGGCATTGGGCTGCTTCCACTTGGTACGATAAGAGTGTTGTGCTAAGTCATTCCCAAACGCACTTTGATATACTATACACATGAGCTAATGCACACATGTATTTATGCACTGCATGCTCTGGAATGAAAAGGACAGGAGGCAGTGTGGGAAAAGCAGGCTGAAGGGGGGAGAAAAAGGAAAAAAAAATAAAAAGCAGAAGGGACTCTACGATTCCCATAACTCAAGGGAGCGTATTGTTCAGCTGAGGCACAGGCCAGTGCCTCGCAGGCCCTATCACTGGCTGACAGAATTAGATTCTGATTCATGCTCTGTAGCTCGTGTAATGCCAGCCAGGGACGAGAGCCTTCCATGGGAACGTTTCAGACGGTCCCCTCCTTATCAGCTCCAGAACAGCTGCCAGACTCTAAGGTCGCTTGATAGAGAATTTAATTCTTCAGATTGCACATTAATTTCTAAATTCTTTCTTATCCATGTGCTGTGATTTGAGACTGCATTCAATGCAGCCCAGCACAGGGCAAGCCTTTCCCATCCACACCCCTCCTTCCTGTCTACAAACTTCCTTCCTATAGATTTACCCAGACATCTTTGAGCTAAATTAACACCCGGTACACTTCTTTGACCAAGCACTAGCAGATAGGAAACCTGATTTTGACCTCTCACTGGCTACCAGGCAGAGAGATTTTAAAATACGCTGTACATGTAATAGATTGTTTATTCATCTGCCTTTACCAAGAAGTAAAGGGGTATTTATTTTCACCCAGCAGCTAACCACTGTAGTAGATCTTTAAGATAATGATTTCCCACCCTATCAATTCATTGTCAGGCAGAGTTCACTAATGGCTGTAAAATGGTTTCAAATCCCTCAACATATTATGCAATTTTTGAACAAATATTACCCTGGTTTATAATCCTCTGCTCTTTCATATTCATACATTTTAAAATTACTCTTTACTACAGTCAAGAGCACTGCAGAATAATTGCATGAAAACAAGAAACCAATGATTGAAACTTTTGGCAAGTCAGAGTGGAATTGAGTTACAGTGGAAAAATTCAGTATTAGAGTTCAATATGACCAGGTCTCCTGGTTTGCTTAGGACAGTTCCAGGTTCCACAATTGTTTCCTGGAAGGATGTAGGCTGTGCATGTAGTAAAATGAACTCTGTGTGCGAGAGAGAACCAGAATCCCCTCCTTTCCTGATAAATTGGCCTCTTTGGTGTGAAGTTACCGATGGAAAGGGGCTCCCTCTCCAGAATGGCAGGGAACAGTGTGGGTATTGCCATTTCCCTTCTTTCCAGACTGCCTAGTTATAGGCAGTCCAACAGATTAAGTCAAGCAGACAGATCAAATTAATTTATTCAGAATCTTTAATTCTGAAACCAAAATAACAGCTATGTTCCAAATCACTGCAACTGAAACCAAGCCCTAAATAAGTAGACAATTACAGGAACCCAGACTGGACCAGTGATGTGTCTGGCATGATCACACCATGACCAACACAAGCTCTTCAGAGGAAGATGCAAGATATTCCAGAGGAGACAAACACTTAAAAAATGTTGAGAAGGAGCCACATTCCTCCTTATGCTGCCCCAAAAACCATTTGGCTTCTACCCTGACTTTATAAACATGATTTTCTTTCATTCCTGATCTTTAAATTGTGAACACCCTCATTAGCCTTAGAAATGGAATCCCACCAAATTTCAGGCCTCATAAGTATGAGGGGAATGAGAGCCACAAATTGATTAAGCACTGTACCAAAATAATGGGGTTTTTTGCTGCTTTCCAATACTATTGCATCCCTCCCACCTCCTCAACCTCGGCAACCTGACCCTTACTTCACATATTAATGTTAATAGCTGTTCCCTCTTCTTCTGTCATTTCAACAAGAATAATGGAAGACAACCAACAGGCAATCAAGGGTAACGGAGAGAAAAAAGATCAAGGTCAACGTTAAAAAAAATTAATTTTGTGCAATTTTATCCTGCACTTACCGATAACAAATTCCAGACCACGGTTATAAAGAGTGTCTTGGAAATGTAATGTAAGCTTGGGGGGAAAGACCTGTGTGCCCACATTTCAGTCAAAAGATCTCAAATGATTGCTTGGATGGAAACAACAATTCTGAGGGAATAATGAGGTGGAAGTAGGCTGATGCTGATATGCACAGACTTCCCTCCTATGTATCAGATACATGTCAGTCCCCAGAGCCTGTGCTCATAATTCCAAAGAACAGCAAGGGTGATACTGTTGTCCAATCTTCTCCCTAGGAGAGGAAAGGGTTTTGACGACTCAAAAATTTGCTGTGGAAACATGATCTACCTGTTGATGTCCTGGCTGGCCTTCAGCTTTTCCCCACGATGCAGCCTACTCTTGTTACCTCCCAGCCCCAGATGGACTCACTTTTAGCGAGGAGTTTTTGCCTGGTTTTCATTTGGTTTCTGTCAGTGAAGCCTAAGGAATAGCTTAGGCTCTCAATAGCAAAGCCCACTCTCATTTTATTGCAGAAGATTGATGAATTTTAAGTCCAAAATCTGTTTTAAACACGGACTATTGCACTTAGGAAGAATGACTTACATGTGTACCTTGCAATGCTTTCCATTCCCCTAAGAAAGTTGTGCATTTTAATTACTTGCTTACTGCTATTTCTGTAGCAACAACAGTTTATGCCCTTAAATCCATTTTAACAATTTTGATGCTATTAGCAGCAGCAGAGCTAAATGTGCTTAGGAAAGGTTGTGTCACATCAGAAACTGGTTTTGAAGCTGGATCCCTCTGGCCACCACTCCTTCTGGTTTTGTATTTTTTTCTTTTCAGTTAGCAAGACTTGGAAAGATTTTTTTTATTATTATTCATTTTCCTCTTTTTTTTTTTTTTTAAATTCAGTTACACCTAGTTATTTGAACCTTAGAGGCAAGGAATTAAATAGAAGTTAACGAGCTCTCAAAGACTTCCTTTTGCAGCAATACAGACAAATAAGACCATAATTTGGAAAAGTAACTTTTTTTTCTAATTTTCAGGTGGTTACCACAGACCTGATTCCCATTTATATTTTACATCACTGGTGCATAAAAAGGAAAGTAAAATAAACATATTTACAATTGCATTCACATTAAGGAGCCTGGTTCCACTCTCCCATGGATGGAATCATGTAGATGGTCCCTCTAGTGAGAACAGGGGCATTAGGGCTGCACAGGCGTTGGTGAGGGTAGGATTCACAACACTCTGTGCCAGCTGCTGTGGTAATACTGCAAAGGCTCTGAAAGTGTCAGACAGTCACAGGAGGGAATGTGGGAATGGATGCTGATGGACATGTAAACCTGAAGAGGTGAAGCAAAACTGGGAGAGGATTTATCCCAAAACACATGCACATTTTATGGAAGAATTATCATTTTTCACATTCTCTATTATTCCAGTAATCTAGTGGTCTAGGCCCTCTACAAGGCTGAAGATTACTGTAAGTCATAGATAGACACTTAGAGCCAGGATCTGGTCTGGGAGGACACTGTAGGCTCACTTGTTTGCAGAATAACCAAGCTTCATTTTTACATTAGTCTATATAAAACAGTCACTTATCAAACCTCATTCACTGGGAAAATTGGCTTTGTTGGACTTGTTCTGTTTCCTTTTCCTCTACATCTGCAGTACCAGCATAACCTGCTATTCCTGCAGCTTACCAATGGGGACTTTTCTTGCACAGAATGGGTTAGTTTGGAAGGAATCACAGGGTGGGTCATCTGGTCCCACCTCCCTGCTTAAGCCAGATAATTCCAGAGCACATGGCACAGGATCGTGTCCAGCTGGTTCAGGAATATCTCCAGTGAGGGAGACTCCACAGCCTCTCTGGGTGACCTGTTCCCGTGCTCGGTCTCTGTACAGTAAAGCAGCTCTTCCTCATGTTCAGGTGGAACTTCCTGTGCCTCAGCTCCTGCCCACTGCCTCTTGTCCTCTTGCTTGGCACCATGGAGCAGAGCCTGGATCCACCCTGACACCTCCCTTCAGATACTGACAGGCATTGATGAGATCCCCTCTCAGCTGTCTGTTTCTTTCAGATTATCCTCTTGGTTCTTTCAACCGTACGGCCACAGTTCCCTGGACAACGATCTTTTGGTAACAGCAATACACAAAAGTCACGGATTCAACATTTCTGCCTAATGCAAACTGCAGAAACATCCTGTGATGCACAGGGTCATGCTGGTATAGATCTCTGAAATCCGTGCTTGTTCCCAGGACTTGGTGCTGTAAGAATGCCGAGAGTTTTTCTTTCCACAAATAGACGTTTCAGGCATATTTGCTTAAACCCTTGAGGTTGACAATCAGCGATACTTCTTCCCAGCCCAGCAACTGCTTGGGAACGGCCAAGTATTGCGAGCAGAGAGCCCATGAACCATCTCCCGAAGATTATACATGCTGCTACAAGAAGTGGGGACTGAATCTCCCATAGTGAGCTGTCTGCTGCTGATCTTTCCCAATTAACGGTTGCGTAATGTGGGGGGAATTAGGGTCTAAATATCTTGGCACAGCACTGTTTGGGAAAACCCTAGTGCCTGACTCTTACAGAGCTGTAAAATGTTTCCTGGCAATTAGAGGAAGAAGAGTGTAAAAAAGTAACAGGGTTAGTCCCGCTATAAAAAAAACTTGTATCACGTGTATTTGCAATGAAGATGGAGATATTAGAGGACTGTCACTTTTCCTTCCCAAGAAAAGACAATGAGTTCCATTTAAAAGGGTGGATCTCTGAAAGCATTCCTCTATTTTGAATTATTCTGAGGGGTTTAGCTTTGAAAGAACTTCTTCCCAGAGGAAGCGTGACAGAAAGGGGATTTCTATGATCTTGTCATGTCCTTCAAGCAGCTCTTCAGGCCAACAAACAAATATGGCAACCAGCCAGGGTGGGTGAAGCCAAGGAACACATGGCTGTTTTTATTATATATATATTTTTGGGTTTTTTTTTAATCTTGTCAAATGTCATGACACAAAAATTCATGAGAAAATGCCTTGCAATTCCCAGGAAGCCTAAGAGGGGGAAGCCTCTTTATTAATAAAAAGACATCTAGACTACTAAACCTGCCGTAGGACATAAGGGAACTCTTTAAGCAAAGAGGGGGAAAAAAGGTACTCAGCAACTTCCTAGGAAATCCAAAAAGGCACCACAACATTTCATGTTTAAACATTTAAAATGGGGAGGGAAGAAAACAAGTCTTACTCCTTTCTGTCTTTCTTCACACAATGTGTAATTACACAACATATATTTAGGCAACTTATATTTAGCCTGTGGGCTCCACCAGAAACGATTACAGCAATGAGCTTAATAAGATTCATAGCTGTCCCCAAAGAAAGGGCCATGTCCTCCAGGGCAGAAGAGGGACAATTTGTTTCACAGAAGCAAAGTTCCTGCAAGGCTCCCTCAGTGTCACCCTCCACAGTGACCAATCCCTTGCGGCTGAGTTAAAACAGTCCAAAAAGCCTCTCCCCGTTATTGCACATCAATATAATCACTGGCATGCTGGAGTCTTCTGGTATCTCTCTTAGAAGTTCTGTTACTCAGAAACATCCTAAGGAAAGGCCAGTCCCTGCTTTTGCCCAAGGTGGGTAAGGATGGGAAAAAACGCACCAGAGTCCAAAGCCATAACCTACAATTAGATCGCTCTGTCTCAGACCAGCAGGAAGTTATCCCGTGTGGGCTCACGGAGTTTTTCCAGGAATGACAAATTGTCCTGCTATGTTGACTCTGCAGAAGGTTGGAAGTTGGGTACGTTTGGCCTTAAAACTTCTGGATAAAGTGTTTGAAAAGTAACTTTAGAGTCTCATTAGCAGAGACAGCAACATCTACCACACAGAAATCGAAACAGAAGTTGAGTGTTCCTCCATCCAAAAGCCTTAGTGCATCTTTTATGGGTCTGGAGAGGTTGTACAAAGTCTAGCATTGCCCAAGTTTCTTCAGAAATGTGCACATCCTGCAAGGGAGGAAAGTTGGGTGGTTTTAGGGGGTGTTATCAGGAAGCCATTCATATTTTGCCATCCCTTCAGCTGAATTTCATAGGAAACATGGAGATCTAGCATTGTTAGCCTTTTGGATTAGGATGTACTTCTTGCTCTGAGCTTCTACTAACACTAATTTCCAATTCAGTCTTTATTCATTAAATAAGTTGGAAATGATAGAACTATTATTCAAGAAGGACTCAAACATGTATGAAAATAAAATCTGGAAATCTATGACACACTGTAACTGCATTTGTGTCTATCATAGTTCAATGTTAACTATCAAGCCAGGGAATCACAGAAATCCCTCAAGGCAGTATAGAATTTAAGTTGTAGTCTTTGAATACAGCTACCTGTTAGTGATAAGAGCCTCACTTCAGGACAAAACTGCTGGTGAATTTTAAGGGATTGGGAATTCATCTACACCTCTATGAGCCATAGACTCTGAATGTCTTGGTAAATCATGCTTGATAATCACCGATCCCACTAGAGAGTATTGCAACTGGACAGGAGATAGCATTTCTGAAAATATACACAAATCTGAGTCCTGGTTATGTTACTTAAGGACAGGTTGAATCTCTTTCAATTTTTAACATGTGAGCCATCTCATTACCTCACAGCCATTTCTACCATGACAAAGGAGGTGCTGATTGCTCCCAGTCACATTTCATTCTTGCTTCAAGTGGTTGGGATATAGATTTATATCAATATTTTGAAGCTTGGAGCTTTCTGATTTTAAAGCTTTCTTTTCTGTCCTGTTTTTTATGTCACCATCTTATTATGTAGCATAAAATACAGCTAACAATGATTTATTAAATTTGATGTTATTAGATTCACATTAAAAGCTCCCAGTTTGTACTTTTTTTATAAAAACACACTCAAGAAATCCCTTTTAGAGAACGGCATTGGTACATTTCAAGACTAGAGTGGATTTTCCTTTAAATAATTATTTCCTACTTCTTAGGCTGCATATGGAAATCACTAGGTGAAACGCTATGGCCTGTAGGTCTGGCACCATAACCATAATGGTCCTTTCTGACCTCAGAATCTATCCAAATGTTTGACTTACAGTGCATCAGCATGAAAAGGAGCTTATTTTTTTCCACATCATTTTTATAGCATTACTCAGGCATTTGTGAGCAGAATGTAAAGCAGGTCCTGCACGTCATGGATTTTGAAACCACTGCATTCACATGTAAGAAACAGATGGAGAATTACATTGCCAAGACCTCACCCCCTTTGTAGAGAAGTAATGGGAACAACAGTATAAAAAGTCTCCAGTTTTAATTGAAGAATTAAAGATTTTTGTGATGTATTTTGTAATTAAGTGATGGAAAGCTGATTTTTTTGGCCATTGCTGCAGTAATGAAATCTTGCCACAGAAGCCATCCTGAAGTGCTTGCTAGCCACAAAGGACGTGAAAACACAGAGAAAAAAACTACCAGATAAGGGAGATTATACTTTTTGTCGATATTGTATCAAGCAAACACTATTGCAGGTATTTGGTTAATTCAGAACATATTTAAGTTGCCTATTACCGAAACCTGTCCTGTCTCATCACGTCCCAAGGCTCTTCTGCACAGAGGCTGTTTGCACTGCCTCCATCTACCTCTCCTCTATTAGACATCATCTTCTAACCATGGACCATCTCTGTGTGGTCTGGTGTTGAGTGTCACCAAGCCAAACCAGGTCCCAGTGGCAGGATTCACTTTAAGCGCTGTTGCAAAATTCATCTAAATTCTACCAACTGAAGCATTGAAAAGATTTTGCTAGGAGACCTTGCTCCAACGGCAGCAAAATCCTAGGACCAAAACCTGTGCTGAAGATGTTTTGTGACCATCACATGGGGAAGTTGGGCTGCACTAACAGGCCTGGTTTAAGGCTCAGTAAAAAAAAATAGCTTCCAAATTAGCTCCAGGTTATCCATCATCCTGATACCCCTATACAAACACCATGCAAGCTATTAAGGAAGTTGATGGAAATAAAATCTGGAAGTGGGTTAAACAACTTACAATATGGACTCTAGAGCAGTATGGTAAGGCAAACGAATACAGGATTACAGGCAGCAAGCTAAAAGCCTTGCTATTTTTTTTATATCAGATGTAATCACTATCAACTTCTTCCTAGTAGCCCTCAAACGTGCTCAAAACATCTCCTTCAATATCTAGAGGGAACACGATCTAGCTTGGATAAAAGGTCAGATCTATGAAAACAAAAAAAGGCATTAAGCAAACAGACTTGAAGAAAAGGATGCATCATTTAGAATGTTCTAAGCAGAACAATCCAAATATTTCAGTATTAGTGCCAAAAGAATCTGAACCAAAATCACACCCATATAAGTATTCAAGCTCACACATTTAGATCTCTGTCCAAAAAACAGAATCAAATATTCTCTATTATTTTTCTGTCTGGCCTTAGAAAGACTTTCTGGAAATGTCAAAGCAATCTATTTCATACTTGAGATAACAAAAAGCAATCAGAAAACATGCAGCACAATGTTTCAGGACCCTATTTGGACTCCTTAACTATAATGGAAACACTATCAAAGGCTTGACCCAAATTTACCACAAGGTAAGGCATGGCTGAAGCAGTCACTCAAATAAAGAAACAAGTCAGCTTAATGTATTATTCCTGCAATAAAGGCAGTTGATGCATCATGCAAGCACCACGTTGCAGGAGTGCAACAAACCAACCTTTCTTCCACAGAGTTGTGTTATATGCACTGTTTCTATACCACACAGCCACAACTCATGAATGTGCAGTATTTTTTGTGACAGTGTTAGTCTGCTCATCCCATTCCTAAAGCTGATGTAGATACAGATACAAAACCACGAGCTGAGATTTTGATGAAGTAGTGATCCATTTGGTACTGCCCAGGTTTGACAGGATGCTGCTCAGGATACTTCCCTGAGAGATGTTCACCCTGAAGGCAGCAGCACTGCAGCTCCAAGGGGAGGAACATGGAGGTAAATCTGGAGCGTTATGTTGGTCTTCCTGTTACATGTACAAGAATGTCAAATACCAGGAATAAAATGGGTTTGGACCTGATGGACTGATCCCTTCACTGTTGCAGGATGGGATTAAAAACGCATAAGCCAACTCATACACTGATTCCTCAATTCCATACATCCTCCTCTTGCTCAAACCTGAAGTTCAAACCTTCCTTTTAAGGCAGGAACAATGTTGGGCTGCCCCAAGGATGACAATGGCCACAGATGGCAAATGATTACAGCAGCGATAATGAAAATATTTGCCATTAGCATGGAACAATTTGACACAGAGTCTCAGTATTTAGAGAGCCACATCCTGCTGTTTGCATCCTTGGGCTCTTTGGCTGAGATTCAGGATTTGATGGGTGGGGCAGGATCAGTCAAATGCCATATTTGCCAGTATGGGGAACTCTACAGTGAGAAATAGTGACCCAGAGCACTACACAATAACAGTAGACAGAATAATTTAGGGTCTGAGAAGGGCTCAAAAAACTTCCTAAAAATCATGGACACAGAACCTTCTTCTGCAAAGAAGTTAAGCAGAAAATAAATATGAGGTGAAATTTCAAACAGAGTATTTAAGTATTTAAGCTGGCAGTTCCACCTAGCACTCTACTGTAAGAGTTCAAGGAAAAGTCCCCTAAAGGAAGATACGCATAAGTGTTTGAAAATGTTTAGTTATCCCCCAAACTTGCATAGAGTGAAGACAGGCAGCCTTAAGAGTCCAGCTTTCCTGATACAAAAGAGAAAAGCTGCTAAGTATTTCAAGTGTATCTTGGACCTCATTTAGCTTGCAAAGAAAAAAGGTTAATCCTCACAACTTCCTAGTAGGGAACATAATAAAGGAAATAAGTGGTGAATTTAGCAAGCTGGAGTTTCTATATCCTTCGCTGTAGACATCAAACAACTCGACCACGTTGCGTCAAGTAAAAGAAACAGGAAGGGAGAGATCACACAGCTTGAGTTCCTTGGCTCCAGTAAGGCCGAGGCACTGCTGCTGAGGAGGATGGAAATCCTATATTCTTCCTCTGGGGCAGGAAGTACCTGTAAACATCTCAGAAATATTCTGCTTTAGCATACTGTAAACAAGAATACATCATATCCACTGCTCCAGACCATGTAGGGAAAAAAATTGGACAACCTTGGATTCAACCTAGAAGAGGAGAAGGCAGGGGAACTGAGTCATAGCTTAGAAAAACAAGATTAAAAAGAACTTTTGGGATGGGACAGGAACTGAGGTTTTAAGTGGGGCAATTCCTAAGGAAGGAAGGACACCTACTACCTATTCCAATAATATTTTGCATTTATGTAACTGCAGTGGCTGCCGTCCAAGGACCTGAAAATACTAAGGGCTTCCAGTTAACCAGATTTCAAATTCCAGGGAGATTATAAAGCATTATTCTTCATTTTTGCCACATGTCAAAACACCTAGCCAAGAACCAGTTTTACACTTCCAGGCAACTAAAGACCCCCAGTCAGTATAAAAGGTCATTTTCAAACAAAAGTCAGCTGCTGTGCAGCAGAGTACATCAAGGTGATGTTCCCAGACATGCCTTTCCAAATGGATATTATGTGTACGGACTATCCATTTGGACCTTCTATGACAACATTTCTCATGTGAAGACACATAACACACATATGGCTACCCTGAAGACTGTGTTCAGAAATTTATGTCTACACTCCATTTATTGAGATCCATTTGTTGCCTCTTTTCTGAAGCAAGATCCTGGAAAGCAGACAGCAACTCAAATCACAATTCTCTGTTTCTCAGTCCTGCTACTGTTCTAAGAGTGGATGTCATTTATTATAGAATTAAATCTGAATTTTATTTCAGGTAGACTATTCAATCAAAGGACCTGAGCTGTCTTTGAATTGGCCAGCATTTGTATGAGAGAGACTCAATGAATCTAAAGCCTGGCACTGACTACAACCAAGAGGTTAACAGGAAAGTGGAATAATTCAGGGCAAACTTTCAAATGCCTAGTCCTCTGGCAGAACTTTGTACCCTTAAAGCAGAACATTCAATGTAATACCTGTGCCCAGAATGGCTTTGGGAAACTCATTTAATCTTCTTCAATTTCCACTTGTATGAGACAAGAATTATTCCTGGTCTGAGGAGCAGGATGTAATTTAATGATAGATTGAACATCCCTCTTGTGAATGTCCAGTGGCATTTCAGTCTCTGTACCGTTATTTTTTCTAAAGCAGACACCCATGTAGGGAGGGGAATTACTGCTCTGTTGCATTCCATACAGGCCACTGCCACAAATGCCTTTGTGCACTTGCTAGAAAAAGCTGCCTACATCATAACGTGTTTCTAATATGTAAAGGCTGGAATACAAACGGAGATTATTTCCAATTCTACAGAGCAGCGTGCCAAGTGTGAAGCTCAAAGATCCTGACAACATGGAAGAAGGAGATCTGAGTTGTATGGATTACAGGAGAGCAGGAAGAGGAGTTTGGTGGCAGTGATATTTTGGGGGTGATCCAGCTAACTGTGAGACAAGATTGATTGATGCATTCCCGTGAGGATCTAGAGGCAGAGCAGTACAAAGCAGTGATATCACAGCAGCCTAGAGCATAAAGGTTACAGGACAACATCCAGGTATCTTTTGAATCAAGAGAATTCTTTTTTCCTAAATCTATTAATGTGTAATGGAACCAACAATTAATACTAATTTTAAAATAGCAATGTCCATCTCTCTGGAAACATCACTGGTCAGTAACAGGTTTTAGATTAGGGTTCAGCAGAATAACAGTCTTTTGTAAGAACAGTGATGTTCTGGAGTAAAAGAGAGAGGAAAGAACGAGTGTTGATGCCAGCAGACCAAGAGAGCCATTTCCTTTATTGAATGGAGTCTGTGGAAGGAGGAAATACAGTGCTATTATTACCCTAATAATTAAATATCTCTGTGCTTCTGTGGATAAAAATGAATCTCTGTAACGCATCCCCTCAAAAAAGTGCCTGAAAACCATTAGTGGAAATCCTCAGGAAACCTAGAGCCAGAGCAATACTCTTGAAATGCTCTACCAAAAAGCCACATGAGGCCTCTAAACTTGTCACCTGTAGGTTCAGCAGAGATCTGAAAAACTTTGCTTTTTCATTCCAAGTCGTTTACAAGTATTTGAAGAGGGCTCAAATAAGAAATCCGAATTAATTAAAGACATGTCTTTGCTGCAAAATACAGCACCTGAAGGCATGTAGAAATAAACACTGCCATTACTCATGTGGTGCAGTGGGCTGGCCTGGTCTGAGGTTTTTTCTTTGCAGTGGCTGAGGGAAGTCTGGTCTTCCTTTATTGCTCCAGTGGTGGGACTGTGGAAAGCCATTGGGCACTACCTGCATCTGAGTGCTTTAGCTTGCACCAGTGCCATGGAGCAGACACCAGAGGGACAGCAGGACACAGGTCACAGTCCCTCCTGCTCCCAGCTATGTCAACAGCTGGCACCAGCCCTGATTCTGGGTGTCCATGAGAAGATGGGGAAAACTCAAGCAAAATCCTTATCTAACTGTGACGAATTCAAAAGCAGTTTCTGGCAATCAAGCCTATTTCAACTCCTGCTCCCACACCATAACCCACATGACACCCAGTGTACCGATGGGACAATGAACTACAGTCCTTAGGAAAGAAAACCAAGCCTACATTTAATCAGAGACACATGACATGTTAATGGATAACTGCAGATTAATTGAAACCATTGCTGCAATGAAGTAGGAGCTTAGAAGGCAATATCATAGAAATGGTTTAGAGCTACTTGTGCTGATTAGGCATCAAAGATCTTAAGCAATGTTGCATATATTGAATATTCTGTTCTTCGGATAAATTGTTTGATGGGCACTTTAGAAAAGTTAGCTGAGCTCAGCAGACAGAAAATTGGCATGGAGACCATGCCAATATAGATCTGCCACTGTTTGGAATATAAAGGAATAAAACCTCTGTTTGTAATCTGCTGCATGAGAACAAAGCAAAAAATCTCTCTAAATAAGAAAACAGTTTTAAAAACCAAATTTTTTCATGTTGTTCTATGTCTCTGATGTAGCAAGTCTGCACCAAATGACCTATGAAATTTAATGTGGGGGAGAATCCTTCCCAAAGAATTAGCTGCACAAGTAGATGAAGCCTAATATGAGGAGGAAAGGAAAACAAACAGCTTTCAAAGCTGGGTATTTTATTACATATTTAGCTGGCTATATATTAAAAGAATCGTATGAAAGAAGAATAATGTTCCTGTTTACATTCATATGTTCCTTATAACTCAGCTATGTCAGACAAATCCTCTACCATGTCTGTTATGTCAGACAAATCATTACGGATCTGTGCCTGTCCAATGGATGTGCATCAATGTGGTCCCTCAAAGTTCCCTGCCAAATCTCTGGGTGCCTATACCCAGACCTACGGGGAAACTTTTAAAGAGCTCTGTTTTCACATCCCTGTGGCTGATGTGGATCATGAGGTAAGCAGCAGTTTGGTCCATGTGTGCCCTTGCAAAGAGCATCCTGCACCCCAGTCTTAGTGTTGTGTTTGCTGAGCGCTCACACACACAGCTTGAGGGGAAAGCCACCACCTAACCCTAAAATATTCAACATGAGATATACCTGCAAACCAATTTCACCCAAAGTACTGAGAAACAACCTTAAGAGTCCCATTTGAAGCCTATAAACTCCATTATGCTCTGTAACGGAGATGCGATCTTCCAGGAAACACTGGATTTGCCATTGGAATGCTGGATTTTCTTTAGAATTTATCATCATTCTTATTCTGAATGTATTTTAGGCGAAGTTGTCGGAAAGAAGCACAGGACCTTCCTGGATACCATTTTCTGGGTAAAACACACCTCTCCTACCATGGAAAGAGTTAATAAAACCCTGACCTAGTTGAAAAGGTCTGAAACAGAAGATTGAGGAAGATGTTCAGGCCCTACCTCTCCACCACTGAGGAAAAAGAGATGAAAGATCAAAAAAAGGGTGGGAGAGAGATTTGTCTCCCTGCCAATGCATTTTGGCAGCTCCATAAAGTTGGGATGCCCATATAACTGCTCTTTAATTACTCTGCTTGCCATCCAGCCCAAACTGCCTTTGGAGTGTCTGGGGATTAGCAGCATTTGCGATTGTTACTAAGCTGCTTAGAAAATCTAAACTTTCATGTGTCAGAAAGTTGGGGTTTCACACTGATATTTTTTATTCTTTCTTTTGCTGTGCATTGCAGAAGGAGTCTGATTGTCTCCCAAAGAAGTCATTAATCTTTTGTTTAGAAGTGTTTGCTATTGCTATGTTTCTCTTTTTGCTTCAAGTGCTTTTCCCTCCAAACTTTTTCAGGTTTTGGCACTTCTTACCTGAAAATGCATTTACTTGCTGTAAACTGAAGAAACAGTCATGGGTTTTGACTTTCCAACTACAATTGTCCTTTAATTTGCTATTTTACCTTCTAATGTAGATATTAAAATATTTTCCTGAGCAGCTCAGCAATAACTCAGTGGTCTTTTAAAGCTGTACATTGCAGCTGGAAACCAGTTACAAAAATCAAATTACAGTTCAAAGCCAAGCTACGCTGAAGAAACTTGTGCTGCAGTCTGGAGTAGCAGCATATATTTATAAACTAGGTTTACACATGAAATTGCACACTCTGTATATAAATATTGGTGTTAAAAACTCCGAAGAATGGCATTTCAGGGACACATGTGCCTGTGCCAGTCACAGGTAGTTCAGCTGTATCACTCATGTGTTGCCTCTGAAAGAGAACTTAAATATCCATATCCATACAGGCACAGGAAATTTCCAGAGGGTGCAGAGTATTTCTTACTGTAAGTAAAGCCATTGAAGCCATTGGGATTGGTCATGTGAATAATGACTACAGGGATTACAATCCATGGGACCACCATGAATTGCAAAAACTGAACAGAAGATTCCAGCTTTCTCTAGCAAAAAATTGCACCTCCTGACTTGATGGTAAATCCTGAAGGCTTTCTAAAATGAATTAATCACTACCAAGAAAACACATTAAGAGGAAAATTAATATTAACTGACTCACCTTAGGCTCATGGAATGGTTTGGGTCAGAAGGGACCTTAAAGCTTTTGTCCTTCTGATGCCTTAGGATTTAGCTTTTATATTTTCCGGATCCTGTACTGCTTTAGTGTGTAACTCTAAAACTCCATATAGA
This sequence comes from Monarcha castaneiventris obscurior, assembly GCA_026261815.1. Taxonomy (NCBI): domain Eukaryota; kingdom Metazoa; phylum Chordata; class Aves; order Passeriformes; family Monarchidae; genus Monarcha; species Monarcha castaneiventris. The sequence continues at coordinate 6,043,737 of JAMPIT010000862.1, forward strand.
CTGTTAGCTACTGTTCTGCCATCCTGGTCAGAGAAAACAAATCCTCTCTAAGCCTCTCAGGCCTCGAAATATGTAAACTAAGCCTCTGAAAGGGGGAACAAAACTTGGGGTAAATGACTTCATTACCTGTAATTGTAATTGGAAAATTGACCCTGATAAGCAAATGGACCAAACTTATAAAAGTGAGAAACTCGTGACCCAGCGTCCATTTTGAGTGTAGCCCTAGGGCTCTGGCTGCCCATAGTGTACCTTATTGAAGGCCCTTCAATAAATACCCGCTTTTATTCTCTTAATTTTGTCTAGCCTCTGTTTTTAGGTAGCCCCACAAAGGCATTACTTCCAAACCCCCTGCCATGGGCAGGGACACCTTCCACTAGACCCACTACTGCTCAATGCCCCATCCAGCCTGGCCTTGAGCACTTCCAGGGATGAACTCCATATTAGAATCCCACATTAGTTCATACTAATTGAATTGGATTTGTTGCAGAAAGGTTATGGACGGTGTCAGCTTTACACCATTACAGGCAAAGCATGTCTCCTGCATGTTTTTTGTTCCAAAGCCCTTTACAGTGACCTAAGATGTTGGATCTACAGCTCATTTTTTTTCCCTGTGTCAAGTCCAAGGAGACATTGATATTCCTATGTATTCATTTGTTCCCACGGGATACTGATATGTGATCTCTTTGGGTATTCCAATTTGCAGTCCAAAACCACAAAAATAGTTTGGCAGCTAAAATTAATGACTCTCTCTGCTTTGGCAAGGTACTTAAACACATGCTCACCTTCAAGTGCACGAGTCCCCCATTAATGCAATCGTTATTCATTTCATGAAATGAAGCAACTGCTAGCCTGGCACTTACATGCTTTTGTGTAATGTTTTGAAACACACATTCAGTAAATAAGTAATTGTATTTTTTTTCATGAGTTGTGCAAAGCTGGCCTGAAGCTCTGTGTGTTCACTCTGTAAAAGGTTTGTATAGCCATTTCCACTAATTCTTAAATTTATATCAGTGTGTAGTGACGCACACAGCTCTGTTAAATCTAAAAATATATTGTCTGTTTTCACACAACCTGCAAGACTATAACAGTTTAAAATCCCTGAAGAAAACTAATCAGACATAGTTTAACTGAAATCTCAGTCCACTAGAGCATCTCCAGTCTTGATACCACCTTGAAGTGAGGAAGGTCACACAGGCCTTTCTGTAAGGTACTTAGGGCACTCCGTCATTATCTCCATAAAAAGGATATCACAGTTTACAGTGTTGAAACCAAAGCTGGTAAACACAACTTCGATGCCGTGGAGATGTAATGGACTTGCACTCAAATCAAAGTGCTGTCCCTCCATGCCATTTGTTTTCCCACTGAGGAAAAAAAGCCTCTGAGGAAGCAATGATTGTGAGGGTGTTCACAAAAATGCAACAAAGTGTGATGGAGTGTTTTATTTTTAATTTAGAAGACTAATTCTGAGTAAAAGAGAGTGGGTTATGTCAGTGTACGATCTGTATGTGTGGTATTCAAATCATGAAGAAATCTGCCTTCCAAGGAAGCCCAACATCTCTGAAATCCTTCAGTACTGTATCCATATGCATCTCTAGGAAATTCTGTAGTCAGTCCAAATCCCAAGTGTTAAGAAGGAAAAGTTTCTAAGAAGTCAAAAGACCGGGGGGAAATCTCACATTTAATTTACACACTACGCACTGTTTGGTAAATAGCAGCTATTGTTTAGAGTAGAATGCAGTCACCATTCATTATATTTTGACTCTACATTCTTCATCGGGAATTCAGGAAGTGGTTCAGACTAAAATATTCCCTTATGTTATTTGACCTGTAAAAACTTGGAGACAAGCCAGATTCTGCAGTCCTTAAACAGACAACACTCCCATTGACTGTGGGATTGGACCTTAAAGTTGACTGGGCTGTAGCCCTGTGCTGCTCAGCTCAGTGCAGTCACTTGGGGCAAGGGGTGGTGGCCGTAACACACTGAAAATGAGACCACTGGATTTGTTTGGAGCTGTTATCCGTCTGTCTAGAGAAACAGTGGGAATTAGCACTGTGCTCAGTGCACAGCCTGCACAGTGTCTTAGAAACAGAACTAAACATCGTACAGAGCTAAACAGAACTAAACACCTCATGGAATTATTACTTCAATTATTGTTCCATCCTGCTGCTTCTTCTGACAGAATAGCATTACTGAGTTGAAGGCAAACCGTAGCTTTTCAATGGATTCCTTGACAGAGCACACCCGGAACAAGATTCTCAGTGTTAGGTTCAGTCCTGTTTATTTAAAGCAGAAGTAGGTATCCAAACACCCTGTGAGTCTGGGTTTCACCATCTTGTATTTTTGAGCGCTAATGCATTTGAAAATCAAGATAAAGTCCCAGAAAAAAGGAGACAATTCTGCTTATGGTTTCATTTCCCCATTAAGATTCCATTTCAAATTCTTGTTAAATTTAGGATCACAGAATGGTTTAGGCTGGAAGGGACCTTAAAGATCATCTGGTTACAATCCCTCTGCTGTGGGCAGGACACCTTCCATTAGACCAAGCAATGGTTGCTCAAAGCCCCACCCAGCCTGGCCTTGAGCACTTCCAGGGATGGAGCAGCCACAGCTTGTCTGGGCAACTTGTGTCAGTGCTTCACTCCCCTCAGAGTTAAGCATTTCTTCCTAACATCTCCTCCAAACTTACTCTCAGGTTGTCCCTTGTCACACAGCTTCCCTCCTGTCCTGTCACTCTGGTTCCTGAAGCATCCTTCTCCAGCTTCCTTGTAGGACCCCTTCAGATACTGGAAGGCTGCTATGAGGTCCTGACACAACCTTCTCTTCTCCAGAAGAAGAAGGGAACTAAGTTTAAATCTCATCACAAGACTGGACGGAGGTGGGCAGAAGTATTGCCCTGGGATCATATCCCAGCTGTCATCAGCCTATAGCTTATCCCGCTCTGAAAACACTTGAACACATAGAAAGGGTTAAAATCAAGTAGGATTGTGCCATAACCTGCAAGGGAGCAATTCCTGTTGGCCACTCCTTCACACTCACCTTTGCTTCTCTTACTAATGTTCTTGGTTAAGCGATGCTGAACTTATCAGAAAGCTACAAGACAGACATCACACCATTCTTTCACTAAGGATCCTGATCTTGCAGGCTTTTCCACCTGAACACCCCAGCTGACAGCAAAACATGGCTCATCAATGCTACACTGCAAAATACACCCTCAGCAATGACCCTCACAGCATGCACTCTATATCCTAGGAACAGAATTAAAGCTCGCTTTGCACCTGTGCAAGAGGGAAGATAATTTATCATTACGGATTTCATTGTTAAGGAAGGGGCTGGCACTCCTGGAACGCTTTGAAAACACCCCTTTGAAAGTATGAACAAACAATTGAGTGTTTTGTTCAAATCAGTGCCTGATATTTTTAGGCTGCTGCACTTGGTGTTTAGCATTTATCTTTAGAATTAAACCTATCAGATAGGAAATGCTTAGTTTGGCAGAGGCAGGAGGATTACTCAGTGTTAGCTCACTGGTTACATTTCCACAGGCTTTAAGACAATCTTCTTTTTTAGACTTCATTTTTTTTTTTGATAGCAAGTTAATGCATAAAGGTTGCTTCAACATTATTCTACACAGTGGAACCAGGTGACTCTTGGTGTAGCCTTTTTCCTTGGCAACTCCTCTCACTTGTGTCAGGAGCACTCCTTGTTCCATGAGGACGTTTGCCCTATAGCACCCTGTGTGTGACTCAGAGCACATTCCCTCCTGGAAAAGAAAAGAAAAATGGAGTTCTCTTCCGTGGTATCAGCAGCAAGTTTTGCAAGAGGCAGGTTTTATTTCCCCTCCCACACCCTTTTTTGTTTTTGGGGGTTTTTTTTGTTTTTTTTTTATATTGAGATTTGAATGATCTTGTGGAATTCTGTAAATACTTTATTACATATTTTATAGGTGGAGTATTTTATATCTCGCAGTCTTTTTGGAAGTGCAGCCATTGAGTTCAGTTTCTCCTGCCCCATGGTTGAGCTGTAACTGCTTCCATCTGTCTAAACCTATGTGCAGTTCACTAATTGTTGACCCCTTAGGTAGGACTTGCTGTTTCTATGGGTTTATTGTTAATCATTAGATTCAGGAAAAATAAACCTCTTTGACACTACCAATAAGGGGTTCCAAGAATGAAGAGAAAAATTCCTCCTGCTTTAATTGCTCTATGCGTTTTTAAAACTCATTCCTTCAGCAATTTAGGAGAAAATGCTTATGGATAGGAGTGGTTCACAGAAATGTATATCTAAAGAACTCACAGGAAAATTGGATTAAACTACTACTACTGCAAACAATTCTAAGGTGAATTTTTCAGCAAAATAGTGCTGAAAAATTTGTCTGAAAACACTCTTTGCCTGCAAATTTAATTCATATTTATCTGCATAGATTTCTCACAGTCATACACTCAGAGAATAAGCCATATCCTTTCAGTAACAAACTGTATTTTCTATCATCCTCCAATTACACCTCTTCAGGTTTTTTTGAAAAATCATGTAAAACCCGACTCTCCATGGTGGATGTCTCATATGACAAAGGCAAGAAATCTGGTGTAAGTGGCTGATAGACTGTGTCACAACTATGAAAGGCTTCACACAATTTAAAAAACAAGTAATGTTTTCTTAAAAAGAAATTACAGAGTACATGTGACTTGTTATTTTTCAAGATGTTTTTATAATCTACCATTATTGCTGCATTGCTAGATATTGGATATTTCTTTTTCACCCCAAGATAAATAGCACACAGTTCTCTCTGATTCTTTACATTCATCACATACTACATCAAAATACATCTGTGTTCCAGCAAAACCTGTGGACAACTGGGGATAAATATTTCCCTTTTAAAAAATATTTTTTCAAAATGTTTATTTTGAGAATTACCACTTTTCATCTCATTATTTAAGCCAAGAATTATGACGAAAAGAATGTTTTTCAGTAGCCTAAATTAAAAATACTTGTTCTTTTTTTATTTTTTAGCCTGAGAAGTAACTCATATTTTGAAAACAAATTTGCAAAGCAAACAGTCCAAAACCACAAAACTTAACATATGGAGAGATCTGGGGGGTTGTGAGTGTGGGGTATGTTGTTTGCTTTGTTTCTTTTCAGATTTTAGTCTTCTAAAAACTGAAAAAGGAATTTTTCAGCAAGTTGAATGAAATTATACTCACTCGTTATCAGAACGTGCTAGGGTCCTAACCAAGGACCAAGAAGATCATTGCTCAATGCCTGATTATCTTCCAGGAAAGGTCGTTAATTCCAATTATGAAATAAGACTGTAAAATAAACAAACTTTTTTATGCCTCTTTTCAGAAAGTTGAAACATCCATCACCCCTCGGTTACATTCTGTCCCATCGCTGGAAGTGCTCAAGGCCAGGCTGGATGGAGCCCTGAGCAACCTGCTCTAGTGAAAGGTGTCCCTGCCCATGGCAGGGGGGTTGGAACTGGATGATCTTTAAGGTCCCCTCCAATCCAAGCCATTTTGTGTTTTTATTATTCTCAGCATGAATACAAAAGATAAAACATGGAAAGAGCAAACATGGTGCAGATGTGTCCCACCAGTGTGTCCCTTTTCCCTGGGAATGGCACAGAGGGCAAACGGTACAAACCAAACACCAGACACAAGCTGGAGAGTAGCAGACCTCAAAGGGGGAGAAAAAAACCCACAACAAAATACCAGCAAAGGATGATCTTGAAAATGAAAGAAGTGACAAATGTCTACATTCTTCCCCCAGGGTGACTGGTCCTCAGCTTTACAGCATGAGAGGAGCTGGACTCCAGGGTAGAGCCCAGCTGAAGCAAGAGTTGGGTTCTGCCATATGTAACATGGGTTAAACTAATCTAGAGAGTGATCTGACGAGTATTACTGAGATTAAGAACTTGTGTAGGAAGACTGAACTTGAAGAAAACCTCTTCAAGACAAGACATAGTTGGTTTTACCTCAGTTGGAGTTTCGCTCTCTCTCATCAGGTTTAGGCTTTGCATAGCAGCTGCTTAGAAACCTGAGCTGTGCAAGAATATATGAATTTTATCCTTATCAAGTAATGTATAGGCGTTATCTGACACTCACAGAAGGAATTGATAGCAAAATTCACCTTGAGCTATGTTTTCAGTTCTCAGCTACCCCTCTGCACATGATGAATTGAACTACTGTATATGTGTGTATGGTGTGAATAAGAGAATCAGCTGGCTTTGGCATGTAGGCAGAATATTATTTATAAAGTGTACACTCACATACACATTCTGAGCTCAAAATAACAGAGAAAAACTTTGTTCCCTCTAAAAAGTCCGTGCCACTCCTCTGTTCTGTAATTTCACCTAGCATTTTTGTAACAATTTTAAACTGCTTATTTCTAATAACCAGGGGAAGGTTCAGTGGAACTCCAACTAGGTGTTTGATGTCCAACTCTTGGAGCTAATTTTAAATTTTCCATCTCTGCTGAGGATCATTTTTTCACATAAAATAGATCACCAGACTCATTAGTGACCTGGGAACAGAATTAAAGGGCAGTGACAGGTACAGCTGAGTATGTAACCACAAATTAATTTCTTCATGTGAATTACAATCATTATGTTTGCAAATGGATTCATTTTCAATGGAAAAAAATCTGTTCTCATGAGAGAAAAATTCTGCTTCTATGAGATAATTACAGTTTTGGCCTTTCTCTTTTATGGAATTCCCTTTAAAGGCTGCTGATTATACCATGAAGAGCAGCAGCTGGTGAGTATCTCATTTGATTAACAATTCAAGCAAAATTTACATAAAAACTTAGCACACAGGATCACAATTTCCAGAAGATGGCTGGAGTCCTGCCTGCTGTGTCTGCAGTGTGACTGATTTCAGTGCAAGTCCTTGCTCTGATGTGTCTGTAGATTGTACAGGGCCAGCATTCCCAAACTGATTTAGTGGATATTACTACTCAATTCTAACTGTCTACAAACAAAGTAATTAGAGATTCATTTGCATATTTGAATTGCCTTAGAGTTTTTGTTTGGTGTTTTTTGGAGATATGTGCGGTTATGTTCCCCATGCTTGCTACAGAAATTTATCAGTGATGTTTGCAAGAGGATAGGGAAGAAAATGCAAAGCCAAGATGACAATAAATATGGGGATTTACTATTTTATGTGTGGCCTTCCAGCACAAAGCAGCCAACTTATAAATAAGACATTTTTTGTTGCAAGGTGTGTGAAAGGATTCCAATGTTTTCATCACAACAGTCTGAAAATCTGATTTACACTATCGGGAGAAGACTTTTGAAGCCACCTACATACAAATGCAAAGAAATGGGAAAAAAAAGAAAGAAAAGCCACAGCCTTTGGTTTTCACCTGCAAGTGAAATCAGTGATTGGTTCCAGCTTCAAACCTGAGTTGGGCAAATAAACCCCCTCAGTTCTGTCCTGTTTCCCTGCTCAGCTCATCCTGCTGGAAAGTTCTGTGGTCCTGTTTCCCCTACAGCAGCATCATGCCCACAGGAAGGTGGAAAATGCCATCTAGGGTGCTCCCACAGGCAGATGACATGGATTCAATTCAAATCACTGGAGCTTTAGGATCAAGCCTTTCAGGTGCCTTTTCAGGGACACCATGTGCCCCATTCCTATCTGAAGCATCATCTTCAACACATTTCTATCCTTTTTGTCCTTTTTACTTCACTTCATAGACTTCTGAGAAGCTTGCTATGTTCTGTCCTTGGGTTTATCACAGACCCTGGCAACTTCACCGACTCTGTCTTCCCTCTGTGCTTACAAGTGGGACTCAATTTGCCAGCGCCTGTTGAACACAAAGAGTCCCTTCAAAGGTTTTGTGTGAGGGCTGTTGTCACTGCACCACCAGCTCAAGGCTTGATCTTATCCCTCTGAATTGTACTGACAGCAGGATTGGGCCCCAGATGAGATAGTGTCTCTGACTCGAGTCAGACTGTACTGTTAAAATTCCCACTACTAAAATGCAGCCTTTCTATTTCTTTGTACACAGTCCTCAGGACTTCTCAATAGCAGCAGGCAAGAGAATTCCAATGATGCCAGAGGGATCTTTACTTGTCTGAAGCAGAAGAGAATCCATGGGAATTCTCAGAAGCTTTTTATCTCTTGCTCCCTGCAATTATTTTCTATGCTAGAAGCATAATTGAGGAGGAAAAAAGCAGATGACATCAGCTACCAAGTAGAAAAATATCAAGAAGAAATGACACACTGTGGAACAGAAAGATACTTCACTGCAGCAGGCACTAGCCTGGGATCAGAGAGCAGCACTTGCTTCCAAGGTTGGACATAGATTTCCCACACAACCTTAAAGAAATCATATCTCTCTTGTAATTCTTCATTACTCCATAGGAAGTCTCTAGGATAAAGCTCAAGGCTCACTCAGAGGTGTTCACAGAGGACAGCAGTGAAGGCTCTGTAAATACCTACAGAGTTACAAAGCAAAAACCACGTGAGAGAAAGATGTAGGAAAACATAAGCACTCAGGAATAATTATTCCTTTAGAAGTAAAAGAAAGGACAGATTGCTTGGCTGGAGATGTAGGGCCCACCTGCACTCTCCTTGAAAAGCCACTGCTGTAGAAGAGTGCACTTCAATTATCAGGCTGTCACAAAACCCCCTCAGTTTTCCTTTATTCTGAAGGGATGCATTAAAAACAAACATAACCCCCTTTTAAGTGCATTAGGAAAAATGGGTCAAGTGGGACCATGTGCACCTACAGCAGGGATTTCCCCACTCTCATTTAAAGCCCCCTGACAGCCTTAATTTAGGCAGAAAACCAGAAAGTAAATTATTTTCTTCCTTCCCTGCTGCCCTCCAAAGGCCGGATAAAACAAACTGCTTCCTATCACCAGCAGCTTATTTGAAAACCTGGGAAGGCAAACTGCAGCCAAGGTGCTCATGGCCAAGGTCCTACCAGGAGATTCCAAGGACACAGCAGACTCTTCTCCCAGTCCCTTTTCCATAGGCACTGTGAATTCACCACCACCAATCTCCAAGTCTGAATTCATGGATACTCTGGTTGTTTTCTGGCTGATTGGGGTGGAATCCTGCCTTTGGGTTAGACAGGGCAATTCCTTAATGTGCCAGGCATCCCACTGGGATGGTCTGCTGCAGCTCAACATTTTATTGTAGGCAATGATGAAAAATTAGGAGTTTTGGCACATGAGCAACCCCAAAAAGAAGGGCAAGTGCTGGTTTGTGACCCAGGGTTTTCTACTCTTAGTTTATAGATGTTCTTTCTTTGTTTCTTACATGAGTCTGAGAAAGCTGGGCCCCCACAAGTGCATTTTACACTACTTCCTTCAGGTCATAGCAACTTCCCATAAAATATTTTTGATTTAATAAACCATCTTGCTTTATACATTAAAATTCCTCCACCTACAGTTAATGAGACTGTGACAATTAACCAAAACCACAGAGACCCTAATAAACCATAATAGAAAGGATTTAGAATTTCTTATTTCAACAATGTAGAAAAGCCAAGGATACCTTTTCTAGTGGGCACCCTAGGAGAAGCTTTGAAAGGGCCACAAAATGCTCTTTAATTGGATATTAAATTTGATTATTCAAAAATTCCCAACACAAAAAGAAAAAGGAACGGAGCACAGAATATACACATAAACTCATTAGATAAGCAAATGCCAACATGACGAATTTCTGTCTGGATCCAAAGCGAGGACCAAACTCAGAGTGCAGCACCCAGTAGCTCTGATGGAGACCTCGTGGGAAAGACTACCAAAATTTATATATATATATATATATATATATAATGCTGGGTAATTATTGCTAGCAGTTCCTAGGACACTGAGCCTGCAGCTCACAGAGACACAGAGTTCTGGCTGTCCTAGGCACGAGTTAAAAGAGAAGATTTCCAACAGTGTTCCTGGTAAGACACTGAGAAAGATGAACACAGGGCTGTGCATTCACAGACCATTTAGTTAACATAGTCTTCATATTTATTCCCAAGACAACTGCTCTGCAGGGGCAAGATTTTGTTCTTTGAATTCTATGCATTATTAGGAAGCCATAATTTTAGAATTCCAAAGATAAAAGGTAGGATTTTGCTGAGGAGGAGGGAAAGGTAGATATAAATACCATGGCTCCAAAAATTCCCAGGCATAAATCGTGTAATTTAAATCTCCTAAATCTGGGAGTGAAGCCACAATTTATGTTTACAGCTGTTGTTCAGAGTGGAAAAATCATTTGGCCCGGGATTGAACAGCATCTTATATCTTTAGTCTTGCCTAAAATTTATTATTCATGGACCATGGTTCTTTCCTTTAAGAGCACTTGGCTAGAAAGCTCTGCATTTCATGCATCAATCTCAGCCAGATTAGCAAAGAAAACACTTAGCATTAAAACAATGCCGATCTGTTTGCATACAGAATGATGAAAAAGAAACTCTCCAAATGAATAAACGCATGTGTCAGTTAAGCTGCTCGGGTTAATGTGATATTCCTTCATCTTCCTTGCTTAAAAAATCAGAAGAAAATTTTGTATGATTCATACAGAAAACCTGGAGGGAAACTACAACACATCCTAAGACTTTGTGTTTTCTTCCCCGCCCTTGTTGGGCTGTAGTGAACAGCTGCTCATTGTCTAAAATAGCAACTCCCTTTTCAGTCTTTTTCACGTCAAAAGGAAGGCATCTTATCCGTCCAGTTTTCTGAGCCTAGTAAGGTGTAAGCACCCATTTCCTAGTGGGAGCCTTCACACATTTCAGCTCTGCGAACCCTGGCATCCAAAGGCTAGAAAAACATCTCCACATGATTTTCTCTCTCACCTCCTTTATCAAATATCACCCTGCCTGTAACACACCTTTCCCTTTCAGCTCACCAACCTTCACTTGCTGCTGTCCTTCAGGCCTCTGAGCCAGAGCTGCTGATGCAAAGGGTGGAGATGGCATTTGTTTTGTGATACCTTATCAGTGGGCTGATACTGATGTCTCACAAAAAAGTTTCTCAATGGCAAGATAACTTGGCAGCTTTCTCGTGGTTGCCACCACTTCACATCAGTTCTTGGTCCAGTGTTGCACAAGTACTTCCCAACCCTTTTCATTTTAATCCCACTGCAGAGTTCTTCCAGGACATTTTGTGTTTTCCACCCCTGAAGCTGCAGAATCTCCACAGCTGAGTACACTGCTCCAGCTCCTCTACCTCAGCTGGAGAAAAAGTGCTATTCAAAATACAACTTAATCTTTTATTTATGGGTTTATGTATTTCAAAAGGAGATTTTTTTTTTTAAACCTGTCAAATTTTAAATCCAAATGGCTCTCTTGGTTTCAAGCCAAGACCTTTTTGTGATAAAGTAGGGCAAGGAAACTTCTGTAAAAGTGGAAGTGTCTAAAAAGAATTCAGCAGTGGGTCTTGGTGATAAGAGAGGGTTGATGGGCAGTGACTGCACCAAACTCCTAAAGGAAAATAATTGAAGCTAGCATTTTCACCACTACAAAAAATCGTTTTTTTTTTTTTTGAGAAGGAACTTTCTTGAAAAATATAAAGTGGAAGAATATAAGTTGGATTTTTTGTTTAGTTTTAATTTAAACCCAAAAATCTCTTTGTTGAAATGAGCAGACATTCTGTATTTATAGCAGTGCTACTCAAAAGAGAAGAAAATACTCAAATACCCCTGAAATTTTAATACAAAGATGTGCTTTACACTCAAACTGTTGCAAAGCACATGCTAAAATATTCGTTCATCTAATTAGGGGCCAAATCCAGGCAAAAGCTTTACTGCCCCACATGAATTCTCCCACTGAGTGTGTGGATACCATTCCCAGCAGCCCCAGTTATTACAAGCCAGATTCCAGCCGTCTTTCCCACACTGCTCATGCTAACACATGGGTAATCTGTTGATTTAAACAGGAATCCTTGGAGACTCTGGTGCTACTTGACCTACATGGACCTGCCACCACAATGGTTCACTTGGAAAGGTAAGAACTTCCCAAATTCCCACCCTGTGCCTGCTGGGCCAGACTCTGCCACCCTCAGACCAGTTTTAATACCCTCATTATAATGCCAACAATGCTTCCCCTAAGAAGTGAGGTGGGATGCTCATCACAGGAATCTGAATAACAGCCTCAGGTCAATCTAAACTTCTGCGATTCCAGAGCTTGGGAAAACTGTACAAGCACCACCAAAAATCCAGCTTGTACACTGACAACTGATGACAACATTTTATCTCTTGACCAAAGTGCCAGTATAGACTAAATATACCCAAACACTTACATTTCTGGGTTTACACTGAATTACAGGCAGCTAAAGATATTTAATAATTAAAGTAGATTAAAACTGCAAGGCTTTAATTATTCAGTGCAGCCATCCCTGTGGCAACTTTCACAATAGATAATAGTGCACTTTTCACACAGTTCCCTTGAGTGAACTCCTGCTCTTTGCAGATGCCCAGGTTTTTACTTTGTTTTCTTTTGATTTGGATTCTTTGCTTTTGCCATGGAATTCCGGGTTTCTTCTATGTGATAGAAGAAGCTCATGTTCTTCTCTAATGTTCTGATAGATCTGCACTGGCTGCAGGCCACGGCAAAGAGCCACAAAGCAAATTTGCACCAAATCATAGAAAGCATGAGGCCAAAAATCCTTACAGATCACCCTTCATTACGATACACTCTGCAAAGTTTATTTTTTTTTTCTGTTCAGCTGCATCCTCTATGTTGCATGCTAAAGTCCATTTATGTAAATTTTTTAATCTAACAGGCTTCCCATCATAAGGTTTTCCATCAAAAGGTCTTTCGTCTTTTATAAAAATGAAGATTTTCCTTTCATTGCCTCTAACGATTCCATGACTTACCCTAATTGTAGATTTTGCTTCAGTCAAACTTCTTCAAGGCAAATTTACAAAAGTTTTAATTAATATGAAATTAACTTAAAAACTACTGAGGGGATATTTCCCCCACTGTTGGTTTTATTCAGTACATATGTAACAATTCCTTCTTCCCTCTGGATTTGTTTTTTCCTACAGATATTCAGCAGGATTTTGCAAGAGAGAGCAAGGAGAAAAGCTATGAACTATAAATTCATCCCTGTATTTTTAATTCTGAAAATCTTACATAAAGCAGGTCCTGGAACAGCATCCCACCCCCAGGCACCTCTCATTTGCCCAGTGAGCCCCTTACTCAGCAAATCACTGTAGGTTTCAGTGACCTTGGTAATATTTTAAGGGTCATATTTTCCCATGGATGGATTGTTCTGAAACAGTTTCTCCAGTGTGTCAGGCACACTGGCTGTTCTCTGGCATCAGGCATGCATATCCTCTTGGCTTCTTTTTTCTCTTAAACAAACATATTTATTGTGTCTACCACCAGAGAAATCTCCCCTCCCTGAATTTCAGCATTTTACCATTTCTCCCTTTTTCCCTTTCCTCATTCTAACTAGAAAGGTGTTAATAAGCTACACCACTTCCGTATTCTTGTAGAAATCCCCTTCTCATTCTTCTAGGTGGGACTGTAACAGAACAAGTAGAATATCTTTCACTTTTCAAACAGCAGCCCAGGGGTGCAATGGACATAGAACCAAGTCATCGTTAATCCCAATATTTATACTTAATTTAGAGGGAAACAACCAAACTCAAAACAGAAGGGACTTTTCCTTTCTCACCTCAAAAGTATGTAGAGAAACCTTTAGTAGTGAATCCAGAAGGAATCCCAAATTCTGATGAAAAGTTCAAGCCTCAAACAAATCTATAGATCATCTAGGACATAGAGAAACCCTGCTCCATGGAAAAGACTGAACCTGAAGGGGTTTCAAATGGGGAAGAATTTCCTCTAGAATTAGATTTTGTGTAGCTTATTATCAAGCAATCATCATCATCATCATCATCATCATCATCATCATCATCATCATTTGCACTGTGGAATGGGTCCAAGTGTGCAAGGAAAAAAGCAATTTGCTAACAAAACCTTACACCAATTAACTTAGGTAAAAGCAATAACTATGAGAGCCCTATGCTAAAATAGATACAGAAAGAGGGGTAAATAATAATTCACATTAAAAACCTGTTACATGGTTTAACAAAGCTGTCAGTCACATAAATAACTTTCCCAACCAAATGTGTGTTCAAACATCTGCTTGGGGAAAATAAGAATTTACATCACCACGTTGAAAATAAATCTAAAAAGCAGCAAATTTCTAGCCCAATCTATAGTCTCATTTGCCACTTTGCTTTACACCCAGTGGGAAGAGCATCAACCCACATTTACAAAGGAATTCTAGTGAGCATATCCAGAGCCTACATTTCTTTGCACAGTTTTTGTGAAAACACAGTATTTCCATTTTTAACATTGTTAGACATGTCAGCCATGATTTATCAAGTGTCAGAGAATTTTATTCGTGGAGGTAGCTGCAACTATCACCACATTTCCTGCAGTCAGTGCTTCTTTCAGAGCACACATGAAGAACCCCTGATGAAGGTCAAAGACTTTTTACTATTCATATTAATTGTTTCAAAGTAGCAACAACCTCAGCAAGGAGCGTTATGGAGGATTATTAATTCCCTTCTAGGAAATAATATACAGGGAGGTATCGAGAACTGAAACCTAGAAAGTGAGAATGGAAATAACTGCCCATAGAAAAACTATTACTTCAGGAAAAGACTAAATACATACAAAGAAGTATTGACCATTTTCCTTGGTTGACTTCTAAATTCAAGGGATAATGAAGTAAAAATGAAGAGAGCAATAGACTCAACATTGGGAGCGCTTTCCTGGAGTTTGTACATTTTGGTATTCCTTAGGACCAGGCGATTCAGCTAGGAAAAGATGACTTAATATGGGGTTTTTAGGACTGGTCAAGGTATTTAGAAAATCCTGCCCAGCTGTGGGGTTGTTCACTAGGTGTGAGAAGGGAGAAAAGAGGAAATTCCCATTCACTAAAAAAAAGCATGTATGAAAACCAAATGAGTAAGAAACTTGCTGACTCACTACCAAAGGGCATTGTGGAATTAATCATCCCTACTCCTTCCCCAGAGGTCAGAAAGAATTAGTTTGCTGTAATATTTTTGGAGTATTTGAAATACCTAGAAACTAAATCAGCTGAAAAACACAGACCTTGACTGGGAAAGTTTGGAAACAGTTTCTAACAGGGACCAAAATAGGCTTTTATGTACAGCTCTCAATTTACTCCCGTATTTTCTCTGTGAAGCTGTTATTTGAAAATATCTTCACTCTACATCTGTGGGGAAGCACAGTATTTGCACAACAGCAGCAAGAAGCCATCTCCACCATCTCCACTGAACCCTGCTGACTTCATCTTTTCAGGGCTACGAAGCAGGTACCCTCTCATGCTGACCTTCCTCCATGCCCAAAACTTTGGTAAAAAAATTTCAGTAGAGCAGTAAGTACAAGAGAAACTCAAGAAGGAAAGGAAGAGAAAATAATAGATGTTTTGCAACACTAGTCAGAAAAAAAGTCGCTTCAAACTCCAGATCTGCCTTCCTGCCTCAAATTGTGTTTCTAATTTACCAGAACACATGTGCTCTCAAGTACAAGTGTGTGTGCAGCTTAATTGACTTCATGTACTTAGAGCTCAGTTCAGATATTTTGCTAGATCAATTCGTACAATAAAAATTGCAGAACTAATACCACATGTTATTTAATGCCTACTAAAACATGCTCGTGTATTTAAATGTATGTCATAACCTACATAAGACATAAGTCTACAGCATTACTCAAAGAACAAAGGTCACTAAGTTGGACAGTGAGTAGAGTGTGTTTGCAACATGCTGAAGGATGGAAAACCTCATTTATTTCTCTTCTTACCAATACCTGCCTCTGGCTGGCCCAGTTTTCTCTCATGTGTCAACATCACAAGTAAGAACTGGTCCCATTTGATAGGGTGTGGCAAAAGGGCAATTGGACTTTAACATCAAGGGCTAAACCCTCCCCTGTCACAAAGCAGAAACTTATTCTGCCAGTGGGTGTGAATTTATATAACATGGAATTTGGAACCTATTTTCATCACCATTGGATTTAGTACTCCTAAAAGAAAACTGTGATAACAATAAAATCTTCTGTACAATGTGTGGGAATGGATTCTAGTATTTGTATGTCAAGTAATGTTAATGTTTAGTACATATGTCTTCCTATTTTTACAGTCTTTTTTATGTATCAGGGTGACATTTATGAGGCCAAATTAACACAAGTTGTGGCCTTCTGATGGCATTCAGTTCCTAAAAAGCACACACTTCACTGGTGATGCTGTAGCCACACATACGGTCTCCAAAGTAAAAACAATACCCACAGAAACAAAGGGAAAACATTGAGAGGTTTGAACAATAGATATTCAAGTTCATAGCACATTAAGGTTCCTGTGACACATGGATATGAAATGGTTTGTGTTTACATCTTGGTTTTCCCTTTGAAATAATTTTTACATATGACTCTGAGGTCTGGTCCAAATCCCAGAGAACTCCCTGGGAAGATTCCCACTACCTCGCTGAGCTTTGCAGCAGGCTCTGCACATCCATATTGTTTTCCACACACACAGAGTTTGCACAAGTATGGAACTGACAAGTCCAACCAGAAATTATATAAGAGCCTGGTTGCATTTCTTAAACCTGGGACTCCGTTTCTTCAGTTTAAAAACCTGCTGATCAGTTGAGTTTGAGAGGAGGGGCTGAAGTGGATCTAAGAAGTATTAAGAGTAAGAAAGGAAACCTTAATTTTGGCTGAGCCAGTGATTCACCACAGGACCTTGTACAGGTCTTTATCTTCCTGTGCCTCCATTTTTCCATCTGTAAAATGGTCGCACACACACGGCACCACTAAAGTCAAATGATGCCTCTGACCAGCAGTTCT
Organism: Monarcha castaneiventris obscurior; assembly: GCA_026261815.1. Classification (NCBI taxonomy): domain Eukaryota; kingdom Metazoa; phylum Chordata; class Aves; order Passeriformes; family Monarchidae; genus Monarcha; species Monarcha castaneiventris. The sequence continues at coordinate 6,060,550 of JAMPIT010000862.1, forward strand.
CAAGCAAATACTGTGCCAAACAAAATAAAATAAAATATGCTATCATAAAAAGGAAAACAAATGCTGGAAAGTCAGCCCTTAATTTTTCAGTTACTCTTTCTACCTCTCCTCCTTTCAATTCATTTTGCTTGCACATAGACAGACATACATACAAAGTAAGTTATTTAGGAAATAAAGAGATCAAATCTCCTTTTCCCAGACACTTATAAAATTATGTTGCTGCAGCATTTTCTTCATGTACTTTCTTAAACACACTTCTTTACTGAGACAATCCTAGCCAGGATCCAGATCCTTTTCCCAGGCCTGAGTACAGCGGCTGGCAGAGACAGACACGTGACCAGAGTAAAAGTGGACAACTTCAAAATAAAGAAAGGTATGTTTTGAGAAAATGCAAAATGATTCAGTGACAGTTCATAGTTTTTCCTCCAGGCTAAAACCTCCCTTTTTACTTCACAAAAGCTTCAAGTAGCCTTAAGTCTTACAAAAATAAATAAAACCAAACAATACATAAGATGCCTCTTTGCACCTCTCAGATTAAGTGACCTGAGCCTCCCTTCAGGCCAATTGCACATTACTACTGGGGAATTGATTTATAAGGGACCCTCCACAGGTATCTGACAGCTGTATAAACTATGGAGATAAAGCAACAATGCATCAGCACAGACTGAAAATCATTTAAGCAGCAGAAGCTTTTAAAATAAATATCCGAAAGCTGAATTTACAATAGAATCATTCAGTTAGTCACAAAGCAGAAGTGTTCTTATTTGCTTTAGAATACCTTTGCTGCAAGAAACTAAGCCTTGGTATTCTCTTTATCCCTATTTCTTCTCAGAGTTTCAGGTCCAAAAAATAGTGTTATCAGACAGTCTAGAATTTTGCATAAGCAAGTCACTAAGCGACATAAAATCCAGCAACTGAATGTTGGAACAGAGCATAATTTTTAACATGAATCTTTCTCTCGCTGCATAAATTTGCATTATGTGAAGCTGCAGTGATCCAAGGATCACAGGAGTCAGTAGAGGGACTCTCACTAAATCTCTCATTAGGCTCTGAGAGATCACAAAAATGTGAAAGGTTACACAAGCTTTGTATGGCAGACCAAGGAGGGGAGATTTTCTAAGCTGATGGTGTTCTTTCTCCCACTGACATTAACAGAGGCCTTTACCTTCTGCAGTTACTGGGGCACTTTTTCCATCCTCACAGGAAAAATCCATACTGGAGAACTGAAAACACAGGCATGTTATTTTTCTATGCCCATACACGTCCAGCTCATATTTCTGCTTTCATGAACAGTGATCTTTAGAAATTGCAACACAGTTTTTGATTTTAAAGAAATTGTTCTAAATCAGTCTCCAAAAACACTGAGATGCTCTTCAAAGCTGTATGTGTATGCTCAAAATGTGCAGCCTGGTCTTATGCTGTATCCCCATGAATCATGAAAGCAGAGCTTATGTATGACTGCATCATGTTTTTTGACTAATCCACCCCATCCCTTTGTGGAGTTAAGTGTCTCAGCCCAGCTTGGCAGCAATAACTGCACCCTGCTCATGTGTTTCGCACACAATTACACGCATACAGGTGGCTGCGGATCTGCAGGGGAATGACATTTTTGGGACAGACCCTCAGCAGGGAGAACATCAATGTGCAGCCACTGAGGATGTACCCTAAGCTTGCTCAAGCCAATCCCACTGATCCTTGGCCTTTTACTCCCCTAGCAGTAGGATCCTTGTCAATGATGCCTGGGGAAGCCAAGAATTCCTTGTGCTAATTACAGAGGGGTAATATTTTCCAGTTGCCACGTCGGCAAGCTTCTGCTGTAAGCAAATAACATTTTAACTATATAAAACAAGGTTGATGAGGTAATATAAAACATTACAGTGGCGCCCAATAGAGTCCCCCAGGTCACTAACATGCAATTTAAAGTGTTCCAAAATAACAAACAGACTCTCTATACAATAGATTCTAATGACTCTTAAAAATGCCCTCATCACTGAGTTAATTTTAAAGAATCAGGTATTAATAGCAACTTCCTAAAGTCCTAGAAATACTTTTCTTAAATTAGCAGATTCACAGCCAAATGCAGCAGTTGATGCACTCACTTCTTTAAGATCTTTTTTCTCATTACATGATTGCAGAGGATCTAAATCCAACAACTTCTCCACAGAGGAGCAGAGATTCCAAGTCCTGCCTCGGGCTCAGCCATTGCCCAAAGAGCTCCCACCGGCAGCAATTCCCCTGCCACTGCTCAGGCGTGTTGGGACAGCAGGCGTGGAGCAGGGAACTCCTGCTCTGCATGTCCCAGCCACCTCCTGCACAGGGATCAGCCTCACGGCACACAGCCAGACCTGCTGATCTGCTGCTTGCAGCGTTTGATCCATCTGCCAAAGATTTTCCTTTTGCTCCCCACATCCACAGCTTAACCACCCAGTCTGAGAGAGGGAATTGGGCTCTTCTATATTCAGGAGAGAAAAACTGGTGTCACCAAAGGCTGCAAAGGCGGTCATCCCTCTCCAGTGACTGCAAAGAAAGCTGAAACATTTAATTTAGATGCCTAATTCTTAAATTCCTACATTTAGGTGGCATTTAACTCCTCAGAGTGTGGTGTTCCAGGTCTTTAATGCTACAACACTGTTTATATTTTCTAGCAAAAGGCAGGGTCTAATTGGAATTGTTGAAATGAAGCCCTGGAACAGCATTAATCAAGCCTAAGCACATCTGACAATTGCAGAAGTCAAATGTCCTGAAGTATTGTTCCCCTTTCAGGTTTTGGATCTTTTAGATTCATTTACATTTTGTTTTGCAGTTTTCCTTGAAAAACTGTGTTTTTATTTCAAGTCATAACTGCAAATAGAGATTCTCAACATTCTAGTACCTGGAGTTGGAATAAATCCAGACTCCGTAGTACCAGTAATAAATCCCAAAGTCCTGAACATGTTCAGGAGTCAGAGCACAGAATTCTGGACTATCACAGTGACAGAGCTGCTGCTTTGCTTGAGAAAAAGTTGCAGGAAGAACACTGGATGGTTGGGGCCCAGGATACCATTGTTCTTCCTTATCCTCTCATGGAAAAGAATACACCAGATAGAGCTGGCTTCTGTTGCTTACTATTCCCAAAATGCCTACAGAGATTAGGCCATATCATTTATTACCTTTTTTAAGCCTGGCAGCAGAATAAGTGAACCATTCAGAATGAAGAATAATTTTCAATATGTTTTATCTTAAAATGGATATTATATTTATATCGCCAGGTATTTTTATTTCATAACAATAAAAATAATATGGTGTGTTCAGAAACATGCAAGCAATAACTATTCAAACTTTCCTGCTACCCCACAAAAAGCTGACATAACTGCATTCCAATGAAGTCTCATAGCACTGCCGTGATATTCCTTTGCTTTCTTCACAAAGTATATTGACTATTTTTTCCAGTTTCTTAAATCTTGGTTATCTGAACTTGCCAATATTTATGCAGTAAAAATTCTAATTGCATTCTGTCCCACATGTTTCGTCATGCTCCTGTTATCTTTGAATGCATACATACATGCACACACATTCTCTGTTCTCCTCGAGTCACGTATTCTCCAAGGCACCCTTGAAGTGTAAAACAAAGTTGTAACTCAAAACAAGTGGAATATCCCTGATTTAGTAAGGCAAGAAGGGGGTGTTAGTCCTCAAACTGCTGCTGCCCTTTAACCACCAAAAACATGCCACAAAACGTTTCTTGCCATGGAATAAGAAAGAAGAATTCCTTCCGTAAAATTTAATGAGTGTAGTGTTTCTATGTTTTATAGGGCACAGGGTGTGAAAAACAGCTCAGTTTTAGCCCTGATGACATTTTCATATAGGTGAATGTAAAAATAGAAAGAGTCTTGACATCTTGACATGAAAGGGCTGCAGTATTATGTTGCAAGGGTACTATGTACAAGTTTGGAGTGAAAGCACAACATCTGATTCTAGTTCTAGACACATAACCTTACAAAGAGAAATTTGGGCATGTTTTCTTTTTACAGCTAATAGAAAATACAGTGATTGGAGAATGATGAGGATATAAGATTTTGGGGTTGGAAAAAAATGGACATTATCCCAGAGACATTAAGACTGAAACATCTTTCTGCATTGTCTAGAAAATACCAGCCCAGATTCAATGATTCCAATGTGCTCCATCAGTTGTTTCACATCAGAATATTTTACTTAGAATCCTTAGAATTAAATAAGAAAAACAAGGGAATAGAATTGAGCAAGAAAATTACAGGATAAGGCAGTAGCACTATGGTAGCACTTAAATTTCTACAAGGAAATCCAAAATGCAAATTAAATATGTAAAGCAGTAGAAAACATATTTTTACAAGGTGACACAAAATTTATAGGTAGGTCAAAATTAATTTATTCTCAATTTATTTTTATAATTGACAATGTTACAGAATGAAACAAGAATGCTCTAAGTGTTTGCCTTGGTAGATTCTTGTCAAAATATCCCTCAAAACCACCATGTTCTCAGTAAAAAAGCGTTTTTAGTGAAGTCTCACTTTCTTCCAGAAACTCTGGTATGTATCTTTATGGTCAGCTCCCCATTTGGGAAAAAAAATTACCATGAATCAGTTGCTCTGATTTCATCCTTTACTTATTCTTCCCTGCACCCTGTTGCCATCCTGATTCAGGAAGGATTTCAGCATGTGCTAGCATTCAGCTGCATGAATGATCTCAAACCCTTCAGCAAAGGCTTGAAGGTAAACAGGTTTAGTTCTAATCAATTGCCAGATTTTTCACTTGATGTTTTACAGGACCCAAATCTGCAGAGCTTAAAAAAAAAATTATAAATTACAACACACAAAACCCTGTACAGGTCAAAAAAGTTGCAAGAAAAAAGACTCCAAATTTTAAATATGAGTTCAAAATTTGAGACAGTTGCAAGATCTTGACCACAGAGCAGCAGAGAACTTGCACACACTTTCACAGGTCAGCTCAGCTAATGCAGTGTTTCAGCCCCTCTATCCTTTCCCAGCTTAGTGGCCCCCACAAGATCCCAGGAAAAGGCAGTGTGACACTCAGCTCCCACCAGCAGCTATTTTTATCTGCTTCCCTGATCCCAAGGAATGTTTTTACCATGGAGGATCACTGGATTTTCACAGCTCTGTCATTATGGTAGATTAGTCTGAATCTCTTCCCCAGCCTTTAGATGACATAGCTCCAGCCCAGCAGCTGACCTCCCACTGGGCAGGATTGTTTCTTTGGTTGTTTTGAGGTTGTTCTGATTTTTTTTTAAACCATTTTGCTTTTGCCAGAGGGATTTATTTCTTCAGTGACAGTAAAAGGTTTATTTGCCCTCTAAAGAAAAATTAATTAATTAATAAAATGAAGCACAGTCATCACAGCAGGAGGAGACAATTTCTAATACAATCCAAACCCTCATTTCAAGCTTATTTGCTCGCACACAGAGCATGTACAGATTATACCTGGATGACTTCAAGGATTGACCTGTTCCCCACCACCAAAAGAGCACCAGCTCACATGGGGACCTCAGGGGCCACCTTAACACTCTCCAAAGTGGGTCTTTTCCAACCTGCTTGATTCTGTGGTTCTGTGAACGTCAATGGCAATTATTTGATGAGATCATTTGAGCATCTAATTACAGCCCTTGGATAGGGGCAGCAAAAGCAGGCCCATAAAACACAGATGAAGCCTCAGCCTGCTGGGCTAAGGCTCAAGAGAGCAGATAGGAATTTTTCCGTGGATTTCCAAGTGTTTCAGACCTGTCCTGGGCAGCATTGCTTGAGCAGATACTCTATCTGCTTGAGCAGATAGATTGAGTCTGTTAATAGAGAAACCGTACAGAACAAGAGCTGGGGCATTTTGCAATCATACATTTGCTGTCATGTCTCTGACTTGAATCATAAACTTTTATTGCCCCAGCATTTTTTTCACCAGCTTGGAAGAATGTAGTGCATGAGATGATAACCTTCCCTGGATTTTGCAATGTCTGCACTTTCTCAAACATGGTTAAAAATTTAGATAGCGTTAGCAGCAGCAGAGCAAACTCAAGAATTGTTTTTGCCTTTATACAGTACTTGGAATTGATGGATTTTTTTTTTAATTTTATTTTGATTTTTTTTTCCATTTTAAAGACGTTAATTTATTGCTACATCAGCATTTTAGAAAGATTCTTCCATTCTGTTTGGGCTTGTACCATGGCTATGGCTTTTCCCAAAATACATGAAGTGACATTTTCTGACAAGAATATCTCAAATTCCATCATTCATGCTCCCCTTTTTTTTTATTTATGGTGATGGTTGTGGGCCTGATGAGCTACTCCATCACACTACTCTGTCCCAGTTTTATTTGAACTTTGAGTGCACAGACTATGATTTATAGGGACTGAAGAAAATTTATTATTAATGGGAACAGTTGTGTGACTGATGAAATACTTCAACACACTACTGCCCCAGTTATTTAAATTTTAAGTGCACGTAAATATGATTACATAGATTAAAGAAATAACAACAACAACAACAACAACAATAATAATAGTAATAAAGCTTTGCATTTGTACCAGAAAGAAGTTTACCATGGTCTTTAGTTATTTAAGGATTTCATTCCATTCCTGAGGTACACTGCCAGTTCAGAGAGTGATGCTCAGATTAAGCAAGAGCTATTGCAGAATAAGTATTATTTTTGCTTTGATGCGTTTTCTCCATTTCAACCACTGGTACACATTATTCTTCTCTTGCTGGAAGTCTGTACACAAATGTCAGCTTTGGACTTGGGTCCAGGAAAGCTTCTGATAAAGTTTCACAGTATTTAAAGCTTGGCTTTGTCAGCTCACTACTGCAACAGCACAGATGAACTTGAACCCTAATTCTTCTTCTATTACACTGGAAACATTCATATTCAACATCCAAGATTAGAATTAGCAGATGGATTAAAATAAAACTTAAAGGCAGGCAAAATATTAAAAACAACAAATCGAAACCTAGAAATGCATCTAAAAGCTCAGGGTCTTGGCTCTTCCCTCCATCCATCTTGCTCCTTAGCACTTTTCCTCTCAAGGTGGTTCAATACAGGAATTTTCCCTGCCTGGACTGGGCAGGGGAAGAGGATTATCCTTCTCAACATCTGGCAAACAACATCAGGGCTGCAGAAAGAGCAAGCAGAGCTGCATAAAACACAGCCTGGAGACATGGGTAACTTAGGGACACAACTAACTAGAATAATATGATCTCAGTCCTGACATGAAGCCCTGAAATATTTACAGTGATCAAAATTAATCTCAGAATATCAAATGGAAGAATAGGGCTCTTCTGAGAAATATGTGATGTGTAGGTGCAAAAGGGTATCACAAGATACCCTAGAAAGGTATTAGGATGAACTCTTTTATGAAGATATGGTTGCAAACCTTACCACACTTCCGTGGTGTTCTTCAAATGAAAAAAAACCAAAACCAACAAGTGGGAAATTTAAGTATTTTTATTTACAGTAGTAAAAGATTATTGGGAGGTTTGAATAAACAAAAATGAACTTTTGATGGAACAAGAAAAATGAAAGTACTCAACATTTTAATGGATAATTAAGAGAAAAAATTCCACCCTCATTCCTGCATTTTATAAGCCCTGTGACAACAGGAAACAAACATAAGAAAAGAGAGGAGAAATAGAACCCATGCTTAGAAAACAACGGGTTCAAACATAAAAAGAGCTGATAAGGCACATTACTCCCAAGGTATAGGATACACCTTCTGTGACCCTGAGCAATGGAAATTAGTTATTTAATTTCAGGGAAGGTCTTGTTGAAAACCAAGCCTACAACTGTGAAATGTGAAAATGAACAGGAATGAATCTGAGGTGCTTTGATTCTGGTCCCATTTGATTATCTGACAGGAAGACTCAAAGACTCTAATACTGCCAGTCAGCATCAGAAATGAAGAAGAGAGCTGGAGCAAATTCAGCTACCATTGCCCTGTTGAAGGTAATTCCTAAAAGTACAGCTATTTTCCATGTGACTGTCCTAACAACTTTTGTTTTGTTTGTCCTAATTGTATTTTATTATGCCTTTGTGGCTTTGTGTCATTTTTACAGCTGTATTTCAAAGCACCTTGAGACATGTGCAATGTGATCTATACATCAATTAGTAGTAGTAGTTGTGGTAATAACATCATTATTTTGATGTGGCTTCTGATTAGTCTGTAAATAAAGACCTTAATCTTTAAATGTTTGATGTTTGTCTCTGGTAACTACATAGTTTCATACTAGTCCCTGCTTAATGATAAATTCTTTTAGGAAGGATTGAAGTTTTCTACATGAAGGGCTGAATATTTGTGAGCATATTTGTCGCCCTGGTTTTCACAGTGTTCCATGTTTTTATTTTTGTAGTAGAAGTTCTCATGCTCTTTCTATAAACATAGCTCTTGTTTTTCTAACCAGCTAAGATTGTTTACTGAACTTTTACATTATTGATCATTCCTTTCTCCAAGGTGGAGAAAGGTGATAGACTGAGTTCCTATCCTGTAAAATGCTAGAGGTGTTAACCTCATCTACCAATGTATGATTGTTTTAGAAGAGGTATAAAAGTGTGATAATAAAGGTGGGCAGAGCCCTTTTCGCTCTGCTCAGTGGTTCTGAAGACCTGCTGCTACCTGCTGTTTGAATCTGCGTGTTCGTGTCCGACACTGCGACACATATTCATGACTCAGAATTTCCTGGAATACACTGATTTTGTTTGAAATATATGTAACATGAGCATTACAGAAAAAATAATAGTTCTAATGGAAGGGAGACCCTTGAAGGTGTCCACAAAGAAGCAGCAAGAAATTATTCAAAACACTATTTGTATTTTCCTTGCACTGCCATCATTCTCTCCCATGTTTAGAATGCAGTCCAGATTTCCTGAAGTGCTAAAATATTTCTCTTCTGCTATGCACTTGCTGTTCTCTGAGTGCTGGGCAGATTACAGGGTGATTGATGATGAATAGAAGTGGCTTGGCTTCTCTTGGAATACTCTACCGGTAAAGATTCTCTTTTGTCTCCCTCATGAACAATTAATGTTGTCTTTTAATGTCTGTTTTGCATAGTTATAAAAAATTAATCATTAGGAGGTAGTAAATAACTCAGTACTTCCATGCAGCACTATAATTGAATTCCAGTATAGCTGAGAAAGATATTTGAGCCCCAGAACTTCACTGTAAAGACCCCTCAATATCACACTTGAACTCAATAAAATGCTACCTGTGTCTTCCACAGGCTTAGTGAAAAACCCCAAATCCAGCGAAGTGAGCATTGACTCAGCCCAGATTCAATCTTCATTCTCCACATCAGGCTACCAGCAAAACCTTCTCTCATACAAAGCATTGTACTCACAGCAATGCTGCTGCCACGCAGACAAAGATGGCAATTCACTCTGGAAGCTTTGCTGATGTCACAAGTGTTTGTGATGTCACCGAGCTCTTTTTTGTCAATGTGGCTTTGTATTCTCTCGGCCCTCAAGCTTTTAATAAGTGTATCATCTCTAGATCTGAGGCTGCAATTAACCCTCACTTTTCTCAAGCGTAGTCATCAGAAAACAGGCTGAGGAAGTCAGGGCTGTTTGGCCTGGAGAAGAGAAGGTTGTGTGCAGACCTCACAGCATCGTCCAGTACCTGAAGGGGTCCTACCAGGAAGCTGGAGAGGGCCCCTTCATCAGGAACTGTGGTGATGGGACAACGGGAGTGGGTTCAAACTGATGCAGAGTAGATGTAGATTAGATATTGGGAAGAAACTCTTCCCTATAAGGGTGGTGGGGCCTTGGCACAGGTTGCCCAGAGGAGCTGTGGCTGCCCCATCCCTGGAAGTGTTCAAGGCCAGGCTGGATGGAGCTCTGAGCACTCTGGTCTATGGGAGGTGTCCCTGTCCATGACAGAAGGGGCTTGAATGAGATGGTCTTCAAGGAACCGTTCAACCCAAACCATTCTATGATTCTATAGTTTGAAAATTGTGCAGGAAGCGATTTTTGACAAGTACTTAAGCTTCAATATTTTCAGGCCCTATCAGTTAAACTGATGTTCTGTACCTCTCCCACACCTGCACAGGGATGACTGCTTAAATCCAGGGATGCATCAAAATATACGGAATCAACCTTCCTTCCTATCATTCATACTGAAGGCTACAAACATTGCCCAAAATCAGATCCAGCCTTCAACACGAAGGAGCTGAACTTTTGTTGAGGTTCCTCAATGCCAACTGGACACACTGAAACCCCTCCAGGCCATGCAGGACCTGGCTGAACCTCTGGGCAGGGATGGGGGGAGCAGCACTGGGCTGAGCGTTTTGTTTTGGCTGTTTAGGGCTTTTTAAGAAGTCATACTAATACTACTTTCTTCGTAAATGTTTTCCAGTGGTCCTGGCTGCTTCCCAGACTCCAGTGAGGATGTCTCTGAAGTCAGCTGCAGTCTCTGAAGTGTTCTACAAGTATCTTATTGCAGAATTTTAAATGCCTACTAAGTGAATGCAGTTGCCTTATTTGTGAAAGGTGGTGCCAGAAGTATTATTGCATTTCAGATTCTTTTCCCTGGATAATGGTGGAAAATTCTGTTTTAAATCCATCCAACACAGCAGTTAGACAGAGGAATGTCCGGGTTTTTGTTTTGCCCTCCTTTTTAATTCTGACTGTTACATTCCTCTGTGTTCACCTTCCCCTTTTAAACCATGTATCAAAAATCACATGATATGGGTCACATGCACAAAAACCCAGAGGTTTTAGACATACTGATAATAGTGGTTACCAGAATAAATAAATACAGACAAAATTAGCATCTGTGTTATGAATGCTTAAAATAAGCCCTAACTTGTATTTTGGTCTTCTATAATAGTGTCAAAAAGTAATAGAAATAATTTGCTGGTTGCAAAGCTTCTGGTGATTAATTTCTATATCACAAAAATATGAAAATGGAATGGATAGGACCAAAAAAAAAATCATTTTGGGGAGGTTGAAAGCAAAACAAAATAGAGAAGTCCCTTTCTCCAAGAAAAAGGAGTAAGAATCTGTTGTGTCCAGCATTATTCCGATGCCAAAGTATGTTGGATGTCAGGTTGAAAGGGGCTTCAGCCTGCTTGCCACAGTTCAGGAACAGCACATGCTCTTTATTCCTCACAGAAATGCCTCGCTCTTCCAGATAATCACCTACTTTCTGGCTCCGTGTGAAGCTGGTCCATCAAGTCATGTCTTCTCCAATATTATTTGGTTTTGAAGTGCTCGGTACATGAAAGGCAGGAGGGGCAATCGGAGCATTTTGCATAGTAAGCTCTCGCAGCATGCTATTAATAATACTGAGAACTCTTAGTACAGGTCCAAAATAATTCAGGCTCTCTTCCATTTGAAGCCACAAGACAATAAGAGGAGGCTCCAAGAGAGGTGTGGATCACCCACAAGAGGTCTGAAGAGCAACATGTATTTTTACTGGAAGTCTGCTAACTAGCCAAAACCTTTGGAACGCCATGACACCAATCTGGCAAAGTGATCTCTCTCTGCTTTATTGAAAACATCTTAGACAGCATAATAAAAAATTGCACTTAATTTCCATAATTTTAAGCTTGTCTTTCTGCTGGCCTGAAGTCTGTCAGAGCAGCAAAGATGAGGAAATGCAACGGAACTTGACAGATTTCATTTGACCAAAACACAAGAGAGTGAGAAAGAAGAAAATTGGGGGAAAGAAAATCTATCAAGAAGTCTGGGATGGGATTTTCCCCTCCAGTGATGTATTTATAGCCCCTAAATAAGGATCTAATCCAAAGTCAACTGAAATCAATAGGGAGACTTATTGACTTCAGTAAGTATTGGATCAGACCCTAAAAGCAGAGCTTCCAAGCTGCAGAAAGTATTTTGGGACATGTTGTACTAGAAATTATCACCAAGAATGTGAAATAACAACCCAGTTATATTTAGGGTGTCTCGTTGGTGACCAGAGCAGATAAAACAGCTCTTCAAGGAGATACAGCTCAGGGACTGTGAGACAAAGCTTGGCAAATGTTGTAAAGTCCAGGCAAAGTTCTCATTTTGGTGAGGTTTTGTCTCTTGGGCTTTCAGCAGGGCCAAGATCTGATGTGTCTCCAGATGTTTCAGATGTTTAATGTCACATGAAGTAAAAAGCATCTCAAGGTCACTGCCCATACTAAGCATGGGTGCTCCTTTCCTGTTAATCACAATCTTTTATTCAACTCACCAGCAAGAGCTAACAAGACCTTTAGAAAATCTGCCAGAAACCTGTTAACCTGGCGAGCATTCAGTTTTGCAATGTGTTATCTGTTTGGCAGTTGAAATATCCACTACCCAAAAGTTTAAGGCACTTTAGAAGAACACCATACTCAAATAAAAACAGAGAAATCCAAGAGGAGAAAGTGAGCTGGGGATCAGCTTCTTCATTGGATTAGCTGAGGATCTGGTCTGCTTGCATCCAACCAGCTGCAAGCTGACAAGGATCAACACGCCCATAAGAGAGCCGATGCAAAGGCTGCCCGAGTGTGTTTGTCCCCAAGGAGCTCTCTTGCCATGAAAGATGACCACTGACTGGTGTGAAGAGATCCACAGCTAAAGCTCCTATTGCTTTGAATTATGAGGATATGAGCAGGTGAGTGGGGAAGGGGTAGAGAAAAAATGCATTTGCTTTCCTGGCAGAGTTGCAAGTCAGTTTGTGGTTACCTCATGCACCAAGTATCTCTGATTTATTTGAGCATTAGGACATGGTTTTAACTCAGGTTACTGTCAGCCTGAGAAGAGCTGAGGTGAGAGCCTCTAGCAGTTATGACACACCATAACTTGCTAGAATCACTTCAGAGATATGGAAACCATAGACTTCTGAAATATTTTCACACTTGTCCTATACTTCCTAAACACAGAATGTGGTTGCAAAAATACCTGCTCCATGTACTCCTCCTAGGAGAGCACTTTATTTTCATATGAGTCCTTCAGAAGGCTGAGGACCTCTTCTACGAGGACAGGCTGAGAGAGTTGGAGATGTTCAGCCTGGAGAAGGGAAGGTGCTGGGGAAACATTAGACCACCTTCCAGTACCTAGAAAGGTTATAAGAGAGATGGAAAGGGACTTTTTACGAGGACATGGAGTGGTAGGACTAGGGGAATGGCTTCAAGCTGACACACAGTGGGGTTTAGAGTAGATATTAGGAAGAAATTCTTTACTGTGAAGGTGGTGAGACACTGAAACAGTTTGCCCAGAGAAGTTGTGGATGTCCCATCCCTGGAAACATTTAAGGCAAGGTTGGCTGGAGCTCTGAGCAACCTGATCAAGCTGAAGACATCCTTGTGATCAAAAACCAAGATGCAATTGCGTAATGAGCATATAGGGCCCCAAACCCACACTCCTTTGGGGATCTCTTCGTCCTTCAGGTATATTCTAATTCAATTCTCCTGGAATTCAAGAGACACTTCTTCCGACTACAGCAAACTCTGGCATCTTTCAGGTTCCTAAGAGCCTTCTAAAACAGAAGGCTCTGCACTGGTCCTGCTCACCTGATATCATTGCTAGGCCTGCTGTTTTGCAGTCAGGAGGTTCTGACAGCCCAACCAGTGCTACAAACCCTGGCAAACACAATATTGTGTTAGTAATTATCAGAATATATTGCCAGACTATAGCTGGAAGCAAAGGAGGCTGGAAAGTCTACGGTCTTTGTGGCTGGATCATGAGGCATGAAAGCTTTTATGTATGGATTCTCTCAGTGAGGCTCATGCCAAAGGGAGCCTTTGGATCTTCAAATATTTTTGGAGGGTGGGGGAGAAGATAAATGGAATGTTATCCAAGCTGTTGCAGAAATATCAGTGAGGACCAAGGCTTTTTTTCAGTTGAATGTTGTAATATTATCAAGTTAGAAGTTGTCTTTCCTAACAATCAAAATAAAGAATGTGAAACAGAAACACTTTTTAAAAAGCAGGTGAGAATTACCAAAAGCAATCTTGACAGAACAGTTACCAGTAACTATTTAATGGGCAGGTACAATATTTTATCCATTTTTTTACCAAATCCAGTTGGGATAGACAAGATGTTCTTTCTTAGAGCTGCAGGTGACAATCAAAGCATTAAATGTTGACAGCCAATATCAACACCAGAAAGCAAATCACTGGGATTACTGATACCAGCACTAGGAATCAGTGTGTGGCAGGCAACTGCTGTGATCTAAAACTGTGTTTAAAACACAGATTAGTCCAAATCTCATAGCAAGAAACTGAAGATCAGCCAGACATTCTGCATTTCAGCTGCAAGGACTTCAAGGCTTCAAACCCAGATGAATGTACTTGTAGCGTAGGTACGTAGCCAAATCGGCAATTATTTTCCAGCCCCTGGGAAAACAAGTTAAGCAGCACTTTCAATGGAAGGTAAACATCACCCTCAACATCACTGATGATAAAGTAGTACCTAATAGGGTGATCAGCATTTATATTACACTTCCATCTTATATTTCCTCCTATCCCCAAATGTCAGAGTGCTCCACGAAAAAAGGGGTGAATATCCCTCTGTGGTCACATCTGCAGAGGCTGGACTGGCACCTGGCGGTTGGGTTCCTGTTTTCTGGCCCTGCAGAACACAGATGTTCCCTTGCCCTCCTTCCAGACATCCCCTGGCCCCTGCCACAAAGGAGAGGCTGTAAAAATAAACCCAATCTGGTTGGCTGATAAAGAACACAAATGCATTCACGTCTAAATACAAAATGGCAATCATGCCTGAAGAGTTTAAGTAGCATGCGACGCAAATATTGCCGAGTTCATGGGAAAGGAGAAAAACAAAAGGTAGCCAGATGCCTCAGAGGACCTGAAGAACAACTGTCCTGGGACGTCAAGACAGATGGCACAAAAATCTTAAAGCAACAAGAAGCAAAGAGGTCACTTCTAGATTTCCAGAGGATCAGCCTCCTCTCCTTCCAAAATTCTGAATTAATAGTCTCAAAAGCCGATCAAGAATGATAGGAGGTACAACTTCTGCACTTCCATAACATCTTAGAAAAAATTCATATTCCACAGAGAATTTTCCCATAGAATAATCAGTTAAAAACCATCGCTTTTTCAGAAAAATGAAGTGGCTTTGAAGAAATTGCAGGCAATATTAGAAATGTAAACATATCAGACATTCCCCTAAGAACCATCAAACCATCAAATAAATAAGAAGCAAAATTAATTGAAAAGAGCTGATACTGTTGAAGAGTAAAAAGTTTTCCTAAGCAAGGAGCTTGAGGAAGAAAAAAAGACCACTGTAAAAACTCAGATGTTATGAGTTCAAGCTAACCAGAGTTTTTTTTCTAGGAATGGAGCTGTGCAACATCTAAATTCTGAGCTAGCACAAATCCTGCAAACCTTTGCTTCCTAATATATTAAAGCTCTTAAAAAAAAAAAAAAAAAAAAAAAAAAAAAGTTTAAATATGGATGAACTTGGAATTATAGTTTACTTAGATTTTCCATGTGAGTTTCTCACATGAGCCTTCTGAGGAAAATAACCAAGGAGACTGTCATCCTTTTCACACACACTCACAAAATAAGAAGAAAAGTTATAATGAAGTACTGCTCCTCAAAATGAAAAAAAAACAAACCATGTAACTGCAGCACAACTAAGGATCACCACAAAATAATAAGGGAAAATCCTCTTTATTTCACTGAACTGATTTCATACTACATCTCACGGTCTAAGCCACACATAAATTAATTAAAAATAGAATTGAGTGGAAAGAGAGGGAGGAAAGAATAACTGTAGGAGATGGACACAGAAAGACAGATAAATTCAGCTGAAAATAAAATGTGGATAGGTAGGTGGCCACATATGTATAGGCATCCTTTCAGCCTACCTTTGTGGAGACCTTTCTAACCCTAACTCAATGCACAGGAAAGTACACTTTTGTTTTGGAGCTGAATCACTTTTAGGGCCAAGGAAAAGAAAATTAATCCGGCCATGGGTTTGAATTATAGGAAAAATAAGATCCCTGATCTCAAACTGGTCTTTTCTGATAAACAATTCAAGTCATGCAGCAGAAAACCTCAAGATCCACAGGATTTGCTCACCCTTTGCATGGGACCAGTGGCCCAGGGTAAATTTAGTATCAGGCTGCCCTCAGCTGCCACATCACATCTGTGGGGTGAGATGGTCTCAGGGCCTTTGAATCCCAATATCCCTGGAGCAGATCACAGACCAGCTGCATTTCAGGTGGATCTGTTGCTTCTTTACATCAATCTTGACACCTGCAACCACCTCATGTGGGTCAGCGCTGTCTCCCCTTGTCCATCACAACCACAGAAGAGATAAAGGAACAAGAGCAGACACTGCAACTATCCTTTTTTCTACATTTTGACAAAGCCTTCAAAACCTGACCTGGCAAGCACTGTTAAAATGAGCCAGCCAGAAACTGGGGAGCTCTCATAGATCAGGTGCAGAATTAAACAGCTTTGATAATATCCTAGGGTGCAAATTATTAATACATTATCACAGCTTGATCAATTAAATCAACACAGATGTTCAGGTGCATGAGACATCAACCTGCAGGAGTTTTCACACCCTTACACCTGTTGAAGACTTGCTACATTGCAGTGAACATTTTCACCTGGCACAGCAGGACTTTGCTGTTGCCCTCCTCAGGTTTAATGGGATTCGTGTATGCTGAACAAAACTTTCTCAAATTCTTCTTTCCTCACAATTCTTCCATGTGATTGTGCTCCCTCCCCCTGACATGAAATACATATTGGTCTCATTTGTTCCATGCAATGGTGGAAATTAGATAATGTCTGTACCCAGACATATAGGTTCAGAGAATGCTTTTTGGTTTGAGGAGGGTGGAAGTGAAGAATTTTTTATTTGAAGAGTTTCTATTCCAATAAACAGCTTTGCCTCCCATCAAGATAGATTCCTAGTGCTCAGCTATTTTTCTTCCTATGAATATTTGGCTTTATCTGAATTCTTGACTGTATTTTCAGACTGCTTACTCAGGTTCAAAGAAAGACTCTCTGTTTATGCCTATTTGTGTGTTCCCCTCTGGGACAAAGGGATTGGTGTGTTTATTACACACTTCAGGCAGAAGGATTTTGTGCAATTATTGTGCACATACAGTAACAAAGATTTTTCACAATTGCACAAGAGGCAGATTTGTGTGCTTATGTTCCAATATTTTGCTCAAAACAGCAGCTGGGGCATAATCTCATAACAAGTAAAAAAAGCTTGCCCACACAGAATTTACTAGAAGATCACTGTCACAGAAGAGAGACACTGCTGTACAATGCAAATTTAGCAATTGGATATCGTCAGAGAAAAACTGCCTGAGATATTATTAGCATTAAAAAAGAAATATTCTCTTAATATTTTATTTTCTGTTTATTTGGAACAATGTAGGGAATTTAAAAGAAGTCCAAAGTTTTGATTGGCTTAAATTTGCATTTCTAAGTGCAAAAGAAAGTTGGTGGAAAATTATACATAACTCTAGTGAGGATACATTTTTCCTCCCTCCAGTATTTTTCCCCCATTAATATCTGTCCTGCAGCTTCATGATGACGAGGATGGATGTCCTAATTAGTAACCCCAGAGAATGGCAAGCGGTTTTGCACAACTTTCCTCAGGCTATTTAATTTAAAGCATGCAAGTAACAGAATTGCAGTAATTAGGGATGGAAAGGTCTTCTAGATCAGGAAGACCTCAAGCCAGGGCAGAGGTTTTCCCAACAGTGCATTTCCTGGAATTCTGCAGAGAACATTTGAGTTATCCCAACTTGTAGACCACTGTGGAAGAACAGGGACAACCACAACGAGGAAGCCTCTGTGCAGTCAGAGAGCTGGGAAGCCTCAGCACAAGGGGAAGCGGGCAGCACATCTCAGATACAGGGTGGTGCCACCTGCAGACAGGGACATTCCATGGAATGACATCACAGAGGTGAAGCAGAGGAAGCTGTGGTCTTTGAAAAAACAAAGCAGAATCAAAGCAGGTTTCAGCGCTGGAGGAGAAGGCACCCTCATGAGATCCCTCTGCCACATGGGATTGTAGAGTTACAGGAGCCTCAAACAGATGCTGAGCAAGATTTTCCAGACAGAAATTTGAATAAGCTCCATGCTAAATTCTGTCCCAAGGTATACAATCAGTATTTCATGAGCACAGTGAATGCTAAACTCTGTTACATCCCCCAGTGTTGTTTTCTGTAATAGCAAAAGATCCCCAACACAACAAACAAAGATTTTATAAAGCTTTCTGAGGAGAGAAAAATTCCTGCTGTTCCTAGGGTGGTATATTCTGACAGGTTAAATGGCAGAGGTAAAATATTCAATAAATGGAAAATAGAATTTGTGGGATACTTTTTACCCAACAAATTCTGGTGGCAAAGGAATAGAAAGACAAAACAGGAAACATGTTGCCTTTTCTTCTCTCTACTCCCTTCTGCACAGGCCCGGGCCAGCAGCACAGAGCACCAATTCTTCCAAACACCAGACTCCAAGGTGCACGAAACTGCTTTATCTTGAGTGGTGGAAAGGGGAAAAACTATTGGCCTGGCTGCTACACTCCAACTTCTTGCCAAGATTGCAATCTTTCCCTAATCCTTATTGCCTCTAGTACATAAATTGATCTGCTGAAGATCTTGGGAGGTGATGAACAGAGTTATACATAAAATCCTCCTGACTGTATCATTAATGAAGATGCTTTCCAGAGGCTCATTGCCCTGGAGAAAACCAGTCCCAAAGGAAGTTTTGTCTCATTGCAAAATGAGTCGATGACTCTCTGCTCTGGAAACGTTGCAACCTTGCTCATATCAAAGAGTTCTGTGCTCAGATGCTGGGTGGTGCTGAGAGGAAAATGTTCAGCCCTAATTTTGACACCCTCTCTGCCCAATATAGATAGGAAGAACATTGTTTTAAAGTCAGCAAGTGAGGGGACGGGGGGGGAATCAAAAGAGAAATCTTTTCCTTGGACAAGAAAAGTCAACTCATCACCACATTAACCCGCTCGCAGGCAAAAACGAGAGTAAAACTAGATTTTAGTTTTGGATATAGACAGAGTTGTTACAAAAGCTCTGTAAAAAAATGGTCTTACAAAACATGATGACTAAGAATCACATTGCTGAGGTGCTATTTCTTCCAGTTCACAGTGAAATAAATAATTACTCTTTCCCAGTAAAAAGAATTCATGACAGATTTTGAGCCCAGGCAGCTCAGCCTGGCACTGCTTTCAGAGGGGAACCTCCAACTGCTTTCCCTTCTTGCTCAGTCTCCATGCACTAATAAAAAGACACATGAAATAAATAAATAAATAAAATCCATAGCTAGAAAACTACAATTTTCCAGCAAGATGCATTCAAAAATGAATTGAGGAAAGCAAAGGAGTAATGGTGGCCTCACTCCCAGACTCTTATTTAGCATGAGGACAGATTTAACATGGCTCTGGACTGAACACTTTTCCCGTTAACACAGGGTCCTAAATACATTTCCCATAAACACTGGGAAAGTGCTTTTGGTGAGCATGTTTAGCGTAAAGCTTTGATCATGTCTCCACTCATTTTGGCTTTTCTCTTTACTTCAAATCCTCCTCATCATGCTGACCACATACTCCTCTGGCTTGTTTGTTCATGGTAAGCACAAAACAAACACTTTCAAGAGATCTTTCTATATGAATACTCTACAGTTACAGCAGCAAAATCCTCAAATGACTCAGTTTATAACATAAAGCCTGGGATATCCTAGGCATTCCCAGAATACTGATTTGATATGAAAAAACCCCAGCAGGACACATTTGCTCTATTCCAGTTTGTTTTGCCAGCAGACATGACACACTGCTACACCTCACATCTGGGCCCCACGTCTAGAAAACCAAGTTTTTAAGATTAAAACCTCTCTATCTCCTTATTTCTTTCTGCAGACACACATATTCCAAAGCAACATGAAATGCCTAAATAAGCAAAGGAGCATGTTTCCCACCGAAGTGAATCATTGCTGATTGCCTTGTCTCTTTCTTTTTTTAAAAAACCTAACATTATCTCATGGATAGAGACAGTATCTATGGATTTGCCTTGGCCATGCAAAGAGCATAATGAAGCAGAAAACGTTTTTCATTGTTCCTGACTGTGCAAATTCGTGGGAGGGAGTTGCAGAAGTTTTTTAGTTTCAGGAGGGAGTTGCATTGGGAAGCAGGGTGGGTATTTTCTTGGTTAAGATATATGTACTAGAAATCCCTCAAGAGCATTTACAGCCAAGTGATAGCAATATCCTTTTCTTCCTGGAAGAGTTTTCATTGAATCCCACTGCAATTAAAGGTTCAGTTCTAAACAAAGACTGAAGGCCTAGGTTATGTAAGGAAGTACTACAGAAAAATAGTTTGCTCCTCACCTCAGAAATGCTTCTACACACCCCAGCCTCCCATGACTGTGGTTTGTTCCCACTATTGACTTGGATTCCTGGAGCTCTGGGGACACAAGGCATGCATTTATCCTGTGCAAAGCCCACAGAGAAAGCAAGAACCTTTCAGTGCCGCAGGGTCACACACAATAGCAAGATGCTTGTGAATTGGTGAGGGAGGATGAAAGTGAACACTTAAGGAACAACCTCTGTTACACTGGCTTGTTGCCAGAAAAAATAACCCACTACAATCAAAACCCAGTTAAGTCAAACAGTCCATGCTTAATTAAGCCCACTCTAAGAGTTTTCTGTTCAAAGCAGCTGATATTTTCAGCAGGTGAGACTGAAGCATGCCAGCTCAGAGTATCAAATCTAAACCCTTGAATGTGGGTGTCCACTCTCTGTGCATTGCTGACACGGAAAAGGGGATGTCAGGCCCAGAACTGGAATATTCAGAATACAAAGATTCAATTGAAAACATCAATAGCTGTGCCTATGCCACCAAATACAGTGGGCTGGGCCTGATCTCCAGCCCTCAGGCCAAATGAATGCACAGTCCAGTTCCCATCCACGTAAGCTGAATCCTTTTCTCCTCCCCAGAATGTTGTCTCATTCATGTTACCCACTGGCACCAGACCTTGGCCACTCTCTATTCCCAAATGATGGCCAGAAGTCACTTGGGTGACCGATACTTGCTGAATGTTAGAAGTGTGCCAGGAGTTCTGCTCAGTTGTTGAACAATTAAACACTATGAGCAACCAACATGAGCCTGGACTGAGGCTCACATCCCAGCATTTTTCCATTTATTGGGATGGTATGCAGTCCATCCATCCTGAGATCATTAACCAAGGCAAATAGTTTCTTTTGAGCTTAAAGAAGGGTTTTTTCTTAGAGGTCGTTACAGCGAGCCCAGAGCCAGCAAGATTTCTTCCAGCAATTCAAACAAGCCTCACACCCAACTCCCAGCACCAGTCCCTGCACAACGGGTGATATGCTAACTCATAGCAGACCCTGTATCCTAAATGTAATCCCAGACCACTAATATATTCTGATTTTCCTGGTGTAGAAGCTCAGAAAGCCAAATTCTGAACCCCGCTTGAAGTACCTGGAAGGGAAGGGGGAAGGAGGCTGACTGAAAACAATGAATATCAGCTCACTTTAGCCATCAAAGCCACAAAAATGTCTACAGTGCAGATCAGTCATCCAGAACAGACAGGGGAGATAAGGAGGGCAGGAAACCACACACCTAAACACACACAGAAGCACGAAGCTGCACACATGCACCAGTTTGTCAGCGCTGCTTGTCTGTAAAAGCAAAATAAACAGCAATGCTATTGAAAAGGTTTCTCCTCTCCTTTTCAGACAGAGGTGTGCGAGCCAAGCCTTGACTCGTTTGGGGAGAGGGTGTTTCATTGTGGTTTGGAGATGCATCCAGAATTTTTTATTACTCAGAAACTTTGGTTCTGAGTGTATTTTTATAAGGAGTCTGAGGATGAAATATGATTCATATTTACATCGGTTAACATGTTGGGAACAGAAAAAAAAAAAGGATGAGCAAACTGCTGCTGAAAGAAATAAAAAAGTTTGTTCAATTTCCCACAAGACTTTCTAGGTTTGGGCAGCAAATGTTTATGTTACCAAAAACACTGAGGTGAAGGCAAAAGACGGTGGCAAAGTCAGCAATGATTTGAGCTGTGCATCTGGTCGTTTGGTAACGTTGATTGGGAAAGCACATGAGAAGTGTTGCAAATTAGTTATGTCAATTCCGGATTTTGATACAAACTCTTTAGTCCCATGATGTAATTTGGGCTGGCTGGCCAGAGCTCTTCCCCTGTAGAAAGAATACATTGTAACAGTTTTGTCTGTGTGAATGATGAGTGTACATATTCTTATAAATAAGATGTTTTGTGCAAACTTTTCACATAAATCTGGGACAGCTGAAGTATAATGGAAGGAAAATGCCATGTATCGCAAAGAATTTTTTCCCCAAATTAACCTCCATAAATGTCTTAAGAACAGAGGGAGCATCTAATGAAAGGACCTTTATGCAGATGCAGATCATGACATTCCATTCATAAAACCAGAGAGCAGCAACATGATGTAGCTGCAAGACTGGGGTGAAGGAGAAAAAAAATAGTAATTTCAGAGTACAGCAAAAGCTCCAAGATGTATTGACTAAGACCACAAAAATCTGTATCATCCAGGCTGCACATCAAGGCTTTCTAAGGCCTGATTCTGAAAGCCTAACCTTTTCTCAGGGCTGCAGTTTCTCATATGGAGAAGCATTCCCCAAAAAGATAATTATTTTATCAGAGCAATTACCTAGATTACATGCAATGATGGACAGGCAATGGTTGGCATTACACAAGTAAACAAGCAGCAAGTCAAGGCAGACGTGAGCAACCACAGGTGGGAGAGAAGAAAAACCATTATTCATCTCTTAAAGAGGAGCAGTGAGAGCAGAGATTCCCCAACAGGACCAGACAGACAACGGCAGAACCAAGAACTGAAAGCAGAAGATCTGCAAAGCAGCACCTCTGACTTGGGGTCTGCCATCCTCAGGTCCAGGATTAAATCTGGATCAAGAACATTTATCAGATATCTTGCCACATAATGGGAAGATGAGAAGATACCTCCTAAAGAATGGTTATTTAGTGAATATTTTGCTCATTTTGGGTTAGGCATGGTTTTATTCTAACCATACACAGAAGGGAAGGTGGCAGAGACAAAAAGAATATAAGTGATATTTTCCAGTTATCTATAGGGCAAAACTCTTGCCCAGGGAACCACATTACCTCAGAATAAAAAAATAAAAAATAAAAAAAGAAGAGGAGGCTCAGCAATCTAGATGTTAAAGGGATGTCAGAACAGCCTGGCGGTGCAAGAGCACACTCAGGAGACTGCAGACCAGATGCTGCAGATTAAAACCGCTCACCAGTCCTGGCTAAGAGCATTCTCTCTCATAAGAGATTTCCAAAAGGAGAATCAAAATGCCTACACTCCTTTTGTGAACATCACTTGCAGCCAGGCAAGGGGAGGCCCACCAAAGCCCCAGCACCTGAAAGATGCTGCCCTCTTCCCAAGCTGTTCTAACAGGCTCATGTGGCACTGTGAGAAGGCTTTGAGAGCTCCGAGATGGAAACCACATGCGAGCACATCCCCCTGGGAAGAGCCCCATGTGCAAGGCAGCGGGCAGACCACCAACTAACTACATGTGTAAAGTGCTCACTGGGTGTCTGACTTGTTTGGGAACCAAACAGGAGGCGGGGCAGAAAGGTTCCCACCCTCTGGAAAGAGCCTGGCACATGATGCATGTGTTTGCTGTGAGGGAAGAATCCCACTCCAGTGAATGTGTTGGAGAAGCTGCCTGACAAGACAAAGTGGATTCTCCTTGTTTTCTCTGCCACTGGTGCCTTGAGAGGCCACCTAAAAACAGAGACTAGACAGGAGTAAGGGAATAAAGGTAGGTATTTATTTGAAAGGCCTTCAAGGTACACCCTGGGGAGCCAAAGGCTGCTGCCAGGATGGACCCCAAGATGGACAACAGGTCACGAGTTCTTCACACTTTTATAGGTTTGGTTCATTTGCATATCAGGGTTAATTCTCCAATTAAAGCTTCAGTTTAATGATGTAATTTCCCCTCCACTGGCCCCCCTCTCAGAGGCTCTTTGGTTTATACTTTTTGGGCCTAGGATGGTCTGGGTGTCCTTGGAGAGCAGGCCCGGAGAGACTTTGTTATGTCTGCCTAGCACGAGAGAGCAGAAATTAACAGGCTACAAGGAACTTCAGAGTTACACACTAGGCAGTACAGGATTTGAAAAATATAAAAGTTAAAACCTAAGGCATCACCACATCATCCGATAGTCAGGTAAGCCTGCAATGGGCTTCTGTGAACTGGAAAATTGCTAGGGCATCCCATTTTGCATACTTCCTTGCCAAAACTGATCAAGGTACTTATTTCTGAGGAAGAGAAATATCCCACTAATGCCAACATTCTCCTGTGCCAGCAGCTGATCATTGCAAAGTAAAGGCTGTAGTAGAACAGAGTAGCACCTCTGTTGCTGACAGATGTCCTCCCACTACATTCACACCAGAGGTCCTTTCCTTCTGTTGCCCTTGTCCCCATTTTGCTTGGATGCTCTGTCCATGAAATGCCTTTTTACAGATACCTTCTCCCCATTCAGTTACTTTCTCCCTTTCCACTCTTACAGTCGCCCGCTTGCACCAATTAAATCCCACCACCTTGGGACAGAACATTGCCCTCCATGTGTTACCTCTCCAGGAGGTGTCATCAGGATTGCCCAGCTCTTCTCCCCAGAAGACTCCTCTGAGGTTGCTTATGAACTTGTCAAGCTCCGTGACACACAGTGAAAGTGCTCGAGGAAGGCAGGGACAGCTCTCAGTGAAGGCCCAGTAAAGATACCCAGAAATTTGGCCTCTGGCTGTGGTTTCAAGACCTGGGTTTGGGTTATGCCACAGACTTCTGCAAAACGGGCTAATCCTCAGATCTCACATATTGAGCTGCTTTTGAAAATCTGGGTTCTAACCCTCCCAGATGCAAGGAAGAACTACTTCTCTACTGCACAAGGCTTTCCACAGATAAATTCCCGAACTCCAGAGAGAAATTCAGAAGGGAG
Source organism: Monarcha castaneiventris obscurior (assembly GCA_026261815.1). Taxonomy (NCBI): domain Eukaryota; kingdom Metazoa; phylum Chordata; class Aves; order Passeriformes; family Monarchidae; genus Monarcha; species Monarcha castaneiventris. Next base: position 6,085,505 of record JAMPIT010000862.1, read on the forward strand.
TGGGCTAATGCACCTTTTGGACAGTCATGCAGACATTTTTGCCCTTTAATTCCTCTCCCCCTTAAAATCCTGCAGCCACATCTCAGAAGAATACTGTAACATAATTTTCATCCATTGTGTTTTTAAACTATTGCTCTGGGGAGATTCCAGTAACAAAAATACTGCTTTTCTGCTTGTTTTTTTCTCTGTTGCTTTGCTGGACTAAGATACCTTTTTTGCTGCTTAAAAAATGGTATATGAACCTATCAAATTTTGCCACATTTACATTAGGCCACCAAGCTGCAAAATATTACAGGCAATAACAAAGTACTAATCAGAGTTTTTACTACTGCAGAACACAGATAAACAAGTATCCTAATAAACACAGCCTACCCAAATATAAATACTGTATTAGTTCATTTCTCTTTCTTTTGGTTGTTGTTCTGTTGCAGAATTATTTCTGCAGTGCTATAAGACATCAACAACATAAAATATTTATTTAGAATAAGATTTAAGCAAACCCAAAAGCTCCACTGTACTTATATAACACAAGTTGATCATTTTTACATGGGGATTTTCACTCGTTAAAATTTAAATCCGTGTGCAGACATCACTAGACTAAAATCCTATTTTGTCTCCAGTATAAGAAAATAAGTTTTCAAACTATATTCACTTTAAGAAGGGTATCCTGAAATACAGTGATAACTGGGGGGGGAAGCATAAAAATAAATAAACAAAAAGTATTATTACTCTAAAGGTCAGGGAAGCAGAACATTTAGAATGCATGCAATCTCTTAAAAAAAACCCTTTTCCACAAAACCAACACAACAGCACCACATCGGCTGTCACATCACTGGTGGAAGTCTGGCTTTCAACACAGCTACCTGGATTATCCCAGCTGCAAAGGTGCTTTAATGCTTTATCACATCAGGGCCTCAAATTAGTGGGCAGGCAATTAAGAACAAGGCAAGCAAGTGTAAGGCAAATGGTCCCATCTACAACCTCCAGCCCTCTCTTCAGCTGGAATCATCCATTGGGTGAAGTGCAGGCAGGGAATGACATTTGGGATACAGATTCATGGCTTTTAAAGACTAGAATGAAACAGACTCAATTTTGACCTGTTGCTTAAAGCAGTATCTGGTCTCCAGGATTAAAAACAATTGAACTAACCCCAGTGTACAGCAGGAAAGGAACTACTGTAGAGCTCTTATTGTAACTTAGAGTTACAGAAATATGCAGAACTATGTAGTAGCCATGGGCCACATGAACATGATAATTCTTAGAAACCAAAAAAGTGTGAAATCTCCCCTGAGAGGATGGCAGCAAACACCTGGGCAGTGCAGATGAGCAGCCGAAGTATCAGCACTTAAACCCTGTTGGTCTGGACCAGCTCAGAGCAGAGGTTAACTATCAGGTCTAATCAATCTCGTGGTCCCACCTCAGACAGCAGAGGTGTCTCAGGGCAGAAGCAGATGTGATGTGGTACCACAAGGCTGCCTGAATGGCATTAATGAGAAGTGCTCCTTCCTTTGTCTGAAATGGATAAATGCAGAACCAAGCTGTTGGCTATGACCAGGTTTTGTTGGTCGCAGTTTGGAGAACATTTCTGGTTTGAAAGTGTGTCCCCTTTTCTCATCAATCCCTTGAAAACAATTGTAAATATCGAAATTTTGTATGGTCTGCGTTTGGGTTTTTTGGGGGGGACTTTGTTTTCGTAAGACCATATTTAACTAAAGGTTAAAGAACCCTGTATTTAGAGCAGAGAGTGATGAAGGACAGATGAGGGAAAAGAAGTGCAGGCTTAGCTTCCCTTATTTTAAAAAAGTTTTATTCCTTTTTTTTTATCACACAGCTAATAAAAAGCTGCAGAGCTTGGGGAACTGCAAAGTCTCATGGATTCCAGTCTCCATTTCCCCCCAGCTAATAATTTGCTTACACCTCCATACACAATTCTTGATTCTCACATTTAGAAGTGACATCCCATTCAACTCCAAGCTGTCCTATAAAATTAAAATTAAAATTAAATTAGCAAATTCATTTAAGGAAATTTCCCAGAAACATTAAAAGAGCTCATTTGACCTTTCCAAAAAAATAATTTCACTTTTCAAACAGCAAATTTTGCTTTTAATCTCTGTGTTTTATGTTACCACAAAGAAGTTTCCATGACATACTTACAACTAGAAATTAAAATGAAAAGTACTAGATGAAGGCTCATATGACCTAGTTTAATATTAAAACACTCACATCCTTCCAACTCTGCCACTGTGTAATGAAGATCTAGACTTAAAAACTAACGTACAAAGTGTTTCTTCTTCAAACTGCTAAGTCTGTGTTTTCCTCTCAAGACTCCAGCTGAGCTCTATTAACACCAAAGTAATGTACAGCCACTGAATTTCACTCCAAACTGCACCAGCTTTCATCTGGCTCCAGAAGACCCACAAAAGCTGTGCCTATGTGTTATTCTTTCAATGAGCAAAGGATTAGTATTGACTGATTATTGGCTGCCCAGCAATGCAAGAAACTTCTGAGTAGAAGAGTGGTCTTTGGAATGTCTCGTGTTTTAGAAAGACATTAAATACCAAACCCCAGTTTATTAATTTATGTATGCATTTTTACAGGAGCCCATGAGAAGAAGCCTGACTGCCAGCCATAGTTTAATTCACTCTGATAACACAGAGACTATAAATCTTAACTAACAGAGCAACATGCGAGGCATTTGATGTGTCTGGGAACCTGCTGTATGAAAGAAATTAGCTGTAGAAAAAGAAGCAAAATGCCTATTCCCATGGGAAGAGTCTGCAGGACTGGTAATAGATCATTTGTTCGTTTGGAAGACACTTGTTCCTCTAGTAAAACAGCAACTAATATTTTTGCTTTCCACTGCTCAGACAGGAAATATGGTGCTAAGGGCCAATAGACAGAGCAAGTCATCATGCTAATTACACGGTCAGTAAACATTTGCTCTCCCATGTTTCCTAAAGGTCTGAATAATTCCTGGTTAGAATTCAGCAGTGAGACCAGCCACCTTCTTCCTCTCTGACGCAAATGCTGAGGAGATGTATCACATTTTAGAGGATATCCAGGTTAAACACCCCTGTTTTCACAGGATGATCCTGTCACCTGGAAAAGGTTGAGCGCTACCACATTTGGAGGGGAAATGAGATTTTTGAAGTATCAGAGGAGCAAGGTTCTGAAACTGCCCCTCAATAGATGGCAAACATCCAAATTTAAACAGCCTGAAAAATGTACAAATGGGATTGTAGAGCAGGTCACTTACTGAGAGTTATTTTTTTTGTGGACAAATCCCTTCTAGTCCTGCCTTCAACCATATATGTGTCATATTTTTCACATGCAAAATCATTGAAGATGAACCACCTGATTACACAAGAGGATGTGATATGGAAAAGCCTCTACTAACATACAAAAACACAGCAAAAGAAGCAGGTTTTATTTCAAGGCACAAAGGTCTACTTGCTTGCTGTAATTCTGTGGGTTTATTATACCTGGTCAGACTCTGAATTTCTGACCAACACAATATTTTCTATTGGGCCACATCAGCTTTGCTGACTTTCTGGCCAGCAAAGGTCCAGTCCAGGAGCTGGCCACAAACTGAACAAAATTCGAGGTATCCGACCTTCTCCCAGAGTGGGCTTGTATGGTAAGCAGAGTAATCCACCTACAGATTCCCGGCAAACTTTCTTCTTTACATCCTCACCATGCAAGAAAGCTACTTCACACAGTACTCAAATTCCTGACTGCTACTCACTGGATTAGGATGAGCAAGTCATAAGATGCAGTTGTGTCAACATCAAAGGAAAAACAAACATCCAAGTGTTTTGAAAACGGTTCAGAGTGAAGTCTCGTTTCTCATGTGCCCTGAGAGTAGCTTCACCCCCCCAAATTTTAAGTAAAACAGCTTCCTTATAACATTCTGAACAGTGTAATTGTAGGCAAAATGCTTGACTTCCACCCACTGCTTCCCATGCTCTTAGCACATGCCACCAATCATTTCCATTTTGATCTGCAGTTGCTTTTCATTCTAAAGAAGAGGTTTATTTTGCTGTTGTTGTTGTTTAATTTAAAGAAAAAACAACTGAAGGCTCAAAGTGTGGACAATGTGCATTAGATCTTGCCCTGGTACGGCCTGTCAAACCCTCCTGGAATAGAGCCATTCTGGATGATTTGAGGAATTAGCCAGCTCCATACAATTTCTTCTTCTACATCTCTACCCAGCTGTATCTCAGAACTAACATCCCCAAAGAGGGTCCAAATATTCCCCCAAATCCAACCATATGCCGGTGGTGCCCAAAAATGAGCAGCACACCCCTGAACCAGAGGCTGCTTCTGAAACCAACCCTAAACAAATCCAAGGCACTGAATCCAATGGCATTTTCTGCACCAGGCTTGAACAGGAGGTGCTCTGCCATTGCACTGACAGCTCTTGCCTCCTGCTATTTGGAATACTGTTTAGCCAAGGTGAAGTCTGAATGTTATGAGAGAAAATAGGACATACTTTTCCTGAGGTTTTCCTTTGTAAGAATTCAGCTGGATATGACAGCAATTATTTAAGTGATATTTTTAGCCGTATTTGTGACCCTTGGGATTTGATAAACTTTTCCCATTGCAGCAGGTTGGTTTACTGGTCTTGCAAGCAACATACTTGAGTGATTTTACTTTCACCTCCATCACCATTTAAATGACTCTGTGAGGCATTGCAGTCAGCTCCTCTCCACAGAAATTGAAGAACACCACAAATGACTGTGCATTAATAAAGAGGCAGAAAGCACCGCAGTTTCTCCATTACTCTGTCATCAGAGATATCTGCTCTAGGTTGTGCTCGGAGCATTAGCCCATGTAGCCTGATATGAGTTCACGAGGCTGGAATTCAAAACACTAACCAGCTGTGGGAACCCGGGAAGAAGGCTGTCACACTAAATGGTATCCAGATTAGAGCTGTGAGAATTTGGGAAAGCCCGTCTAGCAAGCATGATCTCTTGGGGGGAAGGGAGGGAGAGAAACAGTTCCCAAGTTGTTAGACTCCGAAGCCTAAAGGAAACTAGGTCTGTCTCTTAGATACTGACACTGTAAGGTTTGACTGGAACTAAATCTGTATCAGTGGATATTTTCCCAAGGGAAGAAATACAGCAAGTTATTTTATTGAATTAAAATACAGATAACTACCTCGAAGACGGCTTTCTCCCCACAGTGCAGTCTGGGGCTGGATGCAGATGACTCCCTAAAGGATCTCACTTTGGTAGAACTGATGGGAATCATGGTCCAAGAGATGGACCCTCTGTATCGCCTTGCACATGAGGGAGAATGTGACGTCTGACATGCAGGTGCTTGATTTAAAATCCTCACCCAACTAAGCAGCCAGATTCAAGTGATGACTACACACTCAGATATGCAAGGAAGACAGAGAATGCTAATAATTTATGACTTATCTACCCTACAACTGATATTCCACATGGCTGGTGGAAAGGGGAGCATGGAAATATTTGCCTGTTCCCATCTCTGATACCACAGGTGATGTAACATGGAGACATACGTTTACAGCCAAGCACTGCAAAACTTTTTTAAAGATATTTCTTTACCAAGCCTTGCTAAGGTATGGCAGACCTGAGGACCAAGACCCAAACTGATATTTGCTGCCCCTTTATAACAGTCTTTCAAAATTCTCTAAGAAAGTAGGAAAAGTGAGAAGTCTCTAGATAAGACTATTGGCATCCTACTTGATTTCCTTGGATCCTGCCACACTAACTCAGCACTCCAAACACAGTGCCCACACTGACAGGACAGAGTTTCAGGAGAGGAGGGAGTGCTCACTGAGCTGTGGGCGCATCCATCAGTGTCAGAGCCGGAAAAGCGACGCCCTTCAGGTGCTGGCTGTTGGAGGAATCCATCACGGGGTGGAAAGGGCCTGTTCAAAGGCACAGATGCCTCAGGAAGTGATCTTGTTCTGCATCCCCAGTTAGTGACCCTGAACACAGGAGCCACGCAGATGGTGTCAGACCCCTGTGAGACTCCAAGAACATGGCACACAACCTGATTAATGTCACACCTGTAAGGCTTGTGGGAGTAACTAATGACACGTGTCTGGTGAAATCCCTCTCTGCAGCTTCCCCTCTTGCACTACAGACAAGTCTATTCATCTGCTCAACTTTGCTCCAGACTCAGAGGGGAAAGAAAAAGATTCCGCAAGTGGTTCTCTTCTGTCAACATGTTAATTGGTCTGATTATGAGAGAAAACAATCACAGGGACAAGAAAAAAAATAAAACAAACAAAAAGGGCGAGACACTTACAGATCCTCTACTATGTATAGCACTGAGGCAGCAAACCAAGTGAAGACAAGAGCACAACTTTCTTTCTCTTTGTTAATTAGAGTGATTGGCAGCAGTCAGGAAAATGATGTTCTTTTGTCTTCCAATATGTTTTGTTTCCTCACCAGCAACATTGATGAAAACAGCCACGATATGACAAATTTTTGTTGTTGAAAGTTTGGTTTGTAATGAAAATGGGCACTACAGTCACATTTTCCTTTGCATCAATCAAAACTCCAAACTCTCATTACTACATGCTTTTTTCCCCCTGCTTTTTTCTCCCTTTTCCATAACAAAATACTAGACCAGAAGAAATCAGGCTGTTAAGTCTTTTGAAAACTTCTGAGCATATCTTTCCCAGCTCAGAAGAGCCTCTCCTCAGAAGTGACAGAATCCAACGTAACATAACTCACACATTCCCAACTCCATCTTCCTAAACAGGGAAGTCCACACTCGTTTGGATCAGCAAGTCCTGGCTGCCATGCCTGTTTTTAACTCCAGACCTGTTGAAATCTTGGAATACCTGCCTCAAATGTGTTTTTAGCTGCTTCCGAGGTGCTATAACACCAGATCCCAAACACTTACATATCTGGCATGTTCATACAACAGAACCCCTCACTCCATGGGAATCCCCAGACCAACCCAGGGCACCTCTCCAGTCACCTGAGAGGCAAAGAACTGGAGAAGCTGTTTTTTTCCTGAAGTTTCTTTCCCTTTTATGTAAAAACAACACAAGTTCCTGCAGAAACCCATCTGGCAGTCTTCACTCATGCAAAACCTTCCCCATCTCCAGGCACAGACATCGACTACTGAAGGATGTGCAGGATTAGGCTGTAAGAGATTTAACCTGAGGCAAGCTAATGTGACTCATGAATCGAGACATCAATTACTGAGCATGGGAGACAGATTAAGGGAGAAGTGGAAACTGTTTCTTTTCAGTAACTCGTTTAAGCTGTGTTTGATTTAAGAGGTCCTTGACAAGAAATGCACTTAAGGGTTTTAGTACTTCAGCCATTCCAAGCTGCAAGTGAATAAACCCAAAGGGCAAAGCACCTTGACCCCTAAGCAGCGATCAGCCAAAAACCAGTCAAGATATAACATGTCCAGCCCAACATCCTTTCCCAGATTTCAGCTGGAGTACTACAAAGATTCAGGATGTCATGATAAAAAATGGCCAAGCAACTCTTCTGGCTTGCTCGGAGTCGGCTGCAATGATTAGCAGCAAAATAGGTCTTCCAGTGACAAAGTCAAGACAAGTTCACCTTTCAATTTGAAATCCTGATTTTAGATGGTTTTCAGCTGCCCAGTATTTATTACAGCATCTTGCAGAAGCTTCAGACATGCATGAGGACCCCATAAGCTTAATATTGAACACAAGAAGTTTGTAGGGGTCTGCACAGAGCATGCAGATTTCTGCCAGATCCGCGAGACAGGAGGAGTCTTTCAAGCTGAACAGATAAGTGGATGGGAATCACTGACATTTGAAAGGCTCCATCCTGCCTCTGTCCCTCAGCTCCAATATATCTAGAAAGATTCAGTGGTTCTATGCTTCCCCAGAATGCTTCAAGTGAGGTCTAAAAGAAAATGAAAATAGTAGTTATGCTCTAACAATACAAGGATGCCTCTGCCTGAAAATATTCACATACACCAAAGTAAGGCCTGACCAGCATTTAAATAAGTCACTTGAATTTTTAGACACTATTACACAGGAGGGTTTTATTTGTACCGCTGCTTTTGATATTTATTTACTTATTAGCAAATAATTTTCATCTGTTGAACATTTGCATCTTATATGAGAAACATCAAAAGCTTCAGACCTTTGATGACATTTATCCCCATCAGTGCACAGCAAATTACAGCGAGGAGAAAGAAAAATCCAAACACAAGGCATTCAAAGCAAACCAGCATGGAAGGCAGAAATGCATCTAGCTCCAAGCAATTATATCTTAATGAATAAACATTGTTCTCCACTGCTACCTCATGCTAAGAGATACCCACAACGCAGTCAGCACCAGCTTAATTCTTTCCATTCCTCTTCCTTACGGCAGCTTTGTCACTTTTCTTGCAGCCTGAGCTCTGCAACTCTGATATGGTCTGGGTGTACCCAACACTGATGAGAGCATGGGAGAATTTCATCCCCAGAAGCAAAATTTTACAAGGTGTGGGAAGGAGAAAATCTCACAGACAAGATATGCAAGTATGAGGCACTTGCTGCTCAGTTTGTAGCATCCATCAAGCCGTGCACTTCTGAAAGATCCTACGTGTAAAGAGACATATTCAAACTATTGAGATGTTATGAGAGGGGCAGAGGGGAGAGTAGGGGAGAGGGAGGCAATTAAAGTTTCCATTAAATATAACAGTGCAAGATTCTGCACTTTAACTAGCTCCAGAAGTTATGTTAATGGAAATTCAAATATTGACATTTACCTCCAGAGTGATACCCAAAAATGAGAAGTGCTCAACTGCCAACAAGCACAGCTTCTGTTTTCTAAACTCACTGACCTAAAAAATAAATCAGTAACATCAGTAATCCTGTCTTGTGCATACCTTTGCTGTTTATCAATTCAATAGATGTGTTACTAGAAGCCTTTCAGGAGCAGCTTGGAGCTTGTCTCTGGAGTTCCCCTGGTGACTCTGGCAGGTGGAATGCATTAGCTAAATCTTCACCTATGTTAGGCAGGGAAACAGGAATTATTCCAAGTAAACAAATGTGGCTTTCTCCTGTAAGAGCATCAAAAGCTCCAGAATTCCCTCCACTTCCCAATGCAAACACATTATTTATTGTGCTGAACCAAGCCTTTATTTTATCAGTTACACCATGGAAGCTGCTCCATAAGAAGAGTAGGAAACATTCTCTGCTTTTCCAGTTAAGGGTCACTTGGATGCAAACCCTCAGCAATAATGCAGGTAGATGTAATTAGGGATATATACACAGCGTTCAGTCTCACCACTGAATACTCCAGGACCAAAGTGTGGAAAGGGACAACCACTTCACTCAGAAGCAAAGGGGCCACAGTGGAAAAAACATGAGTCTCTAACCCAGGATTTCCTTCATGATCTGCCCAAGCAGCGGCAGCTCCACACACCCCTCTTCAGTGAGGTCAAGAGCACAGCTATAAGCTTGTCCTCCAGCAAAATAAGTAAAACAATAGTTTCAAAGTCTCCCAGGATGTTTAAATCCTTGGCATAACTCATGTAACTATGCACAGTAGCACAGTAAAGAGTTTCCACTGGTGTGAACGTGAGTTCTTTGCCTACATAAGTGCCAGCAATGGTTGTGTACTCCAAACTCTTCTCTCAGATCCTGTCATTTCTTTGTCCAAATGTTCCATCATTCACATGCTCAACAACCAACAGATTAAGTAGGTGGAAGGTTAAAAAAAAAACAAAACAAACCCACCAGACAGACGGCAGGGTAAGGTTTCTTTCAGCTCGTTAATGTTCATTAAAAATCAGAGTCAATAAAAATGATTAAGTTTTTAACAAACATAAGAGGCTGTCTTCAGCGCTGATCTAATAATTTGAGTGAAATATTTATAACTGCAGTTTCAATAGAACCTCCTAAAGCTATGTTTTGCACAGGTTTATGCTAAACTAACAGCATGATGGATGTTTTAAGAGCAGTATCCCTAAAACTACTCATGTTGAAGAAATTAACCTATGGATTGAATGTCTCTTTCAGTTGACAATTAATGCAATCATGGAAAGAAAAGGAGGAAACATGAGTGCCAAGGGATGGGAAATGAGAGGCCTGATTTCTTTTGCAAAATTAACTCTTGGGGCTGAAATAAAATTCAACCTGTTGGCTAGAATTTGGCTTTCTTCCTATTCAAATACCTTTCTAATCAGTTCAACATGCTAGATGTGTCTCAAACTGGACCTTGCACCTCCAGGGGAAACACCACTGTTAATTTCTTGTTCTGCAGGGTACTACCAAGAATATTCCCTGTACCCAGGCCTTTTTCTGTTTTTAATCCAAGCATATCATTATTATACAGAAACAACGCTAACAGATAGTGCCAAGTCCTAATAAACAACGTCTAGAATATTCTTCTAATTAGCAAGTAGTGAGGTGTCCAAAACTGAAGTCAGCAAAAAGCCCTTTCACCACAGGACAGGGCAGGAATGCAGAGGAGGTGGAAGCAATGCACGGAACTGTAACTTGGAGCAGACACATATGCAAGGGAATATAATCTCATAGCAACATTTTTCTCTGGTGAAGCATTAGAGCACTTATTTTTAAGCACACATTTAAATCCAATCAACATTTAAAAGCCTTGAAGAGTGTGTTAAAATGCTTTGCTAAGCTGGGCTCAATAAATAACACACTTCCATAAGTTACTCTGATAGCGGGGTATGATACACTCTGGAGTTGTCCACACATCCCCGCTTCCAGAGGATGAGGGAAGGCTGAGAGAATTGGGATTGTTCAGCCTGGAAAAGAGAAAGCTTTGGGGTGAACTAATTGTGGCCTTCCACTACCTGAAGGGAACCTACAAGAAAGATGGAGAGGGACTATATACAAGGACAAGGGGCGATGGCTTGAAATTGACAGAGGGTGGGTTTAGATTTGGTATCAGGAAGAAATTTCGCTCTGAAAGTGGTGAGACACTGGAAAGGGCTCTTCAGAGCAGCTGTGGCTGCCCCATCCCTGGAAGTGTTTAAAGCCAGGCTGGATGGAGCTTGGAGCAACCTGGTCTAGGGGAAGGCGTCCCTGCTCCAAGCCCTCTTCCTCCAATCCCGACAACTAGTTGGGATAGCCATGGCACTGCAGGCACTTTATCTTTAGGGGAGACAAAAAAAAAGAGAAATCCCAAACTGAAGAGCAGAATCTTTCTATTTTACAGCCTGAAGAGTGGAGGGAAAGCAGGGAGGGATCTGTGTCTCAGCAGCGTGGCTGTGAGTCACGCTGCCTCCCGGGGCTGCTCCTTGGGTGGTACAGTTTACACACCATCACTTGCTCAGAGGATGAGCCCGGAGTCACCATCCAGCTCTTCGGGAAGGAAACAAACACCGACTTTACATATGCCTGGTCATATGGCCTGTGTGATGTTATCTGGCATGTAATTATCAGGAGGACATTTGCTAAAGCTCAGACTGTTTGCTTCCAAAGGGATCCCAGTGGAAAGCATTTCTACTTCCACATTTCCCTACTTGGAATATCTTCCTGACAATTATTTTTTTGCTTAGGTTTTCCAGGTTCTCTTATAATTTATACCACCTACTCAGCAAGTTTCAACGCAGTCAATACTGACTGACCACAGCCACAGAGCAACTCAACGCTCACGCCAATTATTTTCAACAATATATGGATTAGATTACACACGAGCTGCCAGAAAAAACGATCTACCTCAGATTTAAATCATTAAGAATGGCCCTCTGGAGACAATAATCTCTCCTCAATGTGAAGGCTACAGACAAATGTCAGAATTCTGTCTGGCCCAGGAATGTTTCCTCATAACAAGGCTGGTTTGTGCAATCAATGAGGCTGACAAAATCTCCGATACGCTCTCAGGGCCTGATCCAAGGCACAGGGAAGTTTATGGTAACACTCCCATTGACTAGAGCTCTGTGGGAAACCCTTTTTTTTCCCTGACCCATGAGAATTTTTGAGATTTTGAAAGCTTTTTCCCATCCTGACCAAGACAGAAAAATTGAATTCTCAAATTTTTGCAGCCTGAATATCTACTTGCATCACTCCTACAAAACAGACAAGATTTAAGATCAAAACCTGATTAAAATATTTTGTTTAAAAGTGAAGAGAAAAAACTAAATTTTAAAATTAAAGGTCATTTTCAAAATCAAAGGCTTTGTATAAAGATATTGGCATGTTTTCAACAAAAATGAGACATCAAAAACTTGTTGAACAATTCCAACATTCTCCCCTGAACTGTAGAGCAGGTCTTTCCTGCATGAATGAGTTCACCTGGGATATTTTGCTCTTTAAAAATAGAAATCCCTTGTACACAGGGACTCTATTCATCTTCCTAACAAGCATAATTTATGTTCCAGCCACTGAAGAGGGACGGTCTCCCCTTGCACACCAAGAGGTGGAAGCCATTTGATTGCAAGGAGAATAAAAATTCCTCACAAGTAATTGCAAAATGTAAACACCACATCTCTCATTTTAAATCAATTACGCTTCCTTCTCCAAGGTGATAACTGTCAAATCATCTGTCTTAAAGCAGCATTTTCCAGCCCCAAAGGTCTTGAACCCCTGCGAGGCAAACCCCACATTCATGTTACAGCCAAAGCCACTGGATGGAGCTGTTAGAAACAGTCTCACCAGATCCAGCAGTGAGTCATGTTTAGTCTTTAAGAAATCTGCATTGATATTAATTTTAAGACATTTCCAATGGGAAAGCTCTTACGAGCAGCAAGGAAGGTTTTTCTCTGTTTGCGAGATTTACACAAAGTTCTTGCTCATCAGGGAACAGACACAGGGACACCCTGCAAAGGAGATGACTGATGTATTTTGTGGAATATGAGCAAGCAACACTGAGAACGCCCAAACACACACCTGTATCCCCACACCAATTTCATTTCTTGTGAGGAGAAACGGTCCTGGACCCTCAGTATGGACTAGCATTCAAACAGATAAACAGAACAGAACAAGCCCCGCCCCAGGTAGAGAGGAGAGAGGAAATGGAGGAAGAGATATCTACTGACTTACTGTAGTCCTAAAAGGAAACATGCAGAAAAACTGGAATTTAAATTTAAAAAATCCTGATAGCCAATGCTAGGGCGATCTCCTATGCATTAAGCAGTTCCTGCCAAGATTTGAGTCATTGCAATCCATAATTCTTAAGGACAGTAGTTTCCCAGACAAAACATCTCTGGTAAAAGTAATACAGATTTGGAGTTCATTATTCTTCCTATAGGTAGGTGTGTGTATGTATAGCTAGAGAAAAACACTGACAACCCAAGAGCTAATAATAAACCAGGTGACAGCACATGCAAATAAACGGCTCCTCCATGGAAAATTGACATTTTCCAGTCTCTGACTCCAAGGGCCATGTGAACTCTCTCACCCCCAGAACCTGGAGCACACTTTTCCACATGACAGAGAGAGCAGAGCACCCAAGGCTTCAGCCAAGTGTCAAAAGAGGAGCAGGCCACATTCAGCAGCACCCTGGAGCAGCACAGAGTGAGCTCTATGACACCAACATCCTCTGTGGAATGTGCACTCCAGGAGCACCTCTGCATTTACTGGGCAGTAAATCTCAGTGCTCCTCCAGTGCCACTGACTTGGACAACCAGCACAGTAAGTTTAGCTTCATATTTTTCATAATAACATCAAAATAAGTGCCTGTGTCAGTTCAATGAGCAATCTACCCAGGTATCTCCCCCTCGTATCTCTGGCTTTCGATGAGCTGTCAGGAAATGCAGGATAGCAGTCAGTTCCCTCACTTCTAGTTAGAGCCTAAGGCCGGTTTCACAGACACTCATTTAACCTCCCACTTTAAACCTCTTGCTGAGTGGGCCATGTTTTCTATCACCAGCCACCTTTCCTTGGTTATCATCTCAGCTCCCACAGCAAGCAAATCCAGCAGCTTTCCCAGCACAGGAGCCTTCTTGCAACGCTTCCTGGACAAAGTAGCACTTGAGGCCCATGACTCCCCCAGCCCCTTTTTCTCGCATCCTTGCACCTATTCACACTTTCATATGCATCAGGCCAATTCACTCCCTCCTTGCCCAATCACCATCCAAATGCAAAGCCTCATCTGTTGCCTGAAAGGTTTTCAGATGGTGCAGCAGATGGAAAAAATGCTTAATTTGTCTCCAGTTTGTTGTATTGATGCTATGCATCATATTCGCTGTTAAAATAACAAAACGGGGAGTCAAAACCTGTGCACATCTTGCTCCTTCATGGCTTGTGGGGTCCTACAAGGCAAAGGAAATATTGTGTCTCTCCTGAGAATAACTGCATAAAGTCAGCTTGAAGATTCCAGAGAGCAGGACGGGCCCAGCTAAAATTGTTAGACAGCAAAAAAAAGCACAAAGGGAAGCTGGCAGAATCCTGAGAGGAGCAGGAACTTGCCTACAGGAAAGACATTTTAAAGGAGCCTCATTTGTGGGAAGACGTGGGACACTCAAAGACTTCATAGGGACTGCATGGAATTAGCTACACCCTCAACAATGACCAGTAACTCTTAGACACAAAGAAAGGCTGAAGGCCATAAAGCAAACTGTAAGGTTGTAGTAGGGGAATAAGTGAGTTAAACTGGATCCCTCTTGGAAGTTGTGAGCTTCCCACACCAGTCTTTTCCTGTTGTTTTTTGACAGAAGCAAAGTCTAAAAAAATTGAGCTTTTTGGCATCTTCTGGCACATGAATAAGAAAAAAGTGACATAGTTCTGCCTCAAGAGTAATGAACCATGACCTTACAGATTGGCTGAATAGATTATAGATCTATGAGAACTACAGTAAAACAGAGTCAAAAAGCCACCAAGAGGTCTGTCTTGTAAAAGAGAGAGAGAAAGTTAATGTATGTACCTTACTCAGCAGGTGATCCGATGTTCAAAATATTCCTGAAAGAAGCACTTCCACAAAGTGATAATCTCAGCTGTGTTCTATACAACAGATATGGTTTTATTCTCAAACCTGCCTATTCCCATGCATAGAGGATGACTGAATTTGAAAGAAAATGGATAATAAGTCTATCTGTCCCCTTTTTAATTAAACTTGGAAATTAGATGCCTGTTTCATCATTGGTATTCTTCAATTTTTGGGTTTATTCTGAATTTTGGCAAGGGCGAGCTTGGGGTTTTTTTTAAGGAAAGCAAACTGAAATAACTATATTGTTCTGCTGTGGAGAGAATTTCCACACTGCCATCAGAGCTTCATGAATATGTACATACATACAGCTGTTCATGCCACCAAGAGCATGGAAAAACTTTGCATCCTAAATTTTCCCCACAGAAGAGGGAAGTTAAACTTTCAAACTTTGAAAGGCCCTTTTATTCTTTCTTTCTGTCTCCATGTTGGGACTAAGTAGAAAAGGATAAAGAGTGACAAGAATAAAAAATTAAAAGGAGAAAGAAAAAAATCAGGAAAGGAATAAAGACTGAAATCAGAATTCTGAAGTTCTGTCAGCTATTTTTCCAGGTATTAGAAATTCTTTCCTGACCTTCTTTAAAAAGGAAAAGTACTCTGATATCTCTTAATTTTGAAAACTCTTCTCTATTTCTGAATTTGTACTATTAGTACTATCATGCTTGTTACAATGCAATCCATCATCAAAGACTCAACAACATTTAAATTATTGATATAAACAAATGCACATATAAAAATATGTGCTATAATAAAAGGCATCTTTTTAGGATTAAAATACACCTGATATGTGAGCACTGCATCATTTACACCTAAGTAATGTGTGTTCTTGGTTTCTACCAATTCTGAAAGTGCAGGACAGGAAGATTCTCCATAAAACACATCAGTTCTGTATGAAAAATAAAAAGTGTCAGTGAGAGCATTCTTCATCCCTGAGATAAAAAGGGCAATTTGTTTTCTCTGCTCTTTCCTTAGACTTGCACTCCAGAGGACTGAGCAATGCAGTAGTTTTGAAATCAGAGACACCAGAACCTCTAATGGTTTTTAAGCCTAAGCTCAATTTTTTTTTTTTTGGCAGGAATGTAAGATAGTCCTATTCCTGATGATTAATGATCAAAAGAAAGCCAGCTAAAGGAAAAAAATATTAAAGTGCAAAGTCTAAACTTTATAGACTTGCAGAATAACTTCCTGGCATGCTGGAGGAAAAAGGAAGTAAACTCAAGCCACTGAACTCTCTGGATTGCACAGGCCTGAGATAATGACCCGAATCTCATCTCTGGCTTCAAATGTACACCAGAATCATGATGAAATAATGTATTCAACACTGACATTCTTGAAAGGGCACTCTAGGTTAAGGCCAAAATTCACAGGTATGGAAGACAAACAGCGTTAACTAAGATTTTAAAAATCCACTATTTTGTCTGTAAAACTGTTCCTCCAACATGCAAGCCACAGACAGGCATAGATGCATGCACTTGCTCCTTCTCTGCTCCTGGGAATTTTGCCAACACGTAGGATTAAACCACACTTCCATATCGTTCCCAGATGTGCAATCAGAAGAACATCCTAGAGCATCACCTCCACAGTTTGCCCTAGGAATCAAAGCCGTTCTTCATCCCACCCACCATTAACATCTTTTCATAATTCATCAACCAGCGATAAACTGAAACCCTGCACAAACGTAGCCCTGATTTATTTCATTTGCTGGGTATTGTGACTACAAGACCTGCCTCTAATTTACCATATTGTAAACCAACTGCTCTGAAGCAGCACGTGTTTTCCCAGGCTTCAGCTACGTTCTCTGGGGCGATCCGTTCCCTGCAGTAATTTCCACTGGGAAAAGGAAGGCGAAGCGATGCAGCTGTGAGGTGTCTGCCCATGCCTGACCCTGGGTCAGCAGCAACAGCCCGGGAGGTGCTGGAATCCCTCGTAGCCTTCTGGAGGATTTTTCACAGCTCTGCATTTCTGCAGTGGGACTCCTCTCCCCACCCCTGGCAGCCCCATCCCGGAGAGCATCCCTGGCATCGCCTGAGAACAATACACCAATGTGATTTCAATTAGGGCAATAACCAATTCATGAAGGTTCAGCCCTCACCATCTGTCCAAAGGGAGCAAGGCTCTGTTTGGTTTGGGGCTTGGGGTTTTTTCCCCCTCTTCCCATCCTCCTTTCTTATGAACCATTTGACAAAGCCATCTACATAACAGAGAGATTTAATGGGGTTTATGGCAAAAAAACAAAAGAGCAAATTAAGGCAGTTCCACTATTAATTCCCACCACACTGGAGCATTACATAATTTTTCACTTAACATGTACACAATTTAGCATAATTCAACATTCAAGAATATTAAACAAAGACAGAAAGACAGATTTCACTGAAATCTTACCCAGACCTCCCCAGGAAAAGGAACGTGGTACCTCAAACTTAACTTAATCCTTCCTTTCTGGGAATAGGAAACTCTCACCTCAAATATCTTTCACCAGTGCACTTATTCCTCTTTTATTCTCCTTGATGACTTCTGAAGGTAACTTTGAATTTTGGAAAAGCCTGCAGCCATAGCAATGAGAAAAGATGTTCCTAGAAACCAATTTTTCACTTAACATGTACACAATTTAGCATAATTCAACATTCAAGAATATTAAACAAAGACAGAAAAATAATAGTGAAAGCTTATTAATAACACTGATTCTGCCTTTCCAGAGGCGTAATGTCTGTCTGAAATCACAGCTCCACTAAACCTTCTGTTTCTAAAGTTTAGGTGCACTTTGCATTGGAAGACAAAAAGTGGATCAATATATCTGAAGCAAAATAATTGAACAGGAGGAATTTTAGAGGTTGCTACCTGTCTGTCTCAAAATCTTTACTTCCTGTACACATACATACAGGCAGTAAATTAAGATTTTAAAGCCATTTAAATCTTGAGGGAGCCTGTCAGACACTTGCCTTGTGCTGCCACTTTCCAGGGCAAAAGGTCAGGCATGGGTCTGCACTGACAATCAGTGACTTACCCTATGGATATTTCAGGTGGTAGCTTCCACAGCCCTACACATCTGAATTTACTGGGGTGGTTTGTGGCCCTGGGCCCTCACCCAGAGAGCTGCATGTTCAGGCTTCATTTCTGCCCCATGAAGGGAAGAAAATAAAGTGCCACAAAGCAGGATGCAGAAGGGAGTCTCAGGGCACATTTACAGCGAGGGATGTAGGGAAGTGGTGAGATAGGAAGGTACATCCAAGGTAATTCCAAACACCTGGCTCCAGGTGTGTTTTGGGATGCTTTGCAGAGCCTAGGCCATTACAGAAACTGACAGAAAAACATGTGGGAAAGGAGGGGGAGGGTGGGGGAGAAGAAAGGAGGAGGAAGAGCTTTCTTCCAACATACTGAAACAATTAATTAGAGCAGATTTAATCATTTTGCTCATGTTGAAGGGAGTAAATTCATGCTAAACTTGCCACGCTGAAGATAATGGAACAAGTCATGGGAAGGAAGATGCTACTGAGTTAAAGAGCAACGAGGGAGAAGGCAGCAAAATTCTTTGCTTTGTTTTAAGATACTCTGTAATCTTGTGTCATCACACTGAGATGTAGGGATGAGTAATTTATTCAGATCATGGATTTTCCACCCAGGATTTTTCTAGCTTTATCTCAGTCAATACAAAAAAAACTGTATTTCGACATCAGTTTTCTAAAATATGGTGATTTTCTATATTAGGAAACAGCTTTAGTATTCTAAAAAGTAATGCTTTTCTACATGTCAGCCAAAACTCACTCTTTATTTCCCTTCATTGCTCCACATCTGCAGCCTGGAAGGCACCTTTGCACACTGACATGGCTAGAAAGTGGGAATATATCAGGCAGCAGAACTCTTATAAATTATCTGCCATCTGCAGAAAAGTAAATGGACATCACCTTTGCCCTTTCATCCCCCAAAATGATGGTTGCACACAATCACAAATGGAGACAGATTAAGAGATGAGGAAGCAAGAGAGGAGCAAAAATCAATTCTTCCACTTACAAATAATTAAGACATAGGAGGATTAACCCCAAGTCGTAGTTATACCATTCAGTGCAAATATAAGCAACAAAAACCAATTAGAAAAGATTGAAAAACTATTGAAAAGTACTCAACTGAAATGAGCATAAAGGAGCTTTAGTACGGCCTTCAAGTGAGTCACAGCTGGGCGCAAACTGGTTTTGAAAACCTGTTTCTAGACCTGTATTTCAGCAATTTAGTAAGTCAGGGAAATCCACTCAAACCCAGCTCCAAAATGCATCTCCCTGACAATGCAGAGCTGGTGACTCATCCTCCTTTGGATGATACAGGACCGAGCACCACAAGAGCTGCAAATCCATATTTTAAGAACATTCTTGCCTTGATTGTTCTTGGGTATTTTGAAAAGAGGGGAGTGAAGGATGAAACCATATCCCGTTCAACCATATTTGTCCACATAAATCACTGAAATCTTACCCAGACCTCCCCAGGAAAAGGAACGTGGTACCTCAAACTTAACTTAATCCTTCCTTTCTGGGAATAGGAAACTCTCACCTCAAATATCTTTCACCAGTGCACTTATTCCTCTTTTATTCTCCTTGATGACTTCTGAAGGTAACTTTGAATTTTGGAAAAGCCTACAGCCATAGCAATGAGAAAAGATGTTCCTAGAAACCAAATTCAGAGTTTTGCCTTTAAGCTTTCTAATAGAATATTTCTGTCCCTCACTCTTACCATACTGAATATTAATCAGGAGGGAATGATTTGAAAACAAGAGAAAAAAAGTATTTTTTTTAATAACTTTGTGCACTGAACTTTTACTGCCAATTCAGAGAAAGCAGAATTTTATGTTTAGATTGCACTTAGAAATATAGATCAGAGTTCAATACATTTCATGTTCTGGCTACTGACAATTTTTATCAGACATTTCTTATCATTCAGTGCATCTACTGTCTACAAACATCTTTTGTAATGAAAAAACTTGTTTACATAAAGTAGAAGATGCTTCAGTCAAAATGCTTGAACAACAGTTATTTATGAAAACCTAAGGAAGAATTTGTTTCACTATATCTTTTGTCAAATAATGAAATTCTGATGCACAAAAAACCCCCCAAGTTTAAATTTGCATCATATTAGTCAGAAGGTGCAGAAGTCTGAGCACCTCCTGGAATGCTCTTAGACATAGGAGGCCATGACAAGAGGTCAGGTCTGATACATTGTGGGACAAGGACAATTTTATAGCTTTCCAAAATATTATTTGAATTTCTAATGGGCAAAGCCAGCAGGGCTAAAACAAACAGTCTATGGGATCAATGTCCAATTTTACTAAAGG
This sequence comes from Monarcha castaneiventris obscurior, assembly GCA_026261815.1. NCBI lineage: Eukaryota > Metazoa > Chordata > Aves > Passeriformes > Monarchidae > Monarcha > Monarcha castaneiventris. The sequence continues at coordinate 6,105,677 of JAMPIT010000862.1, forward strand.
AGTTTTGGAAGCTTCACTAATTCTTATTTAAAAAATGTAAGCCTTCTGGACTTAAATGTACTGACATTCGGATTGGTCTAGCCATATACATGATGTGTCTTCCTTCTGATAAGGCCACAAAGTTAAGTTCCTCAGCAAAATATTTTTGCACCATTTTTGACAAAACAGAGCACGCAGGTATATGAAGGTATATATTCATATACACAAGTATGGGAAGGAAGGAAACAGAACTGCTTTCTTCTCAGATCTTCTTCAAAATATTCCAAGAGTTCAGCTAAGTTCATTGCAAGACATGAATGAAGTTTTAGGACAACTCTTCTTTCTTTAAGGCTATTCACACCACTGCCACCCTTCACTTAACAATAGTGTTGTTTAAAAAAAATTCAGATTGCCTGCAAATGTATAGAATTTACTTATGTGGGAATATATTTCAAGTGACACGCAGAGACTGGCTCTTAAGAGTGCCTGGCACTCTGAAGTTTCTGGCATAAAATTGAACATAAGTTTTTCTAAGGAAGATGAGCACTCAATACTCAGCAGTTTCTGAAAAACAAACCAATTTGAGCCTTTCTGAAAGTCTGTCCTTGATTATGGAAACTCAGTAAGATCAGTTCTGAGAAGGGAGACTCATCACCACTCACAAAACTCTGCTGCTGGACCATATCAGGATTTGGCAAGAACAGCCTACATTCTTCACTGTCAGCTTCAACCAGGACTAAATGAAGACAAGCCTTTCAGTCAAGGTAAATGTTGGATTTTTAATATTTAATAAAAACAACCCATTCCTATGAACCCATTAGCTAATAAAAAACAGCTCTGCCTTCAGAGTTAGAAGATAAAGAAGAGGAGTTTAAACTTTAAAGGGAATTATGCAGTAAATTATTACATTCAGGAATTATATCCTTAACTGGTGCAAACTGGCACAACTTCAACAGAGCCCTGTTGATTAACATCAGCACAGGATCTTGCCTAACCTGTTCAACACTGACAAACACGTGCACCCGTGTGGTACTGGCCCCAGAATATCTAAGGTTTGCTTTCAGCAGGGACCAGTCAAAGAGAGAGACAATTCATAAATTATAAAGAACAATAAAGAAGTTTTTCTTCATTTTGTATGGGCTCCAAAAATCTATTTTCTTTTCTTGTACTTTGGTTATTTTTGCTCATGGAGGCTTTGGGACAGTGGCGGTGGAAACTGAAGCTGTCTGGTTAATCTGAGGTCAAATTTTGTGTAGGCAGCTGCAATCCAAGCTTCCCCACCCTGCCCTACCACTAGACTGAACTCTGACCTGCCGGGACCACCCCCTCACTCCTGCAACAACTCAAGCCACGTTTCTACTGAGTGAGCACAGACAGCTAAAATGCCAAAATATCTATGTGTGAAAATACATGCGCACACTGTCAGGTCTCTGTGACTCTTTCAGTTGGAAAACACCCAAGACCACCAAATGCATTTGGCAGTCTGGAATCTACTGATGAACCAAGGCACTCAGCGCATATACTTTGTCCTTGGGAACGAATTAGGTTTTTGAACTGAAGCAGTGGTTTAAGAGAAAAAGAAAACACACGCACATAGAGCCACTGCCGCCCTGCAAACTCATGCATCTACAGCAGGGCTCCCAGTCCATCTAAATCCATGACATCTGCCAAAATACTCAGCCCCCCCAAATTCACATCTGCCATATTCATGGCAGAGTGCTGGGTGGTGAGCACTTCTGAAGTCAAGCAAGTGATTCAGGGGCCTGAATATGGATTTAAAATTTGAATTTCCTAGTCTATCTAAGTGATCAGTCTGTCATTTCCCCAACACATGGACATGGTCTTCAGGAACTTGGAAAATCCCACCCTAGAAACTTACTTACAGTAAATTCTGGCTTCTGAACATTTCCATTACATGCATTGCTTTAACCTTTTAGCTCAGGACCAAGGACAACCTCACTGATTTGGGTGCTGCAGCACCGTACAGAGAACATCAGCTGTGGAGAGCTGACCCCCTGAACGGCTGAGCCAGAGGAAGGGCAACAGGAAGTTTTACCATCCTGATTTTACAGGTGGGAGACTGAAGCACAAGGAAGCAAAGGAGGGGCAGGAAAGATGTAAGTGATATGTTCAAGGCCACCCAGGAAGGCTGTTGCAGAGTGAGTGCATGAATCCACATTTCTCACCCCACCCCGTTCCCCTCCCCTCTGCACACAAAGTCTCCACTCTCAGAGCTGCAGGAGAGTTTCTATGGGTCAGTGCCACTGTGGATGGTGGTCACCCAGAGGATCCCACGTCTTCACAGGTGCAGAAGAGTCCAAATCAACTTGCAGCTCTTGAATACATCCAGCAGAGAAAGGACCAGTGTATAAATGAGTGCTCACATCCTGCTCCTTAGGCTTAAGGAGACAGAGCTGGCAACAGAATCCTCAGTAAGGACCACACGGAAAAATCACAGGGAAGCATGGTCAGTGAGAATTTCCTGATCAACACTGGCTGCTGAAGACAGGGGATAAAAGAAGGCAGCCTAAATAAGCACTCTGAAAGGCCAATTCTGATTATTTTAGAGAAAGGAGAACAGCATAGGCCAACATGAAGACACTGCAGCTCAGAGACAGAGAATGAAGGATTTAAGTCCAACTGGGCAGATGATTCCTTACTACTTTTGTGTAAGTCAGCCCAACCCTTCTCTTTCACTGGTTCTAAACCATAAATGCCTTGAGGCAAGGACTGTGACCACATCTGTCTTCATTTCACACTGAGCTGTGGACAGACACCACACTTGAGTTTGAACCCTGTTACTATTGAGATAAAAAGTTTATGATACAAGTCTGGAGGCTTTTTAAGCCCATAGCAGCTTTTGTAGCTAGAGGGTCGATTTAATTCCTAAACATACATTAAAGAGTCAACCAGGAGAACAGAGAAAATTGGAGGGAGAAGACTCACTGAAACACTTGCCAATCTGTGCTCCTAAATCCCCTCCAAACAAGAAAGACATTTGTCCCTGAGTGACAGGAGAGAGCCCAAGAATCAGATGTCCTCAGTCACACACAGGTGGAGACAGGCACAGAGACAAACGCCGCAGGCTCTGCTGTGGAATCACTCACTGCTGCCGCAGACAGACCTGTGTTGGCTGTGCAGGCTCACAGGGGAGACACCTTGTGTGTCTGTACGAGGAAATCCCAGCAGCTGCAGCATTTAGGAATCACTATTACAGGGTTTTAAAAACCGCAGGAAAATAGCTGGCTTGACTTTCTCCCAGCTAACTGGAAACGTGGCCCAGGATCCCAAATCAGAGACATCCAAGCAATCTTTAGGTAACATCCGTAGTGCCATTGACAGCCCAGCTGATTGACGGAGCTCCCTGTCCCTGACAAGCAGGGAGGGGTATCCTTTCAGAACACACAGACCAGTAAAGCCATGATTACAAAAGTCCGGATTCTAGAGAATACAGAACATGATGTTCACCACTAGGCTTCGTTCTGCGCACCACAGACTGCATTTGTGAGAACCAAACATTGCATCCATGCCAGCATTTGTGTTCAGAGCAACAGTGCAATTTTGAAGTAAATCCACCACCTGTCCCCATGGATGATAAGGTGGTGTTAGGTTGGCCTTGATGATCTCCAAGGTCTTTCCCAACCTAGTTGATTCTGTGATTCTGGATCACAGCCAGGTTTGCCTCAGTGTGGTTTAGTGTGGCACCTTCTCTCAAAGGTCTTGGACCACAGGCACTGGGATATATTTGATGCAGAGCACATCTCCCCAGCAGCACACACAGCTACAGGGGCTTCTGTAGCCCTGACTGCTTTCATCTACTGATACTGCACCAGATTAACCACCAACAAAGTCAAAGTCAATGCAGCTTGGGAATTACTGAGAATTAATTGCCCTGTTGATGTGAGCATTTTAATAAGAAATAATCACCATGAGCTAAGAGATAAAAGTGAAAAGCGAGCTACAGAACAATTCCTGTGGTCAGAGCAGAACAGCAATATGTGCAAACTGAAAATGCAAAATCCAAGTCACAGCACTTGAGTCTTGTCTGAACTACTACGAAAACAGTTTTCATCAAGAAGGTGGTCTTTGGGCAACAGCAGACCCCTGTTCATAAAACAGAACCTAGTTCTCCCTCTGAAAAACAGGTTCTAAATGGATGTTTCCTCCAGAAACACAAATTTCAATTAGTTTTGTATTTTGTTCTTCAAAAATAGAAGAACCATTGAAGACATGAAGAGTCTGAAGTCAGAAGATGAACACTGCAACACGAAGTTTTCATTTTATCTAGATCAAATGTCAGACTGCTTGAATTTCTGCTTTGCAAACATTTCAAGTTTTTGTTCCATGTTACTGCCAACTCAGACTAGGATAATTAACCTCTTACAGGAGGAAAGATTATCACCTACACTCATAGGAGAAACAGAGAGTAAGTATCACTCCTTATAAAAGTGTCAGCTAGTTCAAAACTTGTTAATAAGCACAAGATCCCCACACACATCTTTCCCCTATGTAATTGACCCAAAATCTGCAAAAAAACCCAAAACAAAATAAATATATACCTTAATAATTGCCTCAAATTTTTTATCCAGGCAGCAGTTTGTCACTATCAGCCTCTTAAATAACAGTTAGTCCCTTAAAAAGCAAGATAAGGAGAAATTCCGACTTTCTACTGATGCCACAGTAATGAATAAGGCAGAGTACAATTCAAAAAACCAAGAATTACAAAATCTCAGTATCAAACTCCATGCCTACACTTCAGTCAAGTGAAGGGAGGGTATATTGCTGCCCAGTAATCCATGATTTCCCTGAACACTGTAAACACAGACACTAAAACCTCCATTTCAAAGATCCCTGGGTACAGTACATATGTGTAGTGGGACACAGTAGCACTCCTGAGGCTTTCAGTCCAAGCTTTTGACAGGCTGTAATGAAAACCAAAAGTTTCTTCCATTGCCCAAAACAATAGACATGCCTTTATCCCACTGGCAAATAACAGACCGAGGAGAGATTCCCAATGATGAATCAATTTTTTTTTCCTGGCAGTTTAACAGGATTATAGGAGTGCCACGTTAGCCGCCAGAACACCAATAGGGCTCCTCTTTGTGCCTCTTCAGCATTGAGAAGTGTGGATAGGTTTGGGGTTAAAGCAGACACCTGAGCAATTCTAACTCTGCTGAACAGAAGTTACCTCTGTGTTTCCAGGCTGAATGGAAATTCCAACCCGGGAAAGGAACACCAAATAATAGAACACCAACAACCTGATCTGAGTTAACACAAGTGGCATGGCATTATATTGCTTTCTCAGGAAGGGGAAAGAGTTTTCTCTCGTGGCCCATTAATCTTTGTAGAGAGCCCAGTCTAGAGGTGACAAGGAGCAAAATGAGTAACAGTCAGCCATACAAAGCAGAGCTTCCAGCCAAAATCTGCTTGCTTAGAGACAGATGGCAAATACAGCCAGTGCTCAGAAACTACAGCTGTGTGCCTCAGCTCTCTCAGATCTATGTGTGTGATCATTAAAGATTCTCAAATTATCTAATAGACCAGAGTCTCCTGGAGATTTGGGTTCCCAGTCTCTTGTTTTCCTTACAGAGGACCACATTAAACTTACCCAGAACAAAATCAAAAGAAAACAGTTCTCAAGCTTTTCCATTTAAAAGTGTTATGCACACACGAACACTCTGAGTGGGCTTAATTTTGTCCTGTGAGTGCCATTTGCTCGCACTCTGCATGAGCAGGAATAGTTGGGAACAACTTCCACCAGGAAGATTGAAGAGTTCTCACTGCACCTTTCCAGCCTGGACACCACAGGTGGGCATCATGCTATTCCTTCTCCTCTTGCTCTGGAGGACAGCTCCAGCCTTCCTGGGTACTCAGGGGCTCAGCACATGAACATCTACCTGCCTGTACTTCCAGGTAGGTAACACAGAGCCCCAGGACACATTCCCAGCCTTCTGCACTCACACAATTGTTGCTGGTCAGGTTCTGTTTAGCCCAGTGCAGGCACCAACACCTTATGGCCAAGTGTACAACGTGTCCACAGGCAGGGCTGGCAGGGCTCACAGGTAGCAGTAGCTGCACTGAGACTGAGAAAGCATTTATCTTGTGCTTCTTCAGTGGTGGAAGGGATCGCTCTCACAGTTCCTCCTAAATACCACAAAGATCCCTTACTTTGCTCTAATAACATCTTTTTATCCTTATATAAATGCAAGTTCCTCAGGGCTAAAAGCCTGACCAGCATCCAGTTCCCAAGGTTGGGGACTCCCACCACAGCTCTTTATTGCAACCAGGCTGGCAAAAACCTGGCAGCATACCAGGGTAAGACTGAACATTTCCTATTAAATCTCATTGAGCATCTTAAGAAGAAATATCTCTCTACAACAAAAAGCTTTCCTCTCTCAGGGTGGGAAGTTCCCATTCTGACCATGTTTAATAACAAAAACTTTAATTGTTTTGTTTCAGTTGTATCCTCCTGACTTCTTATTTAAAGACATTCTTTCAATAAATCAAATTAAAGCCAGGCTTTGGCTGCTAGTTGCACTAAACAAAGCAAAATTACTTTCTGACTTTATGCAATAAAGTGCTTCAGCACTTCTGAATCAATATTTTTACTGAAATATATGCAGCAAGAGTTAAAAAATATTCATTTGGAAAAAGAAATTTTATTTTTCAAGTCCATATAACCCATGGCATGAAAATCACACTTCCTGTATGGATACCTGTGCTTCCATTACTTATTACTGGTTACATCTGTGAGGGGCTTTTGTTTGTTTGTTTCTTTGTTTATCTTTAAGTGCATTAAATCCACCTGAAGGCTGTTGAAGGTATGTTTTTAAAACGGCTTCAGACCCTAACTTTCCTAAAAGACCACCACCAAAAGCTTGCTTCAAAACACATTCCATATAAAATACTACAAATACATGAAAATACGGCGGGAGTATCTCTTTTTACCTGATTTGTGACCATGATTGACTCTCTTAAGTGACTGGTATCCAGACCATAAACCAAATTTTCCAGGCAGAAACAAATCTGAAAACAAGTAGTACAAAAAGAAATAGTTCCGTTTGATACCTGGACAACCAGTTCAAACAAAAATGAATTTTCAAACAATGACATTTGGCTGTGTGAAGTCCCTGCCATCTTCTAGCCTGACAACCAAATAAACTCGGAGATATTTATATACACATGACCACAAACAGAGAAGGCCAGTGTGTCCCACACAATGAACATCTTGGGCAAGGAGTCCCTAGGAAAAGGTGTGCTCACTGCACAGAAACAGAACAAGTAGGTGAGATTGCAAAGCAACTCCTCTTTCTGACGACGACTGATAAAAACTCATATGCATGCAAATGGAGGGAGGACAACAACAACAAAACCCCTGCCTTTGCCAAGCTGCATTAACCTGTTTATTCAGAAACTCCTCCAGATCCAGAGCAGCACCCCATTCGATAGCTTTGTTCTGCAAAATTTCTGAGCCATGTAAACTACAGACACCCTATCAGAGCGGCTTGCAAAGTAAATCACTTGTATGTAAAGTTTATGCAAACAAGAAAACCAAAACAATCCATCTCATTATTTTCTTCAACCAATTATGTCAAATACAAACAAACAAAGATATCACTTATGTGCAGAGAACAGCCCAATGCTGGTTTCACACAGGAGTGACCGACTCCAGTAAATTAAATGCCCAGGGCTTCAGAGCCTTCATCTGGTCCTAATTTTCAATTGGTAGTAAAATGATATGTTTTTTTCACTTTCATTGTAGCTTATTTTCATCTAGTTTGAGTTCCAAGACGTCCTGTTTTGCAAGCTCTGATCTGCTACATTAAAAAAAAAGGACGTGAAAAATGTGCAATAGCCGACGCAGCGGCACCGCCAAGGCAGCCAAGCTGCTGCTCTCTCAGCTGACTGAAGAATGCACGTTCATGAGGCCAGCAAAAGTCTGCAGCAGAGCGTTATAGGTGGAGGAAAGGAGTTGGCATGGATGGAAAGCACCCAAACTGCTTCACCTTCCCAAAAGATCGTGAAAGCATCACCTCCTCCCATTCTCTGCAGGATTGGACTCTCCTGAGCTGCATTTTGGCCATTCTGGGTTTGCCTAATGCTGATCAACTGCAGAGAGCCTTGGGATCTATCCCGATACACTGTGCTCTGCCAACGGAGTGGGAGAGGACAGGAGGAGAGAGAAATGGTGTTGTCATCACCCCCAAGCCCTCCCTGTCAACCTCAGTGCATCCTCCTCTACCTTTCCTAGTGCCAGCAGCCTGCAGGAATCAACCCACTGCAAGCCTGTGGAGACGAGTCTATAACAGCAATTAACAGCAGGCAGTGCCACACACAACATCAGTCCCTGTGACCTGCACTAGGACAGCCACTCCTCTCACTCCACCAGGAAGGACAAGCCTTAGCCAACCTCCCCAGTGGAACATCAGTAGATGATACGACCGCGTGTGCTCAGAGCACCACTGTGGCTGAAGAACAGCTGCAAGATGGAGCTTGGTGTCCACTGCAAAACCTTCCCAAGGAGGATAAACATATGGTGCTCAGGCTGAGCTCCGTGCTGGTCCAGGAACACTTTCACCAGTGCCAGAGGGAGATGGAGTTACACACTCACAGCACCACATTTAACTGTGGCAGAGAAGTATTCCAAGGATCGATTTGTTACCCATAAAATCAAATCACAGTTTTACTGGTTCCATCCAGATTAAATTAGAACATTTCTAAAAGTCAATTTTGCAGATGTTTCCCAAGTACCCTATCTCTGTGCAACAGGCCAGGCACAAGGACACTCATCCAGCCTTTCCCAGGAGACCCAAACTGCCTCTCCTCAACACCCAATTAATTGAATGATCTTCATTGAAATAGATGGGCACAAACCATGTGCACATATATTTCATATGAAAGATTCCATTAGATCAAATGAGCACTATTACTCAGCTTTCCCACCTCCCCTTTGAAATAGGCAGTCTAATTTCACATCCTCTGGTTTGAAAAAAATAAATAATTAAGAAAGCTTGCAGCCCCCCAGTCAGACAGATTTCCCAGGGTAGGATTGCTCAGCCACAGCACTCCCATGACAGCTTTGCCTCCCACCACTTCTAACTTCAAATCCTGCTGCCAAAACATCTCTCACTGCCCCTCCATACATCCCTAGTTTTCTTTCTTCACTTGCAGGATCACATATCTGCAGCTCTCTCAAGACCCTGCAGGACCTTTCTTGGCTGGTCTAAATCAGAAGGAACTTCCCTTATCCAAGTAACAGCAATTTCAGCCTACAGCAGCAGAGAACTTGGCCTCTCCCTCAGCCCTTCTAGCCCCATGTTCGTTTTGTGAGCCCATGCCTCCCTTTCCCTCTAGGAATCCAGTATCAGGACTCAGATTTTCTTCATTCACCATAGACCCTCAGACACATTGAAAATAACTGTGAAGTCTAAATCTAATCCGTTTCCAAGAGTCACATTTTAGGTTTTGTTTGGTTTTGTTTTATTTTTTTAATTTTGGCTACATTTACTCTTCTCATCATCAGCATGTATGATGGACAAGATAAACTCCACAGGAAGAAGCTGGTACAACTCTCCTTTTTTGTAACTATTGCCAGGCACAGTGAGACTCGAAAGAAAACAAAAGCTGTAATACCAGGCACTAGACCTTTATATTGCCTCTAGAAGGACCTACATGTTTTAGGAAAGTTCTGTCTCATCTAAAGATACATCCTTCCCTTTATCTACCTTAATGGGCACAACTTAATCTTTGAGGGCATTTACCTCTTAAAATCCCAATTGTTGCTGCAGGTTCACTTAATCCTTTTTTGTCTCAGCTCTCACTGAGAAGACTTTGCTGCTCATTTTAATAGCAGCTAAAAAAAGGCAAATTAAAAAAAAAAGAAAAAAAAAAGCTTTAGCGTCACTGTATATGAATACTGTATGTAGAAGGGAGGAGAGAAAAAAAGAGCAACATTACTTAAATTTCCCAAAGAATTCACAACACTGAACTGTAAGAAAGTTGTCTCATCTCTAGCAGTGCTGTGCTTCAGTCACTTAAAAATATTTGCTTTAATTATTTTTTACAAGGACTCCTCTGTACACTGGCAGGTACACCTACTTAAAGGTGCTAAGTTTTGTATTTTAAAAAGGAATGTAAGAACAGCTGCTCCATTTGTACCATGTTTTTCCTCTCTTTGCATACAATCAGATGGGTGAAAGAGACAGGGGGTGGGGAAGAATTCCACAACATAATCATTTGGCAACTTATATTATTTTCTTTCAAAGGGCATTACAATACAATTCTCTCACTTGGGGAACTTCAAGAGAAGATAATTATTCTTGTCTGCCTTGTAATATATATTAAAAATGTTCAAATGTGGCTTTCCAGGGAATTCTGCCAAATATTTTTAGGCACCAGACCCAGCTTTACTTAATTTTATGTTGCCTTCTTAGTCTATTATAAAATACCCTTCCATGCAGTTTGAATTTGGTAAAAAGGCTGAAGCATACTCATTTATATTAGAAACATAAAAATCCCTCTTTCCTTGAAATAGAGATCTTTAACTCCTAATGTGACAGCCATTCAGATGTACAGTAACCAAAGTGTCTCTACAGAGCTTAACACACATCAGTGAGCTTTTACTGCCACAAAAACCAAGCAGAAACAGAGAGGGTTGTTGGGGTTTTTTAGGAGACAACACACCAAGAACAGAAAGTAGTTTTAAATAATTTTGTTTTACAAGCCCTTTATTAGTAGTGTGACAGTAGCACCTTGAGACTCCAAAAAAAGACCACAGCCCTCCTGCATGAAGCATTATAAAAGCTTCAAAGATGCAAACCCTAAACCTTTAGTGTTGTCATCGGCTACAGGAAAGTAGGGGATTATACTGTAGCTGGGGAAAAATAAAGCTGTTTGAGGTAATAAGAGATTATTGTTACCTCAAATATTAGCAATAATGTTCATTATAAAGGATAAAACAATGGCTGTGGGCAAAGCAATCTGCTCCAAGGACTTTACAGCCTAGACAAACAAGAAAGCCAAGCACAGACATACAGGCACAGCTCATGATACAAGAGTAGAATATGTAGAGTTGGGAAAAGATAAGTTAAGTAACAGAGAGGGAGGGATTAAAGAGATAAACAAATAAAAAGTACTGAGCTGGTGGTCTCAGGCCAAAGAGCAAATGGGAAACAGAGGCAGAGAGACTTGCTCTGAACCACACAGAGCAACTCGCAGTGAGAGAAGCCTGACAACCAGATCCTCACTTTAGCATCCACCCAGTGAATTCTGGCATCTCATTTTATAAAAATTCAAGTCTAGCCTAATATAGCCTGGGGAGAAAGGCCAGGCAGCCCTCATCCTGAACTTCTAAAGAGTCAGACATGATTTACACTACTGCCCAGGATAAACCCCAAAGTATTTCCATCAACTTTCTGGATATGTCACTGTCTTCCCCCCACCCTTTTAAAAACCAGCATCAGAAACTGTAGATAATTAGCACAAAAGTCCATGTGAAATGTTGTATTTGTTTCAGTGTTTATTTTGGCTTTCTAAAGTGGGCTGGAATCCAGGTCTTGTGCTCAGCCCCACCTCAGTTATATTTGTCCTGTTCCACACAACAAACGTGGAGCCACATTTAAATATGAAACAATTTGAAACTATATAAATGCTATCCCTTTATCATTATTATACACTTTACCTCCCCTCACAACTGTCCATAAATTCATTGGTTGACCTAACTTGTTTTAAAGAGTTGGTTTCACAGAGTAGCAACACTGTTTTACTTTTCTTAGCTTCCCTGATAATCAAAAGGAAGCCAGCCCAGACTGCAACTTGAAAATTGAAACAGCTGAGTGGACTCCTCCTACCACCCCTCTCTTGTGTTTTCATCTTTTATGGTGGCAGGCCAATCTGTGCCAGACAAACTAGGATTTCTTCTACTCTTCAGTCGCTTGGCTGCTCCTTCCCATAGATACTCCAACAGCAGATTAACGTCAAGCCATGCTGAGCCAAACACATGAATCTCTGAAGATTTCAGTCGAGCAGGAATGCTGCTGGATAGGCTTTTTTTGCTGTTAAACCAAGAGATTACAACTGAACATGGTCTGGTGTGTGTGAGTGAAGAGTAACTCTCACCAACATCAACTAACTGAGGTGTTTGGGAGGTCAAAATAGAGTCTCTTAAGTAGTGCCTGAAGAAACAGAGTTCCACAGGGAAGTGGTGTGTTCCCTCCCTAGTGTGTGGACACCGGCTCCATAATTTCAAAGTGCTGAACTTCACAAATACAAGGAAACAAATAACGTCTCTGTCCCAGGAAAGCCAAGGGCCAGAGGTGCTGCTTCCCAGTGCCCCAAGGACCACGTCTGTTCCCTGCTCCCAGCATGCCCAGTGACTCCATCCACAGCACACATACTTGGAGGATGGAGACAGCACACAAATGAAGCATCCAAACTCACAAGCTGGTGGGGAGCCTTCAGGGTGCTCATTTAGGGCTTTGCTTCACCTAGGGAATTGACTGGGTCAGTTTGCAACAAGCCTTGCCTCCCTCAGGGCAGAATCAGCAGCCCAGGAAAAGAGGGCCCAAAGGGACATCACTATTTGCAGGCCAAAGGATACCAGAGAGGAATTAGTGATTCAGGAGAATGCTCCCCTTCCCACCAGCTCCAAACTCAGTGGGATATGCTGTGTCTTGCAGAAATAACATGTTGGCATGTTCTTACCTCTGGAAGAGGTGGCAGCTCCCATTGGGGTTCTTCCCTCATGCTAGTCTCTAATATGGGAAGGAAAACTCTGAGACTTCCCTGACCCCCTCAAAATTATGATAATCCCTTGTTCAAACACTAAGTCCATCACAGACACAGATGCGGGAGGAATTTCCCCTCCTTACAACAGTTACAGAGGAATAATAGAAAGGGACAATAATGGAAAAGAAGCAAAGATGGGCAAGGTAGATAAACACAGCAGTGCAGCATGCTCCTCTTGATGCAGTTTCTATCCTAGAGTGCCTGGGAATGAAGCACTCAGGAGGCCCCTGTTGCATCTTTTTGCATCAAAACCCCAACGTTCCCTTTAAAACAAACAAAAACCTTGTTAACTGTTGAGCATTTCTATCAAGGCTGTTTACCTGGAGTCATCTTGCACGCTGCACTAGCACAGCCAGGCAGCAGTACCATGACCTCCCCAGCCTGTTTGGAGAGTCTTTGCAGATCTGCACCTGATGCTCACAAGACCACTGTGAGGAGCATACAGATCCCACTAAGGAGTCAGGGACACTCCTCACAGGGACAGTCCAAACCCAGCACCTTTCCTGCCAGCATCCCAAGTTTTGGAGAAGGTATTGAAGACCAAATCCTTGCTGTTCCAGACCAAGCTGATCCCAGCCTGCCGACAGCCAGTTCCACAGGTCTACCCTAGTCTGCCTCTCTGCAGCTCAGCCCTCCAGCCAGCACAGAACCCACAGCTTCAGTGTAAGCCACACAAGGAAAAACAAACAAACAACACACAAAACCACAAAATAATTGATCCTCAGCAATTCCAGACACAATACATCCAGGCTTTCAGCTTCTCTCCCCCACAGGTCAGCGAAACTACAAGACATTTGCCATCTATTCCAGCCATGGAAACTGTAGCCTCACATAGATTCATCTTAAAAAATCTTCATTATGCAAGAAAATACCAGGCTGAAGACCACTAAATTAGAATAAATTCTAATTTTCTTCAGGAGAAAAGGTCAGTGTATCCTTAAAGGAAAGCAACACTGACAGGCAACTGATGGAAGAGATCACATGGGGGGTTTTTTTGAGTAGAGACATTAGAACCCACTAGCAGCTAAACATGATTGACAGAAAGACATGAATTATTTGTGCCATCAGGAAGGGGGAAAGAACCTCCAAGCTCATAGTGCTCAAACGATGGAATGTGATTGCTTGAGTAGGTCCATAAGCAGCCCACAAAAATGCATGAAAGAACAAAATCTATAAATTAATTTTTGTGCAGTTGTGCAGGGGGTCTGCAAGATGGATCAAAGGTTGACAGTGGTTTGCGCTCCAAAACGTTTGGAATCCAGGGCTCCAAGCAGTACAGCTTTTGCTCTTCATCTATCAGCAGCTTATGTTTCTAAAAAAAATATCCAAAAATTTAAATGCCAAATTACAAACTTCTCAGAAGACATTCTTAAAGAACTAAAGGAGAATTGGATACCAATGTTTTGCAGTTAAAAGTGCTGGCACTTTATAAAGAGAAGCCTTTTGTTAGAGACAGGAAGTTTAGTTTATTGCCTGGTGTATACAGTTCACCCACCACATTATTTTGGGCTATTTTCATTCCTCACAAAGTAAAGAGGAAATTCTAAGAACGTTTCATTACTTTTCTTTGTTTGATGAACAGCAAAGGTTTGCAGTTTGCTGACCAGTGTATTGCTTTGCTACTTTTGACACACAATTTCACTTCACCTAGATCCTCGGGAGGATAAAACATTTGTTCTCTATAAAAATCAATTGTTTCTGCCCCATTCACTTTAAGTCAGTCTCTCACCCTCATCTTTCATTACTTCATAGAGAGAATTCCTGAATACAAAACTAGGGGGAAAAAAACTTAAGTTGACTTTTTTTTAATGTGAGCAAAACTTCAGGCTCAGAAACTACCAAGAGGCAAGCTATGAAAACTTTTCTCCTCCTTGCAGTTTCCACAGCCCTTTTCCAGTACACAATCTGTAGCAGAGGAATAAAACCACAGCTATAGTACAGCACTGTTATTTAATAATAAAGCTGCTCTTCTGAAGAGCATTAATTTTCACCCAGATAGTGTATCTCACATACTGTTATGATTCCCTTTGCACAACATGGTTCTGTATAGCGGAAATCATAAAGCAAAGAGCTAGAATACATGCTTGTCCATTTGCTCTCCCCTTTTCCATCAATTCACAAGGTTATCCCAAATGTTTTTATACCATTCTGGCCTAAAAGAAAAAAAAAAAAAAAAGGATTCCTTATAAAAGGCTTGGTTTCAAAAAAATGCTAAGCATTTAAACATTTATTAGAAACAGTTTTAGTTCCTCATTAATCTGAAGATGAAGTATTATTGATTTACAATGAGCAATTCATCCGATATCCATCAGCAGCATATAAAAACAGAGCCCAAGAATTAAAAAATGGGTGATGCCTGTTTGGCAGCAGTTTCCTGTGTCCTGCCAATGGCACAACCTGTCCAACTGGATGGAAAACAGCCCTGCTCTTTCTGTGTGTGTTCTGCATGCTTGGATGTGTATGTCCCATGGATCATAGGCTAACCTACATTTATTTTCATACTACAGGATCAGCAAGTATATATTAGATCAAGGCTTTGGGGACTTTACATATTGCTTAACCTCAGTCACCCAGGCTCTTAGTCACCGCAGCGAGGAGCACGGCAAAAATAGATAAATTGCACAGATAGATTGACACAGAGACATACACACATCTGTGCACATAGACTTACATATCCCTAGGGCCTGATGGAACAACTCCAGTGCAGCACAGTGAGCTTTGGATCAGGCCCAGCACCAGTATATGATACGGACTAACTGCCTCTGATCTTTGAAACCAGCTTTAAAAAGCTTATACAGGGGGTGAGCCTCCATTCTGGGATGCTGGTTTTCCACCAGTGGAGCTCTATTGGCTTTAGTGGAGTGTAAAACCAATGTAATGAAGTGGAGAATTATGCTCCCATTATGTTTTTTAAGTAGCTTATTAGCCTGCATATTACACCCTTTTTAGTGAGTTGGCAGCTGTGCAAAGGACTCCAAGGACCTAATTCACTGCAGCTGATATGACTCTTCCCACTGGCTTCGGGTCAGGACCCTAAATCATTTTGAAAATTCTGGGGAGAGATATTATAAAGCAGTGCAGTAAAGGTAAAAGGGTGTTAATGAAAGTCCCTTGAGGAGGTCATGGCTTTTATTAGTTTGGAGGAGCTTTCCACAAGCAAAAGGAGTCTAATAGAATTTTCAAAGTATGCCAAATGTCCCTGTATGTGACTTTTTCTTCCTCGTTACCATTAAAAGAATTAATAAAACCAATTCCCATCTCAAGATGGAAAAAAAATCTATTTCAGTCTAAATAGATTTGTTTATACCTTGTAACGTGCAGTGAGTGTATGGGGTGGGAGTGGAACGTAGAGAAAAACATGTCTGTGCCACCCCCACCTCCTTTGCTGCGTGTTTGGCCCTCGGGGGGAATTTCCTGCCAATGTTGCTTGATCTTAACTCTTCCCTCTTGTTCCTTTCAAGGCTGCCTACCTCTCAGGAGTGCCAGAATCACATCTCTCAGCCTCTAGGGCTGCACCTGCTTTTCCCCTCTCTGCTGCCATTGGCCTTGTATGTCTCCCCCAGCAGCCTCCTGTCACACCCAGCCCTATGCCTGCCCCAGCTTCCCACACACACACACTTAATGAGCAGGTACAGTAATTGCTTTCATAACATTTTTCCCACAATGACATTTCTTAGTTTGCTCAGGCAGGATTTAGTGCTATTGTGCCAGTTCCTCGAGTCCTGTCTCAGCCCAAGTTCCGTCAACACTATTAATAACTCCTATGGAGACAGGCAGAGAGAGCTGGGGTGGTTCAGCCTGGAGAAGGGAAGGCTCTGGGGAGACGCTAGAGCACCTTCCAGTACTAAAGGAGGACTTGAGAAAAAGAGGGAGAGCAACATTTTACATTTGCAGATAGTGATAGGATAAGGAGGGATGGTATTAAACTAAAATCGGAGAGATTTAGATAGGATGTTAGGAAGAAATACTTCACTGTGAGGGTCCTAAGGCACTATCACAGGTTTCCCCAAGAAGCTATGGATGCCCCATCCCTGGAAGTGTTCAAGGCCAGACTGGATGGAGCTTTGAGCAACCCGGTCTAGAGGAAAGTGACCCTGTACGTGGCAGGGACATTGGAACAAGATAATCTGTAGGGTCCCCTCCATCCCAAACCATTCTATGATTCTGTGAATTACCAAATCCCAGTGCTTTGTCCAAGGAGCAGCTCCGGAAGCCTCTGCTACAAAGGCCTGGGAACTGCCGAAGATCGTGTGCAAACCCCGGCTCCTGCACCATCTCCCAACACCTCTTCGTCCCCCAGCTTTTGCAGAATGGGAACTAACAACAGAACTTTACCCTGCAGAACAAATATGGGAACAAATGCATCAAAGATATGTGACAACCAATGCTCAGGTCTACCCAAAACACAGCTAAAATACAAAAGAATGTAACCAACTACTTTCTGAAATTATGTGAGTCCTAGGCCAGGGGTTCGAAATAAGTCCTTCAAAAGAAGATGGGCCAGGTTCCATTCATCTGATGTGTCAGGATCAACATGGAGGCCAGGGGAAACTATGGATTTCAAACAGGATCTACCCAGAGCCTCTAAGCCATGAGATACTGTTGTTACTGGACAGATGACTTTGCAATGGACCCGAAGATTCAGTGCTGTCGATCTGACTCTTCTCTCCTGGCAGTGGGTCTGGGCCCTCAGTTACTGGGAGGTGAGAGGCCACCTCCAGAGGCACAGCATGCCTGGATATTTCCTGAGCTAGCAGCAGCTAGTCAGCAGCAAAAACAGCCCTTGGAATAATGTAACCTAAAGCAAGGGGCAAGCAACGTCCAGCTCAGGTCTCTGCCCCTCACTGCTCTCCACACCTGAAATTAAAGTTACCTTGAGTGATCACTCTTGGTACAATTTTCCTCCTGAAAGCTGGAAAAGTTTTCACTGAAAATAACCTTTTTTTCTCAGACACTTCTAATTTTCTATTTCTCCTATTACTTTTTGTATGACCTTTCACATTATTTTCTTTTCAAAGGATTGAGTGTTAATCTACTACTCCATTGTCATACCTCAGTGACTCAGAATAATTTGCAAATGTTTAAAATTTTGACTGCATGATTTTGAACAGAGATTAATAGAAGGAGTATAACTATCCAAAAAGGTTTTTGTCAGAATATTTCTTGGATTCACCAGAGGAAAATATTTTCAAATTAGAAGATCTAGTCCAGAAATGCCAAAATATTTCATGGCCATACTTACGAAAAATAAAGTAATGAAATTTCAATGTATTTTCATTTCAAAACACTACCTTTTGTTTCAAAATATTCATAGAACAAAAGGAAAATGCAGGGTAAAGTCATACTTTTATCCAAAATATATATTCCACTTCGTGCCAAAATATGGATGTAATTTGGGAGGTTCGCATATTCTTGAAAGACATGGAAAATGTCTGCTTCAGTTCCTGCTCAATCAAATTATTTTCTAATAGTTTGGTTCAGTTAGCAAAATATGAAGCAGTGAGGCGTCCATTCCTTCACCTCTAAGAAAGAGATTTATGTCCCTAGAAAGTGATGATCCAAAAGCAGCAGCCTCATGGCTGCTGGAGCAATGAGGGAATTGCACACGACAGACATGTTCTGACAGCACACACTGGAAGTGTGTTCTTTTTATGTGGAGCTGAAATAAGTAAATCAGTAGTTGTTTCTATCTATGAGAGTCAATGCTTGTCTCGTGTCGCCAATGCCACCTAAATCATCAACCATATGCCATTTGTAAAATTAAGATACACTGAGGGGTGGAGAATTTTCTCTGTTGGACTGAAAAGAAGTGACTAAGCCCACATAATAATATACCCATGTATTAATATCAAAATACTTAACAAAACCCTCCACACTTCTCAAATTTATGTGCTAAAAATCAGAAAAAAACATTTCCCTCAGAATGCCAAAGCCTCAGTTGTTGTATTTTCTTGATGAATCTCCAGGAGTGCAAAATTCATGAGGGTCTTCATTGGGAAAAGAAAAATTAAATGTCTAAGAAATACTTCTTGATAATATTTCTTGTGCATTTGCAACTTCAGGATTCTCTGCAACAATTTTAGGTGAAATGTGTCTTAATGAAATTTATGTTAATGAAGATGCTCCTGTGCAAGGTTTTATACCTCACCATTTGAGTCCTTCTCCTTTCAGGCACATGTCACTCTTCACATGGTGAAAAGCGAGGGATAACCGTGCTTAGCTGTACCAGCAGCATATGAAGCAACCAGTGAATAAAAAGCTTGTGCTTCTGAGCTGGTATTATTTCAAATCAACTGCTGCCATTACTCACTCACCCAATAATAACGTTGCAGCAGAGGCTTAGTGAAGACAAGAGGAAGGAATCCAGCATTGAAAAGTGAGTCTGAAACACTGCCAGCCCTCACCGAATTTTCTTGAGTTAATGCTAGAGAACACACCACGACATGTCTTGACCATGCCATGGATGACTTTCCATGGAGCGCAAACATCCAATCAGCGTCACCAGACCCTGGGCCTTGCGTCACCCGTGAGAAGGCAGACTGCTCCCATCCATGAGGGATTTAGGCTTCACTCAGCACAGTGGCTGGAGACCCTGGAGATGCAAGACAGGATATGGAGGCGAAGCCATTAAAAGCCAGAACTGAGCACAGTTAGCATACTGGCATTTGAGGTGTTATTGGGATGGAGGGCAGAATTTTCCAGCTGGGGTGGGAAGGAAACACATTGCCCTATTAAAGTTGTGTTTTAACTATGAAGATGCTGGGGTTCCTTGAAAATGACCCCTGGACAGTGCTGCGGCTGCTGCAGGGTGAAGTTTATTGCAAAGCAAAATTTTGACTGGCAGGATAATTATGAAGCAGGCCCAGAGTCAGTTCAGGCTGCTTTCACAAGAAAGGATTATGCGTTTTTCTAGATCCAAGGTTTGGCATCCAATTATTACTACTGAAATTATTATGAAGCATGAATCTACAGGCCAAACACAAGACCCACTGTGGGTGTCCCTACCATTTCTATCAGACTTTTCAAAGCAAAACAAAATTAAAAACTGGCTGAAAATAATCCGTGGCAGAGTTATATACTGCATCTATCAGTTCAGGTCTGATGCTTGACATTCATCTATTGAATCATTGAATCAGCCCAGATTTTTGTTTCCAGATGCATTTCTCAGTGGTACTGCATTGCTTCAAAGGTGGCTAATGGTCTCTTTGCTTCTGAATGACGCAGTGTCCTGTTCTTAGCCCTGCTAAGAACTGCTTTCCCATTAGGCAGTGAATTATGGAGGGAAAAGCCTCCTTCTTTCTCTGCACACTGCTGCTGTCCTAGTAACTCCATCTTCCATCACAGCAAGTAAAAAGAGATTCTGTAACACAAAACAGGCTTGAGTTGTCATAAAATTAAATCCCTAAGTCCTGCTTAATCCTTGAGCTCAGAAACACAATCAGAAGCAGAAACTGAAATTATTTTCATATTGACCAGTATTGAAGCAAATTACATCCTCTCCTATTTTGTTTTTATTTTGAGCAGAGTAACCTGGAGATATGTTAGTTATTTTGCAATGTGCCAGTACTGTATTAGGCACTGTGTAACACAGAATATGCATTCCTCACTGCTGGTCTTTTCTAGCATCCACTTCGTTTCTCTTAGCTCATTCCTTTCTCACAGGGGTTGCCAAAGAAGTGGTACTTGAGCAGCCACGGAGTCTGGACTTGGGCACACGTTCCCATTCACTAATAAATTACAATTTATGTAATTATTATGACATTACAATCAATGTCAATTTAAATTGACAGCCTGGGTGACCCAGTTTTCTTTCCGTGTTCTCAGTGTGTCTGCCAGAATATTTCCACTCTCCCGCATTCCCCTGAAATTCCAAAATGGCTTGCAAAGTTGGAGGTCACTGGCAGCAGTGGATGCCAGGCTGTCCACCCTGAGGGACAGGGCAGGCAGGGGTGGTGCAACCCCTTTTCCCCATGCCGTGGTGTCCCCTCTGCTCCTTGAGAGGCTCCAGCTCTCCCTGACAATGCTACGTTCATCCCACTGGGCCAAAACCTGGGCAGTGAAGTGCTCTAGGTTGTCCTCTGTGAGGACCAATGGTCTGATCCTCCCAGAACATTTCAAATTTTGTTGTTGTTATTAAAATGAGCAGTTTCAGGCCTGTAAGCTGAGCAGTTTACTCACTGTTCGATGTAATTTTCTTATTTTCTGACTAATATAATCCATAAGTCCCCCAACTGTGCGTTAATGTGCACACCAAAATGTTGATTTCGCACTCAGTCAGCCTTTTTAGCTTGTTTAGACTTATATTGAAGGCATCATAAATTTGACAAAGCAAATACTGCTTTACTTCAAATATCTTGGATAAAAGTGTGTCTCAGCAAGGCAGTTTTCTCTTAATAGAAAGAATTTGAGAAACTTTTTTTTTTCTTTCTGTGACATTAATCATTAAACTTCAAAAATGGAACAGACTAAGCAGTTTCCTCTTTGGTAGTGACTATCCTTTTCATGATTAGTGGTATTTTACACCATCTATTCCTCCTGCCCGCTGAAAACATCCTTTATTTGGAAGACTTCCGACATGGTGCTTTTTCCATCTTACACTAGCTGCTTGCCTGTTGGACAGTCAGAGCAAACAGTAAATATTTTCAGCTTTGAACAAGCATCTGGGGAGTAGTCACTACAACTGTCTGAATTACCTCAAATTGATTGGCAATCAATTTACCTGAGGGAAAACTATCTAGCACAGAGTAGCTGAAGAGGAAGAGCTGAACTCCCTAATGGCCCCAAGTGGTTTAGTAGCCAACAATGGCAACCACTCAGGAAAACAATGGGAATTAGACCTGCTCGGTCTGTTAAAGCCGATTCGCCACCTCTTAAAGAACTGGGCTTTAAGCGTCTTTAAAACGCCTGTGACAATTTCAGATATTCTGATAGAGACATTTTTGAAAAGGTGAGTCAGTTGTTCTGTTGGGAGAGTTGCTAATAACACCGAGATCACAGATTTCTGAGTCAGGCACATGCATAGGCAATAACGCTCCTTACCAGAAGCACGGCACTGATGGGTGCAGATAGGGCCAGATTTAGATGCAGACAAATGATGGCATGGGATGGCATAAAGGCTTCGTTGGCAAGGGTTTGGGAAAGCTGAATTGCTCACAATTAGTGAGTTATGCAAAATGTCCTCAAGGAGTGATGATGCTTTGTATTTCAGAAAAATTGTTATATGCTTACTCCCTCACCTCTGCCTTTTGAGCCAAACAGAGATTTGGCAGATAAGGTGAGGTTTAAACTCTTCCTACCATAATCTCAGAGCTTCCAATTCCAGAAAACTCCTCTACCAACATCATCAAATTACTTATTTTTATAGGATTTTTTAATTAAAAGTAAATTTTGGAATTAGAGGTACAATTTGGTGGCCAAAGCAGGAAGAGATCATTCCAGGAATAGGAAGTGCTCTTTGGAAGAAAAGGAATGGGAGAGTGCAGAATTCTCTCCTAAGTCAGTTGCTAGAAAATCTAATGTGCTCAGTGCCACTGAAATTATCACAAACTAATTTCCAATGCTGAAAAATGAAAAACTTGCCAAAATTTTTTTAATAGACTTGCAGGGGATTAAGAATAATTACAGCTGTATTGTTAAGGGGACTTCACTTAAGTGCAATCAATTTGATTAGCTTATGTTTTAGCCTCACCATCATTTTACCATCAGTTTTTATGTCCTGCAGATTCTAGATGCTGATAGATCATCTCAGCTCCCCATTTTTTCCATTACCAAGGTTTCATTATGCACGTTAAGCATGTTTCCATTTGCCTGAGGTACACCAGGGGCAGGGAAGCATTTTTCAAAGATAACTCATTTAATATTAAATGTCAAAATATTACTCACTTCTTTAGCAAGATCATGCAGCTGCAACCTGGAGAATTAATTTGGGATGGTGTCTCTGTGGAGTTCAGGGCGTTGGTCTAAGCATACCTTTAGCTAAACAAAAAATCATTGACTTACCCAGAAACATTGTATGGAACTGACTAAAGGGCAATAATGAACAACTAAACATATGAAGGAAGTGGTTTATAAGCCAGAAATGCTGTGATTAATTATGGATAAAACAGCCAGGGGAAACTTCTCATTACACAAAGTAATGAAATAAGTCCATTAGCATGATAACAAAAAAAGTGGAAATGGCTGTAGGCTTTGTTTTGAAGATTATCACCATAGCATTTCCCTTCTGCACAAGCAATCAAGAACCTGTTGAAGAAAAGGATCATGAATACCCCCCACTTTACAGACAGAAAATCGATGTAGGAGAAGAAGACAGGCTGTTTATACACTTGCTTCCTGTGTTTCATTGGAGGCAATTCTTGATTTACGTTCATGTAAAGCAGCTTCCAGACAGCCCTTAAATGACATGTCCAAGGATCTCTGTCAACAGACAGAACTGTCACCTGATCCTCCCCATCTCAGCTCTGAAAATATGCAGCAAATGCTTCCTCTTCATGGGAAGACTGAAAAGATAATCTGACTTCCAAGAAGAAGGGCTTCCCATGCCTGCACAGGTAATTGTTCCAGGGAGCAACAAACATCGCCCCCTGAACTGCGCATTTGTCAAAAGAATAAAACAGGGATAATAACTGATCAGTCTTTATGTGGACTTCACTGTTTATATTCTTATTTGGGGTATAAGGCTTGAGTATTGTGGGGTTTATTTCTAAGTTTTTGATTATGTGTTTTGCTAATTCCTTCCTTCTACACAGTATCAAACTAGGAAACAAATCTTTCAGGGTGGATTTTCTTTTTTGGAACTCACACTCTTTTAGGGACCTACACATAAAAACTTTTTCACAGAAAAGGCAGAGTGAATTTTAGATACATATTGATGAACAAAACCATATACAAATACTTCGATTTTGTATTAAAAATGTCCGAATTGGATGTCAGTCAAAAGCAGTAATACTTGTTCCAAATTACATCCTTTCTTACCTTGAAAAGTTCAAAGAGTCTTTAAACCCAAACTAACCAAGCTCTCCACACTGCAGTGTGTCAATACAGTTTGCAGTAGTCAAAACAGTCAGTCTTTACTGACTCACTCCAGCCTATTCACTACAGAAGGCATATGAAAATAGTTTTGCTAAAAGAGTAATGAAAAGGAGATAAATTGAGTTATTCCATGTTTCTTAAAAGTGGCATTTGAATGTGATAACAGCCACTCTTTTACTTGTAAAACAAGACAAAGCCAAATTACTCTTTAAAATTATATGCCAGTCTGAAAGCCAAAGAATTTTAGTCCCTCTGTTTAGTTCTCTTTTTAGCAAAACAGTTAAAGTCAGCCAGGCTTATTCACAAAACCCAGAGTTTCTTCCTGAAAGCCAAGACTTGCAGTATGGCTTTTTAAAATGTTCTGTTCAGTCTTCCCTGCAGTGTCTTCTACCAGATCACCTATCTGCACGGGACTAAACCCCAAGATTTCCTCTCAAGATCTGTATTTTGAAAATTGCTGCCTTTGAGGCATCAGGCAATTTTTGGTGCCCAAAACCAGCCTTCAACACATTCCTTTGGGTTCCCATATATTTATTTCTTTGACCCTCTGCCTGCAAAGAAAAATAGACACCTCAAGAAGGCTCTTGAGGTTTGCTCTACAGCTCCCCTCTAGCACTGGCTATAGGCCAGACTTCTTAGGTGGGGCTTTATAACCCCAGGATGAACCAAGATAAATCTGTGGCACTAGCAAGAAGCTGGGAATGCAATACTTGCCTCCATTTCAGAAAACGGCAAGCAAAAATAAAAACGGCTTTCTTGTGGCTACATGCAAATCCAAGATCTGAAGCTGTACCTAACAACTGCCTGGTCTCAGCTGCTGTTACTGCACAATCCTACATGATAAGGTCCTTAGGCATCACAGTAATGTCTACAATAGAAATACACTGCTTTTCCTACAAAAATCATAACCTTTGGGTTGGACATCACGGACATCATACATGGCGACACAATCACTTGCATACAAGAAATTAGGTTCCTGCTTTTGACGGGTCTCTGTTTTGTCTTTCACCATGATTTGGCTCTTGAATATTGCCCTTAGATGCTCCAAGCCATAAAAATTTTTACCAAAAATGTCCAATTTCCAGAGAATCCTTTTCCCTAGTACACACTAACGATGAAATACAGAGACTCCTCTAGTTCCTCTGTAAAGGCTAGGAAAGGAAATTGAGCAGAGGAGAACTGCTCTTAACACAGAAACATTTCCACACTCTCTTCTGTCCAACTGGCAATGTTCTCATTTATGTCCTGTCCACAGATGCTTCTATAGGAACTGATTGCAAAATTCCTGAAGTTGAGACATATCTGTTTAACTTTAGTAATAAAATTAACATACTTTGGGGACAGGCACATAGAGAAAATGTTTGGTCTGAAGCACTGGCTACAGAGCTGTGGGTGTATCATCAGTCCAGCTTTCCAGGAAAAAAAGCTACATTTCCCAAAAGCCAACACAATCAAAACAGATTTTCCCTTTGAACTGGTTCAGTACTTCTTTATGCTGATCTTTCACACAGTTTTGCAGGTCATATAAGGAGTGGAGAAAACACAACTCTTTACTAGTTCCAACACTGTTAGGTGGCTGCTCTTGCTGGCACTGCTCTTCTGGCTGACAAGGAATATCACCACGCCCTAGAAAATGCATTACACAGTACAATGATTATGCATGTTAAAGAAAGAATCATTGCTGCAGGAAAAAGTAAGTCTTAATTAGAGACGAGCAAATAAATTCGTAATAGCGTCTCTCCCTTTAAACTTTCACATACTGTTTATTTCCAATTTTTAATGCATCTTTCTCACTAGGATGCAGAAATTTCTAAGTTTCTCCAACAAACACTTCTTTGCAGTACTTCACCTTACTTCACCAGTAGCTGGCAATGCCCAGAATTTCCTGGGACACTGTTTCCAGAGCGAATTATTTAAGAAGAGTTCAGCTGCCCCATAGGATTTGACCCAATCTGCTTGGAGTCATATGTTGTCTCCTAGAGGGGCGAGCATCAGATCTTCCTGAAGAGCTGATAAGGTCTCAGTTGCTGCCACATGAAGCAGTTTAATCCCCACGGAGGACTCGTCCTTGTCTTTACAGTCAGATATTTCCTATTAAGCCTGGAAGCTCAGTATTCCTTCTCTAATGTTGTCATGATTCATTCTAATTGTAGACATCCTCTTTTTCCATTTAGATAAGCAATGTGAATTTAAGCTGGAAACTCCACATGAGGCATATTAAAATCAAATAGAAGTGCTGGTTGGATTTTGGTTCAAATTTTTTAGTTTAAAATTTTTAATTTAAAAACTAAAATTTTTTGTTTTATTTGCTTCTGATAATTTTTTTTTCCTGGCAAACACTGGGTGCTAAATATTTTCAGAACACAAATACAAATGAATTGTGGATATCGCTCAACTCAAACTCAGTTTTGCATATGTAAACTAGTTTTTAATAGATTTCTTTCCCTTTTCTACTCATTGTCTAATAACACCTTGTTTTTATTGTATTTATTGGGCTTTTTTATTTATACCTTTCACCTTTTGACACTTCACGGCAAATCTGACTACTATATTTTGACAAGGTGGTTCCACTGAGAATATAGAGCTTAAACTATCGGATTTTATTCCAGCCACCATTTTGTTTAATCAAGAATTAACACGACTTTCCAGCTTTCACCAATTCAGTGCTGTACACACCTTCCCAAAGACTTTTGCTAGGTTAATGTGGTTTGGCCTGAAGTACTGTGATACTGTGATCGTGTTTTTTGACATGCCTTAAGATTTCTATCATGTGTTGCACAAGCCTCTTCTAAAACAAGGGCTCTTGCAGTCACAAAGATTGATAACTTAAGATGATAAAACAATTACTGGGATAAGAATACCAGCTTTATATTTTCTGTATCTTAATAAAACTTGAACAGTTAAAGCAGAAAATTATACTGCAGAAGCTAAACTCTCCTTCAAATTCCATTACACAAATCACTGTTGTTTATTACCCACAAAAGTGTAGTGGAGAGATCTTTTTTTTGTAAAAGATTTAATAAATTTTTGACACTTCCAATCCTTTTAATTAAAACTGTTCTCATGACTCATTGAAGTCACTTTAAAATGTAGACGTATATCAAACTAAGCTGTGGGTGTGCACTGATACTGTGATTTACTCTCAATTGCTGGCCAGACTTATCAGTTAAAACAATTTAAAACACATGGGAGTTTTGTTTTTCTCAACCACAGTCTAACAGGCAAAAGCAAAATGGATTTAACCCCTCGAGTTTGAGAGTTGCGTGGGATTTAGCCACACAGCTCTCATCCAAGTCAACAGAAGTTCAGTTCCATGGGTGTGGCGTGGCACCCTTCCACCTAACTCCTGTAAAGCTGGAGGCTTTGTGTGTCTGTGGGGGCTGGATGGTGGGCAAAAATACCTTATCTAGGGGGGTCACTGCCTTCATGCTGACTTCATGGAGCATCTGACCAGATACCTCGGCCAGCTACAAGGTGGACAAGCTGGTGAGCCAATATCCAAACGCTGATATCCCACTGAAAATGGAGCAAGCAGAGTTTATGCCGCTTCAGCATAACCCACTGCTTGTACCTATCCTCAATAACAGGCCACCCATGACACGTGAAACCTGTGAGAGATCAATGTCACCCCTTTACAGCAGCAGCAATCAAAGACTCAGATGAACTTCTTGAGGTCATTAACATAGTGCCAGCAAAGCACAGGAATTGCTGAGACCCTTTAGTTGGCCAGCTTGGCCATAACAGCTGCTATGTTTATGTTCTGTAAAAGATCTACTCCTTTTTTACATTTGAATGCAACTCGAGGTGTTGGTTGTTGCTCCTTAAAAGCCACAGATGGAATCCTGGGCCCATGGAAGAACATGGGAACGCTGCCATGGAAGACTTCACCCCACATGTGGTGGTGAAGATTCCTAAAACAAACTTTCCTAGAGGGCAAAGACATTTTGAACTGTTTAAAAGGCTTGCAGCAATGTTTCAACTTGTCCCAAGCTCTATTGCCTTTTGCATATTTTCTCAGTTTTGAAGAGAGCTTGGGAAAGACTTCCAGGAACTGATATGTAAAAACAGGCTCTGACTCCTGCATTTCAGCATCTCTAGCAGTTCTTGCTGAGTTATCAGAGCACAGTTCTGGGCTCTGCCTCAAATCCTCTCTGTGACCTGGGGTAAAGTTGCTTACTCTCTCTCTTCCTTAGTTTTCCAGTCTTGAAGCCCAGCTGATAATGCTTCCTTTCTTCTGTGCCATGTCCTGTCCACAGAGACCATCAGCTCCAAGAGAGGGTCTCTGCTACAAGGCGGTGTTTGTTCTGTGCCTACAACACAGGGCTGGGATCCCACTGAAGGCTCTGGGGGTACCAGGCTCCAGGCCAAGAGTCAGATAAGCTTGGCTTTTGGTTCAAACAAAGGTTCTCTCTCCTCGCAGGCCATCACATTCATTTATTTTGCCCTGTGGTGAAGTTAACGCTCCATCTGTGATGTCACAGTCGTTCCCATGACAACAGGTTTATGACTTCAATGTAAAGTTAAATGGAAGGAGAAGCTCAGGGACATGAAGGAAAGCTCTCATTCAAATCAGAAACATCTGACACAATAACAGAGAAGAGAAATGGCCAAGAAGGTACATTTTTTTTTATTGTTCTACATGTCTGTGGTTTCTTCTTAAGGCTTTGACAACATGTACTCCTTCCATCACGTTTTAATAGCTACTCTTCCAGTTACATTTCTTCAGTTAAAGATGTCTTTTTTCTTCTCTTAAATAAAAAAGTAAATTTAATACCATTTGTTTAACTAGTTAATGAATGTCTTTGCCTTTTTTCAATTATGTTTAATTTAATAGGAGTAAATTTGGGCTTCAGTGTAGTCTTCCTTCTGATGCCAAATATGAATGATACTATTTCTGAACAAACAGGGGAACTGTTAAAACTGTGGCTTTCCATACTTAGCAGAATAGGCATTCAAAGAAGAAAATTAAAAAAAAAAAAACCACATCAAAGATTTTTGAAACATGGATTAAAAAAAACATAAAGATGCAAGAAGGCAAAGCTATTATGGAATAGGAGTAAGTATTGGGCAGGGTAATGTGCAGACTCAGAAGCTTTTCATTCCATGTATTTTCTTTGTTTGCTGTTTGCTTTTTCCTTGAACACCAATCTACTCAAACACAAATGTGTCCCCATGGATTAAGGTGCCACCAAGGTACAGGCCACAGAGTGCCACTGATACGGCTCAGTGTTTGTCCAGTCTGGGAACTTTCTCAGGAGCTATCCCTCCTGTAGCCTCAGTAAGAATTCCCAGGAGCATCTAAAGGTGAAGATGATGCCTGAACAAAGCCTGTGAAGTTACCGTCCACCCTTGTTAGCAAGTCTAAACACATAAAGCAGTCAACTTAAAGACCCTGAGAGCCACACTAAAAAGAGGATGGATAGCAAAGTTGAAGTTACACATTGCAGTTTGCTTCACTGAAATTACTGGATAATGTTTGCCAATAATGAAACCTTTAAAGTTTCAGCTGAAAAGTGTTCAGGTAGCTCCTGTGCAACCCAAACCAACTGGATTTAGCATGTTATATCTCCTCTTGGTTCACAGATAGTTGACTGAACTAGTTAATTAAGGCTGGAATTTTCAAAGAAGCCACAGGAATTAGGTAACCAAATTCAATGAGATTTGGGTGCTTAACTCCCTTAGACTCCTTTGAAAAGGCCAGCTATAAATGTTCACCTCTTTAGTTGCAATTATTTGTACTTGCAGGATTATGAGTGCAGCTGTTTATAAATGCAGAACCGAGGTTGCAAAAGCAGACGTGGCATGAGAACAGAGATCTGTCCATGCATAGCACAGTACATAAATGTTTACAAGCAGTGGCCATACATTTAAACCATCCTTGAAGTGAAAATACCAGTAGAGCTAGTAATAACTCTGAAGCCAGCGAAAGCTTCTTTAGCTTACCTAATTAAAATCACCTAGATACACACACTCAAATATACATGTGCACAAACTTATAATATATATATATGTACCTATACATATGCACATATAAAAGTATGTGCATGTCTACAAAGAGCCAGATGTGAACATGGGTGCAGACAGTTGTTTGTTTCTGTGTGCAATTTTTTCTTTGCAAAACAGTAAATTGTAATAGTATTTGCTCCTGGGAAAAGGGGTGGCTCATCTGCTGTGACCATGTCCATGATCTTATCCAAGTATATGAGGAAACGCCTTGCTAACAGGTATAATACAGGCAGGATGGAGGCAACTCTTCTTTAGGCAACACAGGAGGAAGGAGAAGTATCAACTGGAATGGTAACCATCTGATTAAGAAGTAAAAATAACAACCTACAAATACTATAACAAAATGACCCTTTAATCAACAGAAGCGGTCAGCCTGTTGTTGTACCTGTCTGCAAGGACAAAGGACAAAACCAAGGGCTGTTTGATAAAGGCTTGGGGCACTAATAACCAAAATATGGCACAGCCAACCAATACACTGTTGGTGCTGGCTCCCACTAAAGCCACTGGAGCTACCCGGTGGCATTTTGAGATGAGCAGGTAGACCTTGACCTTGCCGAGGAGAATGACACAACGTGGGATCGCTTTTCCTGAACACAGCCCAGGGCTTTCATCCCATGTCTGCGGCCTCCCTCCAAGGCTGCTGCCATCACCATTGCTGCCAAAGGGAAAGTCCATGTGGCCTAAATGAGAGAGATGAACTTCTTATCTGGCAAAACACCCTCAGATGTGAGTAACCTTAGGCCTACAAATGATGTTGGGACTACTCACGAGCTCAAGGATACACATGGGCTTAGGCTCTTTGTAATGAAGGAAGTCTCAAAAAGGAGGATATATCCTGAGACCAAACAAGTGGGAATGAAGAGCATCCAGCCAGGTCCTATTCATTAGTGGACAGCAATTTTTTTTCTACTAAAAGTTGCCAGGACTTTAATTCCATGCATTCACAGCAAGAGTGTTGGCCCATAAACAAATCCAAAATATACAGAAGATCAATTTCTTTGTATAAGGAAGGTCGGTGACTTTCCATTAGAGTGAGTCGCTGAGTTCTCCAAACCCTTAAGGTGTAGTAAAGCAAATAAAAATGTGGTTAGCTGAGGAATGCAAACAGATATATACAGCACATATAGAACTTTAGCTTCCCTCCAGCATCCATATGTGGCCATAAAATAAGGCCTCTTAAATGTAAAATGTATAGATTTCCCTCTGCAACAAAGGCATAAAATATTTCAGTCCCAAACAAGTATTTGAGCATACGAACATGATCTTTCACTTCATCTAGGACTACCCACCCAGTAAACCAAGCTGTATTCTTTCTGGGTGGCTCAGAGAATAGCATATTACAGTGGAAACACCCATTTATTTCATTTACTGCCATTTATAATATTTTCCACTATTTGCAGATAATGAATTCATCCACTTTTTGCCAAGATTATGCAGCCTGTTTTATAGCCAAAATTATCCAGAATCCTTCTAAAAATGTGTTACCCTTCATTTTCCATGATTGCTTAGTGGTTCTCTTGGAGCAGGACCAAGATCAACCATATTAACAATGCACAGCAATAACTGAACTGTCATGCTCCTACTCTCCTAGCAGCAGGAAGAGTGCCATCGAGCTGGTCCCTGAAGTACACACGGCTCCAGAGCATAACTGTTCAGGTTAATTAAAGCCATTAGATGAGAAATGAGGAATTACTTTTGGAGTTCTTTCCTCTGCATATCCTACACTGGTCTTCTCATAAAGGTAGATACATTTCAGATTATCTGATGTCTTCTTGGCGCCGCTGCCTCTTCAGTTCTCCAGGATAAACTGTGCTTGTAGAGCACAGCACAGCAGAGACCTGCAGTGTGTAACAGCCCTGCACAGACCCAGCTGCTGGCCCTGGGAAGATGGACACACATCTGGAGCATCACACACCACGAGGAGCCTTTTCCAATCCAACAGAGGATGGAACAGGCTCTCCATGACCAAGCCCACGCGCAGGGCACTGCACCAAGGCACAAGCAAGGCAAGCAGGAAAAGGTGGAAAGGGACAAGTCCTTTGTGAAATGATGTGCATTGGGTTAATGCTGATTTCTTAGCAGAGAACTTCCCGCTCCCTCCACGGGCTCAGCAGTGCTGGCATGCTATGGAGGGTGGAGCTGCAGCACCGTTCCCTCCCCGCTCCACGAGGGAAGAGGAGAAACAGGCCGGCCACATCTGCTCTTCCCTTGTGCAGTGTCTGGCAGCCTGCAAATCCCATGCAGGGGAGAAAGAGGGCTCCTTGCCATCACCAGGCTCAACAGCTGGGCCCAGCATGTAAGATGAAGCACATGCAAATCTTTGCAGGAATTCCTTACTGCTCAGCCTGAGGGTTTGATCTTGGAGTCAAGGAAATCTAGCGCAGGACCTTGCATGAAAGAAGCAGTTCCTGCCCAGAGGCTCCACTGGTCAGTGTTAGCAGTGATAACAGAAGGAATCACACTAAAATTAGAAAAAAAAAAAAAAAAAGAAAAAAAGCTAAACAAAACAAACTTGTGTTCATTTTTTATAATTTTACACAAAAAGAAAACGAGTGCAATAAATATCCTAACAGCCAAACCATCCTTGTTTCTTAACATTATCACTATTTTCTTTGGCACCTCTGGGAATCTCTTAGTGGGAGCTATGAGGAAGGAGAAACTCTGTCTCAGCAAGAGGCTCTGTAGCAGCCAAATTCTGTTCTTCACCCAAATCAGCTGCAAGATTGAAGCTGAGCAGCCAGTGCTGAACAAGTTAACCAGCCACCATGTGTGACTTGGGAACCAGGGAGGCAGGAGAACCTCACAGCAGGTTGAGTTACGGCCACTGGAACAAAAATGGGTTGTCATGGCATAAGTGAAGATTTCTCAGCACTGACAACTGACAGCACTGCAATAAATATTAATGCTCTGAACTCCTACTTGGATTCTCATAAATACTCCAGACTTTGCCAGGAACTCCTTTCCCTTTGGCCACTCCATTATTCAGTTTTACCACACGTAGATGGTTGGGGCCTTTATCATTTCTCCCTTCCTCCACAGGCGGTACCACTTCACCTCTTCATCCAGAGCAGGCTCTGCCACATCACCCAATCTGGCTTGGCCGAGACTTCTCCAGCCAACCTAAAACATACAGACTTTTTGGGCTCCCTCCCAGTTACATCTTGAGAGTGAATACTCATTCAGTTGATCTCAATGGAGCAGGATCTCAGCTGATTAGCTTTATCCAGATGGGTTTGTTTAATCTTAATCTCTCTCCCTCCTTCTCTCGCCTTATTCTTTTTTCTTTTTTTTTTTTCCAGGCTCTTTGATTCCCTCTCTGGTTCTTCTCAGGGTCTCCAAGTTTCAGGCATTTCTCTAAACACCCTCTAATGTTTTGATTTTTGATGGTTAAATTTAAACAAAACTTAAAAGCTTTTTCCAACTATTTTTACTCATTCTCTGAGTCATTTATCAATCCCATAGAGAGCCTAGATTCCTCCTGTATAAATGGATCACCCTCTTCATGTGTAGCTAATGTGTAACCTCCTTTATTCCACAAAGACAAGAGTCTGGCCTCTTCCTTTGGGGTAAAGCAACTTGAGGCCACTGAATCCTTCCTGCTCAAAACATGACCACTTCTAGGATAAATCCTGCCAGACCCACCACTAAAGTTACAGCCAGCCCAGCTCTGGCCTTTTGAGGCAGTTAGGGTGCCCTCAAGGATGCTGCAATATATTCTGGCTGCAAAGGTAACCATCTGATTTGTCCTGGCCCAAGAGGCCCCGTGTGGTTGACACTCCAGTCAGGACAGCTGTGTTCTGGCTCTTCCCGTGTCCAAGGTGTCCTTCCTTTCAAAGCCCAGCTCCAAGCTATGCATGCTGCTCCCCTTGTCGGTCCAGTTCCCCTGGCAGGGATTCTGACTTGCACTTCTTGCGCTTACGGGAATCGCAGAGGCACATGAGAAGGAAATGTGTGGCCTCTCAAATCCTCTAAACATTGTCCAGCTGCCACTAGAAAGGTACCCCGACTAGAAATATTTTTTTTTATTTTATTTTTTAATAGAAAACTACTCCATGCTTTTGTACAAAGCCATAGGAATTTTATTCTTGGACCAGCAGATAACCACAGCACATCTCTCCCAAGTTTCCAACCCCACAACCATTTCTCTCAATTTTGAAACTTTAAAGGAAGAATGCTGCTTTGGCTTCACAATTTTGCATAACTTGTTAGAACCAGGGAAGAATGTTACAATACCAAGCCACATGAAATGGAAACATTTGAACAGACCTTTGGGCTGGTTCCCTTGCTTCCACCAAGCTGCATTCAACCCATGACTGAAGAGTGTCTGCCTTGGGTAAAAGACAGTTTTCAACCTCAAGTCCTGGTGGCCAGCAGGAATGGTCCAACCTCCCAGTGCAATTAATAACTGCCTCAAATCTACTCAGAATTGTGTTCCTGACTCAGGAGCTCCTGAGGACTTCCTGACAGCTGAAGATAGCTGAAGCCCTGCATGCTGTGCTGTACTCAGGGCCCTCGCTGCCATGAACAGCTCTTTCCTAACACCTTTGGCAGGAGGCTCCCGAATCTGGCTCCATGGGGTTCACTGCCAGCATAGCAATGCAAGGAGACCACAACAGTTCCAAGGAACTGTTTCCCCTAAGAGGAAATGAAAAGAGAGACTGAAGGCACTGGCAAGCCATACATTAGACATTTTGGTTAAAGCAGCTAGACTGCACTTTGGAACAACTACTTTTTGCAGAGAGCTTTGTTCTTCTCCTGCATCCATTGTATCCCCATAATTCATTGCTCCAGCTATAGACAGTGCTTTTAGTTTAATCCCCCAAATCATACTTTTCTATCAGAAATTTCCACACCACAACAAGGCTTAAAATACAAAAGAGGTCTTTAAGTGATGTTCTTCTCCTGTAGACCAGCTGGCTCAGACATTGCATTTCAGAAGGACACAGCCCAGTTATGAGAACAATATAGGAATGTGAATGGAGAAAATCATGGTTAGCAGGAATCAAAACCAGAGATTCAAGAGAGATGGACTTCCACATGACAGAACAGTATTGGCCTGTACACAGCTCAGATACTCTTGGAGTGGAGTTGCTTTTGTGGGCACAGCCCTTGGCCACCTGAGCTCCCCCATGTCAGGCCGATCCTTCCTTAGGCTGGGCTGCTCTGCTTCCCAGAGTGGAGCTAGCCATTCCCTGGTCCCTCCTCCCTTGAGAGGAGTAGGCAGAAACAACCCAGTATTAGCTAGGTCAGGAGCCCATGCCATTGTGCCAATCCTCCAACATCACTTCAAATAAAATCACCCAGGCCTGGATTTGAAAACACTTTACAACACAAATGCTATAAATACAGAGAGAAGCCAAGAGCAGGAGCAGAATGAACCTATTAAATGGAGGCAAGGAAAGAGAGATATGATTTCAACTGAGATGGAGAACTGATGTGTAGATAAAGAAAGACTTCACAGGTGGCTGGAGCTATAAGAAGCCTCTTGCTCTGAAGCTGATCATACTGGATAAAGAGAGAAAAGGTTTGGAATGATAATTGGGCTTCACAAGGACTCAGAAAAACGTTCTTTGCAGCAGATCAGAGATTCTTCTCATGGAGTGGCAGACTGCAGGTGAGCACTTAGATGATGCTGAAAGTGAGAAAGACCCTGCCTTTAAACCCTGTTGGAAGTTGCCTGATAAAATACTGGCAGACACACAAACCCTCCTGCAGGATCAGTGTCTGAGCACTTACTCGGCCATCTCAAGCAGGTTTTGCAGCCTTGGCTGAATCTGTGTAATGTCTGCTTTGTTGTGATCAGTACCCCAGACTGACCAGTCTAAGTGACCTCAGAAGTGTCCATGGTTGCAGTCACATCTATAAGTCACAGCACAGATGTACCAGTGACTTTGCAAATGCCCCCCAACAGTTACTTTGTCTTCCTTAACTTTGCATGCCTGGAAACAGCTGAGAAAAACCTACAGAATAATGCCTTCTGAAATGGCTTTTAAGGGTTCCCTTTTGTCAGATTCCTCACCTGCTCTGTCAGGATGTTCTTTCAATGCCTTTCATATTTCCCATGAAAGACCGTAAGCTCCCAAAGCCCCAGCATATCTGCCATCTCAGCGCTATCAGGAAAGAGCTGATGAGAAGATGATTGTCAGGGATGATTACAAGGACTTTACAAACACAGGAAAGCATGTTCTGCATTAATTGCTAATCTATTTCAACCAATTTGGCACCATGACAAATGCAACTGGTTGTATCTAACAAGCTGGGGGATCGGGAATAATTCTGTTTCAGTACAGTATGTCCAGGGAGAAGAATAAACCACTAATCCCAGGTGACTAGTTCCTTTATAAATATATTAGCAACATAATGGAGGGCTTTTTAATGGGATTATAACCACACAAGCAGACCCCAAGCAGCTGCTCTGCTACTCAAAAGGAACATGGCTGACAATAAGATTTAAGAAACTGAATGAGGGGAAAAGGAGAAACCTCTGGCATGGCACTCTTAAATGACCTTGCTGCTTAAAAGGAATTGGAACGTGTTGCATACGTGAAAAGAAAATCAAATATGCTTAAAGCAATCTCTTTGGGCATGCTCATCACTACTTTCTCCCACTGATCCTCTGTCAAAAGCAGAGAAAATGGCCAAATCGAGGAGAACTCATCTTTTCATATACTAGGGACAGATTTTAAAGCCAAAAAGATTTTGCTCACACACAGAGTAACCAAGGGGTCATTGTCAAGAATGGCAGGACAATATATTTTGAGACAACGTTTGTGTTATACCCTCTGCAGAGCTGAAATAACTCTTCATTCTGAGTACAACTTATCAAGTCAGTGCTGTGGATATATGAGTGTGTGAGAAGATCTGTGGAGGTGTGTGTGGGTATGTGTACGTGGGTTGGACTCCATGATCTTCATGACTGGACTAGACAATCTTTAAAAGTACCTCCCAAACCCACTCATTCTATAGATAAATACATATAAACGTGCATACAAAAAAAGGGACAGCCATGAGGCAGCCACTGGGTATGACCCTGTAGTGGCAAGAGCAAGAGAAGACACAAATGTCATTCAGAAATCCCTCTTGACATATTTTACAGGACTGTCAAAATCACAGCTCTAGATTCTATTCATGGTAACACCTGGATTGTCTTTATTACTGCCACTTTAACAAAGAGGTATAAAGATGGCATTGAAACTTGCTAAAGAAAACTGTATTTTTTTTTAAGTCGATGAAATAATGAAAGACTACTGTGTCTGTATGAATGGCACATGCACCACAAAATATAATACTTATCTATTTTTTGAGTCCTCACTTGTTTGCAGTTCAATGGCTTGAAGCTGAGGCAGGGATTTGGCTCTGTGGCTTTGAAAGGAACACAGTATGATACAAAACATAACTGTTATGGAGTACAAGCACTTGCAGCATGTAGCTGCTCTAGCAAGGACTATTTAGGCAGTTTAACCTTAGCATAACAAAAATCACTTCTGAAGTCCAGATATAATTTGTGCAGCTCTGAAATTCTGTTACCAGAGGGTTTTAGTCAGGGTGGCAGAATGACCTGCGACAGTATTTAAGCATTCCTTTACCTCCAAAGCACACCTTACATCCCTCTCAAATGCTTTTGTTAGAAGCAGCTAAAACAAAGGCCACTGGTACTAACAAAATATCCCCAGTGATTTCAGTGGCTTGGGATCAGACCAACACCTTACTCTTGAACACCTCTTAAACTTTCAGAGCTTGACCTTGGGATGCCCTGGCACCAGTCCAGGTGACACTGTACCTCCTTTCAAAGGGCTGCATGGAGCACTGACCTTGATCTCCTGTTTCCAGCACTGCTGAGCCCATCATGGTGGTACAGGAAGTGTTTAAGATACGTATTTCTGTCCATGTGCATCATTAGCAAGGATATCAAGGCATGTAAGGCTCCAACTGGCCTCAATTTTCACAGCTCTGATGGCAAGTTAACAAGGTTCAATGAACTCTTTCCATGCTCTGTGGATTCTTCATGCAACACCAAATATTGGCAAGTACCTAACTGCGTCTTCCAAAACGATTTCCAACTGTGTAAGTGCATCACTTCCAGCCAAGTAACCAGAGTGTCTTCCTGCCTTTTCTGTAGGACATTAATCACAGTTATGAAAGCTCCTCATCTTGAGTCTAGCGGGTGACAATGCTTCTGTAGTGCCCATCCACGATCCCCTGACACATTTACATTTTGCTAATGATAAGCTCTGGCTGCCATGTGCTAAAAATACTGTGACTGTGGAGAGAATTAAGTGTATCTCTAGTGCCTAATTCAGGAGAGCAGTTAATGCCGTGATTAAGTCCATGGCTAGTCAGGACAAGACAGCTTATGTTAAAGAGAGCTAAGTATGTCCGGTGGTACCATCCTATAACACCAACTTCCAGAACTGGGTCTGTACTAAGACTGTGGAAGGATATCCTTAAGGAGCTAAAAGCCGCCAAAAACCTAGCTGTCTGGTACTCAAAGGATAAGAAGTGCTTCATCAAAAAATGTACCAACCCGTGTACTTTTAAATTTATATAATTTTTTAAAAAATCTAAACACAAAGACTACACGCATTTCTCTAAAGAAAGAATGAAAAAGTTTGCATGAGCTATTAGGCACACTGAATAACACACAGCTGGCAGGACACTCAGAGAGGAGTTATAGGTGCCTATTAGAATCCGTACAAAACCGACTAACAAATGTTGGAATTAAAAACGAAGGCTTGCAGGGAGACAGGGGCTTTGAGCAGTACAGTATTTCAGATCATCTTACTGAAAGCTTCAAAATGTCATCGGCTTTCAGTCTGAAATGCGTCAGCAATCGTTTCATTTTTATCAAAACACAATTAGGCTGTGGTGAATGACAGCATAAATCTTAAATAGGAAAGATACAGGATGAAAGACCACCAGGGTGGAACATAACTGTAAACCTCTCCATAAAACTGCATTTGGGTTCTGATCATATACACAGGAACTCCTTTAAATGATCCAGCAAGAGTCTTAACTCACTGACTTCCAAAGAAAGTGTTACCAATTAAGCAGGAGAAACTTTAACAGTCAATTTTAATTACGCTAAGAGATTCACCAATCAATTCCCAGCTCAAGCTGAAGTTTTTACTAGCAACGACTGGAACCAATTTACGTGCTTTTATGTTGCGTCTAGACTTTAATAAATGGTCTAAGCACAGAGCAATTCTATGCCAGTATTGAACAGTTTTCATGTACACTGAGAAATGCACCAGGTTCTCTAAAATTCTCCAGTCCTTGTGACTTGAACTGTTCCCCCGAGGAATGGGTGCAGAGCTCACCAGCACAGTACATAAACACCACTGTGGGCATTGCTTACCATGCAGAGCAAGGTGGCGATGCCACAGAGTGTCCTGCAGCTCGTGGCTTCCATGTACCAGGCACAAAGTGTGCAGAGCCAGCTCTTCTCTTCTGAGTGAAATAGAATAGCTTTGCTATTGCTGTAGGAACAAGACATTGTTCCTGCTAGTATTAACCCAAATTTATTAGACTGAAAAATATCTAAACAATATGGAGGCACCCAGGACAGCTACAAATATAATAGATGGCCCAGAAAGGTACATCCAGGCAGTCTTTTGAACACCTACAAACCTTATCCTTCTGTTCTGTCATCCCTTCTCTGGACCTCTCACGGTCCTGATTAAGCTGTGGGCTGCTGTGCTGAGGGACCTGAGGATCCAGTTAGCCCAGTAGCTCTGGTACCGGAGAATGAAGCACCTGATTGAAAGATGAAATGTTTAAGCACGGCAGAGCCTGCTGCAGCACACTCAGTAGTGCTCCAGTTGTAGGAGACTCACCACTGTGGCACCACTTTGATCATTGCTGTAGGTCATGGAATCACTCTGAAGCCAAAACAGGCTTGTTAAAAAATTAAGTTGAATTACCATTTAGGGAGCTCTGTTTCTTCTTTTTTCCCCCCTTCCCTCCCTTCCTTCTTTTTAAACATGCCTGTCAGGAGTGTGAAATTGTGTGCATTTATCACTACCCTGCTGAGCAAAGCTTGTTAAATTAAGAAAGACTTATTTAATTAAAAGAATTGATAAACATTCCTATACTTGATTTCAGAGGCCACTGTATATAATTTTAATTTTTAGAAACTGAGAGGTTGCTGTAGTTATGCAGAGCCTCTTAGGTTGTTTCCTGCTGGATGATGTCAGACTAATAAACCTCTAGGCAGTCCTGCATGCCAGAGTTCTGACAAAGTTGGACATCCTGTCTTCAGGAAACAACACAAGAATTTACCTGCTACTGTATTTTAGGAAGAAGAAGCAAACAGCTCTGGAAGTGCTGCACCAGCTCGGCTGCCACCAGAGGTAACAGCCATGACACCCAGGAAGGGCTGTTTTCCATTTTGCGGTAGCACGGAGCTCCTGTGCAGCAATGGGCAGAGGGAGCCCCATCTCTGGTGGTTCTCCCAGCAGCTGGACAAAGACATCCAGCCTCTGAGGCCACATGCACCGACACAGCAGGCACCTGCATACAAGGCTGGGCATGCTCTGGAGGCCACTGCTTTGGCCAGCACGTCTTGAGCATTGTCTCTGAAACTATTCTAAATCTGTGACATGAAGTAGGACACTTCCCTTAACTACAGTAAAAATATACAGGATAAACTCTGCTTCAGGGAAGGAACAGTGTGGGCAAACAGGACTAAAGGAAGGAAGGGAAGAAAAAAACTAATGAATGAGGTTACACATCTAAGATTAGCCAGCAGGCTGGTGCCAGAGCTCAGACCAGCACCTGCCAGCTTGGTTCCCTGCTCTGTTCTCAGGAGCAGTTGATCCAAGGTGTTGTTCATGACTGCTGCCAGAATGAGCAAAGCAGACTTGTACTTAAGGAGCTGAAGTCTTGACTTGACAAGACACCCTTTGCTCTCAAGGATTAATTTTGCTGAATGTCAATAATAGCTTGTAAAAACCAAATAAACCCCAATGCACCACGTGTTGCAGGGTGCTGGGATTGGACAGG
This sequence comes from Monarcha castaneiventris obscurior, assembly GCA_026261815.1. Classification (NCBI taxonomy): domain Eukaryota; kingdom Metazoa; phylum Chordata; class Aves; order Passeriformes; family Monarchidae; genus Monarcha; species Monarcha castaneiventris. The sequence continues at coordinate 6,146,480 of JAMPIT010000862.1, forward strand.
GAACTGTAAGCAGTGCTTCTTGCAAAGACAGGGAATGTTATTCATCGTAGCTGTCTGTGGTGGGCAATTTGGTCACATTTCAGGGAACTCACTCTAACACAGGATCCCTGCCAGCATAAAGAGCTGGCCAAAGCATTGTGCTTTTCGAAGTGGAAGGATTTTCTTTCCTTCTGTCTCCTTCAGAAAACATACCAAACTCTGGGCAGTCAGAGCGATCTCTGTTGCAGAAAATAAATTACTAGCAATTAAAAATCTTCTGCTACTTGCACACTTCCATAACACAGAATAATATACAATGTGAAGATTCACAGCCTTTTGAGGAAGCACCATGATCTCCCACCCTGACCTTTCAAATACCATAGGCCATAGCACTTCACTTCATGGTTGCTGCCTCCAGCCCAGATCCTGCGCTGAACTGCAGCAAGTCGTTCAGAAGGACATTCATCTTGATTTATGGCTACCAGTCCTGATGGGATAATGCCACACAAAGCAGTTCCTGTCTTGAGCTTCGTGGAATGAATTGTAGAGTTAAACTGGTTCATGGGTTTGAAATGCCTGTAATCCAGACAGATCCTCTCTCCAATTCCAGGCAGAAATAGTGTGTAGGTGGCTTATAAAACTTCCTTTCCACACTGACCCCAAATCTGAGAAAATGGTCGGAATCCCTTGTGTTGCTTCAAAGGCTCAGTTGTTACTCAGGCCAGCTAGTTAGTCATGAAAAAAAAAAAAACTATATTCAGTTCTTCAATCTCTGGCATAGCTGAAACAAATATGGTGAAAAATTGTGATTGTTTACTCAAATTCTTCCTCTGCTGAGAGAAATAGTAATGCCATTTTTCAGTGCATTGATTGTTATGGTTCCTATGCTACAGTTTTTAAAACCTAGATGCTAATTTTGCTGCCAGATACATACATGGGTAATAGATTTTCATTATAGGAGTTACAAAACAGGTGGAGGATATCCCGGTCCCAGTGAAGTTACTAGGAGTTTTGCCAGTCTGTGTCCAGCGGGGCAGTCAATCCCCTGTGGGAGCAATAGCCATTCCAGTACCAGCACAGGCACCTATTCCAGCACTGAATGAGGAGAGAAAATGAATCCTTTTACTAGCATAAGGAAGTTTTCTGTTTCATGACTGTAAATCCCTGTCAAGTACAACCTCTGGAATGTTCCAGTTTTATTTAGGAGAGGCTACATAAGGCTGCATCCCATACAGCCCTGGCACATGGCTGTTGCTGTGTAGGTGCACATGGCTGTGCCTAACAGCACATCTCCTCACACTGCTATGCTGTACAGGTTATAAAGCGTTAATCATCCAAATGCCAAAAGGTCATTTATTAAGTTACAAGGCCCTTCAGATTCAGTCAATAGCCATTCCCATTTCAACATGGGGTGTACCTACCAAGCACACATATGCCCCACGGAAGTGTTCTTTACAATGCAAAGCATTGGCTGCAGCCTCATGTTTACCCTTTCAAGTGATGTAAACCTGAGAATAAATCCACCTGTCGCCCTATCTTCAGTGAGGTCACCAGAAAACCTTCCTTCTATTTGCAAACAGCTTAGTGGCTACCAAGGAGCAGTCACCTATAAACTTATTCCAAACAAAGATTAAATCCTGATTAATCACTGAGAAGAGTTAAATCTAATGAGAGTGCCAGCCACTGAAAAGTGGTATTACTACTATTCTGTAGTGATTATTGCAAACTTCCACGCTGGGGCTAACTAGAATTGAACAGAAGAAGATTTAAAAAGTTGCAAAAAATAAAGTGAAAGGCTATAAAATTCAAGAAAGAAAATAATAAAGAAGATAGATAGGCAACCAGAAAAGATAACAATAATGACTTAATCAAACAAAGTATATGTTTAGGTGATAAGCTGGGGATGGGAAAAAAGGTCAGGTCTGAATAAATCCTTTGAATAGAGATGAACACTATTAGAGATGAACTCCTGTGGGTTTTTTTATAATTAACAGTGTATCAAACTGCCAAGGTCCAGTTGATTTGAGAGAACACAGCTTTCTCTGGTCTAAAAGCTTCTGGTTTGAGGGAGTGAAAGTGGATCCAAGGAAGCAGACGTTGAAAGAAGAAAGACCTTCTTCCCAAATTCTCAGGGGAAAGCCCAACTTCGTAGTAGGCAACAGCCTGGTTTTGACCTGGGCTAGCCCTAACCAGAGCTGGGTATGAAGTTCTCTTCTCTCCTCAGCCAAACTTCAGAAATGCTACCTTTAATAAACTCTAAGGAATATAAACCAGAGCAGATTTTAATGAAAAACCAAAAAACCTGTTGCCCTAGTCCAATAGTAGCCTTGAGCTACACATTCTAAATAAGTAACTCAATAGAATTATGCTTCTTGATCTTATTATTTGATCAGAATCAAACTTTTTTTAAAGTTAAAAAAAGAAAGCAAACACAAACTAAAGAAAGAGGGAAAAATAACCAACACAACTGATCCCTATGTTGACCAAGCACCATGAGCTGAGCTCTGGGTCTTTTTGGTAAAAGCAGCTCCATGAGCAATCCTGGGATCTTTCCCATTGTGCTGCACCACTGTAAATTGAATTGCTGGTGAACTACATAATACAACATGGTGTTTGCAAAGCCACTGAGACTTGGATTTACTCCACTCCTATTACATCAGTAAGAGTTTGACAATTAAATTAAAAAGGTAAACTACAGAGTCTGGTGTTTTTTTCAGTAGGATTTCCTAAATAAGACTGGCTAACACTGTAGGGACATGTATGGGATGTTGTTTGCTGGAGCAGTTACAGTGACAATCTTTTTTATGATTTGACCATAATGATAAACACAACTGTCTTAGGCAGGGACTGTTATTTAAGGGTAGGAGGATGATGCTTTTTGCTTGAAGCATTTGCTCAAATGTGTTTTTATTTGACTTTTTCTTTCTATTTTTGATAAGGCAAGATCAGGAAGAGTAGGGAGAGAGGGAGAGAGAGGAAGAGGGAAGAGGAGGGAGGGGAAGAAAGAGAGGATGAAAGAGAAAGCGAGCAAGTGCTAAAGAGAAAAAGACCAAAAAAGGAAGAAAGAAAAAGGAAAGAAGACAAGCAAAGCAAGCAGCTGGTGCTGAAAGTGAGCAAGACTCTTTCTCTCTCATTTTCTTCTGTCTTTTAATAAATCATTGTAGCAGCTTTGTGACAGGTCTCTGTTAACCATAATGCCCAAGCAAACAGCTTTTCTTTCAGCCTCTATTCAGCTGGCTGCCAGGGAAGCAGGACTGTGGGCAGGAAACTTCAGTGGCTCAGCCTGCTCCCCTGTAATTCAATTAGAAAAGCAAGCATGAAGTCAATATTCATTGCGCCCGGCCAGAACTGCGCAGCACAATGAAATGATAATGAGAAAGTTCACAAAGGAGACGGGCTTAATGATAAGTTTTTAAAGAGGTGCTGCAGCGGGTGACCCTCTGTACAACCGGCAAACACACACGGGCATATGGGTCTTTACCCTCAGGGATTTACCCTCATCCCTCACCATCTGTATCGAGGGCAGACGGCTGATTGTGAATCCAAGGGAATCTCATGATATACTGTCTTAGGTCGCCCCATTCAGCTACTTTGCATCTCTGAAGGGAAAGAAGATGTGTTTCTTAAACACCCAGGCCCCAGAGGAACACATACAACTTGCTGGATCACAGGCAATGCAGTTTCAAGTGACACAGAGCTTTGACTCCCAAGCCCAGCAGGGATGTTGGGCCTGTGAGGCACAGACCAAGGAAATCATGAGAGAGAACTTCCAACACTTCATGGAAGTGCAGAAGTTGAAGAACTGCACCCTTGTGCTTTCAGAACAAGGCAGCACTGGGTCCTACAATTGTGAGAACTTGGAGCATTTGTGCTTTAAACTGATCAGGACTTGGTAAATAAATGCTGGACTTAATTCTACAGCTCCCTCTTGAAGAGATCTCCCACTGGAGAAGTCCTGTATAGGATTTCCTTTCTTCTCCTTTTAGCACTTTGCTGGTGACAATAAAATATGTAGTTATTTATTTTGTAAACATCAGTATATTTAGTTTTAAAAATAATGAATGATTGAAGTAGTAATTAAAAAACAGCTTGTGGGTACAAGCCCAGAGCTGCCTTGTTTGAATTTTGCTTTGGGACTCAGCATTCCAGATATTACTGAATTTGTTCCTTTTAAAATTAGTTCTGTGGTAAAGCCCAGGGCCCCTCACAAAGAGACTTGGGTCTCATTCTTTTCAGTGCTCTACAGAAAGAACCAGTGGCCCCAACTCTAAGCAGGCAAACATGAGAAACAGAAAGTTTTTCTTTTCTTCTCCTTTAACAAAAGGCAAATAGGGCACACACAGCTTATATAAGTTCCCTGAGGTCACACAGGGTGTCAGTGACAGAGTCACAAATTGAATTCAGATTCTCAGGCTCTCGGTCCCAGTTCGTGTCATATTGTAGTTCAGGGCTCTCCAAACTTTTAATGTAATTTTCAGAAACATGTTGTAATTTCCCTAAATTAATCTCTCATCCTAATGTATATTAACATTCCACATACCCCCAACATCTGTAACGGCTGCTTAATATGCTGGTAAATAATTAATACAATTCAACAGCAGGATGTTTTCTCAAAATCAGGAGGTATTTTTCAACATTGCTGATGACAACACCCCACTTTTTCCTTTGGAGCCCAACAAAAAGGAAGTCAATTTTGCCATTCTTCCTGATTCAAAAAGCCTCCAACTGCTAATAATAGCAAAGTGAATTGCTTCATCTGCAGTAGGAAGCTCTTCATGTCCTATTGGGCCAGTTCTTCATCTGCTACAAACCCACAGAGCTTCACTGGAGGCAGTTTGGCTTTGTCAAGTCACACGAGCTGAGGGCAGATGTGTTTGTGTTTCACTACCCACTGAATCTTCCTCTGAGACTGATCCAATCTTTGCGTCTCAAGGGGAGGATGGAGCACTCCCCACAACTGGAGCTGTACCCAGGGATGAAACAGGTAGAACAGGTTGGCTGGATGCCTCTTACAGCCATCACTCTTCTTCAGAAATCCCCATGGGGAAAGGCAGAGGTAAATACCAGAAGTGGCGAGCCTGTCCCAACAAGCCATGCCAATGTCCTGGCCTAAACAGCCACCCCTCTTGGGAATATTACACGGGATAACAGCAAAGCATCTTGGAACAAGCTGCTTTTTTCTGACACAGATCAAGACATGAAAAAAGGGAAGAGTTTTAACTCTAAAGCTGCACACGCTTAGAGCTGCATCTGCTATTCACGATTTACAACTAGCTACTTGCTCCAACAGCAATTTTTTTGTTTTTGTCAGTATTTTGAAGGGTTGAAGACCCTTGGTGGACATGAACCCCTTCTCCCGGCAGAAGAGATCTGATGCACAGAACAGATGAGATCAGAGAACAGATGCACATTCATGTCTCTTAGGAATTATGTCAACAAAGGGCCAGATCCCAGGACTTTTCCTTTTGGTTAATGTTCAACTGTCTAATAGACAAGGGAAAAAGGGGTAGGATAGCCACATCTTTCCTAGGTGTTTTTGTTCATTCTTACTATTACATAGAAGGCCAGATAAGGTAAGCTAGTCACTTTAGATGTCTATACATAACATAATTATACTCTCCCTATGTTTTACCAAGCATATAAACACAACTTTTCACAACCAAGTGCAAATTTTGGGTACTCTCCGAAGGCCCAATATATAGGATGGAGCCCTCACTCCTCGAAACAACTGGAGGTCAAATGTCCCTGTGTAACTCCTGCATGTAGCTGGTAGAAGCAAACACAAAAACTTCCCTTTTCTTATTTTAGAGGCAACACTCTGACTCTTATGTAACAAAGGCAAAAACTGTTGAGGTCAGGGATTCAGAGTCACCAGCTTCATCCACTAAACAGCCATTGCCTCTCGGTGACAGCCCTGGGAAGTTCACAAGACACTGCAGGAATATCTCTCCCCTCAGTTATCACTCATCCATGTCAGACCCCGCAATCCTGTTTTGTGCTCTGTGCTTTGACGGGAGATGTGGCCTGCACAATATCCTCAGCTGAGAATTGGGTTTTGCTGGAGACATTAATGCATGTAATTGGCACATGCTTTTCTGGAGTATTTCTATCGCCTTTCGAAGATAGAGGCAGCCAAATCTCTCCTCCACTCATCAAGGAAATGCTTAAAGCATCAAGCGGGGAATTCCAGGCCAGCTTAGAGATGGTATTTACTTTACATTTTCTCAGGCAGCAAGGTTATGTGGGACGAGGACTGTCACAGTGTTTATTTTGAGTTTCCTGGTGAGAAAAACATTTTACACTTGTCCTGTATGGTTGAAGCCTCCCTCCCCTCCTGGGGAACTCAGGCTACCTCTGCCACTCATGCAGCTGCTGCTACTTCACTTGGTCCATCTGCAGTGAACACAAAACTGAAGCCAGTTATCCCAGGCCAGGGTCTAACTTCCACAAGGGTCAGGTAAAATCATGCTCTTTTCTCCCCATAGGTTATAGTGCTCATTAGAGATGAGCTCAAAACTCATAAGCTCAGCTCCAAGAAAAGTACTTGGTAAAGAGAGAAATCCTTCTCAAAGTTCTGCATCTTCTAGTTCCTGACATACTGATTTCAGTCCTGAACAACGTAATCTCAAAATGGAAGAAGCGAGAAAAATATATTCAAAAGGGGAAAGGTGGTCCTGTAATTAAGTGATTAGCCTGACCAGGGTTTAATTTCAAACACTGGCTGACATAAGACTGCTTCACATACATGGGCAGGTGGAGCTGTGAGCTCTCTTCATTGTGCCATTTTAAGAATAAATGAGAGTTGATAACACTTTTCTCCCATTCTTTGCTTTGATTATCTGCGTTTAGAGGCAGATGTTTTTTATTTGATCAGCAAGTAGCTTGCACAACAGCCCTCTCATCTTTGGAGAGATCGCTGTGCTGTGATACACCTTTTATTTGAGCACTGCAGAACACACCCAGATGACAAGGAATGTAATGCACCTCTAGGCTCCATGCAACCTTCCAGCAAAAAGGATTGAATTTGGAGGTGGAGACAAGATTATCTAGGCACAGGTTATAGTTAAAGGCCGACAAAATTGCATGCTGAAGTCAGTCCAGCAGAGAAATTACAGAAACACAGAATGGAGAGTCTATTTATGTTATTAATAATAAAGGTACCACAACCAGTGAGCCCAGAGCTATGCAATTACAAGGAGACATGCAGTGTACACAATCAGGAATCCTTATCAGATTGTTTGGTCTATCTTTTCCATTTAAAAGTGATGTTTAAACTGTGTTTATAGACAAAAGAGCTGATCAATGAACCTGTCATTTGGTCATGAGTAACATGGAAAAAAGTAATCAGGTGATGAAAATATTGCTAGTTCTCCATTTGAGGAATAAAATGAAGATACTTCAAAAAGATTTTGACAAAACTTTGTGCATCAGCAAAGCCAAATGCTACAGCTTTGAAAATTTCTCAAAAACAAACACTTCTAAAGTTATTCGGAAATGAGATTTTCTGAAGGTAAAATAACTGGAAAAAAACAAAACCAAAGATTTACTATTATTTAAGCTTTTCAGCTGCTCCCTAAGAAAATAAACTTGGAGTTAAACAAAAACTTCGCTGTTTTTCTACAAAACAAATAAGAGTAACATTATACCTACTAAACAGGAATCAGCTGTATAAACAGTTTACCTGCCTATGACAGCATCAACTATAGAAAGAATTTCTGGGCAACTGTATTCAAAGGAGGAATAGCCCAAGTCATGGTAATCTTTGGGTCTCAATGTATAATAAATGTGATGCAGTAAGCATGAGGGAAAAATACTTTAAAAAGTTGTCATCTTGACAATCTTCCCATCTTATAATTGAAAATTATGATAATCACCACACTTTTCTCCTGCTTGTCACTTTAAACTCGTCCAATAGTTGCCATCATGAGCCTATGATTCAAAATTTGAGTGTCTTTAGCCAGCTAATTTCAGTTCATTTATTTCTGAAACATGGGCGTCTGATTTTCCACATTCATTCCCTTTACCCACAAATAGACAGATGTTACATGCCATCTGAAAAAATTTTGCAACTTGGAAACAAACTCCTGTTTCTGTCATGTAGTCCCCCTGGATTCTTTGATTAATTTCCATAAATTAAATCTGACGAGCTCACGGGCCTCACATCAACCAACCAAGTGAAGAAGATAAAAAAAATTAATCAATCATATTCACTGTATCATTCTCTGCAAAGCTGAGCTCCAACAACTCCATGATCAAACAATTTGCAGTTGTGAACAGTAAGAAATTGAAGCCTTTGAAATATGTCAACATGGCAGAAATCTATTTCCCCCCTACTCTCGTCCTTCCCACCAGGTCAGCATATGTAAAGTTTTAGGTAGGGCATGTTCAAGTTGTTCCCACATTATAGAACTGAAAAATGTATGCTGCTGTGGAACAGAGGCATGTGGAATAAATATTTTATGCACTCAAGAGCTTAGAAATGAGTTGTAGGCTGCACGTGTATTAAAGACTCATGACAGCATAGCTGGATCCATCAAGTGCGCGAGGAGAAATGAACCTGATGGACATGGACGGCTTTCAGGAGCTGCCTCTACAGCCTTATTTATAGCAGCCAACCCGTTGGTGTTCTGGTTCAGCTCCTGACAAAAGGATATATGACCGTCTCTGCTAGCGGGGCTGCAGCTACAGCAGGAGCTGGACAGCGTATGATATTTGCAACTGAGAGAAATCACCCAGCACAAATCTGGCATGAGATCTAGGGATAGAGGCTGGACGTGCAGGGATTACTTCCATTACTCTCTAAGGCAGTACCCTATGAAGAATGAAAAGGGCTTAACTCTACCTTGCCCCAGATTTTCTGCTGTCATCCTCATCAAAGCAACCACAATGAAAACCTTCTCCCTTCAGTCTTGGATACTGATAGGTTTCACACTACTTTGAGAACAGCTTTGTTTAGTAAACAAGTCCCTTGAAATAACAAACTTGCTTCCTCTCATACAATTTCACCTTTATCACACCAGTAGTCACTTGTCCTTTAGAGGATTTGCAATGGGAACTGAATGCTGAATTCCTCTTCATGCTTCTTTGGACCAGATCCCCAGCTAACACAAACTAACTTAACACTCATGTCACAAAATATTCCCACACTTGTGCCAGCTGAAGATCCAGGATTTGTTTGCTAGCGTGGGTGTTGCTCTACAGTAACACTTTTTCTGGTCCAAGTAATTCCTAACATTAAGGCCATTTACCACACTACCAGGCACAAAAGGGAGAGAGTAACTACCAGGAGCAAATCTTCTTTTGTGATTCTCTAGAACATGTGCATGTAGCTAATATATAGTCAACAGAAAAAAAACCAAAAACAACAGGGATATGTCCATAAATATATCCTATAATTATCTTAACCTGCTGCTTTGGGACAGACTTCACAGTTCACTTCCCTCAGATGCTCTCCTGCCTCCTTCCTCACACCCTGAGCGCTGTCAGTTTTCTGTCAGCTTTACAATATCAGGAGTGTGATCTCTCCGTGGGTACCCTGCTCAGTGTCATTTAAACTGGCCGATCTGCAAGGCCACCAAGGTCAAGGAACTATCAGGAGTAAGGTTTCTTAAGTGCAACGTGTGAGACACCATCTGACACTGTTTATAGATAGACTTAGCCTCTTATTGACCACAAGATAGAAGTTAAAAGCATTGCTTTGGGAGTTCAAATGTGTTAACCTCTGAAGTGATGTTTGAATTAGGGTTATAAAGGGCCTAAAGTTTTGATCAGAGGTTTGGAGAATAAAAAGGATTTGGAAAAATGTTAGAGCAGGATCAGAGTAGTTACACTGAGTGTGCCAACTACTATATTATTGTTGATTTAATTGAGTCCATCTATCAGGTCTGTGCATTATGTGATCCAGTTCCAAAGATGTTTCCCTGCTGCAGCTGACAAAATACAGACTATACACTTCAAATGCAGTTGTCGGTCTTTAAAACAGGCAGTTACAAAACATGCTGGCTGCTCCAGCAATCAATAATGGGAAGGGCAGTGTACATTGGACTAACTCCCAAACAATTAAATACTTGCCAGTGTAAAGTAAAAAACTACACAAGGCTAGGCCAAGAGCTTGTTCACTGTTTGGCAGCTCACAGCATTACAAACACTGATGGTTTAATAATCGGGGAAAATTAACAAAGCTAGAACAGCAAAAGCATTTTCTGAGAGGTTTTCTGATGAACACACTGAAGAGGTAACAAATACACCTTGCCTTGAATTGTATCCACACGACACCTGGAACTCCTGATGCAGTTTTCCTGGAAGCTGACTCACAAAGGAGGAGGTTAGACACTTGTCAGGGATTGCGTATACAGACTATGAAGACACCTCACCACCTTCAGCAAAAGAAGAAATGCCTCTTACCCAGAGAGGAGGCACTTAACAGCTTAAATATTTTGGAACACTGGCCTTGAGTTGAGAGTGAACAATCCAGCCCAGCCCTGAGAAGAATGGAAGGAAAGTGTAATGTCAGAGTGCAGCAAGGGCCAGTCTCTCCCTAAGGGACTGAGCCTGATGACACAGCCAGGGATGGGCCAGAGAGCTGAGCAGGGCAGATCCAGGGTGACAGCCCAGGGTCAGCCCTGAGCCCAGATCACCAGCCAAGTACACGGAGAGCTGAGGCCAGCCCAGGCCAGCAGACTGCAGGTAAGGCCTGGCACAGCAGTGCCCGAGGCCAGTGAGGGCACGGCTGTGACAAAGCTGAAGAGCAGCATCCTAAGGCATCACAGGGGCAACAAGTGACAGCCCCAGCTGGGCTGAACTGCAGCCCTGAGCCATGTACAGGAATGTTAGTGGAACCCTCAGAAAAGGCAGGCAGGGCCAATAAGGCCCACTAAAGCTATTTTTTGCTGAAGAATTACGCCATTTTTCAATATGAAACTACCTCTCTACCCATTCCTTGCTTTTACGATAACAAAGTGTTAAACATGTTGACACTGTTATTACAGAATCACAGAAAATGCTGTGTTGGAAGGCACCCACAAGGATCATTGAGTCCAACTCTCAGCCCTGTGCAGTACACCCCAAGAGTCAGACCATGTGCCTGAGAGCATTATTCAAATGCTTCTTGCACTCTCTCAGGTTGGTGCTGTGACCCCTTCTCTGGGGAGTCTGTTCCCGTGCCCAACCACCCTCTGGGTGAAGAACCTTTTCCTAATACCCAGCCTAAACCTCCCTGGAAACAACTTCACACCATCCCCACAGGTCGTGCCAGTGGTCACCACAGAGAAGAGAAGCCCCTATGAATCTTTCCACACTTGTGATCTGTCTTGTAGACATAGAAAAGAGACAGAAAGAGTACGACATTGCACAGAAGCACTGGTAGAAAGGTCCATGCTCAATGCTGCTTCACTTGTTTTTTATGAATGAACATGAGAGTAACTGGATATAGAAATACCTATTATTATACCTATTGTTTTTCATGCTTCTGGTAAAACATGGTAATGTGTGATTTCTAGGCATGTAGAGAAAGAGGAAACAAAGCAAAGCAACATTCTTAATACTCCAAACTCTCATATCAGCGTGCCACAGATCATAGTTCCCTTTCTGTAACCCTGCAATAAAATGTGTGTCAAATCTCTGTAGACCAGATCCCAAATAGTTCAAGTTCAAGGCTGTGTGACCCTTCCATCTCCCACTCAGCTATCAATCACCCCAAGCATTATGTGTAAACAAATTGTCAAAGTACAGTCATCCGTAACACCGAAGTCTCTGACTGATGAAAGAAAAAACTGATGTCAGTCAAACCAGGGAGTTCTAGACCTGGAGAGGACATCATAGGTACATCAAATAAAATCCCAGTCAACAGTGAAGAAGGAAGGTAGTGGCAGGGCACAGAAGTGTCAGGAGGTGGATTCTTAAGCTTAGTCCTGCAGCTGTTCAGGTGAGGCGTGCGAGGAGCTCAGCCTGCCTAAGGAACTTTGACCATCTCACTAGAACATAAAACCAGTGTTGTCTTCCTCCTTCACCCTCAATTTTCACTCAGAGGAAAAGGAAATGCTGGTAGAAAATGGTTAGGACATAATAGTTTGCAGCAGAAGACACAACATTTTACTCAGTGCTTTATAAGGTAATCTGCAGATTTGCAGTGCACTCTAACTCAAACTGCCTGCTGGCAAAAAGTCTGACTGAAACCCTGGGAAAACCAGACCAACACTATGTGCCCTGTAATAGAAAATCAAAATATACTTCTAGAGGCTAATTCTGACCCCAAAAGCTTTTTTGAGCTCTCTCATAATGCTAATAATTTTTTCTAAGCTGGGACCATTTCAGATGGACATACAACCAGATCTGCAATTTGCAGTTATTCAGAGGACCTACAATATGTCACTGACATTAAAATGGATACTTCAGCTGGGTGTTCCACCCTATCAGGAAACAGCAAATATTTAGAAGAGAAACCTCAGTTCCTGATCATTACTAGTTTGCAAAAATTATGTTAAAAATCATGCTGAAAAATTTGGTCTTGAAAATTTTTAAAAGTGCAATCTTGATTTTGCATATTTTGAGAGCAGACTAAAACATTAGTTGGTTGACTTAAGGTAATATTTTAACCAGAAACCACAAGAAAAGAAACATCCTAATTGACTGAAAATCCAGCTGTGGACTTAAAATAGAAATTTAAAAAGTCACATTTTTCATGTTACTAAGTTCAGCACTGTCTAGTCTTTGAAGAAATGGATTGGCTCGGCAGAGTGAGCTGGAGCACTCAGCATTCACACGGGAACTCTCTTCTGCTGTCAAATGGCCCAAAAGCAGGGCTGTGAGACTCACCATGTCCTGGCTGCTCAATATTAAACCTATCTGCTCAGGCCACCTTCGTGTTTGAAGGAGTGGTTTAGAGATGAAGCTTTTTAAGCTCTTTGTGGATGCTTTGTTCTGTTTAAAAACATCTTTGCCTTTACTGGATAGAGTTTCAAAGCTGAGGAAAGAATCTGTGGGCTGGACTCATTACGTTTGAGTAGTAATTAAACGCTCTCTTCCTAAAGGCCCAGTGTCTTAATGAAATAAACAGCATAGCTCCCACTGTGTGCTAGGAAGGCAGGATCCACTTCCATCTACTTAGGGATCTTCACAGGAATACTCCTAACTGAGTGAGACAGCAGCAGATAGAAATCAAAGTGGAGCAAAGTGTTTGAAATTATTACCTCTAGCACAGTGATTAGTCTGTGTCATATTTTCCACTATCAGCCCCTTAATGGAAAGTCCAAAAACCGTACCCGCTGTGCGTTACGTTGGCATTCTGCATTCACACCAACCACCACCCTCGCTGATTTCCATGTAACACCCACCTCAGAGCCATATGCATTAAACCCCTGCAGTGCCAAGTGTTCCAGGGATCCTGAAATGAGTCCCTGCTAGCACTGACTTTTCCATCCTGCAGGCCTTTACCCTACCCACTGAACTCTCCCCCGTTTCCCTGCTGCCTCATGACTCACTGCTGAACCACGCTGCCTGTGCAATGCGAGGAACCAATCCCTAGCTGTCTGGTCCCCAAACCCTCCTCACTCCAAAGCAGCACAGTAGCAGTGTTCTAAAATTCAGCTGAACTCGCAGGGCCTCTGGCTTCTCTTAGAACCAATACTCATTGGAAAAAATGCTGATTTGGTGAAATCAAGACATTCCACAGAATCATTTTTACTTCTTTTTTCTTTATGAAGGAAAAAACCCAAGAAATGTTTCAACTTGAAACCTCTTTCGTTTCCCGACAGCTCATCTATCCAGCACATTGACAGCTCATCAGGTGGAGAGAGGCATCCAGCATCTGCACTTTATTACCCAGATGGAGCCAGGGGACTTCAGGCTTCCAGCTGATCACTGGAAAGCTCTGTAGCAAGACAGCATTTATCTCAATTTAGAACCTGGAGGGAAAAGGTTCTTCAGGGAGTGAAAAATCAATGCAACCCGACGGAAATTGGCAAGTGCCAGGGCGTTTGCAGGAGCCGCAGAGTTGGCCCTTGTTTTGTAATATTTGATTAAAAGAGACTTCCACATCCCAAACACTGCACTGCCAAAGTTGAACATCAACTGCATGAACAGCTACGAGGCAGGATGTGGAAAACTACTTTGCGTTAATGATTCTATGCTCTGATCAATATTCTACAGCATCCCCATGAACAAGTTAGTGTTTCACAGAAGACAACACAGTGGAAGCAACAAGTGTGGAATCTCTAGGTCACCGCCAGGGTTCATGCTGCTACAATCCCCTCCTGCAAGCATTTGGAAGGCTGTCTGGAGAAAAACAATAAAACAATTGCACAAAATGTGGGGTCAAGAATCACATTGCTCTATGAAATGGAGCATCTGACCACATGGGGTGTTGCTGTTCGGAAGATGAGAGAGGGAAAGAACCCCAACGAACTCTTCAATCACTGTATGGTTGTTTGTATCACATTATGATCATATGTCTGACCCTCATTTGGTATTTTTAAAAGATGCAACAGCATATAAATCCCATTATTAAAGTCATTGCAGGGTGTTTGATAGTTGTAGGCTCTCTTTATAAATTATATTATGTGACCTAAATCTGAATATGTTTTATAATAATTTTTTATTCAGTTGCCAGGAAAATCAATGGGCAATGCTTGCCTAATGGTCTGCATTTGCAACTAGAAGGTTTCAAGGATTTATCTTACTTAAACCTTTCTGCCTGCCTTCCTTGGAATTCTGTGATGCTCTGCTGATAAGCCAGACAGGCCTCCACCTAGAACAGCCTGTCCCATCCGTGATTACAAACGTGTTGCTCTCTCCACTGGGGCTTCACCAAGGCACCCATTCATGGGCTGAAAGTGCCAAACTCAAGCTCACAGCGACCACAGATCTATACCTTCTGCTTACCCACCAATCACATATTATTTTCTCCCTTCATTTTCCAAATCCCACAATCCTGTTCTGAGTGTCTGCACCTCCTTAGTTTAGGAGGTCTGGAAGAGAATTAAGAATAACAGAGACATAATTCACTAACTTGAGTGTGGAAAATATCTTTGGCACTGTCAAAACCACCTGTTAAAATGAATATATTTAACAAAACTTTATCTCTCTTGATGGCATGAAACACTAAGCACTTCAACCCAAAGGTTTTCTCTGCTTTCCTTTCTTTTTCTGGATCAATTTTCTATTCTACTATTTAAAGATGGTTTCAAACTGTTTCTATCTGAAAAGTACCACCTAATTTTTCTTCCCAAAGACAGGAAGTATTCCGCTCCAAAAACTTCTGCTTATGTGTTGTTGGAAATTGAAAAGGGTTAAATATCTGGGCAGGAGGGATTGTCCAGCATAGGCCTAACAAGTCAGCAAAGCCCAGTCTTTTTTTTTTTTTTAATTTTACAATACAGGAAAAGACTGATAATTAGAAGAAAAACAATGAAATTACTGTCACATTGCAGGAACAGAGAAGTTTATGAAGGCAATCATGAATTAAAAGTTCAGAGCCCAAGTTCTTAATTCTTAATCTAGAAGACAGTTGGGGGAGAAGGGACATCTGTTCCTAGAACAAAAGGCCAAGAGGGACAGGATGGGGTGAGTTCAGCTTGTTGCTGCAGCTCCCCCTGAGCTGCCACATAAGTTTGTTTCAGCCTGATATGATTTTTAGCTCTCTTTGGAAGATGCATTTGACACTGTGCTTGTTCTACTTACTGTCACTACTAAACCCTTTTCATTCCTCTGCAGGGAAAGCTCAGTCACCGGATCTGTCTACTCCTTCTCCCATCTCCTTCCCTCCCCTCTGACCCTCAAAGCCAAGACACAAAGTTACATTTCTCTATGTCTTCCATCAGCTATTGTGGTATGAGAGTTCCACTAAGACATGGGCATGTTCCAAAAATAACATTCGAATAAGGACTTCTGTGTTTTTAAGACCTGACCCAAAATATTTATTTATCCAGAAGTTGAAATTCTCACGAGCAATGGGTGAAATTCTGAGGAGAGGAGATCTGCAGCAAGCCTGGATATAACTCTGAATAGCAGGGCAACAAGTGCTATAATAGATGCAATGAAAGATAAGCCATAAACGAAGAGTCAGCAGAAATCCGTATATTCACACAATTTCATAACTTGCATCAGTTACTTTTATATTAGAAGTGAGAATGAAAGCATAGATACACTTAATAATAGAGATTCCTACAAATCCTGGAATGACTTGCTACTGCCAGGGAAGTAATGGATGGCTTATGGCAAATAGGAGATCCACAGTTTCCCAGGAGGCTTATTCCCCGTCCGCCACTGCAGGATACAAATAATTCCCATTGACTTTAGTGCCTTTCCTGCCGTGAAGGACTAGGAATTTATTGGTTTCAGTGGGAGTTATGAATAACTTGCATAAGGAAAATGAAGCTCTAAAGAAACAAATTAAGAATGAGTGTCTACTTCTGAAATCTACCTCAAAGATTTCTCTCTATGTAGGCTGGAAAAAAACAACAGTCAGCTCAAACATCCTCCATCTATAGAAACTAAAAATTCTAGCAACACTGATAAACAAATGTACATGATCAAGGTAGAGCAGAAGTAGTAACAAAGGCCATAAGAAGCTGAAAGGTTTCTCATGGAAGAATTTCTCTGTGAAGCAATTGTCTCCTGGGCAGATCTCACCAGCCAACAGCTAAGATGCCTTCACCCTGCAGATGTGACAGGATTCGCTCACTAACACTGTGTAGTCATCTCGCTGTGGCTGTGTGCTTTGCTTCATTTACCACTGAAGAGAATCACATTTAAAAATCAACACAAATAATAGGCTCTACTTTTTGGCAGTTGTGTGTTTAAATTCCCCTGCTGCCCATCTGTATCACTTCTCTCACGGAATATCTGGTGCAGAAGAAGAGAAGGAAGAAAAGCTCTTCTTTGAGAAGTGCACTTGGAGAAAATTCATTGCTTTGGAGGAGACAGGAGGGCTAATATTTAATCTGGAGGAGCAGCAGATGGACAATCACACAGCTGTTGGCCTACCTAGTCAGGCATATCACATTTCCACAGCAGGAAAGTGCTCTCAAGAAAGCAGTGAAATGTGCATGTTTGGCAGCCAAGTGAGTGAGCACAGGACTGCTGTGCATTTCTTCCCACCTCCTCACAGCCATCTAGCTGGGACAACTCCCAGCGACAGCAACCAGTGCCAGAGGATCTGCTCCAGTGTAGCAACTGGGATGGAAGGAGACCCTGCCACAATATCCACTGGTATGGCAGCACTGAAGGAATCGCTCTTGGAAAGGGGAATTAATGTATTACTCTCAGACACCCTAGGAAGTCTCCCACTGGTGTCAGTGAAACCTTGGGTATAGGTTGGGGAACAAACAACACCAAAAGGCAGGGCTTTCCAACAAAAGGAACACAAGGCTAGAAGCAACGTATTTGCTAGAACTGACTGATTTGCCTTTGCTGTTGAAGAAAGTGTGGACAGCCTGTATGACTAAGTAATACAGGTTCTGCTGGTAGCGGATAAAGTAAAGACGTAGTTTAGTAAAGGATTTAGAAGGAAGCAGGAAAAAAATGGAGGCTTCTTTCTCTACTTACCTTTTCTTTTTTAACCACCTGCCATGCAGTCATTCCCTAAAGCTGAAAAAGAAAGTATCCTTCCAGAGTATTTTTGTGGATCCTAGGGCCAGGCAGTTGCTAATCTGGAGGAGACAAGAGCACCCACTAAGGAGGAAACAGCAGCAGGAAGCACGGAAATCATCTCAGACTTTCCTTGGCTTTACTGACTTACCAGGGAGATCCCACCTACACATTTAATGGGGTCAGAGCCATAACCCGAGGCTATAGGGTACACAGATTCCTGATCATTCCCGTACAGTAAGGAGGTACATTTCCAGTTAAACTCACAAACAATGCTGAATAGCTACAGAAGATTAACAGGACCTCCCACTTCATGGAAACAGTGACTGTTTACATAATATGTAATGACAGTAAATCATAACAAATCCTAGGAGAAAACTCCAGTGAGAGATAAAACAACATGACCTTCTAATTTTTCTTCTTTTCTCAGTCTTACAATCCATGTCTTTATTCCCCTAACCTGTAAGGAGTTTTGGAAATGCTTAATTTTCAGTACAGCATTAGGCCCACAGGTTTTAATTAGCCTAATTAGGTGAAAAAAAGAAGTGCACTCATAAGAGGATGTCCTTTTCCCCTTTGCTTATTTGCGCTCCCTACCACTGTGGTATCAAAAATGTAATTGTTCCATTTGGCAAGGTTAAACAACTAGCATTCTAAATTCAGGGCTGCCACTGAGTAGCTCCACTATTGATCCCATTACTGTGCTGAGCCAGGCCAGCTGAGGAGCAGACCCTGACTAAGGTGCTGAGTAGTTTGCAATGTGCAAAGGAATTAAACACTTCTCTGTGGGGAGCGGGGGGAAATTTGCAACAGGACAACTGGTTTCTGAAACTCATCTGTTGGTTGAATTTTATTCCTGAAGAATGTCCCACATGAGAAGTTCTCGTGCTATCATTTGCTATATTATACAACATAGCTTTTGCAAGACAAACAGACTTCATTACTTTTCCCCAGGGAACTCCTCCACTTTTTTTTTTTTTTTTTGGTGCATGTTCATGAGCAGATCTATAATTACACAACCAGAACTCAGATTTGCTTAAAATGAACCAGTCTAGTTTTTATTCCCTGCCAGGACACTCTTGTGAACAAAATTACATATTTCCTGCAAAGACGACAGTGTCAAGGCAAGAAAAATTAAAAAGAAAATGTGTTTCTCTTCATATATATTTACTTGTGCTGCAGTTGCATCGGAAAACTTAACATGTCAGGCCTGAAAGCCAGTCTGGTAGGAGTGGTACCAACACATGGAAAACCAAACAGAATCTACTCCTAGATCTTTCCATCAGGATGTGTCTGCATTACATTACAACACAAGACTTTTAAGCAAAGGAATTCATAGAATCATAGAGTCACTGAGTGGCTTGGAAGGGACCTTAAAGATCATCTGGTTCCAACCTCACTGCCATGGGCAGGAACACCTCCCATTAGTCCAGGTCGCTCAGAGCTCCATCCAGCCTGGCCTTGAGCACTTCCTGGGATGGGGCAGCCACAACTTCTCTGGGCAACCTGTGCCAGGGCCCCACCACCCTCACAGGGAAGAGTTTCTTTCTAATATCTAATCTAAACCTACTCTCTGTCAGTTTGAAGCCACTGCCCCCTGTCCTTTCACCACACGCTCTTGTATTTGCTACAGGTTCTTGAATTGCCTGTAGCAGATGTACAAGGCTTGGTACAAAAGCCCTGCCTGCCTGCCAGGGGCTGAAGGAATGCAAACCCTTCCAGTGCTAGAGGAGCTGATGCACATCCTGGGAGCACCATCTGCACCTTTCTCCCAGCCCAGGGTGTCCAACACAGACAGGCTGGAAAGTCCTCTGCAGAGTGTCCCCACCTGGGCAGGGGTCGGGAGAGACTTGTGGCTACTCTTTTCACATCATCAGTGATTTAATCATCCAACAAAGAAACGAAATTCAAAACAAAGACTCTCACATGTGAATTCATTACATTTCAGGACTTGCCCAGCTCCCATTCATGAAGCAGCTAAAAGATCTTGTGGAAAAGAACAGCCTTTAATGACCATGCGTCCTTGTGCTCTGGACTGTGGGCTACAGCAACTAATAATAGATGAAGGTTTACATGTTTTTCTTGTGTTTCTGCTGGGGCTGCTGTGTCATTAATTCAGCTTGTGCCTGGCTACTTATGTTAAACATTCCCTTTGTGGCTTTCTCTAAATCTTAAATTTTGCATGTGACCACACGTAAATGTAAATGTGTATTTTTATGGTCCTGTAATCTCAGTGCTTTTAAATCTCAGTTGCCTGAAGGCATACAGGGAGCTGAAGCAGAAAAGCTTGGTCAGTTGGTGATCATTTAGAGCCAGTTTATTTGCTCTTTCTGAGTGGATTCAGTTCCTGTAGAGGTTTTTGCCTTTAGTGTAATAGAGTAAAGATAAGATCTAGAAACCTAATTAACCCTGCAGGGCCTGTGAACAAGGCTCATTAGAAAACAGTCAAACACATTTATGCTTAAATACCTTATTTACAGGAATTCATATCATATTTCCAAACAGCAGATATACATGCCACACACTCATACCTTTAACCGCTGCAAGCTATTTCCTTAAATACAGCTGAAAAATGTATCAAGTTGGAGCTCAAAGTCATCTGGATTGTACATGTAAATAGCCTGTACTTTGAAAGACTACCCAGAATTAATGAAAACCCTGTCTGCAGGACACTGTAACATAGAGTGTCCTTTCACCTGCATCCCAAAACCAGTGCAAATGTTCCACAAAACCAGTGTCATTGCAGCCCACACCCTAATCAGTAAACACCTCTCTGAAGCAATTTCTCTGGGGACTTTCCCATCTGTCCAAGGCGGTGACAATAAGATACCTGTGATCACAGGCATCTCTGGGGCCTTCTGGAAAGACTTCATGAGGACCCAGAATGAGGTTATTACAAACCTCATCCTGAAGTTGCTTCACATCTCTGTAAATATCCTGGGTCCGACAGCAACAAATACTCAGTGCCCATGAACATATATCTACTTGTCATACAAATTCCAGTTATCTGAGAACAAAAGTATCCTCAAAACCTCTGAATTCTCCTTCTTTCCCAACCCTTCACTCCTTCTACCCCTGTCCCTCATCACAGAGAGACCAGGAAAGCTAAGCCAAGACAGATCTGATATGTTGGTGCATTAACGGGTGCAGCTCTACCTGTGTGTATGTAGTGGCTAAAAGCCAGAAGAATTAGTTATTCTTGCTTCTCATGACATCTTGAAGGACAGCCTGGATTCAGAATTAGGTCTGCTCAGTACTTAACTTTGTTGTAAGTGACTGCCTGACCAGTGAGTAGGATAAATGATGCCACTGGGACTGAAATGTATCTTAAAATGAATCATTTGCTTAATGGTTGTCCTGGAGAAGGATGGGTTTAAATATGAATTTAAGGGCATTTTCTGCTTCAAGGCTTGTGGGATTGAATATCCCGTCAAAGAGAGATTCTAAGCAAGGCAGACCTGCTGTGTCACCAATGTTTTAAAAGCACAGTCATTATAAATTTAGTTTATTTTAAATCCTACATCCAAGCACAATTGGTAAATGCAAGTAAATCTGTAGGCTATAAATTTTTCAGGGAAAGGATGAATTTTGTTTGGGATTTATTGGCATTTAATACAACATGAACAAGTCTAGAACTGAGGCAACTGTGCTCTAATGCTAAATGAACTAAAATAATTGTGGTTTTTAAAAAAACCCATAGCTTAAAGTTCTGCTTCATAGGCCTGAAATAATTATTTTATTGGCCAATTTAAAAGCATGCTGTTTTAAAAAGGCAAAACCTCTACCACTTCTATAAGTAGATCCATAACTTACACTGTGAATCACTTTGACAAGAGGAAAATCCCAAATCAAGTTACTCTTCAACCTGAACTAATAAATCCTGTCTTGACGTGAATTCTTTTTCAGTGCTTCATTTTCAAGGAGTCATGCGGGTTTTTTAATAATCAGTCTCGTTGTTTCCTCTTCATCCTATTCAACAAAGCAGTGATAACTGCAAAAGCATCTCAGGCAACTCACAGCAACTCAGATGCAGCACTGAGAAATATCCCTGTGAAATCAGGTTTAATGACATATCAAAATATTACATCTGCAAGTCTTGGCGGTTGGACAATACTTTGGAAAGCAAAGCCAGTTTCCCTAGTCCAGATTAGTCAACATCAGGTTCCTCAGTCTAACATTTCACAAAATATTTTCCCACATATGTCCGACTGCATTTTGAAGGGTGTAGCTGACAACATAAATGTGCCCTAAGGTGAAAATCCCAAAACATTTCCCTGGGCGATCTTTGCGTCTGGACATTACCAATGCAGATGTCTGTAATCAAGAGATCTCTATGGACCCGCTAATTATTCCCTGGGCTTTTCCACTGGCAATAAAAATCCCATTTGTCGCAGCTTGTTTACAGAACTGCTTCCATTTCCACAGTGGTGGCATTAATTAGCAAAAACCTGTGAAAATTGTTGGAGTTTATAGGTTCAAAAAAAACCCACTAAGCATTGTTCCTAAATATTCCTATAAATTCAACCATGGCAACAAGTCCTGAAAGTCCAGCTTTCTCAGTTGGAACAATTTTTCATGCTTGTAGCAATAAGTGGGAAATAATGGGGGTCTCAGATTCACATTAGGAAAGTTGCTTCTGTGACCTCTTCATGCAGATGGATGGTGAATTTCTCAGATAATAAATCAAAGTTTCCTGATGGTGCAGTGGCATCTCTTGCTGAGGCCCGTAGAGCTGCTGGCTGCCTTCTATTCAAAGGCAGCAGGCCTCTGCCCGGCAGGAAGCTTTCCCTACAAATCCTTCCGTCACCATCAGGAGATATTAGGGCCTCTATAAACTGCCCAGGCATTCTGGGGAACAGCCAGCACCCCTGCTGGGAAACGGACACTTTTCAACTTCATTGACATCTGTCACACATACAAAGAATAGAAAGTCATCAGGAAAAAAGCCACATTATGACTTTCCCATCAGCAGGGCCAGTTAAGTCTTTGTCCTTAAAAGGCATTTAAAAGGTTCATCAGAGCTACCTTGCTAAATGGTATATTTAGGAAGAGAATCTTACCTTTGGGTTTTAAGGACCATGGAATGTTTCTCTGTTTCTTGATACTTTTTGCATTCGGCTTACTTTCCTGTAGGAATTTTGGACCAAAAAAAAAAAATAGCCGTGATGCTGGTTTTTCCATGCAGTTTTTATTAACTTTCTTCCGAATAAGTCCCTGCAAGGAAAATGACACCAATTTTTATTATCAGAAATATATTTATTAAGTGACAGTCTAACTCCCAGAATAGCAATGCATTCATTTTTTTTGGAGTTAAAGCTTTTTTCCCAAATGGCCCTAAAATAAGCATGGGAAAGCAGCATTGTAAATACAGTAATGAATTTCAAGTGAATATACTTTTTTCCCCTCAATGTATTGCCTGTATTAAACACTGGGGGGGGGAGAGTGCTGTCAATGATTAACATAAGGATAAAACTTAAAGGTGATGCTCTCCTGATAACTGAAATAATTTTGAAGTTTCTTAAACAAAGTGGCAAATCTTCAGTAGGAATTTCTACTGCTCTGTCTATGATGGATATACATAACTAATTTTTCCTTCTTTATGCAAGTATTTCCCTCAAAAAGCAATAGAATCCAGTAGGTAAATGCACCTTTAGGGAAAGAGGAATTTTTAACTGTAGCTTTGACATGTTATGGGAGTATGGACATACTTTGGGCACTTGGTTTCTTCAAAAGCTGGTGATGCCTAATGTAAGTGCTTTTCTATGGCATTATAATAACTAATGATAAAAAGAATTTTTAATTGCTCTTGCACTTATCCCAGAAGTCAACATAAACTATTCATTCTGGTTTTTCTCTGCTGACTTCAGTGGAGTCAGTGTAGTTTATGTAATGGTGACTAAAAGCAGGATTTGGCCAACTGGCTTCAGTCTTTTTACTTGTTCAACCAAGGCAAGTCAATTCTGCACTGAGGTGGTTGAAGGAGGCAGGACTGGGCCTTATTTATTACACAGATGTTGAGCTTGATGCAACAGAAGTATGGGAGACAACGTACTTACCCGAATAAAAGCTGGGAGACAAATTCACTGGTCAGGCAGTCACTTGTCAACACACCTGCCCAGCAACGATGACAAAGCCCTGGCACTGCAGAGGCTCCAGGGGAAAGGGATTTAGCTGCTGGTGGCTGGACAAAGAGGAGAAGTGACAGGCTGGGATCATCAGTCACTGCATGATGACCATGGTGTAATGGATGCAATTTAAGATGAGATGAGTAAAGGATAAGGTGGGCTTAGAAACGGGTCTTGGTGAGGCTCAGAGCTGAGCACTAAGCCCAAAGCCAGCTGGTTCCCCAAAGCAGCGTGAGAGCCAAAGTCATACAAATGAGTCACACCTGCTTAAAGCCATTGCAACACAGCCATGAGGGGCAACCCTGTAATGGAAAGCAGTCAGGATCCCTCCTTTGGGTGATAGATTTTTAATAGGCTTTTTTCTAAAGGCTGAGCCTGACTGAGCAAACCGAGCAGCAATGTCAAATTTAGCAGTCTTCAAAATTTTGATGGAAAACACTATCAAATTCTGTTGAGCAGAAAATGTGCTTTTCATGAAGAAAACCTCTTTGTTAAAAATTAACATGCTGCAAGCATTAACACAGTGTTTAAAATACTAGCTCATTCTGAACACCTTAAAACAAAAGTAACTACAACATTCCAGAAACAGGTCTCCATCAAGTCAGGAGTTTAACAGTTAAATACCTTTAAAGGTCCAAAGTTTAATGATGCAGACTCTAGAATGACTCTTTTAAATTGCTTAATTCTACTTAAGCATGTAAATTTTTATGGCAAATGGACTTTTCTGAAATAAAGCTGCAAATTTCATCATTCTTATTATGATTTCCTAATTGCTCAGAGAATGTAATTTACTGAACATTTCAGTTCTGGGTGTCTGTGAACAGGCACGAGGCTGATGGAGCTCAGCTTATCACTGTCAGTCCTACCTGTGCTCGGAGCTCAGGTGCAAAGTACACGACTGCCCAATGAAGTATTTAAGTGTACACTTCATGCTCCAAGAGTCAAACAGTGAAACCAAAGCCAAAGAGACTCTTTGGATGCTTAAAAATACTCACAGCCTCAAGCATTTTGACGGAAGAGACTAAAGTGCTCCCTGGTTTGCTGGATCAGACCCTGGTGTAAGGACAAAGGTGTAAAATTACAAAATCAAGGCAAAGGCAGCACTGAAGGCAGTCAGTGGACTTCCCAGTTCATCCTAGAGACATTCCATACAAAACATTAAAAATGTCAATGTTTTTATTATGCACACTCTGCTTTCAAAAAGGGAAATGGTCCGAAACAATTTGAAAAATATCTTTCTATTTTTGAACAAGTTTAAGTGGTGCAAAACTGAGATTTTCAAAGTACTGTTTTATTTTCTGTTCATTTTCTGAGAACTGTCAAATAAACTATTGTCCTTCTCCTTCTCTCAGGCTGTACCTTTCTCTGAACAGCTGCACATATACAATTCTATGTAGAGGGAATTTTATCACTGAGATTTGAAACAACCGAGATATTCTGGAATATAAATGTTCTAGAAGTGTCCTTAACAATCTGCAAGCACTTATATATAGTAGAGAAGCACATTTAATACTGACAATCTGTGCACAGCTAAAGGCAAGCACCACAAATCCTGAAACATGGGCACTTATGGTTTTTACCCTTACATCATCAGGTTCTCTTTTGAGCATTATAATACAGCTTCAGAAATAATCTGACACTATTGTTCCCTTGTAAACTATATATAAGAAACTGCCATCCTTCTCTTACCTATTGTCTTACTTCAGGGAGAGTCTTCGGGGCTCTTTTTTCCTTTAGGAAGATCCTACAGAACGCTGGATGTGCCTTACTGTCATTCAAGCACATTTAAAAGCTAAGGGATGTCTCTCCTCTCTCTGGATCAAGTAATTTCTCTTGTGTAAACGTCTAACATTTTAATACTCCTGTTACATGAGAAAAAATCTGGCAATCTTTTCCCCAGGATTTTCTGTTTCTGAGGAGCATGTGAATACTTCATATTCCAGTGCTGTAAAGGGGAAATTCCTTCATCCTCTGACATTTATCCATGGCAGTTACTGCAGAAGATAAGCTAATGACCCAAGATTTGCAAGGGGACTGCCCCATGCTGTGACTTTCAGCTTTGCAAAGGCCACACGGAAGGTTTCATTTGTCTCATTAACTTTCCCACTGTACCAATCTGAAGTTTATTACAGCGTATTTTTCTCTTTTAACTTTTACAGTCCATATACCACGGCAGGAGCCGGCACACACTGACCCAGGACGCCCCTTCCAGTCCTGGCTTCCTATGAGATGCAGGAAAACAAATCACAAAGGTCCAAAGCAGTATTTTTGCAAACTCTAGATTAGATGAAGCACAACAATGGAACATATGATTACAACAACAACCTTCAAGGTAATATGGCAGACACAAACCATATTGTGCTGTATATAAACTATACAAACATTTCCACTTGATTTCCTAAGGAAATGAGGCTTATGCAGTCATGCCTTCTGCCTGTTCATGTCTGCCCCTAACAACATTCAAACCCACTGCCACATTTCAATGCAAGTTGTCAGGGGAGAAGCAAAAGATTTGGAGATAATTATGTTCCTACAGCTCCTGTCATTGCACAGAAGAAAGAGACCTAAATTAGTGCCCCCAGCTGAGGAAAATCTCCTGGAAGGAGTGGGATCAATGGTTCCTTGTCCAGTCAGTATAAACAGCTTATTTCCAGCCTTCCAATCACCCCATGTGGGGCTCCACCACAGATGCAGCAGGAACTGCCTTTTGCCCTTCTGCTCATGAGTGGTCCTGGGATCTGGGGGTCTCACGAAGGTCCCCACAAGGTGCATGGGAGACCGAGGATATGGTTCCATAGAAAACTGAGCTTCAGTTGCTCCAGGAACAGCCCCTTATCATTTTCTCACGAAATGAACAGGGTGGTTTCAGATTTTAATTCCTTGGCTGGACAATTTCTGCTGTCTTTGTTCTTCCAGTGGCCTCAAAGGGCCAGGAATCCAGCACACAGGCATTCAAGAACACTTGGTCATATTAGTGGCTACATTTTTCATCTGAGATCGAGAAATTTTTTACTGGGCTCAAGATTCCTCCAGGCCTTCCAAAGACTCTTCTAGAGGCCATGTCTCACTGTCCTAACCTTCCAATAATTTATTAAACCATAGGAGTCCCTGCTGACATGCAAGGTTTGCTCTTTCTCACACTAAAGTTGAATCTACCCAATTGGATTCTTTTGCCACCCTTTGCTTGAGGGTGTCCTTTGGAACCAGTTCATCTTCCACAGTTCCCTTCCTTCCCCCCACACCCCACCACCTTTTCTTTTTATTCCCAGATCACAGGCACTAATCCTGCCCTGCTCAGAGGCATTCTGAGACACCTGTTAAAGTCACGCTAAGTGGAAAGCAAAATGAGAAGACACTCCTTGAAGCTGTGCTGCTGACATGCATCATATGGAAAAGCTTTGTGAAAGCAGCTGACTTCAGCATCCTGTGGAGCATTCTAAATCCTGTCGCTGTACTTTGGGGAAAAAAAAACAAACCCTAAATATTTTAAATTAATACATCTGGGTGCAAGAAAAATCACCCTGAAAAAAGGACTAACTCTCCGAAAAACATTTGACACGGTTTCCAAGCCACTGAGAAAGTCAAGTAGAGCAGGTAACGCAGCAACGTGAGATCTGAGGAGAAGAAAAAGAAAACTTCAATCCAAATGTACCTTGAAGTACAATACTTATGGATCCAGGAAGGTCTGACCTTTTAAGTTAACAGCTATTAAGTATTTACACACAGGGAGGAAGAGGAGATTCATTGCTTGTGAGATAAACAGAATACTGATGCCAAGCCAGGGAGTCTTTTAAAAGTCAGATCAATTCAGTCAATAAATTAATGACTGCAACACTTTACACACGTGGGATGGAAAGCTTCTCCCCTGCCAAGTTATCTGACACTTTTTGAGGAATTATTATGTGCATAAAGCATTTCTAGAGATTGTGATTTTGAAAAAGATTTACACTTTTATTCTTTGCTGAAAGATACTTACTTCTTGGGGATGTAGTCATATTTTTAAAGGATTCACCAGCAGACCTTATTTTTAGCTGCTAGTTAACCATTCTGCCAACAGAGCGTTATTCTTAAGAATTAATGAATGGGTACTGTTGTTAAAATATTTTTTTTCAAGAAGGATCCAGCAAAAATGAAACTGCAGTCAGGGCAACTGAACAACACAACAGCCTCCAAACTCACTGTTCTAACTCAGCTGGGCGCTGCTGCTGAAGTCAGCCTGTTTATTTGCATGGTTATGAATTGTGAGAATTGAGCTTTTTTCTTTTTAATGAGTTATTGATTTTAGAAAATCACTCAAGGCAGAAAATCCATACGTTAACAGGCTGGCTTCACTCACCAAGATGTGTTATTTTATAGCACTTCTGAGAAAATTCAATGCATAAAGTCCTTTCAGCCACTGCAGACAAGACAGATCGATGTGGCTCTGAGACAGAGATCAGCGCTTTACGGGACTGATCCATACGGAAATACCTGGGAGACTCCTCCCTCGGAGGGATTAAGTCATTCTTCAAGATGACAAAGACCTGAAATCCAGAATTTGAGAGTGAAGTAGGTCCTCTGTTTATTGTATACAGAGTTTTTATGGATTTCCAGCAGATTTTATTGAATAAGGAATTCCAGGTCTCAGAAACTGTGACTTGTAGACTGTAAAGGAATATAATTTCAAACTCAACAGAGGAGTTTTGGAAGGGAAAAACTGAGAATAGCAAGATGCCAGAAAATAGAGCCCTTAAAACAATTGAAGCACACAAGCTGTATTTCCAGTGCAGGAAAGCATCCCTAAACAAAACAGGGGTTTATGCACACAATTACATGTTGTCCATAAGCAGGATGGATTTCAGTATGTGTTTAAGTGTGGTCAGAGTCTGGATATTCAGCCTCCTCCAAAATAAATGTGCTCAAGTACATTTAGAGAATATTCCTGAACTAAGGAAATTCAATGGTAAAAAAGCTCGAAAGGAAGATTTTTTTTGTCTGTGTTCACTTTTCTTAAATACACTCCCCACTCAAAAAAAGAATATAAATTAATAAATTCCTACTAGGTGCTAGAGGTACTCAACTTCCTTGTGACTTGTTAACTGACAAATATTTCCAAGTTAAACATTGATTTTCCTTTGCTTCGTTTCATTCCTGTCTTGAGCAATCCCTCGGATTGTGGGATTACAAAAGGAGTACATACATACAGCTCTCATTTCGTGTTTCATGGACTTCGGAATCATTAGGCCTTTCTACAGTAAAGCTGCAACAGCCCAGTCAGAGAACATCTCTGGAGAGTGCTTTGAGACTGAAGTGGTTAAAGTTAGCAGAGGTGAGATCTGGCCCACTATCTGGCAGGAAATAGTTTTGCAGAGATAACTGAGTGGAATTCTATGGCATGCAAAATACATGGGGTCATATTGGATAGTTTTAAGTTTCCTTCTCCTCTAAAATCCATTAATTTAGTGAAGTTTCCTTGGTAAATGAAGGAGTAACTTTTGACAGGATTCAGATCTATTTGCATGTTTGCTAAATTTCTGCTGTACCCCTTGAACTCAGTATCGTCCCAAATTTGGACTAACTGCACTGTGATTTACTTCTTTCCATTTACGAAAGCAATCACAAAAATTAATAAAATAAGTACTACTTCTCATGAAAAACATTTAAAAAGTGAAATGTCAGCGTACTAGACAAAGCCCAGAACAAAAATCTTCTGAATTTTGGGTCTGCTTTGCTACTTGTTCCCGGGAGCTGAGATACTTAATTTTTCTGCCTCATTTTTTTTAACAGTAGGAAAAAAGCTGTTTGCTTGCTTTTCTCTCAAGCACATTGCAAAAACTGGTTATTTTGTGCTTGTTCTGTTTATTTAGTTTACTCAAATTTAATAAGGCCCTCATCCAGCAAAGTTCCTAAGCATATATTCCACAAACACAAGCACAGGCTTCTGTAAGAACAGAACACCTTGAACCTGACCTTCACAACTATGACTTTTTGTCTTGCTTTCTGTGCACTCCCTAAGGTTTCCCAGTACATTTAGGTTTTTTTGGTAAAATGGATTTCTTCTTCTACACTTGCAATGAAACCACCTCTAAGAGCAAACCTGCCCTTCAGTTTGGCTTCTCTGGGTAGAGTGGAAACAGCATCAATGGATGCAGGGAAGAGAAGAGCTTGTTTGGAGAGATGTAAGGCAGATGAACAGGGCTTTATGTTTCTTCTTCAGTGAGAAGAGTAATAGAATGGCAGAATCGTAGAACAATTTGGGTAGGAGGGACCTTAAAGATGACCCAGTTCCAACTCCCTTGCCATGGGTAGGGATGGTTTCCATTGGACCCGGTTGCTCAAAGCCACAGCCAGCCTGGCCTTGAACATGTCCAGGGATGGGGCAGCCACAGCAATAACAAAGACAATATTCTGTGTGGAAGAAAGAAGAAGTTAAAAATCCCAGCAAAGTCAAAGCCCTTCAGAGAGACAGAGTATAGATAAGAGAAGCTTAAGCAGCAACTTTCCTTCCCAGCTAACAGGATCATGTTCTCCTTCCAGGGAATGCCTGATTCTGAAGCCAAAGATGATTTATACAGTTTGGTTAGCTGAGGCAGGGGAGGCACACTATTAAATGTGCAGGAGTACTATACTGAACCAGGACAGAGAAAAAAAGATGGAAATATTCTGTTAGTAATTGATAGCTGAAAACACAAGCTGGTGTGAGGGTCAAGCTGATAGTGTAGTGTAGGGGTGAAGGAAGAGACAGAAGAATACTGTTAGATTTAGGAATAACCCAACTAGAACTTGCCAAGAAAAGGAAGGCACTTTACCCAAAGTGAAACTTAGGGTGCAGGGACAGCTCTGACAGATATAAGAGACAAGACACCAATAAAGAGAGACCTGCAACAAAAATATCAGAGTTTGCAAAAACAAGATATAGTTTGGGAACAAGAGAAGCCAAGACAACATCTGGTATTTGGGAAAAGATACCAGAACTGCAATGGCTCACATCATTTTGGCATTTGCAAGCTCTTGAAGGGAGGTACTGGAGAAAGTCCAGTACAGAGTCAATGGCCACTGCATGACAAGCCTGGAGAGGTCGTAGAACATGAGATAATGCTGCAGAGGATCCGCTGGTGCCTGAGAAAATTGATCGTGTCATTCAAGTTGGACAGAAATGCACGAGACAGCTCAATGCCAGAAAAAGCAATATTTGTTCTACTAGTTTGCCACTCAGTATTAGAAATGTACATAGAAAACAGCTGACAAAAAGGAAAAACTCCTTTTTACTAAGGAAATGTAAATTAAGCATTGAGGTAGACAAAGTAGAAAGATATATTGTAGTACCAAGAGAAAGTAACTGCTGCAGTAAAAATCATGTTCCCAGCTCTTCTTAAGAGTGTAAATTCACCGCAAGGTTATGGGACAGGAACAAATAAAGACTTTGATGTAAACTTTTCAGGACAAGCAACTTCTCTGAGTACACAAAACTCAGAGAGCTCAAACACGTGATGCTGTACATTCCCTGGAAGCTACTAGAATATTTGAATATTATTGTTTGAGAATAAGCAGAAGAGCCAAGAGTCAGTTCAACCATCAGTTCAGATTGTGGGGGGAAATAGTGTATGGGCACCTCCATTCTCCTCCAACAAAAAACCCCAAAACCCCAACCTTCAAATGTGCTCACTCAAGCAGTGGAAGACATCAGATCCATTGGGGGAGTAGTGTGTGATGTGAAGATAATACTCAGTCAAACCATCCAACCCTGATCTGCCAGGACAATGGCAGGGAAAAGACACAAGGGCAAAACAACAGTTAAAAAACAGGAAAAACTGAAGGGACAAGTTAGAGGTGCCAGATCCAAGGTGTGACTGCAAACTTAAATCTGATTTCCCTTGGAAATTTCTAAGGTGGGTACCTGCATGGCCTTGACAGCTGGATGCCGAGGTTTCTGAAGACTCACAGAAAGCTGTAGGGGCACAGAACACCCTGAGCACTGAATGAATATTACTGATTGGTTAATAGGTACTTAGATAAACACACACACAAAAGTTGCTATGTTAGGTCAGTGTTTTGTGGTAAATTAACACAATTTCTTATGAACAAGTTAGAATTTCACGTCACACAGTCTCATATGATGAAAAGCTGCGTCTGTCAAGGCACTGGCTCCAAGCAGTTTCTGTATGGCAGAGGGCCGGATGCTACTCTTGCTTTTTACATGTTTCTCAGGGATGAGAGTCCTCTGCCAAAACTTGCAAGGTTGTATCTATCTCAAGTTCATAGTGGATGAGGTAAGGCCCTGCTCACTCTGATGTAATCTGAAATAAACGGGATGGACAAGGGATCAGATTAAAGAAGTGGGTCAGATCTGCTGCTGGCACTGCTCCACTGACGTCAATGGAACTAAGCTGATTTACACCAGCTGAGTATCTGTCCTGGAGGTTTCCATGCATTTAGACAAAATAAATAAAAATGCACATTAAAAGCTCCCCTTGGTAGATTCCAAGTCCAAACTCCTCATTCCTAAATAGAGTAAATAAATTACAAGAAAGCAGTTGCTGTAGACATCACTTGTTACAAGTCAACAATGAGCAGAATAAAGGTCAGGCCACCCTAAATCTTTAATTGGTCCTACACCCCTGTGTGAGAGAGAAACTGATAATTCAGCACAAAATCACCTTAACTCCAAACCAAAACAAATATCTTAGCAGTAACTGTTCCTGGAATGAACAGGTGCTCACCTTTTCCTCATAAAACATTAACTTAAATCCCCATTAGGCAACTGAGGCTACAAAATAAAGTTTAGCTTCAGTCCAGAACTGGGTCATACTTTTATTGCTGAAGAAAATCAGTGTTCGTGTTCTATAGACAGGAACGCAAACACTTTCTGAAAACAAATCTAAATGCACAGATAAACTTTCAGGGGTTCCTCAGACTTATGTTCACACCCCTACATCCTTATCCCAACTCAAATACAATTTCCTTTGGAAAATGTCTTTATAATTGCTGTTCTTCTAAATAATACTTTGGAAATGTTACAGCCAGACAACATGTGTGCATTGGCAACACTTTGTAACTTCATCTCCGAGGAGGAAATATTTAGCTGTTGATAGTGTAAAACCACCCTAAGAAATGGAAAATCAGCCTTAATATAATTAAATTATAAATCATACAATTTTTTGCATCCAGGAAAAATAGTCTCTATCCTCAGATTGCTGGACATCAGTGTTGTCCTGTGGAAAATACATTGCTTTGCCATTCACACCAAGTGAGTGTTTGCTTTGGTGCATTTATCATACTAAAAAGTAAACCATACCTCAGTTATTTTGAGAGAGTGACCTAGACAGGTGGAATTTCAGACAAGTTTAGAAATCCTTATGTTCATGAATGACCCCAAGTTGTGTATATTCCATACAAAAGCATTCTAATCTGTGTTTCCAGTTTACTTCAACCTCAGCAATTCCGAGATGCTTCTGTGTTGACTTAAAGCACAGATGTTCCTGCTGAGGCCTGAAAGAGTGATGAAAAGTTTTATTACATTTTAAAAGTCCATCAGAAATCCTACATTCAAGCAGCCAAATTGACTTGCTGGACATACAAATTCAGTCTGGCATATCCCAAGTTTCTACTGCCTGTGTTTCACACAATAAACTTAGGTGTGATTAACATATACAATCTCAAAAAACAATTTGCTAAGTAGATAGATTTATTTGTTGTTTTTTTCTCATGGTAAACTAACTTTTCTCCACTTCTACTCTCCAGGCTCAGTCTTGAGGTCTTGCTGACACTCCAGCTCCAGCTTTCTGCTATCTTGGGGTTCAATCCATACCTGCTTTGTGCTACAGAGAGATGAGTGAGGATGCAAACCTGACAAGGCTGACTTGCTGGTCTAATCCTTCCTCCTCTACCTGCAGTTATCAAAGTCTTCTGTGTGTTTGTGCACTAGAAACGCCTCCTCTCCCAACACCCACCCTGGGCAGTTGTATGCAAATAAGCCTTGGGTTGAATCCATGCTGCCAGCATTCCTAAAATGCTACAGCTAAGCACAGAATTTGACCTATAGCACAGTGGAGGAAAAGTTCAAACACAAAATGTCATACCCATTCCACAATCTGAATTCCAATAAGTAATTTCCTTTTCCCAGTGCTGCACAGATTCTCAATAGATAGGGAACAGCAGACAGAAACTTTGCCGGTTTTTATTTTATTTTTTTACAACCGGTAAAATTTCTTAAAGCAATTGTACAATTGGCTTCCCTTTGATCACTCTTTGCAACAATGACTCCAGGCCTTTGCCTAGGTATGATTCCTCAATCCCAACACATACAATGGAAGTGCCCTAGCCCACAGAAAGCCTTCTCATTAAAGCTCTAATCTGTTCCACTACATTCTTGCAAGACAGAATTATCCAGCTTTAAAGCATGCCTCAATAGTGAGCCGTAATAAGACTGATAGAAACAGCTTAAGTAATTGGATTGCTATATGGTATTGAATGTCTGACAACAAAAGATATCAATCTCTATTCTACTACTGAATCTTTGTTCCAGCAATGAATTCATTTAGTAATGCACTTGGAGGCTTGCAGTCCCTGCAGGAGAAATAACAGACTGCAGACACAAAGGCAGGGCCATCTGATGAGCACAGAGAAAGCGACTGTGCCATTCCAAGAAGTTAATTACAGTGAACAAAAGCACAAGACTATGACTTGTTGACCATTACCATAATCACATTACTACAGTCTTCTTCTATTCCCAGCAGCAGAGGGTCTATTCTTTCTTTCCATTTGGCACCGTGCATCATATTTGTGTTTTGTCATCTGAGATGCATTGTTGAACAGACCTCCCTCTAAAGATAGCTGGAAATGTTGCACTGATTCTTTTGCAATTAATTCTTTGGAGGCTGATTTATACATGCTCTAAGTTGATTTTTAAAAGTTTTTTTACTTTGAACAAAGACAACGTTTCCCAAGATTTTCTGCAAATGAAAATTTGTAAGAATGTTTTTGCCTATGAAACCTGTGCTTGTGACACATGATACTTGTATGATTTCTGTATATTCTGGTAATGCAGACACAATAAAACGATTCATGATATACTGTTTACAACCTCACCACTCTTGGAGTTAAACCGATCCCATGCTCACATATAAAGTAAAAGAGGGTAGATTTAGACTAAAAGAAGACAGTTTTTACAATGAGGGGGGTGGAATACTGGTACCGTTTGTCCAGAGAAGCTGTGCTTGCCCCATGCCTGGAAACATTCAAGGTGAAGTTGGATGGGGCTCTGAGCAACCTGATCTAGTTGAAGATGTCCCTGCTCATAGCAAGGGGGTTGGACTATGTGACCTTTAAGGTCCCCCCAACCCAAACCATTCTATGGTATTTAGCAATTTAACAAACCCTGATTTACTCCACAGTAAGGCCCTGTTTAATAACATGTAACGAATATTTTGCTTCAGACAAAAGCAAGTTCTAAGGCTTGAAGACTCAATGGAAATGGCACTGGGACCCAGTGTTTCCATATCTATTACACACAGTAACAAACCCAGGGGCTGGGGTACCTAGAATTGAGGGGGCTTGGTGGAATCTGTTCCTGAGAAAACCCTCAGCTTTCAATCCCATGTGCCAGGGGGTACATTTTTAACTGGTGTACATCAGCCTAGCACAAAATTAATATATCTGGTTCCAATAACTCCACACATTTCATACAAAATACAACCAAAATAAAACGTAGCTAGATCTCTTCTTCTTCAAAGTAGTTTAAATGGCACAGCGAATTAATTTCCAACCACTTAAAACTATTCAAATGCTGCTGTGACAAACGCTGTATGAATTTATTTTTTAGCACTACAATCAGCTTCAAAGGAGCAGTAAGTACTTCCCAGTTTAGAAGACAGGGAGAATTGGGATTATTTGCAATGGAAAAGACTGGAGCAGTGTCCATTCCTCCCAGATTTTCTCCCAGAGACAAAATCTTCAAGTGAACTCCAAGAAAATGAAAAAAACCAAAGCCCAACAAAAATATGGGAAAATATCAGGATCACCAACTTTCTCTAGCATTCAACTGGACAGGAGAAAAATGGTTAAGTAGCAGGAACCTGCCTGTAATCCATAATGGATTCATGCACAAATGGCCCAAATTCCCTGCTATTTAACTTAAGTATCATAAATTAGCAGGACACCTTTTAACTAGCCAGCCAGGGAATCAAGAGTGCAGTCATAGGAGCAACTGAATTGCCAAGAGCTAATTGAACCCTCAGGCCTCAAAAGAAGCTGTAGTGTATCCAAATCCTACCTCACCCGTGGTTGAACACCTTAGCTAGTCATTCCAGCCCACATCCTGCCTCTGCAGTGAACCACCTCTGCCCCAGCACAGCTCCCAGATGAAGGACAGGGAGGTTTAGTGAAGCACGACTCCGCAGACTTCAGCTGACCAGTGTAATTTCTACTTTGCTAGAATGCGTCTCACCCAAACCGATTCTTTTCACACCCCCCAAAAAAAATCCCCTGTGGACCAGCCAAACCCTGAAAAATTTCAACCAACGCAAGACATGCTATAGAGGAGCAACTGCCCAGCAGAGCCCTGGGGAACCCATGGGGTGACCACAGGGCAGTCTGATAAAAATCACCCACCACTGACTGGAATCGCTGTCTGTGGTACAGCCTGACACACCACAGCACATTTCCTGTCATACACAACCCATATTCCAGCAACATCCCAGCAACACCAAAAAACCCCAAATACCTATCTTTCCTGGAGCACTTCTCCCCTCCAGAATGCCAATACACTACAGAGCGCTGGCCACAGAACCTCACGTTCGGACATGGTAACTGAGGCACCAAGTGGCAGTGCAGCTCACTAGTGAGTTAAACTCAGAGAGGGAAGTGGGGTCTCTGCTCACTAGGCCTCT
The DNA here is from genome assembly GCA_026261815.1 of Monarcha castaneiventris obscurior. Classification (NCBI taxonomy): domain Eukaryota; kingdom Metazoa; phylum Chordata; class Aves; order Passeriformes; family Monarchidae; genus Monarcha; species Monarcha castaneiventris. Next base: position 6,183,033 of record JAMPIT010000862.1, read on the forward strand.
TCTCTTTCAGCTGTGAATCCAGGAATCCCCAAAAAAGCTTAGTTTGAGTTGTCACAGCTTCTAAATCCAGGCCTGACTTTTTAATAGCAGTACTGCTGGTTTGGAAACACTAAGCAGTATAGACACTTCCCTATGCAGAGTAATGATTAAAATCAGCAGTGCTGTAGGCTCTCTTGAAACTTGCTGAAGATTTATTCTTTAAACCAGAGAATGATTTATTTCAACAATTATCTTCAGGCGGATTAAATTATGTGCTTTCAGGGCTCTTATTCACCACAAAATTAAGAACACTGGGTGCCAGCCATGGAAGCCCCATGATTCTTTGAGACTCGGCACTGACAGAGACTCATCCCGACCCAGGAGAAAGAGCTGTCTCTTTCCCATGGCCACAAAATGCCATCCCTGACCTTCTGCTTGGCTCCACCATTTGCACAAATCCTTTGGCTTCCCCCTACTTGACCTCCTGAAAGTTGCAATGGACATATAAGGCACATGTCTCCCCAGGACCACACCAGGCATGCTCTAGGTCGGTGTCATGACAGAAGAGTTAGACTGAAAGGATTGACTGATTGCAAGCCAGATGCCCCACAGCAATACAGCATTTCCTAAGAGTATGTTTTAAAATGCTCTTAAAGACCAAAGGTTTTTCAAGAAAGCAGTAGCTTCCAATAAGTGGGAAGTCTCCACCAGGAATGTTGAGTGCAATTTTTTTTAAGAATAAAATTTAAGAAAGCTTTTCCTGCAATGGAGTTTTTCCTCTTACAACGGAGAACCCTGGCTTCAGCTGGCAGGCTGAAAGAACATTTATCATCATGTAAAGCTACTTTTTGGCTTTCGTGAATTAGGCTGAAAGTTGAGAGGGAGGGAAGGTGTTGGGGAATACTTGCTGATAAATAATTTTTCCCCTCCAAGAGCCCCAAATCCAAACTTAAAACAAGGGGTCCTTGCATCAAAAAGTTTTGGAAGAATGATTTGTGTCTTTCCCCCACCTCTGGAACCCAGATCTCTGCTTCGTACAGAAGAACTCTAAAATGTTGATTCTCCTTTTCCATTCCCACTCCGTTATTTCTATGTCCCTTGATTTCAGCTTTTGCTCCCTTTATGGTTTTACAGCTTTGACTCAGTAAACAAAAGCCAGCTGTTCTGTGTGTACTGGACTTGTTCCTGTTCTTTCACCACAGACCGAGATCCCTTGACATGAGCCATTCACACTGCTCAGTGCTCAGTGTCAGCAGCAAGACACTCTGAAATATGGAGAGTGAAAGCCTTCCTAAAACACGTACTCCAGAATTAAAGATACCCAAATGTACAGGAAACTTTTAAATTGTAATGTGATCATCCTGCAGAAGACCACAGGCCCTGAACCAACAGATTTTCAGTACCACCATGCTATGACTCACTGTGAATTTACCTCCAGCAGCAATATGAAAGATCGTGCTCGGGCTGAAAAGTCACGCTCAGTGCTGCAGCTCTTCTGTCATTTCAATACCTGTATTTTTCAGTCAGACATAATTATTAAGTAGTAGCAGCATAAAACACCTACCTGGCTCAGCCAAGCCCTTGCATTCCTAGCAACAGAATTCACTATTCTTGTACTTTGATAGTCTAAAACCTAAAAAATAAGAGCCATGGATGAGATAAGTGTTGTAAAGTCTTGTCTAGACGGTTGTTTATAATATGTGGGCATTTAGTATACATTTTATTACTCTCCTAGTACAGTAGTGTCCATATATAAGCTCCTTGTCTGAAATCCTGAATTAACAGGAAGGGGAGAAGAGCAGAAACAAGACAGGTCCAGAGACTGGCAAGTGAAGTGCCTAGGAAGCTTAAAGAATGTCTGGGGAAAAAAGGCTGAAAACACCAGCATTATCATTATTAAAGAAAATTATACGAGAGTGATGTAACAGATCAAACATGCAGAAAGTGAGCTGTGTCCTCTTCAGCCTCTCTACTAACAAAAGACAAAGGTTCTGTCAACGGAGGAGAAGGATAATATTTTAAAGTGATTTTAAAAAAGTCTCAATATGAATAATTAATCCGTGGAACCCTCTGCCAGAAAAACAACCAGGAAACCACAAATGCTGCATTTCAAAACAAATTAGTGTTATTTATGACAAGGTACAACTACAGGGTTATCAAGCTCTGTGATTCTCATTCAAATGACTAACAAAAGGCTTGGGATGCTTTTTTAATTTAGGAAGATAATTAATTGTTTTCTAATTTCTTTTCTCCTTATACTGACCAATACCAAATAACAAATGTTATCACACTGGATATCTTATCTGGTATGGCAGTGTTTGTGTTTCCCTACTGCTTTCCTCCTTATGTCACTGACTTCTCTATAGTATGGTGATATTAACAGCATTTTCCTCATTTAAAAACTGCCCCTTTCAAGCTAGGAGTTGTCAGAAATCTCTTGAATGCAGGACTTGAATTGTGAAAATGCTGCTTATACAAATTTTTTTATGATTCTAGCTTTTTATTGCCAAAAAAAGAATTACTATTTTGAGTGAGAATATGATTCTTGTGCTAACATAGATAAGCATAAGAGATACTGTGCAGGAACCACACTGTAATAAAAGCAACAGCTATATTAACACTTCTGTAAAAGCAGCTGTTCCTAATTCTTAGGGATCTTCTTTATGGACTTCTGAGTTTCTGGAAGTTTGGGGGAAACTGTTTACTCACTTTATAAAAATCTTGAATTGAAGACTAATCAGTTTTATTTGTGGTCAAAGTTATCAAATATTTAGTCAAGTGTTTTAGAAAGCTGGGTTCTGATGAAAAGTGTGTAAAATAAAGACCCCACAGGTCCTTTTGGATCAGTTTTCAAGCTATGTTTATCAACATTGTTTGAGTCACCAGAATGAAAGACCAGCCTCGAAAGCCTGGCACACAGCAAGATATTTTAAAATAGGCAAAAAACCTCAGACGATGTATTCAGTTTCATGTTGAAGTATATATTTCATTTCCTGCCTGGATTGTTTTTGTGTAAGGTCCAGGCTAAATGCTTATTCCTAAGCAGGTTTTCTTACTCATTTTGGTTCACTTTATCTCTCTATGCCACTTTTCTGCCTCAACTACTTAAATTCAGTTTTATGGACTAAGGATTATCTCCTGATTGATGGAGTTGATTTCTGATCCCAGTTATCAGTGCAAAACACAACCATCGTAGTCTTGCTGGAAGCTGTTTGTTTGCTGTCCTTAAAAAAATTCCAAGGTGATTTCCCATATATCTGAGGCCAGCTAACACTGGGACAGTATAAAACCTCTTGGACTCAATGAGAGATTTCCTAGCAACTTTGAAATACTCTGTATAAAATTAATCAGAAACTCTCTGCCTTAGAGCTGGTCTACTCCATGCCTTTCATCAAGGTTTCTTCAACTTTCTCCCACCAATAGAACTTCCTCACAAAATTGGGCAAGCCCAGCATTTTCTCCTCTGGTGACCAGAATCACCCAGTTAGCCACTGGATGCAGAGCTCTGACCAAATTTCAGATCTGCTGTCCATATGTCTACCAAGAATGAAGCAAGTCACACACAGGAATTTATTCTGCATTTGGGAGGCACCACCTTGGGAATAAAGTTTTCAAAGCTAATTTGGGCTTGGGATAATCCTCTGCCAACAAAACATCCCACATTTTTTGTTACCTGAAGTCACAAATATAAAGACCACATTCGAGTAGAATAACAGAAGTCACTGTATCGACATGCTCTTTTTGGAATGCCAGCTCCATTTTGCCAGGTCAGGTCTGACAGCTTTGCATTGTGTCACTTGATGTAGATAGGTTTAAACAACCTAAAACCAACCCATGTGCAAACTTCTGGATAGCAACAAATCTTCCCAATCCCTTGCTATCAGTGACTGCAGAGCACTCACAGCACCACAGGCACTCTTTCTCAGGGAAACATCATGCTTAGAATCACAGCACAGTGAACTGTCAAGTCTTATTTCCCTTCTTAATGGGTTAGCAAACGGGCTGGTGGTTTTTTATAAGCATCTAACTTGTGAATTGATAGTGTTTACCCTTGGCTATTATTTTTAAGGAAGCTTACTCTGGCCACAGTACAAACATCCCTTTTGCTGCAGGCTGTCCCTTTGTCTGGCAGGCCTAGACTTGGAGCCTATTGACTGGTCCAGTGCTCACGCAGAGAGGAGCTTCCCTGGATACAGAGCTCAAACTTTCACTAGTCTCCATTCAGGCTAAAAGTGGCCACTTTAAAAAAAGTTCAAAGAATGGGCAAACAATTCCAGAGCCCTGGAGAAATAAAAAATTGCTAGAGGAAATCTCTGTCTGCTGCAAACAAGGCTCAATTGGTACAATGGGAAAACATTGTTTTCCACTCAACCTCAAGCTATCCCAGTGAGAGTCTTCGAAAAGCAGCATTCCACCAGTCCCCTGCCCTCTCCCACAAGGAGCAGGCATCATTTGTGCACGGCCCAAGGGAAGATGGGAGGGTGAAATGTGTATCCCATGACCCGCACACGATGGGTGCAGTGGGGCCTGCCCTTCCTGATGAACGGCCACTCTGCAGAGCAGAGAGAAAAGGGCTGTCTATCTAAAAATTAAAAAAAAAAAAAAAAAAAAAAAGAAAAGAAGAAAGAAATCAAATCTTTCCAACTACCAGGCAATGTCAATCCAGCTTGTGTCCTGTCCTTAAATCTCCAGAGCCCTGGGAACTCATTCTACTCCAGCAATATGGACCAGGGTGCTTTCAAAATATGTGTGACTGCAGAAGTAAGAGAGGGGGGTGAGAGGCAAGAGACACATTTAGCTCTTTGTAAAGAAGTATGGCTCATGAAGAATGGTTGCTTTTCCACTTGCTGGCCTAGGTGAAATAAATTACCTCCTGCACAAGAAAAGAGCTGTTTCCTGCCAAAGGTGAGGTAGGTGCTGCACTTGCAGCTTCTTCAGCTGGAGAGGCACATGGAAGAGCTGGCAATATAAAAGGGAAATGGAGATGTCTGCAGCATCCACAGGAGGGAACACACTTATCCCCAAAATCCCAACTCCTCTTGGCTGTTAGACAAAAGACCCTTCTCCCTTCTGCAAGGTCCTTCCTCTTGTATAGAGCATTCTGTGAATCAAAACCCTGAGGAGTTCAGGAATTACATGCCCATTGCTTCATGAAGATGCATCCAAGAAAGGACTGGACAAGTCATTCAGCTAAAGAATGACTTCACTGCAACAATTACCAAATCCCTATAAATTCTATTTTTACAATTGATTATTGCAGAAAATAGTCACTTATATGTAAGTGAAACAACGAGTTTAAAGATATTCAGCAATATTATGTTTTCTATTAAAAACAGCTCTGAGGTAGATTTGTACTCTCATACATTAAATCTTAAACAAATGTGTTCCAATTTAAACAGCTAATAGTAGATACATTCATAATTGTTCTGTTCATCAAGTATGAAAGCTAAACTACCTAAATATTGAAAGTTTAGTCATGGAGGATGACCTGATGATGCGCTTTTAGAGCATTATGGGTGAAGAGTGAAACAAACATGTTTTGCCACAGACTTCAGCAGAGGGAGGCTCAGGGAAAACTAGGGAGAGAAGGAAAGTAAGAGATAAGGTAGGGTGGTGAAAGGCAAAAGTTGGTATCAGTGAGATCTGCTGCTGAGTATGCCCCTTTTTTGTTACTTTGCAAATACAATGGAGATGCAAAAACAGGCTGGAAAATTCCTCCGAGAAGAAAAATCTATACCCTTATATACCCCTCTCCAGTATCTTCTTTAGCAATCTTGCCTTTGGTTTCAGTGAAATATGAACAGACCTATCTACTTACAAAAGCTCCCCTCTTCCCACCAGTCTTGTTTGTTATTTTATGTGTTTCTGCATCATTTGCAGAGTTTGCTTTGATCTACATTCCTCCTGGATGTGCGGTTTCCTTTTCGGCTACCAAAAGGAAAACTGTTTGGTTTGAGAATTTGCTTATTTTGAAGCTCTGCTGGCCCAAAATACCTATTTTTAATCCAAATGAACACAACTCAGTGCTTTTAGTTCTTCAGCACTGGTTGCCTTCCTTTCAGGAAAAATCTCTTTGAACAATAAGTGACCTCTTCATACTCTAATAAAAATGTCCAAATTGTAATCCCAGCTGGCATAAATGAGAGCATTCTGTTTGCTAGAGCTGGGTCATGAATATACACTCATACATAATTTGATCCTTGAATTGCTTTTTATTTTAGCATCCTCCTGAAATGGCCAGTATTTTGTTCCACATCTGATACCAAATAACATATACCATGCTGCTCTAAAACATCATCAGAGCAGGTAATTAGGAATTCTCTCAATATTTCTTTATTACAGACTCAATCTGTCTTCCACCACTGGCAGAATTCCTGCAGCCTCCACGGGTTGACTGGACTTTGGTGCAATTGTAAAATGACTGTAAATCCTTCTCCATGGAATATGTGATGTTGAAAGTAAAGTCTGTGCCGTTTTAATCCTTCCTCTTTCTCTAACAAGCATCACAAAGCCACCACACTAGGAATAGTCCATAGACAAAACACAGTTCATAAATAACAGGTAAACAATCTTCAAATGAGAAGAGAAGACAGGACACATCCTTGGATTGACTCTTTGACTGGGAAACAGGATATATTCTTCAAGGACCTTGCAGGGATGGTCCCAGAGGACAATTAGAGATTAGATCTTCTCTTCTTTGGGGTTAGGCCACAGGAGTTAACTTGGGAAACAATTCACATAAACAAAGTGCTAGAAAGAGGAAGGGCACTGTCAGATTTTGCTTCTGTGTCTTTACTAGACATGGGCCTTCATGTCAAGCTCCACATTAAGAACTTGGTTTCAAATGGTAACAGAGCATTAATTGACATCACCAGTACTGGAAAGGAGCAACCTCCTGTGATTCTGGAGATTAGTTAACTATTTTTGGAAGATTCTTAATGAGATAGCCTAGAATTAGAGTACCCTGATCCACTGACCGAAAGTAAGTAAGTAAAATGTACTTAGTATCACTCAGCGGATACTGAGCTCCTTCCAGAAGAGCAAGTGCAGAACCTTGGAGATTCATACTCTTTTCATCTGCAGCCTGGTCTATTATACACAGTCAAAGGCAGAATTGCCCTCTACAGGTAATTTTTGTTTAAAGAAAAAAGTGGTGAGGGAAATTTGTATTTGAGTGCCTGTGTGCACACAGGCACCACCAGAGCTACATAAGCAGTGGGGGAAAGTGCTCCTACTTTGCAAGAAGAAAAACATTCCTCATAAAAACACAGCTACGCCCGTTGTACCAGAGTAAATATTAAGGAAACTGTTACTGGGGATAAATAATTGAAATATCTAAGAATACCTTCCCTTTTTCATATATATATATATATGTATACAAAAGGAGAAAAAAAGCATATACATGGAGCAATGTGTATGTCCACCTTTGTACATGAATTATGAAGTCTAAATACAAAGTCTATATGAATTACGAACAAGCCTTGATGGAAGAGGAGACACATGTATGGGACTTGCAAACTGCTCTGTATTCAATCTAAAATTAAGCAAATGGAAGCTGTTTCCTGCTAGGGGTATGTGGATGAGGCTATTGCTGATTCTAATGAGAAATGTGGTTGTCTGTACACACTCTCTTGAAACACACTTCTCTGCAACTTCAAAATATAAGACTTTAATAATAAAGATACACTAGAACACAGTGATGGTGCTCTGCATAGTTCTTTCTGCAAAGCTAAATCCTCATCTAGGAAAGTGGGAAGATTAAAATATCACAGAAGGAAATTATTGCTTGCACCCAAAAAGCAATGCCAACGGACAATCCAGGAAAACACATTATTTCGTTGTTTTTTTTTTTTTTTAGTTTATTTAAAGTATCTAGAAACATATATAAATTTTAAATCTCAGATAAATAAGCTAAAGGCAGGAAACACCCCATATCCCAGCTGGCAATGCATTACAAGAGCAGCACATCAGGGTTACCCCAAAGCAGAGCCCCCAGAGCAGTGCCTGCCTCAGCTGTGCTGCCTGCCATCTTCTGCATTGTCAGGACCACAGCTTGCATCATTAAGACCTGAAACTGATCCACTTCACTGATTAGGCTGATCCAAGGACACGGACAGAAGAGCAGGATTTAATGGGCAGGCAGGCAGGAAAAGTCTTTTAACACTTTAGAAAACATTGACTTGGTGGAAGGAATTGGCTAGCTCAAGGGATTAGTAATGAGATACTGAGCCCCTTAGCTCTAGGTCACCACACTGAATCTGGTCCAGGTCAGTAGAAATCAAAAGCTTTTGCTGTTCAGTGGCCTTCGGGAATCAGTTGGTGGTCCCACCCCAGCCACCTCTGGCATGATATCTGTACCAACACTAATGATAACAGTTGGCAGCACTTATAGGAAAGGTTCAGGGCTGGCACAGTACAGGAAAAGTCTGAGCAAAGATGTCCCTGCAAACACACTAGGCTGGGACTCAAGAAAAATGAGAAAACAAGTTCCCTCATCTTCTACAGATTTCCAGTGTGACTTAGGGCATGAAATAAACAATCCTGTTCAAGAAAATTTTATTTGCTCACTGCTATGGTCTTCACAAGGCATTTACGACCTAAAAATCTCTGGAGCTCAGACCCCTACCTTTAAAATGGGAGTAATTATGTTACAGGGCTGCTGCAGAGAGTTCCTCAGTAAAGGCATGACACAAAAGCTAAACAAGAAACCAAAACAAGGGGCAAGCCCTTTCCAAGTAAAATCAGTTCCCCTATCTCCAAAGCAAGGCATTTTCTGAGTATGCTCCCATTCACAAAGCTCTGTGCTTCAGGTGCTTTAAAAAAAGAAGAAAACCAAATTCCCATTATAGCAAAGAGTACCCCCAAAAACCCCCAAATTTCCACTGCTGCCCAGCAGAGCCGCATCAAAGAATCCAGCTGCTCCCAGCTTTTATCCCACCTAGGATGAAATTCTAATGCATTGTGCAGGGGGTCAAATAGATTATCATAATAGCCCCTCTGGCCTTAAAAACTATGAAATTGGAGAGTGAATCACAAGACATCAGTCACTATTGAAGGCAGGATGGTAGGCGGCAGAGCTCAGTGATAGGGTGCGATATGGCAGAGTAAATCCAATGTTCTTAGGCCCTGTGAAGCTGGGAAACTGACATTTTGCCTTCTTTGTTGCCCCTTTGGGACATGGAGAGAGATGCAGGTTATTATAATAATAAGCCCAGTCTGCTGTCAATGCAGCCTAAGAATATTGCCTCTTACGGGAGTGAGTGCGTGAAGGATTGAGAAACACTAGTTATTTTCAAACTGGATTAAGTCTTTCAAAAGCTAATAGGTTTCCAATGAGCTGTGGTGTTGCTGCTGCAGCTGCTCTAATTTGAGAATAAAAGAATGCAGGCTTTGTGCCTAGGGACCTGTTATTGATCCGAGCAAGAAGGATGGGAAGGAAGGGGGTAGAGGAGGGTTATCCTCCTTTCAGCTGGGGCAGGGGCGTTCTTTTCAAAGTCACATTATCTTCTAGTAACAACAAAACCTAACCCCATGACATGCTGCTCTATACAGGATTGCACTTGTTGAGAACTAAAAGCATTAGAGAAAAAAACCTCCACTGGCAACCCTGCGCAGCAAACTTCATTGAGGGCCCACGAGACTCAACAGATGGGTCTCGAGACTACCTCATTAGGAAACGTGCCTGTCCCTTTGCATCTGCTGCCCCGCTCCGCTCCGTGCCACGCACTCATTAGTATTGCAGGCTCACGGATTCCTTAGCACGTGCTTCCAATAAATATTGGAGAGAAAGGAGGGGATGGAAGCCACAGCTCGGAGCAGCAAGATGAGGGGTCGCCCACTAGGCTGGGAAATCCTGACATGCACCCATACACACCGCCCTGCAGCCCCAGAGAGGGGAGGACAATAAAAGGCAGCCAACCACAAATGTGCAGTTAAAGGGACAGGTGTGGAATTGCTTCTATTCAAGTTGTGGCAGATCCTCATTCGTTCCTCTCTGCCACAGTAAATAAAAATCATCATTATATATAGGAAAAACCCCAACAATTCAGGGCAACACGCAGATCGTGGATCTGCGAGAATCTGTGGCCCCTTTCAGACAGAAAGCTGGGTAATGCCATTACCTTCAAAGAAATTAATCGGTTTTAAGGGTCCAGTTCTACAGCCAGGCTCTTTTGCTTTCAGATCTTCACCAAGCTGTCCTGCTGCCACAGTGCCACGAATCAGGGATGTCCTTCACCACACTTGGAGTGATCCATGACTCAGGGCCGAGATCAGGAGCAACTGAAGAGAAAATCGTCTCCCATGTGTTTGAAAATGTTGTGAGACAGAACAGCTGTCAGTGAGGCAGGAATGTAAAATCCTCCAGGTACTGTAGAAAGAGCAAAGACAAACCTTTAACCAGAGCGGCAGAGTGACAGGGAGCTGTATCGTGCTCAGACTCCCAAGCATAAGTCCCTTATTTGCCACCTCTCTATGATGCCCTAGACTATTCTTATTGCAGTCCTTCTCATTTGCTCTATTTTCCACTACCCTGCTGGAAATGAGGGCATTTTGATGACAGTTTACTCTAGAGTGGGACTGGAAGAGTCTCAAATGATGAACTGTGGGACCTGATACGAATCTTGTCTAAAATGCAACAAACTCCCAAATCAGCGCGAACTCTGATTCTTCCAAATGCTGCTGGCTCTAACACACAGTCCTGTCACATCTCTCACTGCATGATCAGTGACAGAAAAGTCCTCAATGCACATCTACATGCCAGTGGAACTGCTGTGACATGCAGAATGGTCAAGAGGCTTTTTTCATTCTTGTGTAAAGGAGAAGGCCATTTTCATCTCCTTTAGGGCCTTGTTTTCACCTGTACCACCAAGGATGCCAGCCACCCTCTCTGGCCTGTGCTTTATCTAAAAACATATTCTGATACAAAAAGGTTCCTTCCACCAGGGAGTCGGCAATGCCAAGGGACCAGATAAAAACAGGCCACGGTGCACATCCCTAACTCCCTGGAAAAAGGTTTTCCCGTGCAGATCAGCAGCATGACTCCCACACACTCAGCTTTGTGGCCAACTCACTGGCCACTCCAGCAAGTTACTTAAACATATCCCTAACCTAAAGGTTTTTGTTCCTTCATTTAGGCACATTTATATTTTGGGCTGAATCTGGATTTTAGCAATCTTAATGTGTCTAAAAGTTTCTTCGGGCCAAATGAAGCAACTCCCCTTACATCCCCCATGCAGAAATAAGTAAAGTCAAGGCCCAGAATATTAGATCAGCCATGGAATTATGGCAGAAAAAGGCAAGAAGTCACTGTACACTCAAATATAAACCTGCTAATCACAGGTCTCTTCTTTTTAGTCATTTCCTTAGCTAAATGACACCCCTGTGTACTTCGGTCTTGCACCCTCAGGATAATTTGTGATTGAGAATGTATTGAACACATATTCTTATTTGCAATTGACAATGAAAACAATCTGCATGAGAAGAGAAGTTCAGGCATTTTGATGCTGTCATAACGAGAAAATGAAACTTGGTCTGAGCCCTTCCTTAACAAAATTGGCTCAAAGAAGCACCTTTGCAGAAAGCTGTGAGCAAAACCCTACTAGAAACTTGGAGCTCTCTTAAAAGCACCCGTTGTTCATTAGAGATAGGGCTCAGCCCAGGTTTCAGTGCAGCCTCTTCGACAAGAATAGCCGAGGTTGCTGCTTATCAAATGAAAGTGTCATCTTGTCTGTGACAGACGTGCCAGCACTGCTCAGTGTCACAGTCTTTGCACCTACTGGAAGCTACTCCACCTTGATAAGCTGTACCCCTACCCAGCTCTAAAACCATAGTCTCAGCTCTTCCCTGTTTTTAGAAAGCAGGGATTTGAGATCAAATCACTGATGCACAGGAATCCCATCCCTGGGGAGGCTAAGTGAAGGACAAAGCACTTGGGTTCACAGGTTAATGTGGAGGCATCTGATCCTTGAAGGGTTAACACAGAAACAACCAGAGAGCAGGTTTTATGTGCATATAAAGGAAACTGAAGGAGAAACAGCACTATTTTCTGGAATGGAGTAAGGTCTCAATTTTAAGCTCTGACAGAAAGCAGTAATGTTATGGATTCACTTAATTACAGCTGGATAAAACTTAAAGGCTCTACAATAGACATATTTTTTGGTTCTACAGCTTTAACTCTTTCAGGGAGTTTACTGGTTCTGACTGCAGTAATTTCTGAGTACCGCAGAATCTTTTTTTTTTTATTATTGTTCTCAGTCTCAGAGTATCCTCTGAAATGGATTTAGTGCCTCACTTTCACTGTGGGGAGCTAACATACAGAAAAATCAAGGTGGGAATTTCCAAGTGACAAAATGCACATGGCACAATAAACACAGCGCAGGTTTGAAATCCTAGTTCTCTTAAGCAACACACACTAGGGAAAGGGGATATTAAGTGCTTATGGCAACAGACTGGATTTGGGGCTCTGTCTACTAGAGCATCTTCTGCTCCAAAATCTTTTGTCACATTTGGAAAGCTTGCCTGAACACACAGCTTTAAGAAATTGCCTGACTGGGAAGAACTGAAGCTTACATGGAAGCAGGAATGCATTGTTCAGCATTGGGTAAACTGTACTTTTTCTCCTAACCTCTGCCACTTGCTCAACTTTCTCAGCAGTGCTAGTTTTCTCCCCTGCTCCATTTGTGAAATAGTCTAACGCTGGGTGTGGCTTCCCCACAAAACGCTTCCTAATTAGTTTCTAAACATTAAATGATTATGGAAGCGCAATTCCTATTCCACTCAGGTGATGAAAAGCTTTACAGGAGTTCAGTCTCACTTTGTAATTAGAGAAATTAGCTTTCTAAGTTTAGATCACTCAACTGTGCAAATGGGTTCATCTGCTGGAATGTGTTGCTCCGAAATGTGTGTCAGCCAAGCAGCACGGCGCGGTCCCTATCTCTGCTCCGCGACACTTGCCCAAGTGGGGAGGTCACTTCCAGAACAGCAAGAGGAAAATAAAGTGTTGTGGGTGTATTATAGGAAAGGCCTTATCTAAAAGCTCACTCATCCGTGATTGACTGTGGCGATATGTCCTTCTCCTTGCAACAGGGAAGCTTAACTCCTAGATAAAGGATTATCCGAGTGGATGAAATTTCACTCTTCCACTCCGTTTGTCCAGACTTGTATCTAAAACTGCAGCAAATTTATTTTATTGGCTAATTTCAAGGAGCAAAACTACTTTTATAAAAATCTGGAGGAACAAAGGGCTCCTTTTGCCTCTTCATTTGCTGTGAAAAGAGGTCATTGAGCTTTATGAATTCTTTATGACTACAGATTCCACATGTCAACAGATTCTTTTCTGGTAGTACCTTTAAGTGGTTTATTGAAGGCTGATGCAGGATTGGTCCCCTATGATTATGCAACTTTCTTGATCTGCATTACAGTAGTAAACAAAAGTTTAGTCACCGTCTTGAAAATTAGACGCATCAGGTCCCTGAACGAAGAATTTTTCCAGGGGCGCCATTCCAAGCTTACCTTCAGGTATCACAAATCTAAGGAAATCCTGTGGGATTGTTCACAGCCATGGCTCAATGAGTCACTGAGCTTTAAAAGGAAATTACAACTTTCCTCACACAAAGACTTGACTTCACGACACCTGACCCTCGTAAGCCAGGCACTCCCTCTAAAGGCTGTGATCCTCGTCCCACCAAAGTCCTGGGCAACCTCCCAGTGGCCTCAATGAACAGCTCTAAATTAGGGAACTGATTCAGGCCCAAAATGAAGCACTGCCTGTAATGCTGGACTTTGGCACACTCGATGTCTGTAACGGCTTCTAATGTGGATGTGATCTAATTATGTCGGAATAGGAAGATTAGCAGGAAGTAACTTTACGCAATGTAAAAAGCTCAGTGCCAGACGCCGAAAAGTTCTTCACCAGCCACAGAGGAAGACACATCGGCTCCACACCTCGTGAGACGTGCAGGCAGAGCCTTGCAGCAGGGATTTTATGTGCACCAGTCTCGGGCTGCTCAAAGCAACCGCAGTTCAGGCCCCCGTGCACACGCAGCAATTTGCACGTTGCTGTATCCGTAGTGAAAGCAGCATCTTGAAAAGATGCTCAGGCTGCAGGCAACGCGCTCAGCTGGCTTTCAGTGCTGCTGTGCAGTGGCTCAAGAGCTGGCCTTGACAGCCCAGTGAAAAAAGGCAAGAGATACGACTTCAAGGGTAAAATTCTGGACTAAATAAGTTTAAGGGGATTTTACTGCTGTCTTCTATGAGGTCAAAATTTCTTTCAGGGCTGCAAGGGAGAGGGTTTGCAATGCACTTCTCCACATGACTCATGCTCTGCCTTCCTTTTACCTATCACTAATACTCTCCATCTCAAGACACGGGGAGACTTAGTTCATTAATGCTTGCAAAGCATTTTAAGTTGTTGGACAAGTAATTCTGTTTGAGGGCAGCTACACTGCTGAGTCACAAACACTGTGGGAAACAGAACTCTGGATTTCCTAAGCACTGGAGTCAAACAGGTGGAGTAACCTTCTACAGAAAGGCCAACGCCAGACCTGCCCTAAAGGTATGGAGCATAGCAGCAAGCAGCAGGGTATTTAAAGGCCCAGAGGAGCATATGTGTGGCACTTGGGAATGAGTAACATTTAACCAGGCTGTGGAAGCTGACCAACACCCACCAGAAAAAAAAGAAGAGAGGCACTGGTATCACCAAACTGCAGCCACATTGTGGATTAAACACCGTGAAGGTTTACCAGCCTTCAAAAAGTTAATGACTCCAATAAAGTACAACCAATGCTGCTGGAACCTGGGGCTGAGCAAGGCTGGAAGGAGTATTCAGCAACTGCGCACCTCACAGGCGTGTGAAAGTGGCTGGTGTGTAATCCAAGCCGTGAACTCACAAATGGGAACTGATCTGCAGGAGTCTGGTGGAAGTCTGAGCACAGTTCTAAGGTGAGGGGCACAAATATCACCAGCTTTCCCGCCTGGGGCACTCCAGAAAGGGACAGACCTCACCACAGCCAAGAACAGGCATGCACTTTGCTTTTGCCATAGGAAATGAAAACAAAGGACATAAAATTAGGTCAGAAATTTTGTTTTCCTCTGTACCACTGACTCTGGTGTATAAAATAGACATTCACACATCTACTGTGTTAGATCAGGGTGGAATAGATCAGGACATAAGAATAGCTGTTCTGGGTCAGACCAAACGTCATGTAGGCCAAGTTCCTGTCGCCAGCGCCTCAGGAAGAAAGGGACAGTGATGCAGTGAGTTCCCAGCAAAGTCACCCAACTTCTAGACCCGCAGCCCAGGGACTTCCCAAACCAGAGACAAAGTTAGGGGTGGGGTTTTTTGGGTTTTCTTTTTTTTGTTCAACACTCTTTGATGTGTGGCTCTTCCTCTGGGAACAAGTCCGAACTCTTTTTGCTACAGTGCAAACTTTTGGGCTATTCAGTAGCCTGTGACAGGGAAGTCTCTTAAGTAATCACCTGTCTGTGTGGCTTTAGAGCTTGCTCCTGAAAGGATGTGTGGGAGAACAACCCCAGCACTCACTTGAAAACTGGGATGAGCCTCTCTATCGGGGGGACAGGGTCCCTGATGATCTCAGCACTCCGCCAGGACTGTGATACCGGGACTGATCAGCTGAGGGACCTTTCCTCCCACTTGAAGCGCGGGAGGCCCTCGGCGGCGCGACCTCGTGTTGAGGAGGGCACAACGAGTCACACGGTGGCGACTGCCACCTCCGCTTCCCTCAGGAGAGCCGCTGGCCGGGGCTCCCCCAGAGTCCCGGGCCGGCCGTGCCTCCGTCCCCTCAGGGCGCGCCGACCCGCTCCCAGCAGCGCCCCCACCCCGTCCCGCCTCAAGTACTGAGGGGCGGGAAGGGTGGGCGGCCGCCGCCGGCCAGTGGCAGGGGGAAGGTTTCACACCGCAAAAAGTGTCCCCCAAAAGGCTTCGTTCTTCCTTCCACCAGCGCCGAGGAGGCGAGGAGGAACAGGCTGCGGCTCGCGGGCGGGCAGGACCCGCGCGTCCCCTCAGCGAGCGGCGGGGCGGGAAAAACCCTCAGCCGGGAGCGCCGCTGAGGGAGCGCGGGAGCCTCCGAGGGAGCACCGGGGCCGCCTCAGCGCGGCTTCTCCTGCTCCAGGTAGCGCTGGAAGCACCTGCAGAGCGGCGCTTCCCGAGGGACGGACCCTCGGGGCGGCCGGGGCGCGCCACCTCCCTCAGGCAGAGGAGCCGCCGACCCACAGCTCACTCCATCCCTGCTGCCGCCGCCTCCTCCTGCCGGTACCTGCCTTCCCCTGCCCGTGCCATTCCCCTCCTCTGCTCCCTCCTTCTGCTGTCCCCCTCATGCATATGGATGGGCGCATGCGCCTGCCGCCCTGGGCTAGATGAAGCGGAGCGGCGGCGGCGCTCCCAGACGGGCGGGCGGCTGCGGGGCGGTGCGCGTGCTGCATGTGCGTGCGTGCGTGTGTGTGTGTGAGTGAGTGAGTGAGTGTGTGTGCGTGCGTGTGTGTGTCTCGGGGGGGCGAGGGGCTCCGCCGCAAGAAATAAAAGGATTGGGATAATAATCGCCATAATAAAACAAAAAAAAAAAAAAAAAAGGAGAGAGAGAGAGAGAGAAAAGAAAAGGGAAAGAAAAGAGGGGAGGCGAGAGAATAAGGCGGATAAAAGGAGGCCGGGCTGCTTTGCATTGAAGAGCGGGGCGCTATTGAAAGCGCTTGAAAAGCGGCGTTGTCCGGCGCGGGTGCGCCGCGGTATATTAGAGCGGGGCGGCGGCGGCAGCAGCGGCAGCGGCGGCGCCTCCTCCTTCACCACCTCCTCCTCCTCCTCCTCCTCCTTCTTCTTCTCCTCCTCCTCCTCCCTCCTGGCCCTCCCCGTCCCGTCCCGACCCGGAGCGAACGGCGGCGGCCCTGCAGGCGGGCGGGCGGGCAGCGCGGCGGCGGCGGCGGCGGCATGCGTGCGCCCCGGCGGGCAGCCGCGGCGGCGTGCTCCATCCTCACCCTGCTCCTGGCGCTGCGGGCCGAGGTACGTACCTGGGCACGGCACGGGGGACACGGCCGCTCCGGCCGCCCGGAGCGCGCTGCGGGCGTTTTGGTGCTTTTTTGTAGTGCTTGCGGGAGATGGGTTTGGGAGATCCCGGACGGGCGCTTCTGCACAGCTTCCCCGGCCGCAGCGGAGCTGCTGCCTGTAACTTCTCTGTGGAGATAGCAAACGGGGGAGTGCGCCTTGCAGCAAGGCTTAATTACTGCAAACCGCTTTTATTTTCCCCCTAGAAATTACTTTTTTTCCCCCCCTTTTCATTTTTTAAAAAATTTTTAAAAATACACTTAGTTGCAGCACTGCTGGGGTGATTAATGAGCGGCGTCTGAGTCTCAGCTGGGCAGCTCCAGCCGTCCCCGGCGCAGCTGCACCCCGGAGGAGGCAGAGGGCTGGTTGGGTGCCTTTCCAGGCAGTGCATTATTAGCTACATCGTTTTGCTGGGTTTGCGTCTCGCGTGTGCACTCTTGGTTTGGTTTAGTTTTATTTCCTAATCATTTGGAAGCCTTTCTCACGCTGTTTTTTCGGAGCTGGCACTTAAGGTTCTTTTTTGGCATTAACAGCGTTATTTAGTTGGGCTGATTTATGAGCTCTTCTCGTGGATGTCTGATAGGGAAAAGCTTGGAATGGTTGGCTTTGTTTTATTTTTAATATTACGCATGTGCTTCTTGAAAGCACACTTAAAATGACTTTTTCCTGTCTTCAGAGTTGTTGTAAATTGTATTTGGGGAAAAAAGTTAGGTAACTGTCTGTCTCTTGTTTCTTTTTTTTTTCCCTTGTTTGTTTTGTTTTTTTTCCTTCGGTTCTTTTTTTGGGATTAACAGGTGACTTTAGCGTCGGGACAGTTCGAGTTGGAGATCTTATCCATGCAAAATGTGAATGGTGAACTGCAAAATGGAAATTGCTGCGATGGCACCCGAAACCCAGGAGATAAAAAATGCACCAGAGACGAGTGTGACACCTATTTTAAAGTTTGCCTGAAGGAGTATCAATCGCGGGTCACTGCTGGCGGTCCTTGCAGCTTCGGATCCAAATCCACTCCTGTCATCGGAGGAAATACCTTCAATTTAAAGTACAGCCGGAATAATGAACAGAACCGGATTGTTATCCCTTTCAGCTTCGCCTGGCCGGTGAGTTGCTTGAGCTGCTCTGGGTCTGTTGGATGGTGCTTGAGATGTCCCTAATGAGCTGAACTCTTAACTTCTTGTGCCAGGGGAAGAGGGATCAGGATTTGGGAGGGAGCAGGCATCTTGGCAAGAGCGTCGGGAATCTGCAGCACAGAAATGAGTAAAATGTAGTGGTGTTTTTGTTTTTGTTCCCTGGGGCTCACAATGCACAGCCTGTTAAATTTGAAAGTCAGATGTGCAATGAGGGGGATCTAAATGGGTCAGGGAAGCAAACCCAGTATCTCTGCACTTTACAGCATGAATAAGTCTCTTGAGACTTAGAAGGTCAGAAGTTCATTTTTTTTTCTTTTTTTTCTTAACCAGTGAAGTCTTGGGCTTAAGCCAAAAAAGCAGTGGGTTAGGGGCTGTAGAGGGATCCCGTGTGAAAAGTGTGTGTCATAGCTGGCCTCCTTCCCTGGAGCGTGTTTGGGAAGGCTTCCTGCTTCTCCCAAGGGCAAATCTCACTGCACTGCTTGGTGTGGATGGGAGCTGCTCTTGCTGTTCTTGGTGAAGTAGTTGCCAGCTTCCCTGGGAAGCTGGCTGTGCGTGGAGGTGCTTGTGGACTCCAGAAGCTAAAGACTGAGAAAAGTCTGGCTTTAGCTTTTGGTGTGCTTCACTCCCTCCTCCCCACAGCGCACCTTTTCCTGGCTACCTGCCTTTGTGGTCCAGAGATTCTGGCTTCCCTCTAGTTGTGTGCAAAACTCGGTGGCTCAAGGAGGTGGGGCTTTTTGCCAGTAACTTTTCCAGCGTTGTCCACTCTAGTAAATACTGGTTAGCCCTGTAGAATGGAGAGATGGAGGATGGGTGATCCCTTCTTCCATCGGTGATCCTGCTTTGTTATTGGCTGTGGAAAAAACACAGACATCCCTGCTGCTTGTTTCTTCTGGGCTGCTTAGGAGGGTTGACACTTTGATGGTCAGCTCTGCAGAGGAACCCTCAGCTCCCTGCACAGAAAGTGAGGACCATCTTTCCAAAATCACCGTCACGCAGGACAGACCCACAGAGACAGGCTCCAGGGCCACAGGATCTGTGGACATGGAAGAGTGCCATGGCCTGGGATGGCAGGAGGTGCATGGGTTTTGTGCCTGGCAGTGCTGCATGCAGGCGAGCTGAAGGGGTGACTGCTCCGGGGGACTCCTGTCTGGCTTTTGAGGTGCCCCTCTGGGATGCTGTGGTATGAGCGCTGAAAGCTCCCAAACTTCTGCTCCTAAAACTTGTATTTTGTGATCACCTAGGAAACAAAACTGTTCCCCCTACACACACCCCTTCTCCAAAGGCGCTGAGCAGACAGTTTCCTACCAACTGCCTTGGGGTATGTTGATGCTCAGCAGTTTTGTAAATCCAGTCAGGCTAACCTAGATGCCTAAGGTCATTTTTAGGAGGGGAGGAGGGCCCTGAATGTGCATGCAGGGGAGGAGTGAACCTCGTTTCCTATCCTCTGCCACTGTTGCTGCTGGCGAGGTGGAGGCTTGCCTAGACCCTCCAGAGCTTGGCCCTTCCTAGTCAGATAAGGACCGGTTACTGGGAGAGCCTGGCCTTCTGGAGGGAGGAAAGCCCGCCCCAAAAGCATTCCTTCTCTAGTTGTGGTGTAGACACCCACTTTGTAGTCCTGCCGCCAAGTGCTGCAGGCAGCCATGTGTTCTTGAAATGTCCTGTGCTGCCTCCTACCTGCCTCCTCTGTCATTTGGGATTTCTGGAATATCGAGGGCTGAAGAGGCACAACGGAGAAATTAAGTCTCCGTTTTTAAGGAGATAGTATTACAAAGTACAATAGCAGAGTTAACAAAAGTATTCTCTGTTGGAAGTACAAGTCTGTCCTTTCTTTCTCTCTCTTTTCTTTCTCTCTTTTTTTTTTTCCCTAACATGAAATGAGATAAAACTGTTATCAAATATGCCATCAAAGGGATAAAGGGCTTTGTAAAAATCTGAGGTATTTGAAGCTCTGCCAATGGCTGTAGTGCTTGTGTTGCAGATTTTGACTTTTGTCAGAGAAGTCAGGTACATCAAGGATTTTTTTAAACTAGCTCCCAGTAATTTGAGTGCCTTGAATCTATATGTGTGCATATAAAAATGGTGTGAAAATGAAACATGTTCCTTCTAACAGCCTTTCTCTTCATAGCGTTGGGAAGGGAAATCTGTGTGTAGAGGGTGGGTTTGGGGGGGTGGGGACCCTGGGAGAAGTCTCTTAAGCTTGCCTGCATCTTAGTAAAAGAAATGCTTCTATTGTCCTGCTGAATCTCATTCAGCACTGGAATCCTGGAGCAGCAGCAGCAAGACTCCAGTGCAGCCTTTGAAATGGGTAAAACTCGACAACTTGAGACACTCTGTTCATAAGCCTGGAATTTTGGAGTGATCTCTTGCATTTTCCCAGGCAGAAATGCACTTTTTGAGACTCTGATGATAGTCTGTGTGCAATTATCAAGCCTGCCTCCCAGCTTTAGCTTCCACAGGACACAGCTTTTATGCTAGCCATTGTGACTTCCAAATGGCATTTGAACAAAAGAATATCTAATGTGGCAAAGCTCTTATTTGTACTAAAATTGTGTACACAAATCATTTCAGGCATTTTCAAAGCTCTACGGATAAAGTAATAAACTTAATTTAGTCAGCTCAAATCTGATGCTGAAATTTCAGAACTTGAAAAACTTTAGGTGGATGAATACTGTTGACTTCAGTAAGAGCTTGAGATTAGCATTGCATTTACTCATGTGGCTAATCATGAGAGATACCTTTGAATACATTCAGCTGAAAATTATAGTAGAGGTAATAAGAGCTAGACTAAAATGTTAATCATATTGCGCTTGAAAATTCATGTCCTTCTCTGAATTGTGTTCTACTCTCTGAGGGAGGATTTTCTTGGATGTTCCAGCTTGAGTCAGTAACATTAAGAAGTCTTGTTGCCTTGACTACTTAAAAAAAAAATTGAAAGGAAAAAGCCTCTTCCCATGTCAAGCTGCCCCCTTATGCCATTTGTGAAAAATAGTTGTATTGCATTATAGGCCTTTATTCATCATGCAGGAGAGGAAGGAGAGAGAATGGGGTGCTTGAAAAGTATTGTTAGAGGGAGATTGCAGTTGTAATGTAGATTTGAAGTGTCAGAGTCTTATTAATAACTCATGTGGTTTGCTCTTGTCAGTTTTGATACGTACCCCTGTGAGTAATGGGTGTGGAGACGGTGGGCCATAAATTAATTTAAGTGATGGGAGGTTTGAGTAAGTTGCTAGGAAACAGGGCAGCAGACCAGCATAAAGGAACTGGAGTGGATCAAAAAGCTGCCCCTGCAGTAGCTGGTAATTCTTCAGTAAATCGAAACAATAGTGATGATGATTAAAAAAAAATAAAATGCACCTAGGCTTGCTTCTTACATTCGTTTTGAGACTTCATTGACTTTCTTGACAGGCAAGCTTAGCTTTATGAAGCCACATAAAAAAGTATGGAACAAAAGCATTTCCGTGTTCCACTTGTCAAAAGTCTGTCTGAACAAGTTTTGTTTCAAGGCAGACACATGCTCTTCTCTCACATGAATCAAATCTCTGGCCTTTCCTAAAGAACCCCAAGTGTGATGTGTGCTGTACCTTAAGGGAGCTGAGCATCAATTAACTAAGCAAAACTTAACACTAAACTTTGCTTTTATGTAAAGAAAGATCTTTTTTGGGGGTTTGGCGAGACGGAGTAAGAAGGTCAAACTTGGCAATTCCTTTGGTATGCATAGCTCCAATTTCAAACAGCTTGTTTATCCCGAAATTATGCTCCTTGTAATTATTTAATATTGGGGCCAATTGCACCAACACCCCAGGAAACTACTGAGGTGGAAAAAAACCCTCCAGCATCTCAATGCATTTAACATAAAATACAATTAAAAAGAGTTTTGAACATCTTATTTCAACTTTGAAATAAAAATAGTCAACCTAAAAAAATAGTCAGCCTTGCCCCTTTTTAACAACAAATCTTAGTGCTCCTGATTCCTGAAGATGTAAAATATGTTTTCTAGGTAGGCATTGTTTTCTGTGGCTGGAGAGAGATAGTAAAAGAGCTTTAGTGTTTTTTAAGCTTTGTGAACTTTTTCTCTCTCTCGACACAAAAGGCTTCCAAAGTACTAATCTGCAGCTGATATTAAATTAACAGTGTTTTGAATCTGAGAAAAAAAATACCACTTCGTTCATCCGCTTTTTTTTTAAGTTCAGTATGTCACAGTCATAAGACTAAAACTTAGCTTTTGATTTTGTTTCTTCTCTCCCTCCAGTTAGCTTCTTGAAAACTTGTAGAAGCAAATGCTAGATATTGTTCAAGATTTTCTTGAACAATGTATGATAAGTCATCTTGGAGCATGGGCAGATCAGAAGAAATTTTTATAATAACAAAATGCATATTAATCAAATCCATACTCTGTCATTTATTGTTGAATTAATAATATAAGAATAAATCTTTAGCACTCAAAGTGCAATGTTTTGCCTAGGATTACTATTCAAACGGAGCTGGAGGTATTAAGTGACATCTGAAGCATAATTAGCATCACAAGGCTGTTTTTTTCCCAGGGCTGGAGAGAAGTGATGCAGCCATTCAGAGATTTTGGACTTCTTACATGTTTAAAGAGTTTTTTATGTTCCAGCCAGTTCAGAACTTCACCTTCCTGGTAAATCCATTTGACTATATTAACATGTCTAAAAATAAATCCTCATTTTGCCTGCTCCCAGGATTTTTGTTCTTGTTCTAATAAAGGCCTACTCCGGTTTAGCTTCAGTGGCAGCTGGATTGGGCCTGGCACTGAAGCTTATTCCTAAACTTTCTCAGACTATACACATCCAGCACTGTCAGCTTGTTTATGCAGCTGGAAGTCAGCATGGCTGAAAATTAATTATATAAAATTGATGCTTTATGCCTAAAGTTGTAGTTCAGTCAAGGAAACATCGCTCCACTGTGGGCTGGAGGCTGGAGTAGAAGTCAGCTGGTTCTAAAGCTGGTGAACTTGGGTCTGAGCTGTTTATTCCAACTTCAGTCCTAATGGAGTTGTGATGCCCTGCAAAGCAAAAGCCTTAAGCTACAATTCTTAAAAGTACTTCTCTGTAGATAAGGAGAAGTATCTCTGTAGATAACACAAACGACAGGATTGGTTTTGAAAACTAAAACTAAGCTTGCCTTTGAATTTCTCTTGATGAACAGAAGTTTTATATGGTAATTGACTCAGTTCTAATAATTTAACTGGTAACCTCTGTGTCTTAACACAGGGAAAGATGTCAAAACTAGAAGGTGTTGCATTTGTTTCTTTTTAGTCTGTGGAGCTCATGGTTCTGTGGTCACTATTCTGCAGCGTAAATTACACTCATTATTCTTGTAGTGTTCAGAAGAAACTGCAAAAAGTGGATAGAAGTGGTTAAAGTGGTTTGTAAATAGTCAAACATCCAGAGTCCTTTACCAGCTCAACCCAGTTCTTAGGCACTTAGGTAAATAAGTAGAAAGGCTTCTTGTTCAGGCTTGCTCCATGTGAACCTGACTGTTTTGCTTGGCTGGCTACTAGGTATTCTGTCTATTAACCTTGCCACCCTTTTGTAACTGGTGCATTTAATTATCAGTGGGATGCTTTAAACAGGTAGGGGGACTGATAAGGGCAGGTAATCTGCTTGTTGGGGAACGTTGAAAGCAGCCATTGACATTTTGGCCTATCTGCTGCTCTTTGACAAGTGGGGCTCCGTGAGAAAATAACTCCGTAACTAGATAAGCTGCTGATTAAAATACTGCTGTTGTGTGAAGCACCCTGGTAGCTGAGTTCACTTAAAATCATTCGTTTTAAAAGGGAGAAAAAACAAGGGGGGGGGGAGGGGGGGAAGAAGCTGCTATACTTTTTTTAATTTTTTTTTTTTAAAGGAGGGGAGGAGGGAAGACCCCAAGTCTCCCCCCTGTGCCCAGTGCATTGTCTCGTTAATGCATGCTAGTTTTATGATTGGAATACATTGTAGTCCGGCCACCCAGACAGAGGCATTGACTGCTAATATTAACCAAGAACAATAGTGTGGCCATACTGACTGCAGTGAGGATTACAGAACATAATGGGGCCTATCCAAAAATAATGCTAATACAGGACAAGCAACAGGAAGCAGCAGTAGACTCAGCATTGCTCGGCTCCCAGACAAACCATGGACTTACTTCACACAATGGCAACTTCAGCACATTATGTATTCACAGGATACTCATTATTCCAGCAGGCTTGCCAGATCAGAGATCAGCCTGGTTTACTGGATGCTTAAGCGTATGCATAGTTTGGATAGCGGTACTTTTGTGTCCTTCATCATTTGGCAGGAGGGAGGCCGTTGTAGTGCAACGAAAGTCTTGACTTGGGCTGCTGCCTTGCCTGTGCCAAGGCAGAATGGGGGGCAAGTCTCTCCTGGAGGCTGCTAATACGGTTAAATTTGTTTTCATGTCTCCTTTCTGTGGCAGTGCAGAGTTTACTGGCACTAGCAGCAACGAAGGAACTACTCAGAATGAAGCCTAAAGGAGCAGCATGCTGTGTTTTCGTGTGGGCATATTCTGATGAGGCTCTTGGCCAGGCTGCCTGCTCAGGGTTCAGCCGAGCTCTTGGCCATGGGCTTTGAGGCGTGAGATTGCCACAGCTTGGGCTGTGTTTATATGCACGGAGTTGAGGGAGTAACAGCTTTGTAGGATGCTGCCTTGTCCTTACGTAGGCTGTCCCAAAGAAGAGCTTCCTGATGATGTTCCATTTCAAAAAGGGTTAAGAGGGTTAGGTGGTTTTCCTCCTTTTCCGCGGTACGTTCACATGTCCTCTGGGTGAGGAACCAGTTGCCTTTAACTCCTTTGAAGGATATTTAGTTGTCAAAGCTGACTGACCATGGCACAATGTTGTGAGGCATCTGTATGGTATCATCATGGAGTGACAGTCCTGGTGATGTTCAGAGGAAGTGGGTTTGTGACTAGCATTAACCCTGTTTGGAGATGCCCTCCTCCTGGCCCTTGGGCATGCTGAAACATGCCTCAGTTTCCCTCTTCTGTATCTCACCCCCTTCCCAGCTGTTGCTGGACCCCTTTGCAATGAACTGGGGCCTGCTGTGCCAGTGTCCTCACCATCCTCCCTGGATGCAGACAGGGTGTGAGCACCATTCTCAAACTGGTCTTCACAGCTGTGCAGAGCGTGAGGAGAAGGTTGCTGGGCTCAACCTGCTCTCCTTGTTTGGCAGAGGAGGAGCGGGCGCAGCACTCTGAATGCAAAACTTCCCACTGCATTTGTCTAGTCATGGTTTCACAGGCTCAGCAAAGCTCTTGCATGCTTTAACCACAAGGATAGGAGGGAAAGGAGTTTGACAAGTTGCAAGCTCTTTGAAAACGGAGGCAGTGCTTTCGCTAAGGAGCCGGATGTTTTAATCTTGCTCCGGCCCACTGATTCGCACAGTGCCTTTAGAAGCCAACGTACAAAAGCACCTCTTTTGGGTGGATGTCTGGATGAAGGGAGGGAAGAAGGTAATCAAGCAGAGAGCTTTAAACACCTGTTTACCTGCAGCTGCCAGGATTCATTTAAATAACCAGAAAGCAAGTTGCATTGCCCTTTCAGACCCTTAAAAGGGACAGTTTCTGATAGGTTTTGGGTCTTCACAGTCTCTTGAGCTGTATTATAAATGGATCAAGACAGTGTCTTGTCATTGAGGTAAACAGCTCTTGCACTCTGGTGCTGGCTTTGTTTTTTGGAATGTGAACTTGACCATTTCCATCCTCTCCTAGCTTAACTCACAGAAGTTTTGCTTAAATTTGGCCATGCTGCCTTTCAGTCCTCTGGGCTGTTCTGCAAAGTGTAAGGACTTGCTGTTCCTTTCAAGCTGCCTTTCCTCTCAAGCCAGAATCCCTGCCTTCTGGTCAAACTCAGGTTTACAGTGGCTAATTGGGTGTGACTCTGGAAATTTCACTGCTGCCTTGTTGCCTAGGACATTGCTTTGATGGAATAAGGTGCATGATGTGGAATTCTTGTGTCTGGATATATATATTTATGCAAAGATGGGCAGAGGTCATCTATGGGCATGGGAAAACTTAAACCTCCACACTGTAAGCAGTCATTCCTGAGATATCTGAATCCTTGATCTATAGAGTGGGGATGATAAGCACTTCTAAAAAATCTCAACAGTGCAGCTTTGCACAGAGCTGCTTTTTTGGGGGAGCTGAGGGAATTAGCTAGAGGTATGTGATAGTTGGATTGTTGAGGGGGGGTTGCTACTGGTGTGAGGCTCTGGGTGTCTGTGTGGCTTTTGTCTAAAAGTGTCCCATCTTGAACACAAAGTCTTGGGTTTTTTTGGTTTTTTTCCCCATGCTGAGAGAGACAGAGCCAGGTGTTCAAATGGCATTCTTTGTATCATGCCTTTTTAGGACAGGGATTCTTCATTTAAAATATTCAGGCGAGGTGAGAGGGGGCACTTAGAAACAAGGGAATTGGCAGGGTAGGTCTGTTCCCCCTGCATTTTGTTTCCATCCAGTTAAGCAGAAGCATCTCCTCTCTTTTAAACAAACTCCTGTGTGGTAGTGGAAAGTGGTCACACAAGTATCTAGCAACAGTAGCGCTCAGAGCTAGGATTCAGCCTTTCCTTTCCTTAAGGGCTAGGTGTGTTGGTAAACAGTCCTGAGAACCAGCAGGGAACTGTTGCTATGAGTTTAGACAAAATATCTTCCAAAACAATTATGCAAGGCCGAAAGGAAAACATCCTTAACTTTATTGGAAGTAGTGCTAGTTGCCATAATTCATTCTCTATATCATAATATTTTTTTCAAGCTTGCAGTAACATGTTGAGCTTGTGCTGCTTAATGTTGGTAATTAAACCAGTGAGGAGGCACCCAAGATAGTGCAATCTGCATCTCTAATATGGCTCAGGAGTTCTATTCTGGTTTTGTTTGTTTGTTTTGGTTCTTTCCTTTATTTTTTTTTTTTACCACTGACTTGTGCAAAGACTTCTTAAATCTGTTTTAAGCAGTGTTAGATGATTGACTTGTGCTTTGGTTTATTTTATTTTCAGAGTTTCTTTCAAGTTGTCAGACTTGATCTAGAATAGAAACCAATAACATATAACTTTTCGTGAAATATTAACCAAAAATGGTTTGGGCCAATGGAGCCTCTGCATAGAAGTTTGGGTGCATGTCTTGGCTTGCCCAGCTTTGCTTACTTTTGGAAGCATTTTCCCACAGTTATCAGTGAATGGAATGGAATCCTGGTCTGCTTTGAATATGAAACATATTTAGGCTATACAGCAAGCTGGTGTCCATCACAAACTGGGTTTTCATTCAGAGGCTCATGCTGTGTCCAGTCGTGAGAAAGCAGTCTGCTCCAACTCTTGTACTCTTGTTCTCTTTTTTTTTTTCCTCCTTTTTTGTTTCCTCTTCAGGAATCTGAGGTCTGCCTTACCCCCTTGCACCTTGTAGCAGCCCACTCTCGGAACTGCATTTTGGTCTCTGTTACAGAGCGGGTGCAAAGCACTGCAGACCACAAATGAGCAGCCCGTGACTGAGCATGGACACAATTAAGGAGAAGTAAACCTTTCAGTGCACAGCTGCTATGGCATAGCATCAAAACTCTTCAAAGACATTTTATTTTACTGTTATTGTTCTACTCTCCAGAAAGATGTTACATTTATTGCCTTATCTGTAGTTATTATATTTTTTTACTTTGCAAGTCATACTTTTTGCTTATTTTTCCTCTTTTTTTTTTTTTTTTTTTCCTTCTGGAGAGGAGGTGTTTTGTTTTGGTTTTTAATCATTGTGTAAGTTTGGACGTGGCTGGCTAAATGGCAATTTTGAAAGATACAGCCTGGATAATATTATCTCAGGGTAGAGCTGGAGGAGGAGAAGATGTTTTAATGGATCTTGTTCTCAAGTTAGGATTGAAGATAAAGGTGGCTTAGATGTAATAGCTGGCATCTTTCCAACCCATGGAGTCACTTCAGTCAGTTTATGCTTATGATTATTATTGCTGGAGTGCTACAGAGCTCATTGGCAGCTTCGAGCATCTGTAAAAGTGACACGGGGTGGATAGTGCGGCTTCCCTTTCCCTGCTCTTCCGAAGAGGCTGATCTTAGCCTTTGTTTTACAATGCTTCTCTCTCACCCCACCCCCTTCCCATATCCATCAGTTCTTCCCTCCGTTACCTGATACTTGTGGGAGCTGCGATGGCCCTCATGCAGACAAAGCTTTCAAAGGGGGTGCTGAAAAGCAAAGTCCCTGGAGATTGCGCTGTCAAGGCAGGGCACAGTAATCTTAGCAACACTTCTTGCTTTCAGGATGGCTGGGGGAAGGGACATCAAGACTATTTTTCTGTAACTAAAATTCTTTTGAAGCAGTTTTTGAGAGTGGGGGTTTGGTTTTGGGTTTTCTGATACTGCTGTGCTATCCTGGTGCTTTCTGTCTTCCATGTGCAGTTGTTCCACACGTGCTTTATTTTGGCTGCAGTGCAGTGTCAAAGGCTGTACTTCCTGGTTAAGTACATAAGATGCTTTAATGATGACAAAGATGAGCTATCCAAGGTGAAAGGTCTTCTAAGTCAGACTGGATAAGGTAGCTTACGGGGTTTCAAGAAGATCATGTTTGTCTCAAGCATAATCTTTTACCTATTTCTGTTTTCAAGTATTCTGCTTTGGGGCAGAGACCAGAATTTTTCTTTCTAATTAAAATTGTTGTCAGGTTTTTTTTTCCTTAGCCATGTGCAGCTTTGAAACTAACTCCCGTTTCTCTTTTGCAGAGATCCTACACACTGCTTGTTGAGGCGTGGGATTACAATGATAACTCCACAAGTAAGTATTCCTTCTGATGGCTTATTTAGTTCTGACACCTCTGTGTCCTGGGCTTTGAAAGGCCTCTGGGAGCCTCACCAGCTTGCTGTGAGTTAGAGCACGAGGAGAGAGAAAAGCTCTCTCCCAAACAATTTGGAGCAATTCCTCCAGGCTCTGCAGCAGCCTGTCTCACTCACATTGCTTGCAGAGGATGAGTAGCTCGCTCACCTAGGCACCAACAGTTTGATGCCTAAAAATAGATGCTGTTAATTCCTTCTTTCTCCTTTGAGAGAGTAAAAGCCAAGGGATTTCTTCAGGTTTCTTTCTTTTTTTTTTTTGGTCTTGTTTTGTTCTTTTTAATTAGGAGCAATATTCAGAAGCCTAAACCTTGTCCACCTGAAACCTCTCTATAAACTTAAGTACTTTTCAAAACTGAATGTACTGCTTTAAAAAAAGAAAAAAACCTTAAAATCTGCTTAAGACTTGATATCAATATCCATCTAATGACTGTAGATGAGAAATAGGAGTGACTAGAAGCTCTTCCTTGGGAGTTGGATGTCTGGGGGTTTATATGCAGGGGCTGAAGAAATATTTACCAGACACCACCTGGTAGAGCTGGCTGGAAATCAAGGGTAGGGATCTTTCTCCTGGAACGTCTTTGGCTGGTTTCAGAAACATTCTGCTAAGCTTTTCCTGTGGCTAGAGGAAGCTGTACAGGGTCTCTTGGCACACGAGCTGTTCTGCTTTTTGCCTACTGTTACTGAAGGAGGTGGGCAAAATTAGCTCTATTTCAACCTAGGGCTTTAACAGTGTGTGTGGTAAAAGCCACGGGAGAGAGTGTGAACCTGAACTCATAAAGCTTTTGTTGACACAACAGGCCTTTTCCTTCAGCTAGGAAGCAGCAGCACTGTGGTCCATCTTACAGAAATCTTACAGCAGCTCCTTGCAGTCTGCTTTGGAATGCCAAGGTGGCAGCCATGCAGGAATGAAATGGGCTTCATGCCTCATGAGAGACAGGCCTTGTAGAAGGCACAGTGTTGTGCTTTTATGTTTTAATTGGTGAAGAGTGCACGGCTTGGGAACTTCTCTGTGCAGATCTGCTCCTTATGTTTTTTTAAATATACATGGGATGTCCTATTAATTCATTGTTCCAGAAAAGCAGTTGTCCCTTGAGGTGAATCATGTAGCCTGTCAGGGATAGCCACAACCAACCTCATTTGGCGCTGTTGCAGTATCTGTGATTTCAGGCCCTATTCCAGCAGAGTCATGGAGCAGTGGCAGGGGGATTTCTTGGATACAGAGTGTTCTGTGGAGGAGAAGTGGATGCTGCAGAAGTAGTGTTGAATTAAAAATGGAAGATGCCTGAATTCAAAATGAAAGTCTTGTTTATAGTAGGATCTGAGAGTTTTTTCAGACTGGGTCTCTGCCACTTCTACTATTATTAGAGCTCATCTTTTTTCATGAAACAACTGCATTTCCAAAGCTACACAATGAACCCTTTCTTTGCTTTCATGTTCTGGAAGTACAATTGTCTTCAGACAAAATTGCCCCATTTCTCAGCAGTGTATTTGACCAAGTGCAGACATGTTCTTGCATATGTTCCTGATCTGCATTCCTGCTCCAGCTTTGCTGTCACTTATCCATCTGTAGGTCACTTCAGTCGCTGCACTGCACAAAACTTTTCCTTTGTGTGCTGCATGGCTTGACTTAGTCAGCTTTCCCAGAGCTGAAGAGTAAGGCTTGAAGAGCTAGTTAAGAAAACAATTAGAACTAAACAATTGTTGTCATATAATGTGAAGAGTGGGGGTTTTTTGATGTCCAGGATTTTCTTTTGCCCTAATTGTCACTGAATTGTGAGGACCCCGTGAGAGCTCTCCACAATAAAAGTGGGTTTAGTAGGCCTTGTGTGACTTTTCAATAGCTTTGAAAGCATCCTCTGATCAATGCAGTTGTTAGAAGATCCTGGAGTGGATGCTTCCTTCCCCCTCTACATTCCACTCCTCCTACGTTCCCTTTACCACATACTCCCTCTTGTCTCACTTCCAAGAGTGGCTTGCAGTTAAGTTCTGGCCCTGTTGAAGTTGATGAGAATCGTGCTTTGTTGGAGCCAAGATTCAACTCAAATGGTTTTCTTACTCTGGTTCTTGTCTGGTTGCCATCTTGCTACTGTTGCTTCATACATAAAGCTAATGGGCTGACATTGCATCTCAAACTATGTCAAAGAGCTATTGTAAATTACTGGTATCAGTTGCATGTGAATTCCAGGCGGGCATAAAAGACTTCAGCACAATGTAAACCAAGCCGTAGCTGGAAGTTGTCTGAAACAAAGACTTTCAAAAATAACTGTGCTGTCCTTGGCCACCCAAACTGCTCAGAGAAGTCTGGGCTTTTTCTGTTGTTGTTTTTGATTCCTGATGCTGCATAGTTATAATTTCCAGACATTGGAGCACTGAAAGGCAAAGGTGGACAGTCAAAATAACTCATTTCCTTGTGTCTAAAACCTTTGATACGGTTGCCCACTGAATAAAAAGAGAGATTTATAGCTTTGAAGTGTAGCCACAAGAAGTGAATAAAACCAACAATCTCTGACAGCAAAGTGCGAGCGGAAGCTCGAGATGTACAGAAAGCCTCTCTCTCTTCCACTTCATCAATTTCTAATGGGTTAATGCTTCCTCTAACCTTTCTATCAAAGCATGGGGTTCTGAGTCAGATGAAGGCAGGGGAGTTCAGAAGATCCCTTTGTCTCAAGCCTGGCCGACTGCTGCTTTTTGTTTACTTAACCATTCTGCTGTGTTGGGATTGCTTCCTATAAAACTGAAACGGTGGTTGGTGCAGGCTAAGAACGGCAGAGTTGTTGCAATGCCTCCCCTGGAGTCTGGGTCAGCACCCTTGTGTAAGTGCACACTGACAGGTGGGAATAAGCAAGGGTGGAGGAGTTTTTGTACAAGAAGGAACATGCCAGTGCTTCATTGTGAAAACTCTGGGTGATGGCTAATGGAAAGGAAGCTTAAACCTGTGAGACCACACTTGCATTTAGGTGGATGGGGGTAGCTTTATAACGTGTATCCAATGGAAGACATTTTATCCATGATCCAGAGTGAAATTGCAGCTGGATTTCATCTGAGCCCCTGCAAAAAATGAAATCCAGTGGATTTCAAAGGGTATTTCTATTTGAGTTCAGCCTGTGGTTAAGGTCTCCAAAGAGCTGATGGCTGTAGTGAGAGGCCATAGACAAACAGCAAGGACAAGCTTCCTAATGAGCTGGCAGATAGGAGAAGAATGATAGAACAGAGGCAAAAGGAAAGCTCACTTTTCCAAGGCAACTCCCTTTCTGGTGCCAAGCTCTGAAATAGCTGTCAGTGGTATGTTCCCAATGGGGAACAGGAAAAGGTTGGAAAAGCAAGAATGAGTGTGGGGGTGGAGGTGGGGGGCTGGTTTGCAAAACTAAATTGAGTGTCCTTCTCCTTTTCTTCTGCCACATACAGGAGAGGATAAAAGTTATTTTACTCATGAGGAGCAGGATGTCTTTATGCATGCTCGGTGTTTGGGGAAGTGCCTTTCCTTTCCAACTGTGCTGTGGATGGAGTGTAATCTTGGCAAGAGCAGCAGAGTCATCTCCAGCACGCATGAGTGGAACTATAATTGCCAGACTAGCCCCATTCAAGATGAGCAGATATGCATCTGCTTAAGTACCTCTTAGAATTAGTCAATAACCTTGCTGATGAGATCTAAGAGCCTTACACCTGCACAGCGCAGAACATGATATTGCTCTGGATGTACCAGTATGGAAAGGTCCTTAGGCATCCACATTACCTGTGAATGGGATTAAAATTAATAAAGGCCTGCATGCATTTGAAAGTATGACACATAGTTGTGGGGCTGGGGGCTTAGTGCCAACGAATAATAAAAACTGATTGAAATGGAAAATATTATAGAACCAGAAATACCAGAAGGTGAATAAGAAATTGTTGTCCTTAATTTCACGCTGTAAACACATAACGAATGCTGTAGTCTTAAGTCACAAATACTCCCAAAAATGGGCAAACGCTC
Source organism: Monarcha castaneiventris obscurior (assembly GCA_026261815.1). Classification (NCBI taxonomy): domain Eukaryota; kingdom Metazoa; phylum Chordata; class Aves; order Passeriformes; family Monarchidae; genus Monarcha; species Monarcha castaneiventris. The sequence goes on from JAMPIT010000862.1 coordinate 6,215,999, forward strand.
ACAATGTCTGAGTATTGACACTCTTGTGTGGTTGTGCAGTGAAAGCTTTGACTTCATTCCAAACAGCTGACAAGCAGACAGGACCTAGTGGTGGATCCATAATGGGTATCTGAGGCTTGAGAAGCCTGTTGGGAAATTCTTTTTTGAAAGCTGCAAATCAAAGGTCCTTAGCAATACATTTGAAAGCATTTTAGATTAAAAACTGCCCATGTGTCATCTTAAGGCTTTAGTAGCGATTTCATTAGTCTTCAACTCTGCCTCATGTAAAATCCCAGAAGGTTCCGTTGTAGTCATTGGAAGAGCAAGCAGCACATCAGTACATTTTAATTCTTAGCACTGAGAGGTGCCAGTACTTCACACGCTGCTAACACATCATTGGCAAACTGCCTTCCTACCTAAAATTCTCCTGTCGCTGGATTATGCTTCCATCTACTCACTGTTGGTTTTGAACTCTGTCTGCGAGGATATTTTGGCTGTTTTACGATAAACTTTCACTCAGCAGTCAAGTGCTGGGTAGCAGCAGGTTGTAAGGCAGTGTCAGATCGTTTAAGTCACAAGACCTGGACTACAAAGTAAAATACCACAGATATATACAATGTTCCAAGCAAATGTGAAATATTATTTCAAGTCATAATTTAGACAGTTGTATGGCTCTGAAAGCCAGAAGACTTTTGCTAGCACTAAATGTCAAGTGCAAACCTAAACTTTGAAATACTCTGTAGGGAGGAAGGAGATCTATAGCACATATGTGCAGTAGTTTGAGTCTTCTGCTTTGAGCTCTGGTAGTCTTGACTTTGTACTCTCAGCTGCTGTCTGAAGACAGAACTTCCATGGTATTTCTCAGCCAAAATCTGGTGAGATTGCTGATATCACCTGAATGCTGGACTTGATAGTTTTTCAACTTAGTGTTCGCACATAAGGAAAGGCTGCAGACCTTTTGCAGTGCCTGTTGTTCAGTTTGTAGACATGGCTTTATTAGGCTATTGTATTATGTTGTTTTTGTAAATGCTCCAGTTGAAAACAAAACCAGTGCCATTAATGGAGAAGCAGGGGAAAACACATTTTGTACCAGTCTGTTGGAGCTGGAAGTAAAAGCAGCTGAATTTTCTTTAGTCATGAACTGTATGAATTCTTAGTGGATGCCCTTACACTGCAAAAGGGATAAGTGATTGGCAGTAACTGAACAGTCCCTTTTGATTTCAAGCTTTGTTCTGTTTGATAATGCTGCATGCGTGTTTCAGTTAATGGTTTGTAGCTCCAGGGCAGCCTTATCTGACTGTCTAAAACAGAAAATTAATAAAACCAGCTGGCTGCCTCAGATAGTCTTGCCTGTGAAGCTGGAGAGCTGTGATGTGGGAGTTAATGATGAGACCTAAACGAAGTTTTAACTCTGACATCTCTTGTGCCTTGCAGACCCCGATCGCATTATTGAGAAGGCTTCCCACTCCGGCATGATCAATCCCAGCCGCCAGTGGCAGACTCTGAAGCACAGCGCAGGGGTTGCCCACTTTGAGTACCAAATCCGTGTGACCTGTGCAGAACATTACTACGGCTTTGGCTGCAACAAGTTCTGTCGACCGAGAGATGACTTCTTCACTCACCACACCTGTGACCAGAATGGCAACAAGACCTGCTTGGAAGGCTGGATGGGACCAGAGTGCAACAAAGGTTTGTGACCGATGCTCAGCTGCAAGGGACCAGTGGGACTGGGAGGGATTTGTAGGTATCGTATCCAGATTGCATTCAGTGGTCAGATTGTGGAGATAGGGGGCTAAGGACTGATGGGACAGTGACCAGCTCTTTACACAGGGAACTGGGAGCAGGAGAAGAGTAGTTTCTGCCTTGTGTTAAAGTCTTGGAGAGGTCCGCCAAGTGCTGGGCATTTAGCAGATGTTTTCTTGCTCTGATTATCCGCATCTTTGCCCTTGGGAAGAAAACCCAGCCCACTGACTTCAATGGGAGTTCTGCTGCTGACTTCAAAAAGGATTTCCCCTTTGGTGCAGAACTTCAAGACAAGCAGGAAGAAGAGACTTGTTTTAAAGCTGACCTGGCAAGTGTAAAGCTTTGGTGTTTGAAAAGTCCCAGGCTTGTTTGTTCTACCTGAGATCATGTTCGACATGTTTATTAGGGAATGGCTACTACCTAGGTAATTGGGGAAGGAGAAAGCAGGACTTAGGAACAGACTATCAGCCTGTCTTAATGAATGAGTTTACCTGCAATTTGAATTTATGCTCATTTTGATATCCTGTCTGTTTAGAGATACAGCCAAAACTAAATCCAGAGTAGTTACAAGTTGCTTTGAATTAGGTGTAGAGCCAGGGAGAGTGGCGCAGATCACCTGCGAAAGACAGAGAAAGGAAATCTGTAGACTCCAAGGCAAGATGATTTCTCCCACATAAAAACAGCTCTTTGGACAGCACTAGGGACAATTCCTCTGCAAAGCCAGAGGAATAGATTCCCTATAGAATGGAAAAACTGATAAATTTCTTATCTCAGGGAGTCACCTACCTTGGTTTTCCTTCTGGTAGACTTGATACAAGACACTTGTTAAAACCTAGGATTTAGCAGGATTACAATGCTGGTTGGAGATTAAAACATTCCCACAAGTGCGAAGGTGCCGGAAGCAGGCAGTGAGCTGATACTCTTCTTTTTTGTTGTTTTAACAGCTATTTGTCGTCAGGGATGTAGCCCCAAGCATGGCTCTTGCACAATTCCAGGAGAGTGCAGGTAAATGCTTCCTATCCCTCCTTGCTTTCCCCCCACCCCTCCCCAGCTAACTAAACAAGTGATGCTGAGCACAATAGGACTGGGGAGGGAGGGCGTTTTGGAAGTTGTAGTTTTGACCAAGACACATTTTTCATGCTGACTTGCCCAGAATAAGAGGGAAGCAGGCTTTTAATGCACTGATAATTTTAAGAAGCTTTTGGTTTGTGAAATGGTGGCACTGAGAGAGAGGGAAGTATGGGATAAATCGTGTGAATGCTGCCTAATGAGCACTAACTAATTGTTTCTGCATAAATAGTGCAAATGTTTGGTGGGTATGTTTTTTCCAACAGCCTGATTAATAGGCTTTTTCAATTCCAAGCTTGAAGTACAGTGTGGCTTTTCTCTCTTCTTCTTCCTTTCACTGTTTCCCCCTTCTTCCCTCCCACCCCCTGGTTTCTTCCATCAGTAGGCAAAAGTCAAGCATTCTTTAGAATGGGATTAGTTAAATCTCTGGGTTCCTTTCCCATTGTGAGCCTGGCTCCGAGTGCTGAGAGGTTAATGGCTGGGATGAAATCTTGTCAGTAGGCTCTGATGAATGCCGAATTTTGTTGCTGTGCTTTGAAGTCCCTTCTGTCCTGGCAAGGAGACAATGGAAAGCAGATTTTATCCATAACCCAACAATTAAATATTTGGAATGCCTTAAAATGTGCAGCATATATTTACAGCACAGGGAAGTTTTGTCCCTTAGCCTTAGAGGGGCAGTGGATATTAAATGTGGATATTCTTTATCAACAGACAGGTTCCAAGTTGCTGCATGTAAACCTCTATCATTTCTCTTTACAACTGAGAGCTTCTGAGGTTACAAAATGTTGATACTGATCCTGTGTGGGAAAGATTAAAAGGGAAGTTTGGGTATTCCTGAGTAAGTCTCAGAAGTCTGAAGGAATAGAAAGTAATTTTTCTGCCTGTTGAGTGTATTGGTGGATTCTCTGTTGCTGGAAACCTTTGCATGAAGTGGACTGCTTGATGAGCTAGAGTTCCAACAGGAACTAAATCCGGAGTGTCTGACAGACTGTTCTATAAGACTTCAGCCTAAATAGCCATAGTGGCTCATTCATTTTCTTTACTTCTGTAATTCATGCTTCACAACAAAAATAAAATTACCAAGGAACCTTCTGAAAGTGAGGTGGGAAAAGTAACCTCTCATCCTCACAGAACCATAGCAAAGTGAAAGTCCAGCTGCAGGATGGACTGCTGTCCTGTGATTTTAATGTTTAGCAGCACTGGTATAAGCTGGTTAACCCTCAGAAGACCAAATCTAAATCTTTTTTTAATTAAAAAAAAGCCTAACAAGCAGTAGGAAGTATCGGGGGGGCAGGTGCTGAGAGGAGTGTATCAGTCAGGGCTACCAGTGATTTGTGCTTCTGTCATCAGAATAAACATGCCTTGTAGGGGTTGCTGTCTCCTAGTCAGAACAACAGGCTTTGTTTCCAGATTTTTTTTCTTCCCTTTCTCTTTCTAAGTCTCTTGCCTCCCACTCACTGCCCAGACATGCACTAGTGCTCTTATTTACTTAAGGTGCAACTTTCCCACACTTGATTTGCATAGTCTTGAAACAATGCTGTCCTTCTGGTGCTTTCAGATAACTTCTGCTTGCCAAGTTAGACCACTATCTTTAAAGTGAACACAGAAACAAGATTTTATTTTCTTTTAAGTTTTGATGAGTCATATAGCCTGTATGCTACAAATGCAAGAGGGTTTAAAAATAACATCCGAGCAGAAACTGCTCTGCGTTCTGGTACAACAGACAACTTGCAAACGTTCTTAAAATATCCTTTTCCCTTTCACTGCCAGTCACTTTCTTCAATGCAGGCCAGCCAACTAAACCGTTTTTACTCATGAATCACTATACAAGGAAAGTTAACTTTAAATTTCTCATGAGAAACTGCTGCATACATATTATTAAACATGAGTTATTGCTGTGAATCTTTTTCTGGAACTGATATCTCACTTTTTTTTCCTAAATACCCATAGCCTTATCCAATTTTGTTTGTTATGTTTTGAAGCTGATGTTTGAAGTAGTACCTTTGGCTCTAAGGCTCCTTAATTTTTTTTCCATGTGGTGTGGGTTTTTAAAAATTATTTTGCTTTCTTTACACTTGTTCTAAAGAAAACAAAACCCACCACCACTTTGATTTGACAGAAAGTAGTAAAATCCTCAATTTGGATACCTGCTTTTGCAGGTGAGGTCCCTTAGTTTGGCTTGTTTGCAAGTTCACAGGCAAGTTGCTTTGAATGCAATACTAATTAAAAGCATACCGTCCTAAATTTTGATCTTTGTGCATTTTCATTATATGCCCTGTAAAGAAGGATTTTCCAAGAGCTACTTGAGGGAGATTCTTTTCCCTTATCTGGGTTTTTTTCATGTTCTTTGCACTGACCAGCTTTTTTAAAAACACACAAACTAATAAGAATTTCCCATTGACTTTGAAAAGGCTGCTATTGTAATAGCTCTTAAAGAAAAAGAGTTAATTAGGATGCAGTTTGTCACCTGAGATTTTTAGAAGGGAAGTCGAACTTACCACTGGCTGTGTGTGATTATCCATTGGATAGATTCTTCTGGCTTTTTCCCATGAGAAGAAATTGCCAGCAGAAGAATGGTGGGGGGTTTTACAAATAGAAAGCTTAGCTGACTTCTGTAGAGCTGAGGTTTGTTTTCATAATTTAGTGACAGCTTAGTGCATAATTGCTGCTGATCAATTACTCTCAAGACCTGTTAATGAAATACAGTACCTCAACAAAGCCTTGCTTTTCATTTTCAAGTTGTTTTGCTTGTTTCTATCTATAGATCCACTTTAATTTGAAGGATCCTTGCTAGTGAAAACTAAATGAAAGCCAAAATAAACTTTCGCTTAAGGCAGCTTTATTTTAAAAGAACATCTTCCTTTTAAGTAGAGAATTCAGGTATTGTCATTGATAGTGGCAATGAAGAATTCAAATAGTGATAAATTCTTCTTCAGACATCAGTGTTTCTCAGAATTGGATATGATTTAGTCATTCCCTGAAAAGAGGTTATTAACATAAATCAAATTCAGAAACACACTGACAGCTGATCTTTGACCATGTGCAAAATCCTGATGTGCTGCTTTCTTCCATCCCTGACTGAGGCCCAGTCCATACTGGCTGTGTGTGTGTCTCTATCCAGAATAAGGTTGGCTTCTGATAGAGCAGGGAACTCCTCATGTTTTGCTACTGCCTTGCCAAGGGCCCAGAGTTGGTGGTTATGGTTTTGTTTGTCCTCCTGCAAACCCAGCATGGCTGAAATGCCTGGAACCTTGTATTCATGAGGATTTCTGGATAACTATTGTTTCCACAGACTTTTTCTTCCCCCCTCAATTTATAAAGCACCCTGTCAAAGTCCAGAGATTGATTTGTAGTGCACACCCACCCTCTCTGCCACATTTATATGAGGCTCCAAAAGAGTATTATTGTGCTGAATGGCCTCATGCTGGTTTTCTCAGAACAGTTATTCTTTTGTCAGGAGGCCGGCTACAGAGACCTTGGCAAAACTACCAAAATGTTTGTTTACAAGAAACCATCAAACAATCCTTGAATAGCCTCTCCCCTCCCCTCATCCTGCCCTTCTGCCCCACTTCCCCAGCCTTTCTTCAAGCTTTGGAGTTGCACACTCATATTTACATGCAGCAGTTATGATGGGGTTTGGTTTGTTTCCCTGTTCTGATTTTTTTTTTCCTTTTTTTCACTCTTTAACTGAAGGTGTCAGTATGGATGGCAAGGCCAGTACTGTGATAAGTGCATTCCGCACCCGGGATGTGTCCATGGCACTTGCATTGAACCATGGCAGTGCCTCTGTGAAACCAACTGGGGTGGTCAGCTGTGTGACAAAGGTATGCTAATCCCAGAGGGCCATGTAACACTTGAATGTCAGCGCTGGCAGACTTTGCTCTGAGGGAGTGCACGCGGGGCTGAGGGAGCTCCTGAAACGTGCTGGGAGCGTGCTGGCCCTCAGCTGCTTGGCCTTGTCCCCACTGCTCTTCTGGCATGGTCAGCATCTGTCCTTAGCTTGTCCCTGTCCTGCTCCACTCCTTTGTGGGGATGCATTCTGTAAAGGTTCTGGGACAACAGACCAAAGCACGTGGTGATGTTCCTGTTGCTTTCCAGCCGTGGCTTTAACGCTCCTCCCCTCTTGCAGATCTGAACTACTGTGGAACCCACCCACCCTGTTTGAATGGTGGTACCTGCAGCAACACTGGCCCCGACAAATACCAATGTTCCTGCCCTGAGGGCTACTCAGGACAGAACTGTGAAATTGGTAAGTGTTGGATGCAGCTGCTGAGCTGCCACCTGACAGTTAATTCTTGCCAGCTTTTGGTGGCTGGTTGTAGATACACTTTATGAGATTGAGGAAAACTCCATTTCTAGTGTGCCCAGTCAGGGCTGAGTACAAAGATCCAGCCTTTCCTGTTCATGCTTCATCATGAACATTTGGTGTCTCTGAACATCAGCCTTTGCTCACTGGGGAGGTCACTCCAAGCCACCCTGTCTGGCTGTGGCTCCAGCAGGTGCCAGTCAGTGTGCTGATGAGGTTAGCATGGAAGGAGACTTCCTGCGAGCCAGGAAAGTCCTGGTTCTCGCAGGAGCACAGTGCAGCAACAGTAATGATGGCGTGTCCAGAGCAGAAGCACGTGGAGGGAGCAGGGGTGGCTCTGGTGGCACTGCTGTAGCCGCTGCCATGATGTCCTTCTGTCCCTGTGCAGCGGAGCACGCCTGCCTGTCTGACCCTTGTCACAACGGGGGAAGCTGCCTCGAGACATCCACGGGATTTGAATGTGTGTGTGCTCCTGGCTGGGCTGGACCAACGTGCACTGACAGTGAGTCCTTTTCAGTGTTTATTAAAAACGTGCCAGTTTGCTGGTTTTGATCAGGCTTTCTAATCCCTCATAAACTTACAGGGCAGACTACTTAACCTTTCCCAGCCTGAGCACTGGTTCCTGGCAGCCATTTATACCCCTGTGTACTCTCTTCCCCTTTGCTTTTACCAAGGTTTTTGTCAACTACCAGGGGGAGGGGATAGCCAAAATCATCTTGAAAGAAGCAGAATGCTGAATTTTTGTAGCATTCTAGCGTGTTATTTAAAATCCTTTTTAGAGGGACTTGCTGGATCAAAATATGACTTCCACTTGCAAAAAGGCCACAGGGGTAAAATTTTCCCCCATACTTTGACCCCCTTTTTCACACTACTAATTTTTAAAGAAGGCTTTTTCTGAAATCAGAGATGATCTAGAAATTCCAAGTAGAAGTCCTGTTGCCTTTCTGGTCCTCAGAGAAAACCCTGAGTAGCAACAACCTATTATCAAACTTGTCAGTTACTGCCATTGCCAGTCTGGGAGCGGAGCTAAGCCTTTCTTTACTCTGCATTACAGATATTGATGATTGTTCTCCAAATCCCTGTGGTCATGGAGGAACTTGCCAAGATCTAGTTGATGGATTTAAGTGTATTTGCCCACCTCAGTGGACTGGCAAAACATGCCAGCTAGGTAAGAACTGCTTTCTCTTCATCCAGTGTTGTTCCAGAGCTGGGAAAGATAAATGCAAAAGGCATCATGGTCCTGCATTAGTCATGGTCATGGTTCTGAATCCTGTGGATGTATTTTGGCACATGAGAGACATTCGGTGTCTGTTTGCAGGCCTGGGGTCTAGGACAGTGTCCAAGAGTAGTGTGGCTTCTATCACCTTACTTCTGCGTGCTGGCACTTGAAGGAAATAGTTAACCAGAGACATCCCTCAAATCAGAACTGCCCTGAAGTGGGGAGGGTGCATGTTGTGCCTCCCAGTCCCGCCCCCACACGCTTCTCCCTTTACCCTGTGAGAAAGTTGCTGTATCTCTTCAACCATGTCAACTCCTCCAGACCCAGGAGTTCACAGCTGGGTTCCAAAATGTGGATGATCTCATGGAGAATGAGCTGGCTGCATTCTTTACACAACACACTCATCCCAATGACCAGGCTGCAGCATTCCTCCTTCACAACGCTCAGCTGAGATGCGTGTGTGGGGGCAAGTTGCTCTTAATGAGTGGCTGGGTAATTGTGAAATAATTAGCGTAGCCTGTATGTTCTAATTGCAGAGAAACTGAAAGAGCTTGACAAGCTGATGTATGATTGACTTTTGTTCGTTCAAGTCACACTAATCCCTGCTGTCCACTGCAAGTTCCTCTTAGCTCTGTAGGAACTGCTGGGGGCGTGGGCTTCTCCCTTCCCCCCTGAATGTTCCCCTTGGTTTTCCAGATGCGAATGAGTGTGAGGGCAAGCCCTGTGTCAATGCCAACTCCTGCAGGAACCTGATCGGCAGCTACTACTGTGACTGCATTACTGGCTGGTCTGGCCACAACTGTGATATAAGTAAGTGTCCATACCCTTGGGTTTATTAAAGGCCAGTTCTATGGGCATATGTGCATGTGCCACTGAGTTCTAAGCTCAGATTTAAACACTGGGCAGAGCCCCAGCAGCTGATGTTTTTAGAAAGGGAGTAGTTAGTACGGAATGAAAATATACAATTTTATCAAAGTCATTAGCCTGTACCATAGCTATATTCTGATAAAGGGACTAAAACAATGATGTGAAGTTTTACTGCCTCTCCTAGAAGAATCGTGAAAGGTTTCCCACCCATTATAATAACCTTATCTCAAGGAAGGCATGCAGGAAACTTGACAAAAAGGTTTATCTAGCTGCAGTTTTAGAGAAACCTGAACTCTCTATCTAGTGTAAATATATTTTTGCCTTCTAACCATGCTAATTTTATTGCAGATATTAACGACTGTCGTGGACAATGTCAGAATGGAGGATCCTGTCGGGTAAGCCATTCTTGTTTTGCTTTGGTTTCCCCAAGACTTGCAGCAGTAACTAAAACATTTGAGTCTAAGCACAAATAGTTTGGAAAATCGCAATTAGCTGGTATAAATTGTCATTTCTTTAAATTGGAGGAGGGCCTTTGTCATGCTACAGCATGTCGAGATATGTCTGTAGAACAGTGAGGGAAAAAAAATACAACTTCAATAAATGACTCATTTTCAGTGCCAGTGTCACCAGTGAATGGGCTGGTGGTTGTACAAACTACTTACTGGAAATGTAGGCGCTTCCCTTCAACCTGTGGATTAATATATCCTGCCTGGAAATTAGGAATGTAAACTGGGACTGAGTCTCTGTGTGTGTGTTTTTTTCCCTCTAAATATTTTTGCTTTGTTTGGACACAATGAGATGATTTTCTTTTTTAACTTTTTTAAACTTTGTTTTCTTAATAAGAATATATCGAGGGAGGAAAATCCTTAACTCTAAACTTTTTTTTGTTCTTTCCCAGGACTTGGTTAATGGTTATCGGTGTATCTGTCCACCTGGCTATGCAGGAGATCACTGTGAGAAAGACATCAATGAATGTGCAAGTAACCCTTGCATGAATGGGGGTCATTGCCAGGATGAAATCAATGGATTCCAATGTCTGTGTCCCGCTGGTTTCTCAGGAAACCTCTGTCAGGTAAGAAGGCTGGGTGAAAGGCAGGCCCTCAGCCAGTGCCGTTTGTTCCGACGCTCCGGATCTGAGCACGGAATGCCTTGCATCCAGTGAAGCATAGTATAAAGTTGTACTCGATATCGCTGTCAGTCTGCCAAGAAAGTGCTTGATTAATATATATTGGGGGGTGAGGGGGGGAGAAACCAACAAACCCCTGACGGGCTGCGGAGGATTCTCTTTGTTAAGCAGACTGCAGGGTTTGCACGTCAGGCTTTGTGGAGCTCTGACTATTAACTCTGGCAGTTTAATATCGAGAGTTGTCTGCCGAAATAGTGGCGAGTTGGACTAAACTCTGTGTGCTATGAATGATTCTTTGAGACAGCAGATAAAAAGGTCAGATTCCACAATGTCAGCGTGGTGAGGGAAAGCCATGATAAACCTCTTTCACTCAGCTTTCCCTCTCTCCCTTTCCTCCCCCTTCCTATTTCCCTTCCCTCTCTGTGCACTACTTACAGCTGGACATAGATTATTGTGAGCCAAATCCGTGCCAGAACGGTGCCCAGTGCTTCAATCTTGCCATGGACTATTTCTGTAACTGCCCTGAGGATTACGAAGGGAAGAACTGCTCCCACCTGAAGGATCACTGCCGCACGACTCCTTGTGAAGGTTTGTGTTGCCTTGCGGGTGAAGGGGAATGTCTGGCAATGGTTCCTGCCCCTCCCCTCGCTGGAGCCCTAATGCAGCTCCAGCAAGGGAGTCACTTGAGTAGCTCTGATGTAAAGAGGCTGAATTTTGCCCTCTTCCTTAGGCCTCATTTTGTGTGAAAAGATGGGTGATATTTGTAAGTATCAGCTATTGAAAGACAGCTTTATGTCAGTGTGGACAGAAAGCACAGGTAGCAAACAGCCTGATGCATTTATTCCAGGCCATGGATGTGGTCCAGCAATCATCAGAGAAGATGCTGTGATTATTTTATGCACAGTTGGCAGAGTCCTGTTATTTTAAAGCAGCAAACATATTTGCAGTCATGTTTATGGTTTCATTCGATGATCTTAAAAGTCTTTTCAAACCTAAATGATTCTGTGGCACAAGTGTCTTCTAAACATCCCTGGCTGGAAATGAAAATGTTGTTCTTAGAGAACCAGGTCACATGAGCAATTCTCATGCTGGTCTCTGCTTTTCTGCAGTAATTGACAGCTGCACCGTGGCAGTGGCTTCCAACAGCACACCCGAGGGGGTTCGCTACATCTCTTCCAATGTCTGTGGTCCTCACGGGAAGTGCAAGAGCCAAGCAGGTGGAAAATTCACCTGTGAATGCAACAAAGGATTCACTGGCACCTACTGTCATGAGAGTAAGCGAAAGAGAGAATGTATTTTACTGTCCCCCACCCTTACTGGAAAAAGATTCCATCCTTCCCTCCCAGACCCCTTTAAGGTTTCTTCATTGAAACTCATTGAACCTTGGAACTGCTGTAAGTTTTCATATCCCTCATGGGCGAGGCAGAGTGGAATTTGCTAGGCCTTGGGGAAAGTTCATAGTAATGAACCCTGTGGCCTTGAATTGTATGTTTTTAAAAACCTTATGTATACAAGGTCTGAGGGAGTTAATAGTGGGGTATAACATGGATCTTAAGGACTCCTGGTTTGTGGGTTTTTTTTGCTTTGTTTTTAATAGTGACAGGCTCATCACCTTGTGCAGTTTTTTACCCTTTTTTCATCTTGCTTATAACCATTCCTCTCCAAAAGCTATTAGAAATGGAAGTAGCACCAAACAGTCTGTAATAAAATGATGACTTCTAGTAGCTGTACTTCTAGTTTGATTTTTTCCCCTCTTTTTTTAACCCTCTTTTCTCTTCCCAACTATTGCAGATATCAATGACTGTGAGAGCAACCCCTGTAAAAATGGTGGCACTTGCATTGATGGCATCAACTCCTACAAATGTATTTGTAGTGATGGATGGGAAGGAACATATTGTGAAACAAGTAAGTTATTCATCCTTCAGCACACAGATCTCTTGGGAGAACATTGGGAAGGAATGGCTTGCACTGTCTTTAAGATTACAGTGACCAGTGTCAAAAAACTCTGCTTCAAAGGCCATGGAGGACCAGGTACTTCCACCAAGTCCCAAGCTTTCGTATTGGAACTAAAGCCAAATTACAAAACTGGACTGGAATTAGAACCTGGCTCTCTCACTGTTCAGTTTCCTGCTCTATCCTTTGGATAACTTCCAGGAAGAAACCCCTTGCATTAGTAGATGCCACTTTAGGAATGGCTGTCTGCATATCACACTTGTATTTTGTCAGTCTTGGGAGCAGAAGAGGAGTGAGCACTCTGCTCCCTTCCCCTGACTAACAGGGTAGTTTATGTAATAGGCCTTTTCACTGCTTGTTTACTGAAACAAGATTACAAACAAAATGAAAACAAACTGGAGGAATGTGGTGAAACAGTCTTCGTCTCTGTGACAGTGCTTAAAGCTTTAAAATACTGACTTAAGCATTTAATCCACAATTGAAATACAGGCCAAAATTAGGGATGGGTTATGCTCCTTTCAAGCACTGTGTTTGTCAGTTCTGTAAACACCACTGAGCCTGTTTTCTCTCCTTAACATTTCCAGATATTAATGACTGCAGTAAAAACCCTTGCCACAATGGAGGAACTTGCCGAGACTTGGTCAACGACTTCTTCTGTGAATGTAAAAATGGGTGGAAAGGAAAAACTTGCCACTCCCGTAAGTTCAGCATTTCCAAAACATAACAGGCATGCTCTGATAGGCTGCTTGAACTTGTTGCCATAAGAGAGCCACCAGTATTAAGGATAGTTTGGGTTTTCCACAGGTGACAGCCAGTGTGATGAGGCGACGTGCAACAACGGGGGGACGTGCTATGACGAGGGGGACACTTTCAAGTGCATGTGTCCTGCAGGATGGGAAGGAGCCACTTGTAACATAGGTAAATACCCTGCATAATCGCCAGGAAGCAGATGCAGCACTGCAACTCTGACCTCAGCTGTTCCTCTTGGCTCAGACTTAAGGGCTTTCTAACAACTGAGCGGCAAATGTTGTTTGTGTTACAGCGAGGAACAGCAGCTGCCTGCCAAACCCCTGTCACAACGGTGGTACCTGTGTAGTCAGCGGGGACTCTTTCACTTGTGTCTGCAAGGAGGGCTGGGAAGGACCCACATGTACCCAGAGTAAGTCAGCTCAGCTTGAACTCTTCCAGAGTGTTGCATGATGAGAACATGAGCTCATCCTGTCGCCCCTGGAGTCAAGATTAAAACCAGAAGGGAAAGCTTGTTTGATGTAGGGTTTAGCATCACCTGAATCTTTGTTTTTAATGACTTTATGTGATAGAGCCTTGACCTGGGCATGAGAAAGTTGCAAATGAGCTAAGTGGAGACAGATGTTGTCTTGTTTTCTCCTGCATTCTTTTTCTACGAGCAGCTCTGTCTGCTTCCACTTTTTCCCCCCTGTTAGATTCTTTACAAGGATCTCTTCCTGTATACATGTGTTCCACAATGTAGTTAACAAATTTTGTGGTACAAGCCTGGAATCAATTTAGTGGAGAATTTCAGCATATTTTTGTAAAAGTTGAGCTAAGTATATCTCGGGCATTAGGGGAAGTTTGATCATTCTTTATTGCCAGTAGAGCTGTATTAGCCAAAGTCTGCATGTTTAATGCTGTCTGTCTTTGCTTTGCAGACACAAACGACTGCAGTCCTCATCCTTGGTAAGTTTGCTATGTTTATCCTTTGATTTTTTTTGTTGTTTAGAATTCTGGGTTCTTTTCATCTGTAGCAGTTTTTAATGTCTGTAATAATGCCTTTTCTCTACAGTTACAACAGTGGCACTTGTGTGGATGGAGAGAACTGGTACCGCTGTGAGTGTGCTCCAGGCTTCGCTGGGCCTGACTGCAGGATCAGTAAGTGTTCCGATGGCTCTCTGCCTCAGTTCTTGTCTTGCTTGGATCTTGTTGCAAGACAATCATCTTAATTGAGTTAAGTGGTAGATCAGATGAATGATAGATGTCTTGTGTCATCTCTATCCGTACCTGGATCCATAGCAGATTTGAAGAGGGCAGGAATCGCACTGCAAATGAAATAAATTTAAGGTCATTCAGCTGGAGCTGAAACCTCTTGGTTCGGCTGAGTGGGCAAAATGCCCTTTGGGACTGTCTTCCTGTGTGTTTGTGTGGCCCAGGCTTCTGCTTGAGATGAAAGTGTGCCAGCCAAAAACCTTGTCAATTAATAATCCACCTCCAAGCCCTGAGGTGATGTGTGCGCTTCCCTGTAATTTAATAATAATTACAGGTAGGAGGACACTTTTTTTAATAACAGCCAAGGAATAGAAGTCTCACAGCAGCAATAAAGCTGGGAAGGGTTTAACATTGACATCAGTTGAAGAATCTAGTGGGGGACAAAACTGGAGCACATCAGAAGAGAGGAAGTGTGTCTGTGTAGGAAGGAATGTGTCCTTGCCCTGGAAAGCTCAAGTAGCCACAGGGGTCAGGTTTTGATCTTTTTTAGTGCCACACAGCAGAAACGTCAAAGGACTTTTCTGAGGTTATACTGGTGCTGCAAGCAGGAATCTGTGTCCCAGTAGACACTAGAAAATGAACATAAAGCTCCAGTAGGCAATTCTATCCTATGTTTGCTTTTTTCCTGACAAAACAAAAGGATACTGTGGAGTAACTATTCTATTTCCTCTCCTTCCCATCACAGATATCAACGAATGCCAGTCCTCGCCCTGTGCCTTTGGAGCCACCTGTGTAGATGAAATTAACGGGTACCGTTGCATTTGCCCCCCGGGTCGCAGTGGTCCAGGATGCCAAGAAGGTATTCCAGATGCCAGAGCTGGTCCTAGCACTTGCAGCAAGATCTGTATAATTGCATGTTGATGGGTTTGTGGTTGTATGGGGTTGGTTTTGGGGTGTATTATCTGTTGTTTTTCAAAGCAAGCATCGTTATTGAAGAAGCAAACTTAGTGGGATGTTTAGATGAACTTAGAAAAGGGTTTTTTTCCTATTTTAAGCTTATAATTCTGTTCAATGTCTCTTCAGTTACAGGAAGGCCTTGCATTACCAGTGTTCGGGTAATGCCAGATGGGACTAAGTGGGATGACGACTGCAACACCTGTCAGTGTCTGAATGGAAAAGTCACCTGTTCTAAGGTACAGCTGTGCTGTGGTGTGGGTTACACTGTTTTCTGTCCTCTAACCAGTGGGTTCTTACCAGTATTTATTCTCTCCTAGGTTTGGTGTGGCCCTCGGCCTTGTGTCCTGCATGGCAAAGGCCCCAGCGAGTGCCCCGCTGGCCACGCCTGTGTCCCTGTGCGGGACGACCACTGCTTCACCCACCCGTGTGCTGCTGTGGGGGAATGCTGGCCCTCCAACCAGCAGCCAGTGAGGACCAAATGCAACTCAGATTCCTACTACCAGGACAACTGTGCCAACATCACCTTCACCTTTAACAAAGAGATGATGGCCCCAGTAAGTAACAGCAGCTCACTGTGCTGTGGCACACATAGACTCACTTCCCAGAGCATGGAACAATGTTTTCTGTAGGGAAAAGTGTGGTAAAAGCTGGCACTACCTTATTATCAAAGAAAACAAAAAGCAGAGAAGGATTAATACAGCCTTGCAGCCTAAATCCTTATGTGACTAGAGAAGAACAAAAGCTAGATTGGAGGGAATTCCACCTCCTTTTCCCTTGAGAACACTTACTTCAGGGCAAAAAAAAAAATTCCAAACAAATCTTATATCTGTGTGTTCGTGTGCATATGTATTTTGCAAAGCCAACATCTTTTTTGTATCCTCCAGGGCCTTACCACAGAACATGTTTGCAGTGAATTGAGGAATCTGAATATTCTGAAGAATGTTTCTGTTGAATATTCAATCTATATTACCTGTGAGCCTTCCCACTTGGCAAATAATGAAATCCATGTTGCTATTGTAAGTATTCCTGGAATATTTTTAAATGTGTCTTAGTAGTTAATTGCTTGGATATGTGTGCAACATGTGGATTTCATCAAAATCTTAATTCCTGGCTTTGTCAGCACTTCTTGTGGTTTAGTTTCCATCCTGATTCCCTTTAAGAACAGGAAAGGAATTCTGGTTACATGTGCGTACCTGAAAGCTGCCATCTGAGGGAACTGTAATAAGGGGAGTAAAACATTCCTCTGTTACACTCTTGCTTTTTGGGGGGTTTTGGTCTTTTTTAGGATGAGGACAAAAATTCTGAGTTCTTAGTTTCTGCCCATAGCAGGCCTTTTTGCTTTGTTTTGTCGTCCATTAAAAGTAGCAAGAGCCTTCGCTGCCTGTGAAGGTTTATAAATAGCAGGTTCCCCTGTGCATCTGATGTGGTGCTTGGTGTTAATCGTGTGCCTCCTCCTGCAGTCTGCAGAAGATATCGGAGAAGATGAAAACCCGATCAAAGACATCACAGATAAGATCATCGACCTCGTCAGTAAGCGCGACGGGAACAACACCCTCATCGCTGCTGTTGCTGAAGTCAGGGTGCAGCGGCGGCCGACCAAGAACAAAACAGGTGAGCTGCTCCTTGGCCCCTTGCCCTGACTGGAACACCCCTTCCAAGGGGCAGGGGCTTTCCTCTCTTTGGACACTTGTAGCAAGTTTGGAATCTCTGCTTCTTGGCCCCGTTCATCAGGAACAATGGGGAGGCTTTGCATCAAGGTCTTTTTATTTCTAAAAACCCTAAAAAACCTTTCCAAAAGTTCTCTAAACCTGTGGCCTGACCTGGCAAAAGGGCTGCTACCCTTCCGTGCTCCTCGTGGAGAAATAAGTGAAGAAACAAGGTGTAAGAACTGAGATTTGTTTTCTCTGTAGACATCCTGAAGTGTTCCCTGTGGTTTGCAGCAGGACTAATTCTCTCCTGTCTCTTCCAGATTTCCTTGTGCCCTTGCTGAGCTCAGTCCTAACAGTAGCCTGGATCTGTTGCCTGGTCACTGTGTTTTACTGGTGCATCCAAAAGCGCCGAAAGCAGAGCAGCCACACCCACACGGCCTCTGATGACAACACCACCAACAACGTAAGGGAGCAGCTGAACCAGATCAAAAACCCCATTGAGAAACATGGAGCAAATACTGTCCCCATTAAAGACTATGAAAACAAAAACTCTAAAATCGCCAAAATAAGGACACACAACTCCGAGGTGGAGGAAGATGACATGGACAAGCACCAGCAGAAGGCCCGATTTGCCAAGCAGCCAGCCTACACTTTGGTAGACAGAGATGAAAAGCCCCCCAACAGCACCCCTACAAAACACCCGAACTGGACAAATAAACAGGACAACAGAGACTTGGAAAGTGCACAAAGCCTAAATCGGATGGAGTACATCGTATAGCAGACGGTGGGGTGCTGCCATGCAGGGCCTTTGAGTATCATTATAAAGGCACTCAAGAGCTTGTAGTTCTTAAACTGTTGTGTAATATTTGAGTCTAAGGCTATTATTTACTTAGAATCCCTGTGTTAATTTAAGTTTGGACAAGCTGGCTTACACTGGCAATGATAGTTGCTGTGGTTGGCTGGAATACCAAGTGCTGCATTTCACATCTATGCAAAACTAGTCAAAAGTGCCCTCCTGTAAATTCAGCTGCAGCTGATCCATCACGGAAACGTTCCATAAGGTATTACATAGCCTTATTACTCTTCCTTAGTGTTTTTTTTTCTGCCAGATGTTCCGATTTATACAGTTTCTTTAGAATAATACATTTTATTTATATTTATTGAATTTGAGTTTTTTGTATATTGGTTTTATGGTGACGTACAACTAGTTCTGTATTTGAAAGTGCCTTTGCAGCTCGGAACCACAGCAACTATCAAAAATAAGTTTATTATTTATTTTTTTATTGTATTTTTGTTGGGGGTGGGTGGGGGGAACTTGTCAGCAGTTGCTGGTAAATGAAGAATTTAAAGAGGAAAATGTGTCAAAAATAGAAGTTTGTATAGATATGTAAATAATTCTTTTTTTATTAATCACTGTGTATATTTGATTTATTAACTTAATAATCATAAGCCTTAAAATATCATTCCTTTTTATTTATATGTATGTGTTTAGAGTTGAAGGTTTTTGATAGCATTGTAAGCTCGTGGCTTCTCTATTTTGAATTTATTTTCTTGTTACATGTTGCCTATATGCCAAAACTAAGGTGTTCTAAAATAGTTTATTTTTAATAGGATGGGCTTTCATGCCTTGATGCTGGTTTTTGTACAATGTCAAACGTTTGAAACACCTTCCATAGTATCACTTTAAGACTATTTGTAAGTACTGACTGAGGCAGTTTAGAGAATTAGACTAGAAAATTTTTTTTGCTGCTTTAGACTTGAAAACCGAGTGACAGGCAGATAATCTGCTAAGAAGCAGTTTAAGGGAACAAAACTGAGCTATTACTTTATGTAGATGAAATGTGAGTGGTTGCATGTAATTCAAAATATCAAATTAGCGTGTGAAGTTGGAAACACAGCAATCTTATTTTGTAAATTCTAATTATTTTTTTCTCACCATGAATATGTAATACTGAACCACTTGTAGATTTGACTTTTTTTGTAATCTACTGCATTTAGGGAGTATTCTAATAAGCTAGTTGTTGAATACTTGAACAGTAGAATGTCCAGTAAGATCACTGTGTAGGTTTGCCATAGATTACACTGCCCGCCTTAACAAGTGAGGAAATCAAAGTGCTATTACGATGTTTAAGATCAAAAGGCTTATAAACATAGTCATCTCGGTGGTTAACCATTGAGATCATGAAGATACCTTGTATTGTGATATTAGTGTTATATGAAAATGCATCTTTGATGTGTTGTTCCTGGCAATAAATCTTGAAAAGTAATATTTATTAAATTTTTTGTATGAAAACATAAAAGAGCGTGGAGATTATTGAGCTCGGAGGCGCTCCCGGCCAGTCAGTTGTGCAAAAGCAGGGGCAGGTGCTGCTGGAGGTTTCCAGGACCTGCCCCTGCCTTTGGTGGTGTCAGTTTTTTGTTAGATGATTACACGTTCCCCTCTGGCTCCGAATGGGGTTGAGGAGGCTGGAAAGCAGCATGTCCCTTGTTCTCACTGCCTCTTGGCCAATGTCCCTCGGTGTTCTGAGAGAGGATGGTGTGGCTGCACTTGTGCAACAAGTTTACCCTGCACAGGCCAATGAGCTGCCCCCAGATAGGAACCGAATCTAAGTAGCTAGGCAAGATCCAAAGTGCTGACCTGGATGGGAAGGGATCCATAGATGATGCTGATTTCTAGTGGGCAAAAAGCGCTTTGTAAAGCAGAAAATAAACTCTGAAAGTATTCAACACGAGGGCTTTGAATGCTGAACTAATGCTGCCCCTCCCACCTGTGTGCAGGGGCTGGCTGGCTCAGGGGCTTCTCTGGTTTTACCATGTTCTGATGAAGCTGCAAAGTTGTTCTGGTAAGGGGCTACTGCAAAGCTGAAGGAACAATTAAATGTGTAACAAGTTCATTGAAAAATAGTTAAACCAACCTGCTGCAAGGTTAGGCCTTCACATCTGTATTTGTTTGTAGTAAATAAACAGATATTTTATATGCAGATTGCTGCGATATGAATAATGTTGGGGTTTTAGGAGTTCTTTTGGTTTTTCCTCTCCAGGAATTTTCCCCCATATGTGTTGCTAGGAGACAACAACTGGATACTTAAGAGAGACAAAAGATCTGGCCGCAGCTCGGGGGAGGGGTCCCGGTGGCTACTCTCTTTTACCTGGGGCTTTCTCCTACGGCAGAGATGCCACAAGATTTGGGCTGGAAAAAAGGAGCTGGGTGTAGAGCCCCAAACTCCTCTTGTTCTCTCGCATTTGGAGGGAAGCTGGGGTTGCTGTGGGGAGAATTCCTCACCACTGCGGGGTTCTGCCTTCTGCTGCCCTTCTTCTACTGTGAATGGAGCTTGCTCGCTGGAGCAGCACTTTCATTGGGACCCTATTTAACACCCTACCTCACTAAAAGAGGGACTTTACACTGTCTGCTGGGGTGCCTCAGCGGAAAAATCCTGGGATCCCAAGCCTGCATTTCCCTACCCTGCTGGGAGCCAGGCCGCGGCTGCCCCACCCGCACCGTTCCTTTACCACTGCTCTGAGTCTTTGCTACACTGCAGCTCCTCACTTCCTGACTGCCGAGATATCCCATGGTTCCCCCTACAGCTGTGGAGGTCGATACATCTTGCCTACCACCCAGGATTTTGTGCTCATTTCTGCCGTTCCAGCTTGCTGCTCCCAAGGGTCCTGCTGGGGCACCGGGATCAGCTGCCCCAGGGGGTTTGTGAAGCCTTTCTTCCACCCCTTGGCCAAACCACCATTGCCGTCTGCTCCCCAAGCTCGCCCCACAGCGCCCCCTGCCGGCGCGGGAACCATCGCAGCCGCCCTGCCCGGCCGGGAGCCAACAGCGCCCCCTGCCGGCGGTGAGCGGAGCTGCAGCGAAGGGAAAGGGAAAGGGAAAGGGAAAGGGAAAGGGAAAGGGAAAGGGAAAGGGAAAGGGAAAGGGAAAGGGAAAGGGCCCGGGGCTGAGAGAGGCTGGGGCTGGGCTGGGGCTCTGCTGCTGCTGCTGCCGCAGCCACGGATGGGTGGCTGCCTTGTTATACATATATTTATTAGGAAAGAGCTGTTATTGCTATTTCTCATCTCTTTGCCTGAAAGCCCCTAAATTTCAAAATTATAATAATTTGGAGGGAAGGGGATTACATTTTCCATTCCAAGTGAGGCTCCTGCCTTCCTTAGCAAGACACCTGTCTTTCAAACCAAGACAATACAGTGAATGCTAACAAAACCTGAGAGTGAGAAATACTGTCTTCTGTACATTTCTTACAGCTGTCAAAAAATTGATGAACTCTAATTAGTGTTATTTTTTAAATTTTAAACTCACTTTAGAAGATTTCCTGGGTACTGCTTTTACTCTTCACACTCACATGCCACACAGGGCAAGTACTGGAGCCTGTTTAGTTTACTGCCTCCTGAAGGGGAAGTCAAAAAGATGAGCTTCAGGTGACCACTTCAATAATTCCTCATCAAACAAATCCCATGAGTGTTTATTTCCCTTTGTTCCCTGACTTCTGAATCTGCAATAAAGCAAACACGTCATGTCCAAAAAAGCCACTTCAAGATAATAGAATCTTCCACCTGCCTCCAAAGGGCAAAGCCAGGCTATTCCCTGACTGCTTTCCCATGTTGAATTAACCATCTTCCTGCTGTCTACTGTTCACATGGGTCTCAAATTCAATGATACAGAAAAAAACTACCTCTTCCAAAGGGCTCAAACATACCCGAATTTTTAGGAATTTTTAAGAGTCTGCCTTCTATTAAGCAAAAAGAAATTAAAAGAAAATAGGGCATTTACTATTTCTGGGAATACATATTTGTCAGGCTTCTTCAGAACCTACTGAGGCCATTTCTATTTACAGACTTAATCATTTAACAATGTAAATTAAGTGACACAGCTGTTTAGGTCTCTGAAGACTCCGTGAAAGCAAAACCTGGGTTCCTCAAGCTTCAAAATGTGTCAAAGCCCTGAGCCCAGAGTTCATTTATTTACTTCCAGCCTTTCCATGCAGAGGTTTTGTTACTGCAGAGCTCCTCCACACACCCCTGCTTTTCCCCATTTCCCCATGGATTTTCCTCCTTTTGTTGCTATCTCATGGTGTTAGAAAACTAGAATCATGCAATTTGTACAGGGGGCTGTCAGAAAATTCTGTGCAACTGCCATAATGGTATTTTTAATTAATTCTCCTATCTCAGTGGTACACTGGTGACTGTAACACAAGAACAGTGCCTCAAAGCCCAGATCTACCACCAGGCTGGGGGCTGGTCTATGAAGTGGTTTTCGTTGCCATGAAAATAAATAGAAACGTGAAGTTTAGGGCTTCCCCCTTAGAATACCAAGGCACATTTATTTTTGTGGAAATCATACTTAGCCAGTTCACACTTTACTACTCAGGGAAGATATATTTAGTCAGGAGAAGTTTCCTGCTGCTAATATGTGTTCGCTCTTTGGATCCTTCTTCGTCTAAGAAATCAAAAACATTTGCTTCCTGAGCTGCTGGTTAAGCATAGGAGCTTTAAAGGTAAAATAAAACAAAACAACACAAAACAAAACAAAACAAAATAAAATAAAATATAATAAAATAGCTCCCCTTAGCACTCTGAGCTTTGCTCTACCTAGAGCTAATGGAACCTGCCAAATCTGGGTTTGGTTCAGCCTGAGCTGAACACGGCCACATCAAAGCTCTGCACCTCCGCATGGAAAAGGCCCATCTTACGTAGAGGTACCTGGGAAAGGTGCTGATGGTGCAGGTTACATCAGCCTTCACACCATCATATTCATGTCACCGGGAATGCCAGACTTGGGAACGGCTCCCTCGGCATTGCTGACAGGAGCCGAGGGCAGCTGGTGAGCGCTGGGACCTGAAGCCCCTCAGGCCAGGAACGTGAACCAGGTTGGGGCCCAAACGTGCGACTGCATCTCCAGTCATGTCCTGGTGAAACCATTTTCCCTTGCACAGACACACCTCCTGTTCTCACACCAGCTGACACCTGCACAGCAAGAGTTAATGTTATTAATCAGCTCCCTGCCAAGCTAAAATGTACAAGGTTATGCTCCCTGCTGCTCCTTGAAGACTGCCTGATTCTGCTCCTTATCTTCCTCGGGCTGGAATCCAGCCCTGCCTCCCAGCTATCCCAGGTCCAGGATGTTGGCCTGTCATCTGTGGAGTCACAAGGCAGAGCCTTCATGGTTTTTAGGAGTTCCTGCAAAGACGAGATATTCTGACAAGGGAAGTACCAAATTCAGCCTTTTCCTCCCCAGAAGATGGAAGTGATTGCGTAACCTCCCCCTCCCCTTCAAACGGAAGCAAGAATATTTGACTATCTTTAAGAATTTTTTTGCTTCCTCTTTTTTCAGCATTGACAGCAGTGGCCATGGTGGTTACTGTTTGCCAGTGCCACTGAGTTTGCTTGCAAAGGTCAGTGATTGCTCCCAGAGAGGGAAAACCCAGTAAAATAGCTGTGCAAGGATTAACTCCAGTTTCGGGGGGGAGGAGGAGGAGAGGGGTGCAGGCTCTGTATGGTTCAGCAGCTGCTTCCCTGGCACCAGGGCAGCAGCAGAGCCATGCGGGATCAGACGGCGTCAGACCGGAGTCCCAGCCCAGATCTGCCAGCGAGCGCCTTCTGTGATGTGCAAATTGTTTCAACCAGTTTCTCTACAGGGTGGAGAAATAAATCTCTATTCCTTTCATTCTAGCACTATGAGATCATATTAATATTAAAAAGGGGCATGCCCAGCTCTAGAATTAGAGCTCAAGACACTTTTCTTTAAAGATCTGATGCATAAATAAAAAAGATAATTATTATGCCAGCAAGCAAGGCAGTTATGGAGCTAGAGTACCAATTCCTACTACTGTACTAAAGGATTTAACTTGCACAGAATGGGAGCAAATCACTGAAATTCTCATTCACAAAAGATGCACTGTCAGCTCTCACAGGAACAGATTCCCAGCTCTGGAATAATTTAGGTGGATAGTAAAGAAGGTAGGACAGTTGTGGCTAATTTCCTGAACAATTTCCAGGTTACAGCTGAAATGCCTTGTGACACTCCATCATTTCCACAACTTTTAGGATTTCTCAGCATAAGACACCACCAAACAAACAAAAAGTCCCCACCTAAAAATGTCACCTTATTGCCACCATGCAAAGGACAAGGTCACACACTACCAGGTTCAATTTTAATTATCTGGGGAAAACAGGTGGACAAAAGGACCTGTGTGAATTGATGAAAGAATTTGCTGTTCCTTAACTAGCTTGCTTTACCTTGGAAGCACTGCTTCCCTCAGTGCTGCCCCAGCTGTCAGAATAAGCACTTCCAGCTCCCTGAGGTTCAGCTGCTGAGAGCTTTGATATCCCTCTGATGAAAGGCTCCGTGCGTGGCCGTTCCCCTCAGCCCACATCTTCTCCTTCACTCGGGTTACTGGAAGCGAGTTAATGTTTATTAAAGGAGAAAAAGCACAAAGCAAAGAAGTGAGGAGTGCCTTTTATTAAAGCTAATTTCTGAGGCCAACCCACACTTCCCACTGCTGGCAGGAAGGCTCAGTGTTATTGCCTCTGTTTGCTGCAGCTGTTTGCATAGAGAACAAAACCTTTCCCTGGGTACTGATAAAGCCAAGGAGATAGCTACTCATAGCATGCAATCTGGGAGAGTCTATATTTCACATCTTTCTTATTCCAATTGCAAACAGAAAAATATTTCCTCCTTTTTTTTTATTTAGAAAGAAACCATTTTCCAGTCAAAGCCAATGAGATGATGATACAAAACGCCAATTAAAACTCAGCCAGTGCAATCCACATGCTGAGCAGTGAGAGGAAAGGAAGCTCACACTGACCAAATAAATGTCTTTGGAAGCTACTTAACACCTCACTTGGTCAAAACCTTCTGTAGGAAGGGAAGTTTGGGTGCTTGCCTGGCAGGTAACACCAGAACCAGCACAAAGCTTAGTACCCACAAGATCTTGGGATACTTAAAACTTTCCTACCAACAAACACTGGGCAAAGGAGACTCCACATGAGCTGCTTCCTCTTTATAAATGATTATGTAAAAGGCTGGTCTAGCTTTTGATATGTGTTTAACCATAAAAGTCCACTAAACAAATATTTTTAACTGCTTTGATGTAAAGAATAATGGCAATGATCATCTGCACGCAGTAGAAAGTGTTTCAATAGGAAAGGACTGTTCATTATCAGCAAGCAGCACAGACCAAATGAACCAGATGATTCATTAAAAATAATAATCCATCAAAGCTGGCTGGTTTAGGATAAAAAAACGAACCAAAGACATAATTTCTGTGCTTCAATGGCTGTTTCAGAAGAGAATAGAGCCTTAAATCTTCATTACTTTTACAGAAAGGTATGCTAATGCTGCACAGAAGCAATTTGGTAATAGAAAGCCAAGACTTGCAAACTGCTAATTTTACTCCAGCTCAGTTTCCCGTTCCTTTTTTCCCCCCAAACCTGACTTAGGAAATCAGGTTTGTGGTTCAAGAGCATGTCAGACCACACCTCTGCCAGCCCTCTGGGTGCAGGTGGATGGGTGATAAAGAAAAATGCTAAATCTGAGAAGATGACCCTGGGCTCGAAGTAGAGAGAGGAGAGAGACACAGACACAGCCTGGGTGTCCCAGCAACCCCAAAGTGCCTCCAGGTTTGCAAAAGGGAAGCTGGTATAAAAGTCCTGCTGCACAGACAAAAGAAAGCAGTTTTGAGCTGCAACAACATCTAAAATCCAGAAATGACCATGAATTCAAAGCTTTTTCCCTGAATAGTTGTATTTCTGAGAGGATCCGAGACACAACTTTTCGTAGTAACGAAGCTCAAAAATACACAGCTCCAAAGAGCCTAGAATTTATCAAGCACAGAAGGAATGATGCCACTGTGGACTTGTGAGAAAGTCCGCCTGCTTTTGTTCCGACTCTCCAGGCTCTAACACCCTCAATCACTCTACATCTCTCACTGTGTCATGATCACTGCTTTAAAAGGAAGATGTTCCCAGGCATCAGAGAGATGAAAACAGCATTTTAAGTAACATAACACAATATCCTAAAGGAAAAATCAAGTGTTCTTACCTACACAAACAATGGTTTAATCTACCCAAGTCCCCTATAAACGTATGACATTCATTTGAAAGGATGCAGGCAGGTATGTTATTCAGTTAAGATTAAAAGTAAATTGTAATTATAAGGTTAAAATATACATATATATAACAGTATGGGATGATGAAAACCATATGTGGTTGCCCCCTGGTTTCTGACACTTGAGTTAGCTATGTTAGGACTTTAATATAAATTATCAAATTATTCCAACTACTTTCATTTTTCTGATAAATACTTAATTAAATATCCCTATATCTCTTTCAAGTCTGTCAGAAATGTGCTTTTTACTCCCTTCCTGGCCCAGTATCTCCAGCGCATATAAAAGACAACAGTGAACATACCTCAGGCTCTTCTTCCTCCAAACCAGCTTCTTTGCAGCCTTGGTTTTGCTGGTACTGGGAAAGACCTTTTAGCAGAGCCTGGAGCTGGGTAAGGATTAGCAACCTGACTGCAAAGCACTGAGAAACATCACCCAAACAGCTGAAAGAAAAAAGAGAACATGTCCTCCAGACACATGCAGAACCTTTTTCACTTGCAGCAAGAGCAGAAATTATTTCCAGCAGGAGGAAGCTGTACAATCAGCAGTGTCTTGCTGTCAGCTGCAGAGCTGCTAACTCTCATCAGGACCTGGGTTACACCACCAACTCTAATGCTCCTGGATGTGAATCATCTCCTTAACCTCAATGAGGATATCCACAGTCATAAGTAAATGTCACTGAGATTTTTCTAAATTACTTCACATAAAATCATAGATCACAGAATATGCTGAGTTGGAAGGGACTCACAAGGATCATCGAAGTCCAGCTCCTGGCCCTGCACAGGACACCCCAACAATCCCACCCTATGCGTGGGAACATTGTTCAAATGCTTCTTGAGCTCTGCCAGGCTTGGTGCAGTGACCACTTCTCTGGGGAGCCTGTTCCAGGGCCCAACCACCCTCTGGGTGAAAAACCTATTCCGGATATCCAACCTTAACCTCCCCTGCCACAACTTCAGGCCATTCCCACAGTCCTGTCACTGGCCCCCAGGAGAAGTGATCAGTGCCTGCCCCTCCTGTTCCCCTCACAAGGAAGTTGTAGCTGCAGTGAGGGCTCCCCTCAGTCTCTTCCTTTCCAGGCTGAAGAGACCCAGTGCCCTCAGCCTCTCCTCGTATGGCTTCCCCTCAAAGCTCTTCATCATCCTCATGAATTGTCCTCTAGATGTTCTCTAACACCTTTACATCTTTTTTATATTGCAGTGCCCAAAAGTGCCCCCAGCACCTGAGGAGAGGCTGCCCCAGGTCAGAGCAGAGCAGAACAATCCCCTCCTGTGCCCAGCTGGCAATGCTGTGCCTGGGGCATCTCAAGGACAAGGACAGTGCCAAGGCACTGCTGACTCAGTGTCTGTGGTCACACTGATCTTAAGAATGATGAAAGAAAATGCTTATAAATTTATTTTACACAGTTAAAAAAGATAAGCAAGAAATAAAAAAGGTACATTTCTTTAGCTCATTATCATTTAAATTTAAAAAGCAGTATGAACAAGCACTATGAAATTAAAAATGATTTTAAAATAAGAATTAACTCAGGTATCACTAACACATGAACACCAGTGTGTTGCCCTTGCACACAAGCAAGGCCTAATTTTGAAACATGTATACATGAAGATGTGTACACATGTTTATACATGAACTTCACCCAAGCACAATGTCTGCACATCCAGGTGGAAATATATAAATCTAAATATATAAAAACAACCTTCATTTTCCCCCAAAACTAAATGCATGATGACTTGTATCTACAACATGGGCTAGAGAGAAATGTTCATATCAAAACTACACAAGCAGAAACTATAGTTATTTTGAAACTTCTCCGAAAAAGTGGGCCTCAAATCATCAGCTATTAATCCTGGTTCAAGATTTATTCGAAATAATCTGAATTTCCTTTATTGTTGTAAAGATCATGTGAGTAACCACAAACTTTCTAATATAGAGAAAGGGTTAATTTTTACTAAAATAAACTAATGTTCAGAAACAAGCAAGATACCAAATAACTGCAGCTGCTAACAAATCACACAAGGGGTTTTAACTTTTGCTGTCACCAGCTGATAGGACTCTTTAATAGTACTGAATATGTATAAATCTAAAATTTTTCTTATTAAATATTCTAAGAGATCTTTCTTTCTATAAATATGATGCTGATTTGTGCAATAATAATGTCTAATTCCTAAAGACTTAAAAGGATTATCTTTAGCACTGTTCCAAATGACTAAGATCCTTAGTTAACTAAATTTTCTTAATGTGTTCTCCAATTTTGATTTTGTATTTGTACTATTTTCCATCATTTTGAATTGCTTCCTACTCTTTGCATATGCACAAACTTGGCTGATCACCCGTGCTATCAGTGTAATATTTCAGATGTTGACTTCTTAAGCCTTCGCAGTTTTAACTTCCTGAGACCATTTTCCACTTCTTTTTTTCTTTTTTGGGAAAGCTTCTCTGAAGACACAGGGTGCAGTTCTAGACACGATGTTGGCACTGCAGGCAACTCTTCAGTGGCTGTGCTTGGCTCATTTTGGCTTGTCTGCACTCCACTGCTGCTCACCGAAAGAGACCAGGAGGGGTTTTTTCTCACAGTCAATGATTTCTTGTCAGCCACAGTCTTTGCCATGTCTTGCTTTGAAAACAACCTGGAATTAAGGGGTGTCTTCTCCTCCAGGAATGGGCCCAAACAATTATCATCACACTTACTAATTTCTGTATTGATAGAAGTTAAAGGAGTCCCTTCAGAGGACAATTCTGTGAAATGCTCCAACTTTTCCTCTGAACCACAGGTGTTTAGTTGAGCCCGTGTTTTGGTCACTCTCTGACTTTGTTTTGGAGCCGGCAGTGCTGACTCAGAGCTGCAAGGAGGGTTCTCGCTTAGAAGACTCGCCTCCAACCACTCCAGAGAGTGAGGTTTTTGCTGGCTGCGAACATCATCTGGCTGTCTCTGATTAACATCATTTCCCTGCTCTAATGCAGGAAGCTCCAAGCTGCTCTCAGCTGTGTTTGTGCAGTCCTTCAGCAGGCCCGGACTCCTACGTTTCACATCAGACCGAGCACTGAGAGAAGTCTGACAGTCGCTGTTTCTGTTCTCTGTCTGCGAGTCCACCGAGCCAAGGTACACTTTCTTGGAGTCCTTGCTGATTTGAGGTTTGCTTGCACTACTTCTCCTTGTTTTTGTCTTCTTCACACTGCAATAAAAAGGAATTTTGTTTTTTAAATGAAAAAAGAACCTTTACTGCCTCCATCTACAGTTTTTCCAACTCTGAAACACCACTTGGGCCACCCTCTTTCTGAACATGGAAAAAAATCCCTGTGTATCATCTTGACAAGCAGCAGTGTTTGTCTAGTGTGAATAATATCAAGCGTTATCCATCTGATTTTCCACTGCGCTAGGGGAGAACCCTATTTATTAATGACTAAGCCACGAAGGAGTGAGTTCACACTCTTTTCCAAGAGGCAGAACTGGATTCATTACAGATGTTAAAGGTCAACAGAGCAGAAGTATATTGAATTCCTTTCTGAACTGGCTAGATAAAACAGCATTTCCTAAGTGCCTAAATGATTGCAAACCATTCCCATATATCCACATGCATAATGCATATCTACAAGACAGAGGGGGCAGGCAGGGAGAGGCAGCGAGTGTGTCTCTGTGTGAGAGTTCCTAATCTCTATTTTAGAATGTTCCTCTGGAATTTTTCCCAGGACATTTCAAAGCATTACTTTAAAGTTAACCACCACTCAACTAGTATCAAGCCCATTCATCTGGCAAGGACTTAGGTAATGCAAGTCAATGATATTCTGAAAGGAATTATACAGGAAAATGGGATCACAAGGGAGCTGATGGAGTGTCAGTACATAAACACTCCTCAGCAGTGTGGTACCTATGGATCTGGATTTCACACAGCCCATAAGATGAACTTTATGGCCAAGTCTGAAGCTGCATTTTAAGTCTAAACACGTTACTAGAGATGGCCCCAAGCTGAGACCACTTTCTGCTGCCCAGCTGCTGCAGAGCAGTTCCAGGCCAGTGTATCTAACTCTTCTCAAAGAGGGCTCACCCAAAACAGGTAGAGCTGGCATACCTCCAAAGCTAATCTCATTTCTAAAGACAACACAGATGAGACAACATGGGTAAAAAGAAAAGTTGCCAGGGCTCACAGCAAATCCCTGATTTCACAGGTGATTTGGGGCTGCTGGCAGCTCACACAAGACCGGATGGCATCTTGGTACCACAAGGAGCAGTAACATGTTCAGCTGATCAGCTCACCCTCCCCATTCACTCCCCCAGGGACTTTCTTTAATTGTGATCAATGATCCGGATGCTCAAAATTAACAAAAAAATATATTTGTGAAGTGTTTTTCACCCGATTCAAGCATCACACATTTATTTTGGCTGAGAGCTTCATTCAAGGAAAAAGAGCCTGTTTTGACTCTGCCTAGTGCTATGTGTGATATCTGTGTGGGTTGTAATAGCTTTCTCCATGCTGTAAAAAACAACAACAATCATTTTATGGGCTTATCCACACTACAGTAGTAATCTTTCAGTAACTTTAAACAATCTTTTGTAAAGTAGTTTATATTATTTAAAATTTTATTACATAAGCTAGATTCTACCAACCCAAATTTTACCAATTATAAATTCAAAAGCTTATAAAGAACAGTGGCATACATTTTTTTCAGGATGTCTTGCTTTATTTGTTCACTTAGTCTAATCTTACGCTTCTTGTTCTCAGCAGATTCAGTAAAATATTTAGACGTCCCATTGGAAAGTTCTTCTTTCTGTTCCAGAAGAAAATACAGGTTTAAAACATGACACATCAAGCTATGATTATTCAACAGAAAGCTCCATTTCTAATACTAAGATTTACAGCTGTTCTTTATTATTTTGATCTGAGTAGTCGAAGAGAAACAATTATTTTTAATCTTTTAATATTTGGGAGTCTAGTCAGTTCCCTCCCCTTGACTCTCAACCAACATATTTCGTATGCTAAAATACACCGCAAACAAACAAGACTGCAATGTAAAGGATGTAGCTTTCCAAACCATCTGAGGAAACTGTTGGCAAATATTTGACATCCATCGTTGTGGCTCAAACTGTGACAAATGCCAGGAATCTCTCTTGCAGACAGGAGCATGCTTGTCAGTTTTTTTTCTGAAGAGACTGACTGGCGCAGTGGTCTATACACTTATTCTCAGAGGAATTCCCATACTTTTCCATACTTACAAAAAACATACACAGCGTTATTTGCTCATTGAACAAGGCAAGGGTTAAAACTTTTAATTCTAACATTTAAACACTCGCAGCTTGTAGTGGTTGGCTACTACAGGACAACAGGGGAATTCTTTCTGGTCTCAGCTAACAGCAGCACCATCCTTTTATATAATACAAGGTTGGGGCGAGCGGGAGGGAAGGAAAATGCTCTTTTTCTTCAAGCTGTGAGCACTTCCTTTCACAATGAAACAATCTCAATCAGAGAAGGGCCATTTGCTGATTTCACTATTAACTACCACATACTCCAAAACAGTATTATCTTCAAGGCTATGGAGGAGAGGAAAAAGAAGTGGTGAAGAAGAGAAGAGGCTTTGTGCATCTCCTTGTCTTTGAGAGCACTTTTCTCCCTCAGCCTCCACGATGCAGCCCCTGACAGGGGCTCCCCAAACACAGAGAGTGCTGCTTTAGCCCATTCCTTGGTGAAGTGAGGGCACTGGAACCATCATCCATATCAGTGGGTGATATGGAAGAACTGAGGGATACAGAGAAAGCCAGCAGAGGCACAAGGCCAAAGCCTGTACATGACCCCTGCCTGGAACACCCCTCGGGAACCTGTCACTTAGGGGAGATTAAGCCCTACCCGTTTTTATTTCTGTTTTAAACGAGAGGGTGGGGGGACCTCCATGCTCTTTCCAGAAGAAATAGGCAGTGAAAACAGCTTCCTGTTTTGCAAGCAGAAGGAGCGTAGTCAGGCAAAGAAGTAAAGCCATTTTGGCACTTAAAAAACTACAGCTGTTCTGAGCCTTCCTTTCAGAAACAAGTTACACAAATGTGTGCACTGAGCAATGCATGAAGTTCTGTCCACTCATGGTGCAACGAGTGTGTTTACAGCAGGCAGAAAACACATGGAGCATACACGCAATGTGATCCCAACCTCAGAAATCAAGCTTAACTAGTTTTAATCTGAGGGATTAATTGCTGCTTCTATTCTTGTTGGAGGTAGATTCTCCTAATTTGACTAAATATATTATCATACTTTGTAAGCTATTAAAGACAGGAATACTATAAAGATACTCGAGCGTTCTGCTAATTTTAAGGGAAGGCAGAGACTGTAAAGTCTGTAGAAACTATTTTGATTTCCAGTAACAGTCACACAACTTGGAAGCTGAAGGATCTTGCACAATCACCCTGCATCAAAGCAGCTGGAGAGCACTCATATTGGCCAGAGAGCAGGAGCCCATCTGAGCTCCTGCTGGGTGGAACTGGGTAAGGTTAACTCTGTTAAATCTTCTTCAGTCCCCGACGTGCCGACCAGGACAGGATCAGCAGCCCACTAAGGCAACTCTTGTCACAATGTGTGCAAAGTAGCCCTTGCTACAAAATCCAGGGGAAGACTGGGGATAGGTCCTGTCCCCACGTACTCCCTACTGCAGATAAGCAATGAACCCCAGTTCTAACTTGCATCTGATTCCGAGCCCTGCAGGACTGGGATGGTCCTGCCGAGGTGTGAGGAGCAGACCCTGCAGAGAGGCAAGGATGATGAAGTCACAGCACTTGTGAGTTGAGGCAGGCT
The DNA here is from genome assembly GCA_026261815.1 of Monarcha castaneiventris obscurior. Taxonomy (NCBI): domain Eukaryota; kingdom Metazoa; phylum Chordata; class Aves; order Passeriformes; family Monarchidae; genus Monarcha; species Monarcha castaneiventris. The sequence goes on from JAMPIT010000862.1 coordinate 6,248,687, forward strand.
GGAGTTAATGGCCCCAAGTTGCAGGGCTAACACATTCCCTCACTGCGCTGTCATCAACCCTTTGTTTTGCTTTCAAATAACTTATCACACAAAGCAGTGACAGAAAGGGTTAAGGCATCAAAAAAAGTAAAAATCGAAATGATTTATATGTGAAACACTTCTGAACATGCCCTCTAAGTACAGTAGATTTTCCCCTCGGAACCACACCCTGTAAGTGCTGTATTTTGAGAGCTGAACAATTAACATAAGGCATATGAGTCAGTCTTTGAAAGACTCTGTGGGAACCAGAGAGCCTTTTGCTATTAGGAGTGATGTAAACTCCCTAAGGCTGGAATAAGTCCACAATAGAAGGCAGAGAGAGTCATAAATAACAACAATGGGCACTCCATATACTACTAAGACATACAGCCATTATTGGTGATACTTCCTTTATTTTCTTTATTAGACTTAATAATTTTAGTTAATTAAAAAAAAATAAAACACACTGTCTGTTTTGGGAATACTATTTATTTCCTATGGGAACTTCAGGACTTGTTAAAGAAAGAAAAAAAGCTAATCTGCTCTCATCCTGTCTAGTAATCCCAAATTCCTTTTAGGCAGTGAAATAATTAAAGAAAAATATTCCAGGCATAAAAGGGAGGACAGCAGAAGCAGACATCATATAAACAATGACACCACGACAGAGAAAAACGTCAAAGCACCGCCAGACTTGCGACTCGACTCTGAAAGAGCTGCAGGGAGTGGGATTGCTGCTAACAAATTAAAACCACATTTCTTGGCAAATTGTTAAAGACAGACATATTTACATTTGTATAGAGACTGGGTGGGCACAAAAGATTAAAATGCTTCTCTAGCCCTTGAATTGCCAAGTTCTATTAGAAATATGTGCTCTTAAAATCCCAGGGTAAGCTCAGTCCTTTTTGTCACTAAATCTGCAGAGAAGGGCCTGCAGAAGTGAAGGTTACAAAGTCTTACCCTGCTACCTGCTGATGACACTGGCCTCCCCAAACCTGATTTTAAGATCTTTAATACTTATCCAAAGAGATGTCTGGGGGAATAAAACTTCTATCAAAATTTACAGAGAAATATGACTGTTCAGCACTGAACATCCTTCCTTTAAGATTTATCAAATTGAATTTTTTTTTTCTTTTTGCCATCTTACTCAACTTAGTACTCACTCTAGCAGAAGAAGAAACCCTCAAAACTGTAAAAGCAGTCACTGCCATCTCCAGCTCTCTCCAGGACAGCTGAATTCAGCATCTGTTAAAGAACTACCCATGGATGGGCACTTGTGAGGAACCCTTACAACTCATTACCCTGAAGCAGAGTGAAAGCTTTGCCCTTTTCAGCATGACAATATGCTCATACAAATACTCGGTTTTTTTCCAGTCTAAAACTGGGTTGAAAGAAAACTTTCAAAGTAAACACTGCTGCCCTGCTTTCCTACCTCTTTGGTGTCACTTTCTAGTTGTGTCTTACTCTTCTCAGTGCCACAAGCTTATGTACCAATAAAGTAAGACCAAGGGATAATTAAATTTCATGTCTGGTTAACAAAAATAAACCAACCTCATAATAAAAAATGCACTGTTTTTAAAATGCATTTATCAATGTGGCTCATCAAAATACATCAAAAATACATAATAGAATACATCAATGGGTTCAAGAAATCAATTTTTATATCACGGTGGCAAATGGGAGGGGACTATAAAGATAATAATAATTGGCAAAGCTATGAACTAAACTATTATCCCAGGCACACACAATAAAACTAAAATTAGTGAAATGAATAAGACAGAAACACTTATTTAGGGGAGCTTTATATAAGCTTGCAATTGCATGACTTCTCTTAGTGTCATTCTAAGCTGTATCATGAGCTCAACCATCAAAGATAACCTTTAGGTTTCAGAGGTGTCCTAACAGATGACTGACAGATCACAGAGGTCAGACAGGACTCCTTCCAATCTGATAAACAAAAAGGCCTCCTTAAAGCAAGTGAGGAGGCTTGTGAGGGAAGGATGAATCAGCTATTACAATCTAACTGATAAAAAAATGACAGAGACAGGACTTTGGGTCTGGTCTCTTGCCCTGTTCCCAACCCACATGAAGGAAAAACTTCCCACAGTTTCAAGATGCAAATTTTTTTGCATTTCCAATGTAGTGATGCATCAGTCCTGGCAGTTCTACTTAGGAACTCCAACCACATCATAAAACACTTGCAGAAGTTTTCCAAGTAAAGAAATGGATATTATTCTAAACCTGAAATACAGCCCTTGATCAGATTTGTGGAATATTGCTCTACATTTTAAAGTTGACTGTCCTGCTCTAAAAGTCAGTAAATTCCAGTTAAAACCATTAGGATCATTCCACGTTACATTGGAATACTGGTGTTGCCTTTGAAATAGGTATTTTTAAGGAATGCTGGTGGTTTTCAAAAATACTCCAATTTCAATCTTGAAAAGAATGTCATAGCCAGAGCAAACTGCATCTCTCCAGGAAGAGCAGAATTGTTCAGCCTACCCACGACCTAGCACAGAAAGCAAAATCAAACTCCTGGATCAGTACAGTCTTCATTATCTACCACCAAAATTCCTTAGAATTTGACACCATGGATCTTAAATTGTGCTGGTCAGGAGACCCTATGGTCTGTACTATTTAGTCCAAGCACTGGCCCAGTCTATTACAAGCCCCCGTGATACACATTCCACTTTTTCAAAACACAAGGTGTGAACCCAAGTTTCTCACTCAATACATAAGTCCTGGCAATTACAAACATTCCAAAGGTCCCCCAGGCATCACCAGATTAGCTTAAAGCATATGACTTCTCTGAGGAAAATGCCTTCTTCCTTTTGAAGTGTTTGGTTCAGATTTTACCTGTATTTTACATAATGGAGGAAGCCCAGACGGTTCTGAGTGTAAGAAATTCAGATATCTCTAGATTTGCATTTGAACACTCGCTAAAGAAGAGAAAATAGAAGAATTCCTGCTGTGAAAGACATAGAACAAATGAAATGTGATTCTTCCTAAAACCTAAAGCTGCAATGGAGTGTTTTTATAAATTCAGACCTATGTGTAACACAGAGAAAATAGCCCCATCACACTTTCTAAAGGCACAGAAGTGCTCCTGAAACAACTGATTTATTTACATACTGAGCAGCACGTGACACAGGCTGTGTGCATTTGCTTGAAGGCAAGAAGTGCTAAAATTAATGTTAAGTAATTGAGCTATTAATCATTCTGATTTTATACACTGATGCTACAAGACTCAGATTGTATCTTCAGAGAAAGTGTCCACTGATAAGAAATGGAGAGGTAGACAACAGCTTTTCAACCAAAGTAACTTCTCTCAGTGACACTGAGGAAAAATTTAACACATATTAACAGTGAATTTTTACCTTTTTAGGGGAAACCAATGTCTTATAAGCATACATCTTCAGCAATCGATTCCCATCAATTTTAGCTTCTTGACTCCAATAGTTATGAAAGATGACATGCAGGCAAGACACACATTTCATACTTGAAAGAGATTTTTATAAAATAAAGGAATAGCAATTTTATGTAGTGCTTGACCCCTTTCTCCAATTTACAAACCATGAGCCAATATCTGAGACAGGCCCTCCTGTAATCCTGTACTACAGCTTTTCACAGCCTGGCATGAGGATCCTCTGGGCATCAGGGCCAACCAGTGCCCATCAGCATCACCCACCAGCCAGCACTGAAGCAAACTTTGCATTTGCCCTTCCAGACATAGCATGGGTTGCATGACATAAGAGAATACTCCTTAGAGTACACGATGTATACAATGTGATTCAGACACTCAACACTTTAATACTTACAGGAAAAAAATCTGGGAAAAAAGACATCAGTTTTATGCTCTTTTGTTCTTTTTATGCAATTACAATATGCAGTCACAACTGGAGGAGATCTTGTAAAGAATAACTAATACTCTTGATCTTGGTGGTTATACAGAAGCAAAATATGTAAAACAAGAACTGCACAGCTCAGGAAGTAATTACTGTGCAACAATTTAATGTTTCAGCTTGGTTTCCAAAACTAACACCAGTACTACCACCCCAAAAGCCCCCAAGATTTCTGAGCTCACACTGAGGATCTGTCCCTCCAAATAATTTCAAATCATTACAAATTGTTCAAAAATCCTGCCATGAACTTTACCATCATATATTTCAGTTTCCTGTTCAGTCAAATTACGAACTTCCTATTAGTTCTAAGATATTTCTGCTGAAGGCTGAGGAACAGATTGCTCTTTAATACAATTTTTTTAAATCCTGTCAAATATTCTTTGCCCAACAGGAATATCAAGAATTATTGTCAAAACCTGAAGTAAGTTAAACCTTTTCAAGTCCTAGAGCCATCAAAATCTCACAGATGCACCACAGCTAAATAAAACTTTTAGCTCCCTGCAGCTTTAACATGATCCCTGCCAGCCCTCCCACTGCCCCTCTGCCAGGGGTGCCCATCCTCTCCAAGTCTGCAGAGAGGAAGGAGCAGAGGATCAGCTCAAATCCACATGAGCCACCAGCATAAGCTGTGACAGCAAGAGTGAGAGGGGAGAGGAAAATGAGGGAGGTGAAAGGATGATGACAGATGATAATATCTTAAATAACCACAAGGCTTTGACAAATGGGATCTTGTGAACGCTGCTAAGTAGTTAGATTCACATCAACTGGAGCACTCATATAAGAAGCAACTACTAAAGTGAGTAAAAGATTACTCAATTTGTCCCTACTTTTTGAAGATTGCTTCATATGGAAATCATTTTATGAGCTTAATCATTTATACTGCAACTACAGGACCATCTGTATTTCTGCTCTGCTTTGCCTGATTTTGCATAATGAGGTACACTTTTATTGAGGATGTATTCCACTTACTTGTTGGCTTTAAGACAATAAATATTACTTTTTATTTCATTCCATATATAATATTCTGTGTGCTTTTCAGATAAATAATGCTACAGAATAAAGGTTTTCCAATCAGTTCCTTGCAGCAATATCTTGGCCTTTTTCCAGTGATCACACAGTTAATTCACTCAGTAATGTGCATGAGCACTGCAATTGCTCTTTTCAGTAAAAATACTGTGCATTTATCAACAGATGATTTTCGTTTACAGCCCTTATGCCCCTCTACCCAGCTTTGGGAGGTTTCTCTGAAATGCTCCAAAGCCTTCTCTGGACCTGACTAATTGAAATAATTGTGTCAGTTTTCATTTCATCATTTGTTCACTTCTCTGGATAGTTCACGCAGCAGACAGCTGTGAGACTTTTGCCATGCAGAAAATAAATCAGCTTGGAAGCTATAAGAAGAAACTCTGACAAGTTCAGACAAATCTCACTGAGGCAATTCACAGCATCACTGCTCTCAGGTCTCCTCCCTCCCCTTTTGCAGGAGGTTCCTGCCCCACGCAGAGCTGGCAGGAGGGAGCACACACATGCCCCAGCTGCTCCCACCCGCAATTCAGTGTGCTAGTCGAAAATCCAGGGAAGTTTGGTGTGCATGAATCTGCAGGACTGAGATACACACACAGCAAGATGAGATGCAGGCACACAGCCCTTTTGGCAATGCTGCTGCAGGAGCAGTAACCTCCAAGGAGAAGAGGCAGACAGCGGGGACAAAAGGGAATATTGTAAAGCTGCTGTAGCTTTCTTTTTATGACTGAGTCAAAGCCTTCAGGATCATTACTCTGAGATGTAGTTTCTCAGAGACAGCAGCCTAATGATTCAAGCTAATTTAAAGCTACACCAACAATGAAAGGGAAGCCTCAGCCTTACCTAACCCGTGGTCCTGCCAAGGATCAACACTGAAGGGATCCGGCTGAAAGTGAACCACGCAAACAACAACAAAAAAACAAAACAAAAACACCTCTTGTTTTCAGAGGGATCACTGAATGAGCCCAGCTCCCCACACATGCCAGCACTGACAGGCACTGAAGACAAGAATGCCCAGGGAAGTGAAGGCAGGAGGAGAACAGAACATGAAGGATGAGCAAAAAAAAAGTGACAGAAGCTTGAAGTGTCGAAAGTGAAAGCTCACCAAAGCAATTCTTTGCCTGTTCCACTAATGTGGTATTAGGATAAAGTTCATTAGTCTGCAGTTTCCCCTCTCTACCTTTTTGAAAGAAGTGGTGAACCCTATTCATATTTACCAACTACAGCTTAATATTTTTCTCCTGTCTCCTATAATGACTGAAAAGAATTCAGCACATTATCTGCAATCCCAGAAAACCAGATTTTATAAAAATTTGAAAAGGATAGTGACTTAAAAAAAACCAACAACAAGGCAATTACAATAAATGTAACATTAACGTGTTGTGGATGTTACTTCCAAACCCAGGTAACTCTCAGCTGCTACCTAAAGGGTGCTTCTGCTCCATTCACCCAAATCCTGGCTGCGTGCTCCTGCAACATTTTTTTGCATCACAATGGGCAAGTGTGTGGGTACAGGATGAGTTGGTTCAGTGAACTGACATGATGGAAAACTAATCCTCCAATGAAAAACAGAGAAACTTCACAAATGAATAATTTTCTGCTAGATCAAGTCAATGAACTAATTCATTCTCAACTGAAGAATCACTTGGTCCATTGTAACCAGGAAGGAAAGGAGTATGCTGGATGCAGAGGGGATGTGGACTGACCTTTTCAGTAGCAGCCCACCAGCACAGCAGTTTCACTGTAATATTTTATACACATCTATAGATATACTCACACATGCCAAGATCAGTACTTACAGTATGAATTGTGCAACTCTGTTTCACAGCATTTCCTTCTTCCCCTACCCAATCTGATATCAGTTAACAATAAGTCTTTAAAGCATTTAAGATAACTAAACTCCACATAAAGTCTTGTACTAATCTTTACAAATTGCTGCTATCAGAAGTTTTCATTCTACATTCCAATAGACACACCATTCCAGCAGCATACACCCCAGTGGGACAAGTCTCCAGTTAATTACAGGTGAATTTCATGTTTGCATGAAAGAACCAGAAGCCTCTTCCCAGCATAATCAAAACCCAAGCAAACCCTGCCACTAATGCTCTTAAGAGTTTTAAGAATGAGAATTCTCTAATGCTCCTGAAGTAGGACACAATGACACAATTTATAAATCAAACATGTATGAAGATGAACTAGTTTTCTTTTATTTCTCTGCTGGGGATTTAAAAAGCACTGCGCACATCTTTAGCTCTTTTCTTCTCCGTGCATACCTATGAGGGGGTTTTTTGTTTGGTTTGGTTTTTGAAGAGCAATATTCTGTTGCAAAATAATAACACTCTCTTTAACTTAACAAGGCTCAGTGGAAACCCCAAGACCTTTCTAATCAAGACAGGATCTTTTACTCCCCACTTTCTTTTCTGATTTCACTCAAAGAGTAATTTCAAAATTTCCACTTTAATATCATCTTTAGCTTAACCTCCTTCATGCTTTCCCTAGAAGCACTTCCTCTCATAGATTCCGGTATAAAGCCGATGTGGTTATCAATGAATACTCCATTGTTTGCACATTTTCAAATGCTCATAAGCCTTCCACCCATTTCCATTTCCACTGTTTCTCCAGATAACCCATTTCCAATTTTCCATTTTAGCTCTCTACATAATAATAATCGAGAAAATGTCGTCACTGACAAAGATGACTAATCTCTCCAGAGCTCTTATATATTTCCCTGGGTTTCCTCTTTTGCCATGTTCCCAAAACTGTCTTCTTTTTCAAGATAAAACCATTCAAACATAGTTTGGTAAAACAGGAAACAGTGGTTTCATGTTTAAACTTAGCATTAATCAGCCAGCCTATTCTTCCATCTTTTCCTTAAGACTTCCAATTTGCTTATGTAATTTCAATAATGTGCTATATTGTTTCTTTAATAGAGATTTCCCTTCTTCCAAAATGCTTATTACTGCCTGCAGCCTGAGTTTTAAACATAACCACAGACACACCCATTATAAATACATCCTAGAAAATTACGTATCGATAGATTTTCTTCTATTTTATTTCATCTCTGTTCCTTAGAGGCGCTCTGAAATATTTTATTAGCTTATGCTTACAGCTAATTTGACAGAGACTGTCTAATCCACTCTAACCTTAGTCTTACGTGAGGCATCACAGAAGATTCAAATTGGTTCTCCCAGCAACTGATGCTGGGGTTTGTGCTTGTGAATATCTCAAAAGCAATCTAATTATAATCTTTCCTAAGGTGCAGGACATGAAAATTTTATTTCATAGCTGGCTGCATCCCCTGAAATTCATGGTTTAAGCACAGCCTATTTCAGAGATACACAGAATAGCCTAAGAAGCAGTGAAAAGGCAAAGAATAAAGGGCTGAACACAGGTGAAGGAAGAGAGTTGTGGTGAGTGGAGGAAACGTGCACCAGACTGACATAAAACTGGTTCCAAGTAATGGGAAAGGAGAGCACTGAGCCTGATTTGTCTTGACAGAGCTCAGGAATGAAAGCTTGACCCATAAACCAGCATAAAAACAGTTTAAAAAAATAAATAATCACCAAGTCTTGACTAAGTCAATCACAGTCATAGCAACACAGGAAAGTGACAAAGTCTCCATTAATGTATAGTCAACTGCTTTTATAAAACACAAATAGGCCCTCAAATCCAAGGGTGTGAGCTGATTAAAGGTTTAAAAGAACTTGCATCCAACACTGTGGCACTATTCAAACCCAAACAACATACAGAAGAAAATAAAACACAGCCTCATTTCCAGCCCCTGACAGAATCTGCTGAGTGTATCAACAGAAAGGTCTTCTGGGTGGTCTTTTGTAGGGCAGAGTTTAGAATTCCAGCCTATTCAAGGCTCAACTGCATGGAGAAAAGCAGACACACACAAAGTGCAGATTCTTTGCCTTTCTTCTGGAGTGCCAAAAACTTGAGAAACTCTCAGTAGCAATCAAACGCTCCCCAGTTTGGCAAAATACTCAACTGGAGTATATGACAAATCTGGTACTAACATGCTGTAGGAATCCCAGAACAACAAAACAGTCTGGAGTGGACCCTTTAAGAGAGAGGGAATTAAACAGATCCTCCAAAACATTTGCTGAGGGTCTGCCCTCATCTTGCCAAGTTCTTCAAATCAGGGAAGATGCTTAGGGATAACTTTCTCTTACTCTCTCTCCTACCAACACATTACACTGACCATCCCAGCCAGGTCTGTGCACATGCATTGCATCTGTAAGCAAAGCAAACTCTCAAGACTTTCTTTCTGATTAGGTTATCAGCCCACTAAGAGATATTTTCTTTTAAAATATAAAAGTGTTTTAACTTGCCTTCTAAACAACAAGGTGTTTCCCCAGATCAAGATCCAATTTTGAAATAGTAAAGCTAAAGTCCTAACATCGAATTTTTAAATTTGCCTTCCCCTTCCCACACAGAATCCCATGAAAAACTAAAGAAAACTTCTCAGCTCTTACTTTATGGAAAGATTAAAAATACCAGATGAGGGAATTGGATATCTCATAAGAGTTACTTAAGCAAGAAAAAAAACCCATAATTATTTCTCAGTCAAAATGCAGAGATAGAATTTTCTTCTTAAAGCAATAAGTAGTTTTCAAGACAAAACTGAGAAAGTAATACTTTTCAAAATAGCAAAGTACTTCTAGAGCAGGGAGATAATATTTTCTGAGAGTGCAAAAAACATTTGCTTGATTCTTTGACATTTAAGGGTATGTACCAAGCTAGGAATTGAAGCAAGAAAATCTGCATTTAGCATTATAAATATGAACACCCTGCCTGGTATTAAAAAAAAAAAAAAAAAGGAATCGAATGAGTAAAAGAAAACCCTTTTTTCAAGGGTCAAATACACTTTAATACATGTAAGATCAACTCCTAAAATCCACCCAGACCTCAGGGTGTAATTGTGACCCTCGGTGTGAGCCACAGAGCGGCACCTGGGTCTATGTGAGCACTCCTGAGACAATCAGCACTTAACTGCAGCATAAAATTCAGAAGCCTTTGACCCTGATGAAGCCTTCAGGATGAAATATTTAAGGAGAATTGCTTATGGTATTTAACCACACACCAGTGCCTTTTCCTCCATAAATGTTTGGGGATTTTTTTTTTCCCAGCAGGGCCAGCACTGATCCGCTTGAGTTGCTGTGCAGAACAAGTGCTAAGAAAACATACAAGAAACCCGTGGACATTACAAACAGCTGCATTATAATTTTGGGAAGTAAAATGTTACAAGGACAAAATATAAAGGAAAAAAAAAGATCCTTAAATCAAGGTGCTAAAATCATACCCAGCTTTCTAAATACATGGGTTTTTTCTCCAAGTCTTACAAAGCTCAGAAAGTGCTGAGCTTTCAAAATTCCCATTTTTGCCTGCCTTAGGCTCATTTCAGGATGTCCTTTTGAATATTTTGGCCCAACTGTTAATGTGACTTTCTGCTTCCAAGATGACAGTAACAAATACTTGAATAACTACATCTATAGATATAAACATTCATCTCACTGCTATTAAAAACCCCCCCAAAGTTTATAGAACAGTTTTATACTTACCAATACACCACTGTCACATGTCCAAGCACTTGGATCAAAGTCAAGTTTACTGACACAAACGATAAACTTCTCTGGAAACACACGGAGCTCTACCAAAAAAGAATTGACAAGAGGATTACAAAAGTCATAACCATTTTCAAAACCACTCATAACAACAACATACACACGTTATTTTAGTAGGCAAAATTACTTATTTTTTAAATTGCACACTAACTCATTTCATGCATCCCTCTGGCTTCTCACCTACTCTCTTCAACATGCCACCCTCCTTTTGTTTGGTTTTTATAAAGCATTCCAAAAAATCAATAAGTAGAATAAATTGAGTTCCCAAGAGGACAGTCAGGGCTGCAAATTAGTCCACCTGCACCCCTGGACAGAAAGACCAGACAGAACCAACAGACAAACCACTTAACAAGGATTTCTTTTGTGCTGTTCTGGTGATGAGTCTTTTCATCACAAAAGCTGTAAATTAGGTTTGTAGCCCAGAACAACATTCAATCAGGGCTTGGCATCAAACCTCATCGTAAGGCCAGGGCCGAGTGTTTCACACTGACTACAGAGATTTTTGAAGTCATTAAACAAATTAGTTAACTCCTACTGAAGTACACATTTTACTCGAGATCACATGGTTTGTTATGAACACAACAAAGTTTCTATTTACAAAGGATTAAAAATTGAAGGGTTCTCAGATTAGAACAGGCGAGACAAAGCTTTATTCAGTACCTGGTAATGCTATGGGAAGAACACAGCTGGATATTTTCTTGTTTTACATATGGAATTATTTCCAGATCAGTATCTTCCTATTTTCAGCCCTGAGTTTTTTTGTTACTGGCTTTTGTTTTGTTTTTATAAAAAGAGAGTTAACAATTTTTAAAGTTTGTTATATTTCAGAACAAAGCCATAACACTCTATTTTTGTGGGACAAGAAAGAGACAAGGTTTGCAGGAAAAAACCTATGAGGTTGATCTCATAGATGTTTTATTGTAGAATTGAAGAGTAGGACAAGTTGCTTCCAGTAACATGTTTTTATTGTTAGATTTTATAACAATCTCATCTGCTGACTAGCAAAATGCATGTGTCTTTAGGTATTCATTGATGCTTTAGAACAGTTCAAATTCAATAGACAGCAAACAATGTTGAGATAGCAATGCAGACACTGCTATTCTACTCTAACAGGACAAGTTTCATGAAATATTTAAAGTCAACACTGATCTCTTCAGGTAATCGGGACTTGGAAAACAACCAGGTGGCATTTGAAGACAGATTTGAACATTTGTTAATATAATGAATTCCTATAAAAACAAGAAATTATTTTAAAATATCCATTCAAGTATTCAGTATTTTTAAGGATTTTGGGTTTTTTTAATGCCAAAAGGTCAGCACAAAGGGCAGTGATCATTATAGCTCCTTTGCATTGCTGTTGGCAGGACAGGATTGATACCACTTCCTTCCAGAGCATCCTGGCTTGAGAAAACACAAAGAGAAGACCTGGTCCCAATGACATCACCTACATCAGGATTTTATAGCTGTGAGGTGAACAAAAGCCTTTCCTGCATACACTTGTACTGTATGTTGATGTCACAAAACACTCGAGCAATAATGAAGTGATTCATGCTGCAACCTCTGCTTGATTCACCCTGCAGAGACTCAGGAAAATGCTGAGTCTCATCATACTTACAGAATTTGGTGTGGCTTAGCTGATTACCCTGGGGCAAGGCATACACAAATTTAAAATTAATTTAAAAAAAAAAAATCCATCTTATCTCAAGAAACACTTCACTCTTTTTTGGGGTTTATTTTGTGGGGTTTTTTATTTGTTTGTTTTCAGGAAACCTTCCCTGAAAAAAACCCAAGCTCTGAAAGAAATTTCGATTAAGTAGACCAAAATCTGACAAAATCTTAGTTATGTTCCCTTTCTTCCTCTTGTAAGTAACTCTGTAAGAAACTGATTTCTTACCACGATAATGTTTCCCTAGAGCACAACGGAGATTAACCCATCTCTTCATAAAGTAGGCAGTAATGTGCAAACTGTTGGCTGAAACATAAAACAAAGGGATAATATTAAGTATAAAGGTATCTTGGGCATTCTGGTCTCAAAGTGTTGCACATCTGCTGAGACAGGATTGAGAAAAAGCAGCAGCAGCTCAACAATACAAAGGAAAACAAATGGAATAATTTTCAAAAGAAACTGCTGAATTCTCATACTGAAGTCTCAAGAAATCAATGTCCAAAACAGGGCAAAAATCTACACAAATTAATAACCACCAAGCTCTGGAATTCAACTACAGAAATGAAATTAATTGATCAGAGGTGTCATTTGCTTAATAGTGTGGTGTCGTGGTCACTAGTGCTATTCACAGGGTTTTCATACATATTCTACAAGAACACTACAGATATCCATTATCTTAACTATCTTCTAGAGGAAGGTGACAGAACTGGTAGGGAAAAAAAAAGATAACTCCAAAGAAAAGCAAACATGAGAGGGCTTAATTATCTACAGTTCCATTGAATGAAGTGAGAAATGCCCACATTTCTCACTCAGAGAGTGAACTCCTCAGTATGTACAGCAGCCAGAGCTGGCCTCGCTGACTCAGCAATTACCTGTAACCTCCAGAAGCTTTTTCAGTTTCTATTCCCAAGGATGACAGAAATCCTTGAGCACCAGGAGCATAAGAAAAGGACAGAAAGGATTATATTCTGGCTGAGAGAGTATTAGGCCAAAGAAATCAGCTTTTACTTTTGCTCTACTTAAATTCCCAAATGACCCTGGTAAATCAGTTAGCACTTCATTCATGAAGGTATTTAGCAACCTGACTCCCACTGAAAGTGCAGAAAACCTGACATCTGTGACTCATCCTCCCCAGTATCCCTGTGCACCTCACTGAAATGAAAGTGTGTAAGAGGGTTGGTGTTATTTCCCCTAACTTGGATGGGGTTTGCAAGACTTAAATTACTGATGCTTCTAAGACAGTCAGATACACTAGGTGCAATTAGAACAGATAAGTTAGAATATTAAGTGCTCCTGCTGTTTTTATTACCTAACCATTTAAAAAAAAGAAAAGCTTGCTTGTTGCAGCCTCAATCCCTACTGAGCAAGTGTCAAGGCATGCCTTATTTCCAAGTATAAATGCACATCCTCTCCTGTGGGGTCCATCACTCTTCTATTTCTACAAGATCTTCTGGAGCTCACTATCGAGTGCTGTTGAGCCTCAGCTCTCATTAAGAACTACAGTTATCAATCACAATCAATCCCTTTGAAATTTATCAGCCATCTTTTTTCCTTCCCCTCAGGAAGATACCCAAAATTTGACTTCCTTTTAGAGATCGCGTCAAGATGTGACAAGTTGAACCATCCCTTAAAAATGATGAGCGCTAGAGAAAAATTTGGATGCAATCCACCAGCTTTATTAACTGTTTACTTAAAAGAACAATTAAGGAAAATTACTTTTAGCTATTTCCAGTTTGGCATCCACAATTCTTTATCACTGCTAGTAGGCTTAGTCAAATCAAAGAATTTGCCCTGTATATAAATAAGTTATTAGTGTGATAACAACATCCTCCACTGTGACCTTGGAAAGCTGAGAAAGTAGCATTCCTAAAAGTACAACTTGGAAAACAAAACTTCAGACAGTAAATATTAAAAGTTTTTCTTTCTACCTTCATTTGTTGGTGATATTCCACATGTTTTGGTGTTTTTTTGGAAAGGAATCTAAAATGAAAAACTGGGAATCTTTGTTTTTCACAGGAAAAGCAGGATACTTCGTTCCTGAAATTCTTTTATAAATCAGTGACATCTATGTCTGTTTGTTTTATTTGCTGTCCTGGTATTCTCTGCGAGGTTAAGTGTTTAATCGCATGTGACTGACTGAACAAAGTTTCAAACTCTCCTTAGAAGCCCTTGATTCAGCCAGCTACTGTTCTGTGGAAGAGAACACCTACCTCTGATCTGACAGAAGAAATAATTATGTAAGAGATCAAGACACCTCCACAAACTATTTTTGCAGCTTCAGCTCAAGTCTGAAAGTCTTATAAAGCCTTCACAGGGAATTGCACCTGAGCTACTAAGCTCAGCCCAGATGGACTAACACCAGAAAATCATTTTAGTTTCCATGATTATTTACTACTTTGCTGAAAAGGCCTGAACAGATATTTGCTGTTACTTGTTGCTAACCCTGAGAAAATATTAAGAAGCACTACATTTAAGATAACTGCCTTTTGAAAGTATCACACAGCTACATTCATCACATGTTTTGAAACCCTCTTGTATAGGACATACGATCTACTCCATAGTCAGGGGGAATTTGAAAAACTTCCCCAGTTTTAAAGCTGTCAAAGTTACTGCAGAACTATAAAAATGGTGATATCCTCTTTCAGCTTCCTTCTGGGGAAATATATTTTCCAATTAACTATTCCGCTTCACGAAAAAAAGCAACTTAAAAATAAGACCCACAAGAAAACCTTCTTGTCCAAGAACCCATGCGACTTGCAGCTTTTGAAACTTTCTACACAGTTACTCAGCATGAGTTTAAATTTGTTCATGATCTCATGGAAAAACAGATCAACTGATATGTATGAAATGCTCCATCCCTAACTCCTTTTGAGCACAACACAGAAGTCTGAACCTCAAGCTACAGACAATTTTGCTTTCAGTAATGTAGAAAATTCACATATCCTGGGCTCAGCAAACCCAGTTGATCCCATCTTCAACTTCCTCTTCACCATGCAACACAGACAAAGCTCCATTTGTGGATTACCAACACCCAGGCAGAAATAAAATTGTATTTAGTGACTTGAAGCTTTGTTTTTCTTGTTTCAAAACTGGGCACTTAAATCATCAGATCCAGGGTCCAAAAACAAACAAGAAAAACAAAACCAAACAAACAAACCAACCCCAAGGAAATAAATAGACCCTGAAACCTAAAAGGAGACTGCATAAAAGTGGTTCTAGAAAAGCCACAGTTCAGTTTCAGCTGAAATAGGCACCAGTGAGCACTGCCTTTTAAGGGAACAGTAATTTGCCCTGCTTGTTGTATTTCAGAGTCCCACGACACCGAGAGGAAGTAACAGACACCAACTCTCCTGTAAGACTATCCAGCAACACTTGTTTTCCAAAGGAGACACAGCCAAGCTGACTTGAGCTTCCAGAAGGCTGCCAAGAGGCGGCTGTGGTGCAGCGTGGAGCAGTGGGAAGCCCTCTCCCACGGCTATTATGGACCATTCAGCTGGGAGCCTGGGAAAATGCCTCTGAGCTGCTGAGTTATCTGGAGCAGCCTGGCAGGTGTTCACTCCCCAGCACGATCTGGCACCTGCCTGGCTCCCTGCTTCACTCCAGACTTGTCCAAAGCCACAGCACAAGCCTAAGGCTGGCTGCCCCCAAAACATTTCCATATCTGACAGGCACCTACTTCTCATCACACAATATTTTTATATCGTACCATTTTCCCTCCCAGCTTAGACACTTCACATTTCTGACAGGTTGTTGTGGATTAGGACTGGCTCTACTTTTGGAAAGTAACAATGAAGTAAATCATCACAACACACCTATTAAAAATATAAGAGGATAAATTCCTAATGTTACAATGTTAAAGTAAATACATGGGTGCATTAAACTTTCTAAAACACTAAACTGTACATTTTAAAAAAAATCTACACTTAGCTCATGCTAGATTAATTTTTCCACACAGATTAGGCTATACCAGTAATAATGTTTACAGTATATAGAGCTTTTCATCTTCAAAGTGCTCCACAGACTTATTATTACACTGCTTTTTAGCACTCATATTTCTCCACTTAAAATTATTCACCATGGAATCAAAAGTCATGATCATTTGTAAACAACACAAAAAAAAAGGAACATTTTATTGTAAACCTACTGTTAACTGTGCAGCTTTCCTTTCCAAAACAAATGTCCAAGTCCATACCATGTGCTGCAGAGTAGGCTGCAATTTCTAATTTAGAAGAGATTCAAACAAAATATTGGCATTTAAGTTTAAAGCCAAGTCTAAGATAGGGAGACATCATATACAAAAAGCTGCTGAGAATTCCAAAGCCTTTTCTGGAATCCACCTGATATTTTTTAAACAAGATGCATCTTTGCCTAGTTCATAGTTTTATACAGCAAAGAGTGGGCTTCAAAATAACTGCAACAGATCAGATAGCATCCATTCTTTCCATACAGTCTGCCTTCAGTTCAAAGAAAGTGATTACTGTAAGCAAGTACACAGGAAAACGTGTACTGATAAATGTAAGATCAAGCCCATAAGCTTTTTAAAAAGAAGTTTAATAGCTAAGGAAAAGCATTCAGGCCATTAAATAGATATATTTGAAAAATGGACAAAAAATACTTGGGTGTAGTATTGAGTGAGTATTGCTGCAGGGTCTGATCTTGCCAACTCTGATACCTGCAAATAAATTCAGGGATGGAATTTGCCTGTGTCTTTTTCCAGGGTGCCTTGCAGTAGCTTAAACCAAGTACGGACAAAACCAGATTGCTGATTTTTTTCACCTTACTCTTTCACTAGTTTTTTAGCATTACTGCTGCTGTTCTATCTGCTAAATCTTATGAACACAGGTCAGTTGCCAACACAAATAGGTAAGAAATCCTTCCCACCAAAGATCTGGGGACAAGATTTAGCTCCCATCTGGGAACAGGGTCCCTGACTGGAAGAAAGACATTAACCTTTCAAGGAGTGTGATCAAGAGAGGAAGAGATGGTTCTAGAAGAATCCTCCCTGCTATCAGAACCTGGACAGCTGGACACAGCACACTGCCTAAACCATTCAGAATATGAGCCACAAACTGCAAAACTGGACTGAGCCATTTTGTGAAATCCTAGAGTAGGTTTGTAGGGCTCTCCTCTAGCAGGAGCAGTGGAGAATTCACTGCAAAATCAGAACTACCCTGGCCAAACCGGATCCAAGGTAAGGCATTTCTTAGCCTCACTGTTAGCTCTGTTCTGGAGGAAAGAACGAAGAAAAGCACATCTGAGACCATCTGGCTGCAAGATGATTAATGCTCCTGATGGAGGTCCTGGGAACATAGCAGCTCTGAAGGAAAAAGACCATCTTCCCCTCACTAATACTTAAGGATGGAGAGGAAGGCTGATCCATTCCTAGAAAATCCATACCCATCCATAATGTATGAGCACAGTCAGCAGCACCTGCCAGTGCATTCAAGCAGATAAATGTAGAGCAATAGATTTGATGGTCAGTGCACCTTTACCACAGACAACTGTTTTCTAACAGGAGACAAGATCTGATTTCACCCTTTTGTTGATCTCAGACTCAATAACCACATTATTAATTGCATGTGACGAGCACGAACTGAAAGCTATTTAGGAATGCTCCCTGGTTTGAACATCTAAACTGTATTCCAGAGAAAGCCACGTGCCTGGACTTCTTTAACCACTGGAATGAGCACAACAACCAAGAGAAAGGCTGAGAAAGGCATCTGTTGCTACCAGCCAAAAGGCAGAGAGAGCTGGAAAACAAACCCTGTGGTAAACACTGTCTGACAAGTCAGCAGCCCAGGAGAAGCCGAAGGATCTTCAAAGTGTCTGTACTGTGATGGAGTTCAGTTAAACTGTCCGGTGCCACTTTTGCACATCAGGCTGAATACATCCCACAAACTGGACAAACACAGCTCTACCCAAATGGACCAATCACTCACAGCACTGAACTCCTCACAGTGATAAAAGAAAGGTAGATTCTGGCTCAAATGAGTCACATACACCGTGATGGACCCAAGTTTGACAAAATATATCCTTTCAGCCTAACTGTCTCTGTGGTTTTTCCTTGAAGTAATCCATGAGCTGCAGGAAATCTTTGATGCCATGAAGTACTTGAAATGGAGAATTTTGTATTTTAAGTGTCAGGAATCTCTACAAAGCAAAGTTTTTTCAAGCACAAAAATTCAACCAAAACGTGGAAATGAGCCTCTTGGAATTTATCAGCCGTGACTGGTTCCCCTAACTGTTAATTAGAACAACAAAATCACTGATGCAAATACTATGATGCTGCAAGATTTTCAAATAAAGTCAATCAAACCTTTCACAGGTCTCCAGGCTCCATTTTTTTGTCCCTGGCAATAGGAAGTAACTTCTGCAAAACTTTTATCCCCAGGAGGAAAGAGTTTTAACCCTGAAGCTCCCACAGCTGCCAAGACTTTCATCTTCTACCATTAACAAGGTCTCTAGGCAAGGGTCACTAAAAATGTCAGGAATATATTGTATCACAGGGCTACAAAAGCCCTGGGCTTGGTGAAAAAGCCAAACACTGCCACTGGAGACATGATGGGAGAGAATGAGGGAGAGAACAACCAGGAGCAGGTATATTCAGCAGAACTTAAAAAAAGTGGCATGAACATGAAACAGTTCTTTAAAGGTGATCTTGATATATAGCAAAAAATATTCTTACATTTAATTTTTTTGAGGACTCCTGTTAGGATATCCCAGTGGAGCTGGGAGGTAGATGTTGATGGTCATGACTCCACTTCTACCCTAACATCTAGAGGACACTTCAAAAGAACTTGAGTTCTAAGAGACATGTGTGGACTTGAACCTGCAGTTTCATGCTGTTGTCTGAATAAAGCAAGCTGTGCCGGAGGTTCACAGGTTTTTGTCTTTTCACACAACAGACTCTTGTTAGATTTGTAACAACTCAGAATAGAAGGAAATTCTGCAGCATAGCAAATAGGTGGAAAGTACCACAATAGAGCCTTCTGTATTTTCTCTTTTTAAATGCTGGCAAACAGACCATAATTAAGTCAGCTGCTGAAAGGCTCTATTTCCAAATAAGTCTCCATCTCCTTCTGCTCTCACAAGCTCTGATGCAAAGAGGATACCATCAAAAGAGACCAAGAACAACCATGATTGTGATCATCTGCTCACTGCCACCAGCCCAGCTCTGGTTCTGGTGCAAAGAGCTGGAGACTGACTGCAAATTGGTTTGTATAAAACCACTCATTTTAGCTCACTCAAGAACACTGTGTTATAAGGGGCCACCTGAATGGCACAGCTCAGCAGACTCCATTTCTGAAATCAACTTAACAGATGCCAAGTGCAAAAAAAAAAAAAAGTAAACAGGCCATCCTCCTCCTCAAAACTAAATACCAAAGATAAGGTCTTTTATGTAAAAGACCAAACTCCACAACCCTGTCTTGTGCCATGGCAAAAAACCAGCAGACAAAAGACAGGCAGTGCCCATATTCTATGGGCAAACTTCTGGTTGCCCACATGCGTGCACATAAAAAAACCCCACCAAACAAAATATCTTAATTAAAGGAATTAAGAAGAAGATGCTCAGTAAACTAATAGAAAACTGTCATGTTCTGTTCTTTCTAAAGCAAGTTTTGACATTTAAACTTGGATTTGTACAGTGAGTATTGAATGTTCCTCCCCAAATATGTGTAGTTTGCTGTGCTTTAGAACATCTCTGACGTGTCTGAAGTTGATGGAATACATCAAGTTCAAAGTCCACAACACAGTCAAGATTACACTGAACTTTTTCTCCTCCTGTTTTCAAGTAAAAGTCTTTATTATTTGCTACACTGCTAAATTTTTATTTAATTCTCTCTTTTTTTACTAAATTAAGGCACGGGCCCTGCAAAGCTTTGCTGGGTTAGTTTTGTTTGTGGTCTGCCACTGTGCCTTTGTAGTCCACAGAAATACCTAGTGTGTAACAACCACAACATACCTGGCACTTCAGTGGTGAATCAAACACCCAGAACTGCTCTCACTGAACTACTCACACGGAGAAAAGAGGCACAATTTATTTTTTCAGGAATTGGCCCTCCATCTCTATCTGGACAGATTCCTATAAAGACTTATAAAAATTTTCCAAATATGAATAAACCCACAAAAATGTTTGCAATTTTAAAAGCTGTAATTTCTACCTTGGTCATATGATAATGAAACTTAAGAGCAAAAGAACAAAGGAGAGTATTATTGTGTAATATGGTAGCATGGAAAGTTTAAAAGAAATTCCTATTCATATTTAACAGTGAAATTATACCCCCAATTATTTCCAGTTAAAATGAAAATAGAAAGGACTTCAATGCTTGACACATAGCTGCAATGATTTTTTTTTCCTTAAAATATCATGATGATTTTTCTTTTGCTGGTGATTGTTTGCAGACTTTTACTGAAACTTTTAGGGAAGGCAAGGGTTAAAGATGTATAAAAGAGATTTTCTCACAGTTTAAAGAGAGCAAAACAACACATTTAGGAAGCCAGACAGCTAAAAGGTCAAAACGTTACACTTCCAGGTCAAACTTCTGGTTGCAATTAAGTGAATTCCTCTGAACATTTCTAGGGAAATCATATTTCTTTTAGGTTTTATTTCAAATCCCTATTCTTTCTTGCTTACATTTTAACCAAAACAATATTGCTCTCTTTAGAAACATTTAATAAAGAACATTTTTTTAAAGGAACCCAACAGTTAATTTCAAAATAAGAATCAATCCTTACTTTTTTTTCCCATCTCATTTAATGTACAGTTGAACTAAAGACAAAAGACACTATAAACCTAGTAAATTTTTAGAATCAAAACATTTCAACCAAAACAGTGAGCACTCAAAAAAACCCCAAACCTATCTGCCACCTCTTCCAGCTGTGCCTAGTTCTAAAACAGGTCCATGGGCTGTACACTGAGAATCCATCCTCTGTATTCCTGATTCCAAGGGACTAGAGAAGCTGTAAAACCTATGGAGAGCACACACGAAAGAGCACCTCCAAGAGGAAAAGACATTGCAGAGAAGAGTAAAGCAGTCAAGTAAGAAATAGTGCTTAGGGACAGATTTTCAAATTTGGCTCATGTGCCCTCCAAAAATGCTGAATTCCCACTTGGAACAAACATGCCAAGGGCTCTTTCCAAAGGTATGTTCCCTGGCCTAGATGAGAGTTACTTTGATATTCTCAGGTGAGTATCAAATCAGAAATTAAAGGTGGGGTTCATCTTGCCTAACTTGAAACACCTGCATCAAACTAGTACCCTAAACTTCATTTTTAACTGATGGAGATAAATTACCTATTAACTTCCAGCCAACTTTGAGAAACTGAGACACGTAACTCCACTTTGTGAAGACACATGATTAATGGATGCTGATTTTTTGCCTAACTATAGAATGAAAATGCCAAAGATAAACTTTAAATTTGCATTAATTAATAAATACATGTGTCTTTGCATAGACTGAAATACTAACAGCAAAATCACCGCAGAAATACTTGGATGATGAAGGATGACCTTTATAGCTCACACAGATGTGTAAGAGTGGCTCTTTGTGCATACAAACAGTTGGGTTTTTTTGCAGACACACATAACATAGGAGTCATTTTCATACTATTTTTTCTTCTCATAAAATGAAAAAAATCATATGGAAACAAGAGACAAATGAACGTTGGAAACAAGATGAAAGCAAGAGAAAGTGATACAATACATTAAGGCAGAGATTGTTTAAAGGCTAGAGGTCAAGACTGTTTTCAAAACCAACAGCAAATTCTTCCTTTTCACAAAAATACACCAAATTAAACAACTCTCCTGTTGTTTTAAATAAATTATATTTCTTTTCAATCAAATACTATCTACATAAAACACTTTATGAAGTGTATTAAGTATTTCATTTCTTACCCAAGACCATAAATAATTTCATGGGGAGCTGCCACCAGGGAAGAAATAAAATAGGGAGAACACATTCAACCCACCTGGTGCTGCAGCTGCAAATATCCCATGTAAGACAGGGACAGCCACTGCTGCAGCCTCTGCCAGTATCAGTGCCACAACAGAAGATCCTTCCAAAGGTAGATGTTTCAGTCCAGGCAGTGCAGAACTTCCTCTGCCAGTCTCTGACTCCCACTGACTCTGACTGAATGAGGTCTTGTTTTACAGAGGAGCACAATGGGAAGAAAGGCCACACAGAGGAAGACCAAAACACCCTGGCTGTAAACTGCCTACAAGGAGACACTAAATACAAGAGCCAAGTGCACATGGTTATTTCCCTGATAACTCTGCCAGGCTCCAAGCCCTCTCAACTCAGGCCTTTAGTGCACCACAGGAGATTCTGCCCCCTCCCTGGAATACTCTCCCATGCTGCTGTGGATGCAGGACAAGCCTTTATCATACCTATTGTCCTTTGGCAAAGAGTTCCACAGTTCTCCTAACTACCACAGTATTTCCAATCCCTTCATTTGGTACACCCTTGCTTTCAAACTGGAAGAGAATGAGACAAGAAATGATTTCATCGATGTTGGTTGTAGTCCCTGTAATTTATATACTTCCCAGGCTGAAGAGTCCAGGCACACTCAACTGTTCCCTGTATTGCATTTCCTCATCTTAGATCATCTCTGTTGCCCTTTTTGGCATTTTTCCCAATTCTACTGTATTACAATCTAAGGTAAGACAGAAAAAAAAAATCACAGAAAAAGAAAACACCCAAAGAGTGTGTAAGTATGGACATTTCTTTTGTTCTTGTCAAGTATCAGCTACCCTGAGAAAAGAACAAAACCAAACAACAACAAAAAAGAGTTCAGATCTATAACCTTGATCTTCTAGAAGAAAAATGCTTTGGTGAAAAAAATGCCCTTATTCCCCATTATCTGGCTGTAAAAATGGGGGGGGGGGGGGGGGGAGGAACCTAAAGCAAATACAGGAAATATTAAGTACATGATACTAATCAAAACATTTTTCATAAGTTATTGCATAAGTTACTGCATACTTCAGGGAGCTCTGTTGTCACAGACAGATGAATGTAAGTTTAAAGTTCACACAGATCTGCAGGACTTGGCCACAAATCATAAATGAGTCCATTGTAGAGAAGCTGCAATGTAATTCTTTGGAGAGACAGATATTACAATGTGCAACTGCAAATATCAAAGTTCATTTGAAAGACTCCTTCTCAGTCCCCTACGGCAGCTTATTCTCCCCCTCTAGTTGCATCCATCGAAGTGTTATAGAGTTGCTGTTTAAGCAAGGCAAGTGAAAAGATTCTAGTTAAAACCAAACCAAACAGTTGGGAGGGTGCAAATAAATCAGTTTTGCTGTTACAGGATTATAATGTGGGACATACCCTACAAGCATTTCACACAATTCATGTCCTACAGCAATACTGAACACTCCTAAAGCAAACTGGGGCAGTCTGAAAAGGGTGTTTCCCTTAAAAACATCATAATGTTCAAATTAAAACGCAAGGCCAAAAGAGTTTGGAATATTTACCATCATGATTTATTGTATATTTTTTGTGTGCTTGCAGGAGCCAAGAAAATGGTTTCATAAGCAAGAGAAATGTATTTTCTTATGAAATTGCATCTTATGCATTTTTCTTTACACAAAATAAGACATGAACTTTGACTCCAGATCTTTGTAAGGCTGAACTACTCATAATAGCTCTCATATCTCTTCCAGTTTCTCATTTTAGTGAGCTTGTCAGAAGTTAATGTCAGAGAATTTCAAGTCTGAGACTTCTACCTGTTAGTAAACTACAGTCACATTTGCAAAAAGCAACTGCGTGAAAAGATGGACACAGAAAACATGATCACAGTAAGCCCCATTTCATTAGAGAATAAAGTTAAAAATTTGCAAAAAAATATACAGAATCCCAGGGAAAGCAGATAAAATCAAGCTGGGAGCTCACTGTGCCATGTGACAGCATGCTCTCTAATTATTTTCACTGTAGAAGAGACTGTACAATAAAAAGATCTGAAATCAGAGCAAAAATGTCCCACCCTCAAGCCAAGAAAAACAGTAAGGATGCTAGGGAAGGAATGAGAATAGATCTGAAAATTACTTGTAGGAGAACTTAGTTAACTTTTTCCTCCCTCAAGAGGGGGAAGAAGGTCAGTTTACAATATACCTTCTTCCTTCCTTCCATTTCTAACACTGACATTTCTATCAGCCATATTTTTTTTTCACTTCTCCTTATTGTTTCCTCTGTGCCCATGTAAACCTTACCTTCTTCCTCATTGTTTTCAGTTCCCCCTTTGTCATTTCTCCTGTACTTAATATCTCTACTCAGTCCTCTGTAATCTCCTCTTAATTCTCACTGCTCTTGATCAAAACCAGCCACTTTCTGTGGAACATGAAACTTCAAATAAGGCAGTCACAGGCCATATCTGGCCGATGTCCTTCTTGCATGATTTTGGCCATGCAGATGTGATGCAGGCAAAATTCAACGTTTGAAAATCCACACCATTTTAAATTTCTCTTTAAAAAATAAAATAAACCAAAGTCAAACACATTTGGACATTAATTAAACACAGGAAACAGAGTTTATACCAAAGCCTATGTCCAAAGACTAAATTAAAGCTTACTTTGGCAAATTGTTCATACTGGCCATTTGGGAGGGGTGTGGAAATTGTTCAGACAGAAGGAAGAATAGGAAGAACTTGCTTGTCTTGGCTACTTTTTCTCATTTTTCCATTCTTTCCTTCTTTCTTTCTTCTCCTGTGTCTAACACCCACAGATTTCCTAATGAGCTGGTATGTGACCCACCACACACCGTAGAGTGGGTGTAACTCAAATGCAAAAGAAACGTAAATTAACAAGTAACTTGCATGGATATTTACATTAAGTGCCACAAAAATGGAAGGTAGTGTCAAATAGTATTAATATTAAACAAAATATAACATTAATACTAAAAAGAAGCTGTGATAGGTGAAAATTTTCTTTTCAAAATAGTTATAGTAGTAAGGAATTATAAGACTTAACAAGTCTTCCCTGCTCAACAGATCTGCTCATCGAAGTAAAGTAGCTTGGCTTCTAGTTCTGAAATGAAACACAACACAACACACCTTAACATTAAAGGTAGTCTAAAATCTTATTAATACTGCTCTAATAATTCTCTTTTCAAGAAATTCTGAGTACATCCAGCAGTGTGTACAGCAAACTAGTTAAAACTGACTTGAAAAGATGCATCTTCAGATAGGGATGGAATGCTGACCTGGGACACTGGAAATAGTAAGTAGGCAATTAATAAGCATGTGAAGATTCCTTCTATACACACTTCCTTATAATAGCAGGCGTGTTACAGCAGTGAAACTCCACACAGATTGAATAACTTGGAGCAAAAGAAACCACACAGAGCTTGAAGAACTCAGAAACTCTTCATAGCCTCCAAATATAACAATAGCTGCAGCTGAAGCCTTTTCCCAGCAGCACCTCTGTGGAGCAAGTACCAGGCTGGTGCATTCCTTCGTGAGCTTCACACACTGCCAGCCAAGCACTGGCCTGGAATGTGGCACTTCACTGGTATGAAAAACACAAACCCATCTCCCTGCAGCCTACAAACAGAACCTGTGATCCTAGAGAGGAAGGCAGAACACAAGAGGTAGCTGGTGAAGACTCCTGGCCCCGTGGCTCCCCTCAAAGGGTCAGTGCTTAGAGGTAGGGCCTGGCTGCCCCAGTGAACACCCACCTATTCTGTTATTTCCTTCCCAGGTAAGAACAGACTTGAATAGAACTTGAAGAAACTTGATTCTTGGACTTGAACAAAGCACTCCTTTCTTACAAATTACAGCCTTGAGCAAAGCAGGCTGAGAGAAGAAGAGCTGGCTTTGGAAATGAACCTTAACATGAATGTTCGTTATCACAGCCTGTTTTCTTCCTTTAATTCTTTATTGTTAATTAATGACGGTGAGATTAACTACAGAAAACTGATGGAACAGTCATTCTGCCTCATCCAAAGTAAATATCCTTTAATCTAAAACTGTCACTGATCTTACTGATGACCTCCTCAAATGCATATCCCTGAGATTTTAATTTTCAGGAAACAAGGGGAAGAGTCAGGCAGAAGATCAGTTCACAACCCTGGGACAGCATACCAGTATTTTTACTGAAATGTTCATGATATGAAAGAAAATAGAAGACCCTAAATTCTAACAAACACCCTCAAATCACTGTTGCATCTGCCCACATACATAAAACTAATTATTATGTCTGGCAGTTTTACCTTATAAAATCATCATTTTTCAAAACATACATTTACCAAGGCAGGAAACTTTAAAAAATAAATAATAAAAAACATCCCTAGATGAAAGAAAACACAGAAAAACCTCAGCAAATCTTAGAAATTCTGATCCCACCATCTGTAATGTCCCTCTGCTTTCACTGAAGAAAATTTGTTTTGTTCACTCACAATCAGAAAAGTACAGGGGTCTGAAAGTTCATGTGTTTGACAAACATCAGTAATATTTTAAAGGGTTAAAATGTAGTTACAAATTGCAAGGTAAAAAAATGGTTTGAAAATCCTTTAGTGGCCTGAAGCACCTCTTGCTTCTGTGGTATTGTGTTCTTGGGGGTGAGAAAAAGCCTATGTCATGCCAGAAGAACCTGACTCCCATATATGCCTAAAATTTTGCAATAATAAGCCAACCATACAGCATGTAGCCTGTGTTTTCTCATTAAAGCCACTCATTATTACTGACAATAGTGTTTAAAGCTGCAACCATCTAATAGAACAGGAATGTACCTTTTCAGTAATGGAAAGCATTTCAAGAGGCAAAGAATTTGGGCACTATTAAAACTGTTAGTGTAACATACGTTGAATTCTAAAATTTATGAGTATAGTGATCATATATTGTAAGTATGTAATTACATGCATTGCAGAAGTCCTACTTCAGCAGAGATTCCTCAATGTATTTAAGGAAATGTGACAAACCATGGCCAGCACAGAGCTTTACTGCTGCAGCCCTTCTTTTCTGTGACAAGTGTATGACCTGCTCCAGGCTAGTAACAAAACCCTGTAATTTTTTGCCCAAGAACTATTTAAAAATAAGTTGCTGCTATGATAAAAGACCAACAGATAAGCCTATCAGCTGTAATCCCCACCATTATGCTATTGATGCAATGGTATTAAACAAGAACTGGCAGCCATTTAGCCCCAAAGCTGATCTAACAGTAAGGCACAAGCTACAAGTGATTGTGATCTTTAGTTTTAAATGTGGATGTACTGAAATGGCACCCATTGGTTTCAACCCTTACATGTCCACAAAAAATGAGTTCTGGTTGGGTGAAGGCTCTTAATACTGTTCTCTTCTGCACTCCCAGGGTGATGGGTGCTGCTGCCAAGCCTGCAGCAGCACTGGTGGAATGACAAATGTCATTTATCGCATCACACCAACACCAACTTTTTAAGATTGAACAGATTGCCAAAAGCAGGAGACATAGAGATATTATTTCTGTATTTAAAAATTCCAAACTAAATGTTTGAGTGGATAGGAGACTTAACTAACCAGCAAGATTTCAATCAATTTTGCAGGACCAAGGGTTATACAAGTTCTTTATTTAATTGTAATAATAGGCTCTCAGACTAATAGTACCAGCACTAAATTCACTTTTAAGTTACAAAGAAAATTAAAATCCACTTAATTTTTTCACTAACATAGCTGAAGTCATTCCAGACCCAAACATCAGCTATTTCAGGCCTTCCTGATGGCAAATTTCTCACAGAAAAAATGAAGAACAGTATTTTCCCCATGACTTTATTTCACGTTAAGTTAAATAATTTCTTTTACCAGTAAGAAACAAAGGCCCAGATGATCCATGTTCCATGGCTTTCCACTGACCATGTTGTTTACGTGCCTCCAAGTAGTGTTTGACCCTTGAAGCAACAACTTCTTCTAGCAGCTTGCAGACCTCCTGAAAGAGAAACCACTGGCCTGGTTTGATCTAAATTTACAGAAATGCCCACAGGCACACAGCAGAAATCAGTACAAAATTACCCCCTCTCACATTAAAAGGAAAAACATTGAGAGCAGAAGCACATCAATTAGGAAAGGAATAGGAACAAGGGGGGGAACAAACCATTTTTCTGCAGAACAAGAGAGGAAGTACATTATGAAATTCTTGCTTGGCAAATGAAATACATTATATTACAATGCTAACTTCTTTTATCAGAAATTAGTTTCATATGCATGCAAAGTAGGAAAATGTTAAAATGTAGGAT
This sequence comes from Monarcha castaneiventris obscurior, assembly GCA_026261815.1. NCBI lineage: Eukaryota > Metazoa > Chordata > Aves > Passeriformes > Monarchidae > Monarcha > Monarcha castaneiventris. Next base: position 6,277,125 of record JAMPIT010000862.1, read on the forward strand.
ACATGTTAAAAATGTATCATAGCATGAGTTATTTAAGCAAAATTTCAGTAAACATCCTCTCAGGATTTATCAACAACACTATTTCTCTGCAGGAATCCTTATAAACCCCAACAGATATTCTGCTTCAGTGTAATTTGGGGGGGCGGGGGGGGGAGTGTTGGGGGGTAGAAAGAGAGAAGATTCTGAACAAATTAGGTCACAGCAACTTAATTGCTCTAATTAATTTAGATTGTTCTGCTCCTAAACATAAATGTTCATATCTTTCATACTTTCTTCAACAAAGCACAATAAAACCACATACAACTCAGGAAGAACAAAGCCTTCAGCCAGAACTACCCAGAAAAAAAAATACTTGGAGTAAAAACAAAAAATTCATCTCTTGAATATCAGAATAAGTTTTAAGCTTAATACACACACACACACATATTTGAGACTTTTCCCTCAGTATTCTCATTTTCATTGTTCATAACTATGCGCTCACAGAAATGATACTTTGTGGCACACAAAAATATAATTTTACCTCTGTAATGTGTTTGGGTAATACATAAAATTATGTAAGTAGTTTCAAAGCTTGAAATCTTGGCTTGAAATTTCCTTTTGATAAATGTAGAAAGTACTCAGAACAACAAATTTTTAATGCATTGCTCTAAATGAAAGCAGGGCACATACATCAGTCAATCACAGCCAGTATTTTCTCTTTACAGTAAGAAATATATTTTCCTTTCTGCTTGTAGGGTACAATTATAAATTACTGTATTTGCTTATTCTTCTGTTTAACTCATTAAAGTGCTCCCATTACACATTCCTTCATGGGCCTGTGTTCAGGTTAGAATGAAAGGGTCTAGAAAGCAGCAGAAACATGGTGTGTCTTTGGTTCCTTCTGCAGCAATAAACGTTACCATGCACTCCTTTCATTTACATAGAACATATTTTATTTGTTAGGCTTATGGAAATATTATTTGAACGGCTCTGCACAAAGAGCCCTACAGACCTCAGAGTGCAAAGATAAAACTTTGACTTTGCTATTCCAGGGAAAAAGGGTTATGGAAGAAAGGGCAAGGAAACTGGAAGGGCAGAAGGAGGAGGAAAAACTGCAGCATCTCACAGCAATCCCAAGAATACGCTACATCCAACTGGTCACAGCAGTGTGTCACAGTGTTGGTGGTCATTCCAACACCCAGCTGTATTTCCTTGCACCAATCCCATGCTTTGGGCCCTGCTGAAGTTCCCATCCTGCCCTCCGTGGCATGTGCTCCAAGGAGGAGCTGGCAGCCAAAAGGCCACTGGGACAGCATCACCAAGGCCCATGAGCTCAAGCCAATGACTTTCATCCAGGGTAAGCAGGGGATCAGCAGGAATTGTGTTTGTTACAGAGACATCCACATTTCCCACAGACAGAGAGGGCTGCATCATCACTAGTATTTTCCAGAGTTTGGAAACAACAAAAATGTAACAAACCACTTGCGATGAACATGTAAAAGCTCTCATAAAAATATGTCAAAACAATCTTTCTTTAGGACCTTTCCTCCCCTCACTTACACAAAGAGTCTGCACAAGACTTTCAGGAAGTGAATTGCAAAGCTATTGGACTCACAACTTCTCAGTTGTTGAAAATATGCAACCTTTGTACTTCTCTCAAAACGTGCAGTCACAGAAATGCACTGAATGCTGTCCTGTCATGTCTCTTTATTAAATCAATCATGATCTAATTTCCTGAAATTCATCTCTTTTGTTTTGGCAGTCTTACAAAATACATTCTGAAAACGTTTAAAACTCAGATAACCAGGAGAGTAAAACTGGTTATAAATAGAAAAGGGAATGAGCATTCATTTAGTCATAAAAAAGAAATGTAAAATATTTTCTTATTTCTCTGCTTAATAAACCACAAATCAGATGAACCACAAACTGCTAAATATTCTGCTTTTGCTCCCTCAGGATATTAATTTATTGTTTCTTTTAATTTCACTTCAATGTATTACTCTGAGATGTCTGGGGACGCTGCGCAGTGACAAGTTAATGATGGCATTATTAGGGAAGCTATCTGCTGAAAATGACCGTAACGGAGACTTGCGGGAAAGTCCACAGGCATCCCAAACACGTCCTGCCTTCGTTTTCAATAGGGAACTTCTCAAGTTCCCACACAGAGGGGAAAGCTCCAGCCAGGAACTCATCACAAGATCGTGTGTGATTTCTCTATAGTCTGATGAAAGTTACAGGCAGAATTTTGCTGCTCCCTGATGCACTGATTTTCCCCAATTTCATCAGATACACTTAAAAATCATGGAAGTTTCTTTTCATAAGATGCAACAGTTCTACTGTGGTTTATCACGCATATTTATGTTTTCTTGCACCCGCTAAATGCAATATCATTTACACTTCTCAGAATGAAAAAAGAAAATTAATAGAAAGATATTTCACCAGCAAAATGATACCTGGCACAATCTGGTTTCTATCACAGGAGACAATTTACAAGTGCTCACAAGAAACATATTTTTTAAATTAAAAGCTAAGTCAGAAGAATCCACACTGCATGCATGCATATATGTGCACACACACAGAGTTTAAAAATTAAAAAGCAAATTTAAAGTGGTCATTAGTGACCCAAAAAGCACATATGGTTGACTTAGGGGTCCCACAGCAACCACTGATGCTTAGGTACAACCAACAATATTCTCATAACACTGAAAAATTCTGAACAGTTCAAGGCAATCCAACTTTTTCCCTGCAGCCACATGCTTTTGAAGTAGAATTGATATTTGTTGTACCTCTTTCTCATGATCTGAAAACCAGCTGGTGTCTTTACTGGAGCCTTGAGGCAAAATATGAACATCCACCAGGACAGCAAAGTTCCCACACTGGAAAGAAAAAAAAAAAAAGGAAGAAAAAACATGTTGAACTGTAGCTGCTAGGAAGCACATGTCGAGCAGACGGGGAGATAAACAATCAGGTAAGCACAAGCATCTGATTCTGAGTTACAGCAGACAGAACACTAAATTGTGGAAGTTTATGAAGTACGGAATTACAAATTTATCATTGTTTGTGGAAAAGAAACAAGAGCACCAGACCCATCTTGGATAGCTCACTGAAATGTAACAAGCAAAAGTATGTGGAATTTTATTGCACTATCTGAATGCCACTTTTAAATCTGAGTTCAAGCAAATTTTAATTAGCTTTAATTAGCTATTCCTTCACCAAACTCACATCATTCTATTTTCTGAAAATTTGGTACCACATTAATTATCTAGTTGGTGTTTAAAGTTTATTCGGTACTTAAAAATTCAGCATCTTAGAGGTCATTTCCTGTCTCCAAGCTACCTAATATAAAGAACAGCAAGTTTGAAGGACTTGTCAGTGGGTATTTGGTATATACCACATCTGCCATTTAGCCAATACCATACTTGGAATGTATTTATCTATTACCAAAGACTATACAGAGATAGTCGGGTGATACAGGCTACATCCCAAGACACATCAGCTATTTCTGAAATTCCTTGATAGGTTTTGATTGAGGACAGTGTGACATACAAGGCTTATTTTCTTTCATTGGTACATCAATCATTATAATGAACTAACACAAGGAAGAGTGAATGGCATGAACACATCCCAGTTCCACTGGGCACTTATTCACTCCTGCCTCCTGCCTATGCACACAGATATGGGGCATTACAAGCTAATGGGTTCCCTTTTTAACCCAGCACCAAATCTCGCTCAGACACCCTTTAACTGAACAACGTGCAAGGTAAAAGCCAATTTCATCATTCTGGCTTGGCTGCTTGTGGTGCACTTGTGATGCAATGAATTCTCTGTGAGAAGACTGGACATGTGCGGTCATGGCAATTGCACATCCGGAATGTCTGATGGAACAGAAACAACATCCTGATCCCAGACAAACCTCCCATGTGCACGGACCATCCAGCGTGAGATTGGGCTCCTTTCAAGGCATGTTGTAGTGCTCACTTCCTGTCCTCACTCACTCTCTCCATATTTGCTCTTCACTGCCAAACATCTGCAAAGCCCAATCTCAGAATTCCAACTGCTAACAGTTCTAGAAATAGTGGGATATATGGTTCTAGACTCTAGTTTTACATCACCTGCAGTCTAAGGGATACATCTGTATCTCAGGCTTATGGTATAGCACAAGTACAGTTGTTGAGAGTACCCTTACCTATGCCATTAGCACTAAGAGCAACAAGATTTAGCATCGATTTTATTAATCATAACAGCGTATTTGGTAAATTAAAAACCTCTTGGTTTATAAAACACTTGGATCTGTAAATCAACTGCAAAGAGAAGTTTCTAAATAATGATGCAAATAGAATTAAAATGTAATTAATGGCCAATATTGCATTGTAGCTAGAATGCAAAAGTTTGGCAAATGAGACAGGCATTGTGAAATCATTTTGAGAAACTTCTAAGTTACTTATAGGTATCAGTCACAGAAAGAGCAGAATGCTTTGATCTATTGTATCAAAAGGCTTCTCTTTTCTCCAGAGAACCAAGAATTGCCAGATGGCTGCAACGGCAAACCTTTCCAAGCTTTAAATGGATGACAAAATATCTCACAAAAATCTCTGGTGAATCATTAGTCAGCTCCAGCAAACTTTAAATTGACTACTGAACTTCAAAGTTAGCAGACGCTGCAGATTATAAAGTGAAAGCCAGTAAATTATTCATGGTTCAGCACTAATAACAACAAACAAGTAGCTGATAGATCAAGAAAATTCAAATTATCAGATGCTCCATGTTAACTGGCATCATTTTCTATTGACTACAAAACTTTATATATAGATACAGATGCAAAGTATAGACTTGTTTTTCAAGGAGAGACAATGCTTGTAATTATTTTCTTCTGAATGGCACTATTTGTCTCAGTTGCCAATCTTGAAACAACTGGGAAAAAAGAAAATAAGAAACCACATTCAAAACTATATAATGGAACAGTTAGAATTGTCTTTAAAATTCTACAAACACACCTAACATTTGTAGTACTTCAAAGAAAAAACAAATACATAAAAATAGTGCATAAATCCTTGTAATAGACAAGGTTTCCTCATGGAAGACTTCTATCCCTCTGAGCTTTGGAGCACTCTTCTTGTGCACACCTGAAAATATTTCAGTAACCACAAGCCAACACTTTTGCCACACAATCAGAACAGCTTTGGGGCAGGACACAGGGATGCACAACTGGCACAGGCAAAGAGGAAGATGGGGAGTCAGAGAATACAAGCACAAACCTTCGTGAGCCTCACTACCTCCTATTTTTCTTAAGTCCTGGATGTGATATGAGCGACAGCTCCCATGCAGGCTCCATGCAAGCATTCTTGAGCTGCACAATACCTGATAGAGCTACACCTGTATTTATGCCTTATGTGCCTTCATATGGTACAGCTGTAGGGATGGTATTTATACTGAGCAGCTCAATACAACTTTGGCTGCTCCTGCAGCAAAGGACAAGTGCAGACTAAATGCCAATACAAATAAGTGCAGGGAACAGAGGCAAGTGGAAGAAAAATGAACACAGTTTATATTAGCAGCTCTGATGCTCTTATAGAAGTTTATATTTTTATTTTTACTCTAATGACATGCAATTCCATGAAAACACTAGCTTTTATTTTAGCAGAAATGAAGTGTTTCCAGTCAGTGTGGCTGCAAGATGCAACTCGTGACTCCTAAGTATCACAAATGAAAGGCAAACAAAAAGAACGGCAACTTTTAATTTCAAGCTTTCAACATCCGTCTCAAAATTTGCACTGAAAATTGTTTTTTGAGGTGTGATTGTCAAAACTGAAACTTGAATGCCTGATTTGATGGGAAACACATTTGACAAGAATCAATAGGAAAACATTTCACTCAAAAATTAAAGACAGAAGCAGATGCTCCAATTTGATATCCCCCATAATTCTAGATTTCAAAAACTCATTTTTACAAGCTGTTTTTAACATTCACATTCTTACTGTAACAGTCTAATGACATTCATTGTCTTACTAAACAAAGGGCTTTAAATGATCTCAGAATGTTGTTAGTGTATTGTTGTACAGTAATGTCATCTAATTCAGAACATATTTTCAGAAATCAAATTGTTTATACAAATACATCAAACACTTCATAGCCTCTGCAAATTGAAAATATAACCAGATATGTAACATAAATAGAACAAAACCCACCACAAAGTGGTCAGTCAAGCAAATTCATCTGCTCAGAACCTGCTGAAACTTTGAAATAAGCACATATTAGATGGTGAACTATTATTGCAAATCCCCCCAAAAGAATAAATAAAACCAAATAAATACTTTTTATTGCTATACTCATTTTTACAATCAGTGGGCTCCTACATGGGTACTCTTGTTTCCTTAAACTGCATCACTTGAACAGCATAAAACCAGTCCTTACAAACAGAAAGTCCTTGGAATGCTGGAGATGAGCATGGTGGGTTTGTATTCAGTTACACCACTCCAAATGTGCTGTATCATTAAGGCAGACAGCACTGGAGAACAACCCTCCCAAGACACATATTAGAGTTTCCCATTTCTGAGATTACGGATGTGGGCTGGAGGGTCAGAATTCATTGAAGCTGAGTTGGAACAGAAACATCTGATAGCTTTCAGAGTTTTTTGGGATGGGCGGGAAGGAGCCAAGCTGCAACCCTCACACACTCAAAACTCCAAAACTGCTCCATGATGAACATATAGGAACTGTTTATTTATTATTCCCTCTTCCCTGAGCACTGTGCTACTTTGTTAGTTACAGAGAGGATTTTATTCCAGTCTTAAATGATATCTATAGTTTAAAAAGAAAAAAAAATAGACTTCATCCCAATGACCACTCAAAAATGTCACTGGAAGCCCTTTGTGGCATTGTGACAAAATTGATAGGACATTATCATCAGTCTCCAGCTGGCAAAAGCACAGCCAAGAGATTTTGTGGGAAAAAATAAAATAAAACACACATAAAAAGCTTATGTGAAATATCTTGTTATAGAATAAACAGGAGAATTGAAATATTTTCCATCCTTTCTAAGTTCTTTCTGAAAATCAGTAAGTGTTCTGCATTGAATCAAGCACGTTCTAAAATCTGCAGCATTAAGTATACCTATGTATTGTCATTGGTCTATACACTATGCCAACTGCATTATGACAAAATTCACATTTTCCAGGCTTATTAGAAGTTTATTCTCCTCCTTTATCTTCCTGATCCCAAAGAAAATGACTTGTTTTCTTTTGTTTATACTTTTAGCACCAATGGTTTATAATATTTTGACTTTTTCTCTTAAATAGCAAGAGACAAAAATCACTTAAGCAAGTGAGCATACAGCACAAGAGATCGATCTGTCATTATACAACATTAATTTAACTTTCATTTACAAGCATGGTTAGGAACAAAATGATTGGAGGTAATGCACAGTTTCCCAAACCATAGAGGACACTGTTCCAGCACTTAAATGCCTCAACCTGTATAAACACAGGAGTCAGAATAAGTATTTATGCCACCACCACTGCTGACGGCTATCAGGGGACAAAGGAATTTTGGTGACAGCTAACACTGTACATTTCTCATTCTTTTAAGTAGATGAAGTTACAATTTGATATGTGTATGACTTTTCCACATATTTTTCTCCAGAATCTCCAGGGGTGTGGGTTTTTCTTTTAATTTTTTTTTTTTTTTTGGGGGGGTCCTTCGAGGGAAACAAAAAAAACCCAAACAAAACAAACAAACCAACCCCCCCCCCCAAAAAAAACCCCAAACAAACAAACATAAAACAAAACAAAAGGAAAAAAAAAAACAGAGGGAGGAGAGGGGGGGAAAAAAAATTGAATTTTTTTCCACAAGGCAGCAAAGTTGCACTGAAATAGTGCTTCCCTGGTCAATGCTCAGAGCACGGTGTATTTCCAACTCTCTGTTTCAGGGGTTTTTAGGAACCAGAAGGTCATCAGTGAATGGTTTTACTGTCATGAGATTAATCAGGAGCTCACCTAACAAGAGTGACTTGCGATTATGGAAAGATTTCTCAACAGCTGATTCAGAAACAGAACAGAACAAATGAGAGAAGCCTCCAGAAGAAGCCAAAAGCAGGATCCCTTTAGAAAATCATGACACAAGTCCACTCTTCAAAATGCTCAAGAAATACGATGCAAAAGTTACATTCCACTTTTGACCTTTTCTGGATAGGAGCTGCTTGGTTCTGGAAATTGTACAAAGCTTGTACTTTGTTATAAATTTATATATTAAAGTTGTAGAACATTTTCAATAAATAAATCCTTCTTATTGAAGAGGGATTATAGCCATCAGCTAACATCACCTAGATCTTACAAATTCCCTGCTTTTAAAGATCTATGGGGTCAGTGCAACAGTAAAAAGGGAGCGGCAGATCAAGGGCAATGCTATAACGGGGTCTAACTTGAAGATCTATCCTCAAAGATAGCTGTACTCAATTATACACAGATTCAGCAGGAACTGGACAATCTAAAATGCATTCAGGCTTTCCAAAAGCAGGGAGGAAATTACCCTTTTTATAATCTGCATACAAGTTATATCTAAGTAATCTTTCACAACTGGTTGGCTTGCTTTTTTTAGAAGTATAGTTTATGTATGAGAAATTCCTGAAGGGAGAAGTGCTTAATTTTCCAGTGTTTTAGTGGAAGAGAAGAAGCAGTTATCTGAAAATTCAATCAATAAGCTATAGGCACATTAGGATCACATTGAGAGGTTCCCATGTCAAGCAGAGGTGCACGCAGAGAACAAGCCTTGATAAATGTGGCCTGACAACACATGAAACTAGGATGCATCAAGGCAGCATTTTAGACTCTTAACAGATGCAGATGGACAGGATATTAAACTTAAGAAATGACAGGAAAAAGAAAACAAGAAATACTTGTAAATGATTCAACCCTTAGGGAAACATAAAAACACCTTAGGAGTTTCAGATCTGATGGAGCTGTGTAGGATACTGGAGACTTTCAAATTAAGGACTAACACACTGTAGTTAAAGCACATAATTGTGAGTGATCCACCCAAATCAACAGATTAAAATAAATTAATGAAGACAACTCCTTCAGAGAACCAAGTACCTGCTGAGGTAAGAGAGCTGCATGTTTTTAGCAATGTAAGAACGCTGCAGTGCAAACAGAGCCTTCAGTTCATCACCCACAGTCAGGCTAAGCAGTAATTACTTAATCTAAACATCTGAACTGGTCTCAGAGAACTGCTCTATCAGGTACAATGTTGAAAAAGAGGCCTAAATTGCATGAGAGAATTAAGCATAATTTAGGTTGTCAATCTGTGCTGGTCTGATCCCAATTCCGTAGGAGGTTTTGTAGCCCACATATTGAAACTAGTTGTGTAGCTGGAGCTCGAACAATTGCAAAAAGCAAGTTTTTCCTTAGGGCAAAATCTCCAAGTAACAGTGCAATCTCACCATTGTTTTGAAAGGATATACACCATGTCCCTGCCTGTGTCAGGACTGATCCAGAAAAACAGAAATAGCAGCACAGTATTTGTTCAAGATAATAAAAAGATAACTTGAGATTCCAGCAAGCTGCTTTCACCCTCTTGCTGTGAAATATTATTCTAAAAACTATGGTATTTTTTAAATCATTGCAAGCAAGCAATGATGAAATACCCATGTCTGCAACAACCTCCTTTTGTGCCACTTCAGGGTGGGGAAGGTGAGTAGCTGTATTAACTGGAGAAGTGAACATATTCACAATCTACCCAAATGCAATTAATTCTTTATTTTAGGGACACTTCCTAGGGCTTAGCCACACCAACAGAGTGCCACAGGATAACATATTATTGTGTATCACCTCATCATTGGTAAGTGGGTGCAGATAAAGATTATTACCTTACCGAGCTCTTACCCTGAGCTATCAATAATAATAATAAAAGTTTGGTACTATGAAAGTAATTCATAAGAAGAATTGCATTGTCATTCCTGTACTAAACTGGAATGGGGGACATTCTTTGAGGTTCCACAACATCAGTACTGGGATTTCATTTCCTCCCCAGGTAGAAAGACAAAGGAACTCATACACACCTTGTACAAAACACTCTGCATGGCTGAAATTACCTGGTTTGTAGTTATCAGATACTACAGCAGTAGGTATCAAAACAACTGTCATGATTACTAAAGCTTCCAGAACTCCTAAAGATTGCCAACTGTAACATAACAATATAATTTTTGAAGAAATTACAGCAAGTAATAAAAAGGTTTGAGGACCTTTATCAGACATTCAGCTTGTTAAATGATTTTCACAGGTTTTCCCATACATGCTTTACATGCTATATTTTAATATTAATCTGCCAGACTTTAAAGCATCAAAAAAAGATCACCAAGTATGCATTGGCAAGCTATGGATGGATTTGTTCAGCATGAAAAGAGCCACCATACAGGAGGGCTGAGGAAATCAGCAAAGTATCACCTAATTTTATGTGTTTCTGCATTTACCAGAAAATGAAGTGCAATAAAAATTAGGTGAAGACACCACCCTCAGTATCTTCTGATGTAAACTCTGCCACAGGAAATAAATCCAGCCATCAGATAGCATGAAAACACAATTTACAAGCTTCCTGTAAGGTGAAGCAGAGGCAAACCACAATGTTTGTTCCACAAGGTAACGTGCACACTGCTGGGGTGAAGGAGCAGCAGTTTTCTAGCACATGATGCACCCACAAATATATTTCTGAGTTATTTGTCCAACAGCTGCAGGGATGGGCTGACTTCCCTCTCACAAAAACAGAACGGGGAAGTGAGGGCAGGTCCCACACAGGAAATTGTTCCACGTGTCCAACTTTGCAATTATTTCAGATTCTTTTTTATTCTAAGAGATGAGGTCTCACCTGCTGTGAAATTCCCTTCCTTCCCTGCCTCTCCTGAAAACGTTACCTACCGCAGCACGCAGCTACTGAATGGGGAAGCAGGAGGCAACACAAAACCAAACCCAACATCTGCAGCCCATGTTTCAATATAAAATATTTGCAGATGCTTAATCTTTATGCCAAAATAATTTAACAGATTAAAGATATATCAATTGCACATGATCCAACTTTAGGACAAATACATAAAGCAAAAGTATTTTTATTTGCTAAAAAGGTATAGCAAGCCAAACTTCTTAATATTTCATTTATTAAATTTACTGAAATGGTTGAAATGCTGCATTTTCCAAGTACGTAAAAGAAGTACTTTTTAACTCTGTGTTTTAACCGAGTTGTCTAAAGCCAGCCAGGAAAGTTTCAGAACAGCAAGAAGGCTTTCAGAAACAGCGTAAGAAAAAAGTGACTCACTGCTGAAAAAGGCATATTACAAAAGTGACACCCTTTGGACAAAATCCTTCTATTAAGTGGGAGCATATTAAGTCAACACAGTGCAGAAGAAGAGGAAAGTTCAACAAAATATTCAATGCTTTTTCTACAAAGGTACAAGGGAAGAAACAGATGAGTCTTTCAAATGAACAAGTGATGCTCTAAATTCTACTGCTGAAAAAGCAGAATCAGATGATGGAGAATACATCATATTTCAAAATGGAAACAGATCAGCAAAAACCTCAAGGAATTACCAGCTGGCAAGCTAAGGAATATGATTTTTTTTTAATGTCCAAGGAAAAAATTCATTTCATCTGGCATTGAACAGAGTATGTAATAAATAGACTTTATGAATAAATAAAAAGAAAAATGGATAAAAAAGAATAGGAGCAACAAGCAATTTATAAAAATATGTAAAATATTAACATAGTTGAACACTGAGGAGTTGGTGAAAAGTACCTGGTGGAGTGTTTGTCACCAGAAAGGCTCCTGGGACTAAAACACAACTTGCTAAGGAAGCTCTTTCCCCATTTGTCTGTCCTTGCCCCAGAATGCCTCCATCTCACATCTCCCACAGGTTACCACCAACCAGAGCTGAACAGGTATAACTGTCCCCTACCTGAACCACTTTTGATTCAACATCTGTTTTAAAATGCATCCTAAAATCTCCTGAGTTTGACAGAAGTAAATAGGAAGTGACTATTCATATATCTCTCCTAACAAACTTAAGTGGTAACCTCTGGGAGGAGGACAGGGCAATGAAAAGCAGGTGGTGGATGAAAAGACCTTAACTCAAATCAGATGCAGCTGAAAAAATGCACCTGACTCTGCTCCAACCTCAGGCCTTCAGGAGGCCCCAGTAACCCATCCCTGACCTGTAAGGAAGGCAGGTGAGTACAGCGTTAGGTTGCACAGGTTAATCATTATTTATTTGCATGCCCCCAGCAGGCTCACCAAAAATTTCTAATTCATAAAAATGAATCCTTCTGCAAATATTATTTTTACCACAACTCAGTTTCTGAGGTTGGGAAGTGTTGACCATTTTTCTTCTAAAATTTTATAAAAATCAGTTAATTGACTCCAGTCTCTTCCAATAGGGGAATGGAAGATCCAAACAAAATGTGATTGTTTCTAACATGAAAACAAATATTTAAAGAAACAAATTCAGTACTTTACATAAGTAGAGCCTAATCTCTAACTGGCTTTGCCAGTTTTTATAATTCTTTTTCACACTAAGTGCACTGATAGGTATAATAATCACATGTGGTCAATCACATCATGAAAACCCAAGGAAAAACACTTGTGAAAAACACAACGTACAGACATTATGGGTAATGCACTGCTCATTTTCACCTGTTATGAAGAATAATGGAAACAACGTGCTCCCAAGATTTCAGAGAAGCTCTATTTTACAGATGGAGAAGGGTGGAATGGCAAGAAGCATTGATTTATTCTCAAAAAAAACATTTCTCTGTTTCACTAGGATCAAAAAAGCTGTTGTCTTAAAGAAAAAAAGGACATAATTTTAGTACAGTCAAAAAAGACTACCAGTACCTAGGATTTCAACTGCTATGTGGGAATGCCTTTTTAAAAATTTTAAGTTTTACGTTTCAAAGCCTTTGTATTATTTTTCTTCCAAGTTTCCTGTGGATTATGTTACTAATTGGGAATATGTGGGAAATATTTCCCACAATTATGTTTAGAAAAATTCCAGTGATAATTAGCACCAATCCTAATACATGTGGAAAACATTAAAATCACTGAAAATGATAAATAGTGTTGATTTTATGCAACAAAATGTAGACATTAAATATATAAAATGTTATACTGGGTTATATACTGACCCATATGCTCTGACAGCAACAAGAAGTCTACAGGAAAACATAAGCAAATAATGATACTTTCCTCAGCAGATGTATTAGACTTTTGCCAACATGAGACCCTGGGTTTTATATCTCATAGGCTACTTCTGTATTTGGAAGTCATCAGTGATAGTTTTCTCCCAGAATTTGTTAACTGGTTTATAAAACTGCTCGAATATTTGCATCCACAACATCCTGTGGCAAATCCAATCACATGTGCATTAGGAATCACATGTTCTAGTTCATTTCAAATCATCATGTCACTCAATACTTTGAGATTTTTTGCACAACTGCATTTTAACCTTTTGTAACTCAGCTCCCTTCTCAGGTCCTTTACAAATACAGCATCTGCTCCAGAGTCCCCTGTTCAACTCCAGTACTGCCTTCATCCACCTTCATCCTTCAGCCAGGGAATCAGTGCATGGACCTTCTTTTTCAGCTCACTTCAGGAGTCTTTGGTGAAGGACTTTGTCAATCCCTTCTGGACAATCTGAATGGGTTATGGCAACCAGATTTCCCTGTTCTTACACTCACTCACTCCTGTAAAGATGCCAGAAGGCTGTGATGCATGACTCCTGTTTACAATGGGTGTTTTGACTTTTTCCCAGTGTATTACACTAATCCTGATATCCATTCATTCTGCCCCACTGGAATTTGTGCTAATTCACCCAACACAGATGTCAGACATTGAACTGACAACTTTCTAGTCCCATCACACAAGGCACTCTCACATACATGGAGCTAGGACAGTTTAAGAGCAACATCTGCCAAAGTTCATTCTTCACACATATTCTAAAAGGTGGCTTTCTGTGTACTTATTCCAGTGCAGAATATAAATGAACTAGAACGAAATAAAATTAATGAAGTATATTAATACTTATTGTTTCTGTTGCAGCTGAGAACATTATGATTCCAAAGCTAATGCATGTGTTTCAAAAAGGTCAGCTCTTTAATATATTAGCAAATAGCAAAACTCTACAAATGCATCTTAGCACCCTGTTCTGTTGTGTGCAAATACAGAGAATCATGCTCAAGCTAATGGCTAATTCTGCTTCACTTGTCTTCCAGATTCCCCCTATAATGAACCACACTGCTGAAAAAAACCCACCTTCCGTAAAACAGTCCCTTAAAATTCTTTTTTTAATCATTTTCTATCCAAAAATACACATATTCGTATATTCACCAGATTCTTTTTCTCCCTGCTCCATCTGTAACCCTATCAAAAAAAAAACTATCATAGGTCTCCTAATTCTTTCATGACATTTTTCGTAAATTTAAATTAAAGACTTTCTCCACACCTGCCAAGGTCAAAATTCCTCCTTAATGCATCTTCTAAACAGGCAAGGGCTACAGTAAAACTGACAGCAGAAAGCAGCTCGATAAATTCAGCTATGCCATCTATTATCGGGCATCTAAGATGTCACCTGGCTGAATTAAATTCTGCTTAATTGCAATGTTTATGTCTACCCAGCAAGATGTTAAAATGGAAAATTAAAACTGAATTACTTAATATGTCTGCAGCACACCTAGTTTTCCATAACCTGTATCCACCTGCTTAGCTCTCCAAGGGTGGAAGAAATACAGTTTAAAGGGAACAAACTTCCCTGTTTGCTGTACTGAAACTTAATGCCCATAATCAATAAAAACAAGAGAACCATCATTGTCAACTGCTTCATCTCTCCTGAGGAGTAAGCAAATAATTTTCATCAGTTCCAATACCGTCTCTGAAAAATGAAATTTGGAGACTGATGCAGCATTTTGCATTAATAAAACCAGTGCTTTTTACTTTACATGAAGCAACAATCAGTTGCTAGATGTAAAAACTAGGCCCAGATTACAGTCCATGCCAACAAAAACAACTGTTCCTTAGCTTGCTAGTCCTTTTAATTTATTGCCACAGCATGGAGATATAACTCCTATTTGTAATCAACAAAAAAAAAAAAAATCATTGGTGCATCGGCCTAAGAGAAGACTTTTTTCCCCTGCTTGCTCAAGTTCTGGTCTATATCACTCTCAGTTCCCAAGCCTCTTTCCACCTCTCCTTATCTCAGTCTTCATTTTCCCACTGTCAAAGCCTGTTTTTCCAGGAAGGAAAGTTATGGTAAAGATGAGGAATATTGTTCAGCACCTCTTTGCCCTTTGGCACTGCTATCAAACACTGGGATTTTATCTGCCACATTAGCAGAGATCTTACAAAAAACACATTCCTTTTTGTATAATGTACATGGTGGTCACTCAAACAATAACCAGTAACAGATGTCTGAAGTGAGGAGAATGGACTATTTAAATAGAACTTTATAAATTCTGATGATCCTTTCCCAGATTTGAAACCTTGACACTTAATTTATAACTATCAGTATGGCCCTATCCTTCCCTTTGTGTGTTTATTTCTAGTTCCAACTCGGTAAGGATACTTTGCCCATCATGCTTGAAGTTTCTCTGTGACCTTGCAGATAATCTTACCCTCAACTTGCCTTCATTTAACAGTGTAAAGATAAAAATGAAAAAACCTCTGCAAAGAATCCAGCACCCAAATAAGGAATTCTGACAGAGCTATGAACTTACATGCTTATATAAAATTACTGGTTTCCTTCAGTACCCTGCAATGACCATCTGGGAAAGTTTTTCTTTCAAAGGAAACACAGAAGTATGAAAGAAATGTAACCTGCCAGAGTCCACTGAAGTTTTGATGTTACAAGATTTGTATTTAGGTCTTCTTTCCAAGGGTTTTTAAAAAGTGCTCTCACTCAATATGCATGGGAAATTAAGTAGTAACTGCTTTAAATATCCTTACGGTTCAGTATTACAAGAAAATGTTGGAATTTTAGAAGAAAATTCTGCATGAAGCTATAGCTGTAAACCTTATCTGCCAACAGCACTTTCACTCATATGGAAACAGCAGAAGTAAAGATCCATTTGGCATAATACAGAAGCAGATTTTAAGACCACAGTCTTTCTAATGCTGCATTATGTTTAATTACCTTGCTTTCATAGTCCCTTTTAAGATAATAAAGATTCCTGTATGTACTTCTGGATACAGATGCTTAAGAAAAAATCCTTTTCAAAAAAATGTTATTAATTATCCATCTCACAAAACCAAAGGATATCACCAATAGTAGAAGCAATGGAAAGGAATAGATTTTTTTAAAGACGTGGTCAGATTCTGCCATTGTAACACCTCTGTATAGATGCAGAACAAGTTTACAGACACACTTAGAGACTGTCAATTTGTTGTACTTGAGGACAAAACTTATCCTTCAGTATCTTTAAGCTTGTAGATCCAGTAGAAGTTTTACATTCCCGATTAAATTTTTCAAACAGTCAAATAAAATTAATAATCCCAGAAAATGTGCAACTCTAAACATTTAAAAACTTTGCAATCAGCTTCAACAGCAAAAATCCACATGCATTTTGCTGAAGACTTTCAGAGATGGAATTTCAAGATCATTTGTAGGAAATAGACTTCCCCTTTTTTTCTAGGCAATGCAGCAGTAGTATTTACCGGCAGGCAGCAGATAAACATCTGTGAAGCACTTCTCCAATTGACTGATCGTATTACGGGGCAGAAAGTTTCTTTCCTTCCTGGCACAATACTCACCTGTACCCCCTGCACTGGAAATCCATTGTGCTCAAGAGACCAGGCTGAGAGGAGGAAAGGCCTCTTTGTGGATACAGCAGTAACATTTCTGATGGAACCTAAGCAATGCCTACCAGAAGTCAGGAATTTTATATTAAAATACATGACAGCAGACGCTACAAATATAATGTGATTTCACTGGTTACAAAACCCAACCCTGTCATACAATTGTAAGTGTGAAAACCACAGGAACAAAACCAAAGGATGAACCCTCACATGCTGCAAAAATCACCTACCAAAGACAGAACTGTGCCAACTGAGGAACTTTAAAAATATCTGCAAAGCTAGACCAGCTATGGCTGAGATTTCACTTCCTATAAGTCTGCATCTTTTTTAAGAGCCACACAGTAAAGAGTAACCTGGATAAATTAAGTTAAAAAAACTACATTTTTTTTTTCCATGAATTTCAACAGGGGACAAAACAAACCCAAAAAACACACCTACTTTACAGATTGAGAGGGAATTACCCTTTGGAAAGCAACAGCTCATTTTTTAATTTAAAAAATTGATAGTATGCTAGCTGCACAACTGTCTTTGGTGAAAGGAATGAAGGAACAGAGATGACAGCACATGACAGATTACAGCTCCTGGATGTCAGGAACCACAGAGACAGGAACAAGTGAACACACCATCCATTTCATCTGATTCACATTAGTAAGAGCAAGACAAAAAAGAAAAAAAAAAAAAAAAAAAAGGAGTTGGTTTTAACATGTCCAAGAACACTATTAAGTTTCATTATACTCACCTAGGCCATGTATTTATATATTTATATTATTTTTTGCTTGAATTTAGTAACAAAGCTCCACTCAGGGCTTTTTAAAAAGATGGAAAGACAAGCATTTGTATATAGCAAAGGCAGCAAAACCACGTTATTCAACACTGACTAAGACCTACTGTGTTGCTAAGGGACACAGGTAAAGGAAGAGGAAATATTTCCTTACTTGCCTGATATGAAGAATGAACACGTGATCTACTGTAATGTAATTAACATCAAAGAGAACAATAGAGATCAGGGTGTGTAAACATTTTTATTCATTAATATTAATGATTATAACATGGTAGGAGGGCTAGATGTTCCAAATCTTGCTGGCTTTAAAGTTTTTCAATATGGCCTTCAACCTCCCTTCATTAGGTTTTCAGAGAAACACTGAAGAACAATCAGCCCACAAAAATACTTCAATTTTATCAAGTGTTTCTCAAAAACTTCAGGTAAATATAGAAGTGTTTAAAAGCCATCATGAGAAATACACCCTTTTTGTATGAAATATTTTATATAACTGTATACAAATGGACAGCGTGAGGCAGTGCTATAATAAAACACAATCACAATATCCTAGAGAAAGGTTTCCAAAAAGGCCAAGGACACCACACGTGCTCCTTGATGACTGTAAGTACATTTATGAAGTTAAACAGTCTCTGAATATGACCTTGGTGAGGGCAGGTGGAAAAGTGATTAAGGAAAATCTGCCATCTGGTGACATTGACTCCCACAGGGAAAAGGGCAGGATTGGAGGCCCCACAGACATCTCCCCCGACTGGATCAATACAATTAACCTGCAGTAAACCATCAGCCTTTTCTTTGGATTAGCACTGGGGAAGGATAAAACATTTTGCCACTCTGTGTCACCTCAGGGGCCTTAGGTTCTCCTTCTGGGGTGCAAAGGGGAACGTGAAACATAAAACAGACAATTGTGCCCGTCATCCCTCAAAATTTACACTTTCCAGCATCTAGATATTCCTGATCTCTTACCTGTTTTGAGCCACTGAAAATAGTTTTTCAACCAATTAATCTTGGCACGGGAGGTTTTTCATCAGTTTGAGTATCATTTACCACTCCTAATCCTCCTCTCATTACCAAGCTGTTATTAACTCCTGTTTTACTCCTGCTGCTCCATACCTGGTCTTGTTCCTATCCTGCTCTCCACCTTTCAGTTCAGTTCTCAGCTTGACACTGCCTGCACATCCCTGCTCCAGCATTGACATCCATCATTCATTTATTCCTCATTCCTGCTCCCCTGCTCTCCCACCATCAGTGTCTGTTCCTCACACAAACTACTGAATATCCCTATAGCCCATTCCTGTGCCAGCTACCCCCAGGCTCTTCCCCATAAAAAAGAATCTTCAAACGTTTTTTTGCTGTTTGCAGGGCTATTTTCTTTTTCTTCCTTTGTTTTTATTATTATTATTTTTATTTTGTTTAAATAAATCATCCAACCCTTTCTCTTTACTTTCAAACTGGACAGGCTCCATCTCCCCCTTTCTCATCTCCAGTGCAGCAGAGACCACCAAGATCACAGGAGATTCAGTCTCAGTAGAGGGTTTTCCTAAATGAAAAGTGAATCTAAAAACTGATTTTTACTATAATTTGGTGGGGAGATTTCCAAACCAAGGGCAAAGGGCTCATCACAACACTCCATTTAAAATTACTGCTGCTTCTTAAAGCCTGGAATTTGTTACCATGCAAAAGACTTGGATAGATAGCTGGTAGGTATGTTCAAAAGAAACACCTTTGCAGGGAAAAAAAAAAGAGTTAAAAGTTTTGTTCCAATTATTTTACTAAACAAATTATTTGCATGAAATTCATAATTTAAGTTAAATGCTTAAAATCTTGGGAAACAAGTATTGAGAATTTAGTTTTAACTAACTGATAGAGATCATTTGCTGCCTCACTTTGTAATTTATATTTATCATTTTTTCATCAAAGGAAATGAAACTGGGCCAGGCAGCAGAATGGGAATGATGAAATATCGATTGTCTTTGTTCATATGCTGTTTAGGAGAACAGTATTTTATGGTTTTACTGGGCAAAAGATGCATTCAAATTTTAACAAAACATCTGGTTTGAGTGGTCCTAAGAAATGGGAAAAGAATTTAAGCAGTAAAGAGCATTTAAGTCTTAAAAATAAAAAGATAGTGATCTACAAACTGAAAGCTTTCTTAATCTCCTGCAGTAATATTGACACATTTATTAAATACTTTATAATATCGACTTCAAAAATGCAAGTTTGCCTTTTAAGAGTTCCACATACAAACTCATTCTGTCAGCTGACTATCCCTAAAAATGAACTCCCCCCATAATTTCCCTTATCCATATTGCAGTATCTGCATTTTGAGATCTTTAGTCAGTCTTATGGATTGGTGTGCCATTATTTTTATCTCATAAATAAAATACTTACAGAAAAAACAAGCACTTCAGAATTGTACAAAATCACAAGCAAAACTCAAGCAAAGTATTTTAATCAAGTGTCCCTGAGATCACAGAATTAATTAATGGCAACCTTCTCAGGAGCAGTGACAAGTTTAACTGATTTTACAGCCTACTTCTAATTAAACAAAAAAATCCTTACCAAAGTTCTGCACATTTGTCTGATAAGTTTGGGGGATTGTTCTTTTTGTTACTTGCAAAACCTCAAAAATACATTGAAACTAAATTCATAAATATGCTAATAAATTATCTTTGAGAACAGAGCTAAAAGACACTATATAAACCCAAATATTCATTATTTGAACAGATATGTTGCCCATTAAAATGATTTTATGCCATCTTACTCTTACTAGCTCCATACATATATATCCATATGAAGAACTTGTCTCAGAACTTGTAATCCTCAGTTCTTTGTGATGAAAATGATATAGCACTTAGATAATATTGCACATGACCACTGCACTTGCAGTTCCTGATGGTAAGAAGAATGCTGAAAACATGCATTAATTACACAAAAATAAGGAAAACAAAAATTCCTGGCTATGTTGAAGCTATGCCAGGTCTCACAATAACTGAGGCTGAAGGAGATGTGCATTCCTGTCCCTATAGCTAAATTCATGTAAAACAGTAGCTACAGAAGGTTATTTAGTGTATTCTACCTGTGCCTACCAATATCAAACAGGTATAAGTACAGTTTTTATGAAAATTATTGCTCCAATGGCCCTTTGAAGGTCCCAAAGCCAGCTGGGAAAAAAAAAAAAGTCCTTTGTTTTACTAAAACCACAGTGATGATGCAAAATAACTCTTTGATCTATTATATATTTGAAAGCACTAAGCTAAATGCAGACAGTAATTGCTGACAAATCCCAGTAGTAAACAAACCAGTCTCACATTTTACATATTATCAGGAGGCTACAGAATTAATGGTTACAGCCAAAGAAATGTTGACACAGTTGCAGATTGAGCCTTAACATGCTGATCATGTTAAAATACTGCACAAGAAATATTTTTCCACTTTGTAAAAAGCCAGACTGTTTACACGCGTAAGTGGCTGGAGATCTTGTTGTCTGTGTGTGGTCTTAACATTTCAGTATCATAACCATGAATATAAAGAGAAGCAGCATGAAATAACCTATTATACTTACAATCAATGCCAGACTGCACATATTAGAAGCCCTGAGACTTACGTTTCTGAAAATGAGCATTACAACACACATATACCTACAAAGTTTTTACTTCCTTTTCTAAAAGGAATTAATAAAAAAATTGAAACAAAGCTTTTCTAAAAGTAAAGAGGACTCATATTTCACAAAAATTAAGTTTTCTTTCCTTTACATTGCTTATAAAGGAAAAAAAATCAAGAAACTAAAAATAATAAACATCGTCATCGCTAAAAGCTGAGACATTTTGAAACTATGGTAATTTCACTTGTATTGTTTTATCACATAAAATGTATTAAATTACTCTAATTTTATACAAGTATAACATATATCACAGCTCTAGTTCATAGATATCTTAAACCTCTAGTCTGCTGATCCTTAGCTGATTTTTGCTACAAATTGCTGTTACTAATTTACTTAGGAATTACTGGAAAAATTTCCTGCAACAATTTTTTTTCTTTTTAATAAAGAGCAAAGCCTTACTGAGGAAAGAGAAGACTGTGAAATCATTGAGGAAAAGAAGATGCAAGCTCCCTGTACTACATGGAGACCAATTAACAGCTTTACCATTCACACACAGCTAAGGACTGCCAGCAGGTAGGTAAAGTGTATCAAACTGTCCCACCTTCCCACTCTATGCCTCACAATCAAACATGTAATTTTAAAAGGCAAGTATGCAGAATAAATAAAAATATTTACTTCAATCACTTAATGCAAGAACTCACAATATTTTTCACACTAATTGAGACTTCCTGCCACAGCCAGCAACAGAAAGCATAGGCCCTCATCCTTCCAGCATCTATCTGTGAACCTCACTACCTGTGGCTGAAATTCCTTAGATTTCAGTGGGAAAAAAGCTCATGAAGTGAAGGATTGAAAGTACAAGGTTGCATCAAGAATGCATCTCTCCAAAGGTTTGAGACAGATTTCTGGTCCTATTGTTCATTTGCATATGTGGGAAGGTGAAGGGGGAAGGAGAAATAACCTGTTAAGTTTTCCACATGTTTATACCCTATTGGTAATGTGTGCACAGGAAGCAAAGTTCTCCAAAACAGTTTCTTCTCTAGAATTACAGGATTAAAGTTAGAAGAGAAAAAATCAGGAACATAATGGATGAACAGAATTAACACTGTGGGATCATTCTAATTCCATTTGGGACACACATGCCCCGTGAGGTTGCGTTTCTGTTCCATAAGCATTTGAGAAAAATAAACATGTCACTGAAAGTCTTTAAAAGTACACTTCCCAAATTAGAGAAACGATCAAGGAACCAATGGAAAAGAAATATGTATGAAGGGTAATTCACTGCAAAAACAAACAGTAAATGACCCTTGAAAGGGGTCCTTCTGAGTTTCCTGGAGGAAGCAGCATGGCTCTGTAACCAGGCAGAACTGCAGTGCACTGTCTCCACTTTCCACTCCCGTCTCACAGGAGGGGGGCTCGTTGGCTGAAGCGTCCTAAGGAGGGAGATCCAAGCAGCATTACGGGATTTCCATGGCTCTGCTGGCCTGTCAGCCTGGCTATTGGAGCCTGGCTGCTGGAACCTGTATTTTTTGGTAAATAAAGCATTATGCTGCACATTTCTTCAGTGTGGAATTATTTGTAAACATTCAGCTTTTGCTCTAGTCCAGAAACATTAATGGGTTTGTTGAAGACAGCTGCAAACAACAAAAGAAGGCCTGAGGATTTCTTTTGTATGATGCTGGACTGCAAAACCTTCCTGTGGAAGTCACAGAGGGAAATTCCAGAATATACAAGCATTCAGTGGCAGATTGCCTTTCTCTTCAGGTAGCAGAGTACTCATTCCAATTCCATCACCTGTTCAAGTGCAATCTGTTTATTAGGAAGTTAATGGCAAATTTTTGCATTTTTATGCTTATTATCTGCAATTTAAAAGTTAAACAGACTCCCCAGCTATTCAACAGCAGCTGTACCGGTGACAGCTTATGCCACAGTTGCTCCCATCCCATAGGACAGACCTTCCACAGCCTGTTCCACAACCCTGCCACTTGTCACTTCACTCCTTTCCCTAGTTTGGTCTGATTTTTAAGCCTCTATACAGTGCTGCTGTAAACATGAAATTAACAGCAAGGGAGATCTTTGCTGCTGTGATAATGGGCTCTCACAAAACAGAATTTTCATCATGTTTTCTCTTTGTGGAAAAGCCTGGAATCCTCACCCTGAATACACAGGAACCTCCATCACACAGCCCGCAGGAGTACTACAAAACCTTGCTATTTTTCACCACACTAGTAAGGTAATAGATAACATAGCATTTAAACTGAATTATATTTTAACAGATTTGGACTAATGTCTAGCTATTTTAACATTTAAACAAATAGCATATGGACATTTTGAGGAGACCCAAAGCATTACTGAAAACACAAGGGAACAAATCTAAACATCTTAAGGGTCACTGAACTGACTTGCAGATGGTCAAATGAGAGAAATGAGCAAGCCACTTGCTGATCAGGGCCTAACCACCGAATCTGTGTGGCAATCCAAAGAGAAAGATGGGATATTTCAAAACCAAGTACCAATATGATGACAGCCAGCAGCAGAAGAGATGACTTGAATTTGGCCATTACTACAGAGTAGATGCTCTTGGCAAACGAGCTTACCTTCCTAAGTACCATTATGTTGCCTATTCTGAAACTACCACTTGTGTCAATTTAAAGTCACCAGTATCTCTGTAGACAAAATTTTTCAAGTATTCTCTCCTAATTTAGTTTTAGACTTGTAGTCCACCGTGAAGATCAAACTTTCTGCTGGGTTTTAGGAGTCTGTGATCATCACTGGTATTCCTAACACTTTGTAACAACTCAAATACCCTGGCCTACTACAAATCTGGAAATTACATTTTGCCAGCTTAATTTGCTCGGCTTGGGGTGTGAATGCTGCCTCATAATGGTACATGAAAAACAGCTACCTCACCTTGTCACAGCCCTGGCTACCAACAAGAGAGCTTTAAGTGACTTTCTAGGTGTACAGTTTGAAATACTGTGAGATTCCTTGATGCTTGGAAAAGATAAAAAAGGCAGGTTCTAACAATATCCAAGTATCATTTCACTTCTGAACTTACAATGTTTTTTTCTTGTATTCTTCATCACTGGATTTTTCCTTCCTAAAATCTGTATCATAGTGCAAATAGGAATTTACATAACCAGATTAAATCCCAACAGCCACTACATGCTTAATAATGAAGGCCTCTCCAAAATAGCAGCAACAAATGAACCATCTCTAATAACCCTACAGAAAATGGCTTCAAATTAGCAAAGAGTTTTCTGAACTATGTAGAATATGCTGAGCATCTGTAATTAAATCTCTTTCCAGTTCATAATCAAAAAGTACCCCTAGTTGTATCCTCCAAATATTCTACAAATCAAAATTCCTGCCAATTATCAGGGTGAAGGGATAGAGACAAAGACACATTTTCCTTAACATTTTTTTGTCCTTTGAGGTCATCTCTAAATACCACCCTGTTTCCACCAAACAATAGAAGCAAAATTAAATATTCAATTCAATTTACTGAAACACGTATAAATTGACATAAAAACATTTAAAACTAATGACAAATTCTATCAGTTTTCTAAAGAAATCTGTAAACCGATGTTGCTCTTTTATTCCACCCATGGCAGCCAACGATGATTTAATCACTGCTCTCTGCTATTCAGCTATTTTTTGTTACGCTACAAACATTCAGTACTCACTGTTTGAGATGAGAATATGTTGTTGTTTAATTGCTTTTTTAAATTATGGGTTTCATTTTCAACTTTTGATGTGTCAGGCTTAATCCTATCATCCAAGTTGTTTGTAAATTCCCTGAGCCATGGATTGTGACTGTGTCAGTTTAACACCCAGGCAAATGAGAACCAGAGACTTGCAGACAATACCACAAAGGGAGTAAGTAACTCTTTGGAGGTTTGTTTTCCACTGCTGAAGATTACCTTATTATGGCAGGGCAGCACACTCTGGTACAGCTCAAATGGTTCCCCTTCCTATTTTTATGCTACGGGAATGTCAAAATAAAGAAGGGAAAGTTATATTCTGCATGACCCTACTAACTGTCACATCCTAGGATCTTGGCATTGAACAGATCCTCTTTAATGGCCCAAGAGCTAGCTCTTTCCCAACTCCTTAGTTCAGCAAATATTTTCTGTTCAGATCTATACGTTGCTCTTCTCTCAGCCTTTATCTGTATGATACAAAGCAGAATAAACCACAGCCATGTATATTTGGTCCATTATGAGTGCTATTAAATCACTGGGATATTCAATGAACAAAGACAATCCTCAGAGTTTACAACAGAATATTGGCTCAAGCTTGAAAGGCTGTATTTAACTACACCTTATATAAACTATTGTTTCACCAGCTCAGTGGTGTCAGATACGCCAGGCATCGTACTAATTCCTGGAAACTAAGTAGGGACTTGCAAAGAGGACCTTGCACATAGAACAGAGCTTAGTTTGGCTCACTTATTGCATAACTTTTTTGAGTAAAATGAGGATAGAATTATTGAAGTAACTTTACAAACCCCAGTCATCAACGATATGAAAATGCTGAGAAAATGTTCTGTGGCTATGACACATTTTCTTGGGTGGAAACCACTGTGTCATTCTTCCTTATCTCTGTTCTCACTCTCCCTCAAGACTAGCAACTGACTGTTCTCCAACCAGCTTTGAAGCAACATTTTTACAGTGATTCTCCATTCAAATCCTATCTATTAGTACATGGCAAGTTACACAGAAAAAGGAATAAAATCTCCGTTTTGCTGAAGCTTGGAGATTCAGGATTTCCTGCATGAGGATCTGTCTACAAAACACACCTATAGCAAAAACAGCAAAGAACCCTCAGTGAAGGTCAAAGACAAAAAAAGTACAAACCTAAGAAAGATGGTACTTGCCCTTAAGGCTTCATAAATGGACGCTACTTCCCTAGCAAAGTGTACAAAGCCAACAGGAAAACACTCAAATCACAGAAGTGAAGATTTTGGTTCAAAACATCTGCACATGACCTAGACCACAAACTATTTTTTCCCACTTTCCCAAGTGAAAAGCTTTCAGTTAGTTACAAACTGTTTGGTAGTAAGAAGGCAGAGTTGTCTCTTGTGCTGGCCTCATTCAAAGTACTGCATTCCTTGAAGCAGTGAAATAAACAATGGGTGAGCTTCACACGCGAAGGGCCAGGCTTGGCAAGACCCACCTTCACTCACCACACCTCTGTAGGACTAAATGAACATCCACAGCTGATCTGACCCCTATTCGATATAGAAAGGTGTTTATTCTTTCTTTCATTTTGCCAAGCAACATCACTCAAAGGCAGAAGTTGATAGATTCTGCAAAAAACAACACCAGACAACAGCAGAAGGGCCCCAGTACAGACACACTGTGCAGAAGTTGCCTTCTGCAGTAAGAGTTCTGTCAGTCAAGAGACCTCTTCACTCCATATTGGGGCTTGTATTTCAAAGGAGTTTTTAATGTTATTACTTAATGTCTTTATTAAATCTGCAACACTTTGCCTCTCCATTACAACATTGCTTGTGGTAATGAAAATGGTGGAGAGGTATTCAGAGAAAAAACAAAGACCACAACACAAACAAGCCATGACTTTTCCATATGTAATTTTTTGACAAAGTCTGTATGATTGATATTAAAACATCTAAGAAATCTCTCTTATTTCTACCATTTTTTTAAATATATGAAGTTAATTTTCAATTCTGATGAGACCATTCTTTTTCAAAATAGACAAGTTTCTTGGCACAAAATAAACACATGATGTTCATCATCTAAGTTTAAATAGAGTCCGTTGGAAAATAAATGGGAAAAAAACCCAAGCAGAAGTGAAGATGTAACTAAAAAATTGTAGGAGTTTTCATGTCAAATTTTAAAGCATGAATTACTTAGCATCTATTTTATATTAGTCATTATTGTAGCAAATTTCAATCATACACATTTAGAGTAATTTAATATCTTTCTTAAGCATTGTATGTCAGAAATACTTCCAGTCAAAAGAGGGAAACTAGATTAAGACAAAAATCACCAGTCGAACTCCTAATCATATTAGAGTGAATGAGCCCCACACTACCCTACATTCAAATACTGGTTGAGAACCTTTTTCTGTCTTAAAACATAAAATCATATACATCTAAGCCTAATGTAACAGGTCTTTTCATAGTTCTATTTCAATCCACCCATCCCTTCAAGTCCCTGGGGAATCACAAGTCAGCAATGCAGAGGATTTAATTTTACTCGTTTCATACTGGAATTAAAATCAATTTATGTTTTATTATTTGGCTGTATCACTTTTCCATATTTTTCCAACCTAACTTCCTTACACACTGACATAGACAAACACAATACATTAAAAACACAGATAAACTGGACTGAGGAAGGCCATTTATGGAATAAATTAGTGTCCTTACTTAAGCTACAGCATGCTACCAATATACTCCTACAGGCTCTGATCCAAAGCCCATTGACTCCAGTGAGGTTTGGGTCAGATCCACTGTAAAAAGAACTTAATTCAGTAGTGGTAAATGAAATCCAAAATGTATAATTTGATTAGAAATCACTCCAAGTAACACTGTGAAGAATGTTGGTGACTGCTTCACAGCTCATACAGATTTTAGTTCCTTAAACTATTATTAAAAGAAGTCTGGAATTCCAAGGTTTTGCCAACCACACTGTTGCAGCTTAATTGGGCAGCTGTCAACTGTTAGAAAATAACTGCAACATCATCTCTTTTAGAAGAACTAGTGTGGGAAGTGAAACACTTTCATGGGAGCTAAACTTTCTGGAGTCATGGTAATGAATCTGTTTTCATCAGGTGACCATGACTCATCATTTTATCAGCAATTTGAAGGGTTTTCACAATAGCTGAGCGTCATCAGTGCCCGTGCACAGCAGTGACTGCAGCACAATAATGAAACAGGGGGCCATGTGCTGTGGTACCATTATTTAAGGAAAAGTCTGCCTACTGACTCAAGAAAAATAATGCAAAGTCACGGTTGAATAAGTGCTGCAGGGAACACAAAATGTCCCCAAACTGGAACACAAAATGTCCAGAAACTAAGCTTTTATTTGAGAATTGAAACTAAGCAATAATTTTGCTATTAAAAATAGATGCCTTTTAAGGAAGTTGTGAACTACATGGATGAAACATCAGGAAAGAATAAAAATGTGTTGTCAGTCACTCTTCTCCCCGTTACTCCACAGGCCTGTCAGAACACACTCTTATACCAAATACTCAGATAGCTCCCACATACTAGAATCCATCTGCATTGTCCTAAGTAAGGAGAGGCCACATAAAAAATTACCAGAAAACATTATAATAAATTTTCATTATCATAACATCAAGAGCAAAAACTGCATCACTGCATCATGAAACTGTTTTTACCAGGTACTGCATAAAACATGGATGCCTTTACCTCCCAGCCTACTAACCTCCATCTGAACCCACTGGAAAGAATTGAAGAATTTCACCTACAGCGTAAGCTGAAGCCTCTCCCAGGACCTAAAGGCACTTGGTGACCCGACGCAGCATCACTGCTAAGCCCTCATGTTTTGCTGGACTCAGAGAGATTCAAGTCTGCTTCTGAGTTTCCCATCCTTTCCTCCTTCAGGGCTGGACTCCGGGGTCAAGCAGGCAGCACCACCAGGATCTCCATGAAGCAGAACAGTGGAGGTGTAAAATCTGGTAGTGCTGGTCAGAAATAAAGCACATGGCAAGTACCATGGAACCTACAATCTTTGAATTATTAGATTAAAAAAATACCATATTACTTAGTATGGCGGGTATTTAGAATCCCGTATCACTGCCACAGTAATATAATGCTCACAGTTAGCAAAAAAAACTACTTTTCAGGCACAAGTGGTACTTTAAAAACTAATCAGATTTGAATTACCAAAAGAAGTAATGAAAGTTGAACCATCCTTTTATTCTTTATTTGAAGTGATCCCTGTGAAAGCAGTGTTTCCACTATTGTTGTTTATCCCTCTGGCTTCCTATTCCTTTCTCCTTCTGCTAACACTTTAATCTCTCAACTCTTCATCCACTCATCATTTCCCGAGGCTTGAAAATTAATCCTCTGAGGTCAGTGAGGAAACTTCCACTGGCTCCAGGAGATTTAGAATTATATTGTACACTTAATTTTCCTCCTTCTTCTATCTCCCAACTTCCTCTTTTGTTTCTTCTGGAACTTATTTACTCATCACTTTAGCCATTCCATATCTGGTCCCATGAAATTGGGAATTAAATGGGGCATTAAGAAAGAGAACTAAATAGATGTCCCTCCAGCCATTATTATTGTTTGCACTTCCTACTTTAAATCACATTCCCTCCTGCCCCTTTGTCATCATCTTCTTTAAGACTTCTAAGCCCTTTTAGAGAAGTATTCTATTTTATCCATTTATACAGAAACAAACATGACAGCTGAGTGAAGTGGGATGGTACTTGATAATAACAATATCAACCACCTGTATTTCCAGCTGTTATGAGCAATACCACTTCAGGAAAGCTCCATCTCTGGAAAACCACTATTTGATGGTTAACATAACTATTTCTTAATTTTTAAAGACCCGAACAGCAAATATAAGAACACACAACACATGTAAAACTCAACAACCCCCTTAATCTGTTTGGAGAACACCAGTACTTTAGTTTTAGATTTACAATACTTAAGAAAATTCTTTTTAAATCATGGAAACCTCATGTCAGCATGTTTCAATTGAAACATTAGTGAGTACTCCAACCACAGGAATTTCACGTACAAATGTCTTCATTTTACAGTGAAGGGGAAAAGAACATCAGAAAATACTGTATTTATTAGTTAATGTAACTAAGTACTCTCTAAAAAACCCTACCTCTCAAACCAGAAATCAGAATGCCAACAAGCTCACAACTATGTACATAAAAAAGCAGCTGCAGACTCAGTCTTATAACTCTGAGCAGTCACAATATATAAAAATTTACTTTAAATACAAACAGCATTCCTTATCTTTGCTCTCCCCTTGAGAGCACTGCATTCATGTATCTGTGGACTTTATATAGAAGTAAACACATCTGTTATCCTTTATCACTCACTATATGGGATCAGATAAATAAAAAGTCAGGTAAGAAAACCTACTCAACTCCATAGTTTCTTTTTCCTCTCCAAACAATTCCCAAGAAGGAGGAAACACATCACTTTCTCACAAAAATATTATGGCTTAACCACAAATATTTACAGAAATATTGATCAGCTAAGTCAATGGACACAGTTCACAGAAATGTGAACTTTAATCTGTCAAGCCCACTGAGATGTCACCTAAGAATCATCCAGATGGGCACAACTGGTGGAGAAATCTTTGCTGATGTACTGTCACTGTATTACATTTCAACCGGTAGCTAAAAAAAGAAAACATCAGAAATATCAAAATAAACTTCAAAATAAATGCTCATC
This sequence comes from Monarcha castaneiventris obscurior, assembly GCA_026261815.1. Classification (NCBI taxonomy): domain Eukaryota; kingdom Metazoa; phylum Chordata; class Aves; order Passeriformes; family Monarchidae; genus Monarcha; species Monarcha castaneiventris. Next base: position 6,307,722 of record JAMPIT010000862.1, read on the forward strand.
TTGTTATTCCAGACCCAAGACAAACCACAGGTGTGTGAGCAGACCCTAAACTGACCCAGCCAGGGATGCCAGTCCATAATGGGACACTGTCTGACAGGAAGACGGCTTTCCATTTCCTTCTACCTACTGCTAGAGCCTATAACCAATGTTCTTGCTACACACATTTTCTTTCATGGAGCACTCCTAAGATTCCAAAGACAGATGTTAGAATGCCTTTGGTTGTAAGTCAGTATCTTGATGATTACATTAAGGTAAATCAATATAATGAACAAAGTACACAAACTGATCATATTAAAATCCCACTATCATTTTCCTATCCAATCATATCCAGTATTTCCATCTTTGTTCCCAATATAAAACAACAAGCTGTGCTCGCTATTTCAAATGAACTTGCTACTTAAAGCAAGCAAAAAATTAGTAGGAAGGATAAAAAAAGGTACATATATGTCCAGCATGCAATAATTTAAATTGGTAACAAGAAGCAACAATGCTGAAAAATCAATTGCAGAGTGAGCTGGATGACCAGAGGGAACACTGGAACTACAGTTATCTTAATCCAAGGCCTACAAATCTGAGACAGAACAGTGCTCAAAGTAGGAAACAAAGTAAAAAAAGCTTCTATTTGAGTGGAGCTATTGAAATGTAGTAACAAGTTACTCTTCCGTCTTTGGCAAATGAATGAATTGCAGAAAACAGTAAATGAAATTTTTCTACTGCAGCCATAAAAATTACTATATTTAGCTCTGCAGCTTGGCACGAATAAAGTCAATTTACACAATTCTGGAAGAGAAATTCTTTCTACTTTGTCCAAAGTTTTAAACAAGGCCCTAGTGATATTATTTTTGAAATCCATATAGAGTTCATGATTTTGCTTTAAGCCTCACCAATTAAAGTTAAGATTTATTTCTCAGAACAGCAGTAAAATATTTTAGCAACACACAGAGAAAGATTAATTAAATTCATATGCTGGGGGTATTTTACCATGCAATGCTTTATGAAGTATCAATATAAAATAAAATTGAAAATTGATGATCAAATTAACTTGCATAAAGTATTATCTACTGCAAATCACAACACTGTATCATCCAGCTGCTTGGTAGGTGAAGAAAGTGTGTTTAGGGCCTAACTGTAGTTTTTGTATTAAGGTTTAAAGCTATTCTACCGCATCAAGTAGTTTATTTCAATCCCTCTTAATTGCCCATAAAGCCAAGCTTAAGATCGCCTCTCAAAAACAGAGCAATTGCTCCCTCCACTGGAAGTAATCGACCATTACACCGGGGTGCAGAGACCCGCAGGTAAAACACGCATTGATAAGGGAAGTTAAACAAATTAGAGGGAGTTTCCACTTAATTACTTGACAGTCAGCTAAGATTCGATGGACTGATAACCTGCACTTTTTGCTCTTTTACCGAAAAGATTCACATACACAAGTTTGCAAAATCTAAAAACTTTAAAGTAGAGAATGTGTAAGATGAGGCGAGGCACCTGGAACATGGAATCATGGAATCACTGAGCGGTTTGGGTTAACATGAAGAGACCATCCTTCCTCCAGCTCCAACACCCTGTGAGGGACAGGGACACTTTCCAGTAGACCAGGTGGGACTGGATGGGGCTCCGAGCAGACCTGAACACTTCCAGGCATGAGGCATCCACAACTTCTCTCAGTTCACACAACCCTCAGTGTGTCACCACCCTCAGAGGGAAGAATTTCTTCCTAAAACCTAATCTGAACCTACTCTCTTTCAGTTTAGACCCATCCCCCTTTTCCTGTCACTACATACCCTTGTAAATAGTCCCTCTCCATCTTTCTTGTAGGCTCCTTTCAGGTACTGGAAGGCCACAATTCAGTCACCCTGAAGCCTTTTCTTCTCCAGGCTGAAAAACCCCAATTCTCTCAGCCTTTCCTCAAGGAAAGCTGCTCCATCTCTCTATAATCTTCATGTCCCTCCTGTGAACTTGTTTTAACATGTCTGTCCTGAACATTTGCAGACTCAGTAAAATGCCCCCATCAGTTTTAAACACAAGGAATCTAAAATTAAGAATACAGCATTTTCTGTACTCCCTCTGCAGAGACAAGCAAGAATAGTTTTTAATGGAGACTCTTTTGCACAGGGATCTTCCTTGCAAAACTTATGTGAAAGCTAAACAGTCTTAGAAAACATTCACGTGAAATACAAATCCAGTGAATGTAAAGAAACAAAACTTTACCTGACCTAACAATTAAATGTTAAACAACTGTGCACAAAGTGAATTTCAATCAGATCAAAGTAAAGTAAAGTTTCAGCATTTGGTACATGCAAAACTTTCTCTCATTTCTCATATACTGTAAGAAAGAAAAAGTTTGTATTTCATTGCCATTCTCAAAAGCTTTATCTGTGATACTGCTTACCAAACACATCCTCAATGAGAACCCAGCCCTTGTTCAGGCAGTCAAGGATGCTAAACTTGCTGACTGCAAGGAATACCAGTAACACATTTATACTGAATAATGAAGCTGTAATGATGCGGGTCAGAAACCAAGTGTCTTCAGGCTTTTTATGGAGTAAAGACATTCCAACTCACACCACTTGTTTTCTTGGGCACTTACATGAATATTGATGATACTGAGAATTCTCAGCTGAGAAAAGCAATGCCTTCAGCCTCAGCTCCTGTTGTTACCCACATCCGTGGTGCACAGACTCAGAGTATCAGCTAAATGTGCTCAAAATCAAAGATATTTCTCCTGTAAGTCCTCTATCCACTCAGCAGTGCTGAATAGCACAGACATGATACTGTTAACTGAAGGTTTACAATCCTGTTAAACAGTAAGAATTTAAAGCAAACATCCCACTAAATGACTAAATGACAGCAGTTTTCCTTGGAAAAGAACACATAGCACACAAAAATTAAGTGCTTGGTCTTCTCATTAAACAGGTTGGTTACCCACAAAACCAAGCTTTAACAGCTTCCACAGTCTGATCACTCAGGAAGGATTTTGTAGCTGCCCTCCAAAAAAATCCAAGCATACCCACAGAGGAAAAATCTCTTGCGTTAGGAAAATTCCTGGAAAAAAGATTTCCAAGAAAATAATATGTTGTGCTCATCACAAGTAGGTATATTTATTGATTAGCTGGTATAGTTACAGTAGAAGAATTATGAAGTGCTATGTTTATTACAGAATGTTTTGAAAAGTTTTGCTCTTCAGCACATAATCAAAAGTCTAGGACTGTTTGCAAAATGTACTTCAATGGCATTTTATTGGGCATGAAACAACTAATCCCTGAAAATGGAAAAACAGGCTTAAAAAGAGACAAATTTAATGCCAAGAGTGATAAATAGTTTAAGAACATTGCTACACCTTAAACCAGGAACCCTTAGACCTGGGAAGTACATAAATAATATTACAAGATTACCATAAGAAAAGAATCCACCCAAAATTTTACTTCAGGTAGCAAATAGTGTTTTACTGAGAATTCATGCAGTTTCTAGCTCTAACTGCACAACAAATCACTTTTAGTTACAGCATTTTAATCCTCAGCTGACCCCAGATGCACTCTGCCATGACACAATTCCAGCAGCAATTCCAAGTTCACTTCCAGAGGGAGCGAAAAGCTCATATAAAGTCCACTACCGTGACCAGAAGGCTGAAGGATGCACTTTTAGTATCAACAGACATTCGAAGCAGTATTACAGATTTTTTTTTTTAAAGCTGTGACATTCTACTTACCTTAATGACAAATTTGTTGGATGCCATGATAGGTCAGTGTGAACTGGTCCTATAAAAATACCAATTAAAAGTGATCAGCACTGGAGAAATATTCAGATTTCAACACCAATTGAGAAGGATTTTTACATCTGTGGCTCATTTTTTCATTACTGCTATTCTTCAAACCTACAGTCTGTTTTAAGAAAATCAAGGAAAAATCTTATTTAAAGGAGAATTACTTAGTTACCTAGGTTGGTTTCTTTTAGTGAACCTCATAACTGCCCAGGCACTTTGCATCCAACACAGGAAATACAAAGTTAGAACTCTTTTAAGTAAGAAACTATAGCTTTTGGCTCACCTGGTATCCATTTATACATACACACATTATGTACATTTAAAATTTTAGACTACTACACACATAAAGCAACATAACCTGAGTCCTATGGTGGTTGCACAAAAGTAAAGTGAACTTTGGACATCCTCCTCTCTGTTATCCCAAACAGGACCTCAATTTCTTAATTTGGGATCCTGAGCGAAGTACATTGAGCTGCACAGACCCTGACCCTGCCTCAGACCATTCCAAGTAGCTCAGGAAGTGTTAACTTGTGCTAGAAGTCAAACACTCCCTTGGGCTCCAAGAAAAAACCCTCAATTAATTGCTAAGATTTTTTTCCAAACTGACATTTACAGTCCCAGCCCTGAAGCTACTTGGGAAGCTCATCACCCTCCACATAAATAGGAGCCCAAAACTGACTTGTCAAAAAAGGAGAAAATCAGGTTAAACTCACAAAAGTCTTTCCAGCTAACTCCACAATGTTGGGATTCAGAAGAGACATGCAATGAGCCTTATGGTACCAATTAAAAGCTACAAAAAACAGCAATGCAACAACTGAGATACATTCTATTTTCACACAGGGTAGGAAGAGAGCCAACAGATAACAAAGAGACTTGGACTGGTCAGAAAACCAGGTAAAGCAGAGTCTCAGTAAAGTGGCAGGAGGTAGAGCACTCAAACAATACAGTTTAAGCTTCAAAATGAAGAAAGAAAATGAGCATCAGTAGCTGCTGTCTGCAATAAATGAACAGCAACAGAAACCACACTGAGAATAGAGCTGCCTTTTGTAATCTAAATTTTCCTAAAGGATTAGTCTCTTAAAGTGGAAAAATCTGGTCAATTTTGTAGGAGATGGTATAGGAAAATACTAAAAATTGAGGAATATCTACACATTTCTAATTGCATACTTCAATTTGTTGTTAAGTACTACGATAGAGCTATCAAAATTTCAGGACACAAGTCAGGTTGGGGATATGTGTCTCTGTCAGGCACTATACTTACTTGTTTCAAAATGCAGTTGTTATCATTATTTAACTTCAAAAAAGTGCAAAACAAGATAAACACCCACTTTACAACTATACAGCATAGCACAGATGATTTTAATCCTAAAATACTTAACAGTCCTGCACACAGAAGCTGGAATACCATCATGCCTTGTGCCATGCCACTGTCATTCTCCCTTGCACCAAACAGCCCTGGAAACTTCTCCATCTTATCAGATTAAATCCTGTCAACTTTACTGACAGCAATTTTGAGAAACACAATGCAAGCAACAATGCTCTGGACCACTTGAGACATCCTATTTCAGTTCACTCATGTAGCAAGTGCTACTCTATAGAAGTAAACGTAGTAGAGAAACTACATGAAGACTCTTAGTAGGAGATAAAACCCACAGGTTGTTGAAAGAGCAGCTGCTAGAACTAGTTCAGAAGAGATGCTGAGGAGAAATTGCAGCCACTAAATGATAACCAACAGAGCTGCTCGGTTCCTCAAAACATTGCTCTTGAGAAACAGTATTTGGACTGCTAATGTTTTCTCATTAATCCTTACAGCAGCAATAATATAAAAAAAAGAATTGCAACAAAACATGGCAGAGCATCACCTCTTCTCCAAATGCTCCTGTTCTCTTGAGAACAAACAAAGCAGGTGGATGAATCAGCTGAACTTATCCCAGCATAACTTATCTCTTTCTGGTAACAATTTCTCTTCCAGAATACTACTGTTGCAACATGTCTGCTACTACTCACGTGTGAACCACTGGCAGGCAAAAATACCCTCCAAATAGGATTTACAAAATAACAGAAGAAAAAATATAAAAAGGAGAAAGATGCACAAGAAAAGTTAGCTTTGGTTCAGTTTGCTCTTCCTGGGAGTAAGCTGACTTTGGGAGTCTGCCAACTACCCCATTCTTTGCACTGACCTCACAGATAAGACAAAGGAGATACAGCAGACAGACAAAATGTAAGCAAATCCTCAGAAAACAAAAGGGAAAATATTTTATGTGTGAACCATAAGGAAAATCACTTCAGTGACACAGGTGAAAAAATACTCAATACTAAGACATCAGAAGATGAGGTAAACCACTCATCAATTGTCCAAGAAAAAAAAAACCAACTAGCTCCAAAATACTCTGCCATTTCCTGTGTTAAAAAAAAAAAGCAACAAAAAATACCACCAAAACCACAGATCTACTACAACTGCTACTGTTTGACATCAGGATTCTGTTTCATTGAATGCTTTTTCTGTTGCAAACCTTTAAAGCAAACTCAGTATAAGGATATACGAAGATAAGCAAGTACAGCAGAGAAATGCCTCTCAAAGACTAAATATATATATATATATATATATATATATATATATATACACACACACACACATATAAATATAAAAGTCCTGATGTGGGATGTGTAGTATTTCAAGACCTAAAATGTTGATACAACCTGTACAAGAGGACACAATTTAGAACTAAACATATAGTTTGCCTGTAGGTAGAGTGAGATGCACTTGAAAAATAATGCGGCAAAATATCTTCCTTTCCTAAATTTGAGTCCAATGGAGTGGATACTCAGGAGAAGCCAGAAAACATGGTCACCCAGAGACCAAGCTCAAGTGTCCTCTACCAGCTGATGAACAGCATCTTACCTTAGCAAAGCAGCTTCCCGTGGTGAGGAAATTTAGAGCTCGGGAGGAACGAGGAACTGAAAACTCCTGCCACACACTTAGAGATACAGCAGCAAACTTCACACACTGCCCACTGCCGGGTGCCTTTGCCACACCTGGGGAGAGGGGGCACCTGAAAATGGCGGAAACAAACAAACAAATGCTAATTAAGGAACTCCGTAGGTTAACTATTTTTGTAGCTCGAAATGAGCTATCACAACATAAAAGAGGAGTTTTCTGAACTTTCCAGTCCAGCACTTGTCAGTTTCTGGGACAGGATCCTAAGCTTGGGATGAGCAGTGCAATGCTCAGCTACTCACATATGCAGTAAGGCACCTCTGGTTCTGAAAAGACACACCAGAATCTTCCCATTTTTGCCATTCAGGATTTTTATGCTCACTGTTGCCAATTACTCCACTTAACCCGTGAAAAGTACTCTTCCAGCCAATCAGCACCTTTTCTCCTCATTGTAATTCACACTCCTTCATTCATAAACTGCCCATTCACCTTTAAGGTTCAACAACTCGGTTTCAAAAACATGACCCACTTACCATAGAACTGCCTAGAACTAGAGGAACAAGAGGTTCTGAGGAACATGAGAGGGCTGTCACAGACAGGTACTATTATCTTTTTGCATTGATAAGTGCCTTTTTAAACTTTTGTGGAACAGTTGAATGCAATTAACAATGGAAAATTACTATGAATGAAAAAATTACTAAAAATCAAAAAAATTAGATTCCTTTCTGCATGGGGATCAGGCATTAAATACTTGTCTTTTGGCTACAGTTATAAACTCTGCAACTATAAATGAAAACAAACCCATTCATTAACACATGAATATAAAACGAAATATTTTTGACAACAACTGCAGGAGTAGAGAGAAGAGCGAACACATGAAAAGTATTACTGTATTCACAGGAGTATTTCTTGTACTTACAGGAGTGAATACAGGAGAAGTGAATACAGGAAAGCAGAACAGCTAAGGAAAAGCGGAGGTCAGGGAACAAAGTTATTTGAACTTGTTTTGGCCAGGGCACTTCTGCCCGCCCACAGGAAGCCTCAGACAGCTGGGTGCAGGTGTAAGGCGGAGTGACTGCAGCGGCAGGTAAGCAAGGGAGAAGAATCAGAGCTATTATATACGCATATACATATTTTTAAGCGCGGCCAGTGCCCGGCCGGGCCGGGCATGAGTGACGAATGGGACAGAGCGGCTGAGGCGGCGCCTGAGGGAGGCTTGGTGGGAGCCGACCGGCACCGCCGCCAGAGCACGGGTTCTCCCCGAGCATCCCCCCGGAGGTTTAACTGAGGAGAAAAGAGGGGCTGCGGCACAAGGCGGCCGTACCTCTCCCCTCGCCGCGCCCGCCTCCCGCCGCTCCTCTGCCCTACCCAAAATGGCCGCGCCTGTCGCCACCGCCCGCCCCGCGCTGCCCGCACGCAAAATGGCCGCCAGCGGCCGAGGCGGGTCCGGGCCGCGAGTGACGCGACGCTCGGCTAATGGCGGGCGGGGAGGGGCGGCACGTCCGGGGTCGTGCTTCTTTCACTTCTTCTTCTTCCTGCCGGGGCGCGTTTGAACGTGCGGTGGGCGGGTGAGTCCTCTCCGCCTCGGGAGGGCTCTTGGGCAGCGCTTTTCTCGGTCCCTCCTAGAGGGGGGAGAAGCCTCAGGTGCGCCCTGCCCGCGGTCTGTGCCCGAGGGAGCCGCTGCCCCCTCAGCCGTCCGCGCTTCAAGGTCGCTGGGACGCGGGGAAGGAGGAGGAGGAGGAGGGTTGTGAGGGCTCCAGAGCGTGATGGAGGGGTGGTTGCTAGAGCTTGTTACACTGTCGGGGTACGGAGTTGGGCGGGTGTAGGAGCCTTTCCTCTCCCAGTTGTAGCTTTGTAGCCGCTCAGACCAGTGAGGTATTTTGGTAGAAAACTTGAGTACACGTGCGTTTTCTTCTTAAAGTAGGTACTTCCTGATGAAATCCCATAGAAAGCAGTGCTTTCCCGTTTCTTATTATATTAGAATTAATTTCTGCTCTTCGTAATGGTGCTGCTTCTGAATACCATAAGGTGCTCAGGCAAAGCTGCACAAAGGTAAAGTGGTGTCAGAAGCCTCACACCTTGCTTTGCCTGCAGTTTGAAAGTTCTGTATTCCCTTAGGAGCTCAGCTAGTCATTGAATTTATTAATTAATGGGGGGGGGGGAAGGGGGAAGGTGTATTTTGAACCTGTTTTTGGGCTTTAAATATTTACCATCTGAGCAGTAGCGCTTGTAATTAGATAAAGCTTTGTTGCTTTGCTGTGTTTAAGATTTAGCATGCTAAAGCTTGAAGCAAATGCAGCAATTAACATTTCAAAATGTCTGGATTGAGGTTATTTTTATAATTTAATAAGTAAGGCTCTTTTGTTTAGTGTTTTAGTCATCTGCTCCACTGCAATTAAAGGTATTAGCATTCAGCTTCATCTGTTTAGTGTTATTATTATAGAGTAAGAAAAAAAGGATTTCTAGAATGTATTTAAAATAATAAATTATCTTTACCTAGGTAGATGCCAGTTTGCAATGGGTCTTAAAACCTTCTGGAAGGACTACAAAGTTCTGATTGTTATGGGAGCTGGCCTTGGGCTGGTGCACTGGGGCTGGTCATACATGAGGTCCAGTTCTATTTTCCAAGTGAAGACAGAGGATTTTGTTCCAGAACCTGGGATTGTGACATTCATGATGCAAAGTGATCGCAAAAATAAAGAAAAGTAGCATTAGTACTTTGTTTTTTAGGTAAGTTGCCTACATAGTTGTATCTGTGTCTGAGGGAGGAGATTAAATAATTGAGAATTTTCAAACAGATATGGCCTTGGTGTTCTAACTTTAGTCTTTCAGAGTTTTATTTTTCTTTGCAACTGAGTGAATTTTTTGTACCTACATGGCCCCAAAAAGTGCATCATAAAATCTCAGAAACTACTGCTAAATCCCACTTGATGGGATCAATTAAGTGAAGGTATTACATGTCTTAAAGATGTTTAAAAACAAACCCCAGTAACTTCAAGACAGCAATCAGACTCTTCTGATTGGATCTATAACAGTGTCCCTTCAGGCTCAAAACTGCCCAGAAATAATTGACTTTACATAGTAACATATTCTGTGTTAGCAGGGATGGTGATTACAATAGAGAATGAAACAAAATTAAGTACAAGTGTAAATACTGTAGAGTTTGCATAGACATAGAAATGTAAATAAACATTGATTTAAGTTTTACTGTTTTAAGAACTGAAAAACCTTCTTCGTGGGAATCTTGAAGTAAGAAACCTTTATTTGAGCCAGATTTCTTAAAGTTGTTTGGACATCAGAAGCTGTTTCTGCCTGGAAAGCACTGCTGACTAGTTGAGTTCTTTTGTTCTTGAGTAAAATCAGGTGAATATCACTGTAGTTTTGATACTTCAGTGCAATTCAGTGAAATTTGTGGTAGCCTGTTACTTGCAGACCTGCTGGTAACAGTATAGACCAGCAGTCAGAACTGAAGTTATTAACAAACAGGTATGATTGATGTGCTGTGTTTGTAATAAAACCATATTAGTAGATTTTCTCAGTTAGAAAGCGTTTTAGCCTATGTAGGCCAGTTGTGTGAGGTTAAACAAGGCCCAGTGCTGTGTCCTGCACTTGGGTCACACCCCTGTGCCAAGCTACAGAGAAGAGTGGCTGGAGAGATTCCTGGGAATGCTGGTGACAGCTGCTGAACGTGAGCCAGCTGTCCCCAGGCGGCCAAGGGAATCCTGACCTGGATCAGCAATGGTGTGGCCAGCAGGACCAGGGCAGTGATTGTCCCCTGTGCTCGGCACTGGTGAGGGGCATCTCCTTTCAAAGAGGACACTGAGGTGCTGAACGAGTCCAGAGAAGGGCAATGGTCCTGTGAGGAGTGGCTCAGGGAGCTGGGGATCTTCAGCCTGGAGAAAAGAAGGCTCAGGGCAACCCCATTACTCTCTACAACCACCTGGAAGGAGCCTGCAGGCTGGTGGGGGTTGGTCTCTTCTCCCAGGTAACAAGTGATAGGACAAGAGGAAATGGCCTCAGGTTGCACCAGGGGAAGGTTAGATTGGATATTAGGAAAACTGTCTTCACAGAAATGGGTGGCAAACACTGGCACAGGCTGCCCAGGGAGGTGGCTGAGTCACCATCCCTGGAGGTATTTAATGGATGCATAGATGTGGCACTTGGGGACATGGTTCAGTCGTGGCTTGGCAGTGCTGGGGTAACAGCAGGACTCGATCTTAAAAGTCTTTTCCAACCTCAGTGATTTTGTGATGCAGTGTTTGTCCTTCTGTGACTTTTTTTGGTGAAAACTAAAATAGGTCAAGCTATACAATATTTTCATAAGATTATTCTAATACCTTTCTGGTTTTTATTGTAGGTATAACTAACCTTGAAGGTTTTCATCTGTGACTGTTGCCAGAAAAGATGAAGAAAGCTACCTGGAGTAGAAAGAACTTTCTGCTTGTAGCAGGACTGTCACTTATAGGTGTTCATTTAGGAAGCATGCTTGTAAACTTTGTTGCAAAAAAGTCTGCTCAGTCTCATTCAGAAGCTAGAAGAGATCGTCATGAATGAAATAGCTTCCTGTTGTCACTATTTATCAGTTTTGCAACATGATTTAAGCCTCATTTTAAGAGAGCTGTGATGAGTAGTTTCAGGAATGTTATTGTACTGTATGTACTGTTTCACAATGAAAATAATAATTCTTACCTGCAAAGAATTAAAAGCACTACTTTTAAAATTTAAAATTGCTGTGAGTTATAGATCCAAGTAAAAAGGAATTGTTTTGTTGGCTAGAATTAAAATCTTGCCTTGAAAATGTCTCGCCTTGAAGCTAAAAAGCCTCCGTTATTTATTAGTGAACCTTTAACTAGAGATGCAGTGAGTCAGTCGCTGTCTCTGCTGAGTGGAATATTAAAATCTTCCTACGGTCCTGCTGGTCGACTCAAACAGCTCCACAATGGTGTGGGGGGCTGTGTTTGTACCACTTCCCAATCCTCAGCCCTCCTGGGGCACCTTTCCACCAGCCAGCCTGTGCTGCGTGTCCTGACAGCCTCTGTACAGAACCACGTGTCACGTTTCAGTGACTGTGGCTTATTCACTGCCATTCTTTGCTGTGGTTTCATTGAAAATTTCAGGAGCCTGAATGTTGCACCTTTTACTGTCATTAAAATAAGCAAGCATCTTCTGAGTTTGTGCATGGACCACCTGAAATCTGAGGCTTGTGGCTGCCGGGTGTCTGTGGATTTTAGCAGTGTTGAGACTCTTGTTTGTTTGGTACGTAGCATTTTAGCAAGCAAACCTGCTTGCATGCTTAATAAAACAGAAGTTGATCATCTCACCACTCTAGTTTTAAAGGCTTTTATATTTACTGTTCCATGTCATGTTGAGACTAATGCTGTTTTAGGGAAGTGTGTGATAGTACCTGTGAAAGGTAGAAGAGTTGTGGATTCTACAGTTCTTCCTGGACTGCTGATAGAAACGCCAGAATTTCAATTGGGAAAACCACTTGCTGTCAAAAGGACTGGTTCAAACATGATCAAGACTGCACTTTTCAGTGTGTCCATGTCAGGAGATGGCTTTAACCCTGAGGAAGGAACTATAGCAGTCCATCACGGAGTTTCTCTGGAAATGTCAGAGCTGAATCAGTTGCTTAATGTGGGGAAGCAGCTGGTTAAGGATGAGGTGGGCCTTGTAATGTGCCAGAAAGTGATGCATCCGTCCTTGAAGCAGTACCTGAAGGAGAACGGTGTCGTTGCTGTGGACAGGGCTGGGCTGTCTCTGATGGAGCCCCTGGGCCGCATGACAGGTAACGAGCCCGTTCTCTGCTCTAAACCATTGTCCTGAGCTTTTGTTGTGAGGTGAACGTTATCTGGGGTGGTGTCATTGCAGAGGAAGGAGTCTTTTATTTCCCTCTGTATCCTACCTCAGCAGCTGAGCAAGAGTTGTTCTTTCCTAGTCTGAAAACCATTTTTTTGAGGTGAGATTGGTCTTCTGCAGGCCCTGATGGTGGCATCCCACAGATGTTAATTACTGCTTGCTGCATGAGGGATATCCAGTTCCAGTAACTTTATTTTCAAGCTCTGATTCAAGGCAAATGAAACAATTACTTTATCTCAAACTACCACCAAGTCCTGCACTTCGAACATGTTAGTTTCTGTTTGTGATCTCCTGTGAAAGCACAGGTAGTGGACAATGTATATAATTTTAAAAGGCAAGAGGAATAAAGTTTATGGTTTATGAAATGCATCTGCTAGCTGTTCTGGCACCACATACTGTTTTCTGCCTTTTTTTAACTGACAGGTTCACAGCCTATAGCTTCCATACATTCATTGTCTCCTGGCTGTTACGGCAGCTTGAAAGATTTGTGCATTGAGAGTTTTGCTTCAAAGCATTTTCTGCATCTAATTCCGGAGGACACAGTTATCTGCAGCCTGATACTCTGTAACAGAAGTGAAACAGCATGGGATGAGTTGAAGGTAGGAAAATTCTCTTCAAATCTTTTCTTGGAAAGCCACGTTTTTAATGGAAAAATAAAATACTTTTATTTTATTTTTAATTATTTAATTTAATAATTTAATTTCTTTTTAATTATTTAATGGAAAAATATTAAATACATTGAGTTTAGAAACATAAATTTTTCAGTACACAAATGAAGTTTATTTGTTTCCAGGATTTCAGAATCCTTGAAGTGCTCACATTCATTTAATGCATCTGTTTTAATACAGGAAGTTCTTTAGGGACAGAGACATCTTTCACCTGTTCTTGAGGCCAGTGCTGGATAAATATTTTCATTCTCATTACTTGGTCTATGAGAACATAAAAATAAAAACTGCCTAGCAAAAAAGCCAGTAGCAACACAGACAATAGTCAAGCATTGTTTTGCATTGAATAGTTGGCCTGGAAATGTCATTGATACTGATTGACTTTTTATATATAGCCCTGTTTTGAAAAAAAAAAGGAATAAAATGCAGCTTTTTATTTCGCCTTTTCCATAGTGTGGACAAATAATGACAATTTCACATTAAGTGAACATGGTTTTGGAAATCACTCAGCAGCTTTATGTCCACATGTAATTCAAGTTTATGGAATCTGTACCAGAAACTACTGAAAATTTTATTCCAGTTGTTTTTTCAATGGGGAAAAATCCTATTAATCATGGTGCGTCTGACAAGAATTTCATATGATTTTCAGCGTGTCTGTGAAACTGCAGAACACGTGTTACAGTTAACAATGAAGGAACCTTTGGCATTATTAGGAGGGGGCTGTACAGAAACTCACCTGGCTTCATACATAAGACACAAGGTATGTAAGACAGCAGGGTTTTAAAGATGCTTAATATACTTGAGAAACAAGAGTTTATGTAGAATCACTGCAGCAGTTAAAACACTTGTCTTTTTCTAGATTAAGGTGGCATTTTTGCTAACTACTAATATAAAATAAAGGCGTCTATTTGAAGCACTCAGTTCTAATTATATCTTTTTAATACTGTATTTGTACTTGCTAATCTTTCTTTAGGTATCTGTTACAGTTGCATGCATATAGTACATGTTTTTAAGTGTTAAAAATATGTTGAGTTTTTATATTGAAAAATGATAATGCATCTGACTCCTATTGTGGAATAATCATGACTTAAACATTTTTTAGTTAGAACTGAACCATCTGTTTTGGGGGAAAATGCAGCAGTATGATACATAAAATTTAAAATAATTTCTGTAAAACAGTGTTCTAACTTTGCTTTCCTGGTTCTGGTTTCTTTTTTAGAGTTCTAGTGTGCCTGCCAGCACTTACAAAGACCTAGATTGTTCTCAGACACAATACCAATTGGTTGCTGATGGATTCTGCCGTTCCCTGGAGTCTGTAGCTCGCTCTCTGAGTCATGATGATGGAGAAATTCTTACAGACATGGTTTATGGACACTGTTGGTTTGTTCCATCAGGTTCTCCCTGTGTGTCAAAGTGGTCAGATTTAGTTTCAAAATGCGGCTGTGGGATGAATGGTAACACAGAGGACCTCAGCTGGAGGTTTCTGCAAGGCCAGTCTGGCTCTCCTGTTGTACAGGACTGCCCTAAAGAACCCTCAGTAAAGGTTACTGACCTCCTGACTCTAGATTGCTTTGCTGCCAAGTGCAGTGGCCTGCAAGTGGCTCTGGAGACAGCCAACCTGATTTTGGATCTTTCATACATAATTGAAGATCAAAATTAGCTCTGATCTTATGTGATTTGTGTTGTATAGCAAGACACTGAATTGAAAGCAGGGTAATGTGTAATGTGTTAAAACACTTGAATTGGTTAGAATGTGGACTACAGACAAATTTTAAATTCAACACTTGGCCACTGAGTACTCTTCTCATTGTTAATCTACTGTGCTCTCAAGCATTTTCAAATGCTCAACCTGCTCCCTCTGCATTAAGGAAAGTTTTGGATGTTTGTTAGCTCTGTGGCATCTTCAAAGGAATGGGAAAAATGGATTCACTTGCTGAGAAAACATGTTATGTATTAGAATTTATATAGTCTCAGCAAAAGCTTTACACGTTCAAAGAGACTTTTGTATGGCAGCAGGACTTTATCATTGAAACTTTTAATTTCGTAGGTAAAACAGGCTCGGCTTGGCAGATGCCTCGAGCCACTTGTTTTTAATTTTGTTCTGAATTTTTTGTCACCATACACTGCATGCGGTTTCTGTTTCTAAATGGCTGAAAGATTTTAATTCATATATGTAATTCTTTTAACAAGTTACAAGAACTTAACCTGGAGCTCTTACAGTAGCAGGTAGCTAATACAAGATTTGAAAAGAAATGACAGACTGCGTGGAAAAAACTTTTGTCAAATGGACCTTGACTGTCTTCTGTGTTACACAGGACAGTCTAGAATGAAGTTTCTATCATTTAAGTAAAGCTGCAAGAAAGAATGTCCCACTTGCCATTCAATTAACTCTTTGACTGTGCATGGCTTCTTTTAATGAAGTAAGGCTTTAAGCTGCTCAGGCTTGTTTTGATCTTTAAGTAAGACTGTAGACTGAATGATCAAAACTTTTTCTCATTCTCAGCCTGCATGCAAGATCAAAAAGGGTGTTAAAGTTTCTTACTTAAGCTCATTTTCTCTGCCACTTTTCTTCTCCCTCTTTGTTTTCAGTCACAAGGGACAAATTGTTCATGGTGTGTTTCCGGAAAACATCCAAGTCAGTTGTAGTCTAGTCTGCTTATTTTTTTCCTGGTGTCTTAAGTTTTTAATATATTTATTTAATATAAGCAGTAGAATTGTTATGTATAACTCAGTTTTGAAATATGTAATTAAAACCAGATCTTTCCAGACCTTTTGTACAAAGTCCTTTTAATTTTGAGAGCATAAGTAATCATTTTCTCACTGGGAAAAAAATGAAGAGTTATTTAAAGTTCTTTATCTTTTTATGACCTGAAATGATTGCTTCAGTGCTATAAGGCATCCTTTGGGGACTTGTGGAAGACTGTTACAAGGGTTGAGAATGGAAGCTGTTCAAAGCTGGTTATTAAAAAGGCTGCTTTTATATCTTGATCCTCCCATATGCCATGAACTATATGAAAACATCAGGAATAATGAAGCCAAATGATGGTGTGTATCTTAAGACACAGAAGAATCTTGGTAATACTTCATCTAATTGTGATTCTCCAGCTCAGAGTGCTGAATTATACTATTTTACTTCCTATAATAGCAGCTTGTTATGCAGTGTGAAAATGTTGAGTTTAGTGACTACAGCTGTGAAGTGAAAATTAAAACAATATTCAAGTAGAAGTAGTTGAGAGTGTTCTTTTGTCTTGGTATCTGAAGGTCGGATCACAGCTCTTGAATCAGAGCTGACAATGGTTTTTGTTCTCCCCCAAAGTCACAGATTAGAAAACTGAAAAAAATAAATTTAATTTTTGGTGAGTAGCTAAAAACTCGTTTATACCTGAACTAAAGACTGTTTCATATACAGATAATTTTAATAACAATAATTTTTTTTTTCTCCTACTGCGATTAAAAAGGATAAATAAGCAGCTTGCTCTGCTGTTTGTGGACAGTTCTTGTACTACAGTATGCTTGAACCTTTAGTGGTTAGTGTTGCCTCATTTTTGAGGCGTAGCATAGGAGGAGTACAACTTCAGATACTTTTTAAAATCCAAGTAAAAAGAGTTTTGTCTCATATAACAGCAACATAAAGTAACTTTTTTTAACTTTCATGTTTTCATATAGAAATTGGGTACAAAAATGGTTGGGTTTCCCCCTGTGTTTTAAAGTTGACAAAATGAAATATCCTCAGTTGTAATGCCTCTGAGAAGCCAATATGGTTTTATTACTGTTCATCTTGGTATTTGAAGTTTGTTCAGTGGGAAAAATCAGCATTACATAAATATTAAGAGACAAGTGTTTTCTGATCATGACCTCAGTCATGTCTGATTTCCAGAGATTGCTCAGAGACTCTTAATTTAAACTTTAATAATTCTGCTGATAATGCACAAGAAGTATGAACATTCATTTTCAGCCGTCTCAGCTGTGTTCATGCTCCAGGCCTAGAAGGAGAAATAAAGAAGTGCTGATATTATAATCACTCAGGTTAACATATTTAAGTAAGATGCCGGTGTAATATAGCTGCTCCTCAGTTCAGTATTTGGTATTTCAGTTCCTGTTCGATACTTAAAACTTCAAGGTGCAGACTTGAAAATGCTGATTAATTAAGGGATCTTTTTTTCTACTATTGTGACCTGTTTCAAGCAGATGCACCATTAAATACTATTATTTTAGCATTGGTTAAGAATGCATAATACCTCTTTTTCATTGGTTCTGCTTTTATCTGTGACTTTGTAGAGTCACTCTGAGCCATACCTGAAGTCTTTTTCTGTCTATTCTCCTATCTATAAAATGGGAACAAAGATTTGTGGGTGAAGAGTTCTAAAATCCAGATGTAAAGAGAAAAGCTACTTGCTGCACAGGAACAAAGAAAGATATTTTAAAATAACTCCAATCCTTGCTAAAATATTAGAGTAATTTCCTTAAGGGAACTTTGATAACGATTTCATGTAGACTCCTTAAATTATTTTGCAGGGTAAAACACCACATTTTTTTATATTGAACCTGGATGCATTTTCTTGTTCTCTGAAGTTCCAGCAGCAGTATATCACTGTTGCTACCAGTATTATGATTTATTGCTTTACATCTTCAGTACATACACACACAGAACTGTGACCTTAAAGCTCTGTGCAGGTATGGTTGGGATTCAAGATGAGCAATGTCAGACATGTCAACAATCCTCACTGTATCATGTCTTCAGAGTCTGTGCTCTGTGTTTCAGAGTAGATGTTCATATGATGCTAATCCTTGCAGGCAGGCTAGAAACAGATTTGTGAGTTTGGGAAACCTAACCTTACTGTATTGGTAGCATAACACTGGTTTGTTGGTTTATAATCTTGATTTTTTTTTTTATTTCTTTTCAAATGTTTGGGCTTTTTTAGGCTGACCAGCCATTACAGTGTTCATCTGTCCCACTAAGGAAAGAGTATTGATTGCTGTCAAACCTTGTAAGGAAAATAGTGCCCAGAATATCACAAGTGCAGTAGAGCATGTATGAAACAATTCACCTTATCTGAAACCTTAACTCTTGAATTTTACTTGTGCCCTAATGTTGCTGTGCTGGTTAGCAAAATGTGATATTTATCACATTTTCAGCAGTGCCATGTGAATTGAGTCATGTAAGTATTACACTCTTAAATCTCAGAAAAATCAGTATTTCTGAGTCAGTCAATGTCGTAGGAAGAACTTTAACTGGATCTGCATTTACTGCTCTTCTGAAGATGCAGAAACAGTTGGACTTTATTGCAAAGGGACTGCCTCCAGCATGCTTACAATCTGCCAGCCAGACTTTTTGAGAAGCCATATTACAATGGTTAGTTCTAGAATATTAGTAGCTTTTATCCATTATTGTAAATATGAGTTATTGCTATGTTTGCCAGCAGAGACAAGTTGCACAGCACTAATAAATAACTTTTTTGCCCAGGAACACTGTGATCTTAAATTCTCAGTTAAGAAATACCTTTACTTTTTGTCCGTATGCATTGCCTGGTTTATATTAGTCTTGCACATCATAAGCTCAAAAGCATATACAAATTTATTCTTTATGCTGGAAGCAGAAATGTAGTCACAATGTATGTAAGTGGAGCCACCATGTCATTATTCCAGGCACCAATAAAATTAATTGCAGAATACGTTCCAGGACTGGGCTGGGAACTTTGTAGTTTAACTCTGCTGACTTCCATTATTCTTGACCTAACCATTAAACACATTTTATTTTCATACCTTACTGCAAACATCTCTATAAACTTGAGCTTTTAAATCTGCTTGCACATGAAAAGCTTTTATTCAAGCTTTCATCATGTGCCTGGAAGGCCCCAGCTGTGTGTGTCTGCCTTCTGCAAACTGATTACTGGTGTCCTTGTTATCTTCTGTCCTGACAACATCAGCTCTCTTCAGGTACACATTAAATACACATTAAATACTAGCTGCTTATTATTTTAATACTATTATGTGCTGTCTGCTAAGCATTTGTGTGGCAGCACTGCGATGTCAACAGCTATTCCTTATGGTAACCTTTTTATAAACCAGTAAGTCTAGTCTCTTTAAGGCTTTATGATTTTGGTAGACTGTTATCCCTGGTAAAAAAAAATGTGAGGTTTGGGGAAAAATGAGTTCCCTAATCTATGGTGATGACTCGGAAGGATCCTGAGTCACCATTTGTGTGTGGGCTGTGCAGGCTCTGCTGATGGATGGTACACTCGGGCAATGGCTGAGCGTTTTTTTCAGGGAATTGTAGGGATGGTGGTACTTTCAGTTCTTGGAAGACTTTGTGACTTTAAGAGCCATAAGCAAAACTATTTCACCCCCATTTATTAATCTTTGAAACAATATTTTTCCTGCCATTTGCCTGCCCAGCCACTTGCTCACCCCTCACCTTGACAGAGGGAGAAAACAGGATGAAAACCCTCCTGGGTCAAGATAAACCTCTCCTGCCATGTTTACCACACTTTTCCCCTGAATTCCTCGCTGCCAAGCAGAATTTTGCCCTTTCATAGATGTGTTCAAGCAGAGCTGCCCCAGGCCTAGGGCTGAGGGCTGGGCTGTGCCTGGCGGTGCAGCTGCTGGAGCTGGGCGGGAGCCCCCTGCTCCCCACAGAGCTCCTGAAGTGCCTCACAGGGGGAGCCATTTTGTGAGCCCTCACGAAGGTTGCTGAAGGGTGTGGGAAAATCGCTGTGTTTAATGAAACCTGGAGCCGGGGAAGAGTAGGGAAGAGCACTAGAGTTGTCAGGAAAGCCTTGTCCTGGGAAAGGTGCTGAGAAAATGAGGTTTTCCTTGTTCAGTGAGTACTTCAGGAGGGATAAGCACCCCTGGAGATCAGCCAGCCAGCCAGAGAGCTGACCTCAGAAAATGGGCAGGGGCAAAGAAAAACCTGGCTACTCTTTGGCAAGGGTGATACAAAGCTGTGGTTGCTGATGCTTCTTATCCAGGCCTCCAGTGACAGGCTGCCCTGCTCCCCTCAGAGACAGACCCCAGGGAACTACCTGTGGAGAAACAAGGGTCAGTGGTGTGCTGAAGGACTGGGGAGCTTCCAGAACGTGGGCACTTTCTGAGATCTCTTCCCAGTATCTTTGGGAAGAGGAATGGCCCAGCAACACTTCATGAGGGAGTTCAGACAGGAAGACCACCTACCCACATCCATAAAAGCCTCTTAAGGAGCGGTCTGAGGATACGAACGTGGATGGGATAGAGACAGAGGATTGACCCATGGCCCCTCCATCATCATGTGTGCTGCAGTCCATGAGATGACTCCAAAAAGTGAGTTTTTCTACATTTACTTTGCACTAGCACTGTGCCTGCTAAGCAGGGAGTTGTGTGACATGGCTGTCTGTCTATGCCAGACTTTTTTCTGGTTTTTTTGCTTTTAATTTTTAAGCAAGCAAGGACATATTTCTTCTGTAACTAACAAAGGCAGGACAAATTCTTCACTTGGTTTTACATACCTTGATCCTGGTATGCTGTATTTCTTCTTTGGGATCACCAGCAGATGCAAGGAAAGGAAAATTAGATTTTTAGTTTTAACTTGAGCTTTTTTTGGGTATTTAAAATCATGATCCTTGAAAGCATGACCTGAAACTGCCTGTCCCTGTATCACTGAAGTGTCAGGTAGTTGTGATCAGCATTGCACTGACTTCCATGCTTTGTGTTTGACCCAGATATCTTTGCTGAATCAGGTTTTGAATCGTCCTGTCTTGATACTTTATTTGTAAACATGAACTTGTCCATAAATTATTCTTTTTTGTTCCATAAATTGTTTCGTCTGGCCAGTCAGATGTGTTAATGTTCTACAGATGGGAACATTTCTAATTAAAAGTTGTTTTCAGCTGAAACACGGTTATTTGGGTAGTAGCTAAGACAGCTGGAGATGCCCTTGCTGTTTCTTACCTTTGAAATTAACTAATTAGAAGAATATAATACAAAATGCTAAGAAAGTGGAATACTTGAACTCTGTATTGAATAATCCAGTCTCCTCTTTTTTTTATTGGTATAGTGTGAGCTTTTCCAGATAAAGAACTCATCTCCAAAGCAAAGCAGCAGAGAAATTAGTTTAGATTTCTAATAACAAAAATTGCTGTGCAAAATCTTCCTTTGGGTACTGAAATATTATAGCATCAAATAAAATTTTAAAAAACCTGTATGCACTTGATGTCTTTGTGAATGTAAAATCCCTTCAAGGAGTTCTTTATATGGATGTTCCCCAGAAGAGCAGAATTCTGAGGGGAGTGTGAGTGCACGTGTCCTGGTTTTAGGTGTTGAGAGGATCTGTTTAATCAAAATGGCTGCTAAATGAAAAATCTTCCTGAAGCTGCGTGCAAAACAGCAGATGTCACTCCAGTTTTTATGTTGGGGCCAGAGAAGAATTTGCTTCACTGCAAGAATAACTCATGCATGGCATTATTGCTTATGTTTAATATAGTGTGTTAAGGAATAGATTGAATACATCACAGAATTTTTGAGATTAACTGTGGATTGCTGGAGTAAATACCAGAGAAACACTGTTTCTGGAGTGTCTCCATTTGGACCTGTGGATGCTGGCTTGGGGTGGAACCAGTTTATGAAGAGCTGTGGGCAAGAAGTAACAACATATGCCTTATGCATGGTGTATGTTTAAGACAGTGGGGTTCTCTGTTAACTGAGAAAAATACACAATTGCATGGCTGAACTGGTCTAAGTGCTGTAAGATTGTATTATAATTAAGTTCATTTTAAGCAAACTACAGCAAAAGTCTGAAGGAGCAGTTTGCTTTGGTGTTCATATTTTGGTCATAACAATTGCTGAATTTATACTAAATTCATGTAGGAGCCCAGAATGAAAGTTTTAAGTTTCTTGAAGTAGTGCTAATTGAAGCAGGCACATCTGGTATGACTTTATATGTATTATGTGTTGCAAAATGTAGGCCAAAAATCTTATGGCAAAGTAGCAAAATGAGTTTCCTGAACACAAAAAGAAACATAAGCATCCACGAATGCCATAGTAGGTTCTGTGAGTACTCAGGGCAATCTTAAGAATGTGGTTTTGGTTGGGTTTGCACACTGGTAGGGGATCTAAAACCTGCCTTGCTATTGGCCATAAAGACACTAGAGAAGAAAGCAAGATTATTTCTATATTATAGGTTACTTCTAGCTGCTTAAAACTAATGACTTATGGGCATAAAGTCATCCAGAGCTACATCTGTCTGAATCTAGTGCTTGTAGAGAAACGAAGTTAAAGTTATTTTTACATTGGAGGAAGAAAAGAAAAAAAACTTTTTGTGATTTCAAAATGCATTTTAGGGGGAAAAGGAATATTTGTATCTCGGAAAAAAAGCAGAGGTGAATTTACATTTTGCTGAGAGACATTTTGCTTGAAGCTTTGCATAGTGAAAAGCGTTGCCGATAGTTATCTTAGTAACAGGTTAATATGAAATGTCTCTTGAATGTGCATACCAGTCTTACAAGGATGACTTGCAATACTGGGAAATAGGGATTTATTTGCCACGATTGCTTGGTCATACCTAGCAGTTGCTGCAAGGTGCAAGGCAGGTGATATTAAAGGACTCAAAATAAAATACTTATCTATATTTATAGCTTCAGATAGAGAATATTTTCCAGCCTAAGTGATGACTGGGCATCGTGACTGGCAAAGGCAGCAGTAATTGTAAAGCACGAAATCAATTCCATAGCTGTAACAAATGGTTTAAAGAACAGCCATGAAACACAGAGGAGAGTGGATTTGGAGTCACAGGCCAAGAGATTATTTCTCTACAGGGTGGAAAGAAAACACTCAATTTTGTCATAATTGTGTAGTAAGGCTCCCTGAATGGAGAATTAGATTGATGTTTTCAGGTAGTAAAAACACAGAATGGTTTGGCAAGGACACTATGGTCTTAACTGTGTGTGTAGTAGAAAGAATACCTGAACAAAAAAAATCAGTGTATTGCATATATAAGCTTGAACTTTATTGGGTAAAGATGGGCCAACTCTGTCCCATATGCTTGTCACTGGTGTTCAGTAATGTTTAATCAAGAATTCATTTGAATTCCTACCCAGACATGCTCTCTATACTTGTCACAGGAACAAAAGGCTGGCCCTACCCAGGGCTCTGGCTATCAGCAGAAGTCCAGCTGAACACAATGTTTGTCTCTGTTAGGGGCAAATCACTTAGATGAGAATTCGTGCCATAATGAAACATCCAGAAGCAGAAGCGCTGTGCTTCAGCCTCTTCCTGGCAGAATCCTCAGGGACACGTTGGTAATGAATAGAGTTGACGAAATTATCTCAACAGAAGGTTCTTGGTGTGATGAATTTGAAGGTCTGCGTGGTTCTGGTTATTGTCAGAGTGAGGCAGGCTGTGCTCTGCCTGTCGACCTGAGAACCTGGAGATTTTCTATTGGAAGTGCCTGTCTTCCAAAGAGCTCCAGCCAGATGGTGAGTGTGGGATCTGCTGCCTTCCCAGAGACCGCACAAACATTCACTGGTTTCTTTTGGCCTTGAACAATGTGCCAGGAGGTTGTTGTCATAGTGCTGAGTACTCAGCTCAGCTCAGAGGAGCTGGAGTTGATGAAATTCTGTCCTTTTCAAAGAATAATGTGCTTATTTTTATTGTGATTGTCTGCATTCAGCTTTTTTTGACACCTCTTCATTAAATGATGGGATTACAGCAACTTGTAAGGCAAGAAAACCTGAGAGTCTGATTTTATTTAATTTTTAAAAAATTGGAATATTCAAAATTTGGGCCAGATCCTAGGAATGTCTGTTTCTTTTTGGTTCCGGGATATGAAAAGGCGCCATTTCCCCACCACCATGTTGAAAATTTGGTCTGTTTCTTGACACTGTTTGAATACAGGAAGCACAAAATAAGATACAGACCAAGCAGGCCATTTTCTCTGCCCTCAAAAGATACGAGTGATGATGAGACACAAGGACACTCTCAGATGAGATACAATTATCGTCATTCTCTATAGTGGCCTTTGAAGTGCTGAGGGAAGAACAGCAAGGAATCTCCTGGACTGCTCTTTTAGCTTGTAGAAATCAGCAATTTAGGACTTCTGTGTCAGGCTGCATCTGGATTGTCAGTTTTAATAGGCACTCATAGGACAATTTATCAGTAATGCCTAAATGTGATTTTTTTATGTTTGTCTTTATTCGGAGCAACTAAAATCTGGCTCAGAAGAAAAGAAGGGGACAAAACAAACAAGTCCTGAACTGAGATTTCAGATCCATGAAGGAGCATATTTAGGGCTGAGCCTTTCTGTGTGAGTTTTAAGAGCATGGTGAAATACAGACGTGGCAGGATGAGATCCAAAAGTGTTTATATGGACTGTCTCTGAGGCCCTGGATCACACTTTAGTGAGAGAGTTTCAGGTTTTGTTTAGGTCAGAAGAATATGAGATCATGGAAGTCACTTTTATCTGCATCGGGGACAGAGCAGAGGGCTGAGCTGGAGAGCCAGAGAGATTTATTGCATGAAAGCAGAGAAAGAAAGATGAAAGATGTGCACGTCCTGTTCTTGAGTTCTCTCAGTGTCCCTGTTCTGCCCACCCAGGCTCAGTGCCATCTCTTCTAGAGCTCCCAGAATCACATGATAAGTCATAATACAAATTATTTAAGAATAAAAACGAGATTTACAGGTGAAATTACCCAGGGCACTTCATAGTGCAGGCACTCCAGACTGGGGTTATTCTGTAATAGCAAATATTTGAAGTGTTTTATGTTCCTGATGTCTAAATGGTCCCATTGCTCTCAGTAAACCAACGCAGTGAGTTGTTAGAAGCATGCAAAACACAGATTAAAAAATACAACTGCCAAGCGCAGCGTGGGCTGGACCAACCACCTGTGATGGAGCAGTGACCTCTGTGGCAGGAGCAGCCTTGAATCATTCATAATGGGAGTGTCAGTAGTAAGGGACCACAAGCTGAATTTAAAACATCTTTTCACCCACACTGGAGACATAACTTTGGACTTGTTTCCTGTCATGGTAATACAGTAAAATAAGCCCTATTTGTTTGGGTTTTTTTAATGGGCATAAAGGAAGTTAGGAAGTGAGTGTGGTTGATAGTGCATAAAATCCTTGCGCTGTGTGGCAGCATCCCACAGCCCATGGGAGCACCCTAACTTCCAACCTGAGCCTTATGAGAGGAAGACATACATGTTTATTTCTGGCTTTTCTTAAGAAAAAAGGAAACAAAAAATATTCTTCAGTCAGAACTGTCTGCATATAAAAGAAAAGGGGCACAGCGAGCCTCATTTAGATAATCCCCACAACAGAGCAAGTGTAGGGAGATGTGGCTTCCCGATGGGTTGGAAGAGGAAGCCTAATTTAGGATGCTGTAAGTCACACCTTAGGTGGGAAGAGGTGGTATTTGAACTGTTGTCTCAGGAGTCCTAAACTCATGTCTTGCCTACAGAGGGCCTGAAATTTTCTACTTTACATCCACGTCCTTATGAATTAAAGAGTAAGTGTTCGTTTGATCTGAGCATTTGGGATTTGGCAGCTTTATATCACAGTTCTCCTATACCTGTGTGTGAAGTTAATACTGAAGTCCAGGTTGAAACCTTTGAGATGCCCTTGATATCAAGGATGAGAGATTCCATTCTTCTAGACTTAGCTTCTTTTGCAAAGTGTTAGACTAGGGAAACCATTAGAGAGAAAATCTGTGCCTTTTGCTGCATTTATGCCTGGAGAAACTATGCAAATCAAAGAAAAGATTTGCTGTTCTGCTTTCTTTCCTTCTTATATTTGTATCCTTTAGCACTTTTGTCAGCTGCAGATGGGCAATAAGTGAAGGACAGAGAAAGTGGCAGGTGTTCAATCCTTCCAAACCCTATCTTGTTTTAGTAAAAAAATAAATAATTTGAAGAGTTTGGTTGCTATGATAAAGCCAAGTCATCAATTACTCTGGCTTGCTGAAATGCTGTCGTGGGACTGCAGGCAGGCTGCTCTGGTAAGGAACCTCAGTCCTTATTGTGTTGAGACCTCAGCCCCAATCCTTTGGTTTAATTTGCACAAAGTGCTTGTAAAATTTGGAATGTTGGTAAAGTTGGGTTGCAAATGTACGTTTTACGTTTCTCTTGGTACTGGACATACCTATTTCCAGAGCAGCTTAGGCCTTAGCAGTGTTCCTCCCTCAATCCCAATACACCAGTGAAACACTTCTGTATTGCTTATATTGGTAATATTAAATGTACAGAACACAGCTGTTAAACTTGAGTTCTCTAAATATTTCAGTTCCGGCTGGTGGGGGGGAATAATGAGACCAAAGAGTTCAGAACCCCCAGTGCTCTGCTCTGTCCCTGTGCTTTCATTGCTGAGCTCCAACAATTTAACCCACAGCCTTTTAGTGCACTAAAACAGTACTGAGCTATAAACTGGAGGTTTCAGTAGCTAATTTGTAGATGTTTCAGTCCACTGTGTAGTGGGTGTGGGTCAGCTGTTGCACAGATGTCTTTGAGCCATTGTCCATGCCAGCAGTCAGTCTGTCCTTCATCTTTCTAGTTATCCCCTTTGGAATAAACAATTGTGTTCTCAGTGGTTGGGGGGGGGGGATTGTTTGTTTTTTGGTTGGTTGGTTGGTTTTTTTTTTTGCTTTGATGGTTTGTTTTGGCCAAGGACTGTTTTTGGAAAAGAGGAGCCAGAGCAGTATGAAGTCAGTTTTAAGCAAACCATAATGACACTGTAATATTTTGCATTAATATTCAGCCTTTGGCTATCTGTGTGGTACACTGTGCTCCAAGGAAGATCTAGCCTGGGTAAACAAAGGAGGTAAAGCTGGACAGCTTTTCTTACTGAAAACTGTTTATTTGGCTCTATATTTATAACTGTTTTCTTTAATAAATACCTCTGTTTAGGAGGTACTGTTATGCCATATGTTTCAACAAATCTCATCTCAAGCAAGTCCTGATGGATGAAAAACATTTTGTTAAGTGTCTAGGGCTTTTTGCCTGAAAAGGGTGAAAGTAATATATGAAGTCATGCACAGTGTATCCAGATGTTCTTCCAAGATCTACTCAAAAATAAGGGCACTATTTCTTTCACCCAAAATTTTGTATCTAAAATGAGTATCTAACAAGCTTAACTTATTTTAAATGCAGTGTATAAAGCATCTTCCACAAAAAGCATCTCTTTTTGCTCCGTATCTGGCCATGACCATGTCTCAGGTCTTTCTTTTTAAAGATAAAATTTTAAAGTGGCTTTGCTTATGCAAGCAACTGTGTCCTGGACTGTGTCTGAAAGTGTTTTCATACAATTATTTTCTAATATATTTGCTCAGTTCACCTATTTATCTCTCCTAACCTTTGCAAGGGGTAGAGAGTGTGGGGAATTACTTGCTATTCCATGAAATTAGCAGGAGTGATCTCCAGCAGTAGTATCCAGGGATGTGCTTGTGTACTTGGAGAAACTGAAAAACTTTATTCTTTAATGCTTGCTGTTGATACTTATTTGTATTGCACAGTCAAGAGTGTCATTACATTCGGAAGACAGGTACATGCCCCATCCCTGGGACTGTTCAAGGACAGGTTGGATGGGGCTCTGAGCAACCTGGTTTAGTGGAAGATGTCTCTACCCATGGCAGGGGGGATGGAATCAGGTGATCTTTGAGGTCCCTTCCAGCCCAAACCATTCTGTGATTCTGTGAGCATTCAATGCTTCTGTCATATGCAGGATAATAATTCAGCCTTGGAGCAGTGCCATATAATATGCAGCCCCTCACTACTCCTGGCTCAAGCAAATCAGAAAGGAGAATCATGGAATGGTTTGGGTTGGAGGGGCCTTAAAGCTCATCTAGTTCCAAGCCCCCTGCTGTGGGCAGGCAGGGATGCCACCCACCAGATCAGGTTGCTCCGGGCCCCTTTCAACTGGTCTTGAATGTTTTCAGGGATGGGGCCTCCACAACTTTTCCTAGGCATCCTGTTCCAGTGTCTCACCATGCTCACAGTGAAGAATTTCCTCCTAACATCTAGTCTAAACCTATTCTCTGTCAGTTTGAAGCCATTCCCCCTTGTCCTATCACTCCATGTCCTTGTCAAAAGTCCCTCTCCAGCTCTCTTGTAGCTCCCCTACAGGTACTGAAATGCCACTAGAAGGTCTGCTTGGAGGCTTCTCCAGTCTGGACAACAACCACCTCATGTAACCCATCGTTTGTTCTGTTTTAATGAGCATGTTTCCATAATAAAAATGTCTGGGGTCGCTTCAATATAGGTACTTGTTACTGTGGTTCAACACTTTTGTATTTGCATGTTGATCACAAAGGCAGTAGCTGGTCACGGACTCTAAGTCCCATCAGAACTCATCTCATATCGAGTCTTTTTGACCTCCTGTATGTCACAGGTAAAGTGACTGTGACTTTACAGCTACCTGCCACAGCCAAAGAGTCACAATCTCCAAAAGGCTCCAACCATTATCTTTCTAAAAGAAAGCATTCAGGTATCTGCACTAGTCACAAACTGGTTCAAAGCAAAAATCACCACTCATCTCTGACAGTCATCCCGTGGTAGGCTTGTGGTTTGCTAACTGCTTCACACCCACTCACCGCTCCCTGCTGCTGTGACTCAGCTGCAGGAATGCTTCTGTGCCTGTCCTAGAGCTACACATGTCACTGTGCTGTTGTCAATGCACATCCAGGCAGGGCTCTTGGTTCTGATAGATTTTGGTTACTTGGTGTGAGCTCTGAGCAGGGCAAGCCAGGGAAGCTCTGCACAGGCTCCTGCTCATCCTGAGCCTTCTGTGAAAGGGAAGGTGTTGGCTGTTTTGTCCTTGCTGAGCTTCTTGTGCTCTAGCCTCTCTGCTGGCTGACAGGCTGTCCCTACTGATTTTTCTCTGTTCTCTTGTAGCTGGCAGAGCCAGAAACACATAGTTTCCTCTGGGAAAAATAAGCACTCTGACTCTCTGATTTCTTGCATGTTTTCTCTTTGTGCACTTCTCCTTCGCCAGTGGTGCCAAGGTTTTATCACTGTAGCTGATCCAGTGCTTGGGTGTCTTTGGTGTTTTCTGTATCAGTGCATTGTGTCCGTAGAATTTCACTGGAAAAACAAGAAAAATGTCTTTGTATTTCCCCTTGATGTCTTGTTCCACCAGCTTTTTAATTGAATATGGGAATCTTGAGGGCAGAATTGACAAAAGTCAGCTATTTAATCAGCTCTCAGAATTCAATGCTGTAGTCAATAATCTGCTTGCTAAAAGAAAAAATTCTGGGGAAAAAATATTTTTTTGTTACCGAAGTGTTCTTGTAATGAAAACATGGGAGTTTTGCACAAAGAAGAAAAGAAAAACAAAATACCGAAGTCCTTTTTGTTGCTGCTGTTTTAGTAGCACAGAGCAAATGAATGTTTAACATGAACGAAAACATAGATAAGATTAAATTAATCATTAACTAAACCAGCTTCACTGCAGGAGCTTGACTGGATCCATTTGAGACTACTGCTTTGTGATATCTGCCTCTTCAGAGTGCATTCTGGGTTAAAATACGGTGAAACACTACTTGATCACCCAAGGATATGAAGAAAATAGGATTATTGCAGGGGTTTTGAGGAAAAGATCTGGTACTCTGTAATTTGTGTGTTTAGACACTTTGAATGGGCTCATTAAATTACAGGTTGCTCAATATGAGAGAGAGCATTAAGTGGCTGCCTAAAATTACTATATAGAAGTTACAAGGATTTTAAAGAAATATATTCTATAGGTATATTTGAAGCTAATGGAAAGTGTTGGTATAATTCTGTTTAAAATTCAAGTAAGAAACTTGTGGAGAACAGAACTGTATGGAACTAGAAGGAATATCAGAAATTGCAGGATACAGAATTGGTTTCATTTCACCTTTCACAGGACTCCCTAATGTGCTTGGTCAGGGAGTTGATTAAAAGAGTTCTGGCCTTAGCCAGCTAAAACAAGGGTGGGTTTGTTTGCTGGAGACCAAAAATACCAAAGTAACCTCTGCCACAGTCTAAGCTATTGACTTTTATTGTGTTATTTTATCTTAAAATGTTAAACATTTTAATACAGATATTTTACAAACACAGGGGGAATTCTCTGTTCAGACTGCTGTGCACGAAGACACAAAATTCCTTCGCTTGCATCCACAGGAATACAGAAACTTATGGGCAGTCACAGAATAAATTACCAGGATTTCTGGCCCAGTGATTTTTTGGAGGAATGGCTGTTGAGCATTCTTCAGTCTTTATTGCTTACAACTGGTTACCTATGTTGCTTCTGCTTTCTATCCAGATTAATCCAACCTTTTGAAGTAAAAATTTCAAAACTACTCTTTGTCTGTGATCCTGTGAATTGAGACATATTTTTAAATCCTGTAGTTTCTTCTCTAAAATAACAAAGGTGTTTTGTCTGTATTTTGGGGCTTTGGTAGTTCCCATCTTGAATCCAAAGTCAGCACCCTCCTTTTTCTCCCTTCTTACACTGTTCTGACTTTGTGAAAGACATTCAGAAGTATAGAAAGCCTGAAAACATTCTTAGATCTCTCTGAAGATCTGATTCACTTCATCCCAGTAGTAGCTTGACTATTATTAGTCCAAGCCCTGTTGCACTGATCTTTGTTCCTTGATGTTTTTAGGGAATGGCTTCAAGTGATGTTCAGTCTCTCTGGATTCTCAGATGCCCGTTGTGCACGTACATTGTTGTTCCTAGGAAGGGCTCTGAACCATTGTGGTGGCAAATGCAGCAGAAAGGTCCTGGAAAAATCTGATGAAAATGGCAGTAGTGTGCAGGCAGCTTTTGTTTTATACACAGCAACATCTGAGGCAGTAAATGACCCTCTTTGGCTGTGACTGTAGAGTATGAACCACTAGAAGGCCTCTGAACATTAGACTGCTCTGTGAGTTGGGATAAAGGATGAACACTGAGCCTCTGAGATCTGTATCAGAAAATTGGGAAATCTGTGAGTTTGGGTGAGATGCTTCTCTATTCTTTATGAAAATTCCATTTTGAAATCAAATCACAATAAAAAATCATTGCTGTACTCTGAAGTAAATTTTTTAAAAGCCTGATTGCTTAAATGATAGAAACTAACAGTAAAGATCCAAATAAACTTCAAAGAAGTAACAAGTGAATTAATTTGGATTCTTTCTTCTCAGTTAGGAGGATTCCCTCCTTTTCAGTTGGACTGCTTTACTTTACCTGTGTTTTATCTTTTCCTGTCAGTCTTCACAACATCAGCCAAATTCGTTCTAGGAAGTCATTCACTGCAGTGGCCTTCCTAATTTTTGTTTTATTGTGTTTTTATATAATGCATGTATAAAAATGTACATAAACATTCTTAGGTTTTTTGCTTAGTGCCCTAGTCAAGAGAAGCAGTGATCAGGAAATGTTGATCTCTAGTACAAATCATCTCTACAGCAGAGAATCAAATGAGTACTCCTTTATTAATATGCTCCAAAACTGTGGTATTATTGACATACTTAGATCATAAACAAAGTCTTCCTTTACATGCGTGCTTGTGCAACTAATAGAATTATAGTAAGGATATTGCAAGAAATACACATGTATTCATGCCTGTTTCCTGATCTTGGGTGTCCTCTGGGTAGTTAGTGTGCATAAAGAGCCACAAGCAGTTGCACCTTCTGATAGCAGTTTTATTCTGTATCTTGTTAATTCCTGTAAATTCTTGTTAGTATCTTGTAAACCATGGTGTAGGTTTCCATTCTTTTTGTCCAGGAATTCTGGAGTATGGATCTGCTGCACTGTTAGATAATCAGATATAATGATTTAACTTGGGATACACAGAATTTAAGATTTCTGTTTTAAGCAGTAGAAATAGGCATACCTATACTTCCTGCAAAAAATTCAGTGAGCTTGGCATCTTCCTGCAGTTACAAACACTTGGAGTCCCAGTTTTCAGTTTAAAAATAAAAAAAAAACCCAAGTGTAGTGATTGCAATGCAGAAAAGCTTGAAAATATGAATCTGACAGTTTCCAAGCAAGCAAAACATTGTAACTATAAAACCAGTGTTTTGTTCTACCTTATTATGAAGTGGGGGCACTGGAGGGGGGCTAAAGGTTTGGCATGACTAACATTGCTTTTAAAGCTGTGGGGTAGATTCGTGTGTGTGCTGGGGGACTCAGGTGGGGAGTCATGATGAGTTTTGTCCTAACGAGGCATAAGCAGCACATCTTCTTTCCCCACTGATGTGTAGTGAGACACAGCACAGCCATGTCTATTTGTGCTGTAGCTGCTCTGGGGTTTTTAATTCTTCTTAGTTTTTCTACTTCACACATTCCAACCTTGCCATGTCCATCCCAGCTTGAGGAATTGGACAAACCACTTTCTTCCTCTCCATGGGCAGTGAGTCCAATTCTTCCTGGAAGTGTGAGCCATAGGAAGCCTGAGGAACAGGCTGTTCTCCTCCGCCGTAGTGTTACATAAATACCGGGCTCCTGAGACCTCTGCCATCTCTGCAGTGAGAGGACCAGCTGACTGACACGCAGCCAAAGCAGGAACTGGATTGTGTATGGGGGTGGCTGAAGACCCTGCTGTTCTGGAGGGGATGGCAAATG
Source organism: Monarcha castaneiventris obscurior (assembly GCA_026261815.1). Lineage (NCBI taxonomy): Eukaryota > Metazoa > Chordata > Aves > Passeriformes > Monarchidae > Monarcha > Monarcha castaneiventris. Next base: position 6,340,465 of record JAMPIT010000862.1, read on the forward strand.
CCGCTGTTACCCTGATGCTCTCAGACAAGAGCTCTTTTTTTCTTAGGGCCTCAGCAAATAACAGGCACGTAGTCTTTCACGTTTTCTTCTGGACATGAGGAGATTAAAAACAGAACGAGGAAGAAAAACAGCCAGATCTCAGTAGCTATCCACTGTCAATCCTTGCTGCTTTTCCACATCATCTCTGTGGCAAGGGAGAAAGCAAAACACAGGTACTCAAATCTGCACTGGGTTTTATGTCTCCTTTTTCTTTTGAGGGAGAAGTTGCTAGTTGTTGAAGGCAAAAATGGGTCATGTAGCTGCTGCATCTTAAAAATAAAATCTTTGGCAGACTTCCCTGCCTGCAATGTAGTGTGCTGAATTTCAATGAAAATCACCCAAATGTACAGAGCTCATAGGCAGCTCCGAATGCTGCAATAGAAAATGCTGCAGCACACATTTCCCAGCAACTTCCGTGCCATTTGATTTGCTTGTTCATAAATCTTTTCTCAATCAAAGAACTATTATTTTTTTGCAGACAAATATCTAGATTCTGAACTAAGCAGCATTCATAATACTCCATATTTCCTCTTCCATCTTCATACAGTGGATGTTGGTTTCTTTGAAAATATAAAATGCATTTTTCTGGAAGCAGTGAATTTGAAAGGCAAAAACCAAATCCAAAACCTAAGGTTTAGAAGTAGAAAAACTTTGTCACAATTTATTGATGCAGACAGCTGGGAAGTCTTTGTCTTGCTCAGACTGTTGAGCATTTTCCTTTGGATCTTTTTTTTTCTTTTTTTTGCAGTGCTTGTGTCAAAATTGTCAAAGATGTGTGATAGCAGTATAGGATTATTGGATTATTGCTGTTAACCAGGAGGCTTTTAAGCAGCTGCTGTGTTGATGCTGGCATTCTTTTCCTTGCTAGTTGGCCATTAGTTTATTACTGCCATGTTACTCTTCTAACGTAGTATGGTGCAAAGTAATGGCTATAAACTCACTGCAGAGCACGTGTGATCATGTCTAAACCATCAGCCGGGCTGGGATGAAATCTCCAGAGCTTCTCGTGGATATCTCTATTAACATGAAGCAGAATGGAACAAAGAAAGCATTTGTTTAAATTCTATGTTCTTCTGAACAGCCTCAGATATTTTGGCTGTTTTCCATCCACAAAACTGATCTTATCCAAAAGATTTGCTGTAGTAGTAAATTGTATAATCCCGAAGAATAGAATGTGTGCATATGGCTGGCAGTGGAGTCTCAGTCTGTGTACCTCTTCTAGTGACTGAATATTTCTGTACATTCCCCTAAAGCCCTGCCACTTGTGTCTGGCAAACACATAGCAAGTTATCTTACTTTTCCTGCCATGGGATAGTGCAGGAGCTTCACAGAAGATGAAGATGGAGATGGGTGTGGGTCTTCTTTCCTCTGACAGTCCATTAATGTATGTTCAGTTCTGTGTCTTAGCCTAAATCTAGGCAGTGGCAGACCAAAAGTACAAACTTTACAAGAACTGGCGGCTGTGCTTTGGCAGGATCATTTATGAGATTGCTCAGGAATGGAAGGCTAGGTAATGGTCGGAAACTGGGGAGGTCCCTATGACCGGTCCATCTACCAAAACTGGAAGTAGAAGGAAAGGGGTCTTCTCTGACTGCTCAAGTCACATGATTTTACCTGCCTGTACAGAGTGTCTGTCTGCCTTTTCCATTTTACCAAGTCACTACAGACAAATTATTCATTGTGTATTTTTACATCAATTAGCACTTGCTCGTGTGAAGTTTGCCTATGGAAAGAAATGTCTGATATCACTGGGCTCTGGGTCATGTTATCCAAAATTAGCATTTTCATGTGTAGTATCTAAAGGGGATGTCGACCACATTTCAATCTAAATTAATCTCATTTATATTTGTTTTGAAAACATTAGATGTCCTGTCTTTCCTTCTCCCCAGTGGTTAATTTTCCCATATTTATCCTTGCTGGCTTGTGACTGTCTCTGTGCTAGTTGTTTAATTGGCAGCTGGGTTCATTTAAGTTGATAGAAAACCAAACTCTGAAGGGAAGCATGTTATCAAAATGCAGAGGCTAATCCTATTAGGTGAAAGCATTTTTGTTTAAATGGAAAATGATTAGACTGTATCTTCAGTATCTCTTCAGGAGTGGCTCCTGGAGGCTTATATGGTATTTCATGAGTCATATAACTGTGAATGGAGAGGCAGAGGAGAAATGGTTTCTCCTAATTGTAAGTGGGGAACTCGGTCTTGCTTCCCATGCTGGAATCACTGTAGTGTTGTTTTCAAATGTCACTGCAAAAGCAGTAGGACAGTGTATGTTGGGAAATAAATGAAATCCGCCCCCCTTGTTTTTTTATCCTTCCCTAACTGAATCCACTCTGTTTTATTCCTGGCTGTGCCTGCAGCTGAAGTCATGTGGCCGTACATCTGCTTTACACTAACAGGCCCATTTTACATAATTCATTATGTGCAACCACAATGCCCGCTGCTAATCCAGGCTAATCCATCATTTTTCTGAAGAGCTGCATTAACAAGTGTTGCTTCAGCATTTCCAGCTCAGCCCCAGACAGCTCTGGGTCTGCTGGACACTGCCCGGAGCTCGCAGGAGGTCAGGCTGGGGAGTGCAGAGCCACCAGTGCCCATCCCTCCCTCCGTGGTGTGTGCAGCCCCCAAGGGCTGTAAGCCCTGGACATGCTCCTCATCCCTCTGTCAGGGCAGGCTCCAGCAGCTCAAGGAGATGAGGTGCCTGGGAGAGCTGGCACTGACAGCCAAGAGCTGATGTGCCAAGACAGGCAGAGCCCCTGGTCTGCATCAGTGACTTCCAAAACAAATCTTGACGAGCACGTCTCTGGGGGAGTGCAGGCCGTGGTGCCTACTGTGTCCTTGTGTCCCTGCACAGCCAAATCCAAGGCCTGCCCAGAGCTCCTGCTTGTTTCCCCAATTACAGTAGTTTCTGCAAATTGGAAACCTATAGTTTGGGGGCAGGGGAGTGAAAGGTGAGGAGATTTTTGTTTACTTTTTGGGTTTTTTTATACCTGTGCTGTCAGGAGATGCCTCCTGGCACCTGGACAAGGGAGCTCTCCTGAGTGGCAGTGGACACCTGAACACCTCTCCTGGAGCTGAGGGCTCAGCTGTACTCCCACAGTAACTGTTGAATTTCCAGCTGTGGCTTCAGAGACTCTTCTTTTGCTATTACAGACAGGTCTTAGCACCTCTTCCTTGAAAATTACAGACTTGAAGGTGTTTCATTTCCTAATTTTCCACTGAGTCCTTATTCCTCACTGAATTTTTCTTTTCTACCTGTCCCTACTTTCCTGCTATAGACTACATCCTGGCCCTGCCTGAGAAAAAAACAAAAAAAAAAGAAATTTATTACTTGTAACTTTTCTGTTTTGGCAAATACAAATGCTTAAGGCTGATTTTTGTTGTCTTGAGGCTGCTCTGATGGAGATGATGGTGCTGTGAGCATAGTGAGGCACTGGAACAGTCTGCCCAGTGAGGCTGTGGATGCCCTATTCCTGGAAGTGTTGAAGGCTGGATGGGGCTCTCAGCATCCTGGAAGGTTTCCCTGCCCATGGTACGGAAGTTGGGATGAGATGATTTTAAGGCCTCTTCCAACCCAAACCATTCAGTGATCTTATGTCCCCAGAGTCAAGAGAGCACAGGCCATGCCATGGATAAGGATGTGCAGAAGCAATCCCTGCCCTACACTGTCTGCTGTCAGGAGCAGCTCCCAGTCAATTTAGGGCATTTTTGAGTAGGATTTGGCCCAGAGCCATATGGATCTCCAGAAGGTATTCCCTGTCCAGGCACCAAAGTCCCTTGGAGCAAAACTAGATGGAATATCCCTAAATATTTTCTCAGTGTTGCTGTTAGTTATCCTTACATCCATATGGTTGTGATATGCTGCAGCATGTGGGGGTCAACATCAGAAACACATTGAGAGCCAGAGAGTCTGTGCTGTGTTCAAACATTGAATGCCACTTAAAATACACTGATTTTATTGGGGATGCTTGTGATGGGGAGGAATATTTTTTCCTCTTCTGAAGTATTTGTTCAAAGAGCAGCAACAACAAACAACCCAAGCCACAAGCTGTGGAAGCATGACTTCATCTTCTCGGCTTTCTCCACGCTGTGCTGGGCAGAGGAGCAGCAAAGGCATTTGCAGATGCACAAATACACTTTTGGGACTTCTCCCTGCGGGAAACCATTACTTCACAGAGGGATGATTTAAACAGCTGTAGTTTGTCTTGACAGCATATTTTCTTTACTCTGAGCTGCAAAACAACCTTTTTGCTAAAGTTACTCTCGGCTGTGCAAACCAGATTCTGCAGTATGTGCCTTTGCAGGTGTTGGCTGTTTCTCGAAAGAGGCAGAGACAACTAAAAATTGAGGGACACTGCGAAAAATAAAATACTTTTTCCTGCCCAAAATCCCAAAATTTGAAGTTAAAAGAAAATTTTAATTCACCTAAAACCAGAGATAAAATTTACAGGGGGAAAAATCCCACGACATATTTGATCCAGAAATGCTGGGGTTTTGTTACATAGAAGTTGCTGTCTAGGTCTTTTTGGCACATACTGGGTTTGGGACTATCTGGGACTCCTGGTTTTGGAAGGGTTTTGTTTGGTTGGTTGCTTGCTTTTATTCCTCATTCCCCATTCCATCACTGCCACTGCATTCCCACACTCTGTTTCCCCCCCTTCTCTCCCTGAGGATAAGCTTTTTTTTTATCCCACAGTACTTCCTATTACTTATGACTATACCAGCATGGCGTTAAATCCCCTGTCAGCCCTGAAATTCAGCTCAGACAAAAGAACAAGAACCAGGGGTGGTACTTTTAAGTTTTGAAATTACTAGACTTTGTTTCAGGCTTGTCTAAATAAACTGTTCAGTTTGGGTTTTGTTTGTTTTAATAGAACAATGAAAATTCTTCATGGGGAAATACTTCTTTCAAGAAGACAAATAGCTAAAAGGAATTAATTTATTTAGTGTAAAAATATATTTAATGTGGCTGGTCATTCAAGTAAGTAGAAAGAGACGTTATAGAAAGTACCACCCATGGTGAGGGGATATAAGTATCTACAAGGATATCAAGGATATTCTGTAAGCGATGGGCCAAACTCAAAGACTATACCAGACCCAAGAGATTTGGAGTTTTTGCGTTGTCACTTCAGTGTTCAGTTCAGGCTGAAGTTCTGCCAGCCACATCTCAGTGAAAAGATGGACAGGGCTTGTTTAGAGCTGTCCCTTCCTCACCTGGCCTTCTGCCTGTTTTGTTTTGGGGTTTTTTTGCCTTGCCTAAGTCATTACCATTCCCTCTGTTTGTGTAACTCACTGGCAGCAAGTCACTGTCCCTGTGTATCCCTCAACCACTTGTAAATTTCCATCATATCTAATTCTTGTAACCTGCATGATGTGTAGACTTTGTGTGCTTTGGGAATCACAACTTCATAAAAAGCTGATTGTATCACAGTGTTATACAACACATTAAGCAGATTCCTAATCCTAGAGAGTTTTCACAGGACACTGACAGTTACTCAGAATATTTTTTTTTTAAATATGCTGGTGTGGACCTGCACCCTCTTTGTTTTCAGATTAATTTTGCTGTTACCTGTACACTGCATTGACTGAAGTCGTGTGTCCTAGTTAGTGGATTGAGTGATCCAATATCTGCTTTAATATTGGAATTTCAGATTTAATACTGAAACTACCTAGTTTGCTGTGCTGCCTCAGTTTTGAATACTTGCCCAGCAGTCCCTGTGAGAAGGCTTGTGAAATAAAGGAGGACAAATATTATTCTTAACATTCTGTCACAATTTCACAAAACCTATAAAATCTCTAATACCATCACCCTCATCTTACACTTTCTGTACATTAAAAAGCTTTTCTCTATTTCAAAGGTCTTGTGAAATAATTTTGCAGTTGTGTTCAGGTGATTCCTACATCACATGGTATTCACAGCTTCAGGAGCTCATCTTAGGCAAGACCTATAGAACTGAACATTTCCAGGCAGTGCTCTACAGGGACCGGCAAGAGCCAGAGTACTCCTCAAATATTTCACAGTGGCTGAAATCCCACCCATCATTTCTCACGTTTTCCTTAGTATTTTATCAGACTGGAACTCCAAATGACTAATAACATGCTTAGTTGTTTTGGACAGTTAAATAAGGGATAAAAATCAAAGCTGGTACACAGCAATGATATATTTTTATGTATGTCACTCCTTTAACAATGAGCTCAATTCTCAGCAGCCATTCTCACTTTTAAAACCCTGCAGAAACATTGTGTGTGTGTGTGTGTGTGTGTGTGTTTGACCATAAATAGCAGGTGGATTTTGTTTGGCGTAGGATGACTTGTATCACTGCAGAGTCTCGAGACAGCCATGAAAAAAGAACTGCGCTCACTCAGGCTTCTGCCCTGTCAACACATTTGCCAGCCAGACTCAACTAAGATGAACCTTATCGTTAAGAGATGGATGAAAGAAGATATTCCTGTGCCACTTCAGTTTCTCCCCCTGATGTAAGGATATTGACTTGTGAGCAGACTTGCCTACACACAGCTCCTTTTCCCCAGCTGCACCTTTGCCTGTTGCCTGCTCGGGCTGAAGCTCGTGGGGCAGTGATGGGTTGGACGTGCCTGCACCAGGGGGATGCTGACCTCAGGAGGAGCCTGCAGGTGCTGCTGTGACACAGGCGCTGCTGTGCAGAGCATTTGATGGGCAGGGAGAACATCTGGCTGGCACCTCCTGCATAACAAGTCAGGCCCTTCCCTGCAATAAACTGCTACTGACTGAAGTTGAATTAAGGCTTTTTAGTTCTCCTGCTTTGCTTTAAACAGGAATATTTTAAAGAGAGTTAGAAGCAAATATTTTGAATAGGTTACCAAGATACTTCAGTTGAGTTTTCTCTCTCCCCCAGATTGCTTTTCTTGCTTTAATATTTACCACCGAGCATAATCAGAAGTAATTAGAGTGTTATGTCATAATACAGTAATCTGCAATCTATAGGTCTCCAACTCAGTATCAGCTGGGGCCCTGATCTTACTCAAGTCTTTGCTCACTAAAGTAACCATACATGACCTTCTAGTAGGCAGTGTCCCTGCCCATGGCAGGGGGATTGGAACTCGATAATACTTAAGGTCCCTTCCAACCCAAACCATTCTATGATTCTGTTTACAGTGGTCTCTGCTATCCAGTCCTTGCTGTCTGTTCTCTCTCTGTGCCTTTAAACGAGGTCACTGCAGAGCAGAGCAATGTCATAGGGTTGTGCCTTGGGTTCTCTCTGCATCCTCGCAGCCACTGCAGCCACTCTGCTTCGCAGCGTGTGTATCCATTTTCAGCTTGGATTTCTCCTCCTCAGCACACTCCTCCAGCCCCAGCCCTTACCTCTTCTCCAGCTGTCTGACTTACCAGTGCTTCTGGTGGGTGTTTAGGGGTTTCAAACTTAATTATACATTAGTTGGAGGGCAAATAGACTTTCTTTTTAACCTCGAGGCCCAGAAAGTCAATTAATATGGGTTGACTTCTGAGGGTAAGGCTGTAAGGATCGCCTGAAAAAAGCAGCAGTTCATTAAATTTTATGTTTCTGGTTAATTTCTCCTCATATTCTAATTTAATCCAAGAAACAGAAAAGTGCAGTAGGCACTGAAAATGTGGTTTAAGATAAAGGCTTAAGGCTAAATGTCAGAATTACAGCTGCTGTTTCTTCAAAATTAACTTTTCAGCATGTGTTTTCATGGAGTTTATAAACTGACTCTAAAGAAACCCAAGCTTTTGGGGTCCTGTCATCAGCTGGATTTTTATTGTTGATGTGGTAAAGTCCAGAATTCTGTACAGAGAAGTTAAAATAGGTAAGGTTTCTTAAAAAAATTTGCTCAAATTTGTATCCTGTTGGTTTTGATACCCAAAGATCCCCTTAGCACAGTGGGGTTTGTGCATTTGTGCATGCTTTGGAAGTCTCATCAACCCCCCATGAAAGTGGAAATGAACTGTTTTGTTCCTTCTAATGAACTTCTGATCAGAATTTGGATAGAAAACCTACTGTGTTGTAAGTAGAACTTCCTTAAGGTAGCATTTAGCAAATTAACTTAGGACTGCCTATAGCAAAGTTTACTAAATAATTTCTGATATGGTATTTTTTTATGCCGACTTGAGGTGTTCTGGATTTAGATTAAATAAACCCAGCACTGGATAGTTATCCTAGGTGGGAGTGAGGGAAATCTACTTCCTCTACCTGCTTTTTAAAAGCACAGGTTTTAAAAGCTTCAGTGAAATAGAATTTGAAAAAAGGCAAAAAACCAAAACCAACCAACCAAAAAAAACCCTTAAGGAAAGCAAGCAAACCAACCAAAACTGAAGTCTTGGTGGTTTAAATGAATGAAATTTGTGGAAGAAGGGCCAAGTGAGTTGTTTTGCCTCTGTTAGGAAAGATTCTCCAGCTGTCTCATGGAGAAACACTACTTGTACTGTGGAACAGAGACATGAAATCTAGCAGCTGAAGGGACTCTCATTTCTTGCCCTTCTGTGAAATACCTTCCCATTGTTTGCCTGTCTGTGCTCAGCTATCCAAACATCTTTGTTTGTATCAGCCTATGGAAACTTCTTAGACTTTTTTGGATAAACTATCTAAAAAATTCCCCTGGCAGAATGCATTTTCTGGCTTCTTGGACTGTTGGGGCTGAGCCAAGACTTCCTTGCAGGTGTCCTCCAGTGTGACACTGGTGTGGTGTTTGGCTGTGGAGTGAAAAGCCAGAGGCTGTTTGTTTCTTTGGAGTTTCTCCTGCTGAAGTCATGAAGGAGAGAGCCTGACTGAAAGCCCGGGGGTAAAAAACACTTGGGGGAGGGATGAGAAGTGAGCTGAATGAGGGACAGCAGTGGAGGCAGGTGAATTCAGCAGCAGAAGAACAGGAAGGGAACAAGCAGCTGAGTGGGTGCTGGGAGTGAAGGAGGGAGTGGGGAGAGCCAAGAGAAGGCAGGGGAGAAGGACAGAGGTGTGGGGTGCACTGGAGCAGGAGGAATGTGGAGGGAGCTGTGGTCTGGAAGGTGTGGAGTGAAGGCAGCACAAGGCTGGAACTCAGCCATGAACAACTGCCCACAGCACTGTGTTATGGCAAGGCAAGGGTGGCCTGATCCCCCAGCCAGCATTTTTCCCATTCAGCAAGGAGTTGGGAAGCCCACCAGGCGAATGAGCCCCCCTCCATCTGCTACCCACTGCTTGACCAAATTGGTTACCCATTATGTGCAGAATTTGCTTGGGCAGCAGTGATCTTGGAATAGATCCCAACTGTGTGGGAATCAGCATGGTCCCACATAGGGGTTTATTTTGATTTCCCTCATCACCATATTGTGGGGTTTGGTTGGGTTTGATTTTTTTTTTTTTTGATGTTTCCTTTTTTTGAAGGAAGAGAAGAGGGTATTTTTTATTTACAAAATAACATTCAAAACTGTTTGGTATTTTACAACACAAACATAATCCCTCTTCATACTGTTACAGAGGGATCCAACACTGGCAAAGTAAATCATCTGGAACCTGCCCCCCCCGCCGACCCCATCCAACCAGCCCAATGCCCTAACTTCTCAGCAGGGTTTCTCTCCTCTGTCTGCATTTTGTGTAGCTGTTTGCAGGTTTAAAAATACTCCATGTTCCACTAACTTCCAAACAAACTGTCCTCTTTCTAGAAAGGCAACTAAATGGCTCAGCAGACAGCAGTCACATCCTACACACCTACGCCCACAGGCGAACACAGCAGCCGTGCACATACTTAAGCTGTCTCTAACACACATAATTTTCCATATTATCAAGTACTTATTTCTTCCCTTTCCAATGCCTTTAAAATAAAAGAGTTATATGTGCACATGCACACAAAGGAGAAGGAAGAAGGAGGAAGAAAAATCTGTGTGGATTGGTTCATCTGCTTCCAGACGCCTTAAATAAAAGTCTTTGGTGATCTATGCATGTTCAGGTCCAGATCCAAAGCCTGTGGAGGTTAGCAGTTAGCGTGGCACACAGAATATTTTGGAGAATAATTATAATCTGTATTTCTAGATTTAAAGTATATCTATAATGTGTGTCACATGGCACAGGCATCTCTCTCAGGGGTTGCTTTACAGTTTGCCATGCAAACTCTGGCATATTTAGTTTTCTTCAGAAATGAAGGATATATTTAGTCCATGTAAGCTAATAAAATTTACTTTTCCTAAAAACAAATTAAAATCAAGCTTCATTAATTTTTTTAGTTATAATTCTCTGTTATATACACTAATCTCACCAAATCTTCAATAATAATAATCAGTTATTTTTCACTTTACCTTTGCATCAAATCCATTCACTTTTCATTATATGTGCTCTACCAAACCACAAGATGCTGAATGTTACCCAGTTTCTTTTCTTGCATTTGTGTCAATCCAGAAAGCTGTAACACACTACCTTGAGTTCAAAAGCTCTGTGTTTATCCTAAGGTTGGGAATCATTAACATCCTAAAACTTATAAGGTTTCTTAGAGGTAACCCACTTTGATTTTTACTTACCTTTTTCAATTTTCTTTCTTAGTTTCTCCCCATTGAAATCAGGTCAGATATTTGATGAAAGTAATTTTTTTTCTTTTTTTGTGAGTTATTACACTACTTAAGAATTTTGTTCTGTTGAGGAATAACATTCAAATATCCTTCCTTCAGGTTACTTTTATATTGCCATTTCTCACCTAGGCTAGGAAAGGAGGAGAATGCATTAAATTAAAGAAGTAATTAATTGTGGATTTTTAGAGCTCAACAGACATTGTCTTTTTGTTCAACTTATCCAGCTGAGTGGTTTATTCAGCTATGCCATTTGTGAATATTAAAAAAACTTTTCCCTGTAACCACCTCAAACCAACACCAACATGAGGATTTGCCATCCTACAAACTGTTGATGAAAATGTATTAGAAGTCTAGAAATAAGTGATATTTTATTAAACTTTGTGTCTTTCAATATAGCCATTTTATCTTAGGGTAGTTGTAATTCCAGTTCCTTGCCATGTCCCATTCCTTCTAGTGAGCCTTGCCCTCAAGCAGGTAACTGCACTGTGCTTGTTCAGCCTCATGGAGAGGCTGCAGTGTATCAGGGACCCAGGAGCCAACCAGAGGGAGAAAAGGGGGCTAAAAGGGAAATGCCACATTTGAGGCAATGTTCTGGTTAAAGCATCCGGGTTTCCCCCTTTTAAGTCAACTGCTACATCAGGGATTTGGGGTGCACACAACTTAACAAACAAAAGCAGATTGTTGTAATGACAAACTGCATGAGATCGAGCCTTTCCTTGCATTATTTCAAGAATAATTAATCCTAGAAAAGTCAATTTCAAAAAATATCAGAGAAATGCAATATAGTAAGCATATTTACTGAAGTAATTTTCAGCCAGCTCATAGAAGACCCTGCATGTGGTGGAGGAGGATACAAAGATAGCTGCAATGAAACATTTCAAAATTTCTGTCCTTTAAGCTTTCCATTTGGCAAAAGGTTCCAATAGTTCAGGTTTTGATCTTTGTTCAAGACAAAAACAGATGTCAAAACATGTTCCTTCACAGCAACAGTTATATTTTTGATCAGCTTTCATGGCTTTTGGAAGTATGAGTTTCTTCAGGTAGGGTGCATTCTTGTCAAATACAAAAAATAATACCTCCATTAATATCTTCATTACTTTCTTATATATTTCTCATCCTTTGCAAATATCCTTGCATTTTTATGTTCCCATTGTGACGCATTTTCCAGTGTGATTATTGCCCTCCCCCAGTAGGCTTTGACATTGCAGAATGATTGTGCTGTCACAAATACTGGAACGCCCGAACAGACACGATTGGAAATGGTCAGCAGATTAAAAGTGTTTGCTTGAAGTTTATTCTTTGGTTTGAAGTAGTGGGGGGAAATATTTGCATAAATGAATTTTTAATATATGCCAAAAATAAAAAGCTGCTACAGAAAATGTAGCTTGTCTGCATTATCATGCAATTTTAATTATGCAAGCATTTATGTTCTTTGTGTATTTTGACTTACGGCCATGTGAGACACATGAGTGAACTGTCACTCATGCAGAATTAATTCTAATTTGTCCATATAGGGGAAAAAACCCTGGGAAAATATGATAACACTTTTCATTGGCAGCAAACCCTAGCTGTTGTTAGTCATTTGAGAAAATTATTGTTAGCAGACTATCCAAATTCTGTAGGTCAAAGCCTTCTTAAAAAGAGGTGTATTAGCACATGATTAAATCCACTTCAAGAATGGAGTTTATCACCTAAGGAACTGTACCCTTCTGTACCATAACATTTATTTCATTTTTTCTTCCTCTTGAACAAGAGAAAAATATTTTGATTCAGTGTTTGGCAATTCAAGCCAGACTATTTAAAATAATAGTCACTTGGAATGTACCAAGTGTAAAATGCTATTTTTAGTGTAGTTACTTTTCTACAGTATTGCAAACCAAAGTCTTTAGTTTCCCACTAATTACCATACAAAAGCAGTTTGTAAAGAGTCTTTAGACTTTGCACTTCCTCTCCCAGGTAAGTGGCAAATAAGTAGTTGTCACTGACACGTAGGGCAACAAATGGATAAAGCAAGCATGGATTCTGAGATCTATAATTTTTAATAATCTTTAAACTAGCTACAAAATGTCAATCACTTCACAAACTGACAGGAGACATAAGGAGTTTTCATATTACATGCTGTAAATGATATTTATCTCACAGTTTATCTAGAGTTCATTCATTTAGGTTTTTTAATTATTTTTTAATTGTCAGCTACTAAACATCTCAGCGATTTGGTGTGCATAGCTCTAGGTAAGCAACAGAGAACTGTACCGATAACAAACCACATGGGGATAGCGACTAGTAAGAGAGAGCCTTATAAAAATTACATTTCTTTGCACCAGTTCATATGGTAGTTGTTTCCTCCAAAAGAAAGTCTTCAAAAGCAGCAGACAAACCCAATATATTACACTTATTTCTTTTTGTCTTTGACGTATTTTCAGCCAAGCTTTTATTTTGCTGGCAATGGCTAAATGGTGAGTGCCAAATCCCTCTTTTTTCGTAATTAAAAAAAATGATCATGATTAATAACTATATATATATCAACAAGAAAAAAGTGGCACAACTGCAAACTTGCTGGTATAACATAGTCCCAAAAGAGTCCGAATACTGAGCATGCTTTTGTTGTCATTGTTGGTGTGCTACTGCCATGGGAAAATTCTTGTTTAAGTAGGAGTCTAAAAGTCTATTTATTCCTCATGCATAAATGCATAAATCACATCACTTTTTAGTGCAATGCTTGTTATAGTAATATAATTCCACATTGTCTAATCATGAAATCATAACAACAGGTAATGGCAATGAAGAACTGAAGACAGCAGGTTTAAGTGCTTAAACATCATGATACCCAAAGACAGGAGCATGGCAGTAGCTCTGTGGAATGTCACAGTTTTACAAGAACAATACTGTATATTTAAAGGTTAACAGCACGTTTAGCATTCCAACAGTGTTGTCATTCAGCAAACATCATTAAAAAAACAGAAAAATGAGGAGAGGGAAAAAAAAGGAAAAGAATCCAAAACGGAAACAAGGAAAGGAAAGGAAAAACCCCAAAAAACATCATAGTGAGCTATAGCCATCAAATCAGCACTATGTACAACCTTTGGAAAGAAAGATATCTAGAAAAAAATAATTACAAGTATCATTTTTGGAAAGCTGACAAACTACACAGGACAACATTTACAATGGGGCTGATATGTGCATGTGTGCAAACCTAGTAGATAAATACCATGATAAAAGCATGAAGGTGCTGCCCTGCTGGACAGCATTAAAAGGAAATGCACTTCTCTGCATTTAACCACTGCCCAGCATCTTTGTTGCACGCTGGTTGGCTTCATCAATCCTGGTTTTGTTGGAATCAGCCTGGGGAAACACAAAGGAAAGAAAGAGGTGAGTAGAGGGAAGAAAAAGAGTATGAGTGAGAAAAGGAGTACAAGGAAGAAAGACAATGCTTTGTGGGTACCTCCATAATTTTGGCTAGGTCACAGAAAAATGAAGCTTGAAAATACTGGAGAGCTGCTTTTTATAGTGGTATTAGGGACCCAAAAGCAGATTACAGATCTACTGGTTTTGTGACACTTCTTGTAGCCTTTGAGCAGCAGAGCTTTTCTGTCAGCTCCACTGAACTCCTGTAAATGCTCTGCCAGATCTGTAGCTGGTGCTGATAATAGCACTGGTGGTACCAATGGTAATGGATGACAGCATGAGAACTGGTGGTGTGCATCTACATTTTGCTGGGGAAAAGCTTCAGAGCCCTCTAAGAGTCAGTGGACCTGGACTCTGGTCTAATTTAGATCCTCAGACACCAGCCAAAACTAAAATTTTGGTCAGTGTAGAGATTTGCTGGAACAGAGAAGCTGGATCACCTGATGTAGGAAATGCTGGAAAAGATAAATTTCTTTTAAAAGATGAACCTGGATATCTTTGGTCTACATGTGAAAGGAAAGGAATATGTAGGAATGATGCCAGTACTCCAAAGTTCACCAATGTAGTGGCAAGACAGAGTAGCCTCTTTCCTCAGGCAGCAGCATAAACGGGAGTTAAGAAAAGGCAGGGATTCTACGGTGATTTGAAGCAATCAAACTGGAATTTAGTCCAGCACAGACTGGGCCATTAACTGCACTTTTTTCCCTGGGATAACACCTGCCATGATTATAAAATGCCATTAATAAAATGGTACCACTTGGGAGGTTTGGGAGTTCTCTCTGAGTGGGAAGATGCTTCGACCATGACTTTCTGTAGCTCTGCCAAAGTTAGTTTTGGAGACTAAAGACACTGTTTTAGTTGACAAAAACTGGCAAAGCTCCACTCAATCCCACGTTGCCATGCCGACTTATTCTAGCAGAGGGACTAGATAGAAAATGGTTTCAATTTTTAAATCAGACCTGTGGGAAAGGTGAGAATTGTGTTGCTGCTTTGAAAGCATGGGCTCCAACAGCAAACTCTTTCTGTAGTTTGATCACTGCGTTTTGTTAGCTTTGATGATTGTTCCCACATCTCTGGGGTGTATCCAAATTGTACAGATTTATTTTAAATCTCCAATTTGCAAAGACAGAATGGTGAAGCAACTTTCTCACATGCATTTAAAAATCCTTTTAAAATGTTTATACTGATGTGCAATAAATCATTCTGAAATATCTTGGGCTTTTCTCTGTAATTGTTTTGGAAAATGCTGTGTAGATGTGTATTTTTAGTGCAGCAGCATGTGCCAGCTCCTCAACAGGCATAAATCAGCAAAACTACTCATTACAAGCCACACTCCTTTATTTTAGCCATGAGTTTGACCTTGTCTACCACAATACAATTTTGTGTGCTTTTGCCAAAAGGCTACCTGAAAAGTTAATGGATTTGGAAGCAGTTACCTTTGTCATGAAATGCATGAATATTCATTGAACAGTGATGAAATCTCATGTTCCTAATGATGTTTAGACCTTAGTATCTGGTGAATGATGTTGCATTGAAAGCAGTGGGAGTCTTTGTGCTGACTTTCCCACTTAAGTCAGGACAGAGTGCTTTGAGCCTTTCCTGCTTTCCTCCCAGCCTATTTATGGTAGATTTTACTACCAGGCTCTTCTGGTGATATTCTCTCTGCCATTTGACCTACTCATCACATTGTCATTTTGGTTTTTGTCCCTTTCTCTTTGATCTGAGGAAAGGATAAATAAAGCCTTTTATTCACTGCTGTCCTGATTACTGTGGGTAGGTTAGATTATATTGCTGCATTATGAGATGGCTCTGGTTCGAGTGCATCTAGTTTAAGGTAAATCCTTTAGGAGCAAATTTGTGATGCACCCCGGGCTACTTTGGGTTAGCTTTGTGATGTACCCCAGGTTTCACAAACTGTGCCAGCCAAGGGTCTTTCTAATGATCATAATTGACCCAAAGCACAGTGCTCCAGCTGGTCAGGACAACAACCCTGGCAATGCTGTCAGGGGAACGAGGGTCCGTTGGCATATTTTGTTGCAGACTGGATGTGTGTGCAGTTGTGGTTTCTCTGTTATCCAGCTAACCATCATTCCTGACTTTTACAGAGGGTTTTTCTAATACATTGTGTTTCTTTTTCTAGTACCTCATTACTGTATGTCTTTACCCTGGGAAATTTGGCTTATTTTTCACTAAGACTGAAGACTGTCTTATTTTTGTGCTGCTCTTATGACGACTCCTCTGTGTACAATGCAAATCCATCTTTCACAAACGTGTCACTGTTCCTTAGCCAAGGGCCCTGGGTGATTTTATGAATCCCATTAGCTGCCAATGCTATTTTGCCATTGCTGTACAAAATGCCAAGGACTGTAAGAAGACCACATAGATGTGGAAGGCCGGTCCCTCAGCTCACTGCTCTCAGCATGCACTGCCTAGAGGTTTGTCCCATGTGCTTTATGTGCATAGAGGGCCTGGTCAATGTTTTCAAAATCCAGATGTTTGCAAGACTGAGCTGGTAGGAGAACAGTGACTTGTTGGACTTGCTGTATTTTGGGATAGGATCCTGCAGGCACAGGTAGGATGCCACTGATTTCTGTCCACAGGGCACATCTCCTTGCCACTGTGACATGAACAGGGGAGGTGGGAACACAATAGTGCACGTCCTCATTGCTTTGAGAAAGTAAAGTGTATAATAGGCTTCTTGTTTAAAGGTACTTATGGTGTAAGCTGTATAAACTCCCAGTCCCTTCTCACAGTATAGAGAGATGTGCTGCTTTCTAGTTCTTTTCATATGGATAGCAGCAGTAAATCCTTCCCCCAATGCTCCTTGTTTTCCCAGAAATATGAAATGGTGCAGAATGGGATCCCAGTAATACTGTGCATTTTCCAATACAGTCAAACACATGCAGCTTTATAAAACAAGACTTTTGACCAATGCAAAGCCATGTTCTCTACGGTGCTGGGTGATGGCCTCTCTGTCAGGGATGATCTTCCCACCTTTCAGACAATGTATAATTCACCCAGTTCTCTCTGGAATCCACCTCCAATAAGGAAAGCTCTTGGAGTGAATCCCTCAGTGCAGTATTTTCCTTAATTCTTTTTACTAGGCTCTGATATAGTTAACTGACATGAAAAGCAGGCACAGACATCCTGCTTGTGTGAGGAGGCTTGCGTGTGTAAGAAGGCTCAAGAGCACCAGCTCTACCACTTGAGGTCAGAATTAACTCTAAGCACCACATGTAAGTCCTTGGGTTACATCCTCAGGTTGTGTAAATCTCAGCGGAAGTGGAGAGTTGTGTTGATTTTACACCAGATGAAGATCTAGCCTCTTATGTCACTTCAGCCTGGCTGTGCCTGTGCCTGGAGCTCTGCCAGTACCAATGCAGATGGCTTGCGGAGCTTGGGATCTAAGGATGGCAGGAGCTCCCAGCCGGGCTTGGAGGGGGCTGCTCTCTGCTTCAGAAACCTGCAGTGCAGGTCTGGCACTGGAATGGTGCTCCCTGCCTTTTCAGGTGGTGATTTTGCAGAACTAATGCTGAGCTTTTTTATTCCACTGGGGCCATGTAGGGCACAATTATGCATAAATAACGACATATATATATATATATATATATATATATGTATATATACATACGCACACACTCTCCCCCAAGACAGCAGGTAGATCTCTGTCCTAATGTTGTTTTGAGCAGCACAGCGAAACAGGCTGCACCATTACCCTATGGCAAAGTTTTGCTTAATAAATCCCCATCCTCTTTTGGGGACTGGTCCTCCAAGCAGGTGATCTAATCCTGAGCTGCTCATGAAGTTTCAGAGGAAGGAAAAGAGGGTTTCAGAGGGTTTAAAACTTTCCAGGAAATTCCAGGGCAGTCAGATCCACACCCCACGGTTCTGCATAGCTCAGGGCACTTGTCCTTTTTCAGAGCTATTGCAGAAGGAGCCTCGATGTCTGCCAGGGGGTCCCCTTGCAGTTGCATGGCAAACTCAACAGCATGGGTTCAACCCCACCTGCACTGGAGGTTACTGCAGATTCACAGCAGTGAGCTCTGCTTTGGCCCAAGGATTTAGAGGGAGAAGAGAGGAGTTATTTCTGTCCCTTGTCCTTTCGAAGCCTGTGCTTGCAGAAGGGAAAACACAGCCCCTTTTGGGGTCTTCTTGGAAATGGCAGCTCTTACCTTCTCCATGATCCTGTCAATCTGGCGGTTCTGTGTGTCGATCTCGTTGCCCATGTCCAAGGCCATGTGACGTAAGTTGCCAATGATGCCGCTGACCTGCTCGAGGTTCTCATCCATTTCATTTTCCCGGGCATCATTTGTTACCCTGGGAGCAAAACACCAATTCTTTAAAGCAGAGACAGGAGATTCCCCCTGAAACTGTGATTCACCCGAAACCTCCACTGCACCCTCTGTCACTTGTCACCTGAGTTGCAGGCTGCTGTACTCAGCTTTGAAGAAAAGGGATTAATGAGTAGAAAACCTGAAAGATGTTACGTGCTTACCTTTGGGCGCTGGGCTCAGTTGTCTGGGTTATCAGTGCTCTGTTTGTACTGCCCATGTCTGCTGTTAGTAGCAGTGTTGCTGTCTGAGCTTGCAGTATGTACTACATCCTGCATCCCTCTGCAGTGATCAACCTTCCCAAACAAAGAATGAATGGGTGCTCCATTCAGATCTGTGTGGTTAGTGTTCATTGGGAAGTGCTGGAAGGTGGTGGAATTACAACTATAGCAGCTCCCCTCCTTGAACTGCAGGTAGTTAATGAATACTGTCCAGTCCTTGTATGCTTGGGGCTCACAGAGATATCGCGGAAGAGAAGCTTCAGCTGTGAAAATCCTGACCTAACATCCTATTTAATTAACTGTATTTCTGGTGAAAGACAGAAGCAGCTTCTCTCAGATTTACTGGCTTTAGTAAATATCATTCATCTCTCATTCTTAGCACCATCTTTTGCAGTTGCTTGCTCTTTGGAAGAAAAAGCTTGTGCTTGAGCCAAGGCCCAGTTCAGCTCTCCAATGACTGAAGAGGCAGGTGGTGACTGGTGCTGGGAAAAGCAAGGTCTATGGATCCCACTCAGAAAATTACTACTTTGAACCTCTTATGCAATTTGTGTTCAGGTAGGTGCCCAAAGGGTGCTCCAGGTTATTTGCAGAACAATTATGGTGTAGGATAACTTCCTTCATTGCTATTCTATTATTATGCCCCAGCCTTCTTTTTGGTGGGGCTGCCATCCAGAAAAAAAAAAGTGAATGGCAGACCCATCAAACTTAAATGGCAACTCCATCCCACACTCCAGATTGTATGACAGCATTGTTTCTATCACACTGATTTCCCTTTATCACAGCAGCCAAAAAAATAAGTGGATAATAGTTTTTGGAAAGATAATTACTTATTAATCTAGTGTCCTTAATCTTCAGAGATCAAAGCTTTGCCTACTGGTATGCCGTTATCCATGCTGATAGCATTGTCATCTAAATACATGCCCCATAAGCACTGTAATCAGTAGGTGCTTTGTGCTGGATCCCTATGTGTTGTGGGAAGTTTGCAGTGTGGTTGCCATTAATATAGCTGTGCATCAAACTGGCTTTCATTTGTGAGCCCAGGCATTCCCACTCTGTTTCTCCATAGCTGTGGCTTCCCCGAGCTGAGGAATGGGGCATCATTCCCCATGCAGTGAAGTTTTGAGGATACTTATGAGCAAGGGAGGGGTGCACCTCTAGTTTAAAGCGTTCTTCAAATTCTGCACTTGGTTTGGTGCTTTGGCAGGAAGCCTGAGGCTTTGTTGTTGTTGCAAAGAAGGGAAGGGCTGCTGGATGCTTTGGTACATCTTCTGGCAAGGATGGATAACAGGCACTACATGCCTTGAGACATAATGGCAATAAGCTAGTATTTATCTGACACTTCATTTCTAAGGCATTTGACAGCTGTCATTAGTGAGACCCATAATAAGGCCTCCAGGAAAAGTGTTCACTCAGGGAGCTGGAGTGCAGAGGACAGTGCTGGCTGGCCATGGCTGTCTGCACCCTCATGGTGCTGCTGTGAAATAAACAGACATTATTTCTAGTTAATTATTGCCCAAATCTGGTCAGTCTCAAAGAGGAAGGTTGAGGGTTGTGTTTTCAAGCGCCTTCTAGTTCTCAGGGCCAAGATCCTTACTTCCAGGATTTCCAGCAAGGTAACCATCCTTTGCACTAGAGCTCAGGTGACCCTCAGGGCCAGGAGAAGTCACTGGATGCAGGAATCCTTTAGGACGTGTCTTAATCACCACTGACTTGAATCTGAGCACCGCTTGGTGGAAAACCCTGGCTCCATCACATTACCCAGCACCTCGGAAGGAGTTAATGAGCACCACAGAACTCATGACCATATGGAAGAAATCTAAATATATCAGTGACAAGGAGAACAGAGAGAAAACAGTGGATAAAAAGGCTCACCTGCGGATAAAGCCACCACTGATGGCCATCTGCTCCCGTTCATCTACGACACGTGCAGGCTGGCTGGCTACAACACCATCCTGATTATTGCCCCAGGCTTTTTTGTAAGCATCGCTTGATTTAAGCCTATGCGAAAAAGATGATGAGTAACAAAGCATCGAGTGCACAAGGACAAATGCAAAACTCTTTACCTCTCCAAGCTAAAAGCTGAATCAAGCAAATGAATTTTCAGATAGAGGGTCATTGGTTGTATACCGATATATCATAACCCTGAATAAAAGGAGGGGGTGGGTTTTTGTTTATTTTTTACTTTACTGCCACAACAGTGATGGTCAGAGGTTTAGTTTCCAATAGGGTGAATTGCAGTTGTCAGGTCTACAACATTGCACACAGGTTTTTGGATGTTGACTTAGTTTCCAGAAAGAAGGAAAATTAAAAAAAAAAAAAAAAGAAAAAGAAAAAAGAAAAAGTAAAAAGTAAAAAGAAGAGAAGAAATACAGATAAGTAGAAAACATTGTTTCATTTCAGTGACACATATGTTTTGACATCAAACACAGAGAACGTACTGGCAGACAGACATAAAAACAGAACTGCCAAGTATAGTGTGTACATCACATCACAGCAACACACCCTCTTAGAGAAAAATAGATTTGGCTAGAATTTAACATTTTACCATGCAGAATATTTGGCTTCTATTGATATTTTTTCAATATGTATGTGGCATAATAGGCATTTAAAGCCACTGACCTTTCCCAAGATGATTTGGGGATGATTTTATCATAGGGTTCATTAGATTTTTCAAATAATATATCGGTACTTGAAAATAGTAATCATACATCGACAGTTGATGTACAAACCTTTGTCCACAGAGACAAAAAGTAAAATAGGCAGAAGTGAAATGAGTGCAGGAGAAAATAAAAGATACGAGCAATCTAGCATCAGAAAGGGAAATTTTTCTACATTTTTCTTCATGCACCAGCTACAGGCATGAATAAGAAGTAAAGCATTCTCACTAAGCACAGTTGCCCCAATAGTTCATCATACCCTTAATGCATCAGCAGTAACAGCCTTCACAATAAGCAAGACACAGGCAAAAATGGATCATCACCTCCTTCAGGAGTTTTAAACCACAGGACTTCAAAAATAGCCTAGCAACTTGTTATATTTGTATTTTATGGCAGTCACATTAGCTTTCAGAAAGCCATTTTTGACTGAGCTGCCAAGGATCGAAAATTAAAATGCAGGCACCCCTAGAGTGGCAGACTGACATGTGCAGCCTATTTTGGGCTGCTGTCATTGGGGTCACTTAGGCAAGATTGAACATTTTAACAGGGGAATGTGAGGGTTTGGGGTCCACAGGTATAAGCTCGTGATTTTAGTCTGGAAATGGGGCAGCTTCCAACAAAACCACTGGGAACTTTAAATATCTCTGGTTTTGCTGTTCCTTGGTCAGCTCCAATCAGTCCTATAAACAGCCCTGTGGCTTGGATTTTGGGGGAGGAACTGAGCATGCTTCTGGGGGATTTGGGAAAGGACATGGCAAACCCATTTCTGGTGTTATGTTCTCTCCATGCCCCCTGAAGCAGCTCAGTTTTAAATGAGCCTGAAGATGTGTTGTATGCTCCAATATAGAATTAAAATGCAGATTAAAAGAGGATCTTTCCTACTCATCTGTTGTGGTGCTTATTTCCTATTAAAGTTCATGAAGACTTAAAAAGATGATGGTTGGCTTGTTTAATTTTAGTTCTCTGAAACTATACATCAGCTTTGGCATTTCTAGAAATGAGCGAAAGTAATTCTCTTGCTGCAGATACATTTACAGGGTTTTGCCTGTTCTTTAGACCTGTGCAACTTTGGCAGTGAGACAGTCTCTGTGCTTGAGGTAAATTACTTTATACACCCAGAATCTGATCTCTTGTTTTCTTGTGGACTTCCAATTAAAGTCAACAGATGGAGTCTGGATCTGCTCATGGTCAATAGCAGCTGTCCTTTTGAATGCAACCTGGTCAAAGTTCCATGCTGTGGGCATTTTGGGTCTCCTAAGAATGTAGGATCAAGCTTTACATATTTTTAAGGCTCACAGAACTGTACTTTCACTGTGTATCAGGGTAGAGTTACATGTGAAATGGTTAATCTTTTTTAAATATATGCCATTAATCTCCCACCAGCCAGAAGAGCATTAAGGGATCATGGTGATTCTGATGCCCAGAATTGTATGGAATTCTCTCCCACACTCCACTCCTCAGAACATGATCTTATCTGTACCAGTGGAGTCCTGGCTTAGTGACTCAGGGAACAGTCTCTAAAAGCATTGTTCATCCATACTCTGAGCACTGGTTAGCAATGCTGACCTATGAAATCTGGCTGCAGACTGATAGGGTCAGAATGCCTGAGGGAAGGGAAGAGACACCTTTACAAATTAATGCCTCCTACATCACCTGCAGAACCGTTCTGTTCTTGCAGCATGACTCTGCAGTCGTAGCAAAGTGGCAAATGTTTTAGTGCCACGTGCCAGGTGCTAATCCCCTGTCACATGTCTGGCTGTCAGTTCTGAGCTTTTACAGCTTGCACAGTGTGGGAGATGTTAAGTTTCTGCTGTATTCGTACCTGCAGCTCTTGTGCACCAGCTCCTCTGGTGCAGGGCAGCAGGGCTAAAGCCTGTCAGAAGTCATACCACTTGCAAAAGGGGTGCATGCAGCTCTTCCCATTCCTCCTGCCTACTCTCCCATTGCACTTCAAGGCAGTAATAATTCTGGGCAAAACGTTTACCCCAAAAAAGTATTCAGGGCTTGGCACAAAGAAGCAAAATAGATTTTTTTTAAAAAACCTGAGGCAGTATCTGCATTGTGTCCCAAGGGAATTAACTTCAAAATAAATGTGACTGATAAGGCAAAACCCCAGTCCTGCTCTTCTGACTTTTGGCAAAATACCCCCTGAACTCTATGACAGCTCTCTTTCCTTTGGTCTTGATAACCAGGGTAGGATCAGGCTTTGGCTGTGAACAAAGTTCACGCAGAAAAGGAGTTTAATACTATAGCAACACTAATCTCTGCTTTGTTTCCAGCACAATCTCTGGCCAACCATTTAGGAATGTTTTCACTGCAACCTGGTTTCATGACTACTCACTGCATGCTGGATTTGCCATTCCTCAAGGACTTTGGGTTGGTCCACTTTGTCCCCGATTTCCTACACCCGCATAACCGCACATCACATTTTCATTTGGCATTTAAAACAAGCTTTGCATTACTTGGAGGACGGTTTCGTTCAAGTGTGATGGCATGCAAGCAAATTCGATGCATTTCAACATTTCTGCTTAGTGTACGTGCTACCCAAACGAGAGAAATTTGGCATGTTGAGGTTTTCTCAAATTTGTTGCCTGTGGCAGGATGAAAACCATTTCAAGTTGGGTTCCAATTATGAAGCGTCACATCTCTTTCAAGATCTCATCAAGGACTAGTTCTGTTGAACAACAAAAAAAGGTGTGATTTTCATCCACAATTTTGAGCAATGTTTAGTATGACCTCTTCTGCATTTTTCAGCTCTTTTGTTTATGAAACTTGTTTGTGAAAATACATTTCAAAATTTAGGGTGTCCAGGAACAAGGTAGCCCCAGTGTTTTTTTCGCTGGAAAATGGAACCACTCAGTACACTTTGTGTAAAATGTTGAAACTTTTACCATTAAAAGGTGTCGACAGTGAAGCTCTCACTGCAGTATGCCTGATTTTAATGCATCTACAGTAATTCCCAGTCAGTTGTCTATGCTATGAGATGAATGCATTTGAACCAGAATCGTTCTTTCTGCATGCCACATGCTCATCCTGTCCATGTGCCTAGCAAGGATGAGCTTCACAAGGCCTTTGGGATCAGCCTTAAGTGCTCAAAGAGATGAGGCAGGCAGCACCTACTTGTTACATGGACAGACACAAAGACCACAGAATTTTCCTAGGTCCGTCAAATTCTTTTCTGCTTCTTTCATGTCCTTATTGATTTGGTCCATTCCCTCTTCGATGCGTTCCAGTTGTTCTGATTAAACACAAGTATTTTATCCCCACAGAATGAAGCAGATGGAAAAGGACAAAGAAAAAAAAGACAAAAACTTCAGACATTCACTGTGACAAAAAACTGGACACCACATAGCAGAGCCGGTACCCAGTACCTACTTGTTACAAGGACATATGAAAAGGCCACAGCATTTCCCTAAATCTTTTAAATTTTTCTCGGCCTCCTTCATGTCTTGGTTGATATGGTTCATGCCTTCTTCAACACGATCGAGTTGTTCTGGTCAGGACAAAGGGATGACAGTGTGGAATGAATTGTATTTTTGTTTGTTTGATTTTGTCTTCAACAGAACATGAAAAATGACCATGTAGAACTGAGTTAATAATGACATTACAATGCATTAATCTGAGCTGATGCATTGCTGAAAGGATGTATGCTGTATTGGATGCTGAAGATTTTTTTTTACTAGCATGGGAAGAGTAAAACAAAGGAGGAATTTATTTGAAATATATTAATATAAACAAGATGTAATGATGTAGAAAGGAAGGGTTATAAAGTTCAAGGTCCAGAAACATAATACAATACATCAACTTACTACGACACAGTGACATCCAGGAGAAAGAAAGAGTTATTATTTTGCATTTATGTATGTTAGTATTAGAGAAAAGATGTCCTTCCACAGAAACCACTTCAGTTACTTACGCTTACAAATGCCTTGGAATTAGGTGGGTTTGGGCAGCACAATTGCTTTGGTTAATGAGTGAGAGAGTTGGTAGTTAACGGTACCAGAAATGGAGTGAGCTGTTAAGGGCTTGTATGCAGGTACCCTTTCTCCCAGAGGCTGAGGAAACTGAGACCTGACACTTTGACTGGCATTGGATATTGATCTCTAATCTGAGTGTGGCCTCAGGGCTGGTTTTCTTCCTGGTGTGGGTGCTGCAAATCAGGAGTAACCTCAGTGAACATGAACAACTGAAACCACTCCAGGAGCTTGACGCTCATCGGGAGAGGGTCATGGGCTGCGGTGTCCCTTGTCTCTGGCCCCAAGGGACCTTATGGAAAAAGCCATTGGGAGAAGACTAATGTTTTCAGTGGGGTCACTTCTGCTTTGCTCCAGGGCAAGTTAAGAAGCGCCAGGCCCAGAAACCAGCCATATATAGACTCTGTCTCTCTGCTGGCATCAAACAGAATTTGGCATATTTCCACCTAAGGCTGATGGTGGTTTAGGGCTTTTTTCATGACCTTGTGGCTCAGAATAACTTAATGTGTTAATTTTTTTCACTTTTAAAGCTGGGCAAAATGTCCTAGAGGAGCAGAATGCCACGATGCAAAAGTGTAGGAATGGAATCTCTGCTGATGTAAATAGATATGGATCCCATGGGATCAAGGGTCTTGTGCGGAGTCTGGAGTAGGGACAGCATTTTACATGGGATTTACATTTTACACCATTTGTTCTTGAAGGATAAACTCAAATACTACGCAGGATCAGAAAGTTACTTGGAGTGGCAATCCATTAAAAATTGTAACTGTACTTTAACAAGGAAAAGTAAAGCAATCCCAGTAAAACATAAATACCTCCCTATTCCCCATATGGAATAGAAAAACACAGAATTAGACTGTAGAGGAAAGAACTAAGAGCACTGGTTATAGAAGAAATTTAATGTCATCCCTGACATTAACTGAGTCCTATCCAGGAAAAGAAAAGTCATTTTAGAAGAAAATCATATGTATATTGACGTCAGTATAAAGCTCTTCTTGATTTCTTTGAGAACATGAATAAGCCTAATTTCTTACTTGGGTTTCTAATAAAAATTGAGGTTCAGCTTTTCAAAGCTTTCTGGGGGGTTTAGATACCCAGTTTCCATTAAAATTAATTTTATTTAATTAATTTTAATGGGAAACAGAAACCTCACTCCTCAAGGGCCTAGAAAATCCTGGGCTAAATTACTCAAGCTGGAATAATTCAAGTATTGAACTTGTGCTTTTTGTTTAATTTTTGCATGAGACTGGGCTTTGAGAAGGAGAGGTGCCATGTCAGTATGGTGAGACCATCTGCTTTTCAGCTGTCAGTTCTCATTCTCCTCAACTGGATGGGCCTCTCTCCTGATACCAGGGGAGTTATTGATCCCAAATCCAAGGATTTATTTAGAGAATCGGAGTTACCTGGCACTGTCCTCCAAAAGGGGCACACATTGTGTAAGCAAAGGATTGGGAAACTAGGAAGGAAAACTGACAAAGGGACTGCACAAGTTCTGCCAGATAAACTGCTGAGCTGAGAACCAGAAATGCAAGGTTGGATCGTCTTAATGCATATTGCAATTTAGGCTTCAGCAGAAGCTTTGGTTTGTGTCCATAGGCACAGACTCACTCGCATCAGAAATGTGAGTCTGTGGTATAAGGGGACACCCCTCCCTGTGCTGCTGCTCCTCACTAACCCCGGGTCCTGCCTGCTCCTGTGCAGTTGGGCAATGCTTGCTCTCGCTCTGGGAAGCAGCTGTGGGGGTGGGAGCTGGCTTTTATGCTGGTTCCTGCAGCATGATGGGATTTGCTCCACTTCTGTCACAGACCCCGAGCTCCTGCTTGCAAGAGCTGTGCTTGCAGAGCCCCTTGTCAGTTAAAAGAAGGCTGTACCCACATGTGCATTTTGACACTGGGGGGAATGAGAGGCACTGAACGTTCTTCCATTGATTTTCCTGCTAGTGCTTCTCTAACCTTGTCTGTCCAGTAGAAAAAGCCAGGTTGACACTGCATGGGTCAGTCCTAGATCTGGTACCACTGGTGGCTTTCAGTCTAAGCAATTCGGCTTGCCCACATGCACATTCTCTGAAGCCATGTATGTAAAAGGGCCTTTTGAACTTTCTTTACCTGTTTCCTATTCTGCCTAAATAAATGTGTATTGAAGAGTATATTTGACACAACTCAAAGACTTCCATTTAAATTATAGCCCTCTCTAGAATCCTGACTTTATTTATCCTGCTTCAGGATATGTGTTTGATGCCTGAGCTATTTCTGAATAGGAAAGGGAGCCACAACTAATTTATCTTCCATTAATGGAAACCTCATCAGTGTAAAAAACCCCATGTCATACTTGTAGCCCAGAAGTCTAGACAGCTGGCTGCTAGTCCTAAAACCACTTGCTAGTTGTTAATGTCGTGGGCTGGATTGTTAACTGGCTTGAATCAGCATAGTTATGCTGGCTTCGCAGAGCAACACCAATTTATACCTGTCAAAGATCTGGTCCCACAAGCAAGGAAATAGATTTGTGAGTCTAACCACAATTATTGAGGCATAAATATTATAGTGGAATTAACTTAATGGGTCGTGCTGGATTTGTTTTTGTATAACTGCTATTAAAATGTGGCCTAGAATGAATCATTGCTGGTAGGAAATCAGATGGCTATTGAGAGGTTAATTTAATGTCTGTTTCCATAGATCTTCCCTATTCCAATGTTCTGTGCTGTGTTAAAGGTTTTAGGGAAGACAGTTTGTTGGCATATACTGCCATGAACCTACACAAATTCACGCCTACAAGAGATAATGTCTTTTGTCTTCCATTTAGAGAAGCCTTTCAAGGTCAGAGTTTGAACATCGTTTGACAGTTTATTGCAATATTATTTGAATAAACTGCATCTATGTGTTTATGTATGATATAAGATATATACATAAGAGAATTGGTGCTGGCTGGAAGCAGAATACACATCAGAGATAAGTTTCATTGAGATTTCCTTCATTTTTTTCCCCTTTGGAAAATTCTGCTAATTATTAGCCCTTTTTGTATATTGATGTCTGAGATCATCACTTTCATTTCAAGGTAGTGACCATAAATCTTCCAGATCTTACAGCAAACCAATGGAAGGGCACAAACAAGAACAGTTTTTTACCTGTATCATTATACTTGTGAATTACTTCTGTAAGATAACTGAAGGGCTATAAGCTAGTCCTGTCAGTTTCATCATAGCATTGTGGCCATTTGCCAGTGGGTCTTTGCCAGGATCTTCTGTAACATGCTGGCAATTCCCATCCTGTGACTGATCTGGGTAAGTGGCTGGGGCAGAGAAGCTGTAGCAAGGGCATCCCTCAGCTGTTCCTGTGGTCTCTTGAACAAAAACAGCTGCAAAAGCATCTTACAAGGCATTGGTAGCAAGACCAGCACAGAGCAAACATGGTGTTGCTTCACCTTTGCATCCCCATCTGTAATATATAACAAATATTCCTTGACTGATGTCCAGGATCTGGGGCCTGTGCTTGAATGTCAGTTAAATGCCTGTGGAGATCGAAACTTGCTCCTTTGCCTGGAGTATTGTGCAGTGAAGCAATTTTCACCAAGGACAATTTTAATTGGAGGGGAAAAAAAAAAAAAAAAAGAAAAAGGGCATCTTAAGATCACATTGTAATCATAATTGCATACATGAGGATTTCATTTGAGAGTCAGCAGATTAACTATTTCCAATGCTACGCCATGATCCCATTTTCCATAAAGGAGAATCATATTGGAGTGTAGTAAGTATCTGGGACAGCCTTTTCAGAAATCCTGAGCCCTGACCTAGCTGTGCTCTGAAAGGCACTGCTGGGTACAGGTACCAAGGGAAAGCTGGAGGGGAGAGCTGTGAGCCCACATGTAGCTGTGCTAAAAATAACAGTAAACGAAGGCGCAACCTGCTTTGTGTGGGTTCATTTGTCTTTTGTTCTGTGCTACAAATTCAGCATAATTAATACCATTTCACCTGTGGAATCTGGAGTAGTTGTTAACCCCCTTTTATTTTGCTAATTAGCCATAACATGCAAAACTGCCAAACTCATAACTCCTGCAAAAGGAGTGGAGGTCAGCTCGCATGGGTACCATCAACTGGTACCAGTCCTTTTGTTTGTGGGATTGCCCAGTTATTTTCAAGTTTTATCTCCTTTTTAAGTTTGATTTGGAGTAAGATCTGCTGGGTAGGTTAATCTGCTCCCCCTGTTCCCTGGCATTGCTGGTTGTGCATTTGTGGTGCAAGGAGAAAATTGCAATTGCACTGACATTTTCTTTGTCTCTTATCAAAGTTGTGGCTATTCCTTTATCTTGTCTTGGATGAAAAATGACTGTGCTGCTACTGTTGTTATTGGAAAAGTTTCTCCCCTCCACCTCATTTGGAATACAGGAACAAAATTCTTCTGTAATAAACTGCATGAGGACATCATCACACAAAATATGTCCTTGAAGGTCCAAATCTTTGACTGTGCTGATATGCCCAGGTGATGGGAGTTTCCTTGGGATGAAGACAGCTACCATTCTGGGACCTTTTCTGTGTTAACACTTCAGGTTTACCTTCATATCTTTACTTTGTACTATTAGGTTCATTTCCACAGTCTGTTTTTAACCAAAATGCATACAAATATTAACATTTTTCTAAGTTAGCATGCTTTAAAGAAGCAGAGGAATTGCCATTGCTCAATAATCCTTTGCAGCACTAATTTTTTCATATTAAATACAAATATTTTAGTTTAAAGACTTACATACTTTCATTTAAATCATTAATTAAGGGAGCTTGACTCAAAGCCAGATTTTAAAAAATGTAAGCATTATGGATATGCATGGGAGCTGGGACAGACTTTCTTAGTGAGGGAAAAAAACCTAGCAAGAAGAATCTAAACTCCTAGGTCCTTCCTGTGGGCTCCCTGGGGGAAGAACTGTGTTGAACTGGTTTGGGTGACAAATACCTGACCCAAAAAATGGTAACTCTTTATATTGCAGAGGGGCTACTCAGGTTCCCATTCTTCAAAGGACACAGGAGGAGGTCTCTAGTTTTTATGGGAGTGCCATTCTCTGTGAAACAGAAAGCTCTTGTGAAGATCCAGATCTCTGAGGGTCATGACAGACTCTGTAACCCACTGTGCAGCCAGCTGTGCTAAATCTTTGGGCAACAGCAGCTATCCAGGCTGGCTTTGTTGCTCAAATACCTGGCATTGTGAAATTACTTTGACTTACTGCCTTTTATGATCCCATAGACTTCTGCTTACTGATAACCAGAAAATCAGTTCTGCTTTGCAGTGTTTGGGTTGAATTGGCTCAGAAAGGTTTTTCCATGTAAGGTCTGTTTAACTTCAAAACAAGCAATTTTGTAAGGAAACCTAGAAACAGAGCTTCAAGCAAGTGCAGAGATTAGATCTTCTGCCTGCCGCCCACTGGAAAGATCAATGTCATGTTTCTGTATATTTAACACCTAATAATCTTAAGTGACTTGTGCAGTCAGCTGCAAAGAGATCACATGGCAGTGTTAGCAAATTATTTCCTTAATCTGATAATCTGCTGAGACATCCGTGCGCTGCACACATTGCACTAATTACAGAGGGTTCAAAGTCATCATTAGTGTATTTTGCCCAGTAGTGTCCTTTATCGCTAAAATGAAATCAAAAAATTAGCAATTTTTACACTTACATATGGTTAAAATGGAGAAAACTTAATTAAACATTTAGCATAGTACAAGGTTACAATATTTGCAGGGTTTGTAACATTATTTGGCTGTTTTCCTCAAGAAATCCACACTGTATAGTCATAAGCTAAATTCACTGAACCACTTAAGGCATGACCATAACCAATTTAAAGAGGCTTTTCAAAACTGATTCTTTCCTGCAGGTATTGACTAACTGCATCTCTGACTGTACAATAAGCATTTCAGGTTTCACTCTCAATAAGGGTTTAAGACTGAGTTTCCTGGACTCCAGAGAGATGAGTGTGTCCAGTCTCAGCTCCTTGACTCACCCAGATTGTCCCTCCTGTCATGGCTACAGAGTGAATCAGTCAGACAACTTTTGAATACAGGGGTTTAGAAGTAGCAGAATTCCAAAGTAAAAAAACCTACCAAAATTCAGGATTAGTCCCTAGAATTCTGTGGAAAAATAGCAGTTAAAGAACAGAAACATATATTCCCAGGAACCACTAAAGTTTCTGCTGCTCTGCCTGTGAATTACATTGCAAGATACACCCAGGTATTCACAGACTTTCTTTGACAATATTTGTGATTTATTATAACTGTATAATTCACTTCTGAAACAAAACACATTATTTAGACAGGTGCCATATTTGTTTCAATGTAAGTAATTTCTGGTTCTTTGTATTCAGTGGTAGTTCTTTTAGTGCCATTATTTTTTGAAGACAACAAAATATTCACTGTAATATTTTTCTTGTCAAGACAAAGCGATGTGACAAAATTTGGTTGGGCTAAATTCTCTTCCCTAAAGGGGGGATGTGGGGGGAAAGCATTGAGACATACATAAAAGAGCAAATAGAAGAAAATACTTTCCATTTAGGTCCTGTTATTACATTTCATTCATTACAGTGTCAGAAAGGAAGGGACAATACAACTGGAAAGGACCTGTCGGGTTCTGCAGTCCATTTGTCAACAATTCCGTTCCCTTGTTTATTATCATTGTCTGGGTTTGATGAGTAATACAGCATTACGTCTGCAGAAAACATTTCCTAATGATAATTTTGTGTCATGCCACATAGTAAATAATAACAAGGGCCTTTGGGGGGCTGTTCTGATAGAGAGTAGCAGAAATTTATACTCTGTTGATTTATTGGAGCCACCATTTTGCTGGGGCTGTGGGTCTACAGCAAATGAAGACTTACTAGTTTTATTGAGAGGGAGAGAAAGCTACCTTTTCTTTGTAATATTATGAAGGGCAGGAAATTACATTTCCTGGAATGTATTGAATATATCAGGCTCTGTCTTTGTCACTGTCATCCACAGGCAGGTGGTCTAAGCCTGAAACCTCCTATATGGACAATTGTAATGAGCTGATTGTGTCACACCTTTTAATATTAAAATTCTGTCATCCTCGCCGCCTCACTACTGTACAAAAAGTAACTGAATTTTACACAAACTTAACCTGTTTTACCTTCTCTTGGGATGCATTTATTGCATGTCTTTCATTTGCGACTTAAGTGGGAAAATTATGTAGCACCTGCATAAATAATGCTGGATTTTACACTTCTAGAGGCAAATCTCATCATGTAGCTGGATCTTGACCCAAAGCTTGCTGAAATCAAATGGTTATTTGGATGAGTTCAGCCTGAAGCTCTCTTTGACATTAATGGGAAGCAGATCAAAAGAAGTACAGACTCTCAGGCAGCTGTTGTACATTTTTCTCTGTTGGACAGCAAAGCTAAAAGGCAAAGAGGTTTTGGGGTTCTCATGCACAACCACACGTATTTTCTGCCCCTCGTTTCCAGGGTTGCACACACTCAGTACAGCACTTTGAGAAGGGTTATACTTCCTTACTGAAGCAATCTGAACTTACCTCCTTGCTCATCCAACATAACCAAAGTCCTGATACCAGCATCTTTACTCTACATCCCAATAGTGGTAGCAAGGTAAGGAGAGAGAGGGGAAGAAGAGAGAGAGAGAGAAAGAGATCAGTGAAGGAACACTCAGCCCTTGGTATGGGACATAGGAAGACACAAGAAAAACAGTGAAAGGAATGACAAGGGGCTGATGGCACAGTCCAAAGACATTATGTGTCTGGACACTGTGCAAGGAACTAGGTACTCTCCATTGTACCATCAGTCTTCTGGATTCACTGGGATACTGGACTTCTGCAGAAAGCCCAAAGCCATGGACCTTGAGATTAAAATAAACACTTTGCACAAGGGTAATTTCTAAAAAGAGAAGATTAATCTCCAAGTTAAATGAAGCAGGAGAAGGGAGGATGGGGGTGTCAATATTGTAGGTGGATGTTAATCTCACAGGAGAAATTCCCAAGGAAAACAGATATGACACAAACTTGTTTGGGAAGGAGGCACAGTGGTTTGTGCACAGCTCTTGCTGCTGACAGAAGTCAGAAAGCTTACCTACTTAGGAAATCCAGTTTAAAGCAGGCTAATATTTAATAGGATTAAGCCATATTTTTTGGCTCAGTGATCTAATAGATATGGGTTTGAGCCAAGTTTCAATACAGTCAACAGACACCTTTAGCATTAATGGACTTTAAATTGAGCTTGAAGGTAGGATTTTCAAAACACCTACACACTGAATCTGCCTCTGCTCCCACAGCTTAGTGGGAATCTTATCACTGCCTTTGCTGGATACAGGGTTTGAGCAAAGCTGAGCCATTCACAGCTCCCACCTGCCTAAACCAGTGGTAGGGCACCTTTCACAAGTACAATTTTTATTAGGTGTTATCATCACTCTGGGATGTGATCAGGTGTCTCCGGTTTCTGGGTGCTGTGGTACTGAGCTATATCACACACCAAATTATCTCCTTTTTAATTGCAAAGGGGAAACCAGCTCCATTTTGCTTGGAGCAGTGATAACATCTGTGAATAATTAATGGCCTGAATGATCTCCTGACTGTTGCATGTCAATAACAGACGAAGTCAGTCCTCTGTGGCTGACAGCTTGACAGCAGAACTACCTGGACACGTGCAGCAGTAATTTACTTGTTGCCATGATCATAAATCTATCCATGCTCCTGTGAAACAGGTAACACCACACAGGTGGTGGTGTCGATTTCACAGAGGGTAGGGAGATGCCCACAGTTGCACGGCTACATCAGGAACAGAAAACTAAAGTCCTGACCATCCATCTTGCTTTTCAAGCCACCCTCCCACTCCTGCAGGCAAATCAAGGACTTCATGTTATCCTTCCTGCCAGCTGCCCTGCTTGCTGCTCATCACTTTTTGTGGGAGCAGAGAAGTGTCTCTGGCCATCGGCTGCCCTGTCCATGCTTGCAGGGCATTCCCAGGCTCCCACAGCCCACGCTGGTTCAGCCACAAGCCCAACCCTGCCATGCTCAGGGTTGTTTGCCTGGTGCAGCTGGCGCTTCTCTGCTGCGCTTCCAAGAATCCTGCTCAGCTCAAGAGGGACATGAGGTGCCTCTTGTCCTCTTCTCTACCTCTCCCTGCAGTCCCATTCTTGTCTTTAATGTCTACATCGCTGCAGAAACTGAGAAAAACACCAGATGTGTGCGGGCTGGTTTGCTTCCTCTTTTTAGAACGTCGCTGTGTGAGTTGCCAGATGGACAGAAAAGGCCTCCTGCCTCTCCCCACGGTCTGCTGCAGCCTGCTGCCCTCGGGTCAGCCATCTACCAGGCACCCACTGCTGCTCTCTCTCCCTTCAAGTTCACACTGCATTTACTTGAATCCCAACCAGCTTTTATTTTTGCAGCCTTTAGAAACTTAGAGTCCAAGGGTTATCTTAGGTTTGCCAATTTAGAATAAAGAAACCAGCTTTAACTGTCTTGTATTTTCTGTGGGGCAGGTATGCTCAGCACTGCTTGTACAACAGTTTTTTATTGGGTCTTTCTATACTCCTGGTACCCAGGGAGGTTTTACCCCCCAGATTTGTATGTATTTTACCAAACATACTCAGGCAAACACAAGAAGGCTGCTTGGGTCCTGAGTCACCCTTTGTTTCAGGAAATATGGTGCAGTCTGACATGGGACCCTTCCAAATATTGAACTCAGAAACCTTTAGTGACAGTTGATGGCTTTTGGTAAATCATAGTCAGGCTGAGAAACATTTCTGCCCTTTAACCCTCGGACCTTATTTTCCTACTGTGTTCAACACCTAAGCAAATTACCTGTACACAGCTAAGATGTCCAGGTGTTCAGGTGACCTGAACAAGATGTGCTGAGAGATGAACTCAGCAATTAGACCCTACAGTTTGTATTTCATATTAAATCTTTACACAAAGAGGTGAAATTTTCTTTTATTTACCTGATCACCAGTGCCATTTAATTTTATCAGGAAATACTGTATCTCTCTTAAGAACAGTCTGCCACAGCATTAACACAAATGTGAAAATTTTAAAGGGTCTGCAATGAATAAACTTGTCTGCATCTGTGATCTAATCCGAAGCATATTGAAGCTAATAAAGAGGTGATGACTGAAAAGGATGAGATGTGATTCAGACATCAAGTGACAATCTCCTTCTGTTCAAAATTTCTATTAAGCATTAATTTTCAGCTTTTCCACAAAAAGAATTAAATGTGTAAAGTCAATTAAAAAATAAATCACACTTGTGCATTTAAAATAGGTCCAGACTTTTAGAAAAGCTCAGTGTTTCCATTATGACTGATATTTTAGATAGCTCAAACCCCAACCTGTCTGTAAGACAGAACTGTTCTAAAAATGCGTTCATCATCCAGATGTCTGAGCAGGAGACAAACATTCGGTGACTGACCCCCAGTGACAACAGACTGAGGCATTTCTGGGAAGTACAAAACCTCAGTTAAAGGAATACAGAGGAAAAAATGTGCCAAACAAGTGTGTTTGGGGGGCAAACACAGAAACTCCCCTTGGTCTCAGCAGAGCAGGTGCCACTCGCGCTGGTTGCTGGGACAATGTGTAACAGGAGGTGATGAAAGCTCTCCTGTGAAGTGCCAGTCCAGGAGAATATGTTTTACAACCTCTGCCCCTGAATCCTTGATGACAGACTCGCATCACTGTGGGCCCAGTGGCTATGCTTGGGTTTGTCTGGTCCTGAGGGTTCAGGAAGGATTCTCACCCACATCCTCTGCTCACCAACATCAGGGATATCCTGTGTGGGAAGCCATGAATGGGTAGAACTAGTGGGGTCCATCATGGTTTGAAATTGTGTGCTAAAGATCCACCTTGGCCAGGATTAGAGCATTTCTTCCTTCCTGTGCAATGGAGGAATGTGTTCAGACCCTCCAGGCCTTGTACAGGCAATCCTGTTTAGTTTGCAGCAAAATAAGGGTTCTCAAAAGAATGAAATGCTTAGGGGTAGGTCAGGCCAGAGAGATGAAAAATGCATCTTTCACAGGACCCTACAGAATTCATGGAGCGCATGCCATTTTCATCCAGCTCTTAAATCTGTAACAGCCATCTGTTTCCAGAACAACTTCTGACTCTCTTTGTCTTCTCATTGCACTTGAGAGGAGAATTTGGACTGCTGGATTTTGCCAAGGCACAGCAAACCTCTCACATTCTTGTCCTTTAGAAGAAAATGGCACAGCATGAATTGCTTACATTGAGGCATTAAACTGGCAGCTCTGGAGTTCCTCTATTTATCCATAATGCAGATATTCTGCAGATGGTAAAATATATAATAGATATAATAATTTTGCACATGAGATGACCCTTCAGAGGTGGAAGCCAACACTTCCAACTTAAAAATGTATCACATTAGGTGAAACAGACCCCACAGATTTTAGGAAACTTGATGTCTCTCAATCTTTCATCTAGGCTCTAATGTTTAAATAAAAGCAAATGAACAAGCAGTACTGATTTGGGTTCTACATCGTTTATATGAAGCACATGTCCAGGTTCTCCATTTGCTACTGGCAAAGCTATTAATCAAAGAACCAGAATATATGATTTTAAACCCCTGGGCTTAATTAACTCATAGATACTTGAGTCTGTCGGTGCTTCAGTGAAGCCAGTTTAACAGCATAACTGGGAACACTTTTGGAGGCTTTAATATCCATTATCCTTAGTCATCAGTAATAGCTTTTTAAAACTTTTTGGTTGGTTTTTTTGGTTGTTTGGTTTTTTTGCTTTTTTTTGGTGAGTGTTTCACTCAAAGCAAGTCAGCAACAAAACACTCACCAAAATTTGCCCAGCACTTTGGAGGGGAATTGCATTGCTGTATCATTTCTTCTTATTGCCGTTACATAACTTAATTTCCCAAGACGCAAATAAAAGTAGGAAGAGAATTGGAATGACTTCTCAACGGGCTCATCAGTCCCTCCAGAAACACGGTGTGTTGGGTCCTATCCTACCAAAGGCAGCTACTCAAATTTTGGTTTAGCCTGAAGGAAGATTTTCCTAACACTATAAGAGCATGATGTATCAGGTAGAGAATCCAAATTCTGGAAATCACTTTTCCTGCATTTCAGGAGATATCCTGAAAAACATATATGCACTCTCAGTTATGTGAAGAACATGTAAACTTCCACTTCGATGAAGAATTTTGCTTTAATCAGAAATTATAGAGGTTGTTTTGAATGAATTAATACAGACAATTATGTACCAGGACAGGCTGACATTGCTAGCAGTTCCCACAGACATTAAAGAGAGCTGTCAACACCCTAAAGACAAAAATGTGGTCAAAGAAACATTTTTTAGTCATCCGTAGTAATGAATTTGCTCAGCTCCTGCTCCAGGTTCCCTGTCACCCTGTTAATGCTCCGATGTCTCCCTATGCCTGATTAAAGAGCCACACATTGCTGCTCCACCTGAATCAGCCCACATGAATCTGCTACCCCCTGGTTAACCCACACAAAGGGGTCTAATCCTGCATTGGAAGAAGTGAGACCAGAGTTATGGATCACATTCCTTTGTGCCAGATATGCATTTCTGTGGAATTACATTGGTTAAAACACTTTGCTGAGGGGAATTGTTCCAATAATTCAGTAATTCCAATAGGCCTCATGATGTCAAAGGGATTTTTCAAATTAGCTTTGACAAGGTTTGAGCCAAACTCTAAATTAATAGAACACTTGTTCTTCTATTTTTCAGACTAAGGAATGTTTGGCTGTGATAATAAATGTCAGGGTAATCTCACAGCTGGTAAAATGGCATTCTGTGTGTTCAGTGTCCTGCGTACAGCAGCATCAGTTATCAAACATTTATAGCTCAACATTTCACCTGTGATACTTCACTCTAACCTCACATGAGAGAAGGTAGTCCTGTCTGGATAGTCCTGTACAGCCTTTTTGTCAGTACATTCCTAAGTTCTTTCTTCTGAGCTTTTAGCACTACTGCCCTTGTTATTTTTCCCTTGCTGCTTCATAGCTGCAAACCATGTTTTTTTCCCCATACTACAATTGATTTTCCTTAAAGGCCACAGTGGTCCCATTGGAAGATGGGAGCACACCCCCAGATTTTCTCCCTGCATGTGATATTCTGCATTGCATAATGTTGCCTCAGAGGTAAAAAGCTTGAACGCAAAAATAATAAGGTCAGCTACAAACTGTATTTAGTCTCACTTGTTCTGCCTCAGTTCATTTTTATTTTATGTTTTGGCCCAAACATTGCACAGCATCATCATAAAATACAGGTATTTATAGCACTGAGTGGCTCAGAAGAGCACTGGTCAGTGCAGATTAGCTGCACTGCCTGGGTATGATGGGCACTGTGGAGCAAACTGGGGTTTGGAATCTGCCATTCCAGTACGGAGCTGCCTTGGGGCAAAGCCGCGGCTGCTTTTGTAACACTCCTTGCTTCCCTTGTTGTGCCAGAACTAGAAAATCAGCTTCTTGCAAAGCTGTGTTACAAAACCAAGAAGCAGTAACACAGCTGGCTTTTCTTGCCCATGTTCCCTGGGAGCAGCATCAGGGCTTTACCTTCAATCTCTGAATAGTCTTCTGGGGCAAGGAGGGCATGTCCTTTGGGGATATGTCCCCAGGCTATGACCTGCAGTTCAGCCTTACACAGCTACGGGGCTTTCCTAGGTGGACAGCACTCTTCTGTCTCTAGGATGGAGTCCAGTCAGTCTGTTTATTCTGTATTTCCTGACAGCAATCCATACAAATGTACACAGTAATAATGCTTAAACATGGAGGCATCCTCTTCCTAAGAAAGGAGTAACAGATTTGCTGTATCAAGAGAACAGAGTAAAAAGCATTCTTTCCCTGAGTATTTCCTACCTCCATCCACTAGACTTAGGTTCTGCTAGGTGAGGAAGTCTAATTGGATTGTTGGGGTCTATTATATCAGAGCAGTGCAAGTTCAATTTCAAATACTCTCACCATTTGTCTTTTCCGTATAAAATCTCTCACTCCCTAAATGCTTCTCTTTTTTTAAAGTACCTAGGAAAGGGGATTGGAATAATCAACCAGCTGTTTAGGCCACAGAAGAATTTTAAAGGTCTCCTGTAGTCACATTAGTGAAAATAATATTCAGCTCATTTTAGAAGAACTCCCTTGACTACTCAGTGCTAGTTTTAGCAACTTCTCTATTTGGACAGGAAGATATTGTGGCATCTGAATAAACGCCAGGTCTAGAGAGATGCTGAGTTCTTCCAAGAAGCGCTACAGACCTACATAAATTCATTGGTAAATTCAGCAGTCCCAGTTCTCTTCCCACTTTGCCATTTGCTGTGATTTAATACTGAAATTCCAGTGGCATTCACAATATGCTGGTTCAATATGTTAGGAAGATTCAAGCAGTGCATAGGCCACACAAATACGGCTCAGGAGAGACAGGGCTGATATTTACTGATGGCTTGGCCCCAAGCAAATCACTTCCCTTTCTGCGCCTCTCCTTCTTCCCACTTATCATCTGCCTTGTCTATTTAGATCCCAGGCATTTTGGGGCAGCAGGCTCTCCTGCCTTGTGTTGTGGGGGTACTCATATGAGACTCTCTTCCATGTTGTGAACTGATTTCAGCGGGAGCTGCATTCAGCACAGAGTTGACATAAAGTGGTGGTTAGAAATGGTGTGTCCAGGGAACTGAGCAGCAAAAAGGGACAGATTGCTTGTGAGGCAAGAGCATTTTTTGGCTGCAAGGGGCCCCAATCTGAAGTGCTTGTGGAGAAAAAGTGGTGCTGACTATGCTCAATGACCCATCTGTCTGTCTGTACATGGAAATTTAATTTTTTCTCCACTGGACTCCATTGATCTTCACAGTGGTGATTGATTTCAAGGCCACAAAGCCTACGGCTGGGGTTGTGCTTGTTCCTGAACATGGGACCTGATGTAATTTTCTTCCCATTGTCTCTGCTGGAGACTCCTCTGGTTGTCAGGAGTACTGGGACTGTCAGTGCTGATAACTCTGATTAAAAATGTCACCAGCTCCAGCACCAAGGCTCGCACGGTGCCTGAAAATAATGCATCCTGTCAGGCGGCAGCAAAATTTCCACCACCTGATGGCTGAACACTCAAAACTAAACTGAGTTGAGATTTTCCAAAGTTAAACCCCTTTATTGTGAAGAGGGCGAAATACAGCCTGGTTGAACTGGCTTTTTCCCTCCAGGCAGGTATTTGCTGTCAGGACCAAGCCAGGGTCCCCTTCCTTAGCACTGTGGAAATCAGAGCACTTCCTGTTCCAAAGCAGTCAATCTAGGACATCTCATGAGCCTTGAAATCCTGATAAATATTTCAGAGATACATAAAGAAATGGCATTTACATGCTGTGCTGACCAATGTTCTATAAATAGCTGCAAGTGTTTATGGAGAGGGAAGTATTTAAAGCAGACTGGGAAAATGGATCGAGGGCCCTTCTCACCTTCCCCTCCTGCAGTGTTATGCCAAGGACATGAGAGTGGTGCCGGCACGAGGCACCCAGAGCTCTGCAGCAAACTCAGCCACTTGTCCCTGACTTCAGGTCACCTTCAGAGGCTGTTTCCTTCCTTTATCTCCAGAATCCTATCTCAGTGGATCCTCAGGTATGGGCAACCCAGTGCCTTGGCTGCACTTGGCAACCAGGGAACAGTGTCTTGCATGGCCCTAGTGAGGGGTAGGGATGAGCAGGGACAGTAGCACACAAAGCTGTGGCCAGGCCCTACCAATGTGAGTTTTAAAAAAAAAATTTCCACTGTCAGGCTCTCCATCACTTTTGCTCACAACAGAGGTGCAGATAAAATGCAAGTCCTTACCTCTTCAACAAGCTGTAGCATTCGACGGGTGCTCTCAAGGGACTGAAAAAAAACAGGAGAAAACACTGAGTTTTGGCAAGTTACGCTTTCCAAGGCTAACGGGTAGGCTCATGCTGATAGGATGTTTTTCCTGCATTCTTTCCCTCCCCTCCAAATCAGGCCATCAGCAGGGCACTGGTGATCTCTCCATCTCTATGGATGGCTAATGCAGCAGTTCCCAGCACACCTCGAGGCAGCTGCAGTCTCCAGGGCTTGTGCTCCCCTTGCTCACACACTGCGGTGGTGCTGCTCGGAACAGCAGGCATTCCACTTTAAAAATAAAGCCTGTGGTTTTCAGCTAAGACTCTTCAGAGACCTAACTGGTGACTTCTAACATTTAATAGGTTTGACAAATCGAAGGAATCCTCAGAAAATATTAAATTGCTGCCTTTTGCTCTGAGGCCAGTCAAATTGATGCACAATCTAATACCTAAACCAAACTCACAATCAATAAATGCCCTAATCTAGACTAAGCATGACATTAAATTTTAGCCCAGCTCATTTCATTTCCAATTCCACTTTCAGTGTAAAGCTGATGGAAAAGAGCTCTAAAAATCCTTTGCCGGATGATCTCCTATTTCTGGCTGTGTGTTTCACACCAACCCCAACCCTGAGTTCCCAGTTTAGCTACTGGTCTCACTTCATCAGCGAGCTGGTCGGCACGCCGCTGCATTTCTTCCAACTCATTGCGCATATCCGCGTCTTCCGCCATTTTAGCTGTGGGGGTGTTTGGGGACGCTGCAGATCAGGATTTGCACTCAGCTGCTTTGTGAGCCTGCAGGACAGCGAAAAGGAAGAGAAACAGTGTGGTTAGGAGCTGTGCTTAAAGGTCAGTCCCACAAAAGCGCTTTTATTACATCAGTGTCCTCACCCAAACTCTCATTCTGGATAGTAATTCCTATGTAGTAGAGAGCAAATCCTTCCTTTTCTCTTAACCTTTCAAATGCAATTCATATGGAAGCTGGACACGCAGGAGATGTTATTTGCTGCCAGAAACAATCTTGAAACCCATTCATTCTTCTCTAGAATTAAAAGGCTTAATCTGAAGGAGGTCAAGGTCAAGCCTATGCCCCTCATGTCCTATGTTTCAGCTGCATTGCTTGGAGGGCTGGATGCTCAGCTAACACATTTGCAATTAAATGAAAGACTATGAAACTTTGAGGATTTTTATTGGCTAATGACTTGTCCACCATGATATAGTTCAGACTATGAAATAAAATTTACAGCTAGACTGGGAGAAGTCTACCTGGGAGAATCCTTCATTTTGGGGGAAGTGACAGTAGGACCGACTGGTATTTTCAACTTCTCCACAAAGTGGGTCAGATTCTGCTCTTGGTTATCCCTCTTGATAAAAAGAATGACACCCTGGTGCTGGTTCTAACCAGAGGTCAGGATGCAGCCCATTAATCCTCATTTGGGTAGGGTTTCTTTTTTGTTACAAATTCAAGCTATCTCTGATTACTGAGCATGACTTGATTAAGAAAGGCGGGCCCTCCTACCATCTGTCAGGTCTTTATAACAACAACACTGGCTTATTTCTTTGCTTGATTCAAGCATGGCACATTGCAAATTACTGCTCACTGAATGTTAGATTTGTTCATTGCAGGAAAACCTAATTGCAGGTGCAGAGGAGGTGGGGAAGTTGTGGGGGACTGCAAGTAAACAGCCATAAAGCAGATGCCATCATGCTCAATTACAGAAAGAGGACAAAAGCAGCCCCTTTCAGCAAAGCTGCTCTGAGAAGGCAGGATCCCGGGGGCTGTTTTCTATCCTGTCTTTGCGATATGTGCAGCCTTTATGAAACAAAATAATTCAGGGCAGAGCTTGGCTCTAAAATTTTAGCAATAACAACTCGGTTTAAATGGAAGTTACTATATATTGGAGATTAAACCATTCCTCACTTTGATGGTGCTCTCCATCAGGACATCAGGAGTATGGGCTGTGCAGGTACAGCTGGGTGGCCGCGACATTTCCTGGATCACACCCTGTTTGCTTTTATAAGGAAAGCAGACAGCTCCTTGCATTTCCTCTGCAGCTTCAGCAACAGATTTGCTGTTTTTCTTATCTAAGAGGGAATATGTGACCTTCATGCCTTCACATTAGCTGTGCCCTCACTCACGGTTGCTTTTCCTCTTTGAAGCTACAGCAGGAAGAAATCCATCTCGAGGAGTCAGCCCTGCAGCTACTGGCACGGCATTCTGCTTTCATC
This sequence comes from Monarcha castaneiventris obscurior, assembly GCA_026261815.1. Taxonomy (NCBI): domain Eukaryota; kingdom Metazoa; phylum Chordata; class Aves; order Passeriformes; family Monarchidae; genus Monarcha; species Monarcha castaneiventris. The sequence goes on from JAMPIT010000862.1 coordinate 6,383,650, forward strand.
ACTGAGCACATCGCCACATCCTTGTCAGAGGGAGGCTGACATTTTGTGATGGGTCACACCATGTGTAGGAGCCCAAATGTCTGCTGGAGAAGGAGGCCACCTGGTCCTGCCAGCTGCGTGGTCACAGCAGTGTGAAGGACCAAGCTTAGGCAACTTGTCTGCAGCCCCGGCTGATGCAAAGGCAGAGCTTAATTTCATGGCTAATACTCAGGCTGATATCAGACACTTCAAGGATGCTCACAAACAGCACGAAATGAGCTTTACAAAAAAATGGACATTTAGGAGGAAAAGATAAACTGGTAACTGGTCTCTTCCTGAAGGGCATGTGAAAGTGTGGGGAGACTCTCAAGGCCACCCCAACCTTCCCACCCCTCTGCTGTGCTGGCATGTGTGCTCTTCGTGGTACATCACGCAGGTCCAGGAAGACACTTCTCCTGGCCAGCAAATGGAGCGTGCTCAGGTGGGATAAAAAGAAGCTATTTCGGTAAAGAACCATGCTCCAAACTCCTGCTCCACTTGGCACAGGCTGGCTCTAGCACTGGTCACTGCTTCACAAAGTTGTGGGTTTTTCCCAGACTGAGGCACAACCTAGCACTGAAATATTTCTGGCATAGCCTCTGTACCAGAACACCAAGATTAAGCCTGTAGACCTAGTTTTGGAGCATCTAGTTAAAATATTCTCCTCTACCTGGACCCCTCACTACACTTGCACTGGCAGAATAGCAGCACCGAGCTTTAGCAAAAATCAGGGTAATTTGCTTGGGACTTTGAGACTGGTCTAATTGGTAAATACATGTAGATGTTGAGGGGCAGGAAAGTGGTTCTATGCTGTGTCTGTGTGGTAGCATCTCACTAGCTGTGAAGTGGGAGGTGATGCATCAGTGACAGGGTGGGATGCTAACAGGGAATTTGGTTCATTCTCTAAGCATATCCAGTGTGAGCTGAATAATTACAGACCTGTGAGTGGAGGTGACATGAGGGCTTCTACTGACAATAGCAATTTATGTATTCACTGTTGGTCAGTCTCTGCAGATAAAAAAAACAACTGCACAGAAAATTCTATTCTCAGGTTGATTCCAGCATGACTTTTGATGTTTTCCTGATTAATTTTTTTGATAATGAGCCAGGTGTGGTAATGGGTAGTGCAAAAAAAACAGGAACAATGTGGAGAAACTTTCACACTAGACGGAATGGTTTGGGTTGGAAGGCTCCTTAAAGATCATCTCATTCCAGTCCCCCTGCCATGGACAGGAACACCTTTCGCTAGACCAGATTGCTCAGAGTTCCATTCAACCAGACCTTGAACACTTCCAGGGATGGGGCATCCACAGCTTCTCTTGACAACCTGTTCCAGTGACTCACCATCCTCACAGTTGAGAATTTCTTCCTAACATTTAATGTAAACCTACTCCCTGCCAGTTTGAAGCCATTGTCCCTTGTCCTGTCACTCCATGCTCTTGTTTTTTTTTTTTTAGTTACCCTTCTTGGTTTGTTAGAACCATCAGTTGGCATCTTAGTGACAGACACGTCTTATTTTGCATCAAGCTAAAAAAAGTGTCAGAGCCTGTAACCGGAGAGATGTTGTTCAGCAAGTGATCGAACTTGACAGGTTTATTGAGATTGTTTGGTATTTGTAAAGCACTTAGAATGGATTGAGAAATAGCAAAAAGCGTTCTTCCAGACAAGTCATTTTACATCAAGTTTTAGTCATAAACAGAAGTGCCCTGCAGCTGTGCTGATTCAACTTTATTTAATAGAAAACTGTGCCCAAGAATCAATAAAGGTTACTGATTTGCACACAGTATGATAAACTACATATATTTTGTAGATGGCAGGGAATGAGGGGTTTTTTCAGATTTTGAACTTTATAATGTGGAATAGGACAGATTAGAGACAGGATTTTCCTTGAAAAGTCATGTTTAGGCTGAAATGCCATTCCAGTGTCGTGAATTTCCAACAACAAACCTTGTTATCAATAAGAATCCTGTAGAGAGAAGAATTATGTTTTAAAGGGAATTATTGCTCTAAAGTACAAATTAACAGTTCTCCCTCTGTGCTGTTTCTTAGGAACACCTATAGTTCTCCTGAAGTTTAAAAACATTGAAAATGAATGATTTCAGGAATGGTCAAGGAAAGTTAAACCATGATGAATTTTCTCTTACTGATACTAGACAGACTTTCAAAGGTATAAGGTCTGGCTTGGGCCCACTGAAACCTGCTCTTGTTTTAGTAGAATAGAAAAAGGCCTAAGATATTGTTGAGGACTTGGCATAAAAAATTCCTTGCAGAATTTATATGTTTGGTACTAGTTGATATTTTGCATTCTGTTCTAATTCAAGTTAATTTGAACCAAGTATCAAAATCCTATGATTGCCTTAGGAACTCTAATATAACTTGAATAAACTCTCCAATGTATACTCTGTACTTTTAACTTAAACTACATTTTATTTTATCTACAGTCCCTGCAGAGATGACAGATCAGAAAACCAAAGTAGGGATGTAATATGTTAAGCTCTTTAGATCTAAAACTTTGATTAAAAAAAAGGAAAAGGTTGCTACAGAAGTTACAGCCACTACATTCACTCAATTTGTGTTTATACTTGCAGTAATTTCCTATACAAATTCAACCTCAAAATTTCACGAGGACCTTGGTTTTTCCATTGGAAAAGGGAAAGGAAATCCTCTGGGTTCACACACAAACATCCATGGTACTTTTTGAAAAGAAAAAAAAAAGCCCAAACATTGCTACAAAATACTGTGTACGGCATGTTCCAGGCTGTGCTCTGTCTCCTACACAATGCAAGTAACTCCAGGCACTTGGGTGATTTACATCAAATTCCCTGCAGACAGTCTCCTACCTTATGCCAGTGCTTGTACAGAAGCACAACAGACTGAATGTTAGAGAGAATGGCTAATGGAAAGACATTTCCTATTATACTTTGAATTCTGCATCTGCTATTTCAGTAGTGCTAAGATGCAATGAAGAATCCTATAGCAAGTACATTATATAATCCGTATGGAGTTACACTGAAGGCTCAGCGAGACCTACGTCTATCCCCAGAGGAAGAGAGATACAGCGAGTGACCTTTGAAAGCAAATATTTGCTTCACAGTCATATAAACACTTCAATGCAATAAATACAGGAAAATGAAAATGCTGCAATTTACTGGGGTGAAGGCAACACAGGAATATAATGTTCTTTTTTAAGCACTCTCCCTGTTATTAAAGGACACATCTACTCTTCCCATAGATATTTGTAGCCAGAAGATGACTGAATTGTGTTTTTCTAAAAACGTCAGTCGGTCTATCCCATTCTTTGTGCCTCTTTCTTGTAGGACTGAAAGCGTTACCACAGTGGTGTGGTGTTTCTGGAGCCACAGAAAACCCAAGGAGAGACTTTGAATCAAGTGTCTCAGCATGGATGTTGGGCCATTTAAAGGTGGGATTTGGGTTGCTGCTGTTTCCTGGCTGTTGGTAGAAGAAGAAACGCTGTCGAAGAGGGAGATGAAGTGCAGCTACAGATGAAGGGGGTCATCCTTGCTCCCCAGTGTCAGCCCTCATTTGGCTTCCCATGTGCCATCCCAGGGGTGTTAAGCCTCTATGGGGTCAGGCAGCTCTGGGGCTCTGTAGGATCCTCCTGTCACAGGACACATCCTTTATCCTGCTGGACCTCCTCAACAGTGACCACTGCCCAGTGGGGAGCTCTCTACAGCTCACCTGTCCAGCACATTGGCCGTGTCTTTCATTGCCTTCACAAGCCTTCCGAGAGGGGCTTCTGGCGGCTGGATTATAGGAAATGCACTGGCATTAACCCCAAAGCTCAGTCTAGACCAGGCACTGCCTGCTGACGCCAACAGGGAATGAAATTATATGGAAAGTGTGAACCTGCTGCAAAAGGATCCTTAGAAACCATTACCTGTGTGTGCTACCGACACCAGCAGGCTCCCCCCAAAACTGTGTTGAGGATGGAGCGTTGGAAGGCAGATCCCAACAGAAAGCCAGGAAAGTCATGTGTGTGCTGCCCACAGTTGGTGTGACAGGCAACAGCTGGTGAGACATTTTAGGGAGTTGGGAACAGTTTTTATAGATTGTGGGCTCTCAGCAACAGCCCTCACAAGCTCCAACTTTTAAGACTTCTGTCATCTCCATCTTCTTTGACCCAGAGCTTACCACAATTAATACTGTCTATAATTAAACATGCCCTGCTTTTGCTCTTACTGTGTTTTAACTGATCTGAAAGCACTTGGAGAAGAAATCAGATAATTTTGTAATGAAAAATCCTATTTAAACATTTTACACTGTAGCATAAAATGCAATAATGAAAAATTAGTCAGGATTGCTATTTATATTTAAATTCTAAATAGATTTGAAATAAAGTCTTGAGGAAAGTCAGCCTTTTGCCTCAATTCTTCAGCACATCCTATTGCATGGATCTAATTCATTCACAAGATTTTCAGCAAAGTTCTCATTCCTTTGAAAACATCTTTGTAACGTTTGATTTACAGATTAAGCCAAAAAGCTGGAACTGTGCTTCTGTAGGGTCTGTCAGCCTTAACCCATGGCACAGACACCTCATCTCTCTCCTGCTGCTGTCCCACAGCGTTTTGCTGCAAGCCCTCGGGCCCACTTCCACAGCCCAGGCTGACAGAGTGCAGTGATAATAACCAATTTCCCTTCATTCTTGCTTGATATTCAGTAAACAGTAATGGCTACTGGTGAGGGCTTGTCAGGGAGCGACTTTGGAAAAGACAGGCGCTGAGATCTTGCAAACCTGAATTCAGGAGAAGTGGGTAATTCCTAGTTTGTTCCTGTCTTCCTCTATCACTTTAGGCAACTTATTTTACTCTCAGGGCTTGCTTGCCTTGCTTGAAGACAGGTCTCTAGAGCTGTGTGAGGTGCTGCAGGTGTTTGGTTTCCTGCTGCTGGCTCTATCCATCAGCGCCGTGCAGGTGCCTTGGATACCCTCTAATGGGACTGTTTGTCAATGTTGAACAACTGAATCTGTCTCCCCTCTACACAACACAGATAAAATCCTTCTCTTCCTTCCTCTCTTGCCCTAGTTTTGTCCTACTTAAACTGCAGGCGTTTCAGGGCATGGACCGGCACCTTGCCTGGCGTGCAGGACAGCTGGGACTTTGGGATAAGTGCTGGGGATCATGGTGTCATATTCTCCCACTGCACCTCTGCCACTCCACCCCAATACAAGGCAAGTCACTGTTGTCCTGTCAGCTGTCAGACAACACGGCTGTTCCGTGAGGCTCCTCCAACACGCCCCTGTTGCTTCACCAGGCTTCCACACTGAAAAAATAAAAGCACAGACCAGCCATTTTGTAACTATATCACCTCAGAGTAATAAAAACTTGACTTTCTATCCATTTTACTGCTAAAAGAAAATAAACTTCTCAATGTGTTATCTCTTTGCAGTCATTTTTACACCTATGTACCCACACATTTTTCCTTCTTTTTTTTTTACTTTCCCACAGAAACAGAAAAACATTCAAGGCAAAAATGTTTGTTCTGTTCATCTGGGAGAGTGACCAGCCAGAGAGGTGGACGGTGAAGAAAGAAATCTTCTTAGGGGAGTGGGCACCACATCTGCCAGCAGCACAGAGCAGGGACCGGGACAGAATAGGCTCCTGTGAGTCAAATTCCCTGTTATTGCAGCTCCCTGTCTCATGCAGCTTAATTTCTAATTTAACAAGCTATGTCCTATGATTCACTAAGTTTATTGTGTTCCCACTAGCTCTGAGTCCAGACCCTCACTTCTCGAGTACCCAGAAAACATTTTACTTGTAGCACTAATTGATTCCCAGCTAGGAAACAGCAGCTTGTTCCTGCGCTGGTGGTGTCCTGTGGCTTAAATAGTTTATCTTCTTCCCTGCTCTCTCCTTCTTTCTCTCCGAGGTACAGAAACAGGACTTGTAACCTTTCCCAGAATTTCTTATGATGTGAAGGATGAGCTCTCTTAGTCCTTTCCTGGTAGGCAAACTGTTTGTCATCCTACTAGCTCTTGGTTATGCCAGTTCCATTTGAATTAGTCTTCTCTGGAAAAGGGTGGCTGGCATTTCACATGGTATTTTAAATGAGGGTATGCGTTTTGCTCAAAGGGCTTAGTGCTTCCCCATCCTTCCAGAAGATACCTGCTCCAAAATATCCTACAACCTCACTTGCCACTTGCATAGCTGGATCTTGATGGCTCAGAACAAGAAATCCAGGTATTAGTAGAGGGGATTAAAGAAAACGTCTTGACTTGTGACAAAGCTGTTTGCATTCTGAGGCCAGAATCCTGGAGAAAAACTAAAGGCATCTGCCTAGCTGGAGGATGAGATTTCTGACTGTCTCATGATTTCCAGTAGAACTCAAACCCTAAATCTGTTCAAGTCTTCAAAATATTCACTGGCCATCACTGCAGCAACGATGAGCAGTCAGCTTCTCTTCAATTTCATTCCAACCCGCGTTTCTTTATACTGCTCCTAAGCCACTAAATCTGATTAATGGCCAATTTTAGAAACTAGTGGTGAAAGTCACGCCCCTTTTCAAGTTGGAGGAAGTGTCACCACTGCCATTAGTGGGGTCAGAATTGCAGGTGGAGCTATGAGCCAGCGATGATGGTGCTGGGAGAGGCCAGCAGTGTGTGGAGGGGCGGGTGTGAGGGTGGAAACACCAAACAGGAGTGTGTGGCATCTCAAATACTTTTCTGCCAGATTTTCCTGGGGTTCTGCCTTTCTCCCTTCTGTTTCTCTGAGATGGAATAGAAATGTAAAATGGAATTATTGCAGAACATTTACTGAGAGATTCAAGAAACAGCAAGGAATAAGAAAACTGCATGGCTAGTTTTCCTGGGGCATTCCCACCAGGCTCCATGGGGCCCGCTGCATTTGCTGTTCCTAGGTTTGTAGAAAGAAACTTCCCTCTGCACAGTCTTCTCAAGAGTGCCAGAGCTCCTGGTCCAGCCCCAACTCCATATACACATCCAAACCTCTTCCAGATCTCCTGGTTTAAGTTAATCATCACCCCTCAGCATTCCAAACCGTGATGATCCGTGGGTGAAGAGTCTCCTTCTTTACCTTGACAAACCAAGAGAAGCAGCCCCAGTGGCAACAGAGAAATGGAGCTGAGCTTCTGCAAGAGAGCATTAAATGAGTAGTTGTTCAAAAGACCTCGCTCCACATTTCCTCAGCCTTTCCCACGTCTTCTCTGCCTTTGCAAAGTCAGCACAAAACGTCAGAAGAGTTCCACACTCTTGTATTACACACAGATCAAATCAATGGCAGCAAAGGCAAACCAGTAGAGATCATCCTCGAATTTCTTATAATGATCCAAGAAGGCAGACTGACAACTGAAGAAAGACATTTTTAGGCTAAATGCATGATGAAAAGGAAACCCACAAATTGGAGAAAGATTTTTTTAGGCTAAATGGATGATAGGAAACTCGCAAACTGGAGAAAGATTTTTTTTTAGGCTAAATGGATGATGAAAAGGAAACCCACAAACTGCAAAAAGGTATTTTTAGGCTAAATGGATGATAGAAAGGAAACCCACGAGTATTACAGTAAGGAAAGGGAGCATATTTGCATTGGCCTGTCACAAAGTAGAGCTAATTTCTGCCACAGTTTTTGGAACTCTGCAAGTCAGGAGGAAATCTTGTCGTAGCTTTGTTTAATTTGAAAGTCATTTTTTTTAAAGTTAATTGAATGGAACAATGAATAACTTCACCATTAAAACACATGTGAAATTCTTCATTTGTATGTTAAAAATTGGTGCTATCCCACCTTCACTAGTCCTGATGCTTCTAGGACTGGATGAGACAAGCTGTGAGTTTAAGCAGCACTGTTACAAGCTTAGTGTGGAATGGCTGGTGATTTTGATAGAAGGCAAAAATATGGAAAAGCATTTTGTGGTGAAAGAACAATAATTCTGTATTTTAGTGTAAAAGATTGGCAGTGACACAGTTAACCCCATCAGCATCAGTGTTGTCAAAGCTTTGGTTTCCAAGTGATAGATGGGAATAAGGTGTTCCCCTGATGGTTTGTTTGTTACAGGCTGTCAGCACACTCAGCTGACATTTCACTTCTTTCTGCGTGGTTTGCATTTGCAATATTTCTCTGCAGCCCAGGACTCACACCTACCCCTGCCCCTGAGCTGTGTACCACCAGGAAGGACCTTCCACAGAAACGAAAGAAATTTAATTAATGAAGCTCTTGCTAAATATAAACCTTTTAATAGGCGAGTAAAATACACTGCAATCGTGAGGGCATCAGGAATGTAAATAGACAACATTTCCCCTCTTGACATGTATTTGTGGTAAACAAAGCTATTCATTATGTTTATAATACTCATCCTTTCCTTTCATTTCTGCCTGGTGGTAAAAGCATTTCAAGCAGTGGGCTGATATATTTTTAGCAGAAATCTTCTTTAACTAAGTCGTCAGAGTCAAATCAGCAGCTGACAAAATATAAGCATTATGAAACTGGGCTGATGATGTTATTTGTAGAATTGTTTTTTAACTGAAGGATGATTTTTTTCAGCTATGAGGGAAAGCAAAAAGAGATATTTAAGAAATTATCTCCTTGTCTTGTTTATCACTGATTGTCCATGTTCTGTGTGCCCAGCCTTCTGTTCATTATATCATACAGCATCTGAAGCAGGTAGCAAGGAAGGGAACTTGCCCGCTCGGGTTTTTTCCCGCGTGCATGCAGCCATCTGTGGTGAGGGCACTGTCACATCAAGATGCAAAACCATCAGTAAAATAGCAAAGGCACAAGAGGTTACAGGCCTGAGTCGAAACCCATCACCTTGAGGCACTGCCATCCAAAATGAGTCTTCCTGCACCTCCCCACTATGGCCAGTGGGTTTTCTCTAGGGCAAAGGAGCTTTTCGAATGAACAAGCAAAACAAAAAGAAAAAGGTTGACCTTTCTGAGGGTGCTCTGGGTGACCCCCAAGGATGTCTTGTGCCTTGCCACACTCTTGGCTCAGGGATCACTTTCTGCCACTTCCTACCCCTGGCTCCTCTCTCCTCCTTCCTACCCCTGGCTCCTCTCTCCTCTGCTTTGTGCTGTAGTCTCCACTGGGAACTTAAACTGTGGAAGCAGGATTTAAAGCTGAAGAAGAGTTCATGAACTTTGAAAAGCTTACTTCCTTTCAAGAAAAAAAGAAATAGCTACAGCCATGTTATAAAAAGAAAGGACCCTACTTAGGTTTTGACTCCCCTCCTTCTCTGTTTATACACAGGTAGACACACAGATAGACGTGTGAGTACATAAAATGCAGCAGGCACAATTTAAGGACACAACAGAGTATCTTTTTTAAATGCAGTTTATGTAATGAAAAGGGCTGGGAGCCCAATTCTAAACCACTAAACCTTTTCAAGTTTAAATTTTATTATTTCAAGGCTCTTTTATAAAGTCACAATAACAAAAAATCCTACTGCTATCAAACAGCTCATCTCCCTGAAGGGAAGCTGGACCCTTGACCAGTCCAGACCCATTCCCAAAACCCTACAGTACTGCAAATGCTGTTCAGAGAAGGGAGAAGATCTGGCTGCTCCCTTCACTAGGCACAACTGGAAGATTAAATGGGAAGATCCTTGGGTCATATCCACTGTTTGCTACTGGTGAATACTTGTATCAAAACCAACAAATTGAGAATGACCATGTAAGGTGGATACTTACAACGCACTTAGAGTTGTACCAGTCAAATACTGAAAGCATCTGACATTACTAGGCTAAGTAACAAATTATATTAGCCACAGGAATGCATAATAGCAGCCCACGGATATGCCAAACTTATTCATTTGTTTTCAAAGGCCACTGCTGCTTTCTGATTCACACCTACAACTAATTCCTAGCTGCTACTCATTTTCCAGGAATCAGTAACACAAATTGGAAGAAGGCTGATTTAGAAACCTCTCCTTCTTCAAAAGTCCATTTCAGCCTTCACAGGCTGATGAAAAAAACCCCAGCACGCTCCTCCAGCGAAGATTACCCAGACTTGCAGGCGAGGATTTAGCTGTACTAATACAAGAGCACAACTTCCATTCTTTTTTTTTTCTCCTTTCTTTTTTTGTTGACCAATCAATTCAGCAACAGGCTTGATAGTGCCTCAAGGGCATCGCTTTCAACCACGTGATCAGCAGATTAACAGAGAGGCTGCAAAATCCTTTCCACTCAAACTGTTTTAACAGAGGATCAAAATCTTTCTCTCTGCGTGGGGATTTTTATTTAGCTAGTTCCTTTTATTCTGTTTGCACATGTTTGTGAAGGAATTAAGGCCTGCAAGGGCATGCAAGATGGTCTGGTTTGGCTTCTAACCTTTTCCTTTCAATTTGTGTTTGGCAGTAGGAACTTCTCCAGTTCCTTATGGCAATGTTGTCCCTTCCCCGGCTCCTACACTTGCATTATTATTGGTTGAATCTCATCAACCCACAGATGCTGGTCCTGAAAGGACAGAATTTAAAACATTTTGAAAGAGCTCCCCCTTTTCCCTGCTGCAGTTCTTGTTCTCATTAAGGGGGATGGATATGTTGAAACAGGCTGTGATACAATCTGCAGGGAAAAGGCTTGGAAAAGACGGGAGCTGGGTAAGTCCTGTGGGGTCACACGAGATTTACAGAGCTCTGCTGAACAATAAAACAACAGATTAAAATTGATCATGTAAATAAAATAAACAACAATTAACTGTTTCTTGGCCACAGCAGTCTGGCTCCTGGGAAGCAACTGTTTGCAACATAGAGGTACATGGGGGCTCCTGCTGAAATCCTTAAGATTCAATGCCCAGATCCCTGAGCTATGCAGTTACTGCTGGTGGCAAGAGGGTGCATTCAGTGCTGTAGAAATGAAGAAAACAGCACACAAAATAACCCTGAAACAGAGCAGAAAACCAGACTGCCTTATATCCATCTAAGACATAAAAGCACACCTGGAGCTGTAGAGATTGAGGATCAAATGTGAAGGTCCACACGCAGCATGGCTGAGAGGTTTCTTTGGCTCTAGCATGTGTTGAAATAAAACCAACCCACTCACTCAGCTGCTGGATGATGAACCACAGCAGTGAGCTGGGACAAGAGCAATTCACATACTAACAACAGAAACATCAAGAATAAACTCAGCAAAAAAAATTAATAGCTGACATTTGACAGCAATCAAAGTCCGGTCACAAACAAGCCACGGAATTCAGCAAATAGGCTTTTCCCAGAACTGTGCCTGGATATTCCACAGTCCTGCTGTCAATATCCTACAGCTCCAGATTTCAAGCTGGGGAGCAGAGTGTGTGCACATAACTGAGGGGACAGGGATTTTGCCTCATTCCCTGGGCAATGAAAGCTCCAATTCTATTTTCATTTAAATCCCTAAACCTTTTTCTGCCTTTGCTGGGACCCACATGAGGTGACTTTGGGTCTTTAAGACTGGAGGCTTTATAAAAAGCCGTGCCAAAACGAAGGAATAAATTATTCCTTGCAGCGGATGAGCAGTGACAGCCAATCTGATTCTTCTAAACATTAAAACGGTGCTTGATTTGCATCAGAAAAAACAGGATTTGCCTTCCAACCTCTCCACCTTCATAAGACTCATTTATTTCGGCGCCTCTGCATTCATTCACCTGAGCGTAAATGCAGAGACTTTCCGGGTATCAGCTGAGACAGGCTGCTTTTCCAGTCCTCTGTAGGAGAGCACAGCTTGTCCCAAGGACAGGGGACTCTCAGCAGTGCTGCCTCCAGAGCATCGCAGGGATGACTCAGCCAGGCTGGGAGCAAGAGGCACCACGGCTCCCAGGGCTGCAGTGTGACAGGGACCGCAGGGCACAGCCCGCGGCGGCACTGAGCTGGGGCCGCACACTGAGCACACCTGGCCCTGCACGGCCTGGGACACGGAGGAAATGTCTGAACAAGAGCGACGTCTTCCCAAAAGGTGTGTTCAGCTGTGCTAGGTGGCTTCTGGAGATGTCCCCAGTGGGGAGTTAGGGGTTGGAATGCTGTGAAGCTTGTGAGATCAGGCATTAGAAAATACCCCACAAGGTGTTTTTACGCTTTTACGTGGCCAAGCAGTCAGTGTTCAAGGTGAGGTGTCTCAAGCAGATGGTGCACCCAAGGGTTTTGCTGCAGCTGTTCAGGGAACAGTGAATGTGTCTCTCCCCTGAGACCCACCAGTATAGAGCCATCTTTTCAGGTTGGGGTAGAAGTGCTCTGGTCTTTCAGTATCAGCCCAAATCCCTTTATTTTTTCAGCTGGCTTTAGTTTGGAGAGCTTTCTCATCATTTCTATCCCTCCTGCAAATGTATGAGGATTTTTAGAAATGGAAACGTTTGAAGACAAGAACAATACTTGCTAATGAAGTCATTTGTTAGTAAAATAAGTTCCAATCAAGAATATTGACGTGCTTTACTATATATTTATAAATACTACTCCTGTAAGTAAAGACAGCAGGATGGGGCATGAACTTCATTTGAACGTAATCCAATTTAAATCTAAAGCAATCATTGTTTGCTTGTGTATTTTATGTAATTTAAATTCCTGAAGAACCCATGGTTCTTCATTCTTGACCTAAGAATAATGTGGGAACAATTCTGTGTCTGATACAGAATTTGTTTTCTGTAAGCAACATTGCCCAGTTCAGATATTTCAGACTGAACTGCTTTCACCGTGCTGACAATATTTTTCAATAAGTGAATAAAGAGAGGGAGATGACTCCTTCCTTCCTGAAGCCCCAGTGGCACATACAGCAGAAAAATCCATGTGGTGTAAGAGATCTTGGAGTACAGCTGCTGTCTTCACACTTCACCCAAGGGTAGATTGAAGGCCATAGATTTAAATGAAGTTACCCTTGTAAGCTTTGAAAATTCATCTAAGGAGCAGATCTCGAGGACATACAGCCTGGACCCATCTGGTAGACTAAAAGCCCCTTGTTCCAGCAAATGAAAAAAACACCCATTGTTGAGGGAAAAGGGGAATATTTATGTCACTTACAATAGTTAATGGCTTAAGAGAGCTTTGTAACTGTACTTCAGCCCTTGTAAGCTCAGAGCCCTGTGACTGACAGCCAAACTGTTGTCCAAAAATTCCCCAGGCTTAGCCCAGATGCAACACGCAATGGGCAAAGTCAGGCAGCACATCTGTGGCCGCGGCCCTCGGGCTCACTGCTCTCCTCACTCATGTGCTGAAATACCAGTGCTGTAGTGAAAGGGCTGCGCTTCCAGGTGACCTTGAGCTGAAGAGAACAGGGGCAAGAGATTTATTTAAGGAGCCAGTGGGGGAGCATGGTCTATTTTTAAAGAAAAATAATCCATTTTGTGGGTTTATTACACTTTGGGCCTGGGTGGCTGCCAGAGAGAAAGGAGCACTCCCCTCCTCCGAGGGATGCTGTGAGCCCTCATGTTTTTTGCAGCACCTGCCTGTCCTCACTGGGTTTTTCTGTTCTAACAGCAGTGGGATGCCTTTCCCTCTCCCACCACTCATAGCTGGACCCATAAATCCTCCTTTCCCAGGGTGTCACCTCCTTGCAACATCCCCTGGTTCCTGCAAAGCGCAGGGCACTGCAGTCTCTGCAGTGAGCCACTGCTGCAAGTGCTCCTTCCAAGGTTGCAGTGAAGATGCTGAGGAGGAGGTTTGCTGGGTGTTAAATTCCAGCAGGAGTGGAGCAGGGTGGGGGTGCTGCAGTATCCGTTCTGCTGTTTGATGCACTGAAGCCTCTGCCTCGGGGATTTGCCGTCAGCTGCTGCAGCGTGCGCAGTCTGCTGCAGGATCCAGCACTGAGCCCTGCAGAACAGACCCTGGCGCAGCTCCCTGGGGTGCTGGGTGAGGAGAGGGGTCAGCTTTGGCAACCTCGGGAGGAGGGAGAAGTGCAGTTTTTGGTGAGGCCTTGTGCTCTGCCCCACGTTTGTTCAAATCCAGGTGAAGGGAGGCACGACAACAAGCTGACAGATTATTTATTTCCATCCCTTTCCCTGCATTCCCCACTCCTCCCCATGAGGCTGCCTTGAATCCAGGTTAAGTAATTTAGGATAGCAGAGTCACAAAAAGACTAATTAATTCCTCAGGTTTCATCAGACATTAAGGGTAATCACTGTCTGAAGCTTCAGACAGGCCCTGGATGAACACGAACCGTCATCAATGCCCAGCAGACAGCTGCCAGCAGTCTGGGAAGCAAATTTAGCTCCCATCTGAATTTCAGGAACCCCAAAATACAGATCCTCATTTAAAACGTTGTCCTGGCATATGGAAATAACTGTAGCTGTAGCTGAAACTGGCAAATGTGGGAAATTAATTTTAGATTAATTCTGTATTTAAGGGAAAAAACCACCAGCTCGTGAGGAAGGGCTCTGAATGCCTCTTTTTTCCTCACTGCTGAAAAGCAGTAAAGTGCCTTGAGCTGGGTGAGCTAAACTAGTGCTGAGTTCATTGAGGGAAGGATTTAAAATCTGTCTTTTCTGAGGACTTGGCCTAAGAACCTGGAACAGGTCACTCTTTTTAATGAACTATAAAAATCCTTCTTCCCATCAGGCAAAGGGGAGAAAGAAAACTCCTGCACAATCTTTCTCAGGGGCATTTATCTCTCTCGTACTGAAGCAATGGAATCTTCCTTAATGAACCCAGTGGTAGCAAAGTTTAGCTCATAAGGCTAATTTCAAAGCAGCTCATATTGACTAACTTGTCTGACTGCAGATATTTATTGGTAATGAAAAATCAATATTTATTCATATTTAAGAATCGTTCTTTGAAAGCAGAGCTTTCCCCTGCTGGTCAATATCAAGTAGAAGAAATTTCTCTGCTACTGAAATGTGGCACTTCCTATTCTACATCCCAAAATGAGTCTGCTCCGTCCAGGCACCTGTCTCCACAATAACCTGTGCCATCTTCTTCTGAGGAATGTGTAAAATTCCCTGAGGTGGAAAACAATAGACCAACCCACAAATACTGTTAGATGTCAATGTATATCAGGAGTGATCATCCAAATTTCTCCCAGTAGTTTTATGTGTCTGAGCCAGGTTAGTGAAACTTTTCATGATCCTAGTTCTTTGGCAAGCCGTGCTACTCCTCTGACTTGAAAAATGAACAAGAATTGAAAAATCTAACCCAAAGCTTAATGAGGCTATTTTATTTCCAGGACATTTCAACAGGCCTTAAGCTAAGCACTAATATAAGCTCACAAATAATAGAGGTGCCACAAATGCAACATTTTATGGCATAGATATGGAAAATGGAATAGAACCCACATATCTTCACCTTGTTGTGTCTCAGAGCAACAATAAAATTCATCTGAAAGCTTGTTCCTAGAATTAATAAACATGTTGAACTGCAGCGCTGTGAGCGTTAGGTCAGGAGCAAATTAATGTCATCGAGGCAGTGAAGCCTGACTAGGTAAGGCATGTGCCACGTTTGGGCTGCTGAGAAGGCTCCTTCCTTCCTCTGCTCATTAACTCTTGCCCTTGGTTAGCAGAGGCAGCAATGGTGAGATGTGAAGATGGCCTGTCAGAACAGCCTGGCTCCTGAAATCATTAACAGAGCCTTTATGGGTCCCTGCCCAAGAAGATACCAAACTCAAAAATCCAAAACCAGTGTTGTGTTGCTTATCCCCATTTAAGAGAAATGATGAGTTGTTAGGTGCGCTCTCCCCTTCCCTTGCCTTCCCACCACTGGGATTTGCCTGCTCCTCTGGACATGAAGACCATAACCACTGAGGAGCGGAGGGAGTCACACACTGAAGGTCTGTGGGCAAAGCACCAGAGGTTCATGGCATCAACAACTGCTCACAGAGACCCAGGAATGAGAGTGGACACTTCTCCTTTGCCCCTCAGTGGTCATCCACCCCCAGAGTAAGGGCAACCTCTAAACATGACCAAACCAAAAGTTAGACAGAAGGTGATCACAGAATATGAACCTTCCAGATATCCCCAAAGTCACCTCCCAGCAGGTGCCTTGGCAATCTTCCCAGGATAACAGGATAATAGGTAGCCTCAGGCCCTTGGTGGCCCCATCCAAGGCCACTAAGGAACAGCAGCTCCTATCAGCTTGTTTTCTTCTAAGACACTCCAAGGCACACAAGCAGAAGAGACACGGAGTGTGGGCAAAGCCAGGGAAAGAAGACTGGTGTTCAGCTTTTCCAGCTGTTCTGGGGGGAAATTTTGTGGAGACTGCGACTTGGGAAGGTGCCCAGAAGGTACCATAAGGGATCCAATGCATGTGTATGCTGTGATACAAATACCCAATTCAGTAGGACACCAGGATTAAAATATTATTTCTCCAGCCATTTGTTGATTTAAAAGAGATCCTTCTTTCTGATCCACGGCACAGCACCTGCTATTCCAAACAATATAAATTTCAAGGCCATATATTTTGTTTAATGCTATTTCCAGAAGAGACAGGAACCTGCATTACAGGCTGCCAGCCACAGCTTCCATATTATCCCAGACATCTGGTGCAACATCTCCAGAAATGGATGGGCCATGAGAAGCCCAAATCACTCTTCATCTGTTTCATCTCATCCAAAAATGAGACGTAAACATTTCCCACTTCCATTACATTTCTGTCGCCACAGTTATGAGGCTGGGAAGGCTTTTTTAGCATCTTCAAAGCACAAACAAAAAAACTTTGTCCCCTTCTCTCCCCAGTTTCGATTGTATGTCAGTATATCTTGGCTCTGAAGTCTATAATCAGTGTAAGTGTGTTAGGGGGTTTGGGACTAAACAATAGAACAAATGTCATTCATCAGCAGAGACTCTTTGGCAGGAGCTGAACGAGGCTCGTGCCAGACACAGAGACTGACACAAGTAAGCAAAGAAACAGCAAAAAGTTTCCCATTTCATTAGAAATGTGCAATATACCGATTTTATAAACTAATCAAATAATGATCAAAAAGCTTACTAAGAAGATTAAAACTCTTCATTCCTTACGTAAATGGAAGCTTTGCAGAAAATGAAAAAAATGTGTAAGTATTTATTTCTAAAAATTACTGTCATCTTTTTCAAAGCTTTGTCAAAAATGAATCCTTTTCTTTCCTCCAGCAAATCAAAGTTCTGTTCTCGCTGCCTGGGGATCTGACTACCTTGTCACACATTCTGCACACACACTTAGTCAGCCAGCTACTAAAACAGAGGCAATAGGTTATGTTACTTCTGGAGGGAAGGACTGTTCTCTCAGGAATTGGAATAGGTACAAAATGCATAACATTTCTAATCTAAAATACTGAATTTTCCCCAATATTTTGCATTTTGAGCTTTCAGATTTTACCATACAATTGAAATGTCCTCATGTGAGAAATACTGATTAGTTTAAGCAGTAACGGAGACATTTATCCAGAGTGAGGTGGTTGAATTCTGAAACAAATTCATTTCAACAGCATTGATTAAACAGTATTTCCATATTCTTTGCTGGTCTGATTTATTAAACAAACAATAATCTCTCAGTGACCCATATTTCACAACTATACCAGGATATCATCCAACAGGACACTACAACAGAACAGATGAATAAACTTTACTGGTAGTTTAGCCAAAAGCCTAATTAATCACGAACAATAATATTTGCGTTTACCAGAACAAATATTTACATTTTTACATAGGCAAAACTGGCAATATTGGCTTTCACAGTGACAACAAATATTTGCAGCTCTTTTCATCAATGTCTCTTTTTTTATTGAGTACTAAAGAGCTTCATCCTTTAACAACTGACTTCCTTTAGTTCATTGTTAATCTCCATAAAGTTAATTCTTCACATGGCTTTACAATGTGCTTCCCGTAAAAATGGCACTTGCCCTTTGCTTTTTTATGGGTTCTAGGCAGAAAACTTCAAGAAAAGTCAGAGATGTTTGCAGTAATGGCCAACTAAGCTGTCATCTGACCTAGAAATGGAACTTCTTGAATCACAAGCACAAGTGAGCGGCTTAATTTCGTATGACATGTGCAGTTACATCTGGACATCTCCCTTTGGTCCATCTGTATTTGGCAGTCCTGCAGTGTGTATCATTTGCCCAAAGAATGCCAGATTGCTGCTGACCCTCACAAGTCCACATGCATTCGTCTTCCTTTGAAGACAGACAGGTCCTGGCAGTTCTGTTAAAAATTTTTAAATAATCACGTCTCTATCTCAGCTCAAAATAATCCACTCCTGGCTTGAGATAGACATTTCTTCTGATCCCCTGCATCTTGTTTGCTATGTCCCATCTCAGAGTGACCACGAGTTTGTGAAAATGAGACTGTCACCCAGTCAACAAAAACCTCTTACACCTCACTGGTTCAAAGCCAGTTTCATGGCTTTTCCCCATATTCCAACATATGTTAGCACAGAAAAGGATTTTCTGAAATTCAGGTTGAATGTTCTTGTTTCAGCATTCCCAGGAACTTGCTTAGAATTTTCCATTTGTAATACTGTATTAGCCTTCCTGCAATAACTATTTGTTCCTCTGCGTTACTCGTGGCAGGCCTGAACAGCCTGTCATCTTCCTTTAGGATGACTTTTAACAATCCTAAAGCATCTATGAGGAACATTTTAATCCAGACAAGCTAAATCACTGTCCTAGATATTCTTCTTTGCTCAGTGTGATTCTCTGAGGGCTGCATCTCTTGTGACTGTTGCTGTGACAGTTGCTATTTCTGCAGAGGTGAACGTGATAGCTCAGCTGGGGAAATGGGACCAGCATACATCCAGCTGCAATTCTGCATTTTATCAGCTTCAAAACAAAGTTATTTCACATGCCTCTTTTAAGATTTCTGTCAAAAATCTTGTGGATAAAATTACAGGAACAAATGCTTGCCAAAACATCATTTTTTGAAATACTTAATTAGGAATATTCATAGAGAGCAAATTCTGGAGTTGAAACAAGCTTTTCACTGTTCCCACACCTTCCAGCATCTGCAGCCCTTGCACACTCAGAAAGGGAGCAGGAAGCCCTTGGGACAAAATGGAAGGAATGCAGTACAGGTAGAGCCTCGAACGTGTGCAGTGAGCAGTCTAAAGATCCAGAGATTATTTTCTGAAAAAAGACTCATCAAATCATTTCAGATGAAGAGGAAGCCAAGGAAAATCAAAATTCGTGTGAGCATTCCCAGAACACAGAAAATGATGGGGATTTCTCTATGTAATTAGTTTGTTGCAAGCTGCTCTCTGGTTTCTTCAAGTGCGTCATACCTTGAGCGTATCTCAGCCATGTGATAACTGAGGTGCTGATGAGCCACTTTTCTCAGCCTTGCCTCTGTTTTGGACTTAAAGAACTGATTCAGTAGAGGTGAGTCAGTTCTCTGCCGTGCTGGAGAGAGGACCTGGCCACATTCTCCTTTAGACAGATGGTGACTCATAGCAAAATTCCTATTATGCTCAACTGATTCAGGGTTTTCTAGAATACAGTACATTCCTGCCTTGTACAAACCACAGCATGTTTGTGTATGTGTAACTTTCTGACGAGTTTCTCACTCAGAATTAAGTCGCTATTAGCTCTGAGATTTGGGGAGGGGTGGTGGCGTTGGTTTTTGTGTGGTGTAAAAGAGCACAGCTGCAGCCCTGTTTTCTTGGGGCATGTGAAGAATGGTGTTCAAGGCTTGCTGAGCCTCTGTTCTGCCCTGTGTGCTCCAGTTGCACACTGCACATCCCTTGGAAAGGAGGAGCAGCTCCACAGCCTGTCCTCTGCATAATGCAGCTATGCATTATTGAAGTGTTTGAACTCCAGACGTTTGCTTTGGGAATAGACTCCTTTGTTACTGTGTCCAGAGAGTTAAAAAGGGCTTAATTATGGCCAAACAGGCATTCCTCTTACACTGAGCTGTTTTGAGAAATACCTACATTAAAGAGCTGCTCTCTTAATGTAAGAACTGCCATTCTTTCAGGAACAACACCCTTAAACCTGGAGCATTCCTGACAAGGCTCCCTGTTGCTCTGGAAGCCGACCCAGTTAGTGCTGTCCCAGCTCAGCAGCCTGTGATGGGTTGGCCCTGGCTGGATGCCAGGTGCCCACCAAAGCCACAACCTCAACTGGACAGGAAAGAGAAAAGGTAACAAAGATAAGGACAGGGAGGTCACACAGCAATTTCTCTTGTGGGCAAAACAGACCCACATTAGGGAAGGTTATTGAATTTATTACCAGTCAAATCAGAGTAGGACAATGAGAAATAAACCCAAATCTTAGAACACCTTCCCCCCACCTCTCCCTCCCTCCTGAGCTCAACTTAACTCCTGATTGTCTACCTCCTCCCAGCAGCAGGGAATGGGGACTGCAGCCAGTTCATCACATGTTGACTCTGCTGCTCCTTTCTCCTCAGGGAGAGAATCCTCACGCTCCTACCCTGCTCCAGCATGGGGTCCCTCCCATGGGAGACAGTCCTCCATTAAATTCTGCAACTGGGTCCTTCCCATGGGCTGCAGTTCTTCATGAACTACTCCAGCATGGGCCCCTTCCACAAGCTCCAGTCCTTCAGGAACAGGCTGCTCCAGCGTGGGTCCCTCCCATGGCGTGCAATCCTTCAGGAACAGGCTGCTCCAGCGTGGGTCCTTGCCATGGGGTGCAATCCTTCAGGAACAGGCTGCTCCAGTGTGGATCCTTGCCATGGGGTTCAATCCTTCAGGAACAGGCTGCTCCAGCGTGGATCCTTGCCATGGGGTGCAATCCTTCAGGAACAGGCTGCTCCAGCGTGGGTCCTTGCCATGGGGTGCAGTCCTTCAGGAACAGGCTGCTCCAGCATGGGTCCCCCACAGGATCACAAGTCCTGCCAGCAAACCTGCTCCAGTGTGGGTTCCTCTCTCCCTGGGTCCACAGGTCCTGCCAGGAGCCTGCTCCAGTGTGAGCTTCCCATGAGGTCACAGCCTATAAGGGCGTCCCCCTGCTCTGGCATGGGTCTGCTCCACGGGCTGCAGGTGGATCTCTGCTCCCCTGTGGATCTCCCTGGGCTGCAGGGGCACATCTGGCTCACCATGGGCTGCACCACAGGCTGTGGGGGAATCTCTTCCAGCACCTGGAGCACCTCCTCCCACTCCTTCACTGGCCTTGGTGTCTGCAGAGCTGTTCCTCTTACATCTTCTCACTCCTCTCTCTGGCTGCAGTTGCTCTTGTGCAGGTTTTTTCCCAACTTCTTTAATCTGTTATGCCAGAGGCGCTGCCACCATCACTCACAGGCTCAGCCTTGGCCGGCAGCGGGTCCATCTTGGAGCCAGCTGGCACTGGCTCCATTGAACCCAGGGGAAGTTTCTGGCAGCTTCTCACAGAATTTCCCCCTGATATTCCCCCCAAAACCTTGCCACGCAAACCCAGTACACAGCCACATTTCTCTGACTGCTCTGGCGAGCTCCACCTCAGGAGACCAAGCTCCACCACACTCAATTGTAGCTTGTCCTGCTGGACAGCTTGTCCCGGGCAAAGCAGTAAAACCATCACGATGAGATGTGATCTCCAAAGTGACCGTGACTTTCTCCCCTTCTCCACCTCACTCCAGCCCATAAAAGCATTCATCTGAGCAACTGCTTACAAGCACAGGCTCGACGTTCACAAATCCCACCTCGCAGCAGGATCTCATCACTTCTGATGATACCCGTTTTATAGTCTACCACTTTCATTCACTCGCATGTCTTCAGCTGTGAGGCAGCAATTTAACCCCCCATCTGGTGCTATTAATTTGCACTGATAACTTCATGTCTCTTCTGAAACAGGCTTCTATTTCTAACACACTTGAAAAGAGGGCCTTTTTAGGCTTTCTAGCAAAAGGAAAAATGTTTGGACTCTGCCTTGTGGTATCACAAACACTGGTTTGCTTTTATTGTCAGTGGAAGTGCTGCAGAGCAAGTGCACATCTCCGACACCGCAGTGAGTGGGCAGCAGTCGTTATCCTTTTGCTCTGCTATTTGTCTCTGAGACACCAACTACAGGGGACACTGCTCACAAATCCTGCCACCCTGCTGTCTGTACGTGCCTGTAAGACTGAGATTAGGAGTAAGGATGCACCTCTGCACCCGCTCTGCATTGTGAAACGCAAAGATGGAACAGAAGGTTGTGGCTGTTAAGGGGATGCAGACTGGGCACCAGGAGTGAGAGTGTTTTATAACCTAACACTTTAGAACACCTTTAAAATTACTCTATCAAAAACTTAAGGATTGGCATTTACATTTTAAGTCTAGGTAATTGTCAATGGTGTGCTCATAGGGAAAGAACAGCAAGAAAGAGAATTAAGCAAAAAGCCCATCCCGTCCTTTCGTTTTTAGTCTGATGGCTTTTGTCATTTTTTTTTTTGTGTTTGGGTTTGTGTTTTGTTGGGTTTTTCTTCATTCCCCTAGTTACTTCATTGTGGTTTTTATCCTCTCGTCCCCTTCCTCATCCTTATTGGTACAGTGGATCATTTTTTGGTTAAGATAAATAACTCTTCTAAGCCCAGGAATTGGCCTCCTGTGTTTGACAATACTGGAGAGACTGGTTAAATTTTGAAAGGTCTCTGACTTCCCTACTGCAGGAAGTTGATTGTTTTGAGGAATAGATTCTGACTGCAGGCATGAATGGAAGAACTCTGGCTGGAGAACAGCTGAGTGTACAACGCATTTCTTGGAAATGTCACCACAAAGACAGAGTACAAAAAGAAGGTAAAGAAATTTAAATTTAAACAGCTTTGGAGTCTCACATTCTGTGCTTGAACATCTAATTTCCAGCATAATGGAGTATGCCCTGGCCTTTGGATCAGTGTCTTATCTCTTCACCTGCCAGGCCAGGAAGTCTTTTAAAAGTTTTGTGGGTAAACTTCTACATGCAAGGAAAGGCTTTCTGCAGGCAAGGGAAGGACAGAAATATGGGATCCTTACTGGGAAAGAATAGAGCCCTTAAGAATATGAACTCTAAAGACCAAGTGTTACTCCACAAAGGAACAGGAGTAACCACGGGAAAATCACAGAATGGCAGCAGCAGAGTGGCGCATCAATCTAAATAGCAGTTTAATAACTTTGGAGAAAACTGCTTGCATCCACAATAAAGAATTTATTGGATTTCACTGTTCAATTAAAAACCATATATTGTCACATTCTTCACTGTGGGCAATTTTTGAAAGCAAAATCGAATAATTGTACTGCTGGAGAAGCAGTTAAGATGGAGAAGCCCTGCAACCTGTGGGATGTGCTGTTTTATAGGGGGTTCAGTTCACTGATGAGTAACTTCTTCTGGCCTCTTACTCAACGACCCAGTCAAAGGAGAGGGAAGCACTGGGGTCCTTGTAGCTGAGAGAGAGTTAGCTCTTCATCTCCACCTGCACTGTGTTCCTGCCTTCCTACTCTTTCCCTGTTGTCCCTCTGTGATCTGGGTGGCCCATTGCCTGTAATGCCTTGTCTGTCCATACCAGCACACCAAGCCCCCTGTCCTGAATGGGGCTGAAAGGGGTCTTTCTCTGCATCTCCTTCTCTTGAGAGGGTGGTTTCCCTCAGAGCACTTGGGCAATATCATGAGAGCAGGAGCTGAGGCTGAAAAAGTTGAGGAAGGACTGGGAGAAGACCCCAAACTCCAAGAAACAAAAAGGCAGCACAGCTATTGAGGCCTCCAGAGGATGAGAGATGCCGCTCGGCTCTTCTGTCACATGCTACCCTCTATCAGCCTGCTTAATACTGTAACCTTAAGTGCCCTGGGCACTAATCTGGAAATTGGGGACCTTTTGTGTGACGTCAGCAGCTCTCTTGCATTCTTATTTGCCAGCCTGTTAGAAGCGCACACCTGTTCTTGTTTACCAGGCTTAGAAAATGATCCTCAGAGCCTGCAAGTTGCTTCAGGAGCAGCCTGTTTTGTACTATTTAAAACAGTTAATTAAGAAAAAGGGAATGAGATGACACAATGATTTAAAAATGCCTTGCTAATATTGAAAATCTAAAGCCTGCAGATGGCCCTACTGTTGCATTACAAAGGCGGTCTAGAGCATTTTCAATTATACTTAGTGCATTCCTGGCGCCTCGAGGGGTTTTTCCACTGTCTCTTGACGTGCTCATCTCTAAAATGAACTAAACCTACAGCAAAGAACCATCCAGGCATTTTTCTTTCCTCCTCTCTTTTCTTCTGTTAAATAAGAAAACCTCTTAGGAACATCAGACTTGAAGAGACTCGCTGCCTTATCAAGTCCAGTCTCTTGTGACCACCGCCAGCCACACCATATAATCCTCTTCGTGCACTCATCCAGCAGCATCTTGAACCCCTCTGCTGCTCTTTCTGCCTCTTGCTCCTGCCATTGGTATAATGAAAGACCTGTATTTTCAGAAATTGCAAATTCCATATCCCAAGAACAGGTTTTTAATGGCAGAAAAGCTGCAGGAAATCCTTCAGCAGGCTCTGCAACCAATACCTGTCTCCATACAGCTGAGCAAATAAAACACACGCTTCTCTGGGGAGAACTGGCTGTTGGAAGTCGGCAGTGAATTCCAGTTTAATTGGGTTCACATACCTTGGTTTGTTTCTTGAGGGCTTTTCACGTCCTTGAGTGTCACTTAGGTGAATGCTCTCTGGAAAAGCAAATGTTTGGCTGAAATACTCAAATATTCGCAGAACATAGCCAGGTTCAGCTGGTTACTGGTTTGGAACCGGTGCTGCTGAAGGGAGAGGGCTCAGTCCCACTCTCCCCAGCATCTCAGTGTAGCTCTGGAGGAACACACAGCTCTGGCAAAGTCCTGGTCTTGTGTAATGCACGAGCAAATGCATGAATGTTTCATCCACCTTCTGCTCTGAGATCGCTTTCTTCTCTCCCTATCATGAATGCAATAATCTGGATTTATATGGCACTTTCCAGCCAAGCCTTTTATTAACCTGGAGGGAACAATCATGGGTAACATTCTGTCAAATTCGAGGTGAATGACAATCACCTTTGTTGGGAGAATGTTGCATTTTAGGGGTATCAAGTTTAGGTTACCACCCCCAGGCAGTGGAAGCTGCTATGCCCTAATATTCATAAAAATATCTTTTCAAAGGTAGGGGATACTTGTCCTCCATCTGAAGCTGAGGAATGCAAACTGGAAGTTATTTTAATCTCAGCTTTTTCTTTTGTGGATGAAGGCACTTGGCAAAGGTTACATCTATTTAATGTGCGATACTTGCACCTGGATCCAGATATTTCGTGTGCAGCCCCGGTGTTTTAATCCCTAACCCCCAATATCTGAAGTTCAGACGTTACCAAACATCTCTAGACCGATAAATTGCTAGAGCTTTCCTACTGTTTTCTGCAGGAACAAATTATCCCTACGAGATGCCTGTGCCTAATAAACAGGGAACAGAAATTTCTCTCCTAACGATGTCAGTGGCTGGCGGGGTCAGCGCTGCTGGGCACAGGCAGCCCTGAGCCCGCAGAGGTTTGTGCCCACGTGTGTGCACAGGATGCAAAGGCTCCAGGCAGCAGCAGCGCTGGGCTGGATCAAACAGCAATTCCCTGATGCCTGCAGAAATGCAAGCTTGGCTAAATCCCTCGGAGGTGAATGGTGAGGTGCCTAAGGATGTGAATGGGACCAGACTGAACAAAAAAAAAATACTAGTGCAGGGAGGAGAAGGAAAACTTTAATTTGCATCTAAAGCATAGTGAAGCTAATTTTAGTACCTTTTACTTTAAAAAATGCTTAAATATGCATGGAAGACTTCTGTTCCTGTTTTAAAAAAGAATCAGTGAATGGTAACACTATTTTGACAGATGAGCTCTTCTGAAGAAGTATGCTTTTGTTTTGTGAATTTTTTTAGAGTAGCTGGAGGAAATATATTTACCTCTGTAAGACAGATCAAGAAACTGGCATCTGCACAGTTCCTCTGGGAGATATAATTTTCAGGAGTGGGAAAAGGAACCAAAGAAGAGGTTGGCACATCTTCCAAATAACTGTTTTATACAAAAGGAAAAATAAAATTACTACTTCTTCTACGGCTGTGTTGCAATTCAGAAACAGAATTCCTCTCCTTTGGGTGGAGAGTAAGTATAACAAATAAATACATCATGGCAAACACCAAGCTGTGAAGTGATCAGAGCTTTAGTTTTCAATCTGAACTTCTAGTCTCTTTGACAGACTAGTGATAGTGAAAATCTTTGAAGATTTGCTGAGATTTTTAACAAGGGAATCTGCTGGAATTTTTAGCAAGGGAATGCTACTGAGAAAATGTGGGAGATAGAAGAGATCAATGCAAACTTACAAACGTGCCCTACCAAGCACTCTGCAGTGCCCTGTATGTGCAGCTCCCTGATAATTGGTAGGTTTTGAGTAAGAAATAGCAAACCTTGCATTAATTTCACAAATCACCTACATGAGGCATCCTTTTGTAATGTCTAGGATATCAATTATAGTTGTTAGCACTGCCATAGTTTATGATAACTCTCATTTTGCTCATGGATTCTACCAGTGAATTCTGGCACAATAACTTTATCATATCAAACACACAAGGAGAACAATAAGTATAGTGAAAATGTGTAAGAACAGTTCCCCTCTTTCAGTTTTAGACACTTGTACAGTGAGACTTGACTTTGCCTTTTGTTCTTCCATATTTCAACTCTACCAATACTATGTCTCAGACATTAAGAATATTGCCTTAAAACACTTGATGAAAGAAGGATATTTTTCCTGTGCATTTACTGGAATGCAGGAAAACGTCACACTACTTCCCAGCCTGAAAGAAAAATGAATAGCTACGGCTAGGAATTTTTGACTTTTTCTGCACACAACTGTGCCTTTAGGAAAGGCTCAGCTGCGTCCTGGGTTTTACAGAATATACAAGTTCTGCTGGTGTTATGTACCAGCAGAGTGCAGCAGAACCCAACCTGAAATAGAGGCATAACGTGCAGGATTCCTCCTCTGCTGCTTCATCATTGCTCCCTGTCATCATTTCCGAGGCAGCCTGGCTGTGTGAGCCTTGGCCGTGAGGGTCTGCAACAGTGAGACCAGGCCGGTAAAAAATAGGGATGGGGTTTGGGAGGGCACCATTTTAAATGAGCTCTTTTTTCAGAAGAGCTAATCCTTCAGCAAACAGACCCATTTCTGGTTTAAAACATGAACAAGGAGTCCCAGCTTGAAAGATTATCGGCCTGGAGAGTAGCACAGCACTCAGTTATGCCAGTTCACACCAAATGACAATGGGGCCCAATGATGAGTTAAATCCCATTCAAAAAGTGAAATAGAGCATTGTTAGCTCTAAAGAAAAAAAAAGTAAAAATCTCTTAAATAGCCGGCCAGAGCACAGATTGGTCAGCACTAACATTCAGCTCTCAAAGGCCAGGAACAGCCATGATTAATTACTTAGTGTTTCCCTCTTCTCGTCCCTGTGCCTGTAGTAGAATTCAGCTTTCTCCAGTGGGTAAGATAATATACCGTGTCTCTCAATATTTAAGAAAAAAAAGGAAAAGAAGAAAAGAAAAAAACAGGAAAAGCTTCAATGCAATGATTAGATTCTCTTTAGAATCACAGCATGCCAGTATATTTCAGAGGGGTCACGTACACAGCATTTGTTTCCCTTTGAAAAACCTAAACTGCTAAATATTCCTTTACAAGTCCCACAGAATGATGTACATGGAAGTATTTTCCTTGATTTCAACTGACTTTGGATTAGACTCACTGTAATCATCAAAATCAGAAGGCGACACTCACATCAGGGTCCTCATGCCCCTAATGTGTTTCTTTCATCCTGGTGATCTTTAGCAGGGATTAAAAGAGGATTGTAGGTGAGCATGAAGTGATGAGGAAATAGCAAATGAACAAGATGAAAGACGCAAAAGCAAAGCTAAATTTCCTTCTAAAATAACACAGCAAGTGGTTCAAACACTTCCTCTAGGCCATTCAGATCCACTTTTGGGTCTTGCAATGTCAGCCTTGGGGCCATCACAAAGCAGGAAAGAACAATTGTGAACCTGTGCAGTTGACTTGTCTTTGTGCTTGGTGGAAAGCCCTAGAAAATTTAGTGGGATGTGGGACAGCATATTGAAAATCATGATCAGATAAGAGACAGATTTTGCTGGTGGGAGTTTGTGTGTGTCTAAGCATTTGTGGAGGGAGTAACAAAGGGGTGACAGACAAGAACTAGGAATATAACTTGTGTGTTTTGGAGAAAGGGCTCGTTGCAATACAATGCAGCAAGCTGAATCTGCAAGGTCAGTAGGCAAGAAAGCCAGAGTTAATGGAAACTCAGGGAAAAGACATCATTGGAGGCTCAAAAATAATAAGCTAAAAATTAAGGTATTCTTTGACAACGTATAGCCTTGACAAACTATATCTGGTATTCCCAGTAGATACACAAGCCCTATGCCTGCTCCCAAGTCCAGCTTCCTAGAGGTAATCATGATCTGCCCGAGAAGTGCATCCTGCAGCAGCTCTCCAGCAACACATTATTCTTGTCTGCCTTAGCTCTAAAATGCTGGAACAAGTCTGTTGTTACAGATTGCCTGGCACTGGCCCAGCCCAAAGGTGACTGCATTGGTAGCAGGGCATGAAACTCCACAGACAGAAAAATGCACTCTGCCCAATGAATGCTGCAAAGTCAGCCTGCATCTGTTGTGGGTTTACCCAGCTTAGAACCCTAGAAACCTCTTAAATGAGTGTGTGTGTGTGTGTGTATAAATATGTACAGATGAAAGTACCCTCCTTATATTATGAAACATTATGACAGAGATTTGGAGAAAAAAAATGCAAGAAAAAGAGTAATTGTGTGACAGCAAGCCAAGGTAAAGGGAAAACAGTTTGTGCTCTTCGTTCCTGAGAGAAGAAATCGTTAGCAAAGTGAGCCCTACACCGTGCCATATACTTTTTATTTTTCCCTGAGGGTTGCTACAAATGCAGCAGCTGTAGGCTTGTGACACATAGACATAAAAAATCGCTGAAGTTGTTCACACTGACAGGAAAAGTGTTTTGTTTCGTTACCTCGCTCAGTTAAAGCAGTGCAAGCACTAGGTAAGACACCATGCTTTATTTGCCTTAGCACTTTAATCTTGCTATTTGTTGCCATACCTAAAGCATAGGGAGAAAAATGAAAAGCTTTCCCTTGACCTGAAAAGCAGCTCCCACATCCAGTGCAATAAATCTGTGAAGTGGAGCTGCATCTCATTAGATGTATTTTGAGGGTTCACACTGGCTGGATTCTGCTGTTCTTTCTTTCACTGCCCCCATGAGTTCAATGGACACACAGCTTGGTCCCGAGAGCTCTTGGAAATGCCACGCTCATTTTCTAGTTAGCTGTGCAAAGAAAGTTTGGCTGCATTTATTTGGGGGTTGCTATCTAGCTGCATTTGGTTTTGTAACATGATGAGTTTCTGCAACTCCTCTTGACTTCAGAGGCAGCCTCAAGCTTTTGCTTTTGCCAATCAGGCCTGCCTGCATCTTTGGTCTGCTCACCTCTGTTATCTTTTTGGCACCCATCCCAGGGATCAAACTCTTCAGTCGTCACCTCCTGACTGACCCGTTCTGCCCGACACAGCAGCAATGGAAAACCACTGCTGCTTTCTCCTAGACTGGCTTCTTTGTAGGGACGTGCAGGGGGCTGGGGGCCTAGGAGAGAGCCACTTCCCCAGCCATACCCACCGGAGCACTCATCTCCCACATGGCTCCATCCCCAGCGGTGGCTGCCCCACACCATCCTCGAGCTGATCAATGGGGGAGTTACTCCATGCCCAGAGCTAGGACGAGGTAGGGGTGTGGGACGGGCACGTCCTTGCAGGTGCTGCGGCCAGGGCTGGAAGCAGACAGGTCTGGGTTGTGGGGCTGCTCTGCCACCCCCGGGCACCGCCGCAGACCAGCCCCCCTCTCCCCCCCGCTCCGTATTCAGCTGGGAACGAAACCAGCAGCTATTATTCAAGCCAAGCACGTAAATCTGGCAGATCCCGCGGCTCCGGTTTGACGCAGCTACGCAGCGCAGTGTCTGGACATGCAGCCCAATCCCCCTTTCTCCCCTGGTTTATTCGCCCCGCAGAAAGAAAAAAAAAAAAAAAGCAGCGAAGTTACCAACTTGGAGCCGCAACGAGGGGTTGGGGGAGTTGGGGTGCCGGGAAGCGGAAAGGACGGGCGGAGGGAACACCAGCGGCGGCGGGGGAGCCGGGGCCAGGAGCCGTGACGGGGCAGCCCGCGTTACATAAGGCGGCGGCTCCGCACCGCTCCGCAGCGCGCAGAGCGGGGCGGGGGGGCCGGCAGGGCTCAGCCCCCGTGTCACGGCACAGCGGCGCTGGAGCCCGCGGCACGCAGTGCCCGGGGGGCAGCGGCGCCGGGGGCACGGATCGCGGCTGCGGGGAAGCCCCGGGGGCTGCCGGTGGTCCCTGCGGGCAGTGCCCGGCCCCGGCGGGACTCCGCGGGCTGGCGTTATGTAACCCCCCCGCCTTCCTTACACAAACACCTCTCCAAGGAGAGGGGCCAAAGTGCCAAACGCCGATTAATTGCAGGAACTGATGTTATTTGCCTTTTTATGTTGTTTGTTTGTTTGGTTTTTGTTTTAAAATTTTATTTCTCCCTCTTCTCACTCTGAGCTGCACAACCACAACTGCTCTTGCCCGCGGTCCTGTCCTGGAAGGAGGGAGCACCGCTGCTTGCCAGTCGGGAATCGCTTCCCAGTCCCGTGTCCGGGGGGGCAGCCCCGGGGCGGGGGGCGCGGAGCCGCAGGGCGCTGCAGCACGGCCGCCTCCGCTGCCGCCGCGGGGGCACCGCCACGGCTCCCGCGGCCGCCGTGCTGAACATACACACACAGACACAGACACAGACACACAGACAGGCACATGCACAGACACAGACACACACAGACACACACATGCAGAGACACAGACACAGACACCTCTCACCCCCCGGGGCTCGGCGCTGGGCCCGGCGCTGTCCGCGGTGCTGAACACACACACGGACGCACAGACAGACAGACAGACAGACAGACACACACGTCCCCGCCCCGTCCCGCTCGGGCCCGGCGCTGTCCGCGGTGCTGATGCTCCGCCGCAGCCCGGCGCGGTGCGGGCGCTGCAGTGCCCCGGGCGGCACAGCCCCGTCCGGCCCAGCAGCGCAGAGAGCCCGCAGACCCTTCTTCCCGCTCCGAGCTGGGAATGGCGCTGGTTCCCCTTCTCCTCCGACATGCCCTTCTCCGCCGGCCTCCTGCCACCCGCACGGCCGAGAGGCACAGCCCGGCTGCCTCCCCTGGCTCCAGCCGGCGATGAGGCTGGCGGCGAAATTACCCCCTTCTCCCTGCCTTTCTCTGTCCCCGCAGCAGCCCAGAGGCTGGAGACAAAAAGCCGAACGGGTCCCACTTTAAATATATCCTTTTTTCCATTTCATTTTTGTCAATACCGCCCCCTCCCCCTGCTCAGCCGGTGCCCGCCGTGGTCTCCCACCTTTACCTGGGCTGGCGGAGCGCGGCGCGGCGGGGTCGGTGGGTCGGAGCCGCAGCTGGATGGGAGGCAAGGACAGGAGGCTGCTGACCTCCGCGGGTCTCCTTCTTCAATGGATCGGGAGCCGTGCCCTCATCAAAGATGGCCGTCCGCTCCTACGTCAGCAGCTTTTAATAGCCCTCCCCGGCGGGGGGAGCGGGAGGGGGCAGAGCGGGCCGGGCGGGTTTGAGTCATCGCCGCCGCACCGCTCCCTCCGCCGGCCCCGCCGCCTCCCGCAGCCGCCGCCTCCCCGGGGCCGCGGTCGGGGCAGGGGGCTGAGGGCGGCTGCGGGCGAACCACCCGGGCAGGGGGGCAGGGGCCCTCCCGCAGCAGCGATTTCCTCCGCCAAAGGGGTGGTCCGAAGAGGGTATCCCTCTGAAGTCCCCGGTACTCCATATATGGCCAATCTACGTGGGCTTCTATTTTTATGTGTGAATTCTTCCTTCTCTCCCCTCTTTTTATTTCTCAGAACATCCTGCCAGGGGTCTAGGTGTGTTAATCTGTTTATTCTCCCACTCCTCCTTCCCCCCTCCTAAGTCGGAGAAGCCAAACGCAAGGAAATCCATGGTTAAGGACATGTGTTTTACCTGATCATTTGAGGGACGGGTTCAAAAACGAGAGAGAAATTAAAAACAATGCCTGGGTATGTATATGAACACAGCACAGTGAGCACATCCCACTGCTGCCGAGGAAGGAAACGGTAACTCTGTTCCAGGAAAGTGTCTGGCTTATTTATCATGAATTAATTAAAATATTCATTCTGAGCGTACCTAATTTGGAGTAAATGGAGCTGTCTCCAGTGTGATTTCTAATGGGGAGGAAATCCTTTCATTTCATACAAAACTGTGTATGTTTGTAAAAATTCCCTCTTAATGGGGATCTTAATGAAGGTTGGGGATAGCAGTCGAAGTGCGATGCTCTCTTTCGTAACCTCAGTCATCCTTTCCCTTTCACTCCTCAAGCCTTAGTGCTTTCATTTATGGAACCATCCAGACCAGGAGATGAGCAGCGATGTCTCCCTCTTCCCTGTCTGAGCCTCTCCTGCGAGCAATAAGCGAGCACTGCCTGTGTTTAACTCTGACACCCTGCGTGCAGGCTTTTCTAAACAGTTTGCGGATGACAGAGTCAAAACATCAGTTCCACATTAGCAATAATTCCATGCTCATCCTCTCTTCTTGCCCCCCCCCCCCGCCCCCTTTTGCCAAGGCGAAGAAAACCGGAAGAGAGGGAAGGCGATGCAGCTGTATTTTGGAGCGCGTTCATCTCGTGTTATGGTTGTATGGGCGTGGGGGAGGGACGGGGAGGGGAGGGGAGGGAGGCGCGGGGGAGAAGGAGAGAGAATTGCGGGTGATTCCTCCTCCCCTGCTCTGTAGTTCCCCACAGAAAAACGTGACAGTAGATCGTGCTTTGTGAGTCTCACCCTCTTCCTACGAAAATGTGTCCTTCAGTCTCTTTTGAAAGGAAGCAGTCAAAAGTTTGCTAAATATACGAAAAGGAATTCTCAGTCGAGAGGGGCTTCCTGCTGCACTGGAGTATCTAATGAGCTGTGCACACGGAAACCTCAGGGAAGGAGAGAACCTGTCATGTCCACGGGCTGTAAACACAGCCTGAGATTAACACTGTGCAGACACCCCCGCTCCAGGTGAGGGATCTGGAACAGCAGCCTGATTGGGAAACGGATTTAGCGTTATAAATAGCACTTTGGGAGAACAAACCTTTCCTGGCCGGCTCCCGCATGGGTTAAACGTGCCCAGCGCTCGGGTTAGGTGTGCACTGCAGATGGCAAGAGGAATCCCAGGGTGAGCCCTACTCTGGAATCCAGGCTGTCCGTGCGCAGGCATCGCGCAACTTCCCAGCACAAACGGAAAGTTAAAAAGCAATTCTCAGACAGCTTGGCTGATAGGTGCTTTAGAAATAAGTATGATTTTCGAGAGAGCAATACTAGTACTTATTAATAATTCATATTAACGGTAGATAAGGGAAGGAAAAGAGAGATTATAAACTAGTGTTTTGGCTAAGCCACCAGCAATGCAAAATGCTGGCTGGGTTTGGATTCAGCCCGATAAAGCCTCGGAGAAGAATTTCAGTCCGTTGGATACCAGCAGGGATGAATCTGGCTCCTTATATCAGAAGTCAGGGAGGAAAATGCAGTGAAGGCAAAATAAAATGCAGCATAACTTGGGGAAAGAGATGTAAGGAATGGTAAAAGGAAGAGAAAGCAGAGAGTGCGAGGAGGATAAGAGGTAGTTTTCCAGTGAGAAAACTGGGTTCAATTTAAGATTCGTTTTCCAGCTCTGCTGCAGCAGAAATCACATAGTTTAATAAAACAATATAGGGCAGAATCATTAAATAGATCACAATCCCAATAAGCTGAGTAGGAAAAACTACCTTTCCTACAGTTATTCTGAAAATGAGCGACGGAAGGGATGGATCCTGTGTTGTTCAGGAATGTGGATGCCTCTATCCTGGGTGATGCAGAGGGGGGCAGGCTTTTGCACCGCAGCGCCAGGATTTCTGTCGCAATAAGTGCTACTAAGCAATTTTAACTGATTCTTGAGCATTTTTTGAGGATAATTTTAAAAAAAGAAAAAAGAAAAAGCACATGGGAAGTTTATTGACTCTATCTGGTAGTATTTGAACACTCATTTCACACTGTGTACAGGGGAGCTGTGAGAAGCGAAGCCTATAAATGAAGTAGGAGGAGAGAGAAAACCAGGATTTGGTCTAAGAATGATTCAGCTCCTTCTTAATTATTCAGGCAAACATTCAGCAGGCTTAACAAGCAGTACCTGTGGGCACAGCCCATGAATAATGAGGCAGGGAACATGCTCTCCTGCATGAGAGCAGCATGATGTGTGTTCCCACAGAACCGGCCAGGAGCCGGAGAAAGGCAGAACAGGCAGAGCCTGCAGCAGGTTTAGAGGGGGACAGAACAGCCCTTGTTTTGTCCATGGTTTGAGATCTGTGGGCAGTGGAAGCGTCGTGGTTGCTCACAGCATCACCTTCAGTCTCCAGCTCTCACCCCTGTGTGCTGCAAAGCTGGGCTCTGAGGCAGCCGAGTGAGGGAAACACCAAAATGCTGACAGTGCCACCAGATCCTGGATGTTATTTCCCGAGCTCTCTTAGAGTCAGTTGTAACACAAAGACTGCCTTGATTCTCTCCACCTTCCTCAGACATTTCCGTTTTTGTTTTTCTTTCTCAGCAGAGAGGGAAATATCTGGTTTATCCAAGTGCTGCTCATCTATGCCTGAAGTATGTGGCTGGGAAAGAAATTGAACTAAGCATAAAGCAAATAAGAGAGGAAAAATGTACCTGCTTTGGCACTGAACATTTCCCAGCCTCTCTGGTTTCTGCCTTTTCCCAGGCTGAGATGCCAAGGCATGCCCCAGTCTGATATGGGCTGTGCAGTAAGAACAGTTTGAGGATGGAGCCCTTTATGCAGAACTCCTAATTACCTTCTGTCATTCACTGCTCTTTATGTAACTCTGAATTTTGACCATCAACAGTACTTGCATCTATGTGCCCCAGGCTGCTTCGGATTAAATTTGAGAGAATGGCTGGGCCTAATTTTTGCCTGCATTTTCAGGATCTCTAGATGCGAAGTTAAGCTGTGGGCTTTTTTAAGGACCTGTCTGTGATCAGGTGCTCCAGTTTAGGCCAAGCCAAGATTCCTCTGAGGCTTATGTTCAAAAATAGAGAGATTTAAAATACGATTGTAACAAAAAACCCTCGGAGATGAGTCCCCACCGATTTCCTGATCACTCTTTTAGCTGTGCAGAGCCAGATCCCCAAAGGTGTTTTGGTGCCTGGTTCCTGACTAGTTGCTTAAAGAGCAACCAGGGCTTTTTTGTGAGTCTGGGTTCCACTGCCGCCCCCACCTCCCCCTGCCTTGGCTGGGTCCTTCTCACAGCTGTGCTATATCTGTGTCACTTCCTGCAATGCCAGACTTTAACATCTATTATCCCATATGCAAAGGAGAAGTAGTCTCAACATAACCATATCTCTGAGGATTATCACCTGCCATGGAGGTAGGACTGGTCTGAGGTCTCCAGAAACCTTGCCAATGGGAGTTTTAGGCCCAGCTCAGCTTTCACTGGTATTGGTACCAATGAAAAGGTATTGGACAGAGAGGAAGGAGAAGTAGGTCCATTTGATCTATATTTTGTAGAGGAAAGAGGATATAGAAACAGCTTTCTCTATGTTCCTGCGACTGAGACAGCAGGTAAGGATTAAACTCTGATTATTAATTTAAAACAATCCTGATTTAGTAAAATAAACCATCATCAGATTTTAATTCTCCTCCTGTGCATGTGACCTTAATTTGAGAACCATTTCAGAAACCTGCCTAAAAGCTGAATTAAGAAGGGACAGAGGTCCCACAAAGCAGGGCACAGGCTTAACTGGGAGATGTGAACATCAGATCATGGTACAACTCCTTCTGGCTGCTCTGCAAAGTCAAGGGCACCTAAAGGCCCCTAAAGCCATTTCTGTCTGATCACAAAACACCCAATGCTCCTTCAGCTGCACTTCTGAGCACTGCTGGCACTGGCGGGGTGAGGCCTGTTCAGGTGAAGCTGTGGTCAACCAGGAGTTACGTTCAAGCCTGGGAAAAGGAGGAGATGTCAGGCCCTTGGCGCCCAGCTCAGGCTGCCTCAGGCCATGGGCTGCAGAGCCAGGCTGGAGCAGGGAGCACGAGCTCCCTCCAGCCACAGCGAGTTGCTGCCTTGTGCGCACACGGAGGGGCGACAGAGGCATTTTCCACCTGTAGGAACAGCAAGAACAAAGATGTGGGACAAGAGTTCAAAATATGTGTTTTCCAGTCTGGCCTTTTAGGGCTTTTTCAGTGTCCCACCACTGTTAGGTTTTACAGCGTGCTGAGTAAATTGACTGCTGTTCTGTGCTGCAGTCTCCAGTTTCTTTTGTCTAACTTTCCCGTCAGCACAAAAACACAGTGGCACACACCAATGTATTAGCACACAATGTCATTTACTTGCAAGTCCCCATATGATTTTAGCCATGTACTCTGACCATTAATCTTTAAGTGAGTGCAAATTAAGGTGCTGCTTTAACTCACATTTTTAACGAGGTTATGCTTTTGGGGGATGTTTCTTGTTTACAGGAAACACAGGCTATTTAAAACAGGGACTTTTGGAACTGAGAAGTGCAGTTCTCTTTGTATTCAGGCTTTGAAAGCAGTGGAGCTGTGATGAGTTCAACAAGCTGGCTTGTGATTTTTAATAACCCACTTGGAGATGAGGCTATGGCTGGTCCTTCCTTTATGGTTATAATTGCCAA
This sequence comes from Monarcha castaneiventris obscurior, assembly GCA_026261815.1. NCBI lineage: Eukaryota > Metazoa > Chordata > Aves > Passeriformes > Monarchidae > Monarcha > Monarcha castaneiventris. Next base: position 6,420,223 of record JAMPIT010000862.1, read on the forward strand.
CTGCACAATACATGTGTTTGTTACAGTGTTTATTGAATCATTTTTGAATGCTGTGAAGTGGCACACGAGTACTAACTTCATTCCACTTGTGCCTGATTATACTGAGTGAGGTAAATGGGATTTAAGAAGGGAAACAGAAACCTCACTAATCTTGAAGCAAAAATGTAAAGCAAATCAGAACGTCCCTTCTCCTCCCAGATACTGATTTCTGTCCATAAGGTAGCCTTTAGTGTCCCCTACAGAGGTATCAGTTCTGGGCCATCAGCTGTCACAGCAAATGGTGAAAGCCACAGCAGATGAGGATCTCCTGAAGATGCTGGCCCACACCAAAATGAAGGCTAGAGCTGCCATGTCAGACCATGTCATCATGGTGACTTCCTCTGACTTTAGCACATGTGATAGCACTTGGATCTTTTACAAGTAAAAACATTGGCCATTTCCCTGGCATCCTATGTGTCTCCCACCCTTACTGTGAGGCAGCCTCAGCTAATGAAAACCGGCTGAGCTCTTTTGACCTTAACTTTTTGCACCTGGCCCTGATTTGCTCCATCCCAACCAGGACATGGCTGTGGCTGTGGCTGCACCCCCTCCCTTACACAGGTAAAAGGGCTGGTGAGAGACAGATGCTCTTTTGTCATGGAACTTCCCTTGCACAAACTTTGTCCTGGAGGAATGAGTTTGTAGCTCAAAGAGGAGCTGTAAGCACCAAGTTTTTTCCTCTCCCTTGCTGTTTCCTCTCCTTAGAGTGCGTGGGAAGGTGTTGACTGTTAGTAGGTCTAGTTCCTGCTCTTTCTTTAAACTGGGTCATCACAATTTATCCTCCTACCTGCTGTAAGGATTTGGGTTTTTTTCCTTCTCTACCCTTTGATATTACCCTGCTGCAACTCTCCCTCTCCTCCCCTTCTTCCCCTTCCCCCTGTTTCCTCCTTACACTAAACAGGAGGAAAGTGGGTCACTTCATAATTGCTCTTCTCTATTTCAGAGAAACCCAGAGGCACAAAATGGAACAAACAGATAAGTGTCACTAATTCAGGGGAGCTATAAAGATATTTTCCTTTTGGATGTCTCCTGGGCTTGCTTCACCTGCTCTTTTTCCTTTGCTTCCAAACTCCTGATGTAACAACTAGTGGTTGTGTAGCTAAAACTCAAGTTGAGACTAAGTGACTTGGGATGCTGAAAGTAAGCATGTTGTACTTTTTCTTCTCCCTTTTATACTTTTTTTTGGTTCAATGGAATGAAAAAATTTTATGAAGGGGATGAATCGTACTTAAATATGCCAAGGAGGGAGTGATTCAGTGTTGATGCAATAATTTGCAATAACCTTGGGCATCCATAGGCGTGATTCAGAAAAAGAAGGAAAGGCTTCCTCACTCATTAAGTCTTTATCTGTGAGCCGCCTGCCACACAACAGGACTTTAGATCATCCTCAGTTAGACAAAACAAGAGATGTGCAGTCCAATCAAGCATACAATTCTATTTTTTTCTTAATGTAGGCACAGTCACAGGGATACTTTTGCCCCTGAGGCCTCATTTTGTCAGGGCCATTATCTGCTGCTTTCAGTGAAAAACTTAATGTTAAGCTGACTCCTTCTCGAGCAGAGAGTTGGAGCCTGCTTCCAGGTGTGGCGTTAGAGGACTTCCAGGGTTAGGAGACTCAGTAGCTGAGGGTGAGGCCTTTGGCAGACAGGCATAATGCTTTTATCCATTTTTTTTTTCCTGAGATCCAGGGTTTACAGATCCTATGACTGTACTGCTCACCATTAGCTTTTACACAACATAGATAATTAATATGGAGTATGTCAGACAAATGGGATTGCTGTTCCTTATAGAGCCCATGAGTGTTACTGCCCATCACAAGATTGTTATTGTAGGGTTTCAGTTTTGACTTTCGGATAACACCTTTTGCTCCAGTTTTCAGTCTGCTGTGCAAGAAAGTGTTCTCCCTCCTTGGCAAATTCTCTTGCTATTTGCTGTGCAGAGTGGAGGATGAGGCCAAGCTCTACAAGAAGGGCAGGGACCTGGGTTTTGCTCCCAGCCTGGATATTGAACAGCTGTACCATTCTGGAAAAAGTCACCTCCACCTTGAAAATTGGTGCATTTGGCTGAGCTACAGAAGCATCAGCCCCCCTATGAGCACTGCCTGGCACAGTCATTGATGGTGTTTCACAGAACACGATGCTCTTCCCCTATTGAAACTGATGCCTTCAGAGGCCTCCTAGAAACAGAGACTGGACTGGAGGCCCGGAGAGGCTTTGTTATGTCTCCCTAGCACGAGAGAGCAGAAATTAACAGGCTACAAGAAACTTCAGAGTTACACACTAGGCAGTACAGGATTTGAAAAACGTAAAAGTTAAAACCTAAGGCATCAAAATGGGGGCTTAGTCTTTCTCTGCATCTCTTCCTGTTGCTTCTTCCTCCCTATTAAGGTTGTAAATGTTTCCATCTTCATGTATTGTTTACTATACATCTGCCCAGTGGGACTTGGTGCTGCCTCTGTCATGTGCCTCTCCAAGGAGAGCCTGGAAAGCCAGCAGGGCAACTGCCTGCAGAGGAGATTTCTGGTTTTTTGGCAAAGGGAAGGCATAAGCTTGCTGATCTCTTTGGAGACTCATTTCTGTCACTAAGGGCTCTTGGGAAAGCCTGACGTGTCTGTTTGATCTCTGCCTGAAAAGGGACTACATGAGATAGGGAACCCACTCCAGGGGAAATGGCAAGTGTTCCTCTGGGCCATGATGTCAGCTTTGTCACGTGGATGTGCATCTGGAATGATTCAGGTGACTCAAAGGAGGCCAGGTTTATTCTATACAATGGGACTGAGTTTTAAGGTAGACCAAATAGGTAGCTTAAGTTGTTAACCCTTTTTGTTTCTCAGATTCCATGTACATTGCACTAGGCTTAAAATTGCTTCTGGCAGTATTCCTTAACCTTGTTTGAGGCAAAAAGGAGTCTAATGCATCCTTGGTCTAACAGGAATACTCTCTCTGAGGATTTATGGGTCAATGTCTTCATATATCTCTAAAATGGGAGTGAAAATTGCCCTGGTAACTTCCTGAGAGTTATTTCAATTTCCCCTCCTAGTGTTCTGCAGATAATTTATATTTTTTTAAATTGATAAACTTGCTTAAAATTACAAGTGAGGGAAACAAATCTGTCAAGGACTCCCCATCTTCTGAATGTGGAGTGTTGTTTTTCCTTCCCTCTACTAAAAAACTTAAAAATGTTCAAAATATTTTGAGAATCCAATGCTCCTCTGAAGAAAAGTGCTTCTCTCAGCCTAATTCTTGCCCTTGGTGTTTTCAAGGTGTTCTAAGGAGTGTTCTTTGACCTGCCCATTTCTAAAATATGCCCAATTATGGACTCCTCTTGAGTAATGAGTGAGCCTTGCATATGCATAATATGAAGCTGAATCTGAGATGTCAGTTTACTGCTGAATCTACCTTTTTCATTCAAGTACCAAACACTGGAGTGTGATAACACTTGACCACCTGCACTGCTGTGAAGCCCCGTCCTGGTGTGGCAGGGGGTGCTATGGGTCAGGCCTGGGTGCGTTGCCATGCTGAGGAGCTGCTTTCATGTTGCCTGATTGAGGTGTGCTCCTGCAGCGTAAGAAAATGAGAGGAAAGGACTGGAGAATGTGGAGACCTGATCCAAAATTTCCTCTGGGCTTTAACACAGGTCTGCAGGCAGCTTTGGACTGAGGGATGATATGGATTCTTGTTGGATCACTTATAAATAGTTCCCTAGAGATTCTCTCTTATGCAGCAAAAATCCTCATTACTGGAAGACTGTCTGAGCAACACACCCACTAGTCAGACTGCAGATCTCACACATTTGCCAGAAAAAGAGACCCTTTATTAAGAGGAGTCCCTCAGAGACAGCCCAGACCAAAACTGAACACCTCCAGGTGAGGATGAAACTTACCCTGGGACCTCCATTAAGCCCATTACAGCCCTTATCGGGCTCAGCTGCCTTTCCAGATCCTCTCGGTGCCTACACCAGTGCTTCCCTTCTTGCTGTGGGCCTCAGAGCAGGCCTGTGGCATTTTTGTCTCTGACTCATGTCAGAAATGCTTTTGAAAGATGTCCAGAGACTTGGTCTCACTCATGGTCTCCCAGCACCTTCCCAAGGTGAGGGGATGGAGTTAAAAGATGACTAGAGAAATAATAATCTATTTTAATTGTTTATTATCTTGTTATTTTAGTGTGGCTGCTACAGCTGAAACAATGTAATGTTCCTCATGACCAGGATGATCCAGGTAACAGAGAGACTAAAATAGGCCTTTGCCTCTGGCATTCTTTTTGCTGTTGTGATCTCAAGAGATGCTGAGGATTGCTCTGCTGGGAGCTGGGCTCTTAGTTTGGCTGAGGCTGAGCAGAGGAGATGGGGTCCCCTATGTGCCTCTCAGCAGGCAATGTGAGCCTTGGTGGAAGCAATAGCACAAGGTAAATGGAGCTGATGTCTCCTCTGTGGTAGAGGCTTTAAAAAGGGACTGTGGCCCTTTGTTGCTGATCACCTGGGAAGTGAGAGGGGCTATGTGGGCCTTGGAGCACCCCCAAGGCACAATGAGCTGCCAGGAAGCTTCTTTCCCACACCCTGACCTCACCATGATCTGGACTCATGGTTTGCTATTTGATTTTTCTGCACCTGGAGTATGGAGATTAAGCCTTTGCAGTATGACTGTTATGTTTTTTCCACAGCCAATGGAAGGCCAAAAGTAAGGTTTAATGTCTAGGCTGATTCTTGGCTTCTGGGTGACAGACTACTGGGACTTCGCTGCTTGTATCAGGCTGAGGTTTGTGCAGGGGAGCATTTGAGAAGAGGCAGGAAGAGGTGAAGAATTGAGGACGGAGCAGAGTCCTGTATGAGCAACTGAGTTGAAGCTGTGAGGTCTGTCTGATTACGAAAGGACAGCTAGTCAGGAAAATTCTGATGGTGTTTGCCATGACACGGTGGTTGGGTAGGGGTTTGTGTGTGTTACCTGCTCAGGGACTGGGGTGCTGCCTTGCTCGATGTGCTCCACTGTTGGCTTTTGCCTTGTCCTTGCCACAGACTTTGTGAGCACTTACCTGTCAGGGGATCCCAAGCAGCCACCCAAGTGTTTTGTGGGAGTGGATTATTCCTGGGGTGTTTTCAATCATGTGTGCTTTGGAGCACACATGCAAACAAGATCAAGGTGTGCTGAGGTTTATATCTGGCTCTTGTTTTTAACAGTTCAATGAACAGGAGAAGCTTCTGCCCGTTCCAGAAGGGGGCAAGCCATGTCCAAAGCCATGTGCAAGATGAGTCTGGACATGAAAATAGCTTTGTTGCAGCTTGTTATGCCAGTGTTGAGGAATACATTCAGGGCAGGTATCTCAGGGTGAAGCTGCAGATTGAGCTCTGGAGGGGTCAGCACCAGTTCAGGGCCTCTTGCCTCAGGCTCCTGCCCTCTGCAGCTCAATCTGCAGCTCCACCCCGAGCTGCCTGCTCTGACTGTATTGCTCAATAGTCAGGATGTTCCTTCTGCCTCCTCAGCCTTACCCCCGTGTGACGCAGAGTTTCTGGCTGGCAGGGAGCAGAGCTGCTCCTGTTCCTGGTGGGCAGGATCCTTGGAAGGCAGTGAGCTTTCATGGAGTTGGAAAGGTCTGCAGGGAAGGCCCACAGAGGCTAGTTAAGCTCTTCACCCAGAGGGTGGTGGGAAGTTGTCACAGCACCAAGGCTGCCAGAGTTCAAGGAGATTTTGGACAACACCCTCAGGCACATGGTGGCATTCTTGGGCATGTCCTGTGGGGAGCCAGGAGTTGGGCTTTGATCTTTGTGGGTCCCTGCCAACTCCAAATACTCTGTGCTTCTGTGATTTGATTTGGTTTCTGAGTGTCCCCTCACTCCTGTGAGTCACCTGGCACGTGGCCCCGATGCCTCATTGGGTGATGCTCTCGGTGTCAGCACTGGAGTCTCTCTGCAGAAGGAACCTTCAGCTGATCCCAGCTCTCCTGCACAAAAAGCCCAGCAGGCTGGCAGAATCGATCATGCTAAGGCAGAAATAGCTTTGTGCTGGAGCCAAGGTCCTTTCAAGGTAGGAGTCCTTCATTTGGGTGATTTTAGCAGCACTGGGCTTGTTGGTAATCTCAGCTATTTGAATTCATTGCGAGTCCAGCCCCAAATACATGGTACTCAAGGAAATTAAAAATAATCCTTTTGGAGCACATATTTGCTTTCTAGCTCTCAGCTACTTGAAAGCTGTGCTTCCAGCACTTACACCTCCAGCCACAGCTGGTGGAAAATGGACCAGAGATTGTCACAGTACAGAGCTTGGCAGAGTAGGAGCTGCCCTGCTGGTGTCGGGGGAGTTGGATCATATGCTGCCTCCTAAGCTTTGGAGGCTCCTCCCAGGAATTTTCCATTTTTTCCCTGCTCCCCACACATGTGCTTCTGATAGGAGCCAGAATGTGGCCCTGCATGGATAGGGCAGCATTGCTTGTGCCCTCTTGTGTTGGCCCAGGGGCCATCCAAAACTTCCAGCTGTTACTACTCTATTGCATAGATGACCATTCATAACACAGCCTTATCCACATTAAAAGCTGGAGAAACTTCTGGGTATGCTAAAGGTACTGGAACTTTTCTCTTTCACTTGATCTGCTTGGTGACATTGATTGGTTTTGCTGGGGGGTGGGTCAAAGCTCTGTACAACTTGTTGTGTTTATCTTCCCCCCATAAACAGGTAATAATTAGCACAGGCTGAAGGGAGGAGCAGCCTGCATGTATTAATACCTGGCATGACATTTCCTTGTGGAAATGGAGCTTACCTGTATGAAGAGTCAGCCCTGGCACTGTTTTCTTCCCGCATATAGAGCTTGGGATGCTGCCATCCTATGCAGCAGTCCCACTGCTTATTTGGCAATAAGCAAGTGAGGCCTTGCCTGATACTGGGTATGAATCCACAGTAGGGAGGAATTCTCCCACACACTGCCAGGGAACAGATTTATTGCCACATATCCACACACGGTGCCGGATTCACCTAAGTCTCTTCTAATGTTCTATTTTAATTGCTCGTCTCAGCCAGCTGAAGATAAATCAGTCTTAAATTTGCAGTGGGGATTTGGGGGGGTTGGGATTGAATGAGATTTTATTGATATTATTGCAAAAGGCCTTTTCTATCTTTTCTGGGTAAATGAAGTCTATCCTTTTAGTTGTATTAAAGATCTTTCAGAACCAATCTGCCAGCATCCCTCTCTGCACACCGAGCAATCACTGTGCAGACTGCTGCATCCCCAGCCAGCAGAATGCTGCGTGCTGGCTGGAGCCCTCAGCTCCACCTGCCTGCACTGAAAATCAGACTGCAGGGAAGAACTCGTGCTAGAAGCCTCTTGTTTTCTTTGTTTTTTGGGGCTTTTTTTAAACCCATTCTGTAGAGCTAAACTGTAGTTTTGCAGTGCTTGTGGGACAGCATCTGAGAGTAACAAAAAACAGCATGTGAAACTTCTCCCTCTGTTTCAACACAGGAGAAGTTGCAGGCCGTAATCTGAATCTTAGCATTACAGTTCAGCTACTGAGTCTTATAAATTCCTTTTTTTTTTTTTCAACATTCTGTAGAAATCCTGTATTTTTCTTTCCTGGTATATAGCCTTCTCCAAGAGGGGCTTTTGGGAGCGGTGGGTGCATCATAATTTGAATATAACACTGTCAGTTATAAGTGAATGTGACAGCAGTGCCTAAAGCAAGACAAATCCCATCTTCTCTTGTGCTATATAATATATGATGATAATATGATGATAATATCATGCCTCAATGAGTTTGTGGTCTAAAACAGGCAAGACTGACATAAGGCAGTAGAAAGTAGCCAGTTCTGGTCTCTGCTTTTCTGCTTTCAGTAAATTTTCTCTGTAAGCTGATAACTCCAAGACTGTGCAAGGCAATGGTTATGATTAATCCAAGAGACCTGGGAGGTATTTAAATTTAAACTGATATGTTTCAGATCATAATTCAGACTCTCTCTCTGAGGAAGAAATTATTGATATTGATTTTTTTTTCTTTTTTTTGCTTGAGACAGTCTTGCAACTGCCTGACTGGGGAGATGATGGGAAGATAAAGCAGTTCATGTCTCATCATTCCAGATCCTCCGTGGCATCTGGGGCAGGGCTGCACAAGTGTGGTGTGGATAGATGTCCTGTGATGGGCACACGTGGTAGGACAGTGCAGCCACTGCTTTGCTGAATGGCCTTGCAGATACCAGCCAGAACCTGGGCAGTCCCTTGGGTGAAGATGCAGCAGCACATCAGGATAGGGCTTAAAACAGCAATTGGAAGCAGTTTTGTGGTGGGCAATAGTTCAGGTCACACAATAAACACCATGGATTTTGGGCAGTGGACAGAAACACTGAGGAATCTCCTAATGGCCCTTGAACTTAAAACATCAGATTTAACCAGACTGACCCACGGGCTTCAGAACCCAAACCTGTGGAGTGACAGTACTTTGCTGTGGCAACTCTGAGCCAGTGTGCAGACTGGGAGGCCTGTGCCAGGAGTCATGATCAATTTTTCTATCAACTTAGGTGCTCCAAAAGGCTGCTTACGTGGATCACTGGGGTTGGGCTCTGTGTAGATAAGTATGTGTAAGTGAAGTATCAATAGCTTAACGTAGACGAGGGAAAGGAAGGGAAGACAACATCCAAACTAGGCAAGATTTTTTGTAGGAAAAGTCCATGCTAATAAAGGCATGAGCTTGATTCATGGTTTGCAAAACAATTTGCAAGAACCTGGTTTCACAGGACAAACTGTTATTCACTTATGTAACATTTTTTTCCTTATTTTATAATATTTTTCATTGCTAGGTCTGGCAGTTTTCACACGAGCCTGTTTAGGTGCTGAGTAGTGAAACAATGTAAATAAACCCCTGAATTCTCAGTGCTTACTGAGACCAACAAAGTACAAACTCTTTCTGATGGCTCCCTTCCTGAGACAGTGAAACAGGTCCAAACTGCCTTCATTCTCTGTGGAAACTGCAGGGCAATGGGAGGAATGAGGTAATGAGATTCCAGTTCTGCTGCAATAAGCTTTGCAGGTAAATCTCCCTACATGTGGATTACCTTTTGTCATCTGAGAAATGGTGATTAGATTTCTCTCTTGAGATCTAAAGCCTTTGTTTTCATCGTTCTGCACATCTTGACTGGAAGATGAAATATCCGATCATTGTGTGCAAGTGAAATTCAGAGCTCTGGTTTGGGGAATCCACCTGTGTACTGCAAAGTTTCCAATTCTGTTCTCCCAGGACTGCTGGTTGTGATTCAGTGGACACAGCAATTATTTTGTCTTTAATTTTTAAAAAGTTTGAGCTAGGATCTCAGTTCAATTTCTGTTTTGTGCAGCGAAAGATGAGAGCTCTTGACATATCCCAAGATATTAGGAAATGTAAAAATGGTGGAGAACAGAAGTGTATCCCAAAAGGTGAAATGTGAAAATTTTGAGTGGGGATGTGACAGTATCCTCTAGTCTTTCTGAGTAGGAAGCTGGATGTTCATGTCTGGTGTTTTTTGTACAGAAAAATATTGGGGTCTGGGAGAGAGCAGGTGAAGCAGGAACATGCTCAGTTTTGTCTGCTTAGCCTTCATTAGAATTCAAGCAAAAAAAAAAATGTGTCTTGATATTGTGGAGTCCTCAGATCTAAAGAAAAAACAGCAATGGTGCATTCATGGAGGGAAGGAGTTTGGGGAAAGGGGGAGTACCTGGGTGTTACGCTTTGAAGGTGGAGGCAGAGATTGGTCAGAATAAGTACCTTAGCTTGGCTGTACAGTGGTATGTTAAAAAATTGGTAAAAATCACTGCTTTGTTCTCTAGAGGAAGGCAGTAACTCATGGGGGACCTTTTTCCATCTGGACTTGCTACTTTTTTTGATGGCAACCTGAGATTAAGTCTTCCTCTTCCACCAGTTTAATGAACTTTTGAGACACAGAAATCCATGGGAAGAGGAATTCTCTGAGCTGCCATATCAGAGAGCACAGTGACAGGGACTGTCCTGCTTGGGCAGAGGTTGCAATTTCCTCCATGAAAAGGAGAATTTGTACAGTAATGGTCTCATCTTGCCTCAGCAGGAGGCTGGAGAGTTTCAAAGGATGTATTTGTGGTGAGTTATTACAGCTGTTCCTCTCCTGTGAGACACAGTATGGTTAAAAGGCAAAACATTGCATAGCCTGGTACTTGTGAGTACTGCTGTTGTCTTTCCATGTCATTTTCATCCAGGCTTTGAAGCCTGGTGTTTGATAGGGACTGTAGCACATTTCCTACAGTGCCTCAGGGAAACGTGTGAGACACAGCAGTGATGGGTACGAGAGCAGAGGTTGCTTGGTGGCAGGTTTATTGTTTTCAGGTGGTGCATTTTGCTCTTCCATGAGTCAAAAACAACTAGGAATATTATACTGAAAATATCTTGAAGCCTGCCTCAGGGGACATGCTGACTTCTTCATAAGACACAAGGGTGCTCTAATGAGAAATGATATAAACAGTAGGTAATGGCATAAAAATCCCAGGTGGAAGTGAGCTAAAAATTGTAACTTGCTCCATTATCTCCTCTTCACTTCCAAGGCATGATTTATTTGATGGAAGAAGTCCAAGTGTGTTATATTTGCCATTCTTGGAGCACGTGGCACAAGACTGATTTGTTGACTTGTGTTAAGGGAAGGGATTGACTGTAGTGTAACTTGTGCTGTAGGAGCGTGGCCTAACCAGCACCAAAACTCAGGTCAGAAGAAATAGGACTGTGTGTACAAGAAGGCCCCACTACCCTCATTTTTTTTTTTCAGGAAAACAATTACTTTTCAGAAGCCTAGTGAAAATAAATAATGAAAGGGGTACTGAGATCAAGAAAAATAATCTATCCTGACATTTCATCTACGGATACTTGAAATACTGCGAGAATCTGAAATCTGCTGGGGGAAATGAGTCTGAAATGACAGGGCTGTGCAGGAGTTGTTCTGAGAACTGGAGGAAGACACAGAGTTAAAAATAAAACAAAGCAAGGGAAGATGCTGCAGTAACTTAGCCCACTCTGTATTGTTTTTGTATAGGTGTGGGGGAGAAGGCAGGCAGCAGCTGGCTGCTTCAGAAACCCTATCTTTATTAAGTCAAATTTCACAAAGCCAAGCCAGTCAATATTAGGTGTAAAACCCCTAAGATCTTTTCTTCTGATGGTAGAGCACATATTTGTCCTCCTTTTCTTCCCTTGCACTTCCTGCCCCAACAGGAGAGAGCCCAAGTGACTCTTCCTCCAGCATCATTTTTCTGGAGTCCTCTTTGGTTCCCAGTGTACACAACATGGAAGAAACCAATCAGAGATCTGACCCTGAATGAATTCTTAATTGCAGGTTTCAGTCCAGTATGAAGGGGACTGATATTATTATTGGCAGTTGCTAACTGGTATTGGGACAGAATCACTCTTGAGTTTGCTTTGTGGGGAAAATCCATGACAGCACCTCTTTCTGTGACCTCTATTTTTGGCAGTTTTCTATTTGTTCATGTTTGTCTCTGAAGTGCTCTTGGTGTACCCAACAGAGGTGTCTGTGTTCCCTGGGGTCCAGTAGAGCAGATCACGTGGATTATTCCAGTTGCAGAGTCCTTGGAAGCAGCGTGGTCTGAACAAGCCCATTGCTTTGCTCCCTCTTGGAGCAAGAGAAGCCCTTTAATCCTTCAGGTGATTCTAAAGCACAGAATATTGATGAGGGGAGGGATACAGACAGACTGACAAAAAGATGCCTAGGAAAGGAATGATCACCTTCCTGAGGGAGGACTGTGGGGTTGATTTCTGTGTCACTGTTCACTGCCAACGTGTCTCATCCTAGTCCTTCTCAATCCATGAAGTGAGGAGAGCTCCCTTTAGCACTAGGCCTTTCCCAGAGCCAGCCAAGGCTGGTAACGAATCTTTGTGTGGTGTGAATGCCTTTCAATAACCTTCAGATAATTTCATCAGCCACTGAATGGACACCAACGACCTTGGACAGCTGGAAGTGTTGTCACAGGTGAATGATCCCATTCCTGTTACCAACTCCTTTCAACAACTATTTCCTTTACAGAGCAGCCCCACATTATGACTGCATAGAATGTATGGAATATTGGTATCCTGCTGAAAAGAGGAGTGAAAATGCTGGGATAGCTTGTCTGCTGGCTTTAGAGGAGCTGCATAGATGGCACTGAAGGTGGGTTATATTGTCTCTAAGGGAAGAGGCTTTGTGGATTGGCTCCTCATTTGTGTCAGAAGAGATGTTGAAAGCCCCTGTGCTGTGTAGGGTACCAGGGCCTTGTGTTTGCTTACACACAAGTTAGCTGAACTCCTGTCTCCTCTTGCTGAGCCAGACCTTAACCTCTAGGCCAGAACAAAACCAGTCTTGAGAACCAGCAGAGTGACAGCATCTATGTTTGACATCTGTCTCTTTCAGAGGACAAGACTGATAAATCTGCAGCTTTATCTAGGCCTGAGGCAACCAAATCCCCAGGTATTGTGGGCCACTGAGGCTGAGCTTTCCAACCAGCCTGGAGCCTCAAATCTTCAAGATAGCTCCATCTATTCCTGGGTCTAATTTGGTAGAGGATCTCGAAGTGCTGGTATATGTATGTGGATGTAACTGCTGTCCCCTGAAGTTACCCAGGTTCTGAGGATCTGGCTCTCCTACAGGGAGCAGAGAGCCAAAGGCTACACTCACAGTAAATTCCTCAAGTGTCTACAAGATGCTTTACCAAAAGCAACCTCCTGCTGCTCCAAGTGATGGTTTGAGGGTGAAGCTCAGCAGTGCCCTTATTGCTCACCTGGGCCCGGGTAAATGGTGCGTGTGGCAGGTGAAAACATGTCTACAACTGCACTTCTTAGAGAGTCTCCCTTTTGCCTTTTTAACAGTTGTATTTGCCCAGTTAAGGGGATGGGAGTGGATTTTGCAATACTTTTCCCTTTATTTGCGCCGTTACTTGTGTCTGCCCATGTGTTGGAGCAGCTGTCCTGTAGGGTGGTGAGAAAATGTGCAGGTAAATATTGATTATCTCTTTGTAGTAATTCAGCAAAAAGACAGCACTTTTCTTTTCACCTGCATTGCATCCCTTCTCTCAAGTGGATTAGTTCCTGAGGAGTATCTTAAGGAGAGAAATTGTTACATATGTAAATGAAATGGGCCTTTAAAATAGGTACAGAATTCCTGATAAAGGATCCCCAGAGTCCTATAACCATTTTTTCTGCCTTCATTAGTGCCTATACAACAGGGGCTGTCGTGTGGGGGAAGGAAATGAGGTGGGAGGCAGCTGATGAGAGGAGCAATGTACCCTGCTAACACAACTCATCCGAACAGATACATCCAGGACCTCTGTGTCTCCTTTCACCTGCCTCATTCTGAGCAACCATGTTAAGAAGGAAAAAAAAAAAATTAAAGCTGTATGAACCAGAGTCCCATGGAAAAACAAGATAAATATCAGTAGAGCTGGTGCTGCTACGGCTGGGAAGCCCACACAGCACCAGGATCAACACATCCCTGCCATGTGGCAGCATCTGCTGCAGCCCTGCCTTGGCACAGGTTCCAGTGCTCCTTTGCACTCTTCTTTGATCTGGTGCTGTGTTCAGCAGTGGGCACTTAATTAATTCTGTTTTCCTAGTGCTGGGGGGGAAAGTATGTGTAGCTGGAGGGGGAGGAGGAACTTGCTTTAGACACCAGGTATAGGGAGATGCTACCTGGCCTTAGGGATTTTCTGATTCTCTCCAAAATGCAGCACTTTCTCGGGAAGGAGCTAATCCTGTGAGACACTGAGAGCCACCAAGGCACTGACACGTGAGAGTGTTTTGAGGCCAGCAGTGCAGCACAGTTCACTGCAGCCTCAGCTCTCTCCTTCCCCTTCTGCTCTGTCAAAGCCAAGGCTGCTTTTCCTGCAGCACTGCCCTTCTGGCAACTGCGAATCTCTACAGCTTGCCATAATCTCAGCCTATCATCTGAGGATGCAGTAGTTAAATAAAAGTCTGAGCTCCTGCAAAACAACTGTGGGAGTCCCTGAGGCCACCAATGCTGCTTATTCCTCCCCCAGAGCCCCAGGGAGCAGATGCAGCGACTACGTACAGGCTTCTGAGGACAGGAGTGTAAAAGCAGCTTGCACAGTGGCCAGCAGGCTCCAGCTTGGTTGGAAACTGCCTGGTCCTGCATCAAATGCCAGTAGGGGGGATGGATTTCTCCTGGCCTTTCCTGGTTTGCAAGATTCATCCATCTTGTGACAGAAATGGGCATGAGGAGTAGAGCAGGGATCTCTTTCTGATTAAAAATCCATCAAGATAGGGATAATCTTTTAACCTGAAATTCTGACTATTTCCAGTAGCAGTGGTTCTTTCTCACCAGGATTTCTTCATCAATCAGTTCTCTGGTGCTTGTGATGGAAGTTGTAGTTTTTGCTCTCTGGGGATGGTTTCCCCTGGGTGGAGTATTGGCTCCCTGCCTTCCCTAAGGATAGCGTTCGCCTGCTGCTTGTTTTCCTCCCTGAATGCCTGTTTCCAAGGGAAAGTGCTGGTTTATGGTTTATGATCCACTCTTGCCAAAGCCCTGGTGAGGGCTGTCAGAGCCCTTCCCAAACTGGTGATGTGCCCAGGTGATGTGGACTGCAGGGTGCGACTGCTACTTACCTGGGGTGTGCTTTGGGGCTTCCAAGAGCAGCAAAGCTCTTCTGTAAACTCCAGCAGAGCACAGGCTGTGTTGAGGTAATCAGCATCCTTGATCTTCTCCTCTGAGACCCAGCAGTTAGCTTATTTGCACTCTGTTATGGCAAAAATACAAAGAAAACAAATATGAAAGATTATTTAATGAACTCTGGAAATGAATAATGAATACATCATTTTAAGTGGTTCTTCAGGCTGCTATAGAGTGCTATCCTGAGATGTGAGAGCAGAAATCTTGGCTAATACAAAGGAGGGCAGTCATCTGGTTCCTGAATGAACAGCTCACAGGATGAATGAGACAGCTAATTGTTTCTTGAAGCAAACTTCTCAGACATCAGCTTGTCTAAGAAGGAGACTTGGCAGTGTGTTGAGCCTTAATTTTTAAACAGTGTGAAAGATGGGCTTGACTTACCATCGCTTTGAGTTGGTGTGATGCCACTGACTTCACAGTGGAGAATTTGTAGCCCTCACGTATCACCTGCCTGGCTCTTTGTTGGCACTGCAATGAGAAATGAAACACTAAGCAAGGTTTTCCAGCAAGGCTACAATTTTCTGGAAGATGCCATGCTGACAGAAAAGTAGAATATATGACTGACTTAAACTGATTTAATACATGTCTTGTGTTAAACACATTATCTTTCCCATGATGTCCTAGCTTAGTCCTTATCTAAAAGCCAAGAAAGCTGTTTGAAACCTTCATCTATTGGGAGACTGACTCACATTTCAAATAAGTTATACGGCATTTTTTCCTAGACTGAAAAAATTCAGGTTGGTCTTCAATTATTGCTTATAACTCAGAAGGCTTTTAAGATAGCTGTACATTTTGGGTTTGGTGTCCCTTGGAGTCCTTGGTGGATAGACTCATCATAGTGAAAACACTCTAGGGGTGGATGACTCAAGAAGTTTCCTTTTTAGAGTGTCTTTAAAATAACTTTCTTTGAATGAGAAAATCAGAAGGATTCTATAAAAAAAGCAAATGTGTATTTCAGTAGGGTGTGAGTGTATGGATAAAAAAAAGCCAATGTAAGAATTAACAATCCAGGAAAATTAATAGCAAAGGTGCAAAGTTTTCAAGTTACCAACAAGGAGAAAAAGTGCAAGCAGCCAGGAGCTCAGGCTTATCAAGGGAACTATTTATTGTGAAGGCATCTTTCTCATCGGAGCTTGCAGAGGTGTCAGGGGACTGAAGTGGAGGTGGTGATGGCTGGTGGAGGTGTGGGAGCCGAGTTGAGGATCAGAATGCTGCCTGAGTCTGCTTAGCCCTTTCTGCCCTGCCCTTGGGGTGCTGTGCCTGACCCCCACGATGTGATGGCTGGGTCTCTGGAGCTTGGACAAGCAGGTCCCTACAGGAGGAAAATTCCTTACCGAGGCTCTTTTCCATTTCCACTCCGTGAAGCAGGCATTGGTTAGATGGTGTGGAAGCAGGCACCTCATGTAGGGCTCCCTGCCAAGCTCCCCAGGAGCCAGATGTTAGTGGCAAGTGAGTTTAAAGTAAGCTCTTTACTGAAGTGTGTGTGATGTGAAGAAAGTTTAACATCTATTTTCACACTCGAGAGACTATTACAAACCAGTAAACTCTTTGCTGTGGCACATGGCTGGTTTTATTGTGTGTGAGACACAGATGTGGTTCACAACCTTCCTTTCACATCAAAGTTTGCATCTTGCTTCAAGATCAAGTGTGGTTTTCTTAATTCACTCTTCCCTTACAATTCATTTCCTCCAGCTTAAAAATTAAGGGTTACATTTGTGTATTGTTGCATGTAAAGACAGAAATTTGATTTTTAAAACGTGTCAGACATCTCTTTGAAATCGGGAGCTAGATCCCTAAATATCTTTTGAAATCTGGAGCTGTGCACCAGATGGAGAATCAGCACTTAAAGAGCAATTTCATGAAGGAAGTGGAGTGAAATTATTTCCTTTAGCAAATAGTTTCACAGCATGAAGAAAGAAAGCAGAGCCAGCATCTTCCACAGGGAGGTCATGCTTATTCTCCCCTTCTTCGTGTCCCTTTTCTAGGGTTTTGGGGTGGGTTTTTTGTTGGGCTTGTTTTTTTTTTTTTCTATGGATGCCTCCAGGCCACATCATGGCACAATGTATGGAATGTGCCAAACTGGGTATTGGCTACTCTCTTATTGGCAGCAGTTGCAGGTCAAAGTGAACACTTTATGTCCCATGAAAGGCTGAACCCTTTCATGTCCTGAAGTGATTTGAGAGAAGATATAAATGTCACAGATACACTGAGCAAGAATTACTGGCCTGCGGAACTAGTCCAAGATAATGTCAGAGGCTCTTCAAGGCAGGCTGATAATGTGGTGTGTCAGGCTTATGTAACTGGATATGTGTACCTGAGGTTATGTGCAAATGTGGGGGCTGCAGCTGTGGTCAGCACCCCAGGAATGGACAGGAAAGTCCCATCAGCTGCCAGTGTCAGAGTATCAAAGACTGGCAATGTCCCTGGTAGGGGAAATCCAATCCCTGATCATCTCTGAAGACAATAGTGACACTGCAGATTGTCAGGAATCTAGACAGCCTAGAAGAGATCTCCAAAGCTTCCTTATCCTGGATGCTGGGGATATGTGCAGTGTGCAAGTAAGCTTTTTGCAGTGTCAGGGAGAGAAATGAAACTTTCTAGACAGGTGGAGCTCATCGGTTTTCAAAAAAACAGCTTCTGCTTAGAGATCAAACAACTGCCATATGGTGTTGTTTTTTCTTATAGCACAAACATATTTAGCTCTGCCAGGAGAAGTCTGGGGAACTGACTGTCAGTGGCCACATAGGATATGGCTAAACTTGGATTGAAACACTACCAAGGCATGGAGCAGCTTTGGAGAAAGGAGCTGAATGGCAAGTGTGGGAGGGAGTGATGCAGGGGGTCACTTAGGGAAAGAGGTACTGCTCAATTTAACATCAGTTTTATTTTATGAAAGCCTGGCTGCTGCAAAGATACAGGTGTAAAAAAACAAATTAAAAATTCTAGAACCCTTTATGTAACTAGACTCCTTCACCAAGCTCTGAATCAACATTATTTCAGTTTAAAATAAAACCCCAAACAAATAATTGCATGTTACTGCTCTCATTCTTGGCTATAAGATGAAATCTCATTAGGAGCTGCAATAACAGCACATCTAAGAGCAAAATTTGGCTTAAAATGCTTTCACTTTCACAACACCCACTTTTCATTTGAATGTTCAAAGTTGCTGCAAAACATTTTTGAAAATTAGCTATTAGCTACATACTGTAGTAATTTGTCTAGTGACAGCCATTGCATAGAGCATCTACGCTGTAATAAACTTTTTGTGGTACCTTAAATTTGTCTTGTTATTGTCTATCAAGTGTTGTTATTGCTAAACTTGTTCCAGTGCTGACTCAGTTGATGAGCATAATTTTACCATGTAGGCAGCCCTAATTCGTGATGATCTGGGGTTTCACATAGTATCTAGAACCTTCCTCAAAAGCCATTTTGCAAGTGACTAAGACAGCCATGAAAGATCTTTGAGCTTGAGGTTTGTGCTATAAATGCAAAGCAACATTTATTATTTGGGCTTTACAAATGCAGTTTTAATTTTGCCTCTATCAATACTTCATTAATCAAGTGGGCCATGTAGGAACCATTTGTTTCTCTGGGCTCCCAAGCAGCTTTCTGTGTCACATTAGGAAAGGCAAAAATAAAGCAAAGTTTATAGCATTCAAGACAGCCTGAAAAAATATTTTTCCTTGGCCTCCCTTCCCCCTTCCAGGCTTTCTGCTCCAGTAGCTTGTATTGTAGTCATACTATGCTTGGAGTGACTTGAGAGCATCCCTAATGCTGCATCCCTGGCACCGTAAGCAAATGAACTATTTTTGTGCAGCAATCTGTAAGCTGCACTTCAAGAAATATTTCCTTGCCTGCTGACAGACACTCAGGAAGGCTCAGTGAGGTTTGAGCAGAGAGGGTACTGGCAGAATGAAGAAAGTTGCTTTGTCTTCCTTGGTGCAATAAATTCAAAGCAACTGGAGGAAGGGTCAGGTGGCAGTGCGTTTTCCCTCTCTCTCCATCAGCACTTGGGGAGTGAGGGGCTCTGCTGCAGCACTGAGCCACTGGTGTCCACATTCATATTTGGGGTGTGTGCCACAGAGAGTGCAAGAGGAGCAAGGAAAGGCTTTGCAGGATGGCTGGTGGCTGTGGCAGACAGGTGCCAACACAACCTTCTGAAGTGCATGAGAGGTCAGGGGTGGCACCCTGAAGCACAGCTTGGTGGTTCAGAGTTGGTGATACCTAAATGGAACTCGGTTTTATGCAAGTCGTGTTCCAAATTTATCGTTTCACAAGAGGAAATTCTGCTTTAACACAATCTGAAGAAGTTGCCTCCTCCCCCTGCCGCTTGTATCATCTCTGGTGATGAACAGGGTATGTGGGGACTCTCCCACCTGAGGTCTAGCAGGAACAGACTCATCCCCCTGGAGTGACTGGCACCCAGGTTAACTGCAGAGAGGGTGCTGGACACCTGCGGGGTGGAACCGATGGCAGGGTGAGATGTCACAATAACTGGGATTGCTTTGTCCTTAGATCTGTCCTGCCAAGACAAAATCTTTTCCTTCTTGGAAAACCACAAGTCTCCCTGCCCTGAAGTCACATCTGGCACCCAGGAAAGCTGCTTTTTCCTTTGCTCTCATTTCTAGAGAGTTTCCTGTAACCCTATTTGGATTTTAAGCTGAGTTTGTTGAAGTCTTTTGTTCTTTCCCTCCCCCTCTAGTATTTCACTGGAGTCTTTTTTTTCCCCCTGCCTTTTGTTAGAGGACAAATTGCTCCTGCACCATCGGAGCTGTGGTTTGCTGTGCTCATTGTACAAGATGGTTTCAGAGAGGGGAGGATTGGATCAGACCTCTTGACTACTCTCCCCATACACCATTTGAGGCTTCAAGGCTCACCTGCTTTTTAGCAAATCAGAGCTGACACTGGCTCACTGCAATGCCGGTGGAAGCTTTTCCCTTACTTCTTGGGCTTTGTGGATTGGCACGTGTTCCTGACTGCAGCTGCTAAAGCCTTATCTCTCTCTGTATGGAGGTGCAGAAGTTGCCTTCAGTGAGTCCCTGGGGTCTCTTGCTGCAGTGTCAAAAGCTCATTTCATTGCAGGAATGGGGCAAAGTCTGCAGAAGGCCAGTTCAGTGCACTGAAGTTAGAGCTGGCTTTGCTGGGGAATCGATACCTGCAGTGTAACGTGTGAGCTGTAACCAGAGGTCCGGTGTCCCAGTTAGCTCCAGTTCATATGTGAGAATGGCACTACTATTATCAAGGATAAACCTACCCTGCATCCTATAAAAGAGCCAGCAAGGCTCCCTCAGATCTTATAAACACTCATGTTACGCTGCTGACTGCTGGGTCTTGGGGCCGGCTTGAGCTGCAGTCTAGGGAGGAGCCAAGAGGTGGAGAGCCACTATCCCTCCCAGAGTGGTCTGGCCTGGGGTGGAATTAACCTCTTTGTTCAGTGCAGAGGAAAAAAAACATTCAAAGCAGGCCAGGGCTGACCTACATTTGATCCTTGCAATGTGCAAGTTCTGCTTCCTGCACTTTTTCTTGTGGTGACCTTTTGTTCCTAGGAGGTAAGAAGTGCTTTGAGGCATTGCTGTGTGTTTTGTACAGCAACACTTTCCTTCCAACAGGAAAGGATAATTTGAAGATCGTTATTTCTGTTACAGGAAATCCCAAAGTTGAATTAAAAAAAGGAAACTTGTTCTTGTGAAGTCTTCAAATATCATAGGATTAAATCTCTCTTTAGATTCTGACATTATGGATGGGATGATTGCCACTGATCTCTCATACGTGCTGTGTGCTTTGGAATAGGATGTTTTGCCAAAGTCTCTCCTCACCACCAACCAAATCTCAGTGAGTGGGGAAGAGAAATGTGGTCTGTGCCAGCAGGGTGAGGGAAGGGCCAGGGGGATGGGTTTTTAAACGTCAGGTGATGTGGCTGAGAAAAGTGTGGATATTTTCCTCTGCATGTGAGAGAGTGGAGAGAGCAGAAATTGGTCATTCAGAGGACAAGAGGTGATTCAGAGGAGCATATGGTAGTCCACGGCGGAGCTGTGCCAATGGTTTTTTTTTTCCCTGCTCCCTTCCGTCTGTTTTCTGGAGGAATGAAGGCACAGGTGAGGAAGGACATGAGGACAGCTTTTTGGGATTGAACAAGACTTTTGACCTTGAACAAAACATCTGCATTTACAGAATTGGGACCTGAGGCTTAAACTGGGAGAGCCACTCCCAAGCCCTAAGTGATGAATGGCTCCCTTGCACCTTCCCCCCCCTTCCTTAGTGACCACTATCCCCAAGCTGTCTTGAGGCTTTAGCTGATGGAAATCAGAGTCTGAAAAGACCCTTCCTTAAGCGGGGGGAGCACAGGCAGCTGCCTGAGGCCATGAGCCTCTCCCAGCATCACTGGAGCACTGGTGGTGCTGTGTTAGGTTTGCTCCAAGAGATGCCCAGTGCCTCTTTCATGGCTCCTACAAGAGGGGGCACTGGCAGACTTCAGGAAATACTGGGGCTTTCCAAGGATGTTTTCCACCAGAGAGTGACTAGGCCTCTTGGTGCTCATCTTCTGGGAGTCATCAGTGAAGAAGGGCATTGTTGTTGCTGCCTAATTACATATCACAGCATGTGTCTTGTTTTACTTTCTCAGTGAGGAAGGGGCTGGAGAATGTGCAGGTGAGGATGGACAGAAGTGGCCATTCCCAGCAGTCCCCCTGCTGCAAGACCAGCCAGCCCCGTGGTGGCACAGTGTGCGTGCACGGACTGGTGCATCGTGGTGTTTGCAGACGTGACTTGTCCCGGCTGATGCACTGCAGAGGGAAGCAGAAACACCATGTGCAGAGCCCAAGATGTCTGCAGGCAGCAACATCTTCACAAGGTTCCATCTGCAGCAGGACTCAGCCACAAAACTGAACTGACCTATTTTGCCTTGCCGGCTCCTGACACAGGCAAAATGCTATTCAGTCACAAATCATATCCATGAGGGCACTTGGTGCCTTTTGACTGGGTTTTGTCAGCCAGCACCTTTTCCCTTCTGTGCAGATACCCAGGTGAACTCAGCTGAGCAGCAGTAAATACCTCGGGGGCAGAGAGCAGCCTGACCTTATCAGTGGATGTGTCCCTTTCATTTGACGGATGCTGAGGTTATGGAGTCAAGGGTAGGAGATGGAAAACAGTGTTTGCTGGAGCAGAATATCAGCTCCTGCCATGTTGCCCCTCCTGCACAGTGAAGTGAAGCTGTGACCAAGACCAGAGTGCAATTGGCCAGCTCCAGGTTTTGTTATAATGTTGAGTTCAGGTTACTTGTACAGCCTGGCTTCTGCTGCACTCCAGCTTCTGAGAGCTTAACTGCTTCCATGTCTCATGTGCTGCTGTAAAAAAAAAAAGGAAAAGAACTAGAAATCCATCTGTCCTGTTTTGTGGCATTGCATTTAACACCCACGTGGGGCTGAGACCTTTTGATTAGCTTTACCTTGCTTTTATGGACTTGTAGAGCAGTGAACTGTTGGACACCTGGGTCAAGCACTTATGTGCTGGCCCTGTTTAGTTTTCTCTTCTCTCCGTAATACCTGGTGTTGTGCAAGATCCAGCTTTGCTTGGATCTTGCACAGTGCCCTTCCTGTGTCCAACTCCTGCTCAGTTGTGAGCAGTCAGCACAATTTATTTGCTGTGGAATATAACCTGTCAGCAGATTTTTCTCCTTCCTTGTGGAAAGGCTGAATCCAACGCCGACAGCGCTGCCACTGTACTCTGCATTATAAACTCTTCCAAACAGGGATTTGCACTTGCAAAGCATCTTCCTCTGTCCCTCTCTAGTGGCCAGCACATGAGCAGAGATTTATGAATTTCCATCACCAAAACAGTTTGCAGACTAGTTGGGCTTGCTGTCAAATGCTGTGATTGTCCCTTGATGATAATCATCCAATGTGGAATATCAAGTTATGGCTCCAAAGGAATAGCAAGTCAGAGCCTTCGTTGATATCAGCCCCTGCAATCCCTCTGAAGGCAACACAGCTCCACCACTTCACACCACACATGGTGTGTGCCAGCCTTTATCTGGCATCTCCAGCTCTAATAGGAACATACGCTTGGCTAAATTAAGAAGGAATATTTTTGTGCTTTAGTACAAGCATACTAACAATTCCAGTTTATTTTAAGGATGTGTCTTAAAAGCATTAAAAGTGGCATAAAATAATAATATATGTAATTTACCACTGTGGAGACTGTCAAGTGTTGTCATGCTACTGGCATTGTATTTAATACCCGGGCTGCCAAGAGGCATCGCTAATAGAATTTGCATTAATATACACAGCTTCTTTAAAAATTAATTACCCAAAGTAGAGCATCATGTACTGAGACTCTCAAACAGGAGAGAAACATTGAAGCAGCGCTGAAATAAGCAGTCCCAGAGCTCCTTGGGAAGCCAAGGGTGGCTGGAAATATTGCCCCAGCCATTTTCTCCTGCCCAGCGCATCGTGATGGGGATGCAGACACAAACTGACAGCAGGAAGCATTGCCGTGGAAAATTCTGAAGGAAATCATAGATTTGACCTGGGCCCGGAGGCTGCTGTGCTGCTGCCGAAGGCTGTTGTTGTTGCAGCTGCAAACTGCGGAATCTGTAAGGAAATACAAGGAACCTGTTAAGTTGCGAAAAGGAAATGTCATCTCTTTTAATGTTTCCCCAGAGGCAGGAAGGTGCCAGCACTTCACAACACGTGTGGGTTGCACGTTTGTGTGCTGAGGAAGGTTTGCATGGGTCAGAATGTCCAACAGCAGCAGTGAGGCAGCGCAGAGCTTACAAGGAAGTGTCTGACAGCCCTTGTCAGCCCCTTTATTTTCCTATTTTTCCATCAGCCTGCAAAGGCAGTGGCAGATTGGGATGCTGTTCACTTGAGTGTAATAAATTAGCAGCAGCCATTTAGTCTCCAGCCCCTCCAGTTTCTTTGTGCGGTGGAAATGGCTGGAGATGCATTTTGCTGCTCTGTATGAAGGAGGAAAAACAAACTTTTACTGGTCACATGTATTGATACCTTTAGTCAGAAGCTGAACAAAGTTAATGGTATTTGTGAAAACACCTGGGCAGCTCGTGGCCTTCTCTTCTTTTGTACTCTAGCTTTGCTGGGTTATAAGTCTGAGCTCTGGTGTGGCCATGAGGGATCTGACCTCATTGCCCACGGACATCCTTTATATCACCTGAGCGAAGGGAAATAGGTGCAGGAATGTGGATTGTGCCTGAGCCAGGCACAGTTTCTTTCTCTCCAATGAGTTTCTCTCATTGCTGAGCTTTCTACAGCTTTCCTGCCAAGAACTTCCCCCAAGTGTAGGTATTTTCCTTCATTATAACCTGTAAGTGAATGCTCTGTCTTCAATTCTGTTAAAATTATGAATAATTTCCAGCCTTCTCATGTACTGTCACCTTGAAGGTATTAATGAGCTCTGGTCCCGTCCCCTCTGAGTCGAGGCAGTGCCACTGTTTCTATTGCAGTCACACATCTCACTGTCCAGGTTCAGGGTTTGTTGCTCAGCAGTGGAAGTTCTCTCTGGGTTGGAATTCGGAAAGTGGGCTTTCAGGCTGGGAGCAACTGAAAAACATCAAATGCAGCTATTCACTGTTATACTTATGGAAGAGCAAGGGAGATGAATGGTTTCAGTGGCAGTCTGGCTGCTTTTGGTGAGTTATTGGAAGCTAAATGATTTAAATGAAGCAGTGCAACATTTCTGCTTTTGCTGCAGCTTCTGTCCCCTCGGCATCTCCCTCTGCCCGAGGCACGTGTTCAGCCTGGGAAAGGGAGCTCAGGTTCAGACGCTGCTGCAAGTCTTGGTGGTCAGACAATACTGTAGGCTAAAATACAACTGAAGAAGGGGCAGCTTTTAAGACTAAAACTTCAGTTTCTCTGAATCCAGCCCTGGTCAGTACTTGTAGGCTCCTTGGCTCTCTATGGATGGAGAGGAAGGCCGGGTATAGTGTCTAAGAGCTGGTTTTTTTAATTTAAAGGAGGCTGTTACAGTAACAACTGACATATTTAATGAGTGCCTGTTTTTCTGATTCGTCATTTCAGAGCTGTGTTTGTTCATATAGTGGTCTGGGTTACCTTCCCTTTCCAGTCCCCAGGAAATCATGTTATTAATGTGAAATGCTCAGGCTGCCACTGGTGTCTGAGGGTTCACTGCACAGAGCAGGCTCGGGGGACAGGAATATCCCCTCGGGAAGGCTGAGGGGGTGGTTGGCAATGAGAAATCGACTACGCTCAGTTCTGCAGCAAAATGAGACACAAATCAAATGCTTTCACACCAAACAGGGAAACTCAAAGGGCTCCTTTGCTGACCAGATGTGCTGAGTAGCAGAAGGGGAAGGCACAGCCTGGAGTGGGGGTATGTGTGTATGTCAGGGGATCTGTGGCTTTCCATCCAATGTAGGGTGAACTGGTTGCTGAGAAATGATTAGAAGCCATCAAAAATGAGGGATGCTGGAGATGGGTTGAGCTGGACTCCAGCTCTCAGAGAGCAGCTGAAAGCTCTGGAGTGGGTCCAAGGAGTGAAATGGGTCAAGAAGCTCTAAATCTAGGAAGGCTTTGCTTTATATCAGAATGAAAATAGGCACTTTCCCATTCCTTCTCTGCCCACACTGGTGGGAATGCCATTCTGGTGACTGCCCTGAGGACCTCCCCTGCCGTGCTACTTCACCACCACCCTTGCAGCCCTACTCCTGCAGCCAGCATTCCAGGGCAAAAGAGGATGGAGAATGGATTGCTTGCTGCTCCAACAGTGGGAACTGGGGATACAAACAGAGTCTGAGGCTGTTGCTCCAAGTTTTTGGTGGAAGAAAAGAACCCCCGGGTTCAGACTGTCCTGTGCTTCTTCCAAGGCCAAAATCCAGGAAGTGCAGATACAGTGCTGGCAACAGCAGGCAGTCCCTACCCTAGAGGAGGATGGAGCTGTCGAGATCTGCAGACAGGATTTTGGAGGACTGCAGTGAAACAGGCGGCTGAAAACATTCATTGTAAGGTGGTGAAAGAAACTGCTGCTGAGGCGTTGGGGAGGGCAGGATGCTTTCTGTGTGAAGGGGAGCTGACTGTGTCTCAGGACAGGCTGCACAACCTCAGCTGCTCCTGCAAGTCACCAGGGATGAGCTGTGCTGTGGGAAGGGCTCTGCGTGCGGAGCAGAGTTCTGTGCTAATGTGAAGGGGATTTGTCTCGTTGGTGCCTTGCTGCCTTTGATTTCCCCGGAAACAAAGTGAGTCCCACAAGGCATTTCTTTCTCGCTTTCCTCCTGAAGTTTGATTATTTGAAGAGACTCAGGAATTGCGTAGTTTAGGAGAAGGTTCCTAGGGAAGGCAGCTTGCAGCGCTGGGCAAGGCAGCTTCTGTCTGCCTGGTGCTGCATCCAGAGACTGAGTCAGGAGCACACTGGGAAATACAGATCTGATGCTCAGTGCCTGCAGCTCCATGGTAGCCCACAGGGTTTTAAACCACTACAGGGCCTGAAGCAACAGCAAAACAGGGTAGCAGAGGACTGGGGATGTAGCTACTGAGCAACAAAATTGTTGCTTTCCTCTCTGTTACCAGCAGCATCATTTCAGCCTCAGATCATTCCTGCTTTCAGGTCCGATGTTCAGCCAAGCCGTGGGACAGACCTGGCTTCCTGACAGCAAGGAAGTGTGAATCCAAACCAGCCATCACCCTGTTTCTGAAGCAAAGCTGATGTTCCCAAGGAAATCCCTGTTCTGAGATGGCAAGGCCCTGTGCCTTAGGACTGTTCCAGTATCTCATGGATTTGGCAGCAGGAGAGCGGTGGGGTAGATGGAGCAGGGGTGCATCCCCAAATTATAACCTGGTCCTGTTGTACTAAGGACAAAATGGTGGTTGAGTATTTTTTTTTTTTTTTAATATTAATGCCAAAATGGAGTTTGAGTATTTTTATCCTTCTATTTTCCCCCCAGCTCTTAGTAATGCTCCACTGCTTCCTCAGCCAAGCAGCCAGGGGGCTGTGTGACCTTGTCTGTCCCAGGCCCTCCTGTCCTCAGGATGTGGCTTTGCAGCTGGGACTAAATCCATGTGCTAGCCAAAACCCCGGCAACACTTTCCTTTGAACCAGTGTCTCTGTGGGAGCGTTCTCCAATATAGCTTTGGTACTGTAAATACTAGAGATATTTACCTTCTGTTTCAGGGGAGTGAGGGCTTTGGTCTTCCAGCATGATATTTAATTCCTTGGCTGGGCCTAGCCTTTATTGGCTCTGGGCTGTCGGGCAGGGGAGCTGTGATGGATTTCTGCTTGTTCCCTCCGAGGTGTGTGAGGTATCACCCGCACGAGCAGATGGCTTTGGAGGAGTCTGTCTCCAAGGAGCTCTGCTGGCTCTGGATGTGGCAGAAGTCACAGTGCAGAAATCTTAGCAGCAACATCACCTTGCAGATGTTACCCTTCACTCACTGCAAGTTTCCTTCCTCCAGAAAGGCCTCTCTGATGATTGCTCATAGCATGAGAAAGGGTCACCATGACATGTGGGTCTCACAAGCAGAGAATTTGTCAAATACAAACACTGCCACTGAGACACACATTGACCCAGAGGCTCTTGTGGCTGCTTGCAGGGTGATGCTCCACAACTCTCCTGACCCCAGGGAGCCAGGGATTGTCCCAGCTGAGGGCAGGGCCAGAGGAAAGGCACTTCTAGATTTCTCATGGTCTTTTAAAAATGGTCATCAAAATGTTTCCATTTTCAATAGCAACATATTTTCAGAGGTTACTAAACATCTGGATCTCTGAAAATTAAATACAACTCTTTATCAAAACCCAGGTATCTCTATATTCTCCCCTTTCCTAGTTTACCATTAGAAATGTAGAACACTTGGAGCAGAAATTAAAAATATCCCCAGATTTTTCATTATGGTTGAAAGGCTATTTGCTTGTTTTGAAGGGTTAGTTTTCACTATTATTTAGAATTGGCTGCCTAAAGCAAAGAGCAAAGTTTAGGCTTGGCCTGCCCACACAACATTGTCATGCTGATCTTTTGTCAGCCTGGCCACCCATAGGCTGACCAAAAGATCACACTGCCTTGTGTGGCCGTGGGTGAGGACACACTGCAGCAGGTGATGGAGACATTCACGGATGCCACCAGCATTCTCATCCTCATCTGGAAATGCCTCCTGAAGCACGTGGCGGAAGGGAGAAGGGCTCCTGGGTGAGGCTGAGGTGCTGCACAGACACCCTGGATAATCTGCCCACTCCTGCAGGGAGCCACTGGCAGTGCCAGCAGTGAGTCAGGTTTCCTGCTTCTTAAATTTAGACTCGTCAGCCCTCACCTCTCTCTGCAGCTTTGTGAAGCATATTGGGATCCAAGGTAGTTACAAAACAATGTCAAAGGTGTTAAAACGATTACCATAAAAATACATCTGTTTTCTGCAGTAATGCCTTGGAATGCCACAGAGCTCTTGGAAACCAGAAGGGTGGCACACGGCTGCCAGAGTGTGCCTTGTGTGGACTTGGAGAAGTCTGCTGAAATGGTATGATTTTCTTTCCTTTTAAAATCATTATTGTAGGCAGTTAGAAAAAAACCCTCTATATTCTGTGTGCTGAGATATTGATCTAACTTCTAAATCCCTCTAACCAGATTAAGGCCTTAAGAATTTTAACTATTGAAAAATATGATTTTTTTTCATATAAATATCTCAAGCTTAACATCCCTAGTGCAGCCTAAGTCTTTCCCTGAGAAATTCAAGCAGCTCAGCCTGTAAGGATCATTCAGCCCTACCAAAGGCTTTAACATATGTTTGTATGTAAATATAGTTTACATATATATTAAGCTTTTATACGTATATGTAAATGTAGATTATGTATATTGCAGTTTGCAGCCAATCTCGAGGAGGGATTTTCTTGGTACCTTTTCATGGTATGTAGTTGAGCAAACAGAGCCTGATCTAACCCAGGCAGTTTTGAGATATCTGTTATCCTTGCCATCCTTGGAATCACACCTTCCCTGAAGGGAGGTGAAGCTTGGGCATATGGGGGTGATTGCAAAGATGCACCTTCCTCTGTGGTAACATTCACTTTCTAGCACAGGCTGGAGCGGCTGTTAGTGCAGAAAAGTGTGGAGATCCAGAGCTCTGGTAAATGCTCATGGCACATTTCCTTCCGCTGGAAGGGAGTGTTGCAATTTCCAGCTAAAGTTACTGTGTTCTCCTGGCTTGCCAAGTCCTTGTGTGTGCTTTGCCACACTCTGCCATGCACTCCAGCCTCTCACCTGCACCCTGCCGGCTACGGGGGTCACTTGAACTCCCAGAACTCTGTGTCCTCTCGTGCTGGGCACAAAGTGGAGACAGATCTTGGCAATGCCAACAAGCGAGAGCAGGAGGGGCCAAATCTAACCAGCGTTGAGCCATGTGATGGAGCTGGTCTGGTCCTGCAGAACACAGACCTTGGAGAGCCGCCAACCCTACAAAAGTGGGAGTCTTGAGCTTCCTTGGAAGCAGGAAGCCATGATCGTTTCACTCTGTCCTGATTTTTTGGCCTTGGAGCATTGTGCTCCCTCATGTCTGAAGAGCATGGTCAAACCCAGGGCCAGGAGAAAGGAGCTGCAGGTCAAAATGGATGCAGCACCAGCACAAGCAGTGATGGGTGGTTTTGTTGCTCTCTGTGCTTTCCCTTCCCCATCTCCCAGTGCTTTGTGGAGCTGTAAGGATCAGAGCTCTTAAACTACCCAAAGGAAATGCAGTGTGTGGTGTCTGACTTTTCAGAAATACAGCGTGGGGGCAATTGTCAAACCTGCTTCCTTCTGTGCTCCAGCAGCCCCTGCTGTGTGTAGGTTGGCGTTGACACAAGCTCCAGGTACATCCTGCTGGTCTGCCCTGCAGGTGTGAGCCCAGCATACAAAGTGGGCAACAGCAGTCAATCCCACATCTGGATTATTTAAAGGGTAGCAGCTACTGGTGTGCTCTCAGCTGACCCACAGTGACATCTGCATTTTGGCAGCATAAATACAGATCCTGCCAACAAGAAATCTTTGCGTGTGCCCTGGCTGCACGCAGAAGTACAAGTTTCCTCGAGGCATTCCCAGTTGCAAATGCGAGATAATCAGTGATCACTTTTTGAAAGTCACAAGGTTCTGGCTGACTTGTCTTTTCCCATGGAAAAATATTAGGATATATGATCTGGGTATGTGGTGGTAGCAATGGAGAAGCTCTTGACAGAAATAGAGAATCCTCCTGAGGACTTTTGCTCTCTGGCAGCTGAAAACTTATCTGCTGAGCTCCCTTTTGGGTAACTGAAGAAGACTCTGTGAGCAATGGGAATTCAAAACCGTGCCCAAGGACTGCGCTAAGCACTTCTTTCAGTGTGGGAATATTGCCTGTTTTAGTGAAAGGAGGGCCAAAAAAAGAAGATAACCATGGGGAGGAAGAGGCAGATGCAAGAGGGAGAAGCATACGGAGCTGGAAGTGATGTAGCGGAAACACCGCTTAGAGTGGAAGAGAAAACCAGCACGGTGCCTGTTCAGGGCAGGGAAGGGGAAGCCCAGGATGAGGTGCAGCCTGGGAGAGGGAGAGATGCAGAAAAGAGGTGAAACAAGGCAGGCCAAATAGATTTCAGTTGTTGTGATGAGGCAGAGGGCATGAGGGATAAAGCAAAGCCAGAAGAAGGATGACAGCAGGTAGCAGAAACTGGGAAACTGTTTTCCAGCAAAAATGACAGCAGGAGAGAGGCCATTGTGCTTTTGCCATCCAGCTACACTAAAAATTCAAAAAGAGATCCTCATGGATATAATTTAACAGCCTTTTGGTTGACCTGAAATCTCCAGATTATTCACAAGCATCTTGAAATACTAGGGCTGAGTGTGGCGGGTTGGTTTTGTTAAGACGCTCTCACTTCTTGTACTGTCTTCACATCTGTGATATCTACGGGTAAAAATAATTCAGTACAAATATAGTTTGTGTCTGTCTTTAAGAAATCAAAGTTGTTGTGATGCCTGGGGCTGTGACAGAGAGCGTTAGAGAAGCGCAGGCAGAAAGCTGCTGCTGCAGGGAGGCAAAAAGATCTGGAGTTAAATAAAGAAACCAGCCTCAGCATCACACTTCCCCCCAGCCCCTCTCTGCTGGGCTCACGGCTGATCGGCGTGTGCTCCCGACAGCCCCCTCTGATATATTAATTAGCGCAGCACCCTAATGAGGAGCGCAGAGCACTGTGTTTCAGCAGCGATAAGCCAAGCCTTTCTGTGTGTTTCCAGGCAGGCTGGCTCGCACTGAGCTCTTAGCCACTGTCACAGTAAGGGATGGAAGTGGAAGGTGGAAAGCTGGAGAAGCTCCACTCTCTCACTGGAGAGAGGGGAGGCTGTGAAGGCGCTCTCCGAATGCCGGCAGAGCGGAGCGAGCCAAAATGTGGAGCCAGCCCCCAGCAGCACAGCAGCAGGGAGTTCTCAGGAGGATTCCTGCAGCAGCCTACTGCTTTTAAAAGCTGGTCAATAAACGTTAGATAAAATGGATGTTTCTTCGTCAGTGTGTTTATCTGAACTTCAGTTACACTGGGCACTAGCCTGGAGACATAAAATGTCTTGTGCTGGTTTATTAAAGAGGACCTTTAATTACCTTATTAAGAACTGACCATTCTCTCCAAGTAAATGAAAATCCAAATCTGTCAGTGCAGTTCAGTGATGATGATTTGCATCCAGAACAGCAAAGGGCCCGGCTCCAATGTCCACAGACTCCCCATGTGGCAAAGGCATTTTCACGTCTCCTTTCTGCAGCCACCGTCTGTCCAGTGTGGCTTTTTGAATGGGATTTGGGGTAAAATAAAAGTGTTTGAATGGAAACCTGGCTTTTGGGTCTAGAAGTGGAGTACTGACCTCCTCTTTGGGTTTTGATTTGAGTTTAAAAGCAACTGTAGGGGGTGGGATGATGTGTTTGGGGGGTGGCTTGCTGTCTGCTAGGATGAGGAAATGGAGAATGCTGCAGCACTGCCTCCCAACCTACCCAGTTTAATTCAGATATGGTAGACCAGGGAGGCAAAGCACAGGCAGCGCTGACCATGGGTTTGTGCTGTTTCACAATGGACCACAAACTGGCAGCTCAGCTCCTTGAAGGGAGACTTGGTTTTGTGACTGTGGCCAAATGACAACTGCATAAACAAAGCACAAGTGCTGCTGAATGATGTTGGTGTGGGCTTCCTGAGACCTTCCCCTGCAGTGACTCAGGCCCTTGTCCCTCATGTGCTCAGACACATCCACACACAAAGGATGTTCAGGCAGTCTGCTTCTGGCACATTGGATTGTTTTTTTTTTTCAATTATTGGTTGTTAATCCCACTGAGCCAAAGGGTATAAATTTTACTGAAGGGGGAAATTGCTTGTTGATATCCAAATAATGTAACCTACAACAGTCTTGGAGGCAGAAGGTGCATTTACTTGCTATTAATACACCTCCTCACCTAAACCCAAACACCATAACCTGGACAAGGCACCTCTCATGACCCTGCAGCACGGTTGTTTAAAATGACCCATTAAGGATCAAAATATGCATCAGCTCAGAGAAATCCTCCACTGCACAACTCATCACTTCCCTGGGACGGCTGAGTGGGACAGCTCTGGGCAGCAGAGCGCTCACAAGGGGCGTTGAACTGGCCACAAGTCATAGAAGCAACAGGACTGATGAGAAATAACCTACTTTAGAAGCTACATTCACCTCTCACTTTTCACAGGGCTCTTCACCCTCTTAAGTACCACATGAGTTATAAATGACACTGGTGGTTGTGGTTTATGCTTGTTGCAAGCACCCGTTCCAAGGGGATAACACAAAAAGAAAGAAACAAGGTTACATTCAAGATCTAATTTAGACTGTGATCATGGCTGATGCTCTTCTCTCTGTGCAGCTCTGAGTGCAAGGATCCTCCTCCAGAAACACCACGGCCAGAGGGTACCAGAGGGCCGGTGTGAGTTAACCGGTAATAGTGGCAGGAGCCACGGAGTCTGTGAAGCAAAATCAATGGAGCAGGATCTAAAAGCTGTACTAAATAACTCCTCAATAATCATAAATCTTGTTACCAACAGCTCTCACGCTGCTTTACAGTGGAAATGATGCCCTCGCTTTGCAGAGGCGGAAATTCAAGCATCGAGGAATGCAGCGATCGTTCCTAGAGCTGCAGCAGAGAAACAAGGGTCTGGATTTCTGGGTCGGTCTGTTATCTACAGGGCTGCATTGCCTCCCCACTGTGACCAAGTGAAGTGGCATAGGAATAGCCTGCTGGCAATTTTCAGCTCTCTGGCGGGTGCTTTAGGGAAGCATTTCCCTCTGGGCCTTGCAGAGCAGCGCTGAACCATGGAGATCGTCCAGGAGGATGCTGAGAGGCAGCAGAGGAGTAGGCTCGAAGCAGGTCTGCCTCCTCAGCCAGGAGCCTGCCTAATGGTTTGGGTTTTTTTTTTCTCTCCTCTCAACTGGTCTCAGCACATGCAGGAGAGGCAGAGCAGTCTGTGCGTGGTCTAAAGATCTGTTTTGCAGCAGGTGATGGGAACAGCGGAGCTCGGGAGGAAATGAAGCCTGTTGGAATATGCACCAGTCTGAGTCCATCCCCGCTCACTTGTCACAGCTTTGTCTCTAAAAGAAAGGCAGCTTTTGTCTTAACTTGTTTGGAAAGCACATCAGGCAGGGATTAGGGAATATCCTCCCCTGCGTTTTTCTGCAGAGCCCTGCACAGGGTCTGGGCAAGACCCTGTGAGAGATAGCCCCTTCCCAAAGCTGCTAACAGGAAATAGATGCCTGATCTAAATGTGGGGCTGTAAGCAGCAGTGGATGGGGCAGGGCTAAGTTTCAGAATTACTCCTAATGCAGAGAGAAATTCAAGTGTCTTTAACCCTCCTCCTACCTTTTTTTTAAAATTAATACTGAAGTCTAAATTGATTAAACCAGTATTTACCTGATGTGAGGTAATAAGGATTAATTAACGTCTCAGTGAATTCCCTGTAGTGCTATTAGACAAGAAACCCTTCACCGAGTGACTTTAGGGTTTGTGTTGGGGACAAAAGACTCAAACCAGGTGTGCCTATGCTGGGGTTTCAGTGAGGGCAGGAGTGAAATTTTGCTGCAAAACATGAGGATTTGGCTCCTCAGAAGGGCTCTCCTCTCTGCCTCAGCTTCGCATCACCAGAGGGCAGCAGAGATCGGAAGAAAATATTACTGCGAAAATCCTGCAGCAGTGTCCAGAAACGGGGAGAAAAATCTTCCTCCTCTACATTCACGTGAGCAGCGTGCGGGTGGTGGGTGTGGGCAGAGGTGGGTGCGTGTCCCCCGGGTCCTCGCCAGCCGGGCAGTGCCCAGGGCTCAGCCCTGCACTGCTGCTGCACTGGAGGAATGCAGCGTTCTGTCCTTCTGGCCTGTGCTCTGCACCAGGACCTCTCTCCTGGCAGCTGCCTGGCAGAAGGAAAATGTAGCGGATAAATATTTGCAAGGAAAGCGAAAAGCAGCTGAGATTGACGTCTGTGCCCCAAGTCCTGCTCTGGGCTGGGAAGAAAATAGAGCGTGCAAAATGCTGGGTCCCTCTTGCTCAGCCAAGGCAAAAGCCTTGTGGAGGGATCTTTCCCCTGACAGTGACTTTTATTCGTGGCATGTGGGCAAACTGCCCCTTCCTCCCCCGTGCCATTGCCACCACCGTGCTCCCATCCCCCAGGAGCAGACCTCAAACACAGGAGATTTCCTCACCAAGTCATTCAGCTTTATGGATGGGGGAGCTACTTGTTTTTCCTGCCTCCCCAAAACAGGATTGTTAGGGATCCAATTATTTGCATTGTATTGCAATTATTAGTATTAAATAATTCTTTAACTTGATGTTATTAGAAGCTCCAGTGGAAGGAAGGTGCCAACATTTGCTTTTCTTCAGAGTGAATCCCTCACTGAAGCAAAGCTGCCTGCTGAAGACTTGCAGGTAGATATTTGGCATGTATTTGAAGGATTAAATAGCCTAAAATATCCCCCAGCACTGTGGCACTGTGTCTTCCCTGGTTGGATGTGACTTTCAATTGTGCCTTTCACTTGTGCTGTAATTTTTTTGGCTTAGTTTATTGCTTCCAGGCAAATTTCTGAGTGTTGTCAGGACCCTGGGCAGAGAACACAGTGAAATAGTACTGATGTCTCAGCTGCTGTAGTCTAAGCCTTTTACAAGGAATTACAAGGCATTTTTTTATACTAAAGAAAGGAGAATGGTCTTTTTGCATTGTTGTGCCACGATGGTGTTTGCCAGGGTGCCATCCTTCCTTCTCCTCCTTCCACACTTTTTGAGGAGGCCTTTGCAGTGTTCTTGGTTAGGAGGAGCGGAGGTGCAGTGAGGGAATGGGCAGTGAGGGAGGTGCAGTGAGGGAATGCTTTGAAGCATGAAGGAAAGGCAGGTGGTGAGACGTGGTACTAAAGCTTGACCTGCATAGTTGGTTTTTTTTTCTAGTGCCTTTTTAACACAAGATTCCCAAGCAAACATTGGATCATGAGCTCCATACCAGAACTGGACTCAGGACCCTCTTCAGCAGAGTTTCTTGCTGCAGTCGAGTTTCAGACTGGAAATGTCAGTGGCTGAAGATAAGCTGAAGACAGGGGTGTGCAGAGTCTCTCAGGAGTTTTCCATGGTACCAAGCCAGGCCCCAAGGTACAGAGTGTGAGATAAATGAACTGGGAGGCGTGTGGAATTGAATGGTGTTTATGACATCTCAGAAAACTCTTCTGAAGGTTCAGGCAGGATTTTAAATCTAGGAGTCTAGCAAGGATCTTACTTTACCCCGCTCCCAGCATGTGTAATGGCATTCCAAGGCTCCCCAGTCAGCAACCAAGACCAAAGCAAAAAGAGCTCATCAGTGGGGATTTACACCAAACCCAGTCTTCTGCTGAGGGCTCTGTCACTGTTTGGAGTGATCCAACCTCTCCAAGCCCCTGAGACTGCTGCAAGCATTCCCTGTAAACAGGCAGTAGTTAACATTCAGCCTTGCAACTGAGGTGTTTGGTGGTGATGGGTCAGACCTGTCATGAGCAATTGTTTGTCTTCCCTGACTGGATAAGCATGCAAATAGAGTCAAGGAAACAGAACTGCCCAAAGCCCACAGATTTGCTGTTATTCATTTTAGTGAAAACTATTGATGGTAAGTCTCAAAAGTCTGTTAGAACAGAGATATTAAGGATGAAGTTTCTTTTTTTTTCTCTTTTTGAGTTTGGTTTTGGTTTTTTTATTTATAACCCTACCTGGAGCCGGACAGAACACAGTCAATTTAAGTTTTGATTACATACTCCATGAAAATTTTATTTAAAAGGACCATATTTCAGCATTTTTCCTACCTTGCTGTGACTGCTGAAGGGTCACATTAAAATTGGTTTCTGTAAGCAAAGCAACATGCATCTCTGAAATTCATTTTCCCTGAATATTTTTATATTCAGGTAAAGCTTCCTCCCACACTGAAAGCACACTGCACAAGCCTGGCCTCAGCAAACTCATTTATAAAGAGATGCAAATAAGTGTTTCAAATGTGGATGGTGCCTGTCAGTACACAGAGGTTTGACTGTCAGAAGGGGGATATTCCTTGTTTACCGATAAATTAAAATCTGTTCACCCAGGAAAGCTTTAAAGCTTTCAGAGTCACACAGTGACAAGGAGAAAGCATTGAGTGTTCAGGCTGGGAGGGGATACCCCCAGCTCTTGGCAATTCACAGGCAGCTCAAGCCAAGCCAGCTGGGAGGGGGGCCCTGCACTGTTACCAGTGTGACCCCCTCGGCTGGGACAGGGAAAACGGTGTGGGAAGAACAGGGCCAAGCAGCTCCAGCAAGCTGAGAGGGGAGTGCTCCCAGGAGGAATTGTGAAGGGGGGGCTAAAAGGCACAAGGGGATGAAAGTCATGATGAAATGACTCTTTAGCTATTTCTTTTAAGTAATGGTTATATTTGATTTCTTTTTTTCCTCTGTAGAAGATGCCAGCTCACTCTGATAACAACCATCAGATAACAACTGCTGACAGGCATCCAGAATTAATAGGCAATTTGAAGCTACTTCTGGCTCATGTGAATGTTTCTGTTGGTCCTGTGTAATGGTTGCACAGCTCAACAGCAATTCCCTGTGATGTGCCAGGCTTCTTCTGGCATCTTTAGTCACCAGGTAGGACCTGCATTGCACAAAACTAACATATTCCTGTTTTTGTAGACTGCTTTCTGTGTTTCTACAGCTCTCCTGCCTTCGGGGGTCCCTGGGCTCTGTTTCTCCTGTAAGCAGCATGTCACGGGCTGCAGCAGTTGTAGCAAGTCCAGTGTTTGATTTCCCTGCAATCCCTGTGCCACAGGAAAAGAGTTGCTGGGTTGTACAGGCACT
This sequence comes from Monarcha castaneiventris obscurior, assembly GCA_026261815.1. Taxonomy (NCBI): domain Eukaryota; kingdom Metazoa; phylum Chordata; class Aves; order Passeriformes; family Monarchidae; genus Monarcha; species Monarcha castaneiventris. Next base: position 6,457,173 of record JAMPIT010000862.1, read on the forward strand.
GCTGGTAGTAGGACAGGATTTACTCATCCCATCCTTCTGTAAGATCACACTCAGCAAACACTCTGCTACTTAATTTACTTTTTTTTCCACCCTTGCCTTCTTCCAGGGAGTCTCCAGGGCTTATAATGCCACTACACCATGATTTAGCCTTGCTCCAGTCAAGTTCATTTTGGGGGTAGGAACTGAAGCCCTTACTTAGGGATGAGGAAATCCTCCTTCCTCCAGTCTGTTAAAGTCAATACAATTCCTCTTGCTGAAACTCTTCCCTGATTTGTTATTATAAATGAGATGTTCCTTGGAGCTATGGCAAGAGATTTGTGGCAGTCGTAATGCTAAACTAAATTTCCTGGGATTCAGTCTCAAACAATTGATAAAGCTGGTTATTCAGGAGCCATTCAAAGGTCCTAAGCTATAAATGTATTTATTAGCTCCACCATTCCACTTTGTGGAATTTTTGTCTGTTTTGCATTAGCATATGAGCACAGATTACTGGGACTAGAACAATGTTTGTGTTGCAAGTTGCCTTTCAGAAAAACCCAGCTGAATGGTAAATGTGTTTAAAATGGGGAGGAAAAAGCAGGTTCTTGTATTTCAGTCATACACACATATTTAGTGAAATATATGATAAATTGGGAAAAATACATGTACTAGATGTGGGATGCCTGTAAGATTAATCTGAGGACAGAGGTGAGAGGAATTTTTAACATATGTGTGCAATTTTGTGCCTTTTACTGGAGCTGTTGTGGTATCAAAGTGATGATTTGATGACTTGTTTGCTTAGCATGAGCTAACTGTGATCACATCTTCCTTCTTGAAGAGCCATAGCAGAGGCAAGCTGGGGAAACTCCAGGGAGGCTTAGGGAAGCCTTTGGAGCAAGGAGTTGCACAAAGGGACTCATTGTGCATGTTTGCATTTCGGGTAGATATGTGAGGGCTGCCTAGGTGGGGGCACAGATGAAATAGGGAATTAGGTGTGTGCCTGAATCCAGCAGGACATGAAGCACTCTGAGGTGGCAAGAGCAGCCAGCCCAAGGTGCTTGTGTTAGTTTGAAACAAGCCTTGAAGGCTTCACAAGTGTTTGAACTTCAAAGGCAAATCACAAAGTGTGACTAAGGTTAGATGACAGCCTGATTGTGAACCAGCACCAGCATACAACTCCTCTGGCCTTAGGTTGTGTACACGGGCAGAGTTCATCTTCCCTTTGTTTGTTGCTGCTCTCTGTCTGCTTAACTTTTCTGCACTGGTTTCCCCGTTTATTTTTTGTTGTGTTACCCATCTCAAGAGACTGAGTCACAGTAATAATCTGTTTGAACTCCTACCTGCAAATTTCCTTGTTCTCAGTACATTTTCTGACACACAACTGATTCAGCTTCCCAGAAGGATCTTGGGAGAGTGGAGCTTTCCTCTCTCTTACCAAGGTCTCTCTCTCTGACTATCCCCTGGTCCCCTTTAAAACCATTCTCCAAATGATCACTCAGCTTTTCCATAACCAGTCCATTAGCACAGTCTCTTTCCCTCTCTCACAGCTTGCTGCCAGCTCTTTGTTCAATACTCTTCTTTCTGCTGATGTCATTTAAAATTCTGGAGCTTCATCCTTTGACTCTCCTTGTGACACCTGCTCTCAGATCCCTAAAATCTTCTATGCTGCTGTTATTGCTTCTTACAAGAGACTCTCCTATTCCACTTCTGATGTACAAGGGGGAGTCTCTAAATACATCCTCATGGCCACCCTCGAGGACAGTCTTGGAAGATTCTTCCTGGCTCCTGCCAAGGCCCTCAGGGCCACTGATACCTGAATGAGTTGATGTGAAACTGTGTTTAGTCATGTGAAAAAGTTTTCTGAGCACTGGATTTTGAAATTGAGTGGTAGACATCAAAACACCAATAAAGTCAGCTCTTCTCCCTTTCTTTTTGTGGAACAACATGTGAAGACTGGGAAAGTCTGCAGCCCATTCTGGCTGGGATGAGAAGGCACAAGGATGATGCCCATAAGGATTTCCTATGGCAACACAAGATGGTCCCCCCTCAGTACTTGCTCTGCCAAAGAACTTTTTCAGGGGCTACTCACCAACAAGCCTATGGGTACACGATCCAAACTGATGCAGGAGATGGCCCCTGCTGCTGGCCAGGTTTGCCCTTTCCCTTTGCATCCGGGTTCTCTTCCACCTGCTCACAGTGGTCCTGATGAACGCAGCCAGCAGAAAATGGCCTGTACCTTAACACGCAGCAGGAGTTCCCCAGTGAGGAAAACCTTGTGGTTCTTGCAGAGAGGAGGCCTGAGGAACTGGCTCTAACAGCAGAGAACTCTTCCAGCTAATCTGCCAGAAACACCAGAGTCTTTTTCTGCAGCTGATGTATCATGCTCTGGTCACATCTGCCCAGCCCAGAGAGGGGCAGGAGGGGCCTGGCCCAGCCATCCTCAGGCAACAGGAGCAGGCACAGGCCTGGTGCCTGGAGGGCACAAGCACTGGGGAGCCCTGGGGTCCTGTCTGCTCTCTGCCAGCAGAGGAGCTGCCCTGGCAGTTCTAGTTCCACCTGTGAGGAGGAACTCATTCCACACACTGAAACAGATCCCCCAGAGAGACTAAGGAGTGTCCCTCTCTGGAGATACTCAGGATCTGTCTCGACACAATCCTGTGCCGTGTGCTCTGGGATGACCCTACTTGAGCAGGGAGGTGGGACCAGATGACCCACTGTGGTCCCTTCCAAGCTGACCCATTCTGTAATTGTATAACAAGGTGGGTTACCTTGTCATAAAAGGAACCTGCAGGAGCTGGTGCTGCCCCAGGGCCCCCTTTGCACTCCCCCCCCACCTCCTTTCCTGCACATCTGAGCAGCCCCAGAAGCCCTAGTGCCTACAGGGGACCCCTGTGGACACCCCACTCCCCTTTGCCAGCCCATTAATCCCCACCTGCTGCCAGGCTCAAGCACCCACTTCTTTTCGAGGCACACACACAGGATGGGATTCCTCCTGCCATCCCCCTGGCATTGCAGAGGGCAACGGCCCTGCCAGCACCCTGTGCCTGACCTGCTTCCCAGTGCCGGGGTGCAGCAGTGTCACCACTGCCACAGCTCTGTCTGGCAGGGGCAACCGCAGGCAGGCAGGAGTGGAGGCAGCTTTTCCTGCCTCCTCTGTATCCCAGCAGAGGGGCTGCCCCTGCAGCCCCAGTGCCTGCCTGCAGCCTCCTCCCCAGCTGTGTTCACATCTCCCACACACGGAAGATCCAAGGCAGGCTCCTTCTCACAAAAGTCTATTAAAGCAGGCGTGCAGGTTGCGGTGGGTACCGCAGCGCAGCAATGGGGTCTCGTTCGCGTGTCCCAGGTCTCCTGCATCCTCTTGGGAGCTGACGTGTGCTTCTTCAGTCCCAGGCAGGGGCCGGGGGTCCCGGTGCTCTGTTACAGTGCAGGCAGGCGCGATGACCTGGCCGGAGATCCTGCAGGAGCCGGGGCACAGCCCGGGGGTCGCCAGGGGCTGCTGGGAGCTCCCCGGCGTTGTGGCACAGGTCCCCTCACCGGGGCACGGGCATCGATCGGGGGCAGAACTGTGCAGGACCACGCAGCCTGGGGCTGCCCACCCGGCTGACTGAGCTGTGGCAATCCCTGGCTCCCGGCAGAACATCCCGGGGATCGCCGGGGACTCCTGCGTGCTCCCTGGAGCGGTGGCAACTTATCCAGGGGACGGCTAGTGATTGAGGGCAGAGTTGCCTTGGGCTGAGCTTCCTGGGTGTGAGCTTCCTGGGGCTGAGCATCCTCGGGTTGCCCAACCAGGTGAAGGAGCCATGGCAGTTCCTGGGTCCCGTCAGAACTGCCCGGAGGTCGCCAGGGACTCCTCGTGGGTCCCCGGGGCGGTGACAGAGGCACCAGAGGACAGGTAGCGATCGGTGGCAAAGCTACCTGGAGTTGAGCTTCCTGGGGCTGAGCTTCCTCGGGCTGCCCGACCACCAGGTGAAGGAGCCATGGCAGGTCCTGGTCTCCAGCAGAGTAGCCTGGGGGTTGCCAGGGGCTCCTGGAGGCTCCCTGGATCGATAGTCCAGGCACTCTATCCATGGGACAGCTACTGAACAGGTGCTGAGCTGCTTCGGGCTGCCCAACCAGGTGAAGAAACCATGGCAGCTCCTGGCTCCCAGCAGAGCAGTCCAGGGACTGTGGCAGTGCTGGAAGGTCAGGCCTGGGCAGGCAGCAGCTGCTCCGTGGCCGCAGAGGAGACAGCTTTTCCGGTGCCTCTCTGTCCCCTGAGGGTGCGGGGAGCTGGAGAACACTGGATACAGCGGCGGGGGGCTTGTCCTGGGATCGAGCCGGCCGGGGCTTCTTCAGGGAACAACCTTCGACCATCAGCTTCAGCCCCACATGCAGACATGTGGGCATGGCTGCCTGCAAGGAGACAGAGGGCAGTGGGGGTTCGGGGTGCCTGGGGTGCGGCTGCCCCAAGTCCCCAGCCTACCTCCTTGTAGAGGAGCTCAAAGGCACCAATGGGACAGGAGGGGTTGTCCTTGCGGTCGAGCACGAGGCGCAGCGTGTCCCGCTGGACATTGGCGCAGAGCCGGCGGGTCACCGCCGAGGAGGGGCTCATGGTGGGACAGGAGTTGATCTCCAGCAGCCAGGGCTGGCAGTCCTCCCCAATGAGAAAGTCAGCCCCGAAGAGCTCAAAGCTGCCCTTGCGGGAGCCCACCAGGTCCTGGGTGCAGCGCAGGGCGTTCAGGATCGCCGCCTTCATGCCGGGCACCATCACCCGGTGCCAAGCATCCGCCCGCCCCAGCCGTGCCAGGTGTGCCTGGAACTGCTTGTTGGACCAGATCTTGTCGAGGGGCACGCGGGGATCCGGCTGTAATGTTTTGTACCGCTTCTGGATGGAGACGTTGCAGAGGTGCCTGGCGCTGGGGCAGGGAGAGCAGGGCTGGGTCAGGGGGTGCCGGGGGGCTGGGCACTGCGAGCCGGGGTGGGGGGGAGGGGCACTCACGGCTCCAGGCGGCGCAGGGAGAAGGGCTGGGAGCAGAAGCGCAGGTAGCAGTCTCGGTAGAACCAGACAGTCAGTGGCTTCCAGTCAGTCACCACGAACCATTGCCGGATGTCGAATTTGGTGTCGAAGATGGTCAGCGGCTGCTCCACGTACTTCTGCACCACCCAATCGCACACCCGGGCCGAGGGGGCCGTGCAGCTCCGCGACAGCTCCAGCACCTCCTCCAGCCGTGTCGCGCAGACGATGCCTGGGCAGCACAGTGACGGTGAGATCCCTTCTCCGTGGGAATGTGTGTGCCCCATCCTTCCCCCAGCCTTACCCCTGCCGCGGGATTTGGCACTGGGCTTGAGGATCCAGACATTGAGGTTGCCCTCTATGGCGAGCTGTGGCAGCTGCTCCCCCAGGCGCTGCAGCACGTCCTGGCACTGCTGCCGCTGCTCCTTGCTCAGCACCAGCCTGGCCCCCTCACTGTGCGGGGACAAAGGGGCTGAGCACCGGCCCCGCCACCATTTCCCCCTGCCTCCGTCTCGCTCAGCACTCACTGTGCCACATGGTAGTATTCCTGCAGGAAGCGGTCCCAGGCGATGCATGTCCGGCAGGGTGACGGGGTCCCCCTGTCGATGTCCTGGTGCCCCAGGACGCCCAGGTGCTGCTCACAGACCTCCAGGGCCTCCTCCACCAGGTTAGGGTACAGGGTGGAGCCTGGCCGTGCCATGGATGGCATGGAGTGAGAGACGTGACTCCTATGCCAGCCTTGGGGCCAAAGCACTGAGCCTCCCTGTGGGAGGGGTGCCTTTGGAGCTAGGGCAGGGGAGGGAGTAAGGAATCCCGAGCCGCAGCCATGAGGAGAGGCTCAGCTTCCAAGCTCAATCCCCCAGACACGCCCCTAACCCTAAACTCCCTGTTTCACCCCCACCTCCACCCGACCCAGCTCCATGCACTCACCTGGCACCTTGTTGGATTTAGGGGGCTGCTCTGACCCCTCCAGCCTGTCCCCAACCTTCTCCACGGCCAGTTTGAGCAGGTTGCGAGCTGCTGTCAGGCGGAAGTCCTCTGCAAGAGGGAGGCATCATCCCTAGCCTGTCCTGCACAGGACATGGGAAGACTGGAGCATTGAGGGGCAACAGGAGGGCAACAGCCCCAGGCTCACCAATGAAGGCTTCCTGCTCCTCCATGACCCCCAGCCGGTAGCACCGGGGGAAAAAGGTGTTGAGGTCGACTTGCTCAAACCAGGACAAGTTTTGCAGGCTTTGGCACAGCCCCTCCTGTTTAGAGAAGCTTGTCAGCCCCTGCTGGACACCCCCATCCCTTGTGCCCCGCTCCCTGAGGCCTCCGTGCTCCCACCTTGGTGCAAAGGGCGTGCAGCCGGGGATAGCGGTTCACCACCTCAATCCTCTGCAGCAGCTCCTGGTCAATGGTGCTAAGGCGGATGGTCCAGAGGAAGTTTGGCACCTGGTCCTGCACCAGGAAGGACTGCGGGAGGGAGTGGGCCGGGGTGAGACAGAGAGCCCTCATCCTGCCCCAGTTCCTTGCCCCAGGCTGTGCCCTGCCCCTGAGGGTCCCAGGGGAAGGGCATGGGGAGCTGGGGTAGAGCCCAGCCCTAGCCCTCTCAGCTAACCATGAGGTCGTGGATGTCATCAGAATCCTCACTGCACTGCTCTTTTTCATCCTTCTTGTTTTCATCTTCCTCTTCCACCTTGTCCTTACTGTGTGGCTGTGGATGGTGCAGGCGCTCTGTGGTGCCCAGGGAAGGCTGTGCCCCACCACGTGGGTTCAGCACTGCCTCCCCCAGTTCACCACCACCACCACTTGCCTTTTTCTCCACGTGCCGTTTCTTTTGGTTGCCAGCCTGCTGCTTCAGCTGTTTGCCATTGCGGGGGAGCTTCCTCTCCACCCAGCCCCGGGCCCGCAGCAGGTGGCGGATGACGGGGTAAGGGCCCTGCACTGAGAAGATTTTCTTCTCCTGCAGAGAGAGCAGCGAGCTCAGCCTGCCCCACCCGGGTCCTCCGGCTCAGCTCTCCTGAGCCACAGCTGCAAAAATGCAAGCGCGTGGCGTTTCGGGGCGGTGTGAAATCAGACCCCTCACTTTAATGGCCTTCTCCACATGCAGCTTGGCCCTCCTGAGCTGCTCAGCATCAGCCATCGTGGTAGCCAGTGTTGACAGCTGCCACCTGCCCTGTGAGGACAGCCCCATCTGAGCCCGCTGTCCCCATGTCCCCAGGCCCACGGGGCGGGCAGGGAGGGGGAGAACATTCTGACCTGTCTGCCTCTGCCTCACCAAGTCTGGGGCCCCTGACGGGGCATTCCCTGACCTGCCAAGCCTTCTGCCAGCATCCCAGCTGCACTTCACAGCCTCGGGATGCCCCGCTGTGCCCTTGTCCTTGGCCTGCTGGGCCAGGGGCAGCTGGTATGTCACTCACTCAAGTATTGTCCCTGGCTGAGGGGCTGTGTGCCCACAGTGGTGCTCTCTGTGTCACACTGTCCCAGGGTGAGGGAAGCTGTGAGTTGCTCTGCCTCCTCCAGGCCAAGCAGCTTTTCCTATTCCCCCATCCCATTAGGGACAGAGGTGGGTGTCCTGCATAGGCCTCCTAATTCCAACACCACTGTGATGCCACAATGTAGGATGCTCAAAGCAGCCTCAGTATCACAGGTCCTGGTTCTTCCCTCTTGTGAGGGACTAATTACCCTGACAGCTGCTGGAGAGGCAGCACAGCCAAGTACAGACAGTCCAGGAGGTTCCTGGAAAGCTTTGATGATCCCTTCCTGACACAGGTAGTGGAGGATCCCACAAGGAATGGTGTGCTGCTCAACCTTATACTAAGAACCGGGAAAAGCCTTGTTCAACATGTGAAAGCTGTCCTAGGTAATCTCCATTACAGAACTCTGCCAGAAACACCGTTTTACCTTACAGTATAATTTCTGACTGCTGCTTGGTTTTATTTTGATGGCTACTGTTCAGCAAATATCCCTTTGCTTCTCCTTCTTTCAGAGGTGCAGTTTCATTTACAATTGCTCATGAGCTCCTTGCCCACACTGCCTTCTATGACTGATCTGAAGCACTACTATTTTTGTTATTTACAATCATCTGCAGCCAGCAGAAGTTTTATGCTGACAGATAAAAATCACACACGGATCATTCAGTGTCATTTCACTCCGATTCACCCTGAAGGATCTATTAGCAAGAACCTCAGTTACCCGGCCTCAGAGGTGGGTCATAATGTTAAACTGGTATCACAGACAGGATCCCTTGGCTGTGGTGGTGATTGGTGTGATTGGTGTCATCCGGAACTGTTGGAACATATTTCTCCAGGAAAAAAGTCAGGACAACCCTCAGAGGGTCATTTTTTGGTGAAAGCTTTGCAGCTTTCAGGAATGCTCACATGGAGCTGCTGTCAGAGGGAATGGGAAATGAATCAGTTGCTTCAATTGGCCCTTCAGGAGGTGAAGGAGCAAGATAAATCTCTTAGAAAGAAGCTAGACGCAAAAAATTGGGAACAATGAATGTGACATCAATTTAGGATGCCCCAGGACAGTGTTGGTTAATAATCCCCTCTGGCAAATTGGAAAAGCTTAGGAAAAGTTACCTGGAGGATGAAGAGATACATATTCAGGTTGAACATTAGGAGGAATTTCTTCATGGAAAGGGCTGTTAACATTGGAGTGGGCTGCCCAGGGAGGTGGTGGAGTCACCATCCCTGGAGATGTTTAAGAAAAGACAGGATGTGGCACTCAGTGCCATGGTCTGGTTGACACAGTGGTCAGAGGTTGGACTTGGAGGATCTCAGTGGCTTGGAACTCTGCAGTGCAGGTCTCCAACACCACCCCCTATGAGACCCCGTCCTTCATCTGAGAGATACCAAGGGTCTGGGGGAGACATGGCAAATGGATTATAGATTCTTATATAGAGATTATTATCCTTTCAAGAAATCAGAAGAAAAACAGTATGTGCCCATTGGGGTGGAAGTGGTTTCAGGTCTCACATGCACTCTTGCAAATGAATGGGAGAACATGAAAGAAGTACACTAGGCAGTGATAGTCCTGGTTGTAAATTCTGAACTCTCTGTTGCCTCTACAGAAACCCCAGAACACTGCTGTCTTAGCCAATTACTGAATGCTATCTCCATAGTGATATATTTAGAGTAGAAGGGTAATGTATCTTCTAGGAAGAAGTTTTGTGTTGGGGCAAAGAAAGCCTTATAAAGGCACACCTTTACAAAGGACGTGCGTGACACGACAGTGGCTATTCCATGAAGAATACTGAGCCAGCTCCAAGACTTAGAATCACATGAGGATCAACCTTTTTCCAGACTAAGCCCTCAACAAAATATTGTGTGTAAGCAACATAATCTATAGAGGAAAACCTTGATATTATTTTCTTTTATCATAACTGAGATATATTTACTGAGCACTGCACGATTCCTGCCTTGCAAAGGAGTAGCCTTTTACATCTTTGTATCCTCAAAATATGTGCTGAAGTAGCTTCCTCAGGATGCTGTGCTTAATTCTTAAATTTTCTGTTGAAGAGGGTTGTAAAATCTTCCAAGTGACCATAAAGAGTAGCACGCTCACGGAGTAATTCTCTCTTTTTTACAAGCTCTATTGCTGTGGCATCAGGGCTCCATATCTACGAAATAACGGTATTTGTAGTTAATTTGGATGTGACTTTTGCAACAGAAGCATTAAGAAGATACTGTTGGCTGTGTTCTAGCACTTCTTTCCACTATGAGACATAGAAAAGGAGCAGTGTGGCTTCCCAGCAGAAGATAGCTCAATAGAGCATTCTCTTGTTGTCACTTCCAATCTATAACATGCCATGGGCTCCGATTACAGAAAATGTGGGAAAGAAGATCTTAAGGTAATTATTTAACATTACTGAGTGGGGTTCACAATCCTCAGAATGGAAAATAGTAATTAGCTGTAGAGTCATCAGCTATATAGCCTCAGTTCTCTGAGACCATTGTAGAAACTAGCACAAATCAGGGTTAGGGAAATTATAAACAAACTCCTAACACAACTGCTCAGCCAGCAGTGGTGTTCTTTTCCTTTTTAAGGAGAAAAAAATATTACAAAAATTACTTCACTGTGATTATCTTCTTCTGTTTCTCAGTTATTTCTAAGTGAGTATTAACAAGACCCTGACAGAAAAGTTATATTTCCACTATTCCAACTCTAGGAAGCAAGTATTTAGTGTACTGTGATCCATCTAGTTCAGTAACTGTCACTGACATAAGTCATTGTGTGATAACTAATCAAGAGGGCAAGTTAGAAATTGGTGTTCATGCTATGCAAATAGACTCCTATCTTTTAAAAGCAGGAGTATAAAAATACATGTATAAATGTGGTTGCATTTTTATTTTACTGTGGTTCCACTTTAATCCTATTTTAAAACTTGGTAAGAGCTCGATTTCCACAATAATTTGTTTATATCAATATATGTGTTATTATATAATATACATCCATGAACTCTTTAGTTTACTGTTGTTTGGTGGCAACCTCTCCAGGCTATGTCACATCATCTCTAAGCTAGCTGAATGGTGGAAATTTCATGGGATTGTTCTGGGTTTTGATCCCAGCAAGGTCTACCTTTAAGTTACCATGAAACTGCACTCATGTTTTGCTGCTGTACGTACTTTTCTGGGTCTGAAGGAGATGTCATTTTTGTTTTCTCTTGGTGCCAAAGACTTCCAATAAGCAGCACTGTCTTTACGGGAACGCTTTATCTTTTCAGGAACAGGTTCTTCCTCAGCTGGCTGAGATACATCTGGAGACTGGAGGGGAAGAAGGTACCAATTACACCAATACATCATGTTCAGAAGCAAGGCATGCATCCTGCATCTTCTGATACTCTGCTACAGTGTTTACTGGGGGAGTATTTTTCTTAATCCCTTCAGAATCTGTTTTTCTTAAGCCTGATTTATTAAAATCAAAAATTGCAAGGGCCAACCTTTTCAAAGGTAAAAGGCACTTTTCCTCCTTGGGCACTAAAACACTAGCTGCTCTTTATGACTCCTAAGACAGTCACCTTGTACTACTGGTGATCCCATCCTCTTCCAGGTGAGGAATAAACAAGCACCTAAGGTTGTCATCCTCTTGCCTCTGAAAGTCCGGTGCTGTCCCGGACATTCAAAACCTTTGTGAAAGGGGGATGCCACCATTTAGGTACTGGGACATATTTATTACACTGTCCAGGGCAGCTGGAGGACACTTCCAGCCATGCAGATATAATTGCATCTTCTGCCTAAATAGCAACCTGGATCTGACTAACAAGTACACTGGTAAATCAGGAAGGTCTCATCCACAATAAGACAACCAGGGTATGGTCATGGAGGCTGATGTCAGCTTGGGAATAGGGCAATGCTGAGGTGCTCAAGGCTCACAGAGTGTGCAGGAAAAGCATTCAGAAATTAAACAGGTAAACATCAGTGTGGGACTTGAGAAACAGGACTCAGGTAAATAGTGGTAGAGGAAGGATGGAAAGTGGATGGAAGATGGAAAATAGGAAGTTAGCAAGTTTCAATGAGTTCAACTAGGAGAATAAAATAACCTTTTTACCAGTTTGAAGGGTATTGTTCTTATCTTGTGAAAAAATAGATGGTCCCTTTAAGAAATTATGGTTACCAGTTGTTCAGTGTTTACCACAAGAGATCTGGATGAGCATATACTTCAGGAGGAGGGAAAAAGAAAAGGAAATATTTTTCTGTGTCCTGTCAGTGATACAGGACATCATTCTTACGTGTCTGGGGAAGACATGAAGTTTGTGTCATTAGCAAGACAAATTTCAACCAATGAACAAGTTCTAATACTGACAAGAACAAGTACTGGCATCTGAAAATACTCACTTTAACAAAGCTGCCTGAGTTACAGCATTAGAGAGAAATGGGTGGCAAAGAAAGGAAAGAAAGAAGCTCCCTGCTAACTCTTAGCAAATCAGTCCTTTGTTACCATCTCTCATACCTCTTTTTTCACAGGTTTTGGTGGCTCTGCTGGTTTTGGCTTCCCACCTTTTGCTGGCTTTACTTCTTCTTTTTCTTGTTCTTCTGCCAAAATTTGCAGTTGATTTTCGAGCAGAGCAATTATTGCAGCATCTTCAAATACTTGTGCAAGATCAAGAGCAGTCTTTCCTGTATTTAAAAAAATAAATATCTGTGTAAAACATGAAAATTAACTTTGGCACTGGATTATTGCAACTGGATAATGACAGTACAATCAACTGAATTTAATATGGCCACTATTTTATTAACCATCCCATAAACCAGCAGTGTGCCTGACATTGGTGTGAGGACCAGCAGTCATCAGCACTGCTCACAGAAATAAGACCTGGCAGAAATGAGCCTTGAAACCCAGTATTCCAGGAATTCTTGTATTGCTTGCTTTGTTCTTAATGTTCTGACATTTTCAGCTTAATACACTGGTCCTGCAGGTTGTCATTTTGATCTCTGAGAGCTGAGAGCATTTAGCACTAGGAGATAGCTACTTGGTCTGCATTCCTAATCTTGTACTGTGCTAGCCCTCTCCTTCTTCCTGTACTTGCTCTGTGGCTGGCAAGGGAAAGCCCCATGATGTAAATTAACAGCTTCAGTGCTTAATGAAGGAAAAAAATCTGTCCTGGTTCTTATGAGACTCTGGCTGTAAAGTATCTGTGAGACTGAACTGCTGTGTGAATCAGAACTCCACATGATATCAGAAATAAGGAATACACATCCCTTCTACAAGCAGGGTTTCACTACTAGGCATTTTGGCAAGGAAAGTCTCATGATGTAGTAGTGTTGCTTCGTATGTTAGACCAAGAGCTTTAAAGGTCATGCATGTTAACTGTTTAAGTTACTGTGGAGACAGGGGAAATAACACTGAACTAGGGATCTGCTGTGAGGAGGTAACACTTCAGTACCAGTTCAGACTTGGTTTTCTGTTCAGTATTTTTTTCTCAGGAGTTGTATTTACATGTAGAGCAGCAAGGAGGTTTTTTAAACAGGGCTGCCTGTGCCTAAAAATAAATCACCTAAATGGGTGTCAGACTATACTCTGGGCCACAGCTGAAATTTTGTTTTCTCTCAAATGATAACTAGATAGAATGTTTTCATTAAAGCCACTTATAACTCTGTGTGTATCTTGTGAGGAGCAACAGTCTCCTGAATCGTGTAATTAATTTACTTCGTGTAATTATGTTACTTCATTTTCTAGATCCATAAAACCCAAGAAAGCTGACTTTTTTCCAATAATGATTCCACACAGGAGAAAACTAACTGAATCTGTTACCTTCATCCCAGTCTTGACAGCACCCCTAAATGCAGAACAATTCTCAAAGTGTTCCAGGTGTTTTTAATAAAGAAACAGCCTATTTTGGAGTTGCTATTTACCATTGCTGTTTGTAGCTTCGATGTCAGCACCTGCAGTGATTAAAAAATAGACCATGTCCAGCCTGGAGGCCTCAATAGCTCTCATCAGTGGTGTGGCATCACCTATTGCAGGGGCATTCACTGCTGCTCCAGCCTTCACGAGCACCTCAGCAATATCCAGGTGTCCATTATAGCAAGCATGATGCAGAGGAGTCCACAGGAAATTGTCTGTTGCATTTACATCAGCCCTGCACAGGAGTAAGAGCAGTTGTGGCAGCTGAAGCTGTCGAGTATCTGCAGTAGCAGCCCCAGCTCCAAGTGCAATCAGTGGGAACTGCCTGCTGCAATGGCATATTCAATGTAAATAGCTATTTTCATATTGCTACTGCTACTCTAAAACCATTTGAGTCTCTGAATTTGTCATGGAATAGTAATTGTAAGAATGTACCTGGGTGCTGCTCATGTCCCCCTCTAAACTATCAGTGTCCTTTACATGGAGTTTTTCATGGGTACAGGAAAAAACCCGGGCATTCAAACACCTTAGTCCAGTAAAATGCTGCTAGTGTTTTATGCTCCAGCTTCACTGAGAACAGCAGAAAGCAGATTAAGGAATTCAAAAAGTACACTTCTGGGCCAAGAACAGGTGCTGCAGAACATGTGGCAGCATTGCAGAGCTCGCCTGCACAAGAGGAAAGTGTTCACCTTTCAGTGCTGCTGCCCTCTGCCTGCTTCATTTCTCTGCATTGGCTTCTCCCTTTGACAAGCAAGGTACAGAAGGTCTGCCTTGGAAATCTGAGCATTGAAAAAACTATTCAGCTACTGTGTTGCTGGACTAGGATCTGTTTCTGCTCCCAGATTAAAACTGGGATGTTCTGGAGAAAGCAAGGGCTAGTTCAGGGGAGATTCTTGCAATATGCTGCCTTTGGATGGAGCTGAGAGGAAAAGCATTATCAGCCCTGGAGGTCCTGAAGGAAGTTAGGGTCACTGTCCCCCTTACTCTATAGACAAAAAGCTGCTGTCTTCCCAAAAGACAAGGAGGAACGGAGAAAGAAGAAAAATTATGAAGGAAGCTGCTTGCAGGGATAGCTGTCTGCTCTTCAGGTCAGGTGGTTAAGTCTAGATAAAAGCATAGATTAATCTGTTCTTCTTTCCTTGTTTAAATTTTTAATCTTTTTCAGAATTCTACCTTTGATGAGGTCTTAGCACAGTAAATTCCCCTGACCTACCTCTTTTATTGCTGTTATGTTTCAGTCACTAAGCTGTTACGGTTTATTCATATGCGGTTTTCATTTGTGTTTTAATTCTCATTAAAATAAGCTCCTTCAGTAATTTTACTTTCTCTCTCAACCCAACCTCCTTGCCTGCACTCAGACTCTCTCTGCCCCTGAATCCTTTTTCCTAACTTCATTCTAGCAGAAACAAACCAATCAATGGGAACAGGGACAATGCAGCACTGATTTAAAAATTCCTCAGCATTTTCTGCCCATCAAGCACAGAATTTCCCATCAGACCAAATTTCATTTACTTCCGATTCTTTCTGGAGGAAGATAGAAAGTAGATACCACCAATTTAATTTTAAACCTAATAAATGTTAAACATTTATCTGGTAAAATGTTTTGTTTTCTATTCAATACGTATTTGTGGTTCTGTACTGAAAAGGTTATATTGGAAAAGGTATTTGAATGTCCATGCCAAACCCTAAGCCCATGAACATTCTGAGAACATGAACATGCTAACCTGAACACTACTGATAACTTTTCTCTCCATTTTCATTTCTGTCAATTGGAAAAATCTCAAAACTGCTACTATTTTTTTAAGCTAAGTTACTATGTTTCTAGGTTTTAATTGTTAAATATGATGTAACTCCAGTGCTGTCTCCTGAGGCTTGGTAAAATGAGTAGAGATTCATTTGGTGGATTAATTTGGTAGCTCTTACATGTTTATCTTTGGAAAACCTGAATATACACATTACACAATTTTCCATATGCTCCAGGAATGTCAGTGTAATTACCAGGGTGTGTAAAGTTCCATGTGCTGTTAGTCTTTGCAGGAACCAGAGCAATGACTGCAGCCACTTTTCCTGAGATATTAATATTAACATGAATTCTGTCTATGGGTAGAGAGAACAAAGTTAACGTAAATACCTTTGAAAAATGTTCATTTAAGCATTTATGTGAAGGATTGTAGGACTGCAGCAGTCTGACAATAAGAGATTATGCTATTACACAAGTATGACTGAATCTTTCTGAAATTGCTTTCCTTTTTAAGCTGTCATTGAGATTTTTCACAAGTGTGTCTGCAGGCTACAAAATTGCTGAAGCACTTCTAAAATGAGGAACAGACTAATTAGTAGCAGGGGCTTCTGATGTAAATCCTGCTGCTTCAGCCTGCCTCAGCTGCAGAGGAAAGTGGCAGTTTAAACCAGGCATGTGGAACAGGGAAGTCCAGGATCACCTTGATGATTTCAGGCAAGTCCTTTGAGTCAGACTTCCCCAAAATCATTCACCAGTTTCAGAGATCGGTTGTAAAGATTCACTACTTGAGACATGGGTATGAACTCTGCAGCTGACCAAATGCCAGCAGTCCAGACGCCACAAATTTCAGTCCTGGGCAACTTGCCTCTTGGTTGTTTCCATTTCCATGCTACTGAAATGTGAAAAATAAAAAACTAACGCCCTGTGGCTCGGGATCTTAGGGAACTAACTTTAATATTAAATGTTACATAAGCAAAAAACAATAGCCCTTTGCATCCAAATATTTACTGGATATTTATGCTTTTGAAATAAATAATAGCAATTATTTATTCCCAAAATAGCAATTAAATTGAAATTATCTTACCCCTTTTCCAGAAGAAACTCCACAAGAACTATGTTGCCAGTTGCACATGCAAGCATCAAAGGTGTTTTGTAATATTTATCTTTGATGTCTACTGGCACACCCTGGTCGAACGCTTTCTGCAGAGACACGAAGTCTCCTTCTCTGACAAGGTAGTTGATATCCGTGTAGGTTTTCCTTGGCTCGTCCACGTACCAGGCACGGTCATCGAGCACGGGATGGGCAGATTGCTGGTCCCGTTTGAAACGCTGCTCTTCAGGAATGTTTGGAACAGCCTCAACCATGTAGGTAGGGAAGCCATCTTCCCATAGCAGACGTTCACTCTTTGGAATTACACAAACTGGCACAGGGAGGCCTTTTTTGCCTTTTTTTCTTGGTGGTTTCTTCTTCTTCTTCTTTGCTTTGGGCCCAAAGGATGAGAGCAGAAAGGGTTTCGTTAAGTATTTTGAGCCTTTAAAAAAATCGTCAAGGCTGATCCTGTCAGCAGATGTTTCGTGCTTTTTAGCAAAAGTTTCTAGTTGTTCCTCATCCACAGTGCCCCAGTGCTTCCGAATAACTGATATAAAATCATTTCTGGATACCATCCCATCTCCTTCCTCGTCAATCTCAAACTCCTTGCGGATGGCATCCTCGTGCTGCAAGGACCAGTCGTACACCTTCAGGTACCAGGCAAGGGTCTCATCTGGTTTTTTAAAGGCTTTTTCAACTTTGCGCAATACTGCTGCTGCTGCTTTGAACCCAGCGTTCTTGGCAGCCTCCCTGGGGGTCATATGTGCCAAGTTTGTCCATGTAGGATCACAACCTAGAAATATGGACACGATTTGGCTCACAGTGCAGTGGAATTCCTAATTATGTAATATAAGAAACTTGTAATATACAGGCAGCTCTTTGCCACAGGCCTACAATTTTATAGTGTTTCAGCTATAAATAGCGATGAGAGGTGGAACCACATCATTGATCCCTGACTGGAAGGTCAGCCACATGTCCATATTTGTTTCCCAAAGGGAGAAGGATTGGGCAATCCATGCTCTATTTATTCATCCACTCATGAATATGTATAGAAAGACAGAAGTTCAGTGGAAACTTTACATTTTTACTTGAAGTGGTGAGCAAGGTTAAGAAGAAGCAAACTAAGATTAAAATGTTACTTATTACAATTTGGCAATGGATCACTAGTTAAATTTTTGATCACAAGAACAGAATATGGGGTTTTGCATGGTCCTCTTGGATCAAAGCTTGAAGTGCCATGATCATCTGATTAAGTCAGGAAAGGATCACAGCTGCTTCAGGTCATCTTCCAATATCCAGGGGCATGAAGTTTTCCTCATGAGTGGAGAGATTTTTTTTTTTAATGATCGTCAAATCAAAAATTTATCTCTATTGGAAGTTTCAATACAAATACATCTAAAACCAACTAAACCCAGAATCACTTAATACTGTCCAACACTAAGTTATACAAATCCCTGGTGCTTCTGCTGCTTTCTTTGAGAAATGTTTTTTCATCCACAATAGACAAGAGCCTCTGTTAGGCCCCTCTGAATGAGAATTTTGCCACAGGGTACCCAAGAACCAAATCCTTCAGAGATATCCAAATGAAATCTTTCCTTTAGCACAGAAATAGAATATAGATAATAGTTGTAAGTAACTTAGTTTTAATGTACCTCTTTGTCCTATATACCTGCAGCAATCTGCAAATCCTCCCTCCGCAGCGTAATGAAGTGGTGTGTTACCATTCATAGCAATCAGTTTCAAGTCTGCATTATAACCTGAAATAATCGTCAGAATCTAGAAAAACAAACAGAGTCCCACCAAAAATCTTGTCTGTTTCTTAACATGTGAAAATGTGAGATTGATTTACAAATAAATGCAATATCTTACATTCCCATTTTAATAATGAAGTTCTCTCCCATGTCCAGCTGGTCAATGCTCATAATAACATTAATGTTTTCTATACAATTATGCTTATTTAGCTGATGAAACAGAAACCTTGTGCAGTCGTAGACATCAAGGAAAATCTTCATTCTTGACAGCTCACTGTAAGCCCCTGAGTGGCCTATCTATCACTGCTGGATTCACTTTGATACTTAAAAAGAATCTGCTTTTGATAACTGATCATTATGCTTTGATCAGCTGAGATAATGGACTCAAAAAAATCTCCCAACAAAAACACACTCCAAAAAACCAAAACAAAACCCCACAACAACAAAAAAACACCCAAGTTTGGCATTGCAGCAATGCTTTAACACCAGAAATGTTAATACCTCAAAAAAGCCTCCTTTGGCTGCGAAATGTGCAGCACTGTGTCTTTCAAAGTCAAACAGGTTCGCATCGGCTCCCCTCTGAAGCAGATCACGCACCACCTCGACAGCTCCTTCCCTCGCAGCTTCCATCACGGCTGTGCGCCCCGTGGCCTGCAGGGGAGCAAGAGAACAACTCCGAATTTGCTGCGTGTGCTAAGGCTGGAACAGTAGCATCTGACTGTTCCAAGCCGGCATAAAACTGGAAGTCTCCTTTTAGCTATTACTGGGAAATAATATTCAATTTAATTCAATTCAAAGATACTTGAAGGTAAAGTTTCAGAATCTAGTCATAGTGCTGCTAAGATAGAGTAGCCAGATCCCAACAAGTCAAGTACATAAAAAGCTTGAGTCCCTGAATAATGCCCATCCATGAAAATCAATTCCTTAGTTAAGGATCCCTTTATTCTGTGGGCATGTTCTCATGCATGTTTACAACATTTAACACAAAATACCACCTCATCTTATGAAAGAAGGAGCATAAGGAGCTGTGGCTGGAGGAGTACTATGGGGAAGGCAAAGCAACCAGGGAATTTCACTAAGGTTCTGTGAGGAAAAGTTCACACTCTAAAACATTAATGTTGTCTTTTCCTAGATAATAATGGATTATCCCTAAAGCTTTGGATAACTTAAAGGGAAGGCTTGAGGTCCTTGATTTATCAACAGTCTTTCAGGTCTTTGTTAAATTAAGGAAGCAAGCAAAGTGATTAGGACATACAAAAGAGAAAAATGTTTCTTATGTCTCGTTCCTGCCTTGATTGCTTATCATGTTTTTCCTAATGGACTTACCTTTTAGTGAATATTATTTCAACTCTGAAAATGTAAGGACATATCAAGGCAAATACAAATCAGCACTGCTCCACTGAAGTACAGTGAACTGCAGCTCCTAAGAGCTGGCCCAGTTACATTTAAGTTTGGGGAAATATTTGCTCTCTAAACCTACAGAAAGCTAAAAGAAGACTTAAATCTCTCTCCTCCAAAAAAAAAAGGGTGATACAGAAGAGGGGAAGAGGTATAGCCACAGAGTTAAGCAATTTTCACAGCTTTATTATTTTAATGTGAGGATTTAAGGTCATGTACTCTGCTCATCTGGTATTTATTCTATAGTCCTGTATCTGTTCTTAGTTACAGAAATGCTCCTACCGGGTCTTTTGCATGGGGATCTGCTCCTTTCTCCAAGAAAATCAGGCATATTTCTTTAATCTCATGCGCTTTCTCACAGGCCTGTAGAAGCACAGACCTCCCAGTAGTAGTACAGTTGTTGACATCTGCACCATATTCCAAGGCAATTTGCAGGCAGTGGGAGTGGCGTACTGTAGGTGAAAGGCAGTAAAACAGAACACCTGCAAAGGAAACCAGTGGGGATTAGGGTGCAAAAGAAAATTACTAGAAGGGTTATGAGGCTGTGAGCTTCACAGCTGAACAGTCTGCAACCCTCACTGAGGGTATATCCATGCAAAAAGGCCTTCTACTTCAGAGTCTACCTGGGGAGTAAACCAGAGTTTAGTATGTCACAGGTCATGGGAGGAATGTGATTCTCAATCATAAGTTACCTCTCAGGTCTGTACTGGGAAGACTTATGATTTAAAGGCCTAGACTCTTCAGGGAAAATTATTTTCATTTCCATCAAAGCTGTTACGGCCAACAGCTTCTCTTGGGCTGTAAGGATTACCCTCAGCTATGGTTCCTCTCCACAGGTGGGACACATCGTATGTAGTCAGTGTGTCACACAGTTAAGGGATCGCTTTATGGTATTTCTGGTCTGATAAGGTTCCTTCTCACTCACCTTTCCCTTCATTATCCACAGCAGTCATGTCTGCATTAGCTTTTGCTAATAATTCCAAAACCACCTCATGGCCTAGCTCGGCTGCCTTCATGGCTGGAGTGCGTCCCATGTTGTCGCGGACATTTGGACGAGCTCCGTGTTCCAGCAGGAAGCGGCACATTTCAATGTCATTTTTCATGGAGGCCAAGTGAAAGGCACTATATCCTTCCCTAGGCTCTGTGTAATTAATGAGATCTGGGAATCCTTTCTGGATCAGATTTTCTATTTGCTTCTTGTCTTTCTCGTGAACACACTGAAGAAGTTTGTAGATCTGCAATTTTAGAAGTCTTTTATCTACTGGTAACATCCCAGGATAGGGAAGACTGTCTTCTTTCAAGGAAGTATTTTCTGGGTGGGGAGAGAAAAAAACATGTAATCTCAGAGACAAGATTAAATGACATGCCAGTAAAACCAGGAATCAGACCATATTCACAGCATGAAAATACCCACTTTACCTTGACAGAACACTAGGCTTTGAATTAATTTATCTTTTATTATGGGCAGCACATATAGAGACTACATAAACCCAAGTAGCACCTTGCAAAATTTCTCTTTCTAGTCATCCAAATGTTCTGAAGAAGTCTCATTCAAGGAGAAAATTAAGTTAAGAAGCTGTAGGGTAACTGCTCTCCATTCAAGGAACTGTTATAATCTACAATTACTTGGAAGCCTAGGGGGAAGCTGTTCATCTGTCATTTTCAATGGGAAAAAAATCGCAAGACACCATGTCCTCTGCACTTGCTGAAACATAAAATTGATACTAAAATTGATACTAACATCACCTCATCAGTGCCTGAGCACCTTCCTTTTTTTTTTTTTTTTTTTTTTTTTGGTAGCTGATGCATGAACTTCCTGCCGGGCTATGTACATAAAAGAGTAAGTCGAACATCTCTGCAACAAAAACCATGGGGAAAAAAAGATGCAGATAGCAGGGCACTGGTCTGGGAAAAGGTTCTTCTAGGTCATGCATCACATTCTTCTTGAAAAAAATGCAGTGCAGGACTTCGCACTTGCCTCAATTCTGGATGTTTTTTGGGGTTTTAGGTTTTTTAGCCTCTTTTAGCTAGTGTCAGCACGCATGGCTGGAGGGGCAAGGAGGGTCAGACATTATAGGAACCATTTCTGAAGCTTGCCTAAGTGGATGGGAAGCTTCCTATCACCTTCAGCAAGCCTTGGGTCAGCCCATCCTCCAGAACTCTTACAGGACATGCAACAAAAAAAGGTGGAGGAACATCTGTTAGAGACTACTTGGGGTTTAGTTTGTTTGGGTTTTTTATTTATTGCAATGTAGTCTGTAAATAGGACCACTCAGCATCTCCCTGGCTTCTGCTGGGTGCTTTGTTGATGTCCATAAGAAGGTGAGATTGAAGAGAGAGATGAAGAACAACTCCAACAGACTTTCTGAGGCAAGACCTTCCATTCTGGAAAGGAAGCCTGAGAGAAAGCTGCAGGAAAAGCAGAAGATGACTGAAGGTGAATCACGTTGGGAATGGATAGAGAGGTAATTTTTGTACCACAGGTACAACATGCCAGTTGTAGTTTCTGTAGCTATTGCCTTTCATTTCTTTTGCAGTTCCGTGGCCAGCATTGCTTTGGAACAACAGAGATGGGGTCAGGCTTACTGTTGACAGGTTTCTGAGAATTGTCCTTCTTGTTTTCCCTGCCAGACAAGGCCCTCAGCTCCCTCCCTGACCATACAGCTATGCTGGAAGAAGATGTTATTATTAGAAGCTGCTCCCTTGCAGAAGTGTTTGAGTGGGTATTAAAATGCAAAGACTTTCTCTTTGCAATGAAATCTGGTCTGAATAGGTCAGCTGCTCTCGGATGTTGTCCATTTAAACATGACATTACGTAAATTCTTTTCTGTTTAGGTCTTACATAACCCTCATCTTGATCATATACAAAGTATATTCTTACATTGCACAATGAAATAATTAAGTAGCCATAAGTTATATCTGTCACCTGTGGCTTGTTCATTCTCATCCCTCATCATGATGTGCTTCTTGTGGCATGTTGTCCAGGGAAAGGGGATAAATGCAGACATTTTTATCCTGCTGACAGGAGTTACACCTATAGCAACCGTGTAGTCCTCAAGCTTAGAGCTGAGAAATAAAGCTACTTCAGAGTAATCTCCTGCTAGAAGTGAACACTAGAGTCCCCACAGAGCCTGGCTTTTAGAGCCTGAAACCTTAGGAAGCAATTTCTGAGAAAATCCTCAGTACAGGAAGTTTTTTCTGGTTTCTGAGTATAGGGAGAAGTTGTGATGTGAACTCTGCAGGGGCTGTGAGGAGGAGCAGCAGGAAGGTACTGCAGAGAAGGCTCTTACAGTACTTACACCACTGAAATTCAGTGAAAGAAATGTTTTTAAAAATACTTAGATGGAACTGACAAGCTTAAATGTTCTCCCATGCTCTTGTTCCATTTCCCACCATCCTGCAGCTGTAAGGAACTTGGGTTTACTTCCAAAAACCTTCTTCCCACTGCTATTCATTATTTGCACCTGGATTTTGCAGAGCATTTTTTCAGGAACTCACTTAGGAGTAACTTGCCTTTTCTTCCCTTCTTTCTCCCCCTGAAGCTGCAAACACTGAAGAAATGACATTCTCCCTGGCCACAGCTTAGTAATGCCACAGAACATGAGCAGAACTGCAGTTGGTAAAAACCTGTTAGTAACTAACCTTCAATGAAGACACACATGGATATAATATTCAGTGCATATGGATCTGGATTTATTTCATGGATTATCCTGGAGATTCCTTGAGATACTTGCTGCGTATAACCTCTGCCCCATGCAGGACATGAGACTGATGGCACACCTTACACTTACTGCACACTTTCATTTTTGCTCCCAGTGTAATGCACAATTCAGTACAATTTTAGTCCTGCTCAGATTTTTTTCTGGTGATTTTGAGCTGCTTACCACAGTATTCTTTTAATATTTCACACATAGTAACAAAATTATTCCCATGAACATAAGTGAAATTATTTTTATCCCAACAGTGAAGTTTGTTGTTATCACAAGTCAGCCACCACTGAGACCTTACCCAGTTTAAAGTCTTTGCTTCAAAGCATTAAGAACCAACAATTTACATGAAAACAACCATAACATTTTAACTGTTACAGTTAACATTTCTTTGCAGCATTTGTTGAAAGTGACTGAATCAAGTTTTATTAGAAGTTTCTAAAGTAGCAGAATCAAAGAAAGGTGGGATAAAAAACTCTACCCAGTGTCATGTAAAGTTATAAGCAAGGGAAAAAGGCTTCTAAAATTAAAATATAACTGCAGCATCTTGACAATATTTATTAAGTAAATACTACCAACCCTATGTACTTCATATATTTTTTTTTATCACTTCACGTGTAACAGATGGTTTAATGAAAAATGAGGGATTGTTAGTGTGGCTTTGAGACAGTCATGCTCTGGGGAGGGCTTCATGAAGCCATAACCACAAATCCCAAACTTGTAACCTTTGCTTAGCAACAATTTTATCTGTTGACAAACATCAACAGACTCGCTACCTTCATTCTGCCAGCTTGTGTCATTGTTTTGATTGAAAGCATGAACTCATTTCAAATCCAGATTAATCCTTTTCTCGGTATACCTGGTATTAAGAAAAGCGTTTAGTCAGATTCCTGTTTTCCCACAAAGCTTCCCAAGCTGCGATGGAGGTAGATGGATAGAGAGGGAAGTTCTGGTGGCCAGTGATCTCACTCCCTGCCTCCCAGTCAAAGCCTGGTACTTGACTGCTGCTGGAAGCACTTGTGACTCCTTTAGGTTTGCAACATTTTTCAGTTTCAACATTTCCAGTTGAAAACATCCCTTTAATTATCACCATTCACAAACCAGTAAACAAAATTTTCATGTGTTTTATCTTTAGTGAAAGAAAATAGCTGAGCACTTTCTAAATTTAATCCCTTTGCATGCTGGGCACAGAGATAAGCATGAGCCCTATATGTCAGTATAAAAGGAACCAATATGGTAACAGTGCCATGCTATATTTACAGCTTTATGTGAATAATTGCACTGAATTTTTGGCTGTGACTAATGTTTAATAGGAGTGATGCAGCAAAATCTTCCTAAAACTGAATTCCAGTGTAATGAATAGCCTACAATGCTGTGGTTTTTTGGTGTTAATTCTCCAGAAATGCCTTGCCTTGGGCTGAGGCATAGCTGAGCACAGTGATGGGCACTTAGGTCTGAACTGAGCAGGTTTCAATGTCGTGTGGACATCTCAGCCCAGATCCAGCCCTTTGGGAAACGGGGCCCGGTCCTGAGCACTGTTAAGGCAGTCCCAAGGTTATGGCTGGGTTGGATCAAAAGATGTGCGTCCTTTTGTCTTCAGCTTGCCTTGCAACTTCCAGTCACCTGCGTCCACCCAAACTGGGATGTAATCGAGCCCAAATTGCCAGCGGCAGGCAGCCCTCGGGGCCAGCCAGCACCTGGCAATCGGGTTTGTGAGCAACACCTGCGGGGACGGGGGCTCAGGGGAGGTGGCTCCTCAGCCAGGAGCACAGCTGGGCTCCAGGAAAGCCTCTGGAGTGCTGGGGAGCTGGGCATGAGGTGCTGCTGCACCCAGGAGCAAGGAGCAGGATGAGCAGCCGCTCCTGTCCAGGGCCCTGGGGAAGCCAGGTAGTAGATAAATACGGTGTTGGTTTATTTTCCGGGGGCTGCGACTCAGAGGAACGGGCGGCCTGTAGAGGAGACTGGCTTTAACGGGAGAGAAACTGCTGGAAGGGGAGGATGCTGGCGAGCTGGTGATGACCCAGTGTTCCCTGCCAAGGACGCGCTGGTCTGGCCCCGCTGACACCCAGACTGAGGTAACTGCCCGCGGCGAGAGGCGAGGGCCGTGAGGGGGGCGATGTGCACCGTGTCTGTGTCCTGCGAGGCTGCGCTCAGCCTTCACAGCCCGCCGGCTCTGCCCCAACCCCTCCGCAGCGCCGGGGAGGCGGCGTCCCGAGCCCCGCCGCCCTCTCGCCACCACGCTCGGCAGCGGCGGCGGCTGCGACCCTCGGCAGCCCCGGGCACTCACCTGAGGAGCAGGGGGACGCCAAGGGCCCGGAGCCCGCAGCCGGACCCCCGTCCGCCGCAGCGGCCGCCATGGCCGCCATGGCCATCTCCGTGGCAACGGCGTCGGGCGGGCGGGAGCCGTGAGGCGGCACCGCTTTCCTCAGCCGGCGGGGCTCCTCAGTGCCCCCGGCTCCCCTCAGTGCCCCCGGCTCCCCTCAGTGCCCCCGGATCCCCTCAGTGCCCCCGGATCCCCTCAGTGCCCCCGGATCGCCTCAGCCGGCGGGGCCCTTCAGCGCCCCCGGATCCCCTCAGCCGGCGGGGCCCTTCAGTGCCACCGGATCCCCTCAGTGCCACCGGATCCCCTCAGCCGGCGGGGCCCTTCAGTGCCACCGGATCCCCTCAGCCGGCGGGGTCCCTCAGCGCCGGCGGATCCCCTCGGTTCAGACCAGCGCCTCGCCGCCCTCCGAGGCGCCGGGGGTGAGGCGGGCACACGGAAAGGACTTGGGTGTCGTGGGCTGTCTTTTCTTGTTGCTGACTTACTCGCCAAGCTTCCTTTTCCTCCCCCATGGGAAGCAACGCTGTATGGTTGTTTCACCTCCAGACTTTACTGGAGTCGCCACAAAAATGGAGTGGCAAGGTCTGTGTATCACCCAACGCACAGCCATCCCCACAGGGTTTGTGTAGCGCAATAATGTAAGTGAGCTTGGATGGGAATGTGATCGTTTGCAGTCCAGACTGGATACAAAAACCTGATTATTAACAAGAGAAAAATGCCAGTGTATGGGGGAAAATGCTCAGAATTTGTCAAGTGAAGCCTAAATCATTCTAAAAGGCAACAGCACTAACCCTGGGACTGCCCAAGCTCTCTGTATCTCCTTTCTGTCAATTTCCTTTAGTGCCGAATTTCCAAATACCACAACCCAACCCTTAGTTTTCCTGTGAGGCTCAGTAGTCATGTATGGGATAACTGCACCAACCCTGTCTGTCTTGTTCCTGGCCAAGCCTGGTTGTTGAATTATTTGCAAATCACCTCTACAACTAGGAAATTTAAAAAAACCATTGGTTTTTGATGTGAAATCTCTTCTGCCAGGGAAGTGGTGACACAGCTGGATGCATGTCCAACAGCATGGAAAGGCGTTTGATGAAAGCCATGGGACTGTGTGGTGAGTCACAACAAGCGAAAACATTGTTTTACATAAAGTTTCATTACTTACCCTGCAAGGAGTGCCATTTGTACAGCAGCTATTTCGTGCAAGCACTCCGTGGTGCAAATTGGCTGGATTGGTAGTGATGCACTGCTGTGCCTTGGTGGATTGCTTTCCTTTCTGGAAAACGTAGCATCCAGAGCCTTCTCTTTCTCCTTGGTTGCACTAAATGGTTGATGAAGACATGGCACAGTAGAAAATGCTTCCCTGCCTGTTCTGTGTAAGATTTTTGCTTTTGCTGGTACCACAAATAAGGAGACACATGTCTTGGCCAAAGGCCTGGGGTAAATTCTCCTTTTTCACTTTGTTGGGCAGCACACATTAAATTCCCATTAGAAAAGCCAGCACATATATTTTGAAATTTAGTCCAATATGAAAATAACTGAAGATCCTGTCTGAAACATCTGCATGCCTTGTCTCTGGAAACTGTGGAAACTGGAACCAGACTACAACCAGTCTGGGTACTTGGTATTGTACCCCAAATGTGAATGTGCATGCAATTGCATGTGTATATTTAATTTTTATACTTGATTTATTTTCTCATGGTGAACAGCTTTCCATGATGTTTTTAAGAATGATAGTGAGGATTCATGATGCAAGAAGCAAAACATCCTTTTTCAGCATCTGAGCATCATATTGGATGGTTCAAAGCAATGTGGCTTCAAGAGCAGAGGTGCTGCTCTGGTATTAGGCTACTGCAACATCTGCAAAATTAATAGGATTAAAATCCTCCTAGAGAAATTCAGAGTATTCCCTGCCTATAGAGATAAATAAAGCTCACCAGAGAAAATTATTCCAAGGTCTGAAGCCTCAAGCTTCTGGGCGCTTTTTGGCTGACAGCTCAGTTTTGGAGGCGTGCCAAGCTACTGCAGGAATGCAAGTGGGATGGTGCTGGTAAAAATGTAACTGACTGCACTAAGGAAGGAAAGGTGTGAACTGCCCGGAGCTTTGAACGTACCCTGGAGCTGACAGCTCCCAGAGCCAAACCTGGGAGACAGTCACAGCACAAATGCTGGCACAGTGTCCACATGCTGTGGTACAGCCCCAGGTCTGTCACTGCCTGAGTCCTCACCTGAGGGCAGTGCTGCCCAGAGCTCTGATGTGCTGGGAGTTAGGGCAGCCTCGGGGCTGCTCTGTCCTGGATGCTGTAAGCATGTCCCCTCCCTTCCCACATGGGACATCTCTCACAGCCAGGAAGCAGCTTGTGGGACAATCCCAGAGGTGCTCCACTGGCTTCATAGTTCCCTGGATGAATGCAATCTGTGGAGCCCACAGCAGACAGGTTTTGCCCACTGTGTCTGATAATGAGATCACCACTAGTAAACCATTTCCAAATTAAGATTATTCCAAAGAACATTTTTTTTACTGAGGAACATGTTTTCCCCGTGTTTTATATACTCTTAAACATTAACCTCAATTGTTCCTGCAACATACATTCTCCACCATGATATGTAATGCCCCCGTTACTGACATGCTCACTTTGCAGCGCCGAAATAATCTAATTACACATGAAAACGTTGCACTGCTGAACGGGTACTTCCAAATACTTGATTTACAAAGGCTGTGAAGTTTTGGTTGGTGCTAGCAGAAGGTGCCAGGGTGAGAGCACTACACAGTCCCTCCTGGAACAAGTGGAACAATCCAGCTGCCATCCTCTGTTCCACTTTCTGTCTCTGTGGCGTGCTGGGTTTTATCTGTAGATGTCAAAGCACAAAGATGCTACAGCTGTCCCACAGCTGACCTCTGGAGGGAGGCTGTGCACCACAAGGACTCTTGGGCTGGATGGCACTGGAGTTCTGCTGATATCACTGGGAGCTGGGCTGGTGACAGCCTGACTCCAGCTGCAAGGTGTGCTTGAGGATTGCCTGGTTTTTACTTAAGCCTTTTACTGTGGAAGTAATTATCACTGTTATTCTTCTCTCGGGATTCTAATGCTACTGCAAGAAAATCTGCTGTGTGGTGCATTCCACCCAAAATCTCCTTGTTCAGATTTGCCAGCTTGGGAGAACGGCACAAATTTGCACATTTGGCTAATTCTGAAGGTCATCTGGGGAGCTGTTGTGGGGGCATTGCTCCAACTGTGCCCTCTCAAGTGAGGGGAAATCGTCTCCTCCTTGAGACAATCTTTATTTCATGCAGTAGCACAGCCACCTCAGAGCTGTGCTGGCAGGTACCACCTAGCTACTCCTTCTGTATTTCCTGGGATCTGCTCTCTTTCTGGTTTTGATGCCACTGTATGAAGCTGTTGGTATCACTCAGATCAATGTACAACTTACTAAACTGGTTTAGCTTTTTTTACTCTTCTTTATACTCTTTCTATAATTGCTCAGTGTCAAAATGTCAAAACCAACACTCATCCTTTCTATCAATTAATATGCATTCTTAGGAATAGGCCTTTTCATCAAGGAGAAAATCCATGAAATAACTGTTAGGTCCCTGATACTGTATCCTTGGAGTAGAGACTTGGGAGGAAAGCTGCATTTCTTTTGGGGTGGTTCTTTTCAGGGGGAAGAAAAAATCCCAAATTGTCAGCAGGGCTTATAAAGAAATAGTGATAAAAGCTGAAGTGTTTTGCCAAGAAGTTATCTGTTGAATGCAGCTGAGATGAGTGTTATATAGAAAAACAGTCCCAGGAAAGGGTCTGCAGCAGGTTAGCTGGGTTTTGGGAGAGGGGCGTTTCAGATATGAGTAATGTCAGTAGAGGTTTGGTTGTGGGGTTTTTGGTTTTTTATCTTTGTCACCTAAATTTTTCCTAAAACATTTTCATGCCCCTCCACTTCAACCTGACTTGAGGTAAAGGGGATTTCAGGGTTACTGAGGAAGAGGGAGGCGCTCCTCAGCCAGGGATGTGGCAAAGCAAAAAGGGATGGTGGGGCAGTCCAGCAACTGTGCACTCCCAGCATGTGCTTCCCAGGTACCCTATGGGCCAGGATGAGGGCTGGGATCCCCAGAGTCAGGGGAGATTTCCACTGCCACAGAGCAGGGCAGGAGTTCAGCTGAAGAGCTGACAGCTCCAGGAATCCTCAGAGTTTGTCACTCACTTGGTTAGCAAGGCTTGTTCACTAAACCCTTCTGTTTTGATCCCGCAGCTTCTGTACTCTATGGCACTTGTGGAGGAGGGAATGCTGCACCCCTTCCATCACCATTTCCTGTGAGGGTCTCTTTTCTACTAAGCTCAGGGATTCTGAAATCACCCTGCTACCTATTTTCATGTTTATTTGTCTGACACTGTGCCTTGGAACACATATAACACAGTGGGAGGATTCCAGATGACTTCAGTGGGATGTTCTCTTAATAACAAGCTCTGATTCTCTGGATTCGTTCTTTATCTGCAGATCATAATATTAAAAAGCTGAGGGGAAGGAATAAAGATGATAATTTTGTAGCTGGTTTTCATTTAGCTTCCAGGCTGATGGTTATACATCAATGAAAATACAAACTGCCTTCATTTGTCCCATTGGTTCTCACCCTGTCATTGTATCCTGTTTAAAATCCTATGCACTGCAAGTTCTCAGTTTTCAAGGTGAAGGAATAAATGTTCTGGAGTCTTTCTCATCTGATGTTACATGAGGCTGCTGAAATATTGATCACATGCTTCGTCCTGTACATGGCAAATAAAGGAGGAATTTCCAGCTGGAAGTTATTTCGTGTCTGTGAGGCAGATCTGGTGGCGCTGGCTGTCAGCAACTTAGTACAGTAGCTTTTAGAAATGCAAATAGAAGGGAGACAGTGTAATGAAAGTGACATTGGTTTGGGGGCAGAGATCAGCACATGTACCCTGGGCCTGATGGAGAAACATCTGGGTTTCAAAGCTGCTTGTGGAGTCCAGTGCTACTTACTGTGAGGAAGGGTAATCTGCACAAAGAACAGCTAAGAGCATGAAAGCAACGCTTCCAAAGCAATGCAGGGCTGCTGAAATCCCTGAGGTCAAGCAGGGGGAGTTCCTATACAAGAAATTGATTGGTTCAGTTGGAATAAGCCTCATTCCTGTTCCCTTGCTTGGCCTTGCTCAGTTGTGGTTAAATGAGGAGAGGGATGATAATCATCTGATTATCCTGCTATTGACAGTCTGTGGAACAGTTGGGAGCCCAGGCTTGTCTTCTTGCCAATGCCAGCTCCATGGATGGGCTCAGCATTTGGAAAGAGAAATAACATGTTCCACTATCTCCAACAGGTGCAGTGGCTGTTCCACTGCTGAATGTACCAGGAGAGAACCTGGAACTGTCACTCTGTTGGCTCATCTCACCTATGTTCCTGACTCACACTGCCCAAATTACCCACCAGGAGAGAGCATAAATTTTCTCAGTAATAAATTAAATATGTTAGGAAAGACTTCCCAGGTACAGGATGCAATGTCTACTTCAGATGAGAAAGTTAACTATGTCAGCTTACAGCAGAGTCTTTGGTTTGCTATGGGAGACCTGGCATGGGGGAGGCTAATGCTCAGTGCTGCTGCCCTATCAGTGCCACCACAGTTGATCCCAGCTCTTCTGGGATCTTTTGGCCCCAAAGTCCTTGGATTTTCTGCCATACCACAACCAAGTCAAATTTAAAATTGCATATGTGTAAACCAGCAATCTTTTCCACAACAATTAGTAGGAAAGTGTTAATGAAGCTACCGTGATCAATTACTCTCATAGATAAATGTTACTAATATTTCCCTGTTCACGTTAGTAGGTATTCCTTTCTTCTGACCTTATTCCTTACAATACTAGCAAAACCTGAATATGTTTTTTCTGAGCTCCAAGTATACTGGTATTTGTCTCCTTGGTGTTTAGCTCTCTCGCTACACTTTAGGTCAACACATTGATTAATCCAGACACTAGATAAAAGATAGAGTTTATTTAGGATTAAATACTCATTTATAAATGGAATATGTAATTTATTTTCCAAAGTCTGTGATATATTGGCTTTGTTACAGATTTATCAAGAACACCTAAAAAAGGACTGAACTGTAGTTAGCCAAGACAATGTTTTCATATTACAGCTTTATTATTCATAGAATCATAGAATGGTTTGGGTAGGAAAGGACCTTAAAGATCATCAAATTCCAGCCCCCCATGTTGTGGGCAGGGACGCCTTTCACTAAACCAGGTTGCTCAGAGCTTCAAGACTTCCTAACCTGCTACAGCCACTTAACTCCATTCAAAGTATTTCAAGGTCTAATGCTCATTTCTATGACTTTTCCTTTAACCTCTTCCTACCATCCCTAAGTAAATGGCCACTCCGGTTTCTACAAGTGAGGTCTTTTCATCTCTGCTGTAATGACTTCAGGTGTACAGCTGCCCTGTAGGACATGCTCCATTTTGTCTGCATCATGTCTGTAACACAATAACCTGCTATTGCTTTAGAAAAAGATGTATTAAATTTTCCAGGCAATAACTAAAGCAGCTTAAGTGGATGGGGTTTTTCCACAGGGGAGAGATAAAGTTACTTAAATGATTTAATTTTACACAGGGTCCTGTATGTTTTTTCCCTAGGAATCAGCGACAGTTTTGACTAGGGAGACTCTCCAAAGTTTGTATTGGTTAATTGGTGTCACTGTACTGATACGGGGGGCATTAAATTCAGCTCTTTCACATTTTATAAACTGCCTCACCTGAGTCAGTGAATAGCACCAATGCAGGCTATGCAAGTTTTACTTTGCTCAGAGCATAAGACAGAACAGAATCCATCACAACAGTTGGGAATAAAGCACACACAAACACCAGTGCCTTTTCCTTCAGCTTCGCCACCATGTAACGTGCCTTGGGTGCAGGAGACGTTAGAGCATCCACCATAGCATCCACAACCTCATTGCCATTAGTGCTTCCCTCACTGAGGATTCTGTTGAAAAAGTTTGCCCGCTCTTCAACATACTCCTTGTTGTAAACAGCCTTTTCCTCTTCACTCAGTTCACTCCAGATCTGTTCGGCACTGACTGGTGGCTGAATTTTTGTAGAGGGTGCATAATTTCCTGGCTGGATAATACAGACCTGAAAGCAAGATGTAAAACTTAGCAAGGTGCAATCAGTCACTGAATTCAGTTAAGTACTATAGTCAGTAACACAGATCAAAAGCTCTCTGCAGACAGGTTTCTTCCAGAAAATGCTGCTTTGTTGAAATTTTAACCCTGGAAACTTGACTGAAATCAAATATATTCCTGTGAAATATTTAAGATTGCAGAGGTGCTTTATTCTGATTTCCTCATTTCGCTCTGATGTTAATGTTCTTGTTTTGACTACTCAGCACACCCTCACAGAATGCAATAGAGCATCTTTGATTTCTGTAGAATGCTTAATGGTATAAATGTTTTGACAGTACTGAGACAAAGCATTTGAGTATGACTTTGATGTCTCCAAAGTGGAATACTTTGGATTTTTCACTCAGTGAAGAATCCTGCAATTGATAATTTTTTGACCCAGTTTGGGACAAAAGGGTATATCAAAGAAAATTAGCAGGTCCTGGGGAAAGAAGTGCTGTTTTCCCCAAGTATGTGTAATTAAAAGTAAAGTAGGTCTTGTCAGTGAAGAACAGTGGGACCAAAGGTCCTGCTCTGCCTCTCACTGAAGCCATTAGCAAATTTCTGTAGATTTGTGTACATAGATTTAAATGGAAAGCACACAAGTCCTTTGCTGCTCCACGTGTTCTTTGTGTGTTGCTGCTGTTCTGCTCCCTTCCGAGTCTTCCAGGGAATTTTGGGGCAGGCTGAGCACTCACAGCACACTTGCTGTTCATCAGTTAGCAGCAGCCTTGTTCAAACTATTTGTAGATATGCAACATTAAAAGCTCCCTGGCATTTAACTGACCTCATTTCTAGAGACTGCAACACAAGGTGAGGAAAACCCATGCTGAGCTGTGTCAGAGACTTGGGGATCTGACAGGCGTTCTCTGGGAAGTCTGTGGTGCTATAAAACCCTGATGTCTCCACTCTGCCACCCAGTAGAGGCTCCCACCTGTGTCAGTGCCTGCCTGCTGGCCTGAATGGTGATGGGTTCGCTGCTTTCAGGAGGATTGGGGTGCAGGTCCTGTGCTTGGGGAGAAGGAAGGGATGCAGACAAACTCCAGCAGAGGGATGGTGTGCACAGCTGGGACAGCTTGTGCTGCCTCAGGTAGGTTTGTCACATGGCATCCTCGGGAACCCTCCCTTCTGATGCTATTTAGAAACGTGTTTGGTGTCAGCCACACAAATGCCAATAGTAAACATCCCATGTTTATTGCTAACAAGGGGGTTTTGAAAGCTTCCTTTTTTGGAATTGGTTTGGAGAGAAGGAGAGGTGGTTTGGGTTTTTTCCCTTCTCACATTTTCTGTAGCCTTTCTACTGTAAGACACACATTTCATTTCCTGTAGAATGTCAGCTTGCCTGGCCAGAGTTCAGTGGGATAGAGCCATAGCTCCATCTGTTCCTTGCCACCTCTGTGCAGCTTTCTCCTGAAAGGACAGAGAGAACAACAGAGCAGTGGGAGGGAGCACAAGAAAACGGGACCGTGTATTTTGTAGGCTCTCCACAAAGTCGGTTCTCAGGCAAATGCCAGCCAGCATCTTGCATACAATGAGAAACAGAAAAATACCTCTCAAAGATACTCCAGAAATGTTTGTCCACCTGGCTCACTCAAGTATGTGTTGGGACTACTGCAGAGGTGGAGCAGCAAAAATACCAAAACACCCAGACTAGCTAACCTGTTAAACTAAGCCCTTCCATGCTTTTGAGATTATCCTCAGCTAATCAGCTGAAATCCTCATCGTGCTGTATGGTATTAGGATGTGTAAAGTCACTTGCATTTTATAGCCCTTCATATTTATCTGACAGGGGTCATTAACAGATGCATAGCTGTAATATTTTCCATCACAAAGCTTATGAACAATGCTGTAAATCTGTGTGCATAAACAGTGCACCAATGCAAACCTGCCAGGGAAGACTTTTAGTATTTGAGAAGAGTGTTTCAGCAGTAGAGTGACTCCAATGAAAAAGCCTAGTGAAGCTACTTAGTGATCTAAGCTTCAGGTTTGACTATTAGAGTTGCTTAGACAGGGCACTAAGAGCACTCTTAGAGCCTCTCAGGTTAAGTGCATAAAAACATAATTACTCTGCACAAGCTACCTCTTGCAGTGT
Source organism: Monarcha castaneiventris obscurior (assembly GCA_026261815.1). Classification (NCBI taxonomy): domain Eukaryota; kingdom Metazoa; phylum Chordata; class Aves; order Passeriformes; family Monarchidae; genus Monarcha; species Monarcha castaneiventris. The sequence continues at coordinate 6,491,729 of JAMPIT010000862.1, forward strand.
AGCTGCTCTCACAAAAAGCAAGGAGCTTTTAAGCACTGGTGGTGTAAGGGGAGAGAAAGAACCCTTCAGGCAGGTGACAAGCCTCCTTCTGGCTGCACAGCACTCGGCGTCTGGGCTCTTTGCAGCCACCCCAGGGAACATTTGGGTTCCTCACTGCTGTTGGGAGCTCTGTGTGGAGCGTGACATTGCTCAGGCAGGCCTGTGTCAGGAAGCTTCTCCACTGCAGAGGGTGTGGAGAAAGAGTGGAAATTTCAGTGCAGACACACAGACCTGTTACCCACCAGCTTCTCAGAACTGCAAATGTCACCCAGGACTGCTGTTCCCGGTGTTTTCCAGCTGACTGATTAGAGAAACCACCTCTTTCCAAAGGGAAGCTGCACCCATGGATGCAGTTCTGATCTTTTATCTTTGTCACTCGGTTTCACATAACTCATTTCATCACTTACCTGGTTTCCAGGTTCTTACTACATCACTTACCTGGACACCAAACTTCTTCATTTCCAGTCTTAAAGCATCACAAAATTTTTCAATAGCTGCCTTGGTCATAGAATAAATGCCATTTCCCAGAGTAAAATAGGCAATGATGCTGGACATGAAAACAATACGTCCTGGAAAGAAAACAGTGCAAATAACTTCACTCTCAGTCTTTAACATGGAATTGATTCATCTCAGCCTTCTGAGCTGCTAATAATGTGGTGTTTAGCAGGAGGCTGTTTTACTGCACACTGTGCTCAAACTGGGCCGTGTCAGTGTGCAGTCCCAGCACAGAACGGCACTCAGCTCTGTTAAATGGAAAACTTCACACAAAAATCTTCCACCTAGTGACAGATGCTGGACTAGACAAAGTGTAACACATTCCCAGTGTGCTGCTTATTCCTCCTGAGCCTGAGATAGGATGAAAAAGATGGAAACAAAGCAGTGCCCTAAAGACTGAAAAATAGTAGCAAGAGACTGTGCTAGTAAGAGAAGGACCACAGAGGAAAGGGGAGATGATTTTCCCTGAGGTGGATATATATTACTAATACCATTTTTTTCTGTGCTAATGATGTCTCTGAGCACTGAGACCTGGCTTTATAACTGGGCATATAAAGTCCAAGCAAGACTCTACAGCGATAAGCTTCACCAAGGAAATGTGACTTTACAAAATGTGTGCAGGTTTACACTACCTTACAATTATTTCCCTGATCTGTGCTGCTTGTTCCTCCTTTCTAACTCCTGCTGAGTGCAGGCATACCTTAAATAGCAGAGATTCCTCATTTGAGGCACAGGGCTGTGGTGCATTTTCATTGTTTCCTTGTAAACTTCTGTCACATAGTCCTACCATGGGGTAAGGAATGTGTGAGTGTGGACATACAAATACCAGAGGTGAGGGAGAGGATGGCCTTGTCACTCACAACACAGAGAACACAGCTGCACTCCTGTTGCTGCCACAGGTGCAGATAACATCTGGGCCCCAGACCTCACCGAATGGAATAGGGTTGGGGGATATCAAACGGCATCATGGGAATGCAGTGAAATCTGTCATTCTGAATTAGGTTCCCTGCCTTCCTACACAGCGTCCCCAATAAATCTTATATACAGTAAGAGAAAAATAACTACCAGCCTGCTGATCAAGGTGCTCTATCAGCTGGCCTGGCCAGCTGGAAAAAGTATGGGGAAATGTTGCTCCTCTCAGGTTAGGATGTTTTAAGTTCTAGGCTGGAGGGCATTCCCTCCCTTTACAAGTATTAATAATTGTATAATTAATTTTGAAGTATTTCTTGGATTAGGTGCACATCCATGGCAGTAGGCCATGGGTAGGGTGACCTCTGCCTCCTTTGTCCAGATGAGTGGTGTGGGGCACACACCCAGGATGTGGGACACCTCACTTAGCTTCTCTCTGTGCCTAAGGGAACTGAAACCCAGCTTCCCCAGGAGAATGCTCTAATGCCTGTAATTCAAGCTTTTCATGTGGAGAGGTCACTTGCTGCCCCCAAACACATAAACTTTAGCTGTCCTGGTTGTTCCTGCAAGGAAGGAGACAGGAAATCTAGGATTCTTCCTAGAAGTGCCTTGGCCTCTTCTCCTACATAGATGGTACTTGAAAATGGAGAGCAGGAGTCGATCAAGGAAACATTGACATAGTTAATACATGAGATACAAAATGTTCCTTGGAGCTAAGGTGTGTGTGCAGCCATCTGGACCCAAACCTTCGAAAGGTTTATGCATGTGCCTAATATCACATGCACAATTGGTCCCTTTTGCGTCAAAGTAACCCTGTGCAATTCATGGAATCACAGAAATGCCTCTGGATGCAGAGAAATGCAGCACAGAGATCCAGCAGTAAGTAGGACATCACAGGGGAAAGAGATGTGTCCCTGTGTAATGGCCACATAACGCACTCACTGGCTACATACAATAGCACATTCTTCTACAAAAACACATCCAGCTCCCAGTATTTAAAGGTTTCTTTTTTCTTGTGTCACAATATCATCAACCAAAGGCAGCCAAGCAGAAAAAAGCAGAATAGCCAAAAAAACAGGGACGCTTTTATCTTACCAACAGTTTGTGTAGCAGTGACACCTGGGCCTTCCAGATGAAACCTGCCCCTTCCTGTGGCTTCCTGCTGCACACAGAGCACAAATCCTCACCCTAAAGAGCCTATAGCCAGAACAAACAAGGAAGAGGGTATCTTCTTCCCCAAATATAGATGGAGACAGGTAGGGAACAAACTGCAAAGCACCCAAGACATGCTGCCATGCTGCAGAGAGCTGTTAAACCATTCCTTCTCAGAAGGAAGGATAAAGCCCAAGCAAATGCATTTATCCCACTGGATACCCATGCACCTCTACATACTTGAAGTTTCCTGCCCCAGGTCACAGAGGCTCCATAGAGCTGGAACTGGAAGCTGGATGTCTCTAGTTCACCTCTGTAGGGTCATTCTTCCTCTCCTAATTGCCAAACAGTAAAATTGTAAAGCCTAAATAATAAAATTAAGCCATTTACTGGATCTTTGTGTTTTCTGATTGTCAGTGCTTTAAAAGGCTTGCCTGGGCTTAATAATCTACTGTAAACATTTTTCCTCTTTTTTGAATCAAACACTGGGAGAAATCCTTATTTATAAATACTTTTTTCTATGTACTACAAAGACAGAATCTTTAAGGATATTTCTTCCCCTTGTGACTTCACCCTCTTTTCAGGATCAAGTTGCTCTTTCAGGCTACACAGAAGGAGGCTGTCATTTCAGTTCAATGAGAGACAATTAAAGCCTCTTTTATAGATGCTACATTACCCTGATTATAGTAAGCTAATTATTCTACAACTCTAAATAACAGTGGATTAGCATTACCCTTGTATTTCCTTAGAAGGGGAAGAAATGCCAGGGTTGTCCTGATGCTCCCAAGGAGATTCACATCTGCAAATTTTTCGTATGTCTCCATAGGCAGCCACCCTGTCTCACCAAATGTTGATATTCCTGCATTGTTGACAAGCCCCCAGAAACCTATGGAAGAGAAATGACTCAGCAAGCATCTTTAACTGCAGAACAACCACTGTTAGATAACAAAGCAACACCACTGATTCGGGCCCTTGGAAGAAACTGTATAGAGTTGTGTTACATGTTTGTCTTTTCTACTTAAAAGTGCAGGCATGTTTTGTTTAATGAAGGAATGCCATTGTGGCCATAATCTGGACTAAATGGAATCATAGAATAGTTTGGGTTGGAAAAGCCCTTAAAGAGCATCCAGTTCTACCCCCCATGCCTCGGGCTTGACACCTTTCCTATAAGTCTCAGTGCTATTTAATAATCGTTCACTCTATAGTTGTCTTAAGTTATTTATGAATAACATGATCTGGGAGACTACATCTTACTGCCAGTGTGGTGTACCATGATATTTTAATTACTTTAATCCCACTGTGTGCTATGAGCAGCTTTGTGAAAATTATATTAAGCAGTCTAAAGGCTAAGGGGTACTATTTTCAAAGTGCCTGACTAATTTAAGAGCCTAAGTCCTGCATCCTTTTCCAAGATTTGAGCTCTGATTCCTTCTGAAATCAGCCATAATCAGATACATGGATGCAACATTGGGTAAAGCAATCAAGCAGGGTCAGTGGCTCCAGTATTTTTTAAATTTTGTACTTTTGAACAACTTTATTCCCCATGTAATGACAGATTTTGGTGCTAAAGAGCCCGCCCCTGACACACAGTAAGATTTCAGTGTTTACAAGCAGAAATGTATTGGCAGCAAAGCTTGTTCTGTCAGAGCTCTGTGACAGGAAGCTGAAGCCCTTTAGCCCAAAGCCACAGCAGGTCTCATGTGAGCCCTGTGCAGTGCTAACAGCCTCAGCTGTGGGAATGCTGTGCTGGAGTGAGGAGCGCTCGCAGGCTGGAGCTGACACGCTGCCTAAATGCTGATTAAGCCATGCTGACTTGTTCCTGCCTGCACAGCACGTAACTGTGGCTGTACAGCAAAGCAGGGAGTGACACAGTGCTTTTGAAAACATTTCTGTTTCTGTCCTCCACTCCCGACTGACGGCATTTCTAGGGTGACCAGCAGCGTAACTAAGGAGTACCAGGGCAGCCTGACTGGCACTGAAACAGCTGAATTTGCAGCTTAGTTCTGACAGCCTTGACAATTTTGCTTGTGCATTTCTTTTAAAGAATCCTTGTAGGTGTCCAAGGCAAATAATTGTTTTGTCATGCCTTCTACAGGACCTCCAGGCCTGGGTTTCTGGGAAGGCAGAGCAGGTTTCAGTGCCTCTCTTTGTCCCTCTGGACACAAGAGTTTGGGGCAGGGGTGATGCTGACCCAGCTGTAGCCTCCTGTACCTGTGGCAGCAGAGTTATTCTCAGGGGACATTGGGCCACCCAAGTGAAGGCATTGCAGAAGCCTTTGGGCTGAACCCTTTTCTCTCTGATCTTCTCTGACAAAACTACTGCAATAATTTCATGGTATCTTGGTCCTTCCAGAGCCCTGCCAAGAGCTGTCAATATTAGATTTCATTCAAAACAATAGTTAAAGATGAAACAGAAAATTTTTGAAATTAGTTTGTAAAGCAGACCTCTGTAAGCTTTTCTAACATATTTATAAACTACTTGTATTACCCAATGAAACTGGTCTTTAAACAGAAAGACATTGATTTCTTTTAATGAACGTCTCATTTGCAGGGCAAAACGCTCAAAATCAGGAATTTACCACCCAGATCTTGGGTAACTCTATCCTCCAAAGAGAATCAATCACTATCCAGCAGCCTGTCACACAGCAATCCTTGACCTTTCTTACAACTTTAGTTACAAACAGACTGCTTCCCTAGTAATGCAGCAGTTTCCTCTGGACTCACTTCTTTTCCATGGCCCCAAATGTTAGCAGACAGAGGAGAGGAAACGGACTTAAAAATTGGCCACTGAATTGGGCATCCTAGACTTTCTTCTTCCCCTGCCACTGCCCTATTATTTTGTGTCTTTCCGTCATTCTCTGGCTTTATTTCTCCATCTTAAAATGGAACCCAGACCCATGGGACCTACCTCCCCATAAAATGCTTCCAGATCAATGGCTTAGACAGCCTCTGTAGAAGCTAATTATCAGTATTTTTGTACTTGCATATGATGTGATCTGCAGATGGGCTGAGTGGCTGCACACCCCATCTGTTTCTGCTCAAGGCTGGAGGTTTCTGTACTCAGGGTTATTTTTTACATAATCTAGCCAACACAACCCAAACTAGAGCCTGGCACTGCTGCAAAAGCTGTTTCCTGATCTTTTCAGCTTCACCTTTTCTCATAAAAAAAAAAGTAATTTTGCTTCTGCCACTGCACCATGTGCAGCACAGCAAGAACACTTGCTCCACATACCCCTGATTCCATCAGGCCTTCAGAAATACAGCCATTACTCTTTAGACAATTGATTTTCTTCCTTTCTCTAAACTGTGAAACACAGAATTGAGCTTGTTTCTCTCCAGCCATTTGCCTCATGTGCTTCAAAGCCATGTGAGGCCAGCCTGTGTGTATCAACAGAGTTCACAGAATAATGTCTCCTTCCTTCTGTGCAGTGGCCAAATCAAAAGCCAAGAGGAGAATAATTGGCCTGAGTTAGACTGAAACAGACTTTTTAAAGAGAAGATTAAGTTAAACATAAAAACAGTTTGCACCTGGTCAGCTCAAAACACTTTGTTTGCCCTCAAGCAAAACATACTGTTTCTTAGAACATTTTGGCGTTCCCAAATGGGAAGTGTTCCGATATTTTCCATAATGTTTCCTGACACTTTGTTTAGTTGAATCAATTCACAGAATTCTACCCGAATAACAAACAGTTCATTATTCCCTTATGCTATTTTCTCAGAATATTTCCTGCCTCCTGAGCAACTTGCCCAGGTCTGTATTCAGGGTACTTGAATCTGCTTTGGTCTTTCTTTCCTGAAATGTTTGTGGTAAAAATAAATGCTATCAATGTGCAGATAAAACATCTTGTTAATTTGCTTAGACAAATGCAGCTCAGGTAACCTAAGAAATACAGACAGAAATCCTGAAGGGCAAGGCACAATAATTGAACAGCTGAAGGAGAGTGATGCTGCATTTCCTCAATGTCCATGCAGAGACACATTTGGAAAAAGCAGCTGATGTTTGGTGTGTCAGACTGTCAAAACAGAACTCAGTCCAAACACAGTTTATAAAGAGAGGTGTTAGACTATGCTACAGCAGGCAGGGAAAAAATAAACTGGAAAGCAGGACATGATGTCGAAGAGATTTTCACTGATCTGTATTGGGAAAATGGATCGTAACGACAAAGATTAAAAGATACAGCCATGGATCTAAGAATCACTTTAGGAAACCTAACTTAAGATTAGTGAGGCTTTCTGGAGAACTGTAACTCTCACATAAGCTCCCCAATAATTTCTACTTCACAACATGTTGACCAAAAGGCACGTATCCAAAGTCATTATTTAGGCCCAAAAGGTATCTGATATTTTTTCCAGAAACTCTTAAAATTCCTCTTCCTATTGAAGTTAATCCAGCTGCAGGTTTGCAAAATATTTTGAAAGTCAGATTGTTTCTGTGCTGGTGCCAACACTCAGATAATATCTGAGTTCTGCCACACTCTAAATTCCAACAGGTATTCTTGGGATCACTGATCTTTGGAGTTTCTCCTCTAAGCCTGAGCCCATGTGCAAATGACAGGCTCTTTCCTGACAGATTCCAGACCAAAACTAAAGGAAACTGGCCAAAGGAAGAAAAGTGTGATTTGCCTTGTTCCTTTGGAAAAATGAAGAGAGGGAACAGCCCGATCTGTCTGTGGCAATGCAGATGGTAGCAGGCCAGATGAGACTCCTGAGTTATATTTACATCCATTCATGAGTCACCATCCTTTGCTTGGAATATTATGCTGAAATTGTCTCCACTGTAAGGATAATCTGTTTCTATAGGGAGTCTGGACTAAAATGTAGTACCATGGGTGAACTCCATAACTAGAAAATCATAATTAAGTGTAAAAGAGTACTTAATAATATTTGAGTAGGAAGTGGGACTAAAACTAATATCCCTCCATTCCAGCTAGCTTATATCACCCACTCACAACAGGCCAAAAAAGGAAGCAAAATTCTAGTTTGAAACAGAAGAAGATCAGAAAAATTCTGAGGTTTGCTGTAGAGCCTAACAGAATTGCAAATCACTGTGCTCTGAAGTCCTGGTCTACTTCATACTGGCTTTAGATATCTACTCTTGCATAAGAGAGAGAGAGAAGATAATGCAGAGCTTGGGCTACTTATGGTTACAGCATAACTAGAAGGTGTAGGGAGAACTGTCTTTTATTCCTGATATTCTGATTTTATTCTAATATTTTACACATTTTTGTGTACATTTTATACTGGATAGTCTACCTAAAGTAGAGAGTTTCTTTTAGTCTTTTGTAAGTCTATTTATTCTGGGCCCAGGAAAAAGGCAGATTAAGGTGACTTAAAAGACAGCATATCTGCCAAAAAGCCCTACTAGTCTGAGATGCACAGTCCATGGAAAGGACAATACTGTAATCATAAAGAATATTTAATCTTTACCAGGATTGAGTTTGAACTATTTAAACACAGGCATGCAAAAACCAATCATCATTTAACTGCTTTCTCTTCATTTTGGTCCAGCTTCTGAGGTTTCATTTGGAATCCATGGCCTTTGCACACTTACCATTAGACCTGGGACTATTGAAGTGACTATTTTTGCAATGACACAGGAATGTTTTGGTGATCAGAATTTAGAAGTCCAGCACATCGATATGATGTACTTAAAATCTTTCATACCTGTGTGAAACTGATTATAGTTAAAATGGCAAAAAAGGAGGGAACAATCCCTAAGCAAGTACCTAGTGATTCTCAGGGATAGATGTTTGTTGCTTGATCAGGACTGAGAGGCAGCTTTTATCATGTCCTGGAAAAGGGGCAGCCAAGTTCATTTTGCTCCCTCCTTGCTGCAGGACAAGTTTATGCTGTGAGCTTACACTGCCAGCTTATGCTGCATGTTTAATTTTGAAGAGTAGAGTGAATGGAATTACTGTTCTGATTTTCCACCAATTTGCTCACAGGGGAAGAATAGTTAGGGTGGCAAAACAGGAAAAACTAGACTGAATCTCTTTATTTCTCATTTTTAGATGAGAAAGGACTGGGATAATTTAGCCCTAAAAGTCCTCTTCTCAGTATGATGAGAATTCTTTCATTTCAATTACTATTATTGTTATAAAAGGTCAGTTAAAACATCAGTTTCTGTGGGGAATTGCTGAACAGAATTCTCCTGTTTGAGGGAGGGAGAGGGAAAGACAGAGAGAGAACTGTCCCACAGCACTTACAAGCCAACAGTGCCATACAGAACACTGCCAGCAACTACTTACAAGGGGGATGTTTTCACAGCGTTTAAGCAAGGCAATGCCTGATCTACTGATACCTTTCAGCACAAGCCACTGGATTCCTACATCCGTTTGAACTGTTTGTGCAAAAACCAAAAGCAGACTTTTTATCTGTCCAACACTTATTTACAACAGTCTACTGAACTCACTACCCACTCTTTGCTCTCCTCATTACAAATGTCTGAGCGGTATTTGATTATCACTTTGGTCAGTCCTCTGCTGTAGGCCCTGGATGGTGCTGTCCATGATCTACCAGGGAAAATGTCCCAAGGTTTCACCACTGAGGGTTCTTTAACTGGTGGGACATTGAGGAACATGCTCCACTGCCCACCCTTTGGGTAGCAGGTAACATGTTCTGTGTAGTCACATACTTTTCTTATCATCTAGGTGCTTTCAGAACATAAATGCAATTACAAATGGCTGAGAACTGTCTTTCCAAATGAAAAAGAATTTAATTAAAAACAATCTTTGACCCAAATATGAAAGAATTACAATTCCCATCTTTAACAAATAAATTGGTTAATATGAGAGCTAACCTCCTGTTTAATCATGAAATTGAGAGTGTTTTTATAAAGGTAAAATACCAAGGAAAACAACATATCTATTTTCAGAGGTGCCAAGAATGAACACTCCTACTGAAGTCTTTTGCTTATAGTCTACATGAGTATTGTCTGAGTTTCTTTACAAGTGAAATAAAAATATTTGTGCCCCTCTATTTTAGAAATGACAAAGACTTGTAGTTTTAGTCCATTAACATCAGACACTAAAGTAACTCCTTTGCTCCTTCTTATTTAATAAAAGGATGAATACTTGATAAACGCGAGTTTCCCCAAATGGCCTGTGTGCTACCTAGATCTATAAAATTACTTTTTCTTTTCTGCCTTTGCAGAATACCCTCAAAATTCTGCAGCAGCAGAGCTGCCCAGCCATGGAAAAAGGTTTCATAAAATGTGTGCTCTGTGTGTGCGTGCCCAGCCCCGTGTCCCAGGTGTGAGGGCCTGAGTGACAGCCCAGAACACCACAATGCACACGTCGTGTGCCCGTTGCATTTCACCCCAGCCGTGCTGAGAGTCTTCCCTGCCCCCTCCAGAAAGCTCCAGTGTCTGTATGGGCCTTGAATTGATCTGAAGGCACATCCGCAATCTGAGCAGCAAGGACAACCCACAACTTAGTGCTGACTCTGGACTCCAGGGGCTACACAGCAGCATGAGCATGACCATTGCAGGACAGCATAAGCTGTCGGAATTGCAGGATAAATTATGTGAAACCCAGAGTTTCTGGTGACCCGGTCCCCATGGAGCCTTTAAAGGCTTCTGGGAGTCATTTGTGTTTGTCTGTAGGTTGAGGAAAAGCCTGAGAAGGGAAGGCTCTGGCTCTTAATAAGATAAGGTCAAGAGCAACCATAAATACACGTACTTAGTGAGCAGTGTCTAGGCTTTTTCTTTCTTCTCATTCCATCCCCTTCCCAACGAACTAATGAGCCAGGCAGGCAGAGGCCTTGCATTTCATTATTGCTCTGCGTGCCTCATTCTCCACTTGTATTCCCTGTGTGTGCAGGAAGTGTTTGTCTGTGATTTGGAGGGAATCTCACTTCTGAGCCTGAGGAAATGTGCTCTGCACCAAGTGTATCCCAGAATTACAGTGGATAATTCTCACCCTGCAGTCCCAGCAGGAAAGGAGGTAACTGTCACCTCATCACCTGCACTGTGTCACATGTGCTGAAGGGATAACTCAGGATTTAGGTTGTCTGCAATTATTCTGAAGCTAAGTCTATCCATTCCCCTGGGTGCACGCTCCCTGTAGGGTGTGTAATTGACAGGTTTCCCTCTCAGTAACCTCTCCAGGGACTAGCTTGACAAACCTCAGGTGGTTCCAAGAAGCAGCTGCTTTGGTATGGCACGGTAGCTGTCCTCACTGCATTTCTTGTACCTATTTTCTCCTTCACAAGTCATGCTCAGAAATGCATCACATTCCCATCCCTCCCATGCCCGCACAGTTGTTCTGCGCTTTCTCTGCCGTTTCCTCCTACTGGGTGCCTGCAGAGGGGCTCCAGGGACGCCCCACTCGGGGAGTTCCTCTCCTGGTGGAAAGGTGACGCTCCCCCGTGGCGCACTGAGCAGCTCATCCGCTTTCCACTGCCGGCACCGTCGGACGGGCCCCAGTCCGTGTACGCACCAAGGGGTGTTTAATAAAATACTGTTGTCATTACCAACAGCGGTAACTACAATTAGCGCCATCAGTGACGGTGCGCCCTATCCTCACGCTGACACTCCAGCTCACTCTCTGAGGCAGATCCCTGCCAGCAGTCCCGGGCGAACCCAGCCGCCGTCCTGGCCCCACGGTGCCCGCCGGTCCCTCCCGCTGCGGCAGCCGAGCCCCGCGGCCTCACCTCGCTCGGGCAGGTGGCGGAGCACCAGCTCCTTGGCGGCGCGCACGTCGCGGGCGCGGGTCACATCGAGCGGCAGGACGCGCAGGCGGCCGCCGCCGCCCGCCTCCCGCTGCAGCCGCCGCGCCCCGTCCCCGCCGGGGCACAGGCAGCCGGCGAACACGGTGAAGCCCAGGCGGTGGAGGCGGAGCGCCAGCAGGTGCCCGAAGCCGCTGTCACAGCCCGTGATGAGCACGGCCCGCCCGGCCGGCTCCAACCGCGCCGCCCCGCGCCGACACAGCCGCGCCAGCGGCAGCAGCAGCAGCAGGAGAAGGAGCAGCAGAGGGGCCGCTGCCCACATCCCGCCCGCCCCGCCACAGCCGCGCCGTCTGGGAGAGAGGGAGCGATAGAGGAATGGAAGCCCGTGGGCAGCGCCCTCCCAGCCCGGCATCCCCTCCCCGCCTGCCCCGCATCCCCTCCCCGCCTGCCCCGCATCCCCTCCCCAGCGCCGCGGCCGCCCTCAGGCACCGCCCACGCCCCGCGGGCGTACCGGGAGCTCGGGGTCGCGCTTCTGCCGGTCCCCGGCCCTTCCGAGCGGCGGCAGCCTGGGGAAGCCCGGAGCTCGGTAGGCTTTTCTCCCCGGGGTCTCCCCCCACTTTTAGTTTCAAAAAGAAAGCACAGGCTCTAAGCATCGTGCCGTGGTCAGCTGGAGCTGCGCCGGCGAAAGGGAGCTGGGTTATGCCGAGATCCAGTGGTATGCACAGTGCAAATTCCCTGCTCAGCTGAGTTTACACCGTCCCGCCGCTACAGACTGGCCGCAGGGCACAAATGAAAGCAGCCATGAATGTTTCTAGAAGGGGATTTGTAAAACAGCTGCATTATTATGTTATAGTTGCTGTATCTTACGTTATCTATTACGTCACAGTATTAAATTGCTGTGAGTTTTTTGTGGCCCAGGTCTATGGCTGTTGTTATCTCAAGGGTACCTGCATTATCCCACGGTGAAGGAAAATGCCTGTTTCTTGTAGGCTAAAGTGACAGTTATACATTGCAGGGAAAAAGATCCCCGAGAGCTGTGATAACAGGAGAAATGTGATTAGGCAGTGTTTTCTCTGCCCTTTCTTTTATCTGAGCAACTCTCCAAGCAGCTATTGAATGGGATACTATGTCATATCTGCCTCCTCTGAGTAAAATGAAGTGATTGAAAGAACCAGATGCCTTTATTAATTGTGATTTAAAGTTGGCTTGTGAAAAATACAAAGGGGGCAGAGTCATTCCTGGATATATACAGAGCAGCAGAAGAAGCAGCAGGTATTAACACACACAAGGAAGGTCCCAACTATTTGCCTGAAGTACATCCCTGTGGCTCTCCAGTCAGCCCTGTTCATATTTAGTGAACAACCTGTACCTGGTTGTGGCAGACAGGTTTCTGAACTGGTGCTGCCCTGCTGTCTAGGAGTGTCTAGAAATGATGTGGTCCCTGCAGTCAGCTGTGTTTTGTGTTTGCTTGGGGATACCTTTGCACTGACATAGAGTTTTTAATGATATCCTAAGGAGAAAGGGAATAATTATTGTTTAATTCGCTTTTCCTGGGGGCAAGGCATTCCTGTGTGTTTACTCTCGTTGGCTGCACATCTGCCTAGGTTTACTTTAGCTTTAAGTTGTTCAGTACTCTCCCTCTCTTCTGCACTGCTCAACTCTCCATAGGCATTGCATAATAGGACTCAAAACCTCAAGTGGCTTGGAAAAGGAGGTTATGCTTTGCTGCTGGGAGACAAAGTAGGGTATGGAATGGTAAACCCCAAAGAAGATACCCAGATATTTGTCCTCAGTAGGATTTATTTGATCATGTTCCATCACACTGGGAGATGCTGCCCTTTTTTAGCCTTCAAAAGATCACTCAGTCTTCTGCAACTACATGAGTCACAAAGCTTTGTCTTTACATTAACAAAATAATTCTGCTACCCTCAAAATCATGAGAGCTGATAACAACCTGTCCTCCAGCCAGCTGCCCTGTCTGGTTCCCTCCGACATAAAAAGACAGGGAGGGATTCAAAATTCTCCTCCTCCATACCTCCTACTCACCTCTCATCCATGTCTGCCAGTCTCTCCTCTCTCAGCTTTTATGTCCCGTTAATAACACGAGGATCACAGGCAGTGACAAAACCGTTCTCCTGAAGACTAAGAGGTGACCCAACTAACCTCCGAATTTTATGCCGTCTCTGTTCCAAAAAAAACCTTCAAAAGATGTTGAAAAGGTGGTACACAAATGTGACACACACCCATCTGAGAACAGGAACAGCATGTTGTCAGAGCAACAGAGTCATTTAGGCTGAAAGTTAGGATTACAGCTGTGTCCTTCACACTTAGAAACAACTTCATGACTACCCCATCCAGGACATGAGGCCACTTAGGTCTACAGTGCAGCATATTTGCAGTGAAATTTATCTATTTGTTGGAATGCTTTTCCTCTGGTTTAAAGTATCTGCTCCTAACTCAAATATGATAATGTGCATTTTGAATTTATGACTCTGCTTTTTCTAGTTTCTGAAGTCCTTCCCATCTTTGGAACTTATTTTCATTACAAATTCATTAAGTTTTTATCTCTATCTTGATCTGTTCTACCTCTTATGCAATTTCAGCTAGTTGTGCTTCACCTGTAACAAGTCTAAGCAAAGGCTTGGATTCTGAGGGAGTAGATGAGGAAATGGAAGACACTTAGAGACTGGTACTTATGGGGATCTGGACAATTCTTCTCCCAGAATATGCCCAGTGATCTTCCACTCCTCCTGCGAGCATTTCTGGGAATAGCAACCTGTGAAGCTTATGCTTCAAAGCTTAAAGCTTTATTCTATGTCACCCAGTAAATTTGACAGTGTGAAATAACAAGTTGCTCTGGGAAGGCATCATAATATCTTTTTTTGTTACCGTGTTGCCATGTTGTCCCTACCCTCAAAACACAAACTGCTTTTCTAAAGGACTGTCAGGTTTCTGTAAAGGAGCAGGATAAAGAAGAACTGGCATGGGTTGTGTTCCTCCAGTGCACCCTGGGACTTCCAGTTTGATTTCAGGGAGGACAGATCTCCTTTTACCTAGTTCCTGAGCAGAGGATCAGTGGCTGTGAGAAGCAGAGCTTGCTGTGGGGCATTGAAATAGTATGCAGAGATCTTTGTCCAGCATAGATCCAGTAGAAATCAAGCTGCATGGGAAGGGAGGAGGCAGTGTTGCTTTTCTCTGCTTTTAATCATCGTCTTACATTTTTTCCCTATTCTCATATCTACTCACCTCTTCTTACTTTACCCATGCCCTCGTTCCTGTTCCCTCAGCCCTCTACCCCTCCTGGCAGTCTTATTGCAAACTGGAGCTCTCTCAGAATTTGCTGTCTGCCATGCTCAGTGCTGCCCACTCAGCAGTGGGTAGGAGGAGTAATGATCTTTGATGTCTTTCTTACAGCCTCAACTCTCCAGCATCATGTGGAAGTCATTATTATTTTTGTGTTCTGAAGCAAAGATGAAACTCTGATGTCTTTTGAGGTAACTGCAGAGCCATCCTTGGTTTCACCTGAATCACTTTTAGTGCAGAGTGCCTCTTGGTCAAAGCTTCAGAAAAATGCCAAGAATATGACAAGAGTGCCTCCTAAAAGCTCCAAATAACCAAGCAAACAATAAATACACACCCCCTTTTTAAACAATCCTATGCTTTTGGAGCTTTCATGATTTCCAGTGAGCAGGATCAGGATTTCTGACCCTTAGGAGCTGGCTGTATCACACAATTCACCACGAATGCAACTTCTCTTTGCCATCCCTTGTGTCTTGTCAGCTGAGACCCCCAACCATGCAGTGTTTCTCTTGCTATTGTACAGTAAATAGCATAGCAGGCTGCTGGGACTTTTTGATGCTGATGAAAATTATGCTTATCCAACAGAAAAAAAACCCATAAAACTCATCTTGACCAGCCCATCTGGAAGTTCAGCAAAGTAAGTTCCTACTTCTAATGCTAACACACAAATGACACTGCTTGCTGCAACTATCCAAAAAGCTGACATTGAATTTGCATCTGCAGGCATTTCAGGACTGGGAAAAGTAGCTTTCCAGGAAGAAAATCAAAATAGTGGGGCTTTGGTGCAGTTAATCAGCCAAAGACAGTCTGAACAGAGAGACTTGCAGTTTTTAGAGCTGGCAAGCTGTGCGTCCTACTTCGGGATTCAGCCGGAGAAGGCTCTGCCGTGGTGTCGAAGGAAGGCAGCCAATGGGAGGCTGTCATTCCATGTAATTAGACAGGAGCAGTTGCATGTGGGCTGTGCATGGGGAATATCAAGCCTTTGAAGCCTAAGCAGGATGTCTGGTTCTGTATAATGTGATGAGCTGTATTAAAATCTTGCTGCATATTTTTATAAACCCTGGACTCAGTTGACAAAACAGATTTAGGATGCCACGTGTATTGCTCAGCATGTCAAAAAAAGGGAGACAGCTTCTATTTAAAAGGCAAGGCAGGAATATCTCTACCCATGAAACATTTTCAAATACTTGTCACTGCATACAGTGTCCAGACTATTCCAGAGATTAAGTCTTCCATTTGTCAGAAGTTATTTTAGTAAGTCCCTAGGATTAAGTCCTTTTTGGCAGTACTGGAGTAGTAGCAAACAAAGAGAGAGATGGAAAGGAAATTCTCCTAGGAGCAGGAAAAGTTGCCATCTTCTCTAACCTGGAGAGACTGATCCTTTTTCAACTGGAACACCCCTGGCTCAGGGACACATGGTTCAGCTGAAGTATCCTCGTGCATGGGCAGTGTGGCAAGTGAAAGGACACCCTGTACCTTCCAATTAACACATTCCAGACACAAACAAAAAATTAAACACTGTTGTATCTCATTTTTGACTTGAAAGACAAACGTGGGATGATTCTGACTTCCAAATGCTACTGTAAAATGATCCAAAGGGCGTAAAAATGCTTGGACTGCTTCTCCACACAAACTAATACCCATCTTTATCATGGAAGGATTACCTCAGCATAGCAAACTGAGAGCTTCAGCTGGAGGTGGAGGATAAGGATGAGGGGAGATGTCTCCTCTTCTTCCTGGTGACCATATTTGGAAAGTGCTGAAATCAAAATGGTCTCCTCCAACACATACTTTCACCTTAGACACACAGTGCAGACACAGATTCATCAGGTAAACTGTTTGAACCTGAGGATTGCTGAAAAAGGGGCACAACATTAGGGAAATCGGGATTTATCTCTGGTTAAAAGTTACTTTTGTTTGCGAAACAGCATGTGTTTGAACACAGTGGCTCTTCCCGAATGATGAAAAGCCCTTGCACTGTCACATGCTGGGAAATTCCAGTGGTGTCAGAGTAGATACAAAATCAGTTCAATGATGATAAACTGATCCAGCATAAGCATTAGCCAATTTTAAAAGAAATTTACGCAGGCCTTAAATACCCCACTCCAACTCTGCCCAGAATTAACTTTCAGTAATTTTGATTTGAAGTGCCCAAAAAAGCAGAGGACACATTTACATTGATTTGACTGCAGATTCTCACCATGCAAGAGATAGAAATGTGAAATCTGACTCATACAAGGAGTTCCTACAGTGACAGAGGCAGCTTTTGAGTAAGACGTGTGCCAATCTTGCTGTTTCTGACTAATATTCCACCATGGCACTTACAGATTTGTCTGTTAGAGCTCTTTATTTTTATGGAAAATCTATCCCACCAACCATGTTAGAAGCCGAACACCTCTATCATCTCTACACTTTACAATTTTCCCAAGCCAGGGACCCGAAGGGTTGCGGTTTCCTTGGATCATCAGAGCAGAATATTGACAGTAACGAGTTCTTTGCGCTTGGGAGTTGCTATTTCCAGGAAAACGCCAGTGCCAGACGATGCCCACGAGGTGGCAGCCTGGGCGGGAGAAACCTGCAGGAAAAGAGGATTGCCCTGAAAACCTTCCGCCTTCCCTGTGCAGGCAGAAGTGGCCTCTGCCCTGCAGCCCCGGGCAGCACCCTCTGCGCCGGGTTTAAGGGTTCGGAGAATGCCGAGTGGATGTGCCAGCTCTCACCTGCACCGCAGGATCCGATGGGCAGGAAGCAGGTGAGACACACTGACAAGCAGGAAATACCGCGGAGAAACCAGGCAGGCTGGGATGATTTAGAGGAATAGCGGGAAAGTTACATCCCTGAAAACACAGTCTGGAGGGGGATGCAATGAAAGGCACCTAGGAGGCAGATGGCCAAAAAACACTTCGTGCTGATGAGCTGCAAAAGAGCTCTGAGTTTGCCGTGCAGTAAATACACACGAGCACAGGAGGGTGCTGCTCTTTCTCTGACTTAGCATAAAGCAGCTTCTTTTCTCCCTGCTCCGTGGTGCCATCAGCTTACAGGCCTCAGAAGGGCTTGTGCTTGTTCATCCTGGACAGACCCCGTGGTGATCCAGCTGCTGAATAGCCCCAGATCGCTGCATATTTCTAGGGTAAGGTGACATTCATGTGAAGGGCAGATTGTTCTTTGAGGTGATCACCAGCACAGCCAGGAGTCTGCTTGAAAAGCACCAGGTCTGTCATCCTGTGAAACGCTGGTAACAGGGGAAGGTGTGGATAATTTTACTGTCATCCCTCTCTAGCTAAGGGTATAAATCAGGGACTGGGTGGTTCACATTCCTATTGGCCTCGTGTTCAGCTGTTCCAGGACGGCCCAGAAGGTGGCACATCATTTGCCAGTCGGTCCAGGCTGCGGGAGCCAAGACACCAATTTCCAATGGAACTAGCTCTGTGGAAATTACTCTGCAATTTTGTACTATCGTTTGCCCCTCCTTAGCTGGTAGTGAAGGCACAAGGATGGGTAGGGAAGTGCAGGAGAAGTGGTCTAAGAGAACAGATCAAATCAGAGACAAATGTGACAGAGAAGCCCGGTTTCCTTATTTACCAGTCTGAGTTGTCCTGTGTGCTGGACAAGATTAATACCTGCAGACTCTGTTGCCCCCTCAAAAAAAAAAAAAAAAAAAAAAAGTAAAAGCCCAAAGGATGGAAATATGTGAAGGTTTGCCTTTTTTTTTTTTTTTTTAATAGAAGTCAAGTAGAATTTTTTAAAATAGAAGTCAAAAGTCAACTCCATTGCAGAGCTGGAGGGGTGCAAGAGGAGCTGTATCAGCAGAGAGCAGGAGAAACGGAGAGACTGAAATTTACTGCTAAGCTCACTGATGCAATTTGAGACCCACAGAGGGTGACTCAAGAACCAGCAGCTACCACTCACCCACCTGTGTCTGGTTCCAAACCTCATCTGCATTATGCAAGAGGAATTAATCAATAGGTCTGGTTTCCTCCTGGAAAGCCCACAGAAAAGAAGGCTTGGCTTCTCTGACACAGTTCAATTTCCAGCTGCCAGAAGCACTGTCCAGCCTGACATCTCTGACCAACTGCAGGGGGTTATCTCCTTGGCCCTCCTCTGGGGCAGCACAGACTGCCAGTTTCTGGGTTCAAAGGGGCACTACATGGCTGTAGCATGTAGCAGGACCAGCTCTTTGAGGATGACAGGATGGAAATGTTACTGTTTAGGGCAGTTTCTAAGCCCTTTTCCCTGCCTCATCATATAGTCCTACTTTTATGAGAACATACAGGACCCATTTTTGGGAAGCTGGTGTTTTCCTATACCCCTGAGCTGTGCAGTTTCCCTGACTTGGGATTTTTGGCTCCCCTAACAGTTGCATCACTGGTAAGAAATTGCACTGCACCATTACAGAAATATGGGGGCTCACTTTTCCAGCCCAGGCAGTGCACAGATCATTTGGACTGGCACCTTCCCAAGCATAATGTTCTGAAATGTCACTCTGCTCCTGGGTGAAGCTTGGCTTCTTCCCAGCTTGTCTTCTCCTTCGGCTTGCAGCATCTGCACATCTTGCCCTCATTTCTTGGCATGCAGATACCTGAAGGTGTGGAAGGCAGTGCTCTTGTTAATGCTGGGAAAGTGAAAATAGATGTATTTTAAATCCTAAAGGGATTTTGCCAGGGTACTTCTTGCCATCATGCAAATGCCCACTTTTTGAATGGACCCCCAAATGTAAGGGAGATGCTTTGCAGCAGCACAGGGAATGTTCAAGGCCTCCTGACAGGGCTCTAGCTGTTCAGACTCACTCTAAACTGGGTCATTTTTAATGCTCCTCACAGGGGGCTCAAAGCATAACTTTAAGCCTTTGGATTTGGAACTTTGGGTTTAAGGCTTTAATGACAAACTTTGCGTGTGGGTTTTGGCCATTCCCTTCCTCTGGTGGTGTCGCATTTGCTTTTTTAATTTTGGCAGATTTTCAAGGGTGCCAGACAATCAGGGAACAGGAATTTGACTCAAATTCAGACAATGTGCCACAGAGCAGCCCAGTTCTGTGATGGCATTTCCACCTCAAACCAGCTTCCTTTCGAGCAGAGCCCACTGGTGTTGCTCTGGCAGTGCACGGGGATGGCCACTGTCATTTCTCAGACCAGTGAGAATCAAAGCCATTCCCAAAGCACTGGGAACATTTGGAGGCTGAGTTCTTATCTGGGTTGCTAAAGAATATCCTGTTTCTGAAAGTCCTGTGTCACATGGAGGCTGGTAAATAATGAATGCCAGGATGCATAGCTAAGTGTTGGCATACAAAAGGAGCTGTTTTCTGAGCACCAACTTCTCAGCCTGGCAGCAGCAGCAGCAGGACACAGTTTACCTAAATTTGCTCAGCTGTTTTTTTTTTTTTTTTCCCTTTAAGTTGATAATAGCTTTTCTTTTTCTGTCATTAAATAGCTTCTGATAAGAATTTATTTTCCCAAGGGAAACAGGAAAGACTTGGAAATGTCTGAAAAAAGGAGTAAAAAAACCCTACCACAAATGGTAATTGTGTGTTCTACTTTCCAAAGCATTTCATTTCCCGTCCTGAACTGTGATTTGACATCTAGAGGAAAGGGGGTGACAAAACCTGATTAAACCAGGCTCAACTTTGGGTGGCACAGCCTCAGAGCCAACATTTGTCCCAGGTTCTGCAAGGTTCTAAGCCTAGGCATGGAAGAAATCAAAACCAGTTCTTTACCCTGTCATGGCCATACCACGAGGGAAGAACAAATCCTTGACAAAGGTCAACAGGGACCCAAAGGCAGCTCGTGGAGCTGGCCTTGTGCAGCCCTGTCCTGATTAAAACACTCAGGGAGTGGCTTAAAGTTACATCACAGAATTTTGGCAGCACTGACGTGGGCAGTTCTACCCTGTTCTCCCTGTTCCCTCCTAACAAGCCCTTATCTTTCTGCCTGGATTGTCTGATTATGATAAAGGTGTTTCTGGCCCCTCCAGAGCCTGCCTGTCCCTCAGCTGCCAGTTCACTGGGCAGTGTCAAAGGATGATTCGATGGTGTCCTTAAGTAGTCTGGAGCTCATAGCAAACACACAGGAATTAAGCAGCAGCATGGAAGTCAGTATCTGCTTAAATATTCTGATTACAGGTATACTTAAAGGCGCGAAATTTCTGAAGCCAAAAGGCATTCTTAATGTTCATTAAGTTAATCATGTGTCAAGGGCTTTCTTGTGCAAGGAGATGGAGAAAAAAACCCAGCTTAATATTGCACAACAAGGTTTTTAAGATGTACTGGTCTCAATTCCATTTTTACTTTGTTGTTGCATAAAATGATGTGTTAGGAATAGATGTATACTAGGCCAGTTCCTTGGAGTTTCTGATTCCCAAATCCTTTTCTCTTTTTTTTTCTCAAGAAGTAAATTTATATAAAAATGTAGCCATTTGTAAGCAACCAATATATTCAATAACATTTCTCTCTGTGGTACATTTATGCTAGAGATCCAGAAATGAGAAACTCTGAAATGGCAGCATCCTGAGAACGCTGTCTCCATTTGATTTTCTTCTAGCCTGAATTTTCATAACAGTTACATTTGGGTTTCAGTTATACACTACACTGGCGGATGAATATTAAACAAGGGCTACAGACATTTCTTGGGTTTGCTTTTACAGACTCTGCTTGTACAGAGATATATTTTTTTATGGTGCCCTTCTTGGTGCCCTCTATTCCACTCTGTTATTGTTCCCAGGTTGTTCTGAGAGACAAGTGACAGTGTGAGACAGGAGGAGAATGATTACATTTTTCAGGGAAATGATACAGAGTAGAAAATCAATAGTTAGATGCTCCCTGGGACTGCCTAAAACTTCTTTGAAGAATAATTAGCTTGCAAGAGAGCTCTGGTAGCTGGAATTCCTCCCCAATTCTGTATGCATAAGATAAATTTAGTTTGGAGTAAGCAGCGTGCTTTGAGGTCTCTTTGCTGATCCGGGGAAATGATTCATGTGGAGAGAACGAAGAAATTATAAGAGGTGTGGAAGAAAACCTGACTGACCACATCCATCCTGGGCTTGGAAGCGAGGAACAAAAGCGAAAGAAACAGGGAAAACCTAGCAGAGCAAAGCTGATGGGAGCTGGGGGCTGGGGCTCAGCCCCTGATGATCCAGGTGACTGTTCAAGTGACAATTTTCCATTGGACTGGCAGAGCTGAGGGATTACCAGTGGGGGAGTCCTGCCCACTCCACAGCTGTAAGTGGTTCATTTGCTAAGCAGCAGCATCAGATCCAGGGCTGTATTTAAGCAAGATGCCTTAGATGTGAGGTGTGATGTGGGAGAGGTTTCTTGAACTGAGAGGTGGTAGTGGAGAGCAGTGGAGTATTTTGGGTGAGCTTCACCATTGTGTGGGCCACTTTCAGTGTGCTGCTTCCTCCTGGGATATTGCTACAGGTAATGCTAAAGTCGGGGGATGTAATTGCTCTGTTGGTGTGAGCTGATCTGGGCAGAGCGGGCCTGGGAGTGAGATTAGTCTTGCTCTCCGGGGCTGTCAGTGCTCTGTCTTTCAGAAGCATAAAAATACCCTTGGAATGCACAGAAAGCTGCTGCAAGAGGTGTCAGTAGCAGTTCATGACAGACTAAGTGACATCTAATCAATTCATTATCTCCCTAAAAGGAAGGGCTAATAGGGCTGAAGAATGTGCTGGAGGCATAATGTAATAGGTATTATGGGGGATTTGAGAGAGCTCTAACAAAGCAAGACAATGAAGCAGCACAGTAATAAAAGAAGTCACCATAGTGGAGATGATCACAGGGTATTGGAAAATTATTTCCTAGGATGAGTGAAAAGTCTGAATCAATGTTTAGTATCTGTGGGTATTTCCATTCTTAAAGTCACAAGCATTGTATGAAAATAAATCTGTTTTGCTTGAGTTTGGTGTGTTGGGTTTTGTTTGTTTGGGTTTTTAAAATGTATCTATTCTTAGAAACCAGAAAAACATCCAAGCACATGTGTAGCAATAAGCATGTGACTCAACCGCTCTACAGCCACAGATGTCTTTCCCTCTTAATTAAATATGTGCTAAAGTGGCCTGTTGGAACAAAGCCCAGGAGGGCAGGTTTGAGCTGTAGGTCCAAAAGTGGCGCTAACAAGCAGGTCTAGAGTTATAGACCTGTCAGCTTAGCTTTGGTTCCTGGAAAAACACTGGAACAAATAACCCAACTATTGGTGAGAACCGAGAAGAAATTGAGGGGATGAGTAACAGGCAGCATAATTTTTGAGACACAAGACTCAAAGGTTTGAGTTCTGAAGCTGCTTCACATGTGCTCTGATTGATGATGACATAGATGAAAATATCTGGATGCAAAATGGGTTGGAAAATTGATAGGGATGTGTCTGAGGAGGGTTCTGGCTTGCATCTGTCTTTTGTTTGCACCTCTGGAATGGCTGATGCAGGAGAGAGCACGCAGTTTAAACTTGCAGCTGGCAACACTTTGGAAAGGCTGTGAGGACACTGGGCAGGGTTAGAATTCAGTATGATGTTTGCAAGTGGAGAGGTGGTAAAAACCCGACCAAAAGCAGCTTGACATCCAGCTGGCACAGTGCACTGTCCCTCTGCTGATACAGATTTGGGTCTTGCAATAAACTCTTGATACAGGTTATTCCATAGTTGTGATAGATTGGGGACCAACAGCTATGTGTGTACTCGACTTATCAATAAGGATGAAAGATTTTGATGGCTCACAAGCTGATCATCAATAAACAATACTGTGTTGTTGCAGAAAAGGGCACATTAAGTGTGGCAAGTGCAATAATCCAGCAAGCAGGAGTGTTTGCTTTTGCCTAGTGTACTTCAAAGTTGAGCTGGACTGGTTTGAGCATGAAAAGGAAAGCAGGAGGACTGATCCAAGGTCCAAAAGGCTTGATTTGCTAGGGAAGATGGAGGGGATTTCATCCTCAGGAGAGGGAGGCCGAGGGGAAGACTGTTTCTCCCCAAAACACTGTGGGCTGCTGCAAAGGAAAAAGGCAATAATTCGGTCTTCCTGACCCTGGCAGTTAAGAAGCTTTGGGCTAAATTGCTTGAAGGGAAAATTGGGGCACCTTCTTTTTATTAATTAATCTGATACTAAGGGAGTGTGAAGGACTGGAGCAGATTTCCTGGGAGAGGTCTGTGACTCTTTCAAAATAAGCTAAAGTCTGTCAGGAATGGTCTATGCGTATCCTCCCCTACACAGGCCAGTGGACTAAATAACCTCTGGAAATCCATTCTAGACCTCTGGTTCTACTAGGGCTAATTTACACTCATCCACCAGCATGAATCCAGGTTGATTTAACTAAGTCAGAGCCAGTAATCTCATATGGATGGAAAGGGAATCTTGTCTTCCCAGCAGTACAGCTCTAGTTATCCGGAGGTTTTGCATTTTATAAGTATTAAATGTGTAAGTGTAACTTACTTGTGTAACAAGTATTAAATGTAAGAACAGGGTAGGAGGGTGCATGCAGCAACTGGTAAATCACAATATCTAACTTGAAACTCACTTGATAATTAGTGTGTGAAGTGCAAGTTGTTGATTTTGTTCCACTTTGCCTCAGCCCCTCAGTGATGGTTTTGGAGGCTGATAGAGAGCAGTAAGGTAGAACAGGTTTCTGACAGCTCTCCAAGCAGCAGCGGCAGTAGTACTACAAATAGGGAATAACCAAGGTAACTGGAATTTTTGCTTGGCTTCTAAACTTGCTTTATAAACAAGCTCCCAAGAAAGCAGTTTCACTGAATTCTCCTCATTAGGAGATCTGACCAATTGGTGGGACAACCAGTGTGTAATGGGCTTGATCTCAGTTTCCTAAACCCAAACTCTTTAAAATGTTAAGATCTCTTTGACAGAAATGTTCAAGTTCAAATGTTGTGACATGATTGGTCAGCAGCATTATCCAAAGTCTGTCTGGCATATAAATGGCTCCTGGAACACTGGATTAGGACTCCAGACCCCTTGGCTTTCTCTTTCCCCAGGTCACACTGTAATGTTCCTGTCAGTTTCACTGCCCTGTCTCTGCAGGGGAACAGGTTCTCACATCCATTGGAAAAGAGGCAGAGGAGTGGGAGACCTCTTCTGAAACAAGGATTCAGCTGTATTTAGGGTTTAGATCAGTGTTTGAGGTTTGTTCCGCTGGCCCTTGGCAAGATAGGATTCTTAATCAACTTCTCCTTGGAAGCATGGAACTTTTCCTGTATTGCTGAGTTATCAGTATTTGCATCTGTTTGAATGTGTTTGTGTGGTGACAATCTTGGCACTCCAGTGGGGAATGGTATTTCAGGCTTTGCCTTGGGCATGAGCTGACCTGTGACACAGTGCAGTGCAAAGTGCATCCAAGTGGCACAACGGGAACTTGTGAGTTGTTCCTTATTAAAAAAAATATTTGAAAGGCCAAAATACCTCACCTACCCATAAGACATTGTTTCTTGCAGTTGTGGTTTTTCATGCTTCTCAGAGCTGATACAACCACATTGCCCATAGTTATTTTTTGTTATTTTTTTTTCATCCCTAGGGAATGCCAAAATAAATTAGACACATTATAGCAAACTAATCTTGTGACTTCACATTTCTGAGTTCCTGTGCTCTGGGACATGGAATCCAGGCTTCTTGGACGGATGCTACCTGTGGCAATCACTGTTTCAGTGATGTGTCTGCTCGCAGATGAGCAGCTATAAATGGCACAACTTCTCTCTCGTGAGGTTGTGGAGACAGCTTTTGGATGGGGGAGTGCCCCCTCCCTTCGAGCTTGGCAGTGGGGAAAGCTGTTCCACAGGGAAATGTGCCTTTAGTAGAGATTATTTCCCCCCCGCCTTGCACTTGTCAATTTGGAGATTGTCTCAGCTTATTTCAAAGTCAGTTTTAAGCCTTTTAAATGAGCTTTGTACTGATATACCAATAGGATGTTTATATATGCTTTTGGCACTATTTAGAGAGATGAAAGCAAAAGTTAAGGCAAACTTTCTCTCTCTCTGCCTAAAATCAAGGTAAAGGATTGTAAGGAAGGCCTGTGGCTCCTTAGAACACATGCTGTGTCCTGTGGAATGACACCACTAATATCCCATAAGTGACATGGTATGAAATAGCAAATACAACAGTTTTTGCTAGTTTTTAATAGTTTTACTAGGGCAAAACTCAGCAAAGCCAGCGGGGCACCACCAACCTCACTGCAGTGACCTCCATGGGTGCTGGGACCAGTTCTGCCCTGTCCCTCTGGCACTGTGTGCTTTCCTATCTTTTGCATCTCTTCAGTATCTCATTGATGACCTCTCAAGTCAGGGCCTGCTGCTAAGTTATTCCTCCAAGGAAAAACTGTGCAATAAGCACAGGATCCAAGTGTGTGTGGTCTGCAAAGCTTTGGAAGTGTTGGGCTGTCTCCAGTGCAGAAGCACGTGTGGCTCCACCTGCAAGTCTGGTGCAAGCAGCACCTTGGAGCACAGCACCCAAAAGATTATCCTGCTCATATTGAGCAAGTCCCACCTGTCCTGAGACCTGTCACCTCCATACGGTGTGTCTGGGGTACGCAGCACAGCCAGGACACCCCATGACATGGTCACTTGTGCACGGCTGAGTTTTAGATGCAGGAAATCCCAGTCCTGCCTTGTTTTTTCTGTTGCAGAAGTGGGTAGTACAGATGCAGGTGATGCTAACCATGGCTTAAGAGTGTTGAGCTAAATATAGAGACACTTGAGCGCGGCAGTCACGTAAGAGGGTTCTGTATATGTTTATATTGATTAAACTATTAACAAGAATAGCAAATCCCATTACACTAATCATTATTTTGCTTCCCTGCCTTCTCGTCCCTCTTTGTCCTTCCCTAAATAAAACAAACACATGAAGGGAAATTTCTCACCTCAGGCTGAAACGCCTCCCAGTATCCACTGTGGAGGTGGGTAGTACCAGCTCTGGATTCAGTGGAGCTGTTTCTGTGGCTGACCCCTGCTCAGGAGAGGAAAGTCAGGAGAAAAGTGCCCCCAAAATAGAGAGAGACTGCTACTAAGGGAGTGACACTGCTGGAGAGTATTTAACTCAAGGGGATGCTCTCTTAGTATCTTTTGACAGGCATGCAGACATCTCTAAAGGAATAATATTGGCTTGTAGATCATTTATTAACATAATTTAAAATGCTAAAAGGATGTGTTCGTGTAACCAGCTTCCCTCTGCTTCTCCATCACCACTAACGTTTTGGTTCTGTTGGGAAATAATTTTACAGTGTTGCCGAGGACAATCTGTTCTATTTGAAATGCAATTCCATGCTTTCTTAAAAAGGTTAAAAAAATGGAAGTGTTGCAGTTGAGATTGAGGTGAAAGAACGGGTCCTGGATGATCAGTTGTTTCTGTTCTGAGTTGCAGGACACAGGATTTGATGCTAAACCTGTTTTTCTTCAAGCAGACTCTTATAGCCCAATTACATTTGTATTAAATGGATTGAAGTGATCTATTGAAAAACATGTTGGAATTGCTGGGTTTTTTCTGAAAACCTTCATTGAGACTTGGAATATTTTCAGGAATTTCTGAAGCTCTAATTTTAATGGCTCTATGTTTGGGGAGATGTCTAAAAAGATGTTGCCAGAATCTTTTGGCCATGTTTGTAGGCTTGAAGAGCCAGTTGCCTTAATTTCTTGTGTTATATGTCAGTGATGAAACACTCAACACTATTTAAGGAATTCAAATCCCTCATTCCCACTCAATTAAAAGTATCTGGGCATTCAGATCCCTTAGTCAGCTTCAGCAGTCTGTAACTTCAGTGTTGGTTTGATATAACTAATTTGTGTTTAACATACTTTTAAGTGCAGTTGTATTATAATGTATCTCATGGTGGTATTGCCTCACAGTCATAATTTTATTCTTGCACACAGTAGTTCCCTGCATCCCAATGGACTGGAAAGCTTTATAAACAAATGTAGGCCATTCCTAAGTCCTCAGGCCAGCAAAACTTCCACTGAGGTCTTCAGGAGCTTTGCTCACATAATGTGTCTAATTTCAGACCATGAATACTACAATGTATACAAGCAGGCAGCATCCTTTGCTTGAAGGTCACTTTGGGAGAGAAGCAAGAGCCATGCAGCAGCCCACACATGTCCCCTGCTGTATTTTGGAGGAGAAAATTATGGTTATCAGCTGAAATTGTGCAGGGTTACGTGCACAGAAGGGGATTTTGCACTGTGGGAGTTGACAACACTGGCTCAAAGCAGGGTTCTGACTAAAGGAAACATTTCCTGGGATGTTCTGCAGAATATATGGGTTTGGCGTTATTCATGTAACTGGTTATTTGCCAAATGTGTAAAGACTAAAATCTCAAGCTTTTAATTCAGGAATTTTCTGCTTTAGCATGTTCTCTCTCAGTGCTTTGATGTTACGGAATTAAAATGTTTGTTTTCGGTCTGATGTGATATTAAGCTGGTTTAATGTCTTACAGAAGCTGTTTTGAAAGCTTTCCTTCTCCTCCGTGGATCCAGCTCCCTGGGTGGGTGACATCTCTTATCATCAGTCAGGCAGTTCTGAGTTGTGGCTTTAGATAATGAAAACCAAGCTCTAGCATTTTGCTTCCCAGCAGAGTTCTTCCTTTATTTCCTTTCACCTCAGATGTTTTTTCCTCTGTGCATATCCCAGTGTGCACAGTACAGCATTGTAATGAACAACCCAAAATTTCAGTGTCTCAGTGTTCTCTTCCTTACAGATTAGACTTGCAAGGGAGCTGGAGACCTGTGTCATGGTTCTGAAGATGTTTTCTGTTTTCATCCACAGTTTTTCATTGTCTTGCAATTGAAGTCACCACTCATAATCCCCTGCTGCCAGGAGTTTGTCACTTCTGATCCCAGCTATGCTCCTTTTTTCCATTGTGGTGTGACAGTGTTAATGTGTAGTGCTCCGTGGGTTTCCTTCCTGGCTGAAAGACAGCAGGAGAGTTTTAGCTCTTCAGTGCTGTTCACTCATTTCACTGAGTTCATTCCTGCTGCTGTTTGGCTGCATGTCCTGCCTCATCCCAGCTGCTGCAATGGCCACTGGTGACACAGGACAGGGGCTAACAGGCTGTATCCACCTCTGTGTTCCATGCAGCACCCAGAGCCTGCTTTATGGCCCTGATCCAACACTCAGAAAGGTTAAAGATGCTGCTGAGAACCAGAACCACACCTCTGGTAGTGTTAGATGGAGAGCCAGGAACCCTCTCCCGTTTAGCAAGAAAAGATTAGACTGACCAGTGGGACACTGGCAGGTCATCTCATGAGCTGTCTGGCTTTTTATTTTCTGGTTTTTAGGGTATTTTTCTGTTTTCGCTCCTGTCCTAAAGTCTGGACCAGAGAATCATAGGGTGCTCTAGGTGCTTCCTCTCAAGCAGGGATGTTGGGGAACACCATTTCAATTGCTCTCGTAGCCATGTGCTGGAGTAATTCAAGAGCCTTCAGAGCCTGCAGCAGTGAGAATACAGGAACTGGGGAGAGATGATTCAGGATATTTTGGGGTTTGCCCTTTAAGGGCAGCTATTGTTCATCTTAAAAACCATGGAGATGCTGGAGAGCAGTGAATGCACTGCCTCGGTGTTGGAGACTGAGCTGGGTGGTCTTTGTTTGCTACTGATTTGAATCTACTGCTGTGCCCCGGGCTGGACTCCTCAGGGCCACACTGATGCAGAAAGGCAGCAGCCTTCAGGTGTCCGAGCACTGCAGGAGGCTGCTCTCAGGCTGCTCTCCCAGCCCTCCCCAGCCTTCTCCCTACCACCTGGGTGCCCCTTCCCTGTCCCAGCAGAGGTAAGAGCTGCTGGTGCAGGAGGTACTGGTTACCCTGGCAGGTAACTGAGCTGTGAGGGTGCTGCCTCACCTGTCAGTTTTTGGACTTCAGCAGAGGCACAAGCAGCCGTGGGCATCTCTTCAGGAGACTCAGGACACAGTTCAGTGGGCGAAAGAGGACTGTGAAGCAGAGAGCTGCAAACAGGTAAGTGTTGCTGTTTAACCACTCAATAGCAAAAGACAACATTATTGTGTCAAAAAAAAAAAAAAAAAACAAAACCATCTTCAGCACAGCTTTTATGGGGTTTGGATTCCCAGAGTGAACAGCCAGGGTGTACTGCTCCCTGTCCCACTCCTACTACTGCCCTTTGTACTGGGGCTGCTCACAGGCTGAGCTCCCTCCACGCTGTGCAAATGTGCCCCTCAAATGTGACCTGGGTCATGGAAGCCAGCAGGAGGAGGTTTAGCAGGGTGACCATCAGTGCTGCACCTCCCAGCACTGGCTGCCAGGGATCCAGAGGGGCTTGTGGTAAGTAAGGAGAGAGAGGGAGAATCAGGCATTTGGGAGAGAATTCTTGATTGTTTACCTCATCTTTCTGGGATATATTGCACATGCAATACTTACCACTTGGGAAAGGAGGAGGTGCCTACTTTTTCCTGCTATTTCATGAAGGAGTGCTTAGCTGCCTGATCTTACAATTTTTTTTGTCATTGCTCTTTTGCCAAGTGCATTGGGACACCAGAGCCAGAGTCATCCCTTCCTCGGGGCCAGAACCTGCCTCTGCTGTGGAGGCTCTTACAAGCTCAGAGAACACCTTCAAATGGTGACAGTCTCACAGAGGAGATTTCACATGCAGCTGAAACTAAATATTGTTGTTTGTAATTTATCATTGAATAAGTAACTACAAATGACTGTGACATGTAAATAAATAAAGCCATGCTTTAATTAAGGGTTATTTCTAATCAGGAAGTCTTCCTTCCTGCAAACAACTAGCCCTGACAACACACCTCTTCCAAGTGAATGCTAAAACAGCAGTATTTTCCATGGGAAGAGCAAACCAGGAGTGATAAAGGCCCAGTGCTGCCAGTTACTGAATTGCATTTTGCTGATGGGAGTCATGGGGTTTTATTTTCCATGTCAGGAGGAGGGAACTCAGGTGGTCCCTGGGGCAGTGGGAGCTTTGCAGAGCTGATTCTGCACATGTTGTCTCTGTCCTACCCAGGTAGTCTTGTTTAAAAGTCCAGTCTGAGAGAGCAAGAGTTTTCCAGAACGTTAGCAAAAACCTTTAAACCCACATTTTAAGCTGTCCATGACCAGCCTTGGTGAGGAGTGGCCACAAACAAGGGCTTTGCTTTTGAAATTTTGGAAAGAATGTTGAGAAAAAAAACCCTGTATTGGCTGCAACATTTTAAAGACATTTTGCCCCTCATCTAGACATTGTCAGAGAAATGCAATATGCTCAGCTGTACCTGCCTGCAATAAGCAGTTCCTGCGTGGAGCCTTGAAAGCCTTCTTCCCCTCGCAGGAGGTTTTCCTCTCAGGTAATCCGCATGTGTCTGGTTCCCCTTCATCCCATATCAGGATCGATGGCTTCCTCATCTTCCCATACATGCCTGCCAAATCAACAGGGTGCGAGCTAAGTTAATTCACCCAGCTCATTCTTGAATTACATGGTGATGTTTCTCCAAAGACATAGGGGTACAGATGAAATCTTGCCACTTGCAACTCATTCTAATTAAAAACCTGAAGGCAATGAGCTCAATAGCAGCGATCCATGCTGGGGAGGAGGGGGCCATAATGTGCAAGACTCACAGCATTAGAAAGAGAACTGGTTCAAAGATAGTTATTCCTCCCTGTGTCCACTGAAAAGTGTAATAACATATTCCATTGGAATTTCAAATCTTTATTTTTTTAATCAGTTCCTTGAAGTTATTTTTACAAAAGCTTTGGAAGTGTTTCCATCAATTATATGAAGAGGCCATCCAGAATAAACAGGAGAAAGCTGTGTTCTATGAACAACCTAATGCACTTTAAAAAGTTCAGCAACCCACTGGCAAGTCAAATTATTTGCAGAAGGTCAAATCAATTTTATGATCAGACAAATGTTAGCAAATTGCTTTTCTTAGAACCAAAGCAAGGGAAGTATTTTCCAAGAAATATGCTTGAGGAAAAATCAAATGGCATTTATTAGAAACCATCACTGAATGAGACCTATTCTCTTTAAGGCATTTACTCCCTTTGTAATGCCAAGCCATTATGTCCAAATATCACACGGGGGCATATTCTGGTACACAAGTTTTTTACTCTCTAGAACAAATGATTTAGAGCTGGGGCCTTTCTGTCTGTGCTGTAGTGAACAACCTTTGAGAGGGGATTTTTATCTGTTTGCTTGTGTAACTTCAAAATAGGGTGCCAAAGGGCTCTGACCCATAGGAATGCAGGGTCTGCTTAGGAGCCATATTTCCATAAAACCTCGTGGCTGCTCCAGATTGTCTTCAGACAGTGCATCCATGGGAGAGGGGAAAGACTGGGTGCTGTTGGAGAAGACAGTGACTTCCTGCTTGAGGAAAGAAGTGCCCTGCCTGGCCTTGGTTAGAGAGAGCCAGAGTAAGGGAGGAAGGAAAATACCTCCCTAGTGTCCTAGCAAGAACCCAAGAAGACACCAGGTGACTTTTTTCTGGCCAAGAATTGTCATTCTCAGCACTTTGCCTCTCTGCTTTTCAGAAAACAGCTAAGAGTCAAAGTCTCCTTTTACCTGCTCCCATGTCTGAGTTGCAGAGTCAATGCATCGACCTGTTTTGCATCAGTATCCACATGACTGATGCAGACAGACATGATCTGTGCCCTGGAGCTGGTGGCATGAATAAAAAAATCTGCTGGAGAGGTTTGAAGAGAGGGATGCAGAGAGCAAATGGATGACGGGAGCATTCCGCCTGTCACCTCTGCTTCCAGCATCCAAACATTTGGGGACTTTGCTTCTGTTTCATTACTATAGACTTTTTCTTTAAGGTTATAATTTATTCTCATATTTCTGCCTGTATTTTTATTTTCTGGACCTTATATAAATAACTCTGGAGTCTGCTGTTCTTGAATGGATGGATAAGAAGGACCTGGTCCCTCCCTTTGCAGTTTGATACCTGGTAAATTAGTTAATGTTGCATGTATGGTTATGGGAACTGCTCGGGAATTTTCCATTACTGTGTTTATTCATTGGAAAATGTGCTCTCCATAATTTAAAACAGGATGGAAATTCAGATCTCTGATGAGGACTAAAAGCTTTCCTGATTTTGTGCAAGTCTTGGGTAACAACAAAAGAGAGAAAATGCATTTTTAGTATATTTAATATGAAACCACAAAGGTGGCCAAAGGGAGGGAGAGGAATGCAAGCAACCTGAAAGGAGTTTTAGCTTCAGATTGGTGACATCTCAGTTAATTTAATGATGACCACTTAAAATGGGCGTGGGGAAAACAAGGCTGTAATGAAGGACAGGCACTTGGACTCTTACAGGAAAAGAGCAGTTCAAATCCAGAACGGGATAAGAAAAATCAAAAACTTTCTGGGGTAATGGATTTGGCACTGCTCTGAGGATTAAATGGACTTCTGTGGTGTGTGTGTGTGTGTGTTGTGTTTCCACCTCAAAGACAAGGCAGAATGGAATTTAAACACTAATGCTGAGACCTAGAGGGAAAAGCCTATGGGAAAAGCAGTCAGGTGTTGTGCCAGATAGACACATACAGGTGTAAATGTCTGGAATAACCACTGGGAATGCTTCTCTGGTGATAAACATTTTTACGGGAGGAAATATGAATACTATTCATTATTGAAAATAACTATTTGTTATGCCTCAGTCCGGCGGTTTAAAAAGTTACTCACATCCAATCAGGTGTTAGAAATGAATGCTGCCTGCTAGGGTAATTTCTTATCAGACAGCTTATAGATTTCAAGCTATTTGACCAAACCAGAGCAGTGAATACTTAAAAATAAATGTAGTTCTAGAAACCAGGAAAAAGCACCTAAGAACAGAAGGAAGGTACTCCTTCTTTTTGATAACATAGTCAGAACAAATTATTTGACTAATGATAAAAAAGCGTCAGGTCTAAAATTTTCTCACCACATGCATTTAAAATTCAGTAGGTGTGAAAAATGGGTTGATTTTTAACCCTCTGGTGGCAGATGGTTGCCTGGTCTAAACTTATGCCATTTTTTTTGAAGTCGGTATAACTAAGTCAGCCTGCTAAGGGGTGAAATTCAGCTCTGTGCTGGGATTTTTAAGAGCTTTAGTGCCACAGGCTGTACCTGCCAGACTTTTCCCCTCAGGACCTCCCCAGGAAAGCAGAGGAATGGTGTAGTCCAAAGTAAAGCTCCAGGGGCTGAGCTGACCATAGACCTGCCCAAGTCCTCTGTCCTGCAGCAAGGAAAACTCTGTACAAGAGTTTGCTCTTGCCCCCCTTTTCCTGCTGAAAATGCCACACAATCCTTGTGTGTTACCTTGGAGTTTGCAGCATAAGTGTTGGGAAAACAGTTTGTTCAATGGGAAATATGAAAAGAGTAGATTTAAAATAAATAATCTACTCACAAGTTCTGTAATCATAGCTAATTTATTTGTATCAGGGAAGTATTTAATTATCATATACAGAAGTGTTCCATTTTTATGCATATTCAGTTTTACCACATAATTCAAATTAAGTCTCTAAGCACGTGTTAGAACTGTTCAGCAGTTTCCATCTCGAAACACAGTAACATGAGAAACTAGAGCTGCAGGAATCTTTTTCTCACTTGGCTCCCATTCCCTGTTAAAACTGACCTCTAGAAAACTTTTCTGAAGGACTGAGGTAAGGGGTGGAGTAAAAAAAATACAGGTGCAGACACACTTTCTGAAAAAAAAAAAAAAAAACAACATTATTTTGATTTGGAGATCTCTTTGGGCTTTAATCCTAGTATTTTTCAAAAATATTTTCTGGTCAGAAGCTGCCCAGCTCTGGTTAATGAAAGACAATACCTCTAAACAGGTGCAAACCTAAGCTCTTGTCTGGGAAGTTTTTAAATTAGTGTAGAGGTTGTGTTACACCTGTGATTATTTCCAATGACTTCCAGAATCAGAGATTAGTTTAGCATCATGCATAAGTGGTAAATAAACAGCTTTCCAGATACTTTTGGGTTTATTTTACTTTGCATCTCTAATCCTGCCACTGCAGTTGCATGAAAATGTGTTGATCACTTGTTTCAAGAGTGACATATCATAAATATAGATATCTTTCTGGCAATCTCTATAAATACTCTTCAGTCTCGTGTGGTTTAATGATTGCTGCAGCTTGGAAATCAAACTCTTGTCTAGGGGTTGTTGTAAGATAAACTTATGGTTTAGGACCAAAATTCACATGAGTTAAGCGGGGGCAGTGTGAAGAGGGTTCTGTTTTAGGATGCTAAAAATGGCTTCTGGCAGAATTTAAGAGCCAGTATAACATAAGTATCCAACTGCCTGGGCTTCGTTTAGTTTCTTTTTGAGAAATGGTCTATTTCTGTTCCTGTCTACAAACAGATGATTTGGAAGAAAGATAAACAAGGCCTTGGGAGCACATGGTTCTTTCACCTCCTTCTCTTTCCATATTGTACTCATGGCTGGTATTAGTGGTGAGCACGGCAATGTATTCTGAATGCATCCCGATAAATAACCTTCTTTTTAACATAGGGCAGACCAACATGCATTTTAATTATTGCTGAAAGATCTTGGTTTGCAAGCAGTGATCCTCCAGCCACCAACAAGCAAAACACCAAAGCTTTGGGATGGAGGTTTTGAACCCAAATGGGCTCTGCCCACTGGCAATGAGTGAGGGATGGGGACGGAGGAGAAGTGTTGCTGCAGCTTTTCTGGATTGTGTAACACTTTAATTGTGAGGTTCTATGTGTATGTCCTGGGTGCTCGGCTCTTGGCAGAGAAATCGTCTGTCGAAACAAGAAATTTCAAAACCACTTTAAGGAAGTGAAAATTGGCCTCCCATAAAATGTAGGTACTGGATGCAGGACTTCATTTGGAAAAAGAAAATTTGACTCTAGATGATGCATAGATCCTTATTTTTAAAAAGAAGCTTTGACTGGGGAGCTCCCCTTCATCTTAAATAACTCCTCCTAGCCTATAGTTTCAGAATGAGATCTATGTCCTGTCTCTGGGTTGTTTCATAGCCCTAATGCTCCTGTATCAAAGTGCTTCTCTCGTTTTGATAAATCCCCAAGAGACAGGAAGGCAATATAATTGCAAGCCAGTTTTTCAAAGACTTCTGGATAACCCCCACTAAAGGCGCGAAAGCATTGCTGCAAAAATTACTCATTTCACTCGTAAGTCCAAGCATGGTCATTTACAGCTTGGAAAATGGGCTGATTTATCCAAGGTGGCCTGCAGTTGTTGTAGCTGAGTGAAGTTAAATAATGCAGTACTCTTTAAAATTGCATGAGTGTGTGATTTTGTTTGCTTTACTCATCTCTACTCACTTGTAGTTTATTGCAGTCAATGATTATTGCATCTGTTCAATCCATCTCTGCAGCTGCTGGGAACGGCTGCTCGTGCCATGCACTAAGCTGTACTGTTCCAAAAGAAAGCTGAACTTCCCCTCTGCTCTGGGTGTAGGAACTGTATGGCCTTGTCTTTATCCTAAGGTAAGCATGGAGAGTGAGTAAGGATTACCTTCTAATAAAATAACCTGGTCAACCACACTGGCATCCTAAGGAAGCAAAAGAGTTTCTGCAGTGTGTCCACCACACAAGGCAGAAGTTCCAAAGTCTCTGTCTCCTGTTCAGGCTCACTGTAGGGTCTTCCTTTCTGGATCTCTGTCCCAAGAGTGCCTTCCTGGACTAAACTGTATGGCAAACTGAAGTCTGGGGATGCTGAAGGAGAGGTACAAGACAAGGGGAAGTACCAGGAGAGCATCTACCACTGCTACCTGCTGCACAGCTGAGCTGCAAAAGCAGCCTGACCTTTGGAAGAGGTGGAGACTGTCCAAGGAGCCACGGGGCTGCTGGAAGCCTCGATACCTCAGTGCTCTGTACAGCTCTTCCAGCATCTCAGGGCACAGCCTCGAGCAAGCTGTGGCAGCTGTGGACACCTTTCTTTGCCCAGGATTAGCTGTACCTGCCCAGGCTGGTGTGACTGCCCTCACAGCTCTGCTCACAGAGATTGCAGGAGTGTCCCATGGTGCACACAAGAAAGTAATCAGCTGCATTAACAGGATTTAACACACCTATTTAAACGGATCAAATGATAAGGTGATCTTGCCTGCCCTAACTTAGGGGGAGGTCATGAGAGGCACTTTGCCAACAGCAACATGGAGATGAGGATACATGGCCAAGGATGACAGCCCAGTATCTCCCACTGGCCTAGCTGTCTGCATAGGGAGCTCTCTCCAGGCCCTTTGGAGCCTGCAGAACAAGGCTTGGAAATGTGCACTTCCAGCTGGTCTGAAACAGCATGGTGAAGTGTGGTGGTGAGAGTCTTTTAGACATGGGTCCTAACATTATTTAGGAATTAAATAACTGGTGCAAATTAATAGTGTTCTCTGCTTGTGGAAAAGTGGAGAAGGTGGTAAGTACCAAAGAATCCAGCAGTTGTCATGTCTTATCTGAGATTCAGGTACAAGAAATGAAATCCTGACCCAATGAAAACCAACAGGACTCTTACAAGCAACTTCAGAATAACAGACATCTGAAGGAAGAGAGGGAGACTGTGCTGTGTGAGGAATTGCTCATATCAAGTATCATCTCTCCTGTGGGAACCTGAGGAATTACAGATGCCTCATCCCTGGAAGTGTTCAGGGCCAGGCTGGATGGGGCTTTGAGCAACCAGGTCTAGTGGAAGGCATCCCTGCCCATGGCATTGGGGTTGGACAGAGGTGGCCTTTAAGGCCCCTCCCAACCCAAACCACTGTGTGATCCTCTGGCACAGTCAGTGCTGGTTTTGCTTAGCCCTGTGACTGTTGTGTGTGTGATCAGGTGAACCCCGAGGTACTGGGACAGCAGAGGCTCCAGCAGTTAACCAGATGAGCACCTGGTTGTCTGAACTCTTTTTGAGTCAGGTCAGACTGCTGTCTGTTGGGTCTTGCCCATCTCTACATTTTTTCCTGCTTGCCCTACCCCACCCTCCCTGCAGTCAATCCTGAAAATCGTGAAGCAATTGCCAGCATTTCCAGGCAACCTGCCCAAAGAGCAACACGGCACAGCAGTTTGTCAAGCAGTTGGATCACAGAGGACTCGGACACAATGCCAAGAGCTCTTGCAATATCTGATAGTACAAGCTCAGCTACTGGAGGTGAGCAATAAAACTCCTTCTCTCATCTTTTCCTCTGTCTCTTTGACCTCTTGGTCACAGAGAAAGTTTAAATATCTGATCTAAAGGCACCAAAGGCTTTTTATGAACCAAGTTAAGCTATTACACAGCGAAGGAAGAATTTGGGAGGGGTCTGACTTGCATTTCTCTGTTACATTCTCCTTAGGTCTGATAGCACCTTATTAATTTGTACAGTCACTGCAAAATAAAGGTGTTAACCTTCCTGGAAATTCGGGTTGCTGGGCCTGTACTAGAATGAAAACCAGATTATTTTAGCTGTCTTAAGCATTTTAATTCTAGAAGGAACCATGACTGGGGGGCTCTGTCTTCACTGTGTTACTTCGAAAGGCATTTAGGATGAATTTCAAAAGATTTGATTATATAGAACAAGTATCTTTTTATTTACAATAGCAAGATATAATGGTAAAAATGTCCTATGGGGACAAGTAACTTAAAAAACCAAAAACAAACACCATAAAAACTAGCAGAGGTTCCTTTCTTTAGAAACTAAAAATTGCACACATAAAGTGCATAAGAGAAGATTTTAAATGGAGAAGGTTGTGTAATTGTTCTGCCCTACAGCACAAACTATCTCCTGCCCTTGTCCAGGTCCTGCTGACCAAACTGCATGTGGGGACCCACCAATGCAGGCTTTTGATTTGGTTTAAATTCTTTCATTTATCAGTCAGCTGGTGGTGAGTGTTCATGTTTCACCTTACAGTAAATTTTGCAGAATGGATACCAGCACTCACTCGAAACTGTTAACAAAGAAATCTAAGAAAATGGTGAAGTTTTCTTTCTTTTTTTATTTTTATTTTATTTTTCTTTTTTTCCCCTCCCAACATACTGCTTTGATCTGCCATGCAATTGGGTCAGCACTTGGGAAATACATTTCAACATCCACGTCTGTGATGTGAATATTATGCAGGAGATCCTAAATGAAAAACCTCACTGATCCTACCACAGATCACCCTGTCAAAAAAACATGACACCTGCAAAAGCCTTTAACTAGCATGGGGACCAAACTAGTCAAGAGCAAAAAAAGACAGGTATCACTGTGCCAGAGTCTCATTTAATTAGAACAGCACAGGCCCACAGAAATCACCAGCTCCCACGGATCATTACTGGTTAA
This sequence comes from Monarcha castaneiventris obscurior, assembly GCA_026261815.1. NCBI lineage: Eukaryota > Metazoa > Chordata > Aves > Passeriformes > Monarchidae > Monarcha > Monarcha castaneiventris. The sequence goes on from JAMPIT010000862.1 coordinate 6,530,447, forward strand.
GAAAGCCTCTGTTGTTCATTTCCAGAGCAGGATTATGCTGATACTCAGCTTGGGGAGCTTTTAGGCCTTGTCCACACAGGAAGGTTTCACCAGACTAATTTTCCCAGGGTGAGTGAGCCTAAATGTTCATGCAGGCAGCTGAGCACTCAGTCTGAAACCCACTGCTGGTGTGCAGGGACCCATTTCTGGAGCCTGTGGGCAGGCAGTGAATTGGGGGACGTATCCTGGGCCATGCAGAGTTGCACAGGCACTGCTGGTCTGCTGGGTGCTTCTGAGGAGAAGAGCAATGTGAGAGAACTGTGTCCTGAATAGCTGCAGCCAGCAGCAGGTGTTGGCTAGGGCTCCCTACCGCCTCTCTGAAGGGTGTCTGCAGTACGGGAGGCTTCGTGGTGCGTGCTCTGACTTCCAAAATGTCCTTCCTCTGCAGGGCCTGGGAGCACAAAGACAACTTTCAGTGCTGGGCAGCAGTGCAAAGGGTCTTACTTGTCCTGGGGAGATGTGGATGTTGTCTGAGATCTCAGCTTGGTGTGAGCAAGCAGAGAGGCTGCCCTGGGGACACCTCAAAGGGAGCCTCAGAGAAACCACAGAGAGAAGAGCTAGGAGGAGAGGGATGGAGAAGCTGGAGAAGGAAGGAGGCAGTACGGGGAAGCAGAGAGAGCTCTGCAGCTCAGAGGGCCCTTAGGTAGGTTCACAGTGGAGGAGAGGGGTTGGCCTCTTCCCATGTAACCCTGTAGCCCTGAGGGCAATGAGGTTACAGCCCTGATGGCTGAGGATGAATTTTCTGTCACTCCCAACAGGTGTAAAATTATGGCTGTGGAGACACAGACTCCTGGATAGCAGGGCATAAGCCAGTCTTGCCACTGGCACCCTTCACCTAGAAAGAACCAGGGAGATTCCCCAGCAGTGCTTACAGCCATCCCTCAGTAGGACACTTGCCCCATGCTGTCCCAGATGGGCTCTGCAGGCTGCTTTCGGTCCTGTATTCCCACAGAAATGAGGGCAGTGTGGTTCAGAGACACTGTCCCAGCCTGCCACTCAAAGCTCTGACCTGACTCTTATGAATCCCACAGCAGCCAAGAAGTCAAGAGGGAGCTCAGTTGGTTATTTTTTAATCCAGAAGAGGTTAAAAATCAGACACATTCCTTCACCTCAGGTCACTGTCTGGGCATTGCTCTCCCTTGTTCATCTGTTTTCTTCTCAGGGCAAGTCCAGCCCTCTGCCTTGGTAGGACCTTCTCCCCCTCCTTCCTTGGCCTACCTTGCCTTCCTCCAGGGACTGGGGTCTACTGGGGCCTTTCACAGCCACAGCAGGCTCTTTCCCCTGGAAAAAGCAAAATTTTTGTTTTGCACAACAAAATGCAATGCAGTTAGAGTGTTATTACCACTTTCTAAAACATTCTTGCCTTCCTCATTTGCTGAGCTATGATCTCACAATCTTGTGCATTTTCATTTCTACAGTAGGCACAATCCACAAGTTTGCCCTAAAAGTTACCTTTCAGGGATAAGTGGCTTTCTATGAAGGTTTTCACTGTCTTCTGATACTCATCTTCAGTCAGGTGGAGCTGGGCTACCTCCTTGTTTGACGAGCACTCTTCTGTCACTGTCCTCTTCTCTTGAGCAGGCCATTGTGCAGCAGACACCCCGAAACCTGCTTTATCCAGGTTCCTTGCAAACATCCTCCCAATGGAACTGTTGGACACAAGAATTACAATTGCTCTCCGTTTCACATCAGCATTCCTCTCCATGGTGCCAAAGGAGAAGATGATAATGCAGCAGGTCAGAAATGCGATGGAAATGCACGCGAAGGCATAAAAGAGGCAGGAAAGGGTCATGGCGAGCAGTAGGTCTATGGCCAGCAGGAAGAAATGCTGCAGGAGGAAAATCATCGTTAGGAGGATTAGCTGCTGCCTCCTCGCTCTCAAGCGAGCCAAGGAATCTGCCAGGAGTCACCGCGTGCACCACGCTGTTATAAAGCCAGGAGCCTTGCGAAATGTGCGGAGGCAAGGCAAAACCCCGTGGGGAGGATGAATCATTTTCTGGGATAGAGCAACAATGGGGATTTTCAAGCCATGTACATTTCCAGGCGAAATCAGTGCAGTGTTTGTCTTGGCTTTGCTGTGCACTTGGATGCTCTGCTGGGCCGAAATGTAAGGATTTGTTTTGTAAGGCCATTTCATCATGTGTCGTCTTTGGGCCAGTGATGTATACAGGTTATTTGGAAGCAGACAGTTTTAAGGGATTTCTTCAAGGAGTATGTGTGTGGCACTGGGAAACCATGAAGTTGAAATAATCCCCATATCCACTTGGCACTCTGAGGCACCTAAATTTGCCACTCTCCTATTGCTCTAATGCAGGTGGTTTCGGTGAGGCTGGGCAGGGACCCAAGTGGGCACAGAAGTGGGAGCCCTGCCCTGTGTAAGCAGCTCTTGTTGTGCTGTAAAACAAGCCACACTGGGAGCACTGTGCTGTAGGGACTGTGCCAGTCCAGGGGGGTTCATTCACATCAGAGACAAGAAACAAGCTGGGTGCTAGAGAAAGAGCTTTATTTATTGACAGTAGAGATTTAAGGGAGGGTTCTGCTATTTGGCAGGCAGGCAGAGCAGTGCCGTGGCAAGGGCCTTGTTATCCTGACTGCAGGGCACAGAGCAGGGCTCCCTGCTACAGCTGTAGCCTCTGCAGAATTGGGAAGAGCCCAATAGACTTGGGAGTGAGACCAGCAAAGGTAAATGCTGCAGCATCAAGACTCAGCTGACCTCCAGAAGCGGGTCAGGAGGGATGCTGCCAGCTCTCCTTGTGCTTTCTCACCAAGGTTGGAGGCAAGTCATTTCTTTCCCTTCTTGGTCATGGTGGAAGTGCTGCTGATCACCACTAAACACTTGGCATCAGGACCTGCTCTTTAAATACTATTTTTTATTATTATTTCTTTTCGGTGTGGGTCCATGTAAAGGGTCCCCCCTAAGAAGGTGTGGCTGTGTTGCAGGTGGGAGTTGTGTTCATTCCCTGTTCTAACTGGAAAGGCACTGGGAGTGTGGGACAGGCTGTCAGCACGACCCACACGTTTTACTGGTCCTTCTTGTTCGTCCTCCATGCGAACGTGCAGATCCCAGCTTGTGGATCAATAGTGCTGTGCTATCGCAGCCATCCAGCTCCGGGCGCTTTTGGGATGGAGCTGCTGTCATCTGCACCCCAAAACCACCCTGTGCACCCCACCCAGCATGTGTACAAACATGCAGAGCTTTCTTTGGAGTGGACAAGGGGATGTAACACCCGATTTGCTTTTCAGTGGCTCAGCAGCAGCAGCCAGAGGCAGCAGGGCTGTGTGTATTGGGGAGCTTATTTCACTCACCAAGTGCTTTTAAAAATCTGTAAGCCCTTCTTGCCAGAAGACTGGGGCAGGACATGGCCTGCAAAGTGTCTGTGGTGCAAAAGGACTACCTGCGCTGCTTATTTAGCAGAAAGAGGTGTCATTGCTATTCCTGGCACAGAAGCCATGACTGCAAGTGCCTGTGCTTGGTTCTGACTGGGCTGGGAAAGCACACGAGTCCCTCCCCACTGGTGAGGACGGCACAGCCCTGGCCCTGCTGCCAGGCTTGGCAGGGAGAGTGAGCGGCAATCTGAGTAGCTGTGGGTGCTGTGCCTGAGGGTGGCACTGGCCCTCCCCACCCATGGATCAGCAGGAGTGGGTGGCCTTGGCCAGACTGGTGTGTCTCGCCAGCTTGAGGTGTGAGCCAGGCAAGCTCCTGTCTGCAGGCTGATGAGGCCATACCTGCCGGGCTTTGAATTGGCAGCCTGAGCCTCCTGTATCCCTGCAGTCCTGGCCAAAAAGGGTCCGTGCTCCTTTTTGCTGCCAGAAAGGAAAAACTCCAAGCACTGCCTCTGTAAACAATAAGTTTGCACGCCCTGCTTGTTAGGTGTGCTGACAGAGCGTGAAAAGCCTTCACGCTCCTCCAAACACTGGAGACTAAAGGTCAGCCCAAAAGGCAAGAGAAGGGGAGCGGAGGCACTGGCTCCAATCTTCCCTCGCTGGCCCCGGGTGTTCGGACTTTTGCCTGTCGGTGAGACCGGTTGGAAGATTTATTTCCTCACTGCACTTCCATGGTGATCGAGTTGGGGAAGTGTGTTTCTTCCTGGGCTGCATGGAAGGTCGACGTTTCACCTCATATCTGGGGTCATTTTTCTAGAAAAAAAAAATAAATTGTTGAAGTACTTGGGCTTTTGGCTTAAAAAGAAAGGAATATTTTACAGAACGTACCCTTTTCTAGTAAATGCCATTTATCATGAATGCAGTGACGCCACCTGTTGGCCTCCAGCGGGGCTGCAGCAGCGGGGGCTGGCAAAGCACCCCCCTCCCCCTCATTTTGGGGGGCCCGCAGTCCTGGGTGACACCTCCCCTCATTTTGGGGGGCCCGCAGCTCTGGGTGACCGCACTGGAACCGCAGCAGCTGCTTCCCCCACCACACCGACACCAGCAGCTCTTGAGATAGGGGATGTCAGTATTTCCACCCTTCTTCTAGGCTGACCCTTCTTATCTTCCCCAGAAATGCTCTGGCTTTAAGAGGTGAACCACCAGCTACCCAGAACCACTGAGAAAATTATTTCGTTTGTAGGGTTTGTTTTTTTTTTTTTTTTTCCCCCGAGGAATGATTTCTCTTTTCAGTGGCTCTTCTTAGTCAATGAATAAATATTAAAATGAGAGGTGCCTGTGCAGGTCAAGAAAACACTTCAAAAGCAGTGATTTCTTTTTTTTTTTTTTTAATTTCTGTCTCCACTACTGTAATATCTGGGAACAGTCAAGAGCTCGGGCTTGCCCTGTGTTTTATATTACCATATTCACAAGCATAAATCTATTTTGCCAGTAGGTGACCCATGGAGCAGCAGTGACACGTCCACTGGCTCCACTGCTGGCTGTCACCCAGTTTGGGGTTTGCACTACAATTACCAACCTATCTCCTTCAACCTTACACCTTCGCTGGAGATTTGGTGTCTGTAAACGCTGGCTTGATTTGACCACGTGGTTCAAAATGCCTGTTACAGGGAGCTGTATATTTTTTTAAATCTTGTGAGTGCTGTTTAAACTCTGTATAATTACAGCCTTACCTTAAACCTCTTTCAAGCAGGTTCTAAATCTCTTTTAATTTTCTGTGTTCCTGGTGCTACTAAAGGAGCAATAAAAAGCAATGTTTTTCCTAGAAACCACATCCTTGAAGTCAGACCTTCAGGAAACTTGGAAGCTTTACACAGGCATCAGAAGACTTTGAGGCACTTGCTGCGGCTCCAGGTTTGAGGTCGGTGCAGTTGTTGTTTAGCCTTCCTTTTGCTGCCTGCATTACCATGGGCATTTTAATTTTATGAACTAAATAATTTCAATATTGTTAAATTTGATGTCATCTTTACAATGGCTTCCCTACACTTTGAGTTTATTCTGCTGAGGGAAGTGGAGGCACAAATTTATTTGTTGTGATTTGGAGTGCACTCAGGAGAGTTGTAGAGATTTGAGAGCTCAAAGGTAAGTGCAGTGAGGGCCTTCAGAGGCTCTTTGGTGGTCAGCAGCTCTTTGCAGGCTCTCCAGCAGCCTGTGGGAGCTCTCACAAAACAGCTGCATCTCTTTTTCCCCTTCTGTTTGATTGCAGTCCTTACTCTGAAGCATTATACCTGCATGAAAGATCACCAGGAAACTCACAGAATGAAAATTGTTGTTTAAAACCACAGAGCATTGTTTTGTTCCCAAGTGCAGGAATAGAGGTTTAAATTTTGCTTTGTTCCCTTTGTGTTTGTTTTCCTTTCCCTCTTTTTCAGTAGCAACATGAAAAGAGGTAAAATTAGACTTAAAATGAGAAAAAATTGAAAGGAGTGAGGAAGAAAAAAAATTGCTATTTTTTTCACTTCCTTTCTTGAAAACTTCTATTCTTAGAAAAGTTGAGATGCTGATTTGATCCCAGTTCAGTAAGTCTGAAGAATCTGTACATTGAGTAAGGAATCTTGTATCTCTTGCAGACTTCCTGAAGTGAAATGAAAACAATGACTAGCTAATGCTGTCTAAATTTTCAGTTTGGTACCAGAAGCAATAGTTGATGGCAATAAAATAATTCTTCCACTAATTATCTGGCAACTTAGTCCTACCTGACTTCTAGAAAAGCTCCCCGTTGCTTATTAAGGGATGCATCCAAATGTCCTGTGATGTTTGACACCACTTCATTATTCTGGTCATGAATCTGAAGAAGAAAACTACCAGTTTTCCTTTTTTTTTTTTTTTTTTTCTTAATTTAATCCTTTACAAAGGATGTTCCTTTGTGATTCAATGAAATACTGACCTATTTATGTATATATCTCATTAGATGCTCTGGTACTCTTCCCATTTTTCTGTTCTAAAGGCAAATTTCCTTTCACTTGAGGCTTCTTGCTCTCTGTTAAACATTGTTCAGTCACAGCCTGCTAATTGAGTGGAGCGGGAGCAAAGAGGAGAAAATGAAAAAGACAGCTGATAACGAGAGGTGCATAATGTGTGGACAGTGTGGCCATGTCACAGCTGCAGCACGAGCAGTTTAAGGGTACACAGCCCTCGGTGCCTGAAAACCAGTGTGTGAGCACATCATTACAGGGCACAAGTATCACAGGGTCAAACTTATATCCCACAGACAACTATAAATTATTAATTTGTTGACTTGCAAGCATTGACCTTTTCAGTTAAAATATTCTTTTATGTCTTCCATATAAATTCTTAAGGTTAAAAACAAAGTTATGGTCTATAGATAATTTTGAAGCCTTCACAAATATTATCAGTCAGTTAGACACCCTTAAGTTATAACAAAGTCCTGTGTTAATTAACTTGACTAATTCATTGCCAAAAATAGATATCTTTTGTCTTCTCTCAGATTTTGGCAGTGGGTTTCATAGCCAGTGGGGACTTGTAGTAATGTTCTATATGCACATTCTTTGAATGTTTCTGTATTGGGTCTCAAATCCTTGAAAAGGTCAGCTATTGCTGAAGCACAATTGCTTGCAGAAACAGCTTCTGTTGGGTCCTGGCCTCCTGAAAACCCAGTTGTACCTCTGGCCTTTCTTCCTGCCTCAGCCCTGAGCTGCACCCTGACATGAACACGCAGCCTCCAAGGCCAGCTCTAGATTAAGTTCCTCAGGACAGAGCCACAGGCTGATCCTCACTCCAGCCAGAGACTCAATCTGCCTCCAGTGTTCTGGCATCCATCCCTGGCTTCCTCTGGAGCATCTTCTGCAGCTCCCTAATGGCTTGTAGATCTCTATTTTTCCCTTTCTCTGAACTCCAGCTCTAGGTTGATCCATGGGCCAAGGAGCCAGTGTTTCAAGTGTTTCCTTACAGCTGTGAAAGCTCTTCTCAAACACAGCAATGCATCTTGCCAGAATTATGGTCCTGGTTGTCATGGTCCTGTAAAACTCTTTGGGTTGGAAGGAATCTTTGCTGGACTTCTAAGTTCAGTCTCCTTCTCAGAGCAGGTTCGGTTCTTAGGAGTTTTGTCATCAACTTACTACAGTAGCAATGCTGTGGGTCTTGGAAGCTCTCCATGTGTAGAGACATTCAAAACCCAACTGGGTACAGAGCTGGACAACCTGCTCTGGCTGACTGTACTTGACCAAGCAAGTTAGACTAGGGAATCTCATGACGTCCTTTCCAGCCTCAACTGTTCTGTGACTCCTTAGGATCGTGGTCATAGCTATCAAGTATTCCCTGCATGTGAGTGGGTAATAATCCAAAGGGGGACTAGTTGGGAAAATGAAACAGTGCTGGAAAATGGGCTTCCCAGTGTTCTCTGGACCAGCTGACCTGGATGGTTGGTCAGTACCTCCCTTTGGGAAGTCAGCACAGTTTAACCCACAGCCCTCCTGTGCTTCATGGAGGCTCTCAGGTCTCCTTCCCATTGAAGAAGTGCGAGTCAGTCTCAGGGCATTGAGTTGGCATTGAAACCTGGAAACTCTGAAGAACAGAGACCCCCAGTGGACATTTATCAAGTTTCACTTGACAGGAGAACATTAATGAAACCAGAAGACTTGGCACAAGTCTTGAGAGCGGCAAAAATGCTACAGGCAGAAGTTCTTCCACATTTTTAGGGTGATCTTGTTTACCTGGCGTATCTTTCTTGTTTGGGAAACCTGAGCAGTGGTGTAAGTCCCTGCCATAAACATTCTCAAAGTTTTATGCAACCCTGCCAGCAATCACCAGTTTACAAAGTGGAATGAAATGGTCATATTTATAAGGAAAAAAAAAGTACAAAATTCATCATATTATTTATTCATTTAACAAAATCACAGATTATTCCATAGTCTCTTAGGTGGATGAATGGAAAAATTAAATCAAACATATAGATAAAGTACAGAATAATTCATCAGAACAACTATCCCCCCTTTAGAAATGCAAGTGCTGCTTTTTCTCCCTGGGTCAGCCCCAGCTGATTGAACACCAAATTCCTAACACGAGAGATCCCACATTTCTCTACTGTTGCCACACTGGGCCTTTAACTCCTGGCATCTCTCAGTTGTGGTTTATAAGATAAAATAAATCCTTTTCCCATCATAAATCCGATATGAGTCAGTATTATCCTGCTTCTGCAGCTGAGAAAATTAGGTCAGACAGGAGAAATGACTTGATGGAGGCCACCAGGGAGCTCTGTGTTGGAGTGACAATTAGGGTGGAGGTGCCCTGGGATAATGAGTCAGGTCCTGACGTTTGCTGCATCCTTCCCATGCTGGAAAAATGCCAGTGGCATCACTTCTTTTTGTCCTTTGAAACTGCTGGGTGATGACAAAAATGGGTTATGTCTTGGGTTAAGCACACCTTCGAGTACATTTCTTAGAACTGCCAAATAGTTCAACTCCCATATTCCTTTCCTGTTCAACATTAATATTAATGCAGATTTTCTGACTTAAACACATGGGCTTTTCTTGGGTGTACAGATACCAAATTGACTTAAGCCAGAGAAGAAACCGTATTTGGGAAACCCTGAAAATCTTCTTTAATCAGAAGCTTATTAAATGCAGAGCAAAAAATATGAACTGCTAATTTTCAGAATGGACACACTCTGGTTTTTGGCTTCCCATTCTTTTTCCCCAGCACAGTGATGGATCTGCTTTCTGTGCTTACTGTAGTCAGACTTTTCTTGAAGGTCAGGGGCTGAGGATTTAAAAATGCAACCTGACTGCAATTAAATTGTTTTTGCCTGTCAACACATTCTCTAGTTCTATGTACCAGCATAAATCAGAAATATTTAGTGATCTCTGTTAGAGGTTTGTCTGCTCAGAAAAGCAAAGGAAGCACCCTGCAGGGAAGTGAGCAGGTTAAACAAACACCCTGCTTTGGATAAGCTGTTGCAGAGGATCCTTCCATACAAAATACATTTCTAATAACATAACAGCAAGTGTGTTTGGTGTCCTTTTCACCTGTGATGATCCAATGTTTTACCTGAATTATCTTCATTTCTGGTGTCTCCTGAAGCATTCTGGGCAGGCACCAAAAGTGTTGGTTTTAGAGACCTGTCTGACAGCAGTAGATTAGGGTCTGGTGAAGATGGTGTTTGTAAGGATTTGGTTGTGGTTTAAATCCTCTTTCTCAGTATTCCAAGGATGGAGATTCCCTCTTCTCGGGACTCTACAGCCCTGGTGTAGCCAGTCAGTGCCCACAACCAGCCTGGTGGCCCTCCACTGGCATCACTCCAGCTGGTCAACCTCCTTCTCCTCTGGAAGGCATTGTGTGTCTTTTCCATATATACTTGCCTGGACTTAATAATTTCACTGGGAAAATCCTAATTGCTCCTGTATGGATGAACTGTAATCTTTCAGCAGTGTTTTCCCAAGCGCTGATTTTTCTGGCCCTGCTCCCAGTCAGGCTTTGGTGCCTCCAGAGGGATTCAGCCAAGCTGCTTCCCTGAATCTGCAAGATACAGCTCATAGCCTCAGATAACAAATGCTTATGTATTTTCATTTTGTTTTGATATTTTCTGTCTAAAAACATATTGCTCCACTGCCTCCTTCTTGCAAGGAGCACAAATCCCACTCCTGAGCTGCAGCAAAGCCCGGCTTTCCGGGGCTCTTGTCAGAAATAAGGCCTCTTTATCTCCCTTCCTGTGTCGCTGGTCTCCATCTGAGAGAAGGGTGAAGTGTAAAGGAGAGCACACTGAGAGCCTTTAACCACACTGATGCCACTGTCCCTCGCTGCTTGGTGGGTCTGTTCCCAGGAAAAGCAGTGCTGGAGCCGTATCTACCTGTCCTTCACCTTTTTTGTAAGGATGCAGCTCTCCTCAGCCTTTTATATTCCCCACTCCTCCTCCTGAAGCGTGTCTGGAGTTCACAGTGCTGTCTGGGAAGTGCAGCAGAGACAGGGACAGAAGACTCCTTCCATCTGGGTGCAAGGCTCGGCATTGCTCTGAGTTGCAGTGCATCAGGTTTGAACTTTGGTGCCTTGTGCCCATGGGAAACTGACCTGGGCATTTCCCAGAATGGCTTTCATTAATTACACTGCACCCAAAATGAGTAGCTCGACTTCTCTCTGTTGCATGAATTTCCTTCAAAGCAAACCTCCCCTGCCTGTTCAGGCAGTTCATGATGTTGTGCCTCAACATTATGCTGATAACTGTAACCACAGAAGCTGCCTCTGTGCTTCATGATTCAGTCCTTAACTGCTGCCCACAGCTGTGGTACAACCTACGTGGGCATTTTCAGCACCCCTGGAACCTCACACAAGCTTTGCTTTCCATCTGAGACTGTGCCATTCACAGGAGAATTATAATAAAATAGGTCTCTGCATCCTTTTTCTGCCCAGATTACCCAGCACTGCCTTCAGACAGGAGAGCTTGGGCAGTGGTGTGTTAGCTGCCTTGAAGCTCAGATTGGAGGGCATGTTGTGGAACATCACAGGAGACAGGAGACAGGATATATCCCTCTGGTTCTGGATCCCTTTGGTACTGCAGATTTAAGCTAGGTCAGTTATAATACAGCTTGAAGCAGAAAGATGAAAGAGCTGCAATTAACATCATCAAGCCCCTATTTTCTTATGAACAGCAAATGCGAATGTTAATGTAGACAAGCAAAGACCTCTCCCAACCTCTGTGTGTGCTGAAAATTTAGCAAGCACATCAATAAACGGTTCATGGAGATACTCGTGAATATTTTTGTATTTTAGCCTTGTCATCAGCAACTTTTCAAGATAATTATGTTGTGTGAAATGATTACTATGGAATGAAAGAGCAAGCTCCAGGGTAGTTTGTCTCTGTGGCTGTTCATTTCTCAGTGATATGAATGATGGTTTTAATCAACAGGTCTATGCAATGGAATAAATTCCACTGTCTCATCATTGCTCTGGGGTGCAGGCGGTTTTCACCAATAACTATTTTTTATAACCAGAAACAGCTCCTGCTGAATCCCAGCAAAGAAAAGGACACATATGCTGTACATGAGTATATTGTGCTTTATGGCTGGCATTTCTAAAGCTACACAAACAATCTGGATGCCCAGATCCCATCAGTGTTAATGAGGACAGAATAACCCAGCCCTTCATTGCCCTAAGTGGAAAATCTATGTACATAGTGCTTAATTCAAAGTATACAGAACTCAGTGGGTAGGCTTCTGTTGATATCAAAAGATTTTAAACCTGGCCTACATCAAGAACTTCAGAGAAAGCACCAGCCACTTCACACCCCAGCAGAGGGGTTTTGAGGTAAGCCAGCTGACTTGGCACTATGGGAATATTAGAGAGGACTGATACAGCTGGGGTGGGAGCAAACAACCTCTTGTGCAGAGAATCCCAAAGCACTGCAGCCCCTGCAGCCTGCAATGGGATGCTAAAGTTGCAGCAATTTCAGGGGGATTTGTGGGGGTTTGGTAGCACAAGCTGCAGCAGCTGTGTCAGGGTAGGGAGGGGCATCAGGGCACTGAGAGAGACAGAAGAACCCAAGTCCTTCCTCCACCTTCCTTTTTACCCCAGCTGGCAGCAAGGCTGTTCTTTAGCACATGGTATGGCCCTGACCAGGCTGTGTCCGTGCCCACAGAGATGTCAGCTTCTCCACAAGCCAGTGCATCTCAGTCCTTCATGGCCTCAATCACCAAACCGAAAGGCAAACTCAGAGGCTGGCCCCAGTTAACTCTTGGATGCTCTCCTGGACACGCAACTCAAAGTCCTTGTTTTGCTCAGTCCTGAGCTGTTAACTTGTGCCTTTGCTGTTTGCCTCAGCTGGTGCTGAGCACCAGTGACAGCAGATCATTACAGTCGCTCACAGAGCAGCCATTACATGAATGGACACTTGTTTAGGCCAGTCTTAGCATTGTCTACATGTGAGCAGAGTTACAGGAGTGACCAGGCTCTCCTGGCTCTTTTAGCCCTTCTTATGTTCCCTAAAGATTGTTTAGGCATGATCCAAAATTTCTGTGTAATATCTATGCCTGAAAGCCAGGCAAAATCACTACTCTGTATTTCCCAGCCCTTTGCCTAGGATGTAATCTGGGCAAAGGGCTGGGCATATTCCACTGTGGAAGGATTTGTTCATTTCTGAACACAGCTCCCCAGCAGCCTCAGTGAGCTTTGCAAAATGGCCCGGATGCAAGAGGTTTGGTTTCAGCCCTGTATTTGTAAGCAAGTGGGCTTTAGGGGGGGTGGGGAAGGTGTTACTCGGTTGTCAGTGATATTAAACCAAGATTCTTTGGCTGAATTTGGCATTCATCTAAAGAAAAAGCTGGTTTTCATTTGTTAACATTTCAAATGTGTCCATCTGTAATTAAATGTAGCCTCTCCACCAAATATAAGGGTACCTCACATACAGGTAAGCAATTGGAGCTGAGTACATATGGTATTTATGTTGGCTTTTCAGTGCCTAGTGCTCTAACTTTAGCATTTCCTTGGGTTGTGGGTCTGTTTTTACTTTGTTTTCTTGGCAACTTGAGTCAATAGCTCTTGGGTAGAAACTAGAATGCAATTAAACATGCAAAGAAGTGGACTTCAGTTGAACGAAATGCTATCAAGTGTGTTAGATACATAAGCAAAACCCAGGCTTATCAAACATGTTTTGTATTCAGTGCTGTGTTAGCGAGTTGATGTTACCTGAAGCCTGGAAACTGAAGTGGTTTATGGTCTCCGTGTTCTTCTGCTTTTATAACCAGCAGCTCTCTGCCTTGTCCCTCATTTCAGTTACTGGCAATAAGTGTCTTGTTTTTCTAGCTCCAGATCCACTTGTTCATTCAAAGCTAAACCAGCAAAGTAAGGAGATGCTTAGATGCTGCAAGTCCCTTGTACTTCACCAAGCTCCAGACCTGAAAGCTTATCAGATGCCCCTTTATTTTTCCCTCCTTGAGGCAGAATTCTTAAAGGCTGGTTTTATAAAGGCAGAAGTCAGATACATTCAGAAAAGGTTAATCATTCACAGTGGCACTATAGTTAATAGCCTGGGAATGGAGACAAGGAAATTGATGTTGACTTTCTGGGGTGCTTTAAGTGTTCTTGAAAACTTTCTCTCCGGTCTTCCTGAAAGCTTCCTTTCTTGTTTACACCATCTTAAGGACTTTTCAAAGGATGAATAAAAATTCAAATTCTTTAGGAAGGTAAATCTAATGAACCATATGGAAAAAGAACTGGTTTAAAACTGAAAACTGTTCACCTGGGAAACAGAAAAAGAAATTGTATTTTAGCATGCAATGCATGCCTCGTTGGATTTTACTAAATTGCCCTTGCTTTAGCACTGAGTTGCAGGAGAAATACAGCATTTTACAAAGCAGGTAGAATCAGAAAGACTTTAAATGATTTCTGGGATATTAAATTCACAGAGACTAAGATGTATTGTGCCAGCCTAATTATTTTGAAATACTGCGGGTAAATCAATGGATGTACACTTAATGTTTAATTGTAGGGACCATCTATTACTTCCACTGTGTGGGCCAAGTCCTGCTCTCGCCTGCAATTAATGAAATCTTACTACAGGCAGTAATTCTGTGTGAAACGGGCAGCATTTCAGCACTCATTTGATGATACATGTTGTGACAGAAAAAAAAAGCCAAGAGCAGAACACTCTTGCTTTCCCACTATTGGCCTAGAAGTGGCATTGCAAAGATTTCCACAATGACGAGCAGATGACAACAGCCAGTCCACTAATGAAAAGTACATGTTCATTCTGAGTGGTTTTCCAAAAGGAAAGGACCTCTTGGGTCTGTATTGGGTCAGGTGAGCTTCTGCCATCCAAAATCAATGCAGCATCTATGACAAATAATGGTTTTTCTCTAATTCACTCAGAATTTGTCACTTTGGCTCTCACCTGCTGACTGCCAGGCTTAGGCAGTGCTGGGAATGTGGGTTCCTGCTCCAGTGGAAAGCTGGTGGCCAGGAAAAACTGAGTGTCATTCCCAACCTGGGGAAGTAGATTCTTCCTGCTCTGTGTTCTCCATGGAACTCATTTAGAGCTGATGATTGTAGACTTTAAATTGTGACTGATTCCATTCAATGCTTAGCATTGCCAGGCGTATTTGTGTGTTTTCCAGGCAGAACATTGCTGTAGCATTTGTTCCCAACTTGCTTCTAGGTCCTTGTCTGGGTTCCTCATGAAAAGGATCGAGGTTTTGAGCTGGAAGCTCCCAAGAGCAGGGATTGCTGTCTCTACATGAAGGTTTTCTTCTGCGTGAGCTTCTCAAGGACACCTACATGCCACCAGCAAAACTGTACCCTGGTCAGCCTGTGCTCTGGAGAGGCCAGTCCCCCAGGGACTGAAATGCCTATAAGTGATACCATTAATGTTCTTAAAAGTGTCACTTCGGGCTTTTTTGGGCATTACCTGGGGGCAGCAGGTGGCCTTCATGGTGAGAGCCACAGTGCTCAAATCGTTTGTAATGCTTTTACCACTCTCACCTCATGACTATTGGGGTCCAGCTTGCTCTGATTAATGCCTTGGCATGTGGCACAGGGGAGAAGCACTTGCTGTAGGAGGCAATGGTCATGTTTCCTTGCTTGTTGTCATCACAGCAGGTGTAAAACGTGTCCTAGCGAACGCCCTCTTAGTCAAAAATGTTTGAGCTCTCTGAAAGTTTAACTTTGTAAAATTGTGCTTTTGCAGCCTGCAACCCATCAGGGCTCCAGAGCTTTCTGTGCAAGCCAAGTAACCAAATCAGCCCTGCCTCGGTTCTCCACTGTTGACTGGAATAGCAAATGTGTTAATTTTATGGCGCTGCTAAGATCTCTCAGCACAGGGTTCACACTGTGCCAGAGTGTGCAAATGGTGCAGCATCACCACACCTGGGCAGCAGGAGCTACATGGAAATGTAATCCACAGAAGAATATTATCGATCCAAGTAACTCATTAAAGGGAGCAGGTATTATTTAGGATTTTCCGAAGGTCCTACTTCCATCATCCTCCCTTTGCTATGGACTGATGTCAGAGCCAGCTAAACTTCACCCGTCCCCATCTTTCCTTTGGGTCTGTGGTACACTGGAGACGTCCTGCCCTAGAGATGCTCCTTGGGGAATGTGCGTCTCCTGTTGCTTCCATCCACCTCCCACCGCGGCTCCCAGCACACCTGCCCTCAGCAGGGCTAAATCCCTCGGGACAAGCCAGGCGCGCATCGCCTCTCCGGCAGCGGCACCCTTATAGGAGAGGGGGGGCGATCTCCCGTTGCCATGACAATGAGCCTGTCGGGATGAACATTTCTTTTTGTGAACAGCAATTCAAAGCTTAAAGCAATGCTGCTGCCTCCCAAAGCTTATTAGTGCCACGCGTAAACAGAGCTGGGCAAAGCTTTGGGAAAATAGATGGGCGGGGGGGAAGCTGCCTGGTGCCGCGGACCCTTCCCCGCTCGGGCTTCGAGCAGTGGAAGGCGATTGCTTTCTGCCTCTTTGTTCCCGGCCCTGGCACAAATCACATCCAGCCTCCCTTCCCCCAGCAAAGCTCGCGCTAAGCTGGAGCACACTAGAGCGAAAACGGATTAAAAAGAA
This sequence comes from Monarcha castaneiventris obscurior, assembly GCA_026261815.1. Taxonomy (NCBI): domain Eukaryota; kingdom Metazoa; phylum Chordata; class Aves; order Passeriformes; family Monarchidae; genus Monarcha; species Monarcha castaneiventris. Next base: position 6,546,374 of record JAMPIT010000862.1, read on the forward strand.
AAATCATCCTTGCTGCAGCAGATGAAGAGGGTATAAATCAGCGAGATGGAGGGTGCTCTGCCCCAGGGCAGGGCTCGCCGCTGCTAATGAGAGGGGCTGAAATCAAAGATGGTCGGGGGGCCCGGGGTGTGCGCCGACCCCTCCTCTGCCTCTGGACCTGCAGCACCAGCGGGCCGAGAAGGGCAGCGGCCAGAGCCGCTGTGGGTGTGAGTGTCCGGGGGCGCGGGCCAAGCTGGAGCTGCCGCTCGCCACGCTGGAGGGAGCTCCTGAGACGGCAAAAGTGCCGTGTCGTGCTCCAGCCCTCCCAAGTCAGACCCCAGAACGATGGAAACAGGTTATATTTCAGGATGCTTTTAATAGCTGATGTTGGCAGACAGGTTGTTTCTTTTTAGATCTATGAAGAGTTATATTTTTTCCCCTGTGTAAATTAGTCTTATGTAGGTTGTAAACAGCCTATATAGGTCTTGAAAAAAAAAAAATTAAGGTTTTTACATACAAAATCTGACTTTCTTGGAGCCGTGTGACTCTGGGAGCTGGGAGGGTGAATTTTCATCCTGGCTGAGGGTGACAGAGCATTACAATGTCCATTATCCTTTTCCCCATCAGCTGTCCTGTAAACCAGGGCTGGCACAGGCATAGTACAGGGCGGGAGGGGGACTTTCAGCCAGCCCTGACAACTAAAAAAATAGAGTAAAAAGTTGGGATGAGTGAGCACAGCCCTGTGGATGAGGCAAAGTGGGAAGAGAAATGTGCTCCTTGCTGTGGGTTGGGCTCAGTGTGGGTGGTGTCGGTGTCCACAGGTCACCTGGCAAAAGCATCCACAGAAAGAAGGGGGTTCTTGCAAGCATGGGTGGAAAAGTAGCTGGGCACTGGAGGACTTGGGGGGGGGGGGGGAGGACTACAATAAAACAAACCTGCTTGCTTTGTGCAGGCTTGGGCAGCCTTGAAACGTGGGTTAAAACTGGTGAAAGCTGCCCAGAGGTGAAGGCTGAACAAGGACAAAGTGAGACCATATCTTCCTTGAGCTGGTTAAAGATTGACTGTTTTTTGGCACTTCTCCTCAGTTCTTGTTTCTATTTGCTTCAACCACTGAGTGCTGAGCAGTGATAAGAAACCCAAAAAGCTCCAGCCTTTGTGGAGGGGTGGTCTCCAGAGCACCCGGGGCAGTGAGGCCGAGAAGGGCTTACAGTGCTTGTACCGCGGTGGGAGATCCCAGATAAAACCACCACAACACCACAGGGGGAGAGCGGAAGGGTTTTTGGTTATGAGGTGTGATCTGTAACCAGAGTCAGATGTGAGGCTGAAGGACTCTCAAGCACAGGTGTGGTGTGGTATTCCTTAAAGGCCTCGAAATACAAAGAGTCAGAACCATACTTCCCAGAAATTGCTGGGTTTGTCCCTGGTGGTGTTGTGCCAGCAGGAATGGATTAAGGGAGAATTCCCTCATTTGGGAAGGGGGGGACTCCTTAATCCCCAAAGCCTGGATTTAAAGATCCTAGAGAGAGTAATCACAGACAGTGGATTAGCATCTGTTGGGGAGCCTGGCAGGAGAGGGCAGCGTGGCACTGCCAACCCCAGGGTTGGTCCTCACCCTTGTTTGCAGCTCCTTTTCCCAGGCCTGTGTCTTAGACAGGTTCACTTGAAAACACAAAATTCGCAGAGGAGAAGACGTCAAAAAGAGCATTTCCTCAAGTCATGGATGATTTCCTGCAAGTGAGGAGTGTGTAAAACATGTTTGGGGTAGGTGACAAATGGTGGCAGGGGTGTGGTGTGGGGTTTTTTTTGTTGTTTTTATAAGCACCTTTAATGTTGCTTTTGCAAGGCTTCTGCCATCACAAACTGAGTCAGCCTTTAGCCAGAAGAAGAAAAGGAGATGCTTGTCAGTCAACAGAAACTAGCTGGTGTAGGGCTATCCCCATGCTGCCCGGAGGCGTGTTGGCCTCCAGCCATGCAAGAAAACCCATAATTAGTGCCTTGTTTGTGTGGGAAGCCTGGAAAACAGAGTTTGTGGCAGTGTGGCCCTCATTTGTTACTTATTGTGGCTCAGCTGTCAGGGAGCAGGACCATGCACTGCTTTTCTCTGAGAATGCCAAACCCAGTCTTTTCAGCAAGGTCTGACTTCTTTCTCATTCGAAACAAAACCTTAAAGCATGCAATTTCCATACAGATATAGCACAAGTGAAGTATTTAGCTTGGCTGAGGCATATTTCCCCTGGGAGATCTTGCAGGAGAAATGGACCATATTGGCTTTTCCGACTGGCCTTAGGTACTGCTGCAGCAGCACATGAACTCGGTGGTGTGTGAGTTTATCTGGCAGGAGGCAGTTGCCTCAAACACAGTGAGGATCAGTTCCCCAAGCTTCACCATTTCAAATTTAAAACGGCATTATTTATTCAGACAGGATTTTCTGGCAGCAAACCTTGCATCCTTTTTTGCATCCTCTGTAGTCAAGAGGAAGGATGGTGATACGCTTGATGGTGCCCAGAGCATGGCCTGTGTTCCGTGGCAATGTCCAGGCTCAGCAGAGCTGGGTGGAGCAGTTGGGCAAGAGCTAGGCAACCCACCTCGGGCAGGGCAACTGGAGCTTCAGGTCCTGCTGCACGTTGCCTTCTTGGCTGCATTCTTTAAAAGTTCCCTTTGGGCAATACTGGATCCCCTCCCTGCCCTCTGACACTTGCTCTGCAAGTGCAGCCCATCAGCCACCTTGGCTTTCAAGTATAATATGATCATCTCCCTTTGCTGAATTGAGGGTCGGTGTTCTCTCCTGCTCAGCCACACCGATGGAGAGGAGGATTTTTTTTCTCGTGCCATCAATGCCCAGTCTTGGAAGAGTCTTCTCTGCCCAAAACAGGGCACATCTACCCCCTGGAGCATAGCAGAGGAACACCCAGGTACTGTCTGGCAGAGGAAGCTCCATCAGCAGGTTACCCGCTCCCATACTGGGATGCTGCTGGGAGAGGTGCTACATGCTCCGTGTTGACAGACCTGCACAGCTGTGGGATTGTCTGCCTTTTTTCTTGCCCGCCTGGGCTATGTCTAAATGAACTTGGATAGTAGGGGTTTTTACTAGAGACTGTGCCACTGCTCTGCAATACCCACTCCTACAATTTATCTTTTCAATTTATATGTTTCCGAGGAGCTGTGCTAACTCTCGCCTCTTAAAGGGTGAAAATCCTTTCTGTTGTTGAAAATTGTCTGCGTGTGAGTCTCTGAGGACCAGCACCAGCTTGTGCCATGCACCAAATCGGAGCAATGGTCTGAGTCTGGTTTGTAAATCAGGTCACAGACATGAGCAAGGCAAGAACAGCAAACAACCTGGTGCTATTGTCCCATCTGTGCTCAGAGGAGACCCCGAATGGTACCAGCAGAAGGGCTGCAGGGAGAGAACAAGGTGTATTGGCAAACCCGTGTGTATGTAATAGTCAAGAGAAGTCTTTGTTTCCAGCAGGTTGTTTTCCATTGCTCTCATGTAGCCGTCAGCGTAATTGTAGCATCCAGGGTGCTCAGAGAGATAATGCCCAAGAGTTACAGCTAATGGGGAAGGGTGGGAGAGAGAAAATGAACAACTTTTTATTGCTGCCATATGCTTTAAATCACTTCAGCTCTCTTGCTATAGCCAAAGCGAGGAATTCTTTTTTTTCATTGGCAATTTTAATGCTGTTTTGAAAGAGCCAGATTAGCAAAGCCAAGGAAGTAACTGCCTGCCCACCCCTGGGATGCCTTGCTGCTCCTGCCTGCACTCAACATCTCATCAACTCACCCTGCCGACTTCAGGCACCTTCCTGGTTTTACCATCCCGATCAAATCAAAGAATGAAGAGTCCTTTGCTTTGAACAGAGACCACAAGATAAACCCAGGAGTTGTTCTTCAGATCTCAGTGTGTGCTGGGACTGCTGGAGAGCATCCACTGAGAGGGAGGAGATGGATCACAGCCCATGGGGGAGAAGGCAGTATCTGAACCTGCTGCACTGGTTTGAGCATCCTGCAGTCCCTCCTGCCCGGGCCAGTGGAGGCTGAAGCTGATTTTTTCACTCAGGGCACTGCTGGTGATGGAGGGGGGCAGACGTGGCAAATCCATGATCCTATTTGCTCTGATCACTAAAGGTCACAAGGTGGCTCCTTCTGTCAGGGGGAGGAAATGAACTCTGGTATCTTCAGCAAACTAATCTCAGGCTTGTACTGATTCCCCTTTCTGTTTAATTTAATCATCTTTGGTGTCTGATTCTAAAACACGGCTTTGTACTGCTAAACCTTTGCTGCATATTAGCAGAGAGGCAGCTGGAATTCGAATTTGATTTTGACTATAGTGAGAAACCTTGTATTTAGCACTTGGCAAATCTCTCAAATGCAGAAGCACATCAGTTTATAAATGCAGGTTGCTTTGATCAGAGTAATTTTGGAGGCTTAAATATGAGAGAGAGAATATAGGCTGGGTACTGATACTTGTAAAGGAGCAATAGAAAAGTATTCTACTAGGTGATTTGAATTACATTACTCTACAATATCAGCCTACCTAGAATTTGCTGCAAAGGACTGTTCGTAATAGAAAAATGCTTTTGGTTACAAAGTACTTCCAATGGAGTCTTTTGCAGCCTGCAATATAAGGGTCAGGTACAGAAACACATTCTCTCAGGTGAAGGGACCATCAACAGCCAAGAATGGCCAGAGCTGGACTGACTCAGGGATGTGATGCAGACCAGGAAATGAAGACCAACTGAAATGGCAGTGGTATGAACTGCCTGCTTTCCTCCCTCTTCCCTGTTGGACAAAACTCCTGCTGGCTTCTTTGCCATGTAGGATGCCAAACTAAGAGTCACTCTTGGCACTAAAACACGTGTAGGATGCAGGGTTTTGCCATATGTTCTAACAAAAGCAAGTACTTTAGTTTGCAGCTTGGGGATGGAGCTGGAGGCGTTCCCAGTGATTGCCTCTTCTGAGAGCTCGTGTCCCTTTGGAACCTGTCCTGTTTCAAAAGGAGCCACCTCTGACCGACTTCGCAGCAAGCTCCCACAGGCACATGGACCCAACTGCACTGCTGTAAATTCTAAGGTGCTCCCTGGACATCCCTGGGGCCTGGTTTTCTTTTGGAGTTGCTTTTAGAGGGAGGAGTGCATGGCACCTGCAGAGTGGGGAGCAAGGGCTTTCAGCAGCTGGGAGGCACATCTGTGGGCTTATTACTTCCCAAGAAAGACTGATTTTTAGAGAGAGAGTTCCCTTTGCATAGCAAAAGTGATTGCTTCCAGAACTTAGGAGTACGTGGCTTTAAGGAGCTCGGGTTCTGCTCCCAGCAGAAAGAGAGAAAAACCAAGGCAGTAGCAGTGACTTTGCTCTTCATATTTGCATAGGCAGAACAGAAAACGGAGCTTGAAGGAAAATATTATCACGGGTGTTGTGGGCATGATAACGGAGCATTCACGGCATCCCTGAAAGCAGTCAAATGAAGAGGGGACCCTTCCTATCGCTTCTGCCAGCTTCTGGCTTCCCAGAAATACCCCATCACTTCGATTTATTGTCATGCTGGAGAAAGGCAGTTCATTTTTATAATCAGCCAACCCTGTGAGTCCAGATCTTCTAGAACAAAACTGAAACTGGAGCCCCCCCATCTCACGTGTGTGAGGAAGGTCTGATATTTTCAAAGCGCTGTTGTGTGAAGGTGCTCTGGGAGCTCAGCTCTGCTGGCTGCTCATTCTCTGCTTTGGGGCTGTGGCAGCCTCCACCCAAATGTAACTCCTCGGGGAGCTTCAACAGGAGATCTCCACAATTGCAGGGCTTGGTCTGTGCTAGTCCCCAAGCCCAGAGCACCCAACCCAGAAGCTTGAGCACCCAGGCCTCTTCCACAGCCACTTGTCAAGAGGTTATTGCCCACTGCCACTTGTCAAGAGGTTATTGCCCACTGTCAGAGCTCCTTCCAGCCTGGGATTCCTTCTGCTCCCCAACCCCCCACATCACCATAGCCCAGCAAGCACTGGAGATGCTGCAAAGACTATTTTTGCACCATGGCTAGAGCGAGAGCACGAGAGATTTGGTGCCTTCCAGCTTCTGCTCTTTGGGCCCGTGTGGATCCTGTGGCAGGAGCCGGTTTGTCTCCTGGTGAAGAGCTGAGCGCGGGCCAGTTGGCAGCGCCTGCGCAGGGACGCTGTGCTCCGAGCAGAGTCGGGATTGATGCACGGCGTGGCTAAAAAGGATTGACAGATTTGCAGAGAGCAACTTTCATGCATCCCATATGTTGCTTAGCTTCCTCTGGGTGACTTAAGAGAGGCGAAAAAATCTTTTGCTGGAGAAGAATATTTGTAAACTTGGCCATTTTTAAGTGTCTCTTTTTCCCCCTCTAGCTTGACCTGATGTGATCAAAAAGAAAAAATGTTATCAGTTAATCATTCTGGAAGTGTGCACAGATGTATTAAATAAGTATAGTTTCCTGTGGCCCTAACAGCAGGCACAGGAAAGTTCCCAAAATTGTCAAGAGGTTCTGCTCTCTAAGAATTGCAGCCCTGACTAAGATTATCAAAGATGCAATGCTGCTAAAGGGCACAGTAAGTGCTGGGGCGCTCTGATTTCCACCTGAACTTTTGGCTTGTTACCTATAGCAGAACTTCCCAGGAAGTATGAAATGTAACCTTGAGGTCAAACAAGAACTTTTTGGAGCAATGCTATTTTTACTTCTCTCTGATTCATGTAGGCAAACACATGCAGTGCAGACCATCAGTCCTGATGAAGTGCCATTGTTTAATACTGAAAAAATGCACATTTGATCTATTTGCATTTCCTAAAAACTGTTATTGATTTGACAATACATTTTTCCTCAGGAAAAAAAAATCTGCAGTTATTTATTCATTCTTGCCCCTTGGAGAGCTCACTACCATCTGTTTTTCTTGGCTTTGCGTTACCTTTTTTTTTTCCTCTTGTTCTTTTCCCACTGTGCACCACTGAAGAACTATACTATACATTATCTCATAGCCAAATTATGCAGGGTATTGTAAACATGTTGTAAACTTTGCCAGCTGCAAAGTCAAGGGCTCTGAGAGATCTTGCTTAGCACTGGAAATGATCTTTGAAGAAAGAAAGCAGCCTTTCGGAAGCAGATTTGCAGGGCAGCATGACACAAAAGTGTAATATTGCTTTTGCAAAATGCTAGGGGGAGGAAAAGGAGCAAAAGAATTTGTTCATGGATCCTTATAACTTTATCACAGAGGCCAAGAACCAGCATCTGCTCAGTATCCACTGATAAGACACAGCAGGGCTCCTGTGTCCTGATGCTAGGACCTGCAGGCTCTGGCAGGTGGGAACAGGGATTTGAGCTTGATAAAGTTCCACACTGCTGTCATTTCAGGCAGGACAGGACCATGCTCAGGGCACATCACAGGACTGAAGCTCCTGCATGGTCCCAGAGTTATCCCTGGAGTTGAAGCAGCCATGTCCTGCAACCAGTGTCCTGGGAATGTGGAAACTGCAGAGCATCTTGTGTTCTGCCTTGCAGGGTTGGGGCCCATTGCTGCCTTCAGAAATAGGAGTTGAAGGGGAAGAATCACAGGTGTGTGAGGATAAGTCTGTGTAAATATCCCTAGTTATAGATCTTTGTGTATCTTTTGATCATTCAACAATAAGAATGTTGGCAGTAGCAATACCAGGCATACCAGAAATCATGCCTCAGAAAGATACAATAACTTTAAAACCCCCTTTATGAAATTTATCTGTTCTCTTTGCCTGTCTTCTGGTGACTGATCTCGGAACAGTGAAGGTCATGCCTTCAGGCTTTCATCCCATAGTACACTTCCCAAAAGGGCAGATATCTCTGTGGGAGACAGCACTGGAGCCCAGGAATGGGGAGTGTAGGAGGACTAAGCAGCACACAAATAGAGATTACTGTCACCCTTGCTAATAGAGAGGCAGGCTGTGGGGCTGTACCGTGGCACTTTTTACTGAATTTGCACTCCCAAATTCCTTGAAGAGGACTAAAAAGAGATGTGGATTATAGGACCATAGGGAAGAGCCCATTTCAGTGGATGCTGGGCATGTACAACACCTGTACAGGCTGATGATACACGTACAGCCCTCAGTGAAAGACGGTTGTCTACATTTGCTGTAAATTCATAATAAATGCTTTTGTGCTCGGATTTTGACTGACAAGGAAAGCAAAGGCATCTTAAGTTTAGAGGAGGTTTGAGGTATAGTTATGAGAGTAACTCTTCTGGTACCAGAGGAGTGACCCTTAAACTGCATTTTGGAAAGAGGCCAGGGGCTGCACGGGAGCATGTGGTGCTTGGGTTGGCACAGGCCCGCTCTGCCCAGCATCCTTCAGCCATCCTCCCTGTGCAACTGTTGAAAGGCTGCTGCCACCAAGATGAATAGCTGGACAGGGCATTCGTCTGCATTATTTAGGGAATTCAAACCTGTCTTTTTAATTATTCCAGCAATACTTCATCTTCCTCTCCAATGGTTAGCGAAAAGGATCACCAGTTCAGTCGTACTTACATAATGTGGCTGTGAATATCCTATGACTTATTGCCCTATCCCTGCTCTTTTTACAGGGTTAAGAGCTTAGGGGAAGAATTGCTTGGCTGGGTAAGATGTATTTCTTTTTGCAAAGGATGGATGGTGTTTTTCCAGCCCTGGAAGTATTCTTGTGAAAGTTATTTCTTCTCTACAGAGTCATTTATTACTATTATGGGCTTATGTTCATAGGCTTGCACTCTCATTAATGGGCACAGATTTAAATAAGGGGCTTTAATCAACAATTTTCATCATGATTTAAATCAGCTAGCAGGAAACACAAAATTGATTATTTAAATTAATCTTGTTCTTCATTTGTACTTTTTAATTATTTTCCTAAGGAACAACTGATACTTCCTCACCAGAGCCTGGTACTCTTTTTTCACTCATGAAAATATGGATATGCTATTACCATATTTATTTAAGAATCTGCATATTAAGTCTAAAGTTACTTAACAATTTTCATTTATGTGCCAAACTGATGCCTGATGCCTCTACTCTATGACTTATTTTAATGTTTGTATTAAGGTGCACTGCAGAAAAAAGTAACATACATTAGTTACTGTGTTCTAATTTAAATCACATGCTAATCTTAAATATGATGGACAGATGGGGCAAGGGGAAGAACACAGCTATCAAAACTGATTCTGCATTTGAAATGGACATTTTGAACACAGGAAATATTACCTCTTTGACAGAGGGCTGGGGTGTTCCTAATCACCAAATCCTTGTAAAGACTCATACAGGGGAAAGTGCCATCTCCTGTTCCCTCTTAGGCTTCAATCCCCAATGGTTTTCTCAAACTGGAGTTAACTGAAGGGAAGATCTTCCTGTGCATCCTGGGAAGAAATGGGTGTTTAGGAAACGGGCTTAGAGTCTCAAGAATCTCCTGATCCAGTTGGTTCAGCAAACAACTTCAGCCACTGCAGTGGCTTGACTTAATCTAGATTTTGTAGGGGTTAATCGCTATTTATTATAGTATTACAATGAAATTTAGGCCATAATGTTTAGTGCCACTGATTCAGATTTTAAATTAAAATTACCAAATTTTAAACATATAATGATAATTTTTTAAAAAACAATCCTATGCTCTGATTTTTCTGGGCAAAGGATATTTTACATTTTTAACTACCTTTCATTTGCATCAACTCTAGCTCAGGGCAGCTGCAATGACTTGAGGAGCCATATTTCTGCTTCATACCATTGTGTGTAAGAAGAAGGCAAAAGCAAAATTAACCTTTTTTGGAAAGCTTTGGGGTAGATCTGTGATATACACATCTGTTTTTCAGATTGAAGGAATTAGATAGTCCAATTCATCCTTTAGGTAATTCAGCTGATTTCAGTGCAGAAACTAATGTCCAAGTTAGAGACCTGGTTTCTTATTGGCTTCAACCATGAAGATAGAGAGTCCAGGACTCTCTGGGAATACACAGGATGGGATTTTCCTATGCTGATGGATGCATCAACCTCCCTTCAGTGTGAGTCTCAGCAGGTCCCTGTTACTGAACCTTTATGCCACCCCTTCTCCCAGCACCGCATGGGATATGGAGGGGTTATTGTTCCCTCCCTTCCTCCCTCATCACTCCTGGAATGGTGCAGTGCCTCTCTCCTGGTGCTGTAGTTTGGCAGCCATCAGCCCATTTTGCCAATTCACTGAGACAGTTTCCTCCAAATCACACTTGAGACTAAAGACAAAACAGCAAAGGCTTGATTTCTTTTTGTTCCCCTGCCAGAAGCCACATGTACCATGCCAAGATGTGACATGCAACACCTTGCATTGCAGACACACGTCACTCATGCTGACTCAGAGCAGGGGAACCCTCACTGCCTTGTCCCACGTTATTTCTGGTCTGATGCATCAGGGAAAGGCTTCAGCTTTGTGGTGAGCTTTAAACCCAAGTTGTTCAGGATTTTTCCTTAAAGTTTAAGCCTGGCTTGGGGTTTTGGGGGAAGGTTTGGGTTGTTTGGGATTTTTACCAGAAGCCTAAATGTTCTTCAGGAGCCACTGATTCCAAATGATGCTTCTGGCTGCAAAACCCACTGCAAAGAAATGAAAACCAGGAGCAACAGAGTGACTTTAACAGTGGTACCCACTCAGGGTGACCCCAGCCAGCCTGTCTCTGAATTTCACATCTAGGAGGCCAAAATTATGGTCCAGGCCTTTTGAGTAACTTTATGCCATATTTTGGGCTGTGTTTGTCTGTGCCCAGTCTCCCTCCCAGAAAGCAGAGTGCCCCTCATTGTGCTGATGCTGCCCCACAGGTGCCATGGGCAGGTGCTGAGGCTGGAGCAGGAGCTTTGCCATCCCAGCAAACACTGACACCATGTGCTGTCAAGAACCAAGGGAGCTCTTTTCATGTCACAGCATTATGTGGAGCAGTGATTGAGGGGAGCATAAAGAAGGTAGAAGCAAACACTACGGGTAATGAAAGAGCACATTTCTGATGGATTTTTTGTTGCTGTTGTCGTTAATGTAGGGTTTTTCATATGTGCAAAAACCTATTTAGACCTCAGGTGCCTTAGTGCCATGAGAGCCTCTGCCTCTGCACCTCCCTCTGCCTGGCCCAGCACATCCACCCCACGCAGCTCCAATGCACCTTTATCTTCAAGCTGTTCCTGTCGAATCCTCTCTGCTCCTGCCATACAGAGCGCATGTTAATGCAAACAGCATCAAAGAAACTAGAAATGATGTGCAATTCAACATCATTAAGTATGAAATCACTCCTCTCCCATGCAGGGCTGTATCAATCAAGTTGGCTTTGGGTCTTTTCTTCCCAGAGAGCTTCTGCTGCAGGTGCCTCTGAAAAGCACTTAGCTGTCTGCGCTGTGTTTCCTGACAGGGATGGTTTATGGTCATCCATGAGCACACAGCATCATCTCCCTACTGATTTAGCATGTGGAAGGACAGGTACATACCTTTATTAAAGGCAATCTTAATCTTTCTTATGGAACATTTTATAAAAATGTAGGCTTAGAGCAGCTTTCAGAGGCAGCCACAAATTGCCAACAGTAATACACCAAAATTAGATGGGATAGATGGGGTTTGTCTGTTGTCCTCTGAATGCTTCCTTCCATCACTTGCCTTAACCAGATTTGTTCCGTAGCACCTGGCCATTGTCTGGGGAGAGCTTACAGGTAACAGAACATGTTGGCACAGATGGTTTTATATAAAAGATACAGATATATATATATAATAACTGAAGTCCAAGTGCAAAAGGAAGTGGGTAGGTGGATGTAGGGGCATGTGGGTGGTTGGTTGCAGAGTTGGGGTGTAGATGGATGGATGTGGATTGTAGGTTGGTACATGGGCAGGTGGATGTATTGGTGGAGCAGTGCATGAATTGGGTGTGGGTGGTTTGATATATTGGGAGTATGAGTGCACGGGTGGGTGCATGCATGGGTGCATTGGTTGGTGCATAAGTGGGTGGATGTGCAGGTGCCTGGGCTGGTGCAGGAATGGGCGTGTGGGTGCGCAGGTGCATGAGTTGATGCAGGAATATGTGAGTGATATATGGGTGCACGCATGCATGGGTGGGCACACAAGTTGGTGCACGCATGGGTGGAGGGGTGCATTGGCTGGTGCAGGCACGGCTGTGCGGGTGCGCAGGTGCCTGGGCCGGTGCAGGAACGGGCGTGGGGCTGTGCAGGTGCATGAGTTGATGCAGGAATAGGTGGGTGATGTGTGAGTGCGCGGGTGGGCGCACAAGTCGGTGCGTGCATGGGTGGAGGGGTGCACGGGTGCCTGGGTTGCTGCGGGCACGGCTGTGTGGGTGCGCAGGTGCCTCGGCTGGTGCACACGGGTGGGCGCCCGGCGGCGCGCAGGGCGGGCGCTCGGGCAGACAAAGCCGCAGGGCAGATGCCGGGGCAGGTGCGCAGCTGCCGCTCCCCGCTCGCCGGCACAGCCCGGCCCCGCCGCTCCGGGCGCCGGGCGCGGGCGGGGCGGGGCTGCGGGCCCGGCGCGGGGGCGGCGCCGCGGCCGCTCCGGCTCAGCTCGGCTCGGCTCGGCTCGGCTCAGCGCGGCTCGGCGCGGCTCGGGGGGCGGGCGGTGGCACCTGCGGCCGCGCCGTGCGGAGCCGAGCGGAGCGGAGCCGCGGCCCGGATGTAGCCGGAACATGGCGCTGGGGGCGGCGTGACGGCGGCGGCCGAGGTAGGGGCGGCGGGGCCGGGGGCGCGGGGATCCGCCCGGGGAAAGCGGGCGGCGGCTGCCCCTGCCCGGGCGGACGCTCGACCTTGCGGGGCCGCGGCGCTGCCCGCCAGCCCGGCCGGCCCCGGCTGTCTGCGCGTCCTGGCAGCGGCGGGTGCCCGCAGACAAAGGCACGGCCCGGGCATCCCCGTCCGCACCTGTGCGGAGCGGGCACAGCCGCGGGCGCTGCCAGGGGAGGCTGGCGTAGGGCAGCCGGGGGCTCCGGGGTTCCTCTCCTAAGGGTCGCCGTAGGTGATTATGCTTTAGATAGCTTGCCGGGGGTTCCCGCAACAATGGCTTTTCTTTTATTTTCTTTTTCCTTTTTTCTTTTTTTTTTTTTTAAAGACATTTTGCTTTTTGTCGTCTCCCCCCAGAAGTTGCTCCCAACTTTCCGTGAATTTGATGTGCTTTTGGGTTTCCCTCAGGAAGCAGGTGCCCAGAGAGCCGTACAGCCGCTCCTGGAAATGCTCCTACATGCGCTTCTATACCTCTGCTCCCTCTTTTTTTTTTTTTTCTTTTTCCTCATATAAAGGGTTAGAAATGCCTGCAATCGACTCCGCTCTTTTTTCTGTGTTCATGAGCCTCGGATCATCGTAGCTAAAGAAAATTAGCTGTACAATGACTGCCGTGCTTGAATAATGCTCCAGCCTCAGGCCAGGAGAGGTGTTTTTTTCATGGTATCGATCAGACCTTGAGAATTTTTACCAACCCACCAGCAACACGCGAGCTGCCTTTCTTTCTCTTTGTTACCTACCGGCCCTGTGTTAACATAAAGAAGCAATAGAATTTTTTTCCCCAAAAACATTCAGTGTTAGATCTAATGGGCTGTCATTGTCAGTAAGGATAAAATTCCCACCAACTTGAGAGGGGCCAGCAGTGAGACTACTCTACTAGTTGCCTTTCCCTTTCATTTTAGAATTTTTTATATGCTTTAGCATTTGCAAAATGAAGGAAATAAGTCGGTACCTGTGTTGAGATAGATCTCGGTGGTCCCCGCTGCCCAGACAGCACTTAAGGAATCATTGCTCCAAATTTATTGCCTTTATTGTACCGTGAAACTTGCAATAACCTGCTCAGGGCTGCAGCAGGGGGCCGTGCTCCCCTGCCCGCTGTGACAGCCCGTGTTGGTGGCTGTGAGCATCGCTGCCGCTGCCGGGGACAGAGCTCTTGTCATGTGGAGGTGCATCTGGGGGATGATGGCTTCGGCTGTCCGCTGCGGAGGATGTTTCTGAGGTGGCGACTGGATGTGGTGCCACTCCTGGGGCTCCCTGGCTGTCCGCACCCCCGGGAGTGAGACTGAGAAGCTATAGAAGCTCCTCTGTTTCAGTTTGAGGTTCACAAAATGGCCCTTTGCGTTGCTCATTTTTTCCTGCCGATACGTTGCTGTTTCTGCTACGTGGGGATTACAAACGTGTTGATCCCCCCGTGGTGAGCAGCTGCTCTCCTGGTTTTCAGGTGGGAATGAGGGACCTGGCTGCGTGGGGCAGGGCACTGGTTTTGGAGCTGCTGCTGTACCAGGTAAAGCTTTGGGAGTTACTCATTGTGATTCACCTTATTCTTATTGCCTGTTTCTGTGTTTTAGTAGCTTTTTTTTTTGACTGTAGGTCGTTTTAAGTTGATGAAAGGTCTTTGTTCAGTGTGGAATTGTGTATTTATGCTATCAAATGTATTAATTTGAGATAAATTAAGTATAAGCATTGTTTTAATCAAATGAAAGACTCACTCTCATGTTGAGAGCGCTGAAGCTAAACTTTTTCCTTTCTCCTGCTTCAAACATCTTTCCAAATGGTTTTGATCCTGGTGAGACCATGATTTCTAGCTGACATTAATTTTCATCAGACGATTTGAGACCAGTCTGCCGTAGTCCCACCTCCCTGTGGTGCAGGAACTCTGGGTGCTGTTACACACCTCTGTAGTGTTTCAGCCTCACTCTGAGGAAGCCAGGGCTCGCCAGTCACGGCGTGTGCGTGTCTTCAGCTGGAGCGACTGCTGAAGCATGCCTGAGTGGCTCAGGAGTCATTCCGCACCGGGAAGCGGTGCCACAGGGAGACCCCGGCAGGCCTCTTGTGGAGAGCCCTGTTACGAGTCATCAGCAAATTCCCTTGGCAACCCCCTGTGGAGCCAGGCCTAGTAAATCCCATTGCTCGTTTGATTCCCTTATTACTTTGGCACCTCTCTTTGCTTCCCAGTGGCTTTTCTGATTGGGTTTGGTTTTTTTTCCAGCACATCTTCATCCATCATGAATAGTCACAGTAAGTCAGTGTTTGATTTTCTGTGAGTTCTCGGCATCCCAATGGCTGATTCTAAGATGGAAGTGTGTAACAAGCCAAGTTCCTGCAAAATGTTTTGCTTCCCAGTTATCATTTGCCAATGTAACTCTTACTTTGAAAACTAATATTTGAGAAGTACAATGGTGTGTAAGAAATTTGCTTCCCGGTGTCAACTCCTGCTGTCAGTCAGCTGGGAACAAACTTCTCGTGGTAGTTAATCACAAGTCTGAGTTTTGCTTTATCTTATTGGTGTTGCCTCTGACCCCAGATTTGCTGCTGGAATACAGGAGACATACTGTTCTCATTGACATCAGCTGGGGCATGCAGTTTGGGTTTAAAGCTGAGATCACAGAGAGCTCCAGCTCATGTGGCAGAAGCCCAGGAGGTGATGCTGGCACAGATCTCTTGGGGTACAGGTGTTAGCTATTTCAGGGATGTAAGGAAAAAAGAACTGGAAAGACAGAGCAGAAGAGTGCCTGCACCTCTGCTTCTCCTCTCTGATCACTCTCACATTTGACACCTAAATCCATTTACTGCTTTGAAGCTGCTCCAATTAGGAATCTGAAGTGTTTGGCATCTACTTGTTCAAATGCATAAACTGGCTCTGGTTTTACCGGTTTACTTTGCAAAAGCTACAAACACAAGTCTGCCATGTGGCATGTGCTGAAACTGCCAACAGGTGTGTGTGGGTACAACAGCTGAAGAGGTTCAGAATCATAAATCTCAAACAAAACCTCTCTTTTAAATACCTCCTCGGGATATCCTGCTCCTGGCATTAGCGTTGCTGACTCATGGTGCTGTTTGGCCATCCTGGAGGCGTTTTTGGGGCTGTCTCTGCTTTGCTCCTTGCTGAAGTCAGTGGAGTTGGTTTGTTGGATCTGCTGCAGGATTTGGCCAGGTTTCCCCAGGTTTTGGTGAAAGCTGGGCAAAACCTCTGTTGTTAGGATGGAATGGTGTGTGATTGCAGCCAGGTGAAACTGGAGAAATGATGATGGAGACTTCAGGTGGTTCATACCCTCACACCTGTAGGGCCTACACTTCCTATCATCTTCCAGTTATACTCTTAACTTTACCATTAATTCTGTTCTCTTAAATATAGGGTCTTGCTACCCTCAATAGCAATTTGAAGCCTGAAATGTGTTTTAAACAACTATTTGCTTAAAAAAATGGATGGTATGACCAATAGGGCCTTGGTTTTAATTGCATCTTCCCCTGTAGCTTCTCCAGTGTCTGATACAGGTTTGTGTCTTGCTCAGTAGGAGCTTCATAGAGTACCTTATGTCTTTCTAGATACAACGCTTGATATATTTAAGACAATTTTCCCCCATTAAATTCAGCTGTGATTGGTGATGAGGTGTGCCAGAGCACTGCCTGATGCACAGCTGCATTGGCTTTATTATCAGGGAAAAAGCTAAAAAGCGGAATGATTCAAAACCATTAACAACTGTGCACAAAATCCCAGTTAGTTCTGAGCCCGTTTAAAAGGCAACTCCCCACACCCCCATTTGGAGCAAATTTCAGAGCACTTTAGTGGTGTTTAATGTTCAGGTAACTCTAATTAAGCCTTTAATCCATTAGGCCACAGAGATTCACTGGGGACTTGGCTGTTAGTGCTGGTGTTTCAGCTTGCATGTCACCGAGCCCAGGAGGACTCAATGTTGCCCTTGGAGGGCTGTCCCTGTGACAAAGAAAATGAAGTATTTTCTTTGCAATTAAATGTTTCCTTCTGCTCTTTTTGCCTTTTTTTTTTTTTTTTTTCCCGGAGAGAAGCAACTCAAAGGGCAGGACTGTGGCCAAGGCTTCTGGTCTAAAACCAGCTGCAGTGTTTGGTTCTCTTGTGGTTCAGCCATGCCTGTTGAAAGCCCTGGCACAAAATTCCAGCTTTAAACCAAGTCTTGTGCCTTACAGGGCTCCAAGATTATCCCTTTCCGAGTGGTGCCTGTGAGTGCAGTGATGTGAGAAGTGTGTGCTCCCATTGCATCAGGCACAGCCAGCCACAACATACCAACTCAGCTATTTTGCATCTTTTCCAACTTTTTTTTTTCCTGGGCTATGTGAGAATGCTGCCACTTTTGGAAGGTGCAGCTGGTGGAAGTACAAAGGTAATAACTGTTTCAGATACAGAGCCTGAATATCTTTTGAAACCAAACCAGCAAAGCAGAAATACATGAATCAAGTTTAGCTCTTCAGGGCTGTCATTTCCCATTTCTGACCTTCAGTATCTCCTAAACAAAGCTTTGATTAAAACATGACCTGTAGATACCAGTTAATATTTACACTTCATGAACCACCAAAACTAGGGTCCTGGAAGGGCTGAAGGCTGTGAGGACAGGTAGGAAGCCTTGCTTTCACCCTGTGGAGCTCACGGCACAGGGTGCACCCATCCTGTTTGTGCATATGCCATGTGCCGGCGTGAGCATGGCCAGAGCGCGCTGGAGAGGGGGGTGGCATGACTTGCTCAGAGGCACGAAGTGATGGAGAGTGGAAGTGAAGTGCTGTCTCCCATCGTTTTCCTTCTGGGCTGTCCTGGCTTTGCTCTGCCGTTAGAGGTTGCCGCCAGCAAACGGCTCTGCCTGCAGCGGGACACGCTGCCCCGGTGTCACAGGGCTGGGAGCTCGGAATTTGCTGAACAAAGATGCTCTTCCAAAAATAGGGTAAGCCAAAGAACTTAGATGCCAAAAATAGCACTAGAGATTTTTTCCTTTTTCTGACTGTCCTTTTTTTGACTATGTTTTAGATTTATTGTTCCCTGCTGGAGGCAGCTAAAGAAATAAAAGAGATATGCAGCTGTAGGCAAGGGAATAGTGGAAGTAGACATACACAGTCCCCTCTGATGGGGGAAAACCACGTGTCAGCTATCCCTGTAGAAGTACACAGAAATGCAAAATAACAATGTAAATAAAAATATGCCATGTCACTAAACCGCTCTCAGCAGAAATGTTGTTGTTTTTTTAGAAGTTAAGGTACTCCACAAAGGGAAGGGTGGAGAGAATCCTGGTGACAAAGGGGAGAACAAAAGAAATGCCAGCAAACGAAAACTGGAATGAATAAATGCCATAAGAATGATCCTGGTGATAGCCCCTATAAACCTTTTATTACAACACGCTGTGCTGCGTGTGAATAATTCGCTCATCCCAAACTGGTGGCAGTAAAATCTGCCCAGCGGCTTTTCCCTCCTCCCTCATACAGGTTGGTCAGGTCAGAGCTGTTAAAATTTAAAGCTTTGTTCTGGGGGTTTTCCATAGAAAGTTTTGTATTATTAAGTTAAACTCCAGCTTTCCCATTCCCCAAGCTAGATGCATGCTCAGAGGACTGAGCTAATGACTTGCACTGCAGCTATTTAAGGTGCTGGGCTGAGCCTGGAGCTGGGAGTCAGGAGGCGCGGTGGCTCTAATCCCGGCTGTGCTGCTCGCTGAGCCACCTCCAAGAAGTTATTTAACCTCTGCGTGCCACTGCTTCCCTCTGGGTAACAGCAGGGATTATGATAATTGCTTTTGAAAAGCACCTTAGGTGTTTAGTTTTAATTTTTTCTGAAGGTGCAGAACTCTCCAGTTCTGAGCTCAAGAGGCTTGATCCGTCCCAGGAGGCTTTTAGTACTTTACAGGATTTTGAAAACAATTCTTAATGCCATATTGTTTGTTTGGGCGATGTAAAGAAATAAATATAAAAGATTTTTGATGCATCTTTTGCACACTACTCACAGAAGGGCTCTTAAGACACAACTGAAGGACATAGAAACGAGGTATAGTTCAAAAGGGTTGTTACAGGACACTTAATGAAATGCAGGTAAACTGTCAGATTGTTTAAATCATTTACTTTTTCAGCCAAATCCTGCCAAGGCCACGGAAACCTGGCTTTGCATGTATTGAACTCGTCTCTCACTTGCGTGTAAAGACCCAAAGGCAACAGATTTGTAGCATTTCTCACTCGGCTTTGGAGGGTATTTGGTTTTGTGTTTTACAGTAAAGGGTGATTTTCTAGGCTGAAGAAGTAGGAAGGTTTCCCTGAGAGGGAGATGAGAACAAAATAAATGCGCCCTGAGCTGTGCCTCTATCCCAGATTTTGAAGCATGCAGGAAAGAATAACGGTACGTGAATTTGTCTCTGTTGCACGCACTGAACTCCTCCCTTCCAAAGAACAGAACTTCCTATTTAAGCTTTGTGTCACAGGGAGAAAATAATCAAAGGGCAGAGAATTCCATGGCTGAGCTGCAGCTGAGCCTGGAATGTTAAAGAAGTCTATGGAGCATGATGCTGTTAGTGGGGTGGCTGGGTGGGAGGCACCATCCATGTCATGGGATGTGCCACAGGGTTTGGGGAAGCAGCATTATCTGGGATTTTATGTTGGAAACATGAAGCTTAGCGTGATACTGGAAAGTGCCCCAGTGCCAAGGCAATGACTCTAATCTAAGCCATTGGCTGCTCTAGGAAACAAAAAGGGTGCTCCCATTTTTATGCAGGAGCTTGAAAGGAAGTAGCTGAAAGCTGGGGACTGTGTTGCATCTTCCCAGCACGAGGGGTATAGGCCCCGTCAGCATGTGTTGAGAAAGGCCTGGCTGCCAAAATAGTTTAGTGTTGCTACGATGCTTGCAGGTGGTGATTGCCTTTTAAGTTCTGCTCTCTGTTCTGACATTTTTAGGACAGTAAATGAAGGATGAGAAGTAGAAACGCAAACAAATTAGAAAAATCCTATGTATGGATGTCTGTTATTACAATCGCGTGGCTGGATGGAAAGAGCCCTGTCCTACTGGAAGTCAGGGAGGGGTTGGCAATGAGGGAAAGTGCTTATTGCCAGTAGCTCTCCTGCCAAAACCGAGTATTGATGACAGGGCTCAGTTTAAAGCAGATGGTGTAATACATACCCTAAAGACTGCCTGGGGAAACACGTGCAAAACCATGTGCCTGGATGCCATGGAGGATTTATTCCTAGGGGTGAGACAGAAGAAGCCTTCACTTGGATGGAGATGGGAGCTGAGTCTCAGTCCTGGAAAGCAAGGAAAGTGCTTTACTGAGGCAGGGCTTTTATGAGGGGCTCAAGCATGTCTCTCATTTTCTGTTATATTAGAGATACAGTGCAGAAACTACTGAAAATGCAACACCCATCCCACATCAGTGCTTTCTCTATCCAGTCTCTTTGAGGACCAGCTCTTAGCACTGTCAAGATTCACAGGGAGACTACGTAGGGCCTTTTTGAGTACTTAAGAAGAACAAGGCATGAGGTAAATAATTTAAACACTGGTTCAGAAGCATTGCTAGCTGAAAAGTGACTTACGGTCTCTTAACAGGCTAACAATAAGTGGATGTTTTTTCTTCTTTTTGGGGAGAGGATTATGGAATGTGTTGCGCATCAGCAGGCCTGCTACCTTCCAAGAGAAACATTTGCTGTAATGAATCATAGAATCGAATCATAGAATGACCTGGATTGGAAGGGACCTTAAAGATCAACTTGTTCAACTCCCCTGCTGTGGGCAGGGACAACTTCCACTGTCCCAGGTTGATCAGAGCCCCATCCAGCCTCCAGGGATGGGGCATCCATAACTTCTCTGGGCAATCTGTGCCAATGCCTCACCACCATCACAGTAAAGGATTTCTTTTTAACAGTTAATCTAAGCCTACTCAGTTTGAAGCCATTCCCCTTGTCCTCTCACTTCATACCCTTGTTAATAGTCTCTCGTCATCTTTTTTATAGGCTCCCTTCAGGTACTGCAAGGTCCCAATTAGGTCACCCAGATGCCTTCTCTTCTCATGAACTCAAGTTAAAGCCAGAGCTTCTTTCTTCTTGGGCAATCCAGTCTGAATATGGACCTCATCAGTACAATGGATCCCTAGCACTGTGTGTGTAATGGGAAAAACCTGGTACCTCTGTGGCTCACATTTATTACAAACTTCTGTTCGAAGAAGCATTTTTGATTTTTTCCTCAGCATCTGGTAGGACTTGGTCAACAGTATTTTGTTACTGCATTTTTTTTGCACAACAACCTGATGCTGCTTCTTGGGAGAGATCTTCAGCTGAGGATTAAAAGGGTTTTGTGGGGTTCTGTTCCATAGCTTTTGCCATTTTTATTCCTTTCCTGTTTACTTTGCTCTGGTACTGATCTGACAGCATCTCACTATTTCCCTTCAATTTCCAATTCTGTGTGAGGAAGAAAAATAGTCAACTGTCCTGGTTTAGCTAGAAATTAAACTAGCTATTTTTCCATGGAAAACTTCCTTAATAGGAAAATTGGTGATAATTGCTAACTAATGCTTTTTAAAGACTTTTTTTTTAAATGGGTGAAAGACTGTCACGCTGTCAATCAAGAGCGATATTGGATAATGCTCCATTCCCCTGACAAGTTCCCTTTATATTATATGAGGCATCTGCTTCGCTCTGTAAATTTGAGCTGCTCAAAATTTGCCCTTTAATGTTTACTTTTTCTGTCCTTTCTCAGTATTACTCAAGTAGTCCTAGTGTATCTGTACAGCATGGTCAAAAGGATGTAATAGTCTTTGAAGAAAATAAGTTGGAGGTGTGATTAGCTTTGAATTATCATGGTATTCCTTAACCTTTTTCCAGTCTCTTGCCCTGTCATTCCGTGGTGCACCCACCTGTCCTTGCTGAAACCAGTAACCAGTCTTGGGCCCGCTCTAAAAAGTGCAGTGCCTGCCCTTGTGATGAGCATATTAAAGCCAGGCAAGTGTGAAACTCAGAGCTGCATGAACATTTGTGGTCCTTATAGGCCATTTCTCAAGACTTATGCATATAACACAGGGCATTTAATTTTCTCTTTATTTCTTTTAAAGTAGATTTGAAGAGCAAATTGGAGGTTTTCTTGCATTCCCCAGATTCCAGAGGCCTGGGGTTTTCAGAGAAACTATTAAAACAGGAGGTTTATAATCAATGCAGATACTGGACCTGCTGAGAGTAGCATCTCTCCAAAATATTGGCTACTCTTTCATGGCTCTGGATTTAAAGCACGGTGAAGCAAAATTTATCTCAACTCCAGGCACCACTGGCATTGCATGTAAAGCACCACAAATGTACCAAACTGGTTCAAAGCAGAACAGTCTTCATTCCCAGACCATTGCCCCACCTCCAGCAGTATTTGCAAGTTGAAAACCATTGCCTTTTATGCACCAGGAGGCTCTGGAGTTAGCATCTGTAGCAGGCTTTGCTGCTCAGGCTGGGCAGGGGATGGAAAACTGCTCCAGCAGTGTTCCCATCCTGCTGGGAGAGGAAATACCAGTGCCAGTGCTGTGAAAGGACAAGTACAGTATTGATTTTGATGTAGATAACAGTAAAAATTGTCATGATGTCATAGCAAAGCATTGCAGTCATTATGGCAAATGATGAGAAAAATAAAATTATAGAAATAACCATCTCCCTTGGCCCACAGATAAATCAAAGCTTAGCCCTTGATCTCTCATCGCTCACTAGCCTGGGACATAAATCCAAGGATTTATCATTAAGCCTAATGGGTCATAAAATCTGGGCTATTTTGGAGGTAGTTGCAGAGATTTGCAGCCCAGGCAGAGAGTGGGCTCTAAGCCGCTGGGCCTTGTGTAACTGGGTAAATAGCAAGCTTCAAATAATGCTATAAAGCTATCAAATGTAATAACTAATGCAGTCAGGCAAGTGTGTGGGGAGGGGAGCCTCGCTGGTGACGAGCTTGGCCATCATGACACAAAAAGCCCTGGTGGAGAAAGACCTTTCAGTAACAAGTTGAAGTCCCTTTTGCTTTGCTGGACACCAGGTACATGCATCTGGTTTGGTTCACATGTAGCACTTTTATTTTCTGCACATCAGTTCTTCCCTCACTGTGGGCCCAAGGGAGCGAGCAGCAAAAACCAGAAACGCAGGAGCCACCGACAGCTCTCTTACTTTGTCATCACCGTTTAAATATTTATGACAGCGCTTCACAGCATGCTAGTAAATGCATGATAGCATATTATGTAAGACCAATAAAATTTTAGAAGGAGAAGACTTCACTACTGTCCTTTGCTAGTAAATCTTTGCTACCGTCTGTAGCAAAGGCCATGTAAAGGCCATGCCTTTTCCCCCAGTTATTTTAAGTGAAATGGGAGTTTTACGTGGAAATGGGAGTTTAGATTTTACTGGCATTTGTAATCACGTGTTTTAAAATTGCTCTCCATCTCTTATTCAGGGGAGACTTCGGTTCAGGTCAGATTCCTGTAGAAGCTGATAGCTCTGAATTTGCGGGTGAGCGGCAGGTCTTTGGTGTATGATAGGGAGCAGATCCCTCGGTGAGGGAGCCTGAGGAGGGGATTTGGGCTGTGAGTCTCTTGGGTTAATTAAGAGTTCAGAGTAGCTTGTACTTTTCCTAAAGAGTTGTAGAATATTGATTTCCATTAGTGCTGTACTGCTCCAGAGAAGGCGATTCTCAGGAAATTATGTGCAAAGTCAGTTGTGCCCGGACTGAAGGTATCTGAGTTGGGTTGAAGTTTGGGATGGGTGGTGTAGCTTCTGGGAGAATTTGCTGCAGAGTGCTGACAGTGAAAACAGAAAGCTAATCTTTTGGGGCAGCCAAAAGATTTGACTGTGGGACAGGTGAGAGGGTAACCCATCAAAGGAGGAGCCTGTCTAGCTTAGCATAAATAGTCAAATTGATTTAAACAGAGGTGTGTACATTTGTGTCTTAATGAATCCAAGAGATTCCCCCCACGCCTTTCCCTCTCAAAGGGCAGACATTGGGAACCTGCGTTTAGTTATGTTTCAAAATTGCAGAAAACAAACTTAAGAGTTAAAGATGATTTGTACTTGGCATGAGTGCTATTATCTGTCATGATGGCTTTCCTAGCAGTAGTGTTATGTGTTTGGGAAGACATTTTGGGGCTCTGTGCCAGGAAAAGCCAGCTTTGGAAGCAAACTCTGTGTGAATGGCTGAGAAAACAAGCCGCTAGCACGAACGATGAGCCAGCATGTAGCAGGCTCTGGGGTGGGTGGGATGCAGGTCCAGGGGCAGGGACTGAGGGCCCTGCAGGACTTGGGAAAATTCTCTGCACAGTCACAGAGAGATTAAATGTTCAGCAGGTACTGGATTATTTATCTGATGTACGCACATGAGTGTTTACAAAAAACAAGTGCTCGATGATCAAGACTGTTATCTTAGCTTTTACCAAAGACATTGTAAGGATGCCAAGTGGGAAAGTGAAACCTGCCAAAATCAAGAAGTAGCACTGGAAGTTGCTGACTTTTAATTTTGAGCCTTTGCATATACAGGCAGCTCTAATTATGTGTGCTGTTTCATACACATGATTGAACAGCAGTTGTTTCTGCATTTATTATGTCTCAGTACCTGCTGGTGCAAACTGTGAGTGCCTTGGCTGAGCAAGGCAGGAGTCCCCAGACCACGGAGTGTTCTTACAGGAAGGGCTCCTGGATCTATCAGCTCCCACAGTTAAGTCATTCCCCTTTTTCAGGTTTCTGAAAGCCATGCTGGAAGACGTGGTGATGTTTTAGTTCTTTTGGTGCAGTTTGAAAAGCAGAAGCTGTAGTAGAACTTTGTCGTTTGCTGGGGCCACCCAGTGCATTATCTTGTAACTCTGTATTGATCCCAGTTCTCCAAACACTTTTCTTAAATTTCAGACCTCAGGAGACCACTGGACTGTGGGATGGGGGCCTGAAAATCCCCTCATACATTTGAGAAAGATGGTGGGATGGACACATTTTGGTTTTGAGTTTCATCCATGGAATAAGTGTTGATTCAATGTCTGGCTGGGTCTCAGTTCACTTCTGTGATATACCTGGCAGTTCCAATATTCCCCCAACTTTGCTCTCTTCCTTTTACATTTCTCTCTTCTAATGTTTTTGAATTTTGCTGCTTTATATAGGCTCCTTTTCCTCCCCCTCTCACCACTTGCTGCTTCTTCTCCTCCGCCCCAGTTACTAAAATCTCCTCTCCCCGATGCGTCACCTTCGTCAGCAGCGCTCTCATCATCTGCGGGCTGAAAGCAGAGCAGAGCACACTGGGGGAAGAAGAAATGACCCTGAACCCTCCTTAAGTTTTCAAGTGGATGGAAGTTCTTTGCCGATCAAAGGTGGCACGCAGGAGTCTCTTCTCTTTGCTTCCTCCATCCTTTTTGTGGCAGCTTTCTCCCTGTTCACGGCTGGCAGGGTGCATCCCTCGGGCTCTGCAGGGCCTCTGCTAAAACGAGAGTGGCTTTGCATTTCCAGATAAAAAGCACTGCTGAGCACCCTGGTGTGTAAATACCAGCTGCAAAATTCCTGCAGTCAGGGTGGTAGGTGCTTTCAGGAAGATGGGAACCCTTTTGGTAGGGAGAGAAGAGCTAGGGACAGTGAGGAATTTTGGAAAGAGGGGTAAAACGGAGAGAGGAGAAATGCCCAATGACAAAGCTCAGCTGAATCAGCTGGTGAGAAAAAGTCATTTTGATTGCTGCAGTCATCAAACCATGACTTTAAGAAATGTTATTAATAGCACTTAGATGTAGAAAGTTTGTAGGTGGGTGAAGAATGGATCCTGTCCCTCCCCTTGGATGTTCTGAAGCCGCAGCTGGACAAAGCCCTGAGCAACCTGCCCTGCTCATCCCATGAGCACAGAGGCCCCTCCAGCCAGGGTGAGTCTGACATTGGTCTGTGTTTGGAGAGAGGATCAAAACAAACAAAAGTATTTGGGTCATTGCCAAGTGGAAGTATTAGGAGTAACATGGCAAATTTGTTTTAATGTAATCTGGATTTAATCACTGGTTTAGACTGTACTGGAGGCTTTCGGCTCCAGTAAGGGGTTGATTAGATAAATGTATTTATTTTCCTGCTATTCATTTTCCATGGATGAACATAGTGGGGTAACTTAAAAGCATGTAGCAAGGAAGAAACAAAAAAAAGGGGACAAATTAAGTGACTGCTGCCAGATTAATTATTCTGTTGCATTTCAACTCATATTTTTAAACCTACAACTTTGAAAGGGAATGTTCAAAATTATCTTTGCAATGACCATCTTTCCATCTAATTTAAAGTCATTCAGCTTTACAAGAAGCAATTATGCACCACGCTAACAAATGAAAAGACATGGCAACATCAGAAAAACTGATTATTCAAGCAATCTTTCTTACATAAAATAGCCAGCTAATCTCCCAGTTTCAGTCCTTGAGTGCTATTGCAAATACCCTCCTGAAAGAGAACTTCATTCTCGGCCCACTGGCAGTCTGCCTGCCATCCCTGATGGCTCCCTGGTTAGTCAGTCATGGTTTGGGCAGTTAAGAAATTGTATTCTCTTTTGTTTCAGTATCTCTTCTTGCACTCAGTGCAGTTTTTTGCCTTGTGACCAATGGAAGTGAAGTACAGGGAATGAAGTTTGTGTCCTTCATAGCAAAATGAGGAAATCTCCAGACTTGCTGCTCTTCTGCTGCTCTGGCCATCACCCTTGAGGCCTTCTGAGCTTCTGAAGGAGTCTAAATGTTTTGTAAGTCACTAACTAGTGTAATGTTGCACTTGAAGTGGTTATTGTTAGCCTAACTCTACTTATTACAGAAAAAGAAAAGGAAAATAAAAAGTCCTGCTGCAGAAGAACTCTTAACAACAAGTTGTTGCTAAACACCTAAAATCCTAATCTGGGCCTTTCTCTTCTCGCCCTTCCACTGCTTCCTGGGAAAAACCAGGGTGGAGCAGGGGTCAGTCATCTACCCCTTATCCAAGTCACTGATGAAGAAGTTAAAGAATACTGGGCCCAGTATAGAACCCTGGGGGACACCATTAGTGACAGGCCTCCAACCTAGACCCTGTGCCACTGATTACCATCCTCTGGGTTCTGCCGTTCAGCCAGTTCTCAATCCACCTTGCTGTCCACTCAAAGCCCCCTTTAGCCTTACTGACCCTTCTATAAATGCAAAAATGCCTCTTCTGCAATAAAGCATTTCCAATTCCTGATTGCTCTTCATATTAAAAACATCTACAGAAAAAAGTCAGTGAGTCCTCAGTGTCCTGTGCTGCCTTCAGGAGGGGTATGATGCTGATGGAGGTTTTTATTTTTCCTGCTGGTAGAAGCAGGAGATGGAGGTTGGTGGTTTCTTCCACTCTGTTTTAAGATCCACTTGGGGTAATAAATATGTTTCCCAGCATGCTTTTACGTGTTCTTTCTTAAAGTCAGTGTCTGCACATTGTAGCTGTCTTTGTACATGGAGCATCTTAAACACATCAGATACTTGCTCCTAATTCTGTTAGCCCTAAACTGGTTTTGTCAATGTCTGCATTTCTGTGGCTGTTGGTGAGATATTTGTGGGGGTGTCCAGGACCATCCTGTGCCCCCTCTCCTGTCTTCCCACACCCCTCTGTGATATCTGTGCCCCTGCTTGGGAGTGCCCTGCTCTGTCATTCCGTGCATTGCCTGATGGCACTGGGATCATCCACATTTCATTCTCCACAGAGTACCTGCCTGGTATTACTCTCTGTACAAGCATTACAGTTATGTACAAGGATAAGCCACCTGGTCAATAGAAAAATTGCTGGTAGAGCTAAACAAGCTGCAGCAAAGCCCCAGGGAGGCGCAGCCGGAGCCTGACCCTCGGCAGAGGGTTCAGTGCGTCTGAATCATCCGGTTATTTGCTGGTTTTGTTCCCCCTTTCCATCTCATAACACTTGTTATTTTTAGATTTTCATCTTAATTATTGCAGAACATAAGGCTGATGTTTATAGGAAACTGTTCATAAGGCTTTCAAGACTACTTTCCTGATCTCCAAGTTATTTGAAGGATTGTTGTGTTTGCAGAGTGAACGTTGCTGTCCCTGCCCTGGGAGTGGCTTTGTGCTTCCCAGCACTGAATTTAAATTGACATTTTAAAAGCAATTTTGTCTGAGCATCAGTCACTTCCAGTGTCAGGAAGTTCAGGCGCTACAGCCACAGGCCATCAGGATGATCACTCAGTCACAGGGAGTCGCTGGGGTTTTCTGTCCCTGCTGCCCGTGAAGGAAGAGCAGAGGAGCTGGCGGATCGGATGGCAGCCGCTGCTCAGCCGGCTGAGCTGGCACGTCTCTGCCGTGCTGCCTGGAATTGGGAATGACGTTGCAACTCACTGGGGTTATGCTGGTACCATTAGCTCACTTACCTCTTCAGCTCTGAGTTGTCTTTGACAGCCAGCTCTGTCTCTGCTCTGTGTTTCTGTCCGATCACAGTGTTGTTAATCTTGTCCCTAAAAACGTCCTGCGGTACCTCTTTATCTGTAGCCAGTTGTAGCAATAAGCTGCTCTTCAACATTCCTGATCATCACTGGGGTTTTGGGTGGTCTACCATTTGTCTAAAAATAAGTATCTATTCAACCTTTGTCTGCTGTACTATTTGCATGTACCCCTCTTCAGTGGGATTTGCCAAGGACTGTCTCTTTTTATAAATCTTGCTAAATTCTTTTCTTTGAAATTGCAGAATGTTACAGCTTCCACCCCCAGAAGTAATGTTGCCCTGAGATATGCTTTCTGATTTTCCTTCTTTCCTGCTCTTAGCGCTTCGCTGTATTAATTTGCATTTTCCAAGACAGAAGCTTGGCCCCAGTTTCCTTAGGGGATGCTGCCCTTCCTTGGCAAGGCTTGATCTGCTCCAGGAGTCTGCTTGAGTCTCTTTTGCTCTGAACCTCTTCACTCATCTATGTTTTGAGCATTTCAGAAGATTTTACTGTGGTGGATGAGCAAGAAACACAGAAAACAGCCCAAATCACACATCAGCCCTAAATTCTGCCGGCAGGCTCCTCTCCCTCCTTATACTGCTGCTGCCTGGGTGGACTGTAGCTACGGAGTCTCTCTGTGGCATGTTCCAAATGTGATGTATCCCAAAGGATGCAGAAGACTGTCCCAGATTAACATTGGTTTTCTGAGGCTCATCTATTCAGGATATGCTTAAGCAAATGGAGTATTCATGATTCTAGATAAAATTAAGGGGGAGGAGGGAGTGGTTTCACATTTTCAAAGCAAACATTTAAAACAGATGCAGCCTGCTGGGAAGGATCACATTGAATTGCATGACTTTTTTAAAAGAAAAGAACATCCATTTTACTGAAGCCCTCAATATGAAAGATTAGGAGTTAAGAGACATTTTTCGCCCACTTTGAAAGTAAATGTATTTTAAATTTAATTCTTTGATGCAGCTGCTGCTTTCTCTCTGGAAAGCCTTCCTTGTGCTTTGAGCGATGTAAAGATGTGGGCTGGGTGCTAATCCAGTTTAAGATTCCAAACTTCCTTTCCACTCTTCAGAGATTTTCCCACCACCACCTTCTAGATAAATGTAGAACTGTCTTTTATTTTAACACAGCACTGGTTTAGGGAGATTTGCTGGAGATTCATCATCTCAGTGCGAGGAAAAGTATGAATGTGAAGGTTTCATGTTATTTTGGAATAAATCAATGTAAGCTGGTATGAAATCATCTAGTTTCTTTTTTTCTCCACTATAAATACCTAGTGCTGCCTACATTTAAAAAAATAATCTAGAACAACCCAGGACCTGTGAAAGAGTCCCTTGGTCTGATGGTGCTGCTGAGGCAGCCAGGAGCTGTGGCAGGATGCTCCTGTGACTGCTTATCACTGATGTGTTGTTGGAGTTACTGCTCCAGTTACCTCTCACTTGGGGCTGCAGAATCACCCTGCAGGATGGCTTAGTCTGAACATGCTGGCAAGTTAGGGATGCCAAAATTCTGGGGAACCTGGTGTTTCCTGAGCTCTGTTACCACCCATGGACTGCAGGAAGAATTGCTGAGGGCACATGACACCAAGTATCAGCACTGAGAGAGTCTGGCTGAAGCAGCAGGAGGATTTTGCTGTCTCATTATCCTTGCTGTCCTGATCCAGTCTGCCCCAGGGACTTCCCTCTCTTAACTCCAGGTAGAGCCTCCTCCTTTCCTGTTCCTCCTCTCCTGAAGAAAGGGAGTGTCTTTTGTGGATTGTGCTATCTAGAGCTCATTAATGCTGTTGTACCATTCTGAATACATCAGCTGTGCCCATAATACTCAGTCTGAAGCCATTATTCTCTAGAAGCGATCTTCCTATCTTCCTTTATTATTGTTACTATTATTATTAATTTTATACAGCCAGCACTGCAGTCTGAGCACTTTTCCAATAGTAACTTGTATTTAGTGACTTACTAAGGTTTATCCAAGTCACAGATTCCCAGCGGATGTTCTGAGCTTGTTTCTTATTTAAAAACATCATCTAAATTCAAATCAGGAATTAACACAGTTCTGCAAATGACATTCACCCCTCTGCAGAAGGACCAGCATTAATCCTGTGTGCTGCAGCAGTGGTATTTCAAGCCTTGTTTGAGGGCTTTAGTGGGCTTAAATCAGCCTTAGGCAAAGCACAAGCGTCTGCAATAGTTAGACAGGACTAACACTGCCTGCTTTGGGCACCGGGTTTAAACACGTGTCAGAGGGGCTGTGTCAGGACATGGGTTCCCTTTATAGCCAGGGGAGAAGACAAGGTGCTCCACAAAACCTTCCTGCACCACTTGGTACTGGAGTTAGTGGTTACAGACAAAATCTTCATATGGTCCTGTCCTTAAACCATTTGCCCTGCTGCTGCAATCCTGGTCTTTGCAGGGAGAGGGGCAAAGTCCCTGTTTCAGAGGTCTTAAGGGAGCCAGTGGGATGCTGGCAGAACCAGCAGGATCTTTCTTTAGGAGGACTTCCAGCTTCTGTTGAGATTCAGTTCAGGTTGATCTGGTTCCTGTAGGGCTCTCTGGAAATCCCCACTTTAATATATTAATATATTTGCCTCCTTACTGGTTGTCATCAGCAGTCCATGCTGTTGGAGTTCCCAGAGCTGCCACAAAACCCGTTGTGCTGGGCCAGTGGGTGGGTTGGAGAGCTTCCATACATCCATCCCTCCTTCCCTCCCTCCTGTGCCTCTCTGGGGTTGAGTCTGTCCTTGGCATAGGAATTGTGAAGTGGGGCTCCAAGTGCAAGAGGAATGTGATACACTCGCTCCTCCAGCATCCTGCTGCTCAGAAAAACATAAACCCAAAGCAGATGTGTCATTAAATCATTTTGAATCATTGCAAACATTGCAGGAGTTCAGTACAAGCATCCATAGCTTTAAGCCACCTCCGCAAAGCGCTTTGTATCTGTCATAAAATTTGGATGAACTACACTGGGTAAACTGTTTTACTGTTACCTGATAGCCACCTACCTTTTAGAGCTGAGACTTGCTGAGGGAAGATAAAAATAGATTTCAGTGCATTGTGAGAGCTCGATGTGATTTCTTTGTCCCATAAAGCTGCTGCCCAGCATAGGAAAATACCTCCCTTTAATTCAGAGACCAGGCAAAGGAAGCTGTCTGACCAGGATCTGAGATGAAAGTATGTGATTATTTAATCACTGGTTAGTTGGTGATAATGAGCAAGTATTTTGCAAAATGAGCTCTTAAAGGGAATCTCTAAACATAGATCCTGGTGCTGCAGTGCTGGAGCTGAGTGTGGCCCTGCTGTTCCCAAGAAAGGCTCAGTGGATCAGTGTTCCTTCGCAGCCGGGCGTTGGTGGCAAACTTGCTGCGCGAATTACTGCAACACGTGTGCCAAGGCCCAGGGGGAGGACAGAGCTCCGAGGGTTTCTTAACTCAAAACTGAGTTAAGTTAACTTCGCTGAGCTTTTCCAGCAAGGATATGTTCCCCTTTTAATTGCTGGACTTCTGAGAATGGCTTGACAGAAGAGCAGCCAAACAATCTTGTTTCCCTTTGTTAGCTATTTTTATTTTACCTGGATCATTATTTATCAAAGAGCACTTGCTATCACTTGAAATAAACATGTTTAAACATTAATAAGTAGCTTAAGAGATGCTCTTTTTGATGCTGTCTGGGAAAACATCGTCTGATTTTTGGAGGAGAAAAAATTCAGTGCAAATGTTTTTTCCCTCATGTGTTTTAATAGCCCTCAGTAATTACTTTGCAAGTGGGAAAGCAAAGAAGGGAAATTGCTGCAATCGACTGCCCTTAACGTTGCCTTGACAAAAGCCTGACCAAGCCTACAGTGTGAGCGAGGGGAGGTTTGTGAGGGTACCTGGGTCTGCACACTCTTCTTTATTATCTGTTATAATTTCAGCTGCATTGAAAGCCGCAAACAAAATCAGAACGTCCTGATGCTACCCATATTTCCAAACTTCTTGGAAAACTGGTTTTCAAAAGGAAGATTTATTCCATTTCCTTGTGGCTGAGCAAGTGCAGTACGTAAGTGCTGCTCCCTGTCCACGTGAGATGCTGGGTTAGTGGCTCCACAGTGATTCAGAAAGTCAAGCCAGAAGGGACTGTTGAGTCATCCTTGTCCTCACTCTGGTGTTCCATGAGCTGCTCTGTTTCCACCTGCTCATCTCAGCACAGGGCACGCAGTGTCTGACTGCACTTCCCTCTGCAGGAAGACATCCAGGCTTTGCATGGCATCTCCAAGAATTTAAGCGTTTTCTGCTCTATTTCATAGCTTGTTTGAGAGTTTAATGATTCATGCTGTAAAAATACTTTCCTTGTTGGCTTTTCTCTGTCTTCAGCTTCCAGCCAGTGATTTCTTTTATTTGCTACTGCAGAGATAACAAAGCCTTTTTCTGGCGCTGTGTTTTCCTTTGTGAAGGGGGTTTTACGCTATAATCAAGTTACCTCTCAGACAAGCTGAACTGATTGAGCTCCACATGTCTCATTAAAAGACATTTTTCTCCCATCAGTAATTTTTACTGCATCCTTTTCAGTTTTTAACATCATCATGCCAAGGTTGACCCCAAAGCTGTTTCAGGATCCATCCCATCAACTGTGACAATGGGGTTGAAGTTGCCTTCTGGCTTGCACGTGTTGCATTTCCAGTTTATGTGGACATGGCCCAAGTGGAATATCCCCTGTCACACAGGGAGGTTGGGCTCTGGTCTCCTGGATATTTTTACAGAGGCATTTTGTTGCTGGCTGCTGTGGACAGTTCTGTAGGTACCTCCACAATCCTTGTGGTGCCAGTTTTTGTGTTTTCCTTGCTTTTTTTTGCGATTAAAAGAGCTGAAAAATTTTGACAGTGCAGAGCTGTTCCTGGAGAAAGATGAGTTACTGACTTAATAAACACAGGTATTCCCAGTGCTTTCTTATTTGTTGGTTTTCTGGTTTGGCAGCTAAGCTAAAGTTCAATTAAGTGTCTCTAACCTTGCTGCAGGGAGAGCTGGGGAACCATTTGTTATTTTAAATCTCTTTACTTTTCAATTGTCAAATTCAATTAAGGGAGAATTTATGCTTTCATAGGAAAAGGGCAGCAGCTATAGAAAACTCAACAACCTGAGTTGTTCCAGGATCTGTTGAGGGATTTCATGCTTTCAGCAGAGCCTTCTTCAGAGTTTTTGGCAGTAACTTCAGAGTTGTGGCAAATAAGTATTTGCTTATCTTAACATTTGGGGAGTTTAATGTGCATGTT
Organism: Monarcha castaneiventris obscurior; assembly: GCA_026261815.1. Lineage (NCBI taxonomy): Eukaryota > Metazoa > Chordata > Aves > Passeriformes > Monarchidae > Monarcha > Monarcha castaneiventris. The sequence goes on from JAMPIT010000862.1 coordinate 6,579,678, forward strand.
TTCATGCTTTGCAGCCAAGCTGCAGCCACAGAGGGCAGAGCTCAGTAACATCCACCTTTAACCACTGCTTTTAGACTGTTTGCAGAAAGTTTTGTTTGCACAGGCTGCACCTTGCCCCAAAAATGTTGAAATCAAAAGTGAAGTTTCCAGGGAACCCAGACACGTATGTAGGGGTTTTGCAGTTGGTTTTGTTTTAATTTCACTGCGTCCCAGAAACATTTCTTCCCTTCAAAACCTCATTTCTGGTTGTTCTCCTGTTTTTGGGAAGGGGGAGAAAAGGGCTTATTGTGCGTTTGTACATCAGAGGATGTTGTATGTAAAGACTGTGGGGTGCTTCAGTCCTGCGGGTCCTGTGGAAGTCTGAGATTGGTGTTCCCATGGGCTTTGTCAGTGGTGCAAAACCCATCTGCAGATGTTGCTTGAGTTCACCTGAAGCTACCTCCTAACCAGGAGCTTGAGTGTTTGTGTTGAGCTGCTGCATGTCCAGTGCCTGGATTCAGAGAAGGAGACTGCTGGTGTGAAATACTGTTCTCAGGGTGTCAGGATATTCTGCTGTGTAACCTGGTGAGGTTTCTTTACACCCCTTTGCAGTAAACTTTGAGCTTTTCAGTAGTCTCAGAGCAAATGCTTTTTCTTTTGCTGTCTTGTCCCCTCTCCCCCTCCAGCTAATGGTAAAAAGTATTTTTAAGTATTGTTTCATATAAATCTGGGAGGCTGAGTGACTTAGAAGCCAGCTGGGAAACTGAATGTGTCATCTCTGGAGTAAAACATAGATTTGGGGAGTTTTCATGGGTTTTTTTTTCTCAGTGTTGCCATTTCTGGTGGGCCAGCAGATGGAACTGCCCACGAGGCTGTATTTATCCCTGCAAAGCCAGCTGCTGCAAAATGCTGGGGCGAGGGTTGCTTTGACTCCTGTGCTTTGGAGAAGCTTGTTATTATAATGAGAATAATGTCCCTCTGTTTGGCTTAGCAATGTTCTGCAAATCAGTATTTGTTCTTGAGCTTGTGTATAAATCCCACTTAGTTAATTTAGGCCAAAGCTGCTAGTCTGTATTTGTTCCTATGAAAAACAAAAAAGGATCAGAGCAATTTGGAGGGCAAACATAATTTCTGAGATATCATCTGGTGAGATATCATCTGCTAAGATATCTGGTGGCATCCTAAAAATTAAAGGGGTTTTCCCACTGGTGTGGATGTGGTGCCATACCCTGCATTCTCTATAAAAGTACAAATGTGGTCATTACAGTGAGCGGCAATTGGCCTTTAGGCATTTGTCACTGATCCTGAGAGGTATTGGAAAGCCAACAGCCAAAAAACATGGGGCCAAGAGCTCTGCAAGCTGAGAAACAGCCAAAATAGCATTAAAACTTTTTGATATTCAGGATAAAGAAATCCAAAATAGTGGCACCGGTGGGTTCAGTGTGCAGGTAGAAGAAGAAAGCTAGGATAATAATAATAAAATAAGTCTTTCTGGAAGCTCAGGAAGGCAGAAGCAGGAGGAGTGTTAAGTGCTGGATGAAGCCCACGGCATCCGTGTGGGAGCTGCCGGCGGCACAGCGGGTGCTGGGCGGTGGCTGCTGCCCAGGGACTCTGTAAATCCTGTGGAAATGAATATTTAATAGAGAAATAAAGTGATTATATGTATGTGTAAATGCTGTTTTTATCTCCCTGCTGCCCTATAAATGGCTGGTAGCTATCAGCCCAGGAGGGCTGCAATAATTACGGCTTCACTGACTTGGCTGATAAAAAATCAATTCCATTGGGATGATCTTATGCTTTCCTTAATGGGAGGCATTGGAAGCGTTAGCCCTATTTTAAGTATGCACCTACAAGAAAAAGGGACTTGCTTGAAATCCAGGTTTCTCCAAAACTGGAAAATTCTGCAAATGCTGCTTAGCTGTCTCTTCCTTGGCAGCCTGGGGACACAGCACTCTGTAAGAGCAGTCACTTTTCCTGGCATTCCCAGACGTTTTCCCAGCTGAACATCTTTGGTTTGATTTGGTTTTACTTTGGCTTGTTTTGGTTTTTTTCAGCAGAGGAAAGCTCCAAAACAAACTCTTTGCCTAATTTGTATTGTTTCTATCAGTATTTCACAAGAAAAGGTTTCTGTTTCCATAGGAGTGCAAGGGAGACGGGGGAAACCAAGACTTCAGACTGAGCTGGAGTGCAACATTATTTGTGGATGTATAGACCCATCCTCAGTCTCCACTTGGGAGCTGACACTGGGGCTCAGCTGAGGCTGGTAACATCTGAAGTCTTCAGAAAATGTTTTTGTATCAACTTTCCCTGTGTTGTCTTGTTTCCTAGGGGCAATATGTAATTTGTTCACTAATAGACTCGTCTTATTTAGACAAATTAGACCTTTTTAACACCATTCATATTAGCGGGTTTTGACTGCAGCGTTAATTACAACAGGGATGGGGACATTGTAATTGTAGAGAATTGTTCTCTAATTTGGGGAAAACAGGCAACGCTCTGTGCCCAGCTTCTAGTTTGTTTTCTCTGTGTTTCAACATGGTACTTAAGCTATTAACATAATCTTGGGGTGGCTGTAATTATGTGAATAACCGGGGGGGGAAGGAGTCGTAGAACAGTACGAAAATAGCACCAGGGAGTGCAAACTTGTTTCTGTAAACAAAATAAGAGCAGGAGGAGGAGGGAAATGAGATGCCAGTGGTGCTGCATCCTGGAGCCAGCATGGATGGTTATTGTGGATTATATGGACTACGGGTGGGGACTGGGTAATGCCATCTCATATTGTGATGCCTTGAGAGGCCACCTAAAAGCAGAGACTAGACAAAAATAAGGGAATGAAGGTAGTTATTTATTTGAAAGGCCTTCAAAGGTACACCCTGGAGTACACCGAAGGTGCTCTCAAAATGGATCCCAAGATGGACGACAGGTCATGAGTTCTTCACACTTTTACAAGTTTGGTTCGTTTGCATATCAGGGTTAATTCTCCAATTAAAACTTCAGTTAATGATGTAATTTCCCCAAGCTCGCTCCCCTCTTAAGATGTTGGTTTACACATTTTGGGCCTAGGATGGTCTGGGTGTCCTTGGAGAGCAAGCCTGGAAAAGCTTTGTTATGTCTACCTAGCACAAGAGAGCAGAAATTAACAGGCTACAAGAAACTTCAGAGTTACACACTAGGCAACACAGGATTTGAAAAATACAAAAGTTAAAACCCAGGGCATCAATTGCAGTGGTCTTCATCTTCGCAGTGGAAATTGGGGTTTATTGCGTGTTTCAGTTGTCCAGGAAATCACTGAAGGCTTTGAGGAAGACCCAGCCAAGGTTCATGAGGCACTGCCTCTGGGATACATTTCCCAGGTCAAAGCTTTGGTCCCCAGCAGGATCCTCTGTTTACCTTCACTTAATTCCATGGCTCTCATCTCCTTCCCTCTGTGCTGTGCAGAAGAGGAGAGCAGAGAGCCATCTCCAAGCCCCCTGCTGAAGCTGAGAACACCCAGCCCTGCTGGAGAGAGGGAGCCCTCCCAGTGCACCTGATCCCAAGCCTGATGGAAAGGACAGTGCTGCCCATGTGCACAGGGACTGGGGTAAACAATGTGCATCAGGACATTGGTTTCTCAGAGCTTGACTGTATTATTCTATGTTTTAACATCTCTCTGGTGCTACTAAATCAATAGGTCTCCAATGCTGAAAGAATATATAATGCTGGCAGGGTAACAAAGCAGGTTCCTCTTTAGTGCAGAAATCTACAATTTCAGCATCCCCAACATGTTGAGGGTGTTTGAGCCTTCTCTCAATCCATAGGAACTTCTTGGCTACAGAACCACCTTTTAAAACGGTTTAATACTTTCCCCACTATTTTCTGGCTTAACAGAATCACAGAATCATCAAGGTTGGAAGAGGCCTTTCAGATCACCCATCTAGTCCAAACATCCACCTAGCACCATCATAATCAGCCCTGAACCACCAGACATATCCAGATGCTTCTTGACCACTTCTGAAGGCAGTAACTACCACATCAGCTTCTTCCAATGCCTGACCACTGTTCTAGTGAAAACATTTTTTCTAATGTCTAATCTGAATCTCCCCTGGCACAGTATCAGGCCATTTCTTCTCATCCTTTCTCGTCAGACATGGCAGGAGAGACCGACCCCACCTCACTACAACCTCTGTTTAGGTAGCTGTAGAGAGGAATGAGGCACCCCACAAGCACCTTATTCCCCAGACTAAACAAGCCCACTTACCTCGACCCCTCATCACAGGACATGTTTTCTAGACCTTTCTCAAGGGTTTCGCTTCTCTGAACTTGCTCCAGCACCTCCATGTCCTTTTTGAATTGAGTTGTGCAAAAACTGAGCACAGGATTTGAGCTGTGGCCTCACCAGTGCCGAGTACAGGGGGACAGTCACTTCCCAGTCCTGCTGGCCACACTATTCCTGAGAGAGGCCAGGAATCCTTTGGCCTTCTTGCCCACCTGGGCTCATATCCAGCTGCCTATCAAGCCACACTCCCAGGTCCCTTTGTGCTTGGCTGCTCTCAAGCCATTCTTCCTGAGCCCAAAGTGCCACAAGGGGTTGTTGTGACCCAGGTCAACCGCACTTGGCCTTGTTGAACCTCACACAGTTGTCCTCAGCCCGTTGATCCAGTCTGTTTAACCCTGCTTGATGTGAAGTTGTGGAGATTCCCCCCAACCCAGCCTGACACCTTTCCCCACATCTTAAAATGTTTTAATTGTGCTCCCCTGCAGGCTCTCTGCAGGTTATGTAGTGAAAGGGTTCATTCACTGCTGCTCAGACAGAGGTAGTGATCCCCTTACTTGCCCTGCACCCATGTCTTGAAACCATCTTACCAGACTGTATCATGGCACTTTAGAAAGTCAAATCTCTTTTTAGCCTGACTTCCTAAGGAGGCTTAAGTGCTCATGCTCTGTTTATATCCTCATCCCTCCCTTGGAGAACTTTTGAACCCGTGGGCCCAGATCAGCCAAATTTATCAGCTGAAGGTGTTGATGGTAGTAAGGCTGCGAGGTTTTTTTTGGAGCTAGATAAAGTGGTGACACTGAAAAAAAGCACTTCTGTGTCAGCTCACGGCTGATCGGACATGAATTCTGCAGGAGGGGCTTGCAGGCACCCAGCCACACAGCAGCCATGGGAATTGCTGTTTTTGCAGAGCCACAGCAGGAGCATCTCCTGCTGCAGAGGTGCCTTGGCAATGTTGGGGCTCACAGGGCTCCCCCATTCCTGTTTTGGTGGGGCTCAGCCATGTGAGAGGCTGTTTGGATGTAAATACCTGCCTGTGGTGGAGGGGACATCCCCACAGCAAAGAGGCTTTCTGCAGTGTTACAAAATTCGGCAGTATTAGGGAGGAATAGAGCAAAACTTGCATTTTCATTTTTGCACTGTGAGCATACAGTGGGAGATCATGAGGGTCACAGTAGTTTGGCTTTTTTTTTGCAGCTCTGTGTCTTGAAGTGATAGGGAATCTCTCATTTTGGGGTTTCACAGTGGCTTTATGCACTTCTGACACTGGAGGAAATGTTGAATGAAGCTAAGCCACGGGGTCAGGCTGAGGAAAACTGATTAAAGCTGTATCTAGTCATGCATGAGTATATGTACATATGTGTATGTGCAGTTACGTGTGTTTATAGGTATTTATTGTGTTTGTGGGCACGTGGGGTGATGTACCGTGTGCTTCTGATGGCAGAGTGAGAGTCAGTATTTATAATTTCAAGATTGAGAATACAGCGATAAAAGAAACCCCCCGTGGAGTCTCATCCTGGGGGGCAGATGAGTAAGTCTGACAGCTAAACTAGATCTTGTCTCCATCCGAAACCTGTGAGCTCCTCCAGGCTTTGCGCCTTTTTCCTGAGGACACACGGGATGATTCCCCGCGGTCTCACCTGACCCGAGTTCAGAACAAACACACACCCCCGGCTCGTATCTCAGGAGCACGGAGCTCGTGTAAACTGAGCGCTCTCAGCAGCAGCCTCAATGAACTAAATCCTTCCCAGGGAGCAGGAGATAATCGCAGGAGGAGGCTCGGTTTCCCCCGCTGTGCATCTGGCAGGCAGCTCCCGCAGGGAGGGTGGGAAGCGGCTCTGCCGCCCGTGGGACCAGATGGGTGGGGATTAAATCTGCCCTGGCAGGGGGGAGTTGGGAGCGGCACTGCCGGCGGCTGCATCCAGGTACCGACAGGAGCATCCCACTGCAGCCGCTGCCCCTTCGGGCTCGGTTTGGGGAATGCACGGCTATTCAGAGGAGGAGGATGTGCTGCGGGCTGCTGAGGATGCTAAATCCATTCCTACTCCAAAAATGATTGCATTTGAGACCGGGAGGTGGAATTGGAAATGGTTATTTGCTTATCTCAAATAGCTTTTTTTTTTTGTCTTAAGTTTGACGTTTATACCCGTGTCTTAATGGTTTCAGTGGGAATAAGATCTGCTTCTGTTTCAAGTCAGCGTTTGACATGACAAAGGTTGTCTCATGTCAGTGTATAATTGTAAAAGTACTGCAGAAAAGAAGACAAATTAACCTTAATAAGCAGGACAACAACATTTTGTTTCTAATTTCTAGGACATGGCTCTGAGCCTACTGTAAGCAATACTTTCTGGCAATTTAAATCACTGCTTTACTCAAGAAGAATTAAAATACCCTAAAAGAAATGTCATGTAACGTCAGCAAAAAGGCAGCAAGCAAAACTGTCAAGTGCCTCCATTCTTCTTCTCTGTTCTTTTTAGCCTCTTGTATCTTTTGGGATCTTTGAGCTAAGAGTTGAGGCTCCCTACATGTGCCTCTCTGATTTGTTCTACCACCCTCTTTATGGTGACCTCTCACTGCAGTAGTCTTCAGGGATATGTTGCATGACTCCAGCAAAATCATCATCAGTTATCATCAGTTTTGCTTTTTGTTATGTGCACATCCTATTGTATCCTTGGCTTCCAAAGCGTTTTCTTCCTTGCTGCAGGAATCTTGCTTTCAGCCTTCACCCTTCAATCTTCATTAAATTAATTAAAAAACAGAAATTTCCAGAGTTAGAAGTTTTTCTGCTTGGAAAGTCTTTGAAGCTTGAATTTCTACTGTTGTGCATTTTCTGCTGTACTCCTGGTAGCCTTTTGTTCAGAAGGGTGTGGGTCTTCAATACTCCATTTTCCTACTGGCACCTGTGCCAAACTTCAGTGCTTTAATAAACACGTTATTGACTCTGGGACCTTTTGAACTGGATTTCTCATTCTTCTCATGCCGTTTGTTATTTTTGGGCTGTTAACTCTGATAGGTGATTAAATGTAATTATATGAAGTTGAACTTGATTATTTAACATTAATTAAACCACTCTGTGTTTCCATTCTTCAAATCTCTTGAGAAAGAATTACAATATTCCCTTTCTGGTGTAACCTACATTAGGAGAATTGGCTAAACTTTTTAAAGCTGAATAAGAGGGGTAGAGCTGATTGGTTTCTTCTGGGAAATGTTGGTAAGGCCTGATGTTCAAGTTTGAAGTGGTGGAGACACTGGACAGTGCTTTGCCATAATAAAAACTTGTAAGTAGAGCTGGTTTCCCTTTTTTTTCTTTCCCCTGTTTTTAAGAATAGCCTTCAAGCTTTTGATTTCAGGAGTCTCTTTATATCTCGTCCAAATTCTCTCTGTGTGACACCTTGTCCACAAGTGTGGTATAAATCACAAATTAGGTAGTATAGGCTGTCTGAACCAATATTTTAAAATTACAGTCCTTCCTAGTTAAACTAGGGGCTTCAGAACTGACTCTTAATAAATACCAACTTGAACATATTTAATTGGGTATAAAATATAATGTTGACCTGGATTTATTTTGAAAGGATTGAACAGTTATGAGGCTTAGATTTTCATCTGGGTTTTTTTATTTGATTTATGTATCTTCCTCTGTGGCATATTGTAGACAGTTCTTATGAGACGTTTCAACTCTTTAATTTAATTCCTTTAAGTGGATGCTCATACCATAGCTGCATATAGCACAAGCTTTCTCAGTTATGTTTCTGGTACCACTTTTTGAGTTTATTCTGCTAAATGTTTCCCAGGGGTTTTCTCTAATACTTGCATAAAATTCACTGCTTTTCAAACATTGCTGCCATAAATTCTCAGGCTAACATATCCAAAGGAAACAAATAGGAAGATGAAGTAGAACGTTTTGTACCTGGACAGGTATTACAGAGGTTATCCCCTGGGCTGGTTCCGCCTGATTGTAAATCTGTTGTAACTCCCCGATTTGCCCCTGATGTGAGCTAGCAAACGGCTGCATCCTGTCCCAGAGGATCCTGCTGGATTGATGTTGGCATTGGGGTGTCTCCTGTGTGCTGTCTGACTGACACGTGCAGCACAGCTCCGCTGCTCCTAAAGCAGTGCATCACAGCTAGGAAAATGAGAAAGCAATGTAAAATGCATGACTGGCTGGTTTGCCAGGCGAATAAGAAATGGTTTCTAGAGGCCATGAATTATGCGCAAAGTCATTTTTAATATTAATTTTATTGGTGCTTTGTAAAGCGGCTCCAGCAGTGGCATTTCAGAAAGCTTCAAAATAGTTACAACCTGCAGCAAAGGGCAGCTCCAAAAAAATGAGTACTTTTCCAGGAAAACCAATGGCAAAATAAGCAACTTCTTGCCTCAGGGAAGAAAACCAGACCTTGGTCCTGCAGACTTTGGTACTTTGCAAACTTTGCTTTGGGTACAGGAATAGCCTCATTAAACCTTTTAAGACCAAACAGCTGGAATAAAGTTATGCCTCTGTGTGTGTAGGATCAGGGCTTAAACCCCCCCTCAGCATCAGACCTGATCTGTGCCTCCACCTATGGGCTTGTGATTTCCCATGGAAATGCTCACATGATGAGGAGGGGTCTCAAAGGTCTGAAATCCAGAATAGGCTCCTGGGGTCATATGGACAAATCACTTCAACCCTGCAGCTGAGTGGGGCTTGTGCCACTCAGCGTTTCCCTGCTCTGCCTTTTCCACACAGGCAGCAAGTCCTTCGGGGTGGGACTGCATTGGATGTGCAGCAGATGCAGCTCTTCCCTGGGAGCAGAACCTGGAATCTTTGTAATAACTGGGGTGAGTTTGGCTCTTTGGCATCCATTAAACAAAATTCAGACAAAGCCCCTCAGAAGAGTTAAACCAGCGTAGTTCCTTAAGTGGAGCTGGGGTTGGTGGTGTTAAGATGTCTGGTTTAGAAATATATTTTAAAAAATCCTGTGCAATACCAGCACATAGCCAAGTAAAAGGTATTCTGGGCCAGGTTTTGCAGTTACTTGAGCTTCAGTGATGTGTAAAGCAATTGTGTCGGCTCGAGATCTTTTGCCTGTCTGTGCAAGTGGTGTTTTTACCACACGTTCAGAGTTTTTCCCTGCGTGTGGAAATACCATTGCTCATTCAATTTATTGTTGCTGATGGGACTGAATCATCTGCATAACTCCCCGAGGCAGGATGCCAAGGAGTAATCCATGGGCCTCATCGTGTGGGATGCAGAGGGCTCCTGGTACCCAGCACAGTGTCGTGTAGGAATGGGGATGGGTCTTGAACCTCCCCTTGGCCAACAGCAGAGGGTCCCTTGGATGTGGTCCTGCTGGAGATACCTCTTCTTTCCTCTGGCTTTGGCAGTTTGGAAGTATTCATCACCATTCCTGGGTCTGGGATTCTGAGCAACAAACCTGGGCAGGATGGACAGCTTTCTTGGCAGAGAAGGAAAGAAAACCTGAGTTGTGCTGGCCCAGGTCTGTGTGCACATCTCACTGTTTGGAGGAGGCACTGGGAGACACCAATACAGGAGTGTTTAGAGAGGGTGGTGAGGAGACTCCTAAAGATGCTCTGTTAAATCCCTGCCTTGAATAAGACCTTGCAAAGATCTGGGCCTGCTTCTTCCACTCCAGCTGTTTTTCATGTTCTCCAAAACACTATTTTTGATAAATATGCCATGTCCTTCTTGTTAAAAAGACATATTTCAGTTTTCATCTGGCTCATGGCGGGATGTTTCTTTTGGTCTCCCTTCACATCTTTTCTGTAACTGTTTTTAATCATTCCTAGCAGAATGGGTGAATTCCCTTGTCAGCCTTTCCTTCATGAGCTTCCAGGGACCTTTATCATGAGTTTTTCCTCCTTCACCAGCTCTGTCCTTGCTCGCAGGGCACCCTCCTGCAAATCCCCTGATTGCTGGATATCAGCCACCGTGGGTGTTGTTCCTGTATTGAAAGGGAAAATATTTAACAGCAAGTAAGATGTTCACTGGTGGAAAGCTACAGCATCTGCAACCCTCGGTTGTGTTTCTGTTAGCAATTTCAATATCTTTGCCGTAATAACAGTAATTTAAACAGGTACTGTTGACTGAAGGGCAATTAGGGATTGTTGAATTTTGCATTTCCCTAATACTCACCACAAGCAGCCACTGACCCCCACTCTGCTGGTATTTATAGAGCTACGACTGAGCAGCTCCTTTGAAGTCAGAGGCAGCAAAGGGACGTGGAGCCCACGGAGCGCTGGGAATGGCCCCCAGCACAGCTCCCCAGCCACGGGCCCTAATGCTGGACATGGTCACAGAGGTTTGGGTTTTTTCCTTCTGCAGAGATTCCTTCACAGCTGCTCTTCCTGACAGCCTGATTTATGCCCTGGGATTTATGGAGCTGAACAAATGATTATAGAAGAGCTATGTGTTTTATTACACAGGGACCAATTTTCCCAAGCCAGAGGGCAAATCCTCTCTTCTCTACCTGCACTCTGGTTGTGCAGCTGCTGTGCATCCTCTTTGATAGTCTGAAAGCTGCAGATTAGAGGATTCAGGGGTCCACAGGAGTAATTTATCCTCCTTTGGAGCCCAGGAGTGCAGGAGGCGTTACTGCGGTTTGCCACCAGCTGTGACCTTGCTGAGGGATGCAGCAGGGTATGGGAGGGCCATGTCCAGCAGAGCACAAGGGGAAGCAAGTTTTTCAAAATGGGAATTGGAGGAATTTTGTTTTAATTTATGTTTACTGGGTGTTTGGTCTCAAAAGCTCATTACAGGAGGGAAGCTGAGCACTTACCTCCATCTCCATGAGCTACTTCACTAGTCCAGGATCCACAGATACTGCCAGAGGTAATGACATGAGTTGAAAGCGTTGCCTACTCCTCCTCTCTCCCAGGCATTCCGTAGCAGTAGGCTTGCACTGATGTTGCCAAGTGTGAGATCTGACCCACAGAAACTTCACTGGTGCTGTCCAGCAAGGCAGAGGAGACCTGGCTGGGCTCTGGGATCCTGGCACTCTGCAATCAAGAAATACAGATTTCCACGATTGAACCAAGCCCATCGAGCCTGGAGCATTGCCAGCACCACAGAGTTGCTGTTTCCATGGAGGCAGCCGTGAAAGCAGATTTTTCCTTTTAAAGGAAGGCAGAGCATGGGACAAAGCAAATGTACTCTAATGGGGTACATTTCTAGTCCTTTACTAGAAAGTGAACCCCTTTAATTGCTCCTGCGTAAATGAGATGTTCCCGAAGCTGTGGATGGAGATGGGATATTACTGATCTCATAAAGTCTTGCTTCCATGGGAAAAGAGAGAGGGGTAAAGAGCTGAGCCCAAAGGAGTTTTATGGATTTGTGAAGAGAGCTGACGGGTCTGTGTCTAATTAACTCAATTCTGAGTGATCAGGCTGCTGGGAGAAATACAGAGGGCAGACGCAGCAGAGAGGACCCGCAGCTGCTGCCCCACTAATTGTGCTACCATCACTTCACCTCACGGCTGATCAGATCCTCCTCCCTGCCCTGTAAGAGCTGCTGGGCTGCCTTTCCTCTTCAGTACTGAATAAAGTCAAAGCTACTCGATTGATTCAACTCCTTCTCACCTGGCCTCTCCTCCCTTGCTCAGTTTTCTGTTGCATCTGTCCCTTCTGGCTCAGCCTCCCCTCCTTTAGGAGCCACTCACATTGATTTCTCCGTGCTGCTCTTGTCTTCCCAGAGAAAACCAACATGATTCCTGTGTTTGTGCCTCCTGCCCTGCCCTCACTGCTCCTGCATTTCCCACTGCAGGCCCCTCTCTTCCTTACCACCGTGCTAACCTGTGCTGGTTTCCCTGTAGGGATTGTCTGTTCCTTGCATCCTTATTACAGGCACATGCACAAGGACTTTTTCTTCAGTGCTGGGAGCACCCTTCCATGCAATTGCTGGCTCGGCAGGGAAATGGAAATTGATGCTTTTGCTGGTTGGGGGATGTCACAGCACGGTGGTGGCTCCTCACCTGCCCAGTAAAAACAGAGCTTGGTGCTGGTAAAGCACAGAAAATAGCTCTTCATTGCTGGCTCTGGGAGGGGATAATGCTGCTTTTCCTGTTTTCTGATTCAGCAGGATGGATAGTGTTTAACATACAGAAGGCCTTTCCACAAAGATCAGGCGCACCGCGGGGCGGATGGATCATGGGGCGAGGAGGAAGGCGGCAGTGGGAAGCAGATGGGCAGCGCAGTGTGGGGCTTTCCATGGCATTTGCTGCTTTGCTGTAGGAAGCTCAGAAAGGAGTTACAGTAGGACCAAAGAAAGAGGGAAAAAAGATTGAAACTCATCAATATTCAGAAGAGCAGACGAAACAAATATATTGACCTAAATGACCAGTGGTGACTCAGAAGCTTAAGGGAAATATATGTAAATAGTTAACAGCTATGTAACAGTTATGTAATAAAAAAATTAACAGCTCGAGGGCTGTGGGGAAAAGGGGCTGGGGGCAGCTGCTGACTTCTGAAGGAAAATGCAAAATAATGGAAATAGTTTCTTTGAGGGTCCACTCTCTTCTGCCCTCTGTTCTTCCCCACAGAGACTCATTCCAAATGAGACTTGTAAGTTAAAATATTAACTTCTACCAAAACCAGTTCAAGCACTGCTGCCTTCCTTGGAGGAGAGTGTTTCATAAAGCTAATTTGGAGAATAATTCAGTCTGAATCATCTCCACGTGATGCATCCATATGAAATGCAGACTGATTGCAATTTCTGCCTGTGTTTCTCCCAGCTGAAAGCAAGCTGACCTACAGGTTTTTGTTTTGGTGCATCTATAGGAAAATTTTGCATTGCTGGCCTATTGTAATTTTTTTCTGTATTCCAGATTTTTTAAAATAAACAGAAGGGATTAACTGGAGTGGAAGGCTTAATTGACCTCTTTCAAACAAATCTCTTCCCTAGAGAAGCTTGAATTAAACCCCCACTTTCATTCCTGCAATTTAACTGACTGGTGATATCTCATCTGTAAAACAATGTACTCTGATTAAGCCTTAATGTCTTAGACTTTCGAAAGCTGATTTTATAGAGATACAGAATTTGTAACACTTGTCCTAAAACCTGCCATGTTAATAATTTATTAATATTCTATTCTGGTTGTATCTTCTACATTTGTATTTGCTCTTTACTCTCTCCTTGTAACCACAGTTTATCTAAATTTCCTACCTAATCCTTGCGATGCCCAAGTTTGCCTCTGTATTGCCTTCTTGTGTATTTATTGATTTCAGTTCATGATTACATTAAGGAAAATCCTTTTTATCTGCTCCCATGAGGAATTTTCTGTTGAGGATAGTTCTTACATCATGTATTATTTTGCAGCAAGCACTGCGAGTCAAAAAGGGAGAAGGGGATAAATTTGTTTTTGATAACCTGAGGTGACAATGTAGGTAGGGACAGAGTTGGTAATGAAGGAGGGTTTGAGATGAAGTTGGGAAGGTTATTTTGCATAAGCAGGGAATGAAGGAGTTGTGTGGAGAGGGTAGGCAGGAGCTGATGGAATTATTCCTTTGGGAGCCAGCCCCAGCTCAGCACATGGACCAGAAGCATGGCAAAACTGAGAGCCTGGGAAAAATGGGTGATGTGGAAGATCTGCAGGGCGTCCTGGCTCTGCTTGGAAAGTGGAAATGGAGAAGGAAGCTACTACTGAGTTCCCTTCAAGCTTTTCAGATTGAAATATGCCTTTAGCCAAGAGAAAAAAACCCTGCAGTTCCTCCTCCCAATCCATAATTCCCTTTCTCTGATTATTACCAAGTGTGGAAGCATTTGCCTCTGCACATGTGATGGATGCCAGCGGCACTGGAAAGCTGTCCTTGGAGGGGGAAAAAAAAGTAAAAAGTCTTTTCTTATGCTTGCTGGAGCAGAGTTCAATGGAGCATTTCAGATGCTCGTGTTCAGATTATTGCCCTTCTCCTTCGCCTTTTCCTCTGAATTAGAAAACTACCTATTAATAAGCTGGTAGGCGAGCAGTGATTTTGCATGTTAAACAGTGTGACTACCTCATCCCAGTGGGATTGTGCTCTCTCAGAGTTGGACAGCTGAAAAATACATGTATTGGTAATTAAATTAGACTTTATTTACAAATATTGGCTCAGAGGTTTTCCAAGTCGGAAACTTTGATTCCTTTTCTGATGAGCATAAGCCTTGCTGGATTCAGACCAGATAATGTGAAGCTCAGTCTTGTTCCAGCTTTGGAATCTTTTTAATATTGACTTAGAAAGTAGTGATGAAGGAGCACTTTGGTTTCCATTGGGAAATGGGAAATAGTGGCAGCAAAGGAGAGGGAGGGAAGCCACGTCTCCTCTGGCCTCTGTTGCAAAGAAAGGGAGCAGGAAATAGGCTTCCTTAAATAAAGTCAGCTGTGTCCCCCCTCCCCTGTGCTTGGGTGTGCTGCCACCAGGGAGGGTAACTTTTCCAATTCTTCCCCTTTTCAGGAGAGGGAAACAGAAAAAAGTGGCTATTTCTTGGGTCAGAATTCTCCCTCTGAAGCCAACAACAGTTGCATCAGGACCCAAAGGATGCTCCAGAAAGCCCAAGACTGAGATGACACAGCTCTGCAGTGGGGAAAAGACAGATGAGCCTTGAAGATGAGTTTGGGGAGATACGAAATGCACAGCAGCAGGTACCCAGCTCTGCTCTGGGTTTGATTTGTGATCCAGGTGCTCAGGAGTGAGATTTGCCCTAACCAGGCTGAGAGTGACACTTAAGATAGAGCTCTTAGAATTCCGGAATCTCCTTTGAGTTTTGAAACTGCTTTCCATTAAGTCAAACCTTGTAAAAGAAGTGTCACACCACCCCAGAAAATACACTTTTTTTCATTTCTCTGTAGATACCCAGCTGCATATTTGATATTTAAAAAAAATGAACCCATACCCTGAATGAACTGATGTTTTAAAATGGTACCACGGGTAGTTAAAGGCTGCATGGCAGCTCCAGTGCAGATCTGGCTTTTCCAGCCTGAGCCCCTGCTAGTGAGAGAGAAGGAGCTCACATGGACTTTGCACTGATTTATTCATATCACATCTCTTATGTGGGCGAGCTGAGCCTTCAGCTTTCGGCATCCTGAGCGTTGGTTACTTGCAAGGACACGCCGCAAGTAAGAAACACGGGGGGACAAGATGATGTTATTTCCATTTAAAACATTCAGCCTGAGTGCTACAAGGAGAAAGAATAGTTATAATAACGCAGCTGATTGCTGTCAGAGTACTAAAAGGGAGTTTTATTGGAAAAGGTATTATACAGCCGACTGTGCTTTGCATAATCATTTTAAAAGCAGTTCAGGATGTCTTCCTGCCTTTATCCTGAAGAAGGTAGAAATAATTTAGAAAGCCAGGATTGTCAGTATGTCTGAGCTCAAGGCTCAGGCACACACACCAAGGTGAGGGCACAGGGTGCAGATGCAAGGAGTGGAGAGGCTGAATTACAGGGGTAGGGTGTAAGAAGATGTTCTGGTCATCCAGTTGTGGTGTCTCAAACAATGTGAGTCTCATGGCTGTTCTAAAGGCAACTTTCTGAAGCCTTTCTATTGCCCCTCGAAGCAAACAGTAGATCATCTCACATGCCCTCCTAGAGCACAGACAATTTTCAGATTGGCTGAAACAGAAAATACCAGGGTATTTATTGAGTCTTATGTCCAAAACTTGAGAAAAAGCCTAAATGGACATTATGGGGGGTTAACAGTATCTTAAATAGCTTTTGAGTTTTACGTGATTCCATATTTAAGTACAAGAGGAGAACGGTGAAAATTAAATGAGAGATTTTGTAGGACAGCATATTTCATTAGAACAGAAACCATCGTCTTTTTCTGGTAAGAAAATGTTTCCGTTAGGATCTGAGCTCCTTCTGCACATTTAATTTCCCTCTCAGCCAGCGACTCTGCAGTCCCTTTTTTCCCAAAGTGCTGACTCTGGCCCCACCACTTGACATAACCACACATGTTCCCTTAATGCATTTTTTTGCAGTCACTTTCCTGGCTCATCTTTTGATTTCCCAGTTGTATCAGCAGCTTTGTTGGAGTAATTCTGTAACGAAGTGGGGAATGAATGAATTAATGAATCTCCCTGCCTCTGGAAACAGCAGTGAATGCAATCAGAGTCAGCATGCAGAGATGGCCTTTTCTGTTAATTATTATCTTCTAATTGATGGTGTATTTTTGATGCTGAGCCTTCCAGAAGGACCTGCAATCTCAGATCTAAATATGCTAAATTTAAATATAGATGTATACATTTAAATATAAACAGAGGGGTTGGAGTCTGAGGGGTCACTGGCACCATTTTACCAAGCAGGATGGGAGCCTCAAGGATCCATGAGCCGTTGATTGCTGAGAGATGATGGCCAAGTTCTTCACCTCTGTGTAGCCTCGGCATCTTGCCCTCAATGGTAAATAAGATTTATCAGAAATTACTTGGAGAAGATCTTGCCTTCTCTCACAGACTCCTTGTCATGATGGTGTTTTCCCAACGAGACAGCCTTGAGAGCTGCTGTAGCATCAGTCAGTGCAGACTGGGGAGCGATGATGCCATGTTGTTCCAGCAGAAGTGTTTCTTCTGGGAGAGAAGTGGCTTTTTAACATAATTGTCTAAAAGTTTGGGAGCTGAATCAGCTCGTACACACAGTCACATGGCAGCTTCTCATGGTGTCTCCAGAGCAAGATTTCTGGAAGTCGTCTTAGCTGCTCACTTACTCACCTGGCAAACTCTTTTCCTTGTTTGTTTTTTCTGAGAGGTTGGAAGTGTCCTTTTGGACCATTTAAGATTAAACCCCTCATCCTGGAGAAGGCCTGGAGAGGCCCTTCCCAGAAACAGGGTACGGATGGGCCCAGAAAAACATAGTGATTCACATGTGTGCATCCTTCCTCGGAAGGAAGGGATGGGAGCCACCCCTTGTAGCAGCAGCATCTCTTGGAGGAGGGCAGTGGTGGCCATCTGAGATGCAGTAACCTCTCCACTTGCTCAAAACTTTCCTGCAGTCAAAAAACATTTCTATTTTTGGTATTTAAAAGGTGGAAAACAATAAAAATCTCAACAGTGGCATTCATCTTTCTGGATTTGCACTGATTGCCCAGAGATAAAAACATGTGGGTTCTTTCATTCAGTTTACTGTAGTTTTTGTTTGCTTTTCTGTGGCTGGTGGGAAAACTCTCATATCAGCTTCAGAGATAAGGCATAAAGAGTCTCCATTACCTCCCAAGTAGAGAGCAGGTGAGACCCATCATTTCCAAACTGCTGTCTGAGGGTAGGAAAACACATGCATGGCTAGGTTGCTTAGCTCTGAAAAAAAGTCAGTGTTGAGGAATTCCTCAGATGCAATTATTGATTGCTGGGGATGATCCAGAGGGAGGAGGACTGAGCAGACACCACTTTATAAACATTCCGTGTTCTCTATAAAGAGCTTATGGCAAACTTTCTGAAGGAGGTAATAAATAGTAAGCTCTAGAAACCCTTCAAGGGATCAGTTCTCATTTTTAATGTGGAAACAGAGTATGGCCTGACAGCAACTCAATAGGTAATAGGATAAGAATTGACTTTCAGACCAGTTTTCCAGCATAATGCAGAGTGAAAAAAAAAAAAGACAAGAAAATAAGGTAAGGAATAAAAATTTAAGGTAGACTGTACACATTTGTGATTTATTGTAGACTGTGGAAATACTTTCCCTTCAATTACAAGTTACAGCAATGCAGACTAAAACCAGACAGAAAGGTAGGGAACCTGCAGTGATAACAACAGGCATGATTTTCATCTTGCAGGCACTTGCTGTGGATGCGTTTATCTATAGATATGCTTGTTTGCATTTTAAAGGTATTTTGACATACCAAATAAACTGATTTTGCACCATTTCATGGCAAACACAGGTCAGATCCCGTGTTTCATCCTAAAGAATATTCTTATGAGAGGCTTGCCATTAATAATGAATGAATAATGAAGCATCTGTTGCTGTTGATCATTCATTGCAAAGCAACCTTTTTTTACAAATGTTATGGTAGTAGAGCAGTTCCTCAGAGCCAGCACAGCCTGTACTGTTTTAGAGGTAAAATAAGAAATGCAGTGAATATTATTGTAGGAAAATGAAGTGTGTTGAATACAAACATAGCAGTGAGGAGTTGTGGCAGGAGGTCAACTCCAGAGCCCCGGTGTCATTACCTTGTTTCAGTGGCACCCTCCAGTCCCATTTGTGCTTGTCACTGTGACACTCTCTGGGGGCTGTAAAATCATCTCTGCTGGGGCAGGCGCCCCCCTGGAGCCCCTTCTTGATGCAGTTTTGATGTGTTCATGGATGCAACCAGATCTGGCTGCAACCAGCTCAAGATAAGTTGGTTTCTAGACCTAGAAAACATTTTGTCTCCTTTTTTTTCAAGTAAAAGCTGTCTTTTAAAAATTGTCAGAATACATCCACAGTAATTACAGGCACTTGTGAGAAACCATGCAGTCCTGGGATAGGTCATTGAGGGAGCTGTGGAAAAGCCCTACTGCAGCCTGCCATGCTGTGGTCACACTGATGCTGCTGCGCCTCAAACGCTGTGTTCAGTTTAGGGCCCCTCACTTCAGAAAGGACATTGCTGGGGAAGACTGGAAAACATGTCCTAGGAGGAGTGGCTGAGGGATATGGCATGGCTGGGAGGACTTTATTGCTCCTACAGCTACCCAAAAGGAGTTTGTAGTGAGGTAAGGTCTCTTTTGCCATATCTCAGCTGAAAGGACGAGAGGAAGTGGCCTTAAGCTGCATGTGGGGAGGTTCAGACTAGGTGTTTGAAAACCTGTTCTCACTGAAAGAGTGGTCAGGCATTGGAATAAGTTGCCCAGGGAGGTGGTGGAGTCACCATCTCTGGAAGTGTTGGTTGGACTAGATGGTTTTGAAGGTCTCTTCCAGCCTTCATTCTTGTGATTTTGTATGTTTGAAATGCCAGCTTTGCAACTACCATCAAGTGTTGGGGAGGAGACTCAGTTTCAGAAAGATAAAACTAAAGCTTTACATGCAAAGCCAAGATGTTTTAGTGTTCCCTGTGCTGTACTACAAGTTGGGGCCAGGCCATCTCTTTTGCTGAGGCTTTGCCAGCAGACCCCACTGAGGATGTGGCCCAAAATGCAGAGAAAGTGCACAATTGGTAAGAGCAATTTTCCAAGTGTTTTTCAAGCACTTTGTTAAGTCTTTTGATAAATACAGAGTTTCATATCCATGCAGTTCTTATCCTGCAGTTACCCCAGCTGATGGGAATGTCCCTATTTACTAAAATTCAGAATTACACAATACTGTTTCACAGTTCTGGTTTTGATATTTCCTGCAGGTTTGTCTGATCTTTCTACTCATTTTGTCTTCTTTACTGATGTATCATCACTTACATTCTTGATAGTATTTTGTTTTACTGATTATTTTTTTCTAATTGAAAACATAGATATAGAGTACCTGCATCCTTTAGTATAGAACAGTATAGAATGGTCTTTAAAAAGTGCTAATATCAACTCAGAAAAAAATAATTGACAGCAGAAGTTCCAGAAGTAACTTGAGACTCAGGGTGTCTCATTTAATGGGTGCCTCATTTAATCCCCTCTCCCTGTGGATGTCCAGCATTTCCTAACAAAGTTAATACCATTAATTATCTCAGGCTGAGCACCCAGAGGACTATTTGCTTCTGCAAATCTGGAATCTTTTCACTTGCTAGGGACAGAAATTATTTGAGTTACCTCCAGGGGTTCGGGGGGCTGAGGGGGGGTTTCCTCTTTAATCTGCCCAGAGCTGTTGCAGACTAATTCCCTGCACGAACCTCCGTCTCCATGTTGCTATTTATGTGTGCATGTGTATAAGATAATAGAGAGTGACTGACTACAATATATGCTTTTAAGCTACTCAGCTGAAAATTACTGAGCATTAAAATCCACTGGGAATCACAAGACTTCTAAATTAGGAAAGCACATGTCAGTCAGTGTGTGGAAATGAGTCCTCGTACAAGAGTAGCTTTCAATGAGAAGAATGAGTATTGTTCCCTGGAGTACATCAATCCTAGTTTGGCCACTCTGTACCAGCTTTTACTATTTCTCTGGAAACATACATTGGCTTTTGTTATTATTTTTTCCTGTCTTTTGTTCCGTTGTGCATTTCTGTTAGATATGTCTCATGGGCCAGCTATCAAGAGACACACCACTGTGCTGTGACAAATGAAGGCATTTTCAACCGTAAACAAGGTATTGTGGGATTGAAAAGAATCGTGGACAATGACAAGTCCTGGGCTCTTTGTAATTGTTTAAATGTATTTTTATTGTATTGCGCAGTGACACAGAAACTCTGAGAAATTGGCTGATTTGACCTAAGGTTGAAATGAGCAGAATGCTGCAGGGTAAATGAGGGGCTTTGGGAAAGAGGCATTTTTGTTGGTCTAGTCCATCAGTACATCTCTTTCCATGATTAAGGCTTGTATTTTAATAGTGGTTAAATGACCTACAAGACGGTCCCATATCAAAAAAATACCAGAGACCTTGAAAATCCATGATAGTAAGTTGAATCCTATTGATCATCAAGCTTTTCATTCTAAAACTCACACGGGCATGCACTGAAAATGGTATTTCTATACTTTGGTTGAACTGAAAAAAATACTCTGGAAAAACTATGTGATCATAGGTGATTAATTTCTATCAGTACATTATTTGTGTGCAGAAGAGCTTAGCAGAATGGGAAAGACTCAAAATGTGAGCTGACTTGGTTTATTCAGGATTTGTGGGTCCTTTTTGTTGTTGCCAGAGAGTCAACATTAAAATCACCATTATCAGAGTATGTGAGAACATCTTCCAAGGTGTTATTTTATTGTTCCCAAATCGAAATGCTCAAATCATAATTAGGAGCAGAGGGATGAGCAGGGATCATGGGAAATGGGGTCTCTCATTAGACAGGTGAGCCAACCTGGTATTCACCTGCATGGAGTGTTGTCCATTCCCATGACAAAACCAAAAACCTTGTAGCTAAGGAAGTAATGAGATCTCCCTGTAGACAGCACCAGTAAATTAATAAATAAATACAAGACAGGACTCACCTACCTCTGGTTTGAGGTGCTCTGCAGGCAGCTGCCCCCTGGTTCCTGGGTGTCTCCCATCTGTTTCCATCCTGTCCATCCAGAATGATACTCTGGGAGTTAGGAAGGTGTTTAGGAATATTGTATCTGGAGAGTCAAACATGGTTTCTCCTTTGTCACAGTAGTGTGTCAGGCCTGACCTGAAACCAGCATGGTTTTAAGAGTCTTTCCATGAACTTTATTGTCTTCTCGTTCAGTTCACTCCGCTTTTCCAGGTGTAGCTTCTGGTTTTATCTCCTGAAAAATAGGGTAGTGCTCTCTGTATTTTCAGTTAAAAATAGAGGTAAATTCTTCTTAAAAATGTAAGCCTGCAGTCAGGGCATGCTTCTTTTTTTTTACAAAAGAAACTCATGCTCTCACTGCAGCCAGCAGCAGAGGGTCCCCACCAAGAAGCCCAGAACCATCCTTAAACAGAAGGGAAATACAAAAGTGTTGCTGTTGCTGTTCCTTATTAAAGAAAAAACCCAAACTATTTTCCTCATTTTTAGTAGTTTTATTAAATATGGTAAATCTATTAAATAGATGTCAGGTATATAGATACACGGATCTGTATTGGTCTTCTTCCACTTGCCTCAGGAGCAGGAACTTGCACCAGTGTGAACCAGAGGAAAACCAACATCATTTTTACCTCTCACTCACAGAGGAGTGAAGATTTCTCAGCAATTTATGCTGCCATCAGTCCATCCCAGACATTTGCTTTCTGCTGGAGATTGAGTTTCAGCCTAGCTCGCATTTGTCTGGAGCACTGGCTCTGCAGGCTGCCTTGACACGTTAATTTAATTTGTGCTTCTCTATTCATACTCTCTCATTTACGATCAAATATCGGGAAAGGTTACAATTAATCAGAGCAGGGGAACAGAAGCCACCAAAGCTAATGATGTATTACTGCATTTGGGTTGCTCTGGAGGGGAATAATTGAGGTCCTTGTGTTACAGAAAACTATTATTAATAAGTAAAAACTATCAAAAGAAAGCGACCTGCGCCCATCTCCCCATTTTGCAATCTGTGTCTCTGTCAGGTTTCTTAAAAATGAAGTATTTTATCAAAGCTTCTGCCTGTAACCAGGTTTTTTGGCTGCATGGCTGACCTGGGAGAAAATGTGCCTTTTCACAGGACCTTTTCACAGCCCTTGCTGCTGCCCCCACTTTGGGCTCACAGATGATACTCAGCATGCATGAAGACAATTTTTAGATGCTAATAACATGCCCATCCCCAAGGGAAAAGGGCTCTGCTGCTGCTTGCTCAGCTGAGGAGCCACAGGGAATCCCTGCAGAAAATACAGGCTCACAGGCTTAATGCAGTGTACACTTCCTAATTGAAAATGAACTAATTGCTGGTTGTTTGAAAGCAAACACATTGCTAGGCTGAGGCAGACAGCACAGAGCCCCTCCTGAGGGAATATTTTAAGCCCAGCTCGTGCTTGAGCAGTAGCAAGGTGTGTGTAGGAAATCCTTGCAGGCTTCCCAGGGTGACTCAGGGTCATGGTGAACACACCATGATTTCCTGAGGTTA
The DNA here is from genome assembly GCA_026261815.1 of Monarcha castaneiventris obscurior. Taxonomy (NCBI): domain Eukaryota; kingdom Metazoa; phylum Chordata; class Aves; order Passeriformes; family Monarchidae; genus Monarcha; species Monarcha castaneiventris. Next base: position 6,602,463 of record JAMPIT010000862.1, read on the forward strand.
GTGGGACACTTCATCTGGCTGCTGAAATACCACAGTAAAAAAGTAGGGCTTACCTAGCTATAATACAGTCATTAGAAGTTCCACTTTGAAGTAAAAATGCCCATCTCACTTTATTATTCTAGGTACTAACTTTGTAAGGTTATTGTATGTTTTTGTGTGTGGCAGAATTGCACAGACCTGTGCTCAGGGTTATCTGGGGACATCTGGGATGGCAAGGGCTGTTGTCACTGCTTAAGGGATGCAGTTGGGACTCTGGTAGTTTTCAAGATTACAAGACAGGAAAGGTCTTTCCAACTTTTGTAGTCTTTAAAAGAGCAGCTATTTGGCAGGGGAGCAAAATTGGCTCTTTTTTATTGGGAACAGAAAATGGGACAGAGTTAACCAGAATTCTCTTTTATTTAGTAGGTTGACTGGATTACTCTTAGGATGTGATAAAAGATACAGAGTACTCTTAACCATAGGATTGAAGTAATCCTTTTTTTTCTTTTATTACAATTTATTCCAAAACCTAATTTGGATTTTACTTGTTGTAAATGCAAAAATTTGTTCTTTGAGGACAGTAACATACATCTGGGCTTTCAGCTTTTCAGTTCATCAGTCTGTGAGTGTCCCCTGATGTCACATACAGGAGAGGGACAACTCATAAAAAACCCCAGGATGGGGCCAGACTTTTGAGAGTGAACAAATCTGTGAGCTCTGTGTGAGCTATGGGGTGTGAGCTGGCAGGGCTTTAACTTTTTTGTGGGAAAGCTGTTGCTGGAAATCCTGTCCTGAGCACAGACCACCATGGGAGAGTCTGAATGGGCTTCCCTGGCACCCGGAATAGTACTGCCACCCTCCTGCTCCAGTGTGAGACTGTAGGATACTTCTTGCTGGAAAAACGCCCTCATTTGTGGCTGGGAGGCAGCACAGTGATAGTGCAGTAGCTGACAGAGTGGATTTACTTTGCTGGTCCACATCACGCACCTTGCATGGGCATTATCTGAGGGAATTTCCTCTGTGGGACCTGATCTGTCCTTGAAGGACGTGGTTAAAATTTGGAGCAGCCTGGGAGCCCTGGGAGCTCAGTGAATTATTGCTATGCCTAGAGAGGAGTGCAATGCAAAGGAGCCAGGGCTGGCATAGATCTAGCAGGCAGGGTGTGCTGATTAGCATGTAATTCGATTTGTTAGGCACTACAGTAAACAGCATTAAGAGCAAAAGCAGTGATTGCTCCTGATAGCACCCTCTCAGCAGTGCCTCGTGCCTGCAGCAGCCGGGTGGAGCTGTTACGGCTCCTCAGCAGGCACCAGCAGGGCTGGCACTGCTCCTTTCTTGGGCAGAGACAAACAACAAGACAAATGCTGCAATTATAGAAGTGTTTGGGTTGCTGTATGTACAGAGCACAGCTCACACATTTTGTCCCACTATCCCTGTTCCTTCCCCATTCCCTAGAGGCACATCTGGGACCAGCACTGCTGTGGATTGCTCAGGAGGAGAGGTGGTGCAATAGTCTGAATCTCCCCACCAGTATTGTGTTTTCCTCTAGTAAGTGTCACGTCCATCTTTTTTCCACTATGGCTTTGGCAAAGAAAGTCCCTTATCTCTAGCTCTTGTGCCACAGTTGGACTGTGGGCTGAGGAGACCTTGGCACGGCAGCCTGGAACTGAACAGACTCAGCTCCTGGCTCTCCTGCTGAAGAGCAGGCGTGCTTTAGGTGTCATGCTGTCCTGCTTCCTGAATTCATTGTTTGCTGTCACTAAAGGACTGCCTCCTTCAGACCTCACATTTACAAGCACAAAATTAATGTGCTGCATCATTTCGGCATAAGAGTGAGGGAAGTATTTCTGTAGAAATGCTCCACTGAGGCAATGCAATGTTGAGGTCTGTTTTCTCTTCCCCCCAGTGCCAGCTCAAGCCCCCTGCCATCAGCAGTAGCTGTTGTTAGCATGGGCTCCCAGCCCCCTTGTGTCGAGTGTCACCTTGTGCCATGTATGAAGTGTTGGAATCAGCCAGACTATCCCTTGGCAAAGCACGTGCAGGGAGAGGACAGGCATCCTGCTCGTGCTCATCCCACCAAAATAGCAACACATTACGAGTACAATACCTCTCATTTCCTCTCCTTCTGTGGGGATGAGCACAGGAGGAGCTGCACAGAGAGATGGCATTTGCTGAGAGCCCTGGCACAATCAGGGCTCCGTTGGAAGCTGTCGGGAAGAATTAAGTTAAGGGTGAGTGCTCTGGCGTGGGGGTGGCACAGAGGCAGCTCCGCAGAGCTGCCCTGCAGCCTCCCAGCTCCCTGTGCCTCTGGTAAAGGCTGCCCTATTGTCTGTGGAATGCTTTCCTAAGTAATCCCATTAGGAAATTAGGGGTTCTTAATAACTGTGAGAAGATTGCTGTTTTGTATGAATGGGCAGGTGCCTGAATGAACTTCATACATTTTCTGCTCTTGATACAAATTTCATAAGTTTTCTGCTACACACACATTATCCAGCATCCCGGAAAGCTCCATCATTTCTCTTCAAAGCACTTAGGTACCTCTTATTCCTAAAAGAGCTTTGTATGTCTTGGGGAACATGTATTCACTTACCCGGGATGTTTTCTGCTTCCACACCTGATTAAATAACTCATTTATTTTTTGTATCATATCAGTAGAGCTATGGGAAAAATTAAATCATCTCCCTTGTTTTGAGGTAAGAGGTACAAGCATAGCAGTGGGAACTGAATCAAGACACAAGCCCAGAGCAAAAAGTTTCACAGACTTGGCTGCCCCAAACCCCCATCCTCAGACAGCTGAAGAAAACAAGCAGCATCATTTCCATTCTTTGGGAGAAATGAGGGAAAATGAAGCTTCCTTGTGACTGCTGTGTATGTTACAGCTCTTTGGAGGGACTGTGCTAAGGGGAGGTTGGCTTGGCTTTGCAGTGAAATGGAGGTAACTTGCTGGCTGGTGTCTTGTTGAGTGAATGTGCTGTTCATTTTAAAAAGCAATGTGCACTGTGCCAGCTGATGTGCTTTTAGTTATCCGATGTTGTTTGGAGCTCAGGAGGACTTCAAGCATCCAGCAGCTGCATTGAGATGTGAGTCCTGTGGGAAACCCTGGCATTGATCAGAGGAAAAAATACATGTCTAGAGCTGATGGTTTAAAATGTTACTCCAATAGTCTCATGGATTCCCATCCCTGAGGGCGAGTGAAATCGATGCAGTGCCATTGATCTGCAGCCGGCTGCGATTTGTGGAGCCCTGCGGATGAGCCCTGGTTGGGAGCTACTGCCTGACCTGGCGGCTGCTTCTGTTTGAGCCTGGAAAATGGATAATCTCTGAGCAGAGACCAACCATGGTGGCTTTGGAAGTGTGTCTGGGAATGCCACAAGGTACCCAAATGCACCACAGAAAAATAAAGCAGTTATGATGCTGAAAAAGGAAAAATGCCACATACCAAAGTGAACATAGGAGGTTTTGGGAGAGGAAGGTGAAGAGGATACCCAAGTTAACAGAGCAGGAGAGGGACTATCAAAAGAGTAGAGATTTTGGGAAGTTCAGAGTAGGGTAGAAAGCCAGAGAGAGGTGTGTGGAAGATGAGACCTGTGGAGAGAGGCCAACAGGAGCAAGTCTGCTCTGTCTAAAGGAAATATGCACAAGGGAGACAGTCACCTACAAATACATGGCGGGGGGACTTACAAAGCAGCCAGCAATCAATTTTCAAATAATGGACTTGATCTTTAGACGAACTAGTAAAAGGCACTGAGGGTGGAATAAATACCTGATTTATCACCCCGTCTTTTTTTTTGTTGTGGTAACACAACTGTGTTTTCTTCTCTGAGCTTCTCCTCTCTGCCTCCTGAGTCTAAGTACAGCTGTGATAGAAGAGGTTGTACACAGCTGCCAGCCTCCTCACCCCACTACTATTTCTGACAGATGCTGCTCAAGTGCTTAGCCAGCCCTGCTTGAAATGGCCCAGAGAGCAAGGTGGTTGTGAGACAGCAGAAAGGAAGCAGAGAACTTTTCCAGGACAGGACAGTATTTCACTGAAAAGCAACAGGACCTCTGTCTGTTTCCCTGGGACCAGGACCTGTCCTTGCCTTGCACAGCAGATTTCTGGAGTGCTCCAGAAAGTCAATTCTGAACTTGCTTCAATAGAACTGTCAGGCTGCACTTTGTTTTAAGGTGGGACCCACCAACCCCAAGGGTTAATGCAGGCTGTGGGTGTACTGGCTATTTCCTAAGCCAGTAGAGTGAGCAAATACCTTTATCCCTCTCAGTCTGCAGCTCATGCCTCCTTCCACCTTGCCAATGAAACGTCTCTTGTCCCAGCTAATCTATTAGCCTGTGTTTCCTTGTGTGCCCTGAAACCCTCCTGCTGCCTTCTCAGGGGGGGTAAAACAGACAGGAGGAAAGTAAATCAACCCACTCCTACCTAAATGGACTAAAACCACTCAATTATGGTAGAGCAAGACCTGTAACAATGAGCTTTACCAGGCAGTCAGGTTGATCCAGTGATGGAGAAGCTGGGAAGGTCACATTTCCTCCAACAGCCTCCAGCTCCTTGCTTGTACAGCACTGGAGGGACTCCTCTCCTCCACACCACCTGCACAGAAACCAAAAGAGCTGATGCTCCTTCCTAGACCTTTAAAGGAGTAGGGCTGTGAGGTAATGAATCCCACCCAAGTCTGCTGGCCAGGAGCCAGGGAACTCTGCCCACCTGGGCATAAACCCAGGTGCTTCGGGCATGTGGCTCTCACAGCAAATCCTTTCTCTCCTGAAGAAGTCAGGCCATGATATTTATAATAGCAGACACCTGTTGCTTTTTTTAAGCAGAGCTCTCTACAAATGCAGATGAAGGCACTTGGACCACGTTAGAATTACATCTGAGCTCTTTGTTTTCATCGCTGAAATGGCTCAGGAAGAATTCCCCTTTGACTTCTGCTGTGTGAGACCTAGATCTGACCACAGCGGAGCCCAGCTCTCCTCTGGGATGGGCTGGCTTCGGTCCAGGACCTGGGGTATAGATGTAGGATGCAAAGCTGTGCATGCATTTGCTCCCCTCTTGTAGCAGGGCACAGCTCACACACCAAGTTCTGTCCTCTGAGTAAAGCCATCCCCTGCTGCTGGCATTGCTCCGGGCTCGGAGCTTCCATGGGGTGCAGCTTGCAGCAAGAGCAGAGGGAGGAGTACAAAGTAGGACCTGGGGCTTGCTTTCCTGGGAATTTCCTTGTTTCGTAAGGTATTATGAACATACATAGTAAGAGACTGGGTTAATTTCTTAAATCTCCCAGGAAGGAGGTCAGATAAACACTTGCCTTGCATAGATCTCAGTGTGTGAAGGTCATACAGGTATTTGGCTAACGACATCTACTAAAATTCCCTGTGAAGTAGAATGGCTGAGGGTTACAACAGAGTGTAAAGATGTGGCTTTTTTCTTTCCTTTCCTGTTTCCCTATGACTTCTGCAGATCTTTCCACCATGTTCGGGAAAAAGAAGAAACGGCTGGAAATTTCTGGGCCCTCCAACTTCGAGCACCGGGTCCACACTGGCTTCGACCACCGGGAGCAGAAGTTCACGGGGCTGCCCCAGCAGTGGCACAGTTTGCTGGCAGACACGGCCAACCGGCCGAAGCCCATGGTGGATCCGTCATGCATCACTCCCATCCAGCTGGCTCCTATGAAGGTACCGTGTGGAGTCCCTTGGAATCCCTCAAGCTGCCTTTAATTGCATGTCACCTTAATGAAGCAATGCCAGCAGTGTGTGGGTATTGCATGTCAGCTGTCCCGGGAGGTAGGCACGGCTGGAAGGGAGCTGCAAATCCAAACATTTAACAGCAGAGCTGCAAGGAGAAAAGGAATTCTGTGTGTAAAACTTGTGGGAGTGTCTCAGAAGAGTGCAAGTCACGGGTCTGGCAGGGGCCGAGCCTTCGTGCTCCCGGGCTGCAGAAGAAAAAGCCACAAGTCCCGGTGGAGGCCCAAAACGCTGTTCCTCTGCAGCATAAAGCTCCTTGATAATTAATTTAAGAACAGTGCTTTAGGCAAAGGCAGTTTGGAGCAAGGGAGAGAGGGAAAAGTACACCAAAGGAAAGAAATTAAATTGCTTGTTCAGCCGGGCAAGGAGCTGAGGGAGGGATCTCATTGCCACCCACCGCTGCCCGCGGGGGGTAGGACATGGTGATGAAGCTGAGCTCCTCTATGAGTAGGAGAATGAGGGGAAACAGCCCCAGGTCGTGGCTTGGGAGGCTCAGGCTGGACACCTGGGAAGAAAACTTGGATTAGAGGATGGAGCAGCATTGGACAGGGAGCCATCAGGGTTCCAGGCTCAGGATTCTGGTAGACCAGCTGACCCTGATTCTGCAGTTTGTGTGGGATTGCACATCCTGACATCCAAGTGCGTCGCACCTGTGTGATGGTGGTAGCCTATACCCTGCCAGCCATGCACCTCTCTCTGCCATGCAGCTGCAGAATAAATTTAGGATTTCATTCCCATGTGGATTTTTCTGCAGCAAGGGAAAATCAGATAATCCTGAGAGCATGGACCCTGTAGTTATATTTGATAAGTGCTCTTTGCTAAATTTACACTTATTGCCTGCTCCAGAAGGGCACTCATCACTTGCTGATCAGGTCTGCTGGGTACTGCTACAGGACAATGGGGATAAAACCAAGGTCTTCTTTTTTTTTTTGCTGTAATAAAATATCTTACTGATAATAGTGGCCCAGAATAATGAGGAAAAAGGTAGGTAATCTTTTTCCTGCTAGTGGAGGAGAGCAACTTCGTTCCACAGCCCTTCTTAACACCAAAAATATCTCTGGGTGTTTTGACATGAATACGTGAAGATGTTATAAAATGGGGAAGAAAAAAATGGGATTGTTATCTTGCAGAAATATCCTCTCTTTCCTGCAGTTCTGGAGCCATAAATCCATAAGCTTAAAAAGTTTTAAATTGCATTAATTTTCTCAGCATTATAAAGATATGACTCTGGGCCTTGGCCTACAAATGGATGTGTGCTAATTGAAATGGGCCTCCATAATAGTGGTAGAAAGTTTTAATAGCAACTAAGAGGCATTGACTATCAGCTGAGAATTGGCTTTCAATTCCGTTGCTAGATAACCACTTTATTGTATATTTGTTAAGAATTAACATGCTTTGTTACAGGTTAACCTACAGAGAGAAGCTGAGTTGCAGTCACTTTAAAATTAAGAATATTTAATGTTGCTAAACTAGTTCAGCATAAACATTTAATTTAGACAAGTTTTTTGTGTGTGCACTTGCACCAGTACCTTTAGTGTTTAAAGGGTATTTGGCACTGAGGATTTCCTGACTTCACTGAGAACGGAAGATTTAAAATGCACTTGCAGTTCATGAAGACAGGAACCATAGGTTCTGAGATCTCGGAATTGTTTACAACTTCTCTCTTTTCCACTCAGCTGATAGTTCAATTAATGCACTGACGTGTAGCAGAAGAAGATTCACAGTTGTTCCCTCAGTCACAGTACTAAGTCAGGCCGAGGCATTTGGCCAGAGATAGTTCATGCTGTGGTTTCAGGTCATACAGCACCTCTGTAACTCTGCTCTTACGTGCTCCAAAATTTCTTTTCCATGTAATTCCCTCAGTACTGACTGTCTTTGTGGTGTGAGGCAGAAGTGTTCCTCCTAATTGGTGCTCCTTCATGACTGAAGAGTAGCACAGATCAGAGAGACAGGCTTTGACAGCACCATTTCTTGGTTTTGAGACAGAACTGGTGTTTGCTTGCTTTAGGCTTCACCCAGAGCTGAGGCAGAGCAAGGCAAAGGCTTTTTCTGAGTTCTGTAGGTTTTGCAGCTTTCTCAGTTCGTGGTGTTTGCTTGTGTCTCAGGCTGCAAAGCAGAGCTGATGGTACGTAGTGTATGCCTTTGGGTAAAACCAATAAATGATAAACACTCTCGCTGCTCCATCTCTATTCAAAGGCAGCAGCAGCAGCAATGATGATGATGAGGCAGCGCCCTCGGCTCTCAAATATCCTGGGGGATGTCATCCCCCTGCCTCTGTGCTGGCTGGGATGAAAGGCTCATCATGGCACACGGGTGGTGGCGGCTTGTCATGGAAATATCAGCCTTTGAATCCAAACCTGAGCTGACTGTACAAATTCATTCATTTTAAAAACAACGGGAGACAATAATGGGATTCCCCTTCTCAGTGTGACTGACCCAGATACCAGCAGAGGATTGTGTATTTCAGGTGCAAGCACAAGTATAGCACAGCAGAAAACTGCATGAAAAATAGAACAGCAGTGATCTTGATAGGTTTGAGGGGCAGAGACAAAGGAAAGGGTGAAAAAAGGCTGATTTTTCACTGAAAACATCCCTGCATGAAAAATGTGAACAGTCTGTGTCTGCCTGTACTTAAAATAGGCTTCATTAAGTCTGACATCCTGTTGCCAGGCCTCTTGGTCCTCTTGCTTCAGTTCTTTGTAGTTATTCCGTGTGTACCTGAGGCTCATGGTTTGCTGTTTGTTCTCAGCACACAATATGCTTGGCTTGTCTTCACCCTTATGCTACACAGAGGCTCCAGTTTGTTACCACACTTTGAGTTTTGAAAAGCTTCAGAATCAATAACTAAGCAAATACATCTCCACTCCATTCAAAGTACCAGGAAAACATACACCAGAACCTTTATTCGGGGGATTTTTGCCAAAAGAGCTCATCATTGGCTTTGTAAAGATGCTCCATTAACATTCTTGACTGCCTGCTGCTGTCAGTGGGAGCAGGGTGGCACTGAAGACTTGTTAAAATCCCTTCCCATATTTCCTAGTGCAGGGAACAGCTGAGCATCCTCACTTCTGTCAAGTTACTGGAGGGAAAAATGCCATTTGTTCATGAAAAAAACACCATACTGGGGTTATTCTTTAGTTGTCTGTGCTGCTACATGCATCAAGCTTCCATTGCTATGTTTTTGTTGATGCTTTGGGTAGTTTCATCCATCCACAGCTTCAGTAAAATCAAGGTTCCCAACTTGAGGGTGACACAGTGCTGAGGTTGTCCTTGAGAAAGGAGGGAGGCAGCTGTCAGTGTTTGAGTGGCCAAATACGTTGAGACTTCAAGAAAACGGAATCCTACCTGCTGGGACCTCCACGTGACCTTCTCCCTGAGCACACTGCAGTAAATCCAGCCGGGCTCACGTGGTGGAGTTTAACTTTTCCTGAATTTTCTCCCCCATTTCCTTCCCTTGAAACACAGGTTTAAGAGGATGAGGGCTCTCGCTGCCCCGTGGTGTCGGCCGTGCTCTGAGATGAGCATTAGCACAGAGGGGGGATGCAGAGGGGTCAATGTTCAGCAAAGGCAGAGCGAGATCCTCAGCTGGACATCGATGCTGTATTGTCAGGAAAATGGCAGGAGCCTCTTCTGTGCCCTGGGGGCTGGGCTGCCTTCAGAGCAGAGGAGACATTGTCCTTTCCATCCCTTCACCAAAGTGCCCCTGAATGCACCACATCCGAGCTGAGGTGCCCATTAATTTGAGATGCACACTGACTGCCATTAACCCATGGCAGATCATTTACCTGGTGTCCTGCAACACACGGGTGTTGCAGAGCTGAGGATTTCTGTAGGGGACAGACCACAGGGTTGCCAGCTTTTCTCCCAACCTTTCATCCTCATATCTCAGTGGTCTACATGTTTTGTCTTAAAATTTCAGCTTTTCTCATTTTTGCCTCAAGCCTTGACCTTGATTCTGGTGAGTCAGCTTTAATTTTTAAAACTTTTCAAAGTTTCTACAGATACATTTCAGCCTCTCTCCTGCAGAGAGAAAAAAACAGTCTGATAATGAGTTACTGGTTGTGGCCCTTTCAATAGCTCTGGCATGAAAATCAAAGCTTTTGTTTACTCTTCATGAAGACAAGTGAAAAAGCAAGTGTTTCTCTTCCCCATCTTGTTTGGCCTCTTAAAATTTTCCCAACATTGACATTCAAGCCTGGTTTAGGGTGTGATTTTTTTTCCTACATTTACATGCTTCCCTTCTTAGATTGATGACACTGTGATGCTGAGTGGTCAAAGACATCAAAGAGGAGATGAATGAGGGTCCTTGTCTGGGGTTGAGCAGTCAGAAACATCCAGATTTCATTAGAAAATCCCCAGCCCAATCCTCCCATGTGGAATTGCATTACGAGGAAAAGGGGGATTTGGGAATAAAGAGCTGTTCAAAGGTTTTGCCCACTGCTTGGGGTCAGATGGACAAAGCACTGTTGTCCTGACCTGTCTTCCTCACCCTCCCAAATTTTTACTTCTCCTTCTTGATAGCATCTGCCAGGACAGGACCTGGAAGGCTGCTGACATCTCGTGGGCCTTCCCTGTAACCGCATCAGGTAGAGTCACACTTGGTTCTTAATTCCACACTTTGCAATGGCACATTTGGTCTGGTGCTTGCTGGGCTGGGAGAGGGTGGAGGGGCTGTCTCCAGAAAGGGCAGGAGCCAGCAGCTTGCAGCATAGCACATTCTGGGTGGAAGGAGTGTGGCTGAGCAGCAGGACAGCAGCTGGGGGGAATGTGGGATCTCAGCCTTTGGAAAGGAGAGGGCAGAATTTGATGGACAATGCCCTTTAGCCCTGATGGGACTTTGATGTTAGCCCTGCTCTGGGCAGGAGGGTGCATTGGAGGCAGAAGTCCCTTCCAGCCAAAGTTCTTCTGTGATTATCTTCGTCTGCAAGTGATCATTGTCAGATTTGCAATTGTCCTGTAAGGCAGCCCCACTTCCAGTTTATTTTGATCGCTGAACAGGAATGCATTTGCTGCTACGTGCTCATGGAAGAAAATACTGCTCCACATTGAAGTGGAAGCTTTCCTTTCAAAGGGATAATGCTTCACCCCTGAGGGCCATTTGTTTTACTATGTCTGTAAGTGACAATGCTACTTCAGTTACCTGCGTTCTCCCCGTACGGATATAATACAAATATGCCATCTAGTGTCCACGGATGTGTCTAACTTGGTGTGAGGAGAGCCAAGTTGCCAAACAATTCTGTGTAATCTTGCAGGAAATAAATCACTGTACAAATAGAAATGAGCCGCGGGACGAATCAGTGCAAGAAGTTTGCACGCAGTTCAGAAGTTTTTTAGAATTATATTGCTAGGTTAATATGTTCTCATATGTTCTACATTGTATAGAGGAAGCTTTTAGGCTTATTTCTGATTGTCTGATTTCAGAAAATTATAGGGTTTATGTAAGTCCTTTAGAAGAATACTTTTGCTGCCTGTGAAATTGATTTCAACAATAGAGTCAGTGTTTAAAAGTCATTTGGACAATGCCCTCAATAACATGCTTTTAAATTGGTCAGCCCTGAATTGGTCAGGCAGTTGGACTGAGTGATTGTTGTAGCTCCCTTCCAACTGAAACAGTCTATTCCATTCCCTTCCATTCCCTTCCATTCCCTTCCATTCTATTCCATCCCATTCTAAAGGAAGCGTCTCTCCCCATGATGCTTTAACTGATACATTCTCAGTTCTTCTTTGTAGTTTTCAGTTTCTGGCTTCTTCTTTATAGTTTTGAGTTTCTGGCTTTCTGAACAACAGAGTTCCTGATCAGCAGCTCTTTCTTTTTCATTCAGTTGTGTTCCATGCTGTTGAAGCATTTCATCCAGCCTGATTTTGACATTGTTTTTCTAGAGCCTCGTTTGGAGAATCAAAACCAGCATCATTATAATTTCAGACTGACTCAAAACACAGGATATTCCTCAGTTTTTCAGTTCAACTAATGAACCAGAAAATGAATTATTCATATACCTTTTTTGACCAAGGTATTGGTCCTTCATGACAGCCCCCCAGGTTCAGCCAGGTACATTTGGAGTCTTTCTGCAGCTGGACTGTGGACACCAACACCAGAGTTTACAAGCAGGGCCTGGCTATCCTAGAGAAACACTGAGGTTGCCAGTAAAAAACCCTCTCCTAGAAGACAGAGTAAATACTGTAAGTGGCAAAAAAAGGTTTTTCACATTCCATCTTATTACTGTCCTTAAAATGTGCTCAGATGAAGCAGGAGCAATGCCTGCAGGAATGTGGTTTTCAGAGGTAGTCACTGTAGCTGACAGTGGGTGTGGGACTCCACTTTGCTCCACTCTGGACTGTGAAGACGAGTTCAGCATTGCACTAAAGCCTTTAGTCCATCGTTCTGCCCCTCTGCCTTGGAGGGGTGGCATTTGGCTGCCTGCTGATCACGTCCCTCATTTGATAGGTCCCTGACATCTCCAAAAGAACTTGTGCTGCCAATACTCTCCTCCTGCAGGCACTTGGAGGCAGGCTCACACCTACACTGTCCCTCTGAGCTCACTGGGTGCTTCCCTGAGGGAGTCTTGGAGTTTGTTGTCTGTCGTGAGGAGATCCAAGGAAGTTCCTCAGAAATCCTTTATCATCTTAGCAAGCTTTGCCCATACAGCAGTTGGCATTGATTTGAATTGGTCCACTCACATGACAAAGGAGTTACTTTGCCTGGTTCTGCAGCAATCATAGAAAATAATACAGATCAATATAGATTACAGACTTCGGTGGGTAAAAGTTGTCTCCAGTATAATTAGTAAAAGAATGTTCTTAAATGCATCAGCACTGAGATTTTAATTAATATTAGTGCTGGAGGAATCTTGCAAGGGCAAGCTTTAGTCCTGTTATAGAGAGCTTATGTGGGTGAGCAGAACTTTGCAGTACACTAAATAAAGATTGAAAGTAAACTTGAGTTCACAGTCTGCAGCTGCTGAAGCGACCAGCCTCCTTTAGAGCTCAAAACCCACGTTAACCTATAGGTCTGTGCATTAAAGGGCCATACTCTTGTGTCAGCGTTTCAGAAATTGAATGTGCTCTCCTCTGGGGCCACCACGCTGGGAATACTCTCCAGGTAGCAGTTTATAACCTGAAACAAGCCAGGAATTAGATCCTGAGCAAGGACACTCATAATCAGGTTCTTTTTTTAACATGGAAGTTGGTCCCTGAAGACAAATCTATAGGACGCTGTTCCAGTAACTCCTCTGGCTGACTTTTGTCCTGAAAAATGAGCCACACTCCCAGCTTGCTGCCTGGAGCTGGAGGCCTCCATCACTGCTCCTGTGGTTGTTGTTTGTAGCTCCATCTCATTTGTTCTGCCCAGCTTTTTACTCCAAAGCCTTCCCTGCACTGACCAGACTCTCCCTGGGGCCAGGGGCAGGGCTGGGGTCTGGGAAGGACCAGGCAGGTGGAGATGATGCTTCAGGGTCCTTCTGGAACCTGTTCCACAGCCATGGTTCCCCAGAGCAAAGCATGGAAAATAAACAGTGAGGTGTGAGCAGTAAATGCTTTCCCCAGTCAATGTTTGGAAAGGCTGGATGTGTTTTACCAAGATCAGTCTCTCAGTCCAGCGAGCTCCCGCTTGGCTCAGCTGAGAAAGCCAAAATGGAGTAAAACACGCTGGGAGATGCCTTGTTTCCGTGGATTGGCCGAGCCTCCAGTGGTGCTGCTGGAGTCCCTCAGATGGAAAGCTGAGTTGGAAAATGCTCTGCTCGTTTCATCGGTGGTCGGCCGTGGGAAACACTAGGTGGCAGCAGGGAATCTCTGGAAGTTCGTATCCATGCGTGTCAAAGGCGGACCCTGACAGCTGAAGTACCGAGAAATCTGCTTGGGCATCCTGATGGCTTTTGCTTAAGGCAGATGCTTTAGTCCACGTACTGACAGGTCTGTGGAGGGCATTTCCACATAAAACTGGTCCTGCAGCATCTGCAGTCCACGTCAGCACTAGGGCAGTGCTTGCTCCTTCCATTTCGCTCATCTGTGCAGTGACAGCAGTCGTCCAGTCACTGCACATTCTGCACATCTCAGTGATGTATTTGTCCCTGGGTCTGCTGGTGAACTTGGTTTGAGCTACTGTAGTCCAGAACAGAAACCAGACAGGTTACAGTCCCATTAAACTGTGTTCCATGTAATAGAAATCTTTAAGGTCCCTCCCAACCCACACAGTTCTGTGATTCCATAATTATAACCAAACAGTCACATTTATTCAATCCCAGAGGACTTTAGTTCAATAGAGTCATAGAATCAGAGAAAAAAAAATGTTGCCAGGAAGCTCATTTACCTGTGGAGCCAAAGCTCCAGGTGTAAATGTGCTTTTTTCTATCTCCTGCTCTGACATGATTAGATCTGGGCTTTGGTGGCTCTCTAGGAATTTGAAAGTGCTTTGCTGAGCTTTCTTTCTTGTCTTCCCCTTCATGCAGGATCCAGTTACACCAGACAAGTGCTATGTATTACCAGGGAACAACACTGACTTACCTGCAGAGACTTTTAAATGCCTTTTCTGTTCTCTGTGGGATGAACTGTGTGGGCCAGGAAAAAAAAAGGGCATTTCAGATACAGATCTCTGGAGAGAGAAAAGTGAGCAAAAGGGAAGTATTTAGGGTGAGCATTTCTGCTTTTTAATTGCTGAGATCCAACAGGCATTAGTAGTTAACTATCGGGATCACACAGTTAAAAGGATAGCATGAGACTGTGAATTTTACTGAATTTTACAGTTTTGTAGTCTGAGCAGAACAGTAATTGGTATCTGTGTCCTAGTTTGCATTTAATGATTCTCACTGAGCACAGTGCAAGTGAAGATCCTTAATGCTAAGGCTTACTCTTCCATATGAAGTAGCACTTTCCAGGAGTGTTGGCATATATAGGTGTAGAAATCTGGTTTAAACACAGCGGTTTTAATGAACCGCCCTGGGAAAATGCTCTGCAGCAGGAGATGAGGTCGGACTCCATTCCACACCCCAGGCCGGGGGAAGCAGCCCTGTTTCTCCCTTAGCAGCAGCATCTGTACTGCCCTTTTCCTTCTCCCTGACTTCCCATGCTGTCTGGCGGGGTTGGAGGAGGGAGGGAGCTGCTCTGTGTCAGGCAGATTAATTTATTAAGCGTGTCAGGACCAATCTGCCGCCGAGGACAGAGTGCACTTGGTGGCGACGCAGCCCAGCAAATCGAATCAAATCGAGATTAGCCTAGAAATGTTTCAGCAGTTTCTTGTACATGAGAGATTGTCATGCTGGGCTGGGCTTCACCTCTGCTGCAGAGCATCCTCTGAAATCTCCTGCCTCGGTTTGTTCCCATCAAGAAGGTGTTTGATTTGCACTTCTCTTTTACAAGAGGGAATAATTAAAATGTCAGCTGAGGAAGCTCCTCATGTCTTTCATCTCACCTGCCTTGTAAATTTGACCTACCCATTGGATTTCAGCACAGGAGCACTTTTTGCTTCATGTCCATGTTTGCAGGTGAAAACCACTCAGTGGTATTCAGTCCTACTTCCTTAGAACATTCTTATGGCTGCATTTCCCATTTGATAGTGTCCTTGAAAAGGAAAAGTGATATATTTCCTTGGAAGAAAGAAGCTGCAATTTACAATGCAGATGAAATTACTTTGTTTTTTTATTTTGCCAATACAAATCCCTGGATTCCCTGAAATCAAGGTTCCAGGAGAGGATCAAGAAGTCCAAAGTAGTCAGAGACAGCAGTCAGATTAAAATTGCCCCTTGCATGTGCGTGGCCAGGAATGCACAATTTTAGTGCGTTAGGAAGAACCTTGAAGCTTTCTGACTGTTTCAAGGCTTTAGGACTGAGGCATTTTTTGGCACTGTACCTTGGTAGTGCCTTCCCTGCCCACATGGGCAGTGCTCTGCACAGATCATCCTGCCCTTCCTCAGGGTGTTAGTCCCAAATTCTCAGGGCTGACATTGCAGGGACTGTCCCAACCCCGAGCAGGGCTTGTGGGCAGCGAGCCCCATGGATTGGCAGTGCTGGGGACTGAGGCACTCAGCACTCACCAACATCTTCTTCCACTCTCTGCCTCTGCCTGATGATTTATGGAGTGGGAAAGTAATTCAGAACCCTCTGCCACGGCTTGCAGAGCACCAGGAGCTCCTCGAGCCGGCCCCACACACTCAGAAACAGCAATGTTGATTTTGTCTTCGAGCATCTGCTGTATATAAAGCTTCCTTTGCTGTGGCGGATCGCAGCCAAAAGTTATACAGTTTAAATTGTTTCTTCTAAATTAACAGACTGTCAAAATCCTCATTTTAATTAAAAGCAGGAGATGACCGCAGCCACAGCGGAGTGACCCGAGAGCCTCTGCCCTCCTGAGCAAGTGCCCCACTGTCAGAGCTGTCAGATGAAGGCAATTACTTCCCAAGCGTAAAATTTTATCACACTGGAATTGACTTAAATATTTCAGAAAGCTCAATCAAACTGCAGCCAGAAAAATCTTTCACTGAGGAAAAAAAAGCACCGGGATCATTAATTGGGTTAATGCTCCATCAACCTTGCATTTGTTAATGGGCATGTTTAGGGCACGAGGGGAACCTCATCCAGGGAAATTTCATCTGAGCTACAAAGACGGTTTATGGTGCAGTGTGACTTTGTGAATTACAGGCTGTCCCTCTCCTCAGCTTTTTTAATTGGTGCTGCTGGTCGAGAGCAGACTGCATTCCCTGTGTGCAGTGCCCTGTACCACGGTGGTCATTATGGTAAATGTACAGCTGAGCAGGACTGGGAGGTGGGGCACTGGGTTTCACACCACCCACCCTACAGCAGAATCCCACCCTGGCCCTTTTGTGGCCCGTAGAATAAAATCTGTGATAGTGGCATGAGGCTTGGTTGTAGAAAGGCTTCTTTTAAATGCCTGTCAGCCCTGGGAAGAGTCACATGGTGTTGTGCCCCACCAGTTCCCAGCACCAATCGTGTAGGTGTAAAACACTGACTCTGTGCCCTAAAAACAGTGGCAGTGGGGTCTCAGTGTCAGCACCATGTAGGAGACCTATGGCTCCTCTGGAGTGAAGCAGTGGGTTATCAAAGTTGAAGTATTTGGGGAGCTGGTAGTGAAGTGTTGTTTAATTCTTGCAATTTCTCATGCCTTTGTTGAGAAAAGTGGGGTTTTATTTCCCTCACATCACCCCCACATAAAACACCCCCAAAATAACAGCCTAGACTGCAGATATTAGATATAAGGATGACTGGCTGATACACATTAAGGTTGGTGATGATTGTGATGTGGCTGCAGAGAACTCTGCACCCATTTGGGGTAGCCCCAAGCCCCCGTAGGCTCCTCTTGCTGTCCCACCTCCCTGCAGTTTCCCTGGGGAGTGCTTGCACCAAGTTCAGATGGGCAGCAGAGTCAGCTCATACCTGGTTTAAGATGCATTTTTGCGACACATTTTCCTTTGAAAGTGGTGGTGCCAGAACTGAAAGGCATCAGGATTGCCACCAGCCCTTGCTTCGTCTCCTGGCACCTGTGTTGTGGCTGAGGATGAGGAGCTGTAGTGCAGAAGGCATTGTTCTTTCCCTAAGTGCATCAGTAATTGAGGCACAAACCAGTTCCCAAGCCCAGATCTCAGAGGTACCAGTGAGACACTGGTGCCTCAGTGCTTTCTATTAACTGCCCTGAGTTCTGTTATTTTTATTTGGACAAAACCCTGTTTAAGTCACACACAGCCCTGCCTGTGGCAGAGTTTGGTCCTGGACCTGTGACATGTCACAAGCTTCCAGTCTGCTGCTGTCTTGGTGTTACAAAACTAAAAGTGGAGTTGTGTTTCTTGGAGGGAGGGATTTCTGTCATCTTCCCCAAATGTCCCCAGCTTTGCTTTGTGCTTTTCAGCTGGCTCTGGAGTCAGCCCAGTTGGAAACTGCTGCTTTGCTGGTGCTTTCTTGGTGCAGCTGTTGGTGCTGCTGCTGCTGCTGCAGTTTTCCCCATCACTGCCATGGGATCCTGTGTGGTGCAGAATCCACACCAGCAGTTTCTCACCACAGCTGTACCTCAGTAAATGTTACTGAATTTGCTTTGCAACTCCTTGAGGGGAAAAAAAACCCAAAACAATTCCTCTAACACAGAGGCACTGACAGATGTCATGGCTTTGAAAGGGAGAGAACCTGGTCCTGCTGATTTATCAGTCTTCCCAGGTCACTGATCTTTCTCTTTTCCTGCCAGAAAATGTTGATTTGACAAAACAGGAAAATTTTACATTGATGAACAGATTTTTTCCAGAATTTTTGACAAAAAAATGCAATCTTTGGTGTGGTTTGATACAGCTTTTTAGTTCAGTGGCTACACTCTGTGCACTGTTGTGCTGAAACCATTGCCACCAGCCTTATGAAAATGCAGCACTACTGAGAGGGCAGTTAAAATTCCTGTGGCTAATGTTTTTGAGGAATTTAATTTTGTGGGACATTTTGCTTTTCCTTTCCGTCTCTGGATAAAAGAAAATTTTGAAGGCTCCTAAGTCCTATGAAAGAAAAATTGCTTGGTTTGAGATCTCTCCACTCCTCTCCCTGAAGTGCTGTAGTACTCTCCCTGAAGTGCTGACTGAAGCTAACCAGTCAGTAATAAATACACTTTCTCTTTCAAACTAAAACTTTTAAGTCACATTTCACTCATTTGTTGTGTGTCTGAGAGATCTGTGCATGTATTACATGTAAAATTGCACAGATCAGATGTGGTTTAAGTAGGTCCAGAATAATTATTTTTCTTTTAATATTCTCTAATAGCCTTTCAAATTACATATAACAAGCATTTTTGTGTGTTAAAAAAAATAAGGAAAAGTTACTAGAATGTAGATATTTCAGTGATATTTTAAAACTAAATGTTTTGTTTAAGTTGCTGTATTTTAAAATGCCAAAAGAATTACCGGTGAATGTGATTATAATGAAACGTTGCTCTTGTTGGTATGGAAACCAACTTTTAAAACTGCTTTGCGGGGTGAGAAATTACACGGTGCCGTTTTGGTGAGCCCTTTTTTATAGTGTTCCATTATTTTGCTTTTGAAGAATTTTAAACAGCTGGCACTGGTGTTGTTAAGCATGTTAGACTGCTCTGAAGCTGTACCTTTGTTTTGATTCAGTGATTTGGAGTCAGTTCTGGTGACGTGCACATCCCAGACACGGCACATCCTGCAGCACCCATGGGCTCCTGTCTGGGGGTTCTGCCCTCCCAAAGGCTGACTTGGCTGGGTTGTACTTTGGGGGTTTGCATTTCTCTTTAATATCTCCTGTGCAGGTGAAAGGTCCTGTCTAAGAGCTGTCCCAAACAGGGATTTATGGATCTCCCAGAAAGGGATTAGAGCAATTCATGAGACAGGGTCGTGGCTCATGTGCCTTGACACTTCCCAGCAAGGGGCAGGTGACACCATCTCCTGCTCCTGGTTTGGGCAGGTGACTCTGGGGTGTAAGGTGTGTGTTTGGTCCAGGGAGGAGAGACCCAAAATCCTGGCCCAGCTGAGTCATCCAACACCACTGCAATCTGCACAATGCCTTCCCCAGGGAAGGAACTGTGGGATACCAAAACGATTACTTTTTTCTAATATTGTTTTTATGAGGAGAATGAGAATTTATAGCATTAGGAAGGAATTCGTAACAGAAATGATATAAACTCTGAGGCTTCCAGGTGTAAACCAAGCTCTAAATTACAGGCTTCAGGAAGGGATGTTCTGACACACTTTCCTGTCTGTTGTGTATTCCTTGTGACTAACTCTGAGTAATAGCTGTTTTGTAGACAGGCTGTAGATCAAAACTGGAGCAGATCCCACAGGACACTACTGGAGGGTGCAGAGTGATAAATTACCTCTTATCCCATCCAGCATCATTTCTCACTGTGTATCTGATGAGTTGCTGTGGAAAAGGCTTGTTTCCAGGCTAATCTGTATGGCACAAGTGCCCTAAACTTCCCACTTAAGGGAAAGAGGGCATGGAGGTATAGAATTTTTTTTCAGTCTTTTCTTGTGAAGTTTCCCCATTTGGATGTAATTAAGAACTCACTGGAATGTGGAAAGATTGGGAGGATAACTCTGACACTGTCATTTGGAAAAGCAACTCAGAGGTTTGAACTTGTGCTCAAGTGAATATTCCATGGGGAAAAGCCGTAAGTGCCCAGTGGAACTGCTTACCTGAGAGCAGCAGTCCCGGCTCCTGGCTGAGCTCCCCGGGCGCTGGGCCTTCAGCTGCCATTCCTTTTCCTCCCTGGCACCACTTTTACTTCTCCATGTTCAGTCAGCCATTGGAGATGTGGGCAGGTCTTTATCTCTCACCTCCCGTCTCCCCCCTGAGCCTGGTCCTGGTGTCAGCCCTCAGGATGGCGCCTCAGGCTTAACTGAGCCTCACACACAAGGGAAAGGATCCACCTCACGCTGGCCCTGGGCTACTGGAAAAAGCAGGCATTTGCTGCATGCTTTTGCCTCTTCCCAGGAGTTTTAAAAGACTCCAGCTATTTTGGGGTCACGGAATCACAGAATGGGTCCGTTTGGAAGGGACCACAGTGGGTCATCTGGTTCCACCTCCCTTCTCCAGCAGGGTTATCCCAGAGCACATGGCACAGGATTTCAACCAGACACTTCTTGAGTATCTCCAGTGAGGGAGACTCCACAGCCTCTCTGGGCAGTGTATTCCATTGTGTGGTCACCTGCACAGCAAATTCTTCCTCCTCTAAGTACTTTGTCTGCTGGTAAGAGGAAAATGCAGACCCCTGACACCTTTGGCTGCAGCTATAAAACTCTTTTACTTGCAGGGAAAGCCAGAGTTTTCCTTCTGAAGTGATGGCAAGGATCAATTTTTCTCTCCAAGTGCCGTTCATATTTGTTTACACTGAGGAGTAAAATGTGGTGTCATGAACACAGCTTCAAATATTTTAAATGTCTTGCAACACAAGAAAATAAATTACCAACATATCCATCACTTAGATTATTCTGACCATCTGTGCTTTGTGCACCTTTTCTTAACAAAAAAAATTATTTTCAGCTGTGCATAGGCTGTGCTTTTAGTTCATGTATAATGCAAATGAGGGGAGAAGCTAGCTAGAGGCAAAATCAGAGTTTAGATTGGCTGTTTATAAGGACGACCTTTCCTTAAAATTCCTTTTTTCCTTCACCCTGCACATCACAGGGATTTAAAATCTTCATTGACTCCTGAAAACACAGCTCCGGGAGGACAAAGGATGATATATTCTTAACGACTGTGTAAAGTATAGTAGTTCTAAAGACAATAAATGCAAGGTCGCATTAGGGCAAAACAGTTAATTACCCACTTCATTATTGTCAAGGTTAATACAGTATTTGAGCGCAGGAGCTGTTTTTCATCTCCTCCTGGAAACAAGGCGAGACAGCCTTTCTCGCAGACAGATCCATTATGGCTTATCACGGCAGGACAGGCCGCTGCAGAAGCGCTGTGAAGGATGTCTGCTGTCAGCAGGCTCCGGAGCCGGCGCCCAGCCTGTCCAGAGAGCGCCGGCAATGGAACGGGAGCTGCAGCTCCAGCCTTAATTCACGGAGACTGCGCCCCATTGATTTCATGTGCGAGGGGAACGGCGGCGTAAAATTCACCGGCACTCCTTCATCTGCCGGCAACATTGATCCCTCCCGAATTGCACAATGCGCTGGAAAACGTCCTTTAATAAACATGGAGTATCGACCCGCACCGAGCCCAGCTGTCCCTGGGGAGCCCTGTGGGAGCTGCGCCCGCGGAAGGGCTCGATCCCGCTTTTCCCTGTGTGTACAGGTTTCCATTACATGGCCTCAATAGACAGGACAAAGGCCTCGGAAATCTTAGCCCATCAACCTTTGCAAAGAATACTTTGCTTTTATATGCTTTGCTTGCAGCAGCTTTGAAAATTCCTGAAGTTTAAAAATATGGAGACCAGTAAGTGGTTAAAAATTTTCAGTAAACAATCTCTGTAAATATATCCAGAATGTAGAGAGATAGAATTCCCTCCTCCTCCTATGGAAGCACACCTTTTTCAGTTTATAAAGCCTTTAAAATTAGACAAACTAGTCTAGTTCCTATGACACTAATGACCAGGATAACTGTGTTTATATCACTTTCCATGTAGCCCTTTTCTGTTACATTTTCTTTCAAGGTTTTTGTTTTGCTTTTTAAGTTAGAGCTCAAATTTCCCATCATTTGTGATTCCTGCCACTGTATTTCTGTCCCATGAAGTTTTCCCTCTGCTCACTGATACAGTGCCCAGTAACTGGAGTCCACAGTCCCAAACCACGACCCCACATCATCAGTCCACTGATGTCATTCCTTGGAATGGAATATCTATGGACTCCCTATGGGCCTGGCACTAACTCCCTGTAGGCTTTCAGGTTTGGGAATTTGGGCCATGGTTATGGCAGCTCCCAATCTCAGGCTTCTTTCTGCAAATCCTGTGCTTCCAGAAAAGCTGTGGGTGCTGCTGAGCCCCCAGCATACACTTTCTCTCTAGTAAATCACTTCAGGACAAGTTAACGCGGTACAACATGTGTTTTATTCTTTATTTTTAACATCTTATTTGATTTTCCTTTTTAATTTTGATGCTCCGCTCATCCTTACAGAGCAATTACTTCTTCAGTAAGAAATTACTTCCCTTCTTCAGACCGATACCTTCTTTGGGATATTCATTTGCTTTTTCAGCCTAGTAAATGGTTCTGCCCACCAGGGAGTTACACAATGTACTTCAGAATTGTGTATAAACATCTTGAGCTCTATCCAGATAGCAAAACATCTGACAATATCAAGTATTTCACAGGGTCCTGGTGGAACACTTCCTAAATTTTCTTCTCCATGGACACTACGGTTCTTTTGGTAAGAATGGTGCTAGATGTTTCCTTGAAAAAGATCAAGCCTGCTGTAGGCTGTCTGGTTTAGCCACGGGGCATCTCACCAAATCTGTGTCCTTCCATAAAAGGGAAATGCAAAATTCAAAAACAAGCTAAAGCAAATAGAAATGTTGTTGTTGTTATCAGCAATCAATAAGTATCATAATTGCTAATAATTGTTATTCATAGTAACAAAGCACTGACTATTCAGTGGAAAATGTGCCTCTAGCATAATTAAGTTTTATGCTCCCTTTGTGCTGGCCATTTTCATTTTCTCATGGAAGAGAATCTGAAGCCAGTAGGAATTGCAGCCATCACACTTGCAAGTCACTGTTTGCCAGTGATCATCCTTAAAATGCTGGGATAAAAGAAAAGGAGTTTAGTTCTTAATCCCCTTAACTTCATCAGTCAGGATGAGACAGCACTGAGGTCCCAGAGCTATCCAAGACAGCTTCATCAGGCTGGGGCTTTGGTGGCAAATGCTTTTTTTTGGAAATCAGAATTTCCTATAAGATCATTTTACTATTAGTACTATTTTTACATCCTCATAATCAAAAAGGTTGCTCCCACGCATGCACCTGTCTGCAGAAAATCCCTGAACTGCAGGGATTTGTCACCGATGAATTCCCTAACATATAAACACTCAGCTGCATTCTTCTAAATCTTCTGTCTGAAGGTGTCTGAAAATCCTGCTTCCAGACAGCATTTGCTGGGAGGAGCAGAGACAACTCCACTTCCCTGTAACAGAAGGGGCCACTCTGCTCCAGGGGCTCCCTGTGGCTCCGAGGCCCTTCTGTGCAGACCCAGCGTGGCTGCTCCAGGAAACCCCTCCTTTGTGAAGGCCAGTCCCGTGGAGAGTGTTAAATTGGCATTTTCCTCCTCGGCAGGCGTTTGCACAGGGGAGCGGGGTGGCAGTTGGGTATTTCAATCTTGTTTTCAATTATAAGCATTTCATTGTCGAATGTTGCTGGTTTATTATGTGATAATTAAATATGAATGATGGCGCAGTCATCCTGCCAAAGAGGCTGTAGCAGAATGAAACCAATTCCTCTCATCCTGCTGAATGGCTTTGGAGGCGAAAGGAGTGATCTATTTGCTCTCCCTTATTTTTGCTGTCCTATTGTTTCAGTACCACTGGCTTCAAAATAGCAAACTAGGCAAATAATTACGGACATAAATCAGAGCAGGGAGCAGCGCGAGGTCAGGACTGCTTTGCTTTTTGCCTGCCTTTTCTCAGCTGCCTTTTGCTGGGAGACAGAGAGGTACATTCCTGTTAATTTTGTGGTATTTCTAGTGATTAAATGCTTTTTTGACAAAGTTTGAACCCCTGAGTGCTTTCAAGCAGGGGTTGAGCAGCCGCGCCATGCTTGGAACAAAGCAACGAGTACAGGACCAGTGACCAGGCTGGATCTGATATGCTGTGGTTGGTGTCCAGTATTCCACGTTCAGCATCTGATATGCTGTGGTTGGTGTCCAGTATTCCACATTCAGCGTCTGATACGCTGTGGTTGGTGTCCCGTATTCCACATTCAGCATCTGATACGCTGTGGTTGGTGTCCAGTATTCCACATTCAGCATCTGATACGCTGTGGTTGGTGTCCAGTATTCCACATTCAGCCTCTGACATGCCTGGTTGGTTCCCAATACACCACGGTCAGTGTGCAACACAGGCTGCAGCCCACAGAGGGAAATCTCCTTGGGGTGACCACAGTTACTCTGTTGAAAAGCTCAGTGAGTTAAGTAAGATGCAGCCAGAGATATTTAGCCAAAGTAAATCAGCAAAGCAAATGTGTTTTCAGTAGAGCCTGGCTGATTTATGGCCCTGGCCACCAATCTGTACATCTTATTCTTACTGGGTGTTTGTAAATGTGAAGTGGTGCTCAGTGGCAGTCCCCAGGTGAAAAATGGATGCAGCCACGTGTTACAGCCTTCAGGTGGTACTGGCTAAAAAAATAAAATCTTTCTTGAAGGAGAGCTGTAACCAAGCACTGCTCACCTCCCATCCTGCCAGGAGCACTGGTGTTTTGGACAGAAGGGGATAGGGAAGGGCAGGGGGATCTTTGGAAGGCTTTGCAATAGTGGGACACAAACAAGGCCAGCACTTGGCATCGCTCCTGTGGGTGTCCCAGAGCCAGGGTTGTGCACTGTGGCTTGCTGGATGCTGTGTGTTGCAAGGAGATGGAATAAAGTATTTTTCCCTCTTTCCTGAGTGTCTTTTACACTAAGTTAACTAAGAGGCAATCCTCAGTGGGATTCTTCTACTCAGGAACATACTGGTTTGTTAAAAAAAAAAAAAAAAGAAAAGAAAGATCAGTGCCTACTTAATGATGCACTTAACTTTTCATTCCAGCAGTTTGTTAAAATAACACATAGAAGTGACCGCTAAATGATTCTCCTGTAGCTTATCCATGCCCTGTAAATCAGATTCAGCCCACCAGTTTGGCTTGATGTAGACAACTGAATAACAACAAATAAAAAATAAGTAGTGGGTTTAAATATCTCTGTTATTGGCTGCGGAGCACACACCTCTGAAACTGGGCTTTTTGAGAGTGTCTTGGGGTTGCATGCCAAATCCCAGCTTGCGATCTGCACTAAATTTAAATGTTTCTTCATTTCTTCATGTCCTACTGTAAGTATTTATTGAGAATTTTTAGCAGTGAGATATGTGGCTGAAGAACATAACACCTTGCTGCAGGTATTTCTGGGTGAATCACAAACTTTTTTCTTTTTTGGTGAAATACTAAACAAAAATCAGTATTTAATCCAAGCAATATTTTTATTCCCAGACTATTGTTCGAGGCAACAAGCCTCGAAAGGATACTTCAATCAACGGCCTGCTGGAAGAGTTTGACAATATCTCAGTGACACGATCCAATTCCCTGCGGAAGGAAAGTCCTCCCACCCACCACCAAGGAAATGCCAACCATGTGCCAAGGCACCAGGAGGAAAATGGCTACATCACGTATTCCCAGTACTCCAGCGAGTCAGACACCACCACCGACTATGTTGTGGAGAAATACCGGGACAAGACTCTGTACGGGGAAGAGCTGGACAGGTACTACAAGGGCAGCTACGCCACCAAGCAGAACGGGCACATGATGAAGGTGACGTCCCGGGACATCTATTACTCGGAAGTGACACCCCTGCAGTCAGACCTCTCCAGATTCCTCCCAGATTACCATGCACACCTGGAGAGCAAGCCCAAACCGCTGGAATACGGCGGCCTAAAGCTGGAGTATCAGCGGATCCCCAGCGGATCCTCCCTGGACTACAGGGATTCCTTTCCTTACGCCCCGTCGCGAGCGTCGGTGCAGAGCGAGTGCCCCAAGGAGAGGCTGGAGTATGATGACAGCGACTGGGGACACGGCCTGGGCAAGGATGACTATGATAAGAGGCCAAAGTCATCCTACGTGGACCCCGCGAGCCCTCAGCCAGCCATGAGGCAGAGGTCCAGGTCCGGCTCCGGCCTGCAGGAGCCGGCCATGCCCTACGGAGCAAGCGCCTTCAAAGCACACCAGCAAGGACATTCCTACAGCTCCTACACCTACCCCCGCCTGTCCGAAACCGCAGCAGGCGTTCCCAAGGTAACCTGAGCTGCCTGGGGACAGTGCTGCCAGGGCAGGGATCAGCCTCTCCACAAGGGGAGTGTGAAAAGTAAAAATGAAGGGCAGGGAGCCATGCTTGGGCACACGATGCCAAACACGGCTGGTCTCGTCCCCAAGAGTTGTGTGGCTGCTCCTTGGCAGGTGTGGAAACCCACCCTCTCTACTTGGGGGTATGAAAATGGATGTCAGGGACCAGGGGGTTTAAAGTACTTACTAAAAGGCAGGTTTGGAGATGCCCATCTTCTGGGGATTTTATTTGAAATTCCCAATAAGCCCAAGTTCTTTGGCAGATTTTTGTAGCCTTGGGAGTTCCTGTACGCCTGAACAGATCTCAGCAGGAGGTGAGACGCTGGTCTGGTTTGTATATCAGATACTTCTCTGTTCAAATTGTTGTGCAAGGCTGAAACCTCTGTGCTTCAGTGTTTATACTGTACTTATACCATCTTTATAGTACAAGGTTTATTAACTTATCACTGCTAAGGAGAGTAGGGGCTTTACCCCTTTCTGCTTTGTTTTTAAGCATTGAAATTAAATCAAAGCAGCTGATCTCACCCAAGACATTTTAGATGTAGTTTAAAAAAAGGGTTGATGTGCTAGAAAGCTTTTCAGCTATGTTGTGTAAAGGCAGCTCCTCTACACAAATCTGTCCCTGCTCTGCCACACGAGGTACATTGCCTACACAAGCTTCCCTACCCTGCTTGCAACAGTTTGCTGAAACCACTCGTTCAGTTCAGTTCAGTTCAGTTCAGAGTGCTTTTCTCACACCTGTAGTCACATAACCATGATGACCTGCTTAAGCATCTAATACTCTGCAAGAGATGCTTTTTCAGTGTAGCTTGCACTGAACATCACTGAGCTCCCCTAGCAACGGGCAGTGAGATGATCATTTTTCCAAGGCTGGGGTTGCTGTGACTTTCCACATGCTGAGGTAGGTGCCTGTCAGTGGTGAGAGTCGTTCTGCTCTCTAATGATACCTGAGCAGTGCGTTTGCTTGCTGGCTCTGAGAACGTGGTTGTGTCCTGCTGCAGTCCCAGGTCTCTGCAGATCCCTGATACAACACCCTGTGTTGGAGGTGTGCCTGTGTCGTGCTTCCTTAGGTTTTGGCTGCTTTGCCATTACCACGGTGCAGTGCCCCATGGTGAAGGGTGAGCGATGTGTTTTTCATCCCTCTGCGTTAAAGCACAGAGCTGGGCTTTGGAGCTTGAGGAGAAATCATGGCGGGAGTAGAAAAGTTACAGATCTCTTCAGGTGCCTTTCCAAAGCTCAGGGTGTGGTGGGAGGAGCGTGTGTGGTAGTTAACATGGCGCCAGTGTGGCATTCGGTGTGGATTCTGGAAGTTGTGAGGAAAATCTGGGATGGGGTGGCTGCCATTTCCTTTACTGAAAGCAGTCGTTTTGTCAGAGTTTAGAAAGGAGAGGGAAAAATGCAGTAATTCAGAGACCCTGTAGTACTTGGCTTCTGCCAGTTTCACACCCTTCAATAGGGCAGAAGACAGAGGTGTTTTTTACAGGATTCCAGCACTTTGAAAAACATCCCATTTAAATGCAGCAACAACTTTTATAAAAAAAAAAAAAAAAAACAACTATGCCTCCATGCAAGATTCATTGTGAGCTGTTCCTCTCCTCAGAGCATCAAAAACACTCCTACAACCTTGGTGTATTGAAACTTGATGATTCACTGTTAAATGCAGCAGTTCAATTCCCAAACCTGTCCACAGCTCCTGGAGGTGAATAAGAGTTTCTTGTCTTGGATGATTGCTGAAGAAATCTTCTTTTCAAGGAGGCATTAGTAAGACAATGGTTCATCAAATGGGCTTACTAAGTGAGAATCAGATCTCAAGTCAGATATTTTACAAATGAGGTTGGGTTTAAAGTATAATTAAAAGGGGTGAAAAAGTAAGTGAAAAATCTGGAGGCAAAATGTGTTTAACAAGGATGTTCATTTTGGCTTGTAAACATGAAGAGCAGACTTACTTCAGTATTTTTTGCAGGTAAGAGGTGTCAGATAGATCAAATGTCTGCCCTGTTTCATCATCAGTGACATCAGAGTTGTTACATCAGAACAACTGAGTGCCCTGGGCTTGGCCACTGCTGTGCAGTGGGACCATGGAGGTGTGGGAAGCCAGAGGCTCAGATTTGGTTCCTCTGACCCACCCCTGTGTTACCTACCTTCCCTCCTGTCTTGCAGACTAACTCTAGGACACCTGCATGGAGTTGCAGAGTCTGCTGTGTTACCCTCACCACACAGAGCTGATGTCCCACCTCAGTATTATCTCACAATACCGAATTTGTCGTGCCAGGTTGGCTTACTTTTGGCCACTCTGTACTGTTTGGGGTTTTTTTACCCTCCTCTTCATTGCAGGCAGCCCTCTTAACTTCTGGCATCAAGCCCTGTTGTTTCAAAACCCCTTTCCCTGTTGTTTTCCAGTAGGAGCTCTCCGTGACCCTCTCCTGTCCCTCCTCCGAGGGCCCATGATGTCTTCTCTCCCCTTTGCTACCTCGTACTGCTGTAATGTAGCAGAGGTGTCTCTCACCATCATGCTCTGTGTCCCTCTGCACCATGAGGACATTTCCAGCCTGGCAAAGGCAGGGCCAAGCCTTTGCTGTCAGAAACCCTCTCCTTTGTTCCCTGTCTTCCCATTCACATGCCAGAGCTATACATGAGTGCTGCCTGCCACCTCTGTGTCTGGAACAGGGAGTCGTGGGGGTTTCCACCAGCAAAGCACCAGAGAGTAACCTTTGCCTTTGCCATCGCCATGTGATTTACAGACCATCCCTTCCACACCTTTGACTTGGGCAAACTGAAACCTGATCAAATGGAAATCCATTGTATGTCACGGAGGGGCGAGTCCATCCCACCAGGACTCGAGGATGCGGGCTCTGGCCGCAGGGCTGCGGCTGTGGCTCTGCCGCAGTCCCACTGCAGAGCGTGCGGGGACGCTGCCCGGCTGAAAGGCTGCCCAGGCGGCCTCTTCATGGGGAAGGGACCCCTCAGGAACGAGCAGGTGCTCCCTGTGCTTGCAGTACATTACAGGCATTGCTGTCAGCAGAGCGAGAGCTGAAATGGGTTTAGACACAGCGTTACATCCACGTTTTAATGGTGGAAAGACCCGAGTGCCGATGTGGCCGTATGCGGACGCAGGAGATGCCGCTGTGCCATGATGGATGTTGTGTCAGAGCTTCGGCTGCTCCTTTGACCTGATCTTGAATGAGCGCAGGACTGTTTTCTTCTTTCCTTTGTAGTATTTAAAGGATTTCCTTTCGGTAGGTGACTGCATTCAGTAGCAGAATTATTAGTGGAATAAAGTGCATTTGATTTTGCCGTGATGTGGAGCACTGCGTCAGGACACAGCATCAGAGGAGAGCTTCAGCTGATTTACTCATTATAGCTCCTGACTTTTTGTAACATTTATTGGGATTCAGGAAGTGGGTTTACATTGTACACCAATGCTAACCTCAAAAAGCTTTCAAAAATTCTAAGCAAGCACACTGAACCCCTGAATTTTCATTCTAAAATTTCACTGCAGAATATTCTTTTGCCTTTGTGTCAAGCTTAGGGCATACTCAGAAATACCAGACATGGGTGAAGCCAAAAATAATTCATTGGCGTGGATTATCCATCTTGAATTTCTAGACCAAGTTTTCCCCATCTCAGTGGTTGTAAAGAAAATGGTGCATTTTCAGCCAAAGCAATAATTTATTTGCCCCTACACACACAGAGATATATAGGACAGGGTTAGATTGAGTTTCCCTCCCTCCACCAAACCATCTGAGCACTTTTCCGCATTAATTAGTTTGGCAGATGTAATGTCCTTCATGAAATTCATGATGTCTCTGCCTCCCTTCTATTTTATGGCTGCCCCTGTCTGATGGAGTGAGGGAATGATGGCTGTAATCATGTGGATTTTTGCCTAAGCAATCCCAGCATCCTGGGAGGCAGCTGTACAGCCCCGTTCATGCTCCCGGTGGCGGGTGGCTGTCAGCGTGCGAGCCTCGCATGGAAGCAGACTCCAGCTTTTCCGAGGGAAGCCTGTGAGCGGCCCCTCTGGAGAGGCATTCCCTCTTCTCTGCTAAAGCTCTCGTGGAATGAAAGGCTCACGCGGGAGGTGGGAAAGCGCCGACATAAAATTGCACTGGAGGCTTTTGTGCCCGCACCGAGGCGACTCCAGCTCCAAACTCCTCCTCGCTGTGCAGAGCCCACGGTGATAAATCGATGCTGCGGCAGATTTTTTTTTTCTTTCTTTTTTTTTTTTTGCAGTCTTAGCATAAAATGGTCAAATGATGTTCCACCGCAGAATTCAATTTCACAGTTCAGTTGGGTCCTTGATTACACTGCCAAATTCAGATTAATGTGCATTTAACTAACATGGATCAGGGACTCCTGGCCGGCAGCCAGCAGTAATAGTAGCAACTGTGGGCTGTGTAGAGTTTGCCGCTCTGTCCATCCCTGTGCACTGCCACTGAAATTGATTGATTAAATGAACTCATTGCCATAATTATTTGTAATTGTGCTACATGATGAGCCTGTGTCAAACCACCCCCCTGCCCTGAGATGCTCCACACATCGTCAGGAGCAACATACTGTAAATGCGAAGAAGTTCTTTTCCTGAGGAAAAAAATATAATTTTGGGGTGTTTCTTTTTTGTTCTACATCTTTTGGGAGGTTTTAGTTTGGATAGAAGCAAACCATTATGTTTGTGAATGTGAAGTATTCATTAGCCTTCAATGTAAGAAGCTTAGAGAAGCTTGGAAAATATAAAAAATAGAAAGGAACCTACAAATGAACAAGGCTTCCCACTGGGATAATTTCCTTTGCGATTTTCTCTGATTTCAGATGAAAATTAGCAGTTCTGTGACACTGCAGTTAAGTAGTGTGTCGCTGTGGAAAATGATTTAAGAAATGGTGAATTGAATTAGGCTCCTCATCAAATTCACGTAAGCAGTCACTCAAACAACAGCTGGAAGCATGGCAAGACAGGAGATGACAGGGATTTTAGGGTACCACCACCTCCACAAGAAGAGGTTGGGTTATCCCTAAATTGCTGGGGAAAAACATTAGAAAAGGCTAAAAGTTGAGAATCAAAATCCAGGTACTGGTAAGACACAAAGTGGAATTTGCCAAAGGGCAAATTTTTATCACATCCCTGGACGTGACAGGGATAGATTCTTGGAGGAAATGGCCCAGAGAGCCTGCAGGGCACTGCAGATGCAGAGCAAATTCACTTTCTGAAGCACAGGTCCCTCCCAACCCAGGCCATTCTATGATTCAGCAAAGACTTGTATGTACAAACAGGTACCTGAACAGAAGAATGCAGCTGAGATGCGGGAAAGATCTGGACTTGCCCGGCCTCATGTCAGTGGTGTTGAGGGTGCAGGAGCCCAGTGGTCTGAAAATCCCTGCCCAGGCAGGGGCAGCAGTGCCACGTAGAGCAGAATGGGGACAGTGTGGGAGCACGTTGTGCCAGCTCTGCTGGGACCTCCGGGGGTGCTGGAAACAAACGGGAGTGGAGGGGCAGGGAGAAAGGTGCTGCTCACAGCCTCAGCCTCTGCGTTTGTGTTGCAGGTGGATTATGACCGAGCACAGCTGGTCGTCAGCCCCCCGCTCTCGGGGTCGGACACCTACCCCCGGGGCCCCGTCAAGCTACCTCAGAGTCAGAGCAAAGTCAGCTACTCCAGCAGCAGCTACCAGTACCCCCTGGTCTATCACAAAGCCCCCCACTATCACCAGCCGCCTCTGCAGCCCGGCTCGCCCTACATTTCCACCGCCTCCTACCCCAGCTCCCCGAGTATCACATCAAGTGCTTATCCTCCCCCCAGCTGGGGCTCCTCCTCGGACCAGCAGCCCTCCAGGGTGTCCCACGAACAGTTCCGAGCTGCCCTGCAGCTCGTGGTCAGCCCCGGAGACCCCCGGGAGTACTTGGACAACTTCATCAAGATCGGGGAGGGCTCCACGGGGATCGTGTGCATCGCCACCGAGAAGCACACGGGGAAGCAGGTGGCTGTGAAGAAGATGGACCTCAGGAAACAGCAGAGGAGGGAGCTGCTCTTCAACGAGGTACGTGGGCTGGGTGGTGCGACAGCTTTTTGAGGCAGCAGCTTCACAGCAGACATGGGCCAAATGCCACCATCAAGAGCCAAATTAACCTTTCTAAAAGAGGTGATGAGTCCCGCACACATCTATGCTGCATAAATACTGTATAGCCAGACCAGTTTCAAGTGAGCTACAGCTCCTCCTGGCTTTAAACCTGTAATGTTGTCACAGGAAACAGCTAAGAAATGTATCAGCTGGTCCGTGCAGTGTATCAGGTGCTCAGACATGTCCCAGCTGCTCTTATCTGACTGTCCTGACACAGTTTAGTCTTCCAAGAGGGAGGATCCAAACTAACCAGACTATTCAAGAAGCGTGTGCACTGTGTTCTGGCATATACATGCCTTTTGTTTCCTCCCTCCTTCCTCTCCTAACCATCAGCAGCATTCCCTTTGCTTTCTTGATGGTTACTGAGCTAATAGCTGGCAGTCCCTTTCTTATGGAACCACCGGTGTTAATTCCCATATCTCCTTTCCTGAGTGGCTGCAGCCAATTCAAAGCCCACAGCTGCTATCGGAGACTGTTTTCTCCACATACGTTATTTTAAATTTCAGAACACTCATTTTCATTTGCCGTTTTTTCACTCTGTTGTTTGGGGATTAGAGTGCCTCCTGCACTTTGAAGAGTTAGTCTTTATTTAACTTCTTACTCTCTTAAAGAAGGTGATGGGGTGTGTTCAGTGCTCCCTTTTTGAGATCACTTGTAAATATCCTGATCAATGCCAAAACCACTGCAGGATCCCAGGAAAACCTCCTGTGAGATTGAACCTTTTAATTCTACCTTTCGTTTCCTGTGTTTTAACTATAAGTGGATCTTCCCTCAGCACATGACAGACAGATTTCTTTAAAACGTTTAAAACGTCACACTTTTTAATTAAAATACTAGTTTTTAACAAATTTCACGCAGTTCTTCTTTACCCAGTGCATGACTGTCCTGGTTATTTGGGCTTGGCTTTGCCTCTGCTGGAGGCTGTGGTGGCTCTAACTGAGCATCTCTTGAACAGGAACATCTTGAAGCAGGTTGTACATGCTGAGCAGGACCAAGCTGCTTCCCTGACACGCTCCAGTCACTCGTGTCATCTGAAAATCCCTTGTCAGCAGTGATGAAATCCCTGTGTCTGTAATGAAGCCTTCCCTGGCTGTTCTCTCTCCTGGTTGCCATTCGGACACCCCTCAGTACCCTGTGGTCATGGACACTGCCTTGGCTGGGCTGCCCTTACTGTGGTGCCAGTTCTGTGCCGTCCCTTTTAGGTGTGGGATTTGAGTATCACCAGCAGTGGGAGACTGGAGAGATTGATGTCTCCAGGCATTTTGGGGTGCATTTGTGTGGGGGCAGGGGCAGGTCGGGCCTTGCCCTGGCAAGGCAGTGCCCTGCTCCACACCCTGCTGGAGGCAGTATCCCAGCCTGGCATGGTGCCAGTCCCTGGCACACTGGGGGCAATGCTCCACACCAGCCCCTGGAGCCCCAGTCCAGCCCCAGAGTGGCCACCGGACTGCAAGGCCCACCCAGGGGAGGGGCCTGGGAAGGCCAGCGGGTATTTAGGCCAAACTCGAAGCAAGCACTTGTCTTGACCCTACTTTCTCTTGGACTTTCTGTGAGCTGTGCTGGAATTCAGGGCTTGGTGGCTACATGTGTCCTTTTCTATATATATGCTATCTTTCTCTCCTTCTTCTAATTCCCTCTTCTCGGAATTTTTGACTAACTTGAAATTGAACTTAAAATCGAATTAAAAGCTTAGAGTTTGCCAAGTTGAATGGGCCAAGTTAATGGGCTTTGAGGAGTGTTTTACATTGATTCAATGTTGCACAAAGCTTTTTGCCCAAGTTCTCTGACTTGCCAGTAAAGTTTTTTGTTGTTTGACCTCTTGAGAATATCTTGCCAATAGTTCTCCCATGTGTCTAACTCAGGGTACACAAAAAACCGTAAGCCTTTTACAAGTCTCTTTGAGTGAGTTTTCTGAGGCCTTCCTCCAGCATACTGTTGAAATTCTGTGCAAAGTACCATTTAGTACGTGATAAAAACAACTTTGATGCATTGAGCAATTGATCAGGTTAAAAAAAAAAATCTGTTGTACTGAAAGCAACTGACAATTAAAAAAAACCCCAATTAAATAAATAGTTCTGCTCCTGCAGGCTGAAATAAAGCAATTATCTACTGTTTATACTCTATCAACTAGAGATTCTTTCTTCCTCCTGATGCATTTATGATGACTGATATTTTTATGTAAATATATTGATTTTGTTTATGCGCTGGCATAAGGATTAGGGAGGACGTGATTCATCGCGGAACCTTTCCTAAGCACCAGGAGAAGAGTACAGTGAAAAAGAAGGTCAAAGCAAGTGTCAGATAAGGCTTGTAGCATCCCCAGCTCATCCCTTTGTGCCTCTGCAGGTTGTGATCATGAGGGATTACCACCACGAGAACGTGGTCGACATGTACAACAGTTACCTGGTCGGGGACGAGCTCTGGGTCGTGATGGAGTTCCTGGAGGGCGGCGCTCTCACAGACATCGTGACTCACACCAGGTGGGCTGGGGCTGTGTGTCCAAAACACAGAGAGCAAAACACAGAACTGCATCAAATATGTGTGCATGGAGAACAGAAACCCACGTGTTTTATAGGTACACACAGTTAAACCCAGAGGCAGCGTGCTGGCTTTGCCACCACCGATGAGCCAGAATTGCAGATGAACTCCTGTTGATACCAGCATTCACTAAACCAAAGGGAAAGAAATACCTGAGAGGGCCTGCTGGTAGATGGGGATTTGCTAACACTTTAGGAGGCACTTCAGCAGCAACACAGCTTTTATCCATTACATCCTAAAATGACCAAAAAATAAGTTCTCTTCCCTGTTTGGTGATCTGTATTGTTGGGTTTGCAGTCATAACCACGTCTGTTCTAAGGGTAATTACTCCTCACAAAGGTTATCTGCAAACCAGCCCTGAAACATAATTTTATATCAGAATATTTGTGCTTATGGTGGAGCACATTCCCATATTTCAGTTAATATCACACCTACACACAGTAGGAAATTAGCCAGCACAAAAGCTTTCAGTGTGTGAAACTGCTCTAACTCTTCTGAGGGGAGACATTGTATTTTACAGCCCTCTTTACATCTGCTCTTTGCTCATCTGCTTCTGATAAGCTGGATAAAATGGGATTCTTTATTTAATTTCTCCCTCTTAAATGAAAGAAAATTAAAATTTCCACACCACACCAGTGGGAGAGTATTTAAGGGGAGCAAGAACAAAAGCAAGGAATTATAAATTAGAAAATTTGTCTTCTCTCCTAGTTTAATGATGCTCTTCGATCCTACCAGGAGTTGTAACACAGGTGTTTTATTTTTTAGTGTTATGTTAGCTTATGTGCAGGAATAAATCACAATGTTGGAAGTATTTGCCAAACCATTAAAAGCTCTATCTTAGATGTGTCTGATAGAAGTTTAACAGCAAACAGATGTTCCCAGGACACCACTTTTTAAGAGCTGTCATCTATTTTGTAACTCAAAATAGTCTTTTCTTAATCTTCAGGGTGTTCTTTTTAAATTGCATGACCTTCCCTCAAAGGTTTTGCTAAAATACTGCAAATGGTACACAAAGTTAAAGCAGAAGTCTCCAC
This sequence comes from Monarcha castaneiventris obscurior, assembly GCA_026261815.1. NCBI lineage: Eukaryota > Metazoa > Chordata > Aves > Passeriformes > Monarchidae > Monarcha > Monarcha castaneiventris. Next base: position 6,638,304 of record JAMPIT010000862.1, read on the forward strand.
GGGTGTTTTACTGCTCGTGTAAAAGAGATGCTGGGGCCAGCAGCAATGGGACAGTGGCACCAGGGTGCACAGCCCATCCCAGGCATTGCACTGTAGCTGATAGAATGACCCCAGAATGGGGTTTTTCAACTGCGCACAGAAATGAGAACTCTTGTTGTTTATTTTTCTGCTGAAATACACGGAATATTTTTATAGAAGGCATAAAAGTGCTCTTGAAGAGCTACAACCCAGGGCCTGATGTTTTGCCTGCACAATTAAGGGTGGTTTCTCTCATATTTATTCCACGCCTGTTTCCATCGCAGTAGTGATTTGCCCTGCTTGGCAAGCAGTGAGCTTACTGTAAATAAGGCATTTCTGTGATTTCCCAGAGGGAAACAGGCTACAGCACATGGCACACTCGGCTTTTTTAGTGCTGCAGGGAGACTAATCCAGACCTTGCTGCAGAGCTGATCCCCACACCTCATCTCCCTTTTTTTGATAGAAATAGGACCAGAGATTTGCCCCACAGAGCCACTGCCTAAAAGATCTCCTGTATAGTGGTGTGAATAGGAACTTGTGCCTCTCCTGATCCCCTTTCCCCCTGTCTTCCCCAGCACTCAGCTGATTTTTGCCCCTTGCTGTTGCAGGATGAACGAGGAGCAGATCGCCACGGTCTGTCTGTCCGTGCTGAGAGCTCTGTCCTACCTGCACAACCAGGGCGTCATCCACCGCGACATCAAGAGCGACTCCATCCTGCTCACCAGCGACGGCAGGGTGAGCACCCGGCCTTCCCAGCCCCCAGGGCTGCCTGTGCACAAAGTGGCACTGCCTGGAGAAAAATAATCCAGGCAGGGGAGAGAATGGGGTGTGACCTGTGAGTAACTCGTTAGAGAGTGTGAATAACTAGAGAGAGAGCTGAATCCGAAAAACACAGGCCTGGTCACACTGGTGATTGACATCTGTGCTGCAGGCAGAGTCCTTGGGGAGGGATTGGAGCTGTCAAAAGGCAGTGGCAGAGGAAACTATGCAGCAAGGGTGATGATCAGGTGATGGGAGACCTTCTGGGCTGCACCACTCCTACTCTGATGCCTCTCAAAAAACACTTCCTTTTTACTAAACTTAGTTCTCTGCATGTGCTCTGCTTCTTCAAGCTGCTTAGGAGCTTTGCATCAATCTATGCAAATATGAAATAATCTGCATTACTGCTGAAACCCTCCCCAGATGGTGAGAGTAGCTTTCACACTTCTGAGATGCTTGATAAAATCTGTCCCATGCTTCCATTTACTTGGATGGGATGCTGCTGCCAGTGACTTGCTCTGTCTTTGTGTTGATAATGAGCAGAGGGAGAAGGGGACAAAATGCTGCACGTGACTTGCTCAGTAAACAAAATGTAGTTTGCACACAAAAAAAATAAGGATTGCTCCACTGGCAGTACACACCTGTCTAACGCAAGACGTGGAGGGGTGGACTGAGCCCAAGAGCCTTGGTTTGGAAGCAGATCCAGAGCTTCCCCTTCCAAAGGTAAAGCTCTTGGCTTCCCAGGCCTGGTCTGACTCTTGAGCCAAAGGCTCGTCTGTCTACTTTGATGCCCACTTCACCAAGGGAGAGGGATTTTCTTCCTGCAGCAATCACAGGCTGCTCCTAGTAGTCCTGTCAAGGAAAGAAAATCCCACATGTGTAGGAGTTTCTCAGTTGTGATTTCAGTTCATGTTGCTGAAATAACATCTGATCTGCGCTCGGGATCTGCATACAGTGCCTCATTATACTCATTACTCCAGCCCTTATTATCTGCATTGCAGATTTCTTCATGGCTGTGTTGTGCAATTATCTTTTTTTAGAAAATCCTTGTCTTTTATGTACTCGAATGAGCAATAGATATGCAAAATCTCTTGTGCTCCTACAAAAGAAGATTGGGCTCTGCTTCCAAAATATGCATTATTTCTTCCATTCTTCATCCTGTAAACTGAAAAATACATTTAGCGTGGAGAGCTTGGCTATTATTGGCTTTGTTTTAGAAATACCAACAATCATTTCATAATTCTGTTAAAAATAATACCTGTAACTTTTAAAAAAGTAATGTCTGTGCTGAATCCAAAAGAAGACAAGTGAGTGCTGACAGTAAGTCTACACAATGCAGGGATTTATGCAGCTTCCCACTCCATTTGTCCTGGGGCTGTCTGGGCTCACTTTGTATCCCCAGGCACTGATGGGATACACAGCCTGTGGACCTTGGGCATGGGTCACCATTGAACTGTGCAGCGATGGGGGTTAGGAAAATGTCCAGGAAAATCCCTTTGATAGCTTCCAGGCCTCCAAGTAAGTACTCAGAGGGTTAAAAAAATATTTTAGCCTTAAGGAACAAGCTGTTTCTGGAAGGGGATGATGCCACCAACCCTCAGACCAGCTTGTTGTAGTTGGAGGAGTTTTCACCTTGGCATTGTACAGCGACAGGGAGGGGGAGGTGATAATTTTCCATAATTTTTGTTGTTAAAAAAAACTGTCATAAAAGTGTGAGCCAGGCACATGATGCAGCAAGAGCTGCTCTCCGGAGTGCTTGTGTATCCCATTATTTCTATTTCAGGTCACTGCCACAGCTACTCAAGGACAGTACTAATTCCCAAGTTCCCAAGCAAAGGGAACAGGTTAAGTCTTTTGCAAGGAGTCTTGTACCCTTCCCTGCCTTCTCCACCTTAGCTCTCCTGCAAGATGGCTGCTTCTTCAGTGATAGTCCACAGTGTGAGGTCCTGGGCTTGGCAAACCATTGGAAGGGGCTTTATTTTCTGTGGGTGGTAAAAGGGAATAGGGTGAATGCCACTTGTTTCCCACATTTTCTGGCAAATTCAGAGGTTGTACAAACTGGTACAGTCAAGGGGTGGGAGGGGTGTGTGTCACTTGGAATAGGTGTATTACTGGATATCACATGTTGAACTACAAGCATGGGGGTTCTATTTGGAATATTTTGTTTTCCTTCTATTTTTAAGTGTTACAATCCATTTATCACCTCTGTATCCCTTGCTGGTGGAGAGGCAATGGGCTGTGACAGATGGTATCAGGAATGAGCACCACTGCCACTCTCCTGCATCTCCCCTTGCCTTCATTTCAATGAGCTGCATGTTCCCCAGGCTGTGCTCCCATCCCCAGACCCTCCTTCAGAGCTGGGCTGCTGTCCTGTCCCTCCAGCTGCAGCCAGAGGTGTGTCTTGGCAGAGTTTGCCTTGTTATTCAGGAGGGGCTTTTACTTCTTCTTTGCAGATAAAATTGTCCGACTTTGGGTTCTGCGCCCAAGTGTCGAAGGAGGTCCCCAGGAGGAAGTCGCTGGTTGGGACACCCTATTGGATGGCACCGGAGGTGATATCCCGCCTGCCCTACGGCACCGAGGTGAGCACAGCGGGCACTGCCACAGGGGATACCCCAATTCCCTCTGGCACCGAGGTGAGCACAGCGAGCACTGCCACAGGGGATACCCCAATTCCCTCTGGCACCGAGGTGAGCACAGCGGGCACTGCCACAGGGGATACCCCAATTCCCTCTGGCACCGAGGTGAGCACAGCGGGCACTGCCTCAGGGGATACCCCAATTCCCTCTGGCACCGAGGTGAGCACAGCGGGCACTGCCTCAGGGGATACCCCAATTCCCTCTGGCACCGATGTGAGCACAGCGGGCACTGCCACAGGGGATACCCCAATTCCCTCTGGCACCGAGGTGAGCACAGCGGGCACTGCCTCAGGGGATACCCCAATTCCCTCTGGCACCGAGGTGAGCACAGCGGGCACTGCCACAGGGGATACCCCAATTCCCTCTGGCACCGAGGTGAGCACAGCGGGCACTGCCAGAGGTGATATCCCAGGAGAGGATATCGCAACTCCCTATGGCACCGAAGCGAGTGTGGCAGAACTGCTGGAGGTTCTATCCCAATTCCCTATGGCACTGAGGTGAGTGCAGCAGGCACTTCCACACACCTGGAGAGGATATCCCAGGAGGGGATATCCCAACTCCCTATGTATGGCACTGGGGTGAGTGCAGCGGGCACTGCCAGAGGGGATATCCTAGGACAGGATATCCCGACTCCCTTTGGCACTGAGGAGAGCACGGCAGGCACTGCCAGAGGGGATATCCCAACCCCGTGGAGCTCTGTCAGAGCTGTGCAGTTCAGAAGCACTTGCACAGCTCTGGTAAATAGCAGCAATTACGTTTGCCCCTGAGTGCTACATCGCGCCTGGTTTGAAAGTATTTCCCCAAAATGAAGTCATTAAGTGACAATTCCATTTAGCACTCTGAGCAGTGTAATGCCTTTACATATTTCGGTTTGGGGTGCTGTAGTAAAGGGAACTGGCCTCATTTGCACATTGTGAGAGGCCCTGTGCTGCTCTTTAATATCAAGCCTGCGGCTGGAGCTGCAGTCACAGGTGTGCATGTGCCAAACCAGCAGCCACCTCACACCCCTCCTGCTCAGCCCGGTCACATCAGCATTTGCACAGAGCCACTCTGCTTTCATCCAGCTAAAGCCTGCCATTCCCTTCCTCTGGCGGAGTGCCAGTGGAATCACAGGTCCTGTGGGGTCCCAAACCCCGGGGCCAGCTGGGTGGGTTGCATTGCCATCCTCTGTGGTAGGATTGGTCTCCACATGGGCTCGTTCCTTGCAGTCACAGATGTCATTAGCTGAGAGACAGGGGTAGGAAAAGCGCCTCTGTGGGAGCTGTTTGAAGCACTGCCAAATGTTCTGAGAAAGGCAAGGTGCACATTTTTACTGGAACCCTTCAGAGAAGTCCAGCAAGGTGTGGGCACCCGGCAGCTCCGCAGTGCCGTACCCCATCCATTAGGCAGCTGTGAGTCACGGCACTCCTGCCCTGCCAGCCTGGGAAGAGCAATCCCCTGCGCCGCTCAGCCGTGACAGTGACTCACACCGCCCCAGCGGGGACACGGCTGCCTCTGCTCCTCTGCGTGCGGACTGAGCTGCTGCCTGCGAGTGCTGAGAGGAGCAGCTGCAGAGCTCAACCCTGCTGGCACACAGAGCCAGGGACATGGATATGTTTCCACACAGGTACATATACACACCTCTATCGAGTGGAGGTATATAGAAACACAGATACACACAGGGAAGGGGAGATGAGCTGAGCCAGGAGCTGCTCCATCCTCACACTGCTCTGGCATGGCATGGCACAGCAAGAGCACCCTGCAGGCACTGCTCTGCACCCAGGATCTGTGCTGTTGTAGGAGACATTCCAGGAATAATAGCATCAACTATTATTAGCCCATTAATAGCTCTGGGAGGATTAGAAAGTGGCTGAACTTAGGGCTACATTAAGTTTCCCCACCAGAAGGGAAAGGGAAAAAAAAAAGGATTTAAGCTAAACGAATGTTGGCAAAAGAGCAAAAGCAGAATGAACTGGCCCTGGCTGTATTTGGGCTGGCAAATGACAGGAATTACAGTCATCAGAGGATTGGGATTCTGGAGCAGCTCTGCAGCAGGCCAGAACTAAGAAAAAATAAGTTGGTTTTTTTTTTTTTGAGCTGGAGCTGAATCATTTTCCAAAGGTCTTACATAATGTTACCTGTGATGGTCTGGGTGTAGTGAGTGCTTGCATTTGCCTTGGGGTCTTGAACAGAGTTCCTGTAGTCTTTAAGCTTCAGGTGAATAGAGTAAGTGATTTCACTGCAGCTGAAGTGTACCCTGCTCTCCAGCAGCTGCAGAGCCAGCCTGGGGTTGGTGTTCAGTGGGTGCAAATCAGTGCAGCTGGAATGCAGGGCCGCAGAACACAGCCTCTCCAAGGCACAGAGCTTCCAGTGGGCAGCACCTAAACCAGCTACAGACCCAGGTTTGTAAGTCCCTGCTAATCTGTTTTGTCAAGGCACTCACTGCTCCAAAGGAAAATCATGGTTGGCTGGTTAAAAAAGAAAGATGGACAGTGCTGGCTCTCCAGTCTGCTGGCTTAGACTGGCGGCAGACAGCAGCATGAGCCAGCAGCAGGGTTTGCACGGTCCCGTGCTGAGCCTGTTGCCCCCCCTGCTCTCCAGCAGTGTTCATGGTCCCTGTGTGTGTTCCAGGTGGACATCTGGTCCCTGGGCATCATGGTGATCGAGATGATCGATGGGGAACCCCCCTACTTCAACGAGCCGCCGCTGCAGGCCATGCGCCGCATCCGGGACAACCTCCCGCCGCGCGTGAAGGACATGCACAAGGTCAGGCTTCCCATGGGGATCAGGGGTTTGCACTGTCATGTGTCAGGACCACTGTAGGCACACGTCTGCATGCCCAAATGGTAACTTACATCTCTAAGGCCCCACCTTGAGGAGGGAGTCCTACACAGGACTCCTGTAGCGAGGAAGTGAGGCCAAAGCCGTCCAGTCATGGCCTTGTTTCTGCCTGACCCTGGCTTTGCTTCTGCAGCCAGTGATGGCAAAGGGAGCTGGGCAGAGCCTCATGCTCCCTGTGCTTCCCACCCTGCCCAAGGACCAGAGCACGTTGGCTCACCGGCCCTGCTGCAGGTGGGTTGGTACATCCATGCCCTGTGCCAGAGCCTTTGGACACCTCCCAGTTTGGGTGTTGTTTCCATCAGACCTGGAGCCTCAGCCTACCTTAATGCTGTTCTGCACCCCAGTGGTACCCAAATACTTCAAACATCAGCAGCATGTCAAAGACCCGCAGCCCTTCAGCTCAGCACAGCTGGTACCATAGGGGAGATCAGAGTGTCCCTTGTCTTCCCAAGAAACGAGCATGCACAGAGCCAGCCTAGCTGGAGCTGGGTGTTTTTGTCCACCCCTAATGCCACTGTGGTGTTTCAGGTCTCCTCGGTCCTCCGGGGCTTCCTGGACTCAATGCTGGTGCGGGAGCCCTCGCAGAGAGCCACGGCACAGGAACTGCTGAGACACCCCTTCCTCAAACTGGCTGGGCCCCCCTCCTGCATTGTGCCCCTCATGAGGCAGCACAGGCATCGCTGAAGCTTTTTGGGAAGAGGTCAGTGCAGAGCCTGGCTCACGGCCGTGTGGGATCCACAGGCAGGGAGGAGGAAATGCTTGTGAAGGAAGCCAGCCCTGCTGAAATAACACGGTGTTTAAAGACCCCCAAAGCCCAGGCAGTGCCCTCTGTGCTCCCTGTGTGCCAGGGACAGGGAGCAATCCCGGCCACGCTCCGCCAGGCACCGGCGCTCCCAGCACTGCTGTCTGCTGGGCCATCCGGGCAGAAAGCACCAAATGCCAATGTTGGAAAGGTAATTTAGCAGAGGAGAACACAGCCAGAGCGAAACACCAGAACTTTACTGCAGGCTCCAGCACTTCTGTTTCAGAAGAACACTTTTCTGACAAAATAAAGCACTTTTTATCTCAGTCAGAGCAGCGCAATGTATTTTGCAACAAGTTTGTAATTTTCTGTACAGTATGTTTTGATAACTTGCAGTACTTTGTCATGTAACTGTTGTGTTAGTTGAAGTAATAAGTGTAACTTAGCGAGAATTTGAGAAGATGAAGTTTCCTACTTTTTTAACCCTTTTGAAAACAGGGAAAAAAAAAAAAAAAGAAACCACAGCCACCTTTAGGACGTTGTAAGGTTTTGCAGGTTTCCCATGGGGTGAGGAGGGGGCTCATCCCGCCCTGATGGCAGCCAGAAGAGCCAAGGATCACTGGTGCTGGTGGGAGCGCCTGGCTTGGGGCACAGGGTGCCAGTGGCAGCCCCAGCTCTGCTGAGGGCCAGCCGTGGTCGGGGGCTCCCCTTTCCCCCCTTGGCCCAAGGGGCCTCCCAGGCTGGTGTGGTCCCTCTTTTTTTATGCCACCACAGAAGCCTCCACTATTTCTGTGACGCTCTGGCAGTGGAGAGGGAAGGCAGGAGCTCCTCCTCCCACCCCAGCAGGATCCCGGAGTTCAGCAGAGCCGTGGGATGGGAGGAGATGGGATGGGAGAGGAGGTGCTGCCAGGCGTTTGCCATAGAGGAGAAGTCGTGCTGCTGTCTAGACCTTTCTGAATGTCGATGCAACAGTTGACTACTGCAGTACAATTTTGTGTTATTTGTTGGATGACTTTGCATGTTAACTGTAGGCCTAATAGATTTGCCTTTAAAATTTTTAGAAGTGCTTCATTATTATTTCAATGAGAAATTAATTTTATTTATTAACAATTAATTGTTTTTAATTCTGTATAATACGAAAGCCATGTTTTTCAAGTTTGTTTCTTTTTCTTACTGACCTCATTTTATGGCATCTTTAAGAACCACAAAGCCAACTTTGTGAAAACACAGTTTCTTTCTTATTATGGAATTTCATAGTTAATAAATTAATTGTTATTTATTGTAGTAAATTATAACCAAACATCTAAACCTGGCAGGAGCTGTTGCTTAAAGATCTTCCTCTGGGAGAAAAGAGTTGCCAATAGTAAAGAAGCTCCTTTAGTTCTGCCCTTAAAAACTTAAAGAATATTTGGAGGGAGAGAAGCAATTAAAAAGAGAGAGAAAAAAGGAGATGAAGATGATCTGGAACACGGAATAGATGTTCTTACATCTGTGTCTTATCCCCACTGCTCTCTCTTCCTAACCCTGTTTGCACATTTTTAGAAGACACTGAAGAAAATGTGTTTGGCTCCCGCCGCCCCACAGCTCCCGGAGCCCACCCAGCTGGGAGCAGCACCCACAGCCTCCCAGGGCTCTCTTTTGTAGTCTTGACAACTCAGGAAACCAGGCTGCACCAGTCCAGGCAATGGCATATGGCACAACTTAATACTAGCCACAAAATTAACTTTTTTTAACCATCTTTGAATAAAAAAAAGGGGTTGGTGGGGGTTTTTTCTTCAATATTCAGCACATTTTAGGCTGTACAAGTGAAGAATTTTCTGCAACTTTCTTATCATTAGATACTTTAAACAGTGTTCATCGAGTTTACTGAGCGTTTTGTCGATTTCAAAGGGGTTTTTTTGTGAACACCAGCTACTGGTGGTAAAAATGCACATGCAAGTTAAATAAATTAATTAATAAACACTTTAAGTTTCAGTGTGTTTTTTTTTTCCCCCATGCCTTTTTTCTAGTTTATAGATTTGACTTAGTCCCACAGTACTGGACCAAGCAGACAACAAGGAAAAAAAGTGTGTTCTTGTATATATATATATGTGTGTATATATATATGATACACATACATATAAATAAATATATATATGTATATAACTAGTGATTTATAGAGCTGCCCCAAGTGATTTCTAAGTGTCAGTGCATTTCCCCCTTCCTTTCTCTGCCCCCTAAACAATCCCTTTCTTTTTTTGCCTTACACATCCCTAATTTTTAGCTCACAGCTGTTGATCTCTCACACCTACTGACAGCAATTCCTCCCGGTTCCCCCAGTAGCAGCAGTCAGCTGATGAATCTACAATATTATTTGCTATAGTCAAGTCTTACAAATGAGGATTTACATTACTTTTGGGTGCTGACATCAGTAAATATTTCAAAATACATTGAAAAAATGTAATGCCATCACCTAAAAACAAACAAACAAGGCATGTTAAGAGCATCCATTCACTCAGAAGCAGAGGCTGTGCTCCAGGTGTGGTGGGACATTCCAATGAAATTATTCCCACCTGTCACTAAGGAATGATGGCTTTTTCTGAGCTCACAGCTCTAAAACTATTCCCAAATACTCATAGTCGTAGTAGCAGAGGCCAGGGCATTCACTGGCTATGTCAGCCCCCTCCTCAGCAATACATCAATAATTTATAATTAAAGTTCTAATCACAAGTACTCTGTAAGTCATTAGCAGCTGCTTTAGTAAGTGCTTAATTATTGCAGGTCCTTACAGAGCTCAGTAGGGTGATAAGGTGTATTTATCCACCTTCTACTGCTGTGTTCATAAACATCTATAAAGCAAAGCTTTCAATTTGCAGCTCACCCATAAAAAGCCATCAATGAATGAGAGCTAAATAGAAAATTAAATCACAATAAAGTGCTGCCATCCTCAAGATGGTGCTGCAGTTTGACAGGCAGGAGAGAAGCTGGACATAATCTCATGAATAATTTTTCATAAATAGGCTTGAAAAGCTTAAAGCAATGGAAAAATCAGATCAATTTCAGTAAGTGTTGGCAAAAAAATGGAAAGAATTAAAAGATTTAAAGGGTTTTCGCCCAAAGCCTGAAATAACTTTTTTTTTCAACCAAGACACATCAGTTTGGGACACTAACTCACTGAGCTGAAATTTTTCTTTTTCCTTTCTTCCCCAAAAAGGAAAAACATTTCAGTCTAAGAAAAAAACCCCAGTATTTTCTGTCAGTTCAGAAAATCAAGAAATTAATTGTTGTATTCCTGGAACTCTGTCCCTAATTAAAGACACACTTGCCCCTTGAAGGTGATGCCAAGTGCTTCCTAAGGGAAACCCTCGTCTGACATGAAAAGTAGCAAACGTCCTTCAAGTTTGTGGGCACAGGACCTGCATCAACTTCTGGGGGGATTTGTCCCCATCCTATGGCCAGTGCCACCTCCTCAGTGCTCAGGCACCAGGATCAGACAAGGACAGTCCCTGTGAGTGCCCTCACAGGGTCAGTGCCGGATCAATTAAAAACAGTTCAGAGTCCACCATAAATCAGCCTTTTTTCCACCTTAAATCCACGCAGGTGTTTGGGAGCATCTCCCTGTTACACCAGGCAGATCTTGCTCACGGGGTGCAACAGGAGGAGCAACACCAGGGGCCTGAAACCCACCAGCAGCTTTACCTGGACAAGGCACAGGCACCTCCCAGAGCAGCCTGGGAACAGTGTCCAGGCAGCAGCTCCATCCCCAGCCACTGCCTGTCCTGCACTGCCTCAGCAGCTCAGCCAAGCCCCAGGTTCTGCTGCCTTCTGCAGCTCCATGGGAACCCCCTGAACATCCCCCTCTTCCAAGGGAGGAAGCCAGCCAGGTGGGAATACCCTCTTAGTGAGCGGGATGGCGCTAGTTGGGTGCAATTTCTCCCATCATTCCCACAGCCACCTTGCCAGAATGTCCTATCCAGGAGACAAATGACAGTGGAGGAGCTCCTCTGGCATCCACAGCTCAGCTGTTGGCTTCCTTTTTTTATTTAATTATTCTTTGGGATGTCACAGTGGCAGATGTGCCAGGCTGATGGGAGCTGGCTGGGAGAGCCCTCCTGGCCCCAGGGCAGACAAGGGTGAGGCAGGACAAAGCTCCTCTCTATTAAGGATGAACCTTTAATCCTTTTATTCACCCTCCTGCTGCCTCTGGCTTTTTCTAACCGCCTCTAAAAGAACCTTTTCTTTTCTTTTCTTTTTTAATTATCAGCTCATTGTAGGCAGTGGCACTTGGTCAGCCTAAAGCTCACCCAGGACCCTTTCACTGGAGTTTTAAAGGAAAAGGGCAAAGCCACAATCATCATTAGTGCCATAATTTTGCTTCTTGCATCCAAATGAGGAAACAGCTAAGGATAACATAGAAATGAGACCAGAAATAAGGCAGGACTGAAGGAAGGCTTGTGCTGCATCCACCTTCATCAAAAAACCCCACACATTTTGGAGGAGACTACAGCATTGAAAAGCAGTTAAGTTTCTTCTCTTGGCTTTTCCCAACATTGAAATTACTATTTTTCTTTGACTGAGTTTTAAGCTGAAAGAAAACAATCAAGCCTCTGTTTGAATTAAATCAGTTTAAGGACAAGGAAGTATTTTCCATACCTAAATTAAGGCAAGGACTAATGCCTGCTGAGGTAACACCAGAGCCAAGGGGAGTCAAAGGATTCAGTGGGAACTGGACGGTACCGGAATAAAACACATCATTGCCCACACAACACACAGGAAAAACAACCAAGAATAGAAGACTGTTAGAAACAACCAACAAATCACAGAATACTGAACCACTACCATGTCTTCACCAAGCCATTTGCAGCAAAACCACTGCTGGAATAAATCCTACATGTAACATCCACTCAGATGATGTATTTGTGCTCCAATTCCATTTGGTACCATGGAGTGAGTACAAAGCATTACATCATTTCAAAATAAGAAGGCAAATCAAGTATTATATATGTACATGTTTTAATTAATTTTAAAAATCGCCTACATTTAAGGATAGATTTCAAGGGTTCCCTTATATTTTTCTGTTACATTAGACTATACCTGAATAATCTGCATAGTAACTTTAACATTACTGTTTTCTTTTTCCCTTTTTTTTTTTGTTTTGTTATGAAAATTATCAGTTGCAGGTAGCAATGTAACATCTCAACCACAATCACAATACGTGCAGGATGCCCAGCCAGAAGCATTTCTCAGTTGACTTGCAGTAGCACGGCACTTTATAATTTGTGTATCAATACTTTTTTTTCTTTTTTTTTTTTTTCTTTTTTCAGTTTAGTTCAGATGTGGCTCAAGAAGCAAAAACAAACTTTCTTCACTCAGTCTCAAGTGTGGGGTCAGCTCCACAGCTGTGATCTGCTCCACTGGAGTTTCTGACCTTGAATTTCTATCTCTTTTTTTCAAAGCACACCTGCATTTGCCTCCATGCTTTCCTAACATGAGTGCAAACTTAAGGATGTGGTTTGAGTCTCTTCATTAGAGGGCCTGAATGAGCCCTGTGCAATGGCTCTGTCTCCCAGCCCTGCTTCCTGCATGGACAGGAACATGAAGGGCTGAATGCTCCAAAGGTGATGCAGGGGGAGGGAAGAATCTCTTGAGAGGGGAAAAAGGGAAATAATAAATAAAACAAGAAAGCTAATTCTCCCGGTGTGAAACTCTGACATGTGAAGCATTTCTGTTTCCAGATGATCAGCCCAGCTGCTTAAGAAGGTATTCAAACCACCTACAGACACTGAGTCTCCTTACAGAGTCTGTGTTAAAGCCAAGCCTCAGCCTGAGTGTCTCCATGAAATACTCAGGATTAGGTGCTGTGAATACCATCTCTTGCCCCCCCAGAACCTTTCCTCGCCCACAGAAAAAAGTGCTTTTGCTTTTTCTACCTGATAAACGCTTGGGTTGCTCGGTCCTGCTCCCTATCCCATGTGTTTGTACTGAGATCTGTCCCGAGGGATCTGCACCTGGCTGGCTGTCAGCTTGTGGTGGATGTGGTAGATGCCGAGGGTGACCACGATAACCAGCCCCAGGATCAGCCCCAGGATCAGGGGCAGGGTTTCTTCCAGCTGCTCCCTCTGGTCCACCGGGCACTTGTGTTCTGCAGGGAAAGAAAGGGGAAAGAGGGACGTGACTGAGCTGCTGCCAGCCTGAGCCGCTGCCGCGGTGGCTCCCCAGTCACGGCTCCGCGCAGGACGGAGCGGCAGCGGCCGCCAGCGGAGCCCGGGGAGAAAATCAATTGCTTTGGAGCAAGTGGAATCAGTCACAACGCAGGGATGCAGGGAAAGGCAACATCCATCAAACCAGCCCATGCACTGGAAAAACACTTTCATGCCCATAAGCTCAGCCCTCTCTGCCACACATCAATGGCCTTGTTGGGAATGGGGCGGCCAAAGCCCAGGTTTCCTGACTGACTGAAGAGCTGCTTTGTTTATTCCATTATAGAGTCTGCAGAGGCCTCAGCATCAGTCTTTAATTCTGCACCGGAGTCACCCAGAACATCATTCAGAGATTCCCCCTCTATGTGCAAGTTGGCAGAGGTCCAACAGCATCGCTCCCCCCTCTCCGTGAGTTCCCCACACACACAGCCCCAGCCCTGGCAGAGCACATCCATGTGTGTCTGTGGTCACACAGCACCCCAGCACTCCATATTGTCCATCAAGTACGGCAAAAGAGGAGCAGAATCAACATAAGCCCTGCCAGTGTTTTTCTCTCTGGCTGATGAGTCTGCCATAGCCTAAAAAAAACACTGGAAAACAGTGATACAATGGGAAAACACTTTTCTATTGAGCTTGGGATAACCACTAAGGTCAGGAAATGTGTTACACTGGTAATCCTGGCTCAGCTCTCTTACACTTCCAGAGTCTACTGCAGGTCTGAGTGACAGGATCATGATGTACTTTTTTCCCCACAGGATTGTTGCTTCTCCATGCTGATGGACAGGCAGAGCCCATGCTGCCGAGATGGGGCTGCCAGGCTAAAAAGAAGAAAAATGCCAATTCTGGAATAAAAAATAAAAGGTTACGTGATACAGGAAGAACAATTCTCTGGCTCATGTTCTTCATTGTACTAGAAATGTGCTGAAAACAATGACAAGTTTAAGGAAAAAAAAAAGGAAAATAGAAAGGCTGTGTGTTAGATGAGTGAATACAAAGGGCACCATGAATTCCCCCCCTTGCTAAAGACTGTCCAGATGGGTTCCCCGGGCAGCTGATTGCAGAGATCTGCAATAACCACGAAGAGCAAATGCTCCACAAATCTAACAGCATGTGGCAAAGAGCAGGAATAACCCAGAGACCCCCAGGCCCAGGCAGGAGGTGACAGCAGGGACCCCTCTCCAGCGGTGCCGGCACCTCCAGGAGCTTCACTGCGCCCTGGAGTGCAGCCTCCTCCCAGCACCAGGCTCACAGCGATGCCATCAGGAAACATTTCAAGCTGTAAATGAGGTGAAACAAAAAAAAGCAAAAGTGAAATGTAGTCTAACACAGAAGACTGTCCTTTTCAGTTCCAGTTGCTCACTGTTTCACCAGAGGAGTGATTAATCACCAGGACTGTGGTACAGGCGATTCAGCAATTGCTGCAATGCAGGGGTTTTGTTTGTTTGTAGTAAGGAGAATGGTGGGGGGGAAATCCTGATTATTATTTAGCTCCCAAAATTGGGTTTCTAGTGTTCTATGAAATTGTTCCCCGTTTAGGATATGAAGGCCTGAGCAGCTCACAGGGACACAGCCCAGGCTGAGCTGATTGCAGGAAAAGCCACGCACAGGGCAGTGCTGCAGGGCCAGGGCTGCTCCGACCCCATTCCGCACAGGTACAAAGCAGCACCCTTTCCATGGGAAGGACCCATGCTCCAGGAGCTCCTGTGCACCCCCCACATGGCTACAGACAGGGTGTGCTGAGGTGCCAATGAGATCACAGTGGCTGGACACTGATTTTTGCTTTGGAAGTGACTTAGCTTAAACCCTACAGAAGATGGAAAGAAAACTACTGGAAACCCAACTGAGAGGATTCCCTTGTGCTCAAACACACCGGTTTGCCCGTTCACCTTTCCCCAAAGAGGAACGATCCAGCGTTTGCAGAACAGGCTGGACGTGAGGGGCTGCAGCCAGTGGAGAAGGCAAAGCTAAAAGCACCAGCGCAGAGAACAGACCCAACTCTGAAGCACCCACTTGTAACATTTGAATTCCATCAGCTTTTGCCAAAGCAAATCGGCTGCGGGGCACAAAACACACCAGAGGATGTGGCCGGAGCTCTGGGGTCCACAGAAATCCACGGCTGCACTTAAGGGTCTGTGTCATGATTCAAAAAGGTGTCAACTCTTGCAAGCAGCCAAAGAAAAGAGTTTTTTTTCCTGACACTTTTTAAAAGAGGATTAAAATAAAATTAAAAAATAAATAAAGCCAACAGGGGAAAAAAACCAAAAAGCCAAGCAAAGATGTCAGTCTCCAGCAGCACAAACCCAAACCCAGCTGGAACTGCTGCACCTCCCCGGGCAGAGCAGCTGCCTCTGCCCTACCCACACCTTCTCCTCCCTAGAAACATCCATTTTCTCATTTTGAAGCAGACACCAAAGCCTGGGTTCTTTGGAGAATGTAGGGGGAATGGGAATGGGGTTGGGGGGACCCAGCACAGAAGCACTGGAAAGGGCTAAGCACAAACAAATCTGCAGCAGAAGTGAGGCTCTCTGGGTGCTGACTGCTAGGAGGATGAATTTTCTATTTTAATATTAATATAATATTAAACCACATTGTTTTATGACAAATAAAATTATGTTCACATTTATAACAATGTACTTTAACATTTACACAGCATTTTTCACCCCAAGAATTCAAAGCAAAGGCACTGATGTCCACAACACTGCAGGGAGGCAGGCAGGCAGCAGGTATCATTCCTGTCCATCAGCACAGGAAAAGGCAAAGGGGGAGCAGGAGGGGAGAAGGGTTTGCATAATGTCCATGGCAGACAAATTCGGACATTCTACCCCACCAAGTATGGGCAGGCTGATGCTTGACAAATGAAGCCCCACCGCATTGGGAACTGCTATGATTTCAAAATTAATGACCCTGCAGGAAAACAGCCCTCTCTGACAAATTTTCCCCAGTATTTCACTCCAGGTCGCAGGGACCTCAGAATTTCCCAAATTGCTGGGATGTACCCTCAGTCCAGGGAAGCAATAAGGTCCCTGGCAAAAAAGGGAAAGTTCAGGCGATGCTGGGAGTTTTGCTGCATCCCAAACACGGCGGGGTCACCCCTTTGGCAGGGTGGTGTCACCCCAGTCCCTGCCCCATGGAACCCCAACTGCAGACAGACACACAGGAGGTGTGTAGGTACATTCCTCACTGTTCCTTTGTGCTGTGCCTCCTCCCAGGCTCACGTACTGCCACGGTTTCTATGGTGAGTGCTCGTCCAATTCCAGTACCAGGCTGTGAAACCACCTAAGAGCCCATTTTCCTCTTCCAGAATCCTTCTGCAGAGCAAACACGGCAAAAAACCCAGCAAAAAGCACAGCGCCCTCCCGCCGGCATGAGCACGAGCCTGAGCATCAGCACAGGGATTGTCCAAAGGGGTGGAAAAACAGCCCAGCTGTGTCTGGTATGACAAGATTTTTGAGATTTTGAGATTGGTGTTTAAAAGTAAATAGCTTACCAAAAAAATTAAGGAAAGACAGACCAGGTGCTTTTTTAAATGTGGCCGCATACTTTGGTGCAGAGGAATCTTGAGAAAATGTGGCCCTCAGCTGGGAGGTCTCAATTCACTCTGAGCCACCCCAGAGTCCCTAATTCTCAGCTGTATCCCTTTGTATTTGTATTTTTCATCATATTGCTTTATATTCAAATTTTACATATAAAATCAAGAGTTGACAGTTTCTCTGGGGTTCTTTTGTCACTTTAAATCTTCTCGCACCCTCTTGAACCAGCTCTCATTTTACTCATCTTCTAAGCTGAAGAATATACACGCAATTTCCCTATTAAAAAAAAAAATGGTAATCTCTGAATGAAAAAAAATTCTGCTGCTTCTGTATTGAAAAATAAAAATGTAAATATATATCTATATGGATTTGTGAAGGTTGAAAGCAGTGTCTTAAAAAAAAAAAATTCTAGCACATGAGTTTAAGCATTCAAAAAACCCAAAAACAATCCAATCACTCCCTACAAGCTTTTTAACCTATCCCTGCCAGGACAGTGTCAGGACTAATGAAAAAAACCTTTCTCCCATTTCTTTGTGGAAAAAGGGCCTCGACCCTCCTGCATCTCAGCAATCCTTCTGCTCTAGCAGGTCTCTTTCTCTACTCTAAAATATTTTAAAATGTTCTGCGGCTTGTTCATAATTAATAGGAATTTTACCTAATGGGAAATTAATGAACCAAAAAGGAGAAGGCTAATTACTGTAATTTAAGATTGGCAGTGATTCTCAGACCCCACAAAGGATCCTGTTTTGCCACGGGTGTGCCGAGGACGAGCTCGGCTGGTGGGGACGTGCCGCTGGGAGAGCGGCAGAGCCCTGCACGGAGCTCCATTGATAAATCACCTCCCAGGATTTCTGACCACCCTCTCCAGGTGCTCTCTGCTCTCTTCCAGTGGAATTCAACAAAAAGGAGTGTAATTGAATAATGAGAGCAACAACAACAACAAAAAACCCCATTGAGCTAGACAAAGAGAGAAGCCATGCTCCTCTGGAGGAGGAATTCCCTCCATGTATTTAGAAACTGCTAAACCATCATCATCTCTTTGTGTCCTGGAGAAAAAAACCCACCCAACTAGAGCAACAAAAGAGAAAACAAAATAGAAACGAATTTACTGCCTGACAGGAATGAGCATATCATGAAAACAGCAGGTAGATTCCTTCGGCAATGAGCCCTGAGTTTGGTTGTTTTAACTGGGAGCTCTCGGACTTCTCAAGTTTGGTATCACAGAGACACAGACTTGCATATTTTAAACATGCTGTTGTCAGCCTCCAAGGTCGGCCCACCCAAACCCCGAGTGCAGGAATCCTGGATCCACAGGAGGAAGGAGAGGGTAAAGATACACCAACAAAAAAAATTACAGCAAACTATTAGGATAGAATTTTTTCTCCCTGTAAATCTAAGAACAATGTGGTACTACTTTGATACAAAAGAACCCTGCCCACGGAGAAAACCTACTCAGTGTTACGCTGGCCTTACCATGAGTAATTCAACCACGCCAGAGCCAGCACATGCAACAGCACGAATTTACTACATCAGTGAGAGGATGCGAGTCGTGAGTGCCACCACTCAGCTCTGCAGTCACTGCTGGCTTTTATTGTGTTCCAAAATATTTCCCACATGCAAAATAATACAGCTCCACATTTTTAATGCTAGGCTTCAATACCACCATTTTCTAACTCGTTATTAAAAGAGCTGGCTATTATTTATACACTTTATTTGCACCTGGTTACAATAAAGGGCTTGACTAATTGTAGCGCTAAGGCAGCACTATGAGATGGGACTGGTCTCACCTAATCCAGGTGAGCATGTTTGCACTGCCTCGTTCAACCTGATGGGAAAGCCAAAGGGGAGCCAGGGACAAGGAGCACCATGGGTTTCTCGGGATGAAAGA
Source organism: Monarcha castaneiventris obscurior (assembly GCA_026261815.1). Taxonomy (NCBI): domain Eukaryota; kingdom Metazoa; phylum Chordata; class Aves; order Passeriformes; family Monarchidae; genus Monarcha; species Monarcha castaneiventris. Next base: position 6,656,876 of record JAMPIT010000862.1, read on the forward strand.
AGCTAAAACTGCAGGAATCCTGTCCCATGGCAGCATTGCTGCTGACTCCAGTGCAACCCTTTGACACAAACAGTGTATTTTACCTCAGGTTTGCTTTTCTCCACCACAGATGTTAGAGAATTCCTGAAGTGGAATGGCATCCTGTGTTTTTGGTGCTCAAGGAGGCTCACTGAAGTCCCTGTTACGCTTCCTTCACCCTCACAACAAGCATTAAATCAAACTGAAGCCAGGAACGTGCACCCCCAGTGTCTTCTGCCACTGCAGCCCCAACCTTCCTTTCAGTGTGCAGCAGCCCAAAGAAGCCCCTGGGGCTCAGCTGAAGCATTTTTGTGCTGCAGAGGAGCCACCTCAGCCTTGCAGGGCTCCCCAGGGATGCTGCGTTGGGGCTTGCTGGCAATCTGACTCTACGAGTCCTTACAGAAGCCAACACACATACAATGATAGCCCACGTTTTGGCAGCTGGGCTGAATTTGTAAAACCTTTTTGGGGACCACAGAGGCAAGGAATGGGTTGGAGGGACTGCAGGGAGCACTGGTAACAGGTGGAGTGAGGGGAAGGTTGCTCTGGAAAAGGTGGGACCCAAATTCCTTCAGTACATTGCAACATCCCCAACGGCTGTGGCAGCATCAGCACCTCGGGAATGCAGGATGTGCCTTTCCTGCTCCTTACCTTCACTGAAGACAAAATCCGCAGGGATGTCGAAGGGCTGGAGCCGCACTTCTGACAACAGGAGCTGCACGGACTTCTGGTGGTCGCTGGAGACGAGGGAGATGGTCTGCTGGGCCTGGCACTCGTAGGACCGCCCGGCAGGGGTCACCAGGGCCGAGAGCCGGTGCGAGCTGGCCGTGTGCTTCCCGGCTGGCCAGGGGACACAGACAGGTCAGGCCCCGGCCCCAGGCACGGAGGGGCCTTCACGAACAGAGGCAATGAACCGAACGGGTGGGGCACAATGCGGCAGCAGCCCAGCTGCTCCTCAGGTGTCCTCCCGGGGTGGGACCCTGCTTTTGGTGTGACACCCCACGCAGCCAGGGCAGCTCCCACACCGGGATTGCCTCCTGCAAGTGAGAACGCACGGCTGCAGCACACGGTCCTGCGGCACAAAGGGCAGAGCTGGCTCTGCTGCCACCAGCTCCGCTCCTGTCACAGCGCCTGGAGCCCACAATGTCGGAGAAATGGTTCCCCTTCGTACAGACTCAGGGTTCAGCCTGGGACTCTGCTGATACTCCCTACGTTTGGGAAACAACCATTTCTGCTGCTTGCACTCTCAGTGCAGGTGGGAAGGAGCAGTGCCGTTGGGGACCACACCACAAAGCAAGACAGGCCATAAAGCCTTTCCAGAAAATACAGCATGACCGTTTCACCCAAGTATAAATTACGAGAAAATATTTTCCCATCACACCAAGCTTGTTTTACAAGCTAAGGCCAAATGCATCTGAGCCAGGTGGAATGAGGAATATCTTCCACCTCCCGCTCTTCTGCAGCCCTTTGTTCCCCTCCAGCAGCAAAAAGGCAATCATTGCTTTGCATTGGCTGGGGCTAATGAGGCACGGCCACCACTGCGTTTTGGGGTCTCAAACAGTGGAAACACCAGTGGGAAAAACAGCCCCAAAATCAGCGTGTCTTATGGCAACAACTCTAAACGCCTTATTCACTGGAGTTGGAAAATCCTGAGGGAGAATGATTTGCAAACGACAATATTTCATTTTTCAATTCAAGACAACACATTTCTGAGCAGAAATGAAATAAAAACAAAATGAAAGCCGAAAGAATGGAAACCCAGAGAGAAAAGAGGAGGCTGCTGGTTGTGGAGGTGTATAGGAGTATGATACTGATGTCAATCTCAGTTATCTTGGGAAACTGCTGCTTTCCCACCTCTTCAACCATCATCAGGATTAACCTTAAAAACAATCTCCCACAGGAAAAGAAACAAGCTTTTCCAGCCCAGGTGTCTCCCTGCCCTACCCCCTCGGGCCCTGGGTCCCACAGGACAGCCCGGGCAGTGCAGCAAACGGGCAGAGCTGGGCTCTCCCTCCCACGGCAACCGCGGTGATTAAAACCAAGGAAAAAAACAATGGAGAAAAAAAAATAATTATACGCGGTTTAAAGCCGACACCTGGTCCCGGCTTTGTCGGGTGTGTTTGTGGTTTCCTTTTTCCCCTAAGCTGAATTCAGCGAGTAGCCCGGGGGGTGCTCCCCTCCCAGCCCGGCCCCACGCTCGCTCGCCCTCCGGGAGCTGCCTTAAATCCCAACCCCGGGAGCTTACGGCTGACGGCATCCTTGAAGTAGGTGCGCTCGGAGGTGTCGTAGGTGAACTGGATCCGGCTGAGCCTCCAGGACGCCTCCGGTCCCCGGGACGTGTTGTGCCCCTCCTGCCGAGACAGGACCGGTCAGGACCCCGCGAAGCCACCGCGCCCCCGCCCCAGGTCCCGGCGTGCGGGGAGCCCGTACCTTCAGGAAGGAGAGTTTGAGGATGTACGCTTGGTCCAGCCAAGAGAGCTCCAGCTCCGACTCGTTCGTGCCGCACTTGCCCTTCATCTCGGCGCCCCGCGACAGCGGGATATCGGCTTGCTCCGTGATCAGCTGCAAGCGAGGAGCGGGGCTCAATGGGGCGACCCCCGGGCCCCTGGGCGCCCCCGGGACCCCCCGCACTGTCCCGGCTGAAAATCCTCGGAGGGAATAAAGGGTTTCCGAAAGTACCCGCGGATGTATGTGTGTGTGCTCCCTGCCATACCCCGTCCTGCCGGAGCCCCCGACTCCCCGGGCCGCCCTCGGCCCCCACTCACATCCACATAATTGCTGGCCCACACGTCGTAGGGAACGATGAACTTGGCGGCGAATTCGGCCATAAGACACGTCGTCCGGTTTTCCCGCACCACGAAGATGTCCTTCTCGGGGTTAGGGGAGAGCCCGGAGAGGTTTTCAACTTCTTGCTCGGCGGCCAGGCGAGCCGCGGCATCTGCGGGCACAGCGGGGCTGAGAGCCGGCAGCCCCGGGCCCGGCGCCCCGAGCCTGTGCTGCCCACCCTAACACCCCCCGCCACCCCCGAGCCCGCTGGAGTAAGCTACTCTATCGCGACGGGGCGTCCCTGTCGCGACAGAGCAGGGGGAGGAGATGTGGCAGCCGGTGGCGGTGATGCGGGACCGGCGCCGTGACAGCGCCGAGTCTGTGTCAGCGCCAGCGGCTGCCCCGTCGCGACAGGGCTCCGTGTCGCGACTTGCCGCCCAGGTACTCACGCAAGATGAAAAGCAGCCCCGGGAGGCGCCCCCCCGCCATCCTCCCTGCTCGGTCCCGGCGTGGCAGCGGCTGCTGCAGCTGTTCCTCCGAAAGGTCCGCTCCGGAGAAAAGAAAAAAAAAATTAAAAATAAAAAGGATGAAAAAAAAGCCGCACACCTCGTTTCTCAGGAGCCGCACAGGCTGCAAAAGCACTCTGCTGCGGAGTGGCTGGGAGGAGGGACGGGGAAAGTGTGTGGGTGTGCGGGGAGGAGGAGGAGGAGGGGAGATGCCGGCGGAGCTGATGGAGCGCCCACGCCGAGGGACGGGGCGTACGCGCAGCCGGGCGGGGAGGAGGGAAGGAGGGATTCCCCCCCTCCGGCGCCGGGGCCCCGCCGCACCCGCGGAGGGGCTGCCGGGGATCCCCGGCGGGGACCTCGGGCCGCCCGACGTGCCGCTGGAGCCGAGCGGGTCTCACGCCGAGTGCTCCCGCTCCCCCGGCAGGGCCGGCACTGGGAACGGGGCCGGGACCCCCTCGCCCCGGGGTCGCGCCGTCCATCGCTGCCGGAGAGGCCGGGGGGATGGAGGAGGGGATACCTATTCCAGCGCCGGCTGCTCACGGAGCGTCACTAATTTCGGTGAAGGCGAACAGCTGCTCCGCGTGTTAATTTAGGAAGAAACGCGCAGCTATTTTTGTGTGACAAGGTCAGAAGCAAACCCGCCTCCTTCTGTGAGCGGCCATCGACACACCTGAGCTCTAAGACGTCGTGACAAACCACAACACGCACCGTAACATAAAACCCAAGAGCCCCAAGAGGGTGCATTAAACAGAAACAACACCGGCCATGCCTGTGCGGGGCCCTTTTTTGGGGGGCACAGGCAAGAGGTCACACCTGGGTGCGCTTCGGAGGTGGGACAGGTGCCAGCTGAGCTGGGGCACTCGGGGATTTGTCCCTGGCGGGGTCAAGGATGTGGGACAGCGAGGCTCGGCGCTGAGCGGAGAGGGGGGGAGAGCAGAGCGCACCCCTTCCCTGGGCAGGGAGGGCCGCCCGGGGCCCCTCAACTCCCCGTCAGCCCAGGGCCATCCCTCGCTCGCTCTCAGCCCGGGGCAGGGGCAGTGCTATTCCCCCGGGCTGGCGGCAGCGGGAGGAGCGGGCGCTCCCAGCCCGCAGTGCCGGCTGCGCTGCCGCTCCGTGCCAGGCTGCGAGGTGGGAGCGCGGCCCATTCCGCGCTGCTCCCTCGCTCCGGCTGGGGCGACGTTGAAATATTTCTTCCCGCCTCTCATCGGGACCTTTTCTTGGAGCTTTAACGCGCTGCCACCCTCGCCCCGGGACCAGGAGCACATCCAAATATTTACCATTTACAGTGACACCAGTCCCAGGAGCAGCGGGGATGAGGAGCCCTACACTGAGGATGTTTCTTTGGTAAAAAGCCAAAGGGACAGCAGCGATCCGGAGTGATGGCATTACGTGGATTCACTACCAGTTCACATTTCTAGTTCAGGAAAAGGCATCTGGAGGAAACGGTCCAGGGTTTTGCAAAACAAGATGCTGCAAGGTGAGTTTTGATTGTAGGCAGCTGCCCTTTCTCTGCCGGGGCACACACGTGCAGAGAGGGGCTTTCTTGCTGGGAAATGGCTTTATTAAACAATAAAAGCCGATACTGAAGGAACATATTGATTTTTGTAAATATAATGTTGAAATTCCTTTTCTATTTTCTGTACATATTAAATTTATTCTGATCGTTTCCTCTCTCTCCTGTTTTATGATAAAAAGCCATTCCTGCACACCTCCCAATAGTCAGATTGTGTTGGTTGTGATACAGGATTAACCTATGGATAATAATTTCAGGGGACTATATAAAGGAAAAAAACACAATCTTCTATAAAATATAACCTCTGACTGTAACAGGGTGTATTTCTGTGGTGATTTTCATGCCTGGCTTCCTCAGGTCCAACACTGATGAGCTCAGTGTTTAACTACCCTTTATTTCCCTCTCTAGTCTACTATTTAATTCCAGGCTTTTTGAGGCTTCTAGGTGGATTCTAAGCCCTGAAATGCATGATCCTGAGCAGCTGCCCCTGCATCCAGCCTGTGCAAAAGGGTCCAGGGAGCAGCTCAGAGAGAGCAGCTGTGCTGGAGGTGGGGGCAAGGGTGACCCATGGCCCCATGGCCCCACGGCACAGAACTGTGCTTCCCCAGCTGCACAGCACAACAAAGCCTTCAGCTCCAGTGACAATCACCACTTCCAGCCTGCAGAGCCCACTCTTTTGCCCACTCTCTGTGGCAAAAAAAGGGAAAGGCCTAAGATTTTCCAGCACCAAACAACCCCCAAAACACTGACAGAGCAGAAAGGTCTCACCTAAGGGAGCGAGTACAGCATCAGCCACCCTGAAATGCTGTGACCAGGGACAGTCTATGGTCCCAGACGGGATCACCTGGAAGCAGCCCTGCCATCTGCCCTTACCCCCAGCTCTGGAGACTGCCTGGGAATCTCTGAAGGCTGAATCCCCCTTGCTACCCCCAACGACCAGACATAACAACTCTTACCAGCCTTCTCGAAGGGAGTGCACAGGGCAGTGACAGCCAGGACCACTGGCTGGTGCATCCAGCAGGAACAGAGCTTTCCAGCCCATTGTGTTTGCCTCTTGCAGCTGGTTTCACAGGCAGCCCCTGGGCAACAGCACCTGAAGTCTGTAAGGAAATCAGCCCCTGACGGGTATTTTGGGTCGCTGGTGATGCAGTTTAACTGCACTGAGGTGGTGCGGGGGTTAAATACACCCCCACCTGGAAACAGTCAAGTTAATGACCAACCCCCAGATTACTGGAAGTGGAAGAAGAGCAGGCTGCCTGTGAGGCCTGGGTGTCATGACCCTCCCCATCACAGCTGAGCTGAATTTATCTGACGAGATTCAGAGAGGGAGAATCTGCCACTTCCCTCGATGAAATTTCACTGAAGTGGAATCCATCACCCCGGCAGGCAATGACATTTTAAACTGCTTTAACTCAGTATCAATGTTCAAATTGATTAGCCTATTTCATCTCAATGGAAATTCTCACCTCATTACATTAGCGGCCAAACTTCAAATAATTTTTGAATCAAATACTACTTAAACAGTATTTCAAAACACTTAGCTGACAAAATTCATCACTTAATTTCAAATTACTGCCTGCATTTTATGCTAAATTGTCAGTGGATGAAATACGTATCCATGTGAGGAGCTGAGCCTGGGAGCTGAGGTTTCCTACTCAGCCGTTTCACAGAAGCCCATTTTTCTCTCGGAATTGATGGATGAGCAGGGAGCACAGACTCAGACAGAGGCTCTGGACAGTATTTTCTAGCCTTCCAAAACATGTGTTTTCCCCTGAGGGCTGGGATGCTCACCAAGGAATTAAATAGGCAGGTTTCATCTTCCTTGGAGAAGGCCATGGGCTGAACCCAAGCCCTGCATTCCCAGTGGTTTCTTTAACAGGCAGTGCAGGGTTTGCCAGCCAGGCTCTAAAGTGCGCCTAAGATGCTTCACCATCCAGTTCCCTCCATACCTGGTCTGTCATTTGCTTCTCCTTGCAGGCTGGAAGCCATTGCAGTAGGCAACAGTATGAAATTCCAGCTCATGGCACTGTCTCCACCAGCTGTGTTTTAGAGGACATTTTTAATTAAAAGAAAAATCATAATAAAAGTCCTGTCCAGCATGCTCTGAAAACACTTTTGCTCCCAGCTCCATCCAGCACTTGAACCAGCCTTAGACATCAGGGGGAGCTGATCCCAGTACACAGCTTGTCTTTTAAAACAAGGATCATCAAGGACCAGGAGATGCCTCCATAGGCTGTGGCATCAGAATGGGAATTCTGCATATGCATCACAAGTTTGTTTGAACCCTGCTTTAAACACCTAAAGATTCACTGACCTCTGTCTCAGTTGCAGCTAAACTGCACTCAGGTTGCTGCATTTCCAGATTGTGCTGCTACACTCCACTGGGGCAGTTCTCTAGTGCTGCACAGTGCTTCTATCGCTTATGTAAAATTAAAAAAAAAAGACTCCTTTGACTAAATAAGCTGTGATAGAAATATATTTACACTATGCACATTTTTACAGGAAATACAACTTGCTAAAAATTTGCAATTAATAACACCACCACTCTGCAATTCACTGCAATCAAAACTAAAGGATTTGAATTTTTAAGGTTTTTATTAGAGAAGTTGAAAGTTTCATCTCAGGACTGACAATAACATAATTATCTCTCTTCATTTATTTTGTTTATAGGAATATGTAGAATTTGTTTGTACAAGCATATACAACAAGGTAATTGGTGCTTAGTACATTGAAATCAGGAATCTGATTTGTTCTAAACTACCAGTTTTCCATGCAGTCATCTTTGAATTGGCAGCATGGACAAATTCCAAGCCGAATGCTTACATGCATTGTTTTGCAATATAACTACAGCAAGCTCTGGAAACATGCAAATTAACACATTAGCAAATTGTTTTTATATCTAATGGACATAAAAAGGTTATTCCTGATATGAAATTCTGAAAATCTGCATAAATACTTCTGTGTAAAATTAAATTAGTTATGTACTTCTCTTTTACTACAAGTATCAAGAATGCCCACATAATTAATATACACACATATATATAGAGACCTTGTAATGCTAAAAGTCTTTGTAATTAATCAAACAATATTCTGTGCCATACATTTACTCAGTATTTACCAGCTAGTAGCATGACTGTGGTCATATAGTAGGCATTACAGCCTTAGTAGCATTTGTATCACATGCAAACATACTCTTAGCATTTCTGCTTACTAATTTTATCACGTGGCAACATGTATGTGATTTTCTACAATGTTGTGTTTCCCAAGTGTATAAATACTTTTTACATTTTCACAGTTACAAACTTTTTGCCAAAAGCCATTTAAACAATCTTTTAAGTTACAATGAACTGTAGTATCCGGGATCTGCAGCAACAGGATCAAAATGCAATTTCTATACAAGCAATGTAGGATGTAAACTTTTCTTAAAGTGCCTAATATGTAATTCCTTAGAGCACTGATCAGTTTTGGCACAAATACACTGTATTTCCCTCAGGTTATCCACTGCAGTAACTTCTACAGGATACTGGCTCCTCTCAAACATGATAGAGTTGATATGGCACTTGTGAATGACATCATTAGGCTGCAGAAATACCCTGTCAAGTTACTGCTGCAGCTGATGAATTTGGTCGATGACTTTGTACACGCTGTACTTTTGAATATACGCAGTTACCTTTAAACTGCCTGCTGTCTGCTGCCTGAAAAAAACCCATTTGAAATATAATTTAAAAACCACCCAAACTCAACTCCTTACTGTCCTAATTATTACTTGGCATAAGGTCCAGTTCAGTGGGCTCAGGGACATCAGGTGCCGAGCATCTGACGAGGCGTGGCGTGGTGGGGTCTGGCAGCGTGGGGTTTCTGCACAGCACATCACACATGAGAACACAAATGGGAAATTACACGACTTGAACTACAGCTTTGTTGCCATCTGAGATGATATTAAAGGTATCTCCTGTTTCCATGCTCTGATCGTGTGGTTCTGATGCAGGCAATGTGCCTGGCAAGATAGAGAAAGGAAAACAGGACGGGGTTTAAAAAACTCTCTTCATCTTCGGGCCAGGTGTTTTCTGAACAAAGGAAATTCTTATGGAAATCCAACAAAGGAAATTCAGTGCCCAGTGTTAAAAAAGAAAAAATGCAAACCTTAAGACATGGTGGTCCGTAGCTACACTTGATATATTAAGAACAAAAAAATCCAAAACAAACCCCTGCCAAAACCAAAACAAAAGCCCACTCTTCAACCTCAGCAATGTTATTTTGAATTTGCTCTCATTTTAAGGATGCTGTGCTCTCCAACTTCAATTTGCTTGTTGAGGCTTTAAACCACTGTTGCTGGCCTGCGATCCATCTCTGCTTCCAGCTTCACCATCTGCTGCATCTCCTTTGCCTGCAATCCAAAATAACCGCATGAAGCGTTGCATTAGACCTTTTGTTCCCAATGAAGCATGTTTCACATGAGAGTGTCTGAGTGAAACACAGGCAAAACACACGGAAGAGATAGGTAATAACATTATTTTTACACCCCTCGTCCCCCCGCCCCATGTCACTCTGTTTTCAAAATCGGATGTAATCTTTGTATCTACAAATTCTTAGGAAATATGTTTTTATTCTATTCTGGGAGTCATGGGTTGACTTTCTAAAGAAATGTGCAGTAAAATGCAGAGCCCCAGTTTTGGGGAAGAAGCCAGGCAGATGCCAATTTACTGTTTCTCTAGATAGGAAATGTCTGAGAATATATTGTTACTGCTGTTGTGAGAATACTGCAATGTGTCAATGCCTGAAATTCACCTATAATCTGGACTTAATTCTTTCGCAAAGACAAGGAATGACTAAAGTCCATCAGTATAACATCTTCCTTACAATAGGCAAGATTTTTTAAGCAGTATTTTTTAAAAATAGTATCTTTTTAAAAAACAATTTTTGTCTGATCTGGAGATCCTTATGATTACAGAGGGGGTGTGTTTCACCTCAGGATTAGAATACTGCTATATGCTCCGTGGGATCACACACTATGAATCCACCTGAAACTGTATCCAAATGCATTATGCAAAATTCAGCAATGAATAAATACATGCCAGACCTCACTATAAACTCTGCCTGCCTCAGGCTCTGCGGGCAGAGTTAAAGCTCTGTGTGTAAATGGACTGGCCTGGGAATCCCCTCTCAGAGGGCACTTTTTTAATTCCCTTCCTCTCTCTCTGACGCACACACAGCCACACTCTCTTCTCCTGTAACCGTGTTTTGGTATGAAACTCTGCAGTTTAAAGGAACTGAGAGTCAGCATCTCCATTTTCCCTGAGGGTTCTCAATCTGGGAAGTTATTTAAATCCTTCCCCAAGGACCCTGAATAAATTGACCCAGAGGGCAATCCAACCCATCTATACAATCAAACTCAGGAGCATTAGGACAAGTTTTAGGAAGAGACAATCCAAGCTGCTATTTTCTTTGCTGTAACTGCTGTATATCTATCAGGTAGGGAATAATGGTTAGGGGACTTGATTTATATTAACTATGGTCCCACAGAAGTTGTGAGAGCTGCTTAGAAAGGGAACTTTGCTATACAAGCTGCTACTTAAGGAGTCACCTATTCTGGATGTGCAAACACATTTGCATCTGTGAAAATGGGCAGATGTAGGTCGAAAGTAATGAGGGTGGACCTCTATTCCTTTTGCAAGGTAAATGTGGATTTATGTAGATGTGACATACCTGCCTTCTTGAAAAATCTAGCCCTGCACTTGCTTAATCATCCTCATCATCTTCTTGGGGAAAAAAAGTAATTATGATAACAGCAAAGCAACCATCATAAATATGATTAAAAATTAATCAATGTTCTCCATTTAAATGACTTAAAAGCTTGAAAGTAATGAAGAAATAATTTTAACATGAAAATATGGAAACATAATAAATAAATCAATATGGACAACCTCTTCTGAAATGTTATCTGGATTTTGCCTGTGTGTGAAATGAAACATCCAAATAAAACAAAACCCTGTGGTTGTTTCTTAGTGACTCACACATTTCACGTTTCAGGCTTGTGACTTGACTACAGGCACAGAATCCTATAAATATTCTGTGTCCCAGTGTATTGTGTACAGAATTCTTTTAGAAAACCTGGCTTCAAAGACCACATTAGCACCTAGCAGAGGAGCAGGATCTCCTTTGTGCTGTTCTGAGGCTGGGTCAGACAGTGCATTCTGACACGAACACATCAGCACAACAGGACAAGCCTCTGGAACCTACAGTGGATCCATGGAGTCAGGGGCAGCCAAGGGACTCTGCTTTCAGGATGCTCTCCTGAGATCTCAGACAGGCTAGGAAACACATACAGTAAAAGAAGAATAAAAGTTTTTTTTCCCCTAGCCTAATGAGAGTTTTTTCATTATTAGTGTCAATAAATAAATGTTGTTACAGTGGGTGCTATCGTGGTGCAAGATGTTACCAATTCAAGGGAGTAATTCAGATCAGGCAGTGCTGTACAAGTGGATGTTCCAGCCCAGTGCAGCTCTTTCCCTTGGAAAGACAGGGGTTAATAGAGATTCCTTGGAGTAACGATTATTTAGGAAGCCACAGCAGCACAGCCACATCATAAAGCATTAATTGCCAAAGCTTGTAACGTGCTGGAATTTGAAGTGAATTTTAAAGTGCTCTTCCACAGACACTAGGAAGCTATTTCCAGCCATCTATTCTGTATTTCGCTATTCTCAGAGTGGAATTACTTATTTTATTACCATACTAAGATACGTGGATACCCTTTGTCTGACTATCAGCATTAGCACTTAATCATATGTGTGTTAACACTGAACTACTTTTCTTAGATCAATAGACACTCTCACAGACACAGTTTGGAACTCTAAGCAGATCTTCCAGTAACAGCAGCTAATGTATGAGTTAATCTCTAAATATTTCCTCTGCACATCACTGTTCATATTCATCTGAATTTCAGATGCTAAAGCACAAAATACTGTTAATATTGTGTCAGGCTCAAATATCTGTGTGCAAACAAGATTAACACTGTGCTCACTATGTCAATGGCACTTCCCAATGGTTCCATTTACAAGGAGGGCTCCAATGACAATGATTTAATTTAGAAGGAAAGCACACTGAAATAATAGTTTGCTTATTATACGTCCATCCTACCTTGTGTTTGAGACACTGCATGACAGGATTTCAAAAGCTGTTTGTATAAAAATAAAAATGTCAAAATCGAGTAATACAACAAGAAGCAAATTAAATGAATGAAAACTGAAGTGAGATTGAAAAATTAATGCAAGAAAAACATACACAAAACAAAACAAATTTAAATTCATAACAGTTTGTACTGAAGGCTGTTTCCACCCATAACTCTACTTCTCTCCATTGTATATTTGTATGAAAATTTTCTTGCCTTGTTCGATCAGGAAAAAGAAGTGTTTTGAAATTCTCATTAAACAAATACCACCTGGATCCAACTTTGATACATCTATGTATATAACAGCGAAACCAGAGCCAGCTGGGGGTTGCTCTGCTGCACTTTTGGGGCTACAAGGAAATGGTCCAAACAGCACACATGGAAATACATGCTCTGATGGATCAAATTAGAGTGAGCTGAAAAGCTGTTAAGGACAGCCCCTGTGGCAGAGGCCACCAAATGCCCACACAGAAGTGATAGATAACCAGCACATGGAGGAGCTTATTCCATTTAATAACTGATGATTTAAGCTGACTTAAACGGCAAATGAGCAAGCTCACGTAGGCTGTTGCCATCCCTCAGCTGCAGAGCTGTAAGCCCAGGTGAGGAAGTATCTAATTGCTCAAAGAGGTGACCCTTCAGTGACTCACACTTATCCCAGCTCCCTTATACAGAACGTGGTTATCACATTATGGTCAAAAGCACAACCAGAATCATTCTCTCCTCTCCTTATGTTTTTAAAAAATGGATCCAAAGCTCTCTGAAGCCAATGGAAAGAAAGAACTGATGACACCATAACTCTGGATCAAGCCCATCATTTTTTTGTCAGCTATTACAGTGATGCTACAGATCTGCCATAACCCAGTTTCCTCCCCCAGGTCCTGCCTGCCCCAGATCCTACCTCCCTGCCTTTAGATACTGCTCAGGAGCAGACTGACTGAGTGATTCATTCATGCTGGATATTGGAGATGGCATCTACAGCAACCCTGTGAGGGATCAGAGTGGGACTTGTGGTTGTTGTCCAGGAGGAAGTGGAGTGATGAGCAGAGCCATGGTGGCTGACGCTCGGTGGTAGCAGCCACCTGAGATCTTACAGAGCTGTCATCCCCTGGGAGTTACCTAGGCTGCAGCTTTGGGCTTGTAGGAGTCTCTTCTGACAGTGGAAATAGTTGATTTGCCTGTACTCTTCCCTTCCCTACCCCTCTGCAAGATGGCTTTAATTTGTATTATGGTGTCTTCCAGAGAGTTCAAGTTCTGAACACTTAACAAACACAGAAGTGAGTACATAACCCGTGACAGTAACGGGTATTAAATGGAAAGTAGTGGGTATTAAATGCTCCCCTTCTCTCTCACCTCACTGAACTGCTGTGTGTATTCCCCTTGCAGTTTACATTTTTAAGTGCAGTACTGCAAGTCTATGCAATTATTCCAGCTCTTCTGGCTCAACCTTTTAGCAAGGGAACTCCTCAGAACATAGTGTTGCTTCCACCAGAAATAAGATTAGAATTTTCCTTTCCTTGCCAAGCAGTTTTTCAATTAAAAAAAAAAAAAGAGGGGGGCTTATAAACTAGCAGAAAATAATAAGATATTTTAATTAGGAAAGGGTGTACTAGTACAGATAAAACTCCCCATGCTACTGTACATCTCTAGAATTCAGTCCAAACTCACTGTCTCTCAGAGTTCAGGGATGCTCTGGGCACGTTTCACCTCTAATTTTTCAATCAGTACTAGAAATGTAAGTTTCAAAACGAAGGAAACTGATTTGCTTGAGTTACTTTCGGGGAGTAATTAAACTGGATATGCTGGGTCCTTAATGACTGTCATATCTGGCTAACGAGTATCAGTGTGGCTGAACAGCTGAAAGGGCACTCTGGCTGAGCAGCTCAGCTCCCACAGGCTCAGCTGAAACAAATCTGGTGCTGTATCATAATTTAAGCCACCTCACCTCTTCATTTTGACTCCCAAAGCAGGCGATGATCATGAAAGGCCCCCATTTTGGTAAAGACTTACATTCAGAAGGATTCTACTCAGCCTGACTCTGGTTACTGTTTTCTCTAGCTTGCTTTTCTCCTAAGCCTTTAAAACAAGATACCTGCTCATTCTGCTTCTCCAAGACTTCTAAGTGCTCAAGTTGAACTTTTTTCAACTGATCCATTTCCTTTGACTGCTTCATTGCCAGCTGTAATTGAGAGAAAATAATGGGGGGGGGTGGAATATAACACATTATTAACAAATAAAATAGAAACCTGCTTGAAAGATATACACATATATGGTGTCTTGTCCCATTTAGATGGCATGAAACATCAGAGGACACCTAGTATACCACCCAATCCTAAGAAAAGCATAATACTAATTTATTAATTAATAGATATAATTAATAGATATATATTATCCATATTGCACATAACACACAGACTTGGCAAACACACAGGAATGAACAGTAATTCTGTTAATTCAAAATAGCTTTGTCTTGTATAGATGTCAGATTTTTTATGTTACAAGTACGTGGAAAGACAAAAATCTACTAAAGCTGGATTCTCAACACAGAGGAATGAAAAAGAATACGCAGAAACAGTGCTCAGTGACTTGTCAAGGTTATAGTTACCCTTTTTCTCTCTTCCAGGAACTTCTTTGTGTTGCTGCTATTCAGTTCTCTGACTCGCCTGAAAAAATGCAAACGTTTTCCATGAAGACTCATTGGAAAAAAAAAAACCCAAAAGCTACAATAGAGAGAATCACAAACTCCTAAGGTGTCTTTTGTCTTCTGATTATCTGTACCAGGTGGGACTAATGGCAAATTGTACATTCCTCTGGCTACACAACTTTACATTTAGAGATTTCCAAGTAAATTGGCAGTATGATTGAAGACTTGATTGTTGTGAATGAAGTTTGCTTTCTCCTTACTCAAGAGTGGTGGTCAAAACTTCAAAAAAAAAATTTGTTTAATTAATTTGTGCATCCCTTGCTGCACTCTGCTGTCAGTTTTGGAATATAAAAAGTGCTGTGTGTCTTAGGAGTGGTAATGGAAAGAAATCATCTGATGATCACAAGCAAAGTTACGCTTATCAATATTGCAAGCTTCCTAAAGCTGTTATTTAGGCAAAAACATAAATATAAAATTGGTAGTTAGATAAAATAACTTAAATGTCTCTTCCTAAGATTTCTGCCATGAAAGAGAACAAAAATAGTTCAAAAAGTTGAATCAGCCTACAAACCAGAACTGCTTTCAGATCTGGGAACAGATTTATCTTGGAGTCATTAGTGAGGTCTGACACAACAAAGCAAACAGTTACCAAGGGCTCTGACAACTCATCCTCCCGAAGAGCTGGGAGTATGCAGCACTTAAGGGACTTGGCTCAGCAGGAATAGGTTCAGGCTTTGGGACCAAAATAGCCCAGTGCCAAGGAGGGGATGTAAAAAAGGAAAGAACGAGCCAGATGGCAAGGCCAAAGGGAAGGGGAAACCCCAAAGGCTTATGAGACATCATCGTGTAGATTCTGCTTTTACTCCCTTCTCAGTCAGGCCCTCATTTCACTGAAAAAGCAGAAAAGTATAATGCTCTTGAAGTACAATAATTAAAATGCAATAGTGTGATTAGACCTACTCTTGTCAGTCAAAGATGTTCAGGGCATCAGAGTTACTAAAAGGATAAATATGAGAAAATCACCATTTTTTCCTAAAATGGTAATCTAAAAATATATCCAGTACAGTCATTAGACCTTGTTTCCATACATAAAAGCATGGTTTTAATAGAATTAACCCATTACTTCCCCGTCAGCCTTTGACAGCATTCTTCCCTCGTCAGGAAGAGCTACTCACCTCTCTCTTTCAGCTTTGTTTTTGATGGATTTGTCTTGGCTTATGGCTTTGCTGTTCTCCATGGATATTTTAGCCTGGTTGGCACGCATCTCCTTGCTTTCCCTGGGCAAAACCAAACGAAGTCATTAAGGCAACTGTTGTGGAGGTTGGGCTCCTCTACACTGTGGTTACTTTTTCCTTGAAGTGTTAAGGACAAGGAAAGAACAAACAACATGAAAATTCCCTTCCTTAGTGGAATTTACACAGCTTGAGCAGGCATCCAGGAATCTCCATTTATTCCAGGGAATATAATCTGAAAGACCAGTTTAAAGCATTTTTACACTTTGAATATTGTAAAAGGGTATAAAATACACTATTTTCTCCCTATTATATGAGTTGTCCTAGTATGAGCTACTGTCAGATCTTGAGAAAATGCAATTTATCTTTTAGAACTGCCTAAAAAATTTACAAATCCTGCACTCAGAAGGTATCAGCAATATCAACAGTAACAGTAATAATATTTGCTAGTTGTGCTATGAGCTGACAGACTTCCTTTTAAAACTTCTACTTTGGGCCTGAGGAGAGCCCTTTGGGCCTGAAAAGAGTGATTGAGGCCATGGTCAGGCTGGTGTTTGGTTTCTCCTTCTGGCTCAGTGAACCTTTTAGCCTTCTCTGTGGAAGGAGAGAGCTTTTTAAAATTTTTATTAAAGAAGTGTGATGCCTTTTTTGGTTTTTTTTCTCCAAGAGTTCCTAAGGCAAAGCATTTCCGGGACATAGAGCTGAAAGCAGTGGTATCACAGCAAAAATCAGTCTGGGTTCTAAAAAAATGATGTGTTGAGAGCACATTTCATTCCAACAGTCCTTTCTCCAAATAAAAGTTTTTATTTTCTACACTGAAATGGAAGTGATTTTCAAGCCCACTGTCTTAAGAGGAGTGCTGAAATAATTTATTTTGATTACTGTGCCGAAGGATATGAAAAAAAGTTAGTGTAGGTGTTCAAACTGACTTAGCCTGCTTGCATCAGATACAATTTTAGAGTGAAAGAAGTTAAGAGGATTAGAGGACTACTGTGCATCACTGATGATTTGGAAATGAGGCATTGGCCATGGAGGTGGCTGAATGGGCCAACACATCACGTTGTCTCCAGGAAAAACACTCTCCCTCCCACAAGCAGTGGTGATTCCTGGAGCCAAAGGTAACTGGAAGAAGTGGATAAGCCAGGATGGTAAAGAAAATAAGAAAAAAAGGATTCTGAAAAATGTGCCACTGCACGATTTAGCTGCTGATTCCCTACTGGGTCATAGTGACTGCACCTCGGAAATTTATACAAACATGTCTTTTGAAGGGATACTTAACTTTAAGCATGTAAGTCTATCCTTGGAATTTATATATATATTTAGATGACATCAAAGTGCATTAACATGTTATTTTCTGACACCAGTATTGTTTGAATAAATAGAAATCTCTTCTGTTAAAAAAACCCACCACACAATTTTTCTCTCTGTCTCTCAGGTTATTTTATCTGGAGTACATAATGCTTGTGAATAACAGCCTCATGTCCCCAGTTTCTGAACTGCTGCAGAATCACCCCATCCAGATCAGTCAAGGTAACTCAGACTGGGGAGGCAGGGGGCTCAGCACCCCTGGAGCCTAATAAGCTTCAGGTTTTTAGCAGTATCTGCTGCCTTCTGCTTTGTTTTTAAATGAGCTCAAAGCACAGACAGTAATTGCTTTTTGTGCTGCACATGGAGGGAAAGCACCTTCCCTACAGCAGGCAACTGCATCATTTTAGATTATTGATCTCTGCTACCAGCCCTGTGCCCTGTGTTGTGATATCCAACTCATTACCCAGCTCAGAGAGAGGGAAGTGGTGAGAACTGCCTGCTGAGAGCCTGCTCCACCTCCCACACTGCCCTCACACAGATCCCTTTTTGCCTATGGATATACCTGAATTGTCTCCTGGCCTCTACAGAAAAATGCATTTATGTCTTCCTACACACAATATATTACATTAAAAAGTTTGCAAATTATGAAGTGTGAAGTCTCCTTGGGGCATTATTATTCACATTTCAATATTTCACAGTCCAAATGCTCCTGAAATATTCATAGATTCAGACACAGTCTTAAATTTGTTTTAAACAGGAAAGCCCCCTGTCTGCAGATTTAGGACTGCCACACAAATTCCCAAATAAGCAGAAACACACTAAATTTCAATGAATAAAGTAGAAAGAATATTGAAGGTTGTTACTCCTGGGACAGCTGAGCAAAGAAAGTTCTCAGGATTTATCAGGATATAAATTTTCAGATCTGGTTCTTAGTAGCTTTAAACACAGAGCAATACATGGACTGAACACAGATGATTTCTAATAAAAAAGCAAAATCTATTGCTAAGAATATAAGAATGATAGACAAGGAATGATAGAAGGCTGTTTAAACAACATACAGGTACAGAAATTCTAAACCAAAATACTAAAACTATGAGGAAAAAAAAGCTTTTAGAAAAATTTAAGTTTTCCCTTAGTGTATATATAATAGCAGCCTGGAATGACAGCTTCTAGCAAAGTTAAGAGAACATGGAAAAGTAAAGAAAAAATTTACTTTCACGGGCCATATATTAGTAAATTATCTTCCAAGCATTCTGATGAATTTCCAGTAGGATAGAAAAAAATACTTAAAAAAGAAAGTGATGTGATTTCCTGGGCTGACGCAGCCAAGCATGATTTAGAGGTACAGCACCAAGGACTGCACTTTCCTCTGGCTAATAACTTTTGAATGATGAATTTTTTTAATAATTTAACAATTTTTGGACTTCATATTTGATTCAATGTGTTTTGCAGGACAGCTTGAATAGATGGGTTAACACAGAGATTAACATAAAGATGAGCTCAATACAAGCCTTTGGCTGGGACAATTCTCTGTTGGATGGAAAGCTTGCAGGTCCCAGCATGTGTTCTCTCTGATGCAAATATAAGCTGTTTTTTCACTCAGGAATTTTAAAAAATCATTTCAATTCCTTCTTCAAATGTGATTTATTTATTTCTTTTCCCCCACGCTTTTTATGTGAAAGGTGCTGAAGACAATTACATATGAATCTATATAGGTATGAATATATATGTGCATGTGTATGCACATATTTTATGTTCATATGCTTTTAGGGTGCTTTGGATAATAGAACATAGGATAAAAAAATTATTCCTCTACTTACCACCATTTTAAGCACTGTGACTATGAAGCATATATAATTTTATTTGATTTCAAATAGGCAGGATGGTTAATTACAAAAGCAGTAGTGTCAGGTAGCATCTTCTGGGTGATTATAGCAGGATATTGTATGAAGATAACACATCAGTCTATTGTAGCTTATCCTGCATCCCTTCAGACCTCACTTTGCATGGATCTTTCTTATAGCCACCAGTGCTATAAACGTGAGTGCACAGCTGACAGCAACTCCAAAGGACATTTCCGCATTTGATACTTCTCAGTTTCCAGCCTCTCAGCTGAAGGTCGTGGGGTAAAGCCAGTGCAAACTATGAATGCTGCATCACCCCTGCTGCCTTCAATGAGGTTCAGATGATCCAAATCAGCTAAGAAGCCCACTCCTACATCTACCTGTTGGAGGTTAGGATCTTTCATTTTTCTTCTCTTTCTCTCAGGGAATTTTGTCCCATTTGTTGCTAAGAAATGATAACGACCCGTAGTTATGACAGACAAAAGAAGGGGCCAAGGTGGGGGGAAGGATGCAGCTGCGCTCTCGTATTTTAGGGGCTTTTCTCTTGTCAAGGGCAGAGATATATCGGGATTTTGGTGAAGGGCTGGGTTTGGCTTCTCTCTCTCTTGGGATCAAAGGGGAGAATGGCTGTGGTTGCTGTGGGGAGAATGTGGCAACACTGCAGGGTTCTGTCTCCTGCAGTCTTCTACCATGAGCGAAGCTCTGCTCGTAGGAGTGTCCATTGGACTGGGACCTTATTAACACCCCACCTCACTAGAAAGGACCCTCACCATCTACTGGGGTGCCCCAAGGCAAAACCCGGGACCCTGAGCCCCTCCCGACTGCTTTCGGGAGCCAGGTTGCCTCTCCCCAGCCCCGCTGCTTCTCTGCCACTGCTCCGGGTTTTTGGCTACACTGTAACACCGCACCCCACGCCTGCCGGGATACCCAGCGACTCCTGCCGCCGCTGTGGAGCTTCTGATACATCTCCTTTGATACTCCGGGTGTTCCCGCCTCTGCCGTTCCAGCCACTGCTCCAAGGTTCCTGCTACAGCTCATTTTCGCCACATGGAAGGGCATTGGGACCAGCTACCCACCATGAGTTTATAAACGAAGCCCCTTTTCTATCTCTTCCACCGGTGCGCCCGCCATTGCCCCGTGAGGGAGCTCCCCAAGCTCGCCCCACAGCGCCCCCTGCCGGCGCGGGAACCATCGCAGCCGCTGTGCCCGGCCGGGAGCCAACAGCGCCCCCTGCCGGCGGTGAGCGGAGCTGCAGCGAAGGGAAAGGGAACGGGAACGGGAAAGGGAAAGGGAAAGGGAAAGGGAAAGGGAAAGGGAAAGGGAAAGGGAAAGGGCCCGGGGCTGAGAGAGGCTGGGGCGGGGCTGGGGCTCTGCTGCTGCCGCAGCCACGGATGGGTGGCTGCCTTGCTATCCATATATATATTAGGAAAGAATTGTTATTCATTTTCCCATATCTTTATAAGGCCCTCAATTTCAGAGTTACAATAATTTGGAGAGAAGGGGGTCACATTTCCTATTCCAAGAGAGGTTCTCACCTTCCTTAGCAGACACCTGTCTTTCAAACCAAAACACTACCTAAACCTTGTATGGTCACTTCTTTTACTTCTACCGTGCATTCAGCTCAGTGCCTTTGGCAGCAGCACAGGAGTTGTCAATGCAAAAAACTAAAGCATTACATAGAGCAGACCTAAACCAAGCCCTCATTATTAGGCAGCACTGCCTTGCTCACCTGTCATGAGAAAATTTCAGCTGCTGGGTTTGTTGTTCGTGAGCATTAATGAGCAGTTTCTTCAGTAGTTCACACTGCTGGTTCAAGTGCAAGTCGCGGATTTCCTGCTCCTCAGCGCTGTGCGTGTTGATCATCTCGGACCACTCCTTGGTGTGCTGAGCCACGATCTCTTTGACCTGTGGGAAAATAGCACCAGCTTTGTTAGAGGCTCCCAGACAGAGCAACTCTTCCTGCTGCTGAAGGTGATGTAAAGACAATCATAAAATAGGTTCTAAAGCACACAGCTAAATTGTGAAAAACAAAGTTGCACAAATCAAGTTGCTTCACAGATAGCAAAGCCACTGAGGACACTGCTGGGAGGTATAAAAACCAGATGTAAACCAACCCCTACTATTAGGATGCTATTATCTAAAGTGCCCTGAATAGAGTGGCTGAATAAATAGGCTCTTCACTGTACTACCATTGTTTTAAAACCTTCTCTAACACCGAGTTAATAATAAAACAGTTTCACATTTTTGTTGCCAAGAAAAAAATATATATTAAAAGTACTGAACTTAACAATGGAAAAACCTAGTGAGCAGGATTTCTCTGAGGGCTTAAAGATAGCCTTTGATTTTGTGGAGACAGTTTCACAAACACAGAGCGTTTCCAGAGAAATCCTGTATTTAGTACAACCTGACTCTGAAGATGGGCTACGTATCTTTGTTTTATATTCATTAAGTCAGCAGGGAATCTGACAAGTATTCTTCTCTTGCTTATCTCCCAAGACTCACAAGAATAATGAGATTAAAGTTTTGGAATGTTCCCAAGAGACAGTATTAAGAAGTCTAAATCACCGGAGTGGTTATTATAATAATATATCACACTCATTGATTTTGAAAAGAAGCTAATAGAAAGATATGTTTTATTAACCTTTAATAATTATCTTTGGGTATTTTGACATGCTATCCTACTTCTCCATAAATGGTATACAAAATATGCCTCCCAATAAATCCATTTTCAGGCCATCATTTCAACTGCAACCAATAACATCTGGGTCATCTTCTGCGAAAGCAAACTCGATCCTTTCTATCAAAAATTGCCACCATTTTGCTTAGAAAGTGAGAGAACAATGCCAGTGTTTTAGCTGGGGTTTGCATAATGAAGAACAGATTGTCTTGCACACAGTGGTGAAGGTGAAAAAAGTGGAGATTTTATCAGCCCCAGTCTCCATTCTGCCCCGGAGAGGCTCCTCTGAAGGTGATGCCCGAGATGCCTCTTACCTAAAGCTCATGTTGCCTAATAAAGAGGGAATCTAATGAAACAAAGAAGTGAGTAATTCTGGAAAAGATCAGGATAACTACCACTATTTGAAAGCCAGATTTGCACTAAACTATAGCTAAATAGAGGTCTCATATCAAAACACTTACACACAGCTGATAGAGAGCAGCCTGGAGTTTTCTACAGAAAACAACAAAAGCATTTTGAGGCAGAAGTTGGTATGACTAACACAGGCCCAATTCATCAGGGGGTTTAAGAGTCAGTGTGCCTCCAGCAAAATGAGCCATGCTTATTTTTGTGTGTGTGGGGAAGTGTCCTACTAAGCCCAGAGCCTGTCAACTATGAAATGATATGAAGGATGTGGTTCAATTTGTGGGAGTAGTATTTTCAATAAGGTGTTCATAAGTACTGCCTTCAGAGCAAGAAAAATATGAGGATTCAGTTTTAAAATGAGTAATAAATGCTTGGATGTTGTGAAGGAAGAAAGACTAACTTTTCAGGTGGAGTTTTCGAGAGGCTCAGGAGCAGACACTCCAGCTCACCTCTGGCACCACCTAAGGCACTTCAGTTTGGGCCAAGTTTAGCCCAAGCTCCTTGAACCACTGATGTGAAAAGGTGAGCAATTCCAAAGCAGGATTTATTCACTTAGATACTCTCTGGAAATGCCTCTCTTGCATCTCCAAGGCCTCAAGCACCAAGACACTTGAGTTAGGTTGTATGAATCTTCTCTCAACAGTGACCTCATTTGGCTTTATCAACCCCCAGTGGGATCTAGGATGGACTTAGGAGAGCTAAAAGCCATGGCTGAACGTTTTAGGAAAACATGTTCCTTATTTATTTTCAATGCAGAGTTTCCAGATGGAGTCAGCTCTATCCACAATCTGAATTAAAACTGGTGCAGGTAGATCAGTCCAAAATCCTGGGTGTAATTTGGAGCACAGCAGCAAAGGGACTGTGCCCTCAGAAAACTCCCACAGTCCCAGTGTTAGAAATTATTAATATTTCAAAAAGACAAGTGCTGTGATGAGACCCTGGGAGCAGGAGGCCAAGTGTTCATCACCACCACAGGCATTCCAGTAAACAAAGAAGAGTTTGCTTTTATTTAAAGCCTCCTTACGCTGTTGAGAAAATGCAAAATGAACTTTGCATGAAAGAAGCAGCATGACAATAACATAGTGAAATAAATAGTGGAAGCCATGGTGAAAGCAAGTATTTTGTGACTTAGTTGCAAACAGCTTACAAAGCCCAAACAAACACAGAGGAACAATGACTCCAGGGCTCATTGCAAATGAATAATGTGATAATTGTTTTTAAATGGTGAATGTTAAAAAACCACAGAGGAACCTGAAGGCAGGAATTCTGAATCTCAGGTACGCTGATACCAAAGAATCATACAATATCTCATAGAATTATTGAGTCCAGCTCCCAAAGAAAAACCCTGCAAGCTGACAGTGTGGTAATACTTAGATAAAGTATTTAATCTAAGAAGGAAGTAATAATCAGAAAAACACCCTGCCTGTGTTCATGAACAGATGTGCTGTGATGTGCTGCTAATTCCAGAAGCAGCAGGCAGTCTAAGAAGCAGATACACCTCCTTGTAAAACAAGCTTTTCTCTAGGGATGTGAGAGACAGAGAAGCTTTCTTTTATTACATCTCCACCAAGGCAGAAGTCTCATTTCAGGTACAGCAAGATATAACCTGATGAGAAGGATGTAAGGGATGTGCCAAACACCAGTTACAGACTTTAAATACCCAATTTGACTCAGACTCCGAAGAACTTAGAACTCATGGCCATTAAATCATCTGAAATCCAATTTTGCTGCAGATCTGTGATACACTTCAAAGTTCAGCTGTAGTAAATTCAGAGAACATCCCTGCTTTTCTCCAATTTATTAGCAGCATAGTTGAAATGACTATTTAATTTTCACTGGGCTGTGCTCTTGTCCTACTTTCTCCTATTAAGGCAGTGTTGCTTGTCCTAAAGGATAGGAAAAATAACCATCAGCTAACTTCTCTCTTTCCTGCTCTGCAGACTGTATTTGCAAGCCTGTCCTTTCATCTATTCCTACACTGGGCCTAAGAGACTAATTAAAATCCTGATAAGGAACCTTCTTTTGCACAGTATATATGGAAGAAGTTTGTTTAGCAACTAAGTTCAAGCAGGAATGATCTTTGAAGTAATCTTTCCTTTTTTTCCTTTTCATCCTCTGCCCGCTTGATATTGGGACCTACTTTCCTAATGCAGTGGAGTAATTTGCATTTGCTAGGTTAATTGTGTGTGAAGTACACATTGGGACATTCAGATTTAATTTCAATATTTTATGTCAAACTCGGGCTGGATGTTTCCTCATGACAGGAGGAGTTTTGTAGATGAAAAAGTCTCTTTGGTGCTAAAGGTGTGTACGGGCACATTGTGGCACAGAGCTGTACTGGAGGACATGAGCTGTAATTAAAGATGAATTATGTTCCAATCTGATATCAAAATTAGTGGGCCAAATGCTGAGAAATGCTGAACAACTGTTAATTAATCAAACTCCCACTATATCAGTGTAATGCATTCAGCATCTCAGAATTTAATCTACTTTAATTGCACCTACCTTCATCTAAGATAAAAGTTAATTTCCCTATGGTCTTGAGCACTGTTTTCCAGCCTGTTGCTTGCAAACCTTGGAATGATCTCCAGGAATAATTCAAGGGCCCACACACAGCAGTTGAAACAAAAGAGGCAGGTAAATAATCTGGGCAATTCTGATGGAACCACAGTGAGCAGGACATTGAAAAACATTAGAGGAAGCTTCAGAGGGGGATGACTTGCAGAGGAGCTCTTTGGGTATCATCCAATAATCAGAAGCTTGGAATTTCAAGTCTTACACTGAAGTCTTACATTTCAAATCTTACAGTTAAGTCTCCTTTCAAGATGTCATCCTAAAACCTGACGTGGGAGTGGACAAGAAAATCAATCTTTTTTTCCAGGTATGGATTAAATTAAAGGGAACCAGTTCGAAAGCAGGATTTTGAAAGGAACAGGGCTCAGAAACTGAATATATTTGTGGAAAGGGAGAACATGAGTCACATTTATTGGATTTGGAAGATTAATGAACATTTGGATGTTCCTTATGTACAAATGACACTTAACTCCAGACTGTGAGTGACACAGGTGAGAGAGAGATCAGAGCAAAGAGATTTCTATGTAATGTAACTTCAAATGAGTTTTGGAGCTTATGTCTGGATGATTGGGAGCCAGTGCTCCTTAGAGAGTTTGTTTCGCTAAGAGCAGAATGAATTTTTTATTTTTTAAGTTAAGAAATTTGCTTTTATTTTAGGAAAGGGTTCTGGACTTTTTGTAGGGGAAGAAGATAGGGAGATAAGACAGCACTTCAGGTTTCATTCCTGGGGGGGAGTTGCTACATCTACAACTGAGAGGGCAGCAACAAGAAAGCAAACCTTGTTTAGAAAACCAAGATATTCTCCACATGAAATAATAAAACCAAAGACTAAAGTTAAAAGAAGGCAAGATGAAAATTAACTTATTCTTGCCTCAAAGATAGCTGTATTTGTGTGTATTTTCTATTCTTGTCTGATTCTTTTCACAGGTTTTAGATTTCACTGAGGTCAGTCTCCAGCACTGTTCTCCCTCCAAATGATTTTGAACATGGATGAGCCTTCTGGTGTCCCTGCCACCCTCTAGTCTGGATAGCTTTCAAAAACACCTCAGCAAGTCCTGGATAAGACTTCCAAAAGAAATAGGGAGTCAGTGAACACAGTAGTGGGATGGAAGTACAGACAAAACAGCTCTGTGCAGCTCCATGTGAGCCATGAGCTTGAGAGCAGCTTTTCCAAATTAGCTGAGGTTGAGTCCCAGGGCACTTCTATTCCCCAGGACCTTGGAGAAAACAAAGCAACGAAGCAATGGGGAAAAAAAGCCCCACTAGAAGTAAGAAGGCATTTGGCTCAAGAGCAATTTGGAGTCCTCATTCCCTAAGAAACGGATTACCAAGGCCATGGTGACAACAATGGAAAATGAAACTTCTTTATGCATGTATTTTGGGAATGTATTTAGCATCCAAATTTCATATAAAACACATTCTCTTTGTTTAACTAGAGCTGACACAAATGACCAGTTTCACTTCACGAGGCATGAATATGGCGCTTTCTTCAAAAATTTCAAAACAGCAGGAAATTGGTGTTGCTTTAAAAAATTTTTTTAAGAAACACTTTTAGACACTCAATTACTCCCATTCTTTTCAACATGTTATTATTGCTGAAAACGATTCATATGCTTCCAAGGAAATTAACTACCACTTGGGTCTCAAAATCTCTCTTTCAGAAGTTGCATGTGTTAAAATTGGCTGTTTGCTTACCTTAGATTTGTGATCTGATGTTAGTGTCTGAATTTTAATTTCCGTTTCTTTCTTCAATTCAACACAATTACCTCCTCTAAAAAAAAAGGAAAATCACAAATGTGTGCCACAAGTTAAACATCTTCCCATTCAGTCAGCTCTTACTAATTAAAATGTTAATCAAAATTGAAGTGCTGCACCGTATTGGAATGAAATTATTTCTTCTGGCAATTCATTCACAACTTACAAAATATTGTTGGAATAATGGTCATTCAATTCAAACACCACATGATTAATTCTAGATTGGCCCAGCAATTATTCTGTTGCTGAGGATGTGTCAGGCATCTCCATTTATGATACTTGGTTCCTTTTCCAGGCTTAAAATACCTTGCCAAGAGAAACCAGTTTCTGCCTGAAAACTTACAGGCCTATTCAGTGCCTTGCCTTGATTTTAGACTGTTTTAAAAGTAATTTTGTTACTTATATTTAGTTTGAGGCAGAGGAAACGAAGTCATTTGAATCACCTCCCAGGGTGATTTGAGTGTACTAAATTTGAACACCCATAGAAAGTGCAGGTGCCCCTCTGTGAGAATAGGTGAATGGGCTGCAAAGAAGGGGCCTGGAATAAAACAGTATCTTGAGAAAAGTCTGTTTGGACACTACTGTAACATTTCTGTGTTGGATTATCCACTGATGTAAAGTGATGCAGCTCCACTGTCTGGACAGGGACACATTCATTTATCAGCTGCAGCTGGCCCTAATAAGGATGGTCATTGCTTGACTGCAGGAACATTAATCCATGTTTGCTCCAGAAAAGGAGATTTATGAAACTCTTAACAAGTTTAAATCCTATTTTCATTTCAAAGTACTGCTAAACTCACGGAAATTAGCAGAAAATTTTATCATCAAACAGTACCAGGAAAGCCCTTACTGGAAACAATGTGGTGTGTCTTGTTTTCCCAAGGACCACCAGTCATTTATTTTCTAGCCAGAGCAAGGGAAATCGTGTAGATGTTTCTAGCACTGATTTGACACTTTGGAAGCAATCTAAAATCATAGAGAGATGTTCTGACCACTGTTACTGCTGCCTGAAAAATCCCAACAGCTGAAAGGGAAGTGTTCTTTGATCACACTGTGATCAGGGTGTGGCTGTAATGGAATACTTGATTTGTTGATCAGTATGAAAGACACTGATTCTTAGGTGTGAATCAGACACACCTGAACCCAAAATAGCCTAATTAGTTCAATCACTGGACTCTTCAGAATCCCAGACATCCAAACTACCAGCTGATCCCTTCTCTGGAAACGCAGCTTTCATCATATCCCAAGGCAACTTCCAGCCAGTTTGGACACTGGGCATACTGGGAATTGTCCCCAGCTGCAGTGGCAGAGTCCATGGTTGAACCATGGACTCACAGCTGGGAACAAATACCCAGGGACAGCCCAGCCCAGTGTCACCTGCCCATGCTCACACAGATCCACTCGGATTTCTGGACAGTCCCAGGAAATCAGAAGGATCTTTATGTGCCCTGACTCCAATTCAGAGTGGGAACACGACCATACCTATCCCCATGTGCCTCTCTGATATTTGTAAGCATTTGAAGTGTATGACAGAAATAGCACAGGGAGCAAAATCCTGTCCATCTGTCAGTGAATTAGCATGTGATTAAAAAATCCTACTTTGCTGAACAACGTGCAGTTGGCATTTGTCACACCATGTGGCAGAAATGGACCACAAAAAAACCTGCACGACAAGATCAGAAGAGAAAGTTGTCTTTACACCTATCAAAGGCCTTTTTGTCAGGAAATAATCTGACAATTTCAATATGAATGCCTTGAAAACACGTTTTACAAGTTCTCTTACAACTTTTATTGTTTGCAAATGCTCCAGAACGATAGCCAAGGAAACAGAGCATGTCCTGTACTCACTGAACCCAGGACTCTGGATTCATCAGAGCATTTCAGTTCAATAAAATTTGTAAGTGTCAACCAATGTGCTCACTTTTAAGCACGTCCTTTAATACACTGCACAGCTAGGGTGAGCCTAAGTACCTTGCAGAACAAGCTTTCAGGGCTCACCTGAAGGAAGCCCTTAAAATATTTTGCTATGGCATTAAAAAGTGTTTTCACAGGAAGTCTGTGTTGATACTGATTTTGATTTGGCTGTTAATTAGATGCCAACAGTTAGTACTGTAAAACTGAAAGAGCCATCAGGTGACTGAGAGCTCTGGAGTCCATGGAAACTATGGAATCATGCTAAGTATTTGGCTTTGCATTGGAGCTGCTTCTGGAATGGTCATTTCCAATTTTATTTTTAACTCATAACAGGAAACTATCATAAAGGCTTTGGTGTCCATGTAAGAAACCTTATAAAATTAAGAAAAGATGCTGCAAGTAGCCAATGAAGTGACCTCAAACTGAGAATCAAATTATCAACTGCTTTGATACTTGTCCCATTTTGGGGTACTCTGGACAGGATTGTTATCCAGAGCTTCCCAATATTTATTGCACAGAGACAGCCTTTTCCACCTTTAACTTCCTGACACACCTTCCTTGGCTGTTTAGTCTGGACAGGCAGAGGCACTGGCTCCTTCTCAGGCCAACAGGAACACTGAGATTATTAAATACCAGAGCACAGGGAAACCTTTCTGCCCCCACAAGAATTATGGTGCAATGCCCAGAGTTCAGTTCTCTGCCCCTGGAGTAAATAACCGGACTGTAATTAAAAATCCAGCTGGATCAGTAACATTCTGCCGTGTTGTATTCAATGAAATTGAATTAAAGCCACATTAAATCTATCAGTCCTGCAGTTGTCCCCTCTGTTTGGAGTAGTAGTAATTTTCTGGAAGAAACTCCTTGGATTAGAAGTATTTGTGTGCTTACAGTTCTCCTGTCTTGGACAAAAAGAAGTACAGCATGAACTGTGAGCTTTCAGTAATTTAGTGAGGAGAATTCTCCTTACCTTTTTTACTTCTGACAGTTGTATTTCTGTTCCTTTGCCAGACTACAACAGGCACACTCAAAAACCCACCACCGTTCCAAATAATTTACAGAAAAAGTATTCTTGGAAGATTCCAGTGCCAAACAGGCATCTATGTTCAGTATTCAGTGAGTGAGTTGCTGCCAGCTGTTGCTGCCAGATGACAACAATATGAAATTAACAGCAACTATTTGCATAGCTGGATATGGAACTAAAGTAATTCCTGCTGTCTCAATGAAATTCCAGCGACAGGGTGAAAGGTGGAGAGGAGAAACTGCTGCCAGATGAGCAGCAAGGCAACAGCAGGTCCTGCTACTTTATTCCAAATTAGAATTAGACATTTTATTAAAGTCATCAGCATCTTCCAGGAACCTTTCTGGGACAAGCAGGGGATTCACACAGATAATATCCCAGGCCATCAGCTTGTGCAAATCAAAACAACTCCACTCAAGGCAAAGGAGAAAGACTGATTTATCTTACCTGAGGATCTGTAGGTTTTTTGTCAAAAAGAAACTTCAACACAACAGCACGGAAAAAGTCTATTATTTTCAAACATTCAGGATTTAAAAGCCAGCTTTTCCTCTAAAATCAAATCATTGCTACTTTCTGGTCATTAGAGCTGGTGAGGACCTTAGTCTGCTCTCACTGAACACGACAGTGACATTCCCTGGGGAGCGCAGTGAGACCAGACCAGACCAGAGAAATAAAAATTGGAGGCATCTCCTTCGCTTTTAAGATTCTGATAGCAGGAGACTAAAGAAAGGCAGAGTGAGTCCCGTATTTATGAGCTAGGCTCATTCTCAGGTTGTTGTAGGATGCTGGTTCAAGTTGCCATGACCTTTTTATGAATGCTTTATTCCAGACCACAAAAGCATAAGATATCAAATCTATTTTAAGTCTAAAGAAAAATAATTTAAAATAATATCTTACCCCTTCTTCTTCATTGCCTTCTCTAACATTTTCTCATATGATACCTTTTCTTTATCATATTGGGCCACTATTTTGTCAATTTGTGTGCAGTGCAACTTCTGCATGGCGCTGTGCTCCTGGGAAAACAGTAGGACCTTACCATTAGCTTGCTGGATTTTTGATGTTCCATTTTCTTGTAAGAAAGAAATATCAGTGTACGAACAGACAACTCTGACAATGGAATTTAATCTGGTCTAGCCATGCAGTATTAAACACTCCAGGTATTCCACCACAAGCACTAAAACATTTCTCCTTTGTTTGAAAAATTAAAACCTGCAGAGAACCATAAAAATATGGTGTATTCTGAAACAAAGTAATGACGGAAATAAAGTCGTATGTTGGAATAAATGTCCATTTAAGTGCAATTCTGAAGATCTGGCCCATGGCCCCCAGTGGCTGCAGCACTCTTATCATTAAGAAATCTCACCTTGTGGCAGAGCTTCTCCTTGAGCAAGCGACAGCAAGCTGTGCAATACAACTTAACTTTATATTCTCCTTTATCTCAACGGCAGCTCATAATGATGCAAATATTTGACCAGCACAGAGAGCACCAAATATTGAATTTCCACTACTGTAGGAAAAATGGTTCTTTCATTTATGTTATTTTATTAATACCCAATTGCCCCGCATTTTATCTAATCGTGGCAAAAAGAACCTCATTAATTAATATGGCTTCATCCAGGGCTTTGCCTCTATTTCTTATAGCTCTTTTTGTATCTATTCTACATTTGCTATTCTACTGCTCTTTATTATTATTTTCTATACACCTTTTCCTTATCACTGTTTCTTCCTCTAAAAATGCTAATTAAATACTTTTACACTCACTTTTATCAAAACATTCATACAAATGCTGCAATGCTTTTAAAAACCTAGTACTGGGCTGTATCCCAGCAGCCAATATCTGCCAAGCACTTCCTTAGGGAACACATACAGCTTCCAAGTGTTGTATTCAGAGTGGGGAACTGAATTTGCTGTTCCACAGAGGATTTAAAGAGAAACAAATAGACTCTGTCAATATTAAAACACGCCAGCCTCACCAGGGGGTGTTTACATTGACTAACCAGGCTGGGAAAAATAGGGACAGTGAAAAGAATGACTCAAGCCTGACAGCACCAGCCAGCCACAGGTGGAGTGATTGAGAGCATCTCTCAAACTACCCAGTCCCCTCTGAATGAGCAGAACTGTCCAATTCATGCCATAAAAGTCTAAGCATAAACTCTGCAAAGCATGAGACTCCTGCCCACTCCATGATCTAAGAGGATCATTCAGAGCTGAAATTCCTGCTTTTTCCTCAGGACAACCATCATTTAAGACCTCATTCTTTATCACAAGCCCACTGAAATCTTTTGCAGATCTCCTCTACTGCTACATCCTGCTCATACACAACTCTTCCATCTGAAACATCTTGTGGATAATATCCCACTCATTCCCTTCCCTGGTCTTCCTCCCCGTACAAGCGTGATTTTCTGTCTGTGCTCAAAAGAAAATCCATCACACCTCGATACTGAGCCCCAAATCTTTGTCAAGATTCTACGAAATATGAGTGGGTTTTTGTAGCAACTTTTGTTTTCAAATGCAAAGTTTCAGTTGGTAACATGTTTTAGGTTGATTCAGAACATGTTTGCAGGTAAAAGTCTCCTCAGGTAGGTTCTCACAATTTCCTCAGGCGCTCTGAATTTGCACGCCTTTCACATGAGTACGTTCACAAATAATTACATGTCATTACAGACTGAAGCCACAGATCTGCCAGTGTTCTGAGAAGCCACCTAACTGGTACAAAAAGACTCAAATCACGGCAAGAGTATCCATGGGAAAAGAATAAAGAGTCATATATTGTTCCTTTGGGGTGTGTGTGTGCACAGAAATCACAGTTCAGTCTACTAAAGGGAAGAGGAAATAAATTCCCATTATACAAATTGTTATTCCTGCCTGGTATCTCCCTAAAGCAACACAAATACTGTGTACAACTGAAAACTGAGGTCTGGAGGATTCTCATTAAAGAATACAAGGATGAGGAAATAAAAAGAAGGAACTAACACTTTCAATTCAAAAATCCATTTTGCAGAACTTTATTAGTCTACAGTCCCATTGTCTTTTGCATTCTTGCTTTTGCGTTGTGAAATGGAGGTTTTTTTAATGTTCTTTTTTACTAGGCTTTAATTCGAATAGTACATATTTTCAATGTCAATAATGAAAAGTACAGGAGATTAATTTGGGGATTTATATTAATTATGCAATTCTGGTTACTGTCTAGGACCATATGAAATTCCTCAAGGGGCACTTGTGACTATCCCTGTCGTGTCTGAAACCTCCAGAACTGTACACCACAATCTTCTGTTGTGCTGCTGGCTGGTAGAGAATGTATCAAGGTAATCCTTCACTGTCCTTCCTCTTCTGTCTAGCCCAAAAAGCACAGAAACTACCTGACAGCCCTGAAAAATAATAAAATGAAGTAGGGACCCACAAGAGTGGGCTGCTAACAGGTGAAGTTGGTGACTGAGCTATGTCGTTTTCTTTGCCCTTATAGCTCGCCTGCCTATGATACCACCCCAGATCATTCACCTAAACAGTACTTGATATATAACTTGATGAGAGAGATACAAACCATAGGACATCCTTCAGACACATCAGCTGTTCTGCAGTTGCACAGTAATATTCACTCTGGGAGATTAAAGTTACTTCAGGGAACACAGGCAGGAAACACTCTACCTCAAAAGCAGCCAAATGCAGATGCTTTTATGGATTCATTGTTTAAAGAAAAGCATTTCTGCACTATGCAGAAGTGACTGGACAAATTATTTCAAAATTACCAAAAGCACAGGTTACCAGAGCTAAGACTGAAGAGACGTTATTCCTAGCAAGAAGTTTTTTTAAATGGTGACAATGATATGAATTTGCCACTGTTCTTCAAAAGTCAAACACAAGAAATACTACAGCACCAGAGGCTGATAGCTTCCAACAGGACTGAGGTTTGGATCATGTTCTTCACTCCCAAGAGCAATCATCTGCTCTTCAGCAATCCCAACAGAGGGATTTTTGGAGAATGTTATTGTAGCTGCTGGAGCCAAAATGGCTGAGATGCTGAACAGAAGTAAATAAATGAAAGATAACATCAAAGAACAACACCGACAGAGAGCTGTGTGCTGGGAAGCCTGGCACCACTTAATTTTTGTTTTCCATAATGCATTTTCCAGAGCCAATTTTAGATGGAAAAGCATTAGACTTTTCTTTCCTTAAGCATCATGAACAATTCCCTTCTGCTTACTTATTCCTCCAGAGCTCTGGAGTGTCTATGGTTAAACAAGAGCCAGCCTATTTCTGGAGCTTTTAGGTTCAGTCTGCTTCAAACACAGGCTTCCTGAGGCTGATCATGGATAACCAACTGCAGAGTTCTCCTGCTCCATCCCAGCTGATAAAATGCACTAAGAACAGTGATGAGCACACCGAGTGCTGCCCTGAGATCAACTCTGAGCTAACGTGGCTGCACTTTCCTGCTCAGACTCTCTGAATTCCAGGAGCTGCCCTTACTGGAGCCTTTAGGCAGGCATGCCCCAGGCAGGCACTTTGTTGTTAGGACAGGCCTGCACTCTGTACTTAGGATCAGCAGGACACAGGCTGGCTCAGACATAAAATAGCTGTGCTTGAGCTAAGGCTGAAAGCCCTTCTGAGTGCACAGCGTTGTCAGGTTACGGGTGGCAATTTTTTCCTCAGATTAGAGGAGGCAAGTGCAAGCCTGAACAGATGGATCATTTTTTTTAATATCAGCAAGCAGAGTCTTGGCTCAGATATCCTGTGGGTCACGTGTTTGAGGGAGAGAGACCCCTGAGTATGTCTGTTTTCTACATAACCCCAGGACCATTTCTATAGCAAACTGCTGGCTGTTGGCCAGTGAAATGACAAAGTAGTGTCTAAAAATAAGAAGCCCCCCCAAAAGATCGACCCTATGAAGGTCTAGAAACTGTTGATACCAAAAACTGTTGGTGACAGACTCTTTTCTTTGAGCATGGGCTTCATACACAACACAAAAATGCAGAAATCACTTGTTTCCCCTCTGCACAAAGTCAGTAAGGAGGCTAAAATGTAACTATTTGATTTTATTATATGGCTTTCAATACTAAGAGCCCCACAAAAGTGCCAACTATTGAAAGTAAAATTACTACTCCATACTTCACTGTACAGAGAGTCCCACGCCCAAACAACAGCCACGAAAATAAACACAAGGACTGATATTACAATGCCCAGGCAACCACATGACATCAGATCTGCAGTGAAATTTGTAAGCAAAGACAGCAAGGGGGCAACTGCCCCAAAAACCCAGAATGGATTTTCAGGTTTGCCAAAATTCAGACCTTGAGATATTTTCTTCACTTATTATAAGTCTTTCTGTAACAAGAGTAATGGTTTTCTAATGAAAGAGCGCAGAGGAAAACCGGCTGTGATTTTCTAACGTGAAGTATATTTGTGGTAGTGTTGTCTGTAATCGTGGTATCAGTGCCAGGAAAAAGCTGTCTATAAAGTGATGAACACAGATATAAATGAGGAGGACCAGGGCACTTCATTTCTCAGCTACACATGCCAGTTCTCTCTGGTGATTTTGCAGTTTCTCCAGCACCTGCCCTCAGTGCAGCACCACCTCCCATCATTACTGCCTTGTTTTTCCATGCTACCTGTCAATAAGTCGTGCAAGAGGGAGCAAGATAAAATCAGTACCTGAAAAAGGTGAGCCTTGGATGTTTATATGGGTCAAACAAATGTGCACCGAGTCTCAGGCAGACATGCAAAGGGTTGCCATAGGGAAAATGTGCTCACTGCAGCATATTTCAGTACATTTAAAACATATAGGCCTTTCTTGGGAGTCCAACTACCATTCCTTAGCCTTTCCCTGTAATTTAATTAGGAACTGCCTGTGCTAGTGAGCAACTGTTTTCAATTAGGCCCAGAGAACTCTTCATGATCCTACCTTAGCATGTTTCTTCTTTAAGGCATTCAGCTCTTTCTGCTGTTTCTTTAAATGCTTTATATAAGCCTAAAAAAAGAGAAGCTGCATCAATTTTTTTTGTGGCCACATTGACTTTAACCAGGCAAAATCCTGGCTACTTAGAACAAAAAATTAGGAGCACACCCTGAAAAGCTTGTCTCAATACTTACCTTCATTTGCTTTAAATCTTCTATCTTCACTTGAGGAATGAGGTCTATACCTGGGAAGGTATTGATACAGTTTATGTAAAACTTCATACATACTAGTATATCTCATATTTAAAAGTTGGGTTTTACCACAGCAACCTGTATTTAACTTCACAATTAATTAATGTTTTTCACCACATAAAAAAAATAATCACAGGTTAATGAGAAAATTATTCGTCAAGACACAGTTAATTTCCTTTTCCCATGCGTTCTTCAATCAATTGCATTGTGGAAAAAGAATTGAATCAATGAGTGTATTTTAATCTCTTGCAATTCTGGACTGAAATGTCAAAATACAGCAATCTGAGAATTGAAAAAAAGCTCCTTTTCAGCAAACACAGCAAACTATTTATGAATATTAAAACAACTTCAGAGTTTTGGTCCCTAGCTGGAGATTGCTCTGGCACCACTTCTTCCAGTGGGGAGGTTTCTTGGGTAGGGTTCTACATGACTACAAAAGGATTAACTGAGGCTAGGTGTGCTTCTCCTCAGGTTAAAACAAAGCAGGGAAAATTTACCTGCAGCCTGTGTGGTAACAAAACTAAAATTTGCATTTTGCTTAATACCAGGCTATGGAAAAAGGAGCAGAAGGGTCCTCCAAGACTAAAGGAGAGTTTAAAAAATGAAGGAGAAACAGAAAACCAAAAGAAGTGAAAATTCCAATGAAATTTCAATCACACAAGACTTAACAGTACTATGTAGATAAATGAAAAAATTTTTTGATCCCTTTAACTGCAATGCCAACAAAACCCAATCTCACTTAATGGTTATGCTTTAATAAATGCTTTGTGACATATTAAGGGTTTTTTAAAAATCATTAAGCACAGCCTATATGTAAGTGTTAATAAAAATGTCAATACAATGCTATGGGAGTCATCATTTTTAGGCTTTTCTGAGGTTTCACACAAAAATGTTTATAAATACACTGCAAACATATTTAGTTAACTGCCCTTAATAGTGCCTGCAGAGTATAAAATTCCCTTTGCCTTCAAAAGGACTTTCTGGCTTTTAAGGTGAATTTAACTGGAAAATGCTCAGACACCGAAAAAAAGGAAACAAAAAAGGGGGCAGAAGAGGTAGGCAATCTCCTTAGGGAATATGAATTTCTTCTTTTCTTAGAAGCATAAGATGCTGCTCAAGTATGTGGTATCAACGTTAGTCTAGTAAAGGAGACAGGAACAGATGTAGGCACAGATAGAGGCTGAAGTTTTCAAAAACAGAAGTGATTTAACTCTTACTGAAAATCTGAGACCACAAAAACCCCGACATTCTTGTGCATTTGAAAGCCTACCCCATTCTGCTGGATAAGTAATTTCTAATAGCAAGATGAGTTGTATATTTTAACAGTGGTAGAATGATTCAGATCTTAGTAAATCACAGACACAAGAAATACAAAATGAGGATCATTACATGGTATAGAAAAATGAACAGTTCTATTATAACATGCAAGAATATGGATAAAAATTGCAGATAGGAAAGTGTTAAGTACTGAAATCTCAGTTTAAGAGCAGGCCTGCATCAGGCTGCTGTGTTTAAACAGACTTTCTGAGGATTTTATTTCAAAACATTTACTACATAGAACTAGTACATAGAACATTTCCTTAGTTGTCCAGGTCTGACTCCATGGCAAGCAGTAATCAGTTGTCAACCCCAGCAAATTTCATGCTAATTAATGCACAATAAAACTAACACATGTACATCTTGGTGATGGTACATGAAATAAGAAAAACCTCACTGCATAAAGGGACCTGGGCTTTACACCAGGGAAGAACTTTTGAAACAGTTCAGGTGCCAGAGACAACCCGAACCTTTGATTCATTGCCAAAAGTGACTCCAGAGAAATGGCATTTTGGTTCTCAAGTAATCCCTTCACAAGTGTGTACTCAGCCATGTGTGCTTAAATTTAAGAACAAGAGCCCTCCATGCTCCTTTTCCCTTTGGGCCAAGGTGGATGAGCGAGTGAACCACATTGTAATTCTTGTGGCTCATTAACAGAAATATTTATTGTGTTTCATTTAGCTGTACAAATTTGTTTTCTCACTTAATCTTCATTACCTGTGATGATATGGGAGAAACAAATAATCTCATTTGACTGTATAAAATGACTTTGTAGAGTGAACGGTGAAGAGTTAGGAAAAAATACTTATTTCCTTATAAATGAGCACATTTAATTTTTTTTTTTTTTTTTACAATAAACATGCCATTTCCATAATCACTATTCAGAGTAAAACCACACTGCGAAAACATTTCTAATTGTTGGGAAATCTCTACAGAATCCAGTGAATTCTAAATACCTTTAATTACTTAAATCTGCAACTCTGCCAAGGGATTTGTGAGGGGAGAAAAAAAGCAGAAGAGTTTCTGTGGGCTATGCCAGATAATAGTCACTCCTATTGGCATTCCTCCAGGAATCTTTACTAGTAAACTATTCCCAGAGTCATGCAGGTTATGAGTATAATATACACGCCTATTAAAAAAATACAGCTGTGTACTGTAGGTGTACAGCTACACAAAGAGGTCACTTGGTGAAATAAAGCTGGTTTAGCTTTATACAGTCATTTTAGTAATACACAAAATTTATTTGCAATTAGACAAAGACAACTCCCAATGACAAAGTGGTAAGAGTGAACAGAACTGCAAAACAAAACTTGAATAATGAGAGTTTCTCTGTGACTGCCTGCATCACTTCAGAACAGAGGGAGGGGTTTTTGTGTACCTTTCTTAGCGTCGGTCCCAGACCCAAAGCCTGCAGTGGTGCTTGGTCGAAGCTCAGAGCTGCTCTGAGGGGTTACATTGGCTTTGGGATTATTGGCTTTTCCTTTTCTGTCATTCTTTGAAGTGTCATTTGGTACGTCAGCTATATCACTCTGAAAGAAACATCCACGTCATAATAACTTGATTGTTCTTTTAGTGTAAAAAGTTGGGGAAATTTCTGAACTTGCTTACTTTAAACATAATATAATTGCAACATATTTTCGAACAACACTGTGGTAAAGCATTTGTAACCTATTTCAAATAGCTGCTTACTAATATAAAACTCCATCCCCATTTATTGAAATTTCTCCTTCTAAAGGATGTATAAATGTGATCCATGAAAAGTCAGTATTTCAGTAAATGACATAAGCAAGACAAAGAAGCTTATATTTGAAAATGAGAAATGCTAAGGTGAATTGATTGGAGAAGGACCAGTTTACTTTAAATAAAAAACACAGCATGGACATAAATGGGCTGTATTTGTCATTGATTCTACTTACAGTTTCAATACCCATAGCCCTCATTTGGTCTGCTCTTTTTTCTGTGATAGACAAAAATTTCTTTGGATCTGATAAAGCATCCACAATATCTGCAAGAAAAAAAAAATCAACTTTTTGTGAGCTTTGGAGGCATTTGGAAATTAGTATTTTACAAAAACTTTATTATATTGCTGTTATGAAGAGATATGGCTTGCAACAAGAGTCCACCTTTCTGTAGCGAATTTGGCAGGACTGGAAGGGATTATTTCCACAGCACCTGGAACATGGATCAGTTCATAATGCACCAAGGTGTGGTATTAATCTAGGTACCTTATTTAGGAAAAACCCAGTGACTCTGTCAGACTGAAGCTGCTCTAACTTTTTCCCAGTTAATGACTGTAGAATTTGAGACCAGGATGGGATCTTCTGAGCCACAAAGCACTAACTTTGTCCCTGGGTTATTTGAGGGGGTGCTGACTGACCTGGGACTGCAGAGAATTGCAGAAAATGCTGTTATATTTCCTACCTAAAGAGAAGTTTCAGGTAAATCTATTCTCACTGGCCTTCGTGATATTCCATGTCTTGTACATGACAGGCTGTGAAATGGCTTTTCTAGGAATGACCAATATCTGAATCTTGCACATGACACAGTACCACCAGTGGTATCACAGCCCTGGTACCAGACAGATCATTGAATCTGTTTTCCATATGCATTGCTAAATGTGCAGCACAGGATGACAAAGTCCCAGGAATTTTTTACCTGCATATTAAATAATCCCTTTCCATGCTTAACTCCAACAGTCAGAAAAAAGTGAAAATATCCAATCCATCAAAAGCTTTGGCAAGAAACTTCTTGTGCAAGGTAGGGGCTGGGCTGTATCATCCCCCTCCCAACCCGACTTGTTCTGTGGAATGTTCCTCTGAAGCCACAGCACAGACAGGTCTCCCATTCCCACAGAAGTTGTATTAAACGCTTAGCACTACCCTTGAAAGCTCTGTTTATCTACACAAATAGGTCATCTCCAATAGCTGCTGTGACCCATTGATGTCTTCTGAAATTTATTTCACATACACAAAAGCCACGTAGAATTTATTTTTAGCCATGGCAATGGATTGTGGCTCAGCACCGACTGTTTCTCCTCTCCCTAACTCATTAAGGATGTCTTTTTGTCCTTGGCACGCACTTTTCAATGAAAACCCAGGGCTACCCTGCCAGCACGATGCGTCACTTGAAAATTGAACCTGATTATCACGAGCTTCTAGGTAGAAATGACTAACGTGTTTGGGAGAGCAGGACCTCTGTGCATTGTGGAAGTAAGCACACCAGCACAGCACCAAAGGCTCAGCACTTCTGAGGGGGATGTGACTCATCCCTGCCTCTCACATTGTCATTTGTCCTCTGCTTACGCTTCCCTTTCTCCCCGGGGAGCTGAGCTGGGGGTGGGGAGCAGCATTTTGTGGGAGAACTGCAATTAAATATAAAACTCTGAGAATCACTGCAAGAGTACATTACAGAGGACACCGACCACTAACCTAGGCAGCCAGGCTTACTCACTAGAGATTTCTATTATAGAAGCTTCTCTTTGGAGAATGCTGCTTCATTTGCATCAATTTGTGCCATTGTTGTGTTTTATTGGGAAGAGGGGATGATGCAAATAAACCACCAGAAATTACTAAGCCATAAAAAAAAAAAAGAAAAACACACATCTTTTAAAGCCTACAATGCATCACCCATTCTGGTTATTATTCAGGGCACATTTTAAAATCTTATTCATACAGGTTAAAAAAACAAAAAAGAGAGAAAAAAGAAAGTAGGCAGCTACTGACTTGAGCTCTACTTTCCTACAGGTTTGCTAAAACAACCATGGAGATCCTAATGATAGCTCATAAAACAATGAGAAGTTCACTGCAGATGATAAGTAATTAAAATCCACATGCCAGCAGAATACTAATGATTCCACATGAGTGTCAGAAGTTATTTCCCAGTTGTTCATCATGCTGCTGTTCTATATCAATGAGGAAAATACATGAGGCACATCCAACCTATGTGGGAAGGGAGAGGAGAACTATAATTGAACTCACTTAGTTCCTACTAATATGGAGTCTGTTTTTGCCATTGCTGGCAGTAAACTACAACAACCAGTTCTCTCCTTCTAGCAGCATTTTACTGTAACAATATTGTTACTTAGGGGTGGCAATGTTTTCCTACCTCTATCAAATAAACCATCTACATCAATGCTGACTGCATAGCACACAATTTGCAAATGCTAAACTGGTGCTGAAATTCTTTTTGAAAAACAAGTCTTTCACTTCTCTATGTGTAGAACGCAGTTTAAAATAATAAAATAATCTTCTCTCCTTACAGGTCCAGCACACTCAGCAGCTCAAGCCACATCAAACTCAGTGCTAAGTTTAAATTCTATTCTTAGAAAAAGTCTGGTATCATAAAACATCAATCCCAAATCAGGAGCATGTCCTTAGTTGAGAAAATATTTTAACTGAGTCATTTACTTGTCAAAAGCTTCAGTTCAGGTAAGAATTAAAGGACACACTTAAATGTGTCTCTTAGACTGATGGTTCAATTACCCTTGAGAGTCTCAAGTTTAAGCAGAAGCTTACATTTCTCTTGAGACAAAGTCCCTGCAGTTAAATACTGTCAATGAAGCATGCTGCATGATGGCATGGTGGTGCTCCAAGGCCTGTGGCAAAGCTCCAGCTGCCTTGCCAGAAACCAGGATTTCACATGTGAACAACACAAATGCTTCTGTAACATCTTTTTTTTTTGTGAAATATTGTTTCTGAAATCTCAGCCTGTTGATTTTTTAAAGTCTGGATAAACACCAGCAAACACAGACTTGAAGATAGGTTAGGTGAACCCTCCCTTCCTTCAGTTTGTACTACGGAAATCACACTCAGAGAATTGCAGCCATTCTTTGCATAGGCAGCAGGTTTGAAATAGGTTTTGTGAAGAGAGAAACACTGGTTTGATCAATAATCTTTCACCAATAACCCTCAAGGTAATTGCTGCAGAGTCAGAGCATTAACAGTTAGTGCAATTCCTACTTTACAGTTTTAAATGGCTCATGTTATTATCCAATGTACAAGCAAATTTCACCTGGGGTGAAGAAGCCCTGAGGCACACCCACAGGGGGAACTCACCCAGTACACTGATTTTAGTGGTGTAGTGAATATTCTCAGCTCTTTTTTCCCACACACACGTGGCAATTTGCCACTGTTCAGTATAAATGACCACAGCTGATCATGGAAATGGCTCACATTAAAAAAAAACTTTCCTGAGAACCCAAAACCAATTAAACCACACTAAAAACATGCAAAATCGGGACAGAAAAATGCAGAGA
Organism: Monarcha castaneiventris obscurior; assembly: GCA_026261815.1. Taxonomy (NCBI): domain Eukaryota; kingdom Metazoa; phylum Chordata; class Aves; order Passeriformes; family Monarchidae; genus Monarcha; species Monarcha castaneiventris. Next base: position 6,698,930 of record JAMPIT010000862.1, read on the forward strand.
TGCTGAATTATTTCACTGGCCATTTCTAAAAATATGCCAATATTCCCAAGAATATAGAATTGGTTTTGTGTGAAAAAACTACATTTCTGCATATAGTTTTTTATTCTTACAGGCCAATCAATATAGATAAAGTACATCCTAACCTTGCAGATATTTATGTCATATGTAATACGTAATAAAAAACCAAAAAGAAGACTCTTCCTTAACTGCCAACAGAGAAAATAAAATTGAGCTAAGTAGTAGTAGCTTATTTTCCACATTATTTCATTATTTAGTAGAGATATGCTTTTATCATTAACACTGAGGCAGGCACTTGGTCAAAAAGCAGATTTCTTAACTCAATGTGCAGAGATTCCGAGGAGTAAGATACTGAATCTTTCCATCCTCCAGCACTGCACATGTGCTTCTGGCTGGCACAGTGACACTGAAGCCCTTCAGGACCCGCACACCAACACTCAAGAGCCACGGCACACCAAGATAAAGGTTTATCTCACCTCCAAAACCATCAGGCACGTATGTTTTAAGCACAATGTTGCAGAAAACCGTTGGAAGTGAGAGTGGTTTGTTGCCCTCATTCCGAAGGGAAATGTGTCTGTAACCTGCTTGTAGCCCATCCAGAGGCAGGATCCTCTGACCAATCAGCTTATTATTGTCATCATACACTGCTATTCTCAGGACAGCAAGATCAGGGAGGATAACCTGGAAAGCCACAAAATGCAGACATTCAATGACACTGACACAGCAGCTCCCTCCCCACCTCCCACGTGTGAACTTTATATGCCAGAAACTATCATCTGTAAGATCAGGTCATTCCCTGCAAACCCCACTTTTTAGAATTAATCTTTCCTAGAAAAGCTTTTTTCACCCTAAATAACGGGTAGATTTCAGATTATGTAAATCCTGCAGCTCAACAGTTACAGCAGCTAAATATTTTGCATGTTTATTTTTCATTACTGAAGACTGGTGACACTGATAAGAAGGTAGGTAAATACTGCATGGGAAATGACAGATACAGCAGCAATCAAAGGGCAGGTAGTGCTGGATCAGGAGGAATTATGACAGGAAGATGGGATTTGGGATGCATCCGAAAGGGCAAGGAGAGTGCAAGCACAGGCTGATGGGGATGTCTGAGGTGCTGAAATGCTGTGCTGCCAGCAGAGGTGGGTGTGCTGCTCTCAGGACATGGGGGGCTCAAGGCATGCACGGGGAGCGGGGATGCTGCAGCCCCCTGCATCTGCCAGTCCCCACCTGGGCTGACCAGGACAGTGACAAAGAGATCCCCTGCCCTCCCTGGAGCAAAGGTGCTGCCTCTGTGCATGGAGCAGTGAGGAGGAGACAGACTAACAGAGAGGTGCCAGCCCACCTTGACCGTATGCTGGGAAAGATCTCCCACTCCTTCCCTACCTGGTGCTATTCACCAGCAGCTCTGAAACAAAAGCTCTGAAACTCAGTAAACGATGTCTGCCTTCTCCCTTAGACTTTCCCTCCGCCACTTCCATTTTCAGCCTTGGGGGCCACTAAATAAAGTCTGCTTTTGGTCTCTGAACCCGTGTGAGCAGTTCAGGGATATACTGCTCTACTCGACTACAGCTTAGCGCTCCCAGCACAGGTCACCACCAGCACTTACCCCTCCTCCCCTTACACAACAGAGGGACAACACAGAACCCAGGTTAGAATGACTGAAACTTTATTTTAATTAAAATAAAAATGAGAAAACATGACAGAACAATCAAACACAGTACCTGACAACAACTGTGTAGGGTTAACCATCAGCTTGAGGAGAACACTGCAACCCAGACAGGGCAGGTAAGATCTCTCCCCTACAGGTCACAGATCAGCACATCTTTCATTACATGATGGTGTTTGACATAGATTTGCCAGGGAGAGAAGTGGGGACTAAGTTTATTGTTCCCTCTCCATTAATTTGGTCTGTGATATCCTGGTAGGCACTTCCACCTTCTTATGACATTTTAGCACTGTGCCTTCAGTATCTCCAGCTAGAGGAATCCTCCCTTCTGTGTTTATGCCACTCACCTGTTTGATCTTCAATGTATGTATGTTGATTACAATGCTAAGATATGACAAGGACCTGAGGTGAAGAAAAATAATTTCTTGGCTGACCTAAGAGCTCAAGAGAACGTGTGTCCATGTGATTGCTCCCTGCAGAGCAGTAACGAGAAACACTGGCATCAGCCTCTGTACCCATGTCCCAACACACAGGTACCCCCCTTTCAGACTGGAGCTGTGCACCCTGGAATTTATGGCCCTTTTGATGTAGGAAATTGGACAGAAGCAGATGCTGGTCATGTGGCCAGCAAGCCATGGGCAGAATTGCCTGCACTTAAGCATCTTCCCTGTGCCTCCTCATACACAGAGAAAAGCACTTGAAGTCACACTCATTCCAGAATATGAGTTCAGAAAAAACTCTTGCATCAACTAAATTTCTATTAAAAACTGCCTATGGTGCTGGGAAAGCAGATTAAGTGTGTAATATACCCAAGTGTGAAGTGTTATCACCACTTGGCAAAGTCTGAACTTTGCAACAGAAGTCGGAACTTTGGAATAAAAGAGCAACGATTTTGCATGACAACAAAAACAGGTGTAAGCAAAACAGATGTTATCGAAGACAGCACTGTAACACATGTCGTCTGGATGAAACTCCAGGCAAAAGAAAAAAAATAAAAATAAAAAAATAAGCAAATAAATAAATAAATAAATGTGTTATCATATGTATATAAAGACTGAGAGATAAAAACTGAACACAGACAAATGATCTCTCTCCTTAAATCCCCCTTGCCAAGAAAAAAAGGGGTGTTTTTCTTTTGGTATTGAAAGAAAAAAAAAAAAAAAAAGGTACATGATGCACATGGACTACTGAAGGAGGGAGCTGGCAACACGCCTGAGGAACACAGCACCCTTCCAACTTTTCCATGTAATGACATTGACCTTAGCTTTGGATGCAGCATCTCACCTGCCCTCTGGGCTGAAGGAACAGTGCAAGATAGCAGCCACTGCCAGGGCAGGGAAGAAGAAATCTCCAGGGAATGATGGTGTCCACCAGCGGGGCTCATTCTGAGCAGACTGCATACCTTGAACACAGGCATGGTCACACAGGAGGTGGCTACCTCCAAGTGGGAGGAGGAAGCAAAGGGGAGGGAAAAGCCAAATGGAAACAAAAACAACAAAAAAAATCATGTGATAGCTACAGAGGTTATCCATTAGAAAAATAAAACCAAAGCAAAATTAAAAAAACAAAACCAAAACAAACCAAAACCAAGCAGCCTCTTGAAAGCTGATTTCAGCTTTCCATTGTTTACTGCAGTAAACAGGGGCCCTACAAACCCTTTCCATGGGAGCAGCACTCCTCCGTGGGAGCAGTCAGGCCGAAGCAGGAAGGGCTGGCTCAGGAGGGCAGGGAAGCTCATGGGCACAAGCGCTGGCAAACCACAAACTGTGCTTTGCAGAGATGCCATATCCTACCTTCCTAAAGACAAAGGACTCCTCGTTGTAAACAGGGTTCAGGCCGTTGTTCATCACCATGCGCGTGCGGAACTCCTTGCGTATCGTGTCCGTGGGCAGCCCGTACATATCCACCTCCACGTACGTCCCAATCTTCTTGTCTGACAAGAACTGGCCAGATATCACCTGCAACACAGTAACAGAGTAAGGAAAAGCAATGCAAAGTAAGAATATTGCAAGCAGTGGTTATTTTTCACTGACATCACTTACAGCTAACAGATGCATTTAGGTCCTCACGTGAAAATGGTGTATTTCAAACTGCACCTCTTTAGAAAAACTTTTGTGATCAGATATATAAATATAACCTTCACCTGAAGTGACTGTGCTGTGGTATCACCAGCTGTCAGTCATCCCAACCAGGCAGTGTCTCACAGATGCATTCACTGTATGAAAACACTGAATGGAACAACCAGAGTTGGCAACCCTATTCCACAACTTCAGACATTCTGTTCAGAAGCACTTATTTCTATTGTACATCTTGACCACAAGAGGTGAAAGGAAACTATTGCTCTGCTTTCACTCAGGGTTTGAAACTACTCATGTGTCAGTCTGACTCCATATTACATGTCTGGAAAGTGAAGGATGTTTAAAAGTGAAAAAACAAAAAAACCCCACGACTCCTCTGTATTGTTATATGTATGAAGATTTGTTGCCATTTCATTTCAAGTCAAGATTAATCCAGCCAGAGCAGGTGATTACTCCAGGGAAAATTTTTATTCCATTGATTCCAATGATCTGTTACTTAAAAATACAGCTAATGTTTTCATTACTACAATCAAGGAGGGAGAAACAAAACTGAAACATGACTTCACGGACCTAAGCTCATTCCAAATCCTTTTGTTTCCATGATCTAACATCCTTCCAGGGGACACTCTGGATAATAGATCTGAAAAGTTACGTGGCTGAGGGCTATAGCTGATGGCTTTTCATCCACTCAACTCCTTAATTACAAAATTCATATGGAATTTTATACTAGTTTTAGTCCCAAAAGAAAAGCAACTGTCAAAATACATGACCTAGGAAAAATCTGATCCAAATTACTTCTTGGATAAACTGTGCTTTCATTACCATTGAAGAAAAACAACATTAATAAAACATGTTCATTCTTCTAGAGGTGCAAATGGAACTTAGTTCAATATCTTGAATGCATGAGGAATGCTTGGCCAGAGAGGGTGTGACATTTAAAAGCAGCACATGGAAAATACTAAATGAAAGCTGAAGTCTTTTGCTCACAAAACAGGTTTTACAATCATCAGCCTCCTTCCAAAATTTGATACCTAACCATGCTTTAGAACTATAACAGGAGCTTTATGGACTTTGTAACTCATAGATGACTCCATAGTAAGGGCCTGCCTCACATCAAGTATTTTTCTCTATTCATTTTGAAAATATCCTGTCCATGTGCGCCTGGATTCCTCCCTGCTCCGTGGTGACAAGTGATGTTGTGCAATTTCACACTGCACATGGGAATGAACTTCACTCCTTTATCCATTTGTGTGGGCTCATGTATTTCAAAAAGACCATGAAGGCTGTTAGAATATGACAACGTGTAATAACACATAATTTCTAATTCTATCATGTTCCACTCAGATCAAGTAAACAAAAGCATCTTAGCCAGCAATAAAAAAACAAACCAGTGGAAACAATTTGTTGAAATCCACACAGCCCAAGCACATTCACTGTATATATCCAATTTCTGCTGATTTTAAATGTGCTTTTGGATGTGCTGACAGCTGTCCGTGGCTGTTTTACCTGGACAGAACACGTTGCAGCAATGACACCATCTACAGGAGTTTCAGAGAACGGGTCAAACGTCCTGTCTGGGCGTCGCATGAAATCTGGCTTTAGTAGATACCTCATTTCAAGGAAAAAAGGGAGAAGATTATTCTTGAGTGGAAATTAAAATTGTATTAGATACAAATGAAATGGATGTTCTGCCTTTAAACAATGAACTCTGCTACAGCACTGTAAAATACAGACTCATTCCAGCTGCAAGTGTGAGGAAGTAAAAGAAAGTATTATGGTTGTCTGGAACACGTAAATGTTAATCTTCATTTTGAATTACCAGCTACTGAGAGATGAAATCACTCCTGGATTTTAAGATAAAAGTAAACGTAATATAGTCAAGGACATTTCCAAACAACTGACTAATACAGTTTAAATATGTAGGGAGTCACCATGTAATAAAACACAGATGCTCTCATTTGTTTTAATACTTTTAACACTTTGGAAAAACACAGAGGGATTTTTCAATTTTATTTTTCCAAGTGAAGCAGTTCCTTAGAGTTCAAGACTCATACACTAAATTTCAGCTTGAAGCTAATTTTTTCATTGTGGTTATGAAACCTTGGGGGAAACAACTGATAATGTCAGTGCTGACAGATTGTTAATTATAGCAGCATGAAAGGTACCACCACAATAACACTTACGATGCCTCCCTCAGGACCTTACACTGGATCAACATATCAATGAAGCCAATATGTGCTCTGATGCACCAAAACCAAGGATTCTGCCATCAGAATGAAACAGCAGTTGATCACAGAAAGGCTGCACGTTATAGACATTCTCTTCCACTGATGGAAGAAAATGTGTAACTAGAAAAATCTTGCTCATTCCGCAACCCTGACAGACAAAGCTGCTAGAAAATTAATTTTTATCCACCTTTAGTCTCTCCAGTGAATCATTGGTACACAGTATTACAAAGGCCTAGACAGAATTCAGAAATTAAAAAGTGCTAGAAAAATACCAGTGGAAAGAATGTCAATGTTTTCTCCCATTTTGTAATAACATGCTTTCTGTTTGAAAGTAATATTACTCCTTTTTCTTCCATTAAAAATGTTTTCCTTCCATTAGGAATGTGATTTCTTAGTATTTTGTTAATTTAAAGTAGGTTGGGGAAGAAGGGAATTACTGGAAACATTCTTAGCCTCTGTTTTCAGGCTGCTGAAATAAAAAATGCTGAAACCAGAATGGTTTGATCTTGTTTCATCAGCACAAAGGCTGCAAGTCTGAGAAAAGAGGAGTACAGGCAGAAGGCAATGTTTAGTTTTTCATTTCCTTTCTGTGACTGCAACACCACCACATTTCCAATGCATATCAAAATATTACCATGCATTACCACTACATTGCTTTAATATCAAAAGACTGATGTAAGAATCCAGTAATTTAGTTGATAATTTTGCCTGTCCTTCAGAGAATTTGGCCAAAGTAAGCAGGTAGTCTTTTACTAAGCTGGTGGGTCCAACAGGAAAGGAACCAAACTCTGCCAGAAGAAAGCTTTGGTTTTCTTCTATTCTTGTTATTTTGATTGAAATTACAGGGACTGCACCTCTGTCAAAGCCAAGAGCCTCTTCTGGGGTGCTCATGACTTCAACAAAGGTATGAAATGGCGAAGCACTGTGTGCCCCTTCTGCAAATGAGGAATTTTACCAAGCTCCATCTACTCAGATTTTCTTTCTGAATAAGATCTGCAGTAGTAAAAGAGTAGTTCCTTCCCAGGATGAGTTTGCAGATTTTTATGTGTTTCTGGCCTGTCATTTCCTGTCATTCATGAAACTTCTCCTTTTCTCCTGATGTAAATGATCAGTCTGTCCTATTAAGGTCTACGCTCAACATTTGAGAAAAATCTATCAGCATCACTTGAACATCCTTTGTCATGCAAAAATCATGAGCAAGAACTTAGATGAAACACTTCAGTATTCTTTGTGAAATCTGTGCTCAAATTAAGAGTACACAGATTAAAAAAATGTATTCAGACTCCACCTGTCCCAGCAAATTTGGCAGTTCTGTGAACTGTGCAATGAATCTCCATTCTGAGGCATATCTTCAAAGAAAGGCTGAGAACAGAAGGTGGAGATGTATTTAAATAACTGTGTAGAGTATTCATGATCTTCATAATATGAACACAAAGCCTCTTCTAGCTCATTTAAAAACTGGGCATAATTAAAAGCATATTTCATTAGAATAACTCTTTATGGGGGATAATTCTCCCTGAACTCTGCTAATTTCTACTCTTCACCTAGCATCCCATTTTCCTTTTGCAACACATAATTAATAGTGACAAAATTTTATTAAAACTTTAGTAAAGGACTGTGATACACAGTGACAACAGTTTAAACCATATCACTCACCCGCATGATCCATTGTATTCAAATTTTCCTTGATTCAGCTGCATTGCTAAATCTGCCAAGAGAGAAAATTTACTAACTTCCCTGCTGAATAATGCAGATCATGAACTAAATCAGAAAATAAGACTGTTTGTCCAGAATAATCAGTTTAAATAAAAAATAAATTTAATGCATATAAAACACACATCCAAGAAATAAAAGGAAGCAATAGGAAAATTTCATATTTCTTCACAGGATTAACAGCTTTACCAAGCACTCTGAAGTCCATGCTGTGCTTAGGAAATGGTCTTTCCCTGAATTCAAACACACCTGGCAGGCAGGGAAGCAACAGACTAGGGGCATATTAAGCACCTGGGATGGGATTTCCATTATCTAACTTTTGGTATCTACAGTAGAGATACCTCAATTTCTGCAGATCACTTTGAATAACAGAGGGATACAGGAGCTTTAACAGTGCAAATAACCTCAGAATAAAAAATATACCAGAGGAGACATCCTTGAAGAATGTATTTCTTCACAATGACCACAGACAACTACCTCTGATGAAGCTGTCTCTATCCTGTTTTAAAGAAGGTGAGATGCATATCCCACCGATTTTCTATGGACTTAGTTGAATAAAATACCACACAAAAACCCCACAAAGATCACAGCAGCATTGCTTAGTGTCAACATTTAAAGCATGTGAGCTTTACTGAGTGCATTGTTACGGCACTTGTATAGCAAGACATATCATAAACATGTAATAACCTCCCTCTCATCCAACCCTCTCCAGAACTTTGCAAAAAATAAAATGTTTTCCTGCAGGTTTCTACTTAAAGAGAGCAATAAAACAGGTATTTCTCTTGCCCAACTGACTGTACCTTCAAAGGGAACAAAATCTCTTCTGTTGGTTCTCTGATACATAAAATAAAGACTGTCATATGCCCATACCAGTTATTACTGGATTTAATGGGCAGCTGTAATTTTTATTTCCTCAATCATCTTCATCTTGACAACACAGCTGGATCACAGAAGAGGAGAACAGGAAAGTTGCTCACTTTCACTTATACAATTACTACTCTTAATTTGCAATACAAAAGGGTTGGGAATGCCATGCAGTGGGCAGAGGCAGTGCTGGGAGCAGAGTCAGGTTTGTATTTCTGCTCCAGCCTCCATATCATGTCATGAGTGCTCTAAAACAGTGTATTCCAGTGCATCCCTTCTCCTGCTTCCTCAGCTGGTGAAACTGGAGCACAGCTTTGCAGGACAGAACTCAGGGTACGACCATGAGGAGTGGCTGCAGTACCAAAGACACAGTGCAGGGAGGGCAAATAACCTCAGAATAAAATCACTCCTCAAAAGCACTGCCACAGCCAGAAAAAGGCAATGGAAAACTGGTCTGTTACATATATATGACTGAAGACATTCCTAGATAAATTAAAAAACCCAATCGAAACAACAAAAAGCCTGCCCTGCTACACTCACACCTTCATTGGACAGGAACAATGCATCTCCTCTCACACCACCCTGTGGAGAGGCATTTCCCTTCCCTGGCATCATTCCCTCAGCTGAGATCTCAGACCCCATCCTCTGCTGCTGAGCACATGACCCTTAACACTTCACAGTAACTGGTCTAGAGATGCATTTGTCACACAGTCATTACTTTTTACCATCTTCATCTGTGCACTCCATCTTTGCTTTGCAGACATGCACCCAACTGTGCCAGAGCTGTGTTTTGTGAAAGCACCGATTTCCCTGTAATTAACACTTTTTATTAATAAAAACCATATCTGTGAGAAGATGCAGTACTCCATTATTTTTCCATAAAAGGGGACTGAAATTTCCTTCTGTGTATGGCTTTTTTTACTGCTCCTTGTCTTACGCTTCTGTAACTCCACCCCGCTGTATTATTTAGCCATATGTCTGCTTCCTCAAAAAATGCCAGAAGCAAATCCATGGCATCTGTTGGAGAGTTACTGCCCAAGCCGTTCTTTAGGATTGAGGTTCACTGGTCGTTGCTGCCTACCTGGGGTCTGATAGTTCAGTGAGACCATCTGGCAGCCAGCGTTCCAGAAAATTTGAGGCATGTAATTACTGGAATCCACACGGCCTCCCTTTGGGTATATCCGACTCATTTGTCGTTTATTGTAACTATAGAATTCATCAAGGAAAATGAAATAAAAACATCATAGAAATGTAGAGTCATGTCCCGGTATCTTCAGTATTTCCACATCAAAACACACTTCTTATGTTATTCTTACTATTTCTCCATCCATGAGGTACTTCCCCTTTTCCTTTGTAGACATGCAACACTAAATCCAGTAAGGTGCACTGGTTTATTTTGGGATTGGTAGAAAAGTGGGATGAGGAGGTGAAAGGATACTTTACAAACTCAATGGCATGAGTCTTCAAATACCCTAGTCCGACGGATTCATTGAAAGAGGACATGTTATGGTGAATATTACGTTCTAGAAAGAAAAGACAAGACATTTTAAGACACTTCAGTAATGATGAATCAAAACTCAAAATCATGCACTATAACAGCAGGATACAGCAATTTTTGGTCTCTTTCCCCATTATCTATTACTCAAAGTATCAAATTATAGTGATAAGAAATTTCACAGAATCAAATTACAGTGATGAGAAATGTCATAGTATTTCTGACTTGCTTTTCTGTTTCACTTCTTGGGAAATCAACAAAACTTTCATTTTTTGTTTAGGACATGATTATTATTCAGAGCCTGCACTGTGTAGTAGATAAGGCAAACTGACATGATAAATGGTCTGGCGTGCAGGATCAGCTCACTGCTGACCACTGTGACAGTCGTGCTCACCTTACTGCAGAGAAAGAGGAACTAAAAAAAAGCATCTCAATTGGAAAGGCCCACAGAATAGAACCAACCTCAACAGCTTCCTATTCTCCCAGCAATTTAGTGACTCCGTGTGGATGACTAATGGAATAACACGCTAACTTTACATTCAAGGAAACAGGTCTACAAACATACTTATCATGGTCATTAAACTATAAAAGACTCTTATGCCTTTATTTCTAAACACAGGAAATGTAGAGATTAAAAAACTACCTAGGTTAAGCAAATACTTGTATTTCATTCAACCCTTTATGTTACCTTCTGCTACATCGAAACCTTGAAATTTTACAGGTTGAGCATAGTTGACCATTGTTGATAAATATGGATGTATATTGGTTGTGGCACCTACATATTTGTAAGATGCCATCCACGCTTGTTCATCTTCCACAGTTACTAAACCCTGAAAACACATTAAAAAGAACAATCACCATTTCTGTGTGCAAACACTGCTGTTGGGTTTTTCAAAGGTGGGACAAAATTATACCCAAATCTGCAGAGGGTTAAAGACAGTGCAAATTAATACAAGAAAAGTGGAAGTTTAGTGTGAAAAGTTAAGATTTATTTTCCTGCTGATATAAGACTCTCAATGTTACAGGATGCATGCAACAGGGCTGATGATAGAAAAGCTCCTAAGCAGTGGGTAAATATTACATGAAGTTAGTAGGATAACACAGGGATAAAAGCTAAATATTCCAACAGGCAGAACAATGCTGGGAGCTAACAATCCATCTTTGTCAAATAAATTCCAAAAACTGTGATTTAATAAGCATTTTCTTATAGAAACTGTGTATACTTGGCACTCAGTAGAACTTCCTCAACATCAAAACACAATTAAGGTTCCATTATCAATCTTTACCAACAGAAGCAAACCAAAATGTAGAGATCACATCCTCCACTGGACAAACAGATGTCACAAGACCAACAAGAGACACAGTACCAAGTTCATATTCTTATCCACATCAACTGATAAAAATCTGAATCCATCACCTATATAAAAATGCACTTTATTTATAACAGAACTTAAAGTTTTCTACAAGTGTGTCATCTGCTAGAAACCCACATCAGGAAGCACTTCTTAACTGGATCTACCTGTCCAACATTTTCCTTTCCCTAAACCAGTTTAAAACACATTCGTTTCACTGAAATGAAAAAAACAAAATCTCTGTCAAGCTAAGCAATCTCTGCAAATTCATCATGTTTTCCCCACACATGCATTTTTGGTTGTTCTCCTACCAGTGAACCAGTAACCAAAAAATCTGACTGTAGGCTCACAGTGAACTTCTGCTGGGAAGTACAAAGTGTATTCAAAAATTCTTGCAGGGCTGCTTTTTATTTTCAGACTGCAGCTCGTGTTTGTCAGCAAGTTCTCCCTCATTACTGACTCAGGAAATAGTCAGTAAGAGGCAGTGCTACCAAGCCCTTTCTGGGCTTGGAGGATAATGCAGCTCACAGAACCTCAGCTACTGCAACTCATTTACTCCCTGAGATGGGAGAGTAAAGGAAAAGTGAACCCACTTGCCAGCATTATGGCACCTCTGCCTGCCAGACAGTGCAGACACATCTCAAAGAATGAAAACCTTGTGAAGTGGAACCATTTATGCCTTGGTATAAGATGATTATAGTCACGAGGAACACAATTTTCTGGCTGCATAGAATTACTGAGTTAGCAGAACGAGCCCAGGTACACATTGTTGTATGTGCATTTTAGACTGAATTAAACTTCCAGCAGCCCGTGAAATCAAACTGACACCATATTTTAATGCTGATCACCAGGGCTCAACTCAACTGCTTTTCAGAAATGTGCATATGGAGGGTTCACAGATCTGATCCCAAAATATGCCAAGGAATACATCCCTGTGTTAGTAGGAAACAGGCATATTCTTTTGTTGCTAGGTCAGTAGCTGTTAATAGAGCTTAGGTCAACTTCAGGCAAAATTTACTCAATGAAACCAGTTCTTTCCACTGTCTTAACTTTTGAAAGGCCAATAACCCAGGAAGAACTGACCACACATCTCCTAAAACCCAGGATTCTTTAATGTGCCTCCTGTTGACTGTTCAGAACAGCTAATCATATTTGACTACCTTGATCCACCCACACCTGCACCTAAAGGAACCACAGGGAAAAGGGCGTGAAAGGGATTATGATGCCTCAGTGCCCAGGCAGTGGTAGCCTGCAGGTACAGCTCTGTGACTGCATTAGTGACACTTTGCCTCAAAGACAGTGTCCCAAGACAAGGTACTTACTACCCATTGATTTACTCACTTGCAGACCCTTAATTTTTAGAGTAGGGCTATACTCTGCACTGTTCACAACTTTAAAACTATGAATTAAGAAAGGGGAAAGGATGGAATGCTTCTTAAAGTCTACAGAAACAAAGGAATGGTTACAACAGCACACGATCCTGTACGGGGATAGAGAAGACAAAAGGGAAAAGTTGATCTCCAATGTTATTTACACCTCCCCACCCCTCAAGAAAAGAAGCAGAACCCCCTTAGAAAACAACACAGACTGAAACAAAGTGTGGTTAGGAACAGGAGCAGCTTGAATGAGAGAAGAGGAGGAGAAGGAGGAGGAGGAAAGTGGAAAGAGGTGGGAAGAGTCTTACAGAAGGGATTCCTGGGAGAAGATAAATGCAGAAGTCCCAAGGGAAAGCAAAAGGAAGAAAAAGAGAGAGGAAAACAAAGTGCAGTCAGGGAAAGGGCAGAGGAAAAAATAAAGCAGGGATGATACATCTCAACACCATTCAGAGAACTGGGTTCCCAGTGCATGACACTGGAGACTGAGATCAAATACTTCTAAGCAGGCAAAGGTCATGCACTCCTCTCTGTTCCCGAGTTTTTTGACAACCCTAACCCCAGTATAAAAATATAGCAGAAGAAACCCTAGAGGACAAAAGGAGGTAGAGTAACTTGCAAAAATAGGTGCAGTGAAACTGAGCATAAAATTGTTAAACCACTGAGAATGCATGGTAAGTAATATGCATGTTGTATATAAAGCAATAAAATAAACTACGTAACATCCTGTGTCACCTTTTTATTGTTTTCTTGCTCAGAATCTTCAACAGCCTAAGGGAAAAAAAATATATATACATTACCCAAAGAAAAGGCAATAGGAAACACTCACAGTAAGGAGAAAAAACCCCTCAAGAAATGAATGCATTTAGCAAAAAGTAAACCCTTTTCCACCTTCCTGCATGGCTCATCTGCCCCATACCCTTTCAAAAATGTGTAGTCTTTTCCAAGTTCGGGTACACAAGAAATGAAACATAGCTGGCTAGCCATGGGAATAGGATGAAGGATGCCAGACAGTTAAGCCTAAACCAGAGCTATCACTAGATGTTGGGGACAGGAAGTTTCAGAGAAGAATGAAAGAGTAACACACCCAGATAAAGATACCACAATAAAGATCATGTGATCTGGACGTGTGAACTGCCAGGCTCTGAAAACTGAAGGGCTAAGAGTGCTGTAAACTGTGCTCGAAATGTCCACATTGGAGAAGGCCTGCCTCAAGATGTTATTTGTAACGGGGCAGTCTGGCGTCTGCCTTCAGTTATAAGCTACCACTACTGAGAATCTTAGATAAATATTGTCTTGGCACTGAATGTACATTCCTACAGAATAAAGATCAAGTCACTGATCAGCAAAGAAGCAGAGAAGTCCCCGAGGACATGTGCTGAGGATGAGTGACTTATGTGGAAACAAAAAACCAATCCTCAAAACAACAACAACAAAACCTCACCCAACCAAAACACCCCAAAACATTCAGGTAGTTAAGGACCAGCTGACTTAGAGAATGAAACTGCCCTAAAACAAAGAAGTGAAATGATACTTCAGTGGAAGGATCCATAAAAGTCCCGAAGAAGCAAAGATGTTGACTTGAAGAGATACACAGAAGGCAGGTCTGATGTCTCTGGCACTGCTACAGACACACTGCTATTTTCCACACCTATACTTCTATCTGGAGCAAAATCCAAAGGAAACCAAGCAGGAGGAAAGAAGTGGCCAAAATACTTGAGTGACAGAGGAGCATGATCTGATAAGGTACCTTAGCCCTCACATGTGAGGTTTTCTCTGTAGCAAGCAGCACTAATGCCTTCAGTGCCAGAGCAGCTTAGTTCTGAATTCCAATACTCTGTATCTAATTACCATCAAGTAATATTCAAGTTACTGAGCTCAGAGTGATAAACTGTAATTGTCAGGTATGAGTGGAATAAAGAGAACTCTTTCCCTGCCTGCCAGCTGGCTGCCTGATAGAGGCCCCCTGCCACACCACCCCAATGGGAATTATTGTCCTATTTTGCCTTCACTGCTGTAGCTGGAAGAGAGAACCTACCCTAAGGGTTAACCATGAAAAATGATGCAGGAAAACCCTGCAATGAAGACACAGAATGCAGCCCTGCAAAAATACTGCTGAGCAAGGAAGCCGATGTTCCACCTCTTATTAGGATTCTGCACATGAGATACAAAGTAAAATATCAGAGGCTGGAGCAGGATACTGCTTGCTGCATTTAATTAGAATTTTTGATTAAACCCCCCACTTGTATTCTGTTTCCTACACACTGATTCTGTTTCCTCAATGAGTATGTCCTACCTGAACAAGGGGAAAGTATTTTTGGCTACAAAGCTTTGTGTTCTCATGAACCTAAAGGTAAGGGGCACCTGGTGAAGATCTTAGGTTTGAATTGTCTGACAAGAGCTCTGATGTTTCCACAAAGCAGAGTGCCTTTTGCAGCAACCTCCATGGAAAGTTTTCATAAGAAAATATATGCAAGAAGCAATCCCACCTTTTTGACACTGATGGCAACAGCTTCTTTTTGACTGTAATCATCTACAGTAAGGTCACTTCCAAACTTGTACTCAGGATGAGCTTCTTCTTCCTGGTCAGCTGCAAAGAAAACAGAAAGGATCAGTGCAAAAACCACAGAAACTGCTGGTTTTTTTAAAAGGCATGAAAAAAATGACAGTTGAATTCACAGGTTTGGGTTTGGCATTTTTCAAAAACAGGAATAAAGTCCAGGGTATTAGACTTCTAAGAGTTAGTTACTGTTAACTGTTTCCAAGTATAGGAAATTACAGCTAAGGCCTGAGATGGTTAGTAAGAGAAATTGTACTTGCTATATTTTTGAAATAATCAGTAATTTGCTTAGCAAAAGTGTAAATAAAAGCAAATAGCCTTGGGGAAATAACAAGAACCGATGAGAGAGTTCTTTAAACAAAGATCTAAGAAGATGCCAGTGTCCAGGCTTCTGGTGTGCATTGTCAGACTCCTTGTGTGCCCCCACTATAGGGAATGGTTCTCATTTACTTTTAAGGTGATTTTCCATTAGAAGCTACAGTACTTGAAGCTAAAAGTAAAGGAAAAAAATATAAAATATATGAGAGGACCAAGTGGTAGGCTAAAGCTGGGACATTCACTATGACAGAGGTCACAGGTCAGTCCTGTGGTTCAGACACTTGCAGGCAGCACGTGATTTACATCTTCTGAAGGTGGACATTTAGAACAGACAGGGTGGATCACACCCTAAATAGGTGTATTTTTCTCTGCTGGCCACATCACTGGCTCAGAGCTAGTCATTTACACTGAAGATATCTGAGGTTTGGCAAGAAAACCCCTCCCCCTCATTTGATCCTTGTAAACTACGATGCAATAATTCCTGCTGACACTGACACACGTGGTAAACACAGGGACAGTATGCATTTTCATAGCAAAGATCACAACTTCTTAGTCTCTCTCTCACAGACAAAATCTGACTTGGCTGGTGCTCTAATGTAACTTCTGAACAGTAAATGGAAGTTGAAATTGTCTGGGATGAGGTGGCAAGGCTGGGCTCTGTAAAAGTGGTCCTGCACTGAACCCAGATGTGCTGCTGCTGCCACAGACCACAGGCACATGGGTAAGGTGCACCCAGCCCACTGATCTACCACAGGCAACGTCTGAGAGCCCTTCTCCGGGAAATTCTCACCGCTTTCTATTTCCTCTTCATTATCATCCTCCAGGATATTTACAGGAGCAGCAGTTTCCCCAGCCTCCATCATCTTTTTCAGAGCATCAAGCTGTTCTGTTAATACGAAAAATAAAATCAAATTAGTCGTGACATGAACAGTTTGTAGCACAAAGAAATACAAGAAAACCATCACAAATGATTCTCTGAGCCTCAGATCTATTTAATGAGCTCTCTGACTTTTCAGATAGTAATAGAATTTTACAGAGTAAGGAGCATCATTAAACACAGACTGTTGTTAGATATGAGAAGTGGCCACTAAGAGCTGTATCCAAAGCTCACTGAAGTTAAGGAAAATATTTCACAGAAGCACAGAATCAATGAGGTTGGAAAAGGCCTCTGAGATCACCGAGCCCAACCTTTGACTCAACACCACCTTGTCATCCAGAGCAGCGCTCTGAGTGCCAATGTCCAGTCTTTCCTTAAACTGGTGACTCCACCACCTCCCTGGACAGCCCATTCCAATGCCTAATCACCCTTTCTGTGAAGAAATTCCTTAGACTTCCACAGACTTCAAAGGCCTTTGGAGCAAGCATATTACTTGCTCACAGAATAAACAGACAGTTGTCTCTTCGGTGCTTGATCCATGCAAATGGAGGCAAAGTGCTTGGATTTTCGATTGTGTTTCCATGTGCATTTCAGTTAGACAGGAGGAGCACTGCCATGTATGACTGAAGCCAGTGCAAGGTCTGGGTGCTTATCTTTGAACGGAGAAGGACCAGGGTTTATCATTACAGCCAAACTGGGAACTAATACAGCAACATTATTGTTACTGAAAGAAGATAAATATCAGAACTGGCAACAACAGCAAGAAGAGCAATTTGAAATTCCATTTCATTTCATGCTTATCCTGGAAAAACACAGCAATGCAACCAGACCAGTGTAGGCAGAATTTACAAGAGATTCTATCTGCCTTATATTTTAGCTCAACCAGCAGTCTGATAAAAGTCCCAGGATTACATTTCTGGGTCTGTCTGTGCCTGTGCAGCATGCTAATATCAATGCCTAGACTCTGGCACTCACATGAAACACAAGGGCAAACAAGATGTTATTTACATGTAATTCATATTCTTCCAACACTAAAGTACAAACGATTTGGAAACTTCAGTAACAAAGTCTGTTTGTACCGATCTGGAATTTCATTTATTTAATATTTGACAAACTTTACTTACTCTTTTCTACTTCAGGTTTCAGCCTTTTATTCTTTATGAGAATCTTTCTTTTGAGGTCATTAGGAGATGGTAAGGCTTTACCTTGTTCAAGCTGTAAAACAATTCAAAGAAAATGCTTAATCATAGCAGCTGCTTGGCCTCTCTGTATCCCTGCTTGGGACTTGGACTGTAGGACAGCAATACTAAGGGGCAGTGAACAAGCAGTGCCACCTCAGGCACAACCCCAGAAGGTGTGTGACTGCAGTTACACAGTTTCCTCTGCTTCTTCCCTATCCCAGGGGAAAGCTGTGCTCAGGTAAAGCTGCTGGATGAAGCCAGCACTCCAGCCTGTGCCAGCCCCAGCTGCACTGCTCTGAACATTTTCCCCTCTCTCCTGCCTAGCAGGGGGCATGGATGTGACCTGCACCTCCTCATCTGAGGAATTCCTACTTTCCCTCCCTCCCTCTCCCTATGGTTCACACTGCCCAAGCCACAGCTTAGCCCATAACCATTTGATCTCTAAATAAGCCCCCTTCTATGGTCCCCTCAAGCTGCAGTAACCCAAGTGAGGCAGCCCATGCACACCTGGAGAGTGCAAATGGACTGGCACTGGGGAATGGAAAACTACCCAGTCCTCAGCTAGGTAATGGGGACTGGGTTTGCCAGTAGGGTCACAAATGCAGTATTTGTGAAAGGCAAAGGGCAACTTTCACATACACAAGGAAGTTCTACTAGAAGGTTGTTCTAGTGTGGGGAAGGAGAAAAAGACTGAGAAAAGAGAAAAAGTACGAAATCCTCTGATTTAAGCCCCATCACATCATTGAGCCTATAAAACACAGATTTGGGTATGGTAATTAGCACCCTCTCCACGTCAGGCTTGATAAGAATATTATTCAGGCAGTTGCTGGTATAATCACAGAATATTCTGAGTTGGAAGGGACCCGCAAACATCATTTGAGTCCAACTCTCAAGTGAATGGCCCCTACAGAGATTGAACCCACAACCTGGCATTCTTAGCATCATAACGGACTGGGGTTTTCAGTGAAACCTAAACGATACACAAGCTGAAGTTACTTCCATAAATAGTGACAATTCTTACAAGGACTATTCAGTTCTTATCTCTAAATCCAAATCTGAGCTACAGAGAAGCAGCATTCCCGGTGAACAAACGAAAAGACAAAGCACCACGACTTGAAACCAAATAAAAACAGCAAAGGTGACAAACAACAACCCAGAAAAAAAGCCAAAACCAAACCATATGAAGCCAACCCCAGGAGAATGGGTGCAAACCTCCTTGTGGGAAGGTAAGGGTTCTCCACACCCACCAGGCTGGCTCAGGCAGGGAGTTTCAGCAGGCTGGATGAAGAGAACACTGAGGCTGTAACTCCACTAGATGTCAGTGCCGCAGAGCTCATTTATGCCAGGCTTCCAGGATGCCAGGCTGCATCCCCTAACAAGGCCGTACTTGGATGCCCATTTGGACAAATATTTGCTTTTTCCTTAAAACCAAATCTGCTTCAGCCAAGTGCCATGTCTCTCCTACATCTGTCCCCCTCAGTCACTAGCCCAAGTTATCAGGATCCAAGCACTTGCAAAGGACACGTTCCAAGCTCCTCCTGCCACCTCTGCAGAGTTTGCTTTGGGAGCAGCTGGGGGTTGAATTCACCCACAAGGAGGAAAGGACACAAAACACAGAAGGCTCAGCAGTGCTACAGAGCACAGGCAGCTGAGGCTAAATACTGGGCCCTGAGGTAGAAGCATGGCAGCCTTTGGCCAGCTCTATTTTAGGCTTCCCAGAGAGCTGCTGGAAGCTTTTTGTGAGGGATGTGGCAGCGTGCTACAAACATCACAGAGGAGCACTGCAGATTTAGTTCTGTGGGATGCACTTTTCAGGGCAACCACCTGACTTTCACCAAGCCTTGTGTGCTGCTGCCCCTGAAACATGCAAGGAAAGCCAGGAAAAGCAAAGCCCTAGGGATGCTAATGGCAGGAGCCCCCTTTGCCAGGGTCACAGGGAGCTGAATGGAAAGGCAGAATCCTCCTTGCTGCGGTCCCCCACAGCACCACAGAGCATCTGCAGGCTTTGGGTGACTGCTGGCACACAGTGAGCTCGTTGTAAGGAGCAAGGGAGGTCTGCAGGAGAAGCTGCAAGCTCTGTGTAACAAGCTGAAGTCTCAAATACTGTGTTGGTGAAGGAGAGTCTGTTTTTATCTCCTGCCATGCAGGGGAGTGAAGTGCATGCAGATTACAGTGCACTCAATAGTCCAAATGAGACTGCAGGAAACTCCTGGTGCTTAATTTGATTCTTAATGCAGTAGTGGGGCCACCTAGACTGCAGGACCTGACCTGGAGCATGAAACACACAACGTGCAGCTGAAAGAAGAGGTTTCTCCAGCTGAGACCATGCAATTTATGATTAATTGTTTTTCAACTGTGACTGGCAATTTCAGAGTGAGGAAAGACAATGTATGTGGTGTATTTTATGTAGGTGCTGATATTATGTCACACATCAAGGGGTGGGGGATTTCCCCAGGCTGCTTGCCAGAGCCCTGTACAGAAGAGATTAAACAAATCAGATAAAGACAAGTTTGTACCAAAAAGCACAGCCACCCAAAACCACTAGTCATTTCTGAAAGCACAGGACTGGCAGTGAACAGCACTAAAGGTGATATCATCTCTTTTAAATAAAGCTAATATAAAAAAAAAAGGGAATAAATTCCAGAATTTTTAAGGCAGAATAAAACATACTGGATGTGTTTCTAGAGGCTGCTTCAACAGGAGATCTCCAAAAAGATCTTCACAGTATTTTGACATCTTGTACTGTTGGTATTTGCTGGAAAAGATGATGTCAGTTAATTTTTAAATATAAAAAAGAAATCACTATCATTCAGCACAAAAGAATAATACTAAGTAATGCAGACATCCCAAATGATACACTGCCCACTTTGTTTCAACTGAGAAGTAGTACTTTACTGTAATTATACTGTCAATAAAAGTCTATTACCTGACACAGATGAATTTAACAAGACCAAAAAAGCAGAATAACTGAATCTCACACAGCTAATGGAACATCCAAGTACATTTCACAGCTTTATCACAGATAAAAATATTGCCACTATTAAGCTAGATAAAGATTGATTGGTATATTAACAGTACATTAAGTGACATTCAGTATGCCTGCATACCCCCCCCCCAGTTTTCAAGTATCATATAGTGTTTTAAACTGTATCATTTTCTCACACAATGCACAATTTAAAAATTGAAAATGGGCACTACATACCTGCAGTGATTTTCAAATGAAAGAATGACAGGGTACTCTGATGTAACAAATGCTGTTTCCTTAATGGCTTGAATTACGTCCTATAAAAATGCAACCATAGGATGCAAGTTAGAGTGGATCAAATTAAAAACATAACGAGGGATTTTTTTGTTATCCACCCCACCCTGAGAAACACAGGGCTGTGTCTTAAATGTGCAAGTGAAGAGAGAAGGAGAATAAAGCGTGTGCTCCTGATGCCCCACAAGAACTTGGACTCCCAACAGGAGCCTCCCGGCACCTGCAGCAGGATGGCACCTTCACCCCCAACGGATCTGCTGCTATCACCTATTGCCAGAGAGAATTCCTACTGCCAGAGAAACTCCTGCATCTTCAGGCTTTTGCCACAGCTAAGGAACTTCTCAGACAACAAAGAAGATAGTAATTCTGTGGTGCAAAGAGCCCCAGGATGTGAAAAAGTGGGGCAAAAGCCTGCTTCCTGCAGCTTCTGTGGAAAGGCAGATGGAGCACAGGGGTATATGGTGCAAATCAGAAATTAACCCCAAGGTCTGGGCCAGAAATCCTGCCCACGTCAGTCCATCACATGGGAGCAGCATTCGAGTGCTGAGGAGGGGAGGGTGCCCTGCTTGAATTCTTGTCCAGGGCTTCTCCTGGGGTTTGCTGCCAGATGTAGAGGCCAGGCATTTACCTTGAAGAGAATGTCTGTGCACATTGCTTTTCCATGGGTTATTATTGGTTCTTGGTCTTCACCTTTGCCATCCCAACAGTCCAGCTCAACACACCTAAAGATCCAAGAAAAATTAACTCAGTGTTTCACTACAGGTGAGCTACCTGGGACATGTTTTAGCAGTGATGGTCAAAGCAGTAAGTTGCAAATCTGTTTTGGGCATTAGAGAACTCTTCGTAAGCTGTACATGTGTTATTTCAGGGTTCTTCTATACCTTTGGATAAACTACCTTAAATACGGCATGTGTGGGCCAATATAGTTTCATCTGGACAATACTGTCTTCTTATTCTCATTCTAGTAAATCAAGAAATTAAGCAGGACTTCTCATTAACATATAAACTTCATAATTATAAAGCAGAAAGCCCTCTGAAATTATTCAGCTGTCCTTTTGACATCAAACTTCTGTTACCTTTCTCTCATTTATATCAATTTCTACATTCCACTGCCTGGATTACTTCTGTGAGAAAAATAAGATTCTTAAATAAATAAATGTGTTTTCATTTACCACACTAACATATTTATACATTCAATTACACAATACACCACCACCAAGGTGTATTAAGTAGGTTTAAAGTATCAGATTCACAAATAATTATTATCTCCTGCTTCCAACCTGCATCCAGCCAAAAGCACTTGTCTGTACATCTCCACTGAAGACTTGCCACCAAACTGCCTGCCTGTTAAATACGTATTGTGAGAGGAACTGATGAAATAATGAGCCAGAGGATGGTCCATTTCTTGATATAATTCCAAACGGTCTAAGAAAACTGGGGCATTTTCATCTGACATCAGGTATCTGCAAAACCCATCACTGGATATGACACCTGGAAGGAAGAAGAAGGCACAGTAAATTACTACAAGAAATTAAGAGTCAACAGAAATCAAACCATCTCACAGAGCAGGAATCCTAGCACAAAACCTGTTATTTACACAGGTTCCTGCAAGCAAACAGCTTTCCCCTTCCTCAGCTCCAGGCTGATCAGGAACGGGTACAAAAAGTGCCATTATGTTCCCAGATAACCAAATTACAAATCAGGTGCCCACCAGTTCAACACCTGATGCCCAGCACTCACCATCAGCAGAGCTAAGGCAGCAAAAGGGTGTGAAGAAGGCAAGTAAGTAGTGACATCTCCTCAGAACAGTCCCAACAGTTTTGATCTTTAGGACTTTTTAAGTCAGGAATTGTGAGCTTCCATGGACCAGGCTTCTACGGCCCTTTCCTCTCCTCTTTCATATTTAGTTCTCTGCTACATCACTGTCAACCAGCTCGTGCAGAGATTGCTCCCACTGACAAAAACATGGGGACGTGTGGCTGAAAATGTTTGCACTGGTTCATTTACAAAACGTTAAGAAAATCTAAAATACCTTCCAGTTTACTGTTTGAAATACGGGTTCATACCTTTGTAAGTGAAAACAGAAATCTACAATGAACATGGGACATACAGGAATTCAGAACACAGAATTCGGAACACCTCTCATCTCTCTGCTGGTCTGTGCTTCAACAAAGTATAAAAAAATACAAATCAAGGGGTTTAATGAAACCAAATTAAGAATAATCAGTATGGCAATATCAGTTTTAAAGAGGTCAAAAGTCTGAAAAATGAAAATGACCTGTGGTAGCGAAGAAAAGATTACTCACAAAGAGCTCCTGCAGGGAATGGTTACCTGGCACTAATTTTGACATTGCTTTCTCTGAAGTAATTTGTGAACACTCAGCTATTGTTAAGGCAAGGTTGCAGCAGTCCTATTTTTATTTTCTTTAAGTCTATTTTTCTCTCACAGAGAGAAATGGAATGATGCCAGTTTCCATTCTACTCCTAACTTTCTGAAAAAATCCTCTACTGGAGCTTAAATTTTCTGTGCTTGGTGTCAGCCAGAGGTGAACTGTTCCAGAATGTTTTACTCAAGTCCTCTCAGCTGATTCTGAGTATGAAAGAAAGGAGGCAAACGGGAATTTTTAACTTGAAGAATGGTTTCATTTTGTTATCACCAAGTACTTTAAAACAGCAGCACAGCATATATCAGATGATACATACTTCTAGTGCATCATCTTGTGGAAAAATGTCACAGCTGGATGGATGTTCTAGACAGACCACAGAAGAAACCTCAGCAACTGAACAGAGCTCTCTATGTGTTCAACAGCTCAGACTTTTATTTTTGACTTGCACTCACCAGGTGGAAGAACTGGGGTTTGTAGTGTTCCCAAGCAGACTCTGGTTACTGAACTGCCCAGCATTGACTTGCTCAGCTTTACTGACTCCTGTCGCTGCAATGTGACTGAGGAAGAGTCAGCTGCTTATTGCTACTGCCTTTTGTATGGCAGCCTTGTTTCTTAAATGACACCATTTAGCAAAAAAACCACAAAAAAAGGGTGGTCCTCAAGTATTTTGCTCAACAGCAAAGTTTTATCTAAGAAGGGGAAAGAAGCTGAAGAGAACAGCCACTGCTGAGATCCCTGGAGGAACACTCAGAGGGGACTTCTGCTGTTTTGTTGTTGTTCTCCATAACCCCATCCCTGCAAGAGGTTTTCCACATTTATTGAAAACCTAATAGAAATAAAAATCAAAGAAACTAAATAATTAACCAAGGTTGATTTTTTTTTTTCAATTTTAGATTTATTTCCACCTTCAGAAAATGTTTTTATACCTTCCATCCTAAACAGGTGGCAGCCACATTAGTGCACCTTCCTCATGTTGGAAAATATTTAAAATGCACTACCACTGAGAATCAAAGATGAGTGTCTTTAAAAATTATAAATAAAATGGGACAGAGTTGACAAAAATTCAAGTAATTAATACTTAGAGTTCATGTAGAGAGGGAGGGAAAGCCTCAGGCTTTACTGGGGCAGCTCTAGATGCTGCCTCCTTCTGTTGCCTGCTTTGCACATCCCTCACCCGCAGAGGCTGCAGCTCTGCTGGATGTGTAAACACTTCTACATTGATCCATGAGCCTAAATGTCTGTGAAAGAGGATTCCTGTCAGGATGGGCTTTGCAAAGCTGCTGTCTCCTCTCTGCTTGCTACGACAACAGCAAATCTCAGCAAAAAGGGCAGGGAGCACAGATGGGGAAAGCAACATTTTTCATTTCTGCAGTTGATCCCAACACAGCTACTGCAGCAAAATGGGTAAGAACTGGGAACAAAGTTCAGCCACTGACACCTCCTACACTCACAGCAGCTCAGAACATGAGCAGTCCAAGAATGGCTTGCAGGTACTTCCTGCAACCTTGCTCGGAGAGAACGTTTTTCAACTCACCCACATAAAATACCCTGTTCTGCACCAGGATGCTGCCAAGCACTACAGAGATTATAGTATAAGGAGGTGGATGCATATGACAATTTTTTTTTTTAAGGTTTTGCACAATATCTGTCCTTTGCAGAGCTTTGCAGTCTCTCTGAGACCACCACAGCCACTTGCACGTTGCCTTGTTGCTGCAAAGAGCCTCTGCTGTTGTTCTGTATTTACTCAATCCCAGCCTCTCCCTCTTCTATCAGGATTTGTAGCCACTGTAACCTGGATCAGGGAAATAATCCTTCTAAAAAAATATCTGATTTTGAAGGGGAGATATTTTTCTTCAGCAGAGCAGTTTCCTGGTCCTGTAGCCTGGGAGCTACACAAGTGCTTGACCCATAAGGACTGTAAACTCCCTTTTAAAAGTCTGGATGCTTCAGAACAAATCCCCCAAATGCCTAAACCCAGTGAATACTGAATTCCCTCCCCCATTTACCTTTCCTCTTCAAGTCTTCATCTGGCTCATACGTCTCAATTATCTGCATTGCTCTTTTTGTGTCATAAAAGGGAAACAAAATTTCATTGAGCCGAGGATCTCGTTGATGCTAAGGTTAGAAAACAACGGAATTCAGCAAAATAATACAGTGAGTGCATGGCTATCATCCAAGAGCATTTCATTACTGCAGATGAGAAAGAAAGAAGTGGACATTTAAAAAAAAAAAAAAAAAAACGCAGCCCTAAAACTTACAGACTATTCAACAGCAACTTCAGCATTAGGTAGAAAATGAACTTTATCTTTTTTAAGAAACCTAGGCAGTTTTGATCACAAAAATACTTTTAAAAAAGAAAAATCCAATGCAATCATGTAACTGATATTACTCTTGCTTATTCATTAAAATAATGACTGCACGTGGCATCTGTGCAATGAGATGTTGAAAATAAATAGCTCAATGTCTCTTTGTAAATTCTCTTTCTAATCCTTTTTTTTGTAAACTGACAGACTTGACTGGTGGCTCTGTAATCACCTCTGCAAAAGTGCAAGTCTTACAGAGTATCTACAGATAAAGCAAAAAAGTAAAATAAAGCTAGGCTATGAATACAGAATTTGAAATCTGAGTTTAGAAATATGCAAGTACTGGATGATTACTTGTGAATTGTGGAAACATCGTGTTTTTAACTATTCAAAAACCAGCATAAGTTCTTAGAAGAAATATGCACAAAATTTTCACAGCATCATCTCTTCAACTCACAATAATTTACAATAGTAGGATTTCATAATATATATAATGTTTAGGTACAATTTAGCAGTGATTTCTAATAGACAATAAAATTCAGAATTTTTATGTTTTCACATTATAGTCTGCTATGTAATTTTGGTTTTTCTCCATGCTGGATTAGAGCTGCACACTGTGTGCCTGATTCTCCATTAAAAGAAAATTAAAACCAGAATTGAGACAGTGGAGTGGCATGTAAGCAGATGCAACAAAACAAAGAAATAAATATGACTATGAAAACACTCTTTTACCCCAGAAGGAGCACAGTTTCCAAGCTTTAGTCCAAGCAGAATTCAGAGATGTAACAGGCCACCCCCATATTGGCAATCAATAATTTGGAGTGGACAGGATGGTGTTGACATGGCTTACACAGCACTATCAGCATTTGCTGTAATTCCTTATGTGGAAACTTTGTAGACCGTTTTTTGTTTTCCATGAGAAAAGTAATATCCAATCAAATCTCTTTTCTTACAACCAATCCATCGGTGCATGTGCTTAATTAACTCCAAGAAATTACAACCAATGCCAATTCAGTCATGCAGTTAAGGAGGGATCTTTCAAGTAATGCCACTGGCAGTCTGCAGCATCTAAACACAGCAGGTTTGTTCGGGCCAGATCGGCTGTCGGGATGCCCCAGGAAAACTCAGATGAAACATGACACGAGAGCAGATGGATGCAGGACATGACTTGCTCAGCAGCACACACCAACACCACCACGACACTGGCATGCAACAGTTCCACAGTGACAAATGACAGGGCTTTATACCATTAGTGACAATACACCACTTGAAAAAATTGTAGGAAATAGTAGGGATGGTTCTTCACTCAAGAAAAGGGCTCTTCCCCACTCGCTTTCTTCTATAGGTAGTCACGAGCAAACAGAAGAAAATAAATGGGATAAAGCAAAAAGTCGATGTCGCCCTGGTTTTCACAGTGTTCTATGTTTTTACTTTTGTAGTAGAAGTTCTCATGCATTTTCTATAAACATAGCTCTTGTTTTCTAACCGGCTGAGAATGTTTTCCGAACTTCTGGATTGTTGTTCATTCCTTTCTCCAAGGCGGAGAAAGGTGATAGACTGTGTTCCTATCCTGTAAAATTCTAGAGGTGTTAACCTCATCTACCAATGTATGATTGTTTTAAAAGAGGTATAAAAGAGTGATAATAAAGGTGGGCAGAGCCCTTTCGCTCTGCTCGGTGATCTGACCTGCTGCTAACCTGCATGTTCGTGTCCGACACTGCGACAAGTCTCCTCTTGAGAAAAAGTCCCAGAGTTATTAGAAGGAGCTAAGAGCAAAATACTCTTCTAGTAGCAATGATCACTGCTCATTATCAATTTTCCACATGAACAAAAGCGTATCACTATGTTTGCTTTTTTAAAAAAATAAAGTTGGCAACTGATAAAGATCTACTTTTAAAAGAAGTGAGAATGTTCTGTAGTGTCTCTCGGGGAAACGTTCTGCACCACGGAGCTTGGTGACACAGGGAACTTGTGACACAAAAGCAGACCAAAATTTATAGTGTGAAGTTGCATCTAAAAAGACGAACTTCAGGGCTAATTGCATAAGTCCAATGAAGTTGTGTTTGGCTATTCTAGTTACCCTGCCAGGCAGGGCACCCTTACACCAGGCATTCCCAACCATTATGAGGGAGAACTGACTAAAAACGTCAGGAGAAATGATGCCCAGAGGGTTCTGCAAAGAGAGAAAAGCTCATTCAGCCTCCCCAGCCTGCCCCCAGCACCTTGGAGTGGGAACAAACTGAGACGTGCAGCAGCTGAACATGTGCTAAAACCAGTTCTGCCTCTTCCATTTGCCCTGGGAGTGGTGAGAAGGTCCTCTCGGGGGAATGAACAACTGGGGGATGGAAAGAGTGAATAGGAAGGAGGGAGGGAGAGGAAACAAGTAGAAGAAAGAGAGAGGGAGGGAAGAAGAGCAAGGAATAGGGAACAGAAAAGGATGTCCCCAACACCTCCCTCCCAAAAGAATGGATGAGTCCTGTTCAGACTACTGAAAATTCCATTTTAACTGTTCCTTGCCTTGTTATTTTATCGCTGTAAATGAACCGCAGGAGCAAATCTCAATGGTAATGATTTCAGTCCCTTTTCTACTATATTTCCTTTTTTTTCCCCAAAATTTGACTTTAAAAATAGGAGACCTAGACAAAATACTCAGTGCATGACAATAATTAAGTTTCTAAAAACTTCCCCAAAGCTTTAATACCGAAGCACAATTAAATCATCTGTCAGCCAGCAGCATTTAAAAGTCAAATAGAGACAGGAGTTTGGAAAAACTCCAGGAAAGCTGCTCACTCTCCTCTCATACCCAGTAACACATCCTCACGCTCTCTTAAAAACCCATAACACTTAGGGCTTCTGCAGCATGCCTTGGAGGTTGCTTCAAAATAATTTAAGTTAAAGAGTCTCATGAAGAGTTGCTCTGCCAAGTAACTCCCCTCTCCTGTGTAATGATAATAATCTTTTTCTATTTGCCTGCATTAGACACCACTGCTAATTGCAGTGTTGGCCAGCTGCCAAGGGGACAGAAATGATCCCTTCAGGAGGCACATTCTGGGCCTTTCATTTTGTGCCTTTCAAATGATGACCGAAACTTTAAACTCTTATCTGGAGACCAGAAGACCTCTAGCACAGACCAAAGGCATTGGTTTCGGTCATCAGAATAAATGTCCTACTCTATAAAAAACACTTGAGTAATTTTTCCCAGCTCTGGTCACCAACTAAAGGGCCAACCACAAGATTTCCAATTCCAAAATCTCTTTTGTCAACATGAACGTAGCCAACAAGATGCATTCTGCCCCAATACTACCTATAAAATAAGCTTCCTAATTCTGTAAAAAGAATTGCTAAAGCAACACAAAATTGAGAACATAACAACTCAATTTTAATTTTTCAATCAGTTACTGGAAGTAGGGGGTTCTTACAAATGCTGGCAGCTTTTCTTCAGAAGTTTAGGCCCAAGGAACTACACTTTAAACTAAAACAATTAGAGATCAATTTTAAAAGAACGATAAAATAATAATTTACCTGAAAATGAAGAGGGGCACTAAAAAAATCAGAAGCTAACATGGTTTAAGGTGGGGACAGGGTTGTGTGCTTCAAGCAGTGAAGTGTATCTATCACTACAGGTGAACTGGGGGCTGAGCGGCTTTAAAGGGTTCATTTATAATTTAAATCACAACACTATCCTTTCTCTCTCCAGTGAAAAGCAAAAATGACAAGCCTTAGCTCTAACCCCAGCCCTGCAAACATTTAGACACTGAACTGTGTAAATAGCTGTGATAAAAGGATGTCTCACAGCAGTAAGATCAAGCCTGTGCTTCAATTTGCCACTAGATATGAACTAAAGCCCCAAGTATGTAACCCAATTATGTAATCAAGCTGTTAATCTTCTGTCTTTTCTTTTTGAATACCCTTTCTACAAGTAATTCAGGTTTAGTGAAGAGTAAGGCACACATTCCATACTGAAAAATGAAATTATATGCTAAATTTGATATATAGGGAACTTACAGCTTGGATCTTCATAGTGAAGTAGCCAATATTTAAACATATATATATATATATATAAAAATATAAAATTGAACTATAAATTATAATTGAACTATAGTAAAACAATTTTAGATGGAGAGATTTTTTGGTAATGCAGCCAAAAATGTCACAGCTTCCCATGTTCCAGATGACAATAATCTACTGGTACAAAACCAAGCAGGATGTGTCTATTTTCCATGGGTGTGTTCTTGTCAAATCCACACAGTGCATTTATTGCTGGAATTCCAACTGAGTCAGTTTTCTGTAACTTACTGTGCTTTAGGAATAGAAAAGAGCCAACCCCACATTGTTTATTGAACTACTTCACACGCTCACGATGCTTTTAAGAAATACTAAATACTTGTGCCAACAACTGCATTCTGGAAATACAGCAATAAAAATATTTCCTCTTATTCTGCACACATGGTATTTTAAAAATCATATACAAACTCTTAAAATATCCTCTTAGCTCTTAGATTTGTAACAGATTGAAATAATACTGTTGAGGAGAATCAAATCCCTGTTTATAAAAGCCTACTTCAGTTTTCCTATTATTCTAGAAGGACTAGCAGATATATTTAGCTGGGGCCTACAGGTGAAATAATTGCCTGCAATAAAATGCTGGGTGTATTTTAGTGGAAACTGCATCAAATGTAACAATATAAAAAGTATAAAACACACAGAACACACACCATAACAGAGCAGCAAGTAATCAACAGATGCAACTGCAAAGCCAACATGTAGAAAGCACAACACCACACACGGCTGGAGCTGATTTTTGCACCTGGATGTTACCATAATGGAAAGATCAGCGGATCAGAAGCGTAGCAAATAATGGCATGGGGCATGCAATGGAAAGATTGGAAGAAGCAAGCCACTGCAGACAGACTTGTATGGTAGTTAATGTATGAAAAAGCTTACTTCATTTAGAAAGCTCACTAATTGGTCTACCGTTAAATAATCAGTTTTGTCTCCATTGCTGAAAAGAAATTTATTAGAGAATGTAAGTTTTTATACACGATGCTACAGTAGGTATGATTTACATGTTGACATTGTTGATACTTTTAAAACCACCTACTATTTTCTAGTTGAAAGTAGCTCTACAATCTCACAATGAACAGGCACAGAAAACATACTAGCTGTCTATGCTTGGCACAATATATCTCCCACAACATATCTTCCTATCCCTTAACAAACAGTACTCCATAAAACAACATGTAAGTCCTCCAGCTGAGAATAAAACGAGTGAAGAAACTTTTCAAACTTCAAATTTCTTACTTAATTTAATTAGTTCACATACTGTGTTAATCACCTAAAGGAGCAAGTTAAAAATTACAGTAGTTAGTAAAGCCAATGCAAAAAAAAAAGAGTTCCAGGTGCTTCCTTTAACTTATGTAAAAGTTGCTCTAAAATACAGAGTGAACTTTTACATTAACAGTCTGAGAGGGGAGGAAGGGGTAAAACATAGACTGGAGTTTGTGCTAAAGTACTGCTGATGCTACTAGGATTCAAGGGTAGATCAATTTTACAGTGTTCTGTCACTATTAGTTATGGACTAAAAATATAGCAAAATGTCTTTAAAGCAAGATTATATTAAATTTGAACTTACATCTTCTTAAAGAGGTCCTCTATGTCAGTTCGGGGACATATCTTTTGGGTGAGCTCATAAAATTTCTCGTAAGTAAAAGCTGCAGGCTCAATTTCATCATTCTGCAACAAAATGCAAAGGTACATTTATCCAGACAAGAGAACTTACGTGCTCTTTTCCCAAGAGAGTATCTTATATGAGAAAAAAGCAACTGAGAACTGGTTTAGCTCCTTACCAAGTATAAATTTACCTGGTTTCTTTTGTGCTCTCGCAAAGTAATTCTAAATTCATCTTTATCATAGATCTGCTTGATGTGCTCATATTCTAACCTCACAGTAACATTAATTCTACATAAACACAGAGCTGAAAAACAGGCTATTTTTCTTCTGAAGCATTAAAAAAAAAATCCCCAAACTCAAGAAGTTCAAGCCATCACCTCTCTGGGGCTGCTGGCAGGGGCTCCCACTGCAAGGGGGACAGAGCTGGAGAGCAGCTCTCCAAAGGAGGGGAGCAAAGAGCAGGAGGAGTCCAAGAAATTCAGCAAAAAAATGTATTACATGCATATTCTGTGCTTATATATTTTGCATAAATGAACAAAAGGTAGTTTGTGACAGAAAAGAAGGGAAGCCTCCTCTAAGAGGTTTAAGGACCTCTGTGTCATACAGATTTAATTACATTTTTGCTCTAGTAAACAACCTCCAGTGATTAGTAAGTAACACAAAATAGGCACACTTTTTGTGATGCAAATGACTTAGATTACAGCTCCAAACGTGAATGAATCATCAATTTATTAGTACACGAAAACAGTCATTCAAAACCACTAAATACCTTTCCGCTGGGAAGACCTAATTCCTTAAGTGCTTGAAAGATCACTTTTTCTGTTTTACCTGATGCAAAGGTTCTGGTTATGCTAAAACAAAGAACAGTGGAGAGAAAAAAAAAACCAGAGAAATGTTAGTCCCTTTTAAACAATCAGTTCTCTCTCTCTCTTGCTTTTACTGCCAACATTTTCCTTTGGCTTCAGTTGATGAATGTAAGCAGCTTCCAAGTAATAGTGCAGTTGAAGAAGGGCTCTAAGCTCCACAGAGCAGCACTGCTCTGCCTGCAAGCCAGCCATTAGAAAATACATCAAAATAATGAACTGCAAACAGAACAAAAGAGGGTTTTTTTCTTTCCCCAATAGGCTGGGATACAGAGCCATGCAAAGCATTCTTCTGTTTGCTCTTTTAAGCTGTGTGCTGAGATAAATGACTGTTTAGAAAGCAGCACATTCTCCAAGTGAGGAGACTCCTATCTCTGGTCCTTCCTGGTTGTGGTGACTTCCCTTCCATTCCAGGCATTAACCTGCACCTCCCAGGTCACCCATAAGGTAGGTGTGGACCGTTCCCCATGGCAGCTTCCTTCCTCTTTCCTTTTCAAGCAGCTGCTGCTATCAAGAGACTCCCAGCCACATGCCAAATCCCATTCCCTTCTGCGGTGCTCACCCCTCCCTCTGGATGCTCCCTCACCTCACAGCCATTGAGAATATCCTGTCCGAGTCATACTACACACAAGTCCTTTAGGAAGGCCTCAGCTGCCACTGGAATATTTCCACCAAACTGATGAGCATCCTGTTCCTTCCCAAAACATGATTTCACCATGCATATAATGGACAAACTGGTTTCACTTGGAAAGAGATAAATCCCACAAAAATGTAGCTATTTGGTATGATTAGTATGAAGGTGTTTGGTCTAGTTCTGTTTCCATTTGAGATGAGTTTGAAGAACCTCTGGCTCTGGAAAGAGGGATCCAAACCTGACAACTCTCTTGCTTTCTGCTCAAGGTTTGAGCTAAAGTGAAACCCCTTGGTTTTGGTGTCTTCGACTGGAGAGAAACTGAAGTCTGTATCCAATACACATTTCTAACAAAAGCTGTACATTGGGAAACACTGATAAGAATGTGTTGCTCTTTATCATCAAGTGAGACTTTTAGTTAATCTCATGCATAATAAATAATTGCACATGGCAAGAGACATGAAACAAATTGTTGCTGCTATTTGTTGCCATAGCAATTCACGGTTGTTTTACTCTCCAAAACACTCTAAACTGCCTATAAAAATATTTTCATACTAATAAAATTAAGATCAGGAAGTGAAATATCTAAATGATAAAAAAATATTTTAACAAAACTTAGTCTTTTTTTTTTTCTTACTGGGTCCTTACAACAGTTAGATTTCTATGTCCCTATTTAGGCATCCAAGTTAGCTGTTTGATTTTCCAAAGCTGATAAGTACCAAGATATTTTCACTAAAATATAGACTGAGTTTAACTTTAGGCACTTGTTTCTTAAAAAATCCTCAGGCATCTATTTTTCTGCTAATTCTAAAACACAGAGTAATGTTAGCTCCGCAATTTACAACCTATTTCCAGCCCTATAAATTTCTATGTCTGTTGTAATGAATCGGGCTCCAATAATAAATGTCCTGTAAAACATGTAATATTGGTGTAAGTAATTAATCAGATGTGTGCCAAGATTCCATGGCTGCAGGGAACTTATTTTTGATGCCAAATGAATTTTTTTCTTTCACAAAAGCTGACAGCAGACATAGCAGTAATTTGTAATGAGAGCAGCAGTGCGGAGAAGATTGCATGAATCAAAAAAGATTGTAAAAATACAGTGTGACACACTCATTTTGCTAAGGCTATTGCAAATAAAACTGCCTTTCTCTCTGTCAGAAGAGACTTCATCCTAGCAGATTTACATTTACCTTGACACCTACAGTGTTTACTCCTCATGTTGCACCTACAGTGGTTTGGGGCTTATGGTTACATGCCAGTGTACTTCCTCATAAATACTGGAAATATTTCCTGACTCTGGGGCTGAGGGATATGACTCTATTTTGGTCATTGATGGATTAAAGGACTTGGTTACTTCAGATCTTCACCACTTTCCAACCATTACCTCAAAAATCAAGCCAGCACAACCTGTGGAAATCAACCTTCTGCCGTGGCTCCACTGAATTTATCAGCTTGGCTTGACCTGGAAGTACCCCTGCCTACCCTGTACAAGGAATTATCTAACTTTGATTTCTGACCAACACTGAAGTATTGAAACAGATTCCAGGCACTCTGCAGTAATCAATACAAAACATACTGACAGAACCTCTACTTTCAAATTAACTTAATTAAACTACTACGAAACAGATTTAAGTTTCATTTGTCATAGTTTAGCTTCTTCTTTTTTTCCTATATATTTTCATAGTTAGAACCTAAACTTGCTTAAATCCTTTTAAATGTAGTTATACAAAGTTATACAAAGAAGCATAGACTGAGCAAAGCTAATTTCCAACCAGCCTCTATATGAGCAGGTGCAACTCACTCTTATAGAAAAACTATTTTCTGCCAGAAGAAAGCTGAAGAAACGAAGTAGATTTTTCTTCCTAACAAACACTGACCTGCTTACTCATCTGTTACAGCAGTGCTAAAATCTGAACATAACAAAATATCTTACAAATGGCGTGTCTTTGCAAGATCTGTAAATGTAATTCTAGACTCAGACTGCTAAAATATATTAAAGCCCAAAAGGCAAAACTGCTACTCTCCTAAGGTTTTCACACTGCTGACTGCCAGAATTCCTTCTCTCCCAAACCCAGTACATCGATAGCAACAGATCTATGCCCCAGAATATATTAAAATCCAAAAGTAGCTTGAGAAAAATGTTTGTGACTTTGCAACTCCCAACTGTGCAACCAAGGAGTCAGGAATATTTATGGCATTTACCACCAACAGCCTGAGGAGTGTCACCTTCTCCAGGCTCATCATTCCCTATGGGGAATATGATAGTGGCAAAATTTGTTTCAAACTTGGGAAGAAATGCAAGGAGCTCTGATTCTACAGATGAGATTTTTTTTCCCTTGGTGTTCTACTGCACTTCTGGGTAAAAATGAAATACAGGAGCATTTGTGATAAGCATTCCTACGGCTGAACAGACTGGCTGGGCATTCTGTTTCTGAGAGAGAAACCTTCCCATCTGTAATCCCCAGAGCTACAGCAATTGCTACAGGAGCCCCTGGCAGCAGGAGGAGGGTGAGGAAGCAGGGCTGAATAAGTAACAGTGGATTTAAAACAGGTAGAAGGGAAAGGTCAGTTGGAAGGGAAGCACCAGTGGTTTAAACCAGTAAAAGAAATACTGGGGGGAAGGCTTGGGTAGGAAATGTGAAACTTTGGTGGCCCTTGCATAGCAGGGCCATTCAGCTCACATTTCCCAGTGCTTCCTGGCTTGCCTTCCTCATACACGTCCCTCTCCTAATGCATCTCCCTCCTCCTGTTTCCTTTTAATCTCTCCACTTCCCTTCTCTGCACTAAGTGTTCATGGAAGAAAGGGGGAAGCAGTGAAATCCCCCCCATCCCAGACTGCCCAGTGCTGAGACCCCTGGGTGTCTGTGTCCCACTTCATGGTCAGCAGCTCCTGCTGGATCAGGCCAATCCTGTGGTGTTGCCATCCTATGTCAGGGCCCTGATTCCCCCTCTTTTCCAACACAGCCCTGCAGAGCAGGCTGAGTTTTTCTCTTCTCCATTCACATTCCTCTTCTCACTGACACCTCTCCTCATCCCTTCAGTGGGTGACACAGCACTTCTTGTGTGAGCCCCAAAAATTTGCCACATTTTCCTCATATCAAGACAGCACATTCCTTGGAGTATCCAGATGTTAAGGAGATTCAGCTCCATGGAATAGTAGATCCCTTATGAATTTGTAAGCAACCTACTTTTACAATAAATTAAACTGCTAGGGACTGATTTATGTTAACCTATAAATAGTGCAAATTCAAATTTAAAGATTTAATACAGTGGACCCGGTGAACTGGATTTTTAAGCAACAGACAGGCTTGTCTGCATACACAAATCTGTGCTGGAGCATAACAAGAGAGAATTTATGCCTCACTAAATGTGATGTAAAATATTTAAAGGCAGAAACAGTCTCAGACAAGCTAGCACACTATAAATTCATACTGTGGAATAGGGTTCTGTGTTCAAACACAGGCATAAAGCCATAAAGCCCTGAAAATTGATTTGTCCCTGTGCTATTGTTCCCTCATCATTACCCTCCAGCTGATGATACTCCTCATGGGACTTCTGCACAGGAGGTGCTTCACGGCAGCTGAGTTTGAGAGAGAAGCGGGGACTCGGCCATGTGAGAGCTGGAAGATTAATACACTGAGGCAGCTTTAACACTGTCAAGGTGTCACCTGAGTCATGAAACTAAAGAAACCTGGAAAGCAGCATGGCAGGCCCTTTGTCTTTTTCCAGATTCTATAGATGCAAAATCCTCTTTTACTCCCTTGGGGAAAAAATATGTTGTGTGAGGCTTATCTTACGAAGTCCTGCCTCTTGCTCCCTTCTGTGAGCTTCTGTTTATGAAAAACCAGCATGCCCCAAACATGTGGTTTGCATGTTTTTATGGTGTTTGCATGTACTTTGTGAAGAGAAAAGCAGCTCAATTTATGAGCAAGACTGAAGTTCTAGAGCAGGAAGGGGGAGTATTATTGCCTAGCCAGAGAGGACTGAAGATCAGTAACTTGTAATAGTTGATAGCTGCACAGAAAGAAAGATGCTGTTCTGGCTTTGCTGTTCCTGACAACAAGTAACCTAACAATTAATTCACCATGTGGGCAAAACCAAATATTATCCTGGGGGTTCCTATAAAAGCAGAAGCATTTTTGGCAGACACATATATGTCTCTTTTACAAGGAACTACAGTTTAAAAGTACCTTTTTGTCCTCTACTTAACTGGCCTGCAAGCTTTTATGGTTCTTTTTTTAAAGTATTTTATCAAATTTTACAACTGAAAAACCCATCCCAGGATTTGAAGAGTGTTAGGCTGAGAAATCTGATGCTCTTAACTCTTAACTCAAAGTGACTTTGAAAACTCATATCTTCAAGAACTCATATCTTCATTACAATGGACTGCAAAAATAACAAAATTACTAGGTTGAAAAGAAGTCCTGCCCAGCTTACCAAGGAGGTCAGATAAGAATATCTAGTTCTGTACTTACTCTTACATAGGTATTAGTAATAAAATTGATATTATATTCCACTATTAAGCCACAGAATTTTATTAAAATTATAGAACTAGGAACTGAAAAAACCTAGAGCTCCCCAACTGTGCTTACCTCCGAACTGGAATTTTCCCATTTGTGTTTGTTAGAAAGGCCAGCTTCATCCAGCTGAAATTAGGAATGAAATATTTTTAAAATACTATTTATTAAAATTGGGGTCTAGATACTTATGTTTAACTTATTGCAATGTCTGCAAAATGAGTACAAACAAACAATTGTTCTGCAATAAAAACATTTTTCTGTAACCTTTTAGTGCTTAAGACAGAGCAATTCTTTAACTGTAAAGGCAAAAAGCAGCCCAAAAAAATCAGTACAGCAATTAACACAAGTGTGAAGATGAGAAAGTCTCATGGGGTTTTGCTTGCATATGCATCAAGGAAAAAACAAACCAGCCAGTAATTAAAACATACACTACAATAAATCAAATGAGCAGTTATAAATTCTCCTGTAATTTCTCCTGGGCAGGTGCCAGATATAGCCTTGAGACATCTTTGGTCTCAGTAAAAGACAAACTCTTAACTCATTTAACACCATTTTTTTTATGACACTGTTTTGTAAATGTCAAACTATGAATAACAATTGGGGTTTTTTTTTCAATTCCAACAAGGAAAATACAAGGAGAGGAAAATAAAGGAGAAAGGGAAGGAAAGAAAGTAACTTACTGTTTCTTGAGACACGTCATTGGACTGACATTGTTAGCTCTAAAGTTATGTATGATGGATCCAAGCCCTTCTACCCATTGCTGAAAAACACAGAAACACAAAAACATCAGATTAGGGAAACTGAAGAGGGAAGAAGCAGGAAAGTTTGTCTTGGGGGAAGGCTCCTCCTTGCAGTCATGGATAATGTTAATAACCTGTGCTGAGGGAAAAAACTGCCCACTTCACAGCCTGCACCATGGAAAAGTCCAGGCACATTTTATCCATTTTACCCATTACTATTTCACCCTCCACTAGACAAAGGGACTGTGCTTTCCACTCTTCCAAATGCTACACGTAGTATCAGCAGTGCTGATAAATCAGCTTATTGCCAGCCAAGGCAAGTGATCCATTGACTGATTTATTAAGCCCTCTATTTATAGCCCTGTATGAACATTTGCCTCCTTTTCCGTGGCAGGGGGCAATATCAGCTATCACTGAGCACCATTACCCAATGGGTGATGACATATTTAACTGGGCCAGTTTAGAAAAGGAATGAAATGAAATATTAATAAGCTAGAGCAAACCACGGGGAGGCACAACAATTGCTCAGTGACACCGGCCTCATCTAACACCCTGCTACATAGTCAAGTCCTGCCGGTTTTCTTGTTTTCATCCTTGAAATGCACAACATTCCAATCAATCACTGGGATGACTTCCAGCCAAGAGCAGCATTACAGCACTTATTTATGTAATTCTGTTTTTAGGGATCTATTTTTCTGCCGTAGCCTGCACCCAGACTTTGCAGAACTGCAGAGAAGCAGCTTAAGGCTTAGGCCCTACCATGAACACTCATTGATTTCAGCAAGAAACCTGGCAGGAAAACGCCATGGGAAGAGGAAAAAATGGCAGTGCTACAAGCCAAGTTCGATCTCAATTATGCCATTGTAACACTAGGATTACTCAACAGATAATTTACACTGGTGGAACTGAGATGGGATTTGGTCCACTGCTAAACATTAACCTTATGAATAAAGGAGCTTTTTGCTTCTGGCCAAATGCTGTCCATGCAGCTTGAGCTGCCTTGGGCAGGATCCAGAATATGACACTTATAAATAGATGGAGATGAGTGTATTTTTCTTTTCATGAATGAGTGCTGTACATCTGCAAGACAGATGAAAAAAATCATGATTTATATTGGAGAAACACTAACATCTTTGGGAAATGGCATATAGTAAACTGCAGGCAGCAAATCCCTGTGGACTAAAACAAGGTCTGAGGTGTTAATTCAACAGAGAAACAACACACTTAAGGAGACCCTTGTACTCATGAAATATTAAATCTGTTTTGCTTTAGGAAAAGTAGTCACTTATTAAGACGTATTAATATTTAAGTGTTCTTTTTTAAGTTAACTTTTAAATAAGCACTGCATAAAATATGCATTCAAATAGATCAAGTGTCTATCTGGGAATCAGTTGAAAAACAGAACTCTCACTTGTGAGAAAAAGTAGTATTTGGGGGTTTCTTAGGTGTGTTTTTGGGCTTGAAAACAACCCCCCAGTAAGAATCTGCCCTCCCATCTCTCTTTTTCCAGCTGCATGAGTGAGGTGGCTTTGTAGTCATAGGCTGAAGGAACTGCCTAGGGAGATAAAAAAAGCAAGGTTCATGGGCTAAGATAATATTACTTATTAGAACTGATATAACTAGAAGCCACTGACAGATTTAGGAAACACTTACCTTTCCCTACAAATATTCCCTCACCTCAGATGATAAAGGAATGGTACTTGTGATAATTCCACGGTAAATGCCTGAACAAATCTTATGTATACTTCAATTTCCTAGAACTGTTGAAATTCAATTATTATCAACTACCTACATTTGGAGGTTTGTAGGTTCTTTTGGGTTTGGGTTTTTTTTTTTTGGTTTGTTTGTCTGTTTGTTTGGTTTTGTTGTTGTTTAAATCAATAAAATGTAACATTCCTGCTGCATTAACACTATCACAGTTACACAAACATTTGTCCTCATATTGTCTGCATTGGCCTGTCCCCTTCAAAACTCCTCAGCCTTCCAACACTGACCCAAACGCTCAACAGCATATTCACTGCAAACAAAAAACCCTTGCAAAATTAAATTACACCAAATGCATGCTGTGAAGAAGCTGCAGTC
Organism: Monarcha castaneiventris obscurior; assembly: GCA_026261815.1. Taxonomy (NCBI): domain Eukaryota; kingdom Metazoa; phylum Chordata; class Aves; order Passeriformes; family Monarchidae; genus Monarcha; species Monarcha castaneiventris. Next base: position 6,739,114 of record JAMPIT010000862.1, read on the forward strand.
TTTCTCCCTTATTTTTTTTTCTGTCAAATCCCACCACTGGTGCAGTACTGGCAACATGGGCATTTCATTTGAAACTGAACACCTACAGATCCTTTCTGATTTGAAGGCAGTGGATTACAGCTGCACCAGATATAATAAAAACTAACATTTAAAAGTAAGGTTTGCCAGCACTCAGCTCTGGAGTTACTTCTGCACATCTAGAAAAGCTGCCAAAAAGGAACACAGCTAGAAAAAAAAAAAGCTAGGAGAGAAATCAATACACTAAGCACTTCCCAAGTGATTTTTTTGCAGGAGCTGTCTTGACAGTTCCCACTTTAGAGGCCTCCCTAACCTTTTTTCAGTGTTAATGCCCTTCCCTGCCAGAGATGCCAAATCAGGAATTGCACTCCCTTGGAGCAAAAGAGTACAAACCTACAACCAAACACTGATGCAAAAGCATCACATCTCTGCTGGCAGCAAGCAAAGGAGGAACCCAAGAGCCTCTGTCCAGCTCAGAATCAGCTTGACATTGGCGTGATGTGCCCTGGGCAGGATGTGGCAGCTCCAGAGCCACGTCTGCCCATCTGTTCCACGCCACAGTGCAGCATCTGGCTGCCTGCCCTTTGCTTTGGGGCTAGAGCAGGTTCTGCAGTGCTTCATCAGATGCTGCCCACGGGTATCAGCTGGCCCCACATTAACCAGGAAGACAACAAAAAACCAAATTCAACAACACATTCAATGCAGTCAGACTTTTTGTCCCTCTGAGGCAGAATAGTCTCCAATTAACTGCTGTCTTCATACTTGCTTTTAAGGCACTGTGATCCAGTGCACAGATACTCACAAAATTCAGTGTCAAGCTGGCAATATATTACTTTCCTTCAACAAACCATTCTCAGATTTAATGTACACTTGTCTGATGACCTTGCAGGAGGGATGAAAGAAGGGCTCCGGTTTTTCTCAGCTAACACACAGACAAAAACAGCAGCAGCCTTGCTTGTATTCTGTGACAACACTCCTTATTTTACAGATGAAGCTGAAAGACCTGTAAATCTATGTAAGTAACAGGGATAAACACCCTCAGTTCTCTTCTTTCACGCTCAGCATCTTCAAATCACTACCTCTGCAAAGGAGGAAAATCCTATAACAAGATAAATTCTGAAATGAGGTAGATAGGAAACACTTTGGTCTTAGAAAAAAAAGTTTTTGATAGAAATCAGGGTACATTGGATTCGTACTGATGCTAGTACTAAATATTTCCCAATTTTTAAAATACGGTTCAGTACCTTTAATCTGTCAAGGTAACTCCCAAATGGCTCCCTATATACAAATATTATTCCAGATTCATAGAGGGATCTGGGCCCTGCGATCTAATCCTAGAAAATCAACAGTCATGAAAAGAAACGAAAACAAACACCAGTGCACCTAAGCTCAGACCCTTAGGCTGACACAAGAGGCCAAAATCTACGCTGCAGGCTGGAACAAGCGGCGTGTTGTTTTTCTTTGATGAGATCAAACACTGCCAAACATCTCTAGAAGGAGAAGGGGCAAGAAAAATCAATCAAAGAAGCACTCTCTTAGCTTTTGCTGTAGGACTGAAATGCTTCTGAGGCACTTAGTGACCCTGTGTTAGCTGAGGTTCACCGATGAAACATGGGCAGCACTGGCAGGGTGCACAAATAAGTCTGGCCTTTCAGCTCTATTTTAGCCATCAACCTTTCATTTAGGCAGGGTTAAAAAGGACAAGAATTATGAAAGGGCAAAAATCACCATGGCCTACAGCTTGTGAAGTCCCAGACAAGGCCATGCATGGCTTATTGATCAACGGGGTCAGTATTACCCAGACCTCTCGAGATTTTACCTTCCCTTGCCCAATGCAGTCTCTCCAGAGTTGCACTCCACCTATTCCAGGCATCAGGAAAGCCAGGGAGGCAGGGAGGCATTGTCCTCTGATTCTGGTGTTCAGTGTCTGGGGACACTGTGTTCAGGGACTGGCTGCCAAGGGCTCCCTAGCCTGAAGGCTCAGGAAGCCCACAGAGAATTGTTTCCCACCTCTTCCCAACACAGCTGTGGGCTGGCAGGAATCACTGGCACTTGCCCTCGGCCAGCAGATGTCCCCATTCTCTCAACGCAGACATCTAAAATTCCTCTCACTGCAAAACTCCTCACCCTTCCCCTCACTCCAGGCAGCCACAGCAAGGAGACCTGAGGAGTGACAGGGCCAAACCTCTTCCCTACCTGAGCAACCACAGCGCTGATTTTTGCAGGATATCGCCGTGAAAATACTGGCACAAAAATACAAGGGATCCCTCTGACTTTCAAGTATTCCATGGGGAAAGCTGAGGCTCACACGCTCCTTACTGGGAGCTGCCCGGTGTGTCCGGACTGCTACCACACTGCAACAAAGCCTCCTACCCTGGAGTGGCTCTTCCAGCCTCGGAGGGCCTGCTCTGAAAGGAGCTGGCAGAATCACTTTGGCTGCTTTTGGATGCAAACTAGGAGAAACAGTGGAGCTTTTCACAGTGGAATCGACCTCCTGGCTATGGAGAACCAGGGCTAAAGCTGTCAATTTACTGATAATTCCACAGTGGCATAGCCAAGAACGTTCATGAAAAGGCAGAAAAGCACATGCAAAGCACCAACAGTTAATTGCAGGCTGGGATATGAAGATTTCTCTAGAGAGCAGGGCATTACATCCTGGGCACAGGTAAGCTGTGGTCGTATATTTAAGGTAGTGATGAGACAGAAATGTTTATCACATGGGCTGAGACATAAGCCATATACTTCCACAGTGGGACACAGAGAACAGCAGGGAGGCTTCTAGAGATCTGTTCAAGAGTGTTTTGCAGGTTCCTTGAAAAGTTTTACTTTGAAACATCAAAACAAACCAAAGCATTGAGAAAGCAGAACTTTTCTGTAATGTATTTGTGGATTATTCCCACGGCAATCTTCTGCTACTGTCTACTACTCTTAACAATATGATTAGGGCAAATGTTTAATAGCTTATTTCAAGGGAAAAAAATGAGGGTCAATCAGGCCAGGCTGGATAGGTAACCTGGTCTAATGGAAGGTGTCCCTGCCCATGGCAGGGGAGTTCGAACTGGATGGTCTTTAAGGTCCCTTCCAACCCAAACCATTCTATGATTCTATGAAACAGAATTCTTTTTGTAAATCAAAACCAGCTTGCTTAGTAGAAACACCAGCAAAAGTGATCAACCTGAAGTGCTTCGTCTTACCAGAACCATTTTAAACAAACTGAAAAAAAAATAAATTCTCATTCCAACTGAGAAACTGAGAAGTTTAAGAATGTCAAAATGAAATTTTCAACTGCAGTTGTCTCCCATGCCATGAATATTGTTAGCTGTATGCTAAAGTCTGCATTTACCTTTATGTGGTTTGTCAGTGTGTAATTAAGCATTTTAGCACGTTCTTCATTCTGGTGCCCCACAGGTTAAGCCACCAGTGTGTGAACCACTGTCTCAGTAACACACCTGTAGAATATATCTATTTTCCATCAAATCCAACTAAAAGTGTAAAACCAGTGTAAAAGGTTGCTCCACTCTCCTTGCCACCCTGTCTCCCCTGTGGCTGCTCCCATCCCAGACCTACTGCTAGAGGAATGGTGTGCATCAGCACTTCCCAAAGCCACGTTATCTTAAATACTGGTGGGAGCTTTGCCTGTGAACATGATTTTAACATTAAGGCTCTTCCTTGAATTGAATTGAATTAGGAGTGTTCACTGAACTCCTCTGCCAGCAGGGCATGGGGAACAGTACTTTAAAGCAGAAGGGCAAAATCTATGAGCTGGAGAGATGGTCCTGTCCAACAAAACAGCTGGAGCTGGGAAAGAACAACCATCAGGGCAAATTTACCCCTGATATGCACTAATATTAAGTAATGTTAAAGAAGATGACTTAGGGTAATCTTTTAAGCTAAACTCCTTAATGCATTGCAAGAGTGGATGAGCAAAGAACAGAAGAAGTCGAGATTTTGGGTCACTGAAGTACAGCAGCTTTATTGGACTAATGCCAGCTTTGGATAGGCAGCCCACATGCCAAGGCTGAGGCCTCACATCAGCACTACATCTCTTCTGCCCTAAGGAAGTTCACCCCCAAGTATTCACTGGCCTTTTCAAACGTCCTAGACTGAGGAAAACAGATTATCCAGTTACTAGGGCACAGAAAGTCCATCTGGGAAGTAAAAAAGAAAAATACACACATATTCTCATCTCATCTCTAATATACGTGTGTCTGTGTTTTAATTTTAGCTCAGGGTAATTTATATAACTTGATTTAATCAGGATTCCAAACATCAGGTTTTAAATTCCACCTTTTACAGTCACTCTCTACTACCAGAGTGGAGCTGCTTTAGGAGTGGACCACGACAGCTGCTTGCAATCAGAGACAGAGTACACCCTATTTTGTGGCTGTTTTAAGAGTGGAAATGAAAACCAATTTCTCAGCTGAAAACACCAATAAAATTTAAGTAGATAGAATGTAAATACCAGACTTGGAGCTTGGAGACAAGTGGAGAGATAATAAACACACTCTTCTTGTTGGAATGGCTGTACTTGGAGCTCAGCAATGCCTCAGACAGACCTGCTGAGCACCAGGGCCACACGGGGCTGCCCCGGGGCACGGGTGATGACAAATGACAATGGGCAGCCTGGGATGGGCCCGGAGGGGAGGGCTCAGCACTGCCCACAGCAGGCACCAGCCCACCGGCCACAGCGGGGGCACCCCCAGGGACTGTCCCACTCTGCCACTCTGTGCCAGGGACCTGGCAGAACCTGCTTCCCACTGGTACCACTCCTTGCATGGATAGGCTGAAGAAGCCAGGAATTTCCACCAATTCTTTTTGTCATGGTTCCTCGGTCCCATTTTAACCCATCCTTCAGTGAGTAGCATTTGCTTCTTTTCCAATTGTAAATTATCACCTAGAGAAGCAGAACTTTTCTGGCAGAAAGATTCTGAGCTTTTGTATTTGAATCTGCCACTCAATTCCCTCATTTTAAAGTATCCCAATCAGGTACAGATCAATCCTGACCCTGGTTTATCTGAGGAAGGGACAGAAGATAGGGAAGGGACAGAGTAATGCTCTGTTCTTCATGGTGAGAGTGGGGAACAGCAGAAACCTCAGGTTTCTTACTCCTATTTTACAACCCTTACACCAGGGCAGTTTAAGCTTCAGTCATTGCCCCTTCTCCTCCTAACTCTGACATTTCAAAGGAGATGCTTATATTTGAACACGGATCAAATCAAGGCCTATTTTAAACTGCAGTTAGCAGCTGCACAGCTACTTAATGCCATGCAAAGGCTTGTTTCTTCTAGAGGGGATTTACTCTGTCCCACAAGAAAGATGTTTTCTCCTGAACAAAACAGAATTAAGCAGGAGCACTTCTGTGTGCAGATAACTCCTAGAAAATTCTATTTTAGCACAGAAGTACAGTAGCAAGTTGATGTATTTACCATATACCAAAGGTCAACACAGTACAGGCCAAATTCCCCAGCGAAGGCAACTTAGAAAGCTCTACATTGATTTTTTTGGCTTGATCAGCTTTATCCTCTCCCTCGTGCCTCAAACATATCATATCAGATGAGGTGGATCATCACTGCTGACAGCTCTGGATACATGTTTTGGTGGAAAGGCTCCCAAATGCAGGACTCTGACATCCATGGGCCTCTCAGAGCCTGCCCACTGCAGCATGACACACCATTTCTGTAAGGCTTGGCTGTTAATGAGCAGTAGATCTTTTCGACAGCATAATTAGCTCATCTCTTGTGACAGTCTGTGTAATGGGCCAACATTCTCACAAACCAATTAGTCTAATACAGGTTATTGAGATCTAAGGTGCCTGAGAAACTTAACTGCAGCTGTTTTCACAATAAATCAGAGACACTGGTGGGTTAAGTATAAAAGTGAATGCTGCCAACATCTTCTTTGCTTTGCTTCTTTTTTCAAATGCTTTCAAAATGTAACTCTGACACATCATTTCCCTTAAAGCCTGCTGAAAATACACACAGTAAAATCAATTTAGTGTACCCATGTAAGTTATTACAAGGATTTCTCCTATAAGGGAGTTTACTCGGCATTGCCAGTGTTTCCAAAGGTATGGATCCAAAGCAATGAAGAATAAACCATGTCTGCCGATGGATTTAGTGATGCTGCATTCAGCAAACAGTTTTAAAGGAGGGGATTTCACAAGTGTGTGATACTGATCATTGTTTAATATTTATCTCACAGGCAAAACAGGTTATAATCCTAAATACCCTAAATACATCCAATCAGAAAAGAAAAGCAAAGAGTGTGTGTTTTTAAAATCCCACAAATGTCTGGATCTCAGCTAGCAGTGTACTATCAGCACTCTGATCAGGTTTCTCAGAGCAGTTTACAGCTGAGTGCCAGGGCAGGTGGAACCCAGAACTTGCATGTGAACTGCAATCTCAAGCTCTCGGGAAGGATGACGTGTAAAAAAAGCACCATTGTTTCCTTAAGATTGTTCCATGTCAACGGGAAACAGAAAAGAACCTGGGTGCACTGGGATCCCCATAACTGGAGAGAATTTTCTTTCCTGCTTTTGTCTTTTCAAATAATATGAACCACACGGTACAATTAGTTTATCACCAAACAGAATTTTGAAGGGCTGAACTCCACCCACCAGGAAAATGGCAGCAATTGCACTTCCCCTCAGCATCCCCATCACAGACCCACTGCACCATCACCACCTCATCTGCTGAACCAGCCCCACACGGAGACACTGAGCAGCTCAGGGAATGCTCTGCCCTATATAATGGTCTCCTATATAATGTTGATAAATCACTGGGCATGCACAGGCTGACAAAATCACCATTTCCTCTCACCAAGGCGCACAGACCTGTTACAGAATGCTCCCCATGCATGTTTGCTGTCCTCTGAAAGAGTGAGGCAGCAGACACAAAACCAGGCATTTCAGCCAGCCACGCAGGCAGACTTAGGAAAAACAATGGAGGTCTGCTGATGAGCTCCTCTTTTAACTCCCACACATTGTTTAATTGTGAAATACCTTGGCTATTTCTGTGTTTTCCGCTACCATGAAAGTGAAGCTGATGTTCACCAGATCTGTGCCACTGCAAACACACACTATCCGTCCTTCCAACTCATTTTCTGATTTTCCAACAGCCTCAAGTGCAGTTAGTATTTTGGGATCCTGTGAAACAGAATAAATAACTTGTTACATTTGCAACACTTCTGTTATGCAATGTACTATGGTAAAAATGCATTTTCATCTCCTTATACATTTACACCTTAAAACCTTTGCCAGTCATCTTAAATGAGTGCTTTCACTTAGAAACATTGTGTGCAAACCTGAAAAAATAATATATTCTAACAGTTAGGAACATCATGGTGAGAACTCATATTTTCATCACGAAAAACAAAAATTAATCACTCCAAGGACTGGAAACAGAGGAACAGTACTAATCCCTAAGTTAATTATTCCAATCTAGTTAAGTCCATAGCTCCTGAGAGTCATGATCTCTGTGACTTCTTGGCTGTTTCTTAGCGACGTGTCACACAAGCTGCTGTCTCTGCTGCTGGAGATTTAATGGGCATATTTTTTTAAAGACAGAGCTGAAGTCTGAAGCACGTTGGTGTGGCTGTCAGCACGTGGAACATGGGGTTGTCTGCATCACCACATCTCACGTCCCTTCTCTGTGGGGCAGAGATCTCAATCTGTGGATTCCCAAGAGAATTTTTAAGTGACAGTTACCTACAGTCAACACAAAACCACTTAACACGTGAAGGTGGAAATGCAGAGTTCACAACAAATCTTCTAAAGTGAGGGCCTGGAGGAGGGAGAGCCACAAATCACTGCAGAGAAACCTGCATGTTTTGAAGAATACCACTGAGCAGATTTCCGAAGTTTTGGGGTTCTCCAGAACTCCTAGCTAGTACTTCTGCTGATACTCTTTAAAAGGCAGACTGTGACCAGCTGCCCTCTCTGACCACCTAAATGCATAAAGAGTATTGCAAACAAATCCTTCTACATTTTATGTCAATGGATGAAGAAGATAAAATAAATTCAAACAGATAGGAACAAAATTTGGAAAACGAAACATTTTTTCCCAGATCCCAAAAACGAGTATCACAATACACTGTTACAAGATAATTAAGAACTCCTGATATGTGCTCTTAAAGTCTCTTCAGCTTTCACTGCATCCTGAATCCTGCAGCACGTCAGAAAGACCAGATGACTGAATCTTCCCACTGCAATCACAACAAATCACTTCAAAACCTAAAATTTTAGGCCATGATTGCAAAATAAAAGCTGTGTTACTGGTATTATTTAAGGAAATGAATGCCATCCTGCATTTCACCTTCAGTTTAAATAGTCTTATTTGTTGAAATGAAGAGTTTAAAGTAACTATAGAGTACCTTTGGTACAGCTCCAAAACGAACACTGTTGATCAGGGAGCATTCTAATACCTGTCCCTCCTGAAATGACAAAAAGGGTACAAGTTCAAAGGTCTGTTGAGACATGGTTCCATTGGGAATTTCAGCAAAAACAAACAGTGAATTTTATTTGCAAACACTGGTAATGAACACTAAACAGTATGGTTCCCTTTAATATCACTTAATTCCTTCTTAAATGCTTCACTTCTGTCAATTCTAAAACAATAGGATGAAGACTAGTTTTGTAAATAAACTAACACAGTATTTTAGATCTTTGAAAACCAGAATATAAATCAAATGCAATAATATATAATATACATTCCTGACATAATTGTAATATACCTTTCCTTCACTTTTCCAGCTCAGAAAAAATCCAAATTCATCCACTTGGAAGAGACAGTTGCTTTCAAAGACAAAAGATTCCTATAGAAAAGAAAATACAGACCATTATTTTAGTCAGTTTGACAAATATCTATTATTTATTATTTGAAAATAAAGGATTGTTCTGTTTCTTCCCGAAGACCCTCCTGCAGAATTTGCTGTTCCCAAAATAACAGAAACAAGGGAGGCAGGCTTCTAAAAAAGAGATCATTTTTAATGATTTGTCTTATTGTTGATGCTTGAGACACTGGAATGCACATAATTAATAATTTCCTACCTCATTGCAACTATGAGGTAGTTTTATTTAATAAAAGCAGTGATTCTCACCTAATAAAAAATCTTAATGACACGGAACTTCAAAAAAATTACTGAAAATTAAACGCCTTCAGGTGAAAAATATATAATCTGCCAATGCCACCTTCGGGATCAAACGGCCACATTTCCTTTTAACATTCAGAATTTGGGAAGCACTTTCCTGTTGGACTGTGGCAGTGTACATGCTGTGAGTGCTTTGCAGCCAGAGTATCTGACAAGCAGACCTTGAAGGATATTAATTTGTAGAAGAAATCAGGAAAGAATGGCATTCCAAAGAGACTAAGCAAGGCAAAAAATTGGATTAGCTGAATTTAAAAAGAAATTTCCTCCACACACCTCCAGCCTCAATTAGAGCATCATAAATTAAGCTAAAATGCAGGAAAACAGTGTGCAGAATCAATCACTTCTTCAAGAAAAAGAGGATCCAGAACTTCCTGACTTCCTTAATTGCAAACCAAGGAGCATTTGTGAGAAGAGTCCTCTGTGAGGAAACAAACCAGGCTCCCAACTGTGCCATAGAAAACCTGGAATAAACTGCAGCAACACTCGGAGCAGGAGAGGGTCATGGGCTGATGGCCAAACAGCCTTTTGCTCCACAGGGGCAGAGCAGAACCCCCTTTCTGTGGGGTTCTGGGGGGCAGCAAATTCAGCTGCAAGGAGCAAGATCTTGGTGCCAGCTCCTCACCCCATGTGTGCCCAGGATGGTGGAGTCTCACAGAGGTGCCTGCCGAGAACAGAACAAACTCTGCCTGACATTGTTCTGGTCATGACATCCAAGGCCCAGGTGCCCACCGAGTGTCTCTGGTATCACACTGAATATTGAGCACTTAAAACTCACTCCTGTATCTGCCCATTCTCTGTTTCTCGTTGAAGGTGCACAAGAATGAGCACAGGCCGTGCTCCCTCACGCAGCTCCTCACAGGCTGTTTCTGGAGCAGTGCTTGCTGAGGGAAAATAAAGCTTTTCTGAACCGCCTTTCTAAGGAATTCCATGTCCACCACTTCATTCATCTGGTCACAAATCTGGAAATACAGGGTAAACCAACGATCCCCATCTTGGCAGGCCTCGTGATAAAAAATACCTTTTACTTACCTTTCAAAAGATAAGAAAATACTAATATCCCTGAAGGCACCTGCCTTCAACTTATAGAGATTTCCTGTTCAAACAAGATTAAAAATAGACCCTGATAAAATTATTCTTACCAACAGATCAGTGCTGAGTATAAGGTAAACTTCTCAGCACTTTATTTCAGCTGCCTGGGTAAAATGCCCTGTTTTGCATTCCTTTAATAAATGTGGATTAAAGCATAGCTGAAAGCAGGATCATAGCAGTCATATTTCAGATAGAGGGCAGATTGATTTTCTAAAGCAGATAAAACCACTTCACATCTCAAATGATGCATTTGAATCAGAATATAAACGTTCAGTGTTCTCTTACTTTCCCTTGCAATAGTCAGGTCCTCAGTTTATGTATTAAAAAAAAAAATGCAATATTCTCCCTCCCTCCATTGGATAGATAGCACAAAAAACCTGAAGGATTCACTTTGTTCAATAAAGTGCTTTATGAATCTGCAAAGATGAGAGTTTTATGCACGTTACAGATATTTTGATCCAATTTTCCTTTTCTCTTCCTCAGGGCTTATTTCAAATCAGAGGGATTAAATATATTTTAAAGCTATTTCTTTTAAAAGCAAAAAAAAAAAAAATCTATATAGCAATAAAGTGTGTTGGTATTGCCTCCCCACAGGCATTTCTGGAGGTATTACCAGAAAAAAAATTGAAGTTTCTTTGTCTACAATGAAAGCAAAACTTGAAATATTCTAGAACTTCTGCATATTTAAAAAAGAATAGCAAATGAAAGGCAACTGGCCTCTTACCTCTTCATATCTATCAAACACAGCTCCATCTTGCATAAAAGAGGGAACTGGCTTCTGCCAGTTAAATTCATAAGGTTTTGCCATGATTACAGAAGAAAAACCTGAAATGGAATGGAAAAGCACAGTTCAATTACTGTCCTTCAAAAGGAGTATTTCAAAGGCCAAGCAGGAAAAATAGTGACTTTTAGCTTTTCCTTTCACACAGAAGTACTAAAAAGTCACAGTGCATTTCCAAATCAGGAGTTTTCCTCCTCGGAGTACTTTTGTTTCATATCTTTAAAGTGCAAAACACTTGTAAAATGTGTGTAGGGACTTAATAATTTGATAAACACTTGCACTGTAACTTCTAGAGTACAATGAGGCTGGGATTAACCCAGCTCCAGGTGACAGAATACCACAAACGGTAATACAGACAAGTGCTTCTTTTTTTGCTGGAAAACATCAGATGCTATAGAGACAGATTGCATTTCTTCTTGACATCCTAAACTGTATGCTACATAGGCAAAATACATTTTTTTGCTTCAAATTTCATTTATTTTCAGGCATATTTTCAGTTGTATTTTATCCCTACCCCAAGATATGAATAATATATAAATTCCTAGGGAAAAAGACTGTTTAGAGGTATAGGACATTAAATAAAACTAGGCAGTTGTATTGTGCACTTCTGCAAGAGAACAAATGCGAACAAAGTTGTTAATTTAAGATAAAACACCGAAGTCATATTGTATGGACATTACAATAAAGACAGCAAATTATCCAGTATCCTTGCCAATGCCTTCCAGGTTACACTGCTTTACACCAGAAAATGCCCCAATGAAACACTCTGAAATACTGAAGTTCATTTAATCTGAAGTGATTGCTCCTGCTTCCTAATGCCATCCAAGACACACAGCATCCTGATGATCCCTTTACACACTTCAGCAGAAAGAGTGGGAATAGCCTTGGCAGCAGCAAGGCAAGATAAGCCTGAGTGCTGGATGTGGGGAAATCATCCTGCGGGATGGGACAGCGAGGGTGACACAGGACATGGCCACAGCACTGAGCTCACCCTGCCCTGCTTGTCCCAGCCCTGTCCTGCTCGTCCCAGTCCTGCCCTGCTCATCCCAGTCCTGCCCTGCTCGTCCCAGCCCTGTCCTGCTTGTCCCAGTCCCGTCCTGCTCGTCCCAGCCCTGTCCTGCTCGTCCCAGTCCTGCCCTGCTTGTCCCCGCCCTGTCCTGCTTGTCCCAGCCCTGCCCTGCCAAGTGGCGATGCTCAGCCACTCCTGACTGTCCCCAGAGGCACCACATGGATTAAGTGTGACCAGCTCGGCTCCGGATCCGCTGCAGCGCAGGCACAGGGCCCGGGAAAACTTGTCCAAGCGAGAAGAATAAAGAGCCTACATAAAACTCCAGGGAGAGCACGACAGCCTGGGCAGTCCATGAAGACAGAAATGCCTGCTTTGACTGAATTTTAAACCCAGAAGGAATGCAAGTACTTTAAAAAGTTCAAGAACTTTGTAGTATCTGCCTTCTCTGTCTTGTTTTCATTCACATAGAATATCTTCTAACAAGAAACAGAATGAGAACAAAAGAACTGTTAGAAGTCTCTGTCCAACATTGGCTTTAAGAACAGTTATTTTGATAATTTTCCACTGAAAAAATAACCCTACTACTTAAAACATGCAAAGCACATTTTCATGTTAACCCATCTCCTGCCCTTTTTTGGTCATTGATACAGAAATATCAATGTATGTATCACATTTCCAAAGTCTTAGGAATAAGAGAAATTAATTCATTCTCTACAACAATCAAAAATACAATTTGAAATTAATATACACATCACTATTAAGTGTTCTTTCTCCTTGAAAATGGGATGAAAATTCAAATTAATAGATCTCTGCTTCCTAATCTAAAAAACCAAAAAGGCTAAATGGTATTTAAACTATTCATCTGTACCTCTTTTCTCCCAGTGAAGAGATGGTTCGAATAAAACAGATCATCTATATCCAATATTTTATCAAAAGCCTCCTTTTCTTTTTGCCAGCCCTGTGCATTTAGCTCTTGCCACTCTGTAAACAAGGAAAAATATCTTATTCATGAGGATTACTAGATGCTTTGAGATCCCTTCAAGGAATGTGCCAAATTATTAATTTTTTTTTTTTTTGAAAATACTTATAATTCTCATGTCTCTTCCAGTTTAGATCGGCCTAGAACTGCTTCTCCCTCATTCCATGAGGGAAGGTGGATAACAGGACAGCCACCCCACTGCAGAACATGATGGGGTCATGTTCTATGCAGCTCATGGGCTTCACACACTAGCTCAGAATAATCACAACAAATTGGAAACTTAGTGGTTGTTCTTGGAGCAAAGGAAACTTAAAACATACACACCTGAAATGATAACCACTGTTTTTATGGCATGGTGGCTGTTCCCCTATCTATTTAAATGTCTTCTATTAACAGAATGGTCTCAAGAAGAAAAGTTCCTTCAAATACAGCAGGTAGTTCATGCAGCAATAAATACTCCCATCCTTCTGGGAAAAGCTGACACATTCTGTGCTAAAACATCAGAAATGTGGTGGCACTTTTAAGGCTGTGAAGAATACTCCTCCACAGTCCCAAGCCTATATAAATGGCTTTTACCCTTTTATACTGGCACTGAAGCCCACACAAACCCAGATTTAAAAACCTACATGTTCTTCAACTGCTCTGAACTCCCATGTGAGGCACATCCTAATGCTTCCTCCAGCACCTGGCACTCTGAAACCTGGATGTAAAGAGTGCTTGAGCAGACACTTAACTCTCAGAAAGACTCAGTACCTTAACGCTAGACACTTGGTTAGCTTGGCTGAGCTCACCATGCAGTCACAGGAACGCAGCTCTGTAAAATCCCTCCTTCACAGGGGTCCTCTCCTTATCTGGTACTCACACTGTCTGATGAACCTGTTACTTCATCGCTGAGACATTCAACAGAAGCAGCTCCTCAGTTTCTGCAGCAATGCGCATTTTTCAAACCTTGCAGCCAGCCTGAGCCCTCTCCACTTTTCCAGCTGCCTTTCTGAAGTCAGGGGTCTGGACCAGGACACAGTAACCCAGCACCACCCCCTGTCACAGGAACCAGGATTACAGCCTTTCATCTTATTTGCATAACCTCGTGTTTAGCGGCAAGAAAACACGCCTGATTGCTCATAACTCATCGAGCAATCAACTCCTGTCTCGGGGACTCGAGCTCGTTGTTATTTACCACCTTGCCAAGCTCTTCTCTAGCTCTGCTCTCGCAGGTCACTTCAGTTTACAGATGAACTGAGACAGATGAAGTGTGAGGGAAAGACAGCTCGAGTACACATAGCAAGGAGTTGGAGGAATTGTAACAAACAACATTTTTAAGCCGTATGCTTTGGCAGCTGTGCAGAAGGTGAGGAAAATTCTCTCTGCCTTTAGAAAAGCTCTTTTCAGTCTCTCACATTTCTTACACTCCTCTCAAAAATCCATTTTTTCTTAACCCTGTAAGCTTTTAAGATCGCCAAAATGATATACAAAATATTCCCCTGTCACTCTTTGGATCTCTGTTAACCTTCATTAATTTTTTAGCAGTTCTAAGAGAGTGAAAATCAAAACCAATCCCAACCAGCAAATGCTAACAAACATGGCTTTGTAGCATTCATATGGCTGTGAATATATGCATGCATATATCCTCACTACGATGAGAATCAAGAATCACTCTCTTTAGAGAAATTTAGTAACAATGAAATGCATGAAGATTCAACTGGGAGACACAGAAGGTTAAGGAACTAAATTTAAAGGCAGCAAAATTTTCATTTGAACACTTTTATTACTGCCTTTAAAAACTGAAATCAAATCTTCCTACTGTCTTAAGAGTTCTCAAAGTACAACAACTCCTCTGAATACCATTCACAAAAGCAGAAAGAACAATCATATAAATGCACCTCAGGACTTAATTAATGACTACAAGGGAGAGGCACATGAAGTGCAGTAGCTGAATACCTTTTGAGGTATCTCCCTTTCTTTCAACACTGATTAATGCCTGAAGGCATGATTTGGATCACATGGAATTCACCTGGAGTACCCAAAGAGCGAGGACACAAAATTAACCATATCCAGAAGAGCATTAATTAACACAAAGGCCGTCCTCTTTCATAAGCTTGGCTGTACTAAGCTAAATCTCGGGTGTGTGGACTATAAATCCTAGGTTTTTTCATTCTTTGACCAAAAGAAGGACAAGGTGTGGCTGAACAGGAGGAGGAAAAGATTCTGTTAATACGAAGGAGACAAATGTTTGGGGAAAGAGGTGATATTCTAAACTAATCCCCAGGGCTGGCTAGCATGATGGATAGGATACTCCTTGGATCCCATAAACATCCTGTCAATGTTGAGACACTGCTGGAAAGGACAGCAGAGTTCCTTAGAGCTGACCCCCCCAGTTTCAAACACAGAAACTCACAATTTCCGCAGTTTGCTTAGCCCCAAGTATCGTAACAGGACCTGTCAATTTTTTTTTTAGTAATTATTATTTTTGCCTCTGGAGTGAATCCCCATTTGCTGAGTGAGAGGTGAGGAGGCTCCACACTCTGTGTTTGCCATTTCACCACTTACCTCTTTGAATTACACCCCCTAAACTTGCCCCAGTTATTGTCTGTGTGAGTTTCAAGTGCAGCACCCACCCAACACTATGCTGAGTTTAATAATCCTGCCCAGGAATATACAGATTTCCTACAGTTTTCCTACAGATACAAGGAAGCAACTAAAAAAACCCAAAAAACAAATCTATTTCCCACTCTTCCCCCTCGCCTTGAAGTACATATAACCTTCACCACCACTCCTGTTTGGTGAACAAAATTCTTCATAACAAAGACAACCAGATCTAGAGCAGCAGCAGATCTCTCTAACTTTTGGGGTCTTTTTATGGAGTTCATCCCAGTCCAGCAAGTCTACCTGCAGAGCTGTGTACTGGAGCAAACATCCAGCTGTCCATGACTAAACAGGCAGTGCAGCACAGAAATTCTTATAAAAAAGCCCCTTTCATTTTTTAATGAGCCTTTGAAGTACTTTCATATTCAAATACTATAACAGTTTCTAGAAACTTGAAGAAAAGTCAGATCTTCACCTATTTACTCCTCAATGTCCAATTCATTTGGTCATAAAGGTACTGACATTAACATAAGCAAAATGCAGAGACAGGGTGTTTTTTTAAACATGAAACCTTGGTTTCAACACTAGAATTTAAAATTCAGAGTAAGTTTTAAGAAAATAAAAGCCACTATAGTGTGAATCCTAAAAGAAACAGGGAGAACCACAGTGCTGAATTTCTGCAGTACCCACACTATGTTATAAAACAATTCCAAGATTTCACAGCTCTCCAGGCTCTTCCACAGTCAAATTTTGCTGGTTTGTTGGGTTTTTTCCCTTTTTTAAAAGAGCAGTTTTTCAGCAGGCTATTTTTAAACGCATTATTTCCACAGCTAATGCAAGCAACTTAAAACAGTTCTCCCCAAAACAAGGTCCAGGATCAACAACAGACATACAACAGGCGCCTGAGCATGCATCGTCTAGCAGCGGTCTCAATTTCCATTTTGTCTCCTTTTCCATTTCGTTTTAATTGCTGGAATGCATTGGCATGCAGGGGCAGCTGAGGGGTTAGACCACAACAAGAAGGGGCCTGTTCTGAACCAACCTTTTGAGCATTTCCCCCAGTTCAGTGAGGCTGCCCAGTGCAGGGCTCAGAAATGAGGGTACCTGCTCCTGGTCCTGCCTCCAGCTCCCAGCTCTGCCTCAGCCACCTCCTCTGATGACAGCCTGTTTCTAACAAGGAGAATTCCTAGGATAAAACACAGGACTCAAACAGCACCTCCCAGCTTCCTCACACTTTTTTCTTTTTGTCCTAATGGCTTCCTAGTTTGTTCATATCTCGAGTTTTCCCCAGCTTTCCTATTCATTCAAAAACTCTCATTTTTTGACATAAGTGCTTACCACCCATCCTTTTCGGGAGAGAACATTTGCCTTTATGAGAAGTGAATGGTATAGAAAGAGACATCCTGGTTTTGTAGATAAACTTACTCTGGTCTATTTCCAACAAGACTGTGTTCTGACAGTGAGAACTATATTTAAATCAAGCCATGATGGAGAGCTTCTCAGCTCCTTCACTCAGGTCTAATTCCTCACAAACTTGTAAATTACAGATACTTGGAGTCCCAAGAAAGCAAATTATTTCTCTGCTCAGCAGCAATACAGAGCCACTGGAGCATAGTTTCCCTTTTGAATTGATTCAAATGGATCACCAAAGTCACCTGGACTTGTCACACAGCATTGATAGGACTGGGATTGGTCCTTGTGTGCCACCATTGTAAACCAACTTTATCAGTTTCACTTGCTGACTAAAATGAGCCTTCAGATAGATGCCACTTGAAATGCCTGGAAAAACAAAAGTAACTCGGCAATTTCAACACCAAAGTGTTAAAAAAAAAGATAAAATTTTACTCATTCTCAAATAAACTCCTAATGCACTAAGAGAATCTAGATGTATTCCCAGAAAAAAGTATGACTTGAATAGTGAGCCACAACACAGAGCTATCATAACTGGAAGTTACAAAAAACTTAAGTGTATTTTTTATTAAAAAACAATAAACCATACTTATAAAACTACAAACTTCACTGAATAAGTAAGCTGGTTTTACTTTTCTTTCCTTCCGGTGATAGAAAATTTGGTGTTCACATTCTTGATTTTGTAACAGCAATGGTGAAAGGCAAAGGGAAAGGCACAGAACTTCCCAAGGGATTGTTTCAGGAGGGAAAATGCTCATAATGTTGTGAATTGTACAGAGGATTTAGCAATCTGACTCGTCAAAAACAGTAAATGACCACTGATTTTCATTTACACTTATTGTTCAATATGCATCTCACAGTACCATTTTACTTTTGATCTGTCAAGTGAACTTCATTTCATAATGTGAGCATGTGATGAGGAACCATTCCCTAGAACATTCCCTGTTTTGTCTCATTCCAATAATAAACACTAACCATATAAAACATTAAGCTGTCTATAAATGTGGAAGAAGCTACATTTTTATCTTGAGTCAAGCAGAAGTCTTAGAGGTGTTCAGGATTTATTTAGTATAATGTCAAGTGTCCCATTTCCTGGAAGCCATCTCGTCCCCAGGTAGTAATAGAGAGCAAATGGGACTTTGATGAAAACAATGGTTTGTGTAATCGTTGCCAAGATCCTTTCTGGATTGCTATAGCAGGTGATGGATGTATACAATGTATCTGGATTTAACCAGCAGCAACCTTTATTAAGTTTAATTACTTCACTCTGTGGCTTTCAATAAAAGGCAGTGGTAAAGGCGACCTCGTGGAATAATCAAACAAACCAACCAACCAACCAACCAACATGTAGCACTTGCAAAACATCTGAAGAATTTTCTGATTTACTGAAGCCCAGACTCCCTCTTTACAATTTTATAAACTCTGACACCTTATATCATTACAGCAATGAACCCTAAATGAATGGGATTTGGGAGATTTATTAAAAAACCAAGTTTTCAATACGGTCTCTGGGCAATTAATACCATACTTAATTTCTACTGTTGTTTAATCTGCTGCTGACAGGTAACACAAGATATCTTAAGTCAGTAAGCAGTGTTTCTCATTTTTAGGTACACCTGTACAAAGTATTTGAGCAAATTATTTGAATTGAAATCACGGGAAATTTCGACATTTAGAACTTCAGTTTCTTCTTTTTAGCTTCATTCTGGAGCTTTGTGCTCTAAAACATCTTAAGCAGAAGTGGTTTCTGTATTTTAATATGATAGGAACAGATAAATATAGGAACAGATAAATATAACAGAAATATAAACAGATAATATAACAGAAAAATACATGTTTGTAATTAAAATTCTAGCAAGAGTTCAGGTGGGAGTACAGATAAACAGCAACCAACCTTAAGTGAGCATCAGTCCTGTTACAAATGCAAGAGTTCGGCGATCCAAGGACATAAAACAACTGCAAGATTCTACGACCAAATCATTAACTACAAATACCATGAAAACAAACTTCCAAACTACATTAATATCAGCAGTCTTTCCTTTTTAAGTGCAAGGAAAAGTTTTGGAAAGAACACAATGTAGTACCTCAAACAAAAATAAAACAAACTACAGCTATCAGCTGCTCCATGACCACATCCTGAGGACACAGTTGTCTGTTTCCAAACACTGACACAGACTTTGTATTAATAAAATGCAATGAAAGGTCAAGATCATACTTTTGTAATAACTTCTAAATCCCTGCGTGTTTGAAATAATCCCTCCTATGGTCAGGTACTTTAGTTCAAACCAAACTTTATTAAAGTTTGGACATGATTTATTAGGATCTTTTTCAAAATATACAGATATATTAAAAACTAATAAGCTGTGAGGAACATAGAAGTTACTTTAAAATCTAAAATTAGGAAAGTGACATTATAATTTGCTGGTTTTCTGGATGATTTCTGAGAAAACAAGAGTGACCCACACTGCTGGTTTAAAATCTCAGACAAAGCTAAGGTGATCTTTGGCAATTGTTCCAGCAGTCTAAAATGCATTAATATCAAAAAGCTGTGCTCATTATTTGACAGTTGGCAGTGTGTTAAAAGTAGGTATTTGTTGAAAGTTTAAACTGATTACAAATTTCTTGGGACCCTGGATAAAGCCTGTGAACTAGAGTCACCATGGATATGCACGGGGCATTTATACTTTTAAAATTGTCATTGTGCAGTTTAACCCATGACATTGGTAAGAAGATTTTGTATCAAAATCTTCATTACATCAGAAGATGTAAGGCTGCTCAGATTCCATCTCAGCACCCACCTTCCACCCTAGAGACAGAGGGTTTCGCATTCCCTTCTTTAAACTGGAGAAGGTAATACGGAATGAAAAGCAAGAAACATAGACCTGGCATCTGCACTTGATCAGTGCATTCCTTCCTTCCTTCCTTCCTTCCTTCCTTCCTTCCTTCCTTCCTTCCTTCCTTCCTTCCTTCCTTCCTTCCTTCCTTCCTTCCTTCCTTCCTTCCGTCCTTCCTTCCTTCCTTCCTTCCGTCCTTCCTTCCTTCCTTCCTTCCTTCCTTCCTTCCTTCCTTCCTTCCTTCCTTCCTTCCTTCCTTCCTTCCTTCCTTCCTTCCTTCCTTCCTTCCTTCCTTTCCTTCCTTCCTTCCTCACACCCGACAGCCTGCTTGTTTTCATCTCCCTTTATCATCACCCCTGAACCACATCTCAGAAGTAGGGGAGTGCAGGCAGGGCATTATCAGCTGGCTGGAATGGAAATTAGCCACCATCCTTCTGCCCAGGCCAGCAGTAAACCCAAACCCTGGGTAGGAGAGTGTCCTAGGTGCAGCTTTTTTTTCCTGCTCAGTTCTGTGACAGACCCAGGCTCAAGTAAGCACAGCAGCAGAGCTGTGAGCTGCCCTTGCTGAAGTGTGGCTGGAGCAGACTGCAGCTCCCCATGGAGATTTCAGTTGGCTGGTTTCATTTGATTTTTCTGCCAAGATTTCAAGTTCACATCACAGAAGAAACCTCCCAGTCAGTATCAGGAAAAGAAGCTATATGGAGCTCATGGTGTGCACTTCAACACTACTGGGCAAAAAGCAGATCTGGGAATCGGAATGACATTTAATGGATGGGGGAAAAGTAATTGTAATAGCAATTGTCTGGACTTAACACTGTTGCAGAGGTTCAACTTGTCTATTCTCCTCACCCCCAGTCACTCCGCCTGTTGTATGCAAAACCAACACTCATCATCAATTGTTCAGGAAAAACACATCCCTTTGGAGTAGGTAGCAGTCAAGGGATGCAGGTTGCAGTCAGTGGTGAGCCAGACAGCTCTGGAGTCCTGGATGGACAGTTTGCTATTTCCCATTTTCCTCTTCCTCCCTCTGAAGAATGAGGCTAGCAAGACTTGTTTTAATTACAGATTTGGGATGCTAAGTACACCTTTCATCACCAGTAACACCCAGTGCTAACTCATTAACAAACTGGGCATTTTCCTGAAGATGAGATTGCCCTCGTTCTAAACACAGTGTGTCACAACTAGGCAAGGCTAAAAATAAACTGCTGTCTGTAATTTGAAAATCCAGAAGCCCTCTTTCCAGCAGGACAAATATGGACAGCCATATTGGAGATATACCGGGTTATCACTTATTTATATCTTTAATTTCATAGAGAAGCAAGAGGAAAAGCAACTGGTTCTGAACTTTTAGTTCTTATTCCTTCATTATGGTAGATAGGTGGCAGAGTAACATTTCTTGTCAATTAGTTTCAGCCACATTTCTTTTTAAATGGTTATTGTGCCACTGCCCAGAAGCTCTGAAAACAATAAGGAAGATTGTGCAGATAATGTGGGCAAAGATAAACAAAAAATACCCCCAGTCCTTTAGCTCGTAAGCTCATAGTTAACCACAAGCAGAAAATGGAAATGCATAAAACATGGCATCACAGTGTCTTTCACTAATCCCTGCCTCAGAGAACCCGCGCAATCTGCATATTCATTTCTACTAATCAAATATTAAAACAACTCTCTTGACATTGTGCTCTGTTTCCTGTCACAGCAGTCGCTATCGAACTGACAGCTGTTGTCTCTTTGGGGTAAAGGGAGGCTGCGAGAGACTACTCAGAACTTTATCTGATTAAACAGTTCAGGGTGCTAATACAGTCATTATTGAGGCATTCAGCTGTTTACATACCTTGAGAACAGCACCCCTAAAATGTCCCTCTGAATATTGATGTATGCCTTGTTTAGGAAATGGGGTAAAACCAGGCATGTCAGCTATTAAAGAGAGGGGTGGGAAAGTGCTCCAAGCCAGCAACCTCTCCGAATCTACCTGCTGCATGCATTTTGGCTTGTTCAACTATTCATAAGATATATATATGAAATTTCTGAAGGAAAGGCATCTCAATTTTTGATTGTTCCAAGTGGATGATTTGACACAGTATTCCTAAAGGGATAAAAATAAAAGTGTTAGTATGTAACCTATTTGTGCAGTATGGAGACGGAAGGGAGAGCCAGGCTGCCAGTCAGGAGCGCTGGTATGGCCTGCTGGCCCTCACAGCCCATTTGGAGCACTTCTTTGACAGCTCCTAATAAACAGCAGGATTTACAGCATGCTGAGAACTTCCATTTATTCAGATTTTTCTGGACCAGCTGGCGACACCAGAGCCAGGGGACTCACTTTCTCTGAATTCCTAACTTTGAGATGTAATTTCAGTGTCAAGCAGCAGGAAGGGAGAGGGAGAGCTGATACCTCTCGAGCTCCTCCTCATCACTGCTTTTTCTTGCCACCTGCTGCTGAGGAGGAAAGGGACACAGCACAAGCAGAGGATACCTCTGCCCTCACAGGTACATGTGGGACACACTCACACAGGCAGAGAGATGAGCAGCACTTTCTCCTCTCTCCCTGGGAAAGTGAGAGCACGCACATCATGCTGGAACAGGAGGACATTCCTGACTCCAGACAACCAACAGGGCAGAAAGAAGTGAAATGGATGTGTGGGGAAGAGCACAAGAACTGAAAAGAGGAAGAAGGAGTTAACAACAGGAAAAGATACAGGAAGCAAGGATGGGGTGTCTGGCATGATGTGGGCTGAGACAGCATGACAAAGGGCCCAAGCAGACAGCTAAAATCAAAAGGAAAGATGGCCACATTTTCACCATGCTAGGAAAGAACAGCAGATAGTTTGGGAAAGCTGAAATGGAAATTATTTGGGATAGCACAGGCAAGGCTATTTTTAGAGATTATTCCAAGTATGAAGCTGGGTTACTGCAATATGGCTGGAAAGGAAGGAACTGGGTGGAATATACACTAAGAAAGACCAACAAAACAAAACGCTGGTGTCTGTGTGTGGAGGTGAAAAAGAGAGAAGTGGCAAGAGCACTGCCAACATTCCAGGCAAGAGCAGAGGGGGGTCATTTATCGTGACAGCCCAGGAGTGGGGATGGCAGGGCTCCCGCAGGCGAGGAGTTCAGTATTGCCCCATGCTGCAGACAGACCAAGGGATGAATGGGGAAGAAGCCTGGAAAGGTGAAAGAACTGGTTCTATACATGAGGGTGGAGGTCAAAGAAAGAGCAGTCTGTTTGGAAGCCATAAAATGCAGTGGGAATCAACAGATGCAGCCAGTGACATCATAAAAATTGATAAAGGGACCCTCACAGAGACAGAAAGGAAATGTTTTGCCATTTGCACTGGCTGGATGAACTGAAGTGTTCTCAAGTGGTGCTTAAGTACGGTTCCCACCATCCACTCTGGCCTCCTACAGCTCAGTAACAAGTGGCACACACACTCAGGAAAGGCAGGGCCCATCAAAATAAAGAGCAGTGTCACACCCAAAGCACAGCCGACCCTGTGGAAAGTGAAGGTAACATTTTTACTTGTCTAAAACCAGCTTTGTCTTCATCACTTTTAAACATTTCCAGCATAATAATTACCATTGCAAAGAAAAAAAACTTGAGCCCAGCATGCTTTTCCCATAAGAAAACTGGTCAGCTAGTTCAGACTGCTTTTTTTTCCTGTCACATACCTATTAAATGCTTCAGACTGTTTAATGTGATAAAAATGTCTAGACTGGTTTTTGACTGAAAGCTTAAGGAAGAGCGTTCTTTGCCCTTGGCTAGCAAACCCCTTGTAAGCACAATAAAGTGAACACTGTCCTTCTGCAGCCCACAATTCCTGCATACATCAAATAAATCCATTGCAGGCATCTTCAAAAATCTTGAGATTTGAGAGACCAGCCCAGGGAAATGTGAAGCATATAGGTACAATATAGTACATATGTAAATACAGTGTTTCTTTGCAAGGAAAAATCTGCAGTTTATAATCAAAGTACAGGCATTGCTGAGGAGAAGATCACAGCACCTCTCACTGCCCAGTTAACAAAAAAACCCCAAAAAATAACCAAAAATGCTCTGCTGAAATTGATGAAGAGTAAAACACTTTGCTGAAGCAGGCAGTAGAGTTTAGGCAAGGAATCCCAATGGGCACATTAGAAAAAGCGTTGCCACGTGTGAATCAGTGCATTCAATGCTTTGTGGTCCCGAGCTGCCCTCAGCCTCCAGCAGCTGTTTATTTTTGTGTAACAAAACTTCTAACATAATTACAATCACTCTAAACTTAGATGCGAGTACACAGCTTATACTAAAAATACCTCTGGTAGTGAAATTACCCAGCTCAACTGGTCCACACCCTCCAGCCCTTTCTTTTTCGGGGTTCTTAATCTGCATCTGTGGAGTGGGCCGTGGTCAAGGAACAGGTGCATCTGATTCTTGTCAGCACGTGTGACTTGCATGCTGGAAAATCAGCTGCACACCATGGAAAAAGCCTGAGAAGAAACACTGTCCCTGGACACCACTCATCGTGGCCGACTCCCGTAGGAAATAAAACTTGCCAAAAGAATTAACGGACAACACGGATGTGACAGGAACATCACTCTGGCCCGGTCACAACTGGATTGTCAAATCATGTATCAAAAGTCCCACTTCCCATCTTCTTGTATCCTATTTGTTCCCAAAGCAGTCCTAACATCCTGAGGATAGTTTTTTGTTTAAAATGCTCTTCATCCCCCTTGAAGATCCTAACTCTTGCTCTCTGTGATCGGACCATAAAGGGCACTGCCAGTCAAAGGAGTTGAAAAAGAAACAACTGACCACACTCTGCAGGAAAACAATGCAGGACTTGGGAATATCTATAGGAAGGTTGTTTCAGGGGAGGAAAATACTAATTTTTCCATATCAAAAAGCCATGGGCAAAAGGATTTGTACAGGTATGGGCTAAGCATTTCTGGTTTCCATTCTCCTTAAGATACCACTTTTCCTGAGCAAGTCAGAATATTCCCCTCTGTTAAAAGCAAGAATGTGGTTTTTCAGCATCACCAGGGAAGGTGATTTTATTAGCTTTGAAGCACTTGGATACTATACAACTACACTGTACAGTGGAGAACAGACCAAGCAAGATGTCAATGTCTAAAAAGAATCTTCTGTGAAATAACTACATGTACAAATTGAAAGCTTGTACCAGGGAGGTTGCACGCTGTGGGTCTGTTGTTTGCTTGCCTTCTTAAATATTAATATAGGGTTTAGAACAAGAAATCTTTCCTTTGTCAGCACACTCTCCTGCAATCTTGGTTTCTGTACAGTCCTCATCCATGTCAGAGGGTGCTTTGCACAGTCATGGCACAGCTGAATTAAATCCCTTCTTTGCTCCATATATGCTTGTGTTCTTTGGGCACCTGAGTGAAATGGCACATGGAGGGAAAAGGGACTAGGCCCAGCTGGTGTTTCTCTGGAAAGCCCCTTGCCATCCTCAGGAACACTGAGAGTGGTCTGCAAGTTTTTAAGCCGAGCAGCTGGCAGCAGCCTCCTGAAGGCAAGCAATCAGGCTGTGCCTACCGAGATACCAGGTTGTTGGCAAAGCTGTTTTGGATAGGAGATAAAAGCAGCACAGGGAAGGGAGAGGCTACTGCTTCTCCTGAAGGAGAAGCAGCTGGCATGAAAACAGAAATAACAGATTTCATAGTTACAGCTTTCCTTTCCTAGGTTGTATTTCTACTGCTTCCTCCAAAATCTCAACAGCATGGGCTCGTTAAGGGTTAATCAATAATACTGTTCATTGCTGTGTGCAAACTAACATGCACCAAGATTTGTGTGAGAAAGTGTGAACTGAGCCCACCCCTGAGTGTTCTTGATTAACCACACTAAGGGCACAGATCAGCTCTGTAAACAGGCAGGGTAGTGGACACCAGTGTGCCCGAGGTAAGCGTTGCCAGTGTGTGCTGGAGACAGCCCCTTATCAGGGGCACCCAGAGCAACCTCCCTGCAGAAACCCCAGGCAAACGCAGCACACAGCTGCTTGCTCAGAGTGCCAGCCAAAACTGAGCCCCTTCGGAGCCATCACGGGCGAGAAAGGGAGCCAGTCCAACTCTCTCTCACTGAAAAGAGCAGTCCTAACCCCTTGCTTCTGCTTCCTTTGTGATGATCCCATTCCTGCTAGCCCGAGTGATCCCATCTCAAGCAGGTCACAGCTGTACACTGGTGGAAAGCCCTTGCTATTTTCGGCTGCTCTCGTGCAGTGACCAGGTCGCACAGGAGTCACGTCGTGACCAGCACAAAGGACAGACTGGCAGCACAGACAGAAGCAAGGGCAGCGAATTTTAGGTGGCAGCAAATTGCATCTCACACACATACTGGGAAAGACCACTAGGATTTTGAAAACTGGCTGACTTTGAGCAGAATTTCTCTCAGCTTTGATACTCTGCAGCCCATTTTGCCAGGACTATTGGTCTAATCTCCCAATCCTAAAGCAAGTTTGCCACTTCTTAAATTTTACAGCATACTGAAAACTTGGCTTTAAGAGCTGGTTACAAAGCCATTTAGGACCTTGCTTAATGTAATGTTAAAAAGCAAACCCACAGCCAACAGCTACCATAACTGGTAAACTGAAACATTTTCAAGAGCCTATTTATTCATTTATTTATTAATAAATCCCATTATTTATTAATAAACTGAACACAAGGAAACTGCAGAATTATTAAGCAGAACAAAGATGGAAACAAATTGATTCTTTATTTGTTTTTGAAGATGTGGTTAAACAACCACCTGACCTTAAAGTTCAGGATGGCAATACTTGAAAATCAGTTTGAATACAAGATCCTGCAGGTGCTGGATGTGATAAGCAGGGAAACCACGCTTTTCATTGGAAATCCAAATTCACACACAAGATAAGGAGGAATAAGTTACTCAGGCAAACCTATCACTGTGGCAGAACTATCAGATCTAGGAAACAAAGGCTGCTCTTTTCAAGCTGTGTAATGGACAGTACTCCATTACAGTTAAAGAAATCAAACTTCCTTTTGCTTTCAGACCCGGTCCTGACAGGCACAAGATAACATTATCTCTATCCAAACCTGCCTTTCTCAGTTGTGGCTGTGTTTTGGAGCAGAAGTACGGAACCAGGAAAGAAACCAGGTTGATACACCAAGATAAAAATTACCTGATCCAACGCTAACAAAAAGGCACAGCTGTAAATATGAGCTCCAGCCATGCTCCCTGAACCCCTCTGACTGCATGTACCACAAACTGAACTTGAGTTCCATCAGGCAATTCCATCAGCAACACTACACTGCAGAGCAAAGCCAAAGCCACCCACTCTGCAATCATACCTGCAGCTGGAGTCAAGGCATGCCCCCACAGACCTGCTTTACTAGTGTACTCAATATTGTTTAAAAAAATATTCTTAAAAAGAATGTGCTACATCTTTAAAATTTCAGTCAATGTTTTAAACAAGAAAACAACAAAACAACAAAAAAAAGTATAAAAATTAAGGGCTTTTTTGTTTGGTTTGTTTTATGTACATGGGTATTAAGAGACATCCCTTTTTTCCTGCATCAAGAGTATAGAGAATTCTTGCAGAATGTGACGCCTCAATCCACCATTCTTTCCACACACAGAAACCCTCTGGCATGAATTAAGTGATGTTTCCAGCTGGAACGAGGTGGTCCCTGAGTGCCAACACTGGTCAAGGACCAGGTGCACATGAGACAGGAGCTGGTAGCAGGGAAACAGCAGCTCAGGAATGTTTTATTCAAGCCTTCAGCAGGCACGTTTACGCCGTGCAGATGTGTGAGTTAGCTCCAAGCCGCTGTGCTTTACCTGCTTTCTGGGCTGTCAGAACTACCTCACTGTGCTGGTTGATTCAGTCAGCTCCTCAGCCACACACAGCTCCCTGTTACTACAGCTAAGCTGCTTCCAGCTCATTTATAGTGCTTGCCAGGGATCCTGGGAATTTCTACCCATTAGGGTATGTAGGGCAGCCATACCTTCTGCTGCAACACTCGTGTGAACGCTGCTTCGCAGTGCATTTACAGCCACCCTAAACAGGTTGGCTGAAAGCCTTAAAATATCACAAAGCAATCAGAGATTATTTTAGGCTGCAGTAATATTCTCCAAGACTCTCCAGTAACATTTGTTCAGAAGAACAGCCCGCAGATACTGAAACCTCCATAAATCACTCTGTGTGAGCAGTGATGCTCTAATACTGATTGTGTTGTGCAAATGAGTACGTGCTCACACAGCAAGGCACTGAAAACACAGCTCTCTAACAGATTTCTGTCTTCCAACTATGAGCCCCTCCAAGCAGGTGCACTGAAAGGTAAGATTACTACAGCCAAAGCATGGGTGAAATCCAAACCCCAGCTTTGTACTCCAGCCTTTAAAACTGAAGTTTTCTTCAATAAATCCATTGTTAAAGGATTAAGTTGAAACTGAAACTCAGGAAACTGAAGCAAATTGAACCTGGAAAAATGAGCATTTTTCCCCACTGGCTCTGACCTGTGCTCAGCTTATACACCACTGCATAGGAAGAACCCAAGAGAACCCCACAAGCATTTGCAAGAATTTGCAAGCAGTGCTTCAATGTAAACAAGCCACTGGCGGGGCTCAAGTGACCCATCTCAACAACACCTCAAAAAGCACATCAAACTTATTTTGTTCTTACTGTAAAAGACATAAGCAAACAACGATAAATGGGGACGGTGAACATACAGAGATGACACAAAACTGCTCTGTCACCTTCAGGGAAAAGCTCAGTGCCTCTGTTGTAAACAGTGGGAGAGAGAAGTGGGATGGTGGGACACCTGGGATGCAAGCTCCAGGCATTCTGCTGGCAGAGGATCAGCCAGTACCAGCCTGTGTGAGACACAGGTTCATCACCATTTTCACAACTTTTTCTGTTTCTCCCAAAGCCCCTGACAGCACACGGTTAAACAGGAATCTTTGCATCCATCTGCCACAGAGAATCACAGAATCAATTCCATTGGAAAAGACTTCTGGGATTACAGAGCCCAATTTTTGACGGAACATCACTGTTTCAACCAGACCATGGCACCGAGTGCCACATCCAGTCTGCAACTGAACACCTCCAGGGACAGTGACTCCATTATCTCCCTGGACAGCTCATTCCAATGACTACTCATTCTTTCTGTGAAGAAATTTCTCCTCATGTGCAACCTGAACCTCCCCTGGTGCACCTTGAGACACGCTGACAAATAAAACTTAGAAATGTGACTCAGTTGTCTGTAAACATCTTTAAGGTTGGAGACAAATAACTGAATGCTAACACACATTATTTAGCTGCTCCTTTTGGATACTCCTTGGGCAGTCAGTGTGCACAGTTTCAGGGAGCCCTGACTGCAGGAAGGGTTTGAAGCTGTAGCAGGAGCAGACATTTCTCATCAGTGTAATGTACTCGGAGGCACCTTGCATGTCTTGAGTGTTACGAACCATCTGAAGCACCAGCAGAACTGTGTCTTTTCATCTTGTGCTGGAGATGGAGGCAAGAAAAGGTGCTTGCCAAACGTTTGAGATGGCTGCAGAATGAATCCCACAGAAGACAGTTTATAGGTTAGAAAAGAAAAAATATTTTAAAAATAAATAGAAATCTAGTCAGGATAGAGGGATGCTGGATCCAGAACCAATAACCAGGGGAGTCTTTAGGTTAAGATTAGCCAGTGTCATTTGTCTGGCTGTGAGCATTTTGCCCAACTCTTAATTATACAGCGTTTCTAAAGGCCTTTGCATGGTTTCAGTATAAATACTTTAAAAATAGTGTTCTGATGCTGAACCCAAGTATGGCAAGCAAACAATTTTAAAAGATGACAGAAAGCAAACCCAGTGGACCTACACCTTGATGAAGAACAAGGTGACCTGGTCTAACTTTTGATTTTCCTTCCAGGGCAGTCCCACCTACTTAATGAATTAGAATTTATGTTTATTAGCAAGCCTTTCTAAATTGCATTGCTTGTTTTGTGTAGGATGAATGCAATAGAATGTTGCCTCAAAATGAACAGTTCCTAGAGATTCTATTTCTGCTAAATACAACCTTGGGAGCTATTTTCTTGCACATAACCAGTAGTCAAGAGCATGCAACAGGTACAGATATTGCTAATAGCAATATTAACCACCGAAATAGGCAGAAAACCAGAAGAACAGTGAGGGATACAGGTGGAATTAACTGAAAGTGAGAATACTTAAGGAAGGTTTCTGTGCATTGTGTACTACATCAGAACAGAAAGCAGGGAAAAAAATTAATGCCAACTTGTTTCATTTCCTACTCCTGCATAACAAACGTAACATTCTTCTGCTTCATAGCAATACATAGGGACAAAATCTGTGCTTAAGTCTTAGGCTATTTATTGAAAAAACACTGAATAGATTTCTGATGGGCAGACAATGGCAGAAAGGTGTAAAGCAAAAAAAAAAAAAAAAAAAAAAAAAAAAAAAAAGAGAAAAAAACAAAACAAAAAAAAACCCCACATCCCAAAACTAAATGGAAGAGAAAATACTAGACAGCATTAAAGACTTCAACAACATTTTCTCCATCAAAATCTTATCATAAATGGTATGGTTTTACCTTTTTCACAGACTGCTAATCTTTTTCTTTAATATATGCTGATGTGGAACTAATCAGCCTCTTGAAGTTAAAATTTTTACATACATCTGGAGGGACCAATGATCTAGAATTAAAAGAGCACTCTGATATTTTCACCTTAATTTCCAGCATATTGTATATACATTCAACTATTAGTTTCAAAAAAACAAATATGAAGCGGTACAAAGGGAAAATTCCTCTTTACATCTCTTCAGGATTAGAAAATTAAATTCTAGTACAGCAATACACTTGGCCTGTACACAGCATTGTTTATCAGATGGTTGGAAAGCTCTCCAGAAAAACAGACCCCCTCTCACAGACAAGAAAAAGCCTATGAGTGACAGAAAACAGAGATGATCTAAGAGAATAATTGCATTTCTCACTCTCCAGATGAGCAGTGGTATTACTTTTATATATCAAAGGTCAATTTTCACCAGAACATCTAATCTGACATTGCACAACAACTCCATTTGTGCTTTAACATCTGAACAGGGTGGGATGGGAGAGGTTTACTCAGCTACTCCAAGTCCAGCTTTGAAAGCCATGGACACTCCACAGGAGCTGAGGGATATAATGATAAAACATTCAGTGATGTGGCCAGAAACACCTGCGAGACTCAGCTAACTCACACCTTCCTGTGAACTCCAGAGAACCATTTAAATGTTTAAATACACTTGCAAGCTTGGTCCAAGTAACATGTGAAGTCCAAGCACAGCTCCAAGTCTGGTTCTGCTGAAGGCGTTTTCTCCCTGGGGTCAAAATTCTACCTGCATCTCCCAGTCCACTCCTCTGAACATCACAAATGCTCACTAATAATTTTCCTATGATTTCTGACTTGTTTATAAGGTCAGCTTTCTGATAGTCACAGAGTCACATAAATGTGTGACAGAAATAGCCACAGAAATAGCCACAGAAATATCAAACTATTCCAGGGCAGCCTGGAAGCTCATTCCAAGTATAACGTGTGCATTATTGCTTCTTGTCATCACGAGATTTATCCCAATCTATCTGGAGAATTATCCCCACTGAAGTCTCTAACATTCCATTGCCACACAAGCTAATGGTGAAATAAGCACCCTGCTTCTACTTCATTTTGGTGCTCCTCAATCAGAGCTGGCAACATTTCTAACAGTCATTGCTAATAATCGAGCCAAAGTAAAATTCGTCACCTCATCATGTAGGATCTGCAAGATTTTCAGTTCATTTGCAGCTTTTTTGTTCTTATTCCATGCTTTGAATATGCCTGGATCCAAAACCATTTCCCTGAGGTACATTCCAAATATTCACAAACTAGATGCTGCAGAGGAATCTGTAATTTATAACAAGACTTAAACTTTGCTTAGTTTTGTAATTCCCTCTACTAAATCACCTTTATTAGATATTCTTACTGTGAGTGCTTTACCAGAATAGTCATTTCTTGGAAAATATGGCTTCAGTCATATTAAAGACACCAAGACTCCTATTCCCAGTGATCCCTCAACACAAAGGACACAATACAAATAGATTGGGCAGACTAAAATCAATATGACAATGTCATCAAGTATAGTGGCACATCAAAGTGACTGGCAGCTGCAAAAGATGTGACCAGTGGTGAACTCCACTTCAGAATAAATACTGCCTTCATTTTAATCTGATTTTTTCAGCTGTGCTCTACATTTTTGGAAACATTAACAAGCACAGCTTTTGTTACTAGATAAGATCTTGCCTTTTGGGTAGTTTTACTTCAAATTATTTCTCTCAATAAAATGAGCAAGCTGTTCTAAATTCAATATTTAGTGACTAAAAGATCCAAAGTAACCAGGAAAATGTCATCTTCTGATGTGCTGCCAACCTCATTCAAAATAACCTGTGCTTTAACAGGTTTTAAGATTTTAAATATGTGTGCACACAAATGTACATATATGTCCAAAAAGTTAATATATATAACATATATTTTTGAACGCACACAGACTGTTCTGAGATACCTTGTGCTAGCTAAACATATTTAGATTTTTGTTCAAAATTTAATTGTTTCGAAAGGATTCAAAGATTACAAATCTCATGCAGAGGGACATAGATGTTAGCTTTAATAAATGACTGAAAGAGTAAATCACAGTAAGTCAGTAAATATCTGATTTCAGGCAGTTTTGAATGTTAATGTACAATAACTTCAACATCTTTTATTAAATTAAAACACAACATTAGCTTCATGAAAGATGTTTATAAAAGGTCTGTGCATCTTTACAGATAAAAACCCCACACAAACCAAAACCAACCCAAAACCCCACAAAAAAACCCACCCTAAATACAAAACAACCACCAAAAAAACCAAACCCAACATCAAGTCTTTGAATTGGAGGAGTCTCATAAAAGTCATGTACTCCATTATTCAGGTCCTGGAAAGGCCAAATCCATTCCATTCTGATAGATGTGACAAATTTTCACCCTTATTGCTCCAGAGGCAACCAGCTCTGCAAGCAACCTATTGAAGGGCTCCACAGTCCTTTGCCCTGGAAAAGATTTTCCAACACTAAATAATCTTTACTTCAACGATTTCTGTATTTCTTACCCCAGACACCACAGCATATAGATTTTCCCTTTTCTCTTCGCAGAAACCTCTCAAATATTTAAAAGCTACTGTTAAGCCATGATCAATTTTCCAATGATCGATCCTGGAAACTGTAATCTGTCTAAAAGTTACTCAGCTGATAAAATAATCTGATGTAAAGGGTGACTAATGAGAGAGCAGGTGGTCCAGGGACCACGGTTCCCCTGAGGTTGTGTGCCCAGCACTGGGTACTCCAAACCCTTCACAGCATTTTGTTGCCATAAACAAATAGGAAGCACACAAACCAGTACTGAGCATTCCTTCAGAAGCCATGGAGAGGACCACAATAAAAAGCCCAATCCAAAGCAAAACCACACACATGACTTAGCTTTAGAGCCGGACTTGCATTAAAACCTGTATCAATTTCTTGAAGACACCTAGAGAAGCTACATTCCCTTTAGGCTCTTTGAAAACTCAGTAATAGGTATTAGTTTAAGATTTCTGGCAAGTTCAGTAGCTTAAATGATTTATTTTTCCCTGAAATATAAGCAGTAATTAAAAATACTGATTTTCAGTATGACCTATAATCAGGAATTCAGATGTGCAGACTCTAACAAATGACAAAACATGCATGATGTGACAGATAAAATACCAGGCCATGCTGGGCCAGTGGACAGAAGTGATCCTGAAAACATCCCAACTGATGCAGCTTGGCTGGGAGTACTTTGCTTAAAGAACAAGCCATGTTAAGTTTGAAAGAAAAGTGGTAAATATTTTTGCTATATAGTTTCCAGTTTACACAATTCTGAAACACTTTTCTTCCCTCAATTTAGTCTAATTTGAAATTAATTATTACAAAAATAAGGATGCCCAGTAAACAGGAACACAA
The DNA here is from genome assembly GCA_026261815.1 of Monarcha castaneiventris obscurior. Taxonomy (NCBI): domain Eukaryota; kingdom Metazoa; phylum Chordata; class Aves; order Passeriformes; family Monarchidae; genus Monarcha; species Monarcha castaneiventris. The sequence goes on from JAMPIT010000862.1 coordinate 6,772,945, forward strand.
ATCTTTAAGGGCTGCAAAATAAACTGGATTTTTTCTTAGTGCCAGACTGCTGCTTTTAGCTGCTTAAAATAGAAAACAAATGAGGGACCAAAGCACATTTCCACACAATCCTTGTTACCATTTTTAGGTCACTAAAACAAATTATGGTACTTGCATGAGATTTACTACCTAGAATTTTCAATCTAGCTTCTTTTAATCCTGGATTTAAAAAATACAAGGACTGAAGGAAGAATGAGAACAACATGAGCTTTCTGAGACAGATTTCCATGCTGTCCCATCTAAAAAGAGATGTGAGTAGCAAGGTCCAACTAAAACATCAATACAGTGATCTACCAACACTTACAAAGGGTTAATGACCCTGACTAGAGCTAGCTTCCCTCAGCACCTACTCTGTGTCTTGGCAGGGGGGTGTCTTCTGGTATTTATGAGACTGATGCTGTTGAAATAAATTGAAATGGAGTCTGAATCCATGGTTTTGGAAAGACACAGCAAAAGGAATCTCTACTGAGCAAAGAAACGCGCAACACACTGATCTTCAGAACTTTCAGTACGTACTTTTGTTCTATGATTGCCATTTTATGGGGAGAAAACACTATTGTCTAACTATCAAGCATCATGAAAATGAAATCAATTTTCTCAGTTTGAAATGGTGATATCTCTGGCCATTGAAACACTGTAGTAAGATGAGAGACAGGCAATCAGCAACACATAATTAGTAGATCTACAACTTCCTCTTGATTGCCAAGGCTTATATAAATAACATGTAGACACTACTCCTCCTGTCTGAGGATTAAAACATGCTTTGTTTTTTAATGGTATCTAGACAGCTAAAGAATGCAGCTACCATTAAAGGAATGTTCAATGACATCAGCATGTTTCAATTAATAGAACTAGCTGGCTAATACTTGCTAGTACTTATGTCTATATTTAGGTTTATTTGATAGCTGCAGTAAAATTAATGAGTGAACACATACTGAGAGTGTTTCCAGGATTTGGACCCAACTACTGAGAAGAAACAGAACCTCGACCAAATTCCTTTTCCTGTTAGCTTAAATCTGGCCACATCCCAAAACTTTTGGGGATTTAAATAATTTACACTCAGCCAGTCAAAATGTTCCTGTACCCTACAGACAAACTCTTTCACAAGAATTTCAATGGGAAATTAAAATACACTACTCCTGCCTCTGACAGCAGCAAACATTTCAGAGTAAGCACGAGGCAAAGCTGAAAATTACAGTGGAAAGCAATCACATTCATTTGCCAATGTAACTGAGAACTCTAAAGTCCTTTTTTAAGTGTAATGAATTTGCAAATATTAAGATTCATGTGATCACTTCACCTCAGCTTAATTACTCTCCCAAGAGAATATCATATGCATAAGCAGTGCCAGCTGTAATCCCTGATTCACAGTTTAAACACTTATGCAAGATCATCTTCTGCAAGAGAAGAGGAAAACCCGCATTACAGACGGCAAAATTATAGGAAGCAGGGAAGGTGACAACTCTAGGTTTGCCAACCCTGGAATTACGCTGAATGGTTTTTAACTTGAACTCCTTCTGGAGCACTGCCAAGGATCTGGTATCAAGGGATGCTTTAGAGCAACATATTCCGCATGCAAAAGTGCCAAGAGAATATGGTAGGGAAATTAAATCATTCTGTTCCACTACTCAGCACTCATGGAAGCCTGAGCAGAGGCTGGTAATTAGCTAATTTACATGAACTCTGAGCTGAAGAGTATTTAAAAGAATTCCAGCAGTACAGTCTTGAAGGGGCAAGACAGCCTGGCCCGACTGGCTCGCTGGCCTGCACATCCTGTCATCCCTCTGTCTGAGGCAAGACAAGCCACTTTTAGCTGCACGAGGATGGGCAGTCGGGTGCCTGAAAATAGCTCCATCTCTGCAATTTGACAGTTAAATATGTAATTTCCTCACAAAGAGTCTAATCACTGTCCCATTTAAGTGGACTGCAAAAGCTGGATCAAGAGAAGCAATGAATCCAACCCTCACTTCGATATCCCTGTAGGAAAATTATCATTATTCCTGGGTTTATCCAGCTATCTTTGGGATTGTGACCAGCAGAAACACCAGGGCAGGGAATGCTTTAGGTGCCACAGAGCAGCACAGAGGCTCTATGGATGCTGTGATGGTGTTTCCTTGAAGTGGTAAATGTTATCTCTACAGATTTTCAGATAGTGGAGGTCAGGGTTTTATTCTGAAATACAAATTACCTTCCCTGTATGTAATGTTTCACCCTCCCAAACTCCAATTCACCTGTTTTAAGGCATCTCATTCCAAGGTTTGCAAAGATAAAAATGTGGTAAGATCCTAGGTACAATGAACCATCTTTAACAGAGAGAACAAGTTATAACTGCACATTCCTCTGCTTTTACACTGCTAATGATCTGCTCACGGCTCTGCAATCACTGTGGTACATTATCTGTCTATAATCTCATCAATTTTGTAGATGAAGCATGCATTTGAGAATTAATACCCTTTCTGATGATACAGCTTCATATCCTGCTAATGAAACACGAGCCGAAAAGCTGTTTTCAAAGCTCCACAAATATTCCATCTAATCTACTATGCAAACATCTATCTTGGAACCCTGACAACAAGGAACTAACTTTTAATGCTTTCATAACATTTGCAAGTTGGAAAAGAAAAAAAAAAAGAGAAATGTTATGCGTCAACAGGATCCTCCTCTTTACGGAAATCAAATGCCAAAAGCAAATATGGAATTCCCTCACGTGGCCCTGTTGTTTTCTTCAGTTTTCCCACAGAGTTAATAAAAAAACAGAAGCATACACATGGATTTTAAATAAATGTATAAAAACATGCACTGCAGAAGGAAAAAAACTATATACTTCTACCAGTTTTTAAGGTTCCAGATTTTATGCATGAGGTTCACTGATAAAACTAGTATAGCACTTTAGGTGAGACAAGTTTACATCTATTAATTACCCAGTGACTAAATGACAAGAGCTGAAAAGAAAACAGACAAGCTTTGGCCACAGAGCCATGTTTGTAGGACTGAAACAGAAATAGCAAAGTTGAAGCTAGAGAGATTGTTTTCCCCTTGATCTTCTGATCTTTCTGACAACATTTGCAGCCACCCCCCACAGTCCCAGGGAAAAAGGAAGCAATTCTCCAGAGCATCAAAAACAAGATGCAAAGAAGAATGTTCTGGCTTAACTGCTGGGACTCTTCTGTGATTAACCACCAGTCCAGCTTGGTGGAAACACTTTCCAATCATTATTATTAGGCATCACTACGTAAGGCAGCTCTCCTCTTCCCAAGCTTTGTGTGTATAAGCCCCTGCTGCCCTCACTGCACCTTCCATCCCCCCAAATATCTCTCTCTTCTCTAAGAGCCAGAGACCTTTCTGTCTGTGAAATACGGAGCACCTTCAAGGCCCTTAACATGGAAAGAATTATAGCAGTATCTTTTTTACTAACTACAGGATTTTTTTCCCAAGCAGAAGCAGAACACTCATTTTTATAAACTGAAGAACACAGACACATCAGGGTGTTTTATATTGCTACATCAAAATGTAAATCACAGAATCACAGAATCACACAATCACCAGGTTGGAAGAGACCTTCAAGATCAAGTCCAACCCATGTCCGAACACCTCACTAAACTAAACCATGGCACCGAGTGCCACATCCAGTCTCTTTTTAAACATGTCCAGGGATGGTGATTCCACCACCTCTCCGGTGAAATGAAAATGAACAACAAATGAAATGAACAACACTTAATTAAAAACACTCTTTTCTTAGGAATATGTAAAGAACTGGCGACTTTTTAGTCTTTGCTATTCTCTGTGGCATAGGCAATACAAAAATCGCAGATCAAGTGATTTATTTGATCCTGGAAGTGAAAACTCCTGCAGTGAATGAACAGTGTTATTGTGGAAAAGAAAAAAAAACCCAAAGCTTCCAAGCATCAGATATCAACTTACAGGGCCCTGTTCTAGAATGATGGGATGGCTGCAGAGCGTGGGAAAATTGCTTGTGTGCTGGCTGCACCTGCAGGACTCTGCATGCAGACATTCATGCTGAGGGTAAACAAGGAGTCAGCCATGCAGCTATTTGCAAACTGTGCACTTCCAAACATCCACTTCCATGCTGAAATGCCGGGCTTGGAGGGCACAACATTCGTGTCCCTGCAGTGAAAAACTGAAATGATGAGCCTCATACTGTGAGACATCCACCAGTGGAAGTCTCAGCCTTCATTCCTACACCAATTATTTCTGCTAGCCAGGATCTGCCATGGCTACAGATTCATGGCAAGTGGTCTGACGTTCCTTTTGACTTTGTACCTTATGCATCTGCCTTTCCAGTTTTGGGGGAAAGAGAAAGCAGTTAAAAACAAGAAGCAGCACTGAAGGATGACCTGGCCATAGGGTTCCGTCTCTTTTCTCCTTCTGCTGTCCAAGACCAGCTGCTCCCAGCAGTGGGTGGGGCCTCCCACTAGTGAACAGTCCACCAGTGGAGGCCTGTACCTCCAAAAGGCTCTTTCATTGCCAAAACCACTGGCACAATGGCAAAGAGAAGGGGTGACAGGTCATCAGAAGATAAGGAGGTAGAAGCAGACATCTGACTGTTCTTTATTACAGCAAAAAACCCCCAGCAATATTAAAAAATATGTTATGCACTGCTGCAAGCTTAGTGATTCTTATCTCTGTGTTTGTCAGGCCGTTACTTTATATTTGGTAAAGTAAACTTTGTATTTGGGCAAGTAAACTCAGCATACCAAAACATTGCCAAACATGGTTAGACAGTAACAGAACCGAGTCAAAAGGCATTGTTGGAAGGGAGAAATTTAGATGGATGGGAGGATGCTTGCATATAACACATCAATCAATTATGCAACCATCTGCATGACTCAGTAGATGTGAAAGATTATTCTCCTGAAGGAATGTGCTTAAAAATATATGGAACAATAATACTTCTCAGTAACTTCCCTCTACTCTGAACTTTCTCTGTCCATTTAACAAACACAAAGGTGCTTCAACACTGTTACGGGTTACAGAACATTTCATTAAACCTTAATCGCTCACAGGAAATAGCAAGAACAAGATCACAGCCTGCAGTTGTTACACCCAGGCTTCACTTCCCACATTGAGATAACTCCTGCTATCTGTGCATGAAACTTGCTAACCTGCTATGCCCAGACCTGCAAAAAGACTGTATTGCTTCATAGGACATAATCCCATAACAAATACTCCCTTTTTTGAAATCAAGTAATACACAAGAGCTGCCACCCTCCAGGTAATCGTCAAGCACTTAGAGCTGCATTACTGTAGAGCAGTCACACAGGGGCAGATTACAGACACAGGGGCAGATTTTCAAAATGGCCCAATATTGCAGGCTTCAAAAGAATCTCACTCCTTTTCAGGCTCATGATGAAGTGTGTGAACTTTCAAGTGCTCAGCACCCAGTGAGAACAAACAGTCCTGTTTGTATCACTTGTACAGCAATTGGCCATTTCTCTGAGGACATTATCAAAAGCTGTTCCAGCTTTGTTCTTTTCAACAGCGTTGCTGCCTAATGGCACCAAACACTTCCTGCAAAATAAAGATAGGCTTACATAGCTTTTCAAAATAATCAATTTGCAAAACTGGGGCAGGGAACATGTGGAATGTATTAACTTGTCCTGATTTTCAGGAGGAGCTGTCAGTCGGTTTGTATCAGAGTAGGGCATTCTCTTCCTGCGAAAGCTTTGCATTTCAGGAATTCAGAAACTGGCCTGGGGGAAGAAGTAAGTCCTTTTCTGCTGAACTCAGACATAAAAGGATCCGAGCCCAGAGATGCTTTGCCACTTTGCTTTCCAAAAAAAAAAAAAAGTTCTCTAAAATATGAGTACATTTTGATAACTTGGGCAAGTCGTAAAAGAGCGTTTCCATAGCCTGGTGCTACCCTGTACGCCAAAGTTGTTTCTGTTACAATTACAGTTAAGAAACGAGAGCCAAGTTTCCTGAGTGAAGCACAGTAGATGCTCCAGAAAAGACTGTTTTCTGCTTAATAATCTCCTGACAAAAACAGGGAAAGCAAAGACTTGGCATTGTTTACCATCACTACTCTTATTCTGACTGTTCTTCAATAGAGGTGCACCTATGCATGAGCTCCTTTCTACAGGCAGCTGCTTCTATAGAGGCAACAAGTGCTTCAGTAATAAAACTCAATTCAACTTATGCAAAAAATCTTTTAAAAAATCTTAAAACTTTTCCTGTCCATTTTTCTTACTTTGAAAAAGTCTTTATTCCCCCTTATTCTGTCAAATTCAAGTACTGCTTCTTGACTTCTGTTTTGGCAAATGTCTTTCTAAGAACCCCTTATACAATGAACAGCAAAACCACAGTTATGGAATTGAAACACGCACCAGGCAATAACAGGGAACCAGCACTGCTTGCAGAGCCTGCTTCCCATTCAGGAATTGCTAAAAAGCTACAGAATTTCCATGGTATCAAGGCACCTTAAGTCCTTTAATCTCTCCCTGTGCAAAAATGCAATACCTTCATTATTAATACAGTCAGTTCCTTGGGCAGCAATGTCTCTGCAGTGCAGTTTTAGTCTCTATAAAACTGCAAGTAATGGTAACAATTTTCAAATTCCTAAGGCTCGTGCCTCTGTTAACCTTTTGTATTTTCCTGCTTTGCCACTTTCCCCTGTCTTCGTATGTTTCAGAAAACTCAGCAGAGCTGTAACTTAGTCTAGTTTTGATACTCACTCATCCATTGCAAATATACTCTCAGGGAAACCTGGGCATCACCCTTAAGACAAGGCAATTCAGTGCAGACAGAAAATGCCAGGGTTTAATGAAGTAATACGAGAATGCATAAAATATGCAGGTGAGGAGACCAGCACTAGAAGCTCTAAGAGATGGTGTATGAGGCAGTACTGAAATCATGCCTTACACCACGCTGCAAAAGCATGACTTCAGCTCACATTCAGCACAAATCAAAAGCAAACTGCAATCCACTGAGAAAATGTGCTTCACTATTCTGTGAGTTTACAAAAATGCAAAGACTTGACTTCTCCACTACAACATTACAGCCTTGTTTTCTAGCAAACTGCACTCAGATGTTGCTCCTCTGACATCATTAATCTCCATGGAAACCTTAGAATAACTGTTGGCCTGAAATAGGTTCTGCCATCCCAGATCAACTCAAAAGTAGTCCAGCAAAAGATCTTATATCTCATTTTTTTGGCTGTACATTCTTACCAGTGAGCAGCACAGCTGAAGAGTTACAATTCCTGCAGGCATTCTGAAATAGAGCTTTCATTCCTAACAATCAGCAATACACAAAGTGAACTGAACCTCCAGCTGAGGTTGAGATACGGAAATTCAAAGATTACCTACTTCTAGAGTAAGAGGTAGACTTAAAAAAACCCCCAAAACATGTTCCTGTATGGAATTTTACAAGATGATTAAAGCTAGGAGACCAGGCTCCTAAAAATCCTCTATATCTCTGCACAGCATTATCCCCTTACAAGAAAGGAGCAGGGCAAAGCCAAGAGATTTTTCTAAAGGTATTTATTAAAATTTACTTTTGGGAGAAACTGACTATTTAAAATGTCTATTTCAAGTGGAGTGCAACCAGATGGGTCATGTTGGGTTTTTCTTTCTCCTTCTCCACGCCAATGAAGCCACTCTCTCTGATTATTGTCCCCAGCATGGGGTCAGGAGAGTTGCTCAGAGATGTTCTACCCAGCTAACAGGTCCTCTGCAAGCAAGTTTTGAGCTTAGTTAAACTGACTCAGAGATTCACTAAATGTCAGGAAAGCTGTTTTCTTGGCAAGAAGCCCTGGACACAAATTGGTTCTACAAGGAAAACATGCTGCCTGGGTGTCTACCAGTGCATAATATGTTTTACAGATATACAAATAATTTGGCTTCTTGTAGACCAAAACTAAGAAAGTAATCTGGAAAAAGACTTGAGACTTGAGAGTTGTGGGTGTCACACTGCACTAAAACTTGCTTTATTGAATGTAATTCAGTCATTGCTATGAATTTCTAGAGCTAACTAACAGATTGCTGTATACATTTTTCTGAGATGGAAGAAATAAAACAAAGACAGAGGCAAAAGAAAACAAAGGGGGGGGATTAAAATAGTATATGAAGATTTGTACTTATTCATTTTCAACAATATTGAAAGGAGTTGTCTCCACTTACAGCTGCAAGATATTTCCAGAAAAAAAACCCCAACAAAAACAAACAAATCTTTAACTCCTCAGGTCTGATCTTCCCAACTTTAACTCTCACAAGTTACTCCATGATCAGGGTTTACTTCTGTTCTGGCAGAAACTTTGTTCTATTGCATATTTGTCCACTTTCAAAGCTAATAAAGTCCTGGGGCTCTCTGTATGGCTGGGTTATTTTAGCTACTGCTGTCATATGGTAGAACAGAAATTTCTTAGCATGGGGTTGTTGACAGTCTCACCAGCTTGAGTAATGCTGCTGATGGCAAGTATCACCCAGGTACACTCTTGAGTCTGGGGTTTTTTGTTTGATCACTTGTTTTATCTCAGCAGCATTTAGATGTGTGCTAGGCAGAACTGGCTGAACTTGGCTGGGGACTTATTGATACCATCTACACTGAATTTAGGAGTTCATTTGTTAATGAGTAAGCTGCTGAGTTAAACTCCAGAGATCCACAGTGCCTGTACAGAGAAGTCCACATCAATTCCACAGTGCCTGCATAGACAAGTCCACATGAATTCCTAAGGGGACACAAATACATCCCTGGTGGACTGGGACCTTCAGGCTCTACCTGACATGTTCAAAGCCACACACTCCGATTTTGACCCTTCTCCAAATAACAAGCAGAACTGCCAAGGCAGCTGCATGGTGGCATCCTTGTTACTGGGGGAAGTCCTGGGGAAAGAGAGGCAAATTCATCAAAACCTAAAGCCTGAATGATGCCAGCTTTACAAGCATGTGGCACAGCAGGCTCTACCTTTCTCTCACTGTGGAGGAACAAAACACACTCCCCTGTTTTTGTGCTCACTATTTATTACAGGGACAAAGTCAACAGGATGCCAACAAGCCGAGCTTGTCTAATACAACGAGAGGAAAGCAAATGCTTAACAGCCACATCGTTTGCTCCCACCGGGAGTTCCTTGTAGTTTGGTGTGTGCTGTGCCTTACACTTACCTGCTAACAATGTAACAGCACCTGCACAGTTTGGGTTTTTGCCTCAAAAAGAAGGGAAGCAACAAACACTGGAGTTTAACTCTTAAAGTACAGTCAAAGACTCTGCCACCAATGGTGGCCATGAGGTGAGACCCAGGGGACCATACCTGATCAGACCAAGCATGCAACTACACTGTTCTCAGAATATTCTTCTGCAGTTCGCTTCTCAGGAGCTTTGAGCCGTAAGCAGTATTTTGGTGTTAAATGGTTTTCTTGATGAGTTTTCATTGCATCATCAACTTATTAAATTCATAACAACAAGCTCTAAATAACAGGAAACCAAGCTGACAGATACATAATCTAATCTGCTAACTCTGACTAAAATTCCACGCCTGGAGCCTAGGCATGGGTGTCCAAGGAGAGAAAGCAGTAGGATTGCTGCCTACGCCTGTCTCTGAGTATTTTCTTCCAGGTCTCCATCTTTATGATGGCCTCAGAACCATGGAATAACAGTGCAGCATGAGAATACAAAACCTTTAAACCAGAAGAATGACTCAGTATTAGCTTAGAGCTAAAGCAACAAATTGCTGCTTGTGGGAGATTTTTTCCCTAATTCTGAAAATCTGGCCCACCTTCCTTTTCTCCGGCTCCTGCCTCTGAGAGTGAGAAGTATGGAGCCTTAATAATCCTGCTGCTCGCATGCAGGGGAAATTACTTGGTTCTTTCTCCCAAAAAGGCTTTTATGAAACATTCAGACTTCACCAGCTCAGCAAACAGAATACAAAACACTGCCTGTAGCAGAGAACATCAAGGTATGAAATACTTGAAGAACAAAATGAAAGGGCAAGTAATTTCTTTTTTTTTAACTGATGTTAAATTTCACAAAGGGGGTCTTCAAGTTTTTGTAAAAGACAACATGTCCTGGTTGCTTCTGTATTCATCTTCCCCACAATAAAGTGTCTCATTCTGGTCTTACAACAATTAACTCTAACAAACAGGAGCAGCAGGGACAAGGAGGAAAGAAAGACATCCACAAAAGACAACTGAACTTCCAAGCATTTATGAAACAGATTGAGGACCAAAAGAGGCAACATCTGACAAAGGTGACGTATTATCTGTGCGAGGCAAAAGCTCAGGCTGTAGCAGCAGCCTGCAATTGCAAAGCAGCTCACACTGAAGCACCAGCAACTATCAAAACAAGGAGTTTATTAATTGCTGTAAAGTCACTGTGTCATTCTATTACACGTAGAAGCATCAGACACAACAACAGCTGAAATGTTTTAAACAAACCCCATATTTTTTAAAAATTGCTTATTGAATACGAGGTCTCATTCCCAGTGTTTCCAGCAAGTTCCTGTGCAGATCCCACCCACTGTGCAATCTTATGTACTTAATTAAAATAAGAGAAAGTTCTCTAATACCTTTTATTTCAAGGACCTCAAGTGCAGGTTTTTACTTCCAGGATTGCTTTGAGAAAAACTGGACTCCAAGAGAGGATCAAACAAGCTTTCAAGCTACATATAAAATACGGAAAGCCAGGAAGGCCATCGTAAGTCTTAATTACGGAAAGCAAATGCAGTTGGTGAAGATGAGCCCTCATGGGTCACAGAATTTTGTTACAGGTCAGGCACTGAACTCCAGTGCTGAAGTTTGGCTTGGTTTAAAACAAACGCTTATTTATACTTCTTAAAGAGCACCTTAAAACTAAGTCCAAACACAGCCTAATCATTTCTGGCATTTTGAATCTTAAATAATTGGAGACTCATTTTCTTTTTTAGGATACACACACATAGCACACACACACATAAGCATCCACATACACCAAACCACCACTGCAGCTCTGTAACATTACAAATGCTTTTTGAACTCCAGGACAGCCTGGATATTATTGTTCTGCCATAGCCAAATACTTCATTATCCACTTGATTTCAGAACAGCCTGTATTCTCCTTGGCTCCATATGAATGCCAAAAATGACTTGTGTTGCTGTTTATCAGTTGCCATGCTATTGTCAACTATTTCACCCTTTGAGAATACAAAATACACCCACAATTTGTCAAGCTTGCATTAGTAAGTTCTGCCCAGCAATAGCTTTATTTTCAGGGAAATGGTAATATTTTTCAAGTATTCTAATCATTGGTTATTACTAGTAACAAACAGGTTCAGTTTTAGGGGTAATCAGTGACACTTGAATGATGTGCAATGGCAAAGGGGAAAGGCAAGATACAGCAATACTTTGGTATATCCATGGAGAATATGGAGCTGAGAATGTGAGACGAGAGAATGTGAGTTGTTTGGCCTGGAGCTAAACCCATTTTATGGGTGAAAAAGGCAATTCCAGGTAATCCCTGTAGAAAGTAGTACTCCCTTCTCCCTCACTGCTTTCTATGTGTAGACTTTTCTGTGTGGTAGAGATGGCAGAGAAAAAAGATCGAAACATTCTCAGCTGTCCTCTATGAGATTCACTTGGGTAATCCAGAGCCCCTGGTGACACTGGCCCAGGAGATGACAGCTTTTAGGCAGACTGGCCACTCTGCAGTGATTGTCCCACAGTTCATCACTGAACCTCACCCTCATTTCTCCAGGAGAATTTAAGAGGTTAGAGACCCACACTACACAGAGAGGCTTTAAGGAGCAAGACATCCAGAGGTGTACCACAAGGAATTGTCTATGGGAATAGCTTCTGCAGGGCTTGAAAAATTGGATTTTCTGGATGAAAAACAAGTACTTCTCAGTGTGGGTCACTGATTCCAATATTTGTTATCAGTCTGCAGGCTTTGCAGCAGTTTCCAGTTGCTAGTGCTGTGTGGCACTCGTCAGTTGCCAAAGAGTTCAAAATTCAGCCATGAAGAAGTCTCCCATTTAGTGAGAGCAAGAACTACATGGAGCATTTTGGCTGATCTTTTTGTTGGCCTGGGTTTGTCATGACAATTACTGAGGTTAGCATGGACCCAACCAGAGTGAGGCAAAAGGCCAAAAGGCTTTGTTCAGCTGCACTTTGGGAGTGCTTCTGAAATCCTAGAGCTGCCTAGGCAGCCCTGCTGTACAGAAGCAGTTTCTAACTGCTACTCCCCAAAGATCCTCTTCACAAGAGGTCATTTATGTATCACAACCCATGACTACTCCCTCACAAACTGAGCAGGCTTTAACTGTGGAAATAACGCCCTTATCTCTGAATTTACCAAACACCAGTTTCCCAGCAGCAACAACCCATGTCCCACATGCTACAGTTGCTCCCCGCTGTTTCCCAAGCTTCCTCCTCAGTTATAAAGGTGTTTCTTCGGGGTCTTGGCTGTCTTAAGCTATTGGATCAGGTAACAGAGACTTCAGTGACACTCCCAGCTCCCTATCCTCCCTCCCAGCACCAGCAAGTTGTTCATGTCTCTGCAATAGACAGGATACTCCAGCAGTGAATACACCACAGAACAAAAAAATGTATCTTTCCCTTTATTCTTAAGAACAAAATTGTCTCCTGATGAGGTTCACAGCCTGACATTTCCACAGAAAGCAGTGAAAATGGTGGTAGGCTGACATTTTGAAACATTGTAAGCCAATACTGCTGTGAAACACGTAAGACCTAGAAACTACATGCTGAAGAAAGTCACTTTGCACTCTGACAGTCAAGTTTCATCATACTAATTACAGGATAATATATGAAGGAATGTACCTATATATATATATATATGCACACACACAATTGATTGAAAGCCATACAATAGTGGACTGAGAGTTTAAACTGATGCATTGAGAAAGGGAGAGTCTCCATTAGCACTGCATTTGCAAATGCTACTCAGCTGTGATCTCTACTTTGTAAGTGAGCGACTTACAAAGGAGGTCTGCACTGGGTGGATAAACAGTGGTCTAATTAGACTGATGTGCTGGTGTTGGGGTTTAGGATTTTAGCCTGTTTTTTCTCTTAAAAAGAATTTTTCCCCATACTGGTTGCCAGGGGACAAACTATTGGGTACTTAAAAGAAACAAAAGACCTGGCCACAGGGGCGGGGTGCAACGAGCCACCCTTTTGTCACCTGGGGGTTGGGACACCCGGGGGCTGCCTGGTGTGCTCAGCGTTCAGTCTGGGAGCTGCCTGCCTTCGGTGTGGACAGGTGTGGATGTCTCGGTCACCATTGCGGGCTTCTGCTTCTCGGGCTGTTTTGCTTTCTGCAGGCAAACCCCGGGATTTCTAAGCCTGCTCTTCTCCTTGTCCCGTCTGGGAGTGGAGCCGTTGCCGTCCGGCTCCGCCGCCGCTCGGAGCTTTCACTACTCTGTAGCTTGTGCGCCCTGCCGACTGAGAGACCTGCCGGGTTTCCCTGTCACAGCTCCGCAGTTTGATACCTCTCACTGCCACCCGGGATCTGCGCTCGCCCCTGCCGTTCCAGCCTGCTGTTCCTGAGGATCCAGCCGGACGCCCAGGGGTTTGTGAGGTTTTTTCATCCATCCCTTCCCGGGACCCCGCCATTCCCGGTGCTGCCCGAGCTCACTGCGGAGCGCCCCCTGCAGCCACGGGGGAACCATCGCACCCGCCCTGCTCAGCGGGAGCCGCCCCGGGGGAACTGCACCCAGGGGAAAGCGCCCGAGGCCGGCGCTGGGTTTGTGCTGCTGTTTGCTGTCACTGCCACAGCTATTGCTGTTTGTTTGTGTTGTTATACATATATATTTATTAGTAAAGAACTGTTATTCCTATCCCTCATATCTTTGCCTGAAAGCCCCTTATTTTTAAATTTGTAATAATTCGGAGGGAAGGGGGTTGCATTTTCCATTTCAGGGGAGGCTCCTGCCTTTCTTGTCTGACACCTGTCTTTCAAACCAAGACAGCTGGGAAACTCTTCCTTCTGTGAAGCAACAACACAAGATGGTCAGGCCTGGTGTTATCTGCTAGATCTCGCTATTGCAAAAACACCCCTCCCATAGTCCACAAAAGCAGAGTATCCAGACAAACACTTCAGAACAGGATTTGGTTACGCCACTGCTAAATCCTTCATGGGAAATGTTTTGCACAGAGAAGGATCGGTTGTAGCTGGGAGTGCTGGAAGCTGTGGATGAAGCATCCCATTCCCCACTGCACCACGCCAGGACAGCTTTTAACATTCATAAAGCATCCTGAATGATTAATAATCATCACAAAGGAGCAGCTGAACAGTGCTGCCACATTTATATCTTCCCAGAATAAATGCTAGCTGATTTTAATTGTGTTTCATGTCTTCCTTAGATGAGCAACACAAACTTGGGAAGATTTCACTCCAGAATGAGTTACAGACAAGCTCCAGTAGCACAGGAGTGCTGTCACAGGAGTACAGCACAAGCACTACAAAATGCAAGGATAATAATCCTCCTGCACATCCATCTGAACATCCTGCCTGCCATGTGGCCAGGCTTCACCCTACTGCAGCTCAGATGTTTAGCAAGGGCACGTTAGTACCACTGTCAGGCCACATGCCATTCTGTCTGGCATTGTACCAAAACAGAGCCAAAATTATTCCACATCCCAAAGAGCTCATGGGAAGTGCTGCCAGAGATACCACAGCTAAACTGGAGGCTCCTTGGAAGCAGTGAGAAACCACTTCCTGCTCCAGAGCCTCAAAACTGTGCCTCACTTACAGAAAAGAGACTTTATATGAGGCACTGAAGAAGCATAACGAGGCAGCTCGTCAGATACTGTGGTGGAACCTTTGGTGCAAGAAGCCACAAAAAGAGTATAAAGGTCTTGAGTTGAGAATGGAAAAAATGAATAACAAAGGGTTGGGTCCTGGTCTGATCAGAGATGAGATTATGTTACTTACTAGCAAGAGAAACAGAGCAAGGGTTACAGGAATCACGGTGAAGAGCCCTGGAAGTACAAAAGGAGAGCTGATGTTTGACATACAAGAAGCCAGGAGAGAGAGAGAGAGGCTAACACCCATGAAACCATTTCAATTTGGTGAAGTGAGACTGCAATTATCAAGGCAAGTTTGCTAACAGGAACATAACAATTAGATGTGTGACCAGATAAGAAGACTTTTCCAGCAGATGTTACCCATCTGCCATGCAACCCCCTTACACAGCAGTCTTCAGTCTGTGACCCAAGGAGCTGAATAACTAATAAAATTGTCACTCAGAGAAGTGTCCTGGGTTGCTCACAGCACTTACAATAAATCAGGGACAAGAGGAAAGCAACAGAGAAATTTGGGGAAGACCAAGGAGGACAAAGAAGGTACTGAAATCCAAGAGTGCACAGAAGGGAAAACAGCTCTTTGATGCGGGTGTGAGTTTAAGAGAAAACCAAAGATGGAGATTAAATATCACCAAGTGCACCAACAGTAGATGGAGTTGTGAGATAAAAGGAAAAAAATCACCTTGAAAGGGCTAATTAAAATATCAACTCTGAAAATGAAGGCACAAAACCTTTTCTTCATGCAAAGTCATGACAGACAACCCACCAGAGCTGAGTCTGTAGGAGTATGACAGCCACACATGTCAGCAGAAGGAGCTGCAACAGCTTGTCACTCTTTTTCCTGCCCTTAGATAAGATAACACTGCCCATGACTAGCACAGGTTAAAACCCTGCCAGCTTGATGCCAACCATCTGCCAAGCACCAGGCAAACATGAACTCCACCTGATTTAACAGTCTCATAGAGAAGTTGCTCACGTTCTCCATGCTTTGCGTTCTGCATTACATTCTAACACCATGTGAAATTTTTTCACAGAAGCACAGGCAAAAATTTTATCCTTTTTTCTGAGTTCTTTTAAAAAAATGGAATTAGTTATCAGAAGCCTGTTGATCTCTGGAAAGAACAAGCAATACTTTGAGATAAGAGCTAAGGAACACTAGTGATATTTAAAAAGATCTGCAGAGACAACTGGTATCAGTCTTTTTGCCATAAGGAAGTCTATAAATGGACTTCACCAACACAAGCCCTACCTCATATCCAGATTCCAAACAAAGCTGGACAATTCTAACAACTCCAGGTGGAACTATGAATTTTACTTGAAACTTTTCTGTAAACAGGAAAAAACCAAACCCTGGTCCTGCACAAAATGGATTCCTGTATTAGGCAACATGCAGTGAGCCTGTCTAGCGTAGGAACAGCTTCATTTGTCAGGGATCTAAGAACTGTTCTAGGACAGGCTTTGACATCCCATTCTTCTCTCAACATCCTCTGAAGAAGCAAGTTCAGGCTTATAGGAAACTAAAGCACAAAAATGGCATTGCTTCTAGCCTTGTTCACTGAAGAAAGATCCCAGTAACACTCCTGTGAGAACAAGCAACAAAAAGGACATTTTATATAAACTTTCATTCTTTTTTCCTCCCACAACTTTACAAGTCATCTCCAGTCACCTTTTTACAAGGAAAGAACTGGAACCTCCAACGCAACACTGAAAATCTTTTTAGAGCAAGACCTCACACATGATGAAGCGATATTATCAGAGGTGTTTTTCAGAGACCTGGAAAAGAGCCTGTGTCCAAAAGCTTAATGGTTGGTCTCAGCAGTCAGCCTGATAAAAGATATCATCTCCTCTTACCAGTCTTGCTTCTTAACTTAAAAAAAAAAAAAAAAAAAAAAAAGGAAAAGGAATGTTTTATACATAAGCAGCAGATTGGCAGCATTTACTAGCGATTCACAAGAGGTGGCACTGAGGCCTAACTCTATCACACGGCGCTAATTGGAGTCCAGGGCCTCCTTAAGCTATCAAATAGATTGTCAAACGGGAATTCTGTGCATAACTACAGGATAATACATCAAAGTATATGATTAATTTTATCAACAATAACAGGCCTGAAGTACAGGGTGAGTTTCAGTTTGCAGTCACAGAAATGAGTGTACAGTCACACAGCTGGCCTGCTGCACATCAGGCAATCCATTTCTCCCATTTTTGTGAAGCTGAGCTTTAAGCCATGTTGTGTAATTTATAAATTACCACACTGAAACCTGCTGATTACACCATGCATGCCAGGATTCAACTAATTTCCAGACACAGTGGAAACCACAGAATGGTTCTTGGGCCCTTCAGCCTATTAAGAGATATGCTAATTACTTGATACTTGATAGAAATATATAGCTAGATGTAAATTACAACGTGGTTAAGACCTTTGTTATTTAAAACAATTTTACATGTTATCTTTTTCAAATCAGCATCATAGCAAAGCCACAAATGGCACCAACAATCGTGCTGATCACAGGAAAAAAAACTACCACTGCCAGACACTGCTTCCAGTGTAGCAGCTGAGTAACAGAGGGCATGAGACAGCACAGGATTCATCCCCACTCCCAGCTGAGCACGGACTGCACCCCAGCTACCCACCCCTGACAGGCACAGGATAGATCCCCTCTCGCCACTGCTGTACCAGGGACAAGCTACACACGGACCTTCGCTTCAACTCTACTTGTCTACCTCTAACCTAAAGCTGAAGCCAAGGAAAAAAATCCATGATGAGCAAATGCACAGCTGCCCCTGCGATGTCCTGCTCCCACCACAGCCTCTGCTCCTGTGCACTCAGTGAACCTTGCTCCTGCAGCCAGGGCAGCAGAGAGACCACGACAACAAAGGGGCTCCACACACAGCTGACACGTGAATGGCACTGCGAGAGCACCACCAGGGAAAGGAACCCCGAAGGGAGAGGATAGCAAACATTTTCTGTTTGTTTCTAACAACTCAAACATTCAATTGCTGTAAGAGAACACAATAAAATAATAATGGAGCAATATTTAGATCTAGCAACTGCCAAAGCCAACAGTACGAACCTCTCTGGTGCCCAGTGTGGGTAGTCAGCTGTACAGTATGCTAAAAGTTGAAATATTTTATTCTTGCTGTAGCAAAAAAATTTGTGACTGGAAGTACTGCAGTAGAATTCCAGGCAGAGCAGCAATTTCTGCCTTAATACAAGGACTGCTAGACCATTTGGAAGATAAATAAGAAGGCCAGCATTCACATGGGGATACAGCAAAGAGGGAGAGGGAATACTGTTCTTTTCTTGGAGAGTTGTCTTGATAGGTTTTAGACCACAAAATACTTCTGGCCAAATCACGTGGATCAATTCATCCTAATTCTGGCACCGGGAAGAAGACATGTTCTTAGAGACATTCCTAAAAATCCCACAGCAAGCAAGCAGGGAAAGTGGGGGGTTTGTCCATCCAAGTGCAAACAGCTGCATTAGGCCTTCAAACCATATACATGGATCGCACAGGGAACACAGAATTTACACAAGGACTACAATTTAAGCTGACCATTGCAATTTCCCAGTGGCAAGCACATTGTAAAATGTCTTTGCTTTATTTTAGCAGGGAAAAAACCCCAACTAAACCCTGCCTCTTTCCTTCTTTTTTTTCTTATGAGTTCAGTGATGCAGGTTAAGGTTTGGATTGACAAGCAGAAACACGAGCACAGCTGAGGGAACAGTAAAGTAAGAAAGCTGCAAAAACTTTATACCCAGGGCAATACAACAGGGACCTGCATCCTCACATTTCTATTTCTATTTCATGCAGGCCAGAACATTTGTCTTTTTCTTCACTGCTGCCTTATGTGTGCTTTAATCGCATCATGCTAACAAGCAGTTGACATTTTACAACATGTTGGAACAAGGGATTAATGTTTTAAGGGATGTAAAGGCTGTGATTTCAAGCTGCTTTTGTAAGGAACATTGTTGTCGACGGGGAGTTGTAAGAGGAGCCGTTAAAGCCATGTCCAAATAGGTGTGGGCAAGAGAGTATTCCAAATTTTGAGATTCTGTATCTGATAAGATTTTGACTGCATGCTGAAATGACAGAGTTACACATCACTCCTCTTTCCCACAGAACTCAATCTTTTATATTATTTCCCCTGCTCAAGTTAGAATATTAAAGGAAGATCTCCAAACCCACAAAGCCATTTAATGAAAAAAAGAAATAAAAAAATCAACATATACCCATACCCCAGCTGCAAAGATTTGCAGAGTGCTCTAACACAAGCCCATGGTTGCCACAGATAACAAACAAAAACCTTCTGTAAAACAGGCTGTGGCAGAAACAGAGGGAAAAACCTAAGAAAATACTTTGATCCCAGCAGTAACTGCCTCATTCACCCTGGTGGAAGACAGTTTGTTTCTGAGGCATCACTGGTTCCTTCCCTGGTGACTCAGGAGGGATAAAAACCGGCCACTGCAGAGCGGGAGCACCGAAATCATTGCACCAAAGCAATCAGCCAAAATCAGGGGATGGAAACTGGATGCACACTCCCTTTTCCACACTCAGGAGGTGCCAGCAGGGAGGCCTCAAACCTTTCCCATGGCTCCCAAGCACAGCAGGGTTCCAGGGATATCCTTCCCAGAGTGCCACACAAAGGGAAGTGGTAAAGCGGCAAAACACACGGGGATTTCTTGCAAATGGATACAAGTTTTGTGCTCTAAAGGTAGAAAATATATACACGAAACAGAAATTAACTGCTAAACCCTAGCTAGTCTGCAACCAGTGAAAATAGAAGAGAAATAGAAAATAGAAGTAGAAATTTATTTATACTTGGTGAAAGCTGTGGACTCTGAGTAGCACAATTCTGTGAAGGACTGCAAAGAAAAAATAGCAAGCAGAAATACCAAGTGCTGATTCCCAAAACTTTCACCTTGTGTTTCTAAGGATTAAACCTGAAAACTGAAAAAGGTGGCCCCACTATGGCTGCAGAATTATTTATGATGTTTTTTAGACGGGGACAGTTTGGCTGTATAAAAAGATTGTGACGACATAATAAAGTCAAGGCAAAATAATATAATCTCAATAAAACAAGTAGCATATTTTACATTTAGTGTCTCTGTGTTATTCCCTTTTTCTTCATAAAACTCTGATCAAAACAGATTTTTTCCTCCATAGCCTTTTCCATCACTGATATAAATGAAAAAAAGAATAGAGTGACTCTCATTACAACTCACTGGGAGCATAACAAAGGATTTTGGAGAGTTGCATGTGTCCATTTTTGTCCTTTAAAACCACTTAGGTGGTGATTTATTCAAGTCAGCTTGAAGTTTGTTACTGGCCCAGTGGCTGAAGGGTCATCAGTTCCAGGAGAATCCACACTTGTGCATGTACAGGCACGTAGTGCTGTCCTATTTATATTTTCATTTTAACTCTGTTGGCCCAAGATGCATCTGTAGCAACACAGGACTCATGGAACTCACTAAACTTTCTGCTGTTTCCCATTTTAAAAAGCATTCCTGTTGGAGCTTATACATGATAAATGAGCTTTGCATATTTGCACATCATTTAAATGGTAATGGTTTCAGCACTGGGAACTTTTTATCCAAAGAAAAGTTCATGAACACACAGAAATATTCATGATCTCACTATGGTCAAATGATCCCGGTTAGAAGTGAATAAAAACATATACAGACATTTAATAAAGGACTGGAGTAAAAAAACTCCCATCTTAAAAGTATTAAGCATTTCTAGTATAAACAATAAAAAACTATGATGACATTTTCCGTTTGATTTATTTAGAGATGTAATAGATAATAATACTAAATAAACAAGAATAATGTATAAAGGAAATATGCAAACTTGCAGAGAGACAAGCATATATCTCCATCCAAGTGGTTGGACTATATGATGTAAACAGCTGAAATTTGGATTTCATTTAATAAGACAGTTTTGGCAAAGATTTTAATTTATTGCCTAAATCTTCTAATCAATTTCAGTGTGTAAGTTAAGTCTCACTCCACAGATCATTCTTATTTACAGTGGTTTTCTGTGAATTTTTATATAAAAGATTTCCCAACATAATTAAAAAAAAAAAAGACAGACTATCAGGCACTTCTTTCTGACATTGGAAAAAGAAAAGAAAAAATGATCAGTCCAAAGCATCCTGATTGAAATTATGTGTTCAGTTCAGTGCATTCTCAAAACAAAGCCTCATATAAAAATTTAACTTAGGACTCATATTAAGTACTTATTACACTTGGAGGTTGTGTAAAGTTGCACCCCAATCCAGAAAGGCCTTGATCTTTTCATCTTGCACATATTTAATCCTGGGATTGTGCTCACTTTAATGAAGCTTGCCACAGAAAAATTGTAAGGCACACTTCTATACTTTTCAAAGTAAATCTACTATCACTCTGATGAAAGAAATTCTCCACTGGAAACAGCTCGACAGCAACAATTTGGGGTTTTATTTTACTTATAAAAATACAGGCAATAGTCTACATAGGCACTTTATAACCTCCTTGAAACCTAAATCTCCTAAAGCTATGAATAAATTCCTTCCAAAAGAAAGATGCTTCTCTTCAGACATTCTTAGAATTCCCCATGATCATTACTGAACAGAGGGACTATTCATGGTGATCTTATCACTTACTCCCACATATTATATATAGTCCAAAGTCTGCTCCAGTGCAGGCAGGTGGAATGCAAGTGATTTCATGTGGCCTGCATTCGGCCCTCATGGACCTAATTACAAAGCTGGATGGAATGAGCTCAGGGAAAACACATGAAATAATTTACAGTATCATTATTCTGTGGTTCGAGAGCGTCACAAACCCAGTTGCATCAGTTTGCTTGCTTAAAGCCAACCCAATCTCTCTCTGATCGCTTATGTATGCCAAAAATTAAGACTACAGAAAGAAAGCAATGAATTCATATTTGTCACTGTTTACAACAGATGGATCATGAGAGCTTAAAAACCACAGCTGAGCTGCAGAATCACAACCAGCTTTTTCAAACAGCTCTGAGCTTTTACTGGCCAAGCTAAAGTGCTCAGCAGGAAATAGTTAATACTTGCTCACTCTCTGCTTTCTCCACAAGAGTCTAATAACAACTTCCATTCCTGCTTTTTGCAGGCTAATATTTCTTCCAAGGATACCATTTTTTTGGAAGAATATTCATTATGAATCAGGCAATGAGTGTGACTTTGAAATCGATGTGAATTCTGTCACTAACTTAGGAAGAACTAGGATTTAATCCAAAGAATGTTACCCATATGCTATTTAACATTATCTGTAATGTAAACTGTGATGTGAAATACAGTCTGACTGTTGAAAGAACCAGAAAATTGTCTAGCAGCTTCCTGGTTCACCAAATTTCCAAAATTTATCTGCTATGAACTCGAACAGTGTCTTTTTTCAATTCCCTACACAAGAACATTTTTATAAAAATAATAATAAAATTAAAAGGCATGAAAGTCTAATAAGTTGTTTCACTGTGCAAAACCAGGAACATTCCTATGTATAAACAGGAATGTAGTACACCAGTAGTGTGTTTGGCTGGGATCAGGTTGTCAAAATGATTGACTTGATGAAGTCTGGAAATAGGAGTGACAGGAAATTATACAAAGAATGGATTTTTGATACTTTAAAGACAGAGATTCTTGACTCAAAGCATCATGAATATAGGAGATTGAAAGATGCTTTTAAAGAGCTTTAAAAGAGGAGAAAAGGGAATTATCCACAGAACTGGACCTGAGCATCCCATACCAGATATCCAGGGCTTCCTGGTCAGCATGAGACCTCACACAGGCAGCTGAGATGCCCAATGTGATTTGGGTCAGCAGCACATTTAATCCCAGAGCTATCCCTGGCTATAGAGTGGAGCCTGTCTGGATTTACAGACTCCATGGGATAGCCTTCACTACACCACAGACATAAATGGTCATTTACAGTGGAAGGTCCTCACAGAGAAACTCCCCACTCTTGGGATATCTCTTCCCATTCACACAAATCTCTGGGTTTTACTTCCAGTAAATTTTGAACAGGGAATTTTGAAGAGGGTGTGCTTTACCAGATTCTGTTGCATGCTTTGAATGTAAAGTTTCTGTTCTTGACGTTTATTAAAAGGTTCTTCAACACTTCATAACTTTTCTGTAGGTATTTCAACAATTCTGCTCATTTTAAGAGGACTGTGAGTCACTGGAACAAGTTGCCCAGAGAAGCTGTAGCTGTCCCATCCCTTGAAGTGTTTAAGGCCAGGTTGGATTGAGCTCGGATGAACCTCATGTAGTGGAAAGTGTCTCTGCCCATGGTTGGAACACGATGATCTTTAATGTCTCTTCCCACCCAGGTCACCCTATGATTCACTGAACTCTATAGGTTAAAGAAAGAAAAAATGGTATTTTGTTACATTCGACAGCATTTCTGACAGTCTGTGCAGTTTTATGGAAATTTTTTTTTCAGTAGAGAAGAGTAAGAACTTACAGAAAACAAGCCTCTTAAATCCTTCAGTATTCCCATTTTCTACACTGTAATAGGCTGTGGCATAAATCTGTGGCAAAGAAAGCCAACAAATCCTCTGCCAAAAAGTCAGAATCTGTTAGGTGCATAATCAATTAAAAAGAAAATGTAAGCTATTATCTGACATGTAAGACATCCCCCGACTGCACTTTCAAATTAAAATGGTGCTTTATATGAATCACTGTGTATTAGGCTGGTTTTGCTTTTATTTGTGGATGTGCACCCATCTTATTTGCAGTGCTACAAAACAAAACTGAATAAACAAATGGTTCACAATTGATTAATGCAATTCAACTGGTACATGGTTTATTTCATTTATGTTTAGAAAGGAAAACGTCTCACACGTGCCCCAACTGCACTCACCATAATTTAACATAAATCATCCAAGCAGCCTCTAAGTCAATGAACCTTTGCTTTTCATCATTTTGCCATCCCCACCAGCAGCTCCGTGCCATCCATTCATATTACCCATTTCTCCATGCAATCAGCAGCCTTCCACCCATCTATACAAACCTTTTTGACTTTATGTCACTGCAGGATCACAATTTAACCCTTTTCCCTTAATTAGAAGGGCTGTTAATTCAGGAAGATACCACTGACTTAGAATCTGATGCATTTCAAATAAAACAATAACAGCCCCATCATTACAGCTTTAATCTATCCAGCTGCTGGCTCATTTTTGATTTTATTGCAGTATTTTCCAATGCCTCATGCTGTTCCTGCATGCTACTGCGTGAGTGAAAGAAAATTCCACTGTCACTCCCAAAAATGTTCTCCAGTTAAAAATAAATCAGACAAATAAATAACAAAAATAAAAGGGGCCAAGAGTGCAGCTTCACACAGTGCAACTGCTTGCAAAGGATGTGCTGACAGGTCCTAAATGACTGAATGCAAAAAGGAGACCTTAAAAAGAATATTAACCAGTGTGAAGGTAAAAATCTTCTGTATTTCACTGGGAGCTTTCTTTTCTGCTGTGTTTCAATTTCAGCACATGAAGACTAGTCCAGGAGTGCTTGAAACAACCTTGTAACCTTTGAGATAACTCAGATATTCTGAAGGATGCAAAAAGAGTCTGATAACAAGGAAAGTGCCATAAATATTAAAATAATTCTTCAAAGAAGTTAAATATTTCTTTGCTGCTTTTATTTCTCAAATATCACAGCTTTTTCCACCCTGAGGTCTAACCTGCAGTGGAAGATTGATTTACCTTAGCTCTATCGGTTTTGCATCATTGAGATACAAAAAACATATCCTGTTGTAGAGTAGATAAATAAGTTTTTACTAAGATGGCTGCTTTCACCCTTGGGCTTGTACTAATTCAATCGCATTAGCCAGTAAAATAAATAAACCTGTTACAATATTAGCTGGCAAAATCAGAATCAATACAATTTGAATTCAGGTGAGAGTTGAATCGTAACTATCAAAACCAACCAGAAACTAGATTTGAAAGAATATTTCTTATCCAAAGAAGTCTGAGTTGCACAAAGCAACGTACAGAACCATTAATTACATGAATTTGTGCTTGGATAAGTAAAGGTTTGCTTGTTTGTTTACCCCAGGGTTGAGCCACTTCAAACACAGCTCCTGGTGCCACAGGATGGACACAACACACCCACAGCAAGGGCATAGCTCTGCTGGTGCTGCTCTCCGTGGGGGAAACCAACCCTCCTCCTAAGGATACACCCTGGACTGCTGGGCACAACAAAATCATTATGCCAGAACCACTTGTCCCGAGCAGAGAGGAAAGGAAAAAAGCCAAAGAGGGGCAATTCATTGCTCTTTGCCTCCCCAAGGCCTTGCGCTTCCACAGCTCAGGCTGTAACACCTCATCCTCTCTTAGCAAGGAGCTCCACCTGTGGATCCAGTGCCAGTCACTGCTCTGGCTGAGGCTGACCCTTGGAAACAGAGGGCATTCCTTATCCATCATATCTGCCCTCCTGGCATACAGCTAGCCCTGGCTGCAATCCTGGGAAATGACTGTAAGCACATGCCATTCTACCACACTAACCCTCTCCCCTGCCACATCTCTCGATTCATTTTTAAGCAAGCCAATAGTGCTTTAACAAGGCACAGTCTCTGCATTAAAGACAGGCTAAGCTGTGCCTAAAATCTGCAAGCAAAATGATAAATCCAAGACAGATAAATACTGTGATAAATCACAGCTTAATGTAAATAAATACCTGTGTCTGCATCCTCCCAACATCATCATGACACCGGATCATCACTGCCTGTTGCTCCTGAACACCACCTAACCAAGAAACCAAATTATCCAGTGTTGCCTCTGCAGTTGTTTTCCATTTTGCTGATCCAAGGGAAGAAAAAAAAAAAAGAAAACAGAAAAGAAAACATCCAGCCAAAATATGACAAAGATAAGTTACTTGCCTTCTAATTTTGCCAAAATCTTCTAGGAAATGAAATCAGAATTCCCTTGTGCTGCATTGCAAACGGAAATGCCACGCTCCAAGAGCACTACATGAATGTTACACTGCAGCTGAGCAGGACAATAAAAGCATTGTGACAAACAGTCTCAGTGCCCCACCACACAGACTATTTTCCAGTTATCCTTAAAAGCAGAGACAAGCCAAAAGGAATAGTAATAATAATATTGATTCTGCTTGACATACATTTCCTACCAGACAACAGACTACTGTGGAAGACTGGCTGGTGACAGATTTTATAGACAAACACAACACAGCCCTGCCCAGCAGACCACCCAGATCATTTAACATGATTCTATTGCATGTTCCCTGAAAACATTTGCAGATCAGATCCATTCTGATCCAGCAAAATGTTCATGGTTTAAATTCCAGAGAATAAAAAAATCCTAATCACAGTCATCATGGATTGGGCCCAATCTATAAAATTCCATGTTTTTCCAGAGCAGGAACTGGGCCTTGTGCTAACATTAAAGTAAGGACAAGAATGGCTATGAGCTCATTGATACGTGAACACTCAGTACTCATTAGGGTGCACTACAGAGCAGTGGGACTGCACCCACCACTCCTGTTCCTTGCTTTTCCTTTGCTGTATCTACCCAGTACTGGCAGCAGACCCTTGGTACAGCACGAGCCACAGCTTCCTTCCAATACCAGTGACACAGCCATCCTGATTCTGATGTAGGTCCAGTCACTCCTATGTTTACCATATAGATGGAGTAACACAATGGCCTTAAAAGTCATCAGCAGCTCCACCTCTTCCTCTGGCAGCAGCAGTACTTGAATATGCCAAATGTTGAAAAAGAAAATCCACAGGAAGCAGCATTGATTAATTTTTAACTTGTTGGGGTTTTGTCTTCGAGAAATAGAAAATAATTTGAAAACAATCCTATGTTTATAGCAGAAGTGGGAAACTATTTGCAAACACAGTCTAATCAATTTTTCTCCTTATGTGGATATATCCTGGAGCAATGCACACACTCCCAAATCTCAAGATCCCTAACACAATAAGGCATGAGAGCACTCAGAAGAATATGCCAGTACAAGAAAATAAACATTTCTTTCCATATCATATCCACAAATGATGCTTTTTAGGGATGGAACGTAGAGAAAAGCTTCTTACAAAGCATTTAGTTTTATATTTATGAGAATTAATTCTGTAAAGCTCAGCTGATAAGCTCCTGTTAATTATAATGCTTTCTGTGAATGCCTTTCATCTGAGGTTCTGGAAGCACTTGGAAAATCTTAATTAGGTCTCAAAACACTACTGTGAAGAAGGCAAATTCTCCTTGCACAGAAGGCAAGGTGCAGACAGCTTACGTGATTTGCCAAAGGTCACCAAAGGGCTCTGGGGCTAGAGGGCACTCGGCAGACAGCAGCAGAGCTGTTCCCTCCCACACCCTCACCCCAGGTCACATCTCAGAACCACCACATCACTTATGCCTGTCCCTCACACACAGGATTTTCAGTCACAGACTGAAGTGCAGGCTATGGAGGTGAAGGGTTTTTCCCATGGAAGGTGCTCTTCCAGCTTGGGGCAGTTGTGTGAATTCCTCTCCTTTAAACCCAACTGGTCTACACTGTTCATTAAAGCCAAAGCAAACTCAGGCTGGTATAATTAAATGTTTTGCCTGGAAGGCTGAAATATCTTATAGTATCAAAGGTTTAAAATCTCATTTTCAGCCCTGCCTGATTACTTAAACCACCGCTATAAAACGATAACAGATAAAAATCTCACCTGAAGCTGATTAAATCTTTACTGATGTAATGGAAGAGTACCAAACAATCAATTTACATTTTTCTGTGAATATTTACCTCTACTGCAGCTTTGGGTTCTGCACTGGAGCATTCTGCCTGCCAACTTCCTCTAACTTACGCCCAAAACTTCAATTTCCCTCTGCCAATTGTCTGCTTCAACAAATCACAAACGTTGAAATATGCTTTCATTTGTTTAAAATGAAGACAGTAATTCAATCTGAAAGGATTCATGATAGCTGCAATACAAAAGTGAGGCGAGAGGATGACTAAGTTGCAAAAGAAAAGCTCTATCTCATAAAAAACCACCAGAAATAAGGCCAAACATGATTGATTTTTTTGATTGCCAGCTGAAATATGTTCAGCTTTCTACACAGACTTGTATTAACGTGTCTAACAGGACAGCTGATGAATACACACTGTGTGCTCGTAAGTAGAACCAGGTCCACTCAGACACCCCAAAATCCCCACTTTTCACGGGAGATGAGCACACACAGCACGAAACCCTTGTGCTCACCAAGAGCAGCTCTGGTGACAGCACACCTGAGATGGAACCTCTCCTGAAATGCTGCCATTCACCACGGATCCTGACTGACAGCTCAGCCTTGGGGGGCTGAGGGTGGGGGTGAAAATCAGTTTCCCACTGTCAGTTTATACTCAACCAGCTTTAACCTTTTCCCAAACCAAAACAAATCGTGAGTAACACGCACTTACCAGTGAGGTACTGCTACTGAAACCAGAGTATCCAGGATACCACTCATTCATAAGGCTGAGGGAAGTTGAAGTTTTGAACAGGGAACAGAGCACTAACAAATTATTCCACTTCCTTTCACGTTTGGACATAATTTCAGCTACTTCTTTAATCACTCCTTGACAATCCAACATATATTTTCATTCATTTTAGATATCATTCTGCTGCTTCACACTAGTCATTAATTTGAAGCTCTTACATTTGGAACCATCATTTACTACTCAAACAGTACTTGGTGACACGCAGAGACTGAAGAGTTGTCAAACAGAATGACACATGGTTTTTAAAAGTTAGCAAAGCTGTAAAAGCTGAAGATCAATTAAAAAAAAAACCCAAACAACCAGCCTTACAAATACTATTTGGAAGGTGTAAATGTGGGCGTATTCAGCACTACCAGGAGAAAAAAAGAAAGAAAAAACAAACCTTGAATGAAAACAAGCTTTTAATACAGGCCTTCAGTAAGTCTGATGTGCAGTGCTTCCACTGATAAAAGGCTGAAGTAGCCCCTTTGGTACATAATAAAAGCTGAGTTAAAGTGTTTCTCACAGAGGTCCCACTGAGATGAAAACCCTGAGGAGGAAGCAAAGACCGGTTCCAAATTGAGCCAAATAAAACCAAGGTCACCCCAGTGTTTTCACATACCAAAGGCAAGAAATCTGCAGTTGTGATACCACCATCCCTCTGCTACTATGGAGAGAGGGCCACTGCCAGTCCCCCAAAATGAGCTGCATTCCAGGAGATTATACTTCCCTTGAAAATAGAGATGTCTCAATTTACTGCTGTGTTTAGAGACAAGCACTACTGGAAAAAATCGCAATACTAAGAATGTATGAGTGTGTGTTGGCCCCAAAGGGCACTGCAAATTGGAGGAAGAAAAGAATTCCAGTCTTCTAGCCCTCAGGCATGGGAACAGCTCTCATAAGAGTATCTGGACACATAACTCAAAACTCAGTCAATACTTGGAAAACATACACAACACACTAATTCCCTGAATCCCTGAATCAGAGCCCCGTGTTTACAGCTATTCAGATTGCAACGAACCTGAAGATGGGCTGCATTAATTTTGTATCGTGTTTTTTAATTAAATCTTTCTGGCTACCCAGAACCCAATTTTCTCTTCATAATATGAGTCTTTACTACATGGCTGTAAATAGAACATGGATTCATTTCCATATAAAGAGATCCAAATATACTACCCTTCACTAATGGGAAAAATCAGAAAGCCCCACATTAACTAACCACTCATCTGATCTTTCACAAACTTGACACACACATTTGAGCAGAACAGGGTGTCAGTAGCAGCTGGAACAGCAATGCCTCGAGAAGAACTTCTGCTCCTGCTCTGTAACCATGGAAGAGTCCAGGGGAAAACTGAACTGGCAAAAGAGAACCTGAGATAAGGGAAGAGTTTGGGGTCTTGCGAGTTTTGTTCTTGTTTTTAGAGGGGATTTCAAGCTTCATGGTTTGTCTTCAGTCATTGCCATAACAGGGTTCTGTCTCAGGTCTTCATATCCAATTCAAGTTGTACATTGGACTTGTATCTCTCAAAGGGTTATGCACACCCTGGGTCATGTTAGGCAGACAATCCAGTGGCTTGTCTGTGCTCAGGTTACTCCTTCTGTCACATGCAAGTTATCACCATTCCTAATACACTGCTCATACTCATTTTCTTTAATAAAAATGAATTTTAGCAATGAAGTGCAAAAGCATGAAGAAGCCATTAGCCTTAGAAGGCAAAATAGCAACAGGTAATTCTATTCACTTTTCATAACATATTCAAATTAACATTTAAGCTAAAAAGCAGAAAGCTTTGAATATACTGCTTTCAAAAAGTATTCTACACAACAAAAAAGGGAAGGCTGGTTTCATTTCCAGGCATTGCCTGGTTTGAGAACTAAATGCCTATTGTGAAATTCTAGCAACTACGTGACTCAATTGTTAAAATGATTGCAACACCATTCAATAATTTGATTGTCTGTAGTGAGAACTGTCAGATACTGAATGGTCCTGAAAATAGGGGACTTGTTTGACTAGGGACCAGGAAGCTTCTCAAAATCTCACCAATTACTTATGAGGGAAGAGTCAAGAATTAAGAACTTCTGACAAAACTCAGGTCTCAACTTCTAAAGCCCAAGACATACAAGAATTATCATTCTGGTGCCAAGTCATTTCAACAGGAACACAAGAAAAAATAATGCTAGGGATTAATTACTGTATAGTATCAGGAAAAAGAAATAGTATTAATTTTTTAAAATAACAAATGTATTTAACAGGCAGTCAAACAAAAGCCCATCTCAGGTAAGTTATCTTGTGTGGGGAATCTCTGCAAGCACAGAGTACAAAATGTGTGTGTAACACCACAAGGACTCCTAGTGTGTCTCTGAGTATTCAGCAGCAGCTTTGGAGGGCAAACTGTTACCCATGCCCTGTGTCTGACCAATATGATAGTCCTTGCATCAATGACTTGAAACACTTAAAGAATTTTACCCCTTAATGAAAACCAAACCCACTCACTTGAGAAGAAAAATAAAAAAAATAAAATTTAAAAAAAAAAAAAAGGAAGAGAAAGGATTTAAATCAGTTTGCAATCTGATATTTCCAGTGCTCACTTAAGACAGGTTTAGAAAAGGTTGATTTGTAACATTATCAAACTAAGCTTTGGTAAAATCTGGTAGGTAAACCTTCTTAGAGCGGCATGCTAATAATTTTCAGTGCAGGCTGTTCCTGACTTTTCCATACACAAAATGTAATAGGGAATCACAAAGTCCATCTTGTCCCCTGCGAGATCCTGCACATAAGGCAAGGTCTAGAGCTGCCGCTGCTGTCTCATGTGAAAATGGAAGCTGGCAGCTCAGCCCTGTGAAGCCAGTCGGGTTTCCCCCTGCTGCAAGCACTGTGCCAGCCAGAGGCAGGAGCCAGGCTCTCTGCTCAGGGCTGTGGCAACATGTGCCTGTGGAGCAGGAAAAATTGAGATGAAGGGTAAAAGCTCCTAGGCTACACAGGGAGGGGGTGTGGTATGGAGGTGAAGGAGGCAGAGAGCACAAAGAGGTTACACCTCAGGTTGGAGCTCATAGGAGGGTGGGGAAGATAAAGAACATGTAGTTATGATGCCTTTTTATATTTTTCAAATCCTGTACTGCCTAGTGTGTAACTCTGAAGTTTCTCGTAGCCTGTTAATTTCTGCTCTCTCGTGCTAGGCAGACATAACAAAGTCTCTCCGGGCCTGCTCTTCAAGGACACCCAGACTGTCCTAGGCCCAGAAAGTATAAACCAAAGAGCCTCTGAGAGGGGGGCCAGTGGAGGGGAAATTACATCATTAAACTGAAGCTTTAATTGGAGAATTAACCCTGATATGCAAATGAACCAAACCTATAAAAGTGTGAAGAACTCGTGAGCTGTCGTCCATCTTGGGGTCCATCTTGGCAGCAGCCTCTGGCTCCCCAGGGTGTACCTTTGAAGGCCTTCAAATAAATATCTACCTTTATTCCCTTCTTCCTGTCTAGTCTCTGTTTCTAGGTGGCCTCTCAAGGCATCAGTTATGGGAACACAGTGCAAGAATTAAAGAAAGCAGGGGAGATGTGACTCATTTCAGGAGTCAGAGGACACACATGCAGAGCGGGAAGGGTAGAACAGCCAGTTTCCAAAGGCAGCGAGGGTAAGCAACAGGCACAGTTAGGACCATTAGGATCCCAGCAGCAGAGCTTCTCGTTCCCTCACCTCCACTAATTTCTGCTCTGTAAGAGGAAACCTGCTCTGTAAAGCAAGCTGTCATCTCAAAAGAGAGGGACATGATTCACCAGAGCACAGGAGTGTGCAGTTGAGCAAAGAGTGATTCCAGACCACAGGGCCCAGACATAAAACCTCCTACTGCTCCCAGCTTTACACCCTGTCTCAGCAGAGGGAAGTACTTACCTGACAGCAGAAGTATCACAGTAAGGAGAAAGGATGGGGCAGGGACCAACACTACCGAAGCAAGGGTGAGTATGAGCCTTCCCCTCACACTTCCAACCACATGGGAAATGCCCTACCAAACTCTTCCTATCTTCATTTTGCATGGGAGAGCAAGCAATCCAGGTTATGTCCCTGTTTCTACCAGCAGGCTGTCACACCTTTCAGGAAAGTCCTTGATCTCTTATTGTGTGTCTGTGTTATCCCATTAGCATTCTGTTATTACACACACTTTTACTTTCTTTCTTTCTTTCTCTCTCTGCCACTCACCTTTTTCACTCTTCACTCCTCAAAACAATATGGACCGTACTACCTTGAAATGTTAATAAATTGCTGAAAGCCAGCAGCCAGCATTAACTCTGAGCTAAATTCACTTTCTCTTTGCATAGTTTCTTCCTCACTCAATCTTTTCTTACTTTCACACAGATTATAAACAGGGCTGGTTTACAGTTTTCCACTCAAAACTGAGATTTTATGGAAAATGTGTATTTGATTACATTAAATTTTGCCTGACCCCCATTCTCTTCAGTGATTCAGTTTTTGGACTGTCATCATCAGACTGATACTATCACCCCACCTTTTCTTCTGAAGGGAAAACAAGTTGTGATGAGCTGTAGTTTCACACATTTCTGTGTGAGGAGTCTGCATCCATTGTGTTTGTTTGTCTGCTTGGCACCTCACACACTGCATCCATCCATGTGAAAACTTTTGTCAAGTCTATCACCACAGCTGTTTTCCAGTCCACCTTACTGAGACACTCTGCAAAAGCTGACATGCATAAAAGTAACATAAAATGCAATCAATTACACTAAAACAGGAAATACCAGCTTCGCTCGTCCTCAGGTTACTTCCTAACACCCAAAGACAAATGCTTAAGGAAATTTGTCAAACGTTTTCTTTCCAAATGAAAGCAAAACACAGATGACCCTATTGGCTTATCTCACTCAGTGGAATTCTCATGAGTGATGCTGTTTTGGTTCTATGGATGCACTAGACTGAGAGTTGTCAGCAAACTCAGTTAAGTTAGAAGAGTTTCACACAGAAGTATACTTTCATATACTTTAACCTATTGCAGACTACTTCAGAGACAAGGTTTTTAGGAAGGCTTTTAAAACAAGTACAAAGCCAAACAAGGATTTTGTCAATGAGTTTACTACACAGTACTTTGTTACTCAAAAGAAAAAAAAAAAAAATCCTTCTTCCTTCCCCTCAGATCCTTTGACAGAAAGCAGATGATTTCATTCACCGAGACTTGCAGAGAAATTCAATGAGGGCAGCATTCCAGATTGCCTTCCGGACACAACATGACATCCCCATCACCTCCAGAGGAAACACACGCCAGTGCTGAAATTCCTACTGGAACATGTGCTCCCTCTTCACTTGGAAAAATCCCACAAACCAAAGAGCCTCAGCTGCTGTGTGATACCACATGCCAAAACAGAGATAAAGTCTTTGACATCATTCAACCTCCAACAGGAGGAACTCTTTATACAACCACAAGCAAAAGTTTTAAGTAGCAACGTTGCTTAAAATGACACTTGTACTGCTCAAAAGTCTTTCTGTTCCCATCTTCCCCCATTGATGCTGTCTCTATATGAGCAGCAGAACACCCACTCCCACCCCATCCCTAATGGCCACCCTAAGAAGAAAACGTGGCATTATAATCCTGTTCTAGTTCTTACAGGCAAAGCACCAGCATAAAATACTGTGATCTGAAAGAAAAGGATGTGCTTACATTTGGAGTTAGCCTGGACAGTACTAAAGGGACAGAATTTATAACCTAATCCCTTTTGGAGACTTACAACAAAAGCAGATCGATGGAATGCCCCATTTTTTCCCAAGGATCATCTCATACAGCAAAGATCAAATGAAATGAAAAAGTTGCCTTACAGAATAAGTATCAGCAAATTTCAAAGCACTGGAAGCACAAAGTGGATTAGAACATGGTCCTATAAAAAGGAGGTCTGGGGTTTAATCTCTGATCTGACAATGCCTGGCTACCCACCCTTGAACAAAACACTGATCCTTTGTGTTCCACCATCTGTAAAACAGGGGATAATGCCATCTCATGGGACTGGTTTGAGCTTTAATTAATTACTGCTCACAAAGGACTTCAGCTTCCTCAGCTCTAAGGCACTATTTTAACTATCATCCATAACTCTTGTACCTTACAGCCCTTAGCAGGCACTCCCATCAAATACAGCCAGACTGTGCCATGTATGTAAAACCTGTGGGGCACGCAAACATAGAAAATGTTGTGCAAACTATTCAAATGATCCCAGGCACTGTGACAAAGGAACCTATTTGACTTTCCCACACAGGTAAAGTGTTTGTATCTAAAAGTTCCAGTAAATCTAACAGGAATATTCTTGTGTTAAGCATTGGACAAAATTTGAGGAGCTTTCAATGCTTCTGAAAAAGCCCTTGCCTAAAAAATAGAGTCAGTAAATCTCTGTAGATGCAAGCAGAGGGCTCAAAATACTTCCACCTCTAGATGAAAGGGGATAACAGCAATAAAATAACAGAGGAGTAAGTTCTCTGCAGAAGGAGCAAGTGGTTGTATAAAAAGTGCTTTTCTTTTGGGATTGCCATCTTTCTGCTCCAAAAAAAAGGCTCCTGGTGTTAGATAGGAAGGAGGTGGGGCTGCCCCATATTACCTCTAACCAACCTTTGGGACTTGATTGTCACATGAAAATCATACAGCCCTTACTTATTGTGACTTCACAAAACAATGGCTTTATTCTGAGCTACTGCAATTGTTCCATTTTACAATCTCATCTAGATATTCCCTTCTAGATTATACCAACACAGATGTGCAGCACTGCACTAAAAACCTCAGTACAGAATGCTCTATTTAATAAATTCTCCCAGTTCTGATCATCTCTGAAGTTTCAGAAAACCAAACGAGAAAGTTAGACAAAAAAATCCTGATATTATTATACAACATTGTATTTCATAAGAAAGCAAAGTACTTCGAGTTCAGCTTTTTTTGTTACGAGCATAGTCTGCCTTCAACACAAAAATACAACTAAAAATGCTAGCAGTGATCATCAGCAATTCCTTTCCATTTATAGTTAAATGCTGCACCCTCTCAATATGCAAATAACTGCTTTTCCACTTCAAATCTCGAATACTAAAGACTGAAAAATCAGTTCGTTTTCAAATTGCTTTTAAGAAACCAGTGAGATTTACTGAAATTGATGAGGATTCTTATTGATTTCACTTTGCTCACAGGAATGTGATGATCAACACACAGTGAGAAAAAGCTTCTTGCTGAGAAGCAAAGTTTTCATCCGTTCTTGTCAGAGGAGCAAGAGAAAACCCTGTGTCTGCAGCAGGCTGTGGATATAGGCATGGAAACATAGGCATAAACACCTGCACCACATTCTCATGGGAGTCAGGAGGCTGTGACAATATCAGCAAATCACCTGTAACTGGGGGTTACTTCAGCCACTTACAATGGAGTGATGAATAAGCAAGAATGAGGTTTTATTGTCACACAAGGCTTGCACAAGTTTAATGCTAATACGAGAAAACAAATCAAAGTTTATTAGCTAATGAACAGGCTGGCCCACTCCTATCCAGCTGGGATGTTACATCTGGAGACGTGGCCAATTAGGTGGGTAAACAACGAGGTGGTTGGGCTCAGCAGTTCCCAGAAAAGGCTGAGGGTCCTGGCAGCAAACAGCAAGCAGAGCACGAGCCAGCAGCGTGCCCTGACAGGAGAGAGCAGCAGCAGCAGCCTGGCCACAGCTAAAGGGCAGGGCAGGGGTTTTACCTCCTCTGCTCAGTGCTCGGGTCCCCCCATCTGGGACAGCACACGGGGAAGGCTTGGACCAACTGCAGCCAGCCCAGCACAGGCCACGAGACTGCCAGGGACTGCTGCGCTTTCCCTGGGGGCAGAGACTGCAGGAGCAGGCCTTGTCTGCCTTGGAGAAAGGGTGGGCTGGGAGACCCCCAACAACAGCTCCACCAATACCTACAGTGGTGTTAGAGGAGATGGTACAAGGTGGGAAGAGGAGCTGAAAACACACAGCCTTCACTTCTCTGTTCCCATCCCAATGGGGCACTCTAGAAACAAGGGATGAGGCCAAGCAGGCCACGGGCGGGTGAGGAAGATGGGATGGAGATGAAGGGGCTGTGGATCCTGAACACAGACCAGCACTCAAAGAGTGCAGCAGAACTAAGGTCCCCTCCCACCCATCTGAGGCTGAAAGGCTTCAGCAGACCCACCACAATAAGCTGACAGCTGCCTACAGAGCAGCAGGATGGAGGGAAAAGAAAGCTTCCTTCAGTATCAGCAAACTGTGTGAGGCATAACACTTGTGTTGTCTTCTATTTATGACAGTTTTATATAATAAAAAGAAGGTATTAATTTTTGAGACTTAAAATAAAATTTAATCTGCAAAGGTCAATAAGCAGTGCATGATTACAAACTATATAAAGGCCAAAGAGACTATTGTGTCATTGCTGAGACTTGGTTCCTGTTCTGTAACCTTTAGAATGGCTTTCTGTTCAATCTGAGTAATCACGACCTTTCTCATCAAAAAACTGAGATCAAATTCTTAATCCATTAGGAACATGACAGAGACCTCTCTCCCCTTCATTGTCACAGTATTTATGGAGGCCATAGACAAGTGAATAGCCTCAGATGATATTTTGATGTTTGAGGATAAAGACCAAATGGATATTTTTGCAGACACTGTCACTGGGGAACAAAGCTGTGTTAGTATGGTTTTCAGTTAGAGTTTTATCTGCTTGTCTAGAAAAAACCAAATCAAACGGAGTCTTTTCCAGCTATTCTAGAATTGAAATAAATACCTACCATTTCCATTTGCTAATTATATAAACCACAAGGTGTTAATTTACATAACACTGAACAAAATTCAGTAACAGATCATACACTGCATCGCCTCAATATAAGTAATTTTTTTTAGTGCACTTGACAATTGTAAAAGCAACTACTTGAACTAAAACAACAGCACAAGGGAAAAATGGTTCTGTGTAAACCTTGGACAACAGCACATGTGGTAACTGTAAAAATGAAAAACTACAACTCCCCTTATTGCAGAGGTAGCTTTGCAGAGAAAATGAGAGGTGGAACAGGACTTTAATGCAGCTGGAATGGCTCCCCCCTACCTCAGCTCTGTGCCCAAGCTGAGTTATCTGTCTGGCTCTCTAATCAATGCACCATGTCACACCTCCAGAGGACAAGTCATAACGTCCTAGGGTATTTGTCTGAAACAAGGCAGATGAATCATTCCCCCAAAGATGCCTTATTCTCTCCTGTGACTTCATGAGCCAAAACAACAGTTGAAACAGATGCCTTGTTTTAGGCAGCCAAAGCCAGGCAAGATAAATCCTACCTGTAGAGCTAGACAACATTATCTCCTAAAACTCTTATCTACACTTCTCTGTGCACATAAACATCGCCATTTATGTGCTCTTTCTTCTGGATGGCAACTCAATACTTCATTTCTGCTTAACTCATGCACCAACCAACTTCTGGTTTTATGCCACCTTCTGCGAACATTTTCTCTCCCATTTCTCTCTCGCAGCTCCTGATGTTTTAGGGTTCCTTTGGGGTTTAAAATTGTGAAAATCTCAGTTTAGAATATACTCCTTAAACTGGAAGGATTCTTAAAAACATCTAGAAACTCCTACTGCATTGTAAGTTTATAAAATGAAAAAACTTCTGCATCCAAAAAGAAATGTTGAGAGCTTTTCTTTATGCATGTTAATTAACTTGGTCTAGCAAAGTTTCACCTCATTTCCCCAATGTAATAAATTATAAAATCATTAGAAATACTGCATTTTACTGGAAGGCAAATATAATACGAAATTCAATCAGTGCAGCAATGAGTACTTGAGAATGTCACTAATCACAAAAAGCTTAGTATCAGTCACAGCACTTTTCTAAATAGTACAAAAATGTAGGGAGAGAAATATAGAAGGCTCAGGAGAGTGGAGGATTAGGGCTTTTTTTAAGCTCTTAGGATTCTGTTCCCTTTATGTGCTATTCTTCAATTCAACCAAAAGTAGAGATGAAAAGATGATTTCTAAAGTCAAATGAAAATAAAACCAGCAAACAGTATAAGGTCTTGAATTACTACAAGATCACCACGTAAGTTAACTACAGAAATTAACTCATATGGAACATTTTATGACTATACGTGATCAGAACACTGGCAGCTGCTGTTACCCACTGAATACCAGGAAAATGTAATTATATGAGAGCACAGCTAGAATAAATATCTTCCCTCATAAGTAGGAAAAAAGGAAAGAACAGATGCATGTCTGATGAAAACTAGAAATTTTACTGAAGTTTATGGCATCTGAAGATAGGGGCTAACATTTTTTTGCTTTAAGGGGAGAGAGAAAAGTAAAGATATTTAAAAAATATATTCCTTAATTGAAAAATACTTTAAAAATATTATTAATGTTGTTATTATTATTATTATTATTGTTGTTGTTGTTTTAAACCAAGAAGGCTGTAATTTTGTACTACATCAACCAATGTGACTTGACCCTAAAAAGGCAGTTAAGCAGTTTAGGTATAAGAAGTGACCTACTTGGGTATTACAGCAGCCCACTGTGAGCACCTGTGGACTTGCAACAATATTAGATATAAATAAGAGAACAATTCAGTGCTCTCAAGCTATTACCTGCCTGGTCACACAGCATTTCCTCAACTTTTCCTGACATTAAGCATGTACAAAACAGCTGAAGCAACCTTCCTTTTCACAGGCCTGAGGCGCTCGAGGAAAGTATTTCAAAAATGCCTTCTGCTGGTCCCACGGCACAGCTGCTGTCCTGACACCAAGGGCAGCTTGGTTAACCAAAGGCAGATTTGCCTGGGCTTTGCACAGAGCTTCCTCCTCATGAGCAGGCACAAAACTACATCCCATATATCAGAGTGCACCAGCAGAAGCTGGGAAAGGCTGGTCTTCACAGGTGGGTTAGTAATCATGTAAAGTGAGCCCCTTAAAAAAAAAAAAAAAAAGAAAAAAAGGGGCTAAATTCAGAACTGAGAAATATAGTATCTGGTTCTTCATCTCTGTTTTAGGGGAGTTAGCAGGAACTACTGATTTTAGCAGGTCTTCTAAATTTGCAGCAGGTATTCCAGTGTATAGATGAGATGTAGCTGATTTCACTAAAAAGGAATGGTACTATCTGGACAGAAGGAACAGAACAAGATGGCTTTGTTTATCGGACTCTGCAAAACTTCAGCTGTGTAACTTCAGCTCTCTCCTAAAGCCTCCCTTTCATACAGAGGAACACAAAGGTCAAACAAGGTACGGTCTGCAGTTCTCAATCAACTTCCTCAGCAGTGACTGAGCTGAGTTAATCACTGAGAAGGAACAGCTGAATGACCTGAACCACAGAACAAACACTCCCTGCCTCTGGAAAAGCCTTTTGTCAGAAGTTGTGGGAGCTTCTCAGCAAAGACTGTGCCAGCTCTTCTTCCTCTACAGTGGCAATAAGCACTTGATGACTGCAATTACAGTTCACATTTCTTTTATAATTCTTACTGATATAAACTATGTTATATCAGGTTATCAGTGAATTTCCACCTTCTTGTAGCATTGTTTTAAAAATATAAGGTGGAATTTTAATTCTAAAAATCAAAGTTTAAAAAACAAAACAAAACCAGAACGAAACCATCCCTTCAATGCAGGAAAGGGAGGGGTAAAGAAAAATAATCCATCATATATTGCATTTTACATTGAAAGGCAAAATGGATGGACTCAGTAGAGTAAAGGTGAGGGAAGATGGAGTTTGCAGTAGTCCTTTTAAAAGGTACGAGTTTAAAGCTTTTTCAGAGCTATTCTACTGTTTTTAGCTCATAGTTAAAAGAGCAGATGAAAATTGCTGCATGCTCCTTCATTTCCCAAATGTTCCTCATCGACTAACAGAAGGTTTATCTCTATTTTCATAAGCACAGGCTCCTTAACAAAGCCCAAAAGTGAGACTGACAACGGTTTTCCACACACTGAGCTTATTAAATTCTGATTCAGCAAAAGCAAACACAGGAATAAATTCAGGAAAGCTGTTATTCACACCGCCATTAATGCAAACAGTCCCACAAATAACACTGCATGACATTTAACAAATCAAATCCTCTCCCTGTAAAATCATCCATTGAACAAAACACATTTAAAGGCCTATTTTAAAACCTCTGAGGGGAATGAAATACTTTAGGTTTTGATGTTAGCGAGATTAATTAGTATTTATTTATTTTAAAAAACAATACACTACTGAGAACACTGATCTGGGAAAAACAACGTTTCTCTCGAAGAGCTGAAAAACTAAACATTCATCAACTTGAGTTGAAGTAGCTCCACTAAAGAGTATTGAGAAAGATCTTTGTCTTCTTTTCCTATATCCTACAAATATACAAAGTGTAGGAATATGACTGGCTGGGCTTGAACAGTGCCCTAATAAATATTCATGAAGCATTTGTGCTGCAGTACAATCAAGGTTTACAAGAAGTGAAACTATACAGCTGCACGTACCTGTCACAAACCTTGACATCTGTTCTCTTTTAAACCTTAAATTGACAGCAGAGGTGTTTATAGCATACATTACTACATTTAACAAATCAAAAAGATAATCACTTATTAGCATGCTATCAGAAAGGCAATTTTTTTACTCAAGAAGAATGAAAAGAGCTGATGTATCCAAGAGAAACATCTTAGTACAAAGAAATCTGAAGCAAATCTTATACAAGCAACCAAATAAATATAACGTTAAACTTATGTAGTTGTCCAATAAATATTAAATATGTCTCAGAGATGTGTATTTTCATTTTTATACAAGTTTATATGTTTAAAAGAAGCAATTTTTCCTCCATAAATCTACTGCTAATCCTACTATTTGAGTCCTTACTTGAGCTGGGCAGTATGAAACAGCATCTAAATAATGCAAAACAGCCACTATTCATACTTATAAAACACAATTTTTCCACGAATTGCTTTTGCTGAGTTCCCAAACTAAAATAGAAAACTGTATCTCATTAACACTGGCAAACTTCCATGCCCTCTCAACTTTCCAAAATTTAAACTACTAATAAGGAAAGAAAAAAAAAAACCCTACATAATAAACCAAGATTAATCTTCAGTTTTACAGTAAAAAATGTTACCGGTCATGACCAAAAAACTATCCTTTAAAGCCTGCACTATAATTCACTGGAAGAGTGGAAAATCCTAACTGTTCCTTACACAGAGCTGTGTGGTAGCACCAGGAATAAGAGGTTTAATACCTGCTAACACCTCAAAACATCTTCCTGTGCTGGAATACGCTGCTCCCTCCCATATCTATTTTCTCCTCTTTCTATAGGTTTCAACTCTGCTTATTAAACAGAAAAACTGCCTACAAATAATTACAAATGTATCTGTAGAACACACAGAACTGCCAGCTCTTTGCACTGAGCTATTTCACACCCCTTCCAAACTATCTTCTGGCACCTGGGGAAACCCACCTTTATAAATAAAATTTCTCACATTTCCCTCAGACAAACACATCAGCATCTCAGCCTTTTGTTTTCCATCTGCTGCCAAAAAGTTAACCCCAAACTTGATTCAGTTCCATACCCCAAGAGAACAGGAAGGGGAAGAAAATGAAGAAACAAAAGCAGCAAGCTCTCGAAATAGGACACAAAAAATACACCACACTAAGACAGCAGGACACTGCATTTTTAAGAGCCAGCTTAATTAACCTCACCCCCCCAATAACTGAAGGATTCACCTTCCATCCAAACTGCTATTCCAGTAAGGAGTAGTTTTCTTACATTTAGATACAGTGTAAATTTTATGTTATTTGCATTATGACTTTTCATGAAGCTATGAGATGGACAAAACATCAGAAACAAGAACATTACCAATCTGAAAGCAAGTAACAAAACAAAGCCAAGAAACTTTTTACTGTCCTCTCCCTGTTCCTCCCTCAGCAATTCATTTTATTATTTCATTTTTCTATTTTTTTAATACATACTTCTCTCTCCTAGGACTGAATAACCTTTAAACGGATCTCCAGCACAAGTGAAATGGGAACACGCCTGACTGACTGTTCAAGAGAAAAAGTGGAGCTATAATTTACAGAGCACTGTCTAATGCACAAAGTAAACCAGGGAAAGACAGAAAAAATACCACTGTTTATTTTGTGGTCGCCTTCTGATAAATATAAAGGGCAAAGCTGAAAGCTACCAGTTGGAAGGGGACTTTCAGTGTGTTAAATGTTACTAAGGAGAAATAAAAGGTTTCATCAGTTTGGTCTGAAACATTACTGGCTTCCTAGGGTTTGCAGTTTTCCAGAAGCTGAGGAAAACCATGGCTAGGTCATGTCTCTCTCAGCCCATCCAGCCAGCGAGGCTGCACATGGAATCCACACTGCGTTTTCTGACCAGGATACTTTCCCAAAGTCATGTGACAATTCTTGAAAAATCAAAGTGTTTTATAGAAAAAAGTCAATGCCAGCAAGTTTTCCCTCAAGCAAAGTTTTCACGTGCCTAACAACCAACTTCCCATGGAAGCAAACCTGCCTGGTGTCCTCCAGCACCCACTAAGTGCTTCCAGTGCTCCCTCTCAGTCTAGGACAGGCCCAGCCTCCAGGTCCCAGGCTGGATTCAGCAGCTCCAATACGGAGAACTCCCCTCAGTCCCTGAACTCAATCTTCAAACTACTCAAAATAAACATTGGAATTGTTGCATTACATTCTCCTCAGACTACTTCTGCTCTAAAATGGAACAACTGCTTATTTTCTGTTTGGATATTTTGTTGAGTTTTTCTTTTTTGTTCCCTCCTGCCTAAAGATTGGGTTTTCCTGTATTCTAGAAGGGTACCTATACAAGCATGCACATAACTCTATACAAGGCCCCATTCGCAATTTTTATTTTATATAAGTTTTTATAATTTTATTTTATAAATATTTTTATGTGTTGTTTACAGTTATATATTCTACATACCCATATGGATGGGTGCTATTTGCAGGTAAGATATACACAGGGAAAATACAGATAGATATAAAAAAAAAATTCTGTATATTTTTCCTTCTCCCTCCTAGAATGAAGCATTTGAAGTCCATCCAGGCAACATACAACTTACCCAACTCAGGGCAGTAGGGCAGGAAATCAAACCAAGGTGGGAGTTACTCACTTTTTAGAACCCTTTTTTTCAATGGATAGCATGTGTTTCATTGTTAAGGTTTTTCTGAGACAGAGTGACATAAGAATAAAAGAAAAACACTGCAACAATGTATACTCTGTTTTGTTGGTTTGGGTTTTTTATTAGTTTAAGTATTACAGACACTTGTGTCATGGAAGAGTTGGCATCTTTGCTTGTATCCACAAGCACAAAGGTGAATGTCAGTCCAATAGATGCATTTACTTAAAAATAAGCAAATACCAAGAACACAAGGCTTCTCTCTCACTGACTGCCTTTGCTGTGCACACTGGATTAATGTGGAGCACATTTGTATGGTCAGAGATTTTACTTTCCTTAAGCCATAAGCAAAGAAATAGCATGAGAAAGGATTTTTAGACAAAGCCTTAGTGACTGCAGCACAGCAGTCAGGTAGGAAGCAGTGAGGAGACCTGAGCCATGAGCCAAAGTTTTACCAGACCTTCACCCTTCTCTGCCAGGCAGAGCTGGGTGATACACACTGCAATTAACTGAAAGAATATTTTGATTTATTTCTTGAAATTTTAAAAAATAAAAAAAATGGAGAAAAGAGAAGAAAAAGTTTTAAAATGGTTCAGCTTTATTTCCTCTACCAGTTTTGTGTTTCTTTTTGCCACCTCCTGGTTGCCTTGTTATCCCTTCACAAAATAAAACCAGATCCACACTGCAGCTATTACAGCACAGCTGTGGAAAATACTCCACCGTCACTGAGCTAAAGAGCCTCCCTGAGTTCATTCTGCAGGTTTGCCTCTGGCACATTGCATGGTCTGTCTGCCTCGGAGGCTCAGTCTCTCTCTGAGACAATAACCTGACATTTCACTGCACTTTATTCCCTTTGATCCCAAGATACAGCGTTTGTCTGTGTTTGTCTTTGAAAATAAGGCCTGCATAATATATTCCTGAAAATTATGTTCACGTTATGGCTGATCTGCAATCAGGTCCTTGTAGCTATTTTGAGGTAAATCACCCCCAGTCTTCTTACCACCCAAACAGGTATTTGATGCAGCCGCCATCGTCCCTTGCCTTCACTCTGCCCAACGCTTTCATCTCTTCCCTGCCTTTCCTCACAAGCACCTTCTCTTTGCCTCTGTCACAGTTCCTGATTCCTGGCTGCCGTTTCCAAGTGACCCCTCAGCACTGAGTTGCCTTTCCTTTAAAAGGGAGCCTGCCAGGGGCAGATGCCTGCAGGCTAATGGGACTG
Organism: Monarcha castaneiventris obscurior; assembly: GCA_026261815.1. Classification (NCBI taxonomy): domain Eukaryota; kingdom Metazoa; phylum Chordata; class Aves; order Passeriformes; family Monarchidae; genus Monarcha; species Monarcha castaneiventris. The sequence continues at coordinate 6,817,507 of JAMPIT010000862.1, forward strand.
GGCTAGAGACCAGCTGATTTTTGGTACTCACATTATTCATGTCTCAGTTCTTCACTGAAGTCACAGAAGTGCAAGGGAGGCTCTCCTTTGCTGTAAAAGAAACTATCAGTTATGTCACAACCTCTGGAAAACCAAATCACTTCATCGTTGCTGGCAGGAATACAGCTGTAGCAGCATGAAAAGGGAAGAAAAATGTCTTTTCCCAAGGAAAGTGACTTTTCTGTATCACACCACTAATGCCGTTTTCCTCAGGATAAGGAATGAAGCACAGACTTTGGACTGCACTATAAAATTGAATAGAGCTTTTTCCAGCCACAGAAAGCTCCTTCCTGCCCCAGGTGACAGCAGCCTCTGGACCATGAGCCAAGTGGGAATACTGCCCTTCCTTCAGCTGAGACAGTGTGAGCCCAGCAGCGTCACTCTGAATCGTGCCACTGTAACAACGTGATACACAACACAAAATCGAGGGGTTTAACAGTCCCATATATAATCTAAGCTCCCATCATTTTATTTATGAAATTCTTTAATAAAATGAATGTAAAAAGGCTTTCACGGACAACTCAATACCTTGGGTGGTCATGCATATACTCCCAAATTCAGGCAAGTACAGTTTCACTCTCTCCTACATTGTACTAAAATATCCATGGATAATGGAACACTACAAAAATAAGAAAAAAATCCATCTTTTACTTAGTATCTAGACTAAGATTACCCTAAATTGTCTTGTATTAAAACAATTATTCAAGTCATTCAGCTGCCCTGCTCAATGTTAGGTTTTGACACATCACAGCTCTCATTCGACACCAAATCAAATGCAAGCTACTTCTTTTCCCTGAAGATGTGTTGCTCAAGAGGAGATTTTATTCTGTAGTCTGCAAGTGCCCTAGAATTGATATGTTTATGTTAATGGAACAGTATATAAAGTCACCTCAAAGGCAATGGGTTTAAAATTGTAAACCCCTACAGATGGGATGTAGGGTGACAAGTTAATTTAGAATTAGATATAGTGCACACCTGATAATTGAGAGAAGTGGGAGGAGGGAGAAGAAGGTTACTGCTCTATATTTGAAAAGGTGAATCCCTCCTTCATGAGAGGATGAGAGGAACGCAATCCAGAACCATACTGCAAGGATTCCCAAACAGCTGCATGGGCTGGGGATGGGTATTTTGGTGCTTATTATTGCTGCAGACCATTCCTACCTATGGCAATTATCGTTTGTGGGATGCCACTGCTGTGTGGGATGAAATATAATACCAAAGGGAAGCAAGAGAGATTTAGTTTTCAGTTGTCAGACAGGAGCACTACTTTTAAGAACAACAGCTAGGACAGAGACAATGAGCAGAAAACACAGTCACAGTAGCTTCCTATTTTAATAACAGTTCTAATTGCTGACATTCAATTATTCACAGCCAGCTCCATGTTCCTGTTGTGCCAGGAGCACTGGAGGGACTCTGAAGATAAGAGCTGCCATCCTGCCCTTGGAAGTACTTTGTCTTAAAAATTACTTAGGCAAATACTTGTGTGTGAAATGTCTCATACACACAATGTGAGCATCCTGCAAGTGAGGACATAAACCAAACCCTGTAGGGCAAAGCAACAAGCACAAGTGGGCCCCATTCCCAGCTCCTGAGGCTCCAGCATTTTGCCTATTAATTTACAGGACACCCAAGTCCCTTTTAACACCTGACATGAGAACTGCAACTGCAGGTGAGCACATAAACACATTCAAGCCCAAACAACGAGAAAGCAAACATGCAGACTGGACAGAACTTCTCTAGGGATGTTTCATGACTGGAGGAAAAGCAGAAGCAGCAGTTTATCTCAACTCTGAAAAAACAAGTAATATAAAAATACAATGAAAACCAAACAGAAAACAACAAGTAACTCTGACTCAGCACAGCTGAAATAAAATCTAAATCAAATCGCTGTATTGCCCTTTTCCCACTTTTACAGAAGAGTCACACTAAAAGCACAAGGATGTAAAAATGCTCTAGTTTGGCAGAATAAGTCACATTCCATAAAAGACCTATTATTAGCTTTGTCACTGTTCTATTTGTCTTCAATGTCTTTTCTAATAAAACCTAGAAGAATGAAGGGCAATATAACTATTTCTAAATCTCTATGTAAACAAAAAAAGGAATGTCCCTGTTTATTTTTTAGTACAGAACTAAACACCATATCAGTGATAAATTATTTAGGGAGCAGGCTGTGTTCATGCTGACCTTACCTGCCACTGACTGAGAATTTTCCATCCACACCAAATAGGGAACAGCTTACAGGACACAAAGTTGATTTTTATAGTGTCAGACAAATTTACTTTTCTTGCTAAATGAAAAGTGTACAACAAACCTTATGGCCAGCCTCCAAGAGAGTTTTGTCTTCTCCTGCATTATAAGGGGGAACTTTTAAGTGCTGCCAAATGAAGCTCTTAAGAAATCATACCTTGGAACTACTGAAATACTGTGGAAACATCAGTCACCAAGTCAAACTCCCTAACAACTGACCAGCTACAGCTCCTTCTGTTGGATAAGCCTGCACTACACATTTTCTTCCATATTAGCCAAAGATTATTTGAAGTAAAACTTTTCAGCTTTTCCTCTCTGAGTACTAAATATTGTTCAGCCTCACATTATCCAAGGAGCCTCTGTGAAAAGAGCACATTCTATTCTTTGATGCTGCTGCAGAAGAAAGGGGAAACTGAGGAAAGAAGAAAGAGATGTTTGCATCTGTCAGAAAAGAGAGAAATGGCAAAGGAGATGGTAAGAGCATCACAATAACCCCCAGGGCCCTTATCAGCACACAAAAGCTCAGAAGCACATTGTGGACTTGAGGAAAAAACAGATCATGGGTCACAAGCACATTTATATATATATATATATACTTATATTTACATCATGTAACCTCTTTCTTCCTGTGATCTACATAAGGAATGTCTTTGCAGACCAGCATTTATTCCTTCCACCAATAAGGATGCACAAGTTTAATTTTCAGCCTTTCCTAACCTGTCGTACTCACATCTACATGGACCGACCTGCGAGACAGAAACTGGACTTGACACAACTGACTCAGAGATTCAAAGCTTTCCATTTTAGGTTTGATGTGTTCTGGTTTGAGTTATTTTTAAGAAACATTAATCATTAGCAGTAAAAAAAAAAAATTAAAAGTGATGTTTCCTTCCTCTGTACAAAATGGTACATGCCATGGTTAGATTGTACATCATAACCACTTGTATGTTTAATATCAGCACAAAAATCAAAATAAAGGGGTATAAGAAAGGGTTTCCCTTTCACACCCTTTAGCTGGCAGGGCAAATCCTGTTTCTTTGCTACTTTCCTGGGTGTGGAGCATCTGTTTTTATGTCTCCAGAAACAAAACCAGATTTGAACACACGTGGTGCTTTGGACTTTTGAAGGAACTCTGTGTTTTGCTGACCTCTAATTTAGCTCTGAATGCTGACTCTTGTGGTCCAACACATCTACCCCAGCGACTCCAAAAGTTGTTTACCTGCACACTGCTCTACCCTGTTATTCAGCAATTCTGCAGGAATGCTTTAATTCACTGGCCTCTGGGAGTGGCCTGTAACATCTCCCATAATTCAAAAAGCAAATTCATACAGTATGGGAAAGCACCTCACTGCAAAAGGGCTGAACAACCATCATGTAGCAGCAGTGACTGCCCGTGGTCAGTAAAAATGAGAGAAGAATCCACTGGTGATGGAAAGCACATTATCCATGACAAGGCCAAGAACTACTTCCAGCAGCACCAGCCCAATGGTAATGTAGAATTAGCTTTTAATTAGTTTTAACTTCTGCAGCCAGTAGGCACAGCTGGTGAAATCCTGGCATCTCAAACTAGAAGAGCAATGCTCCCATTCAAGTTAAAAGCCGACCAGGAATTTCATCTGTTGTCACAGTAGCAAACAAACACATTAGTTACTTTTGTACCCCCTGCTAAAAGCAGAATAGGGTAAAAAAGAAGAGACCACATGATTTGCTTGGTTCAACAGGGTTTAGAAATTCTGACTTGTTTAGCTTTGAATTATAACTCATTAGAGAAGCCATAGGGAAGGAACTTCTCTTTGTCCTTCTGCACATGCATGGAAAAGGACAAAATCTCCTTTGACACCTAATAAGAGGACCTAATACAGCTTCCTCAATTATTGGTGTTTTCTGTTACAGGGCAAATTCAGGGTTCTCTTAAACAAAAGCAGACTATAAATATTTCTTCTCATACAAGCCAAATGAAGAAAAGAACAGCAAGACTATCTGCAACCATGCTAAATTCAAGATAAGAGCCTGAGACACATTTCTTCATGTCTTTTAAGAAATGGAAGTATTAATTTGGCACGTTAGAGTCACACAAACTCCCAACCCATTACCACAGTACTGTGTTCTACCACAGTTCTTCTTTTCATATTTATTTGCTGATGGATAAACAAAACTTTGCCACTTTTTGAAATTGCTCAGTACAACTGGAGTGGGAATGGCAACACTTGCCTGGTTAAAGAATTAACTACTTGTTAAGAAGAAAACCATCACTGTGATTGACCAGCATCGCTCTTCTTATGCTCTGCTTTCCTGCATCAGTACAAGATACGAACACGAGACACCCAAGCACCAAAATAAGGCATTTCAGCCACAACCTGCCACAGGAGCTGCCAGACTTTGTGAAAAGACCTGGTCATATCAACAGTCGCCAACTAAGTTAATAAATTGAAGTGACCCATGGGAAAGAAAGGTCAAAAAAAAACAACAAGCAAAAAAACTCCACAAAACCACCACAATACAAATTTAGGTGGCTTCTTTCTTGGAGCCGGTTAATGCAACTAGAAAAACCGGTCCCACTGATGTTAGCAGGCTATACAGCAAACTCATGATCTTTATATTTTACATCAGGGGAAACTCAACTGATATAAAATGTTATTAGTGCCTGTGAAGTGTCCTGGCTGAAAAGCTGTCCAGGGATTAGAATAATTAAAAACTATTCAGGCTCTGCCCCTTAAATCTGATTCTACTCCAATAAAATCATTCAATTTTTTCTTTCAACTGTGAGAAGAATTTGGCCTTAAATTACAATACTCTGATAGCTAAATTTACAGAATTAGCAATACCCTGAAAATGTAGAACCGCAGAGAGAAAAGAGAGCTCATAAAAAATAAACCTTATGGGATTGTCAATTAAGATATTTTAGCTTCCTAACTTAAAATAAATGGAAAATATGCCATATGAACCTCTGTAGATATTCAATCATTTTATTTTTATTATATTGAGACCCATAATTGTACCTGTAAGGAAGGAAAAACTGGATCACTTTGTCCCCATTGATCTAAAAGCACAAGTACCATCAGGAGACATACCTGACTCTCTGGCAGAGTGAACAGTGATGAGACCTGCATTAGCAAAGCTTCAGATGGAAGAAAAAATAATTAGGACAGTCAGAAAAATTTCAGAGGATTTCATTGTTCACACAGCTACGGAATAAAATCCACACCATTTTGAATGTTTAACGAAACCATATCCGAGTAAGGACCTGACAAGGATAGAGCTGGACTAAAATGTACAAGTTGTATTTCATGGAAGTGAAAAGCTTTATTAATATATATAATTAATATTTGATGAGGTGGGCCTCATCAAATGTAAATACTGCCGTGTACTTCATTACATATGCTGAATAAAAATACTCTTGGACCTTAACTTTACATTCTGTGGCGTGCCCCATACTCAAAACTTTGGATTCGCTCTGGAAAACTTGTTTTGGATTGTACCATGCACGCTATGAAAAACAGAATCCTTCACGGAATCTCATGTGTATGAGTTTTACCAGGTAAGTTTGACAAATTTGCTTTTATCCCGCCTTCACATTTGCATAGAAATAATCTCCTAGGTAAAGACAGCTTGACTGGAGTTAAAATAATGTCCCCTCACTGAACTGAGGTGTTTAAGGTGAAGAAGAGTAATTTGCCTGTGGGGAGAAATTGAGTCTAAAAATGCAGCTGAGACAAAGGGCCTTTGCACTTAGTATTAAGCATTTATCACAACTGACAATGGAAAAATAAAGAAATGCCAAAACAGGAAACTATTCCCAGGAGGACAAAACCAAGACTGAATTTTAAAGTCCACCAAGAGCCTGCTCCTGTCCTTCTCTTTTATTTACATGTGTGGTCAGCTGCACCAGAACACACTCACTACAGAAATGTTTGTGCAAGAAACGCCTTGCTGGCACTGCTTCTTGAAAAATTGTCCTAAAGCAACATTCCCCTAAGAGGCATTTTATGAAGATAGTCTTGCTCTAACCCTAATGGCTGCAAGCAGCAAGGCAACACCTCCAGTAAAGCAAAAGCAGCAGCTTTCCTAGTGCAGCCCATAAAATCAGGGTAGACAAATTTCTAACAGCTTCCTATTTCAGTGCCAGACTTGTCAATATTCCCCATTTACAGCTCCTCTAAAAGGAGTAATAAACCATCTGTTTAAGTAAAGCTTACAGAAAACACTTGACTGCAAAAGGGACAATAGTTTAAAGTAAAGAATGCCATGAAAAATGTTCCTACACTTAAAAAACCTCATGAGATGAGTGAATCTGAGCTATTTATTGCATTGCCTTTTATATCTTCCCTCGTACCTGGTACAGCCAGACCTCGAAGTGGAGCTGACACAGTGCAGCAAACATTTTGTTTACCAGACACATTTATAATTCAATTTGTAGACATTTGCAAATGTTAGCTTTCAGACTGCCCTCCTAATGGGTTCTTTAACAACTCAGGAGATGCACAGGAACTGTGGATGTATTAGGATAATCACTCTCCGGAGTAAATTATTCCATCTAGCCTTTTAGTAACATTTTAGTCTCAAAATGACAAACAGAAAGAGCCATTTCAAGCAACAAAGAGCTCCTGGTTTTAAGGAAATCTGTCTGATGGACATGTTATACAAGTACGAGAACCCAGGATCCAATAATATCTAACTAATTATATCCTGAACATTAGTTGTGATGTTTGGAAAACTTCTGGATGGTTTAGTTACTCCAGTCTTTGGTGTTGAATGCAGATGTGCAATACCCCTCAAAGGAAACAACATCTTTTCTCTTTTTTTTTTTTTTTTTGGCAGGTGGAAAGCAAAATTAAAATTTAGTTTGCAGTAAAATTTTCATTTTGAAGAGGGTTTTTTAACAACTTTTAATATTTCCTACCAAGTTATTAATTTAAATTATTTCAGCAATCTAGCAAAAGAATCAGTCTATTAGTCTATATTGTCAAATGCTGAGTAAAACTTACAGACTTCTCCAAATATCAAAACATGCTATCTTTTCCAACCATGGGATCATTAAAAAAAGATACCGACTTCAGTGTCAAGAGGAATAAAATGCTTTTAAAAAGAATTCTTAATAAAAACCCCCAAAAATCCCAGCTGAAACCCACCCAACACTTCAAGATCCTCAAGCAACTGAGAGAGTTCAGGTACAAACTTCCAAAGCTAGAGAGAAGGAAGATTACTTTTTTCACCTTTCTGTAAAGTGTCAAAATGTAATATTAATTCTTCCTGTTCTCAGAAAATCTAAAGAGGACTACCAAGCTATTAAACCTTCTGGTGGATCATTTGTGGTATGAGTTATTAGCATAATTGGGGGCACACTTTATTCTGACCTTTGCAAAACTTTCATTTCCCAAATGTGATAGATACAAAGTGCTTTTATAATACCAATAATGATTATTTCCTATGGGAAACTGCCAATTATAAGTTGGTGAAAAATGCTATGTCAGATGTACATTGAGAAAATGAACACACCTACCAACAGTCAGACTAATTAAAGCCATTCCTCAAATATTAATAAAGCTTTTCGCTTCCATGAAATACAACCTGTACATTTTAGTCCAGCTCTATCCTTGTCAGGTCATTCTTTCAACAATAATAAATGTTTGATTAGTGGTCAAATACAGCATTTCTGCTGTATTTCTTTCCCTGGCAGTAAACCAACACATGTGGGAAGCTGTTTTAACATTTAACCACTTGACTTGAATTCACATTGTTTATATCAAGTCACATCAAGTGCCAGCAAAAATACTCAAGAGAAGGAAACAAACCTCATGTTCTGGACACGGTTCTTAAGGAAAAATAAAAAGCACAGCAAAGATAAGCAGTGAACTGTCAAAGAGCTTGGGGTTTGGGTTTATAATATTGACTCCAGCACCTTCTGCTGCAGCCACAAGTACAACAGGTAGTGGCTTCCACGGCATCATTTCCTGCTCTCGAGTCACCTGCTCTCGTGTCACCTGCTGCCAGCACTGCCAGGAAAAGGAGGGACAGGGAAAGCACAGCCAAGCCAAAACTGCTGAACACACTGACTGGGCAGAAGGCACAACTGCCCTCCCACCAACACAGCCTCACCTTCGCAGCAAATTCAGTCCAAATTAACACTGAAAAGAGAAGTCTTGATAATGAAAAAAATCTCTTCCCAAACTCTACATGAGAATAGAAGAGCCTCCATGCTGATACATCAGTGATGAACAGAGGAAAGCCTTTGATTTCCTTCAAAATGTGCACCTGGAAACTGCCTCAAACTGCTTAACATTCTAAAAGGGTAAACTTCTCAGTCCACCAACTGTGTTTAAACACAACTTAAAGAGGAAAAAAAATATTCTATAGAATCAAGGCAACAAATTGTTCAATTAAGACATGTAGAAAAGGGCCTGAAGAAAAATATTTTAAAGCCACAGAAGTTTATTTTTTAGATTTTTCAGAATATCTATCTAGTTGCTTACTACAGCCTTAAAAACAAATGCCTTGACACAAAAGCAGGCCATAAAGGCCTGTACTGAAAAAAAAAATCCAGCTAATTTTCAGGCAGACAGACCCAAATGACTTGTAGACAGGCTTGTATGACCAAATGGTCACATCCAGGAGCTGGATACACACGTCTGCCCATCTGATTTAATGAGGTGAGTGAAGCGCTGCTTCCTTTGTAAGGGAGGAATCTGATCGTCAGGTCATTTATAAAAACACCCACTGCAAACCAAGCATAAATGGTCAAAGTCTTCCAACTGTACAAATGCCCAAGATAAGGGTCCTGCAGATCTTGAAAAAGCAGTTTATACATCAACACAAGAAATACTTGCAGTATCTACAGTAGCTCCAGAGATGTCCTCCCAGCTGCTAACCCAGACTGCAAAAGATCTCATAATGATCTTGTTTACAATCCACATTTTCAGTCTGGTACAGATCAAAGAGCAAAAGGTGCAGTTATGAAATCTAAAAAGATTTACTTGCTGCTTTTCATTGTGATGTTTAACAAGTCTTACTAGTTTTGAGAAGAAGAAACAACAGCTCCAATATAAACAACTGAAAAGTGGCACGTGTGTCGATAAGCAATAAACAACATTCCCTATTTGTCTCTCCCCTTTGGGTACAGAAAGTCTCATCACTCCACAGACTGTACCTTTCAAAACTTGGCACAGCAACTCTGACACATTGTGTTTCAGATCAAACAACTCAAACGTGCTTCAGAGATCTGGCAGCAGTTCCTTTGGGAGTTATTTCCTACTTTTCTGACTTATGCAACCTGTCGAGTTTGGAAAATTTACACTTAGTAGATCCAAAGTATGTACACAGAGAAAGAGGAAATCATAATAACAGTGATTATAAATGAAGTTTTGAATGTAAATTCGATTTGCCACAGGTATTTCCATTACCTCCAAGAAATCATTCTGATGTGGAATAGCATGTGCCACCTTCTCAGACTGCAGTTTTCACAGGTATTGGGATCAAAAGGGATTTGTTTGGGTAAACAGCTGCAGTAGGACAGACTCCATCACACACACACTCCCTGTTCTCTACTGCAATACTCATTTTAAGAGCAAAATTACAACAGATAAGATACGAACAGTAGAACAAAAGCACGCTCTGGGAAAGCCACAAGATACTGTGAAATTTTGCCTTTGATTGTCATCTGTTTACAGATTATTTTTTTTACACTCAACCAAACATTGTTCCTCCATATCAGACCACAAAAGCAGTTAGAGCAACCAGCCCTCTGAAATTTTCTACAATTTTAGGGTTTAGAGTAGTTGAAGATGCCAGAAGAAAAAAAAATTCTTTCTAAATACAATGCATTTTTTGGCAATAATTTAGTAATTTTCTTTTTCAGCTTCACCAGAACAATAAGGGCTAAAGATGAATGCACTACTCATTTGACATAAGAAGAAACCTCAGTTTAAAACAGAGCATCCAACAGGCCAGTAATCTTGCTGTATCAATAGCAGGTCTTGGCACATAGTTTCAACAGGAGAAGAGAGTCAGAAATGAATTAAACATTTTGTCCAAACTCAGCTGTGCACATGACCTCTTGCTTTCTTCCCCACCACGTAAGTATTTCCTGTATCTGACAGTTTTATTATTACATTTCCCACTTTTGCTACCTTCCTTCCCTCATCTCGCAGCTCTCCACAGACTTTTCAGATCATCCTGCTTATTCTTTCACTCTCCATTTCTCTCATAATTGGCCTCGGCTGAAGTCAGTGGCAAAAATCCCACTGATCTGTCTGCAGAGGGATCCCTTGGGAACGTGGGAATGCCACTCACCATCTCTGCCACCACTGCCCTCCAGCTTGGGCCCTGACTCATGCCAACTTTGTGTAGGCTGAGAAACAAGAAAGGGAAGAGTTTCCTTCCTGCACTCCCTTCTACTCTACTCTCCCCATTTCCAGACACACATTCATGCTGGATAATTACAGCAGACTCTTGTGCTCTGGTTTGCTCCTGGATTCAATTCAATCCACTAAGAAAACAACCAGAAAAAAGAAACAAAGGGGGAGAGAGGAAGCCATAAAGAACCCCAGCACATCTTAGAGAGCTAAACCTGAACAAAATGGTTTGCAAGAACTTCACTTCCTTCAAGTTTTCTTGAGGCCAAACAGTACAAGGTGCCGTTCTGTGCCTCTCATTTTCTGACCCATTCTTCCCACACTCTGCACTTTTGGATACAAGCCTAGGTCTTCACACATTTTAAAAGAAGAAGGTTTGACTTCAGGCATTGATGAAATAGAAATTTTGAATAAAACAACACCATGACTTAGTTCTTTATATAACCTTTTCAAAAAACAGCAAATAGTCTTTCCTTCCTACGGAATGGCAGATAAATCTTTCAGGGGACAGTTTTACAAGCCAGTCACTTAAAGAAATACACAGACAAAGAAAACAGCCTTTCTCAGCCTAAGACAACTCTTATCATAAACAACTAAAATTTACAGGAGCCAAGATTTGTTTCCTCCGTTTTTCTGCATTAGAATGTCTGATGATTCAGGCGTGGTTTAAGACAGACCTACCACAGACCAATTTAAGGCAGCAGTCTGGTAAACTTTGGAGTCCTCTCCAGAAGTCCACCAGTCACTCATTCTTTCACCACTAATGTCTGCTCTGGCAGAAAAAATGAAAACTGACTCAGATAAAAAAATCACAGAATTATGGCATACTTTTGGTTGGAAGGAAACTTCAAAGGTCAGCTAGTCCAACATCTCCTGCAATGATCAAGGACATCTTCAACGAGACCAGGTTGCTCAGAGACCAATCCAGCCTAACCTTGAACGTTTCCAGGGATGGCACACCCACAATTTAACTGGGAAACTTGTTCCAGTTTTTCAATACCCTCATTGTAAAAAAATTCTTCCTTATATCTAGCCTAAATATAACCAGTTTCGGTTCAAAGCCATTGCCCCTTGTCCTGTCACAAAAGACCCTACTAAAAAGTTTGTCCTCATTTTTCTTTAACATCCTCTTAAATATTGAAAGGTAGCAATAAGATTTCCCTGGAGCTGTCTCTTCTCCAGATCAGAAATGACCTTTTAGAATGTTATTTATCAGGTCTGCTTTTGGGCCAGCTCAGTCCCTGATTCACTCCTAACACAGGCTTTTGGTATGAACAAGCACCCAGGGATAAGAAATTAGTCTCCAGTCTCACTCCCAGCCTCTGTTTTCTTTTTCAGTTTAAATGTACAGGAAACTGCAGAGAACCTGACAACCGAGACAGTAACAACTGCCATAAATTATCAGTATGCTTTTGTTATCTCTTGCTTTTTAGCTCCTAGAGCTCTGCCTCCTCTCTGAACCAACAACCTTTCTCAGGCTGAGACCTTTGCCACCACATGCATTTCCTGCCCCGTCCATGCTCACCTCTCTCACCATAAAGGTCTGCACAACGCTGGATTTTGCTGTAATTAAACAGAACAGTCTTCCAAAGGAAAGCACGAAGACAACAACATGATCACAAGCAGCAGGGAATATTTGGAAAACAATACTTCATCTGGATGCAGTAAGCTTCATTTATTTTTCTTTTGCCTCTCTATTTTTGTTTTATACTGTTGACTCCAAGTTTTTAATGACCGAAGATATTTTAAGCATTCCTGACCTAGAAATGTGCTAAGAATAAGAGAACTTTATAATAAAGAAAACATTGGCCATCTGAAGGGAAACTCAGTGTATACCCCACCTAAGTAAGCTATGCATGTTGCTTATGAACAGCAGATAAGTTCTCAGACCTAAAAGAACTCAATTTCCAGAAGACACAGATAACATGGATAAAGAATCAGATAGGCTGTGGGATTCAATGGACTTGATTAAGAGAACAGGGGATTCATGGCTAAAATGGATAGAAAATCCAGCTCAGATAGAAAATACCCCTACAAAATACATTAATTGCTGTGTTTATCAGGAACAGTGAGAAGATATCCAGTGGAGACACAGCCTAAAGCTAGGAGTGGAAACATCTTTATTTTGACAACACCAACTTGAGCAAATGGCCTTGATCTCTAACAAGAAAGACAACTTTTCTTCATTCTTCCCTACAAAGTGTCACTTCCATTTTGGGACCGGTTACCATGTCCCTTACAATGAGCAGCCAGCAAATACTTTGGGACTAAAACTCATCCTAAATTATGCTCAGCAGGTGTGAGAGTTCCACACTGGCACAAGAAAAACAAGTGCAAAATATTTCTGTGATTGTAGCAGGCAGATTACACAGAGAGAACTTCATCAAGGTTTGGCCAAGGAATGCTGCTCTTAGCTCTCCAACTCAGAGATACAGTGACATGCAAGTACCCACAGGGGCACAGGTAATTTAATCAAAAATGCACATGCCAAATATTCAGGCTCTGTCCTTTACAAAAAAACCCTGCCATTCTGTAAATACACCACAGGGATCTTATCTCACCTCCATTAAAATCTACTACACAGTGTTGATGAATAAAATCAATGAGCTAACTGTGATGAGCAGTACATTGTTTTAATTATTATTCCTGCCAGGAATGCCCAGTGAACATCATGCCCAGTTTTACACTACAAACTTGAACAGGGATTCAGCTCTCCCTCCTTTCAACTGTGTTGGAAACCATAGTTTATTTAAAGGATTTTCTTTGGCTAGTTTTCTCTTCAGCTCAGTCTCTTTCAGAGTAGGAGAGGGGTCAAAGTTCCTGCAGCTCCTGATTATTCAATAACATGACTAATGCTCTCCTAAGGGGAACACGATTACAGGTAAATGATGTGTTATGATAAAGGCACCATCTCCCATTTGCACACCCCTGTCCTCCCACCCACCACTATGTAAACAGAATAAACCTTTAAGGACACACTGGCTGACCTCATCTCCTGAAGAAATACTGCCTGGAATCACACTGTAATGAGACACAGGATAGCACAGAATGGCCCCACTTAATCTTTAACAATATGATATTGTAACAGGCTTCTACCCAGAAAACCTCTCCCAGCCATCCTCAGTGCAACCAATATTAACTGCAGCATGCTGTTCACAGACCCTAAAACTGGCTGTACAAATTGTGACTGCCTGGGGCTACTTTGGTTTCGTTATTGAGCCAAGTTCTCCTCATATTTACTTAATTCAAAAATTCAGAAGTTCTGGAATTTACTATTCCTTTGTTCACAAAGTTTTTGAGGTCTTCGACTTTCAGGATGGTGTGTAAAGCCTGGGCACATCCTTCTGCATGCTATGGTTAAATGGTTAAAAAGGGGTTCCAGTGGAAAATGAAAAGCAACATCCCTAACTTCCTTCACTAACTCCAAAGTGGCTTTTCCCTCTATTATTTACTCTTATTCTGAAAGCATCAAATGTAATAGACACTCTAGGTAAACTCATTCATCTCCTATTCCTTTATCAATTTTAACAAATGAACCAACAGTTCTGCCATTAATGGGAATTCATTCTAAGTCTCTTACTAGTAAGATTTCTATTGTTGCACCTGGATAAGAAGTCAGCCCTATCTGTATTTTCAGACCATTGCTCTAAGAAGATATTTACAGAAGTTTCTACTTTCCAAGAAAGCTATTTCTGGCCAACGTAGGCTTATTTTCTTCTTTCTTAATTATTTTAAACTGTACTTGTGCCCACAGAAGAATTATTTTTATCAGTTACAAATAAACAAACCAACTGTGACAGAACACCGGGTCACAGTGCAACAGATTCCCAAATGCTTGTGGCATACACTGTATGGATAAACAAGCAATCCAGGAGTGAAAAACAAGAAAAACAAGTGTGTTTTAATGACTAATGCCAAGGTAGGATAGGTAAAGCACTGCCTACAACCACTGTACCATTATTTCTAATTCTATAATTCTAGATCAACACCACAGCCATATCCTTTGGTGTCAATGACATTTTCTGCACTGAAATTTTCCTACTAAAGATCCCTTCAGAGCAGATCCATCAGCAATTGGAATCCTCATCTGAGATTTCTCACGTGATTTCATTGCAGGTGACATCGGAGAATTCTCATGCAAATTTAGGTATGGTTTTAGATGAGCAACAAAAAGCAAATACACCATCTCATCATTATCACTTCCAAAAATTTCTGTAGGAAGAGTTGTGCATGAAGTCTGTGTCCTGCTCTGCTCCTGTGAACTCACCTAAGCTAAGCTTGAGGTCTCAGTCAGGATTAGCCAGAAACAAACATTTGCCACAACAACCTTTTGAGCCTGCTCAAGGCCTGGATGGCTAAAGCAACTAGGATTTTGTGTCAGCTTGGTGCTTCTGGAGGAAAAGTAGTTTTCAGGCAGCAGAAGCCAATATGGTAAGAATCCTTTATGCCAGCAGGATGGATACAACTTCACTCAGACTAGGAAGAGAACACAAATTGGTGTGCAAGTGACCCATCCCTGAGTACTAAAAAAAAGTAAAAACTTGTCCTCCACAAATTTAAGGTGAGAAGAATCTGCTGGATTTTATGTGGCTGGAACCACATAAAACTCCAGCACTTAAGCTGCCTTTGCAGCTGTTTTAGGAATGGTTATCACTGGAGTTTATCGGGCCTGAGGGGGGGACACACAACTTCTACTCATCCACACCTCCCAGAATGTTAGACTTCAAAAGGATAGGGGCTCTGAGAACTTTGAATATCCTCATCTGTCTGTGTCTGATCAACCTCACACACACATATTTCCTTAATGTCAGGATATCTGGTTTCAGGAGGGCACAGCACCCTCTGAATTTGCAGCTATGACCTAAATTTCTAATAACTTCTCTCCTTTCATGAACCCCAACTGCTGCTTTTTCAGAACACATTTTTCATTCTACTAATACGGACAGTGCAGCGTTGCAACAGTAAACCATATTTAAAACCTGAAGTAAATAACCTGGTAAAAAACAGAATTAAAATGTTCAAAGAACAGAAAATGCATACCTTTTGAAAATCAGAAATTACTCCATAGAAATTCACATTGTAGAGAATGTCTTCCTTTCCCTAAAAAAAAAAAGAAAAGCCTTAATTGTGCATATTCATATTTAATTACCTAATAAAATCACACTAAACTACTTCAAGACCTTCTTTTTCCCCCAGAAATAATTTCTCCTTACGGATCAGAATATTTACACTATAGCAAACAAATCTTGTGCGCTTAGTGGGTTTTCGTTTGAAAGTTCATTTTATTTTGAAATTCCTGTTATTTAAGCAGAAGCATCATAGCTGCAGGTGAAACGAACACATGGTACCCATTCTTCCTAGCATTTAAAACTAGAAAGCAACACAATGGAGACCAAGGATGGAGCAGTGTGTCAGGAGCAGGGAAAAGAAAGTATTTTATTTTGAGATATGTAATCAGGTCTCATTATCATCCCAGCTTTGCGTAAAAAGTAAATTATGCCATTGTTACTAGTGCTAAAACATACTTGCTCCACTGCTTTTGCCAGCACTTTGGAAGGATGAAAGCATCCACTTCTTCTGTCTTTCCCCACCTTTGGAGGGGAAGGAGCAGCACAGGGGCATCCAGCACTTCTGTACCTCTGAGCAGCACGAGTGAGCAGGGCTGCTTTGGGGTTGTTACTTTTTACCCCTCTTTTTTTAAAATGCACAAACCCAATTGATTTCCATCCGTAAGGAGTAAGTGTGAGACCTTAAAATGGACATAAGCACAACAGCCCCTCAGCAAGCAAAGCAGCAGGTTTATAGAAACAGGAATGAAAATGACGAAAGAGTGGTCAAAAATGAAGTCAAATCCGAATTCAGGTTAGAAATCCATGTTTTATGAGAGACAATATTTTATTAAAAAAAAAGTCTTCAGCATTATTGAAAATAATATGAAATTGACTGTTGCTTTTTCAAATGAATTTCTATCAAGAGCTCCTGCACATTAGATCAGAAGCTGTATTTTTCTCTCTTCCATCAAGTTTCATCTTTCTCCCTATATAGAAAAAATAAATTGAAGCCTAAAGTTGAGAACATCTCCATATGCACTAGGTGCATACACAGAATTAAATTTGACCTGCTACTTTTCAGTTTTATGAGGTTTAAGTTTTATGAGAAGAAGAAGAAAAAAAGAGAGAAAGAAAGAAATATCAATATTAGAAACAGATTGCAGAAAACAAGTGTCTCAGCCAAGGGAAGCCAGAGCATGTTGTGGGTCTAGCATTTACTTTGAGAACTCACGGTGCATAAAACACCCCGAGTACGAGACCAGAGGGACTGAGAACCACAGCAGTCACAATTACAGCAATGAGGGCAGTTAAAGAAAATAGTTTCCTCTTCTGTCGAATCCACCCAAAGTTGCCAAAAATGTCTATTAAAACAGAAGTTGTTCCAAATCATAAATAGCAATGCTGAGAGGATGATGGCTACATACTTTGTTCTCATTAAATATTGACAGCACGCTCTTCTAGTAAGAGACTACACAGTGATTTCAATTATTTTTTAAATTATTTTTTAATGCCTCAAACTCTCTCATTTTGCTGGTGCACTTTCAGACTGACCTCAGCAGCTCATAATTACATGACAAGACATCACTGGGTCTCCAGGACTTGTCAGCTTCACACAAAAGCATCCTTACACTTCCAGGTCAACTAGAGCCAACTTAAGGCTAAAATAAACTCCCTGTTCAAAACATGTCTGTGCTGGGAAAACAAAGACATGAAAAGAATCTTTTCAAGCATACAAACTACTCTCTTAGTCTGCAATAGAAGATACACCTCAGACATTTTTGTTCTCCTGCAGATTGCGGTCAGATTTCAACACGGTTACATCAGCGTCGAATGTAGCCCAGCTCCACTGGAATCAGGAGCATCCCACCATCCCTAATGCACATAACAGAAACAGGACCTGCTTCCCAACTGGTTTTAATCATCTACAGCTTTCTGGGCAGAATGGCCACTGGGCCCTGAAATTTCTCATGTTCCATGTAAACACATGAGTACAATCTCATAAATTTAATGAAGAAAATCAGTTTCTTTCTAGTTATGCAAATACCAAAAAATCTCTCTCTCTCTCTTTTCACCAGTTAAGTATTTCTTCAGAAGCTTGTTTGTGTCCAAAATCTCCAGTGGCCCTTTCAGTGAGACTGTAAATTCTTTGAGGGAAACACTTAGAGCCAGCCTCAGTTACAGAAACACTGAGCAGTTTGTAATTCACAATAATAGAACAACTGATGGAGGAATGGACAGTGGCTGCAGCCTCAGGTTTGTCCTTCATTCCACAACTGGGTGTAAACACTAAAATAAAAAAAACCTACAATTTTCATTTTTCTCATGTTCTAAGGAAAAAGATTTTTTTTAAAAAAAAGTGAATAAACTGGTCTTAAGTACCTTGATGCCTGCTTTTTTTGGTAAAGGATCTTTAATTTGATGTTCCTCACTTCCTGTACACTTGGCCAGATATCACAAGATTTCAGCTGCATCTGAACACTGAGGCAGGTGTAGAGGCATCAAATTCTGATGTGCCCAGCGTCCATTCTGGCCACAACACACATTTCTTCACTACTGTTCAGTAAAGCATGATGTGTTTCTTCACTTGGCACCTGACCTTTACTGGCACCCTAAATATACCCCGTGGGTTTCCTCTCTCTTCATGGCTTAACCCCCTTATAACCTACCAGGAGAACACTTACTTTTGCAAAAGACCCAGCTAAATCATAATGCTCCTTCAAAAGGATGGACGACCTTCATCAAGGCTCTGTCAGCAGAGGTCTTTTATTTTTATTTTCAAGCAGAAAACACGTTTTCATCCACAGGGATCTAACACTCAAGTTTCTTTTTCACCTGTCACTCTGAAATGCTCAGAGAAAATGACCTGACAGGAACACACTTCTGCAAGTCTGTGACTTTCCCATTGATGGACACTTGGTTACAGATAATCACCTCCTTCAGTTACCCAGAGTATAACTTTAGAATTCCAACAACGACCTTTTGCCTCATTCTAATTAAAAGCGAAGTACAAGCACCCAATTTAGAAAAGACCATTAGAGTCTTAATTTAAACATGACAATTTTAGTCTGTCAATATACTGAAATGATCATTACCTACCAAACCTTCACTCATTTTGTGCCAAAAAGGAACTTCAACCATAGTTCATTAAGTAATTTTAGACACAAAACTGTTAACATTTTTCAGACATGAATTGCCTGTATATCCCTAATCTGGATGTGTAGTTTCTAAAAAGATCCTTTCTTTCTTTCTTTGTAAGTTTTTTTTCAGGATCTAGGAGTATAGAAAAAAAAAAACCCCGAAACAACAGAAAAGCCACAAACACACAAAGGCAAAAAAGGAAAACCTGAAAATTTCCCTGTCATTCCCACACTGTGGGGGCAGGAAACCACACTGAGCGATGTGGTGTCAGCACCCTGCCTCCCAGCAGCTCCCTCCTTCCACGGGCCAGGCTGTTCCGGCAAGGGCCTCGCTGCCACATCGCTCCCTCTCATGTGAGGCTTCTGAGAAACCCCAGCTCCTTCCTGGAGTGGAGCCTTGCCAGGGACATCAGTCTGTTGCTGCTGACACACTCCACACATAATTCGGTGGCTTCCTGCTCGAGGCATTACATAATTTGAGCCTCTGGCATGTCTTTCTGGAACATTTCATGTACTCACCCACAGGATCAGCAGCATCTTCAGCTACCACATAGCTCTGCACCTTTTCTGCACTGACTCTGACCTGGATGGCACTGACTACAGGCACAGATGGCTGTTCATCCCAAGTAAATAAAACCTTGGCAGTATGACTCCCAAAACAGACAAAAGAAGCAGGTAACCACACAGTTAAACACAATTAATGGTCACAGGAATACCATGATGGAAATACTTTCATAAACCACAGAATTCTCTCAAGGGCTGTTGCATTCAGCTTCACTAAGTCAGAAACTTACAAATCAAAGAGAATCCTGCTAATACCACACACAGCCCACCCTTAACTCCTAATCTGCCTCCAGCCATGAAGTCATGCGTCAAGAGAGTTCTTGACTCAGGATCAATGTGCATATAACTAAATTGAAAGGTAAAATCACTCCTTGATGTCTGCTGAGCAAGATTCAGGACACTGCACTCCTGAAACAGGCAGACTATTTTCACAGAGATGTCAAGTACTTGCAGCCCAGAGATTCTCTTTCATGAAAAGCATATCAACTGATAATAAAGTGCACCCTCCAAAACTATTTCTAGATAATAGAATCTTTTAGACCTTTTTCTACAGAGAATGAGTTATAGATAAACCCCACATAATTTAAGCAAAGCAATAAACAACAGCAGCATTTGTGCAATATAGAACAGTTACTACAAACTCTTATCAGTATGCAAATGTAATAGCACTAAGAAACACAATCTGCAATTTGACTCAGAGAATTTCAGTGTGCCATGGATGTAATTATATACTATCCTACAGCTCCTGCAGGGAATTTTACCTATGGTTTAGGAATGTTATTATTGTTTTCTTCTTTTTTTTCCGAGGGGGGAAAAAAAAAAAAAATCAATTTTTAGTCACCTATAGTAATTCTCTGGAACCAAAATCATCATGCTGCAGTTTAAGAGGTTTTCAGTCTATGAAATTACTCACTGCTTATGAAAGCATTAACAATCCAAGGACTTCATTTACAGCATTACAAAGAATCCAGGTCAATTATGGGTAAATGCGTTTACTCTGCTTGGGCCAATGAAATGAATTATTATCACAAAAACCTGCACTCCAACCAAGAGTAAAGTTTAAGGGTGTCTCACCATAATGCAAAGAGAACAGAAAGGAAAGAGCAATCCTAGACTCCAAAATGGAAACCGGGCAGCTAATGCAGGCACTGGGGAACATGCAGAAGGTGAAAAGATGGGAAAAGGATGGATACTCCTTTCAGGCCAGCAAGCCAGCAGCTGCCAGCACTTCATATCACTAAGATAAAATCTAATGTCTCCAGGGAAAGCTCAGCACCATCACATAAATCCTACCACAGCCTAATCATTCTTTTTGGGATGTACTCTGTTCCAGAAACTGGGAGCCTGCTCCTTGCCAATGTCGCTCTGAAATGTAGGCCAGCAGCTCTAACGTAGCATGTTGTGATCTACGCTTTTATTATCCCAATCCTCCTCAACAGCAAGAGAACGGGATTAAGCAGCATTATTCTTCCCCCTGAATATTCACTGAGATAATTACATACCATACTATAATACAAGATTATTTTGCACAGTGCAAAATAACACAGAACGGGCCCGTCATTTTATGGAAACCTCTTGGTCCCATCACTCTTGGGAGAGTACATGGCTGATCACATTGGGCATGCTCCTCCAGGAAAGTTCAGCAGCAAACTCTTCCAAATGTACCAAATAGATGCACTCAGCTTCTTCATACAATCCCTTTTTTTTTGGCAATCAAATTTTTTTAATTATTTCACAAAACATTATTAATATCTAAAGCCATCTGTGTTTCTAGAGAACGCTCCTTTCCACCCTCCCTTTCCTTCCTACTGGGCTGCACAGTAAAGATTTTTTTATTTACAACCACTTTTATGCCAGCAGATGTTACACCACACAAAATTGCTTTGCTGCAAGTTCAAGAAGAAAGTGGTGGGAAGAAGTTTACATAACCAGACATCATCAACAAAAGCAAGAGAGCCTGGCAAACCACAGGCCGTAGTCATTTAATTCACACAAATCTCTCTTCCCCTTTCTCACTCTGCTTTCCAATTTGTTTTAATTCCATAGGAGGATCTGACTGGTAGTCACTCCATTATGCATTGCAAGGTTTAAATGCCAGCAGCTTTTCTTGTCTTGACAAAATGTAGAGAGCTGAAATTTAATTACAACTGGCTCAAACGCACTTTTGTTTTGCTTCTACCCACCTGGAACACATAGCCCGTTTAAAGTAAACATGTTTAGTCACTGGATAATATGAAGTATAAAAGAAAAGTTACACTGTAATAAACAGAGATACATTTCAAAACAATTTTGATTTCTTATCTCTGAACCTGGCTGCAACCAGCTAGCTGACAGTGGCATTACCGTGATGGAAATAGCGTGGTATTTCAATGCAAGAAAGTAAACATATTCTCGCAGATACTAGCACAGGAGTTGAAACCCACCCAAGAAAACCATTTGCATTATCGGTGTGCATTATTCTGCCCCAATGTTTTGACACGTTGAGTTTAAACATTAAGCTGTGAGTACAATGCCTCTTTTTTAAACTAATGCAATTTCTTGGGGCAAAATCTGATATGGCCAGCCAGATTTCCTGAGCGCTAGCTTCTCCCAAGGAAAGAAAAAAAAAAGGAGACATCAGTTTAATTTTGATTTGCCCAGTAAACAGATCAAAGCATTGCAGCTCTGCAGTGGAGGTTTACAAAGCCTCATTGTGCAAACATCCTGGGCCTGATGCTGCCGGCTGCACTGAGGCAAATCTCATCTGACGGCAGCCAGTGCTGGTTTGTGCTACATTGTCCAATGCAAAAATTTACACTTTAAAGGCAAGTCAAAATCTTTGAAGTCCCACTTGATCAAAAATTATTAAAACATGCAGCTTGAATTTTTAGGCTGATCATAACCACATGTAGCTGGAAATCTTTCACACTTCTATTCTGTTGCTTATATACCAAAAACTGTGTTCAGCTTTTGGCTCCTCCTATTCC
This sequence comes from Monarcha castaneiventris obscurior, assembly GCA_026261815.1. NCBI lineage: Eukaryota > Metazoa > Chordata > Aves > Passeriformes > Monarchidae > Monarcha > Monarcha castaneiventris. The sequence continues at coordinate 6,839,859 of JAMPIT010000862.1, forward strand.
AGTGCAATAAATTCTTTGGGTGAAGGAGCATTTTTAACAAATATGTACAACGCCTAAAAAAGAGATTCCAGAAGCACTATTAGATCACTGAGAGCCTCAAGACTACAAAGTGTAAATAATTTTTAGCATAGCTGAAACATCTTTCTAGATCTTTTCTTTGTAAGATTGCAATTTCTGCCCAGCCTCTTCTATTTCTTTTTTCATCCAACTGTGCAGTTGAGCTTGTTTGGGGTTTGCTGTTTGGTGCCTTTCACAGAACACGAAGAAAGAGGGAGGAAACAGAAATTACAGGACTCATATAAATTAGTTTTAAAACATTCAATGTTAGGCCTGATGTCCACAGCTACTTTGATTCTTTGCAAAAGAAAATTCCTTTTTATACATACGTATGGTTTTGACTTGAGCGTCCCTTTAAGCCAGCTTTGCTGATTCAGACTGTGTCCATACCATTGCCAAAGGGAAAAAAAAAAAGGCGTTCCTGAGTTATGTTCTGACTTTAAAGATTTAAGCAGGGAATCCTCAAACTTAGAAATAACACCAAGAAACACATTTTCATTTCTGCCGCAAGACTGCTGTCAATGTCTATATGCAAAAAGACTGCTTGACAAATATCCTATAACAGACTGTGCTTCTAAAACTGAAACTTTGCTCTTTCTGGGCTACAAATCAAAACTGGATCTATTGCATAACCAAGGTATTAAAGATAATGGCCTCTAAGACTGCATGGCACGTCAGTGGGAGCAGTGTAAGCAATGCCTTGCTCCATACATTAATCTGCACCCCTGGGAGTTTGTCCTGGTAGAGCATGTCCATGTCCCTGATTTGCTACATTTTAATCTCCAAGTCAAGGTCAAGAAGTAATTCACCAGGATCCCTGTTGCTAACACACATGGGCTGCAAGCTTTGGGGAAGTCATCTTGCCACGCTAAAAAGGTCTCAACAATTGGAATATAAAGAGATGAAATTGTCTGAAAGCTGCTTTATACCTTTAGGTACTTCAGCACGTTGAACTGAACAACATGGATGCCATTTCTTTTTAACCTGCATAAATCAGTTTTGTGTATGTATTCTAATTAAAAATGCTGTGTTGCAGGGTACTCTCTCATCTGAGGTATCAGCAAATGGACACCAACCAGGTTAAATAAAAAATAATAAAGACTTCATTGTAATAAATGCCATAAAATAAATAATGCAAGGATAGTCCCTGCCCCAGAAACCTTGCAATTTAGGCCATGAACAAAGAATCCTTAAGGGATCATACCAAACCTACCTAACATTCCTGAATTGACATTTACATTCTGCTGTACTTCAGTTCATACTTTCGAGGCTGGAACTATGCACTTGTTCTGATGTGCACTGCTGAAAGCTGCTCTGGATCTCGTGGTTCTCAAGACGAGGAGCCTTCAGGTTAGGCATTATCACGACATTTAAGGTAGATACTGAAAAAACACCTAACCAGAGCACTGTGGGTGAGGGTGTGTGTCTTACTGGAGGGTGTGTGTCTTACTGCATTTAACCCAAGTCCCACTTCAGAACAAAGAAATCTGATTTTTAAAGTGCACTACAACCAGCTACGCCCATGCCCAAAAGACATGGGGAGAGGGAAAAGGGACTAGGTGGTGGAATTACCAAAACAATACCAAGCAACAAATAAAGAGCTTTCAGGCTGGGCCCCTCTCCTCCTGTGTCACAAAGGGTTACCCATCCTAACCCAGGAATATTACCATTCCTCCTACAGGATCAAATGTGTCCTAACAGCCGCTCCATGCTCTGCTGAAATTGAGCTAAAAATTAGTTTTGAAATTATATCAGGCTCAGCATGGTCCCCTAGAATTCCAGCAGTACCTCTCCATCCTGAAAAAGTGAAATCTTTTGACATCTCATCAAATGAGAAGGCCTGGGCCAGCTTTGTAGATACACACTTTGCTTTGGAAGGGATAGATGGAGCCCCATTGGATGTGTAGCCCATAGGGAACAAATAAAGTTCTGAAGGCGAATTAACCATTTCACCTGCAAAAACTACAGACTGATTTAATCAATCTCCAGCTCTGAAGGGCTGGGTTTGTGCACTTGCAGTGTGCTGTACTCAGGTCAGTTTTATTTCTCATACATGGCATATTCCCCTGCCAAGTCCTGACACTATTTGGATTCTCGTTACCTTTCTTTTGTCAGGTCAAATTTCAAGATTAAAAAAAAAATAATAAAACACACACTGCCAAACAATAAAAGAGAAGCTATTATCTATCAGATAGAATAGCTTTTTTCCCATTATTTTCCTTTTGAAAGGGGGAAGGAATGAACCATTAAGTGGACAAACACCATTTTGGCCTATGAATCATCCCTGATAAAACTGCAGATGCACAAACCCAGTCACAACAGTATTACAGTAAGAGAGAAGAGATAAATTTCAACAACCATCCAAAAGGCCCCTTAGATGAGGCACGATGATTTTGAATTGAATTTTGAGATGCAAGGCTCAAATGAACTCCGGTTACTTGCTTGCAACACCCACGCTCTGTCAATAGACAGTGCTGAAAAGGAAGAGCCAAATCTTGTTAAAATTATGCTTCACTCACTAAGAGAAGTGCTAATTACCAGCTGGACTGAAGACCACTGAGATAAGCAAATCATTCCCTGCCAAAGCCCTTTAGACAACATTCTTTAGTTTCTAAAACCCAAGATGTGATGATAGCAGGAAGAGATGGAAGGAAGAAAAGGATTAATCCACTTTCAGTCATGTTTAAATAAGACTTCCTTTAAATGATTTAAAATTAACTGAGAAGCATTATCTTTTCATCAACTTCTACAAAAAGAAAAGCAGCCAGAAATTTATTTGTGTAATTAATGTGTTATTCATGTATACAGAAGCACTTTTTAATTGAAACTATAAATTGGCTTTTCAGTAACTGAAAGATTGCAGGTAATGGCTTATGAAATCAAGAAATATTACCAGGAAACTGGTTATAATTACCAATCACTTTTTAAGGAGGAGATGTAGCTTACCTGAAAAAATAGGTCCACAATTTAAAAACTTTTTAGGTATATAGTTTGATAGCTCTTTAAAAACCCAAAAAACAAACACAAAACTGACACCTTGCTCTGATCATTACTTCCAGTAATGCTTTGAAGAAATACTTCCACAGATCTTTTAAAGGAGCCAGGCAAAGCAACACCTTCAAGATGCAAGTTTTGGTTAAAATGTCAAATTATTCAATTAGGTCCTCATGAGCATTTAAATGCTGCTAAAGGTATGGGCTATTCTTTTAGATGCATCCTTTTATATTAAGGGAATACAACTCCCTGAAAGGAGGCTGTAGCCAGGTGAGGGTTGGCCACTTCTCCCAGGAAACTAGTGGCAGGACAAGAGGACATGGTCTCAGGCTGCAGCAGTGGAGGTTTAGGCACAGAAGGGGTGATGAGACATTGCAATGGGCTGCCCAGGGACGTGGTGGAGTCACCACCCCTGGAGGTGTTAAAGGAAAGCCTGGATGTGGCACTCAGTGCCATGCGTCCTAGGTTGGATTTAATGATCTGAGAGATCTTTCCCAACCTAACTGATTCTGTGAAAATTAAATAATTCAAAAACTGAACCCACAGAAAGGCTAATGTAGTTTCACACAACTGGAAAAAAAAAGTCTCGTATCTTGTACTGCTATTGTCTTCTGTAAAGAAAACAATTCCACTTAAAAAACAAGAGAATGAAAATACCCAGCAAACATTCTGACACTAAACTACAGTGGGATGGAGCCAATTCCTTAAAACCAAATAATGTAACTGCTAACACAGCAATGCAATTTCCTCTGCCATTTCTACCTGTGAGTATCAAAAACTGTTTTCCAGTTTTCAAAAGCCTTAAAGTATTGCCACATTGCTCAGCACCTGAATCATGGAAAACCACTTGCAAAATCAATCATCTGATGATTCAAAATTACCTGAAAAACTACCTGTATGTTTTTCCACATAATTTCAGATCAATTCAATTGATGTTTTTAATGTGTCAGGTGTCTGAGAACTGCACTTAGATCTTTGTTTTCACAATATTATTATTCAGTCATTCTACTGTGGGGAGGGGAGGTGGTTATTCCAGATTAAAGTGAGCAGTGTCTTTTCAAGGGTAAATTAGAAATTAAAGCAGGATGAGATTAGGGAAGATTACCAGGCACTGTTTACAAACTGAGCATAACTAAATCAAAGGTATATAAATCAGAGCATGCATTTCTTGGCAGATTGCTTCAGTTTTGAAAACTGAAGTGTCACAGGCTTCATTAAAAAAAAAAATCCCCAGCAATAAAGCTCACCTTTTTTCCAGAAGTAACCTATTTCATGCCAATTCACAGTTACCCCTGTAAAGTATTGCTTTCACCTCATGTGTTTTAAAATACAAGAAGCATTTACAAAATAAATACGTGTTTGTATAGCAAAGAATTACTGCAAACATATACTTTTGATTTCCCCACATCTGGAAATGCAATTAGATTACATGAGGCTTTTAGTTCATCATGGGAAAGCTGTAAGAAACTAACACACAGGAATCCACACAAAACAAACAGAAAAAAACATTACAAATAAGAAGAACAAACTTTTTCAAGTCTTTAAAAAAAAGAAAAGAAAAAAAGCACCAAAAAAATGCCCCCCAAAATCCTGAATAAATCAACTGGTAGACTGTCACTCTAGCCAAAACCCAACAGATCGTATTTTTTCTGAGACTGCAATTCAAAGAATCAGCACTGAAAATGAAGATGCAGCAGAGAACATTACATTTTTTCACATGTTTTGGACTACCACATAAAGGTCTATGCGAGCTGTGATTCCTCTATCCACAGGGGGACCACAATTCTGCAGTACAAACTTCATTAGTAAGAATTCTTCCAAATGAACTCAACCAGACCAGCAGAGCTGAAGATTTATCCCTTCCATATCCAGCAAACACAAACGTGCAATAGGAACAACACCCAGCACTTCTCCACAGTAGTGATCACCCAGCTCTCCAGAGAGATAAAGGCAAAATGTAAAGGACTGATCCTGCTGTTACCCTTTCCTACCTCTCTTTGCATCTTCACTCCCTGCTGGATCCAGGCATCGCTGTGATCATCACTAGCAGCTGAGGTCTCAGGAGTGCCATTGGGGGTACTGTCTCCCAAGCACACAATCCATACACCCACTCACAAAAGCACCAATACGGGTCACAGATCCCACCAGCACCACACCAACTTATTAACTCTCCCTGGGGCAAGGCCAGTTAAGCACCATATGCTTCTCCCAAGATGTCAGTCTTCATTAATTCCATAGGGAAGAGATGGTATTACTCCCATAAAAGCAGTGCAAATACTTCCACTACCTGATGCAAAGACTAATTTAAGACATTTTCTTGTACAAAGACATACAGATGAAATGGCACACAAACTATTTTTATATGGCTTTTCTAGTTAAGCTCATGCTCTCATTAGGATATCTCAAAGGAGACCATTTTATCAACATCTGTTTACCAGGCTTGGCACATATGCCAATTCCAGCACTTTCTCAGTTTGTAAAGAAAAACAAACAAACAAACAAAATAATTTAAAGCATGCAGAGCCAAACATACACAATACTTCAGATGAATCCAAGCAGACAGGAGTCTGCTCGAGAAATGCAAAATAATACCAGTGATGTGTGAATGCAGGGAAGCAGCAACCTGTACCACTGAAAAAAACTTTGCCCAGTTTGTCCTCACCTGGGCCAAGGTCTTCTCAGAAGTAATTTCTCTTCCTGGCCACCTGGTACAGTCACAGGTCATCAAAAAGCTACTCGGTATTTCAGAGCCAAAACCGAGAGCATCAGCAAAAAGAACAGCCAGACTCTGCTACATTCTGCCAGATTTGAAGGGCTTGGGGAAAAAAAAGGAAATGAATCTCTGTATCAGTTCAGTTGCAGCAGAGAGATTCCAGGACCTTCCCCTGGGCAAACGCAGATGTACAGCGGGGGCTGCTCCTGCCAGCCCCAGACCGAGCAGAGGAGGCCGCCAGGGTCCCCGAGCCCCAGCTGCTGTGCCTGGGGGAATATGGCACCGGCAGCACCCCCGGGACACCGAGCCGCAGCTCAGCCTCCTCCCGCCCGGGCTGCCCTATTTGAGCCCTCTGTTGTTCTCCCAGGTCACAGCGCTCCCCGCCCCCCGAAGCCCCCACCTTCTCCTCCAGCCCGGGAGTTCTCCAATCAAAGCAGATAAGCGCATCATGTGAGGGACGGCGGACACGCTGAGGGGAATTTCCGAGAGCTTCGGCGCACCTGCAGCATCCACGGATACAGGAGATTTCCAGTGTGAAAACGACAAGCTAGGCAGGGGTGCCAAAGTATCCACGTTACCTGCAACTCACAGCTCCTGTGCCAGACTGCAGCACCTCATTTGCAATCTGCTCTGATATACCTGCAACCACATTCCATCTTGCCTTGGCATTTAATGTATGACAACTATTTCTAAGCATCTTTTGCTAGGGAAGCAGCACACAAACAACACAGGCTGAAAGACCAGAAAGCAATAATTACTCAGTCTATTCTTTGCTGATGTCAGACATGCAGTACAGCTCTCCAAATCCACCAGAGCACCCAATTAATCTGCACTAATCCTCAAGAACTGTATCTGAAAAACAAATAGTAAAATCAAAGCATCCAACAGCCCCTGCCTGCCTTGCAGTCACCACACCATGCTACCCAACCTCTCCTTTAACAGATTTGTGCTTCTTTCTCATCTCTGCAAACAAACCTACAGAGAATTCAGCAGCCTCTCTGCCCGCCTTCTTCGGCAATGCTTTTATTTCCATGATCACAGTTCTTCATAGAAAAAATTATACCAATTCTGTTGGGTTCAGCAGATCACGTTAGCCTTGCCAAAGAAACCACTCCATGGCTCTATTTCCTACTTCCCAATAAGGCATTCATATTGCATTTCAACTCACATTTCACCGAGAAGAATTCTGTATGAATTATCCTAATTTGTGTATTTCAAAACAAACACTGCAGCTATCAATTCCTTTCTTTCCTCTGTTTCCTTTGAGCAGTGGCAGCAGCAGTCTAATGGCAGAGATGGACACAAGCACCCTGGATCCAGCACACAGCCTCAGCTGAGAGGAGAGTACAGAACATCTCTACGTGCAACAAGTACAGCACATGCAGCAACATCCCCAAAAGCTTGGATGAAAGAAAACCAAAAGGCAAATGTGAGAGACATGGCAATTTCAGGCATGGGAAATTTAAATGTTCAAGAAGTAGAAAAATGAGAACAGAAAAACCTATAGAGTTTTGGAATGGTCTACAAGATCAAGGAGGAAAACGATGCCACTTTGGTACGAGAAGTTCTTTCATCCGACCTATCTTGTTCAAGACCGCAGCTTACATCTCAGAAAACTCCCTTATTACTTGTTATTTTCCACATCATCAGTGTTCACAGGATCATGGAAACTCTAGATCACTGGAATCCAAGAGATGCTCCTTATTAACCTTTCAAGTCCTTATTCTCTTTTGCCCCCTTATTAGTCACTGACCTCCTGGCTGATTGCTTCCAGTCTGCAGGAGCGTGTGTGCTCAAGTTGAATGTAGAAATTGTTAGAAAAGGAAATTTATCTGTAACTTCAAGAATAAAGAGCCTGCTCTTTAATACCTTTCTCATACCCATTTCCTCCTTACTAAAGTGCATCCAAACATTTCTGAAGCTGAATATATTCTCTCTTGGCTGGCAAATTGCTAAACCAACTGCAGACATAAATTACTTTTATGTAACTATTTGATAGGTGGATGACATTTGTAAATTTTTATAATTTCAAAAGGTGTTATACATAAAAACAACAGTACAGCAACACCAAGCCTAGATTAAGACTTTTCAAGCAAATGGTCTATTGGTACAACATCTGAGAAGGAACAACGTAGAGGATTTAATTTGAACAGTCCGTTTTTAATCCAGAAACTGTAATGTTACACATCTTCTCAAGGTCTTCCAGGTCGCAAGGCTGGCTCACAAAGCAAGTTAAAATGTGAGAGCCCCAAAGTCAACTGAAGAAAACCAGTTTCTTCAGAATCGAGAGGGCAAAGGCACGTTGTTACTTCAGCAATACCAATTTTCCACCACTCCACAAACAGACCTTACAATAGAGCACATTCCACACAGGCTGTCTCACCTCATTTGCCTAAAGCTCCCAGTTATTGTTACTGAGGAAAGAACAGGCTCTTACTCTGAGAAAAGATCAAACAAGGGACTCTCAGCTCTCTAGGTGTAGGGCCTCATGGTGGTACAATTACACCTCCCATATCAAATTGAAAGCAAGGCTCTAACTTCGAATATATGACACCTCCCAACCCACTTCTTAACTCACATTTTGATCCCTGGCTATTGCAAAAAGAAAAGTGAGAGACACACTATGAGAAATTAGGAGCATTTGGGGGTTATAGATTTTTTTATCAGGCAGCATGGAGCAATTGCATAAAGTCAGATTATGGATTCACCTACGAGGTGGTCATGAAACAGGGGAGGACAAGGGATGCTCCATGCCATATCCATGGTCTTTGTGATCTGTGGTGCCTGTTCCATGACCAGCCATCAGTCATAGGTGGGACAGGATCAAGACTGAACTTAACAACACTGACTGGCAATGGAATAGACCAGGAAACCACAAAGAGATCAAAAGAACAGCCCCATCTGCCACAGAAACCTAAACCGTGCAAAAGGCAAGTGGCCTTAAAAGCTGGATACCTTGTACTTCTCCCTTTTCATGAGCAGATACACTACAGTAGGGCAGCCTAACCTTCCAGTGACACCCGCACTGCTCCCCAGGAACAGGCTCTCTCTCACAGAAAGACTGACTGGCGCTTCCTACAACTCCAAGGGTGAAAAGAAACATTATAACCATGCACAAATACCATTTATCCAAAACTAGTAACAAGGGAAACAGGACACTATGACTTCATATTAGTCCAGGAGGCTCTTCAGAGGAGAAGAAGATGAAGGTTTTGACTCATTCTTCTCCAAAAATCAAGATTCTTTTGCTGTTGCACAGGTACAACTTTAACAAGTACTTCTTTCGGTGGCTGATGTGTAGAATGACTTGCAAGGCAAACCGACAAAAGAAGCCACAGCACTTCGCTACCTCATACAAGCTGATGTTGGTCTTCAAAAGGAGGGGATGCAAGTACTGATTTTCCTCCAAGATCCCTCACAGGGAAAATATCAGCAGCCCATCACCCAGAAGTCTGCCAGAGAGGAATCTCTAAAGCCACGGTTGTGCTGCAACATCTATTTCTGTGACTCGCATAAGCCGCTTGGGAGCATCTTGCCCTGAAAATTGCAGATTCCTGGCACTAGTGCTCCGAGGACAGCACCAAAAGGGTTGGCTTGCTGCTGTTTCCCGTGTTGTGGCACCCTGTTCCAGGCACTCAGATACATTTGCATGTCTTTCTGGAACAAGGAACTTATTCCGACGCCTAATTAATTGATTCCAGAATGGCTGGGAATCTGTCTTCTTCCACAGTTTCACAAGCCTCTTTACCCATATTTACTAAACTTCCAGAAACCGCTGCCACCATAAGAAGATGGGTGAGGACCAACAAGATAGAATTTCATAATTTAGTGTTCACAGGGCAAGACATAAGCAAAGCAGGATGGTTAATGCCAAAGCACAGTATCTTTGGTATTTATATCGTTGATATCCCATGTATCCTAACCCTCCACAGGTCAGCTCTTTGGAATACAAAGGCAAAAAATCACATTCTGTTTCTGCAGAAGCAAGAGGACCACAAAACCTGCTTCCAGAAAGTCCTGCCAAATGAAATTTATCTGAGCCTTTGATGCATGCACATAGGTAATTTTGATGTGGTGCTATGCATGAATCTTTCATAAGAAAATGATGTCCTAAACAGTATAATCAAAAAACTTTTGAAGAGCTAACAGGCTGGATCATAAACACCTCCACTGTGTGCAACTTCTGCAGACATCAAAGAGTCTTCCTCAAACCAGATGCATTACGTATCTTTCAAAATCAGTAAATGTACTCAAGCCATCAATTTTGCAATTTTTGAAGTAGCACAATGCATCTATTTATTAGAGAATGGAACTAAGCCCAGGCTGCTGATTAGCCATCCTACAAATAATGCTTATGCAACCCTTCGTAATGATTTCCACTAACAGCCAACCAGAGGTTTTATGACTTGGAAAATTTCACTTCTAAACCAATTTACAACACTTCCCAAAATCTAATGGGACTTGATTGAAACTACAGAGGAAACCAGCCTTCTCCGAAATCAGTGAGGTACAATTTTCATAAGTAGTCTCTCTTAGGTAAGATGCCTGCATTAAGTTTTGGTTCTCATTTCTAAAATTCTCGTAAGTACTCCTCTGTCCCTTCCTCCCCTTCCTCTAGAAAAGGGATTAATTCAATTTTAAGGAAAATATTACACCAGCAGTTTCAGACTTCAGTCTCTGGCAAATTACGAACAGGAAGGAATAGCAATTGAGCTGTTAAAACCACCAAGGAAAGCAAACCACCGAACAATTCGAAAAGACCACAAAAAAAGACAAGATAAAAAATGAAAAAGAAATACAAAACAAGTCATTCCAGTAAGCACAAAACTTATATCCCTACAAGTTTTCAAAACAGTATACCTCAGCCTGGTGAAAACTAAGCCATCCGTTCCTACACAGCTGTAACAAATACTTGACAGACTTCCAGCATAGCCCCAAGTTCATCATCACAGCCAGATATTACTGGAACAAATGGCCAAAGTCTGCAACAGAAGTCAGCAGTGTATATCAAGCCCAAACAACTCGCCATTGTTTTTGAAAAGGTGAAAACAACACAATATTTTGTGTGAAACATAACAAAGAAGTATGTCCTCTGTCAGTAAGGGAAATTCAAATTACTTCTCTTTCCTGCCCCTTTTGGTCTCTCTCTCTTCCCCTTCAAGGTTCTGTCTTCCCTGCATTCTAAGAAAAAGCAGAGAGTCTAGGTTATGCATAAATTCATGACAGAAAACACTATTTTAGAACAAAGCTCCTGTGCGTGGGTGCATGTCTTTAAAATAAAAGGCATTGTTACTCTACCAAGTGCGTATCCACAGCCAGCAATCAAAGCAGATCCTCACATTTTATTTTGACAGCCACGCAGTTATATTTTCACCAGAGGTTTGACTTTCATATCAATACCTGGTTTTTAGCAATATCATGAGGAGATGAAGCAAAACTGACACGTGAAGGCACAGTGTTATTAATGGTTGTGGAAGAGAATTCTCATCCTAGAGCTCTGTAATTTATTTTTAATTACTTCATGAAGTTACCAGTTGCAGGGAGGAATAAATCTGTTCCCAACTCGTATTTAAAAACTGTCTCTGTACAACACAAAATTGCTCAGGTCTATATAACAATAATTATTTTGTGGTACATGGCACTATCAGGTACCCTTGATCTGGTGAAAGCCTGCAAGTATTGTGGCCATAACACTTCCAGAAGTTGGAGAAATTAACCTGAAGTGAGTAGTATCAGCTTGCTAACACTGCTCAGGTAAACTACAGAATACAACCCTGAACACAAACGTGTTACAAAAGAATCTTCTCCATCCTCTCACAGGACCCGAAATGCGACGTTTTCCCCAGGACCCTCATGAGCACCAATTATTAAACCGAAATTTCCATGGTGCAACAGCAAGCAAAGTTTGAGAAACACAAATGTTAGTGATGTATTAAGAGAGGATGATGTCCACTTACCTGAAGATTTATACTGTGTAAGACTTTGACTCCGTGCAGCCCCTACCATCCACCTTTCCTACAAATCCATCCCCATGGACACTTTAGCATTATATAAACTCCCCCTGAGACACAGATTATTCTATAACTTTCTAAAATAATTTCCCTTTGAGGAAGTATTACCTAACAAACACACACTAAATACCTCACAAGCGCATTAGATCCCTGGGTTTCTACTAGATGCCAGCATAAAAGAATACTTGTAATTTATTTTGAGATATTAAAAAAAAAAAAAGAAGCCCAGGCTGGATAACTGTAACTGGAAAGGATAAGCAGGATTAAGTAACAGGTGTCTGACTGCACATAATTCAAAGCCGTGCATGGAATACAGTGCACAGTCTTGGAATGGCTATGGAATGGAAATGGAAACATTGCTTTTGCACCTTGCTTTGAAAATTACCACTAAGTGATTTAAAAACGTCTTGTAAATTATAACCACACAGACAGAGGTAACAGGAGCACTTGTATCCCCAGAGACCTTTGGATATATATATGAAAGGAAACAATCTTCAAAGGTGAGCCTGCCTTCCTCCCGGGGGGGAAAAAAAAAGGAAAAAGAAAAAAGAAAAAAAAAAAGAAAAAAAGGAAGAAAAAAAAATCCCACTGCAAGAAAGTTATACTTAACTAGACAGAAACATTTGTCATACCGCCCAGCACTGACAAAATCCGGATACACTCAGAAACTACAGCAGCGAGGATGAGAGGAAGACTCCAATCGCCAGGCGCACACACAGCAGGACCCACACACGGATCCACAGACGGATCCACACACGGACACGCGTGTGTGCACAGACACGCGTGAAGGTGACAGGCGCACACAGGTGCGTGCACAGCCCTACATGTCTGTCACACACAGACACGCACGACACACCTATGGACACACACTCACGGATGACAGACCCACATATGTGACAGACACACACGGACGACAGCCCCACACGGATGTGAGGGACCCACACGGATGTGAGAGCCCCACACGGATGTGAGGGACCCACACGGTGACGGCCCCTCAGAGGCGACAGCCCCTCAGAGGCGACAGCCCCTCATAGGTGACAGCCCCACACGCCCCTGGCAGCCCCACACGCTCCTGACAGCCCCACACGCTCCTGGCAGCCCCACACGCTCCTGGCAGCCCCACACGCTCCTGACAGCCCCACACGCCCCTGGCAGCCCCACACGCTCCTGACAGCCCCACACGCTCCTGGCAGCCCCACACGCCCCTGGCAGCCCCACACGCTCCTGACAGCCCCACACGCTCCTGACAGCCCCACACGCCCCTGGCAGCCCCACACGCTCCTGGCAGCCCCACACGCTCCTGACAGCCCCACACGCTCCTGGCAGCCCCACACGCTCGCGCGCGTCCATCGCGGCCGGGGGAGCCCAAGGTTACGGCCCGCGCGGGGGGGGCCGGGCAGCGCCGCTCCCCGCCAAGGGCGCGAAGCCGCGGACAGACCCGCGGCCGACCCCCGTCGCCCCCGCCCCAATGGTGGCCGCTCCCGCCGCCCTCACCTCAGGCGCCGAGGCTGCTTCCTCCTCTTCCTCTCCTTCCTCCTCCTCCTCCTCCTCACGCTGTGCCAGTGTCTGTGTGTGTGTCTGTGTGTGTGTGCGACCCGCCCGCCCCACAGCGGCGGCGGCGGCTCCTCCTCCCCCCTCCCTTCCCTTCCCCTCCCTCCTCCCCCGCCGCCGCGCCCGCCTCAACCCCCGCAGCGCCGAGAGACGCGGCAGGGACGGGGGAAACCCCAGGGCGGCCGCCGCCTGTGCTGGGCGGGCCGGGCCGGGCCGGGCCGGGCCGCCGCCGCCGCCGCCGCCGCCGGCTCCCCCCGCCGGCTCCCCCCGCCGCCGCGCAGGGCTGTGGGCAGCGCATGGCAAGTGGGCGGCGGGGCCGCGGGCGCGGAGCTCCGCCCGCACGGCCCCGGGCGCGGAGGCACCGCGGCGCTGCCCGGCGCCCGCAGGTACCGCACACGTGCTCCCGGAGGATGCCCGCGCCGGCGCGCCTCTGTTTACTACACGGATTGGAAAAGGGTGAGGAGGAAATCCCCCTTTCCCCGTGTGCTCCCGGGCTCCCGCCAGGCCTGCTGCTTTTCACGCAGCCGACGGGAGGAACGGGATGTTGCGGAGGCCGCTGGAGGGTTCCCCAAGTCTCGCAGTTCTCGTCTCAGAATTGCAGTTGGACTCCTTGAGGTTTATTTGGAGTGAGCTGTGGAGGAGCTCAGCGCACAGGAAGCACGGGCGGTCTGGAGCGCGGGATTCCCTCTCCCGATATCCCCTGGCCAGCCCTTTCACAGCTCATGCCTGTCTACAAACCACTGCCATGGACTGCCCTTGTGCCCTCCCTGTGCTCCCCTGTTTCTGTCACCATGTGCCCGGTCTCAGCTTTCCCCCTCTCCTCATGATTTCACGAGGAATGTTTTCCCCCGCGTTAGGAAACAAACGTGAGACGCCCACAAAACCAAACAAAGTGCTGAGCTTTACACCGAAGCAGGTTCCCCATCCCTGTTCACCTGCAGCCCGCCCTCTTGGACTTTGTTAGTGAACTGTGGAGTTTGGACATGTGGGACCGCTCCGAGGGGACACCGGCACCGAGAGCTGGTGTCGGGAGAGGCAGCAAGCTACAGATAAGAAGTTTTCCAGGGTGAGTTGAGGAAAGAGGGGAAGAAAATCTGAAGTAGTTTTGCTGGTCATAAAAAGGGCGTCACATTGCCACGAACTACTCGAGCAGTAGCCAGGATCTCAGGCTGTATTATCCTATACCATAAACTGCACAAATCCAGGCTTGGAATGAGAGTCCCCATCCCGACACCAGTACTAGGATATGTTTAAAAAGAAAATTCTGCCTTCAAGAGCTGCCACCGTGCTCCTATCAAAGAAGTAAGCAAAGCGGGGACTGAGAACAGCAGCAAGGATGGCACGTGATTCCAGGGACAGCCTGTCAGCAGAGCAGACCTGCAGTCTGAGGGTTCCTGTAGCCGAGGCAAGTGCTGTGTTAAGCAGATGTTTGTGTTAGCTTATGTCTCCTCAGTTACAAATTCCTCATGGGCACGGTGGCAGGGGCAGGGCTTTAGAAATCCATGAAATCCATGAAGGGCAGCAAAGCTGCAGCGAAGGCTGGGCTGGGGTGGGCGTATCACGCCAAAGGAGGGTGCAGGAAGGAAATAACAAAGGAACCTGCATGAGAAGCACGTGAGCTGGATGAAGGCCAGTATTGCTGGCGGAGCTAAAGGGATCTAGTTAACAGGATATGGGAGCAGCAATTATAGCTATTAAAGATGGAGGGTATCAGCTTGAATGTCAGATAGACTGGGGTTAGTGGAGAGGTTTTTTGTTTGTGGTTCCAAAGTGTTTGTTTCTAAATGAATGGGAGATGGGTACATTTGTGGGTACACAAATGAAGGGTTCCATGTCCTTTTCATTGCTTTCTTTTACTTTAATTTGGTTTTTCTTTTTGCCATTGGGCTGTATGTAAATTAAGTAAATTATTATATAAGTAGTGACAAAAAATATTTTAATTCCAGTGAGGCATAATCAGTTACTCGCTAGCAAACAGTATTGAATTCTCCTTAGGAATCCTTGTGTGGTTTCTCTTCAGACCTCTAGAGCTTGCAGAGTCTGTAAGCACTGACATCGTTATTCTGGTCCATAACTCTGTCTGGCTTTTCCCATGGTTTCTTATCTCCTTTCCCCAAAAATGGCTTGTACGTGACTATAGGTCATGGCTGCTTGCCTGTGCAAGGAGATTTTATTCCAGGGTAAAAGTAGGCCTATTATCTTCACTATTGTTCTTAAAACAGTTTTAGCAAAATGTAGGGGCCTGAAGTGTTTGGGTAACTGCATGAAATGCAGGCAAGTAGTAGCATCTCAGAATTAGTGGAAGTACAGTTTCTTTAGAAAAAGCTGCTGTTTGTTCTTTCACAAACAGTCCTTCCCCTTCCGCTGTCACTCCCTGCCCTGGCTTGTTCACTGAAAGAAGGGCACTCATCGAAGGAACCAGCGTCAGGACCCTGGGTCTGCGAGGAAACAGAGCTACTGACATTGTCAGTTTTAGCAGCAAGGGTTCTTCACCCCAAAAGGCGTTTGAAGTCATGGAAAGTAGGGCCATACGAAGGGTCTGAAACTCCCCACACAGTTGTAAAGGGCTGGGTCAGTCCCCCATATCAAGATTAATTCCCAGTTCTGTGAATTTTGTTGTGGTACAACTGTGTTTACACAGTTTGGACTTCTAAACAAAGCACAACTGATGACAACACTTTGATCTTTGTTTCTCCACTGATTCCCTCCTGACTTCACCAGTCAGTGTGACTTAGCTTGTTAGGATAAGTAAGGAGTGAATCCAAGAACCTCTGATTTTCCAGCTAGTTCTTAGGTTGACTTGCTGCCTTGCTGTGGACAACATGCAGCTGTCCTGTTTCATTTTCTTCCAACAGGACATTTGGTAGTTGTAGCTTTAGGAGTAGTAAATACAAACATATGCAAATGCTAAAGATTTCACCCTCATGACTTAGCAGAAAGATTTAGGGAAGGATGAACTGTGCCAACAGTTCATGTCAGGTGAAAACAATATGACCCAGGAAGCACAGCAGAACAGTCCTAACCTCTGCAGTGACCAGCTGAAACCTGGTGCATTTAAAATGGTTGCCTCTTGTAGTGGTAGTGTGCCCACCTCACCTGATTATAGTCAGCAACAAACTGGAGCTGCCTTCACAGGAACCCACTCAAGCTGCAGCATATTCAAGAGTGAAAAACATTTTTCCAAAGATACTGAAATTTTGGTAAAGTAATATGATCCTCCAATGTTATTTCTTCTCTGATACAGGGGTGGGCGATGTTTTATAATCACAGCCCAACTAGGTCTTAGAATATCCACTCAAAGGAGTTTATTCTCAGTGGTCTGTTTTTGGGCTGTGTAAGGCAGAATTTCCTTGGACGTCAGCATGTGCAGCGATTGAAAGCAGGCAATAGGCACAGAAACATGGTAGGTATTGGAGTCTGAACCTGCAAAATTCAGTGAGAATGTTGAAGCTGTGGTTCTATGCCATTAGTTCACAATCTCTGACAGATTCTGTGTTGATATAACCTGTGTGTGCTTCTCACTGATTTATGCCACCTCTTGGTCGGGCCATTGATTTTTTTATTTCTCACCATGGATGCTTCTAGTTAAATACGTTGACACTGAATACTAAGGTAAGTTTCATATGCGTAATTAATTGCCATTATAAGTGTGGCTTATTAACCTGGGCTCGGTGCTGTACACAGCAGCTCCAGTGCATGTAGCTACATGGATTTACATCCACACTCTCCCCAGGGAGAGCTTGGCTGCTGCCCCTGCTGCCACAAGGCTCTGCTGGATGTGTTATCATCTGCCACTAATGGTGCTGCGGTTGGTATTGATGGGGAAAACACTGGGCTCAGAGGAGTCGATAGCAAAGCATCCACTTAGAGCAGTGATTTTCCAGGTCTCACATTGCAGCCAGGTCTGAGCATCTGCAATGCAAAAAGGCAATCAAATGGCCACTCGAGGGGCAAATTGCAGACTGAAGTAGACAGATGCTTAATTTCAGGTCTACTTCTAAAAAAAGAGCTGGGGTGAATAATTTTGATAAAAAATGATTTTTTTCATAACTGTTTTTGTGAACATTGCTGGGCTGTTTTGTTGCAGCTTGAGGCAGACAGCAAGCTTGGAATATTTTAGTCTAGTAGTTAAAATTTTGGCAAAATACTGGAAGTCTTGGCAGTTTTAACTGTAGATGTCTCTACCAGCTCTCCCTTGCAAAATGTTCAGCTACACAAATATTTTGGTTAGGCAGGGCACAGCAAAATGAAAGAGATGTTAGTCTTGAAGCTGTCCTTTTTGGTAGGTTTTTGCCCAAGATTGTTAATTTTCCACACCTGTAAATACCATCCTGTTCCAGACCTTCATGGTCCCAATCATTTGTATCAGCTGTGATGCCTTTGTTTTGTGCACCCATATCCCATCAAATGCTTTGATTTAGAAAAAGCTGAGGTTACCTTACTGAAGGCTGGTTCTCTGAAGAAGCAAAATTTCCTCCAGTATCAGATCTTTGATTCATTATAAAATAAAATGATCTGTGATCATTTTTCAAAAAGACTGTTAGTTTCCTCCTAGGCTTTTCAGGGAGCTACACATACAAAGATTGATATAATAGGAATGAGTGGGAACAAAGGGAATGTTTTTCCTCTGCCCACCATATAATATTAATGACAGACATTGCAATTATTATTTTTTGAGGTCTTTCTTATTAAAAGGAGTGACTATTCCTAATCAACAGTGCCATAGTGGATCTATTCAGGATGCTAATTAGTCTCTTCATTGAGCTGGGATATATTTATCTTAAGGCTTGTGCTCCTGGTCTTCTGAATGCAGCACTACAGAAGCACAGGGCTTGAGAAGAGTTCCTCCAGAAGCTGCATAATGCAGCAGGGAGGAAAACAGATCTTTCAGGGTAATGCTGTGCTAATAAGATTGTGTTTTTCCGTTTGGATGTTAGAGGGAAAAAAAAAAAGGTTGAGTTTCTTTGCCTGGTTTAATGACAAGAAATTAAATTTAGCATTGAACAATACTTTTTTGTATCTTTTAAGGTACCAGTATCTCCACCTTCCAAAGAAATGGCATCAGTATCAAAAATAGCACAGTACTACTCACCCTTTCAGACAAGGAGGCAGTCAGTGTTTGTGTGGTTTATGTGTGCAAGGCAAGGGGCTCTGTCCTTCATCAGCATCCCTGTCCCCATCTTCCATGACCTGAACAAGATTTGTTGCTGCCAGACTTTGCTACATGCTAGGTTCAGCAGCCCAAGGAGGGAGCCCTGGGGCTCCTTTCTCACTTTTGAGGGCTCATTGCTCATTCCTGTCTGTAGAAGAACAAAGCCCCACTGACCCAGTGTGTGAGAGAGTGCATTTCACCTCCAGTCTCACCCTCCATGTATTTACATGGCCAATGAGACTCAGGCTGCCTGCTGAGCTCTCAAACCTGCTTCTGCTCCCCCTCCTCAGCTGAGTGTCTGCAGGGGTGCAAATCAAGTTGACTTTTGTCTAAGTGTTCAGGAGAGCTGAAGGGGGTTGGCATTGCCTGCAAGGAAATTGTGAGACTATCAGCACAACCAGGCTGAAACAACAGCACTCAGTGTTGTAAATGATGTACAGAAGACAAGCAGGTTATGTAAAAAATGCTCTTTGAAAATCGTAAAAGAAAACTTATTAATAAACTGTAACAAATCTGTGCTCACTCAGAAGTACTCTGCTTTAAATATTAATGCAAAATGCAAGAATTTTTCAATTCAGGATTTTTCTGTCTAGAGAAAGACTTTAAAGAAGTCGTAGAAGACAGAAGCAGTCCAACCCCTCAACCTTCCTATGTGACTTTTAGTTCAGTAGTTGACAATTCTTTGTTTTCAGCCCCATCAGGTGCTTTTCAGCACCCATTTTCCTGGTATCTAACCACTTGTGATTCGTTTATAATGAATTCACCATCAGTGGATTTCAGTGGGAAATTCAAAGTTACTGTCTAACATCAGCAGCAAGTTTTTGCATTAGTCCTTCAATGTAAACAGTGAAATCTAGGGACTGTTCAGCTTGTGGGGTTTGTGTTTTTATTGTGCATTGTATGACACAGTGCTTGCAGTGGAAGGTCCTTTCCAGATGTCTGTACACATTTTCTGTATCTGCTTCTCTGTATTTTCCATTAGATCTTCCAGGAAAAGTAATTTAACCAATAACATTGCTCTGTATGTTTCCCCTCCTACAGACATGTTCCTGTTCTTCCTTTTCCAGGGCTCAGGTTGTTTTATCTTTCTCAAAACTTCTCGGAGTTGTTGGATGATGTCATTTATCTTACTAAGGTGCAGAAAGCATTTTGATGTCACCTGAGTTGGTATTTATACAATGCAAGTTTAAGTGCATGCGTAGTAACCAGAGGCTTTCCATGCTGCTTCAACATCAGAGATGGCCCTTGGAAGTGGCAGTGTGTGTAGTAGTCAGACCATGATTCTGGATAGAACAGTGAACAAACAAAATCACATCAGCACACTGAATAGCCGTGATATTTCAATTCTTCTGCTACTTGTCACGTTTCTGCTCTGGTGCCATTGCAAAAAGTCAGGTGGACTCGCCTGTCTTTGCTCCCCACCCAGGAGAGGGGGACAAGCCCCCGGGAGCAAGCCAGCCGTGTTCTGTGTGACAGTGAGGTCCTGTTGTGCACTTCACCTGACAGTAACAAGGGGCAAGGCTGTCTGCTGGTGAAAGGAGAGGGTGGAAGGACGGGGCAGGGCACCTGTGTGCCAGAGGGGCCCAAGGATATTAATGCCGCCCACTGCTGAGCCATCTGCAGGTTATTACACGACTTGACGGACAGTCAGTTATTAGGAAGGAGTCACACCAAGTCCACTGCGTGGGCTTAAGCACATCTCCTCCTGCTATGCTGTTATTTATCTCTCCACTGTACTTCCAGCATTTGTTTTTAATTCATATACTGACAGTGACACATGGCAGGAGTCCACAAATGCATAAGACAGCAGCTGGTTGAGCCCCAGAGGAACTGTCTTTTGGCAATAAATCCGAGGAGCAGACAGCAAACCACACTTTGATAGGTACAGAGCAGGTTGGTCACTTGAATGCTTATGTACCTGCTTGCTGCGGCGCACGCACTTACTCAGGCAGCACGAATGCAACATCAGTGCCCTGCCAAAGCAGCCAGTCCCTGGAGACCAATGAGGTGAGGATCACCCAAGGTCCACCAGGTTAGCACGGGGGAACTGCCCTTACCCTGCTCCTCCCTCCTTTTGTCATGAATCGTTGCCACATCCTCTCCTTGAATAATTGAACTACAGCTGAATAATTCAGAGTCTCTTCAGAGTCTATTCAGATTGTCTATTGTCTGGTGCTGATCAGGGGATGACTGCAGCAACACACAATACACAACAATGGGATAATGTTCTTGATAACTCCGGGGTAACTTTTTTTACTACAAAGCCATGTTTGGGGTTTTCTTTGGTTGGTTGGTTGGTTGGTTTGGGGTTTCTTTGCTCTCTCCCTTCTCTATGCTAATACTGCCCATACCCGTGGATCTTGAGGTATCAGTGACCAACCTGCCCTTGCCATAAAGAGGGGAGCAGTCTCTAGTGTCAGGCTAGTAAGGAACATCCTTCAAACATCACCTGGACAACAAGCTGCATCAGAAAAAACGTGGTGTCCTTCGTGACAGGCCTTGTTCAGGCATGCAATAGGGAGGTGCTGGATTTCTCCTCAGGCTGCGTGACAGGGTTTTATCCTCTGGCCCTAAAGAGCTGGCAGTGGATGGGCTTGAAGGAGCTGGAAAGAGGCTCTTGTGATTGCAGCCAGGAGGACCTGATGTGCAAAGGGAGGTTCCCGTTTCTCTCAAGTACAAATTGCTGGGAGAGGCACAATCCTCACCAATCTTCACCCCACCATTCCCCTGCACTTGGAGCACAAGGTCTGATCCTGCTTGTCAGCTTGACCTCAAGCTGGAGGGTGGGATAGACTCATTAAAATTCAGCGCTGACAACCTCAGAATGTGTTCAAAACAGATAGTAAATACACTTTCTTTCTCTGTCATCCTCCACTCCCCCTCACTTTGTTTCCCATCATCTGTTGCTGCTGCTGCCTCCCACAAGCCTTTCCCCATGTTCTGCTGTCCCAGCAAAGGCAGGGGCTCTCCCTGTGGAGCAGTGGGTCTGCCCCAGCAGCACAAAGGGATTTGCAGCAGCAGCAGCAGGCAAGACTGGCTGTGGGGAGCAGAGACAGGTACCAAGTCATCAGGGCTCAGCAGAAGCAGGGGACAGAGCACAGGGGATACCAAGCAAGCAGTTCTCAGCGAATGAAGTCAAATAAATTTTTGATGCAATTTCACCAGTTTCACCAGCTCTGCTGAGGATGGATTTGGCCCAAGGAAGCAGCAGGAGGGCAGCACAGGAAAAACTCAGACCCTGGGAACCAGAGAGCTGAGCCCTACAAGCCACACTGACAATGCTGCTCACACACAAGAACAGCCATGCAGCTCCACAATTGCTCATCTTCTGTTCTCCAGCTCTGTAGTATCACTCCTCAGACTAAAACCTTAATGAGTACTTGCCAAGTTCTTGTAATCACACCAAATTTCATAATTTAAACATGTTTTGAAGCTCCAGAGAAAAAATGTACATCAGTGGGAACCAGCCATCTGGAAAGCTTTGGAGTCTTTTTTTGCTCATTTGTTTGTTTGCAATTCAGCTATTCCAGTACTGTAAGGGTAATTTAGTTATTTATTTAATTTTAAAGTTTTTAGGTTACAACACGAGTTTTAACTAATAGATGAAGGCACAACTCAAGCAGGGATAATTCACCACTATGAAAAGTAAATGATTCCTGAATGATGAATGAGGTTTGTGGTTATGCCAAGGTATGGTCCATACTGTTACAACCCGCTACTTCTTCCTGATGCTCTTTGCATAATAGTTTCTTGTAATGCCATTTTTCTTTTGCCTCCAAGTTGTGAAAGAGGGGTAGGGTCATTACCTTAGGGTACAAAAGAAGAGACAGAAGCAGCCTCACCAGCCATGACTTATTAAATGGTCAAATCATTAAAAGAAAAAGGGATAGTGATACAAAATGCCTTCTGAAAACATCCTTTGGAATATGCCATGATCCTGGCCCAGGTGCACTGTCCCTTATGACATTATGTATTACAATATGTGCCAGCTCTGCTTTCATACAAAATCAAAACTGCTTTAAGTAAGGGATTAGGTTATTTCTTCCATGTTCACACCTTTTTTTTTTTTAATTATCTATTCTTGCTGACATGAGTTTATGTACCATATTATTCCTTTAATTTTCTGGACAGTGGGGGTTTGCTGTTGTTATGATTTGTTTTAGTGGTCCTTTTGAGGCACCTAAACAAGAAAATAGAGTCAGGAGAATTGAACATGAATTAAAGTGAATGAAAAGAGAGACTAACAAGTGAGCTGTGACAGAAAAGATTACTTCTGTGGGAAAGAAATCAACACAAGCAGAGGAATGAAAGGACACAGAAGAAGAAATCATGACAAGAAAGAAAGAGAAGACAGAGTGAAAGATAAGAGATGGCAAAAATTGTAATATTGAAGAAAAAGGTACACAATAATGTGCTATACGGGAAAGAAAACCATTGGACTGCAGAGAAAACTGAAAAGGAAGTCAAAAGAATACACAATTTTATTCCAAAACCAATTGAGAGGCCAGTAAAGTGTCAAATATAGAACAAAATTGAATATTCCTTTAAATGACAAGATACATGACCTTGGAATAGAGGCAGCAGTTTCCAAGGTTTTTTTTCCCAGCCATATCTCAGGCAAAAACTGTAGGTGTTGAGTAAATTTTTAATTGAGAGCATAAATGATTTACATGTTCACAGCAGTGCCTCCCTCCTTCCTCTGCCACCAAGTGAAAGTCTTTCACAGCAAGCATCAAACCTTGATTTCCAATGCCATTGTCATAAATAAAGGCTAGTCCTCCAAGCTTTCTCTGCTTTCTGACAGCACATTGCTTTGTGCCCACTGTCAAAGCTCCAATTGAGACATTTCTCTCTGAAAGTGTGTATTTTAGAGGAGCATGGCAATCCAATCAAAATAGCTGTTTGTAGCCTTAGGAGGCAAAAAAACAACTGTTAACATTTGGATGTTTCTACAATTAACGTTTGTATGATCTTACATCTTAATGTGAGTATATTTGAATGCTTTTGGGTGCTGCATAATAAAGAGCTAGTTTCTAAACTTAGCAGCACTTCATGTAGATTAGACATTATAATTGATGCTTACAGAACAGGACCCAGAGAAATTAATTTCATGTTGCTCCAATTTCACTGGTTTAAATTAAAGAGTTGCAAAAGGTCTTTATACCATGGGGGAAGAAAAGAAGTGCCGGTGTTCATGGGTGGTGGCAATTGTGTTTATTTGGTCTCTGGAAGTGCGGGGATGTCTTGTAATTCCTGCCCAGGGTGAGCTCTCCCAGCTCAATTCCCAGTCTTGCTGCATCAGACTTGAGCCTCCTCCTCCTCCAGCATCCCTGGTCTCTGATACTTTCCCTGTTTCCCTGTTTCCTTGCCCTCTGCTTCAGTTCTTGAACACTGACAGAATTACAGCCTTGAAAGGCGCCCCTGTCCCAAAAAGCCAGAACAATACCGCTCACACTGGGGTTTTCTTCAGTCCTTCACCCTCTTCCAGCCTAAGGCATTGGACATGCCATGGGTTTTCAGCTCACAGTTCAGGAGCAGTAGCAGGAACAGGCTGGCTTGGCTTGCCTCCTTTGGCTGGCCTCCCTAAAGAAACAACCTGAAATCCTCGTGTACTGGTACATATTCCTCTGTCCCCTTCCTTCCGCATCCCTGCTTCTCTTCATGCTCCATTCAGCTCTTCCAGGGGGTCCAAATCTGTGCTAACACCTCCTGTTAGTCCAGGCTTTAGCAATTTTCCAAAGACCTGGGTTTGTGCACAAAGTTTGGAAGAGGATGGCTTTGCCTAGAGCACAAATACTCTCCTTTCTTTGTCCAGAGCCTGTTCATGTGCCAAAAGCCTTTATTGATCAACCTGTATAGATGTGCTGGCACTCGGTTGTGCCTTCAGCAGAAGAAAGACTACCAGAGGCATAAAGTGTGAATAATTCATATTAGTCAGGCTGGGACCTGTATATGAGGATAGATAACCCGAATCATCCCAATACTATCTTCTACGTGGGAGACAATTTACTGTCCAGATGCCAGACCTGAGGTCAAGCAGCAAGATTTGCACCTCCTGAGCCAGGAATGTAATTCAGCTGCAGCTTATCAATGACAGCCTGAAACAGACTGCAGCCTTGGCCAGCTCCCTCCCAAGCAGGTGCCACAAGGCTCCCAGTCTGGCATTGAAAGACAAAGTGGTACCACCACATTATGGAGTAAAGGAATGACTTGGCTATCTGACCCCAGGAGACAACTTTGAGTTGTGCTGGATTCATAAGATACTAAGGAGAGAAACCTCATCCTTCACATATCCCACAAAGGAATATCACAGAAGATTTGTATGCCAATAAGGAAGAAGGAACCCACTGAATCTACAATTTATCTCCATCACAAATAATCCTGAATAAACACCATTAATGAGCACTGACAGTGCTAGTACGGAATTTTGTCCCAGCAGTTCCTAGTTAAGCTGGCCTGCTCCAAACACTCTAATCTAAAATTATGTTTATCAGGGAAGTCATAAAAGTGGGAACTCCAATCAGCAATGTTTGATGAAAGAAAGGAATAGATAAGATTTTTCGTATGCCCGGAATCCCCAGTTAAATAACGGCAGTAAAGGGAGGCGAAGACAACAATAGGCTGGGGAAAACCTGTAATGAGGCCTCATTAATACTATAGTTAATTGATTTTCTGCTTAGATTCCAAGGAGGAACAGGAAGCTTTCTTTAAGGTGGGTAATAGAGTAGCAAACATTGGAGAGGTAGAGAGGAAGGGAGACACTCACATACAAACAATGTGAACTTTTCCAGTTACGAACACTCTCTTTGCTTCAGAAGTTAGTATGAAACTCGGTGGTACAATATTCACAGACTATTTTAAGCCTTAAAATATTTTTTTTTCCAAACTTTGCATGCCTGAAAAAAAAAAAAAATCATTTTTCACTGTTTGTGACACTTCCCTTCTCGTTTTATCATATCTGGGGAGCCATAAATTGAAGAATCCAGCGTTGCTCAACTCTGCTAATCGCTTGGCCTACATTTGATTCTCTTTTCATGTGGTGATTCAGATGCTCTGACTAGTGAGACACTGAGAGAGAAACAAAAACTATTTTCCCAGAATGAGAAAGTCCTGTTTTAATTCAGTTCAGGTAAACTATACAGACTTTTTAAGTGGTTGGTGCTGACTGAGATTAAACAGGAGCAATACAGTGCCAGAAGAGTTGTCCAAGAATATTATCAAAGTAATGGTCTGTCTAACCACATATATGTGTTCATGTGGGATATTACTCTCTGAAGTCCCATGGGCTGCAGAGCAGGGTTATCCCATGGCATCTCACCCATGCCCTGATATGTCCATTATCTCAATGCTGATTTCATCCCAATAGTCCAAATCCAAGAGCAATGCTGCCTTACCAGTCTGTCTGTCTAGCTCAAAGTGCACCTTTTCTTTCCCCTCTAAAACCTTTTCCTATTTATACCCTGCTTCAACAGCTGTGCTTTATTCCCCATTCAACATCCATTTTCCCTTAAGAGGGATAATTAATTTAGAACTCCAGGCAATCACACATAGGTGTCCTGGTGTTGCCTTTCTTTTCTTAGCCATTAAATGGTGCAATTCTGCCTCACATTTACATGGGAACAAGGGAATACACCCGAAATCCAAACCAGAAAATAATTCCTCTTAGTGCTATGTTCACATAATGAAACACAGAATTGCAGAAGTCATATTCCTCTACTACAGTATTAATTCATCCTGGGTTCTTAGGTACTAAAAAGTCAAGAACTGACAAATTTAGCCTTTGATGTGTCATCTTCACTTAAGCAACCACACGCTTGCCCAAGTAAATAGTTTCAAGAAGTATTTTCAGGAACCTCGGGTGCAGTAGTATTTCAGAGATTTCTTTTTCCCATCAGAGCAGAGCAGCCTGTTCGCATTTCTGTGCGTGCTCCCTGCTTTTAGTCCTGAAGGCTGCCAGCAGTCAGGTGCTTCAGTTACGGAGTGAATCTCGGCCCTTCCTTACCCAAGGTGATGGATGCAAAAGGTCACATAGACATTGCAAAAAGGAAAAATGAATCCCCAGGCTATGTGAGCTGTTGGCTTAGGTGTTTTGTCTGAACTGGTCTTAGGGTGTCATTGACCCTTAGAAAGAAACTCATCCTCTGGGACTTGAAAAGGAAGAGGGGAACTGGGAAATAGTTGATGTCATCCTTCTCTCAGTCGGGTTTTAATCCCGTAATCTGAGAGATCACCTCCCTCACTGCCTTGGGTGACCTTGTTGCTCTCAGCCAGCTTGTCCTGCTGCCTCAGGAAAGCTGCATACACATGCAGGAGTCAGGGAATAGGTGTCTTGTGAACATACAGATGGGCACATATTGGTGATCTCAGTGTTTCATCACCCTAGACTGAGGTCAAATCCTCTTTTAATTTTAGCATATAAAAAGCCCTTTCTTGATGCTGTAGTTAAGTATGTTATATTATTTATTCCGTACCCTTCATGTGATGAGTGACTTCTGCTAGCCTGCTTTTTGCATGATTTCCCTTTAGAGCTGAAACAGTTGGGATAGTGAAAAATAAATTTCTTGTCACCTCCCACCCCCCCAGTATTGGCACGGTGTGTAAAGTACGAAAGCGAAAACATTCACACATGCAGCGTTCTATCACTGTGAGTCTACTTGGACTCCTCTTTTAACAAAATCCAGGTGATTCCATGTGATTCTACCTTTGCAACACAGCATGTGCTCACGCTGGATGCATTGTGTTTTGCAGACGCCACGGGAGAAGCCTGATGGAGAGGGGCTTGCGGACGAGAGCGAGAGACAACTACATTCACAGTAGATAAAAGCATCACCCACAGAGGATCTCGCAACTCAGTGACCTTTGAAGTTGCAAGGACACTTGGCCTAGACAGGTAAGGGAATTCCATTACTCATTATTTTCTGGTGGTTTTGTGCTGTGAAGCGTGCTCGTACAAGGAAAGAGCAGTTTGCAAAACTGTGTTTAAAAAGAACTGGATTTGTCAGCCATGACAACAGCTAAGGGAAGATTTAAATAAAATAATAGGTGTTTTTTGCCTTTAATGTCTATAATTAGTTAATGCAGCGTAAAAACCAGCACATCATTACTCTTCCTCTCTCCATTGTAGAAAAAAACAACAAAGAGAAAACATGCAAACCCAGTATTTTTTAGCTTGTCTTTTAAGAGCCTGGCTCCTGTTTAGTATGCGTTTAGTAACGATGCATTCAAATGAATAATTTAGACCTTTGATGACAACTTTTCAAGAGCAGTTTTATCAATGTCAGACAGCTTCCTGTTTTTGACCATAGAAACACAAGATAGAAACCACCGCTGTCATTATTAGTTTTGGCTCATCTTCCTGCTGTTTGGATAGGAAAGCCCCATTTTAATTTTTTTTTCTGATAGTGAATTAGCATCGTTACTTTTAGAACTTCCTGATTGTAAATGCTGAATCAAATGTATTACCATAAAAGAAAAAAAAGGCCCTGCCTTGTACCAGCACTGCTAAAGCTGCAAAACCAGACACTCCTGGGAAATGTTAGGATTTGCACTGTCTTAATTTTGCAGGTTATTACTTCTGTGTTCTAAGGCACAGACAGTCACCTTACAGGTACTGACAGGCTTGCTTACAACAGACCCAGTGATGCCACATTTACTCACAGATGCTGGAAGAGGGAACCATCCCCCCTCAGCAGAGCAGTTTCCTTTGTTGACAGTACTTTTGGTGGCAGTTGTGTGAGGAAGGATTATTTTAAGGACTTTTATGTTCAGCTGCACACAATTGCTCCACGGCAATAGCCTCACAGGGGTTAGTTTTAAATAAAGGACGGTGTCTGTCCCTTTCTGTTACAGGTCTATGGCTCTAGCAGGTGTAAGGAGCTCCCCTTGCCCTGCATGAAACATCTCAGCTAAAAGCAAACCCAGCTCCAACCTGGTCGGAATTTTTCCCATCCCTGTGGGGTTTTTTCAGGTTGTAGCTTACTATTTCTCTTTGTTAGGGAAGGATATTTGGAGTAGAAAGAGCTTTGAAATCAAGAGATCAGCTACAAATATCACTAAACATTTAGTATTCCCTTCCACATGCTCATGGAGAATTTTTCCAGCTTTTTCTTTGAACCTTATTGATTCCTGTTATGAACATAATCTTATGTAGGTGCACACCCTGCATAAGGTGCCAAGCTGCACAGTGTTCTGTTGGATTCAGTAATAGACTTAAATTTAGCAATTTTCTGATTGGAAATAATGCCATTATTCATGTGCCCTTGTACCAACTCCCAAGCTGCTGCCTGGCTCTCTTGACAATATGACGTTCCTGATGCACATTATCTCAGAGGTCAGTGCTGAAGGAAAGGTGTTATACAACACTCAAGAACAAATCCTCCAAGGAGGAGATCTCAGATAGGCACAAAAATGTTATATGCTAATCTTGGCACAACATCTGCTGGGTCCTTACACACTTTAAATATAAACAGTGCTCCCTTACTGGGCGTTACTTACAGCTGAGACATCAGCACTGGCTCAGTACACACAGTATGATCATTGGGACAGCTGGCCACAAGGATGGTAAAGAGCAGTGACTGGTGGGCTAAACTGGGGAAAACATGAGCTTATTCTTATTTTTGAGGTTGTATGGAGGTTTTTCTTATAGCTTATGTTACTTCGTGAGTGGCCTGCAAAGGCACCTAAAGACAGCAATCTAAATCCGCAAGCAACCGAGCAGCGGCAGGCAGTTTGTATTCAGAATTTTGCTTCCCCATCAGATCTAAATTTAAAATTTTGAGTCCAGTTGCTCAGTGGCTTGATTGATATATCTGAAAATTATATGAAGTCTTCAGAGCGTTGTGAAAAAGCAAAGGCTGGAACTTCACCAGCCCAGCAGCCTAGGTGTGAGCACAGAGTAAGCTGGAGGTAGGAGAGCCATCCTTAGAGCAGCCTGGGAACCAGGACACAGCTTGGCCTGCCCTGAGCACGCTGCTGCTGCAGCCAGCCTTTCTCCTGCCCCCTGGCACAAGCCCAGGCACCAGCCCAGGCACAAAGCCAGGCTGACACTGCCCAGGTGCAAAGGGAGAAGCTGTGCAGCTGCAAACAGCTGGCACCTGGGACAAGGAGCCAGCAGCTCCCAAGCGTTCATGGGGACGTGAGCACCTTCAGGCTCTGCCCTCCCCAGCCCTGCATCTGCAGCTCGGAGCCTCTGCGCTTAGAGGCTTGCGTGCAATTGAGCACAAAAGCTGTGAGGACCTGGAGATTAAAATATTTGATTTGCCTGAGCAGAAAGGACTTACTGACACAAACCAGGGCCTGTGATGAGATCTTGTTTACCAGGCAAGTGTGGGGCTGGAAATCAATACACCAAAATTGCCGTGACCAGAAATTAGACTCACTTAGTGAACAAAATTCATTACATCAAGCTATGCCTCACATCACACCTTTTGCATGACTGATTTAACACTGTTACTTCCTTCTTGCTTTCTCCCAGAATGACCTTTTTAGAGCAAAACATTTGTAGAAAGTCGCTTGTAAAAATTATGAAGTAGAAAATAATAAAAAGTGGCAGTCTTTTTAAATGAGGCACTTGCTAATAAAGGCTTTAATTAAAATGTTGTTGAAAAACATAAAAGACAATTTTAAAAACCATGGGTGTGTACAGTCAGTCACTTGTGCAACATCTTCAACAATTGCTTTTAAATAACCTTTGATGGATTCTCTTTATATTAAAACTTTCTTTATTCCTTTCCCCTAAACATCAGTTGCCCCACACTTGCACTGGCCACAGTCTTATTAAATAGGTTAAAAAGATTTCCTTACCAGGAGTTACTCTGAAAAAGTGATCTCAAGTTGAAGGAAGAAGCTTTGTGAATCAGAGATGCAGCAGACACAATAGCAGGAGTGTGTGAAATTGTAGAACAAGGGGAGGGACAGGAGCTGGTGACTGGATTACTAATAGAGCTGGGAGAGAACCATGAAGTATCAGTATCTAATAAACTCCATGTATGTCTCATGCTAATGTGCCTTTCTTCAGATAAAGGACAGAAAGCCCCAAGGCCCTGCTCACAGAAATTGATGTTGTGCTGCTGACTAACAGCACCTTTGGCTAATTTAGGCAAGCAGATTAAAATAAGCCTGATAAAGGCAACAAAAGGAAAGGTTTGTGTCCCTTGCATCTTCCTTTCAAACTGATATCCTTGGAATGGCAAAGGAGAGCTGGCAGGACCACCAGTTTGTGGTACAAGCATCTGGTGTGTGTGCTGTATGCACATTTTAATGAAGCACATTTTGGGGGCTGACACTTCTTTCCTTCCTTTCTCTCTCCACTTCTCTGTCCAAACAGAAATATCCTCCAGCTGGTGCTCATCCCAGCAAGTGCAGTAGTAGTACATATACGTGTAGATGGTGGAGAAGAAGAGCTTCAGTCTCCATTGCATTGCTGAACCGAGAATTGTCTTTTCTCTCCGAAATGCTCACCCACAAGCTCAGCTTCCACCTGAACACGCTGTGTGTGGTGCACAAACCTGCTGAGCCCTTAGGCACAGCTATATAATAAGATGTTCATTGCCAGCAGATTAAAATTCAGTTTAACACCTATTTGCCCACGCAGGGCTGAACTAGTAGCAAGGAGCAGGTCTCATTAGCGCTCTGCTGTGCTGCCCTGTAGACCCAGGAGCTGACAGCAGTTATTTATATTTTTAGAAAGTAGGTATAAACCACAGAAATTATTACAGTTGTCCTTAGACTGGGAGACAAAGGTGTGTTGGCTCACTCTGTGGTGCTGGGTGCCCCAGGATTTGGGATATGAGGCTGGATAAGGGGCATGCAGGACACACACACCAGGGAGAGAACAAGTGGTTCAATTGGATCCAGAAGCCAGGAGATGCTATAGGATCCTATGGTCTGGCCATGGCTCTGGGCAGCATCCAGCAGTGCCAGGCAAGTCCTCTGAGTTGCATCAAAAGAAAGATTTCATTAGGAAAAAACCCTCTTCTGACATGGCAATCATGCTTTTACTATTAATCAATATTAATTTTTAAAAATCAATAGGAATGGGGCTTTTAATTTCTGAAGGAGCAGAGGTCCAGAGCTATAGAGCAGTAGCTGACTTTCATTGCAACTGGTTTCAGACTGGGATTTTAAGAGCCCCATTCTTTGTGCAGATCTTTCTTTCCAGGAATTCAAAGAATAATGGAGACTAAGTTGCATTTGAAGCTTGTTGAGTTGTTCATCTGCACGTCCCACACGTTTGGTAGACAGGATATTGCATTATATTTGTATTTGCCGTTCTGATTCAAACAATAGCAGATCTTCCCTAGGAAACCAACAGTATTTAACTAGTGCTGAATTATAAGAGACAACGAAGAAGCTGGGTTTACAAGGAAAAAAACAGAAGAAAAAATTGCATTGAATAAAGTTACCAGCTTAAAATTATTTGTTCCAAGTTCATCTACTGCAGTGAGAGCCCCCATAAAACCAACCTACAGTAGAACATTTATGCATATAATTTGCATAGCTGCCATTCGGAGCCAGACAGGGTAGAAAATAAGAGGTTACATGCTATTCAAGATCTAACTCCAAGCCTCAACTCCTTCCACAGTCTCAGCACAGCTGGAGGTTTTTTGCTAAATTTGTCACCAGGGTAGCAGGGAACAACCAAGAAAGATGGAAAGAGCGTAATTAGACTTCAGGCTCAGTATCTCAGGGGTGAGAGCAGAGCAGCTCACCACCCCTTTGGAACCAAAAGCTGATCTCAAGAAGTATCACAAACCCAGCCAAAAAAAGAGATGTCACTAAGTGGTTGCATTTCTATTTAGGGTAGTTAAAAAGACAGAGCTGGATTCAGTTGCACTGATGAGAGTTTAAACCAAGTACAAGTTTGATTTGCAACTGAAATGCTGTGTTCTGGTTTGTTTTATGAGTGTCCATAAAATGCTCCACTTTCAGGTGATTAAAAAAAAAAAAAGTTGGTGAAATCTAGCAAAGGTTTTTGCAACATTTTCAGTGAAATGATGCTTCAGGGGTAGTGAGGTTATGGCACATTTTCTGAAAGATGGATTAACATTGGGTAGGACTTTCCATGAATGCCAAATCCTACTGTATTCTAGATTATTGAAGCATTTCTTCATGTTTTGGAAAAGAAAAAAGCAATCCATCTTGAAAAATTTTCCTATTAATCCTTTAGTTTCTCAAAAACCCCACTTCATTTAGGGTGATATTTCTGAAGTGGATATTGAGAAAAATGCTTCTCTGATCTGAGGATCCCCAGTTCCTCATGAAATCAATATTGTGTATTAGTTGTCCTCTCCACCTCTAAAAAAAATCAAGTCATAAATCTTTCTGGCATCTCTATTCATTCTTCTGATTACACCATATAATGCTGAGGAACAAAGCCAGCTTTTTTTTGCTAAATTGCATGTCTGGAGAGGCTTGTGAGGGGGACTGTGTAGCTGTGGAGATAAAGCCTCTAACTCCACACTAATATATAGCTCAAAAAGAAAAGAAATTGGAACAGCCATGAAATATGGAGTATGAGATACACCTTGCATTAGTATTTCTGAGCTGAAGGAATGGGCTATCAAGATTTAGGTGGCATAATATTCTGAATTCTATTTTAAAAGCATCATTATCATCAGAGAACATTTAATATAAATCCTTCCTACGGATTCCCTGCAGGAATAAGGTGGCCTAGCTAACAAAGCCTTGATTTATTCAATAAAACATAGTCCTTTTTCCTATGAAATGTAGACAAGGCACCTGCTTCTACCATCTCCATGGCTCAGCTGCCACTGCACAAATATTCCTTTCTATCCAAGGAGTACCTGGGCACTACCACATGTCCTGATGTACAAAGGTCTCCATTCACACGCCTGGCAAGAAAGAGCAAACAAGGACACCACAACTGCTAAACACACAGGAACTCACTGAGCTCCAAGAGACACAGCATTTCCCACCCCCTGCCAGGATTTCACATAGCAACGCCTTAGCAGGCACGTGAAAGAAGTCAAAACAAGAGCAGGATTTGCTGCCTTAGCTCTTCCCTTCGCAGCCTTGCAGGAGGGAAGGGAGACAATCAGGGTCCTTGCAACCCATAACCTGGAAAACCAGTGTCAGTGCACCTCTACCTGTGCCCCAGAGAGACTTCTGCTTCTCATTTATCAATCCTGTCTCTTTTAAACGCTGTGCCATAAACACAGGTTCATCTCTCAGTCATTGAATGCTGTCACTAGAAGCATGAATGCCCCTTTGGCCCATTAAATGCCCGGGGAATGGGGCACATCACACAACTGGGACAATCCAGCAGATCTGGAGCCGGTCTGTGTTGTGGGCTCCCGCTGGCAATGCCCATCAGGGGCAGTCTTTGGGGTGATCTAAAATAGCAGGGCTATAGACTGAGTAGGTCTTACTTACGAGCATCCCGGTGGGTGCCGACCCACTGGCAAATTCCAGCCCTAAATTAGGCACACAAGGAGCCCGCTGAGGTCAGGGAGACTGCTCGGCTGAGCGAGGCTTACGCACAAGAACTGCAACACAAGCTCCTGCTAATTGCAGTGAGAGCAGGCTTGGCCCAAAGGAAGGGATGGACCAAAAACATGCAAGAGGATTCTCAGGGCAGGGATTGTGTCCTTGCGTGAATTCACCAGTGGAGTACACGCCAATCACAGATACGTGCTAGGAATGAGGGATACGGAAGTTTGAATGGCATCCAGGCAATATCCCTATCATGCAGTACACTGATTCTTTTCCTAGATCCAGCCCGCTGTGTTACAGCCCTGCTTCAAGCCGGTGTCTTACATTAGCACAACGATTTTTCCAAAGGAGACTTCTCGGTGACTGTGCACCAAAACCTACTTCATGAAAGAAGTTGTGATGCTGTTTCTGGTACAGCAATCAGAAGCCCAACAGGGAGAGAAACGCAGCTCAGGAAGCGTAACTCAGAATTACATTGCTGCAAGACGTCTGCTTTTTAGTGTGTGACTCTGATCAGATCATAAAGAGCACGCAGTGAAGAGTAACCTCCAGACACTCACCAATGAATCTGTAAATGCACATGGTGCCACCACAATCAGGCTGAAGAGATAGGGGGGCTTGGTACTCTCATTACAGTTTAGAACAATGGATCACTTCCATTCCCACAGCTCTCACAACCTGGCTATAAGAAAATAAATTGCAGCATAGGGAACCGGCAAGTTACACTCTGTATTTAAAAGAGGAGATGGCAAATAGCTGTGTGTAGTGTTTAGTGCTTTATGAAACCCTCCCCTATTCTTCTCTAAACAATTATGAATAAAGTAGCAGCCTGCCTTAACACAGCCCAAACCCAGCCCCTCTACGATAAGGACTTAAAGATGCCTAAACCTAGTTTGTAAGCAGCTTCGTTTCTGATTAGGATTAAAAAGTATCCTAATCAGAAATCCCGCTTTCTTCAGGAAGCTTAAAAGAAAGGAAAATATGTAGTGAAAAATTCTTCACTAACCAATCAACCAACCAACATTAGTGTCAGGATGGCTACAAAACTGCTTTCTACAGTCTGTGATAATTCAAATATCGTTTGTGCTTGCGAAGGAACATGAAGTGTTAGTTACTTTGGGACAATACTCTCCCAGCTCCCTTTGGAAACCATTTGTGCTATTAAATCATTTATTCCCAGCACTGTGCTCAGCTGACAGTCCCATACATCAGCTCATCCCGAAGAGAAGATCTATATAAAGTCTTTGAGTGGCTCTTCCCCAGCACAGGACGCTCGTGTCTTGTCTGCGCCCAAGGCATTGGTACAATACAGCACCACCTTCTTTGGTTTTATCAAACCTCAAGGAAGGCTGGTAATTTCCATTTCCCCCCTCAACATCCAGACCTACTTTCCTTTAAAAACTCTGATCTTTGCATCCCTTTCCACCCCCTCGTACACCGCAGTTTCTATAATCATCACCTTATATAAGAGACCCAGAACCGGGAGCGGTTATTTATCCATGTTTGCGTGCCCTCGCTTTCTCCCCCGAGAGCACCAAAATAACCTAACAGGTCCCCATTTGGTGCACGTGGGCTGGCATACCCTTGTAATCAGTGGTGCCCGCTGTCACCCTAAGGGGAACGATGCTGGGGACAGAGAGAAAGGGTTCATGCTGAAGGTATTATACAGGGTCCTTGCTCTGGTGTTATTTTTCCAAATATCCAACTCCACTTGGGTGCTACACAGCAGGTGATGGTGTGCCCAGCTCTGCCAGTGCCCTGGGTTTGCACAAGGGGAGGTGTGCAGGGAAGCAGGAGGGAGCATCCATGGTCCCAAACCACTGCAGCACGCAAACCTGCACCCACCCAAAGAGTCAGGCTTCTGACTTGGCCCTGGTGCATCTTTTATTGTTGGCCTGTTTATTTTCAGGTGGCCCTGTTGCAGCATTGTCACTCAGCTTGTTTCTAACTGACCTGGCAGGTTTTCACTGCTCTCCTGTCCTGCTTGCTGGCAGAACAACAAAGTCTGGGGGATTTATGTGCCCCGACACCCACGCAGGAGCTGTGAGAGAAGCCTCCTTCAGAGGAGAGGAAGTTTTTGCTGACAGATGCCTCTGTTTGAAATGTCCATGTGTATTTAGGCCCTGATCCATCAGAGCATGGGAGCACTCGGCCTTAGGCACATCCATATTGCTGTCACCAGGCTATGTAAAGTAAGGTGGGTATTTAAGTCTTTCCTGGGCTTAAAGCTTCAGTTTATTGTCCTGGCAGCTCTGGTAGCCTGCAGTGCTCTAGGTTGATGATTTACAGAGCAGCTAAAGAAGCAAGTTTGCAGCATACACATATTTCTGCAGTGAAAAAGCACAGGATAACTTGTTTAATCCATTCTGGGGAAGGGCTTTTACAAGCAAACATCCATTTACCCTTTTTATTAGACACTTCAGCCACAAAATTTATGGCCTCAGCAGAGTTTTGCCCTGTGCAAAGCACCTGTAAGCAGGACTTGCTGCAGGAGAAATCAGTGGTGCATGGCCTATAAATGCCTGCTAGACACCATACAGGGTGCTGGGTTAGCAGCAGCTTCATGGGGATAGACACATCCCAAATTTAGTCACTCTGTCAACCCACTCCTTGTCTTGCCAATTTGGTTCCTGCCAAGCTCTCCACTGATTTGTTGCTTTGAAGGAAGCAGATGAGAACTAGTGTTATTCCAGAAGGCTGGGGGAGTTTCTAATGGACCCAGACAAGTTTGCCAACAAAAATCTTGTTCTGAAAAAATACTTTTCTTCTTTAAACAAAAAGAGAGTTTGGTTTCATTGTGAAAAAAATCTCAACTTATTATCAGCACGCAGATTTTTTAGTGCAAACCTGCACCCCAGCTTGAGCTTTGTGTTACTGGTACCCTCCATCAGCTTTGTTCTTTGGCCAAACCATTTCTTCAGTGAGCTGCTCTAGTCTGATTGTCCCTGCCACTTGCCAGACCACCTTCCTTCCGTTTCTCCCTCATTTCTGCAGCAATGAACTCCAGACTGTACAATCCAAATTAAAAGACTTAATTTTTATAACTTGTCAGCCTGACAAAATTAGTTTTGCTGATAAGGGAAATCCGCTTGTTTGCTGCAAGAGAGACGGGAAGTAGCTGTGCCAGCTCGGGGGCTCATACTCAGCCAGGACTGGAAATAGCAGCACTCAGCCTCAGAGTTCATCAGTGAGCCACTTCTTCAGTAAAATCACCCAAACAATTTCCTGATGCTTCCCTAATCACGCCTCTCTGAAATTCTTCTCCCCCTCCCACCCGCTGATTTGAAAAAGGAAGTCCCTTTTTCTTCTCTTCAGAAACTACATTGCTTTACTGACAGGGTTGAACATGGACATTATGGTTCTTGATTGTCTTATTCACTCATCTTCCACAGTGATGGGATACAGCAATGATCAGTAAATACAAGTTTTTACATTGGCAATGTAAAGCTACCTGGTGTCATCATCACCTCATCTGTGTTATAATAACGCTCGGTTTTCACCTGACCTTTAGAAATCAGCAGATTCAATCACTTGTAGCATTTGCTGAAGATCCTCCAGGGATCTCACCATAAATTATACTGTGTTCTACAAATAGATATGACAACACTAATCAGCAAATTAAATGGCAGTGATCATTCCTGCAGAGATACTTAAACATCTGATTGAGCTGGTGCGTTGGATCTACGCAGCCTTCAGCTTCAGCCTGCAGGGCCACTGCTCTCATGCATAGGAAATGCTGACCTTGCAAGCAGGCACCTGTAGGTTACTGAAGCTGGCTGACAAAAGAAGGGAGGAAAAGGCTGATGCCTCCAAGCACATTTAGGGATGGCAGCTCCAGTCCCTTCATTAATGTTTTGCTCTGATATTGCCACCCATTTGACTTTACACAATTATTCCCAGACTGACCAGGGCTGGACACTTTCTAGCACTCTTTTCCCCGGGCATGGGAGAGCTGTCACTACCCCAGCACCAAGATGCTGCCTCTCTCCAGGCAGTCCTTGCCAGGTAGTCCTAAGGCAATTCCTCCTTGAGATATATCCAATAGCCTACTCAACAGCCATTTTGCAGTGGACAGGGACTAGATTTTGTCCCACCTCCACCCTCATTGCCCTGTCAAGCTGCAGTGGAATAATACTTGCCGAAACCCCACATCATCAGCTGGCTGCCCCTGGGGCTGTGCTCCATGTGTGGCCTGCACACTGTGGTAAGATCAAAAATGTTGGCCAGGATGCAGGAGTGCAAGGCTGGAAGGTGCAAAAGACCTTCTACAGGTCATGGGGCAAAGGAGACCATTGCTGGGGCCAGGCTTACAGTGCAGAAGGCATGGAGAGGCCTGAGGGCACGGCTCTGCTGGGAAGGTCAGCCAAATGAGCACTGAGGCATGTCCTGCACTCACAGCCAGTGTCACCTTCATTTGGCCACGTCCTCCAGCCATTCACTGAAAGCAGGTGCTGCAGGAGAAGGGCAGCACGGAGCGAGAGGTGCGACTGCATCCTCCACCACAAGCTGTTATTTTGACAGCTCTATTACAGTCATATAGAAACAACTCCTGGGAAGTGTAAAGCACTATAAAAAAATAGGCAGGGAAATCATCTGTCCTGCAATATGCCAGCTTTCACTGCATTAGAGGATGGGATGCCAATGAAAATCTGCAGTTGCATCTTTCCCCAGCTCCTTCTTCAGCCACAGCTGGTTATTGTTCACCCCCAAACCACTATTCCTCCTCTTAAGCCTGTGTAGTTGACACATCTGATGTTTATTTCATAGCAGCCCTCTCCCCCAGAAGATTACTTTATTTTTCATACAAGCATGCAGATCTCAGCTCCAGCTGAGGCAAAGGGATGAACAGCCTTTTCTCAAGCTGCCTTTCTTAGGGAAAAGCCAGAGACACTTATCCCAGGAATCACTAGCTGTGCTCAGAGCTAAGGTGCAACTCTGCATCCACACGAAGTAGTACAGATTGTGGAGATACCACAGTGATTTCCTACCCTGGGTGCCATTGACACAAAATCCAAGCTGCTGCTTGCTGTGCATGTCCATGCCACGATTTCAGTGAGGGATTTTGGGAATGCAGGTGCATTTCTTGGTTTAAAGAAGTTTCAGATCCTGTACAGACCAAGGCTCATCCCGTATGAAAACACAGCAGCCCTCAGAGGAGCACGGACCTCTGGAGTCACCTCTGCAGTAGCAAATAGAGCCGTGCACTCAGCCCAGCACAAGCTGCAGTAGGGCAGCCCTGCTGGGACCCCAGCCACGTGTTCCCACTGCTCTGCTCCTTCAGGAGCCTGCAGCATCACCTGGAGGGCTTGGGCAACAGAAGAGGTCTTTGCTCTGCACACCTGGGGGTGCTAGGAATGCATCTTCCTAATCCTGCAACACGCCAGGAGCAGGTACACCCAGCCACTCTAGCACCAAAAATTCAGTATAATATTTCTTCTTTTTTTTTTCTTCTAACCACACATAGTACTTTGTAGCAACACCATCTGATAACCCAGCACAAACAAACCTGCTCATTTGTGTTGCCTCGTTGGCGTTCTCCATAGAGACGCACACACAAGTTTTCTCTTTATGTGCCACTCCTCCCACCTTGGGGAAGGAAATTAGAAGTGCTGATGGAGGAGCTCCAGTCACATTTCCTTCCAGCTTCTGGTGGCATTAGCTCAACAGTGACAGTTTGCAAGGTAAAACAAATGGCTTGTGAAGTGTGTTATGGAGCCCTACCCAGAAGAAATGCCTGTCAAGTATTCCAGAAATGCACTGAGACTTTGGTATGTTTTTGTTTGACAAGAGGCATGCTGCAAAGTTTAGCTTTCACCCTCATTACTGCAAATGATCCTCCCAGCTGAAGTGCTTTTTCTCTTAGGCAGTACACTGCAAATTGGTGCTGTGCTCTCAATCAGCATCACCCTTCTGTCAAGGGAATGCCTTCAAGGGCTTTGCTCTGCACCTGGCACTTCTTGTGGAGGAGCCCTTGCAGCAAAAGGGAAAGCTTTCAGCCTGAGGAGCAACACCCAAGTGCTGCTGGCAGGAGACATCCTCACTGGCAGCTTCGAGGAGCTGTGACTACCGCACAGACTGACATACCCGCTCTCCTTCTTCCTTTTACAAACCAATGATACCATGAAACTCTTGCACAGGAGATCAGGTGTAGGACGTAACATTGCATCTTACTGTAACAGCTCTGGATGCCAGCAGAATGTGATTTGAGTTTGAAACAAAACACAATTTCATTCATTTGTACCCTCATTTATTTAAAAACCACACATTAATGTGGCTGTATGGTTGCATCCAAGTGCTTTCATGATGCCATGGAGGATAAATGACCACTGCAAAACAACCCAATCTCTCCCTGGGATGGTGACCACACCCTGGCTTTGGAGCTGCCTTTTCATACCCATCTGGAGCTGATGAGGGTCAATCCTTCCACCCTGTCCCACCTGACTCATTCTTCCCTGCACCAGGTGGCCTCAGGAGCTGTGTGTTGGCTCAATGCCCATTTTTGACTTCCAAGCCCACATTTTGCAGCTGGAGTAGTGGTACTGATACAAGCAGTTGTACTTCAGTGCTTAAACAGCACAATCACAAGGAGATTATCACAGGAACAGCCCTTGTCCCTTCCTTGCCTTTTTTGTCCTTGTATTTCTAAGGCAGCACTTAGTCCTCTAGGGCCACAGGCTTAGCTGGAGCTTTGTGGGAGGCTCATAGTATATATTAATATTACTGTATTAATATAGTAACAGCTACAAATAATGCCTTTTGCTTTCCCCCTTCCCCCTCTCCTGTGTCCTCTGCCGTGGGTATCATGGCATTGTTCTGAATCTCTGCACAGCAATTCTTGTGTCTGGGAATGGTTACAGGAAAAATCAAGACAAGAGAGAGATTTCAGCCATGGAACACCAAAGAGAGTTTCATTTGTCATGAGCTGGAGTAATTAGAAGTAATTTTTGCGTGTTTTGGATGCTGACTTTGGTCAGAGCATGAGCTGTGCAAAATGCTTATTTTTATAGTTTTGACGTAAATCATGGAATGTTTTCTTTCTTAATTTGGAACACTTGCCCCAAATGTTCCAAGTCTCTGTAGATAAGTCCAGGCCCTTTTCTTCCTCACGACATCCATCCATCCATTAAAGTCCCAGGGTTGACTGCCCAAGTTGTTCAGCTGGACTGAACGCAGGACCAAGGCATCTTCTAAAAGTGGTAACTTCCAACAATCTTGATAAACCACTGATTCCAAGAAAGATGCACAGTTTTGCTATCTAAAATCTGCTTTCTCCTTTGCAGAAGTGCCATGGGTCATTTGCTTAATAAAACAAACCCAGCCTCCTCCCCCAAGCCCGGCACATGCGCAAAAATAATTTCCGTGGTTATATTTTTCTCTGGGGATGTTTAAACTGTCAGCTTTGCTGAGCTACATTCTCCCCTCTTGTTCTTTCTCATGGGGGATGTCCTGTCATGGGGGACTCGGTGCAAAGCCCCATTTTGAAATTTTCCAGAGGATTTATTATTAATGCATGTATAAAAGACTTGCAAAATCTTTCTCTTTTGAAATGATCATATTCTATCAATTGTTGCTAGAGCTGGTGTTGTTCAGCTTGGACAAATAGTTCAAAATGTAGTCCATGCAAACACTTCTGATCCCAGGGTTGCATGGATGTATCATTTTTCGGATCAGTCACTGTCTCAGGGTATGGGCACAGGGTCATTGGCTCACTCCCACTGAGATCCATTTGAAATTAACCCATGTTATTGGAATCACTTTGTGTTGAATGAGGAGCTCTCTGTTTCCAGTTGTATCTTCTCTCTTCCATGGAAAGTCCTACTTGGCCAACAACAATAAACTCTTGGAAATGATCGCACACATCTCGAAACCTCTACAAGTGAACGTGGGAAAAGCAGAAGTTTTGTTTTAACCTAGGACACTGGCTAAGAATCAATTCCTGTAATGGATAGCAAAGCACAAATGTGAACCCACAGGGCCTGTCCCATATGGATACACACTTGAGAGCTTCTCACATTTGCAATCTCAGCTGTCATCCTCTGCAGCCACCCACAGCCAGAAGTAACGGTGCGAGATCACCGCCAGCACCCTCACACTGAGGCGTGGGCTCAGCCTTTAATATCCATGATAACCCATCAGTTAAAATCTGCTGAAATTCAACTCTCAAAACACTTGAGATGATTAATAATTAAAAGCTGCCTAGATAGGAATGCAACATGCCAAAATGTTGGCTAGCACAGGCAACTTGGCACAACAATTTGCATTACAGCCTTTTCATCAGTTACAATAAATGAGTGTGGGTAGAATCACTACTCCACTATTAAATTAATATGCTTTTTTTTTTTTTTTTGGCTCACATATGGCAGGAATATCCTTGTGGCAATAAGAAAGGTCTTGGCAGACCTGTGCCTAAACTGTGTGTGGATGCCTGTGCTTCTTGCCTTACAAGTCTCCTGTAGGCTGAGCAGGGATTTAGCCCGAATCCAGCCACCATGATCACGAGTTCCTGGCTGTCAGAGTGCCTGGAGAGGCTCCATCTGCAATCAAAGCCATAGTGCGGCTCCCATAGAAAGCTGCCTGGGAAATGGATGTGTTTTATTGTAAAATGAGTCCTGCTCCCGCTGTAACTGGTGGCAAACTGCAATTTTGCCAGGAAAAGCAGGATCAGGCACTGTTGGCTGATGCCTGTATTTCTGCTGGTGAGGAATGCTAGCCAGAAAACCCAAAACAGTTGTATAGAAACATCCTCCAACTGGTTTTCCCCCCATTTTATAGAAATACTTCATGCTTTAAATCAAGTACCTGTCTTCAACATCTCCCTGTGTTAGTGGTTTTGCAGCCTTCACGGATTTAGGGCTGCTAACTCTGATTTTACTGCAGGTGCTATGATGTTTATTGATTTTTTTGGAAGTATCATCTCCTTGAGTCATGTGAAAAGTTTCCATTTCACAGCTCAGGAATGGCCTCACATCTGCTGCTGGTCAAGGAACGTGCGTGCATGCAACTGGTAACTGCTGTAAGCACCAGTAATATTAGTGGGGATAATTCTTATAATTACAAGTGAAAATTATTTTTTTATTTAAATGAGGCTTTATGAATGTCCCAGTTCAGGTTTTGGTGGGTAGTAGTACAGAGGAACAAACCAGCTCCTGCCCTCCTCAACACCAGTGCTCCATCACCCGGCAGCGTACACGCTACACTGATTTACACCGTGCTGACACACTTGGCATCCTTGCAAACCTGGTCCCAATTCTGAGGACTGGTACAAGAAATTGAGTGGCTGATACTGAATTGTGATCCTCCAACACTTGCATTTCTCCAGGCATCCATACCATCTGCATCCATGATGCTGCTGGGTTGCTGAAGGATGACGTGGTTTGGACCAGATCCTCCTTTTGGCTCAGGGCAAGCACAGCATTATTTTCATTCTACTATCTGAAGGAGGCAGATCTGGTGGCAATTTAAGAATCATACATTATCATAGGCTATGAAAAGAATAATTTATGCCCTTGAGCATTTCTCAGATCTTTCAGCAAAATCAGACATCTAAAGGAAAATCTAGCTCTTTGGAGAGCCAGGGATGAGTAATGCACCCAAGAGGAGTTGGGGTTCTGACATGAAGGGATTAGCATGATCCACCAGCATGGTTTCATCATCTCAGACAGACTCAGGCACATCATGTTTCCTTGTTTCATAACAGCCATCTGGATGTGAAAATGGGAAGATGGGAGCTTGTTCCATGGCTCTGGTTTGTCTTCTCATGGGCCACACGTCACCTTGGGCTT
This sequence comes from Monarcha castaneiventris obscurior, assembly GCA_026261815.1. Lineage (NCBI taxonomy): Eukaryota > Metazoa > Chordata > Aves > Passeriformes > Monarchidae > Monarcha > Monarcha castaneiventris. The sequence continues at coordinate 6,883,572 of JAMPIT010000862.1, forward strand.
TGCAGAGGGCTGAGTGCTGCCTTTTGTGCTGGGACCTTGCCCCACTCCCGTTTCTCTCTGGACACAGGGCCATGGACTGCAACAGGCCTCGGTGCCAGGAGCTCTGAAGGAGGGGAACACTCCAGGAGCGCCTTACCCAGTGTGATCACAATCATCCAAAATGCTTTTGTGCAGGGGTGGAACTGCTGCTCTGTTGGGCATTTCTCAAGCAGTCCCACGTATACAATTCCCAGTGCTCCCCCAGGATCTTGTTGCTTTCATGCAAGGCGTCACTAAGATAGCTTTGCCTCTCTTGGCATTCACCTTCTGCTAGGATAACTTCTCCCCTCAGAAAAGCAACCCCAAAGCTGCCTATTAATTGCTACAGCAGTGGCAGTTCCTACAGGAATGGAGGGATCTGTCTGCAGTTCCCTGAGCATGTGACACTGGGCAGTCACCATCAAATAGTTGACCTAAGGCAAATCCAAGATGATGTAATTATTAAAAAATAAAATAAATATTTTATTTATTTTATACAATGTCCTCTGTCCCTCCCTGCCTTACAGGAACAATTCCACCCTGAATTTGTGTGAATGCAGGGTTTCCAGTTTGTCTCCCTCACTGAACATTTGATAGTTCAGTTAAAAGAAAGGAAAAACACCAAACAGAGCAGAGGGTTCCCTCGTGGAATGTAAGACCTCCAAAGGACTTTTGGCAGCATCTGGAGATATTATTAAGTTTTCAGACTAGGTATGCATAGCACAATAATTAGTTCCCCTGAAGAGACCCCAGTAATTGATGGAATTTTATGACATCTATTATGAAAGTATGAAATAGCTCTTCATAAAAAACAGTATTGGATTTTTCACTCTTTATTCCACATAGGCTAAAAGTCAATATTAATACCTGGCTAGTGAATTCTGGCACTTAAAGAAGTTTGTAGCACAAAGAGCTCACAACACTGTGTACTAATTGCTGCGGAGCTCACGAGGGGATGGAGAGCACCTTGATATGTGCACTGGGTTAGACAGATTGCTCAAGAACTATTTCTTTAAGAAATATTGAAGGACCTGCCTTCTGGAACAAAAGGCTCTAAGTGTTATTTTGTAGAGCTGGTTCTTTACTTCTGGCAGTGCTCCAGAGTGCTGAAAAACCAAGTGAACAGGGAAGAAACAGGACGTGCACTGTGCATCGGCATTGCAAACAGAGGAGATCAAACACCAGGCAGTTCTCATGCATTTTGGGATGAGCTGAGAACAGCCACTCAGGCCGAGGGCGTGAGTGGATTCCCTGCCTGTGGGCAGAGCAGGACCGGGGACCACTGGATCTGCCTGCTCCTGCTCCTGCCTGATGCTTGTCCTGTGCTGGGGACAGCCAGGCTGCCCCTCGTCCCCTCCAGCCTGGTGTCAGCCGAGGCTGCTGCAGAGCGGCAGCTAGTGCCAGTGGGTGGGAAAGGCTGGGAAAATGAAAGTGCAGCCCGAGGGGAAGGCAGGAACCTGCTGCAGGAATCCGTTTGTATAGAAACAAACTCCTCATTTCACGTGCAGGTCGTGCGCTGGTTTTCATACAACTGTTTTTAAGGCAGTGCTCTGTTCTGACAAATAGGGCTTTGCTGCAACAATCTCAGTGCTTGCAAGTGATTGGAATATGCATAGAAGAGAGATTTAACTGTATTAACTCCATGAAGCAAGACAATGATAATTGTGTCAAATTCACCTTAACCCATAGTGAAGCAGGGCCAGTTAAACCCCAAGATTTTTACCACCATCAGGAAATGCCTGTCCCTGTGCCTTGGACCCCGTCTGGCACCACTGGCACCCCCTGTCCACAGCCAGTCCCAGTATGGGTGTACAGGTGAGGGGCCACAGCTTTCCTCAAATAGTTGAGAACAGCAGCATTTCCGTGGAGAGACAGATAATTTCCTTCTCATTCGTTACCTTGACACAAGAAAGTTATCACAGCTCCCCAGTCTGTCACTGGTCTGAGGGAATAGGAATTTGTAAAGGCAGGTAGGGGTTTTAAATTATGGCAACAAAAAACAGCTGCTTTTTATGGAAAGCGAGAGCGAATGCCCAAAGCTGGATTTCCTCAGGGAAAGCAGAGCAATTATTTTGTTGCTACCAAGGCGATACCAGGGTATTTTCTTCCTATTTCTAGTCCCCTAATATAATAAAAGGAGCTAATAGCAGCAAGATGTAGGAGACACCCACTGGTGAACGCTCTAATGCACTGAGCTAAATCGGGTCCTGTGCGAGAGAGGCCGTGCAGGGTTTCTCAGCAATGCAGAGCAGAGGCCCGGGGTGCCACAGCCCAGTGGCATTTCAGGGTACCACCCCTCGTGTGGCACCAGCCAGGTTACAGGGGACAGCAAGTGCCACTCTGCAGCACCCCCAGCCCTGCCCAGGGGTCCCCAGCCACTTCCACAGGTGCAGGAAAACCCCTCCTGGGGAGCAGGAAAGGATTTCTCTCCCTCCCCTCCTCTCCAGCCAGGCCTGGCAGCTGCCTGCAGGTTTCTGAGCACGGCGTGGAAGGCAGCAGTGGCATGAAGGGGCTCTGTGGTCTCTTCCAGCCCATAAATCAGGGCAGCAAACAGCCCTGCTGACGGCCGGCCTGCGGTCTCAGGCTTAACGATCAGAGGGAGCACTCTGCAGCAGCAAAGTGAAAGCAGAGCATAATATTTATTTACTGAACGGAATACAGGCTGTTTCCCACTTCTGCAAGTGCCTTCTCATCAGGAGAGGCTTTTCACCTAGCCCAAGGAACTGAGCTCTCTGCTGAGATCACTGCACTCTTGGATGGGAGCTGTGGCACACCACAGCCGCTGCCTGCTCCTCGCTGGAGCTCTGTCTCCAGCTGTTGCCCCGAGGCTGACAGGCTGCACTCCATGAGTCAGAGATGCATCTTACCACAGGCTTTACAGCTTGGGTTTGCTTCCAGCCAGGGAGTTCATCTGCTCCGCTCAGCTGGTGGCGAGCTGCAAGAGCACTTGGGTTGAGTTTATTTATTGCTGAGGGCTCCTGGGATGCCACAGTTTTACTGATTTACACCCTTGGAGAGAGGTGACTCGTTTTCTGGGAGACATCCCATATGGCTGAATCACCACGCTCAGGGTTACTTTACTGACCCTGGCAATTAAGAGGACATTAGAAAGCCTTTCCAAAGGGAATCACGGCCTTGGGTGATCACATGGGAAAGTGCCCTCCTGGGAGGAAAAAACCCTCGAAGAAAGGAACATTACACTAAGAGCAACAGATCTTAAGGCCAGGAGAGGCTGTGAGATCATCTGGTCTGGCCTGTCCATCACAGTCCCCTCTGCTGCATCCACACCGACCACTGGGTGTGAGTGCCTGGTGTGGCAGCATCCCGTGCAGTGAGTGCATCATCCCCTCTTCCTGTCAGTGCTTACAGTCCATCATCTCTGCTGTGCGGATGCAGAAAGGAAGAAAATAAAGAAGATTTGGGTGTGTCTCTAACTCTCTTGCTTCCAGTGTTCATCTGGCAGCTGGTGTTAACGCCTTTCCACCAGCCTCTGGTGGTTTTCCTGTGAAACCCAGCTTTCAGCTATTGCTCTATAGCCCAGGGACCGTACCGGGCCAGTTTTTCTCTGCATTTTCTTGAAAATGTGGTACAAAACCTGGACAAGGTGTTTCCCAGCTTTCCCAGCTGAAGACAACTCACCTGCCCTGCTCACAGCCTCTGCCATCCGTGGGTCAGATAAGTGCAGCAAGACTTGCCAGCTAAATTTCATCTTTCCCAAGAACAGAGCAAAGTTTGATTCACGCCTCTCCCCTCCCCACATTTTTCTTTTTAAACTATTTGATCCCCCTTACCCAGTCTGTAATCACTTATTTGAACAGGCCAATTATCCCACAGCAGCTCATGACACTAATTACATGACAGTTCTCAGCAGTGGAAGTTGCCGAGCTCTCCTGTTCATTAGCCAGGCTTCCTCCATTGATACAGCAGCAGGCTTTACATTTCTTCTCTTCACATTCATCTGGTTGGCTTCAATTTGCTCTGAATTAGAGCTTGGTTTCCCCAGTGCTACTTAAAGCCCGGAGGGCATTCCAGCCACAAGGATTAGCACCTCTTGCCACAGTCTTCCCACCATGTTTTGGAGCCCAGCATTCCAAAAACCCCAGCCTTACAGAATCATATCAATTATACAGTAGTTAATAGATTACCTCCAGTATTTTCTTCTTTACTGTCTGCAGGCTGAACACTTGGATCTTTCATTCCTTCAGTGTTTTTTCCCTCAGATCCTCCTTTTGATCATGCTACCCCCATGATACTGATATGAGGAACCTCTAAACTGAGTCTCTAAGCCATCCCACTGACAAAAAGTACAATGGAGCTACACTTGGGAAAGCCCCAAGCCTTTCCAGCTGTCTGGCAGATACCTTCTCTTTAGAGGGCCCTTTTTAAGGCCAGACTGCCTTATTGCAGTTGGCTTCCTTAACTTCACTAGTGACCATCACCTGCTGCTTTTTGCACGTGGCTTTGATTTCCTGCATTGGCCCTTTTGCTGAGCAGCTCTTGAGAAAAGAGCCCTTGAAAAAGAGGAGTAAGGGCAGGGCCAGCACTCTGAGGAGGGAGGAGGTCTGGTGATGGCCAGGAGAATCCTGCTGTGTGGGTTTAGGCTGGCAGATTTGACGTGCAGCTCTGGCACACAGAGCTCTCCAAAATCCAAGGGTATGATGAAGTCCTTGAGGGTTTAAACCCCCACTCACATCGTTCAAAGGCACAGCTGCTTAACCTCAAAATTACTTCCTTGGATTCGAGTGCACGCCCAGGTTTTAGGGGGCCTGGTTGTCCAGCCCTTCAGCCTGGCTCACCCATTCCAAACTCTTTCTGCCCCTCTCAGCAATGTTCCCCAGTGCTCATTCCAACATCTCAGCTGGATCTGGGCACCCTTTAGCCCTCTCCTGGAAGCTGCGCCACAGTGAAGGAAGCAGTGTAAGGTCAGGAAGCTGAGGATGAGTTACTCCTGGCAGAACCTGGCACTGGCACTAGTTCTCAAAGCATAAAATCTGAGGGCAAAATGAAGTCTTCAGCCACCTTCCCCACCTGGCAGTAGCAGACTCCTGCTACTGTGCTGGGACTGGTTTTCTTCTGGGCATCACCAGGAGCATTTGCAGAACCCACCTGAAGCTCAGCAGCCCACTGGGCTTCTCAAAGCACCTCAGGTCCCACTGCCTGGCCTCTGCAACACCAACCTCCCTGTGCTCGGCCTCCTAACAGCTTTTCCACACATCCCAACCTGTTCCTCTCTCCCCCCAGCAGCCAAGTCAGTCTCCTGTGGCCCAAGTACAAGCACCAAGGTCGCCTGCTCAGCCAGCTGTGAGAATCCTGCCTCACTGAGCCCTGCAGGAGCCAAGGGCTGTTTCCCAATCCTTCCCATGGCATCTTGGCTTTGCCCTCTGCGCTCACCATCGCCATCTCTGCCTTGTCCCTGAGTTTCTTGGAGCCAGACTGCCCTCCTGCCCTGTGCTTCCATCTGCCTCCCCTCACCTGTGTCACTGCCTGGTGGGACTAACAGGGCTTCACAAACCCCACTCTTGATTTCACATCCCACTGTTCCTCTTTGGGGAAGAAAATAGATCAATTTTTTTTTATTCCCCCCACTTCCCCATTTCCATCCCAGTCTCACTCCAGTCTGTCGGACTCATGGCTCTGCTTTCAGCTCTGTTCCTCCCTTCCTTGCCCACCCTCATCCCGTGTGTCAGACCCCGTTTCCCTTCTAGTGGGCGATTTGACTCCAGCTGTCTCGGAGACTATTTATTTTAACAGGTATATCCCTCAGTACAGTGGATTAATATACCTGCTTATCTCTTCTCCCAGAGATAATTTTGTACATTGTAAATTAGATAGGGGAAGGGAAGTCAAAAGCCAAAGGAATAGATTTATTTTTCAATGCTCTCTGTGGAAGGCCCTGCAAAGGTACATTTCACAGCACATATATAATTGAATAGATGATGAGTGAAACAGCTGGGGCAGTGGAACAGAAGTGAAGGTGCTGTAATTTACTGAGGCAGTTTACTGGTATGGCTGGAAATCACTTCCCAGCTCTTCTGCTAAAGCCTTCCTGTAAACCAACACATTTTCTTACCAGTTCATTGGCTCCTGCACGCTGCTTTGTGTTTCCCATTGTTTCAGAGCACCAGCAAATGCACACTGTGCTGGGAGGGGCAGGGGCTGGAAGCACGGGCATATGCAATTTCTTGTTCTTGGTGTGAACACAAAAGCCTGCAGGGAAATTTCCCTGCCTCCTCCTGGCACTGCTCCTCCCATCAGCGAAGGGGTCAGGGTAAGGTCTCCCGAGTCAACTGAGGCTCTCGAGTCAATGAACAGAGAAAACTGGTCTTGTGTTAAGAAATTTTTATTTGTCCTTTGGATCTGTAATGTAAGCACATAAAATTACAAGTGGAAGAAACATCATGCCACAAAATTGCATAGAATTTTTACAAAAATGTGAATTATGCCTCTGAAACAATCATAGATTGAGGAACCGAAAAAATATGTACATGTTAACTGGAATATTTCATCCTACTCTGAAAGCAAATCATCAAGGACTAATCAATCACAGACACTATTAATACAATGTACAAGAGCAACACTGATTTCAAAGAAAGGCAAGCAATGATGTCCCTTTAGTTATCTGTCAGTGAATGTTTAGCTAATACATGAGCATTAATTAACATAATTATGAACATGTTAAATCTAAAATGTCTGGCCTTCATTAGAATTTTTAAAATTCTGTTTATACTGCCAAAACCAAGCTATTTTCAGTAGTGTAAAGATATCTGAAGTGCACGACCTAGTTTAATATAGACAGCTCTATTCTATACAGCAGTAAGTCCACGATACAGCATTTCCACACATTCAACACGGAACAAGGCAAATACATAAAAGGCACAAGACTTGCACATCATAAAGACCCTTTTTTCATTATCTTACTCTAGTTCAAGTAATATCAATATTAAATGATATCGGTTTCACTGAAATAGTTTGAACGATGCAAGATGTACAGGATTACACACTGCCTTACACCTGCAGAAAGTGGCACTGTACAGATATAAAAAAATGTGAGTACAGGAAATGGTCAAATACAAACGTACTGTAAAATGACTACAGCTGATAGTATATTTAACCCAACCAGTATGTTTATTTCTTATTAAATATAAATAAAAGGTTAATTGGTATTTATTTGCCCGAGTTTCTCTGAAGACTGTGGCGAAGTCCTGGCTCCCCTGAAGTCCATGGGAACATCGCACTGAGATTCAGAGGAGCCAGGATTTTACCAAAAAGCCTGCACTGTACAACGGTTTCTGTAATGCAATAGTTTCAGTTTTAGCATGAACACTGCTATCAGTTTTTTCTCGTAATAATTTAGACAATACGTCCTTTATAAAATGCAGCATTAAATCTCGACTCTACATTTTCAATGAGTGATTAAGATTGATTTCAAAGTGCAAAACTAGGATTAGCAGAGGAGTCACCTTTCCTAGCGTTAAGATGAAAGTCAGATTTTTGAATTTCATGTGCACTGATTTCATCATCATAAACCAGAACAGTTTAATTCAAAATATGATTTCCAAACAATGTGCAATTTTTCTTTCTTTCTGCTCTAAGTTTAAAAAGGAAACATCAAAATACTGTTTGTTTTCCAAGATCTGAACTTATATATATATACACCATTATTTAACTGAAAAATTAAGCTTGATTTGTATTTTTATTGCTTAAATTTAAATAAAATAAGTTACTTTAAGTACTAAAATCCTGAGGGAATGGAAGTAAGGTAACTTAACTGTTAGGATGTGTTAAGATGCCTCCCTGTTAACTGATTGCTTTCTCCGATTGCTGTTGAATCCTAAGTAAGGCCCCGATCTTGCAAACGTGAATGTGAATGTTACTCCCAGCCCAGCTCCGGAGCCCAGCAGTGCAGGAAAACACAACTTTGCAGGATCAGGTGTCTCGAGGCCAATCTGGGGCTCCTGAGCTGGTTTCTCCTTTGCCCTAAGGCACCTCCACCAGGGAAGGATCGTGCACTGGCCCCAGTAGGAATCCGAATCTGTCTGAGATGTTTCGTAACTCCTGTTTCTGTTAGGGGGGGAATCCAGAGGACAGCATGTCTTTACCTTTTCAAATATCCTGACTTTCACAACGTCTCTCTGTCGTCTGATAGAAATTTCTCAGAATGTGCTGTTACTTCTCTCATGCATATCATACAGTACACTAACTTTGATTGTTCTGATTTTAACAAGTCAGTTAAACAGATTAATATACATTTTTAAATAACAGTGGTCAGGTTTTTATACTTTGCTTTTAAATTTTAGATCTTAGTAAAACTGAACCTCAGTCTTAAAAATAATGGAAGATTCTGTTAGATTTCAAATACTGTAGTCCTAAACATTTTATAATCCTATCAAATTCAGTAAGCTTAAAATATGATACTTAAAATCAATACTTTCGAGTCTGCAAAATATATATCAAATTTATATTCTAAAACTACTTTGATTTACAACACTAACACCACAAAAAGAATTCTATGATTCCATGATTATTCTATAGCAGTATAACCCAGATGTCAGCTCTCGGAAAGATTCCCTCTACTCACAGATCCCTGAAACATTCCATTTGGCCAAGAGACCACATCAACTTCAAATAGAAACATGCTGTGTGTGCATACAGACAGATGTGTGTGCACATATAGCTATATATATATATACAAACATATATGCACTCACACGGTGTAACAGACACAGACGTACACAGACACCGACAACCTCCACGTGGATTCTTCGCTCCGTTTTCCTCTCGTCCCCACAGTTCCAAGAATTTTCAGCAGCAAATACATGTCTCTCCATGTGATAAACGTAATTTCAAGACAGCAAGCCACCAGTGCTTGCGGAGCTAGAAAGGATCCAATGTTTCAGTGCAAATGTAAAAGGATGGTACAGCTGTCAAGGTGCAGTTATAAAGAAGGAAACAAATATGAGCAAGTACTGTGGTAATATTTGCCAGGATCTCTGTTAGTTTGGAGCACTTTGCACTGGCACTCCAAAAGGGAATCTGCACACATTTGTCTCTGTACAATACACTGGTCTTCATTAAACATTCGTAACAGTGAACATGGCCAGAAAATTACCCATTGTAAATTGGCCAAAAAAAAAAAAAAAAAAAGAAGAAGAAAAATAAAGAGAAGAGGGAGGTTAACATATTAATTTTCCCATTACAACTGCACTAAGCTTTAGAATAATAATCAGATGAAGAATGAGAATGAAGACCTTTGCAGAATACTTTTTAGAAAATGTTTCTTTGGGGAAATGTGCACTTGAATGCAGATTCCTCCAGCCTCCCGAAGCGCTCCGGCAGCAGCTGACCCCGGGAGAGCGGAGACGGGCAGTTGGGAACGGTGCGCCCCGGCGCACTGATTGTTTCTTGGGCAATTAAAAAGTAGTATCAAACACTTTTTCTTGATTATCTTCTTCCAATTCCTCTTCACTTTGTGGAGGTTTATGATTTGATTTTCCACTGTCAGATGCCAGGGAAGAGGGGGCAGAACTGTGGTCTCCATCTTCACTGATTTTCCCTTTCATGGCTTCCTGTACGAACTCCAGAATCTCCAAAGGCAGTCTTTTGAATTTGTCTTGATATTCCTGATCAAGTTCCACCTGCAACTACAACAAAAGAGACAAAGCTGTCTTCAGGTGTATCTGATGTGAGCGGCGCTACAGGATGGGGCAAGTACCACACCAGGCAGGAGGGGAATCACAAGGCATTTCTGCACAATTCAAGAACGTATTCCCTTCTTTCCCGTATTAGCACCACGCATCCAAAGTGCCTATTAATTTCCATGCAGTCATTGCAAAGCTGAAGGAACGTGCAGTCATAAGGCTGGTTTTGGGTACCATCCTTGGGTACCCAAATCCTTCAAATACATGTGGATTTAACTGTACTGGTGTCCATACTCCCACTGGCTTTGACAAGACCCCGTTCAGGTGTAGTATGGATCACGGATAAGCCTTTGAAAGAGCAAGGCCTTCATTGAGCTTCAGGTAGTTAATCACACATCAAACACACCACAAACACTGCTCTGAGAACAATAAAACAACTTTTGCCAGATTTCTTGGGTTGGAGAAACCATTAGGAAAAAGTCAGTTGTCAAAGGGAGTCAGAGCGGGAGGGAAAACAAGTTAAATTGCATTTCTTAGGGCTGGATCATGGAAAGTTACATTATCGGATTAATGCAGAATGTGTCTTGGACATTACTGGGGAAAAAGTGTCATATCATCAACAGGATGCAAAAGGCATGCAGAAAGAAATCTGGCTATCAGTCTTCAGGAAGCAGTGGGTCCTTTCCCAGTATTTATTTGTACAGCCTTTGTTTTTAGTGCCCATATTAGGATCTGCACGATCCATTATTTAAAAAACATTAATGTGTATGAAAGTTTCAACTGAAGACAAAGCCAATTTTTTCATCATGACCAGTATGAGCACAGCAGGAAGCAAAAGGGGTGAGTTCCAAAGCCAGACCCGTTCCATCTGTCCGTCCATCCATCCATCCATCTACCCACCTTCTTAAAAAGAGGGAGTCAGGTTCTGCTAACTGTAGCTGCAGCAGTTTTGCAATAGTTTCTTAGGCAATTGTGTTCTCAGCTATGTATTTTTCCAGGATTTCCAGGATAAAGGTGCTAGGAATTCTGATCCTTCAGCTCTAGGCCTGAGTCTGTCCTATGCAATTTCAGGTCTCCTTCACCCCACTGCAACAGCTCTCAACAGGCAACACAAATTTTCACTTGAACATTGGGTCCTATCCTAGTCTTACCATCCTTGACCTGTCCACACACACGTGACTTCATCAGTACCCCTCCCTCTGAGCCCTTCCAATCCCATTCCCCATGCTTCTGTCCTGGTTTTCATCCTGCATCTCTGACTTTATTTTTGTGAGGCCTCTTCTCCGTTCTCCTGATGTGCAAATCAATGTCCTTAGCTCACCCGGTCTAGTTCTACATTCCTTAATTAGACAAATTCTGCAGCTTTTCTTCCTCAAGATCTAAGATCTGTCTTTTTCCTTTTGGCTTCCCTGCTAAAGCTCTTTTCCTGCCTTCTTGCTGGCAATTTTCCTGATGTCCTGGCCTCGGTTTTCCACCTCAGATAAAAACCAGGTCTGAGGCACAAACAGTTCCATTAACACACACCCTGCCTCTAAAATATAAATTTCTATCAACTAGAAATACATTGTTGTCAATGTGGTAGTTAATCATTATCATAACACCCTTCTTTTCTTGAACCCCTTTGTTTCCTGGCTTTATGTCTAGACATAAATTTCTGAAGGGATCCTCCTTTTGTCTCCATTTTACAAACACTTCCACAAGAACAGGCATCATCAGAGGAACAGTGCCATAGGGTGGCTGGTGGAGGAAACTGAAAAATGATGCTGATCATCCCTCACTGCCCTGCTCATCACAGTCCCAGGACTCCACTCCTGCTGCCCAGGGAGCTCCTCGCTCCCGAGAGATCACATCCGAGTGTCGGCAGCACGGCACTCACGTAGGTCATACTGCAAACCCAAAGATTAAATTCTAGGCAAAATGTCTTCTTCCTCCATGGTGCAGTCCTGCTTGGGGTTACAGTTCATGGCTGAACACCTGCACTGCTTAAAAAGCAGCAGTGTCCAAGCCAGAGATGAGCTGCTGCATTTCCCCCACCTCGCTGTACATGGCATTACTGAATTTGTGAATTTTGGGCACCTCAGGTATAGAAGAAGCTGTGTAAGTCAGGGAAAGTCTCCTGGCTCTCAACTTCCTTCAGAACCTCGATTTGCTTAATTAGGTTTAAGAGCAAAAGAAATACTTGAAATCCCTCAGAAACTGAACGTTATCTGAACCCAGTGCAACCATAAGCATGTTGTTAGATAACAATTGTGTCTAATATTCTCCTCCTAAAGTGCCTCCAGTGGCTAATCCCCCCTAAGTCAAGCGTTTAATAGAAATGACATGAATCTGGAGCTACCTTTCTGTCTCCAGAGACAGTCTATATAGATATCTAATCATGAGAAGGCTGAAGTTAGTTGAGAAGGAGCAGACAGCAGACAAGGAGGGTTGATTAAAACTGCATCAGTGTGCAAAAATTAGTTTTCTTTTTGATTCCAAAGGCACTGTCAGTGCTTCCCCTTGCTCAGCGTCCAACAAGCCCCTCAGATCCCATCCATTCCCTGACCCCCAAGCTACCACAGAAGGTTAAAGAAACAGGTTGCCTGCTTAAAACCAGCTGGCCTAAAAAATCCATCTGTTTTTCTTTCAGAAGCCTCAGTGTCCTTCTATTTATTCTGTGGCTTTACAGGGACATTGCAGTTCATGGCAGTGAATGGAAAGCTGCCCTCCCAGCAGCAGCAGTAGCCACACACCTCTCACTTGGCTTGCTGATGGCAAGACAAGGTGCCACGTTAGTGTGAAAGTAAAACCTCTCTGCCCAACCAGCTCCTCACCAGACTCCACCCCAGGGTGGCCTTCCCGCTCCGTTTGCTGTCCCCTTGGGTTGCTTCCCATCACAAGTCCACCTACCCCAATCCCTCTGCTCTCTAGCTACTAAACAAGGTGACCTACACTTGCTGTTAGGATTTTGGAGTCACACAAGGGGGGGGAATGAGACCAATGATTAGATGGGCAGATTGTTATCTGGACCACTGTCCTCATTAACACCTAACAACCTTCTTCTTCCTGTTATCTCACTACCTGCCCTCTTATAGATCCTCTGTCCTCTCTCTAACCCACAACAAAAACAACATGAATGTCACCTCCATGTAGCTTTAGTGTCCCACAGTTGGACACTGTTTCTTGCTCTGGTACATCTCACCCCCATGTAAAGTTACTGACAGGCAGTGAGTTAATACTTTAAAATTCAGAGCCATCATTAGGTATTTGCAGTGGGGTCCTTGGGGACAGGAGATGAATGTGTCAGTCGCTCTTGATGGCTGTGGCCAGAAGCTCTTCAATGTGTGCTTCCATCTACCTGCCCTGTATTTTTTTACCCGACAGCACAAGTTAAAAAATGCCAGCTGAGGCTCACACCAGCTTTGCACAAAACCTGCCCTGGACAAACACCACCATCTGCACCTCGAGTCCAACCAACACAGCCCTGAGCCGAGGGACAGGACACGAGCAGGGCTCTACAAGTGAGCAGAGCTCCTGGTGGCCAGCCAGCTGCCCAGCTCATGGGCTCACGTTCCCTCCCAATTCAAAGGGCTCTTTGGCGTCCTCGGCTACAGCCGCTTTCCAAAAAGGGTCATCAGTCAGGGAAAGGCCTTGCAGCCCTTCCTTGGAATGTGGGAGGGGAAAATGATTATGGTTGTTCAGCTTAAAGCAAGGAAAACACACTCAGAAAACAGATGGTATTATTAAAACTGTTTACATTTATATTTATACCTAGCTGTTATTATCAGAACTACCAAATGAACAGCATGAATAGCACCAAAAGCAGAGACTGCGATCAGTGAAGGATTACAGCAGCAGAGGCTGTGGGTTTAGACGCTCCTGAGCAAGCCCCTGTAAACTGTGGCGTGCTTGCAGTGTGATCTGATGAACTTCTGTTTCCACCCAGAGCCAAAACAAAGCAGTCACGGTGTGGGCCGCCAGCCCAAGAGGCCTCAAGGCAAGGGGTGGACGCCCCGCTGGTCCACACAGCCCCGCTTGCACCTCACCTCCTCCCTGCACTCCGGCAGCCCAAGGGAAAGGGAAACCGGGGGGAAACACGTCCAGCCCGTCTCCCTTCCTGCAGCACCTTTGAAGTCCTCACTGTGAACGCTGCTGTTCCTTCCCGTTGCACCCTGAGAGTGGCCTTTTGGAGGTCACCAATGCAGGGCCTTTCCAAACAGTTTTCCCTCTCTTCCGTCCCCACACAGCTTGGGACACCGCATGCTTGGCCTGTGACCTCGTAGCATCCTTCTCCTGCTGTGACATCTTATCTGATGCAAAACCAACCCACTTCCACCCGCACTGGGATCCATTCCAGCTCACATGGGTTTTTAAAATATATTTGCAACTCAAAAATAACGTAAGGGTCACTACTTAAAAAGCATCTCAAGAATTAATCTTCAGCCAAAAACATTTTGAGAAAGTTATGTACGAAATACAACTGGTTACACATTTTGGTGAAAAAACCCCACTAAAATACAATTTTGTTGAATCAAAAACATTAATTATAGCCCTGTTTGTTTTGATGAAGTTCTTCCACTGCAAAAATTTGATATGACTCCAAATCAGTCACTTTTTAAAGTCTCAGATTTTTCCATTCCGCTGGGAATTTTTGTCTAAGGGCAGCTTTTTGAGTTTTGTGTTTCTGTTATATCTCCTTTTAAATTTATCTTATTTTGTTTTCCTGATCACTTTCTTTCCCTGAATGATGTGGTGAATTATGAATGGAAAATTATTCAAATATCCTGGCTCAACAATTTGGGTAAAAATAGTCTCTGAGGACTAAATAGTTCAGTATCTCCAACCATCTCTGACATTTCCAACAGCAAACTATTTATTCTCAAGCTTTTTTCACTGTTTTTGACTTAAGATTTCAAAAGTGGGACATTTTAAAGCTGTGTTATTTCCCCTTGAGGCAGAGAGCAGCAAAATATATAAAAAATTACTCTTGGTATTTGATTGTTGCATTTATTCACCAGTTGAAATGTGATACTCGTTTGTATCCATAATTAGGTGCCATCCATGTGGCACTACCCACATGCAGGATATTATTTAATTCCACATAGACAGTGCCTGTTCTTTTTGTTTTCCTGATGGGAAACTCAAGTGCATTCATTTCCTCTGTGCAATTTCAGCAGAACATATTTTGACAAGAGGCAGTAACTGGTCACTACACCATTTGTAACAAAAGGGGGGCTGCAACCTCTCCAGGGAATTTCTGTTTAGCAAAGCTCCCGTTTTCCTTATCACGTGTCACTGGAAATGTTTATTTTTTTAACACCAGCAACACTGATATTTTCAGTGGGCAGTGAATCCACATTGCAACAGCAACACTGGGCCCCTCTCACTCCTCCCCTCCTTCTCTAAATCTGCTAAAGCTACAAATACTTATTTTTCTTCCTGCAAATATTTGACCCATGTGCCTAAAGATAATTTTAAATAGAGGATTTGGGGCTTTTAAGCCTGCATCAGACAACAAATATGCATAATGTCAGCGACCTCAATTTAGCTTCCAAAATAGCACATAGAGGACTCCCAGATTAAGGGTACAGAGCAAAAAGGCTGCTGTTCCTCTGCTTTTCATTTTCAGAGCTTACTTAATTAGAAAGCCATTCTGGAGGGATACAGCATTAAAAGACATATGAGTAGAAAGAACTGTTAAAAGCAGATGGAGGCTCAGTAACAGGGAGAGTGAAATTGAGGAACAGAGCTCAGGGATCAAGTGATTTATAGGCAGCAATTTTTGTTTAATTGGAAACAGTAGGAGTTCCTTATTAAGGACCATGTTATTCCCTCCACTAAGCAGATTTCTGCTGGGAAGGCACAGGAGTAACCACTGCTCAGATGTCCTCATGCCTCAAGGCCACAGTTCCTCTGCAGCACCTGGCTGGAGACGGGGACTTCAGGTGAGAATGTGGGGCTTGAGGGGACCCAGGACTCCCCTGCAGGACCTTGCCACAGCTGTGCCCATCTCTGCCCTCTGTCAGAACGGCCCTAAGACAGCAGCTGGGAACAGCAGGTTCTGGGGAAGCTGCTTGCCCAGGCCTGGGAAAGGAGTTAACTCTGCATGTGCAGAAGGCACCTAAATGCTCCTTTTTTCTCCCAGTGACATCAAGCAGTGCAGAAAGGGACCTGCCACCATGTTAACATTTGGGCTTAACACATCTTTAGGCCAACATTGCTAGCCCTGTATTCAGGTAGGTAAGGTTTTATCTCAGGAGATGTGGGAGTGTGGAATCATTAAGTAGAGCCTAAGGGCACTTGGTATCTGAGGTGGCACGAGGAACAGCACGGCACCAGGTAAACAACAGCAGGAAACGTCTTCATGCTGACTGGAAAGCTCCAGTTAATGACTCCTGTCCTCAGACAAGGACATCTCTGCATTTTCAAACAATGGTCACTTTCCAGACCATGAGAGACACCAGGCTCACCAGACTCCTTCTCTGCCTCCCCACCTGAAGGTGATGCTCCCCTAGCCCTTCCCACAAGGTCAAACCCATCAGGCCGATCTCCCCACCCCACAGTCTCTGTGCTGTTTTCCTGAGACCAGGGGCACTGGCTCAGCCAGTTTTGGCTGATCAGCTATTGCCCCTCTGCCTTCCCAAGCCAGCAGGCTGCACAGTCCAGACCCTCTCCTTGGAAAAAATCACCAGCAATCACCTGAAGTGCGTCACAAGCCACGGAGTGGATAACACATCCTGTGCTATCTCCCCTTGTACAGACACTCCCCCTCCCACTGCCTCCCTTATCTGCCGTGTTTCAGCTCAGTGTCTCTTCTATTAAAGCAAAGGTGATTTGCTCTGCCTCCCCAAGGGTACAACAAGTCCCCACATAAACGAGTCCCTTTAATATCTGCTGTCTCAAGGCACTAGGCTGTAACCTTGGGGCCTCCATCAATCTGTGTCTCCGCCTTTATTAACTGCAACCTCAATTAAACCAATGGGACCGTGAGGAAACCTGGGACCTGGGCTCCTGGATTTTAACACTCTCATAAGGCAACTCCTATCTACCTTCTGTATAGAAAACCAACATTTGTTCCAATAACTGATTCAAAATGAATGTTTGGGTGGTGAGATGCCCATCAGCGCTGCCCAGGTTATACACACATTAAACACACACACACCTGTACACTATCTCTGCTGAAACCTTCTGGGTTAGAGAAAGTCCTTACAGCAAAAGCCTCAACTGGTGATCCTTTCCTTCTGGCAAGTGTATTATTAGCAGCAATTTCAGATCTCTTGCATTTTCTTTACAGAAATTATTTAAAGAACTAGCTTGTACTGAATTCTATGGGAGGTTTTTCTGCTCAGTAACTCTTGTTTCCCGTTTCTTCAAAAGTATGGCAGTTTGTTCTCATGAAAAGCCTGCTCTGTGCCTTGTAAGCTGCATTCTTGGAATTATTTCTTTTTCTGATGATTATTTCATGGAACAGTTTGCTTTTTTGGATAAAATGCTTTCTTAAGCTGTCAAGTGGCTCTTAGATGACTCCATAAATGTGTGACCTGTGCACCTCATGCTGCATATGAATAAAATAATTTGAGCTAGAATGAACAGGAAAAAAATCCCCTTTCTGTGGGCATTTTAAGGCTAGATTCTGAGATTCTGTTTTTTTCATCATCACTAGAGTAAGTTATCTTCACTGTAAGCAAAGGAGAATCTGCTCAGTTTCAATGCAATAAATCCAGAGAAATTCCCCTGAAGTCTCATCTGTCAGCAGATACTGCCCTTAGTTTATTGGGGTGGATCCAGGGTAAATAACTCGAGTGACAGAGCTCAAGGAGAGCTTCTTAACTGGTCCTTTCTTAAAGTGCTGTCCATATTTTGGATACTGCAAAACAAACAAACAACAAAAAAAATCAGTGCAGCCATTACCTTCTAACAAGTGATTTTTTTCCACTTCCACGATGCCTCCAAGGCAGCCTGTAAACAGGCAGCTGTGTCCAACAGCACACGCCTTCCAAGAGTAGCAGTACTGTAATTCTCAAGAAGTCATGGCAGTCCCTCGGAAACTCATTTTAAATGACATCTTGAGGTTACAACAGCAACAGTATATTCCAGAAATATTTCAAACCCAGGATGGACCAGAGAATGCAGGACTTCAACCTGTGCAGCACCACGGCAGCAGAGCAGGATGTCCCCAACGGGCCGTGGAATCTGTAGGGCCACTTAATATATATTGTGTTTGCCTAAAAGTGGTGGTGTCCCTCAAAGTGAGCGATTCTGCTTATCTTTGAAAGAGGAGAGACAAGAAGAGAAAGTTTCAGGTGTAAAAGGCCTCCTGTGTGAGGGCTCAGGAGCTGCTGAAGTACAGATCTGAAAAAGGTTGTGGAACCCACAGCACAGCTTTTGGATCCTCACCTGAACTGAACTCTGGATTCAGTTTAATAAAGCACTGTCCAGTCTCTCATATCCACCTTGCTAATAGATAATTACAGTGTTGCCTGTGTCTGACTCTTGGCAGGACATCTCTAACAGGTCCCATCATTATCACAGAAAATTCCCTCTGAGCACAGAGATTTCTCCTCCAATATGACAATGAAAAGGAAATAAATAATCTGTTTCTCTGTCTCTCTCCAGGGCCATCACTGTGCTCCTCAAAGGAAAAGGAACAGTTCACCCTGTGATTAAGTCTGGCACCTCCTTTCACTGCCATACCCTGCTCTACCCTTCCTGCTCGAGCCTGTTTCGAGTAATAAGAGCTCCAAACAAACCCTGAGGGCTGTGCATCTTGAGACGGCAGCTTTCTTAAGGTACACACTCACTGTAATTTCCATGTCACTGATAACTGTCAGGCAGCTGCACGGAGGTTTAGAGGCAAACCATCATTAGCCAGAAATAATCACACTGATAAAGCCTCTGCTGCACTCTGAAGTTTACCTTGCACTGACTGTAGTTCTCCATGCGAGAGAGCCTCTGCAGGATGGAGCCTCACTGAAAAGTCTGCTTGGAAAATTACTGAGCAGTCAGTCCTTCTCCTAATATCCTGTTAAAAATGAATGTTTTTAGACTAGGAAGCAAGCACACTCTGAATAAAGATCAAAGCCTTAAGTTTCTTTGAAAATCTTTTCAAGTAGTTGCAGTTCTGTAACCCCTTGTAAC
The DNA here is from genome assembly GCA_026261815.1 of Monarcha castaneiventris obscurior. Lineage (NCBI taxonomy): Eukaryota > Metazoa > Chordata > Aves > Passeriformes > Monarchidae > Monarcha > Monarcha castaneiventris. The sequence continues at coordinate 6,902,345 of JAMPIT010000862.1, forward strand.
AACGAAGGCTACTCCAAAATATTTCCTAACTCATTAACAACATGAATCTGGCTTCCTCTTTACTATTTGCAGGGACTTTTGCATTGACTCTCACCAAATAATGAGCCGATTTAGTGACTGACCCATTATTTTTTAACATACTAGGCTAATGAAAAAAAATCCATTCAGAACCTGGCAGAAGTTTAACAGCAGAGACAGAGCTGCTATCCCTCATCTTCCATCTTCCAGAAATGATGGCTCAGTACTTTGGCCTTTGTACTTCCAAGTGTCAGGGGAGTTTTGAGGCTGAGTTTAACAATGACGAAAAGCTGGGACCCAATTCAAACTTAGGTGCTGATGTGTATGTTCATTATTATCTAATGACCATCAAATGGAGATGTATCATTGCTGCTGGGGACTCTGAGTCTGGTAAGTTCCTGGCTGCTCTCTGTTTACATACTGTGATTATCTTCCTCTACTTCCACCATGACTTCATCCATATAGCCACACTTCTCATCGTTTCATGCTGTATTACACAACACACTTGGTTTTTCTTACTTGAGAAGCAAAGTTAGTGTAGAATTTTAACTGCAACTGCTACAAACTTGAGAGCTTAATGTAAGAGTGACTCTGCCCAGAGGTTCAACCTAATTAAAAACAGCCTGAAGGTTTTTACTTCCTGACATTACAATGAGCTTTAAAGGAAAAAACCCTCCTCTTGTTGTCTGTACTGCTGTCACTGGATTAAGCAGTACTATGCAATGGGAGGTTAATGGAGCCATCCTCATGATTAAGTTCAAGAGATTAATATTTCAGTTCAGTTGTTTTCATTTAAACATTTTCTCCAAAGTTCATGTTAACGCTGACTGCTGCAAACTTAGGCAACTCTCTAATTACCCATCAAGTTTAAATGACCCATGCAGAAAACTTTATTTCAGTGATGTTCAGCAAGCATCCCATAATGCAAAAATTGACATATAAGGTAATTTCATCAAGCCAGATCAACAGGACAAAGCCCACCTCACTGCTGCCCAGAGCAGCTTGAACTCACGCCTGGTAAAGCACATACCCAAAGTTCACTTCAGTCTACAGCACAGTGACTGGCTTTAATGGGGTTTGGATCTACAGTTTGGATCTACAACCACACAAGTACAGATGCAAACTGACCAGATCAAGTGAAGGAACTGCTGGCACAAAAGGGCATGAAGGGCTTGCTCCTCACCCAGCAGAGATCTGGGAATAAACTGCCTCAAAGTAAGAGGTGCAAAAGTTGTGTTTCAGTGCTTCAGGGATTTCCCCTGAAAATCACTCTCTTTTTCAGTTTAAGCAAACTGCAAAGTATGAAGGAGTGTAAGAAGAGGGACCAGGTTCCTGCTTAAAATCCAAGCTTGCTCCAAAAGACAAGAGAAAACAACTTCCCACAGAGAAGGGCAGATGCCTTTCTCACATCCAGACCTTGCTCTCCTTGTGTACAACCTGCTCTGGGCTCCTGCCCAGCACCTGAGCTCCATGAGGAAGGGAAGCTGCTGAGGCTGTTTCTCCCTCCTAATGCTTACTCTGGGGGAGGAACTGCCACCCTGCTCATGCTGCAGCCCAAGCAGCCTCACACCCCCTTCCCAGGTGTGGTGGGATATGTTCAGGGAGCCACTGTGACAGAAGATGTGTGTCACGGTGCCTGTGTGTGAGTCTGTGCCATGGAACACTTTCCATCTTGCCAAGCAGCCGGACATCTCAAAGTCCTCTGAACCCATCTCTTAAAGATGCTGCCATTGAGTTCTGTGGCCAGACCTTGCTGTTGCCAGGAAAAGGGATACACTAATTCCCTAGAGCCCAGCAGAGACAGGAAAATAAGAGATACCACAACTTAAAGGTACCTAGAGAATCAGTTCCTCTGGTGCCTTCTGTCCCCAGCGAGCTCATGGGCACGAGAAGGTCACACTGGGGCCTCCCCCACACCTCAAGTCCACTACAGGAACCATGAGCTTTTCCACTGACATCACTGTGAGCTGGATCTGGTCCCTGGCTTCTCTCCTCCTGGAGTTAATACAGTTCATCAGAGTTTAGTTCACCCGAGGGTCAAGCCTGAACTGAGATGAATCTCATGGAACTTCACTAAGCCCTTTGCTTTTTTTTCCACTGAGAGGCATGCCATCAAAATGCCTAACGTGATCCCCCATGAGCTCCACTTTGTTTTTAATCTGATTTCATTTATGTGTATCACTATCGGTAGCTTCTCTCTTGGAAAAGTTCTGCACCATGCAAAACCTTATTTAAGAAAAAAACACTGGCAGTAGAACAAAACCTCTTTCCATTACAAGAACTTATCTTTTTAATGCTCTATCAGTGTTTTATTATTATTTCGGTACTTGACATCTTCCAAAAGCATTAAAAAGTTCTTGAGAGGTTTTACAGCTTTGCAGTGTATTCTCTGATGCCAGTTCTGATCACAATCTAGTTGAAGATAAGTTTAATGAACACTAGAAAAATAAAGGCCTTTCATAAGTGATCAAGTGATGTGAAGAAGCAAAAGAGTACTTTAAAAACACGCGTTTCTCGCTTTAGAGCCCTATTTTAAAAATGTGTAGAGTACACATCTCTGTTGGGGATAACAGAAATTCATCTGGAACTTGGGGAGAATTTATTTCAAATAATGGTAGACAAGTATCAGAAATTAATGAGATTATTAACTTGCAACAACAGCTTTTAGAACAAGGACTATAAAATGTCACCTTTTCCCCCTCTCGTGGAAATCTATTTAGAACTAGAGAAATACAGACAGACATTAGATTTAGCAATGGTGAGTGAATAATAAAGTCATCTGTTACTCTAAATAACAGTAAAAAGATTATTCTGAGTTAGTTACAGAATTATTCCTAAAAAATTCTTATCACTTATGTTATTTAAACTTTCTTACATATCAATTAGTTTGAAATAATAAGTCTTTAGGCTATCCATTAATTGCAGCACGATCTGTATTTAAAATTATGCAATGAAAATTAAGCTGAAGCACCAAGCTGTCTTGGCTAACAAAAAAGATTTCCTCAGCCCTTCAGATAGAGAGGGAGATAATGGGGGCACTGAATTCACAGGAGAACTCTTTCACAGTTTACAATTCTCTCCTGTCACATGGTGACACAGACTGTGGAAGCCACAGGCTTAAAAATCCCTGCGTTTCACTTGCAGCGTTGCTTTTCCAGTGCATCCATTTTCGGATCGATTGGCACAGCTGCTCTCAGGCAAAAGGGAAAAGAGCTCCCGTGATTAATGCAAAGGAAAGGCAGCACCATACACAACCTGGAGGAGAGCTGCTTCAGGACATTCTGCACAGGATAATTACAAATGCAACCAATGGGGAATTTAAATTGTTAAGTTACTCTTTCAGAAGTCAGGGGGAGGCAGCTTGCAGAGGAATATCTGGTCCATACATCAGGAGAAGACACCCAATTTTAGTTTCCCCTGCTGTTATGGCTCGAGGCTCTCCAAGAAGCCTCCAACCCACGCTTTTAAGTCTTCCTGTCTTTGCAGAGCAGATCTAAGGACAACTGAAGTTCTCTTGTCTGGTCTCATTTTGCTTCATGGACACACTGAAGCTGCACTTTGGGATTTGTCCCGTTTGGGCTGGTTCCTGCTGGCACCTGTCAGAGGCACAGCAGGAACTGCCACGGCTGGCACAGCAGCACTGACCAAGGGAAAGAGGTTACTTTAGAAAGTGCAGCCATTCCTTGATAGGTGTTGTTTTCCCAAATCCTCCGTGCCTGCACACAGATGAGTCAAAGACAATGCTTAGCTGGTTCAAACAGAGCTTGGGAATGGCATCTTCCTGCCACAGAAGTTAGAATAAAAGCAGCTGAAATATTCGGATGGAGGGAACCATAGCTGGGAGAGAGACTTTAAATCAGCAGCTCACTCCCTGTCAGCCTCTGCCTGCTCCACCTGCAGTTCCCTGTCTCCTGCATCCTATGGTTAATTGTACTTTTAAATAAGGAAAGGCAGAGCATCCTCCTACTAATATTAATAAGCTATAGGGAGCATACAAGGGTGAACACTGAGTCAGTCCTCTTGTGACAGGTCTGTGTGCTTGTGGATGCATATACACACACAGGAAAAAGGGAAGACATCTGAATAGTTTTAAGTACATCAATATAATTACTCCACTGGCATAAACATGGGTTTTGTGGGACAAAAATCATGTTACTGAAATAGTCATACAAAAGATGCAGTTTGTTCCAGGAGGACAGGTACAAAGAGGATCTTTGGTGAGATATCTATCAAAGATCTGTATTGTTTTGTGATCTCCAGCACACTGCAGAGAAGGACCTGCTCAGGGTCTCTGGGAAATGACAGAACTGGACATGAAAACACACTGTGGGCACTCTGACGGATGACTGGGTGCTGCAGCTGTACTTACTTGCCCAGAACACTTTTCAAAAAGGCATTCAGGAGGGCACAGAATATTTCAGCTTCTGAGCAGGCAACATCCATATTTACAATCTGTCCTCTCTACTGGTGATCGGATGGGAAAACAGACACCTCTTCCCATAAAGGCTGTGGACCTGTGAGCAGGCTTGTTGCTTTTCCACATTAAAGCAATTCCTGCAGTAGCCAACAGAGAGGATCCTGGCCTATGTAAATCCTCAAACATGGTTTATATCACTGAATTAAATCTGCTTATGAGTTGCAACCATTACATGGCAGCTGATATTACAAGAAATTAACTCCAGTCTTAAAAAAAAAAGATCACTTCAAAAGTAAAAAAAATTGGAATTCATTTTCAACCAATTAGTATTTTCAAGTGGGAGCTGCAGTAGTGCCTGTCTGAATACAAATGGGAATGAAGGGTACTCCAGGCCAAGAGTAGGCGTTAACACTGACACGGAACTGGGGAGAAGTCACAGCAGAATTTATTCCTTTATGGCATGGAAAGCACGAGCTCCTGCTCAGAATTACAATGATCCCTGACAGACTGACAGTGAGTTATCATTCCCAGGAGCTCCTACAGTTTCCATGCCACTTGGCATTACAGGCTGGTCTCTCCCACCTCCAGCAGCATCCAGGCTATGTGGTGTAAGGTGGATTACTGAAATAACAGGGAAACATTTAATTGCTGCAAGTCAATCCCATCAGGAATACCGAATTCTGAAACTCGACCTCTGCTCTGAAAACTGAACCTGCAAAATTTTCAGCAGGAAGGAGTATTTGGAGAGCAGAAATACTACACTGAGATCTCACCGACCTATGTAACACCCTGCAGAATAAACCTGACCCCAGCAGGCACTTCTGCATCTACTAACAGAAATAATCTCGAGGAGGACCACAGATGAGTGACTGTAAGCTGTTTCTAGACATGCTAACCTTCAGTATCAGCGGGCTGTGAAATAATTTGCCCTATAAGCTCCATGCCATATGTTTTATTCAGGCATTAACACCTACTTTGTGAAAATAAAGCTGTCAGGATGAGAGGCACCACGGTGCACTATCACTCCCACAGGCCATGCAGGAGCTGAACCTGGAGGCTGAAGTTGTACTGTGCAGAATTCTGGATGTGTGCAACACCTACCAAAAGACTTACAAAATTCCAGGTTTAGGAAAAAGGACAGCTTGATCCTAGACAACACTTGCATATGGCTGAAGTCTCACTGAAAAATTCTCACACACTTAAGTGTCCATTTGAAACACAGCTTAAAGGATGGGAAAAGTGCAGCAGTTGCTTTTAGAACTTTTTTAGCAGTTGCTTAAGAACTTTTTAGAGTTCTTAAGAGCCATCCCTATCCAGCGAAAACATCCTAGTGCAAAAGCAGAATTAAAAAATGGCTGCAGGTTCAGACCAGACTTGTAAGTCTACATTCTTTTCTTTCTGTTTCAAAATTTTATCTACTGCTGACAAACAAAACTGTGAATCACATGGGAGTTCTTCCTGTAGCTGTCTAACATTCAGTCACTAGAGGATTCAAACAGCTCTAGAATGAAGCTGTAATGTAGGTAATTTCTCTAGATTTTTGCATAGGTTTTATTGTGGCTTAGAAGGATTCGGTGCCTCTCCTGCACAGAAATGTTCTCTAAGGTGATCAGTTTTGTTCAGCCCAAAGCCAGTGGTTTACTCCACCAGAGCAGGAGCTGAGATACTCCTTTCTGGCCTGCAGGAAAAACTGGCTCTCTCCTTCTGCTCTGCCTGCCCTCCCCTGTCCCGGTCCTTCAGAGCATCCCAAATGCCTTGTCCTGTGGATGCAGCAGTGAGAGCAGAAAGGGGTGAAAACAAACGTTTCTTCACATCACATCATGTTTGCTTTGGTGTGATGGATTCCTTCACCCATTTTGGAACTCCCTGAGTACTCAGTGCCAATTAATTTTGTTTCCCAGTTTTCATGCACAGGTAGGGTGCACAATTCCACCACACACAGCTGCTCCTAATACCACTCCCTTTACACAGTCTCTGAGACTGAAGTCCCGAGAGCAGGATGAAGCCAAGGAAAGAATAGTTCCAGTGGTGTCTAAGTGGTTACTTGCCACCATGGGAGGTTTCTCCTCTGGGGTCTGATTTCCTTTTAACTGCGCAGGAGCAGTTGGATTTGCCAAGGTTCCCTGCATCCTCCCGAGATACCCTAACTCGACCCAGGCCGGTGATACGAGGTTGGCCTCATAGTTATTATTTAAAATATAAGTGATGCATGACAAGAACAGAGTTAAAACAAGTTGCTCTGTTTTTTTTGAATGTTCAGTGAGTTGTTTCAAGGCAGCTCATCTCTATTCCCATCCTCCTGCTTTTCAGGAAAGGAAGACAGCACATCCCTCAGGAACAGAAATCGATACTCTCCTGTCACTTAAACACAAACAACAAAGAAATCCCAGTCCCCTAGTGTGCAATTGCCAGTTTAATCTTGCTATCTTCAGTAAGTCACTCCTTTGAATACTGTGGAGGTGCCAACATATTCATTATGGGCTCTGCTTTCTTTTGTCACAACCACTGTGCTCAGGAAACACACATTTAGTTCCCTTGCCTCCAAGAGGAAAACAGCACTCATGAAATCAAGGCCCCACCTCAGTTTTAATCTCTAACCCTGCCACAATAAGAGAATTAAACAATATTGGCAATTGTGTTATTTTTAACAAGCATTTGAAAAAAATGTTCACTTATTATGCAACAGCAAAAACCTTTAAATAAACTGTAAGCACATAATGATGTGAATCGATACATGAGGAACATGTTGGGGTCTCTGTGAGCAGAGGCAGGTGATTCACAGCAAAAAACCCCTGACAAACCCAGTTATAGTCACTTCATAAATCAAACTTTGCCTTTCTGCAAAGCACAGAAATCAGTCTGTACTGTGCAAGGCACAGATCAAACACCCAGAGTTGGTTCCTTCTTCCGTGCCAGTGCATGTCCATGGAAAGGGACATGATAAGTATTTAAAAAACCAAATAACCACCCCAGACAGGCTAAGAGAACAAATAGAGCCCTCACTGAGAACCACGGCAGTTCTCTCCCCAGACAAGCAAAGCATATCAAGGCAATCCAGAAGAAGGGAGTAGAAGGTGAAATAGTAAATAAAAACACAAAGCAAGCAGGATTCCCTGATTTAGTGACAAAGGTGCGTGGCTTATTACTACCCCCTTGACAGTGAAAGCCTAAGGCCTTCTGGCATGGCTGTGTTTGCAGGAGGATACAGAAGTTTACTGGTATATAACCATGTCTCCTGATGGCAGACACACCTGAAATAGAACTTCATTCCATCACCATCTTGTCATCATTAGCCCTTCCATAAAGCAATGAAAAAAACTCCCTTACTTTATTCTACTTTCATCTTTCTTCCAGGCTTTGCCTGCATTACCCCAGTTGTCTTCTGTTCTCTTCCTCCTCCCTGAAAAACTCCCTCTCTTACCTTTAAATCTTCCCCTTTAGGCTTCACTAATCCTGTTTTACTGATCCACATGAATCAATTCTTTCTCTTTGTACCCCAATTCTTCCTTCTGCTGTGATGTCCTGGTTAATCCCTTCTATATCCTGTACTCTGGTGTCCCAGATGACAAATCCCTAATTTATCTACTTGGTAAGCTTAATCTTCAGAGGTACCCAGAATTCCTACCTTCAACACCTTTCCCCACCTCCTACTTCTACATTCAGCTGCTCTCAATTCCTACCCCCACATTAATCAATCTTCTTTATCACTTCAGTGAGGAATTTCATAGTGCCTGGTGTTCTGATCTGAGAGTACTGCAGCTACTGTGAGCAGAGAACAGAGGATATCCCGATGACCCAGAGGGCTGTGGCAAAAAGCTGGGACAATCATGCTGTTACACACAGCCCCTGATGGCTGCACTGAGGTGGGGCAGAAGCAGCAATAAATAAAACAGGCAGGGAGACAATGGGGTGGGGTATGATCCAAGGAAGGCACAAATCGCTTTCGCGGTATCGAAGGGATGTAATGGTCAGTGGCAGCTCATGTTATGCAGCTAGCAGGTAATAATCAGGGCTAGAATTGCTCAAGGATTTCAGAAAAACCACCAGGCAGTAGATTGTGGATGATCCTGACTTGGTTTTGACATGTAAAATGAAAACAACATCAGCATTACTAGATAAAAAGGGGAATTTTTCACTCACTTTCACTATAGTCTCACATTCCATTTCTACTTCTGTTTTTCCTCTACTTCTTGTTCTTCTATGCTCTTTAAAACAAAACCAAGGATCATTTCAATTTGAGGTGATTAACAATTACTCTAAGCTGAAATGACATAATTCTGTGCATTACAGTAAAGCAACATCTCTTTAATCTATGCATTTAATGAAAAACAAAAGATTACTGCATGCTTCTGTGTGCCGGCTCATTAGTATTGACTAGGTACATGTTAGTCAGACAAACAGTCTATTTATCACAACCTGTCACTCCATGCTACAAGAGGACAATATTTCAACTGTGTTATGAGGGAATCCAGCTTTAGTTGAAGTTGCAGCTTACGCAGGTTGCGAGAACTGTCACTTTTTTTCTGGGAAAGGGAAGGAAGCGTGTCTGAAGGAAGAAATGAGCATCAGCCATGCCACCTGAAGTGTGTGCTGGAAGAGATACCTCTGGCCTTACACTGAAATCATGCCTATTGTCATGAACTCGGGGCAGTTTGGATGGAAAGCCTCCAAGGACATCCTCAAGTGCTTACAGGAGTGGTGCTGCTCCAGCCTATTCCCTTGGAATACTCCCTCGCACGAGTACCTGAGCAGGAAATGTGAGGGACAAGCTGCTCCTGGAGGTGTTACCACTGTTCTCTCGCCTTTGTCCCGAGCTGCTGTTTATCTCTGCAGCTGAAACTTGTGTTTGGCAGTTCAAGGAGCAGCAGGATTGTCAGACTGTCCTGAAGCCCCTGATGTGCTTCAGGATTGTCAGACTGTCCTGAAGCCCCTGGTGTGCTCCAGGATTGTCAGATTGGCCCGAAGCCCCTGATGTGCTCCAGGATTGTCAGATTGGCCCGAAGCCCCTGACGTGCTCCGAGCTGCTCGGAGCCGACTCACGGGGACAGCATCACGCACCACTCTGAGCACCCTGAACTCAAACTCTCTCTCTTGGAGAGGTCTAAGGCCTGGAGCAGAGAAGTCCTGAAGATAATCCAGCAACAACCAAAAAGACCTAAGTTTGTTCCTTAGTTTTTGCAGTTACTAGAAGATGGCTATGAAATTGTAGCCAGGAAGTGAAAAAAAATGAGTGACTTTTTGGTTGTTGCTAAGTGCAGTCCTTAAACATCATTGCCCTGCCATTTTCAAGTGGCTGCAGCATGTTTCCTTCTCTGTTGTGTTAAATTAGTGTGGTAACTGTCTTGTCTTCCTCTAAAATCAGTGTTATTTCAGCATTAAGTGATCTACTGCTCCATACGGTGGCAATCGCATGAGTCTATCGCTGAACTTGCTTCTGTTTGCAGAAGTTAAATCACAGCTCTGTCATGACAGGGTTGGTGCCACCAAAATCTTGACACTTCTCACATTGTCTACTTTATACTTTATCATGTATTCTGGGCAGTGTTTTATGTGCATTGTCCAGGAGCCAGAGCTGCAGTGGCATCCCCGCCACACGCAGGTGACACACAGGAGACAGCCAGCCATGGAATAATTGTGTGTGAGCTCACTGAGGCAACCTGTGCTTTGTCTTAGGTGGCAGGTTTGTTACAAATGAAACTGAAAATGGAAACCTTTAAAAAGAAATACAAACAGACAATAACACAAAATAAAGCTTCTCATTTAATATGTAAAGACGAAATAGCTTAGAAAGTGAGGTAGTACTTTTAATATTTGTTACAAAACATTTCCTCAAAGCATTTTCTTAAACTGAATACAATTATTGAGTCACTTCCTTAGTAATGGGTGAAGAAGCAGAACAATATGTCTGAGCACTGTGTCCTCATTTTACTTTCATGCAGATTCATAAATGCCTTCTAATTGAGTCACAATGCAGGCAGAAAATATCATTAGCTAACAACGGGCTGGATTTGACTGAAATTCTGTGTAAGGGAACCTATGCCACCTTCTTATGTTGCGTTGCTGCAAATGAATGAAATGAATTTTATTTATTTTCTCCTTGAAGAATTTAATTTCTTTTCTCTCTTTCTCACCTTGGCAGCAGTGGGCTGTAAAGCTACAGCATTAACACTGACATAAATGGTGTTAGGAGATACATGTGGGGCATAAGATGCTCAGGGAATGGGTGCCACTGGCTGTGGCAGCTTGCACCATCTTGACATGCAAAATGAACCTAAAATATTAGCTGAGGAAGCAGAGGGTGACAGTTTGTAGCAGAAAAAAAGGTAGCAGCAAGAAGGTGAAATGTAAAGTGAAATAAGAAAGCCACTTTGTTTTGCACAGTTCCTTATCACTCCTCCTGATGCACTTCATTTTTCTGTCCCTCTGATCTATGTACTTCCCTGCTTCTGTGCTCCCACAGACAGACAAATCAGATAAAGCAACTCACAGCAAATTGGCAATTTTTACAAAATTACATGGAAGTTTGCAGCACACAAACATTTTGTTGCTGAGGATGTTGGCCTAATTCCTTCAGTGAGGTTTGTAACTACTGAAAGCAGGTTAAGATTTGATTAAAAATTCCCTTAAAACCAGTCTTGGAAAACACTAGTAAGCATCCTCTTGCTAGATTCCTTAGTTTGTGCAACACGAATACTTTTCCTTTCTTTTGGCACCGTTTTTAGCCAGCCTCCCTGCTAAAGGACACATTTTGGTTTGGGAAGAGGTGTGTGCCCTTTGTGTGCAGGTATGCTGTGCTCACACACCGGGATTTGGGTGTGCAAAGGAGGCACACATTTGCCAGTATCCAGACTTTACCTACCTGCAGGATGAACATCAGAAATAAGTAAACATTTCAACAAAAGCAACATTCAAAAATGGTAACAAACCCACCTCTACTTCACCAAACTGAGGATTTTCCCCTTGATTATTTATCAAAACACAGTCCACAGAAAGTAACAGAGATATCTGGGTAGCATGGATCCCACAGGCAGAGGAAATTACAGGGTTACCAGATAGAACCTCTTAGCTGCGAGCAGGGTATGCACCACTCAAAACCTGTATTTTTTAGTGAGCTTTTAACAATATAGTCTGTGCACTTGCACCACTGGGATGCTCCTGATCCAAATGGTGGTAGTGCAGCAGACATCTATCAGATATTTCCCACACAGGTGCTCACTAGTTTGGGAGCTCCAGGCATGGCCTTGCAGCGTCAGAAAGTCAGAGAGAAACACAGGGATTAAAACAAACACTGAATTTCAAGCTCTTTTCTATTCTGATGGTCATGACTGTACTTGCCAGAATTGCATGGTTTTGAAAACGCCTGAGCAACTTGATTCCAGTGTGAGCAGAATCCTTCTGTTTGTACAGACATTGCATTAAGCAGCTCTTTGTGAAATCTCTGACACAGAGGTAATAAAACACAGAAAATACATACACGTTCACAAATCATAAAGCAGCCAAGTGTCTGTTGCTTTTAGTGGTGCTGAGACAACGTTTTAGGGAAGACACACACAGAAACCAGACTGTAGAAGAACACTGATGAGAGTGTTAAAACACTATCTGCTATTCATAGTCACTGTCTACCTAATGCTGGTTTCCCAGAAGCTTTCTGGAGACACCAGAAAGTCCAGAAATCAATCCAGTAAAAGTTTAAGCTTTTAAAATATTGAAGTTGAATATAATTTGGTTTATCTGATGGTCCTGGACATGTCCTCACTTGTTCAAAGGGCCACAAAAAAAGCTGCACTTTGTATTTCTGGTTTCTAAGCTGTCATAAAAAGCTGTGTTGTGTTCTCAGTTACTGTGCCATTCCTATAAAGAACTACAGCATAATTAGTCAGGATTTCTCTTCTTGCTGGCACACAGAAATGGGGCATAGAATCTTGTCAATCACCACAATAAATTGTGCTCATCTAACACCTCCAGTCAACTCTTGTTAACATGACTGCTCTTCACAATTATCCATTCTGAACCTTTAAAACCACAATGAAGAAATGTGTATCAGGGAGAAGAAAAAGGGCACAGTGCTTATCCACAGGAGCTGCCTCACAGCACATCGTTCAGTTCCCTCAATAATTCCCACACGTCTCAGTTCAGCAACTCACACGTGGTGCTGCTGCTGACTCTGCCTTTGGCAGACACACACAGTTTTCTGAGACCACAGCAGCACAAAGCCACCATGCTAGAGAGAGCAGGAAAGATTTGTAAGAATAGTTTGAGGGGAAATGGAAAAGTTTTAAGCAATGGTGCAATCAAAGTGAGTTATGATTTTTAGAAATGAGACAATTCTGCCTCATGCCTTCTTCTTTTTGTGTACTGTATTGCTCCCACCAAGGGTCCAGCTAATTAAAGGATTCCTCTTCTCTGGGGGCAACTCTTCTGACACTCTGGCCAGCTGAAGGAGAAGCAAGCAGTGCTCACTGGCCACTAAACTGGGGGAGAGCCCAAGCCCTCTGGAAAACAGCACGTTCTCTCCAATGGACCAAGCAAAACTTTCTTGCTCTTTATGGAAGCAGCCCTGGCCTAAATTCCTAAGCCATGACTCCTTTTCAGACTTTGTTTCCAGCTGTGTTGTGGAGTTCATCTTCAACAGAATGTGCCAGATGTGCTTTAGGCTCTTTTTCTGTAGGTATCTACTAACGGAAGATGAATTGCCAGACCAAGGAAACAGAAAAGCCAGGGGCAGGGGATGTGCTTTCCCATGGGTGTCATCTGCAGCAGGGTGGCACTAACAGACACTTAGGACAAAATCTACCTCATGGCAACGCAGAAACAGTACAAAAACATTTAAGGCAGCAACTTGTATTCATATTTTGCAAGCTGTGAAATCCAGTTATATTCTCATCTTCCCTGGATCAGAAAAGATCCTTCACATCCCTGTCACAGAGACAACACAAACCTAGGTTTGCTCATCAATTGATCCAAGACTGACTGTGTAGTAGGCAGAGGAAAAAATGCAGGAGGAAGAGCTTGATCCTGGCTTTGATCTCACTCAGCGAAACAGTAAAAAAAATTATTCAGATTAATTCTACTGCTTGTCAGTGAAAATCACTGGTTTAACAGCAACACTGGTTCCACAAATGTGTGGAACCTATCCCTGTGCAATTCCACCCCTAAGTTACACACACACAATCCAACTGTAGCAAGAACAGTCTTCAGATGCACTCCTGCTTCTCACCCTGGGCAAAGAACATTCCCATTCCTGCTTCCTATTGATTACTTTAGATACAACCTTTTAAAAAAAATCAACTATTATACAGCAGCTCCATAAATGCCAGAAGATCAAGCCAGAATATGCATTTTTCAGCTCAAAACAAAACTCCCAAACCTCAATACAAGGTCCAAGCAGAGCATCACTGAAATTCTGTCTGTACAAGAAATTTTATTTACCACCTTTGCTGTATGTAGGATAGCATTTACTGACTTGTAAGCTAGACAGAGATCAAGAGAATGGCGTTTATTTCTCAGAAAGGTATTTCCATTAATACAATGAATGTTAGACACAAAAGGCTCAATCTGGGACTCTTACCCAGAGTTCGTGTTCCTCTGGTCCAGCAGGAAGAGTGAATGCCCTGTGGTTATGAGGCCACCAGATTTTTGTGGAAGTCTCATTGAGGACATGAATTGAAAGTCTCAAAGGTTTACTCATTCAGGACACAGGTTTCCTCCACTGAAGTCAGTCTGAATTTTGCTATTGATACCAGTCAGAGCACATTAAAAGTTTGCTCCCCTTTCTGTGAGTACTTTTGGCACATTGCCTTTGACTGAGAGGTAGCTCAGCAACCCCTGTGAATCAGCTACTCATCAAAGGAGTAAAAATTACTTTAAAAATTGAAAGAACATGAAGGGAGCCAATATTTCTACAGCTAATCCAGCACAGCAGGTTGGCAAGGGATTATTTTAGGGCAGTTTTGAAAGCAGGCATTCCAATCTGGTCAGCTAAAGGGAATGAAGGAATCAAAGGGACTTAGGTTACCACTGGGAGCAGGCTAAAGAAAGAAAGGCAACACAGAAGCATTTTGTATTTTCACTAGGCAGAAACATTTTTTGTTATTATTCAGTAAGCACTAAAATAAGTGAAGTTCTTTCCCTGGCCATGGGGACATGGCCACCAAGAGCTTTAGGAACTACTGACTGCTGCCTTATAGGACAACAAAACCTTTTAGTTGTCCTCTAATGGCCCTGTTACTGTAAAGCTCGAGTGCCAAGGCTGCTGTGCAGAAAGCAGCCAGTGTTGCCCAAACCTGCTCCATCACAGGACAGCACTCAGCTGTCCCAGACTTCCTGCAGGAATCTGCGTTACTGAGGACACTTCTCCCCTCATAAAGGCTCGGAATGTCTAGGCACACATTCCAATATTCTTTTGATACACATGAAGGCTCTCAGTATTTCATGGTAAGCAGTGCTAAATTCACTCAGCATTTAAAATTTGAGTGTTACAAAGACATTTATATATGTATATGTACAAAAACATAGCAGGGACCAGGGAGGACCTCTGGCCTCTGAAGTGAACCATAAAATAAAGAGAGATCAGCTCAGCTCCACCTTAAACCCAGCCTTCTGTCCACACAGTGCATCCATTTAAAATAAGGTATCTAGTACCCAAAGCTGGAGCTGCTTGTCGGATGGCTGAGCTAAGCATGAGCTAACCCAGTTACTTCTGCAAGAACACAGCCTGCAGCAGTGTCCTGCCATGCTCCCCCTTCCCTGTGTCCTCAGAGTAAACAGGTCACAGGGAGGAAAGCCTGAAAGCTTTCCAGTGAAATGTATTCATTGCCCCAATTCAGCAAATGTTCCACTGCATTTCAGTGCTTTAAAGTGTAAACTGGAAATACGGATTGTGAAATTAAATTATCTTCAGGGGATGTAAATGGCCTGGTCCTCTGATCTTGATGGTGAGACAGAATCACAGAATAGCTCGAGTTTGAAGGGACCTCTGGAGATCATCCAGTCCCACACCCCTGCCAAGGCAGGGGCACCTGGAGCAGGTGACACAGGAATGCATCCAGGTGGGTTTGGGGTGTCTCCAGAGAGGGAGACTCCACAGCCTCCCTGGGCAGCTGCTCCAGTGCTCTGCCACCCTCTGTGTAAAGAAGTCCTTCCTCACATTGAGGTGAAGCTTCTTGTGTTTCAGTTTACGGCCATCGCTCCTCATCCTGTCGCTGGGCACCACTGAAAAGTGTCTGGCACCTCCCTTGGCTCCTCCTTGAGATATTTATGTGGATTCATGTGATGCCCTCTCAGTCATCTCTTCTACAGGCTAAACAGGCCCCGACTCTCCTCAAAACAGACCCCTCATCATCTTGTGGCCTCTTCTGGACCCTCTCCAGTAGCTCCTTGTCTCAGAAATCGCCTTTCTGGAAATGATACTCAAAATTGGAAGACTGCAAATTAAAGAAAATTCTCATCCTATCCCAAAATATCATTCTAAATTACACCAGTACCTATTCAAAGTGATTCCAGTAACATCTCTGTAAAGATTATGAACAATGCCAGAGCAACTGAGATGAGGATCCGGCTGAGAATGGACATCTCACTGATCCAGCACCCTGTACAAATGAAATAATTGAGTTGTCTTATCCTAACAAACTGATTTCATTTGCAACTTTCCCCAACTCATTTCACTGCCAACGTCTCAACTCTACCATCTGCAAAACTGCATGAAATACAAGTTACTGGTTCAAATTTTAATACTATTAGAATCTGAAAGCAACAGCATGCTCCTGTCTTACAGACAAGCCTGATAGCTTAGGCAATTTTAGGGTTTTCTCTGTATTAAATATAGCAGATTGCACAGTTTTCTCTGCAGTGAAAGGAGATTTACTTCCTAAGAATGTTCACAATCCAAATCCTTTCCCTAATGAAGTGTCAGATGAAAGGATCTTCTGCACAAACACATCAAGAAAACGTCATCTCCCAAAATTTCATTAAACATTAAATGACTATGAATTACACAAGCAAAAAATGTCGGGATTTTTTTGACAAATTGTTATTACTTCCATTTACTTGGTAAGACAGAATGCCTATGACAATTAGTTCTTCGAATGACTACATGGGGGAAATCCCTTCTGTCCTGATGCTCTGTACTCTATGACAAGCTCATTTGTTTGTGTCTAAGAACAGATTTTCGGCTTCATTCCTTTCTGAAACCAAAGTTAGCCTCAGACAGATAATGTAGCTGCTGCTAATAAACCCGAGATGTCTTAATATCAATTTGCTGAATGGAAAATCCTGCTTATTTTGAACTAATTTAGTACAGCAGTACCTGTTTAAGATCAATTCGCAGCAGACTATTTCCTATTTATTGCTAATTAAAATCACGGATTTCCTGTTCCAAACAGCGTATAAGCCTGAAAAATTAGCTCCAGCCCAGTATGCTATTGACTCAGCTGGGGCACTAGATCTAGATTTACCATCTCATTCCGAGGTTTATAAGGACAACTACTCTCAGGAATGACAAATCAGCCAGAGGGAGGTCAGGTGAGGAGGGAAACCAGGAGACAATGGCTGAGATTTGTCTTCTCAATGCTATGAAGGGCAGAATGGCTCAGCTGTGCTTTTTCTGCAGCCTGAGGTCCCAAGAGCACACAGACTGGAACTCTCCCTTGGCACATTAAATCTGGGGACCACCCAGCCCTTCTGCCTCAATTCCAGCCCTTTCCGGCCTTGGAGAGAATAATACTCCAGCTGTGTGCCAAGGGGATATCTGCAGGTGGCATCTGGGCTTAACCTTATCCACCCACACTTCTCTTGTCAGGCCCATACAAAAATGTTTTCAACTGATTGTGCTGGGCAGATCCAGGGCAATTCTTTCTTTTCTGGAACACAGTTCAGCCAGGAAAGCACACAAGCTTGGGAACAGCTATGAAAAATGGGAATATTGGAGTGGTCCTGAATTAAGGATTCCACCCTATGCTTTCAGTACATTGCTCCAGAACATTCATATCCTTGAGATTTGAGACTGCCTGAACTGCACAGTTCCCAGGAAAGCAGCACCTTCTGGGCTCCATCATGATACCAAACCTCCAGAGGGTACAGAGAAGGGCTGGGCCATCCCTGTCTCCCTAATCCACATAAACTGACAGAAGATGCACTTACAGCAAGGAAATGCTTATTAATAAATCAACCTTTCTTTGTTTTTCCTCCAAAAATCTTTGCCTCATTCCCACTCCAAGAGCCTAAAATCTGCTTAGGCTCATCTTGGGTGATTTAATCACTCACAGCAGCCTGGACTGCATTTCCACCCAAAGTCTGAGTTTGGGACATATCAAAAGGGACATAGAAAGGTAAAAGCCTAGGAAAGAGCCCTGCAGACCTCAGGACAGGCATCTCTCCAGAGCTCTGGCAAACCAGGTGCCAACAAATGCTTTGTTATTGGCACCAAATCCAGCAAAACCTCACTGAGACAGAGATCCAACTCCTTTAAAGTTTTACTTCATGCCCCCAGATAAGTTATCTGCCTGAACACTGCACATGTGCACAGTTTTAAACTGCAACCATTAATTGCTATGAAAAATAACATGAACTTTTGTTAATGTTATCCTTTGTTTTTCCACTTTTTGAAAGATGCCTAAGATCATTCTGGAAGATCTGGTCTGGAAGTGACATTCAAAAGCAATTATTAGTGTCCAACTCTGTTACTAGCATTTTCTTTGATACCCCAAGAATACTTACTCAAACAGCTTTCCCAGTCCATCTCTTAATCATTTCTTAGTTAGATTATTTTTTTAAACAGTTTGTAGTGACAGTAATAACATTGTAAAATGTTATTACTAATGCAAAAGATAGAATAGGTGTATAATTAATGAAATAATTGTGCTGAATATATATTTACTATGTTCAATAAGTGAGAAGTACTTCAAGTTGTCTTTCACTGTACAATTGTCTAATTCCTGCTCAAATATTTATGTAATTTCTTTGGTTGAAATCTGTGTTTAAGAAGCAACTGGGCAGGGACTGTTTGTGAGAAGCCCCTGCAGAGCCAGCTGAGGGTTTTGGGGTCTCTGTTCCTGCACTGAGCTACTGCAAATTCATGAACATCATCATTTCTTGAAGAGATGGAGTCCTACTAATACCTAGAAAAATATAAGGAGGCTGAAATGCCCTTGTATTTGCAATTGACTCAGGGCCCAGATTTTTTACAGATGGAGGACTTCAGTTCAAATGTATGGGTAACTTAAATTGGTGTAGCTAAAGCAGACAGCATCCTTAGCAATCCTCCTCTTCGCTCCCCAAGATGATGCCATTCTTGCAGGCATGGCTGACCAAATTCTGCATCTGCTTGTTAGCTGCTGCAGCTTAAATTAATTAAGTGCATGAATGTAATCTGCTGCCAAGTGGAATTTGCATTAACAGGCGGGACCACAAATAAGGAAGAAAGCTGGGGTTACTTATCTCACTGCAGGGGAGGGAAGGGCAGGAAGCTGAGGTGGGTGTTGGACCCAGCTCACTTGGGACACATTCTCTGAGGATCAAAGAACCAGAACCTGCAGATTGCTGGTCACTTCTGACCAAAAAGCAGCATTTTGGTTCCCTTCAGTCTCATTTATTCCAGTAGTTCAACCTGCCTGGCAAGCTGATAAAACCAGCAGTGCTGATACTGTCAAAAAGGGAATTATGAAGTGACGGGGGCAGTTCCCTCCCCCTGGGGCAAACCTGAGCCCTGCTGGAGAAGGGCTGGAAGTCTGAAGCTGTTTAATGACAACTTTCCCCAGGCTCTGGGGAGCTGCCCCAGCTGGGGTCAGTTCTGAGCTGCTCAGCAGCACAAACCACTGACAACATGCAGAAATAATGGGAAGTGATATGAATGCAAGCAAATATTTGCAGTAACACTCATTCTATCTGCATTTCTTATTAAAAGAATGCAATCAAATTAATAATGATAAATATAAATATTAATGTGTTGGTATTTAGATGATGAAATGTAGTTTTGTTCAGAAAACTAAGCTGCTCCTGTTTTGTGCAGGCTCTTTGTTTATCTTCATCTTTTTTGCAACATAACTTATTTATTTACAGCATGTCAAGGGAGAAACCTAATTTCTAAAGACATTTTCCAATTAACTTTCTTAATTACAAGTAAAAGTTCAACTCAATTGGTTTGTAAATAGCATTATCTAAACCCCCCAAAACGAGGAGATTCTGGGAAATGACTGAGAATACGCCCACACAAGCACGATCAGAAATGCTGCCCATCTTCCATCTCCAGGTGTTACAGACGTTGTCTGGCATTCCAAATGTCTGCTTCTTTCCTGCCTGCTTTGGAAACAACGACATTTGCTCCGAAGTCTGTAACATTCTTAGGGAACTGCTGCTGCTCCCTTTGGTTCCTGTTAGACAGCGCTGTGAGCAAATGCTCACATGGAAGCTTGCACTTCACACCATGGGCTTTAATGAGCTTGGAGCTCTGCTCTGACTATGAATCTGTAACAGGAGTCCCCGCCGTGATCCAACTTCATGAATTTGTGCAAGAATTCAGTAATATCCCAGGAAATGCCTGCTGCTGCACTGATTCAAACCTCTGCCATTCACACTGAGAACTTTAGAAAGAATTCACAGTTTCAGGAGGGACCACGATTTTGTTTTGAGTCCCCTTAAGGAAGTTTGTGTAAGGCTTTCAAACTCTGTCTTTGAAGTTAAACCAGACACAGGAATTGGAACCTAGAGACGACATTGTCATGTCTGACTTGGTGATCAATTAGAAACAGACTCACCCCACTGAATAGTTCACGAGAACTGGGAAAATATTTAAATCCAATACAGTCAAAGAAGATGGTTGCAAACCACTTTAAAGCCCTGAAATTACTTATTTCCCCAGCGCATTTATGGCAGTGAATAACCACACTCTTTGTGGATGCAAGAGCATTTCACATCTAAAAATAACTTACACTGTGCACTGATCACAAATCTAGATATACCCAAGGCAGCCTGGAGTCGCAGATCAATTTATAATACTTATGTAAAATAAAAAATAAAAGAAGCTTAAAGCAAAATTAGATGTTCTACTTGCCCCATATTTTGTGGACATATGCTGTGAGTTATTGCAAGCTTTCTCTGAGACACAGTAATTTAGATGAATGTATTTAGCAGTTTCAGTAGTAAAATACCCTTTTTTCTCATATATTGAAAACACATGGGAATATATTTCCCATATATTTAGCAGGTATAAACACCTGGCTACCTCCTGCTTACATCCTGACCACCTTACAGCTTCACTCACACTTTTAAGCAGAACTTCTCCCTGCTTTAATGCTGGAGAAACAGATAAATGTGCTTTGATGTATTTGCTGTGCAAGAAGAGTAGCTTCTATGTTCCCATAAAATGCTTTCAGAAAAAATAATGATAATAATAATAACAACAATAATAACAATAACAATGATAACAAAAGAAGCTGTAAACTCCAGTAGGGCCTGGCTGTAACTGGAGAAACCAAATGCCTCTGGATATTGAAGACAATTAGTCCCCACACATTTCAAATTAGTGTGTTTGTGTGCAGACAGCAGCATTGTATTCTGATTTTGTAGTGGTGTTTTTAACCACATGAGTCACAGCTTGGGAAGGCAGCTGAGGAAACCTGATGGCTTCCATGCTCCACAGCATTTCCTTGTGTCAGAGGAAGAATGCTGCTTCTGTCCAGGGCAAGGTACGAGGGAACCTCTCTGCTGTAGGTTTGGCATGTGTTAAATCCATTTTGCAGATAGCACAGAACCTGGGAATCCATAAATCTGCCTTTCCCCTTTCTTGTTTTCCATGCAGGGGAAACTCTGACTTCATTGTTAATGCAGTCAACTAGGAAAACTTGAGTAGACCACAAACCTCCTTTCTGGGATTGGTGGTTTCAAAGCAGGACTGGGAACCATCAGAACTGGATTCTAATTCTGTCATGCAGATAATTCACTCTGAAAGATGCTTAAGCCAAAGATTTCAAACACTGACACCTAAAGTAAGGCACCAAATGCAAGTTAACCAAGTAAAGCCTTCAATACAGAAAAAATGTGGTACTGGTTTGAGTTGGAAGCACCACAAAGAAGTTTTATCATACATCGTTTTCCTTTTTGGAATGGTCTACTGAATTTTTTTCAGACCCACACATTTAAAACTCACAGCTAAATTTGTCTTGACAGTGTCATTTCAACTGAGCTACAAATTTCTTCTGTTTGCTGGGTTAAGCTTTAGAGACTTCCAAAAGCAGAGTGCTTCAAAAGCTAGGTTTCCTCAAAAACATACCCTAGGGTAATAAATATCTGGAATCTCTCTTTCTAGGAATAATTGACAATAACGACCAGGGTTTTTTTGGCATCTTCCATCTCATTTACACCTGCCCTGAACTCCTGTGGATTCTTGGCCATTCACTGAAATGTGAGTATTCACAGAGAGATTAAAGCAATCCATGACCTGGAACTCCATGGGCTCCACTGACAAACAGCCGACTCCCAAACTGGCAGTGGTGCCCATAAGAGCCCCTAGAACCAACTCCCCATTCCTTTTGGGTTTTCCCTGCCAGGATGGCTGTGATGCAGGTGAGCCTCCTGCAGTCCCGGCTCAGCGGGCCCCTCCTGTTGCCAAGGTCACCTTTGCAGAGCTCTATTTGCATCCAGCTGACGTTGATTCATGTTGCCAGATGGCAAAGGACAAAGCACAATCGCTCAACACAACGTGTGACCTACTTACACTCCCAACAATCTGCTGCCTAATACTTGGGAAATGCACGGAGACTTTGATTAAAATTTTAATTTTGTTTCATAGTTGGCCCACATGTGGCATGTACATTTTGCATCCCAGATACATCTGCTCCAGCAGGGCAGTCGCGTGATGCCTCCGACTTCCTTCTGAAACAGGGACTGTGAATGTGTCAGTGTCACTTCCTCATTTCCTAAAGGCACTCTCAAAAGTAATTACAAGTTGTTGGTTTACATATGGACAGCTAATGAAGAGCCAGACACTCTCACACTGGCACCGCACACAGAAATAGTGACGGCAGTAATGTGTCTGCTCTAGAGAAGGAGATTAAAGACACGATACAGACAAAACTCATGTAGGGTTCCGAATCAAATCCGTGGAAAGTCATGGGGAAACTCTGTCCATGCTCAAAGTCACATACATATTTACAGGATCAGCAGGACTAGAGAACTTCTGCAATAATTAACTCCAGTGTGAAGGTATGTGAGAATAATGGAAGTGACATCTGGTCATTGTAGGCCAGATTCCCCAAATTGCTAAGGGCTTTAGGAGTGCCACGATTGCCAGGCTGGCTCAGACCCACGGCTGGCTGAGACCTGCACCCTGCCTCTGCCCTTGGCTGCCAGATGCTGTCCAGAAGAAAAAGAGTTCTAGAGCAGACAGACATAAAACAATTCCCACCTTCGAGCACACCTTCCTGGTCCTGATCTCCAGTACTTGAACCCAGGCCTAAGTCCTGCAGTTTGAGTTTTAGTAAAGTTTTAGTTCCTGTCAAAGTATCAGTCAAGATACAGAACAAGAACTTCAGTGCAGAAAACATTTAATTTCTGAAGTGGTCTCCAATCCCATTTTGAATCTCCTCAGCTTTTGACAGATTTTTCAAGGGCTTGGAACCAATAAATGAAGTGGAACTGCTAAAAGTCTCAAGTGCTCAGCAGCTCCTCTTGTGAAAGTTTACCACCAGACCCAGAGAGTTCAGCAGTGTGTGAATCTGGGCACACACAACTCAGTAACTCTCCTAAATGAAAACAGAATGCTTGTTAAAACACAAATCCTCCAGGCCATGAGAAAACAGAACCCAAAAAGCCTGCAGAGAAGCAAGTCTGACATATTTTACACTGAGGAGGAGGTGACAGATCCTGGTTGGAAATTGTCCCATCACATATTAATACTATTTATTTGGGGGAAAATGAGAAGGGAAAGTCAAACACAGGGAGAAGCAGTTATATCATGGTGTAGGCACCGCTAATGAGGTGATTGTAGGTAGCACAGTAAGTGAAAATAATTGGCAGGACACTGACTAAAAAAAAAACAACGACATATTTTATTATTGAATAAAGACTTGCAGGGCTACACTCAGGATATATCACTGCATTATCTGTGTGCCACACATGGTGTTATTTTCACCAAGAAGTTCCCAGGACTGGGAAGCTGTCTAGAAAGGATATTCCCATTGTGGATGGAGCAAAAAACAGAAATATTTTACAATCAAAACAAACAGAAAAAAGAAGCTCATAAGTTTGTATCTGTTACTTTCTCTTGTATGCTTTACAGAAAAGATCTACATGGGAAAGTGATATGTTTTGAAGTTCAGTTCCTTTGCTATAAATTAAGTTTGGAGAGACAAAATAATCCAAAGGAAGTAGCAAAAAGTAGTGTTTATGTCATTATTGAGGAAAGCACAACAGTTCTGGAAAAAATACCAAGCACCACTTTTTAAAAAGAAAAACCAGAGAAATCCCTTCTTCCTTTTAAATCAAAGGAAGCTCAAACATAGATTTTAAGCCAAGTCTTCATGCGTGAATTGGAGCTTTTACTATCCCAGAACAATAGCTTGTTCTAAACACGCTTATTAAGTATTAGTATGAAGTTTAATATAATATTAGGAGTACTGTATCATACCAGACACAAGTGTCTTTGTCTGAGCAATAATACATCAGCCTCAGACTCTGGGAAAAGCTGATCCTCATGGCACAGGTATAAACTCCATCACTATGTCCACCTGGTGAACCTGATTCCACAGCTCCTGTTCCACATAAACCTTTTTGTACTGAATGTCTTCACTTACAGGCACCAAATGCACATCTGGAGCCTGGTTTGGGCAGTGACCCCATTACAGATTTAAGGTCCCTTCTTGCCCTCAACCCAGAGCGAAGCTGCCACGGCTTTGCAGAGCCAGAGACTGCCAAAGACCCCGAGCTGAGCTGACCTCCCTGCAGGAACAGCCCTACTGCAAGCACACAGTATTACTTCTCTAGTTGTTGGACACCATAGTACAGGATAAAAAACCCTTTGCTGGATGAAACCTCCCATGCCTTGTGTGCATTAGGGCTGAGCAGTGGCATCACAAACACATCCCAGCCCTGACAGCACCCGCTGAGTGACTCAAAGAGGCTCTCCTGGGCTGCTTAGCAGAGAACATTCCCCTCCTCTGCTGGGTCTGATTGTTTTTCGACTTAAAAGTCTGTGGAGGGGGCAAAGTGTCTGTTTGATTCGCTGTTGTGTGGGAAAGGGGCCAAGGTGCCTGTGACACTGTGCTGTGCTGGGAAATTGTTTGCTCTTGGTACAGCCTGCGGTTTATAAGCAAGATGCCACAAAAAACAAACGTAACTGAAGAGAGTCTCCTTAAATGAGAACAAAGTAAACAGAGATGCTTCATTAGAAGTTACATCCCCTGATCCTTCTGCTGACAAGTCCATGGATGTTTTTTTTCTCTTTGGTTCAACTTAAGAATTAATTATCTTAGAAAACACAAGTTGCTACCGTTACATTAACAATACTTTGAACAAAAAGGTCTTTTGGAGGTCAAGTCTGTCTTCTAAAGAAAAGAGATAAATTTAGTAAAACTCATCTTTGCTTGCTCTTTAGATCCTTTAGACAAGAGTTTGCAACTGCTTCGTCTGCACTGAACAATCACAAAAGGGAAAAAAATCTCTTAAATATTATGGAACTGGGGTAAACTAAGAATAGCAATACAATTGAAGAGTTTTGTTTGGGTTAGTGCTCTGGTTTGTTGTTTTGGAAGAGCTATATGGATAATATTCAGGATAGCTCTTTATTTAAGGAAAGGAGCACACACCATAAATTAGAAAGTATAAATATTTAAAGGTTTGCTGCAAGTGCACACAACCAACCTATTATGGCTGAACTGCTTTTTCTAGGCAATAGCTACAATAGATGTCCTTAAAAGTGATCCCTTGGTGTAACACTAGGCAAAGGCCAAGAGAAACTCTGTTTCCATAATGGTACTCTAGGGAATTCTTTATTTTGAAGTGCCACATGGAATGTCTAAATTAAGTCATAGGGGCAAAAAAATTTATAGTATCCAAAACATTTGCTTGGGCATGCAGTCCATGGCATCACCCTGTTAATCACACTGAAGATAAACAGCTCTTCTCAGATTCCTGACTCCAGTGACAACTGGAGTCACGCCTGACGCCAGCTCTGCTCAGAACTGCTCCCTTGACCACAAGTTTGGATGTGCTTTTAGGGTTATAGTGAAGAGTAAGCCAAAAGGGGGAAAAAAAAGTGCCCAAAGTCCCATAGCCGAGTAGCAGGAATTTCAAACAGTTCCCAGTTTGGAAATGGCTGAGAACAAGGACACAATCAAACCCAGTGTCTGGGAGCATGTGCCCGGAGAAAGTATAGTTTAGTGAGTCTGCAAAAAATCCTTAAAAATCCTAGGACAGTGAAGGATAAAGGCAAGTGGGAAGATCAACAGGAGGAGTTTTTTCCTCTCTCTGTAATGGTTATAGAAGTAAAAAACGTGGCCTGTGTACCGTGTGATTTTTTTAAGTCATAAGCACTGCTTTAAGATTCCTCTTGCTTTGTCTCTCTGCTATTCCCAGGGAACTGCCAGCTCTGTGCCTGTGTCCCTACAAGCACCAGCGCCAGGCAGGTTTCAGCTGCAATCACAGAACACTTCCCTGCCCTCTCACACCTTGTCATTTCCCATCAGCCGTGAGCTGGGGTGATGGATCACCCCGCACAGCTCTGCTCAGGGAAGCAGGGAATGTTTCTCTTCACAAGCCAAGGAGAATGGCCTTGATTTGGGACTTGCACAGGCACGGGGCCGGGGGGAGGGAGCCGCGGGGAGGGAGCCGTGGGGAGGGAGCCCCGGCAGGTCCCAGCGCTGTCCAATGTACCACGCAGGCTGCAGGACAGCTCGTCCCTGGGACGGACCTGCTCCGCTTGGAAACTGGAACTGAGGCCTGTGAGCAACTCTCCAGTCCATGGGCCATTTTGTACTTCCACGTCCCAGCCCTCCTCTTGGCTTTACTGGTAAAGCGATGCTGCCCAATTTTCCATGCATTAGCAGCAAAGGCAGTGGAAGTTTTTCTAAGTTGCTTTTTTTCTCTGAGTAAAACCTTCTTCATCCAGTTAATAGATGAAGCAGACAATGAGCAACACAAACTCAACCTTGTTCTTACAGCATTAAAAAGCAAAACTTGAATTTATACCTAGCTTTAACTTGCTTTCACAAGCAAAACCACAGACGAAATACAACCTGCCTTTCTTCTTGACAGTAATAGACAATAAAAGCTACCCTCCCCTACTTAATTACTCTTCAAATTTTAGATTTAAAATCTTAGTAGAGATACCTGACTGATCAAAACACAGAGCTGTTCCATGCTAAAGGAATGCAACAGAAATGGGCATCAGTAAAGCTCAGATGTGAATGCATCAACACACATGTGTAGCATAAACCTTTGTCTGTCTGTCAGGAAACACCTCAATATATCCAGGAGCCTTTTGTGCAAATTGAATCATTCTTCTCATAATAAGTCTTACAAAACAAAATAATTTTAGCTGATGGTACGCAAGGTAAAATTCACTTCTTGTTTCTGCAGATGAGTGGTTACTAGAATGTCAAATTTCACTCTTTAAAAGAGGGTCGGCTTATAATTTATCATCATTATTACAGTCTAAATTTCTCTTTTAAAATTTTAGTGCTTCAAAAAAACATTCTTGAATTAATGAAATACAAATGTAAAACATTTAGTCTGAACTTTTACAAATTTTCCTTGCTTTTTGTTATTAAATATGTATATAAAGATGTATGTGTATCTGCAATGAATGCAGCAGTACTCACTATTACTCCTGATTTGAAGGCATGCAGTGCCACTCAGAAATCTTATGTAAACTTTAGATTCACCAGTCTGGGGTAATTGAAGCTACCTCAGAACAGCCTAAGCCTGAGCTAGGTGGCCATTTAGAAGGGGATGCTGGAGACCAGAGCCCTTGTGAGGTTTATTGAAAAGCTAGAAATTACTGCAATCTAGTAAACTGTATTCATTTGGAGGAAATAAACCAGCCAAGATAAATCACTTTTTTGTTGTAAAGAGCCATTTAAGAATCTTCTTTGACAGCTAATCGAAACCACAAGAATTATTCTCCTAAAGAGACCCATTGCACAGACAAAAATTAGGTGCAGCAATATGGAGGGTATCCTGTATTTGTTTTCATGTGCACCAAGAAAGCTTCACACCTGTCAGAAGAGTTAATCTCAATTCATCCTTTGCTTCAGAAATGTAATGCCTGTCTCTTTCATTAGAGAAGTTCAGGCCAGTTCTGCTGACACCATTTAAAACCCTCACCCTCAGTCTAATTTTTAATCAAGATGTGTGCCATAGGTCCTGCTGGAATCTCTGTGAGTTCTGTGTTGGTCTTCTCACAGAGCTGGCACAAAAAATGGGTTACTTGAAGTGCTTCCCAGCACCATTTCCTTCCCTTGAAGGACTTGAGACCTGCCCAGGTTTCTTGTAGGTATCTAAATTCAGAGCAGATGAGCCTTACCTCAGTCCTGCACTTACTGCCCTTGGAGTATTCTTCAGCTCCATTATTTCATGGCCCTTTTAATTCATAAAAATTCACTTTAGGACTCATTATTTAATTCAGGTGAATTAAACAGGACAGCAATGTGGAAAGATGAAAGTCTTGGAAATGCAAAGTCTTGAGGAAACGCAATTAGAGCATCCCACTTGACCAGTTCTTCAGCTGGCACTCATCGCACTTCCACAAATGCACACAAAAGTAGGAAAAGGTGAAAAGGGTGAAATATTCCCAGGATGGCAATACTCCTGCACTGCCAGTTAGCAGCAGCATTAAACTTTAACAAATGAGCTGCAGAACACTCTACACTTCCATGTAAGTGCGAGACTGAGACCCAAAAACCCCACAAGGCAGTGAAATGTTATCTTTATACCAGAACTCAGTCTGTCTCTGTGGTTGTAACAGTTTTTTTTTCAAGAAAGGAAGCTGAAGGAAACCCTGGCACAAAACCACAGGTTAGGTAACAGCCATTTTCATCAAAGACACTGATGATGTCTATCAGTGCCCCAAGAATGCCACCAAATAAAAAAGAAAAAGAGGATGGCATGATTTCAGCCACTAACTAAAATGAAATAAAACCTTTCAGAAATGCAGAATGGGATGATTACAGCCCACAGTTGTCTGCTGTTTATGACACCAAATGAATTTCAGATTATAAAAAGGGTGAATATTCAACATCCAGAAGGCTATAATAACAACTCATGGAGAATCTGGATGTCATTATAGGTAACATTTGCAGAAGGGCGTAACTCACTGAAGTACTTCAGAGATGGTGTTTGAGTTTAGAATTTTACCTTTCTCTATTTAGGAACTCTACAGGTCTCTGTGCTATGATGGATTCATTAGGAAAATGAAGCACTTTTGACCACATAATGACCTACATGGTGAACTATGCATCATATTCTTTAGTTTATGGTGTTAGAAATCAAATTTTCAGTCTAAATAAGCCCAAATACCCAACTATTCTAAAAGACTGATTTGATATGTTGGATGTTTTTAAAGCAGAGTAGCCTAAACGAACAAATAGGAAAGCTCACTGTATTAAAAAGGCAGATACCAGCTTGAAAGTTATTGCGCTTCATCAGCGATTTAGAGTAAAAAAGGGAAAACTTCTATCTCCAAATATTATTTTTAAAATAAAATTGACACCCCCTATCAAATACTCTATGTAAAAATAGAAAAACCAGGAGAAGTTGCTGCTATTTATGAGCTGTTTTTCTCTGTATCTCCTTATTCCAGCAGCTTTTCCTCATTCACTCTGCTTGTCCTGTGGGCATGTCCCTGTTGCTGTTATTTGAGAAACCCCTGTGGCCTGTTCAGATGTCCCTGCAAGGCAGGAAGCACCAGCTGCAGGGATCAAGAACACCCTGAAAATGATTGAAACTTTTCTGCTGCTGAATTGTGACAGAGGCAAACCCAAACCACT
This sequence comes from Monarcha castaneiventris obscurior, assembly GCA_026261815.1. Classification (NCBI taxonomy): domain Eukaryota; kingdom Metazoa; phylum Chordata; class Aves; order Passeriformes; family Monarchidae; genus Monarcha; species Monarcha castaneiventris. Next base: position 6,931,754 of record JAMPIT010000862.1, read on the forward strand.
CCATGGGGCCTGTAACAACAGAGAGACGTTTCAACAGCACTTCACCTCGAGCTGCCAAGAGAGCTTGGCAGTGAAAAAGTACAAATTGGGAAAGAACAAGGAAAAAGTGGAAACTGGGAAAGCCTGACTTCTGGCAGCTCAGAAGAGAGACTGCTTCATCTGATGGGCTGAGATCCAGGGAAAGCTCAGGCTGCTCTGAGCTCTGTGAATGAGGCAGAGCAGCTTCACTGAGGCACTGGGGCCGTCTGGTGCCTCTGGCTGAGTGTCCTGAGGAAGCACAGGCCAGGGACAGAAAATCCTTCAGGAAAATGCATTGGAAAAGAAATGTCTGCAGAGCAGGTAAAGGAGAGAGGGAAACCACCACGTTCTGTCTCAGTGGTGAGCCCCCAGAAAGGGCTGCTTTCTATTCAGGCCACAGCTGATCCCAAATATTAACATTGCGATGTGCAATGAACTGCTAGGGATCAATGCCATAACTGAACATAACTCTACAGAAATAATCTCCAAACGTCACTTCCAGGGAATTGAATCCTATGCTTTCACGGGTGGATAACAGAAGCTGAAACCCAACAACAACAAGTAAGCAATTTCAGTGGAATCAAGGAGTCACAGGGAGATCAAGGACAACATTTTGGTATGAATTCCAACACTGTATTCTGAATCAAAGAGGGATATGCGACACCCAGGGCAAAAAAGAATGAGGGGAGACATGATACAATTGTGGGTTAAAAGTTGGTTAAGAGGCACTTAAAAGATGGGTTAGAAATTTTGTTTCTTTACTAATTAACAGGCTCAAGAGACAAAGAATGCCCCAATGCTTGCATATTAAGGACCCCTGTAACTGCAACAGAAGCTGCTAAGTGTTTAAAACATTTCTAAAACCTATGATGTGAAATGAGTAAGAAATATATAATGTGGAACTGCTGCCGGATGTCGCTCCCTTTCCTCCTGAGCTGGGATGGGAAGCCTGACAGGATGCTGGGGGAAGGCTTCCCTGAGAGCTGGTGTCCCAGGAGCCAACCTCGTGGTAACTAACGAGCCAGGACTGCACAGGCACTCAGGAAAATGATGGTTTGCAGATGAAGGACTCAAGTGTGAGTGACAGGAAGAGCAGCAAGAGCTGCAAATAGGATTGAGAGGGCCAGCTGAGGAATATCGTGGAATCCTGTGTTTGCTGAGAGGGAACTCCTGAGAGGGAAACGGAGGTGTTAAATAAGAGCAATTTGTGGTTCACATATCACAGTAATAGTGGGTTGAACAGAGCATGGGATAGTAGAGATCATCTTATCCAAATACTTGCTCAGGAAAATGTAAATCTGGTAAGACAAAAGATGGAGTGGGATCAGTACTGCTCTGAAGGCAGCTTTTCATATAAAACATAGGCCAAGCTGTGACTCTTCACATGACATGAATAATACACTTCTGATTGTCCCTGCTGTGTTATTAATATTGCATCTTGTCACAGGCCTGTGCACCAGACAATAACTGCCCAGCTCTCAGAGGAAGAAACAGAAGCCTTGACCTGAAAAGCCACCACAAAAGTTATTGGAGAGCACTGCTTGTGGTGGAAAACAATCAGCAAGTCAGGACAGAAAGGACATTCCTCAGTGCCCTCTGCACAGTGAGTAACATCATCTGCAAGCAAGGCAGACAATGAACCCAACAAACCAATACAAAATGTATTTTCTCACAATATGTTATCAGCTCTAAATGTAACTATTTGTCTGAGCTAGAAAGTCACATTATTTTTTTATGATACACCAAGCAGCGAGTGAATGTGATTGAAATGGGTGAGGGAAGGGTGACTGGGGGAGCACTGACACAGCAGCATCACAGCCAAGGTGATCGTTACAAAGCTTTTGTACTCCATGTGTAAAGAAGATAAAAATGTTAGGATGGTGCCCTTCAGGAAAAGATAAAAATCAAGGGAAAACACAGGAGTTCAAATCACTGGAGGGTGCTGATCAGTCTGTAAGTGTACTTACACAACTCTACAGCCGAGCAAGGGATGGTGGATACAGAGTAATTACACAACTGGGGCAGCAAGCAGTCAGTACATCTTGTCTGCACGAGCAAGAATTGCCCTCCAGAATACAGCAGAAAACTCAGTGCAGGAAAAGAAAATGTTTCATTACTGTATCAACACAACAAAGAGTGAGGAACTGTGAAACTATCACTGTTAATCTCAACTTTGGTACAAGAAGCTCTCAGTGATGGAGCTTTCCCTAGCCCCCACACCAGATGCGGCAGGTAGGGAGGCAAAGGCATCCAGGTAATCCCAGGAAATAGGAATGCTGGAATAATAAACACGAAGGCAAATTAAAAATGTAATTTCCAATTAGAAAAATGGAAGAGGAACGTGATGGGGAGAAAGGGAACATTTGTTTCACAATGAACAGGAGGGAAAAAATAAACAGTGTTAGGCAGAATGGTTTATGCAGCTCTAGAGGTAACGATTCCATTAAGAGAGGAGATTCTGTGCATTAATTGGGAAGCCACAGACATAATGAATGCAGGATGACATTTTGATGCTTCACTTGTCTTCTCTCCTGCCAATCCATCTCTCTGCTTTGCAATCTGTCACTACTGACGATGTGTTAATCTTTGGGGTGAGGAGATAAATCTGTTGGAGCCCTTTCTGAGAAGCAGGTACCTGTTAAGCACTGCAAAGAGCCTCTCCTTGGAGGGAAGAGCCACTGCAGTCTGCTGAGAAGAGAATTTATCTAGCAGATAATGCTCAGTGAAACCCTCCATGACTTCTTCCTATATTTACTGTCTAATTTGCATTTATATACCCCTTATTATCTGAACACCTCAAAGCCTCCAATGTGCTTAACCTAACAAATCCCTAATATAATTCAAGGAGCATTAGGGCAGTTTCATAAGAGATAAGCAGGGATGATGGTAACTCGTGGTACTGGAGCTGGAAGGTTGGTACACAGATACTCTTTGTTTTCTACAGGGTGGAAGGAAGGAGATGAGTCCATGAATCACTGCTCAGCTGCCACCCCAGACATGCTCCAGCACTGCTCCTTCCTGAGCTGTGGAAAGCATGTTCAGTGTTCTGTGTTGCTTCCTCTTGACCAAACCTTTGATTCCCATCAATTGCCCGAGGTCCCTTTCCTTGTGCCATTTTGCTGCGTTCACAGCCAAGGAAGGCTCCCAACGGGCAGGCAAAATTTGTTCCCCATTTATTGTCTTTCCAGAAGGGAACCAGAATATTAAGCAGGCAATTTTACAGGACAGGGGATAAAAAACAAAGAAAGTAAAAAAAATCACACTGTAATTAACAGAGAGGTGACCATGCCAGTTTGAAAATCACTAATATAATTTTATGATACTGAATTTTCCACCCTGCAAGGCTGTGAATAATTGTAGTTTAACAGATGCATCCAAAATGTACATATCAAACTAAATGTCTAAAATTATAGCATATGCATGTCCTTAAGTTAGCTAGTGAGCATGTGTGCATATGCACACATAGCCAAATACTTACTATTACATATATAAAACCACATTTATTCATCAACATAAACAAATGGATTAGATCTACTCCATTTCCTCATAATGTGATTAAAATTCCTGCTGGCCAGGGGGTTAGTGAGGTTACAGGTAACAGCTTGGCTCCTAAGTAATTCTCCATTTATTAATCTTCAGATGTCAGAAGACACTTTTATGTGCCCTGTGGGGACCAGGAATCAGTGTCCTGGATCACAAACCTGTGGGCCCATTCAGCACCTTTGAAGATGTAAGTCTCAGTGTAACTGGCTATCGGATGCCCTGTAAGACATTGCTGTTGTGATGTGCTTTAGGGTATCTGCACATTCCTACATACATTTTGTCTGTTCTATAATGTGCATTTGCAGAGCACATTTTGCAATGGAAAAAGAAAGTGGGTGATGTTATGGTAGCACAGAAATCAGCTTTCCTCATTTTATCTCTTCCTAATTGAGGGCTGTTTCTGTTGCCAAGTGAGGTCTGTGCTTCCTTGATGTATAAATCAAGGGTGTTTGTTACACTGAAACTGGCATGTAATTGCTTGTCAGCAGTCACCTTGCTTTAAGAAATGAGTGAAAGAAATCAAAGGAAATGTAGAATATTACTGGAGAGTGTACTTTGACGATGAATAGGATTGTGTGAATGGCTGATCAGGTCTGAAGAGGAAAAAAACCCAAACATACCGTGAAGGATTTTGATATAAAGATGTTTAGATGTAGGCATGCTGAAAATATAAGTTAAAAAGTTTTGCATTCGATGAAATTCGATCTTTACTCTCTAAACACCCTTTGTGTGTGTTTGGCCCTCTGAAAACAAAAGCACAGCACTGGGGAGCCTTTTCCCAATGGTTTTGTGCCCAGGATGTTCAGCTCGGACACTGCCTAATGAGACTCAGTTGCCTCCTGTGCAGTGGGGAAGTGGCCCAGCCACTCTGAAATGGGCTGATCTGGATTAGGCAGCTCCCTGTCTCTGGAACTGGAACTGTTCTATGCCTGGAATATTTTCCACACAACTTTGAAACCTGTGTATCATCTCTTTTATCTGATGGAAGATTTCCCCAGTCAAGCTCACAAATATGCAGACCACGTCATGGCATCTCATCAACACCTCTCCCCTTCAGGCTGCTCCTTCAAATGTGCTTTTTAATCTGAAAGAGATGCCATTCCCACAGGTACTTGGAGATACTCCTTGAAATTTAATAGCAGCAAGTGATGGCAAAGAGGAAGAGGGAGGATGAAGTGTAAGTAAATAAAGTCTATAGAAAGAGTAGGAGAAAGAAATTACATGCTGTGAAAAGAAGCTTGATGCAAGGTGGAGAAGGACAAGTAGGAGAGCAGGTAAAATGGAGTAAAGTGGGGAAACAGAAAAAAGGAGAAATAAAAAAGGCTGAGAAACCTCCTTCCATTATCGGCAGGGTAATATTAAGCCTGATAACCCTCTTTACTGAATGACTTCATTTCTATAAACCAGGGGCCAATCTGGAGAGCTGAGAAGTTGATTGAATGAACCAAGGCTGAGATTTCCTGGCCCATACTCAGTAGGTTTAAAAAGAAGAACTTTTCTATCACATGAACATCAAAACTGCTTTTTCTTTCATTTCTTTTAGGGAGTATGGTGAAAAGAACACCACCCTCATGAATTTTCACCACCCTCATGACTTGGCAAACTAAATGTTACAAGACTTGGTTACAATGTTAAAAGACAGCATTAAAAAGTTTAAATATTGCCTTGACCCTTCGGGAGTCAAGGCTCCCGATCCAACCACGTCTGGATTAGGCCTGCCCTTTCCAGGCACATCCATTTATTCCACACAAAGATTTACACACCTCTGGGACTCCACAAGAGATCATTTTCAGGTACAGAGCTGCAGTTTAGGTGCTTAGTCACACTCCACATTCTCTTGGCAACACCTCCTTCCAAACAAGGGCTGAATAATGGGAATTGACTGAGTCACTCCAGTGCAACCTATGGACTGTCATCACCCACAGCTCCTGGATTATGCAACTGCAGCAACCCTGTGGAACTCCTCTGTTAGAAAATGCCGATTTGTTGCAAGTGAGTCACAGGAGAAATTTAATGAAAAGTAATCTTTCCAGGGAACATCTTTCCCAGCTATGCTGCTACTGACTCCAGAGGGCTGCCAGACCTTTGAAAGCTCACCCACGCAGCACGGGAAACAACGTGAAAATGGGGCTGAAATTCCTTGCCACTTTCTCTCCCTACTGGATGTGCAGGGCTTGCTTCCCCTACCAAGCTCAGTACTCTCAGCCTCCTGGGAAAGAGACTGCATCTCAAAACAACAGCATTTTCTTGTTGTTATTTTTGTTGTTTCTAGAAAGAAAAATCCTTCCCCAAAATAGGCTATATGTGATTTTTAATACACTCTTTAAATCAGGTACAGTTTTGAAACTCTAACACTAGTTTTTTTATTTCTGTTATCCTAACAGTACATTTATCACCCTAAAGGGTCTCAGTGTAAGATGAACCCATCACCCACCTTGCCATGACTGTACAGTTAAAGCGACTTGCACGGCTCCCTCCTGTGCAGACACACAGCATTATTTCCATCAGTGCCTCTGCTTTGCAGGGTGATTCTGCACAAAAACATTGTCACTCTCCTGACAAATGACTTGCACACACAAAGCTGTTCGTACACTACAAGCTTTGCAGGACCACTGATTTTATTTCTCTGTTCATTAAAGAACACATTTTTCCCCCCATTTCATGCATTTTAAAACATCTCTCTAATGAGTTCACATACTAAGCATTCATATTTCTTTCAACACTTTTCCATTAGCTGTGTCAAACTGAATCTCGTGTCATTTGTCATGTTGCACTGAAGGTCTGATAATTAAGAAATATGTTGCTGCTGTTGCTGTAAGGATGAGCACAGGAGTACTCGGTTGTGCCTCTGTGGCGTTTGTGGCTCAGTCTGAGAGCGATGGTGCTGTGTGTGTGCTGTGAAGTGTCTCTGTGTGCTGCCATGCATTCCAAACACACTGTCTGTGCACACCCCATGCATAATTCAGCCTGGGTTTTATCATGGGTTTTCCTGGAGTGCCAGCCTAGCTCATGAAGAGGGGAAGGGGAGTCAACAGCTTGTGGTGCCCTGTTGCTCCCTGAGATTTAGCATGCAAAGCACTTGCCTTTGCAGAATCACAAATATTTCCAGAGCACAGACCTCTCTGGGCAGGTTTAAATATTGTGCAGTCTAAGCTAAACAACCTGACACAAAACGTTTGCAGTCCCTGCTTTCTTAAATTTTTTAGCATCACTTTTGGCTGTTTTCTCCTCAGAGACCACAATGTTAACACACCAGTTAGTTCTGTGCTCTTTCCTCTCACAGTTCTACCTGGCTGGCCACCTGTCCCCACTCTGGGAATTTTTGCTGTGGAAAGCAATCAATTTGGAAGCACAGGGAGTGCAGGAGGGGGTCACAGTGGTGCAGGGACTGAGTGACAGCTGGCATTCAGCCCTAGCCCCAACACAGGAGCTCTGTGGTTGGGCTGGGAATGGGACAGTGCCAGTGGAAGTGTTTGAGAGGCCACAGAGGAGAGGTAAGAGGCCTTTCAGTGTTACACTGTTCACTCCAGCATGGCATTTTCTTGTCATCCTTAACCACATACAGTACCTAGAGGAGCATCTTCTGCAGAGAAAACGTGCTTTCACAAGAATGTTTTCATCCTGAACTCAGCTTTGCAGAAAGAAGCTATGTATTCATTTTTCACACCCTTTCCCCAGTTTTATCTTCAGTCTATGGAGAAACACACTGCACTCTTCTTTGCATAGGAAGCTCACTTCTTTTGAGAGGCATCAGCTATTCACAGATGTTAAAATTAGAAGTTGAGTCTGCTTATGGAAATTATATTTGCCCAGAGTAGCTGTGGCTGCCCCATCCCTGGAAGTGTCCAAGGCCAGGCCGGATGGAGCTCTGAGCAACCTGGCCCAGTGGGAGGTGTCCCTGCCCATGCAGGGGGTTGGAACAGGATGGTCTTTAAGGAACCTTTCAACACAAACCATTCTATGAGTCTGTGTTACAAAGGGAGAAAAGGTAGGTTTTACGTTTTGGTGTTTACTACACAGCTGATCATTTCAATAGCAATTCACGACTTCCCTTTTCTCCCTTTAACTGATCTGCTTTCTGACTCAAATTAAGATTTAGAGAAGCAGTGCAGTACTGTAAAATCTGTTACCCTACAAATGAAGCAATTCCCTTGCTTTTAACAAGTGGGTCTGTTTGCACGTGGGGTTGTTCTGGAACAATGACCCAGCTCCAAGGGAACAGGCTCTGTTCCCTCAGTTTGATGGATCCTCACGGCACTGGGCTTTCATAAGCTGGGAACACACATTTTTTATCTGCATAGTGGTAAATAACGACCCCTTTATTGCTCATTGGTCACACACAGCTGGGCTCATGTGTGCTGGCACCCAGCACCTCCAGGAGTGTGCAGAAGCCACCATGGGAGGTGAGGAGCAGGGTAGGAGGAGGCATGGACTCCTTGTGCTGCCACAGCTGGTGTTGGATGCAAAGCTGGATTCCAGGCTGCATTCCAGCAACCTGGCCCAGTGGGAGGTGGCCCTGCCCATGGCAGGAGATGGAACGAGGCGGTTTAAGGTCCCTTCCAGCCCAACCCATTCTCTGCCTCTCAGCCCTGCACTGTCCCAAGGCAGGACTGCCCCGGGTGCAGCTGCACCTTCGCTGAGTGGGGAGGGAACCTGGGGATGCTGCCTCTGACTCTGGGAACGGGGAGTTCCCTCTGCTTTGCCTCCAGCCATGGGGAGCTCCTGAGCAGCAGGGACCTCTCTCAGTGCTGGCTGTGTCACACAAAGCTGGACACCCTGGGGAACAGCTGGGAATGCAGGAGAGTCTCAGCTCCGCTTTGGATTTCATCTTTTTTCTATCAGGAAGGCAAATTAAACAACTAATCAGAGTGGCCTGGGACATGAGAAATCTGCTAATCTGAGATAGGTAAAATACAGAACAGATTCACTTTTGCAAATTAGAAAAAAAAAAACAGATCAGTGAAGTTTCTTTTTCTGCAGGAAGAATTCTCACATTTTTTTGCCTTTTTTAAAAGTAATTTTCTGTGAGCTGTTTTGTCCACAGAGGGTAGCTGGATTCTAAAATCACTTTTCTTAAAAACACCCAAACCACCACCACCACCCTTGCAGTTCTCATTTATTAGCATGTTATCCAGGAACATCTCAGTAACCTTCACTAACCAGGTCTGGCTGCCACATGCCCTCCATTACGGACCACACGCTTGCCTTCACCAATATCTCTAAATCACCAGTGACACTGGTAACCTGGTAATGTTCCTTCTGATTTACACAACTGCAAAACTGAAAAAAGCTTGCCCTTTCAAGTAATTTATTTCCTCTTTTATTGCAGCTCCAGAGCAAACCCAAGATTTTCTCTGGCTTCCAGTCTCCATGACCCATGTGAGAAAATATCTCTCCCTCTACCAATAAAATCCAATTTAAATTTACCATATTTTTCCATGTGTCCCATTCATCAAAGTATTTCTTTACATTTGCATTCTTCCTACAAAGACCTTGTGACATTTTTATTCAAAAAAGAAAGTGCTATCAGAATTCAATTTAAAAAATTTTAAATGCATTCTGCACATTCACACTGGAAAGTGATGCTGTTGATTTAAAAGTTAATGTTTCCAAGAACATGTATGTGTAAGAGTAACACTGAAGACATTCAATTAACTCAATAAATATCACCTCAAATTGTTAGATGTCTCTTTTGTGACCTGATACCCATTTCTCACACTGCAACATTTATTCTGCTGGAAAAAATAAACAACCATTTAAAATGTGGATTTGTGAAGAAAAATGTAAACAAGCAAGGCCTAAATCGAAAATAATCCCTTGAGCATCCTGTTATTGGACTGAATTCTTCTGACCTCAGGCCTGTGATGTGTCAGTCACTTCAGAGAACTTAAGGAAGTTTTATTGCTACAAAACTGGCATAGGATAAAGGTCAGCCTATTTATTTTTAATGAGTGAAGCGAGATTATTTACTACTCAGTTTACTGGCTGAAAGTGCACTCTGCAGTATTTATCCCATTGGGAGGAACAGAAAAAAAGGGACCACCCTAACTTCCCCAAAATAATTCTCTACAACTGGGGACTGCTTAGCAACTGCACCAATACAACATTTACAAACCCATCAGGGCTTCGGCTGGTCAGAGTCTGGGCTCACTGTCACTTAGGGCTGGAGGCTGAGAGGTGCTGAGCAAGTGCCAGGATCCTGCAGGGAATGGGCCATGAACCCTGCATCCCAACATTTAAACACAAGCTCTGATCCACAAGTGGGAAGAGGCCAGATCAAGTCACAGGAAGATTTGTAAATCTCACTCTGTATTTTATTTTTTTTTCTTTTAAATATTCCTTTTAAATATTTCTTGGTCACTGAGGCTATGAAAATTCCATTCATTTCTCCGTGCTGTTGCCCACTTAATGAGGTAAAGAAGTATTTTATTATTCACTCTGATGAATACACAAGCATCAAAATCCAAAGCTGAATAGTGAAACAAACAGTAAATTATTTCAATCCTCTTAATTCTCTGCTTTTTTGGCAGATAATGCCATAAGTCATTTTAGCTTAGCAGCCACAGATGGAAGACAGATTTCTTTTTAAACTTTGGTAATGTTAAAATTGAATGAACTAACAAAAGAAAATTTTACCTAAACAGGGAGAAAATAAAAGAAGAACTTTTCAAATATTACAGTGGCTATCAAATCATTTTTATGGGGTTTTTTTGCAATGAGTCTGAATACTCATTTTTTGGGAGGACAGCTTTCCCCTGTCCAATCCAAATGCAGGCAATGCGAAGTCCCATGAAACCCAGTAAACTGAAATAACCTTTTCCTCCAAACTCCTTCCCCAAAATTCTTGAAGAGTTGCCTGTGGTTGAACTGGAATGCATCTGGAAGTGTTTGAACTAAGTACAGCCTGCCCAAAAGACAGCTTGGCTTCCTGCAGAGGTGTAAAGGATAAAAAGGGGATTGTGGTGGCCAGAGCATTGTTGTTGTGAGTTAATAGGGAGCTGAAGTGACACTGGAATACTCATCAAAGTTCCTAAGGGCTGCTCCTTTCCAGATGAGCTCTGAGGGCAGCTGAAATACCTTCTAGAAGTGCTGCAGTAATTTATTTGCTGTCTGACTCTCTGCAGGGAACAGCTCCATTTAATGCCACAGCATCACCTGCACCAGGTGCCCACAGAGTTTCACCTAAAGCACCAAAGCTGCAGCCTCGGAGTTACGAGAGGCTCTACTGCTGGGAAAGATCAGCATCTTGTTCATTTCCCCTGCAGCCTGACTATGTATCATTCTGGGCCTCCATGAATTTTTCAGGTACAGTGTTAATATTCATTTTTAATTGAACGTGGAAGTGTCAACTCCCATGGGGTGCAATTAATAACGTGCCAAATTGGGAGATAATAAATGTATGAAACTTAGTATGCATCAGGTGCTTGTATTTTCCATTAACAAGAAGAGATTTATAATTTTAAAAAATTGTTTTCATTACACTTTTTGAGGAGAAAAAGGAATTTCATGCCTTAAGGCTTTATATTCTCTTCATTTACGTGGAAGACCAGAGAAATGCAACACTTTGTTCAAAGTTTGCACAGCTCCTGGTGCCTCTGTAGATCTGTCAGACCTTTTCCCACAAAGCCCCACCCTGCACTGTGCCATTTCCCACATCCCTCCAGGAGCCCAGACCACCTGGCAGGCCTTGGCTGTGCTGGGGTTGTGAAGAGTGGAGCTGTGAGCAGAAACATGGGCTGCAAACTGAGGAACCACAGGAGTTACCCCCTCCTCGAGAGCTAGGGCTGTAAGAACTTGGTCCACTGGAGCCAAAAGAATGCAAACAACTCAGCTGAGAGCAGGAGCTGGGTGCAAGAGCACAGGAGTCTCAGTATTGCACTGAGATTTAAGTGTAGCTCTGACCCACGAGCATGGATAACAAAAGTCTCATTGATTCCAATTAGAGGAGGCCTACGTCTATTTACTGTAACTGAGCAGATTCTCAGAAAAATAATTAATTCCTTGTCATGTCTCACGTGTATTGATTTTTGTAATTACAACAGAATCGGAGGCGAGGGTGCAGGGGGAAGGAAATGCACTTGATTTGTGTTTAATTTGATACACAAGCTGTCAAGGACAAAGCAAGTGAGAAGCCGTGGCCATGCCCATCCTTGATGCTCTCTGTGCTCAGATGTCGTGTGCCAGACGTGCTGGAGTGCAGGATCCAAAATCACACCCTGCTCTGACATGATGCAGTGCACAGAGCTGCTGTCTGCAGCAGCCTCCACAGCAGGCAGGAGAGATGCCCAAGGGGAAGGAGATAAGGACAGGACAAGCCTAATGTGTATCAGTGACTAAGAGGAGGAGACAAAGCAGTAGAATGGGAGAGAAAGAAAATACAAGTTGTTGCTGATATAGAGCTGCCAGTAGATAATGTAAGAAAAAAAAAGCAGTGAGAGAAAAGAAAATACAATACAGCCTAGTTTGGTAATGATGCTCTTAGGAAAAAGCAGCAGGAAGGAATCAACTTTGTTTCCCATATGATTTCACCAAAATGGCAGGTTAGGGAGTTTTTACCCAGAGTCAAGGCAGCATTTGACTTCTTACCAGGTGACAGTCTCCTTTCCCAGGCGTGTTTGTGGGAGGGGCTGGCCTGGTTCCCTACACACACAGACCTGATGGTGACACTCCCTTTCTGCAGGGTCACACCGTTTGTCACAAAGATATTGTCATCACCCACACAGACACAGAACCACCTTTGGGGCCCTCTGAAGCCAATGCCTGCCCTGACTCCAGCAGGACCACGAGAAGCTGTTTCCAACCTTTCGCCTACAAGTACCAGTTCAGGAAGTCTCCAGCTCTCATAGGAGCAAAAAAGCTTTTTCTTATACAATAGCCCTGTAAACGAAAGCTGCAAACCAGTCTCACATGCAAACACTAGAAAGAAATTATATATATGAGGGAGAGGCAGAGCTTAAGGGTGTAAATCAGTCCTGAGTTAAGCACTTTCAGCTAAACACACGGTATTTTAAATGAAACAAAACAGAAGAGCCTCCAGGACAGGGAACTACTTTGCATCCAGTGTGTGCAGTTTCTAAAACCTGTTGTCTAAAATGACAGCACTCTAAGACAAACTTTCTCCTGGTGCCCTATGCACACTACAAGAGAGGAAGCTGCAAACTCCTACTTTGAGGAAAGCCAACAAACTGTGAGAGGTTGTGGCAGTGTGTTGGCAACACTCAGTGACACGATATCCTCCTGGCTGGGAAAGAGCTCTGTGCACAGAGTCAGAACACAACAAACTGTGAGGCACGAATAAATAACCAAACAGCAGTGATGGATGACAGCAGATCTGTCTCCAGTGGAATTATTGGGGAGAATACTGAAAATTCTTTCCCTCTTAATATATTAAACTCTTTGTTTGGGGCCGAGTTGATGCTGCCAGAAAAGCCTTTTAACACAGCCAGCATAAATTTCAGTGGGTGTTTGAAGCAGGAGAGCCTGGGTTGTTGAAAAAGCAGCCCCCAGAAAGGCTGCTGCCTGCAGAAAACACATCAGCTCTGCTCAGCTGGGAAATCATTTGATCTATTTTATACCATCCACCCCGTCACTGAGGAGGCAAATATGGGTATGAAATATGGACATGGAGCAAAACATAAAAAGAGACTTAATAAAATGAGTAATTATGTTTTCCCTAAACCCTCTCATGCAAGCAGGAGGCACATACCATCATAAATTCAGCTCAGTGCCCGTTTCAGTGTGTGGGAAAGGGAAAAAGCCCTGGAGCCAGGCCCTGTGAGCACACTCCTGCAGAGGCTGTCTCGGGAGGCATGGAGAGGGCAGGGTGAGGAGCTGGCACTGTGGCCAGAGGCAGGGGGGAACAGGGATCTGGAGCTGCTCCGTGCCAGGCAGAGAGAACTGATGGAAGAGTCAAACACGGCTGGCCCAGCACAACCTTCCCAAATTCAGCTCCAGTCCTCAATGACAAATTTCCAGTGCTTTATGCTACTCCTCAGTACATCAATAAATTAAAAATAAAGAGCAAGAAAAAAAGAAGAAAGGACACAGCCAAAGAGAAGTAACCAAGTGCCCGAGGATCCCAAACACGCCGGTGTTAGAAGCATTAATTTGGCATTTCTTTGGCATTTTAAATGCCAGTGTTTAAATTCCAGTTCACAAGCCTGATAAACTCATGATCCTACAGCACCAAACATAAAACATAATCATATGTATAGTCTTTACACCCAGATGCCCCCAACATCAAAAAGTTCCAGCTTGTTTATAAACACTCTTTTAAAAAGATGAGTAGAAAACTGGAAGTACAAACATTTTTATTTTCCCAAACTATTGTAAACCTCTGGCTATTCAGTCCTTAGCCTAATCTACTCTCTGGCTACTTCACAGAGATGACATGACAACACTGATTAACTCACAGCCAGTGCTAGAATTCAAGCTGTAATACAGGCACAGAAACATTGGGACTGTGGACACAGACAAGGAATGAGAACTGAAGCCAAGGACACACGTTTGAGCAAGAGCAGAAAAAATGAAAGCAGACATGACACAGTGGGCTGTGAAGAATTACACTTGGATATGAACGCTGCTGAAAACAAGTCTCCCTCCATGTGGAAGTCTGATCATACCTAGGATTATCCTACAGGAAAACCAAGAACAAGTGCAGGACTCCGAACCTTCTCCACTGAAGTTGGTGGCAAAACTGCCACCAGCTCCACTTGGAGCAAGAGTGAGCCCCCAGGCTTAAGGATCAAAACATGCGTTACAAAATGTTACACATAGATGCAGTGCATAAAATCAAATAGAGGAAATCCAGCAAGCAATGTAGAATTTAAAGCACTATTATTGTAAGAAAGCTCGTGTTTCCCACAGAAACCCATCCTGCTGGATGGCCACCAGGACCTGGGGGCAGCATGCTAAGGAGATATCTCTTTTTTGTTTAGTGGGAACTGTGTTTTGCTTCTGTGCAGCCCAGGCACAGGGGAGGGAAGGGCACACTCTGCTGGCCACAGCACCTTTTACACTGACAGCTTTTGAACAAGCTGAGTACTGAAAATAACCCACATCCCACACCTGGACCTGAGGTGGTGCCCACACCAGGCTGCTGCTTGACTTCTCTCACCCTGAGCATCAGGGAGGGGTGGCTCTGATGCTGTCAGTGCATTCTCTCATGTTTAAACATCAGCCTACCTGCTGCAAGAGCTCTTTCTCTCCTGAAGGACAATTTTAGCAGTGTAACATATGTTCAAAAACTCTTTACCTTAGGCTTTTCATCCAGTATTTGCTGACGGATCTCCTTGTGTTTTTCTACAAGTTTCTCCTGTCTTTTACTCTGAGCATCTTCTAGCTGTGAGAAAAGAGCAGAGAATCTTTTTTCAGAGCTTGTCCATCCTCACTCTTCCACCTCCTCCCCAACAAACATTCCACCCATCAAAATTAAAACATTATCATCACAACTATGAACAACTCCAATATAAAATCACACACCACTGCCTCGAGCATCCCTGAGCACAATTGTTCAACAGTTGGGTGTGGACATGAAACCTCAGATTTCATACTTGAGGTTCAATGTCAGAAATGTCTAAAGGACTTACTGCAGACTTCTAATGTTATTAAATTATAAACCCTGGGCTTCACTTAATAAAGCACTCAGACATAAAACCTACTTGAATTGCTGATTCTTTAGGTTGCTTCCTAAATCAAGGCTTTTCTAAGCAAAAATGGGCCAACTTTTGAACGTAACTACCTTAGCACTGAAATTAAGAGGACGATTCAATGGCTGCATACATTCCATAGTGATTTCACACCCCAAAGCACTGCAGTGCACACTTTCAGCCTGGTGTGAGCTGCCTGTAGCTGCAGAAAAGCCAACAACCGTAATGGAATTCTTTGATTTGTATTTACACAACTCACAGAACGCCTTTTACATTTCAGTAACTGTTCAAACGCAATTAAAGTTAAAATATACTCTGCAATTAAATGTTCATTGACTTTCCTTATGCAATCTTTGCATTCATGCAACAGCAAGCCCATTAAAAAAAAAGGGTGCATTTTTCATGAATACACACAGGATATTCAGAGATGAAATTGTATTAAAATCTGTCCTGCTCAGCACCATCCCCCAAATGCTGACTAAAAATTAATGAGGAGCTCTCTGAAACCCCAGTTTTCCTTTAACTGGAATGTGAAGCAAAGTCTGCACTGCATCTGCTAAAAGTCAGCAGGTGTGGAATCTTTATGTTGAAGCTTAGAATCTGCAGTTGAATATAATCTAAAAGGTGAAAGGTGACGTTTTATCCCCCCAGGTGCAGAATAAACCCCTGGCCTGACGTACCCTCTTTATGTACTGCACAACCTCCTGGATGTAGGACCGGATCATTTCCGTCTTCTCCCTGGGGGAAGCATTCCACGAGTTATTGCATCAATAACATCACACCAATGTATTTTAACCCCCTGCAACTCTTTGCCTAATCAAGGCCATGTTTAAGGACCTGCCTAATTAACTTCTCTGCACTCCCTGAACCTGGTCCTTGTACCAGGCCACACCTTTATTGCATGAAGGGCTCAAACTTCCCCATGACCTGCACAACATCCCCCTGCTCTTCCCCCAGCAGGTTTTTCCCACAGGATAATGCCACGTTTTCCAAGTGCCGGTGGTGTTCCCAAAGTCCCAAATGCCGGCGTGGGAGCTGCAGAGCCGTGAGCAGAGGCACAGTGCCACTGTGTGGCAGAGGAACAGCCTCTGGCAGAGCAGGCACTGCTGCTGACAGGCAGGGACAAAGCTCCCACAGGAGCAGGGCAGGCACGGCTTGGCCCCGTGCAGAGCTGAACTCGGGGCAAATGGAACTTTATGTCACTCCCTGAGACACTTATTTGGTAACCATCGGTCAGAGGCTGAACACGAGACCCCCAAAGTGGTAAATGCACATAAAATAACAATTTGTGGCTACTTCAGTTGACCAGTTTCAGGACAGCTACTCCAAATTCCTGATTGCCTCAGCCAAGACCAGTGAACTGCTCCTCAGGTGGCACTAAAATCAGGTGGGTTTAGGCAAGCCCTGCACGGGTGTAAAAACATTAAGTAAGAACAATTAAAGCAATGGATTATTATCTCTGTGCAATATTTTTTCCCAAATTCGTGTAAAAGCTTTAGATGAACAACAGTGTAGCCAGAGTACTTCAAAAGGGATTCACCAGAAGGTCTCACTCCTCTCTGCCCTACTCCCAGAGTGAGGACAAGCTGTGTCACAGACAGGGGAAAGCTGACTTCCCCATGGAGTTCCCATCTCACCTCTCCAAAGGGCTCTTTGAAAAGCCTGACAGAGGAAGGTCCTTGGGAAAAATGAGAGAAAAAATGAAAGGAAAGGAGAGAAGAACTGCTACTTGTCTGTCCCTAAGCCTTTTTCACTAGTGCCTCATTTACCTCTCAGCAAATCATTTCCTACTGCAATTGATTTTTACTGCTGCAGCATTTCTGTAATGGCCAGCTGCTTTTTTCTAAAATGAATTCCATGCCCTCTGACCAGCTCTAACCATATTAAGTATTCCTCCCTCTTTTTCATAATAAATTATTCTCATCTTTTTTTTTAATAGGATGTTCATTGAAATTTTTAATGTGTTGATTCTTAAACACTTCACTGTGTGTGTGATTTCCTTTCAGTGTTACCAAATACACAGATTCTCTCTTGACAGGCTCCAAAACCTCTATAAACCCTTTTACCTGCAGAAAACCAAACACAGTTGTGCCTTTGTTACATGGTAAAACTCAAACATTAGAGGGCTTCTTTCTTTTGTTTTGTTTTGTTTTGTTTGTTCCTCTTGTATTTTTAACTGCTCTAAAGTAAAGACTGGTAACAAGAATAGCAGTGCAAGTTTAAAATGCTCCATTTTCTTTTGGAGCTGCTTGCCAAAACAAATGAAGGAGGACAAACAAACCTAGATCCTGTGCCCTTGGGAAGAACATAATCAACTTGCACAACTGCAGTTTGTGTTGTCTGGCGGTGCATAAATGGAATTAGCATTGCTGTGCCTGCACAGGGCCAATGCACCCTCAGAGCTCAGCACTCCCCTGTCTCCCCCCCCAGAGTCACTGTCACTGGATCATTAGCAGTGTCTGAGGGGAATTTATCCCAAAAGCAGAGTAAACCTCACAGTGTGGTGTGGCCACTTCTGGAGAGCAGCTTTAATGGAGTTAAGAATAGAAATAGAAAGAATAGAAACCCAAGTTAAAACGAAATCCAACCCTGCAGGAACAGGAGCATTAAGGCTATTTGTACTTAGAGGAACAGTGCCTGCATGAACAGCATTTTGGGGAACTGCTCCATCAGGTGCTCCCAGGAACATCCCCACTCCCCACAGCAGCACCTCTGCTGCTGGCCCAGGCTCTCCCTGCTCACAGAACAGGAGATTGGATTAGCCCCAGGAAATGAAATTATTATCAGGGAAAGGACTCTGGTGAGGCCTGACTAAAGTCTGCCTTGTATTTAGGGTCGAGATCTTCCTTTGATTCACCAGCTGTGAAAAAGCTTGTATAAGGATAGGGATCTAGGGACAGACTTACTCTTCCATTTGATTTTTATCCTTGGACTTTGCTTCTGTGATCTTCTCCTGCCTCTTCTTGTCCATTTTTTTCTTCAGTTCTTTCTTTTCTCTAAAATACAAAATATGAAGGGAAGTTCAAAGAGTATCTAAACAAATCCCACAAGGAGCAGCAATCAATGATAAAGGGAACAGCACTTACTTTTCACATGTTTCTTTCAGTTTCTTTAGCTGGTTGTTCTGACACTCCTCTGCTACATCTGTCAGCTTCTGAATTAGCTAAAAAATAAATCCCAAGAAATAAAAATAGGTATTTTCAGCTAAACATCATAGAGGCAGCTAAATTTGCTCAAAAGTCTGCAGCAAACGTGGAAGTGTTACGCCATTCCCAGATTAATTACCAACGATCAAAAGCCAGTAAACATTATTATCAGTGTAAACACATTATTAACTTGTGGAGTTCAGCCAGACTGGTGCACATCCAACTCACACAGAAACTGCTACTTCTCTGTACATCAAGGTGATAACGCTTTCACAATATTAAATGTAAAACCAAAATGTATTTCAAGTATTTTACCTTTGCTAGGAATGAAAATGCCTGTGATAAATCATAAGGGGTCACAAATTGAATTTACACAATGCTAATTGCAAACTGAATTCCTGTGTCACCGAATATTCAAGGCTTTCTGTGAGGGCTGAAAACATCCCTCTTGTAATGAGGATTATTACAAGGAATGGTTTGGATTTCAGGGTGGTCAGGGGGACATTGAAAATTCAGGCAGGACAGCGATGAAATGCAAGCACAGAGAAGCATAACCTACATTTTGATCACAGAATGAGAAAGATCTGAGTCATTGGCTTGAAATCTGCTGTGGGTCCATCTCCTTTGTGCCCAAACCAGTAACAAAAGCCATGCCTGTGGTGGGGATGCTGACAGGAGAGGAGGCATGGGCAGGGCTCCTGTGCCAGTTCAATGAACAGTGAATGAAGGGGGAAATGGGACCCATTTGGTTTGATCACCCTTCTAGTTTAAGTCTGATTTCATAAAATCACCCTCTCAGGGTGATGAACCAGGAATGTATAACAAGGCATAGCTGGTCTGATCCAACTTTTCATTCCTTCGATAAAAGCAGAGAGGTACCAACAATAGGCTCCCCTCTAAAAGAAAGCCATCAGAAAGAATCTCTCAGCTGAAAGGCAAATTTTAATTGGAATATTAACTCCTGCACAGCTCAGAGAGAAAACTACCTGAAAGTTCTGTGCTAAAAAATGAATTTGCTCTGCCACCACCTAACTGGATAATGCCAGAAATGTAACTTTGCTTTGAGAAATGCCATTTCTCATTTTGGAATGAGAAATGAGTTACCTCATGAGACAAGCCCAGCTATGTGGGTCTAAAATGGTTGTTTTTTATAAAAAGTGAAATCTCGGAGATGAAGCCACCAGCTGTTAGTGGGATGGGGACTGTCCCCCTGTGGTGCAGGTAACTGCGTCCCTACACCCACCCTGGAGCAGCTGTGACTCACACAGGGATGGGGAAAAGCACGGCACTACCTGGGAGCCACAGCTCCGTGCTGGGATCCACGGGAATCAGTCTGTGCACAGGCCTTGCTGAGCAATAGCCACACACAAATCACTCCTCTGAGCTGCTCTTTTTGGGTGGCAGGGCAGAGGAGACAAATCCCTTCATCCAATGGGAGTGAGCAAAATGTCAGGTAGTACAAAAGAATGCAAGAGGGAGTAGTCTGCAGTGAGGAACAGTTTGCACTCCCATAACACCCTGTAAAAATGTTCTTTTCTGCCTAAGAATATCCATTAGCATCAGCTTCCATCTGCCCAAGCTCCTCTATTTCAGCTCAGAGGGCCTATGATCCTGCTGTAGTTGTCAGCCAAACTCCAGCTGTAAAAACAAAGCTTGACTTGGACCAATGAATGCAAAATATTTCTTCACCATATATAGACTATGTATGTCCTGCATCCCCTTAAAGCGTTCATCTGCCACATGAGCACTCTTTGGCAAAACCCTCTGTCCTGGGCAATGTTTGAATCTATCTTCATGGTGTTTCAATTTATTTTCTGGCTAATCCTGCCTCCCTGTGTGTTTCAGGTTGGAAAAAGTGGCAGAACAAAACAGGAACATCATCCAAAAGCTGCAGAAAACCCAGAGTTATGTAACCAAAGGTAGCAATAATCCTGTTGCCTTGGTGCCTTCCACCCAAAGCCTTCCAAGCTGTTGGAAGTGTTGGTGACAAAGTGACACAACAGCCCCTTGAAGCTGCAGCAGAACACAGGAAGAGAAGCTCTGAAAGGGACTCAAGCAGGAGGAAGCCCCACTTAATGAGAATTTATCCCAGTGCCATCACCCCAAGCTCGACACCACAAACCTACCAGCTTGATGTGCTCTCGTTTCTGGTACTTCTCACTGTAGTACTGCTCCTGCCTGAGGTTCAGCAGCTGCTGCTGCTGCTTCTCCTTCAGCTCCACGAGCTTCTGGGTCATCTCAGAGTCGAGTGCAGCCAATTCCTGCTCGATGGTGGAAGAACTGTGATCGGGGCTGCTCGTCTCAGACCTGCAAGGACACAGCACACCCCGAGGGGTCTCAGTCACCAGGCACCTGCAGCCTGCCTTTTTTTATTTCCATTTGCCTTTTTAAGTCAGATATTTATAAGTAGTCCATTAATAAGTTCCTCAGCACCACACACAGAGCAAGAAGATAGGTGATTTTAGCCCTAGTAAGTTCAATAATTTAATTTTAAAAAAACTTACTAACAATTTATTAATGGGATGGCCACTGCTTTTAAACCTCATTTCACTGACCCACCAGGGTGGTATCAACCAGACTTAGTACAAGTGAGCTGTAAATGCAACTGCCAAGATTTCCCACGAACAGATGCTCATGGAACTTGTTTACTCACTTCCAGACATAACTTGAACTTCAAAGCTGCAGAGTCCTCAGCAGAAAGGGTGAATGCTGAATATTTTGGAAACCGAATCATCCCTGCATGCACTCAGCAATAAATTTAAGAGCTTAACATTACATCTGCATTTACAAAACGCTGCACATGGTAGGAACATCCCTTTATTTGGTGTTTTCTCCCCCCTTCAGGAAATGCCATGCATAGCACACACAGGAAAGTGCTCCATGGGCTGCTGACTTCAGAAGGAAAGTTCACACCCCAGTGGGGAGCAAACCTCAGAGAGGCAACCCTCAGGAGCAAGGGAAAAACACAGTAAGGAAGCTAAAAAGCAACACTAACGAACAGCTTGGGTCTATTTTATTCTTTCTTAAGACAGAAGGAAGGATGGCTGTAACTGTGAAAGGAGATACGATGACACTAAAGTGCTCAAGAGAAAAATAAGCAGCAAACCCAGTATCACTCTCAAGCCAACACTAAACCAAGCCCAAGGAAAATACACTAAAAAATAAGATTATGCTGTGTCCCTGCTCTGCTGCTGTGTTTACTGCCATGCTCAGGTGCTAAATCAGTTGCCTGGGAAACGTCAGAACAGCGCAGGAGATGGACAAAACAAGAGAACCTTGAACAGGGAGGGTTGACACGGGGAGAAAAATGAGTTTGCTCCTCAGAAATGTGCCGAGATTACAATGCAGAGAACTGGCTCTGCCTCTCTTCTCTCTCCCAGGTTCAAGTGTGCAGCTGCTGTCACTTAGAGTTACTTCACCCGAAACAGTGTGATCCTGCTTTCATCCATCAGAGGACAAGAATCCCAAGGTAGCCTCATTTTATTTCTTGTATTTTTATTGTATTTGAATATTCTGCTAAGAGGTTAAGTGGTGTCAGTGTGATTGGTGAGGGTAATTTCAATATTACAGATCCAGAAGACAGCATTAATGAATATTACAGTCAGCATATGATGCCATTACACAATACATCTTTTAAAGCTGACAATTCTCTTGTATTTCTGGAAAAAAGAAATTAGGCCTATTTCTAAGCACTGGCTAAAATACTGACTGCTTTTTATGGGACATGATCATTAAAGAAACTTCAGAGCAACACCAACAAAACACTTGTGCATGTGTATAAATAAATATTTCAAACTTCCTGTAGACAATGGCTTTACTGAATCTTGGCTCAATTTTAGACAAGGGCAAAAAGCAGATTGCTCCTGACCAGAGACAACACATTTTTATGGCCATCTGATACAGGGACTCCTGTGAAGTAGTGATTTGTAATTTGCAGTTACAGGCAAATAGTCTCAGCAATAATTTAAAATGATAAAAATACCCTTTTTCTTTGGGATGTAGTGTTCTGTTAGAAGTCTGCTGCTTGGGATAATATGTACTTGCAAGATTGAAAATCCCTGAAAATATATTCCTGCCTTTTTTAAAATTTAACCTCCAGACTTGTCTGCATGTGCACATAAAACTTTGCATCTCTGACACCACTGTGGCAGCTCCATGTAGGAGACTGCAGGGTTTTACTGCCTGACATCATGAATGGCTTGCAGTCAGATCACAACACAGTAAAAAAACCCAAATCCTTTTTTTGCTCAAAAACAAATGAGTCATTTTATTTATTCAGCTTGATTTTCTGCTTAAATGTGAATAGGAGAAAAGACAGAAATGTGCTGTTGTTTTGCCTGCCACTGTCTGTCACAGGCTTTGGTGATGGAAAACACTGCAGATAAAATATCCTTGTGCTTGCAGATGACAGCCAGTCATTAAGGGAGTTTGTAAAACTCAAGTACAGAACCTGGAAGCCTGAAAACTGGCAACAGTTTAGGCCAGCTGAACACAGATATATTGGGAGTGTCAAGCTCTTATTAAGCCCAATGACATTCTGTCATCAGGAAAGCATAAATGAATAAGCTCCTGCCCAGGGACAAGTTATGGCCCGAGTCCCAGTCACTTACATTTAGAGGTACTATCAACAAGGTTGGCAGCCAGAGCAGGCTTGCAGCTTTTTTCTCTGATCATCTCCTACCAAAAAGTAATGGTTTTTTAAAAGTTCACTCAATATCATCACATTTAGGAACTGCAGCTACATCAATTTCAGGTAAAAGTTAAGAGGACTTTTGTGCTTATCTAGTTACTTTAAAAAACAAATGATGCTAAAAAATGGGTGCACCAATGGGAGAAATAAAAGCTCGATTCCAAGAGTATCAGACCCTGACTGGCTCTATGTGTGCATATGCTTTGCCAGGAGTTATGAATTCATCTTTATTAACATACAGTTCCTTCCTATAGGAACAAGGCAATAACTGTGGAAAGGTTAGTAAGAAGTCATTGCAGTTTTTGCATTTAAAGTGATAGTAACGAACAATTAATAAATAAATAATATAAAAATTGCATCAGCACAGAGAAAGAGACAGTGGTGCAAGGCTTGGGAAGAGAAAGCACAGAAGGGGTGTTCATGCAGAGGCAAAGCCAGGCAGTCATTAAGAGATGCCTAAGTGCTCTGGATCAATCATGGTTTAAACAGCAGTCAGATGTTTACAATCTGCAGGTGTTTCTTTCCCCTAATCCTATACCTGATGCCTTCTGCAGCAGCCCGAGTTTTTCCAAGGCTCTACCTGGGAGCCAACACTCTCATCCCCCATTAAGCAGGAATGTGCTGCTTTTGGTTTTTTCTGTGCTGTCACCTCCATATGATTTCTCTACTCTAAGAGAAGGCCCGAGTGAAGATCTCCAGCAGCACACTGCTGAGGCAGGCTGTGTTTAACCCACCTTTTCTTGCTGTCCCTCTTGGCAGTTTTCTCTAGCACCGCTCTCCGCCGCAGGTAGTCGTTCTGGATCTCGTTGTACTTTGCCGTGTGCTCTTTGATAAGGTCGGTGGTTTTCTTGTGGTGCCTCTTCACCAGGTCCTTCATTTCCTTGTAGTGCTTCTTTTGAAGTTTCACAAAGGCCTTCTGTTGTTTTAGCTCCTCAATGGTCTGTGCTTCCACTTCTGCAAGGATAGTAACAAAAGTCACTTCACTTTTCCAGCAGTGTAGGATTTCAGTCAGAGGAGCCAGGGATTGCCATGAGCAGGAATGAAACAAAACCTGCTTGTTTACTGTGGGTAAAGGGAATATGGCATAAACTAACCAAGTAGTTTTACTCAAAATAAGCTAACTGGATTGAAAGCACTGTGATAAAATGGTTCCACCACTATTCACTATATTCAGAACAAATTAACTTCTGTTCTCGCAATAATGCTGCTCTTTTTTCTGCATTAGATGGTAACTTGGTGCTCGTGAAACTACAATTTTTAAAAAATTCCCTGTTGGCACCCAATCTCATGAAATGTGCCCAAACATTGAATAATTCAAACCTGAGGAAGAACACTTGGCATGTACATTTTCTAGGATTTACTGCAGTCCTCATCACTGGAAGAAATGCCTAAGCCAGGTGGCCTGTTTCATAAAAAAAAAAGATGTTTTTCTTGACAGAAAGTTTATTTATTTATGTATTTATTACCTGTGAGGACACTCTGGATAAGATCTTCTGTCTTTGCAGGTGCTTTCACCGAACCTAGAGGTAAAAGAGATGTTTAATTCCAATTCTTTTAAAACAACAGCCATGCCTGTGCTGCTTGTCTGAGGGTTAAAACACGGCAGGTGACACAGGACACACCTTGACATGGGCTGTTATTAATCATTGGAGAAAATACAGCTTTTGAGCAGGAGAGGAGCAACATGGAAAACATCAACCCTGTGACCCAACACAGAAAGGTGACCTTCTGAAAACCCACCTGAGCTGTGCTGTTTTACTTATAAGGAGGATTGAATTCACTGGTACCACTCACATGAGTCGTTTGAGGGGCATTAGGCTGACAGTACAACTATATTACATATTATGATGTCAGTGCCAAATTCCTGCACACAGGATGAATCCAGCTCCTTGGAAAGCAGTCAGATCATGCCTATAGAGACTGCAGTCATAAAATTATAACCACTGTGTTTAACAAGCATTACCTTGAGCATATGTGTCCATACAAAATACAGAAGTGCCTAAGCCTGTATTTTGTGTGTGGAATAAGATGTATAAATACATGCAAAAATTAGGCATAGTTGTAAAAACAATTCCAAGAGATTCCTGCACTTGCAACAACATCAACAAAAAAACCCCAGCACATTTTCTTGCTTGTAATGAACTTCATTTCCCCCACTAGAGCAACTGTTAAGTTGCAGATATTCATATATTTGAAGATTTGCCCCAACAGCAGAGTAAAGTGGTGGGAAAGTTTCTACCTATTTTAGACAAACAAAACAAACACACACAACTTCCCAGCTTTGTTCTTTAAACACAAAGCACTTCAAAAATTATTATCCAGACTTATTTTGGAAAGATGGGACTTTTTTTTCTCTTCCTTTGTTTTGCTGTTTGGTTTTTTTTACCTGGTGCTGGCTGGCTGTGGACAACCTGAGTTGCTGGTTTCGGTGTGAGGGAGGCAGTGAAATTTACCCCATTTTCTGCTGGTGTTGGCCTGGGTTCATTGTTAGCTTCAGATGGTGCATCCCCGTGGTCAATCTGAAATCACATGATAATTCACATTATTCTTCCCAACCAGCAGACTTAATCTATTTGCAGGTCCAGTTCAGCCTGGTTTTTAAATGTAAAATTCTGCAAATGTTGTATCTAAAAATCATTCTAAAAGAAAACAACAGAAGAAGATAACCTAAGAGCTGTAGTAACCCAGATGGCTCATTTGTGCAGGGTAAATTTCAGGAAGAAATAGAGCATGTATTATTCTGAAAAAGTATTTTAAGCAGATATAACTCATCAGGGACATTTTTCAGTACAATATATATTAGCTGCACCAGATGTGAAGGCTGTATTTTAGTGAAGAGCCATAAAATCTTTCTAGAAATAATGTAGGTGCTGGCAGGAGAATGCTCCTCAAATCCCTGCTGCGAACAAAACGTGTACACAAAATTGCTTCTAAATTTCATAGATACACACAGCACTACCATTATCCACCATTCTCACAGAACAGAGACATCCTTCTGACTCCCAAGATCCTACATTCTTGTAACTACACTCCAAGGGTAATATGTAAACAGTACCTCCATCCTGCTGCACGAACACATCTGTGGTATCCAAATATTTAAGCATTTTCCACAATCTTTTCCCTCTCTGCAGTCTCGTCGAGGCTCAGGCTTGCAGCGTGCATGGTACTACACACTGCCCATCTGAAATGGTCCCTGTGACCATCAGGTTTTAAGTAGGCACCCAGCACTCAGCAAACAGAAGGTCATTCAAAGCAATTTTTATTTTGAAATGGTCAGGCCCCGCTTCCTGCTGTCCCTGTGAGGGGCCAGTTGCCATGGTGTCCCAGGGAAGTTTTGGATTTGTTCCTTCAGCTGCTTCCATCTCCCTCTTTGATGGTAATCACATTACATGCAGAGGCAGGATACCACAGTTGTTGTTTTTTTTGCCCCGTGATTACTCCACACTTGAAAAATATCAGCCTGTGCTGCATCAATAGAGACAAAATGCATTTTGATCCAACTGTTTTGTGCTGCTCCTGCTGCTGATTTCCTTCAGCTTGACCCTGACACCACGCTGTATATTGCAAAACAATTCCTGTCTCAACAGCCTATTCCTACCAGAATCACAGGAGGGACACACTGTAGGCAGAAACATGATGCAATCGAAAACCAAAGCCAACAACTTCATTTACATCAAGCACGAAATGACTGCAACAAAATATGGAAAAACATGATTTAGCCAACATTTCTGACAGAGGAACAATGTGACAGGCAAAAGCTGTAGCTGTGACGAACACACAGATATGTGGTTATCCTCTCAGTTCTCCACAGGCTGCAGTTCATTAGTTTAATAAAAACAATGTCTGCTACACAGATCATCAACATTTAACACAAATAAAGGCAGAATTCCTAACTGCTGGCAGCTCTGTGCCCCATTGCATGGGAAGTGGGTATTACCTTCTTTTGAGACCAGGTTTTTATGTGCTGTGAAATGCTGCATCACAGCTTGTTGAGGAGCTATTGATATAACCTGTCAGTCTGGGACATAAAACATCTGTTTTCAGAAATGTGAGGCAAGATCACAAAGTAAATAAGGAATAATTTTCACTACATCAAGCAATCTAATCTCATTAAAAAGCACTTTCTCTTCCCATAATTCATCACACTATGCTAAAAGAATGCTAAAATAAACATGATTTTTCCTTTAAAAAAAGGGACTTTTCCTTATAGGCTGTTTTTAAAACATGATGTAACCCAGCCTTCCAATTTACAGTTTTAATATTCACATAAACTGGTTTCTATTTCACATTGCCATGTCTTTTGCAGTACACTACATTTACTAAGCAGAGAGATGCATACCCATAGAGGAATCTATATGGTCTGTTTTTATTTCTACAGAAAAAAGGAGCTACTTCAGGCTGGGATTAGTTCTTACCAAGGAACTCCTTGCTAATTTCTTTGGATTGTTCCTCCTGTCTGTAAGGCAGGGGAAGAGAGGGCAACCTTCACCACGTGTATGCTCTTGGAGAGTTACAATGTATTCATTTAAAGGTGCAAAACCCACTCTGCAGGCATTCCATTCCCCAAAACCAGCTCTTATCAGGCCAGGCTGGAAAGCAAGAACTGACCAGAAAGGTAAAGGTAGGAATTCCTGTCATATTTATGATGGGACCTTTGTAAATAAATCTAGAAAAGATGGTGGCACTTCTGTCAGTTCTTCAGCATTCTTTGTTTATGTGATTACACTGACCATTACCAGACAAGGTAATGTGAAGCCTGAAGAAAGGCTGATTTATTTGTTCGAAACAATTCACTATTAGATAGCTTATTTCACTGTTGTTCTGTGAGAAACCTGGGGAACTTCCTAAAGAGGTTGGGTTTAAACTTCTACAGCAAGGAAAGCAAAGCAAAAACCTCTCAGTTTTCCTCTGACAGCTGCTCAGATCAAAAATGTGTGTGAGGGGAAGGAAAGAGGTGTGGGGAGTGGAATCTGTGCTGGGAGACAGCTCAGCTTTGCACAAAATCATTTATAGTGTGTAAGCTTGAACTGGGCATTGGAAATGTGAATGCAGGTGCAATTAGGTGCTCATTTCTGGCAAACACACTTGGGTTTGTTCAGCTGTGCTGCCAGTGAAGGTACTTGCAATTATTGATTGGTGTGATTGTTGTGGGCTAAAAAAAGTGAAGAAAACAGACTGACATGGTCAGGGAATTCAAGATTTCCAAGTACAGACCAAACTATCTTACCCAAAAAGGGCCTTTAAAATAGAAGGTAACAGTGGTGAATTCAAAATTGCCACTTTCAGTGGCAGTTTTGTCCCCGTGCCTTGGTGCTGCAGCTAACTCAACCATTACACATTTTTAGCAAAAGCACCACTACAACCACTACAGTCTTCTTTTACAAAATATTTCTGTGCTTCTCCAAAACAAGCTCCTTTATCCTATGATAAGCTCCTTGACAGAGTAATCTTTCTGTCTTCCATTCACTGCAGAAGGTACTCTACAACAAGAATTTTTCTAACTAACAAATAGGCCTGTACATACCAGGAAAATGTGTAGTTTTTCAGAAGTAAAAATGACCTCTAAGGTATTTAAAGGATTATAGTAAAAAAAGGCTTTGCTATTAATATAGAATCTCATGTGTAGCGTGTCCTAGATAAATGTCTAAGATACTATTGAGCATTTCAGTGTCCTCATTCAGCAGAACTTGTGACACTGCACAAAGAGTAAATTGTTGGCTACTGAATTGTAATGACTTTCACTCATCTGGTCTGCTTTGGGAATGTATTCTTGGTTACAAAATCTAGTTCAGCGAGGTTTTGCACATCTGAGAATTGCAGAAGGCAGGCACCAGAGCAGAAGGCATTTTAGGATTAAAAAGCATTTCTCTGTCTTTGCTAGAGATTGTGCTGAGAGCCTTCTGATCACTTGGTGTGCACAGCACCTGGCCCAGCCACCTCTGACAGACAAAGCTGATATTCTCAAACACTGCTAGAAGCCCCAGTGACAGTGTCTGGAACAGAGGGACTGAATGTTTGAGCGTGCACAGTCCGTCAGAAACCATGGCTGAACTCAGTTATGCTCAGAACACCTGTGCATTTCAATGCACAACACCTTCAATCATACAGAAAAATGGGTTCACAGGTTAGTCTGCAGGTAACCATATAAATCCAGATACCTAACAACTAAAATTGTAGCTCCAATAGCTTTCAGCTCAGCTACAATAGGCCTGACCATTTATTTACTCCATGGTCTCCTCCTGCTTCTTTGCTCTTTCTACCATCTGTGAAGGGTTGGATCAGTTGAACTCCAGAGGCCCCTTCCCACCTAAATGATTGTATGGTTACCCTGTGTCTCTTCAGGACATTTGCTCACAGATAATCTATAGAGACATCATAAACTGAGACACACAAATGCTTCTCAACAGAATGACCTCTCCTGAGACAGACACAAATTCTGTGCAATTTGTAATATTTTCAGGAAAAGCTCCTGGCACAGAGTTGTCTTTTTTGCAAGGGGAACCAGCAGCACACTGAAAAACAGGCACTGACTCACAAAGATTTCAGTTGCTACCGAGCAAAGCTGCACAGCACACACATAACGGAGTTTTTCATTTCTTTCTCCCCTGAACAACAACCTGCCCAATGCACACCCTGCTGCCTTCAGTGAAACCACACTCACAGTGCAATGCTGCTGGGGTGTCGTGTGCCCCAGTCTCATCCATGGTGAGATGTTTACAGGTGTTCATGTAATCAACACGTACAATTCCCAGGGATTTTCAGTATTTGTCTTTCTAAGCAAAGTAGGTGCTTTTAAATCCTGTAGCATGATTTCCAGAGACTCAGAAACCTCCCTTACCTCTTTCTTGACCTCTTCCTCATCTTCCAGAGTCAGTGCAGCCAGCTGCTTAGCTCTCTGCTCCATCAAGTTTACATATCTGATTGGATTGGATAAGGCCTCAATCACATCTAGGAACAAGGCAAATACTTCAGTTTCAAAGC
Organism: Monarcha castaneiventris obscurior; assembly: GCA_026261815.1. Taxonomy (NCBI): domain Eukaryota; kingdom Metazoa; phylum Chordata; class Aves; order Passeriformes; family Monarchidae; genus Monarcha; species Monarcha castaneiventris. The sequence goes on from JAMPIT010000862.1 coordinate 6,961,780, forward strand.
CCTGGTGTTATTGCCCTCCTCAGGTTTTAAGATAGAGGCAGAATAATGTTTTTCACTGAAGATGGTCTTTCACTGCATGGCAGTTAAACCTAGCCTTGTTAAGAGCCAGTGGCTACACACAGTTCTCTCCCTCAAGCAGGACACTTTGCCTAGGAAACAATTACATACTCGTGTGTCCTGCATGCAAAGTGTCATTTGTGTTCCAGTGGCAAATGCCTGAGATATTTCTCCTTTGGAGTCTGCTGAAAATAAGAGTTGGCCCTAATTCTAAGGCTCAGGCAAGTCACTGTAAATCAGGCCATTTCCTAGGAGTGAGGAGACAGCAATCCATCAGATGCAGACCTTTGCTCACAGGACTGCTATCCCAGCCTGGCAAGTCATCCACACCCCATGCATTTTGTGTTTCAATTAACCTTTATATTCCCCAGTAGGAAAATCACCTGCATACTACAGTTACCTGCATAAGTGTCAGGTACGTAGTCTTTGACCTCGATGTACACAAAGAGAGCTGGCAGTGTCAAAGGCTGGTTCCTCTCATTCCTCAAGCAGATGTAGTGATAGCCTGCAAGGTAAGGAACAACCAGTTCACAGCATAAACCCTTCCACAGGCATTTCCAGTGCATCTCTGTTATCATTTGTTATTAATAGTGTGGCTCCAACTGAGCAAGCAGCTCCAGGGACTTCTGGGAGGGAAAGGTTTACCTGAAGGGTTTCAGGGATAAGTGTACAGACTGCTGGAAAGGCTCATGGCACTGCAGTTTAAAATAGTCTTTTCTGTTTATTCTTACATAGGTGACTGATGATAAAAATGGTAATTCATTTAAATTTTTCATGCATTGTTTTATTACCTATGCCTGCATTTTTTTTAGTTTAGTAGATCTTACTCCATTTTCAAAAGTGACCCTGGTAGAACTCAGCAATCTGAACAGCCAAAGTAAACTGAGGTGTAAAAGCCTGTCCACGCACAGGATCTAATTTAAAAAATATACAATGTGGCATGATGGCTACAGAGTGTGTCTGTGTGTATAAATCCTGCTGTGTGACCATCCTTAGAAATAATTCTGTAAAAAGAGAAATTCCAGACTGTTTTGAAAGCTGGCTGTCCAACCTCTGACTGATCACCGTGTGGCACTGAGTGCCATGTCCAGTTTGGGAGCCACATGTGAGGGAAGTGTCAGGATCTAAGTCAGGAGCAGCATGCATTTATCTGGGGGAATCCTCACTTGGCTGATGTGAGCAACTCTCTCTCCAAGTAATGGTTAAATCCTTGCTTTGGGAACAGTAACAAGTCTGTGGATTTATGTGACAGCACGATATAACTTTCAACAGCATCTCAGAAAAGAGAGAAATTACATATTACAAAGGGTTCTCAGTTCTCTCAACCTCCTCCAGCAAGTTGCCAGCATGGACACAAACTCAGACCAACAGGCTGTTCTCCATGACATGCTGTAAACTGATGGTGCTGGAGCCACAAGGACAGAGAATGGGCCTGTGGGGAACAGCTCTGGGAAAATTTCATTTACCAGAAGAGGGAAATCCTTCCCACCCCCTTCTCCTCTCCCATCACCCATCCACCTTCCTCTGGCACTCAGCAGATCCTCCAGGAGACAGCTCTATCCATGAATCCAGCAGAAAATGCAGCTGGCATAAAAAATGTTTCTGCTGGATTGATAACAGAGTTTGCTCATGAAAAAGGTGTGGAAATTATTCTGTGGAATAATTTGGCCAACTGTCAGATATGGGGACATGAGAGTTTTGTGCTGGATAAGGCACAGGGTAGATACAGATATTCTTCCTCTTCCAGTGCGAGTGGAGCTGGGAGCATGTTCATGGCCCATATGCTTGCCCTAATTCAGCTTCCTCCCCTCACTGGAAAACCTGGCACTCAATTTGAACACTTCCCTTGCTCAAACTGCCAATGTCACTGCAAGTTTCTGAAACAGGATCTCTAACAAGTCTCTGGCCTGGAAAATGTGGCCGGAGCTGTCACACAAAGCAATTTTCATTTAAGTGGCCACTAATTATAGTAGAAATAATATGGTTTAGAAGAGGCCAATAATGATATTTTTCTTTCAATTTTCAGCAATGAGGATGAAAGTAATTTTGGATTAAAGGTGTTACAGAGATGTAACAGCTTGCATATAGGTCAGTCTTTCATGGATGTAGAAATTACATTGAGAGGAGCAGATTTTGCATTCATTCCCAGCCACATCCCATTCTCACAAAGGTGACAGATCAAAATTGGCTGTTGCTGCCCTTTTTCCTCTTAAAAGTATGCAATTGCACTTTTTAGCATAAACCTGTGAGCATGAAGTCAGTGTGCTGGAGATAAGGAAGTGCCAACCATGCCTCTGATGCTTTAATTCCATTGGGTTTCCTGGAGGGTTAAAAACTTACATTTCTGGTGAAATACAATATTTTTATTTTTTGAACCCAGGATAGATTATTTGAGTCCTCGGTTGCTATGAGGCTGCTGAGTGGCTGCTGATTTAGAGCAGTTGAGATTCTGCCTTGCTGTCTCTTTTCACCACACAATGTCTGCCTGGATGGGGAAAAAGGTTTTACCTGGTCGAATTGCTGAGACCGGCAATATCCGATGGCCGATGAATTTCCCTCCTTCTTCATACACTGCTAACCTCAAACAGGCCAGGGAAGGTAAAACCACCTGGAAGGCAATATTGTTGCATTGTTCACTTTCAGCTCTGAATGCAGCAGCTCCTTCCATAGGCTGCACAGAATACATGCTAAAATTTATCTAGTCATTGAAAGAAAAAAAAAACCAACAATGCAAACCTAAGAGCTTTCTCTGATTTATTTTCAACCTACTAAAAATAGTAGCCTGTGCTTCTCTGAGCACAGGGGCAGTCAGGCACGATCGTTAACTAAATAGAGAAACGAAGTACACTAATTAGAAGTTCATTACAGAAGAAAAATGCTAGTGATGTTTCCAAACTTAAGCTCTGGCAGGCTGCCAAAGGAAAGCCATTCAGAAGGCCAAATATTCAGGGAAAAGAGCACTGCTGCAAGTATCAAGTGTATAAACATCCTTGTAAGCTACACTTGCTGAGAGAAACCTGCAAGAAACTGTTTTACAAGCACCTGGACTCAGGATATACTTAACCAAGGTGCTCAGTGAGCAAAACCCAGAGGTTCTGTTCAAATATCAGCTGCAGGTGTATTGCAAAGTGCAATAAAACATTCACATTGTATGGTCCTAAAATGTGCTCAGTACTTTCTGCCCCCTTAGAAGTTTAGAGAATTGGGTCTGAGCAATACTGCATGAGTAGCTCTGAAGCTATGTCTCATCTCAAATGGATGGGATTTGTGTCTTCATCACGTGGGCAGTGATTTCATAGCCCAATCTAGGGATAAGCAGGGACAGCAGATTGCTTTGGCTGTGCCAGCTCAGCCAGCCAGGCCGCTGGAGCTGCACTCCCATTGTCCTGCTCTCAGGTTCCAGGAGGGCTGCTCAGCCAGGGCAGAGTGCCATGGCCATTCCACCGAACTGCTGCTGGGATCTGTGCCTGCTGTCCATTCCAGCCACATGGCTGCTGCTTCCAGCTGTGCCACTCAAACAACCAAGGGGACTGCACAGTCACTTCTTTTAGCAGGAGCTGCCACAACTGGAGCAGCCAAAGTCCAGCAAAAGCAGCTGAACCATGAAATAACTATACAGAATCTCTTTTCCTGCTTTCTAACAAGTGCAAAGTTCAGTAAGCCATGGAAAGACCCCATGGACAGGGATAAAAAAAGCACAATGCCCTTTTGGGAAGCAAGTGTTAGAGCAACCTTCTTAAACACTATGGCTTCCTCTTCCCAGACTGGATTCACTGCGTTGCCTTGAGAGGTCTTGGTCTTCAGAGCTTTCCTCCTGGTATCCACAGGCAGGCCAAACATGTCCACTTCCACATAGGTACCGACTTTTTTATCAGAAAGGAACTGACCTGAAATTATCTAAAGCCAAAGAACAAAGGAACCTCGTTAGAGATCACTGTGGTGGATTAGGAAAGGAGTGGCTGTAATGCAGATGCATAATTCTCATTAATGATCAGATAGAGTGCATTTAAAATAAAATCAAAACAACACTAAGCCCACAAAAAACAGAACCCCCCCAATATTTCACTGCAGACACAGAAAAACAGCTTGTGAGGCCTGGTTTCCTGAGACCTTGTGGTCCTGAATTCCCCTATGAGCGATAATGTGGTGGAGATCATGCTGCTGCCCTTCCCTCAGCAGGAATACTCATTTGGATCTCTTCCTCAATCTGTATTCCTATTTCCTGAGAACTCTTAAGTTCTATCTAGTCTCAACAACAGGTTCAAAAAATGCTTGAAAAAACAGAGGTTTAAATGGCAGAGAAATGATAGATATGCTTTTAGCTGTGAGGGAGAAAACAATCTTAAAAGTTTGTATTCTAATAAAGGCTCTTCACAGAGGATTTTAATATGAAAATAAAATTGTAAAATAGCTGATCTTTCCTAGTTCTTATTTTTAACAGGCAGCACAACTCTCAGCTTGAAAAAATGAAAGAAAGGTCTGCAATTACTTCAGAAAGCTGAAGAAGCACAGGAGTGTGCTGCAGTGCCACTGTACCTTGATAAATTGAGGCTTGCCTAAAGCAAATCTCAATCCAGTGCCAGCTCTGCCGGTGTGAGCACTGACACTGTGACCAGCAGAGCCCTCCCGGAGCAGGCAGAGGCAGCTGCCTTCTGACAGCTGTCTGCTCACTCCTGGATGCTCATTCTGTTAAATAGCTGTGCATCTCCTAATAGCTGCTGAATGACTTCCACCTCCATTTGCTCTAATTGCACAAGAGAGTGCATCTAAACCCACAGGAGGGGCCTGAAAGCTTCCATGATTGCAGGTCACCACGAAAGGTCACCCCACACATCCTCTTCTATTACTGTGCATGTCACCAGACTATTCCTTCATCCACATCCCTCCCAGCACGGCTCTGCTGCACTCCTGCCTGCAGCCTGAGAGGAAATACTTGTTTTCTCTCAGTGAAAACAAGAGGATATTCTGCAGGTGGACTCTATAATACAGAGGCTGTTCTAATGGACAAGCCCATTAAAGGAGTAGCAGGACTCCAGGAAGTTTATGGTTTTATAGCTGGAGATACACCAAGTGAATTTGTCCCCCTGTCACAGCCAATGCAATCTTATCCCCCTAAACACTCATGCAGGTAATTCTCAATCTGCAGATTCCTGGCAGCCCCTGAACTTCATTAGAGGTCATTAAAAAGGAACAAGCAAAAACAAGTTGGCAATGAATTGCAGCTGACATTTATGGTTCCACTGTTCTGCTGAAGAACTTTCAGAAAACCAGAAAAATGTATTTATACTGAGCATGTAGAGTTCTAGCTATTCCAGTCCAACCTCCCACTTCACAACAGCATGTTTTAAATCCAGCTCTTTGTTTCTAAAAACACAGCCAAACTGCTCCTAAATCCATTCACTTCCCAGTTCTGTGATTCTGTCAGTACTTCTAAGGCAAAGAATACATACAATATATTGATTTATCCTACAATATGAAATGTGAGGCAGAATTAAATGTCACTCCATGAAATTAAATTAATTTTATTTCCTTGGCTTAGTATAGCCATTTTCTAGGCCACTGCACCACAGAAATATAAATAGATCCATGCTCTGGCACTGCCATGAGAGCACTTCCACCAGCTACATACATACCTTGACAGACAAAGTGTTGGCTACTATTCCATCCACTATTCCTTCAGTAAATGGATCAAAGTGCTTGTCTGGCCTTCTCATGAATTCTGGCTTTAACCTGTATCCACTTTTGCCATTGTACTCATACATTCCCATGTTTATTTGCATAGACAAATCTGGAAGTTAAAAATATTGGTCAGAGTTATCTTCTGGAAAGATAAAAATTTTGAAAAGCAGTAAAATAAAAAAAATAACCAACCTGTAATTTCATAGTGACTGTAACAGACACGGTACAAGCCTGGGTTAAAGATTTTAATTAACAGCTCTATAGTATAAATAAATCCCTAGATAATTTTTGATGAACAAAACCTTTCCCACCTATGAATCAGCAACTCTATCAGAGAAGTGGACATGTCTAGCTTTCCAAACGCAGAGAGCAGCATAACTTACCTACGGTTTGGAAGTTGAGGGCGACCATCTGGCAGCCAGCATTCCAAAACACTTGTGGCATGTAGTTGGAAGAGTCTACTCGTGTTCCCTTTGGGTAAATCCGGCTCAGCTGCATTTTGTTGTATCTGAACAGTGAGTAGTTAAGGTACAGAACACATGACAAAAATCACCTGGCAGAGAAGTGCAACTGCAGGGTTAAATGCAGGTGTTCTTTACAGAATGGCAGTGGGTTCCTCACTGGACTTCTGCAAACATCATGCTTCCAGATGTCCACAGTTTTGTAGGAGATATGATAAATATGGGGCAATTAGAGGTGCTGCTTGTTCCTGCATAGAATACTCAGAATAAGCAAGGAAAGAGCACAGGCAGATGCATGAAGAAGATCATATTAATAAAATTCCATTTATCTTTATGGTTCCTACTTGGGGATTTTTCTAGGGTTACATTTATAGAGGCCAGTTGGCTATAAACAGGGAATCTTCCTCCTGTAAACAGTGAACCTTCCTCTGGAGCAGGGAGACATGTTCAGCTAAAAAGTGTTTTTCTGGAATGAGGATTTGAATTGGCCTCTACATGGCCAAAAATGATGACTGTATACATCTTATGGTTGAGTCTACGAATCTCTGAGAAGCGAATGTGCTGCAGGAGATCTGTGGAAGGAGCTTTCCATTAATCTCCTTTGAGGCACTGTTTTATCTGTTTATGTATTTTATCTCACTCATTCTTAACTGCAGCCATGAGGAGAGATATTAAGAAACATCAAAAGGTCTAACCAGAATGTTCCTTAGCTTCTCTTCAGAAGTTATTAAAAAAAAAAATTAAGAATATGTGTAGCAATGAATCAGCTCAGTGCTCTCAGAAGGAGAGAAGTAGAGGTATGATGGGAAAGCGAGCATTCTCACGTAAGTTTGCAAAAAAGTCAGCCACATTTTGACAATTTGCTCGCCATAACTCTTATCACTCCATATAGGATGATAAATTTAACAATCAGAATGCAAAGAATTAGGTCTTCAATATGTCATTTATGCCTATTCCCTCTAGTCCTAGCCCACAGCATGAGGATTCATGCCAGTTTTTAAATTAGCTCACCAGAACTCAGGCCAATTAATTCATTTAGAAAGACAGTCAAATCTACAAATTTCATTTGGGTTCCCTATTTCCCCAGCTCCTGTCTCTGAATTCCAATAAAGCTCTGTAGTAAATCTCAGATATAGAAAGACTTAGGAAGCAGGTTCCTGAAAGTCAAGGATACTCCACAAATTCCACAGGAGACTTTGTAAGTTGCTCAAGCCCTTTGGTTTCCACGAAGGAAGACATTTCAAAGCTTTTGTTGCGTTCTGCAGGTTTAGAGGGGAGATAAAACCAGGGACATGTTAGAGCACGAACTCACGTGGTTTAGTCCCAGCCCCTTATCCCACCCACAGTTCACCAGCTCTTTCCACCCTGATCCCAAGGAATTTACACACAGGTTTGCTGACAGCAGTGACCTCGCTCTGCACACACTCTGAGCTCCATCTGCACTCACATCAGCACTGTCCAAATTAAGGGCACTGGTGCTGCCCGAGGCTGATGCTGGACCAGCTGCAGGCAACAGTCCGGGCAAAACACCGTGTAGATGTACTCAAGAGGGTGAGCCCAGAGATGACATCTGTGGCACAGAGGTGCTGCAGCAGCTTGCTGGGGGCACTGCTGGATCTCTGGCTTGTCTTTGCAGGCTGGTGTGAGGGCTGGGAGCCACTCTGAGCTGCAATAACTGATGTCCCTATCAGACTGAAGTGAGCAGTGCTGTGCCTGCAGTGCTTGGTACATCGGGGTAAGGTCACAGCTGACAAAGCCATGAAACACCACTATCCAGTCACCCCTGAAGGCGCACTCCTGGTGTGCCAGCAGGGATTCAGACCTAATCCTCAAATGACAGGAAGCCTTTATGACCTCTTTGATTCAGTCAAACTTTCTGATCCGCCAGTGGTGAACAGCTCCTCCTCCGCATCTGAGCCGGTCGGAGAAAACATTAATTTGTGCATCATTTGTCACTCACCTTTGCCTGACGTGGGCACAGCCTTTTAATGCATCCAAGCATCAGGATGCAGCAGAAAGCCTATGTCAAGACCCTGCTAGCTTCAGTACCTTTACTTCTGCTCAGAGGTAAGGATTTCTGAAAACTAACAGCTTCCCACTTCCCCGCAGTCAGCCATGTGGCTGCCTAGAAGGAGTCACAGCTCGGGAGGTCAAATCCATTAACTCGCTCAGCACTGATCTGTTTAAAAATGAGGGGATCAGTGCCTGTGTTGGAGCAAGATCTCTCCAGCCTCACCACTTTACTGAAAGCAGACAGTAAGGCAGAGTAAAGGCCTGGCCTCATCCAGGTTTAGAAACAATTGTAATTGTGCTGCAGCAATCCAGAGATGGCCAGGAGGCAGGGCTGGCCGCTCCCCGAAAGTCAAACTGCGAAGCTGCAGGAGAGGGACAAAACTGAACAAAAGCAGAGAGGAGCAGGACAGAAACAGGTGGGCACTGTCCTCACAGGGAGCCAAAAAGGAAGCAGTGGATCCAAAGAAATGAGGAACTAGATTGTTTTGGCCAGTGTGAGAGGAAAATGTGCTGCCAGCCTGGGAACTACAAACCATTCTCAGTCTATGCTGAAGAGTCAGAGGATGAACATGGGGTTCCAAAAGTCATTCTCTGCCTCTAGGAGAGCTGGTCCCTATTTCTAATTAGCAACCATCATGCTACTGCTATTATTCACAGCTGTTATCTCCTAATGGTGCAAGATTCCTGTTACTCCCTAGAGGCTGCTCTCCTACCACTCCCTCTTCCTTTCTAACACACAATATCCTTTCTTTCTCCAGCTGGCTCACCTCCATCTCAGCTTCTCATAAACACACTGAGATTATTCTTATTCCAGCTACCCCCCTACTGATGGCACAGCACTAGCAACACACAAGTATACTGCTTTTATCCTATTTAGAATGTAGGGGCTAGAATTTCTTGTAGTAATCAACTCTTATCTCTCAGCTTTGTCTTAAAGGAGAGCATTTGTAGGAAACCAGAGCTGGTAGCTGTTAAAGGATTTGGTTACCAACTGTCCAGAGCTTAATCACATTCATAATTAAAATAAGAACAATTATTTCCTTGTACTATCTGGAGAGGATTAAGGGACCTGCCTTTTGAAGAAAAGACTGTGCAGGAGAGACATTTCTCTCTCGTGATACATTACACCATGCTACCTTATCAGGAGGAAATTACTGCAAAGTGAACAAATAACTCATTGAAAACTGTCTGAAAAACGTGGAAAAATACAGTTACAGCTACTTGCTGCCAGAGAGAGGGAACGTTTCTGGTGAGGGCAATCAGGGGACTGGTACAGATCTACGGCTATTCAATATTTCTGTTAACAACTTGGATACAAGACCAGAAAATGCACTTTTAGAACGTGTGAATGACAGAAGCAGTGAGGTACTGTTATCACCACGGAGGTCTGGATCACAAATCCAAACAAATTCTGAATAAAAAATAATAAATTAGAAAAGTGCCGTAACACTGAAACAATAAAACTGTATAAAAGACAAGTATGGATCTCTATACTTAAGAAAGTGAAGTGAACAAAAATAAAATTTTTGGGAAACAGCTGTAACAGAAAGTAAACTGATAACCAATCCTCATCTAATCCCTTCTTTATTCAGCTCATTTAATGAAGATCCAGCAGTGAGTCCAGGCCAAGACTAAGACCAGAACACCCAAGTCGTGCTTTAGCCAGCCAGCAACATTTACCACCTGGGGCCATATTTATCACATAATGATTTTTTTGACACGAACACCAAAAATTTAATTCCTTAACAGTATGAGTTCACTGAAACAGTATTATTGATCAAAGGTCCCATCAAGACTTAGGAGAAAAATCTGGACAGCAGCAGATCTTTAGAAAAAACAAAACACAGAAAGGCAAAGACATGTGAACAGAAAAAAAAAAACCTTACATGACACAATTTTATAACAGCTGCATCAACTTGTAGTGCTAGGATTCACATGGCTTCCTTTCCAGAAGGCACATCTCCTTCCCACTGTGTTCTTGTAACTCTCATTAGAGCTGGAGGAGATTATAAACACCCAAAGGGACACTACAACAGGGAACAAGCACAGCTCCCTGCATGATTCTGTGACTGCTCATGTGTGGCATCTGTATAAATACCCACATACAAATGAACACTTGGGAACTTCTTACATGTTTATTATTCATCACAAGCAAATGCCAAATCTTGTACAGAGACATGGACTTAGGCAGCAATTACCTGTCCTCTGCCAAGGACACCACAAATCCAGAATAAATTAAAATGCTGTACACTTCTTTAACTAAAAAAGCTCCAAAAGCACATTAAAACCTGTCAAAACAAAGTGAAAAAGGGCAGGAAAACAGTGGGAGGGGGGTGCATCAAGGAAGGCAGAGATGCTGCAGTGTTTACTGAGGATGCCACTGAGTGCATTCCTAGCAAGGCATCTGTAAAAGCCAGCAGGGGGTGAAATTATGGCCCTTTCTATACAACCCAGAGAGGCAGGAAAGTGAATTTGCATGTGGGGAAGGGCAGACTCTGCTTGCCCTGAATCTTTCATAGAAGTACCAGAGGCAAAATAAAAGTAGGAATATTTATGACCACCTTTCCCAAACCGTTGAAGCTACTCTTCAGTCATGGACAACAAAGACAATGTAAGCACATAATTTTCAACACTGTTTTTGAAATGTCAGCATGTTTACTGTTGATGAAGTTGGATATTTAGACTAAAAAAGGTTTCAAAACACAAATGGATTTATTTGGCTGGATACCAAGGGAACATTTTCTATCTGTGTGCCTGTATCTAACTGAGAGGAAGCCAAGCAGCACTCCTGCAGAACTCTGCCAAACACTTGCCAGGTAATTTTAAGTATAGGATGTTTCTTACTTACTTTTTGATACTTCAAATGACTCAAACTTCACAGGCTGAATGTAGTTTACCAGGTTAGACATCTCTTCCGTAGCCATAGCCTCACTTCCAGCAGTACCCTAGGGAAGAGAAGGAAAAATGCTGCAGTTTGGGTCTGTCCATCAGAGGCCACAAATGCCAAAGCCCAGTTTTCTATCAATTGTGGTGTCTTTCACTGCCCCTGGCTAGCGAAGGCAATGCTTCACATAGGGAATGTCACATAGGAAAGAACAAAATGGGCTGTGAGATGTAAATGTTTACATTATACTGGTGCTCTTTCATTCTTTTTATGTGGCTCCCAGGGAAGGGACCACATTACCTCTACCCATGCACATTTATCAGTACTGTTGGAACAAATAAGAAATACAGCTCTAAGTTTCTGATGTCAAGTTCTCCTTCCAACAATGCTAAACACACCACAGGCAGCTGCCTAGAATTGATCTGCTGTGGTGCTATTTGTTCTTAATCTTCAGAAAATGGAAGTATAAATAAGCAAAGCAAAGATGTGCTTTCAAACCGACCAACAACCAACTTGGACAAGCTGGTGCTGTGCTTCCCGGCGCTCTGCCTCCCTTTCTCCACTGGATGGCAGCCCCGCTCCTGGTAACACGCGCGAGCCCGCAGCTGCTGGAGCTGACCCAATCCCCAAAAACACGTCTCCGTCCTTACTTCATCCATCGACGACTTCTTACAGTCATCATCGTAGTCATCATCATCGTCGCTCTCCATCTCTGCTTCTCCTGAGAAGTTTCAAGCAGAAAATAATTACTGGCTGAGGCAACAGTCACAATTACCAGTGACAAATTCAAGAAAGATGTGCAAGTAGCACTGCTCGGAGCAGCCTGCACTGTACATGTGCTTTTTGTCACAGCACCAATCAAACTCACTGCTCTCGAGGGAGTCATCCGTTTTCGGCATTGATTTAAGTTCTTATTGCCCAACCAAACAAGAACTCTTCCTTTGCAGCTGCTTGATGCTTATTCTTTGGCAATCAGCACTGGGAGAAGAGTGCAGTGCGCTCAGTGTGTGGGTAGAGTATCACAGACTGCTCTGAGAGATAGTCCCGAGTTCGGGACACAGCCCCAGGGTTTGGAGATGTGAGTTCCAACTCCTGCTGTTGCAGGATCCATGCAGGACCTCCAGGGAATGCCTCGCCCGCTCCAGGAAGCAGCAGCATGCACAGGGTGAAGAAACCACGATGAAAATCAGTGAGCTTCTCCTGTGCTGTGCTACTGGGCTGCTCAGCACAATCCATCTGTTCTGGACGTGTCACTGAGGCAGCACAGCTGGGAGGGTCTGGCACAGGAGCCAAACTGCAGGAGCTCCACAGCAGTTCCCTTGGCAGAGCACTTTGGGGTGCCTCGGTCAGGGCTCAGGAGCAGAGCTGAGCCGCGCCAGCTGAGGGCAGTGCGAACCAAACAGTGCGAGGAGATGCCTAAGGCTCATCCTTCCCCTGGAAACGTACTCGGAGTAAACGGGACCAAATAAAACACGTTTACTGCCTCGCTCCCAATTGCAGTGCGCTCATCAAATTCTGACGAGCAAGACGTAAATTTTTTCGTGTTAATTAACAAAGGGCTCGCCTCCAAAATGTTTTGATTTGGTTGCATCAGAAATTAAACCATTAAGGAATATCAAGTTTATCTTCGCCTTTAGAAATTCCATGCTGTGGGCATGGCTGTCATAAAGTGTACCCTGTGCATCTTAAGACTCTGGAAAAGAAGATTTACGTATACTGCAGTCACCTATCCACACCTGTAAGAGTGACAGCTCTCCCTAAAGAGAGATATTTATAATAATAAACATTATTCCACAAACCTTCCAGCTTTCTTCAGCAGTGGCAGCACAAAAATCTAACTACTGTGCAGCATTCCCAAACTCTCCGGAGAAAGGTAATTCAGTCTCAGTTCCTCCTGTCGATTTGGAGCCTAATCCCAAGCCCACTGAGTCAATACAGAAACTCCTCTTTGTTCCAGCAGGCCTCAATCTGGCCCAGTGGGCCCCTTCTGAGCATGGAGAGCACACACGAGTGTGCCTTTCACAACCAAACGATGACTACCCAGCCTGCATTTCCTTCCAGATGCAGATGTTGAAATGTCAGGCTTTTATTCATCAACACATTTCTTCCTGTACATTTCATTGAAGAAAATAACATGATTGCTCAACAGGCTCAAGGGATGGCTCAGGGAGCCTCAGCACAATGCAGAGAGCCAGCCAAGCTCTCATAGGATTTGCACTGACAATCTTTGGATGGGAAGCTCTCAACTGATTTAACTAGACTGGCAAAATAACACTTCGCCAAGTCCTCAAGAAGGGGGAGGTGGGCAGATTTTGGCCAGCTTGCACTTCTGAGATAAGGGGTACATGATAGCCTGTTCTTGCTGGAAGTGTCCAGAGAGGAAAGTATGCAACACACAGTTCGTTTATTTAAAAACACTTAACACTAATACTCCCAAGGAGATCAAATCTCATTTTCAAGTTCTGCATCAGGACAGTTCAGCAAAACCAGGACAAGCAACACACAGGACTGCCAGCATGGAATCAAAATAAGTGTTTCAGGAGGTGTGGTACGTCTGCACTGCCTTTCCCCCAGCAGCACAGCCTGTGCTCGCACCCAGCCCTCTCTCCCTGATTCATGGCAGGGACACAAAGCCACCCTGGCGGTGTCTAAGGGACAATTAGCTGTAATGCCATCACCACTATCTGCATTTAGATGGGACTACAAGCCCAGGTCAGCACAGGACCTCTTCAGTGCTATGTGGCACACAAATACAGTGAAAACAGAGTCCTTCTTCAAAGAAGCCAAACAAAAGCCTGCCCATGGACAGAGGCAGTCAGAAGAGTGTCAAGAAATTAGAGGATGTTGCTTCCTACCACAAGATAAAACAGATATTGCCGACCACTCACAGGCAGAAGGGCACAGGAAACTCCAGTGAAACAACAGGGCAGTTTTAGGGATGTTTTCAGGAGCAGTCCCTGGTGAGTGGGGCAGTGTGAGGGAAGAATGAAAGGCAAAAATAACGAGTGGACAAAGGAGGCTGAATCCCAGCTGATGGATAGAGGGGTTCAACACAGTAATACTGAATGGAGGATGATCAGGAGGGCTGGGAATGACAAGCCAAATCCCTGGGTCGAGGAAGCAGTGTGCCTAACATTATCCATTCTCATCATCCTGACAGACACTGAGAGCCTAATAAAAGCAAAGGTTAGACAGTGCTTGAAATTCAGAGGAATCTGGTAATCTGCTTTCTCAGACCCTTTCAAAACAACAGCCAGGATGAATTATGAATGTGGTCCTTGCTGGTGCAGCTTATCAACTCTGCAACATTTGGGCAGCCACCAGCATCCCAGGGGCGGAATCACCTTTTGGGTTTTTTCCACTGTACATCAGCACTTGCTGATTTTTAAAAAGGGAAAAATAAACTTTATTCAGTTTGAAGAACCATTTTTCTTTGTAACAATGGGCCATGGCCTCAGCTGGCATCAGCAGCAATGTACTAATGAAGTTACATACACTAAGCCTAAAACCTTTTATCCAGTTTTTTTTTCAGGCATCATGAAACTATGGAGCCAATTCTGCCCTCTCTGTCTTCCCATGACTCTTTCCTTGCAGCACCCACTGCTCTGACAAAAACATCATCCTATCAGTGAGAAACTAACAATTTGCTTATTTAACAATAGTTAAATACTGCTCCATCAGCCAGTTTTAGCTCCTTTCAGTATGGGCCTGCTTTTGGTGAAATGCACATCCCAGCAGAACTGCCACTGTTCCTTCTGCACTGCGATGGAACTTCTTTGGAAATCTTGTTTGTTTACTTCTGCTCATTGTGCAAAACCAGCCAGGTCTAAGATGCTTGTTTACCAAATTACAATCTGTCTCGCAAGGGTTATCTCAGAAATTCTTCTTCTGCTTTGTCAGCTTTGCTCTACTTTTAGAGAAAGTTTTTCCACTGACATGTATGGAAGTTACTTCCTACACCAGTTTCATGGGCATCCTGCAAGGCATCCCACAAAGCTAAGAAGTCTTTCTTTAATTGTTGCTACTATTTCACCGGCACTCCACTTTTATATGGTCTTATAAATATATCAAAAACATGGGTTTATTTGGGTTTCAATCTGACCTCAAGCAGCGTTAAGACACAGCAAAGCTTGATATCAACTCCAATATGAATCTCCACTTTTTTTTTGCACTGCTGTGAAAAACTCATCTAGAATCCCCAGAAGGCTAAATCAGCACAACTTTCTCCTGGAGATCAGCAGCCATTCTGACAGGAGCTATACAACCCAAGAGAGTAGTTTGAATAATATGTCCAAGTTGCTAAATGTAAAGATTATATTAAGGTTGGAGTACTGAAACACTTCATGTTGAGAAATGTTAAGCATCAGGCTTCTGATTAGTTGCATTAGTGCACAAAGAAACTGGTATTGGGGCAGAGGAGCACAAGGCTTGCAGAGCTCCAGCACCACATGTTGCCCGTATGGAGATGAGAAGAGGGGTGTCATGGTGGCTCTTGAGCTCTGCCATGTGGAAACTCTTCACTACCACAGTGTTCTTATAATATGGTGAATAATTTTCTTTAAACTGTTCACAGACAGAAAACTGGCACCTCATTTATAGAAATGCTGCCTTCTCAGAGCTGTAAGCTGTAAGCTGTAGCTGTAATCTCTGGAGCTGAATACTTAGTGCTCTGAAGACTTAAAAATTCAAAGTACTCTAGAAAAATGACATCCTGGGTGTTCCTCGTCAGTCATCCCTAAAGTGTTCTTAAGTTCTGTCAGATTCGTCTGTCCTTAGATAAAATTGGCTTAATATTATTGCACTTCCCACAGGTATTGTTCAGATAAATTCACTGCTGTTTGTCAGGAGCTCACAGGCAGCCTGGATACCCCCACAGAAACTCACTGAGGATGCTCTATCTCGGATCAAGTACTGAATGACAGAGAGAGGAAAAATATTGACTAATTGCATTCTCAGAAAGAGGCACAAGTCCTAAAGGAGAAACAGAGGCTGACACAAGGATTACAAGCAAGGTGTTTCGGCAGTCACGGATGAACCAAGTGACCACAGCAATTCTGCAACCTCAGTTCCAGCATTTTCTAATTTGTAAGTGCTCATCTTCATAATCAGAGGCTGTTACAGAGGTAATACAGGCATAATAGTCACAGTTAGTTTGTAAAATTACACACCCCATTATGGGACTGACCCTTCTGCCTTGCATCAGCATCACCATCTTTATTCACAGCCCGGGTCTTTTCCTAGAAAAGCTCCTAGAAGGGCTCTTGAAAGACAAAGCTCTTGCCTTCTGTGCAGCCCTCAGAAAGCCAAGGACGTGTTCTTTGCCACTGTCCTCACCATGTGCTGATAACAGAAATGGGGAGTTAGGAACCCAGGGCTGATTTCAAATGCTGGAAAGGAGGCAGCTGGAACACACACTTATTTTTCTCCTGCTTGGGATTTGTCTAAAGCAAATCAAGAAAATAGTATTAAGTCATCCCTGACACCAGGATGAAATCCTCCTTTGAAATCCAAAGCCTACTCCAAAGCATGGCCTTTTCATAGTTTCTTAAAAACAACAGTTGAAAACTCTTTCTTTACTGCTAATAGGATAAACAATGTTATCCACAAATGAAGCAGGATTTCTTTCTTGTTAATTCAGCTTGGGGCAAACTGCCAGCAATTTTCAGCTCAGTTAATCAGAGTTTAGAAAAAACTACAACCAATGGAAAAAAACTTTTTAATGGCACATGGCAATGAACTTATATTCCAGCTGAGCTTTCTATTTACTCTGCCAGTATTCTACTGCTGGGGCATAAATGTCTGTGCTTTTAAGAACACAAAACTTCAGTCTCGACAGGAGAAGAAATTCCAGTGCAGGGAACAGACACTGGGCTGGGAATCAGGATATACAGATTTTGTTGGTTTTGCGTGTTTCCATCTCTGGAACAGAAGAACATCTTATAGCACTTTGAACAGAGGTCCATGAGGTTGAGCCTTCCCTGCCTGAGGAACAGGGATCTCATCCCTTTATCCTAGACCCTGAGGAACTGCAGACCCTCTGCAGCTCTGCTGGGCAATGGGCTCTGTCTGGAAGAGCACCAAATGGCAGGCACAGCCCAGAGGCAAGAGGAAAAAGAAAACATTTGTGTTTGATATTGGGCTTGGGCACACAGGAAAGGAAGCCAAGGGTGGAGGAGTTGGCAGCTCCCTCTCCTTAATAAGCACTGCAGACAAATCACACATCAGTGAGCCCTGGGTCATTCTGTAAGGATTCCTCAGCCATGAGCCCTCACAGAACAGACACCTGGATCAATGACACCTCATGTTGTTTCCTGCTCAGCAACCCTCACTGGTGCACCTTTACCTTGCTGGAGCACTGCAATTGGATGGGATTGGAGCTGTAATTAAGCATTTGTGCTTGAGGGAGAAGAATATCAGTAGATCCAAGTCCTACCTGCCCCAGGAGAGGAAGGCTCAAACATACTGGATGTATCACTGCAAGTGTTGGAAGCTTGCTCAGAGAGCTTCTTCTTTGCACTCCCATCTGCTGACTTGTGAGACTTCTTCTTGTTCTTCACCAGGATTTTATACATTAAATCCATAGGGCTTGGGAGAGGAACCCCAGCTTCGAGCTTACAAGAAGAAAGAGGTGAGATTTGTTAGAACAGAAGAAACAAGCTTATGGCAGTTTCTTAGGGACCACATGGTACAAGACAGTTCTGTAACCTCTGTAAGCCCTGTTAAAATGAAATGGATTTTGCACAAGAGGCAATGTCAACATCAAATGAAACAGGGCTACTGAGGGCACTTAAGAAGGAAAATGCTTTATGAAATGTCTGCTGCAATAACCAAAATAAGTATTAGCTCAGATATGAGAGTCTACGTTACAAAATGGCAGCTATGAGGATCAATTGCATTTAGAAGATCACAATTCACTGTATCAGGGCAACCTCTGCATCAGAAATGATGCTTAAGTCACCAACGGCTCACGCTGCTTAACTCCCTCCTTTAGGCTGAAAGGCTTTACACGAAGAATGAGGCAGGACTGAGACACTTAAATAAAAATCCACACAGACATTTGTGATGTGATAAACACCAAGCCACATTACCGGGTATTTTTCCAATGGATCCATAAGCAGTGCATCTCCAAATATTAATCTGCAGTACTCTGCCATTTTTGCCTGTTGTTTAGGGCTAAAGGGAAGAAAAGAAAGAAAGAAGTGAGTCCTACTAATGCTCCAGAGTGAAAGCAGCAGTAATGGAGTATCTAATAGCTCTAAACTAGATATAATTTCCTGATCCAATTGCTGTGAATTTTTCAGTGAGACCTACATATATCATGCAATTATTTCAATTCCTCTAATGGAGTTTATCAAAAGGAACATACACTAAGTAAAGGCGTAAGTCAATTGAATAACAGTGAAACGACCATAACATGAATTTGCCTCTTTCAGGCAATACTTTTATTCAAAATTTAAATATTGTCCCCCTCATGTCACTTTATACACGTGCCTGGCATTTTGCTTGCACTACAGCAGTTTTCACAACATCCTCTGTAAGTAAACTGAACCTCAGCAAACTCTGCTTATAACCTGTTTTCCCAAAGTGCAACCAAAAGATGAAATAATTCCTGCATATCAATGATGGAAACTTTAGAACTGCAGATAGGTTATATGGCTCAGAAATATTACTCCAATCATCTCAAAATGCAGCTCGGTACCACAGGCACTCTCTAATTTTAGAAAACGGAGTATTTTTGTTATATGTGCCTGTTTAAAATGCGTAGCATCTGAGCTGAGGCATCGTTCAAAGTTTCCTTTTTTGACACGCTGTTGGGAAGTCTCGATTAAAGGACAGGTTTATATGGCTTAATATAACTTCCTCAGCTCCTGTTAATTAGGATCTGCATATCATGGAAGAGACAGGGATGCTATAAGCTGTTATGTTACCATGGAGCTACTTTTCATGACAAAATAGAGCTGGGTATAGAGAAAAAAAAAGCCCATTTTTCTCTTGCAAACCAGGAGTTCAACCCCGGCTGTGCCCAGCTGGTCAATGGTTACCAACTCCCAGGGGCAGTGTGGCCAAACCAGAGCTGAGATAAAGGTTGGGTGGCCAAATAACATTTCACTCAGAAAATGTAATTTTCCTGGGATCAACATCTTGGATGCCCCTGGAAGCAGATAGGGGATAAACCAGTCATTAGCTCAGTCACTGACAAAAAGTACTGCGAGAAGGCTTTAAATTATTCCCCAAAGCAAGAGCTGCACGCCGCTTAAATCCCGACAGCATTTCATTAATGCTGCCTTTTGCATGCAGCCAATTCTGCACAACAGCTAAAAGGCACTTTTAGCTGAGCGTGGAAAATAAAGACGAAGACAAGCAAGGCAGCAGAACGAAGAACCCACACGGGAGAAGGTGATGGAAGAACAGATCAGGCTGGGACATTGTGTGGGATATTTCCAACCCTCAGCTACCAAGGGAAATAAAGGCACCACTCCAGCCAGCAGTGTGCATGTGCCATAAATCCAGGGGTCATTAGAGAGAGTTTTATTTCAGTCTTCTCCACCAGCATGTGTTTTGAACAGATCCATGCTCTCAGAACCCAGAAAGTTCAAAGGACACCTACTTGAATCAAAAGAGTGCGTTTATTGAAACTGCAGTAATTAGCTGTGACATCATCATCCTTAAATGGGCATAACTCCAAAAAGAACTCTCAATAGGAATTAAAAAAAAATAAAAAGCAAGAGTTAAATCTAATAAATTTCCAGCTACCACCACAGCTAGAACAAATTCTTCTGATCCTCTGTGTTTAATTACATGTTTACCTCAAAGAGAGCACAGTGTGAACTTTCATTTTTGCAAACGAGAAAAATGTAATGCAACATTATGTTGGTTCAGTGTATAAATTCCAATGTCACTGCATCCCAGAGGCAGAAAGTAGGAAAATTACGGGAAAAACTAATGGGTTTTAATACCATAAAAACCCTTGAGGTAGTAAACAAGGCCAAAGGAGGAAACTTGTGACATTACAAAATTACTTGAATTTGTGAACTTGACTATGTGTACAGATACTTTTAAAAGCTCCTAAGAAGGAATTAAAAAAATATTTAGGAGTACCAGCATTTAACTGTGTGGTAGATTTTTGTGTTCTCTCTCTCCCTAATATACATATCTATGTATGTTTTGCTGCAAGGGAGAGATCATTAGGAACAGCAGATTCCATATCCCTACTGAAGTCTTTTTAAAAGCTGGAATACCAATTTCTTTTTATTTTCCATTCTTTGAAAATTATGAATCAGAGCAACAGAAACACCGAATTTTCTCAATCAGTACATTCCCCCAATTTAGTTATGAAGTCAAAACCCAGGTATTTCTTGGTCCACATCTACTGTTACGGGAAATTCTCTCAGCATTCACACACTGCAGTGAAAACTGATTGTCTGAAAACAGCTGGCTTTATCTGCTTTATGATTTTCCCTGGGCAGACATGGACAGGTAGCACACAGACTAATTATATACGCCCCCAAAATATGCCAGGGCAAGGGGAGATAAAGGGGGAACATGATACCTGGAGATATGGAAATATAAAGGAGATTAAGAAATGTTTTCATTACCATTATTGTATTGCTTGCACTTTGTTTTACTGTGTTTGTACCGTGCCTATTATGAAGGTCAACCACAGAGGCTCTTTGGCAAAACTACTGCTCCCAACATTACATTTTTATCACTTCTGCAGAGATACTTCCTCTGCATAAGACAAAGGCACAGATGCTTCCCAGAAGAGTCTAAAATAATTTAAAGTGTGGGATGAAAAAGTGATAAAAATCCTGTTAATATTTGAAGCAACAATTCCAGCCAGAAACCAGCAGTATGAATAACTGTAATTAAATTTAATCTTGGAAGCAATCTTATATGGATACTGCTCAAGGATCACTTAACCTTTTTGCTATGTCATCAGTGCATTTCTAATTATAGAGTGTCTGCTTTCAGATTTGCAGATTGCTTATCGTCTTGCAAGCACCATTTCAAACGTCAAGGTCTTCTTGAGGTCTTTTCAACATTTTCAGGCCACTTCTCTGTTTTTTTCACAGAACCACAGCTTCTTTTTTTAGTGGTCTTTTTTTTCAGTGTGCACGTTTTGACTTCACTATAAATAATGGCACACATAATATTTTATGTTGTCGAAAAGTTACATACTTGCCTCTTTTTCTAAGGTTTTTATTGCATATAAACAGGCAAGAAAGAATACACTAATAGTGGAGTGATAGTAAAGAAAATAAAAATCCTTCATGTGCTCTAAGGATATTGGAGAGGAGCCCTTTTAGGAAACACACCAAAGGAAAGCAAATGAGATGATTTACACAATGTGATACACAGCTAATAAGTGATTTTTCCCCTAAGTGGACAGAAAGTGTCAAAAATATTCTCATGAAAATAAACCAGAAGGAAGAAAAATTCCATTTTAAGTCCAATGGTGATTAGCACTGTCATATCTATGGTGGGGATGTGAAACCTATTTACCTCTGATAATTGCAGTCTGTTTAAAAGCCAGGAATACAGAACACAGGCTAAAACCGTATTTTTGTTTAAGCCAATGCCAAAATTTCTAGGGGACCAGAATTTCACAAATGACTCTTGCAACTTGAAAATCAGAAAAAATGTTTGGTCCTCTAGAAGTAGGAATTGATAAAAAATGATTTGTTTGACAGCAACTCTATAAATAAACATCAGCACTTTTTGTTAACATTTAGGGCAAAGCCCAGCTTTAAGATCTAGGAGAAAAAACAACATTCCAAGTAAATGAAAAGACAAAAGTAGCATTCCATGAAATTAGGTGAAGTTTTCTGTGAGTGGCATGACTAATTGCAGATTTCTCCAGCAACTAGTGAAGGAATGAAGGGATAATTGTAGCAGTTGGTAAAATAACCAGAAATTATTTTCAGCCAAAGCAAAATCAGAAAACACACACATTAAATTTGATCATTTACTACAGCAGAGAATAATCACTCGCAGGAAAGCTCAGAAAGACAAAACATTCGGTAGTGGTTTTGCAAACTTGCTTTACTAAAAAGCTGTGTCTTAGCAGCATATGGAAAAGGATATCAGAGAATACACATAAGGTTAATCCATTATTCCATGGCTGGAGGTTTCTGGAGAGAAAGGTCCAATGCCTTCTGTGGGGCAAACTGTAAATAACAGAGTAATGCAGCAGCAACTCTGCTCCCTTTCTGTCACATTCCTGCAGTGTCACACAGCCTTTAATTCTGACACTGTTTCATCTTACAGTTTTAAAGCCACTTTTGTATATAACTTACATCTGACAGGAGTTTATTTCATAAATCTTTTTACTTCTTCACCTTCCTAAAATAGAACAGATCACTCTGGAACTGTTGAAGATTTAAGTCTTAGTGACTTTAAAGGAAGAAAAATGTAACCCTTGTGGTTAAAATAATTTAGGTGTTGTTTTTTCTCCACCTTATAGTAACACAGTGAATGTATATTACAATAAATCCAGAAGAATGAGTACAAAAATACAATACATTCAAAAATGATGGTTGAGATCTTTCCTAAAGGCCAGAGGTTGCATTTGGAAGCACTGTGAGTTCAAACCTACAGGAGTGAGTAAGTGCAAGCAAGTCCAAAGGGACACAATATACACCGAAAAGAAATGAGGGGGCCATGAGAGAAGGAAATTAAACCCAGCATCTGTGTGGTCTTTCAGAGGAAGACAGGAATAACTGAGCAGGATTTAAGAGGTAGCTGTTTGAATCATAACCATGTGGCCTTGAAATGTGTGCGGAGCAAACACATACTTGCCCACAAAAGGTAAATTTACACTCTGAGGTATACAGGTAGTGGACCTCAGCTCTCAGATTTTAAATTTTTCTGCCTCCCTAATTTTTGATCAGTATTGTCACATCTGTTCTTTAAAAACCTTCTTACATAGCTTCTTCTACCAGTTCCTTCCCTTATGACGAGAACGTTCTTCTTAAAACAATGGAAAAGCAGCCAGCCCTCACCCTTTTCCTCCTTCAGAAACAAAAGTGCCAACATCTTTTCTGATTTGTATTAAAGCATTCATAGCTGCCCCCAAGAATGTTTTTATTTTACACTGAAAAAAAATTAAAAAACCGAAACAAACAAAACAAAAAAACCCCCAAAATTAGTTTCTAAGTCTAAACTGCCCCCAGAAGTGTTGGAAATGTTTTCACAGCAAAAAAACACAAAAGGGGAAAAGGCGATTCAAGTTAAGGCACACGTTATGTGTCAACATCACCCACTTTGAAACGTGGTCTCTGCATTCAAAACCAAAGTTAATGTAAAAACAAAAAAAAATCAGAACTGTAATAATAAAATAGATCACTGGGACAAAGCTGGAAGTGTTCTCATTTATTTTTTGTTTTCTTACATGGAAAAATTGTCCTTTTTTAGTAACTAAAAGAAAAGAAAATGAAATAAACTTATGCAAACTGTTATTTTTTTGGCAGAAATGAACAGTTCCTGGCCATCCACGCCACCTATTTTGCAATCCTAGAAGTCCATGGTTCTGGCCTCTGCTTCTAACACAAGACACAGACCAAATTCTGAATATGTTTACAGCACAGAATAGGGTCACAAGCAGGTGAAATACTGCCTCGTTTTCTTTGGAGTACTGCTGAATTCCAGCAGGACACACTGAGACTGAAACATTAACAAAATACCTCTCACAATCAAACTTCCTCTCTCACACAAGAGGTTCTGATTCAGGAAGGTTTTTAACAACAGGCTCAATTCATTCTGATCATCTCAGTTACTTAGGCTGGTACAAGTTCATGTTTGGACAGGAGTTGTTTGTGTCACAAGTGCACACACAATTCCATGCCTAGACCTTATAAAAAATGAACCATCAGACAAGAAAATGTGGTAATTACTTACGAATCCACATGATTTTCAAAGGAAAGGAGGATTGGAAAAGGCGATGTCTTAAATGCACATTCAGCAATAGCTTCTATTACTTCCTAAAGAATCAAAATAAACACAGTTACAAATCTACCTCCCTAAAGAAGCAAAGTTTTAGTCTTTGAAAAGAGAAAAGACCCAAAGAGTTCTGAAATCATTCCTTGAGAGCAGACCTTCCTTCCTAAACATCCCAGAAAGCTCTCGATGTGCTCTTGCCACAACCAAATTTTTCAACCTAAACTGTAATCAAATCTCCAAAACATCTGATGAGTCTCAAGCACCACATTTCTCAAGAAATGACCTGTGTCTGCCAAAATCAATAGCTTAAATGTAAAGCCTGGTTTTTGTGTGGAGTTGTTCCATGCCTGCAGCTATGGCTTTCATGTGCTATTCTGTGCAACAATAAACATGCTCTGACAAAGGCAGATCTTCTGAACATCAGCAGCACAAGCACGTATCCATAAAATCCTTAGCTCCTCTGACTCACATTTTAGTTCCCTCTTTTTTTGATTACAGAAATCCCTTAAAGGCAAAAGAAAAGAAAAAAGAAATCTTTACTCAATTAAAACAGTCGGTTCTGTGGTAATTACCAGAGGATTCAGAAAAGGAAACTTCCGTAAAGCTTCCTGTCAGCTCTATGGAAAATGGAAACCCTGAATCCAGTAAAAAAGTCGTTTGATAATGATGATTTTAGTGGGGTGCACAATAAATGCACTCATTGTTACAAATTATGAAATGTTTCCCTCTTGGAACAAATCTCTCTTCCAAAAGAACATACAAAACACTGAAGACTTTTCATATGCGTTACTGGCAAACTCTGGAGTTTCTAAGAACCCATAAGTCTCTGCCATGCCAAATCTTAAGGATGACTAAAACCTAAAAGATGTATTTATTTTAAACAAGCTTTCTCTGGGGATTCATCTTGTTCATTTTCTGTACTTTTAGAGGCTCAACTAAGAAGTGTATCAGTAAGAAATCCACTTCCTAAAACAAAAGCTGAGCCTCTGGTACATTCTTCTGGCACACTTAATTTCAACTACGTTCCCAACTGCAAAAGGGGATGGAATCCTGCATGAGTGGGGAAAATAACCTGGAAGAGTAGAATCAGGATGGCAGTGACGAGATCTGAGGGTGAAAAGCTCAGACACTGGTTCGGTGAAGGTAAATGCTCCATGGTCAGAGAGAACCAAGCTGGCAGGTTCCATACTCGCTCCAGCTGCAGAATGACCCATGTGAAGCGGTCTCTGAGGTGGAAATATGGGTACACACACAGAGATTCCTGGGTATGCCATGACATATATGGCTGCTCCTGGAGGATCCCCCAGCAGCAGCTCACAGGCCACAGCTGAGAAAAACCTTACGCATTTCTGAGTCACGAAGCAAAGGGGAAACCAAGGAACCAAAAACCCCAGGAACATAAGGATGGGGAGCGCACAGTGCTGCTGCCTCTGCACTTCAGGAAGTCTGTCTGAGGCTGTGAAAGCTGGCAGACCGAGCAGAATCCTTGTGCCGTGGTCCCGGCAGAAGTGTGAGCTGATAAGTGATTCAGCATTCAGGACATGAATTGATCCTCACACTCCTGACACATTATTTCACTGCCATTTTGCTCCTCCCCAGCCAAGCAGCACACTTTGAGTGGTGAAAAGAAATCGGCAGTCGAGATGTTTTGCACATTTTTCTGTGTGGGTTAAAAAATGCCTGCCCTGAAATGACTGATGAAATACTCCTGAGTAGGTTTAAAATACTTTCCAATATCTCTCCTGCCAGCACAGTGCCAAGGGTTGGACATCTAAATATCCAAGGATAATCCTTGTTCCTGCTAATGATCCTTTCAAAAATCAGATTAATTTTGTTTTAAATTCCTGCTCATGACCAAAGCAGTCGAGAGCCATCTTCCTTAATTAAAGGACTTCCAGCAATCAAACTTCATGCCTATAAACATAATTGACTTCACATAAACATAACTGGAAAGTTAATAACAAATGTGCAAGAAGGTTGTTTTACGTGTTTCTGTGATTAACTCCATCAGGGAAGAATTACAGATAAAGCAAATGGGAAAAAAAAGGAGTGTTCTGGTACAAGTGAAATTTGGTGTTCTGTCCGTGGCAGAACTGTTTGCTTTTTTTCCTAAAAAAAGGCAAAAAAAGCTACCCAACAACAGGTTTCAAGTATGGGAGAAATGTCTCAAAGCTGTAGCTGGCACAGAAGCCACACATAATCCCTGCAACGTAACCGAAGTCAGTAATGAACATTTTCCCACATATTCTTGCACGTGGCTAAGTCTAGAAACATATTTCCATGGTGAGTTAGTGTCTCAGATGAAGAAGAATTATTTCTTCACACTTCAGAAATTATTTCCTGATGTATCATTATAAGCTGTGCTGACTACATACTACCAATCCTAATACTACAGGAAAACACCTCCATCGTGCTCCTCTAACACCTCAGATCAAAAACATCTTTAAGAATAACAAGATGATAACAATTTAAGGTTATTGCTAAGGGTAAGGTCTCTACCTTATACTGTAGAAAAGGAAATGGAAGATGGAATTCAATAATAAAGATGACATGTTTTGGGTTTGAATGGCACAAATATCCCCTCACAGTCTCCAAAGATACTAATTTTTCTTTTTCACCCTCCAGTGCTTCGGATCTGATCCCAAGTATCAGGGATAAGGATAACATTGCACATACACTTATTGATCTTTTTAAAATATAATGCCAAGTGTCTGGGTCCTGTGGATGGAGCCTGCCCATCTGCTGTGAGCACCATATTCTCAGCTCACAGGAGTTTAAAGGCTTGCAAATTGTTGAGATCTAGTTGTTATTTCCTGCCTCAGTTCAGGACTTTTGCCTCCCACTCCCAGTGAGCAGGCAGAGAAGAGAGGGGGAGTGAACAGATGTGCTGGTTATTGCTGTCCAAATCCTGTGGCCTCCAGCACTGTCCCATGGAGCTGTAACCCAGCAGTGCCTTCGTACCCCCACTTGTCTCTGTGCAGAACCAGTTGTGGTGGCTGTGCCTGGTCCTTCAGGCCTGGCTGTGGCCTTGCCTGGTCCTCTCCCTGTAAGGTTTGCTGCAGGGACGTGCACAGGAGCAGGCACCTGGGCACGGAGCCCAGTCCCCAGATGGCACTGCTATCACACCACGTAATTCCTTTTCCTCACACTGCCATGACCACAAGGAACCTCTCCCCATGCAAGGTCCAAATGCTGCAACTCTTCTCTTCCAACAGTTCTGCAGCTGCTCTGTAATTTCCTCTTACAGCACCTGTCTGCCCTCACATTTCCAGCCCTCCCACCTTCGCAGTGATGGACCTGTGGTGGCTTTGCACGGAAGAACCCTCCCCAGCTAAACCAGCTACAGCGGGGCGCTGCAGGGCTGTACCTTGAAGGATATCTCGGTTGTCATGGTGAAGCCATGTGTGATGACCGGCTCCTCCTCCGCTGTGCGTCCCTTCCAGCAGTCCAGCTCCACACAGCGGCAGCCCGACAGCAGCACCTGCCGGTACATCTCCACCGAGGAGTTGCCAGCCAGCTGTCCAGCTGGGACAGAGCACAATGAAAGGGAAGTCATTGGGGGCCTCAGGAATAGATACAGCTGATCTAACAATAATCACAGTTAACAGCAGCTTTTACCCTCGGCTGAGAGGAATAACGCTCCAAGGAATACAAGAAGTGTAAGAACGCAACAGAAATTACTTTGGCACAGTGAATGTCATGGTTTGGATCCTGCCCTCAGTCAAACAGAGAAATAACCCTGCTGAAGCCAGCTCAAAAGCTTCTGATGAGCAGCATCAAACACATGAAATAAAATAATAATAGTAAAGAAGCTCAGTTCTATGAGATTTTGTTATCCCCTGACAAGAAGTGTGAAAGCCAGAGGTGACTCAGGAGACCAAGACCACATTTTCTCACAACATGCAATGCAGTTTAGTACAAGATGAAACAAACCCCCTGCAGTCACTAATGGCTCCATCATTAGGTCTCAAATCAATATTTAATATGCTAACCACTGCAATGAGTTGGTCAGTTAAATTTCCTAATGTGATACTGTCTTATGTAGGGAGAAATTCAATTAAACTGTCCTTTTCCAATAATGAGGTAATACAAATCTAAAAATTCAGAAGGAAAGCTCATTTTTTCCAAACTTGGGAAGTATTAAAAAAGAAATACAAAAAAGAATTCCCAACCCAAGCCAACAAAGAAGTCCAGCTGAATTCAGGGAAGGATATCGAGCCAGGTTGTCTTCATCTGCTGCAACAGGTTTGATTCCAGTCATTCAGACACAAATTTCATGCAGCAGAGGGTAACAGTAATGGAAGAATGGCTTTGTGCTTCTATGAGATGTGAAGAAAATGGATGCAGTTTCCTACTTTCTAGCAGACTTCCTGAGAAGATCTTCCTGGATTTTTTGAAGGAAATTAGTTTTCTTTTTAAGGAGGCAGTGAGTTCATTTACAGCAAAGATTCTTTCCTGACTGGGGACATATAAATACTTCATCTAGACTGGCATATAATATAATGCAGATTAATCCTCATTTTATTGTCTCTGCGATTCTGTGTTTAGGTTTTATGCTGGGAAATACACATTTTGGGATTTGCTTCACAAAACAGCGTTGTCTGCCTTTGCTCTGTTTTTACCTTGTACTAAAAACTGTAATAGAAGCCCTTCTTATTTGAAAATCCCTGTTTACAATTTCTGTCTGATACATGAGCTGGAGCAATCATAAATACTCCACAAGGTATTAACATTATTCCTGTTTATATCCATAAGAATTCTCACTTCCTGCTGGAACCAATGGGAAATATCTGTTAATAACAGAAGAAATTGGCTAGTGCTGGAAAGCTCTGAAAATCCAAATGGAGTCAGCAAAGTGACAATGTGTCTCTTTTTTTTTTTTTGGGAATTTAGCTTTTTCCTGTTTCACCTTTGATTATGGAAGATTATCTTTCCTCACACAAAAGCCTTTTTGGTGCAATTCCAATGTCTGGGTTAAGTAGTGGCTCTTTTTCTTTGCAGGATGCAAACAAGCATAAGCATGGATCAGGGAATAACAACTCACATTTCCATGTTCTCATCCCTAAGCATCTGCTTAGGAAATCTTGGCTCTCATAGGGATCCATTGAACTCTACTGCCTAAGAAACCACTTTCACTAAGAAAACTGTTCTAATGTTGTCTCACTTTTCCCTCAGAGCATTTTGAGTTTGTATTAACAAACTACTCTATGATTATTAACTGTGATTATTAACTGTTTCCTGAGAGACTCCTGGTGGTTATCACTGCTAAGTGTTTTGGGCTCCAAGATCCTTCACCTTCAGAAGTGCTTAAGTAAATCATGACATGCATCACTTGCCATATGACACTTCCCACACTACCTTACTAATAAGGCTCAGACTTTCTGGAAGGATTCCTGCAAAGGATAAGAGGATATTCAACCTCCGAACCATACAATCTTCAGAAAGACTCCCAGGCAGAGTATAAAATGCTAGCACATGTTTTAATAGTCCCAACAGCTTGTTTTTCTGATATACAGAATATGAGGAATGTTCCCTCAAATGTTTTTTTGCATATATTATTTAGAAATTTCCATTGTGTGAGTCTCTATTTGCATTTATTTTAAAATACCCCTTTTGCATTCCAAAATGTGATAACACAGACACAAGGGGGACATTTCCAGTATATTTTTAATAGCCTGAGTACAGATCAATTTTTTAATACTGGAAATTGAAAGCATTATGTATTCCCTTCTACAATACAAGCAGTGTCTACAGTAATACCATAGATAACATTTGAATCCTGTCACCCCAAATGGGCTAAGGAGAAATGGACTTTGAGAAAAATTCACTTTTCTGAAAAATATAATTGGCCAAATGATACCTGACAGGCTACTATACATAATGAGCCGGTGCTCATTGATCTAAGCTGAGGATGTGACCCATGTTTCCCCACACAGAGCAGTTCCACGCTTCTGTAGCTTTAAGCTGCTCCTTTCTCAGGAAGTGCATCCTGATGGGTTCATCCACCACTCTTTTTCCAAGTGACAGTTATTTGAAATACAAGGACTTAAAACATGGTTGCTATCTATTTAAGATATCTTTCCTCCCCAAACTGGGGGAGTTTTGGATCCAGGTACCTGGAATCACTTGACTCTTCACTATTCTAGAACCAGAGGCTGCTTCTTCCCTCTCTCCCAGCACTTTCTCCCAGCATGAGGTGCCTGTATCCTCCCTCTGCTGTGCACGAACATGAGTCGCTGAATCTCCTCTCTCCAGGCAAGTCCTGGGGAAGCAATCAGTGCCCTGGATCATACACTGGGGTTTGCAGTGTGCAAACTCAGAGCCTTGAACTGCTGGGAGCCTGGCTCCTCATTCCAGCAGCCACACGAGGTGCTGGCAGCTGAGATTGTTTTAGACACAGCACATTTCTCTGCATTTATTTTCCTCCTGAGCTATTTCACCATGCACAGGACAAGCAGATCAGACCCCACACTGTGACATACTCTGCTCCTGCTTGTGTGTCAGTCAGAATAAGGCTCTCAGCCTTGCCTGTTGTTTTGAACACTTCACACTGGACCAAAGCAGGATGTGTGGCCAGCAGCAGGAAGGTATCACCCAGCTTTCCATCCCTTCCATATGGTGCTGTCAGCTTGGAAACTGCTCTGGAGGCTTTGAAGGTGAAGAAGGTTTCAAGGAAGTGCTGAATGCAGATAATAAGCAGGAACAGTGAGGACTGAGGAATCACTGAGAACAGAAAAGCTGGAGGATAGTAGATGAGAGGTCACGGGCAGCAACAAAGAGAACATGCCCCTCATGAGACGTTTTTGTAGAAAGAACTGAAATACCAGATTGTAAGCAGGGAACATGCTGAGGGTGAACAGGATAGTCCCGCATTGGCTACATGTGCTCAGCGGATATCTCAGCAACCTACTGCTGGTATTATTGTTCCTTTTAGCCAAACACATGGTAAAGGCATGTGATTTTCATATTTTGCATTTCCCATATACAACAGCAAGTTGCACAGCCATCAAAGCACGCAAGGCTGAGTGTGATACGTCATCACTTGTCTCTGACTTTTGGGTGCTGCTGAAACAAATGTTGCAAAGTCACTCCCCACTGTGACCACAGCAGAAACCTGAGGTGAGACACCAGAAAAAGGCAGGGTTGCACTTTAAGGGTTCAAAGGAATAAAGAAATAAATATGATACTTGTGACAAAAAATGATGAGACAGTAAAAAAAGTTTCTAAAAGATGACATTTCTTTAAGTTAGCTCAGGTTTGCTATAAATCATTTCTTTGTTCATGGATTTTTACCTTTGGTCTTAAAAATTACATTTCCCTAAAAAAAAGAAAGCAGTAACACTTCTAAATAAATAATCAGGACTTGATGTACTGCCAAGGGTTTCTACCAAAGGCTAGGAAAATGATCAGCATAATTAAAAATAAATTGAGAGTGTGCACATGTTTCTTTTTATGTTATAATGTTGTTTCTTTGTGCATGGTTTTTCTGGGTTAAAAAAACTAACAAAGGGAGAGATAATTGGTAGGGCATTAAGCACAGTAATCATAAAGTATTGCCAGACTGAATGGTTTTCTTATTGTCCTGGTAATTATTACATGACTAGTTGCTATTTCATGGTCTCAATCAGGGCAAAGGTGCTTCCAAGGCTTCCCTTCCAAAGCCATGAGCACTTGAGCAGATCCTTCGAACTCTTTTGGGGAAAAGGAATAGCCTGCCACCATTAATTTTATTAATTTTACTTCCTTGTTGGAAGAAAGCAAATGGGAATGTGATTAGTGTATCTGATCTAGGCTCAGAGCAAAATCCGAGGCTGTCAGTTTTTGTAATGCACAGATAAAAATCAAATCATTAATCCCATTGTCGGCCAGCTGCCACACATTCACTGAACATAATGAACCCACTAAAAGGGAAGGGCTTGTGGTTTGCGCCTGTAAATGTGAAAGCACTCTGAAAAGGAACTGGAATGAGTTT
The DNA here is from genome assembly GCA_026261815.1 of Monarcha castaneiventris obscurior. NCBI lineage: Eukaryota > Metazoa > Chordata > Aves > Passeriformes > Monarchidae > Monarcha > Monarcha castaneiventris. Next base: position 6,993,785 of record JAMPIT010000862.1, read on the forward strand.
CAAACTTCTTTCCTGAGTTTACCCTGATTTACTCCCCCCAATTTACTGTACTAGGAATATTTTGTCAAATTAAGACTAAAGATCATGTTTCCAAATATAGCCTCCGAAGTTACTTGGAAATGCAGGCAAAAAAACCTGTAGATGCAATCTGGGATGATTTGCAGACTTTCACATACAAGTCAAAGCAAATTTAGCAAGTGTCAAGGTAAATAATTAAGCATGCGAGGTCACTTGTAGTGCAGTTAAAAAAATTAGAATAGGTTGGACTAATCATGAATTCCCATCCTTAATTCTTTGGGTTTTGGCTTCTGTGCCTCCAGACCTTTGGAACACATCTCTGTCCTGACCAGCCCCGATAAAAATCTGCAGTATGGAAATGGCTATAAATTCCTGCTGGTAGAGGGGAGAGCAGTCTTTTATGTCTTCAGATCAACTTTAAATTGCATTGTCTTTAAACCTCCCGAGGGCCTGCGCTTCTCACTTTCGTACTACAGCTTTACTGTTTTCTTCCAGAATATCTGTATAAAGCTGAAGCATTTGGCTTAAGCACCAACTAATCCTCAGTGACAGAACAAACTCCATATTGGAGGTAAGAGGTCTGCAAAACATCATAGTTAAAAATTACTTTTGCTTTGGCCATGTCTTCACTCCACCAAAGACCATAAATTTCTGCATATTGGAATCATAACTTAAAAGCGACCACACTGATTTTCGTTTCTTTTAATTCAGAGAAAGAAAATAGCTGTCAAAACAAATACTTATGTGACAAGTTCTAGCACAAAACACATTTTACAGCCGAGATATAAACCCTTGAAAAATGGTGTCTAATGGAAACAATGACAGTTCATTCACTCCCTGAAAGCACGCGAAGGTGCTGGAGAAAGAGCTGTAACAAACATAAAGCAGATGAAAATAACTCCCATGAGGTCTGTTTAAACTGGGCACCACCACTGCCTACAGTTGTTTATGTTTTGGCATGCCGGCATTCTGAAGGAGTTGGCCACTTAAGGCCAGTCTGTTAATAGCATTAAAAAGCCTATGTTATGCATGAGCCACATTTTTAGCACTCAGTGCAGCATCATTTTTTAAAATTTAACATAATGCTCAGTCACTAGCAAACATGACAAGACAAAGCAAACACCAAATCAAACAGGAGAGAATTTCCTTTGCACATCTGCTTGCCCAAAACATTTGTTCCTACGTAAACCAAACTAAAATAGTAAATTTACAATTATTTTCTCACAAATTAACAGAACCTTGGACTAGAAAATGAATGCCAAAAGTTGAATTCCTAAACTGCCTTAGTTTTTTCTGAGTCTTAAAGCATTGTTAACTTTGCTGTACAGTCAACACAGTTCAGACTGTAACTCTAATTAATGGGAGCCTCTGGGTGCTCAGCCTTTTTAAAAACATGACAGCATCTAAAAATTTCAGCTCAGGTATTAGATATTGTCAGGGAACAGATTTCCACTCCTTGCATTTATGGGCTGTCAGAAAGTTATGTGCCATGTTGGAACCTCCCTAATCTCTGAATCAAAGCAGATTTCATGAAGCACAACAGACTGCCAGATTTAACCTTTAGGGGCAAATTTATCAGCTACAGAGATGTTTCCTGTATTCTGCTTTGCACACTTGTCCAGCTATCTTTGTTGTCATAAAAAGTACAATGTTCATTCTCTGCCCTGCAGATGGACCTTAATCTGGAATCCTATCTAAGTTGAGGGAAACTTTCCAGGGCCTTCACTGGGCTTCTGACCAGGCCTTATCTGAATAATGCAACTGCTGCTCACTTGTTAATAAAAGTATATTTGATGCAGTTTGTTGATTTTTCCAACAGCAGTTGTGTTGCAGCTACAACAAAAATCAAGTGCCACCCTTGCTTCCCTGAAGACTAAACTCCACCATCTGTTTAATGTTGATCTTTTTAATGTATTTTATGTTACCACTGAAAATAAGCTCAGAATTTCTGTAAGATAAGAAATTAGATCTCTCCAACACTATTATACCTGTGAGGTAGGTGTTGTGTGAGGAGTTGATGAAATAGTGTGACAGTGGTTGAGACATATCTTCATTTAAATCCAGTTTCTCAGGTGGAACGACGCCGTTCTCTTCTCCACTCAGATACCGCATAAATCCATCCACGGATATCTGTCCTGAGAGAAACAGACCCAGGGAAAGCACCAATTAGTTTCAACTACAGATTTTGTGGCATGCAGATAAATCCAATATACACTTCCACAAAGGCACATGTGAAAGAGCATATAACCATCAGCCTGGCCTTCACCTACACATCCAAATATTCTTTTGTTACTACTACCTCCTTTTCAGCCATACAAGTTGCAGGTAACACACATCCCTTTAGCTGTAACAAAGATAAATCACTTCATAATCAGAACTACAGAAAATCAAGGGCATGGGGAAATCAGAGTTACAGAAGGCTGTAGGAATAGAAAAAATAAATCTAAGTCCATCAAGGAAGGGGGTCTTTGGGGAACAAAACAAAGCACGCTTTCCAGAGGAAACCAAGAAACCTGCAGAGAGCCACAGACACAGGTAACTCTGATCTCTTTTGAGTTTGGTTCAGCATGTGTATGAACTACCTTTCAAGTGGGAACTTGGATTTGCTTTGTAATTTTTATATTTGTCTTCTAATTCATATCTCACTGGAGTGCCAGCAGAAATGATAATTTCATATGCTGCTGTCAAATTAGAAAGCCGAGTCCTATCCTCAGCTTAAATATCCCCACCGATCTCAGTGGAGCTGTTCTTATTACATCAGGAGGACTTCTGCTGTCAAGCCTTCTGCATAAAGTTGACTTTAGGGTGTCAATTTGTACATTTAGACTAAAAAGAAATCCAGTAGTCTATAATTGAAGATTATTGCTTAACTGAACAAATTTGAAACATTTTTCTTTGCCTGGTATTTTTTGCTATTTTGTCTAGGTTTCACCTGTTGATTTACTCAACCACATATCTTTAGTTATTTCAGCTCCTGCCAACAGTAAAACAGATCTCCTGTATCTCTGAACTACATGTTTGGTGACTCCCAACAATGAGAATTTCATACCTTTTGTGCCCAACCCAAAATATGGTGCACAGTCTGTTAAAGCAAAATCTCATTCGCTTGTTGATTGCATTGAAAAATTGAAGATTTCAGTTCTACTCTTGACTCTGCTACTTTCTCCTTTCAGGATCAATCCCTTTTTATACTAAAACATATAAACTTACGCATATTTTTCTAGCATGTCAAAAAGTAGCAGACAACCCTGCCCTTTTTTTTTTTTTAAAGCTCGTAATCACATGATGCAAATATTGCATGTAAAGCATTTACTTAAAATCTGTGCTTGGACCTGATCCGGTTCTTGCTCAGAGAGGAAAAGATTTAAGTGCAGATCCTCATTTTCATAACAACCCAAGACTGGTAGCACTGAACAAACTTATTCATATGACAAGAAATGCAGTGACAATACAGAGCACTGCAATTACCATTTGTTCTTATGACAACAACTGTATGATGGTTGGAAAGAAAAACATCAAGTCCATCCACTATTTTAAGGCTGTAATGAGTGCAATCCACAACTGCTTTGTTATAGGGTAACTAATCATGCAGAGATGGAAGCCCATGTACTTTCCTTTCCACAAAAAAATGTAAGTAGGCAAAAACCAGGAAAAAAACCCCACCACTGAGGTTTTTCATGAAACTAAAGGTTTAGGAAGAACTTTTCTACTGCATCAATCTACCAGAGAATGCCAAAAGTACCAGGTGCTATCATAAAGTTAGCTTGACCCAAAAACTACCTAAGAGAACACTCTGCACCAAGTTTACTGGCATTAGGCAGAGCATGTGGTATTTATCCATACCAAGTAAAATAATAGAGGAAAAAACAGTTAAGATCCAAACAGGACAGCTGCTACTTGCATTTTGTTATACAGATATGTTGATTCATGCAGGTGTAGTTTTCAAGGTTCTCCAAGTGATCTCTGTGTTCAATCCTCAGAGTGTACCTGACAAACAGGAGCCTTGTTTTTCAGATGGAAATGGTCCTCCCTGCATTGCCGCCAGTATTATCATAGATCACAGCGAGCATTATTCACACGTATAATTAGGCAGCTTCTGAGTTACACACTTGTCTGAGCCCATAGCTCTAGAACGCTATTTCCCCTATCCCAATTAAGCAGTCAGCATTTCAGAAAGTGAAGCAATTTGCAAGTTCAATTGCAGCCAATATTGCACCAGCGAGAGTTTGTCTGCGGAATGGAGATGGCAGATGTCAAAGGGGCTTTGTGTCCTGGATAATAAAAGAGTAGATTGTTTGTGACCAATGCCAATGATATTCTGAGGCCAACTGCAGAGAGGATGATCCTTGGTGGACAGTCATCAAAAAAAAAAAAAAGCCTCAATTAAGTGCTAAGATTTGTTCTCTATATCCTTAAATGTATTACACATTTACACAGACACTGGCAAGAAAAAATAATATGTGATCAGTTGTTTCCATTACAGTTGTCACCTTTTATCTCAGATATATAATAGAAAGATGTAACAATATGTTTAGGTATAAAAAGTTAGAGAGACAAGAGACACATAATGCAAAGACACAGAAACATGACAAATTCAAATTCTTTCCTTTCCTCTTTTTGGCTTTTTAAAATTAAAATTACCGTAGCCCTAAAATTTTGATGATACTTCCAAAAATATCTAGTGTGCTTTATATACTTCAAGTTGTAGAGTTAATTGGCTTGTCTTTTTCACTCATTACTGCCATGTTAAATTTGATTTGATGTCTCTTCTTGGAATGGAACTCACATCTGTGTAAGCACAGCAGAAGCCATGTCAGCAGCTACAGCCCTCAGTGAGAACCTTCTCTCCACAGGATTTGGAGTTTGCCAGCACAAGAAATTTTTTTTTTTCCTCTTCAAACACCTCTTCTCTAATTTATCTGATTAATTACAATTTCCCTCCCTATGGTCACTCAGTAGCACTTTACTAAAACACTTAAAACCAGCACAAACAGAAAAATACCTCCTTTTTCCTGAGGTATCTGGCCAATTTAAATGTTCGGAACAACTCACTTAAGTGCCACTGAGACACCTCCCGCTGAAGAAGGCAAGAGCTGCTCAGGCCTCTCCCTTTTCCCCTCTCACTTTGTCCACTTCCCCTCACACTCTGCACATTTTCCTCTCCCACTTTTCACATTTTTCCCTCACACACAGCACATTTTCCCTCACTGCACTTTCCCCCTCACTTTCAGAACCTTTTTCCCTTCACACTTTCTGCTTCTTTCCCTGACACTTTGCACTTTTTCCCTCACACTTTCCAGTTTTCCTCTTCGTATTTTGCACTTTTCCCTTTTTGCATTTTTCTCTTTATACTTTGCCCTATTTCCCCTTACATTTTGCACTTTTCCTGCCTCACTTTGCCCTTTTTTCCTCACACTTCACACCTTTCCCCTCACACTTCACACTTTTCCCCTCACATTTCACACTTTTCCCCTCACACTTCGCACTTCTTCCCCTCACACTGTGCACTTTTTCTCTCACACGGTGCACTTTTTCCCCTCTCACTTTGCTGGTTTTCCCTCACACCTTACACTTTTCCACCTCATATTTTGCACTTTCCCCCTCACACTTTGCACTTTCCCCCTGACACTTTGCACTTTTCCGTCTACATTCTTCCTTTTACACTTTGCCCTATTTCCCCTTACACTTTGCACTTTCCCCCTCACACTCTGCACTTTTCCTGCCTCACTTTGCCCTTTTTTCCTCACACTTCACACTTTCCCCCACACTCTGCTCTTTGTCCCCTCACACGTTGCACTCTTCCCCTCACTTTGCACTCTTTCTGCACTTTTTCCCTTTTTCTCTCATACTCCACACTTTTTTCCCCTCACATTTTGCACGTTTTTTGACTTGATTCCCAAAGCACGCCTAAGTGGCCAGCTAAAGTTTGGTGCGAGCCAGGTAAGTAACAGATCAATTTTAATGTTTTTAATATGCACTGGAACAGACCTGAAAAATACAAGAACAAGTGTGGAGGAGAAATATAAAAGTGTCTAATGTATTCTTACTCACAGGCATTCTCAATAACCTCAAAATTAGAAATGTGTAGCTGCGCACTTGGGTAAAGATTATATAGATTTTGATCTAACTCTAGAAATGTACCTGAATTAAAAACTTTCAAGAGTTTGGAAAGGCACTGGAAAGTCTGGAAATGTCTCTCTATGCCTCTCTCTCTATTTGTACACACGTGCAAGAAAGTGTGGAGCAGTTTCTTAGCAAATGGTTCCACACAACACCTCAAACTGCTGCTCCGTACAACCTTCAGGGTGGTGACATTCATGCAGAGATCAAAAAAGAGCCACCACATTGGGAACCATGTGAAGTCACCCATATTTGGCATTTTTTCATTAAAATTTGGTAGGAAGGAGAAGTAATTTCCTACTAGAAGAGGAATGTGTTGAGAGATTCTACTGAATTTCCTGACTGTGATCAGCTTCATTATATGAAATTTGGGAAGTGTTTGTGCGGGTTGATCTTTTTCTGCATCCCTGGCTTCACCTGATTGTTCCAAAAGAGTTACAAGGGAGAGAGAAAAAAAAGAAAGGCAGGAAGAAGATGCAAGTTCTACACATTTCACAATAATCCCTTATTAACTCCAGCTACATCATCCCATACCTTTCAAGATCTATTACAACGGGCTAAACACACGAATGTTCCTGGTTCAGAGAAAACCACATAAAAATATAACTGTTGCTTTGTCCACAAGTATCAAGGCTCTTCTAGTCAACATTTGTCAGCTCTAAATACAACAGAAGTCGCTTCTGTTATCCCAGATCCTTTTTCCTGGAAGCAGTCTTCAGGCAGGTGACATACTTCTGGCAAATGATCTATTGAAAATTCACAGAATTTACAGGGGTAATAAAGTGAATCCTCTTTTTTATGGTTTTTAGATCTTGTCAGCATTCATCAATCAAAATGTTTTCTTCTGCAGTTTATGTGACCTGGAATATCCCCATTCCTGGGAGAGGGTGTCCACAGATTTACCATGAAGCAGGAAAGCCAGCCAGCTGAAATGGTTGATAGGATAGATTGTACTTTGTGAATATATTTCTCAGAGGAAGACTTACTGTATTATCACAAGGCTGTTCTTAGTCCTGTTTGACCAGATCCAGAGAACCCAGCACATTTCTTGCGTGGGGCGTGTGACAGTGCCAGGGCAGACACAAGTGACAGCCTCATGGAAAACTGTTCCCATGCAGTTTCCAGAGCTGGAAAAAGCACAGGCTGCTTATGACACAGAAATCCTTCTCCCGTTGCCTAATGAGACACAGGTAACTTGACAAGATCCTGCTTTCCTAACCCCTTTAGCAGCCAGCATGACCAGCATGTTGGTCTGGATGTGGAAATGCCTCTGTGTCCCTGGGAGCTTGCCAGCTCCTCAACCTGAGCATGTAAACAAACCCCTGCTCACTCAATAGCTGCTGAAAGTTCAAAGTAGGGTCGAGCTTCCCAAAGAAGCTTCTCCCCCAGTTCAGTGCCCTCTGCAGAGGTCCAGGATCAAGATCAAAACACCAGCACTGCAGTAGTCTGGGAGAAATACAAAAGTGAAGTTAACCCTGAGAACTTCTCAAACAACTGCTTGATCTAAACTTCATCCCCTTATTTTGGCAAGTATGTTGGATGTGCAGCTACTTAATTTTCCCTGGAGTCTGCCCAGCCTGATCCCAGGAGCCTTCCAGTCCTCTGGGAAAAGTCTTGGGACAGAAAACAAGTGAGGCACAGCAGCCAGCGGAAAAGACAACTTATGTTAACACTTTTCTTTGCAGTTTAGTGTTGCAACTTTAACAACAGCCTTCACTTGTCCCTTAAAATTTGTGGATGTTCTGTATGACACTTAAAATGTGCATTTGCTTGTACACAGTCAACAAGTTTGGCCACACGGATCTTAAACATTTCTTTCTGAATATTTGCAAACTTCACAGTGCTTTCCATTTGTTTACACCCGTGCTGTTATCCACTCAGTGATAATGTAGCTGGAAAGCACGATTGTGCCAAGAGATGTTATTAAAGCAAAAAAAGAAAACAAACAAAAAAGGAAGTGAGACAATTAATTGGCACCTCGTATCTCTCAGTAAGCAGCACAGAATTACAAGAGCATTTTGTCTGACGGTGAAATCAGGTCTATTCCAATGCAATCTGTAACAATAATTGCATTTGCTGTAATCCCACACAACTGAGCAGTCCTCTCAACTCAAAGATAAGAATCAGACAAGTAAAGCGGATACTTGATAATCCAGTGAGAGATCTGTAAATCATGTCCCATTGGGAATTCTCTCTCACAAACCAGCACAGCAATTTACAGCTCATTAGATATTAAAATTTCATGCACAGTGTGGAGTAAGATGCACATAGTCCCGGTGTGTCTCTTGACACTGGGCACACATTAACTACTCTGTGCTTTCTAGCTTTGTGAGCCAGCAGAGAAGCTCACAAGATGAATTTATATAAAATTCACACTGTGTGGGACACAATGTGCCAGAGCCACTTTGGTGGCACTTGCAGCATTTGCATCCAAGTGAATTGGAAAGTGATGCTGAAACTTGCTTGGCTTTCCAGACACGTTCTCTTACTATATTGCTATGGGGTAACTGGAATTTCTGTCTCTATTCAGTTTTGCAAAGCAGGACAGGACAGGATTGTCCTGTTGCACCGTCCAAAGGAGATCCTCCTAATAGCAAAGTCATCACAAGGAGAGAATACGGTACAAGCTCAGCCCAGGCTGAAAAGATCCCAACCCTACAACTGGAGTACCAGATCTTAACCCAGGAATCTCAGTGCTGCTTTGTTTTAGAAAAAACACTGAGGGCACTAAAGACTCTCAGGCCTCAGGTCAGGATCTGCAGTTATATCAAAATATCAAAGTACCAACCACCATTTACATACCACATGCAGAAATCGTCATAGCTCCTCCATTTTAGCAGTTCTCTCAGTGATCAGTAAGGGTGAAAATTCATACTAGTCAGACAGCCTTATCAAGTTAATAAGTAGAGGAACAGCAATATATCTGAATTACTACATCTGGATATTAGTGAAGCATTTAATGAAGTTTTAAATTCACATTTTTCCTAATTAGAAAAACTAATCTGCAAAAAAGCACAGATAGAAATAAACTGAGGTCAGCTTAAAAGATCAGGGTTTCTTTGAATTTGAAAGCTGAACTGCACAAAAAGTCCAGAGGCTGAACACTGATCAGCAGTAGGTCTGGTTTCATAAAGTCCTTAATAATGTGAAAAAGGAGAATCAACAACACAGGGTTTAAAGAACAGACAGTTCTCTGGTTGCTGTTAAAAAAACAAGGGGGTAAAGTTGTAATGAACCAGGTATGTGGGACACAAATCAAATGAGAACACAGAAATAATAATTCAACCTACGTCGCTAATCATTAGAGCAAAGAAAAATCCAAAATACAGAGGTGAATAGGGAAAAAGATGCCTAGAAATCTATCACCTTGAGAAGCAGATGAGATGCAGAGAACAACAACCCATCTGTATAAGAAACTGCATCAAAAAAGGAGCAGAAGAAAAAGGAATTAAACAGGTAATGAGATCAGAATGAGCATTAGAAAACTTGGGGTGAGTGTCTCAAAAAGCTTGGCAGTGCTTCAACTAACTGTGCTAGGAAACAGTCTTGCAGTGGATGTATTGCTTGTCTCATTGCTTAAATCCCTTAAAATCAAAGCAGGACAATATCCTGTTGTGTTCAAATCTTATTTCCGTTCTCTAAACCTGGAGGAAAACATAATGGATCCAATTCTGCCCTCAGTTATACTCGCTCAAATACCTTCTGTAATTAGACAGTTACCTGGCCACAACCCAAAACAAGCTGTCTTTGGTAACATGTTCTTGAAACAGAAATGGAAAACTCACTCAGTAAGAAAGGAACAGAGCAAGATTCCTTGCTCCAGCCTTGTTGGGTACAGCGCAGTGAGACACAGGGAAATGTGAATGTGAAGAGAGAATGGTAACTGATGCAAGATCAGAATAAACGCTTACAGAATGACAAGCAGCCAGTGAGGGAAAACACAGGAAGGCAAATGTTGTGCCTAAGTAGCCTGCATGAGAGGGCTTGCTCAGTATCCGACAATCCATGTGGAAATATCACATGCCCAAGGACACCGAGATCCAGAGCATTGTGCAGAGGAAGGCTCAGCAAGCAAGTAAAGCAGACTTCAGTATGTCTAAACCAGGAATGCCTGTCATCCTAAGGAAGCTATCGTATCCACTTTATCATCTGTACAGGTGCACAGAGAAAACCAAGAGTGGATACAATTATTTACCTTTTTGGAGGGGAGGAGGGGGGAAGAGAATGTTCGCAGATGGAAAACCACTTTCCTGAACTATCAAGATGAGGCACTGCAGCCCAAGACACTTGGCTCACTCCAGGGAGGAAATATTTCCCACAAGCTTCCAGGCATGCCATGCCAAACAGCAAATCTCCTACTTCAATCAGAATCAAAACTTCGGGAGCATTCCAAGGACACTGCCATCTCCAAAGGGAAAGGAGGATGGAGTGTCACCTGAGACAAAAAACAGGTTTCCAAATCTCACTGGTGCCTGTAGGCACGAACCATCTGAATTTAACAAGATCTTAAAGCCACTGTGCAACGTTGAGCATGGTATTTATTTACTTATTTTATTAGAAGTCATAGGCTTTTTCAACCTTTTCAAGCTCCCAGGAAGGAAGGGCTCTAACCCACAGGGGCTACACAGCCTAGGAAAGGATGTATTTTTCTCCAGTAGTGCTAGAAAACAGCAAAACACACATTGAAGCAGTGAAGATTCTAAACACTCAACATTTTCTCTTACGCAAAATTTAAACCTTGGAAACACATTTATTTTGATGGATATTGGTCTTTTAAATGTCTGCAACAGCTTTAAAACCTTCTGCTGTTACAATGCATGGTCACAGTTCAGAGATTCTGGTAAGCAGAGGTTTCATGATAAAGAAAACAAGTCTTGGAACGGTTTCTAAAACTTTAGCAGCCAGATATATACAAACTTGAATAACCAGTAACTGTTAAGGAGTGGGGGAAAACCCCAAGCAACCAATCTCTCCTAGGTGTCAAGAGCGAGGCAGGGTTTTACAGACACAAGCCCATTCTCTGCTCTTGACTTCTCAGCAGAGATGTAGTAGAAATTGCTTCTTACAGGATATCAGAAGACAGTTAGTTTAGATCCAGCTAAATCCACAAAACCACTACAAAATCACCTTCACACCAGTCCCTAGCTAGCAGTGGAATGAGCACTTTGCAACATGGCAGATTCCTAAGGCAGCTGAGTGGAAAGGATTTCAATCAGACACATAAAAACACCATTCAACCCGGCAATACTATAGTTATTTCTGACAGAAAGAGGGACACCACTGGAATATGTCACTGTCTTGCCAAACCTCTCAAAAACATCCTCTGTAGAATGCCTCAGAGTGATCCTGGGAGATGGAATAATGTTAAATGCTGGCTTACTTCCAATTGCTAAGTTGCACTAAAAGACATCTAAAAATACGTATTTTTTTCTGCTAAGTGATACTTCTCTACATAAGCTATTAATGCACTTGCCAAAAAGACTGTCCTGTAGTATAATGGGAAGAGAAAAGAGAAGAGTGTCAGCGTGCTGGAAGTGGTGAAAAAAATCTGAAAGAGAAAAATCATAGGTGACATTTTTACTTCCAGAAACTCCTGCAGCTGAAAAAAGATTAATATTAAAGAGAAGTGAAAAAGAACGAAGGGGTGGCACTGCAAAGACAGTGCAAATAAAGTGAAAAGAAGGGATTTTAGTCCCTTCAAAGGGCCTTCCTTATCTATTCTTTTAATTTGGTTCTGCAGCCGCAGGCACTGCAGTGGACAATCCCTTTCATAAACAACTTGAGCTCTCTCTTAATAACAATCGCTTTTTCTGCCCTGTTTACTACCTCTGGTAGTCTGCGCCAGGACCATATTGTTAGGAAAGTTTTCCTAATTTCCAGCCTAAATTTATTCAAGGCCACTTGATCCCTGTGTGTTCTCGTGCCAACATTGTCCTTTAGTTTACCACTTCTTGCTGCCTCCCCAGCATTTAACCCCGCTGTATTTATAGGCATATTCCAGCGAAAGGATATTGTTAGATGATTACATCTGCCATTAGAAGGGAAACTTCCTCATATGGATGCTGCGTTCCAGCAGTGCTCAGGCTCCAGCGCTGCTGAGAGCCCTGCTCTGACAGACACCACACATCCCAAAACACTCAAGGATCAGGGCTGGCTCCTCAACTCCTGACTGTCTGTTGAGTCGAGCCAACCAGAGGATGAGGCAAACCCCAAAAATGACACACAAAAGGCGATGGCCCAGTGGCAGTGAGCCCATTTGTGCCTCTTCTGCCACCAGTCCTAGGTACCACCCGGTGGATCCCAGCAGCCTTCACTCCCCGTGTCCTCAGGGGCCCTTTGCAGCTGAAAGCACTACATTTGCACAAGTCATAACACGCCATGTTTGTCCAAACTTTATCTACATTTGTTTCCTTCAGCACTTGAGTCCAGGCTCCTTTATATTTTCAGAAGTAAATTTTATCTAATATTCATCTTCAAATAATAAATCCTGCTGCTAAAATTGAATACTTCCCTGTGCTCCCTGGAAGAGGCAGCAACAAGCACAAAAGAAACAGTTTTACTGTTAGACTAAGTTTTCTATTTATGGGCTCTGACAGTCCGAGGCCGAGTCAAAAACAATACAGGCACACAACTGCAGAAAAATACGTCTCCATAACCCCCATAAACACAGTATAGACGTAAGAGTCTCTTATCTCTGAGCAAAGGCTCCAGCTGGAGGGAATGAACCTCTAAAACCATGTTTGCTTTGTGGTCCTGTCACCCCAAGTTTTTCACCCATTTTCAGTGCTAGGACACAGGGCTGAAGGCTGCCTGCAGGGTTTGAGCACAGGGCCCACCAGGTGGTCCCTCTGGATTCCAGGCTGTGGGACAGGAATCACTGGTGTGGTCACTTCCATGTTTGATAGCACAGGGCTGGGCTGACTGCAGAACGTGAATTATCACTATTAGTTTATGCACTGCAGCTCTGAAGACACAAATTCCACAGTAAGTCTGGGCCATTTCACATTCAGCACTGTTTCACTGATACCAGTGGAGCTATTCCTGGTACCAGATACCAGTTCCAAAATGGATTTCTGCAAAGCTCATGCTTCTTTCAAAGTCTCTGCATTATACACAGAAGCTCACGAAACTTAACCTCCCTGGGACCCTAAATATATTTTTGGTATTTTCATTAACTTTACTGCCAACAGCAGTGTTCAGTGTTGCAAAATCCATTATCACTAGTCCACATCACTTGTTTCAGTTGGTACAGTTCACAGAGATGACACACTTCACCTGTAAAGCAGTTGCAAAAAATCCTTATAGTTGAGGACCTTCCACTCCAGAATATTTTTATATTCAGTTTTTCACTTGAGATGCAATGTTCCAAACAACTGAAAGATCTGAAATTAATTTTACAGCTTAACTAGAAGAAACAACCTCCAGTGTATTACAGAAACATATTTTACACACTCATTTTTACAAACAGTTTCCATTAACTTATTTATGCTGACACATTATCCATACTAACATCTGGTGCACGGATATATATATTTTAAAACAATTTTTAAAAAAGACTTTCTGGTAAGCTACCCAACTTAGCACTTGCTACTGACAGCCTGGGCTAGACTACAACTTTGGTGTGGCTTAAACATTTTAAAGAGTAATAAACAATGACTGGGATCCATTGTTCTGTCAATATTTGAGACAGAAACAGTGCAGAGAACTCTTCTCTTGTACAACTGGAATACTGGAAAACACTGACAATCCCAAAGTTAATGGGCTTTTGGGTAAGTATTCTTACTTTCCAGCGTTACAGTTGGGAGGCCAAAGACTTTCAACTGTTTTATAACACTTCCTAAAAATGTTTCATGCCAGAAAGCCCAACCATTTGCCCGAATGATTTGTACATCAGAATTTATGCTTTAAATGTTACAAAGTATGTCTTAAAAGTAGAGCCATGGTTGCACAGTGCTTGTTTTTGCCATTAAAATCTGTTGCCTAGGAAATGACCCCCTTCTGCCATCAAAGGAATACAGTGTGTAATTATTCTTAAGCAGTTACTAAAAGGTAAATTTAAGGCAGTGGGATTAAATTGCATGAGGAAAAACACATTTATGCTGGAGTGAATGCTGCCTGGTGTTAGGGCTGCCATGGGAAAAATACATACAATAGATGCTGTATAAAATTAAATATCTCTTAATCTAATGATAATTGCTTAATTTATTTTATTACCTAAAAAAAACTCAGCAAAACGACTACCAATAAATGTGCACTGTAAAACAGAATTAATACTGGAATTCATGGGCAGAGTCATGGAATCAGCTCCTCTACAATCCTCCTAAATACATGTCTAACTAAAGCTGACACACAGCAAATAGATACAGAGAAAATCTGGAGAAAGAAACACTGTGAAATATAGGACCAATGATCTTTTCCTCTGTGCAGAACTAAAGGTTTGGCCCTTTAAAATTAAATAAGCAGTGATAATATTTAAATAAATGCACCCTTAAGAGAGAAAAAAAATCAACATCTTTATGCCATTACTTAAAGCATTTTCACACTCTACTTTTAAATCTTCCACCACAAAAACCACTCTAAAAACAAAGGCTGATAATAACCTAACCCTTGTATGGCTCCCTCCTAGGATGATGGTGGAAGCATGTATTTTATAGCTTCTGTTTTCTCACACCTCCTTTCCCGAGCAGACCTTGGTTTTGTGTTCTTCCCTGCTTTCATTTCTGGTCTGGTGCATGGGTACAGCTCTTCTTGCATCTTGGGGTGTGGAAGTGACACAAGATGCCCCCAGAGCCAAGGCTGTGGCTCAGTGGTTTCCAGAGCACTTACCTGGTTTCAGAATGAAATGTTTAAACTGAGACATTGGGATTTGAGCTCTCAAAGCTCCTTCTGAACTCAGAAACTCTTAGAAATGAATTGCATCATTAAGTAGAGGAAGAACCAGCATGTTTCTGCAGAATGGGAGAAATGTATATATGGTAAATTCTTCTCCAGCCCCCACAGCCCCCAGCACACCTCTGCTGACAGGGAGAGACTGCTCAGCACTACCAGGGACTTCCTCCTGCTTCCACCTGATAAGGGAGCACGTTCTACAGTGAATTAATCTCCTTCACTGCACAACACAAAGCATTAATCACAGCAGCTTACCTGAACCACAATAGAACACTACTCCAGATGCTTAACCTATGCAGATTTCAAGCCCACCTATCTGCTGGTTTTGCAAAAGCTCCACCATATCCCAGCAATAAATACACCTAAAATACATCAGTGACAAGCAGGAACATGGGCAGCCTTTTTCTCAAAACTCTGGAACCTAAGGAACTTCACCAGCAACAACACCACCGTTAAGACTTTACCAGGCACCTGAAGAGCTGCAAAAACTTAAAATACTATGGACAGCTCTTGCTTACTGTGTTCAAAATAGTGTAGTTGAGTAGCAACAGGGACAACAAAAGGGCTACAATGGCGACCAGGGCAATTATGAGATCCCAAAAGCATTTGAAAAGTGCTGTGAAAGTCGAGAGACAGCACAACAACTCACCAGAAATTCATTTAACTAGCTATGAGAGAATAATCAGAGAATATTGCAGTACAGTGGATGTGCACAGACAATGAACTCGGATGATGCCTTAGGTTTTAGCTTTTATATTTCTCAGATCCTATATTGCCTAGTATGTAACTCTGAAACTTCATACAGCCCGTTAGCTACCGTTCTCACACTTTGGTTAGACATAACAAACCCTCTCTGGGCCTGGACTCAAGGACACCTTGTTGTCCCAGGCCCTGAAATATGTAAACTGAGCCTCTGGACAGGAGGAGCAAACTTGGGGTAATTACATCACTACCTGAAATTATAATTGGAGAATTAACCCTGATATGCAAATGGACCAAACTTATAAAAGTGTGAAAAACCTGCGACTCAGGAGCCGCCTTGGGTGAAGCCCTCGGAGACTTTTGACTGCCCAAGATGTACCTTTGAAGGCCCTTCAAATAAACACCTGCTCTTATTCTCTAAATCTTGTCTGGCCTCTGTTTTCAGGTAGCCACTTCAAGGCATCGCAGACAGGAAATTAGGAAGAACCATCATCAGATGAGTGAAGGTCTAGAACTGTCCAAACAGGGAGCAAGGAGTCAGGTGCTGTACATAGCTTCCACTTTATGAATTTGGATTTACGCTTTCAAGGAGCAAAAATCCCTGATTTTATTTACAAGAACTTCTCAATGCATGAAATTTTATTTGCTAAGAAGCATGTGCAGCACACTTTTGGAAGTTGCCTGGGTTCCTGCGTTCATGTTTCTGGCCAAAAACTGTCTGGAAATTTCACTTCAACAACCTCGGGAATTGTCCTTTCTGGCAGCCAGAAGCCTGGGTGATCATCCTTTTTACAGAATACCATATTAAAAGGTTAAATCACTGCTCTAAATATGTGGTTACATTTTGGTGACATTTTATAGACATGAAGCATTTTTTGACAATTATTCCATGAGTGTAGAAATGAATGCACACCTACACTTCATTTAATATACAGTGAATTGCATTCCCAGCTCGGAGCAGATGTACAGAAAATATTGTGTCCCCGTGTCATTCCTGATTAGCCAATTCCTGTCATTTTAAGCCAGTAAGCTTGGGATTTACACTGCAGTTGCTGCCAGTTGCTGCAGCTCAGCTGCCAGACAGGGAGGTGGTGTCTTCAGCACAGAGGTGGTTCTCAGGTTGTGCCAGCTGGACTCCAGTGCACAAGTCTGAAAGGGGGAAAAAACCCCACAACAATCCCACAAAAGGAATTAACTCTCTATGATCTGCCTTTCCCCATTCAAGTCAGCATTTTGAGAGAGAACTGATTCTTTAAGAGCAACATAAATCACACCCAGGAAGAGAGGCATCTATGGAAGGTAAACAGGGTGAAGCGGGAGGTGTCCCAGAGATCCCATTGGAGGGTGGCAGCAAACACCACCACAGCACCCTTCTTCCTGGGGTCTGTTTCATGCTACCTCCTTATTGCTAGTCAGAAGGTGATTCCATTTTGACTCTGGCACACCAGCACACCTCCTTCTAATAAATCCTTTATTTGGTCTCTATGAAGTGCTAATATTTGGGTAACAAGAATGATCTTTTAGGTAACAGACTTTCCTGCTGCTGGTGGGAAATAAGGTAAGCACAGAGCACTGTTCTAATATTTGCACAGATGAGAAAGGAGGTCACAACGTGTTTCCATTTACTCAAGGTACTGCTCCTGCTGACGTCAAAAGACGGTTTGCATAAATATGGCAAAGAAGCAGAATTTAACCCTCCAGCAAAACCTCTGGAAACACTCCGTTTGATTTGACTAGAAAAATAAGAAGCCTTAAGAGAAAAATTAGAAGTGTTTGAGAGACAACACTGACCATGACATTGATTTCCTTCAGAAAGACATCAAGGTGAGAAGGCTTCCAGGGAGAGGTGAGGGAGTGCCTTCAGCTAACCTCTAGACTTTTGTGCCTTTTTTGATTTTTAAGATTCGCACTCTGGACCAAACAATCTTTTTCATATTAGACCTGTTTTGCAGGATACTCCCATACCTCTAAAATTTCTAAGGTGTAAACACATTAAAAGCTGGGCTAATCATTAGGAAATGTGAATTGGAATAAAACAGGATGCAGACACAAATTGAATGCTATTTTTTAAGACTTGTGGTGGTAGCAAAAATCTGCAGAGATTTGTGCAGTTCTTTCACTGGTTTTGGCAGAATGCCCAGCTAAGTCCTGACAACACTTGAGATGTTCAAAAGGGAATTTTCTGTGATTATAGCATGAAATACACTGAGCTGATCTCACATCTTGCTTTGTATGCCACTTCATCCAAAAGCAGAGGGCTAGACTTAATAGTATTATTAAATGATAGAATTATCATGCTCTTAGTTCTGCTGTCCCTGGTTTTTTCCTTTCAATTTTCCATTGTAGATGCTGGTAAACAGCCACTGTGATAGTCAGGTTTCTCCTGAGGGTCGCACACCAGAGCAACTCTTCTGTCAATCACACACACTGCAAAGCAAACACGGAAACCAGCCCCATCTTTCCTAACCTGATACCAACCAAAGACATTCAAAAATGCACCACATGATGTCTCACAGGCCTGTATGATCCAAAAAGCAGACAGCTAGGAAAGCAATTGGATTTTGAACCAAATTTTGCTTTAGCATGTAGGATAATTGAGTTACTGTTTCAAATCAGGAACCGAGTACAGCAAGTGTGTGAAAACCACTGACCTTTCTTTGCTAGGTTGCTGTTGGGTTCGTACTTCTCAATCAGCACTTGAACTTGTTCTTGTTTGAGTGGTGGATAAAGGATCTCGTTTAATCGTGGATCCCGCTGCTTCAAATTTATAAAGTCCATCATCTGATCCACAGTAAGGTAGGGTTTGCTCTTGGCACCACTGGAGAAAAATTAAAGCAACAAAAAAGTAATTTAAATACATTGCCATGAAACCTTGTTTCATGTCTTAAACTTCCCAAGAAAATCAAAACAAGATTCAAACTGTCATACAACAAAAATATTGCTCCACTGTGTCTCTGGACTAATTTATTTTGCCAAAGATTCTTCATCAGACATCTAGGAGGAAGATCTTTGGCAATGTTCAGCCTTACAGGCATCAATGGGAAGACTTAAAGCAATGCTAAAAGCCTTTCATTCCTCTGAATTCTTAGAATTAAGCCATTTAAAAAAGAGAAAACAACCGTGGAATTCAATCCCGAGCTTGCCACAAACACACTGCTGGCATTCCTGGCCCAACTATTTGGGTTTACTGCTGAATAACAGCAGCCCTGACTTCATTCTTCTAGTAATTTGTGTGGGTCTTTTTTTACAAACCTTCTGAAAGCCGTGAGATCCTCTGTAATGCAAGCAAAAAGATGCCTATTCAGAGTCAGTAAAAAGAGCTGAGTTTGGGTACAAGCTGTGCCCAGATGGAAACCCAGGAAGCCTCCGAGCCAGGTGATGAGCTCAGGGTTGCCTACGGCACTCAGGACTGGCCTAGTTCTGCTCTGCCAGGGAGCAATGGGAAGCCTCTCCAGGGTGCAGTGGGAGCAAACTGGGACAGGGCTGTGCTCCTCTGAAACGCCAGCCTTAGAGACAACAACTCCAAAGGGGGACTGTGAGCATGGCTGTGTTGCTACAATACATTCACTGATTGCTTTGGGGGTCGTGGGGTGTATTATGGAAATTGCTTTCCTCTCATATTGCTCAACATTCTGACTCCATTGATCAGGCTCTGCTGAAACTGAAGTACAGGGATTGCTGCAAGGGGTAGAAACACCAGCAGTTACAGAACTCCTAAGTGAATGTATGAAATCAGTCATAGCGGGCTGCTAATTTCATTTCACGGTGTGAATTCATCATACACAAATCCTAAAAGTTACTGCATTTTTTTGCAACTCCTAATTAAGCTTTTGGGGGTACTTATACATATTCTCAAGCCTATTCCATGCTGTTATTGCTTATTACTCTTCTTTCTTTACTTTCTTGGAAACCTAAACTATCCTGATCAATACAGGAAAACAAGACCTGGCTGTTCTGCTCCTCTAGGAACAAATTCCTTTAAAACTCAAGCCATCAGAAGTGTAGGTAAAAGAGAGAAGGCACTCTTGATCCAAGGTTAAATAACAGCTCTGCTTGACATCTAAATCTGTTACTGGCAAGCACTGCATGCTGCTATAGTATGAATAACCTACTTTGCCATCCCCAGCCCAGAAAATCAATGAATGGGAAAAAGAAATAAATAAACCAATGAGAGTCTTTCCTTACAACTCGGAAAAGATGTGGTCAATCTCAGGCCGAGGGCAGAGGTTGTTTAAGAACACTCTGTACACTTCTGGCGTGAAGTCATCTTGAGGGATTGAATCATTCTGTGAAACAGGGAAAGAACAGTGAAAGAGAGAGAGAGCACTTTTATATGTTCTTTGCAAACAGATCACTCACTTTTTGGCTGCTTTTGATTTCCTCCCTGCTACCTAGAGGAGCCCAGGTTCTGCAGGATTATAAATTCCCCTGAATAACAGAGCAGCTTAGAGTACATCTTTAAAAAATACGTACAAACACATCTATCAGCTTCCATGAGGCACAGTTATCTCATCTCTGAGCACCTGTGAAGGAGGAGGAAGGGACCTCTCCCCATCTAACCCCCTCACCTACAGCAGAAATAGGTGTTATCAGTCCTGATGAAGCCTCTGAGCTCACCCCCAGCGGTGCTGAGCCCATGTTTTTGAGTGAGCAGAACAGCAGCATCACACAGGATGAGGATGTCACTCATCTTTCCAAAGCTGTCACACAAGTAGGGAACAAACTGGGTCACTGTGTCATTTCTAATACACTTGTTCCCTGACAGCAGCAGTGATTTTGTTTCTTCCTTCCTGAAGATACATGTTCAAGATGCCACAATTCTGGGCAAGACTCAAGCAGCACAGCTTTTTCATCCATCTTTGTCCTAAACACTCAGTGTAACACATTTGGCAATCAGATTTCTTTTAGAGGAATTGATAAAAATGCTCTCCTGCAGAAGACATGCCAGGATTTTTCTTCCTCACATTTTCTACAATTTAGAGCAATTTAAATTTAGTCCAACTCCAAGAAGACAATTTCATCATCCTCACTACATTTTCCTCTGAAAAAACATCAAATTACTGGAGGGAATTACTGGACTGGATAAGTCCTTTACATGAAGCTTGAGAGTC
The DNA here is from genome assembly GCA_026261815.1 of Monarcha castaneiventris obscurior. Taxonomy (NCBI): domain Eukaryota; kingdom Metazoa; phylum Chordata; class Aves; order Passeriformes; family Monarchidae; genus Monarcha; species Monarcha castaneiventris. The sequence goes on from JAMPIT010000862.1 coordinate 7,014,625, forward strand.
CTTCATCCAAAGCTATGACATGTGGTCCCTGGGAGCACCATGGGCCCAGAGAATGCCTCTCCACGTGCCCAAATAGGATGAACTAGAGGAGGGAATTTGTGACTGGGGCACGAAGCTGTTTGCCGGGAAGGCCGTTGGAACCCGGCTGTCTGGGAAGCGAGCTGCTGCCGGGGCATTCAGTGCTTGTATTTATTCTGCCTGTTTAGCACCGTTGCCAAGGGAACCGGAAGCATCCGTTCAAGCCTTTGCCACACAGAAGGAAACTTTTCTGTATTTTTCCTGCTTTAGGTTACAATAAATAAACGATACCACAGGTGTCGCTTTGTCTCCTTTCATCTTAAACCTGCAGAGGCTCAAGAGGGTTTTGTTCTGTGTTTCTGTCCACAGGAGCAGATTGACCAAGCTGAGCTGTGCCTCTGCTCTGCCTGGATAACCATCTCCAGGCTCCAACATTCTAAGGTGACCCCATCAGACCCTTGTGCCCTCCTTTCTTTGGCAAACTGTGAGTGGCTGCAGGGTGAACTGGTTCAAAACTTCCCCAGCTAAAACCTCCCTGTGTATTTTACATGAGCTCAATCCATACATATTCCACATGGGATTACTCCCTGAGCCAGGCAACTCGCCAGTGGCACAGCTGCTAAATCCAGTGCAAGAAGGATCCAAGATGGAGAAGTTGGGAAACAGAAAGTAGAAGATGGAAGTATCTCCTTTCAGTGACCCTGAACCTGCACCTACAACACTTTGATAAATCTGAGCTGTGGTGCTCTCAGTGCTGATATCTGTGTTTTCCTCAAGGCTGGGATTCTCAGAGCTTGGGAATTTTCTTGTTAGAGCTGGCACCCTGCCCTCCCCTGCTCCCTCTGCTTACACCCCCTGTCCAGCAGGGTGCTGGTCCTCAGCCAAGGGCTTTTCAATGATTCTCTAATTACCACAGAACTACAGCCCCCCATCAAGCTACTGTTTTTTTTCTTTACGGGGATTTGAAGGTGCTCAGCTGAACAAATGTGGAACTCTTCCAATAACCTGAGACCCAGGCTCAGATTTGCCACTCAGATCCAATTAAGAGACCTTGGTTTGCCTCCCCGTATCTCCACACACCCACTGCAAAGAGAATACCCAACACGAGCCTTCAGGCCTAAGTATACAGAACTTTTTAACAGATATTTCCTACTGGTATCATAATCAGTGGGCTACAAAACACAGATATCTAGATGGGAGTTGAGAGCCACCTCAGGCACGACCTCACACAACTATATTTGGCTTCCAAAAGCCTGTCTGCCCAAAGGGATTAAAATACACTGCCCTCTTACTCAGCCTGGTCTGAGCCATCCCTGTTTCAGAGAAACCACCCACACACCTTATGGGCTCGTCTCTTTTTTGACACCAATGAACAAAGCACAAACCTCCTGTACCACACAAGAGCATCCCTCACTTCCAGCTTGGCTTTATATTGGCATTCAATTTTATTCCGTGATTAAGACTCTCTACTAATTTCAAGCACTGCTGATTTATGATCTGCCTGGTAACCTGCCTGCTTTTATAACATCTGTATCCAGTCTGTTACACATTTGGCAGCACAAGAGCTAATTCAGATTATTTGCACAGACTGGACTCAAGAGCTGGTTATTTTATTTTAACAGTCAAGTTCACTGGTGCTTCATTGTGAACCTCAACATTAACTGGAAGACAAAAACCAGTCTCAGCAGCCAAACGGGCAGCTAAAATAAAGCTCTTCAAGTTCTATTTAAGGTACCTTTAACCAAATCCAGAAACCCCCAAAATGTCCAACAATGACAAAAAGGCAACCCCACTCCCAAAAAGCAGACAAGATTTAAAAAAAAATCATAGGGGAATCAGATGGCAAACTCAGAAATTCATTGGTGAATTTTAAAAGTTTGTTTAAACACTTATTTGAAGATTCCCCTGCTTTCAGATCTGCTGGATGACAACTGTTCCAAAAATCAGGGCTTGGTCCTGCAAGACTCTACACAGGCCAGTTCTGACCCAGAAAGAGAGATTAAATAAAGTCATTAATTAAGCTTTGAAAAAGTGCTTGACTTGAGGTCCATGGGTCATCCCACTGTGGTCACGGTCTGCTGCTCAGCTGAATCACAGCTGGAGTACTCAGCACTGCAGAGAATCCATCCCTTATTAAGATCCTTAAATATGAAATAAAGGATTTATTTTCAGCAACTCCAAGGATCCTCTCTGGAAGAGCTGGAAGTTGAAGCTAAGAATTTCACTTGTTCAAATAAACAGGAACACAAAGGAAAGGAGCTGTAGTTGAAGTTCTGCTTTTTTACCATGAGATTCAGTTTTGCCCTTCTGCAATATTTTTCAAACATGATCAACACCGTTTTCTTTGGTGCATGCAGCATATTTCTCTTTTGTCCCAAGCAAAGAAAGGATCTACTTTATACTCCAAATAATTTCCAAGATGGTATCCCAGCAACAAGCATCCAGCAGTGTGTATGTAAAACCAGCTCTACTTAGATAAACAGCAGAAAAAGGCTGCAGTTTCTTCCAAAGACCCAAATGATATTTAAATTTTCTTTTCAGAGACATGTAGTAAACGGAAGAAATAAATCAGCTAATTCAGAAAGCAGCACCTCAGAGATTTTTTCTGCACACTTTTTCTTGTTTGCTATCAATTAAATGGAAGCTCATCTTTACTCTCTCCATGTTTCTAATCTCACAGTTTATTACTTTAGGTAAGGTTATTATAGTATTTTATACCTACTTTGCTGACATTCCTTGGAATTTTATGGAATTAAGCTCCCAAACCTATGAAGGAAGGTCTCCATGTCAGGGGTGTCTGAGGTTTGGCTGGTGAAGATTTTGCTCCATTGTTCTTCTGGAGCTGCAGGAATGGGCTTTATTAAACCACTGGGGGAGCAAATGTCAAAGAAACCTCACAGCACAGTTTTGTGTTAGTCAAGGGATCAGGAGATGCAGGCTCTCCTCTGCTACAGAACAGTTTTGCTCCACCTCCTGGACCCCTGAACATAGGAATTATCCTGCAAGAAGCTTTCCTAGGATTAAAACCCAGCTTGAGCAGGGAGGTGGGACCAGATGTCCCACTGTGGTCCCTCCCAGCCTTACCTATTCCGTGATTCTGTGACTCTAGAGTTAAGTGGAATCACGTGCTCGAGCTCATCTCTTCTGAAAAAAAGCCTTCTTGAGGGTGAGGTACCAGCCTGGAAATGCTCTGGGGGCTGAGGAGAGCTCCTGGATGAGCAGGATGCAATGGCTGCATCCCTGCAGTGCTAACAGCTTCCACACCACAGCACTTCAACATTGACTTCATGCACCTTTTAGATAAGCCACGGTGGGTTTAGCCTGTCACTTATCCCCAGCTATAGATCACACCATTAGCTACACCTCGGGCTAACACTTCTGAAATCATGCCTTGGCAATTGTGCAACAGTCACCTATTCTTAAAATGCCTCACAGGATTCCTCCAGGACAGGTCACACAAACTCTGCCCTTTCTTTAATCCTTTCAGGCTTCTTCCAGGTGCTCCTGGTCCCCTAACAACTTCAAATCAAAGGTACTCAGATGGGTATCAGGAACCTCTGTGTGGGAAAGCCAGAGCTGCTGCTGAGGTCCCATCCAGCAGCAAAGCCAGCGCAGCAGGATCAGCCTTGAACAGACTCAGCAGAGAGGAAACAGCACCAAGTCCAAGCAGTGCTGATCTGAATAACTGCAGATGCTTACCCTGGAAGAGGGAAGGTTACAGGCTTCTAACGCGGTCTCTACCCGTTTTCTGTCGGAGGAGAACAAGCGGTATATGCTGCAAAATGAGGACAAAACAGGGATTTGGCTTAACAACGTGCCTTGTGGCTCAAAGAGTGAGTATCTCCTAGCAGCCTATCACCTTTAGCTGTTTATTTCCATTTGCTGGCTGCTCAGTAACAGAGGGGAGTTAAAAAGTGCTCACAGTTTTAACTCCACCCCACACCAGCCCCTATCACAGCAGGTATTTATTTCAGCTATCACTGGTCTCTTCATTCCACCAGTGACATGCAATTTGAATCTGTTTACCTTCACAAGTCCCTGAGATAAAGAAATTATGTTGGTTTTTCTTTTTATTTTCACAAGTAGAAAGAACCAGGGCAGAGAGGCAGAATGTCTGTGCCCAAAGGGCATCTGAACAGAGACATCCTGAGCATCACTGGCCACTCTTTCAGGCAATACTTGTTATAAACAGATGGTAAAATTATTCTTCTAGGCACAGGGGCCCTATGCTCATCCCAAACATATATTCACACCCCAAAGTCAGCAGAGGGCACATGGTAAGGAAGGGACCAGCACTTACTTCTTCAGAGGAATGCGCCCCTCTGGAGTCACCTGCAGCTTGAGTTTTGTGTAGCTGTGGAGAGAAAAGTATCCTGCTTTATTTTTACAGCATTTTCAAGTACCTCTCCACCAACTTTCTAGCTCAGGGCTAGTGCTCTGATCATGTGCAAGTTCCACTCAGCTCCTTCTCTCAGTATGAAAACCTGTTGGGATATCACTGCTGAGTAAAAACCTTCTACTTCTGTCCTGAGGTAACTGTAAATGAGTTTTGCAGTAACATCATCTGGTGAAAGATGTGGCAACACTTTAACATTTAAGAGAATTTTTTGTTTTTTGTTGAAAAACTCAGCTTTTTCCCTTTACCCACTGGTCTGCCAAAAGAAGAAGAAGCTGCATGGTTCTAATAAACCTTCCTTCTCTTCCCAGCAGAAAATGCCATTAGCAACCCCTTCAAAGACAAAGTGCATGCTAATACTAGAATAACTGGGATAGGAACATTCCCCCAAATCCTTGACTCCTCACATTCATCTTCTGGAAACTGAAGTCTTTCATGCTACTGTGACACCAAACACATCTCCCAGCACTGAAGTAGACTAAAACAAAAAATCACAGCAGTTACTTAAAAAAAAAAAAAAAAAAAAAAAAAGAGAGAAGAAGTTTCTTTTATTTTGCTTTCTATTTTTTGAAAGTTTTTACTACATTTTGGTCACATTGAGTGTTTTCCTCTACAGCTGAATAAGTTAGAAATAACAGAACATGGGGAAAAGCTTCTCAAGCTGTTTATTATTGCACTTCCAATGCTCCGAGGAACTGAAAGTCATAAAGAAAAACCCTTCATTCTGCTCTAATGCAATTTGGTTTTCTATTTCAACAAAAGGGTTCTGACAGGACTCCAACCAACCCTTAGTACACTACATATAATGGGGAAATAATTTCATCTTCAAAGTCATAGATTTCTTAAGTGACTGATTTGGCATCTGTGCAGAGGAGCTGGGAAACCTTACGGTTTCCAAGTGATTTATTAATTAGTGGAAAAAGACACAGGAATGCCATGCTTGCCTGCTACTGATCTACAGAGTGTGTCCAGTGACTTCATCTTTAATTAATATGGCTTGAAAAACTGCCAAAGAATAGCTCCAAACAAAACTGGCTCTACTGTACTGGGTGATGACACATTTCTCCTCTGATCTGGGTAGGAAAAGGCCCATTAGGTACAGCCCCAACCCTCCCCACTACAGACCTGTCAGCCGAGCCCTGTGGCCACCTGGGGATTTGAGGGGCAAGGAAATTGCAGAAGCAGATCACCCTCAAAACTCATCTCCAACCTATGGAGCTGAAGGAAGTCACCTGCTCAGGTGAGCACATTGCCCACTGCCACTCTGCAGAGCCATCAGGAAATGTTCAATGCTCCCATCCATTTGGATTTTGTTTGCCTAATACATCCCTGCTGTCCCAACACACCGTTATCACACAAAGCTGTAGTTCCAGCCACATCCGCCCTTCAGAGCTGCCTCAAGAACTTCTGTGGACTCCAGCTGCAGCACAACAAACAGTGTGAGAAGGAAACACACCCCCACATGTGCACATCTCTCCTCCCCAGCACAGGCATCTAGGACTCCATGGGATTGAACACTTTGGAACACTCTGACCAGCTATGGTGCAGCTAATGAAATTAGCCATTCACAGCCTCACAAAGTCCAGGAAAAGGGAGAGTTAACTTGCTTTTTGAATGGAAGGAACTTTTAGGAACCTAAGTTTAGTATTTAGCTGGACTGAGCCCCTGCCTGTGAGCAGGGAAAGGTTTTTGGGGGAGACACTAGGCTGACTTGAAGCAGCTAACTCATAGGCTGGGGAAGATGCAGCCCTTTTTTTAGAACCCCAAAAGGCCAGTGAGTACCCAGCTCAAGACCAGCACTTTCTGGCAGGCTTTGCCACGCTGCTCTCAAAGCTCTGATTTACACAAATCTGCCTCAGCCTGTGCACTTCTCATCAGTTAAGAACTGCTAACCTCAGGTTTAGCTCTCTTCCCATTTAGGTGTGTATTTCACCCCAAACATTCTGACAAACAGCTTTTCTACTTCGTGGAGAGCAACTCAGAAACTCTGCCTGCTCTGCCAAGCAACCCAGAGGAATGGATTCCCAGCTTCTCTCTGGGTCATGTGGAAACCAGAGAGATCGGACTGAGGAAAAGGGACTCTGGCATTTTTTTTTTTTTTTTTGTTATCAATAAAAGACAAAAAGGAAAACAAACCAGAAGCAAGTCAGTCCAGAATATTCTTTCTTTTTAAACGGAGATCTTCAGCCCACAGCTGAAGCTACCACTATACAAGGGGCAGAGAGCATTTAACTCTCGGTTTCTTTGCAATGATTTAAGTTTGCAAGGAGAACCCTAAAAAGGGTTTTTGTTTAGATGACTTCTAGATAACAGGCTTTTTAAAACCCTAAGAACAAGGACCTGTGTTTACAGAAGTGACAAGTCACCAGGGCAGAAACAATAGATGACAAGGTGAGTAAGAAGCAAGGAGGAAAATGACGCAGAGAGAAGAGCAACACCCACAGCGTGACACGCGAGGGCCACTTACGCTTTTTCCAGAAACGCGTCCCTTGACATGTTCTGTGCCAACAAATTTGTTGCCAAGCTGAACACTTCATCTGACCATTCCTATGAAGAGAAAAAGTGAATAAATGAGGCTCAGTTTAGATGTTTACTGACACAATGCAAAATATTTTTTAAATTATGCTTTCAAAAAAAGGGTCTAATTAAAGCCTCAACTTGATTTTTCCAATTACAGCTTCTCTCCTCATCTGTGAGACCTGATTTTTTCATGCTGAAAAAAAAAGAAGGCTGTTACAAATGAAAGTATTCACTCTATCCAAGATCTTACCAGCCAACATAAGAAACAAGCTTAAAAAAAACCCCAGCCAACAGAAATATATAAGAATACATTTCAATTACTCTGATGTGCAAGGAAGATGCAGCTCCAAAGAGCTCTTTCCCCTGATTGTACATCCTTACACTGTGGTCCTATCCCTCACTAAATTTTTTTCCCTCTTTCCAATGTAGGGAAGAAATGCCATAGAATCATGGAATGGTTTGGGTTGGAAGGGATGTCCATGAGGATCCAGTTCCAACCCCCTGCCACAGGCAGGGGCACTCTCCCCTAGACCAGGTTGCTCCACATTGCTCAAGTCCCTCCCTTGCACCCCTGACCTTTTCTGGGTTCCCAGCATGGCTGACCCATGATTATAATGTGAAATTTAGACTCTCAGAGTTTGTCCTGCTCTCCTCCCTTGCAGGTCTCTCCTGCAGCTTTTCATTGACAACTTCAGTACATTTTTCCTTTCTAAGTTGGTGCTTAGTCACAATTCTTTAACTGCAAATCTTTTTAATCGCAGCTGTGGTTTTGGATTGGCTTTGTTTCACCCCATTAAAAGAAAGGGAAGAAAACAAGCAAGACCTTTGCAAACAATGTGATTTTTTTGTTTTAGTTGACATAGCTGAGTTTTGTTCCAAACTAAAATTATGTTTCCTTTCATAACAGTCCAAATCCAAGATTCCCACTGCTACACTCTTTGGGAAGTATTCCCTTCTCCTTGGTTTTTCTTTTTCCTGAGGAAAAATAAAAAAAAAAGAAGATTCCATTCTGACAAAAATGGATAGGTATGGGAAGTAGCACTGACTTCCAATGAAACAAATGCTCCTATTTCACTCTGGGGCTTATTAGCTTGTTTTACCTAAAAAGCCTCATGTTTCCACATGACCAGGAGATTGATTTGAGAGAGGTTCAGGAGCTGGGGGGAGGGGTTCCATCTTTTTTGTGTGCTAAGGTTTTTCCCTGACGTTTTCAGACCTTGTTCCTGAAACTGGTCTCGCACCACTGCTCCCAAGGAGGAATAGATAAGGCTGCCTGTATGCCCAGTGTTTTAGTGGCCTTCGATATCCTCCAGCTCTCAGATCCTGAAGTCCATCCCATTCACCACCTCACCCCTAAGCAGCTAACACCTCTCCTGTGGCTGGTGTTTCTGGAAGAGAAGCCTTCTCCCCTCGAACAGAGACTTGTTCTGGAGGCAAATCAGTGCTGCTGAGATAGTCCTCCCCTCCACCTTCTCATGACCACTGCCATTTTTCTTCTTTAATTGTTTTTCCTTCTTAGGTCTAGTTTGAAAAATCAGGAGTGTGAGAAAGCAGAGGAGGAGGAGTCGGGTTCATTAGCAGCACAACTGCTTTGCTGTGACTCTTGGAACAGAGAGCATATTAAGTGCAGCATCTGTTTTTCTTCTTTGCAACTCATTTTTCCAGGCTCAAAATAGGCTCATCTTGTAAACACTGCTTTGTTTAGGCACTAATAATAGCTGCTCAAACTTCTCCCTGTGACACTAACGGCCACAGAGATTAACAGCAACAGAAAATATTATTTAGAAATTGAAAATAGGCTGGTTTTTAACAGATCTTGATAGACTGTTTCCATCTCTCTGCTTCTGCTGGGCTTGAAGCTGAAATACTTTGTATAAAACAGAAGTAGGGCGCTTCAAGAGTACCCCACACCCCCAGCTCTTCCTTTTCTTTGTCCGAACGCTTGTTGACAGGAATGTAAGGGGAACTCACTTATTATGTGCCTGTCACACACATTATTTATATAAACACTCTTGCCATTTGTTCCATTTTGTTCCTTTCCTGGCTCTCCAAAGCAATCCCATTGCTCTTGCCAAATATTCCGAGGGCTACCTGCAGGCTGAGCCATTTCTAACCAGGTCACAAGCAACACTTGCTCACTGTCTCTCCCATTTTAGGGTCCAGCCACCCCAGAGCCACAGCCGAAAAGCCAAAACCACAAAATGTGCCAAGGATCACATCATCTTTCCAGCCGCTGATCTGAACCCTTGGCAGGAGGGGGAACAACAGCCTTGACGACAGAACTGAAGAAACAGAGAGATGCTTGGGACTGTGCTGGGCTCTCACCAAGCTGTGAGCCAAGATGTGCCTTGCTGCTTCAGCTACCAAATGGCTCCATTTCCCTGGGCTTGCTGCATGGCAGAGAGCAGAGCCCACACTCCACTCTTTACCAGCGATTCCAGCAGGCAGCGCTCGGGGAGAGCACTCCTAGGGATGGAAAGCTGCGCTGTGTGGAGAGAAAACAGCCAACCGTGGGGAGGTTCCAGCAGCCTCCAGATCGCCACAGGCGCTGCAGCCTCTGTACAGATGTGACACAATGGGAAAACACAAATGTGGGATTTTGAAACAGGGCTGCAGCAGTGCCAATAAACCCAGCACTGATCCTGTGTGGGAGCGGAAGGACCTGGCCTTCTGATCTTCAACTCCAGGCAAGTCACATCCATCATGATAAGAGCTTCCTGAACTTGATCCCCTCTTGGCTCCGTCCTGTCATGCCAGTTCATCTTCTATCATTCCTGTGAACTTTGCTAACGAATAATTCAGCTGTTCAGTGCTTTGGCAGGTAGCACATGAGCAGCAGCTCATTTGGGAATGTGCTGCTCAGTGAAGTAATCTCTCTCTTCCACTGCATGCATCAGGATACCAAAAACACTCAGTGCAACAGAAGAGATGAGACCTTTTTCATAAGAAAAGGCAGCACAGTCTTGAAAACACTTCCTTCAAATCAGGACTGACTACATGTGAAGGCTATGTTCCTCGCACATTTCTTTTTGGTGGGAGGTTAACAAAGCAAGCTGCTGAAACTCTACACGTCCGGAATTTTATTTTAAAAACCCCTTATCAAATGGATGTGAATTTATGTGGCTTGATGTAGCATTTTATTCTACTGATCAAGCTCTTACATACACTGGGGAAGCTGGAAAAATACAAATGTATGCTGGAAAGAATAGTATAGCGTGACTTGTGAATCATCCTTGATGACATAATTTTACTTATGGAGGAATTCATCAGCTCTTAGTGATGCATTTTACCCAAAGCTCATCAAACCGAGGAGAAACAGATTTCCTTGGGCTCAAGACAGGAGCCTGTATGGCCACGATTGGCAGTGCAGAAAGAAAAGAGCTGGCATGAGAAGCATGAAAGAGAGCGAGAGGAAAGAGATGGGAAAAACAAGATGTTCACTTTTGAAGCTACTGGATTTGGGAAGAGAATGAACTACTCTAGAGCAGAGGTTGATGGGTTGAACTTCTTAATGCTGGGAATAGAGACAGAGAAAAAGAGCATTTGCTCAGAGCAGGGTTTGAGAATAAACCTCTGCTGCTTCTCCAGCACTCTGTGGATGCTCATAAATCCCAGCCCAGACAGGCATTCTCAAATGACAGTAAGTGAGCGCTCTCTCAGTGCTGCTCCTCTTCCCCATCAGGACACAGCTTCCTGCCTGCCCTTCACACTACTGCCTGATGAATTTCGAGCTGCATTCTTTGATAAACCTGGTGCCCTTCAGCTCATCACTGATGTGCTTTAAACACCAGTTACTTTCTCCTGGAGGAATGAACAGAAACCAGCACACTGACATTTCTACTGAGTGCACCTGAGGCAAGCTGAATAACCCAAGACTTGCATTTTCCTAATTTTCCCATAGCTTGGCCAGGGGATGTGACAAGCAGGCTTTGTAGCAGAAAAGGCTCTGCAAAGGGAGAAAACCCTGTAACTGAATAATTTTAACTGCTTCATTAAGACCACTACAGTTTACTTACTTTGCCTGTCTCCTTAAGGGAGGTCTGGTCAACACTTGCTGCACAACTTGAACAATAAGGAATCACAAATGAAAGGCTAGCCAAAAAATATTCATGCACTGAAAAAGGAAAGGTGGGGGAGATTTCCATTGGCACTTGCTTTCCCTGGAACATCAGAAGGGACAAAATTTGCAAGTGTGGCATTGAAAACTTCTTGTACTGACATTCCTCCCCAGAGCTCCCTGAAGAGATGATTTGTGCCTGATGTGCTCATTTATTACAACTTCAACATGAAGACCAATAAAGACCCGATTCTGTGTTCTGGTTCATATGAAGTTGGAAAACAGGTTAAAAAGGGAGGAATTTTTAGATGTGTTCAACAGTGATCAAAACTGTTTTCATTCAAACAATCAGGATATTTAACGTGACCTCAAAGCAAGCATGGTTATTCTGCAATGCCTTAAAAATTGCATCCCCAGACCATAGTGCCCAACTGATAAAATATTAATTTATTTACTCTATTGCGTTTAAAAATAAAAAGGAAGACTCAGATTCTTAGTTACTCAGATGGTAAGAGTTACTCAAGATTTAGAGCAGCCAAGCTTTTACAAAACATGATTTTATCCACTGCAATTTAAGGTTCCATTATCAAACAGAAAATAGCCCTAAAATACCCATTTCTGTGCTGTTTTAGCAAATAGATTATGGCTCACTGACTGCTGGCTAGACAGGAAAGTGAAAAAGAAGGACATAAGCTTCTGACTTGGGTGATTTTCCCTGCTCCTTGATAAGGGACAACAGTTTCTGCTGGTAAAGCTTTAGCATACCTTTTCATTTTCCACCATAAACATAGCTCCTATTTCCTATGAAGAGTTATTTCAATCACTTTCATTTCTGCAGTGTTAAGGTTTCTCTCCCACCCCTGTAGAGTAGAGCTGTGCACTTTCAAGTCTGAGGACAGCACTTTCTTCTCAGCTGTTCATGGACCACCACAAACTCTTTTTGTTTCTATTCTTCCATGTCAAAGACAAATTGGAAATCATGTTTGTGCCAAGCTGACCAATTGGCTAAAGAAGATTAGCAGAAACAGAAATTTGGCAAGCAAAAATATCCCCTCCTAGCAGAAGGCTTTCATCCTATGACCTTTTAGCACCTGGTCTAACAACCCTTGTTGCCTGTGAGGTGACAAAATAACTCCTTGCTGTTGTTGAATCACAGCGGGCTGCAGAGAATCTCTTTTTTGCACAAACTAGGGGACTCCAGGATGTAAAAATGCCCGAGGAAAGTGTTCTCTGCATGGATGTCTGGAGGCTGGGATCAGAGTGTACCCATATGAATGGAGGTGGAAAGAGGAGAAGCTTTGGAATGTCTGTTTGAAATAGATAAAGCAAAGAGCTCCCACTTCATTAAACAGAACTGAATTGTAGAGAAATTGGAAGTGGAAGGAAAAAACCCAAGCCCAAAACATGTATGAATCTCAGTTGTAGTGGCATGCACTTTTTTATGTTGTGGGTTGGCCAGAGATGAGGCACCTGATGGACCTGCATGGAAAAAATACTTTTCTAAGGCAATGATTGACTCCACAAGTCTTATCAAGGGCTCTCAGCAGGCAAAATGTGATGCTACTACTGAAATATACTGATGTGTGTTTGGGGAGCCACAGGGTAACATCTCGTACCTGAGTTAAAATTCGTGTGCACCACTATTTTCACAGTGATTATTTGGCCTTTACCAACAACATTCTGAACAAGAGCACACTGGGGCATAAATCTTGCTGAATAAACTCCTTGAAAAAAAACCAAAACACAAAAAGACTGCACATTTCTTCTCTGGAACTGAGCAACACAACTCCAGAAGAGAACTGCAGCTCACTTCATAGCAATTCCCACTTTCAGCTCTTTTATCCATATCTCGGAACATTACTTCCAAAACCTGAATTTGATGTGACAGATGAAGGTGTGTTACCTTTGCTATATCATCTTGGAATGCCACCAGGTTCAAGTAGGATATATTGACCAGGTCTGGGCCATACACAACAGTTATCATCCGATTTTCCAGCCGACCTCCCGCGTTGCCAGCATCCAGCAGCTCGCGCAGCTTCGGATCCTGCAGGTGAAATAACCATGAAATAATTCAAAACCTTCTGCAAATATATTATACTACAAGAGGTGCAGAAATTGCAAATACTTCCGTTTTGAAAACTTGTGTTATTTTGAACATTTTAAACATGATGGCACTAGGTTCTGATCCTGTTAATGACTCATTAAAATACTTGGAGTTATTAACCCAGAATAAAAAGGAAATCATTGCTGTAAATCCTTCAAAGCCTTTGAGCTCTATATTGGTGCTGTCTGATGGCTGTACATTCCTATTTTCAGTTATTTTGCCTCAGAAGTTAAGCAAACACAAATTGTGTTGCTTGTCAGAACAACACAATCTGTCCAAAGGCTACTGGCCTTAGCAGAGAGATTCTCTGTGATTTTAATGAATTTTAAATAAAACTGAAAATGAGAACTCAGTCTCTCCTAAGGAATAAAGAAGACTTCTGGAATTAACTTTCTTAAACACTATGAAATGAATAATGGAATTTTAGCGTTGCCCTCCTCTTTCTTCTCCATGTTCCAAAGGTCATGTATTATTTAAATTATTAGCTATATTCCATGTAGATTCAGCTTTTAGCCTTTTCTTCCCCAGTTTATATCCAATACAGAATCATGGAATCATTTAGGCTAGAAAAGACCTTTAAGAGCATCGAGTCCCACTGTTCCCCCAGCACTACCAAACCCACCACTAACCCAGGTCCCCAAATGCCACATCCGTGTCTGTCAAACCCCTCCAGGGTCGGTGACTCAAACCTCCCATGGGCACCTTGTTCCAGCCTGGAGAGAGGAATGACTGCCTAACTCTTCTGTGAAGGAAAGGTACATTCAATGATTTTTATCAGCTATTAACAGCCTGAACCTCAGCTTCATTGGCAACCTAAGCGTGTGAGTAAAACCCTCAGGCTATTTGGTGACTCTCCTCGTTCCTATTAGGCTGCACCATTTCCACGAAATGCACTCAGTGTGTTTTAAACTAAGAAAACTGTTTGGTCCTTGGCCTCACGGTGAAGTTTATAAAGACAGATGAAAAGCTGCCCTGTATGACTGGATTCAGTCCTTTGAAAAGGGTCTGTATAATGCAAAAGCTCAGGTTTCCTAGAAGGCAAGACTTTTCAGTCTCCTGCAAAAACTAAAAAATGGCCAGCAAGTAGAATCCCTGGGGGATGACAGATTCTGTGTAGAGATCAAATTATTTCAAAACTGACACAAAAATCTACCTCAGCTTAAATTTCACTCTCCCATGAACCTTCTCCCCCCACTGCCTGCATATGTTCAGTGTTTGTGGTATTCTTAATATTGAATAACTTCTTGAATAAGTATCTAAATTTCCACCAATTGATACCAATTAAATTTAATATAACAAGATTAAGATGACAAAAAGGGCCATTTTTCAGGGATCTTGCAGGAAATTCGGTACCAACAGGACATCAATCTAAAAGGCATCACCTGACTGGTATCATATCTTCCTGGAAGCGATGGAGCTGTGTGTGTGATCACCAAGCACTTCACTAGGTTTAGGAAAGCATTTTTGGAGCATGAGATGGAAACTGGAAAGAAAGTACAAGGCTGTCTATCATAAATGCTGAGTCTCTTTAAATACCGGGTATGATGGCAAGTGTTGCAGGAAAACAGACAGAATAATCCTATTTAAGGGCTCTGTAAAGAGGGAACATCATTGTGCTCCCAGACAAAGATGCTTTCGTGGGTAAACAAGTTAATCACAGGCTTTCACAGGAGAGAAAAACAGGAGAAGGATACAAAAATAGTAGTTGTGTTTCAGAGATGAGGATTCAAAGGAGGAAGACAAAGAAATGGTATCATTTAGATCTGGGAGAAGAGCTAGAGAAATGCCCTGCAGTCGCTAAGTCAGTCATGGTGTATTACTAGATGGGTTACTTTCTCTTTTATTTACAGGCTGGATGTTACAAAGCTTTGGTTTATGTCTCTGGGAGATGAGAATCCATCTCCTTTTTACCCTCTACCGTTTCAACCCCCAAATCAGACAGATAAATGCCTCTGCTCAAGGGCCTGTCTGGGAACAGCATCATTCTTTCTGGGCTCAGACAGAACGGGATTGTCTATCTGCTTTCACTCCCTTTCACATCATTGTCATTCCTCTCTCCCTCTCCCTGGCTCAACCTCCTGCTCACAGTTTCACTCCGGATGATGAACTGCAATCGTAGCAACAAAAGAAGAGAGAAGATAACCTTTTTCTTTCGTATTTACAGTCGGCCAAGGGATGTCTCAGTGATGAATCACACCCCAGTTAGACTAAGATACGCATTAGCTGCGCACCACAGAATAAAAAAAGAAACATTTTTGAAATGAGATGCTTTTTCCAAGCAAATTCATCAAAAGAGAATCTGGCTCTGGCCCGGTAAGATTTATAGAAGCGCAAAGTAAGTGGCAAATCAAGCAATGTGAGTATGAATTTGGTTTTACAAATCAAAGATTTTTTTCACCAGGTTTTACAGGCAAGCAATTAGGCAGACCATCCTCTTTGGGTTGCTGTGTTTGAATGCCAAACATTGAATTTCTCTGTTCTGTTTAAGGCTTGTCTAGCAAAGTTCCAAGCACACAGTGCATTATTGCAGTGCATTATCCAGCCACCATCCAGCAGCTGTTAATAAAGGGAATACACTACTTGTCCTGGGCTGTCTCAGTGCAACCTCTGTGCTCCACGGACTCAAAACACATATTTCTATAGCTGGTTTCTAATATCTTTTTAGATTTTATATTTTTAAGTTCAGTGCAGGAGAATGATGTTGATGCTAACATGATTCACACCCTCTTTGACCCCTGCCTTGGGTGTATTTTCCCTTGAGGGGTGACAGATGCACTTGTCAGTGACAACCTCACCCTTAGCTGATGATCTAGGTCATAATTAGCCCTTAGATCTGAAGTTCTCAGACACCGAAGCCCACTGCCAGCTCCCACATTCCTCACGAACAGCTCTGCTCCCTTGTTACCACCCTTTGCTGCAAACACTGCTAAGGAGATGAGCAAAATATCCTTTATCAACATCTTGAGGACTATCAGTGCTCTATGAATCAAAGCCCTTTTTAAAATGTCAGCAGGTTTTCCTGTGGAGATGGCAGGAAAGCACATGGGCAAAAAAAACCCAAACCAAGCAGCAAGACCAAATTTAGCTTCTTTTAAGTAAATTGGATTGTTTTGATTTTGATAATTCCATTTTAGGAAATAACACTGAAAAGCCTACTGCTTTGGACCTGTGGCTTGGGATAAACTCTTTGCTACACTGGGGCCTTATTAGTAACATATTGAGCTCTTTGATGGACACTCAGAAGAATTACACCTATTTAATACTGATCACAGTAATTTCTGGAACACCTGAGCTACTGAAGTTTGGGAATATGCCCATGGGATGGCCAATAAACAGGAGCTGTTGCCAATACCCATACAACTCATCAAAGCTCCCTTTGTAGCTCAATATTTGAAGTCTTTGATGTTTCCTGCCAAAGGAACATCCCTTTGCTTCTTCCATTCAAAAGGCCCAGGGGTCAGCTTGGTTTTCCCCTTGCACTGGAGTCCAGTAGGAGCTTCAGCTCAAGCACTGGAGGTGCCTGAAGACTGCCCCAGAATCGGGTCTGGAAAATCAGTGTTTTGATTGGGACAATGCTTAAATTCCTGGAGGGAGATGGAATTTGTGAGCAGGCAAATATGGAGGTGGTGATAAGGATGGTGTTGGCAGCACAAAGAGCTTTAGAATCTATCAAAAATCTAATTAGTCATGTTGAATTGAGGTTAGAGTTTGGCCAGAGGACTACCTGCTCATCTGAGAAAAAAACTTCCCTATTTCGTTGTGCCGTCTTGAGAACCTTATACAAGAAAATATACCTTAAATCAATGGGGAATAGAGAAAAAACTCACCAGAAACATTAAAAAAATTAAAATAAATCAAGCTATTCTAAAAATTCCTACAATTTTCACAAACAAATGCAAAATAATGACTTTTTGTTAGAAACCAGGGTCCTGTAGACAGATGGATAAAAATAGATTTCAATCAGACTTCCAAAACTTTCTCCTGCTCTATTTCCCTTTCTCTGGAAACCATAGGAATAACATAAACTTAGAGAGGCACCTCAGCCACATTACAATCTCTGCTTTCCACTGTGACTGGTGTTATTAAAATGTAGGTCTTAACCCCGAAATCCCAATTAGTGTGTGCTCTGCACAGCACAGCAAATGCCATAACATCTTTTATTAGTATCACCAGCTCTTTAAACTTGATTTTTTTCTGAAAACTTGCAACACACCATCTGTCTGTGGAAACGTTCTGGTTTTTTCAACCACAGTTATAAAAGGCTGCCATGAGGTTCTGTGGCACTCAAACACTGATTTCATCACACCAGGGAGCAGCAGGTCAGCCCCCTTTTCTTATTGATGCTTCTCAAAGTTGTAGCAGCATCTTGGAGAGCAGCTTCTGATCTCTTTAAAAAGGAAAGAATCTGTCCAGTGCTAAAGATTAAGATTTTCCTTGGGGTTTGATAGTTACAGATAACGTGATGGCCAAACCGAGCGATTATCAAAAGAATCAGAACTTCTTGGGTAGCTGGAACCAGTGTGCAACTAAATATTGGGAATTTCTGGTGAAGACCTTAATTTACAATGCAAAATATTCTCAAAACTATTTTGCAGAGGGTACTTCAGAATTCTCCCGACTGTAACTATCATAGTCTGTATTAATACCTGTATCATGATCCCAAATCACTGTATTTATGTCCTGATAACTTCAGGAGAGATTGGAAGCAAAAATGGCACAGACTTTCATCTTAGTTTCCTGCTCATCAAAGTGAGATTTCCAAGCATTCAAGAGTGCATTTATATTTTTCTAGCTCTTTATGTATCCCAGAAGAGGGAATATAGGGGAGGAAAGAAGCATAATTAGATAGCTACATATGCAAAGAGTTTTCCAGGAAACACTCGAGGTTGAGGCTTAAATTAAACAAAGAACCTTGCTAAATTAGGACTTTATACTGCAACTCCATTAAAGGTAGAACTCCCACAGATTTTCTACAAATAGAACAACATCTTGTCTTCAAGAACTCCTTATCACAGTGTTTATCAACAAAAATGTAAATACATGCATATATATATAAATAGATAGCATGGATATCTCATATATTTGACCCAGAGTACAAAATACCAGCTCTTCACACTTTAGGCACCAGGTAAGTTGCTGGCGTAGGGGCAGTAAAACAGCAAACACAGAGCAACTCCTACAACCAGACCACTTGCCCCTGTGGCTAGCTAAGGATTTCAGCTGCGCTCCCAAGCCCCAGCTCTGCTGCAGTGACCCAGCCAAACGCCTCAGTGCAAGCTGCCCAGCACAGAGCAACAACTAAAGGTAGCAATTGCTTTCTAAGGCTCTTGAAATGATTTTGCACCACCTGTGGTACCTGAGGCACACAGCTCTGGTCTGCAACAGTTCTTGGGTCCATGATGATACCTACAAGTTGCTTCTCATCTTTGTGTCTGCACCAGCCTGACCCTCAGAAACAAAATGTCCTTTTTAACTGGCTGAAATTCACTGCTAACAATCCCCACAAAGATTTCACAGCTGGTTCAAACACCCTTTGTGTCACACCACTAAGAACTTCCCATCAAGTGCATTGACAGACTCATCCTTCAAAGAAATCTTTCTTCTCTCCCTCCTTTGTTGAGAACAAAGTAAAAACTCTCAAGTTTATCTTTCAGCAATCCCTCTCACTGATTAAGGAGAATATCCATACATGGGAACTACATCGACAAAACTCAGTGACAAGATTTTTGTCTTTCTGTCTTAATGACAGTCACGTGAAATGAATACACCCCAATTACTACATCAGAGATATTCCAAACAGTGTTCTCCAAACTCTCTTTCATTACACAGAATACACAGGAAGTTTGATAGTTAAATGGATTTACTTATATTGAGTTATCCTTACCAAAATCATTGTCATTAAACCAGAAATATTTTTAGCCTAATAAACTCTGCAGTATGGTTTTATTGCAAATAATGTCTTCACACATCTCACAAAAGAGTATCAGATCAACATAAAACCAAAATATTTGCAAATAAATGTCTTCTCCTTTCTAAGGTTTCAGAACGGATTCCAAATTTAGCATGATATCACCATAGCTACCTATGCACAGAAATAGAGCCAGGATCTTGTTTAAGCACCCAAGTCATCCAGGCATCATTTCTGTGCAAAGCAAGTCGGTGTGCACAAAACAAGAGGAAGTTTCTTTTAAAAATGCTCTCCATCATCTGAACTGGTCTCAACTTGACCATCTGCTCAGTTGGTACAGTGCAATATTTTTGACATGTAACACAGTATGAAGTAAATTGAGTCAGAAATGCTTTAGTCAGTCCGTAGGGAAGGAGATCCAAGGCATCCATTGACTCCTACAGATCTGGTACGTGCAGCAACCCCAAATACTTCAGATGAAACTAAAATCCAAGGGCTGTTCTTCCCATAGACATTGTCAGGGAGGACAGGAGACCATAAATCACACCTCAAACAGCCAGTGCTGATTAGCCTTCTCCATGAAACACCTAGTCCAGAAGAACGCTTGTTTGCCCTAAAATAGCTTCATCCAATTCCATGCTTGAAGCAAGAGCATCAATACTTCAAGTTTACCAGCACCAGGTTGAAGAAGAATAAAGACACTTCTTTTTCTGTCATGTACAACTTTTGAGGAAGGGAGAATATGTGCCAGCTTAATACATATTTTTCTTTGGCAAAAGAGTAACAGGGAGCAAATCTCTGCCTGTACAAATGAACTTTGGAAAAGAGAGGACTGTGTCAATAGGCATTTCCAAATATAATTCTAACTGCGAGCTCTGAAAATGTAGGATGAATTCATGCTTTCTACAATACCCACACGGCAAGGCATAGATTATTTGAAAACATAAGATGTGATTAATCAGTATTTTTATAACACTTTGGGACATCCCCCCAAAAAATCCTCAAGTCCTATGTCAACCACATCAGGAGGAGAGAACACATCCTCTGGAAGCCCACAGAGCACACCAAGCTGGAGGGAGCAGCTGATGTGCTGGACAGCCAGGCTGACAGGTCTCTTTCAACCTGCTGTTTTTGATGCCACCATGATTTCTGTACCTGGTGTGCTGCAAAAGTTTACTGGAGCCAGCACTACAAATTCACTGATGGATATTCAGTGCCAGTTCTGGTGAAGATACTACTGACAGTATGAAACCAGATTGATTTCTGGGCAAAAAGGGAGAGAGATACCCAAATGATATCTATGCCATATATAGTGAAACCAGGATTTTATCTGAAACACGAAGAGAATGAACTGTCCGTGCTGAGGAAAAGCCCAGGGACAAAACCAGGGCCACCTCACTCCTCTTCTTCTGACCTTTCTCACAGTTCAAGTGATCCAAATCCAGCTTCCCTGGGTCTCTCATGCTCTCACGACAGAACATTAAGCAAATATTAAGCCTGGATATTTTTTTAGTTTTCCATCTTAATGTTCATATTTCTCAAGATGTTTTTTTCTGGGTTCACAGTATTTGAGTTTTAAATTATTTGCAAGACTGTGTTCTAACAAAAAACAAGCGACAGTATAAACCATCTAAGTAAAAGCAGACCAAATGTGGTATTTTTCAGTGCTTTTGGCTGTGGTAGTGATTAACATGAAAAAACTTTACATCTCATCGTGTAAATCTTAATTTCTATGACAACTCTAAAAAAGTGAAATACTGAGCAGCTACAACCATTCACAACCTTCCTCTAGGTGTTTTCTAACTCACGAACATTTTTTACCAATTTTTATCAGCTGCAGATGGCTCATTATTTTAAAGATGACCTTTAAACACACACACTTCCCTTCCCTGCTTTTCCTTCCCCAAAATTCCATGAGATTTTCTCCAATTTAATTTTAAAGCAAGAGATTAACAGATAGCGACGAAAAGAAACTTGTCTCATTTTCATGTGACTTTTATGAACTCATTTTCTTTGGTCTGTATGAGACTATTGAAAAACCTATAAAAAGTCTTTAAATGAAATGATTTCTACAGCAACTTGCACAGCACCTAAGGGCAGGAATAGCTGGAACAGCAGCTTAATTTTCACTTATCTATAAATCTCACGTGCATTGTTCTTCCAATTCGGAATTGCTGTAGAGTTATTTTAATAGGGTTACTTCAGAGGTTGAGGTACAATCAGCTCTTCATTTATCTGGCATTTGTAAAAATCTGAGATGCTTGAAACGAGCTGAATGAGAGGTACAGTGGGAATCCCACCACGCTGCTCTGGAGTGCTCCACAAGGGCTGCAGTACAATCACTTGCATTTTAATGCATTATTGTTTTTTAGCTGGTGGAAACGTGTACATCCAGACAGTCTGAAATGCTGAATGCACCAACTACCCACCCCACACAAACAGAACAGATGAAACACGGAAAGCCAGAATTGAAAACATCTGACTAACGAGCTGCTTATTATTGCAACATTTCAGACACACTGATCAGCAGAGAAAAAAACAAAAAAAAAAACAAGAGAAGAGCCCGTGTGCCATGCCAGCAATATTTTGTTCTCTCTTACCTATCAGAGAGACACGTTTTGGTGTCATTTTTTTCAATTACAAAGTCACGTGGGATGCTTAATGCTAAAGGTTTCAATTTACCTGATTTTAATTATTGTAAACACTCACTGTTCCCATTACCTTTAAGTATTTAATTCTAGAAAACTCATTTGCAGCATAGGAAAGAAAAATAAACCATTTCAATGATGATGCAACAAGAGTCGAAATTGTTTCCCTTCTGGGTTGTAGCAGATACTCAGCTCCTGCAAATCAAACCGTGAGCTCAGAACAGGCTCTTAATGGCACATCTAATTAACTATTGATGGCTAATGACGAGTTGTCCTGCACTGTCACGTGTCACAAAACCTTCACTGCTCCTTAGTACATACAATTCAGAAGCAGAAATACATGCAAACACTTGACATCTACAAAGTGGTGCCAAATTAGCCAGCACAGATGAGCTTATTCCCCGCAGATCTTGATGGAGTTGTCCTGGTTTCTGGTGACAACCCAGCTCGGTGGGAATCGGAGCCAGGGTACCACAAAGCCAAGGATCTTGACTATGTAAATCCATAAAATCAGCTAAAAATCACATGCCAAAATCATATGGCAGATGCCACTGCCTCGGATGGCGATGTTAACAAGAAAAAGTAATGTAGAATAAAAAAACAAATTAAGATTCCTTTATAAAACTTCATCGGCTTCAATTTACTCCAGAGAGGACAATTTTCTCTAAGTACATTTTAACTTTTAAAATAAGTATCTAACAGAAAAAAAGGACCAGAAATAGGCTCCTGGTTTAGAAGAAAACATGACTACTGAAAAAAAAAATAGTAAAATCTACAAGGAGTATGAGTAAGAACCACAAATATGTTTTTCTGGCTGAGGAGAGAGAGACAACAGTGAATAAATGCAGAAACTGGATTTGGGTGGTTTAATGACAGATCAATTTCACCACCTGTGAAAGCAGAGGAAACATGTTCAGTCACTGCGTGGAAAAGGACATCCAAACACTGATGGCTTTGGCAAGCAGCTGCAGAGAGGAATTCTTCAAGGGATGCCACGGACATTATTTTAAGCCCTTGGTTTTGTACTCCACTGTTTTGAGAACTAACTGGTGAAGGGAAGATAAAAAGGGAGGCTGGATCAATTTTAAATCAGGCTTGAAGAACACAACACATCAGCTTGCTGATGAAAATCCTGAGTGCCACATACTTGTGAGCAGCCAAACAATGTGAGAGTACCGAGACACAGGAGAGGAAAAATCAGTGCAAGCAGAAAGTGATGGAAATGGTCCCAAAAAATCCAGATGCAAACTTTCGAGTGAGCAGCTTTGGGCATCTGAATTATTCACATGTGTTGTAGAACCAAAATTCACTCATAAATACATGTTTCTGCCTATACATCTTCAGATACAGAACATTTAGACAACTACAGCAAACTTGGTCCTTCAAACTTCTCCATTTCTATCAGCTTTCCTCATGGTTCATAGGGACAGCAACAGGGACAGCAGCTGTTGCTCTTTGAAAAGCAGACATTTCTCAGTGAACACGTCTGCATCCCTGATATCCATGGATGGCTCTCTTCCGCAGCAGAAACAATTACACTTTGGGAAGGGCAAGGAGTCAAAGGATATTTTTCACCCCAAAACCTCACATGGTCCTTGACTAAGCACCAACACCAGGTGATGCACTGAAATCAAGAGATAACGGGACAAAACACACAAACTTAACAACTCTCCTCAATTCAAAGAGGTTCACCTGGACTTACAGGAGTTCAGAAAGGGTAAAAATTGGCAGAGGAAGTTTAACATTCATTAATTGTTTTTAAAATACCTTATACAAACCATGACAGCTTGCAAAGAATCCAATTTCTTACATTTAGAAGGTAGATCAGCACTTCTCTTCCAAATTTCACTTGCTAAGTGCCAGACAGACTCCCAGTTATCCAAGAATTTAATGAACTAAATCCAGCCATTTAAGGTTGTTTCATCTAGATAAGAAGCTTTCCAGCTTGAAGGATAAAACAGCCTTAAAGGCAATGGAAAATAAACCACACTTTGATGTGTATGAACTACTCAAGCAGTTAGTTAATTATAAAAATCAAATTTTAGCTGGGGGATGTTGCATAAACAGGTTTGGCAGGAGAAAGAAGACCAGAACAGAGGAGGCTGCCAAAGTCCTGCATGAACTCCAGGCCACACTTTGTGCTCCCCCTCTTTGCTGCACTTCCCAATGATCCCCAGTGGAGCACTTGACTGAGCAGAACTATGAACTCTAGGGTTTGACCAAAATATTTCTGAAAGGTTACAAAGTCCAATGTTTTTTGAAAAGGGAATTAAAAATATTTTGTTCACATAAGATTATGGCACTGAGGGTACACTTCCTCCAGCTGGATCCTTTCCAGTACATCCTTGGGAAAACAAATAGTTATAATGGATGCAGTTTGGAAAGGGATACTCTGCAAATATGAGAATATTCCAAATGTCAGTGCCCCAAAACAACATCATTTGACACTGGGTTTTAAATACACAGTTCACATAAAGATGCATTAATACCTTGCAGTTCCCGAGTTCTTTTTTCTCCCCTGCTATCCTTTAACAGGAAATAAGGAGACAAACAAAACCTGGACATCTCTTGTGATAAGAGAGGTGAAAAATCCTGAATTTCAATGTCACTTCCTCCTTCTGTAAACTGAGTTTTTCTCTCTTCTCTAAAACCTACTGAACTTCATTTTTCTTATATTCTGATCAACTGCTCTTGCCTCACTGAGAATGTTAACACAGCAGAACTCTTTTTTTTCCCTTTGAATGATTTTTAGAAGGAAGAATAAATGTATGCTTCATACTTACACATCTGAATAAGCTCTGAAGTGATGAAGCACAAAACCTCATTGCATTCACATGAGCAGAGTTAAGACTTTCTCTTCTTTGCCTGATTGTGTCGCTGAGATGCTGCTTTGAAAAGCCACCAGAACCATCCCCTTCCTGGCTTACAGCAGGAGGAGATCTTGCAACAGAAAATGGCACCATGCCCTTCATGCATTTATAGCTCCTGGAATTTAAAAGCATCACATACACCTGTGGAATGATTCTGCCAGCGTGGCACTGCTTCCCACTGGCCACTTGTTGTGCAAGGAGTCTGGAAGAAGTTTGGCCATCCCCCACCAAGCAGCTGGAGAGGTGCTGCCATGCCATCTGCACCTATATATATACACTTTATTTATTTTTTATTCCAGCCCCCTCCAGAGCAGCCTCTCCTACCAGCACTGTCACCACTGAGGTGTTGCTGCATCATTTTTCCCTCTAGATTTCAATGTATTATGTCTCCCAAGCTGACCCAGAGGTGATGCCTGCATTCCTCTGCTGGGAGAATCACCGTGCCTTAGGTCTGCTGAACATTTCAGCAGCCTTTGAGGAGCCATGAAGGTGCCACTTTCAGCTCTGTGGAGATGTGTGCGGCTGACCACGGTGCGGATACAAAGCCATGGAGCTCTGCTGGTGTTAAAGGATGGCAGCTGCTTGCCCCAGGTTGGGGCCTCCCATCACTGCAGCACTGAATTGCACATTTGGGCTACTCTGGTGCAGCCTTATCACTGCAGAAATGGATCCTCAGAGTGAGGGTGCTGCACTGCCTTTCTATCCTTTGCAATGGGATATTCAATATTATCCTGCTGTTTTACAGCAAGCAAGGAATGGCTTATTTTTCATATATATATATATATATATATATATATTTTGTAGCTGCAAAATGTCTATGGAGGCTTTCTGTAATTCCCTGTTTTATTCAACCTTTTTTTTTTTTTTTTTTAAAAATTATAGAAAGCTGAATCCCGACAGTGCTTTGAAGAAATCTCCCAGATGGGACCTTCCCAGCAAAGCTGCCTGGACTGACAGTGCTCCCCAACCCCTGCAAAGCAGGTGAACTCACCCACCAACCAAACGACTCCCCTACAGATAAAAACCTTGTGTGTAATGGATTGGTGCTATAAATAGGGAGATCAGTAGTGCCTGGAGTCAGCCTGAATGCTTAAATTAATGATTCCCCAAAATAACAGCAAGACAAGGCCACGTGGCACGTGCTGGCACCTACCTGAGACTACAGAGCAGGAGCAACACAGGGTCAAAGTTGTCTACAGACCTTTTTTTCCTCTTTTCCATATTCTCCATACCATTTAGACACTTCAGTAGGTTAGGATTTCTTTTATTTGCTCAGTGGGCTTATTTGAAAAAAATCATGCCTACAGCAATCTGTAATCCTTTGAGAATACTGTACATTTCTTACATATATATAATAACAAACAGAAATTTTTCTATTTCTATAACATAATTTATATTGGCACCACCATCTGGTTTTACTCTTTGTACATGGTGGTGGTGCTTGTGGCATTTGCCCCTTTCTGTGGCTGTGCAAGCATGACTGACAACAGGGAAAAAATTCTCAGCAAAATTTTTTGCATGTCTGTTTTGATTTTGGTTTTCATCCCAACTCATAACTAAGCTCCTGGAGGAAGGGAACAACAGGATGTTTTGAAAGAGGGATAAATGTAACATTGGGAAATGCACAATTTGGGCAGGAATAAAAGCACAGCCTTACACCTTCCCCTGGAAAAACCATCTGTGCCAATAAAACAAACGGTGAATGGAAGTGTGCTTGAGCAGCCCTCTGGGCAGAATTCCCAGCAGAAATTTATTTCTGGCTTATCAAGCTTCTAATCAGTTTTTTAAACCAGGCTACTGAATAAGTGTAAATCTCCTGAATGGCAGGAAATTCACTATGGAGACAGAAACTTTTAGGCTGCAGTGGCTATCATCCACCCAGAAATCTGACCTATGAGACCTTTAACTGCAACTGTAATGAGAGACTCCAGGAGCTTGTTCACAACCAGAATTGTACTCATGATTCAAATGGATTTAAAAATAAAATTTAAAGACCAGACTAGACAAAACAAAAAACACCCTACAAACAAACAACCCACGAAGGGAAGGGAAGGGAAGGGAAGGGAAGGGAAGGGAAGGGAAGGGAAGGGAAGGGAAGGGAAGGGAAGGGAAGGGAAGGGAAGGGAAGGGAAGGGAAGGGAAGGGAAGGGAAGGGAAGGGAAGGGAAGGGAAGGGAAGGGAAGGGAATGGAAGGGAAGGGAAGGGAAGGGAAGGGAAGGGAAGGGAAGGGAAGGGAAGGGAAGGGAAGGGAAGGGAAGGGAAGGGAAGGGAAGGGAAGGGAAGGGAAGGGAAGGGAAGGGACCAAAGCAAAAGACCCCCCAACCTACCACTGCTGGGATTTTCAGTGCTAATACAAAGAAATGGAGAAATTTAAATTATAATAGGGGAAGTTTTTAAAAGTATAGAAAGTTGATAGAAAGTTAGGACAATTGACACAAATAAATTTATTGCTCTCAAATCAGTTTGCTGGAATCTTTAACAAATACACCTTAATGTGTTAAATTATTTAGCACCATCAGAGGGGTTATACCCTACTCTGATACAGCTTTTCCATGCCAGCCCTCAATAAAATGATATTTCCATGTACTGGGTGAATTCTCGCCTCAGTGCCTGATCTTTTCTCCTGCCATTTGAAGTTTTGTTTGCTTCTTCCACGTGTAAAACTCATCTGATGATATCCACACCTTCTGTCAAGGGTGCTGTGATCTATAAAACTGGAAAGTGCCATCCAAGGTCTGGATTTGTTTGACACCTTCCAAGGCAAAGCTCCACTCTTCCTGACATATCTAATAATACCCTCCTCCATCTTACTGCCAGTGCCTCTTCTAACCACTGTTTCCATTTCTTTAGGCTTTGCTCTTTGGATCTCACTCAGCCTTTTGGATGTTTGGGATAATAAATCCACCTACATTATCCTTCTTAGCAGTCAAAGAAAATCATGGCCCGGTTCTCAGCTGTTGGTCTAACACTGTGAGGGGAACACCCACACAACCCACAAGGCATGGAATTCCAAAGAGAGGGCTCTCCCAGTTATTTAGTGTTACATGGTAACACCTGAATGACCTCCATTCTCTGGACACCCCACTGGGTTCAGGAGGTTTGGCTCAGATCAGTCCCTCATGGTGCCACACACGGAGGAGATTCTGCACCTTCCTTCAGAAACCTGCAAGTGTAACTGCAGGTTTGTGCTCCAGTGAAAGGAATTAATTCGATGGATAAGGAAAGCACCGAGCACAACAAATTTATCTGCTTTTTAGTGCACTCAGTACAAGCTCTGCCTTTGGGATGAGTGAGTTGCTCCAGAAGGATGTCCTGCAGGAACCAGGAAGAGAAGCTGACTGGATCTCAGCTAACTTTGTGATGAGCAGAAAGCTGAAATCTCACACCTTAAAAAACGAGGAAAGGAGAAAACACTTCCATAGACACAACAGCATGAGCTTGCTGCTGCCTCTCTTGAGGCGTCCTGCAAGATCCAGCCCAGACAATGAAGTACAAAAACAAATACTGAAAAACAAGTTCCTATTTTTTTAAAGCTCAGAGCAGCTCAACATGTTGTTTCTCCTCAGATCAAGTGTCAGCAGCAGCAGAGCAAATACCTGACCAGAGCATATTTTATTAGATCAGCTGTCAGGCAAATTCTCTTCTGCCTTTAAAAAAAAAACCCATAGCCACATACCAAAAAAAAGGAAAAAAAGAAAAGCAAAATAGGACAGACTTTTCTAGGTAGGTTTCTATAAAGATTGCTTTAAAAAGCTTCCAAACACTGAATTAATGCCATTAATGGAAGCACTATGCAAAAATACTTAGGAGGTGCTGAATGTAAGACAGAAGGGCTGTGCTCAGGACTTTGGGAGTAAAAGAGCATTTGGGATAAGCTCTGCTGGTGCTCTTTCAGAAGCTGTGCCACCGGGAACACGATGTTAATGCCTCCTTTTATGAATAATCCCGTTGACTGTAGCATGAAAAGTCCCGCATTCACAAGACAACAAAGAAAAGCAGATGCTCACTGAATACAGGAGGAGTTAAATAGGTGTGGGCTGCTTTAATGGAATGCCCTTGGGGCAAAGGCTGCCCGGACGCTGCAGTAATTAATTAGGCAATACTAAATCAAGCCACCAAGAAGCAAAGTGATGCCCCTTCCTCCTCGTGCTTCCATGGAGCTGATTCCTCTGGTGATCTTTAGTGGGAGCTCTGCAGGAGAGGGGAATGAGCCAAGACATGAGTTCGATGGGCTGCAGCTCATCCCCAAATTTGTGGCCTAACTCCATCCATGGTGGGAGCAAACACTGGGGCAGACAATGACCTGAGGCACCTGAGCAGCCCTGGTACAATCAGTGCACTGCAGATTCACCAGGAACGTGCCCAGAAACGTCACTTTGGGTTTGTTTTGGCTTTTTCGAGGACTTCAATCACTTTTACTCTTTACACTACAGACTTTCATATAAAAAAAACCAGGTGGGTTTTTTTCCTGCTTTAATGTACCTGTTTCTGACATATTTCTTTAGCAAATGTGTGACATTTTAACACGGGCTTATGAAGAAAGAAATGCTATTTAGAGAAGGGTATAGATTTTTTAAGAGCTCTGATTCAAAAGGAGCTGAAAATAAGCCCTTAAAATCTTTGAAGAATTCTATTGCTGAGGCACAAAATACTTTAAAAAACTCATTATTCTTCAGGCAATAGAAAAACGAGTAAGTGGCTTTGATAGTTATAAGACAATGTAGACAATGTCACTTGCTTTTCCCTTTCCCAGCCTTTTCTACATATTCAGACTTTAAAGTAGCAAGCGTCTCAATTTTTTCACAAAATAACACAAAAAAAGAGGTATTTCCTAAGAGATAAAGAAGTGCCTTCTGTTAACCCCCCTGGTGTCTGGGAAGAAAGCAGCAGAAAAGGGGATGGGGAAGAAGTCTCACACACCTGAAACAGTTTTTCCAATTACGACATTTCTCAAGAAAAATTTTTTTACAGTGGCTGCCAGTTGCTCACCTGAAAGTCTTTCTCAATCTCTCTGGACTTTTTGTTCCATTATTCTTTCTGTATCATTACTTCTTGCCATAAAAATTCCTCATTTGCCAAAAGATATCAATTCTGAAATTAACTTTATGAGAGAAAATGGTAGATCTTAGATAACACCATCATCTGTGGTACCATGGACATAAACATCAGCAATTTAAAGCTTTCAGGGTGATGTTTCTTCTAATTTTTTTTTTCTTTCCCCCAAGAGATCCCTACTCTGCTGTATTTCAGTTCTTTTTTCTTCCAATTTCTTTTAAGAGCCCCCACATACTTGATTTTCCTGGATCATTGTTCCAGCCCATGTGGCTCTCACTATATTCTGTCTTCTGTGAATTTCAGCAGCTGACATCCTTCACTTTCTTTGGTTGAAAGGAAAATTAAATATACACCATTTAATCAGCCTACATATGCTCCAGTTTTCCTTTGTCCTAACTGTTGGGGTGTAATAGCTTGGGTTTTATTTGCTGTTAACAGGCTTGTAATTGTTTTTGATAAAATAATGCAGTGTTTGTTCAGCTCTGCAAAACAGAAATGCATAAAAATATGAGTTTTGTGTACAGCCATTATGTGGGATAAAGACGGGTTCAGCAGCTAAGTGCTCCTAGTCACTATCAGATTAAATTAGTACATTTATTAAAGTTCTAAAAGGAGAATATGAATTTTAAAGTACTCCATCAAAGTGTACCAAGTTGTCACAATGCCATTTGCTATTATTTATCCACGCTACTGCACCTCAGTCTTTAACACTCCTGTAGTTCCATACTCACAACACAGTCAACCCAAGTAGGCAAAAAAGCCGTGAGTCACCTCCCTTTCACTGAAAACAGCCACTTAAAATCC
The DNA here is from genome assembly GCA_026261815.1 of Monarcha castaneiventris obscurior. NCBI lineage: Eukaryota > Metazoa > Chordata > Aves > Passeriformes > Monarchidae > Monarcha > Monarcha castaneiventris. Next base: position 7,045,005 of record JAMPIT010000862.1, read on the forward strand.
AGGAGATGCATCATCACTGCCACTGCTGCTACTGAAAGAGCCTGGATGATTTCCCTGGCCTCAGTATTTAGCTGCTGGACAGCTAAAATGATAGGAAATGAACTTAATTTCACGGAAAAGAGAACTGAAGTTCTCAAATGTTTAATGACCTTGGAACAAGAACTTGGAGACACAATTTGCAGAGCAGAAAGTTTCACATACCAGTACAATTTTTGCTCATGTTTATAGAAAACACTGAACAGGAAAGCCAGACATGAGCAAAAACCGTGAAAAAGTCAGGTAATTAAGACGTTGAAGAAAACACAGCAATTTCTTTTCAAGCAATTTTACTGCAATGATCTGCTGCTCAGCTTTTGCATAAAGATATTTAGGGATCCATTCCAAAATTAGCTTTTGACATCTTACAGAAATGCTGCTTTTTCTATATAGGTGACAGCAAATATATATTAAATAACAGAAATTTAGCCTCTCAAATTCAAAGGTCTCTCCGGTGTGAGAAACAACATTAAAATGAAGCAGTGGAATTCCTCATTAGACAGCCCACAACACAAGCACAAGAACAGAAAACTTTTCATTCAGTAAACCATATGTCCCTAAAAATACCTGGCCAAGCACCAAATTATCCAAGGTGCAGTTCTCAGGCTTTCTTCCCCAGCACAGCAATTATGCCTCCATTGTACTCTAATCTCTTATTTTTAGCAATGATTGTATCCATACAAAAAGCTGATTAACTTCTCATCAGCATCTGGCACAGCACAGGCTATTCTTTTACAGGTAACCAAAAGCTGCCCTCACTTTTTCTGCCAGCAAAAATGCTCCAGTGAGCAATTCAGGAATATTTATCCTGGACAAAAGATTGTTCTCCTGCTAACACGCTGACGTATCTTGAGATCAAACTGTAAGAATAAATTTCAGCTCCTGAATGGTGAAAAGGTTTTGTGTGGAGCCTGCACGCTGCCTCCCTTCCCCTTGGCAGGATGCCTTTCCAGATGATTGCTAATTTTTAAATATGAAAAAGTGTGTCCTGCTATTGTTAAATACATTCCTGAGGCAAAAGAGAAATGGGGAAAAAATATGAGGATTAAAGCAAAGTATCTAAAATCTCACTTTTGCTAGGGAATAGAAATTATGTTATGCCCTGAAAGCCTATGGAAATCACATTGTGTTATTTTGTTCTCCTGTTGGCTGGGGGATTTTTCCCCTCTGAAAATGTTAACAAGATGACCCTCATCACTGTTTTATGAAGCAATGCAGAAATCACAAGTGTTTACTACTCAAAGTCCGGAGAGCATCTCTTAAGTTCAGGCTCTGATCAACAACCCCTGAAAAATCCCCACCAAAATCATCACCTTTTTGATCCATGGGAGCCACAAATGCCCCAACTAAGATGTTTCCTCAGCTTTCAACTTAAAAACCCCTCAGTATCAGAAAAGTTGTTTTGCTGCAACTAAAAAAAAACTCAAACACAAGAAAACAACAACAAACCCAAACAAACAACTAATAAAACTCAAAAGAAAAGCCATTGCCTGAAAGCTTGGAAAACCAAAGCCTGATCGAATCTGGACTTGCAAAAGTGCTGCTTATGCACAACCTGCTGCCATTAATGCAGCCCTGTCACCTGCCACCCCCAGAGCTTCACCCCAAAACACCTCAGTCCTGGCAGCTCCATCCTGGCTGAGGGTGCCTCCCCCATGGGATAACCCACAGTTCATGGCTGGTAGGAACTTCCTGGAGAAAGAAAAAACCAGACAATATTATTCTTTTTTTTCCCCAATAAAATATCTGGAAGTTTTTGATCTGAGCAAAAACAAATTTAAATTTGCAATATCCGCTTTGGAAGTTTTTTATTAATTCAGAATGTCTTTAGTGGCTTTGTTTATTTTAAAAGGCCATGCAATACTCTTAGTGCACAATCACATCCTAATCCATGGTTGTATTAATCACATTTTAAATGACATCTGTGATCAAAGAATCTCATCTTGTTTGAATCACAGTAGCTCCTGATATAACCTGACACTGATCTAGAGCAGAAGAGGCTTCAATGTTAAAAATAAAATCAGATTCACTGTTAGCCTACAGTTATTTTCCTTTCTTGTTAATAATTTCAGTCCCTTCCTATTAAACCACGCTGGATACATCAGGCAGATTCTCAGCCAGAGGCATGTGTAAAGTATTCAGGTCTAATCCATGTCCAATCCATTCAGGAATCCCAGAGATAACCTGCAACTCTTTATATACTGGCTCTGTCCCTGGATGATCATTTCACTTCCTCATGGGATGCAAAAGAATTTATTTCTGCTCCCCCAAATACCCCCTTAATAACCCATTTTTAAGAAATTACTTTAAATTGTACATGGTAGATCAACGTGACAATCCTGACACCACTTCTAATTCTGACTGGAATTATTTCATTTCTCCTTTTCCAAGTTCACAAACCCACTTTATTCCAACTTTATAACTTAATTCAGATTTGGCAATCACACGCTCATTACATGGCACATGCAGTAGGATGCAGTCAAACTCAATGGCCTTTTAAGTGGCTGTGGAAATTGCCTCCTGAGGATTTTTCTAGCCCAGGCTTTGTCCCTGGATTTAGCAGCAGCATGATGTTCCCATGATACATGAAGGGCTCCACACTTACTGCCTCACCAGATTTCCAAGCTGTTTGTTCATTCTGCTGGGTTTACTAATTGTGAGCCCAGCGAGCTCAACCCAGGCTGTAAAATCCCAGCTAATTAAAGCTACCAGAGAAAAGGTGTGGGGAGATAATTTCTCAGTGTCTTGATCCTCAGGTATGACAAGCAGCAGCACCGGGGCTGCTTCCTTGCAATTACAGGAGCTGCCTGCACTAAATTAATTCATTTAAATTCTAAACATGGGCTAACGAGGTATATTGTAAACAGCACAGACACACAGGGAATGACCCCTACTTATGATGCTTCCCAGCAGGTAAAAAAGCCCCTTGATAATTATGATGTTTCAGTACAAACTAACAGAGGTAGAAGGCCAGATGTAAAAGACATCCCCCATTGGGCCAACATCATTTTGTTCTCACACTTGTACAGCAAACTCCCTCCAAAGCTCAATACTAAGCAGCTCCAGAGAGAAAATGAGATCTGGATTAAATACAAACACTTGCTCATACCAGGCAGCCCAGCCAGCAAACATTTCTTTTCACTGCACCCAGTGCTGTTTCACTGCTACAACAAGCATGTGGAGAGACAACTCTTCCATCCAGCCGTGCTTGCAAACTACAGAGGCTTGAATGGACTTTAAGAAACTTTCCGTGAAACTTAAGATGACATTTTCCTTTTCTATGAAGACCTGGGCCTCATGCAGAGGTTGGAGAAGGAAAGGTCTACTCTGTCTACAAAAAGACAGAGTAATGGAGTTGCCTGGCTTAATATTTGGTTGTGAAGAACCAAAGAGCATGGGAATAATAACTGGGACATTGCATGGAAAGCCATCACAAAAATCCAGCGTGGTGCTTCAACTCAGCACACTTTCCCAAAACCAAAAGTTGGGCATTTTGCCCAAACTCATTGTGGAAATCCTCTCTTGGCCAAGGGAACAAGACAGGCACTTCCAGAGGGAGATGGCTGCTGCTGGAGCTGTGCCAAGACACACAACCTGGCTGGGTGCCCAGGCTTTAGGTAAGTAAACTACAATTAATACAGAGGAAAACCAGTCAGAGATGGCCCATGCAACACCTGACTAATGCCGGGTCTTGCATCACTTTACAGCTCAGCTTCTTCCAACAGTTTGGCTGTCAGTTCATTGCGGAGATGCTCCAGCCTGGTGGAGACCCACACAGAAGTGCTGAGAGCATCTGAAACTACCAAAACAAAGTTCTTCGTGCCTTTAGACTGCACATCTAAGGCTGAGGTGAGAAAGGCACAAGAAGCTAACAACCTTCTGGGTGATCTCACACTCACTTCTAAGCTCCAATGACCTCAGATCGGAGCTGGATTTTCCTGGCATGGCACTGCCAAGTGGCTCAAGTCCCTGGGCACTCCTGTACCCACAGCCATCAAGTCTTAAAGGTCAAGAGTTAAGACCCTTCTGGCTTTTTAAGCAATTGTTCTCTTTTAGTAGGACAATATCCAAGGGAGGTGCTTCCCCAAAATCAACAGTATCCATTAAATAACGAAACCATTCTGCCTCAGACACAAAGCTCACAGAAGGCCATAAAACTGTCCACTGGTCACGAGTCAGGTACTTTAAAACAATACAAACAGCAATAAAAACATTGGAACATTATTTCTGTAAACTTTGCTGCTAAACCAGTGTGACAGTTGTGCCTCAGCACACAGACTGAGGAGGGAAATTCTTTTTAATAGGCAATCCGAATTGCAGGATAGAGAGAGCCTCGGAGCTGGGCTGCAGGGATTAGGGCTCTGTATCAGCAAGCTGACAGCAGCTGCTCAGCAGCTTTTTATGAGGGTGGTTAAAGGAAACCCTCCCAAATTTGTTCCTATAAACACAGGGTTTCATTTGTAAAGCAGAAGCATCAGCAGGGAGTGGACTTTCCATCGTGGGCCTGATCCTGCTGTCAGAACTCTCTCCAGGCTCTTGCTGCTCCAGCCATTCACCAGGCTCCCAAAGCCATGGGGATGTGGAGACACAGCGAGCACAGCCCTCTGGAAGACCTCCTCAATAAGGACATTTGTCACAGGACTGCTTTCCCACACAGAGAATAAGGTTTGTTTGTTTTTGCAGGGGTTCATGATCTGTTCTGATCCCTTCCCTCCCAGTGAACAAATCCCAACTCAGATGCAGTAGCCCCCATGGTTACAAAACAAACTGTCAGCTCCCCAAGAAGTGACTGCTGAGTGCAAGGACAAAAACTTAAAAATAAAAGATAAAATTTAGAGAAAAAAATGCAGCATTACTGCTTGCTGCAAACAGGAGAACCTTCTCTCGAGCAGTGTATTGGTAATTAAATTTACTAGCATATTTGCAACATGCAACTCAGCAAAGAAATTAAGGCTCAGTGGTGGAAGTGCTCTGCATGCAGAACTACTGAAAGGCTGCTTGACAGGGAAAACAGTGCCTAGTTAAAGCATTAGTGCTTTGGAAGATCCTCGCTGAGAGATGTAACTTGTAATATTAAAAAAGGAACTGGCCTTGAAAATTGGCAGATCTTTAAACCTCTGAATTCCTTCCAAAATGTGTATTATGCTTATATTTTGGGGGCGGGGGGGAAGCTTTCAACTCAAATTTATGACTGAAAAGAAAAACTTATTTAGACTGAAGAGAAATCACACAGACCTTAAGATATATTGTCTGATTAAACTGAGGCAGTAACAACCATGAATAGCAATATTTGATGTCAGTGGAAGCAATTTTAAGCACAAAGAGGCTGTAGCGGCTCCTACAACTGGCAAAGAGTAGTAATGTCAACCCAAAGTATTATAAAATAAACACACTGGCTTAGCAACTATCAAGAAGTTCAAGATCCGTAAGAAATCCTGAGGAGCTGGCAGCATCAAGAAAGTGAGTGGAATTTATTTATTTTCAGGGAAAAAAATTTGAGAAATGCAAAAAACGTGTGGCACAGCAGAGAAGTACAAACAGGACAAAGCAAACAGCTCTGATGAGTTCATCCTTGAGCCTTTGTAAATAAACATCTGGCTACACCCAGGAAAGAGTAGGAAGAATCCTACAAGTATCTGCAATGAAATTCAAAACCCATCAGAACTAACTACAAAAACAGAAAGGTGAATTACCTGAACCAACCTCACTCTCAGATCTCGCTGCCATTACCTTTTTAATTACACAGGAAGGTTAATAAAATGTAGCAGAAATTCATTCATGACACTTCAAAGACAAGACCTTGCTAAATTCCAGTTCCATCCTGCAGCAAGTGCCTAAGACAGAATTAATAACCTGTAACTTAAGAATCTTTCTTTTTAGCAATAAATACAGAGATATTGCACAGAAATTCTGCCCCAGGGACAACAAATTTATGCTGCAGCGATTATAGTCAACAACAACAACAAAGCTTTCACAGTGTTCCAAAATCCTGTCGATCCTTTCAGACCAAGATCTTGGAGTAATACAGGCACACCGAGCTACCCTCCTGTGAGGGCTACAAATAACACTAACAAAACCAAGCTCTTGGCTGTCCCCTGCAGATCTCCACTCATGCCTTCACTCTTACTTGCTCTGATTTACTGTGCCTGGCCTCTTCCCAAAGGTGAATGTTTAGGCATCTCCTTCATGTTCTTGTAGTTTCTCTAGATATGAACAACACACCCAAAGCACAGCATTTATTCCCTGCTGCACACACAACCCCCACACACAGCCAGCTGCACATGATAAGCACAAGAGTGACATTACATCACCAAAGGAATTCGGAGGAAATACAATAAACTCCAATTTAATAAACTGGATATCCTGAGCACCAACTTCCCGAGCCTGACAAAGCCTTAATGTGTGCAACTGGTTATAAGTGCCTAAAAAAGTACACAGCTTGGAATCTCAGATGCTTTTCAGACTCCTGTGTACCTCCCAAACCCAAGTGTGTCTTTACACACACCCGCAGCTCGATATAAAGCATGCACCGACCTGCACCTGCCAGAGCAGATTTTCCTTCTTCTTGGTGGCAGAACCCACAATAATCCCCTCTGATAATCCATCCAGGGTAAGTGATATCCTTTCTTCCTGAAAGCCCAAGGCAGAGCAGGAGGAATCCAGTCATTGATCTGACAAGTAATTGGTGGCTTCACTTGACAGAGATTAATTAAGATCGTAAGAGAAACGGGAGCAGGGACGATAAGCAACAGAGATCCCTGAGGGGACTGATAAACCAGAGGGATGTGTTTCACAACTAACAGGCACATCAACAAACCACTGCATTTCAAAGTCCCTCAAAGCAGGACCTTGCTGAGGCAGCAGCTCCAGCCCTGGGTCCACAGCAGTAGGACGGATGCTAAAACCCAGGACACGAAGATGGAGACCTGAGTGCCACATGTAGATCTGGCTTTTGCTCTTTGAGTCCAACCAGGAGTAGCTCAAGGAGCAAACATCCAATCTGTCAAGTGCCTTTCAGAACTTAAGTCTTACTTGGAACACAACTACATAGGAGACTACTTAAAAGCATAAAAATGCGGCTTTCTGTCCAACTGTTACCGCTTCAAGCTGGCAGGCAGGCCCTGGAGGGTGCTGTGCATCTACCAGGGCGCATTCTGGTGAAAATGCTTTGGTTTCATCTTGTGAAACATATCTGCAGGGCTTGGAGACACACCCGGAGCTGCTCAGAGAAATTAAAATTACAGCATAACTATAAACAGTTGGTGCTGGATGCCGACATGGCAACAGCACCTTCCACACTTTTCCTAGGAAAGGGAAGAGATAGCAAAAGGAGGCTGCAATCCACACTGAAACTTGGAGCAAAATTCTCAGTGAAAGTGATAGTTAATTACAGAAATGAATTTTCATACAACTAGATTAGAATTATTTACCTGGGTTCAGCGCTGTAAATCAGTGAAGTCTTCTGAGTGTCAGCACCAAATTAAGCCAATATAAATAACTGAAGTTCACAAGTACTTATAAACAATATACTAATGACACTGAATTGTTTTGTAACACTGAAAATGAGATTTTACTCCTAATGAACTTTCTACATAAATGATTTTAAATTATTTGTTCTTCCTCCATTTGTTCTGGTATACGAGATTATATTCATGAGGTGGAGTTGTGATGCATAGAGATGCATAAAGTATTTTTCAATATTTAGTCATATGAAAAACATAAATACCAAGTAATCCTGAAGTTTATGGACAAGTAAAACCCCACTGATAACTGGAAATCAAGCTCAAGAGGAGCTGCTCTGCAGCAGTGCATGAAGATTTCAGCGGGGAGAAAATGCAGCCCCGTTGCAGATGCGACATTCACCCCCTGCATCCACTTGGACACCGCGGAGCAATTAGCACATTTGAAACGAGCTGGGGACACAGGCACGACCTTCGCCACCAGGAGCAGCACGAAAACGTGAGCCTAATTCGTGTCAGGTGCTAAACTGATCCCACAGCACCGACTGCCAGCTGTGCAACCTCAGTGCCCGCAAAGCCGAGAGAAGGGAGCAAGACCTGAAAGCCTGGCTTAAAAAATATTTAGCATCAGACATTCAGGGAACAGGAGGAGGTAGCTACTGCTTCCAGAAGAACAGAGTGGAACAGCTCCAAGGCAGGGAATCGCACCATTTCATCAGTCAGGCAGCCACAGTATTTTACTTTTATGAAGAAAATTGTGGCTGAAGCCAAAAGCAGATGAAATGCAACACCAAAGCAGTGTGATTTCTCTTTTTCCAAGATGCACCCGCCCTAATGAATTTTCTCTTGAACATTTTCTCTGAGCAGCAGCGGTGTCCAGCTCTGTCCTGGAGATGTCTGTGTACTTGGATACAGGCTCTGCATGCATGTGTCTCACTCTGGATATGGTGCTGCAGTTTAATCCTGCACATGAACCATCTCTTGCTCTGTGTACTTGTAGCCAGTGCTATTAATTGGCTGCCTTGGAAATGAATTAAACTTCTTGGTGAAACATCTTCATCCTATGTAACGTGCATTTGCATTTCCATGAGTTAATCAAAGTGGGATATCAATTAAGAGACAGAAAAAGTGCAGCCTGGAGAAAACCAAACCACACCTCAAGCAAGACCCAGCCACAAGAATGAATCCTTGCTTTGCCTCCCCACCTTTTTATCAGATACTTTTATTTATCACATTTTGCTATTATTCTTTTAAATTGAGGAAGGTTCATGCACTAAAATTCACCTGACAGATCAGGTATAGGCTTCATATATAAAGAAGTTTCTTTCTAATTTATGAAAGAAATAATAAACATTTTCTAAAGGGACTTTTGTTGGCTTTACAAAAATCTGTATCTGCCCACAGGTGCCCACCACTGGGACTCCTGCAAGAGCGCCCTCCCATGACTACCAAAATACCTTTCCAGATCTACTCTCCAAGCTCTAAATTGGGCAGAAGCTGGAAAAAAGTTTCCAGGGTCACATCTCCCCCATCTGTTCTGCTTAGTCCCTTTATGTGTCTGCAATTTATTTTGGTACTGGGACTTCTGACATTTTGGAAAACTTCAGGCTCTGATCATCTGATTCAGATGCAACCCCAGACTCGTAGACACCTACGTTGTGGGGGTGGCTGGATTCTCAACTCAGCTTCAACTTTCTCTCCTATTTTAGCATTACATAACGCATCTATTTCAGTCTGTGCCATCAAACATTAAAATTAAGAAAAGCCACGCTTCATAGCTGAATATAAAGTGAGTTCTTGATGCTCATGTTCCCAGCAGGGACATTTAACCATATCCAGTCACTGCCACGGGCACCTGCGTAAATGGGGTGTAGCAATCTTGCCTTCACAATCATTTTTTAGAATAAAAATTGCAGGTGCATGTTAATACTGTAATGTACAAACAAGCCATTACTATGACTTGCCCAATATCCCCATAGGATTTCTTAAACTTCAGGTTTTCTGTCTATTCTTTTATTCACAGATAACAATCTCTGAGTTTTACGATAACAAAATACAACAAAAAAATTGCTTAATGCTAAAATTTACATGCTTAATAATATAGCAACTAGAAATTATATTTAAAAAGCAGCCCCCTCATATTTTACTCACAGTGTGGCTTTGAGCAGGGAAAGCTTACCAATTACTTTTTTGGATAACCTATTACAACGGTGCCAATTTTGAAAGAAAAGACATAGTTTTACAGCAGAGTTGTAAGCAGAGAAAAGTAGACAATCCCCATCAGCAAAGAGGAAATAAAGTGCTCTCTCCTCTGGCTCTGAACAGAGACAAATGGTACTTGTTTTAATGAAGAATGGCTCATACAAATGCTCTTTGGATCTGGTTTGTTTTTATTTTTTGGAAAAACTTTTGTCAGATAATGTTTTAAAGTATTCCCGAATGTTTTATATTACACAGCCGACCCAATTCATTGTCTAATATGTAATGAAAACGTCCAGATTCATCTGTAGAGCAGAAAGTACTTGCAAAGTTAATGGTGTTTGATGAATGACACCTTCTTCCCCAGCCCTCCTTAACTTGATGCAGTGATCACACATCTGTCTCCCTTCCCAGTGGAATATTAATTTCTGCTGCCTCCCAGTCCTGAGAGCTCTCACCTGCCGGCGGATATTAAGCAACAGCCTGACAGCAGAGGGAGGAACATAAAATGAATTTGCGCAATTCAAGAGTAACTGGAAATATTCCTAGAGAGGGACAGATTAGCACAAGAATGACTGCTGGTCATTAAAGGCTGTCCAAAACACTCTGCAGTGTAGGTCCCTCATATTTCATCTATTTCTACTCAGGGAAAAGTGCTCTGCTTGCAGAGCTGTCTCTATTTTTATACTTTCTGAAGAGAGGGAGTCAATGGGTTTCACGCTGCTTTAACACACCACACCCTGGAGAATTTTGTCGAATATTATGTAGTAAAGTGGTTACAGCAAAAAAGAAAACCAGTGCCACACATTTTCCTGAGAACCGGGCTGGACTTCCCCTAACATTGAGCAGCAATGGCTGGTACAGAGCAAAGAGCCTCCCACACTACTGCAGAGAAAAAAAATACAGAACAATATCCAAACTTACACCCAGGTAAACATATTTGATCAACAAGTCAAGAGCTACAGTCTTGGGAGACAAGATGTGCTGTCAGATCCTGTACCTCTCTGCCAGCACAAACATTTCTATCTGCTTTAAAAATCATCCCAGGATCAAGCTGTGAAGAGCTTCAAGAGCTTGGGAAATTCAGCCCATCCTCTGCCAGCGAAATGGTGCTGAGAATTGTGTATGGCAAACCCAAGAGAGACATTTTATCAAGGAATTCAGACCAGGAACAATAGGCTTACAATGTCCCCAGCCCTCAGCTTAGCCTAGCTGTCCTGTGGGGGCTTCCATAAAGCTTGGCCATGAGCAGAACAATGCTGCGTTCAGCAGGGTGGAGTTTATCCTCTCCTGGGAGGAAGGATTGGGGTTAAATAAGACCTCAGCTTCTTCAGATGTTGCCTCCTGAGAAGCAGCTCATTCATTCTCAGCTCCGTGTGCAGCCCTGCCTGGCCGTACACAGGCAGTGCCATGGCTGGGCCCAGCCAGGAGCTGCAGCCCCTCCCTGGGGCTGTGGGGCACAGAGTGCTGAGTGCTCCACTCCTGTGGCCTCAGAGCCACCATTCCCTTGTGTCTGCCCTTCAGTCCTGATTTCAGGCTTCCTAAAGGCCCCTGGCTTTCCAGCTTTTCCAGCTCTGAATTACAGCTACAGAGGCCCAGCTGGCCAAGAATCCCCGGCTGTAAATTCAGGCACAGCTTCTCCTTCGTGGTCCTGCAGGTAGAAACCTCCTCAGATACACCCCAAAGGTCTCACCAGGCTCCACAGTGGAACTTCCAGCACAGCCCAACAGGAGTTGTCCTGACCACCATTCATAAATCCTTGAGGGACACTCGAGGCAGGCAGTGCCTTCCCTGGAGCTGGGCTGCTCCAGAGCGGCCTCAGAAATCTCCCCTCCACATGATAAGGCACCAAGGTCTCTCCCAATACCAAGGCACACGTCACTGCAGCCCAGATGCTCTCCTGGCATTGCAGCACGTCGCCAAGGTTGGCAGCAAATTCTTACCACAAACACAGGGATTTTCTCGCTGCCCTCCTTGTTTGACAAATTTTTGTTCAAATTTTGTCTAATTGTCATAAAGCATATGTATTCATTTAAAAACACATCAGTCAAGCATCCAGCACACTTGGAAATGCATATTCAACAGGAGGTAGGAAACTCAGTCTTAAAATCCTGGGATTACTTCCCTCGTGGGAAGAAATCTAATGTTTTCTGAACATTTGCTATTAATTAAGTACTCAATTAAAGCAATACCAGCAAATATCAAAACAGATAATTTATATAAAGTGAAGCATACACTGAATGCCAAATAATATTCCCCTCTTCAAAGATTAGACCTGTAAAACCACTGGAACAAAGGATGCAGTGCAAGCAGGACTTGGCAACCAAAGAAGCCGTACAGTAAGATAAAACTCCAAAACTTTTATGAATACTCTTTCCTGGACAAAATGAACTAATAATTTCTCCAATTCCCTTCAAAGGGATTACTTAAGTGCAAAGTTATGCATGTACCTCAGAATATTTATGGGCACGGAAGTCTTCCTGTAAATTGAAAATAAATTAATCAGCTCAGCCAGTGTTTCACCGGGGCCCCTGTTGAAGGCAGAATATGTGACATGGTCCGAATAAAAGATGAGGTCGTTCCATAATCTCCATGGATGCAGTTCTTGATGAGGTTATGAATAATATCACTTCTCATTATATCTCATGGCTGTTTGAAGTCATTCTGCATCTCAGTATGCGCAAGCCGAGTATCGCTCCATCTGGAAATACATTCCTTAAAGGAAGCAATTTTGCTCATGTAGAAAGTCTAATCCTACAAAGTCCCCAGGAAAAGATTCTGCCAACTTCAAAGCAGACCGCACTTCTTGCAAAATATGGTAATAATTATCCATCCCTTCAGCACATTAGAAATATTCATTTCATCAAGGTCAGGCAGTGAGATCCACTTGAGGGACTGTGACTGCTTGCTCATTTTAAAGCCTGATTTCTATACATTGCCCCATAAGTCTCTGTGAAGTGTGAACATGCTGAAACTACCAGGTTGTTAAGTAGGAAAACTACACCTACCAGGTTGTTAAGTAGGAAAACTACACCAAACCCATTAATTTAAAAGGCTGTTTTGTTTCATTAGACTAATTTAAGGAGTTTCGTCTGTTTTTTTACATTAAAACACACTTTTCACTCAACAGCTGAAGTTAATTTGAAGCTCATGCATATAGAGAGATTCATTACCAACACCACCAAAAGAAGAACTAAATACAAAACCAAGCAATTATGTTTCTTAATTGCTGCTATCTCATCTAGGGTCAAAGACATCAATATCTCTTCATCACACTTGACATCCTTAGGCAGCACATCCAGAGCTGCTCAGATGCTTCAAATGCGTAACTACAAAACACAATCCTGGGCCGCATTTGGGGTTTAATATTTCTAAATTACGACATTTTATCCACAGTACTGCCTCAGTCTCTCCATGGGTTCTGGTCTGGAAGGTGGTTAATAAAACTAAGTTGTTAGTGGAAGATTTTTCATAAAATAAAGTTGCAGCAGAGTTGTTTTTATTACAATAACAACAATCCTACAGGGGGCAAGGAGGGTTTCCAGTGACATTTTTTGCAGCTTTTCTAGCAGGAAACTTTCAAAAATGAGACATCCATGCCTAAAAAGAAAGAGAAGTGGATGCAGTCAACAGACTCTTTAATTGTCTTTCCCATGGCACACTGCAGAAAAAAGCCCACACCTTTATTCTGCAGATACTAATTTCAGAACATGGTATTTTTAGGAAGAGGAAAAAAAAAGAGAAAGAGGAAAAAAAAGCCATATGACTGACATATATTAATTAAACCCTGCTGTGATGTTTATTAGTTTGGGAATAATTATTTAATCAAGAAATAGCTGCCAAGCTTTTGATTTGATGCTGATGAATAGATATGTTCAAAAAGATATTTGAAGCCAACTGAAGTAGGAAAAAATCCAGAATAATTCATAGGAATTTGAAAGCAGTAGCTCAGCACAAGAACACTGACCTTGCATTTATTCATATTCTGAGTCTGAGACCTTTGGCATCTTTTCTGAATAAACACCATTGTGATCTGCAAATGTTTATTGGCATGACTGAGCCAGACATGAAAACAAGCCATGGCACTACCTGAAGGAAACAGGATAAACAACCCGGCAGCTCGCTGACAACTTGTGCTACATGTCCTTCCACTGCTCCCACAGAAACACACCTAGGGAAAAAAGCATCATGGAATGGAAGAACAAGGAAATCCAGAAAGACAATGAGGAGAAGGAGGAAGAATGGCCCAAATACAAAGCTTGTATGATTTCTCTAGAGTCAAGCTAATGTCATGGTGGATTAAAAACCAGTTAAAACTCTCCACACACACATACATACAATACACACAAATATACAATGAATACGTGGCTTAGAATTACCCTGTTAGACATTTGTTAGGTACTGTCTTGTTAGACACCTTTCTTGTTAGCTTTGACACCTTTCTAAGGGAGTCAGGGAATTGGATGGACATGAAAGATCTTTCCTTTATGGCCCCTTTTTTCTCTTCCTGAAAGCCATATACTGGACTGTGGAAGGGGTTGTCAGTTCAGCAATTCATTTATGCTTCTCTAAGAATGCTACAACCTTCAGAGGATCGATCTTATGCCAGGGTTGTCTGATGAAGGAGCACTGATTCCCTCTGGAATGGCAGGATGCACTGAGGAAGAAACTGCACCCAAGCATGAAACCAGGGACTTGACTTCACAGGTACCTTGTGCTGCTGCTTTAACAGACTTGGCTCTCTCCCACTGAGGTAACAATCTTCTAATTTTAAAAGGAGTGGGAGATTTTGTGAGCCTGAACGTCAACAAAGGTTTTGTCTGTCAGAGTGAGGAGGCGTAATGGGAACCGAGGGAGGAGGAAGGTGCCATGTTGTAGAAAAGGTGCCCGAGCTCTCCTGAGTACAATTTTCTCCTTCCCAAGCAAATCTGAACTCAAATTTGCCGTGTGTGGGGACCCTCTTGAGAATATACCATTGGTGCCATCATTTCGAACCCACTCCATTTGTCAGCTAAGGCTTGGGATCTTAGTCTTGGCCTGCTTTGCTGGGGTTCAGTTCCAGCTCTTTCCATGACCATCTTTTCCAGCAAAGCCAGAGCTTTGTGAGATGGGTTCTGTGCTTACTAACAAGGTGCAGGTAATTTTAGCAGTGCTGTTTCTTGAGGGTCCCATTCCTCTTAAGCAGTTTAAAAGGATTCACACGGGCAGAGCAAAGGGTAGAACATACACAGACCATCCCCTCCCACCTCTCCTATGTGCCTGGATAGCACAGCCAGCCTTAGTTCTGCCTTTCCCACACTTTTGAGGAATTAATTTTTGAATATTAACAGATTTCCTCTAAGACTGCTTCCTGTGTTTAACTTACTCAAGTAAAGTACCAAATGAAATACCTAATTGACTGATTTCTAGAGTAAATCATGAACAAAGGCAACCCAGATTAAATACCTGCAATTAAAGCTAACTAATACAAAATTAAAGCTAACTAATACATGGTGATTGATACAGGATCAAAGCCTAGTGAAGATGGGAAGGTTTCTGGTTTTCAGATGTTTAATCTCTTTCACAGGATAGGACAGTTTGTTTTGAGTGGCCAGTACATGCTCAGTCTACAAGCAGCCTGGTCTCCACCGAGATTTTACTTCAAGCTGAAAACCCATTTACTAAAGACAAGATTTTAAGGAGTGTCTAGACTAGTCTTCACCCAGGTGTCATCTGTTGGAAACACAGAAATACCTTTATGCTGGGCAAAAATAACCCAGTGTGGGGTGTACAATGACCAAATAACTGTGCACAAGACTTTCAGGAGACAATAAAAGGCCTGCAAAACCTTAGAGGAATGCTAGATAATTCAGATCAATGATAAACAAAATCCTGTTGCATATATTTAACATTTTTAAGGACACCCCTCTCAGCAAGGATTGCCTGCACAAAGGCTCAGATACAGTCCCCTCTATCACAAAGTACCGCCACAAGCACACACAGTCTGTGCTTTTCCCCACCCCACATAAAAAGGACCTGAGGCTGAACTGGGTTAGTGTGTCACTGTGACAGCAGTATTTCTGCTGAAGACACACCATGCACAGAAAAGGGAGGACCAAGAAGACAACAGAAAAATGACATCTTGTTTTGCTGGGGCACGAGCTTGGGAGAAAAGCAAGCAGAGTAAGCTGCTCATCTGTTGCCTTTTGCATTATTTTGTGTTGTGTGCTGCCTCAGTTCAGGTGCTCTGCGTGTTCTCTGAGGGTTCTGGGCTGGAGCACATCATCACTACCTCACCGAGGAGGCTACAGGCAAACAGATGCAGAGTCACTGTCCATCCCCTCATACAATTTTTCCTTGTACCCTGCTTTCCCAATCCTCTCAAACTCTTCTCCTCCTGCAGGTCAGGACCATAGCACGTCTGGCAGACATAATTATGAAGGCACCCAGGTGTGTGGCTCTGGTTTGGGTTTGCATCTCAACAGCTTCTCAGGATCATCCAAGTCTCTCTAATGCTCCACATGCTCTTTAAACAGCTGTGGAGTCATGGATGCATCTACAGCAGGGTATGACAGCTCTCCAGGCATGTAACAGTGCTGGGTCCCTTTTGACAGTAATCCTTCTGGCCAGACAAATGAGAAATACTAATGCACTTTTCAGGTGTAATCTTGAAATTGATTACCTGCCTGCACTGACATGATGGCATACACAGAAAAGCATTAAAAAGTCTAAAGGAATACAAGGAAACACATCCTGGACTCTTTAATGGCTTAACATCTCAGGGGGAGGAAGAAGGAAGCATGCTGTGAACACAGCAGCATTTGGCTTAAAAACACAATGCATGATTTATTAATTTTGATGAAGGTTCTTGTACCATCTAATTTAAGAGAATAAAACATTTAATCCTAAGCAATCTTGCTGAATATGCAAGCTGAGCTGTTCGCCACCCAGCTGAACCACACTTCTGTGTACAGAGCATTTTTAAGGAAATGTCTGAGCCTTACTGGACTGGAAACTGCGCAAGCAGCTGTGGAACAGATTCAGCAGGATCTGCCTTCTGAAGAGAACTGAAACCTCAGCCTCAGATGGTGTTTCTGTTTCCTATGGACTGAGCCAAACCAAGCCTCACTAAAACCAGGTTATCCTTCAAAGCCTGTATCAGCTCTCACATTATACACAGCACTGCAAACAAATTATCTGAGCACTCCTTTGACTCCTCCCCAAGAAAATGTGCAGCAACATACAAAACAATGATCCTATGAGATCTGCAATTTGGTGTTATCGCTGAAGGGATTGTGGAAACAATCTGTGGGCAACAGAACTGAAATAATCAAGACAAGGAGACAGAACCATGCATATGAATCAGGCATGGACATTAACAAGCCTTCAGATTTGTTTGTCTGCCTACATCTGGGCACAACAAATATTATTTTTCCATTACCACTGGAAGGACACCTCCCTCCCTTGAAACATCGAGTTGCATGCTTTATTCTTTATTTTTCTCTACTTGCAGACAGATATAAAAGCCTCGTGAGCATCTCATACAACAGAAGGGTTTATATTCATGGTTTGAGGGTGAAGCCCCATGCTGAACCACACATCACACAGTGGCAGTTGGATTGGGATGTTTCAAACGTGGAGCTCTTAAAGCAGAATGGACATGAGCAGATTTTGTATCTGCTGCCTGCAGCAGGCAGGATCAGAATAGAAATAGGAGTCTGAAAATCATCTTGGCTTTCCTTCACATGTGAAAACAGCTCTTACAAGTGACTTAAAACTGAGCATTATTTTATGGTAACACATGATGCTTTCTCTTTGCTATGCCCAAATAGTTTAAAATGTAAAATTTCATTCTTCCTAATACATTCCAAACAGTTAGTACAGGTATAAACTTCAAGAAGAGCTGAGTCTTGGGAAATATGAGAAATGAAATTCTAATGTACTGCAGTAACCCAAGGTGATGAATCTTTCCTACCAGTGTTACTCTCAACCCCAAACTCTTTCCAGGATAAATAAGGAAGAGTGATGCAAGTTGGAAAGAATCCTGCATTATTTATGTAGTAAAGCAGTAGGTTAACTGAGAAATTAGGGTTTAGATGCACCTTTGCCAAGCTAACACATGCTCAGGTGTTACACAGTCTTTCTTGCAAAGTTTGCCTGGATAATACTGCTGCACGGCTTGACCCAAACACCTGCTACAAAGCTCCCAAACAGAAACCAAGAAAGCCCTGAGGGAACACACAAAGCAATGAGGGAAAAGGAAGAAAACTCCAGCCATGCTCCTTTCCAGAAAATGAAAGACTTTTCCTCATGCCTGCTTCAGGTATTTGGAAGGCTACGGTCAGGACTGGGTAAGGATGAAGCAGCACCATTTCCCCGGGGCACAATTCTCTCTAAACATCCACTTGTTCTTATTAATACCATAAACTCCAGAGGCCTTTCCTAGAATTAGCTTAAATCCAGTGAAGGTGCCTGTATCCACAGTGCATAGTGAACCAGGATTTGCCTGAGTGTGCCCTGAGAACTCTGGAATGAAGCCAGCAATCCACTTTTGCACAGGTTATCCCAGGCTTCACCCTTCCCAGCTGAATGTTTCCATGCATGAGCAGGAGTTGAGCGAGGGCCAAGGCACAAAATCGGAACCTGAGTTAATCCCGGCAGCTCCGGCCTTGGGAAACACAGAGGAATCAGCCAAATATTCTCCTCGTAAAAGGGAACTTGGCTGAGTCCAGCTTAATGTTTATATTGCTGAGGGACTTGGCTCCAGTTTCCCAGTTGATGTGCAGACCCATGAAAAGCTTTATGTCGCTTTCCAAAAACGCCGTTTTAACCTTAGAAAGAATGGGACTCTGACATGAGGAAAGGCTTGGATGCCTTGGTGTTCCAAGACACGTTCCAGACTTTGAGGAGAAATTACAGGCAAGAATCTTTTAATGTCTTTCGCAAAAGTGGCCTTTGTCCGGTCTCCAGTAACTGAAAGCCCACGGCTGAGACCAGCCCCACCACGGCTGTGGAGATACACAAACTCCACAAGCTTTGGAGCAGGACCTGGGAGCCTCCTGGCTAAATCCAGACTCCAAATATTCCCAGCCTCAAAAAATTTCCAGATGGCAACACTGGGCGGAGAGCTCAAGCCTCTACTGCTAAAACCTGAAAAAAATCCTGTCCTTCTCAACAGTGGAGCGTGAAGGAAGGATCTGTTACAATTCATGTCCCAATAAAGAAAATTTATTCAAGTTATAAAAGCTGCAGCATTTTAAAAGGTGGCTTTCTCTTCTTCCTTAACTCTTCATTCATGTTTACTGCGCATTTCACACAGATTTTGGCTTAGCTGATAAAGTCCTAAAGTGTTCCTCTGACAGTGGCTGGTCAAATAAAAAGGCAACAAGTGGCCTGTGATGTAAAATCTCAGTCCTGCTTATGCCACCAAAATGCTGCTGCTGCCACTCGTGAGGCACAGGCTTCACTTTGATTCCACACATACACAATTTCTGACTGCAAACAAGTGAAATGTAACAGAGGCAGGGTCATACCTGAAAAGATAAGAGTAACAAGAGTGAAGTGTAAAAAGAAAAGAAAGAGACAAAGAAGAGAAAAAAAGGAGGGGGAAAAAATAAGAAAAAAGGAAGGAAAAAGGAAGGAAAAAGGGAGGAAGAAGGGAGGAAAAAGGGAAGGAAAAGGGAGGGGGAAAAGAAGGGGAAAGGCAGAGAAAAACAAGAAAAAGAAGAGAAGGAGAAGAGAAAAAAAGAGAAAAATAAGAGAAAAAGAAAAGAAGGGGAAAGGGAGGGGGAAAGCAGGGGAAAAAAGGGGAGAACAGGACAGTAAAGGAGGGGGAAAGGTTGCAAAAAAGGAGAGAAAAAGGAGACAGGAGAGAAAAAGAAAAGAATAAGAAAAGAAGAAGACAAGAAGAAGAAAAGAAGAAGAAAAGAAGAGAAAAGAAGAGGAAAATGAAAAAAAAAAAAGAAAAAAGAAGAGGGGAAAGAAAGAGAAAATGAGAATAAAATGCTACAATAATTGCAATATATATCCCATTCAGCAGATCTCTCCTCCAGAGCAGTATGTAAATGTCAGTGAGCTACATCCTTCAGTAATCACACAGCATATTTTGTAACTTCATCAGAAAGAGTCAAAGTTTAAAAAAATGTTATAACAGGAGGTGGAGACCGAGTATGAACTTACAATGACAAATGCAAGAAGCTGATCTCAGAAGAACATTTTGAGCTAGTTTAAATCAATAGATCTCCATAAACATCAGGGAAAGTGCTGTAATGAGACCAGAGAAATCAACCCCAGCTTTCCATGCTGTACCAAAACCAGGGGAGATGGAAGTAAAGGTAAATTCCATTTAAACGCATGCTCACATTTAATTATGCAGCTACTAGAGTTTGATCTGATCTGGACCAGAGCTAGGAAAAAGCAGTTTCTGTTCCAGCATCAGCTACAAATCACAGTAATGAACAAGAATTAGCTGCCTGCAGTATTTTTAACTGGGGACACTCTGAGGATTTCCAGAGCACATCACACTGAAAGTCAGGCAGATTCATCCCCCGCTGCATAACTAGCAGCACTTTTTATCCCTAAATGAGAATCTTGCTACAACAAATTCCAGAGAATAAATATCTGGGTTTATTTGAAATTATTTTAGTAGAATTTTAGCAAAACAATTTACTCAGACTGTTGCTGCTTCAGTAAAAGCAATTGACTTTTCATCTTGATTTTATTGGTGCTGCTGGGGGAAATGAAACCAACTTTTCATCGTAATTCCAAATAGGAAAGCTCAGCCCTTAAATTTTCTTCTCCCTTGTTAAAATATTCTTTCCTTTACAGAAAAGCAATAAAATGGCCTCGTTGTTAGTATAATACCAGGTATGAAGAGATTTCTCTGATCACCCTTTATATCCTGGCAATACAATCGGATCGATTCAGTGCTGCAGATACAACTCCAAGGGCAGCCCCTGAAGCTCAGAAGTACCCAAAGAATTTTGGTTAATATGTCACACATACATGCTGATGAACAACTTCAAAAGCTTTACAGTGTTATGCCAACATTTAATCCTCAATTCTGTAAGAATTCTGTAAGCCTCTGTAAGAAAAATTGGCAGGTGTGGACAGTGGGTTTATAGTTCGCAATTTCTGCTGTTTCAGAGTAAGTGGGATGTCTTTATGTGGAATTCAGGCAACATCCTTCCCCTCTGATTTAAAAAATAAAAGCAGCAAGG
Organism: Monarcha castaneiventris obscurior; assembly: GCA_026261815.1. Taxonomy (NCBI): domain Eukaryota; kingdom Metazoa; phylum Chordata; class Aves; order Passeriformes; family Monarchidae; genus Monarcha; species Monarcha castaneiventris. Next base: position 7,065,898 of record JAMPIT010000862.1, read on the forward strand.
AAGCAAAGCAACTGGAAATATGATATTCCTCCCCAAACTGGAGTGCCCCAGAAGGAGTCAGGCTGTCCCTGGCAGGGAGCTCTCCATCCCTATGAACAAGCCATGGGCATTTCCCTCCCACAGGATCTCGGCATCTGCTTGAACGCTCTGTGCTGGCAGAGACAGAGCCAAATTAACAACTCCCTGAAGGGAGACCCCTCTTAAGGAGGTTGGTTAAACAACTTAAAGGAACTTTTGATCTAACTCCTGCTTATTTTAAATCAATGGAAAGGTGCATGGCCTCTTTTGTGCTCTCTGTTACCAGTATTTTCCCGTGAATCTCTGTGGAATTTGTTTGCATCAATCATGAGCAAATAGCAATGAATTCTCTACCTTTTTTTTTAAAGTTCTTTAAGTGATGCAAAACTAAAAATTACAGAGCTACAACTAAATAATGCTTAATTTGGTTTGTTTTTTTCACAACATTTTCTGATAGCAGCCCCAATCCAGCTGTACTAGTTCTGCACACAATTTCTCTGGTTCCAAGAAGGAGATGTAAATCTCCTATATTTAGCTGGGAGACATTATCTCAATTAAATTTATGAAGAGAAAGAAGGAATTTTCCTTACCCAAAAATACAGAAAACCGTGAAGGGAAAATTAGAACTCATGGGGGCAAAATCCTTCGCAAGCTGTGCAGGGGTTAGTTAAATATAAAAGCATGCTTAGAAACCAGCACTCGGCCAAGCAGGCACCTAGCAACAAATGCTGCACGTGATGTGTTTTTAAATAGGAGAGAAAGTGGTGCTGGTAAGTGAAACAAGAATTCCTGTTTGAAACATCTCTTGCTACTGGTGTACCAAATGCCACAAGGCTAAAGATGCCCCCATGAACCAACCTGAATTACCAAGTTCTCTGTTTCCTGCTACATTCTGGCAATGGCTGTACTTTCTCCATAGCCACAGACAGGTTTTCCTTTTGTTCATGGATTTTGTCCAGAAAAGCAGAAGAATATTTAAAGGATCTGATTTTATAAATTTGTGATGCTCAGGTGGCTGTAACACGTCCAGCCATGAAGGGAGGAAGATGGCACTCAAGACAGGTGCTGTGTTTTGCTGTGTGTGGAAAAGAATCCCTTGAGTTTAAGCCAAGAAAGTCTCCAAAGTTAAAGGTGTCCCTGGGATAACTTCACATCAGTGCCTGCGTGTTAGCAGAGGCTCAATTGTTCCTTTCCTTATTTTTCAACTTGACGTCCTGAAAAAAGCTGCATGACTGTCCCTGCAATTTATCACTGTAGTCATGGGCACTTTATGATTCTGCACCTTGAATGGGCATAGAACTATTTGCAGGCTGACAACATAATGTACAGCTCCATATATGTGTAACAGCTGGAATTAAGAGCTTAAATCTACTTTGTGAGATGTACAGCCATTAAAACGCCGGCAGTGATGGAAATAAAGTAAGGAAAATACAAAGGAAAAGGCTATTATGCACTTGTTAGCACTAAACATCAATTCAATGATGGTTGTTCCCCTACCAAAAAAAAGAAAAAAGGGAAAAAAAAGGAGAATTTGCCAAGTGTAGAAGTCTGTGCCATGAAATCCCAACAGATACAATAAGTAATGTAAGAAATCCTTGTGATGTACAAGATGGAGTTCAGCTTTCAGGGTACATAAACTGTCATAATTTAACAAATATAAAATAAACATAAATGTTATGCAAAATACAGCAGTGACGGTCATACTGAAAATGGAAAATAAAAATGGGGGGGGAAAAAAAAAGAAAAAGAAAAAAAAAAGGCACCAACCCATCAAGTAAGACACAGGTCCAAACCAACATCTTAAGACTTCAGCTATCACAACAGTAGTGTCTAAATACCACCTTTTCCACTTTTATGTTTTAAAAGCATATTTTATCAATTCCTCATAGGATTTGGGGGACATTTTTCCTTGCACTACTGTTGAGGCTGCTACTTTCCTTGCACTACTGTTTTGGCACAGAGGGATTATCTGATGCCATCAGTTCCAGTGGCAGTGGGAGAGAACTGAAGTCCCTCAGCAGGTCCTGGGCAGCTCTCCTGCAAAGGCTGTGTTTGAGCAGAATGGGGGTAAAAACAGCCCAGATCTTCCACAAAATTCCAGAGAAGTCAGTAAATTTACAGACACCTAACTATGAAAATCTGGCTATCGAGACCAAAAAGGTTTCAAGCCATAACAATCATTACAACAATTGATTCAGTGTGTGCACATGCACTGAGGCTGCTTAACTTCTAACACATAGAGAGAGACACAGACGTTCACTTGTGGTTCCTGCTCACACCACTGACATTCTGCCTGTGGGATGTTATATTTCTCCTGGATAATGTTATTACATATGTTATTGACGTCAATAACCTTGTTTTTCGAGGACAGTAATAACTTCTGGCTATTTTTACTTACTAGCAGGAATTTGCAAATATTAATTGAGGTCCATGATCCTTCACGGTAATAGTTACCAGAATGTTCAGAAAGGAACATCACAACTTCTCCTGTAAATAGTGCCAGGCCGAGAAAAAACATAAATTTAAGTTGGTATTTCAGTTGCTCTCACTGTGGTTTTTTCACTCCACAAGCTAGTAAAAGAAGAAACTATAATAAAACACTTCTGTTTTACCCTCTTCCACATCATCGACCTTATTTCAGCTGCTAGAGAATAGCAAGTGTTTTAGGAAATGTGCAGGAAAGCAAAAAATATTAAATGGTATTTTTTCAGCTTTCAAAATGCAGTGTTTGAAGGCAGCAAATTGGGTAAGGAAAGGAAACATTCTTATTCCCTCTCTCTGTCCCCCTGCAGCTCAACTCAGCTTTCTTAGCCTGACACTGACAAAGGTGGGCAGAGGAGGTACAGACCTGTAACAGACCTGCTGTATCAAGGGACAGTGTTATGAAGCTGTTCTCCCATTTCCAGGTATTCTGTGTCCAAACTAATAATAATAACAGTAACAAAATTATGTGTTTTGCTGTGGGCCACTCTAAAACTTCTCAGACTTTTCCAAAGCACCTTGTTCCGTTCTGATCTAGCTCTCCCACTTCATTTATCTCTTTTCCTGTTGCCTACTTGTTCTACTGATCCCTTCTCACGAGACACCTTGATAAAGCAGCAGATTACATCCAGCCCACACAATCTGTTCTTCTCTTTTTGGGCACCTCCCAGTGAACTTCCCTTTCCCCCTGGTTTCTTTTCTTTCTTGCCTTCTTCAGGGAATGGAGTCCATCAGAGGCTACATAATCCTGTCGCAGCAAAGGAAGCTGCTGCTCAGGCTACACCAAATCCAACACCTTTGGTGGCTGGAGAAGCTGAACAAAGTCACTCATTCAGGGCCTACAAAATCAATCAAGGCCTTTATAATCAGCCTGAAGAGCCATTTATTGTAACACCTGAACATAAGAGTGACCAAAAACTTTTTAATGAGGACACAGACAAGGACAGCAAAACCCCACGGTATCATAAACAAAGAGCTCTTTTGTACAGTGATAATTGGAGTTTTTCTCCTCAATATAGTCCTTTGTTCACTTTAATGTGCATCCAATGAGCTTAATGCATTTATAATTCAATCTTTGACTGCTTGGCTATGAATAAAGGATTAGGCCTGATGTGAAAGGTCATGTTGACCTTGAGAGCTATCAAGTGACAAGACATTTTAGCAATGGAGTAAACAATTTAAATACATCTTGGGAAACAGAAAGATCCTAATGATGGAGCCAAACATACAATCAAACGATACTTTGTTCTACTAATAAAAAGTTTATCTGCAACTCTGTTCATGCAGTGATTTTTATGTATTCTCTGTCAACCTGATAACCCAGTTTATCAATTATAGCTATTTTTTCCCAGCAGTTACCACCATGTAAAGTTTGCAGCCCCCGAAATACAAATCTTCAGCCGTGCACATCAAGAACATGACATCACCTTCAATAATCTTTGTATCTACCTTTACTTCTAACTCTTCTGGGAATTAACTTCTCCCCAGCCAAAACTTGCACAAATGCAAATGAAGAGAAAACATTTAGGAACTGGAGTTTCTAGGCACTTTTTTTGAGGGGAAAATGTGTCCCAAACACGTCTCAATGCTGCTCCCAGCCAGAGAAGTGGGTCCTATACTTACATATAGATTGTTTCATGATGCATTTCTGCACATAACAGCAAAAGAATCCCAAAAGTAATGAGAGGTCAGTTTTTGGTAAATTCTGTGATTAATGGAAGTTACAAAATCTCACAGCTTCTCCTACATAAAATCACTGCTTTTTTTTCCCTCCAGAGTCCTGTCTGGCAGCTGTTGACAAAACCTGACTTTTTAAGGGCCTGCATAAGCTTGGCTGACAAAATTCCCAGTAGATAACACCCATCTACCACACAGCACGGACAGATGACAATGCCCTCCGAGTTAGGATCGCTGCTCCAATAATCCTCTGTGCTCTTCACACCACCATCAAAAACCATTTATTTATTCATGAGCTTCCAGTGAAGACTAACACTCATCCCAGTGAAGCTGGAAGATGGACAAGGTCCTTTTCCTTATCATTTTCCAGATAAACCCAAACAACAGATCATAACACTGAGTGCTGATCACAGCAATATGGCACTTAAAAAGTTTAACCTCAGAAGGCACATGAAATTATAGCTCCACAAATCACAAGCAGCTGAAGGACAGCCAAAAAAAATTATGAAATGAAATTCTGAAATAAAAACCACTCTGGAATGAAAGAAATTAAACCATTGAAATGGTTTCTGAAATGAAACCATTCTGGCCTGTCTCATCAAATGATTGGAAATGTAACAGGGATGGCTTCTGATAAAAGACATTTAAGGAAGCTCTGCCAGAGTGTCCCGGGGCTCTGTTTGGCAACAGCTCCTTTGTACCTGCCTCTGGGAGGCTGCAGCAGCTCTGGGTACATCCCCACAGCCACTGCAGGCTTTCCAGCACCATTGGATCCACAGCCAGCCTTGGCACACTCAGCAGTGATGCCTTCTGAAATCAGGGCAGGCCTACTGACCTCTCCATTTCTCGAAGGAAAGAGATACAACAATCTCTTCTATGAGGCAAACCAGGAAAAAAGCAATAAAACAACAGAACTCCTGTGACAAGTGCTGTTGGGAGGGCTTTCAATTCCTGCCAGGAAAAGATATTCTGTTTTTGTCTTCTTTTCTTCTTCCTGAAAAAACACATGTGGGAAAGGGTCTCACAGGCTGCCCTGCAATGCTGGACATGGCAAGGAGGGGAGAAGGGAACTGCAACAAGCTGTGTGTGCAGCAAAGAGCAGATCCAAGTGCATCTAAACCAAAAGCAACAACTTTTACAATGCTCTGAGATCCAGGAACATCACATTGGCATGAGATAGTGAAAAGCTGCCCACATTTAGCTGTACCATGGTAGCTCAAGGTTTCTAAACTCCACAAAGTAAAAAAAAAAAATTGAACTGGTTTTGTGCATTACTTAATCTACCAAGAACATTGACACACTATAAGCCACATGACAGCATTGGCCAAGCTCATCATTTCTAAGACATTATTGAAGACTTGATACCAACCCCTATTCTGTTTACATCCCAGTGTATTCCATGGAACTCTACAGAACTAGGCAGCTAAGCTGAACTGCGCTGCTTTCTGGTGTTTATGATCAGGAAATCAGTAATAATTTTCTTCCATCCTGGTAGATTTACTTGGAACCTGAATTATAAAAGCAATTTTCAATAATGCACTGGGTGTATGAACAAGCCTTTTCCATAATAACACCACTGATTTAAGAGGGATGATACTTCACAGAGCACAATCACATTTGAAGAGTTCTTATTATAGCAACTCCTCTATAACTGGAGCATTAAATAAGTTCTACTGTGTTATTAAAAAGTCTTGAAAATACTCTTTGAAGTTACTTAAAGTTACATTACGGCCCTGTCACTCCTTTTGGAAGAAATAAGACCTGGAAACTGGGGAGAGGCACAGAATTACAAGGTTGGTGTGACAGCTCCACTGCCAGCAGCTGTGCCCCTGTAAAAACCATGGGCAAAGCATTTCTTACAACACAGCAAACCTGGCTTGTCTCCTTCCCAAACCTCCTCTGACCACACAAGAGACCCAGCCCTTTTTCACACGTTTCTGCCAAGCTTTTTGCTGCCTTGGGATAAATCTTCTGCCTGTGAAGCACATGAGTGAGGCCAGGGGGAGAGGCCCCTCCATATAACTGGCTGATCTTCTCTCATTAACTGGATTTTTGATGTTGCTTTTGATATTTCTGAGGAGAGACTGATGGCATTTTTTGGTCTCAAATCTCACCTGCTGAAATGTCACGCTGCACAACAGAGTTCAGGCAGCAAGATGAAGATGACTGATCCAAACCTCTCCATTACAGATAGATCAGTCAGAGAAACTTGACTTCTGCCCTTCCAATTGAAGTCCTTTAGGAAATCAATCCCATTAAGTATCATTCATAGAAGTACCTGTAAGCAAGTGGCTGAACTGACTAAACAAAATCTCTGCATTTTGCTCACATCCAAGAATTCACCTCACATGGAGTTAAAAAGCCCCACAAACCGAAACTGATGTAGGAACGCTGCCACAGATTACTCAAGGTGTAACAAAACTTCAGCTGGTGATAAGTGTATAGCACTGTGATGAAGATCATAACCAAGAGAAGCAGGAGGATTATTTTCCACTGCAGAGCAATGGGAGGTGGGCAGATCCCAGCTTGCCAAGGGACTTTTCCAAATGGCACAAAGTACTTGCAATTAGTGTTCCTACTGACTGTGCTCCCCCGTCCTCTCCACATGCAGAATCTCTCCTTTTTTTAAAATGAGCTTCTTGGCTCATTTTAAACCTCGGAGAGTGAAAGCCTGGTTTTAACAGAGTTGTGTCATTCTTCCCAAAGGAACTTTTCAGCTGCAGTCTCTCCATACATCACCTAAAAGAATGTGAATCTGTTGTTTGAAACTCTGTGGCCTCATTAAGAAACCTCACGCTTTCTTCAGAAAGTTGAAAGTGAAAAAACATCAACACCTGTAGAACCTCAGAAATTTAGACAATATGAGCAGGCAGTGAAAATTCAAGGGAAATTTCTGTCCCAGGATAGCCCAGACAAGGCACTGACTGCAATATTGTATTCCCTGGATAAAATTTCACTATTTCAACGTTCACAGATTTCTCTATGTTTAAGCACACAACTGACAGCTTTGCAAACCTGAATCATGTCAATTTCCCACCAAATACAGCAATTAGGCAACACAGATGGCAACAACATGTACATCCTTTACACCCTACATCTGCCAGAAGAAGGTCAGCAGGACTGGTTCGCTTTGCAATTATAACTGAAAAGCTCTAATACTTTAAATGGAACTTCATCCCAAATTGTGGCTTCACCAACTCCAGAACAAACTGCACAACGAGAGGTGGTGGTGTCTCGTGGTTTTGATGTAGATGAGCATTAAGTTTAGTCTCAATTTGGGGCAGAAATTATTTAACACACTTATTGGTTGCTTAGAAGCAGGGAAATCTAAAGTACAGTTTGGAAGTGAAAACATCACTACCCAATGTCACAAACCATGTTGTACAATGAGAAGTTTTGCCAAGAGAACTGAAATTATAACTAATAGAAAGCACCCACCCTGCCTGTTCTTGCACTGCCAAATCAGCAAAACACACAATCCCTTAGAGGGATGTGTGGGATATACAGCTCAAACCAGACCATGGGAAGGAAAGCAGCGTGAGCAGGTTCACAGGAAACAAAGCAGATGGTGGCACCTTCTCAGCTCTCTGAAAGAGCTAATGCAGCACCAGCATTTTGTGAATCCAGCTGGAAAATGGGCAATTACTCCTGGTTTTGCATCCTGGAGGTTTTCTGCAGAACTACCCTTCCCAGTCCTAGCACTGCCAAAGTAATTAGTGCTCCTCAGCTCCCCGCATGTTAATGGCTCCATCGATGACGGGGTCTCAGATAAATGGCACCGTGGACAAAGAAACCACCAGATGTTAATTTGAGCTTCAAAGCTCTGCTCCAGGACAGTGACTCACCTGCTTTCTCTCCCTCATCAATTGTATTTTGAAGTCTGAATCAGAGAAACAAAAATGGAGAAAAGGAAGTGCTGCACCCAGCTTTATCTCATCATCCACACCCATGGTCAAAGAAATCTGTACTTTATTAAGTCTCAATATCTTCAACCTGAGTCCCTATTCTCAGACCAGTTAACTCAAAACGTATCTATTTTGTCCAGTGGACTTCAGAGAAAACCCCAAGCACATAAATCCATCCGGGTGGAAAACACGGTTTTACCAGAAGGTTATTTTTTTGCTTTAACAGCAGAAGAAACTCAGAATGAATCATTTCATGATATTATCTGAGAGAATGTCGGTAACCTCTAACATCACTGAAACTGTGGCTCCAGAAATTTTTTTTTTTTTTTTACCAAGGTATCATAACAACTTATATTTAAATAGTTTGATTCATTTTAGGAGACCAAAATGCCATGCTCATATCAGACAGTGGTGAAAAAATCTCTCTAATAAACTGAGACTGCAAAGAAAAAGTAGTTCACCTCTCTATATGAAAATTTAATATGTATTCTTATATTTTTCCTCCAGCCAAGAAGGAAAAAGAATCAGATCTGACTAACTCCCTACTCACAGAGTAACATTTGACTACCTTTTAAAAGGCAATTCTAATCCAGTTTTTTAAAGTTCACCAACAGCAAATTGCTGCCAAGAAATGGATGGCCAGTTTTTGAGAGTTATTTCCTTGAAATGTTTCCCTAAACCAACACAGTTCATGACAGATCTGCAGTGAGTGACCTCTTCTGAACAGACTGTGCCCCCTGTTTGCTTTTCCATCCTTCAGGGATCCTCACTGCATCCTCAAACCCATCCGTAGGTTTGAGGGTAGGACTGGGAATGTGGCCTGGAGTGATAGGCAAAGTTCACAGAGAAATGGGGTATCTTCATGAGAAGTTTGTCTTAGGGGTATGGGAGTAAGGATCTTGATTAAAAGTTCCATTAAGGGATGTTCTGAGGAACAAGAAGGGGAAAGAGGCAGAGACAAATTTTCATATTCTGACAGGAGTACAGCAGCTTCCCACCACACTGATCGCATCCAGGTTTTCCCTGGATTTACACTGCGACAGGACAGGTGAGAATCTAGTGGTAAAGATGACACTCACATATGGGGTAATTATATTGGAAAAAAAAAAAGAAAGCTACTCCACTTGACTGCCAAATATGTTAGAAAACAGTGTGTACTTTACTTGTTTATACCTAATTATCTTCTTTCCTAAAATTAGCTGTCCTATGACACCCAGCTGGGGTTTCTAGAAGCCTGTCCTGTTGTAGTTCCACTTCTGAATCTGGAAAAAATACTTGCTTGCTGAAATGCTTTATCCGAAAGTTATTTAATGAAAAATGTCTTCCCCCCACCCCTAGACAGTTTTTACTGAATTTTCTGTATTTAGTTCAAAAAATCTCCAAATAACCTGCATCTTGTTCAATGCCTGTTTCCAAAATGCATTAAATGATTTATAAATGTTTCCTAAGAAGCCAAACAATGGATGCTGATAAAAAACCAACTTTCCAAACACTCCAACGAAGTATGTAAGTACTGGCATGTTTGGAGGGGGGAAGGCTGCACTGGGTTGTAACTAAGAGGAGATTTCTCTGCTTGCAAGGGAAGGATCCTGCTCTGGCAGCCACAGGAAGGATGGGATGCTGCTGCTGGCAGTGCAGGGATGCAGAGCTGGCAGCTCTGGCTGGGTGGGATTTGAGACACACACTGCATGACAAGATTTACAGGCTGCCAGTGGGACGAAGACACAGGGAGGAGGCAGCTCGTGGGTGAACATGTGGGAAGAAATAGAGAGACAGCAAAGAGGCTCTTCTAAGGTAATTCCTGAGGGTCTTTGTCCTGATTCCAAAATCCAGAGGAGGTGAAAGCTTTCCCAGCTCTGGATGTGCCCAGGTATCAGCCCCAAACCCCAGCCTGGACACTTCTGAAGGGAATAAAACCAGCAAAAATATAAAAACCTGCACAAAACAATGGCACCTACAAAAACCTCCCTAATTTACATAAGTGAAGGATTTGGTGCAAAGAAAAAGTGCTGCAGCAAATAAAGACCATGGAGATGGTGGGAGTTGGAAATGACAACCTCGTGGAGTCCTCAGCCCCCACAACTGCCCCGAGCCTGAAACCCCTGAATAATCCCCAGCCCACTCGTGCCATGCCCAGGAAATAACACGGCTTTGAGCTCGCCTGTCTCGGGTAAAACAAAAGCTTTTGTGACTCACAACAGAAGCCTGAGTGCTAAAATTTCCCGCAGAACTACTGAGTGTGTCTTTTGAAACAAAGTGCTTATTACCAGGGACTTGCCGTCCCAAGATCAACTGCAACCTTGACATCTGCTTATTTTCTTTCAGAAAACCACCTCGCTCAGTTATTACATATTGAAAGCTTGATGGTTGCCAGCAGCTAGAAGGGTACAAACCACCAAGCAAGTGACACAAAGTGGTAATATTGAAGCTGCAGGATGTAAGGCTGCTGAAAGAACAAATAAATACTATTGGTATGGAGAGCTTTAAGAAGGAAAAAATCTGGATTTCCCAAAGAAAAATAAAAAGCAAGCCTTGCACAACTACTTTCTACAGAAAATTTCTAATAAATACATCCCTTTGCTTTTCATGCTGCCTCGGCTGTCACCTCGTGAAGGCTGGAAAGGGAATGGGTGCCAGGAGGAGAGAGTAGTGAGGTCTGTCTGAATGGAACTTCTCACCAACAACCCCTGACCACTGGTGGCAACCAGAAGAGTTTTGCTGTGCACAGCCGCAGTAAAATGCCCTGCAGAGCTGCAGGCTGCTGAAGGTATCTAAAGCTGTGCTAACAATACCCATGTGGGTTTTTCCAGAACTCTCTTTGTGCCATGTGTGTCCCTGAACTGATCCACAGTCATTAGAAGCAGAACACGTTCACCTCACCACCTCTCCCTCGCAGTCCCACACCCCTGCAGGGACTTTATCCAGTTCTCCTGGCTTTTCCTTCATGTAATGAGGTGCTAGAATAGGTGCAGAGGTGGTGAAAGCTGGCGGCTCCTTCACAAAGCCAGGAGGTTTATGGGGAACAAGGACAAAGTGAGTGAGTCAGTGACTTTTGGCTGAATTCTCCCAGGAGGGGAGCACACTGGCTCTTCATGCCCCAAAGGACACTAAAATCCTGGCTACGTGCAGCCTGGAAGCCTGCTGGCTGTGGGAACAGAAGATAAGGCACTTGCTTCCCTCTGGATTTAATAGCACCATATATGCCAAGCTGAGGGAGCTTCAAGGTCACTGGACAATATTTAAGATGCTGATACTTAGCCATGCAGTAATAATGTCAACTGCAATTAAATGCATTTGAATTGGGGGCCCTAATTGCCTTGCAGAACATACCTTTTCAACGGTGGGATAAAAACATACTTTAGGGCTAATTCCAGAAGTGTATGATACAGAACAATGTCCACAGTTTTTCATATTTAATTTAATTCAGATGTTTTTAAATATATTTGTAAATAAAGCACTACCAGGAACAGTCTTGGTGATTACACTGGAATCAGGCACAAAGTGTGTGATGGTATAAAACCATCATGATCAGTAGGAAAAACCAGGCCTTCCACAGGCACCATTTCCATAGGTGGTGTGCTCTGAATGTCCCTATATTGCAAAGATGGTCAAGGCTCTAACCCTGAGGTAGGAGAGACTCACTGCAGTGGGAAGAGCAAGGATTCCAGAAGGCAAAGGGAAAAGTCCCAGTGGGAAGTCACCTGACCGTGCCTAGGCCATCTCAGTATGGGAATTTTTCTGCCATCAAGCATTGCAAGGTGAACTCAGCTCTCCTTCCTGCCCCTGTTAATAAAAGCCAATTCTTGTGCTCTTGGTTTGAGCCACCGTTTCTCTCCTGGAGAGAAGCACCTGGAGAAATCCCCTTCCTGCAGCCCCTCCCCGAATTTGGCTTCAGCAGCCAAGTCCTCCCAGTTACTCCTCACAGGCCTGCTCAAAGCCTTTTGCCTCTCCTCCAACATCTCTTCCAAATCCCATCGGGTCAGTTGGCAAAAACAATGGCAAGCTCTTGCCCAGCTGCCAAACACCCCTACAGGTCTTTCTCTTCCCTCTTCCTTCCCTTACTCTAAATGCTTTCAGCAAAACCTTCTCAGTGGTGCCATTTGCCAGTGCAACTTGGTAATAAATGCTTTTACTCTGAGTCCCTGAACCTCTGCCCCAGCTCACAACTGCGGCCTTGTCTATTCCTAAAATAGCTTTTATTTTCATTTCTTTCCTCCCTCTTTCCTCCATGCCTGCACCTCTTATTTCCTGCTTTCTCTGTGCATCATTCCAAGAGCAGCAAAGATTTGTTGCTCACATATTGAGGAATGTTGCTTCTGTCAAAAGTGTTATGTATAAGGATCAGAAGGCTTTTTCCTGATGAGACTCTCTGGGGAGGTTTTGGTGTTGCCAATTTTCTTTCCAAATAGGTCTTTGAAAATTAGCTTTAAAAGCCTATGAAAGCAAAATAGTTGAACAGAAATTTGATGTAAAAACCCCAAACTCTTTGGAAGTATTTTTAAAACATGTGTGTCAAGTCCTGTGAACCCTCCAAGCAGCTAAATAACCAATGAGCAATGAAGGCATTTTTTAGCTGTTGGGGTGGGATAATTCATCCTGCCTTCATTTTTAGGGACATGGCCCAGGTTGCCTCTAGGTCATGTGTATTCTTTGACACATAGAGAATTTAGCCTTCCAGAATTAGGCACTCTGAATCACACCTTTCAGGATGCATCGCATATCTCAGGACAGTGTGTGAATACCCAGGGTTTCTGGAAACACAGAGCTCCTAAAGCACCTTCCATTGGAAATGGTAAAAACAAGAATTCCTGAGCCTCAAGCCCCACTCTCCAGTTAGGACAGCTGTTTTGAGCCTGTCTCAACTATGGCAACAACAAAAATATCTACCTTTTTTTTTTTTTAATAAGTTCTGTTTGTCTTTTTTCAAGGTAGATATAAAGCAAGCTTTAAATCTTGTAAGATACTTGTGTCCGTTTACCCAGCTAGAACAACAGAAATCCAAATAAAAACAGAGGTTTTGCTGACAGGCAATAAACTTGGAGCTCGTTCTACTCCACTGTCAGGAACTGGGAAAACAGGCAGCAGGAAGATCTGAACACCCACAAAGCACCAAGAAGAATTTGGCATTTAGCTCAAAAACACAGGGAAAGACCCATCCTTGTTTCAAACAGTGGCATGTGGGGGGATTTCACCAGCCAGGGGAGAAGCAGCTCCCAGCCGACAGATCTGCCTGTTCTCCATCACCAGCAGGATGGAGAGAGGGCAACAATTCACCCTCTTCCTTTATCACCCAGCTGGAAAGGGATGGCAGTGCAAAGGGAATAACCAGGTCAGGATATGATGCCTTAATTGAGGGGCTGTGAGTCCCCTACAGCAGCAGTTCCTCCCCATTAAGAATTCCTAAAACCCCACCTGGTGCCAAATCCTGCTCCACCCATGGTGGGTTTGCTCATTATGTGGAGTAGCTTTTAAGGAGCTTTGAAATAAAATGCACATTTCTCTGTTAGTTGTAAATCCTTTGCCACCTGGCAAATCAGGATTATTTTCCTACCACTTTTACTCATAAAAGTACTACTATTCTGCTTAAATTTACATTGTGTTTTTATTGTGGAGACTGTGGAAGTTCAGAGTTCTCAGCAATGCTGTCAAAACTCAAATTGAGTTGTGAGGGTTTCCAGACAAATTCCTTATCACGATATTACTGCCACTGTTAAAATCCAGAGAAAAGAAAATGACTTGTTAGGCTTTGGAAAAAAAGAAATACGGAGCTTTAACATGGCATTTCATTAATATTCCTTGTAGTGTATATATTACAATCTCATTAACAAATCACCAAGCACAGTAATTATTTTGGGGTTTTTTTGGGTTCTCTTCAGAGTATAATTTAATATTCTTTGCATTTCTGGATTTGTCTTTTTAGTTTGTAAATAAGGTATCAAAAGTGAGAATGAAAGCATTCTACTATAAAGCACTTTGAAAAGAATAGTCTACCAAATTAATTCTGTGACTAATCAAAAGAATAAACTTTATTATTTTTCTTTATGTGCCTACTAATGATGTCATTTTCTTTATTCCTGAGGACTAAAGTACTACTCTCCAAAAAGTGCTTGTAAACTCAAGATATCAATAGTTAATCAGGTGGAATAAACATTAAATAACTTCACAGGAGGACTTTGCCTTATGCTCCAAAGTCTGCACTGGAATAAGGAAGAAAGTGAGAAATTGAGAATTTTGTGATTACAGCCACTGCAATTCTTCCACTTGCCTCATACCAGTTGATTAAAATGGACTTCAAGTGACAGGTCCATGTTGATAAAGCTCTTAAGAACACAGTCAGCCATGGAGTAAACAGGACCTGTTTTCATAGGAGCTGACCATGCTCAAATGGAAACAATTTCTAGTCCCTTCTCCACCTGCAGCACCGGTCTGCTAGGAAGCAAATTCCAGAAATGAAAGAGAAACAGGAAAAACTTCCAGTGCATGCAAATTTTCAAGAAATTTAAAAGGCCTTCATACAGTTTAAGAAAACAGTATTTCAAAATCTAGAGTTGGACTACCAAAACAGTAAAACCCCAGCAGCATTTATATCATTTTAGGTAACTTTTCCTCTATGTTTTCTGTGACTCACTGATAGGAAAAAATACCCAACTACTTTATTTAGACCAAAAAGAATGTTCTGTTTGAAACAAAAAGAGCACTAGACGGTATTTCCCTTCTCCAGAAATGTGAATGACAAAATAAAAGAGCCGGTCTCTGGAAGGTTTGTTTTCTTTCTTCATGGTGTTTGTGTGACTCAGCCAGCACTAACAGCAGTCTCCAAAATGTCTGCAAATGGGGGCTTGAGAGCAGCACACGCCAAATCCCAGCTTCGGGTGAGCACTTTCCGAAGGGGATGTTGCTCCTCTGAAAAAGTCAGGCATCCATAAACAAATTTATGGAAATCACTGCCAATCTGAAAGGCTGCCCATTGCTTTCAAGTGGTTCCGTTTCTCTTGTCCCTGTGCCTACCGCAGAGAGGCTTTCTGGGGCGCTTAACCAACAGTGAGCAGCATCTTTTATTTATCACCTGAGAACTCCTCACAGGTTCTGCTCCACGCTCTGCCAAACAATCAACAAGTCTGTGCCACGGGGCCAGGGCTGGGGAAAATCACAATACTGCAGGAAACAATATTGATGGTGCTGCACACAGAGGAGTAGCAGGCGATGATGCAGTTTGGACAGGAGGAAAATAGCGGTGGATGATGAAAACCCAGGAAGAATTTTAAGCAGGCTGAATGAAATATCAGAGGCCACAAAGATGGGGTGAGGGCTGCAGCACTTTTCCTAGACAGGCTGAGGGAATTGGGGTGGTTCAGCACGGGGAAGAGGAGGCTCCAGGGAGACCTCAGAGCCTCTTCCAGTACTTAAAGGGGCTCCAGGAGAGCTGGAGAGGGACCTTTCACAAGGGCTTGGAGTGACAGGACAAAAGAAATGGCTTTAAACTGTCAGAGAGTAGGTTTAGATAGAATATTAGGGGAAAAAAAATTACTCTGAGGGTAGTGAGAGCCTGGCACAGGCTGCCCAGAGAAGCCGTGGATACCCCATTCCTGGAGGTGTCCCAGGCCAGGCTGAACGAGGCTTGGAGCAACCTGGAATAAAGGGAGGTGTCCCTGCCCATGGCAGGGGATTGGAACAAGATAAGCTTTGAGGTCCATCCCAACCCAAAGCACTCAGTGATTCTATGGTTATGTGAAAATTTAATATAATTATAGCCATGATAGATATGAGGGATGCTAGGTCTGCAGGGAAAATAATATTGTTTATTAGAATAATTGATGCAGTTGGAAAGGATATAAATTTCTGATACAGCACATTTTACATTGTGCCATCTATGCATCCCTTTCAAAATGTGTCTAGATGATTACAGCTTTCCAGTAAGGCAGAAATTGCCTCATTATCAGAAAAATATTCAAAGTGATGGTATACACAGCATTGTCAAATGTGGGAGATCATGGAAATGGGGGTGAAGGAAAAAGAGAAGATTCCAGATTTCAGCTAAAAGATTTTCAGATCAAGCTTCCTTGGCAGAGTCAGACAAATAAAAACAGGCACTTTTTCAAAGCAATCACAAATGGCTGTAAGAAAAAAGACAAGACCATGGCTAAACCTCTGTGTGCATCAGGGGCCAAATCCTGTTGAATCCCAGCATGAGGTTGGAAAAACAACTGGAAAACTTGCTATACAAGCAGCCTGTAGTTCCTGGGACACTTTTTGCGAGCACAGGGACACGTGTGTTCCCACCTGCTCCAGGAGAAACCTCTTCTCCTAGCACAGGATCAGGCACAGCCACCTTGCTGTTTTCTTCCTTTTCCCACAACCCTCAGGATCAGGACCCTTGTAATTGATAAGAAACATGTTGTGAGAATGGCTCCGAGCACCAGCCTTCTCCCCAGGAGGATAAAACACCAGAAAGATCCAAATTCAGCTCAACTTCTTTGGTTATTTGGCTCTAAAATATAGAACAATCCACATATGTTCATTTTAATAATGCATCAACGCTCCTTCCTAGTTCCCAGGAGTTATTCCCTCTTTTGAATGATCTCCCAAATTCGTAAGAGATGAGCTTAATTTCTTTCTGCATTAGAAGTGCAGATTCCCTCTCAATTACCTATGTATCTGTCGGAAGCTGGATTACCTAAAGCTCTCAAATTATTCAGCCACCAGAACTTAATTCATTTAATGATTACATGCAAAACTGAACCTTTGAACCATTTCAGTCAACTGGCTCTTAATTGTTCTTTAGCAGCCCCGTAATAACTGGAAATGTTTTCCTTAATGGTGGCAAAGCTGAACTGAGATGTGTAATCTGGAACTCAGTTTCTCCACAGATACTTCATTATTGTTGCCACGTGCATATTTATAATATTATTTTCTGAGCAACCCTTCGTGATTATTTCTAGACTGCCAGGACTTTGGGAGAGCTCCACACTGAAAGTATTCACCAATTCATATTAAATTCAAAACCATGAGGGCCAGACCTTCAAGCCAGGATAACTCAGCACAGTTCCAGTGATTCCAGGGCTGCTCATCTATCTGGCAACAAAGCTCATGCTGAAGACCTGCTAATTCTGTTTTCTCAGGAACATCGGGTCGTTCTGCTTTCCACAAGCTCCAACACTTCAGCACAAAGGGATTAGAAAAGCAGAATTAATTTTCACATAACTTACTTGACCATACTGACACCTCTCACCAGTTACAAGCACATAACCCCTGCCCATGGCTGACGTTTGGAAAAGACAAGAAGAAATTACAAACTCTCCTGGTTAGATGGGTGAAATATTTGCAGTAACAAAAACTGCCTGGAAATGGATGGCATTTTTAGTAAGGAAACACACATGCAACCCTGTAAGTAAAGCTTTCTTATATCTTCTGCTATCAGTGGCTCTAAACTTCAAAAAATAAATTATTCACTGTCCCCAGCTCCTTGACAGTCTTTGCATTAATTTTAAGAATAAAAGTAAATTGCTTTGAGTTGGAGAAGGAGCCTGAAGTATAGACTTACTGAGCTCTTATTAGTAGAAATAAAAAGGTGAAAGAGTCTAAAATTCAGATAATGAATCTTGAGGGTGGCAAAAAAACCATCAGCAAGATGCTTCACCCAACCTTCTTGTTGCTTACACAACCCCAAAAGATGTCTTACAGGAGATAACCCCATTTTCCTTACTTAAAATCTTCAATTTAGAAACCTGTGCAAGAAATTAGTGCCAAACCCAATCCAAACCATCACATTTGATAGCATGCTTTATCAGAATCTGCATTCCGTACCAACAATGTGGGAAATTTGCCTGACCAAGACTAATTTAATTCTTCAAGGGTCGCAGTTGTGACCATGTATGACAATGGTCATGGAAACAGCTTGAAGGAGTCCCTTTGCAGAGACACAAGAGTTTTAGAAAGGATTATTTATGGATTATTTGAACTACAGCAAATAGAGGAGAGGACCAGGCAGTTTTTAATAAGACAGAAGGGTAAGGCAGCACAAAGAGCAACACAACCCTGAGCATGAGAGTCAACTTAAATCATTAAGTTCCTATTGTGCACACCCCAGATGAAAACTACGGCTGTCTGTCAAGACTGTCAGCTGAAAATTTATTTCTTTATTTAGAAAGGTTCTGTGTTGAAGGACCATTCTCAACAACTGATACATGTAAAGTTCAAAACTGAGCTGAATCAGCAAATGCAAAGCAGGAGCATGTGGTGAGTGAGATGAAAAAAATACCCACAACCAATAAAACCTCTTGGAACATCTACAGCAAAGCAGTTTCACAAACTTCAGTGGCACCATAACAGTTTGGAGCCAATAAAATACTCCAAATTAGCCATCTGAAGTTTGCATAAAAAATACTGATGGTCTCCAAACCACCGTTGGAAGGTTCATCACTTTCCTTAAATAATTATTATCTCCTTCTCAGTTTTAATCTTTTTATTATGCATACCATTTTTATCTTAGAAGAGAGTGCCAGATAATTTTCTTAAATTTTTAAACTATTTATCATTTTTCCCCCTCAATAAAACTTCATTAAGCTTATTAAACGAAGAAAAACTTGTATTTGCCCCTCTGCTGTAACGTGGTATTCTGGCAAAATGTAAACTGCATCGCTTTGACACTATCAGTATTTTGATATTCAAGGAGAGCCAGAACTGCAAATTTAATATTTAAATCATGTAATAAAAGCAGAAGAAACCCATGCAATTACATGACTTGTTGCCTTCTCTACTGTCTCATCCTCTTCTACAAATCTATTTTGTTTGGTATAATTGAAAAACAGGAGTCCAGGTGTGAGGTTCAATCTTTAATTGGCCTCAGTGAAGAAACTTGTCTCAAAAGAAAATAAAGGCAGGAGGCAAAATGACAATTAGAACCATGTGTCTTATGACATTAACACAACACATGTGCATTCTTGATCATTTTTTACAAAACACATTTATTATTTTTAGCCTGGCTCAGGAGTGGCACTTTGTTTTCAAGATAAACTTTCTCTGTGGTGGTTCTGGCTCTGTAATTCCCATTCTGCCTCAAAGGACTGTCACCTTTCTGTTGATGGGATTTTATTTTTTAATCTCTACAAATAGGACCTTTTTAATGCTGACCAAGTGTTTTCCCCTAAAAATGACAGTTTAAGCAAAACTGTATTACAGTTCCTCTCCATGGATACCTGCCCACTC
This sequence comes from Monarcha castaneiventris obscurior, assembly GCA_026261815.1. NCBI lineage: Eukaryota > Metazoa > Chordata > Aves > Passeriformes > Monarchidae > Monarcha > Monarcha castaneiventris. The sequence goes on from JAMPIT010000862.1 coordinate 7,085,184, forward strand.
TATATCCTAGAACTACATCCAGCAAGAGATAGGAAAACCTGGAGAGCTTCAACAGGGCCACAGGCACCATTCTGCACATTTATAGTACCTTTACAAACTACACAGAACAGTATAAACAACCCTCACAGCCAAGCCAAAGCCAAACAAATTGAGAACATTTAAATAACTTTCTCCCTGCTACAAATATGAGACAGCCAAAAACCCCACTAATGAGTTTACTCGGTGGCTGATTGCCTGTTTTATCTAAAGGCCTTTTCCTTCACCGATGCCCAGATGTGTTTGACAGAGAAGGACATGTTAATGCCACCTGCTGCACAATGCCATGGAAATGTCTGGAGTCTGCCTGGACATTCTGGGGGGATACAAGGAGTTGCAGGGCAACTGCCTTGCCAAGAACATGCCCTACTGCAGCTTGAGTGGGATAAAATATATCTAAAACAAGCCACCTAAGTGTGTACTAATTTCATCTAATTGATGCCTTCTCCAGCCACCTAGAAACAGAGACTAGACAGGAGTAAGGGAATAAAGATAGGTGTTTATTTGAAAGGCCTTCAAGGTACACCCTGGGGGAGCCAGAGGCTGCTTCCAAAAAATGGACCCCAAGATGGACCCCAGGTCACGAGTTCTTCACACTTTTATAGGTTTGGTTCATTTGCATATCAGGGTTAATTCTCCAGTTAAAGCCCCAGTTCAATGATGTAATTCTCCTCAGCTTGCCCCCCCACTTAGAATCTTTGGTTTACACATTTTGGGCCTAGAAGAGCCTGGCTGTCCTTGAAGGCAAAGCCTGGAGAGGCTTTGTTATGTCTATCATGCACGAGAGAGCAGAAATTACAGGCTACAAGGAACTTCAGAGTTACACTCTAAGCAGTACAGAATTGGAAAATATAGAAGTTAAAACCTAAGGCATCATAATAAATCTAACTCCTCTGCAAGACAACTTCCTGGGAAAAGAGAGCATCCTGTCAGCAGCTTAAAAACTTCCAGGCATTTCATTTGCTTCCAAATAGTTGGTTATTTTAGCCAGAGTTTAGAACAATTTGATCCAGGTCCCACACTCCTACAGATAATGACAATATTGGTGCTATTGCTACATTACTTTCCTCAAGCCTGGTACTTTCCCTGCCCTGTACAGGCAGAGAAATTCCAGCAGTTCCTCAGGGATGCCAGGGAAGTCTCTCAACCAGCAGACAGGATTTGTTTAAAAGTACACTTATAAAAAATAAACCAAAAAGGCTCAGCCCCTAGGCAATTTCTGGTTTGTTCACTCATTTATTTTGCACAGGAGAGCATGAGAACATAGTTTCCAAGAGAAAGGATAAAATCATAGTTAACACGCTAAATCCCTAAAGAAGAGCAGACTGATTTTTCTCCCTGAAACAGGCAAGAGAAAAAGATCTCTGTCACACAAAGCAACCAAAGAAGAGCTACGCAGATAAGGCACTTCAAAAGGAAAATTAATTATTTTATAATTTGAAGGACAATTACTTAGATATTTGACATTCACAAGCATCAGTTCCTCAAGGACAGGAGCACTACTACTGCAAATCCAGCTACCACTGCTCCCTGCTTTAGCATCACCCTGCTCCCATTTTCCCATTCTCACATGCTCACTGATGTACAGCCTGATTAAGATTACACCCTTTGAGCAGCCAAATATAAGGAAAATTCCAAGTTTGCTACCTGAAAACTGCAGGCTAGAATCTCTCAGATGTTACAAATGACTGTACAACCCCTGAAATCACAGGGGAATCATTAACTTCATCCCACAGAGGCCCTTGTCTTTGCTTCTTCACAGTTCAACTGATTTTAGTTTTTTAATCCAAATTTTGAGAGTAACCTAAAATTTTCATCATGTATAATATTAGCAGTTTTCCCTGCTGCAATAGCCAGCTCCTGCAGAATTACAGACGCGGCCAAATCATGAGGGACCACCCCAAAATCTCTCCAGTTAGAGGAGGAGCCTATTCTGCGAATTACAGGAATCTATTCCAGGTACTGATGCTCTCCATCACTTGCATAAAGCTTCCCATAAAAAAAGTAGGGAAATGTTCCTTAAGCCTCAAAAAATGTTTCACACTTTTTCGATGGAATTTCAGTGAGATCCAGTTAAATTATGAAGTGCTAAAATAATCATCATTTTTCTTCTTAGGAAAATGTCAGCAACATGGCTCAATAAACAAGATAAAACTGACATTTCCTACTTTTCAAACTTGTTTTGTGACCTACATAACCTCTAACTTCTGTGTTTGGTAACAAAATACGTAGATGATAATGAATTAAGAATTAATGACTTGGGAAGTCAACTTCCACCACAATCTCAGTGGAATCTTAGGCTTTAATCTTTAGACAACTCATCTCCATACCCAAAACCTGACACTCAGCAGGGTTGCCCTTTGTGGGTCAGGTACCAAGATACAGAAGAGGAAAGAAATTCTTTTACACTTCTGGGGAACAGACAAAATCAAACCCACTCAGAGCTGCTGTTTCCACACCTGCAGCTGTACTTGGTTCCTCAAACCGAGAATGATTCCCATAATCATGGCATCCAAGGATATGTGTATCCAATTTCTGTTTATAAATAAATTCAGCTATATGAACTCTAGCTTTAATAACACATTCTTCTTCAATTTTTGTGAAAAGATGGGACCTGGGAAAGTTAGGGGCCATAGTTAGGGATCTGGAGGGAGTTATGTAATTGCAGTGGAAGATGGTATGAAAACATGGGGTAAAAAAGATAGGAACAAAATACTACAAATCTTCAATTTTCCCAACGTAAAGTACAAATATCACATGCATACAAGAGCAGTGTAATTATTACTACACAGTTTAAATTTATTCATTACTAGCTCGCCTTCCATCGCCTAAAAAATCAGCAAGATTCTGTGGAGCAGTAGAAATATAATTACCAAGATCAATTCAATGCACTGTGCCATTAACACCTTATTATAATGAGGCCACAATATGAAAGCATCTCATAGACAGAGCTGTGTTTTGCAATTCATGGTGCAATTAGGTCTAGGTCTAATTCAATGAATCCAGTTCTAAGTGGGATGGAAATTCTGGATGTCTTTGTCCTCAGAGATAAAGGTCAGTCATGCAAGGCAAAATTGACTTCAGTGAGAAATTAACAGGAGAAAGGCTTGTCAAGCACTGGCACAGGCTGCCCAGGGAAGTGGCAGAGCCACCCTCCCTGGAGGTATTTAATTGATGTGGCACTTGGGGACATGGTTTAGTGGTGGCCTTAGCAGTGCTGGGGGAACAGTTGGACTCGATGACCTCAGAGGTCTTTTCCAGCCTGAAGGATTCTGTGACTCTGAGAACATACAAAGGATTTTCCAGCAAGACCTACAGTTAAAAAAAAACCCACAGATATACAAACACTGAAATCCTGATAATTAATAATGTAATCAAAATATTCCTTGATGTTTTCTTTTCCCCCCCACCCTTTTCTTTCGAAATTTTCTCTGTATGTTGGCACAGACTTGAGCTGACAATGCACATGTCTTAAGTTGCAAACCACAATTTTCTGCATCAGGGCTTAAGATTAGAATCCTGGATTCCTGTTTTATCTATTCTAATATTCAGAGATCCATACCTTCAAAATAGGCATGTTGATGAACTTTCCCTAAGAGAGCTAAAGCATCAATCCTGTGAACATTTAAGCCGAGTCTTTGATTCCTGCAGGAGTAGTTATGACATTCATTTTGAGTGTATTTCAGCAATGTCTTGGACCATTTTCTTTATTTCATTATAGACAGTCCTAGCTCAGAGCAGCAGAGGGAATTTATCTACAGGCTCATTCCCAAAACATCCAAGTGATACTTCTTAGTACAGATTTGCTATTATCAGTCATTACCACCCCGCATCTCATAGCACAACACAATTAAACTGCTGGAAACAGCGAACCCTTGATGCTGCTCCATTTTTGTATTTTGTCTTGCACAGCAAAACACAAAACAAATGCATTACATGAATCAAACCCTGAGAAAGAACTTCTGAGACAATGAAATTAAGCATTTAAATGTTTCCTTTGAATTCATATGAAACACATTCAGTGATACCAGGATGAGGCATAATGGTAGGCTGTGATTTTTCCATCTCAGATGCAAACAAAACACTCTCTTTAGTATTGTTTGTCCTGCAAAGACCATATGAACTAAACGACCTCTGATTAAACAGAGCCTTTTTGCTGTGTAACTTGTTCTTTTCAAGCACCTGAAGCTTGAGTATAAGCTGATCTATAAAATGAACTTCCACCTGACTTACACCTTCTGGCTGAAAACCACTTTACTGGAGATACAAGGTCTCTTAAATTCAGCGAAAAAAATGCAGCTGCAAGCGGACACTTTAAGCAGGGAATTCAATTTTATAAAGCCTGAACACTTTGCAGCTTACCAGGTAGGAATGTTGTTTTCAGGAAATACTATAATGATATTCTTAAGCAGCTTTGGTGACCCAGTGGTAAGTCTCCGTATTGCCATGTGGGAAGCTGGAATTTGAATTTTTCTTCCCCCTGGGTTGCCACTTTGGGATTCTTGGGCCAAAATAAAGCTGCGGGTTGTGCAGGGGAGGAATTTTTTGTGCGGTCCCAGGATGCCACACTTGCTGGAGGAGGCTGTGTGGGCCCAGGGCTTGCCTGGAGGGGGCTGTGCTCAATACCTGCCTGGGGAATGGGGAGGATTTAGGGGCCTTCAGGAGGGGCTCAGTGCAAGGAAAAAAGGCAGAGTTTTGGTTCAAAGTCACCTTTTCCCTTTTTTTCTCATTTTTTTAATACAATTGGTTTACCAACTACAAATGGGGGCATAAATAGTGTGACCAGCCCACCCTCTCTTAAGCTGATATTTTATTCTCCAGAGAATGCTTTTATTGAGCATCCTGCTGAGGTGAGGTGTTTAGCATCTCCAGAGGTGCCAGAGATCAAGGATTAGCACCTGGAACAGCTTTCCTACCCACACTCAGCTTCCTCCTGAGTCTTGCAGCCCCTCTCCTGCTCCCTTCATCTCCCAGGAGCCTCAGCAGCAGAGCTCAGTGTTTCATTGCTTGTTGAAGGCGTCAGGAGCTGAACGTTGTTGTGCTGTTTGCAAAGCTGACACACCAACGTGGGACACGCAAACAGGACCACAGCCTCCACAGGGCAAGGATAAATCCCCCACCTCTGCAGAGTCACAGCTGGGTGCACCTGAAGATGTGGACTGAGGGTACTGATACTAAAGGAGAGACAAGAAGGAAACTGAATAAACAGGGGGTGAGCAAGGAGTAATTTTACTCCTCATACAAGACGAGCAGAGCAAGAAGCAGTGAATATGAACTACAACAGCAAAGATTTGTGCTGCAGCTCCTGAGAAGCTCTGGAGTTATCCTGGGTAGAAACAAGGCCCTGCTGAAGGCATTCCTACAGGTACCTGATGCAAGCTCTCTCCTAAAATCCACGCTTTGGGTTCCCAGGTTATTTGGAAGATGGAGCCTAAATGAATCAAGTTGCTCAGTTGATGTCAGACCCTACAAAATGGTGAGTGTTGCAGTGTCACAGGAGGCTGTCAGGACACAGATACCAACAGCCTCCAGCAAACAGCACTGCACTTCTGGAGACCACGCACATGCTAAAGCAGAGCCTGCCCCAAGTGGATAAAGCCAGATTTGCTCAGTAGCTCAAGGACTGAGCCACAAAAGCATAATCCACAACTATCAGTCTAGAAAGTAAGGCTAATTCAGGCTTACCATAGCATGCACTACCAGCTCTAAACCAGCTTTTTTTAAAACTGTCTTTAATTTGCATCTTATGCTGCAATTTCTAAGCTGTTCCATACAGGCCAACAAAACAGGCAGGAAATTTATCAGAAGCACCTAATATTTATCACAAAGTCCTTCCAGCTGCACACAGACACTGCTCTTCTTACTCAGAGTCTCCTCCTTGTCTTCTCCCCACTTTTAGTAGCATGTTAGGGGCAGATCTATGCAAGAAGCTTCTTCTCCAGAGAGCAGTGAAAAGGGATGATCCTGTGAATGAGCAAGTTGGGCTGAACAGAGAAGGGCCCACGTCTTGCTTGACTTCAGCCCGGCCCACGGATGAGACAGCAAAAGTTTTGCATCTGTTTAAAGGGGGGGGACAGAAACTCATTTTTTTTGCTTTGCAGTCAGAAAAAAAATTCAGAAATTAGTTCTTTGAGGGTCATTTCTCCTATAACCACCTCAAGAAAAAAAAAAACCCAAATAAAACCAAAAACCAAACAAAAACCCAGGCTTGAAAATCAAACAAAATACAAAGTACACTCTACATTCTACAATATGGGAAGCAAACTAGGTAAACCATCTGGTTCAGTTAAGACAAGCCAATATATTGCATTTTATCTGTATGAGCTGAGATTACAACAAAGCTTTAGTGATGACTTCAGTAGCACCACTGACCTGTGAAAATCCCATCCTGGACAGGAGGATTTCAGTTATTAAAGGGAGTATTAACTTTCACAGGTTACTTTAGGCAGCCGAGGAGCTGCACAAAATAGACACATGGAACAACTCAGAGGGTCACTGGCCTTAAGTGGAGACAAAATAACCATCAGCCACCATGTGCCAGGGCCAGCTGGGCAGCTGCAAAGCGGAGGCCATCTACAAGAAGAAAGGGGTGAAGCTGCTGGCCAGCTGAGAGACTTTAGTCACAGCAAATACAAAATCAGGTAATAAAAGAGGTGAGTGCTGCATGCCCCGACTGTTGAATCCACAAGAGCCGTCTGAATGGACATTTTCCCTTATCTCAGGAGCTCAGCTGGCACCACACAATTCACACCTTTATTCCCCACTCCAGAGAATAGACCAACGCTTAGGGAAGAGGGAACACAGTGGAAAATGGGCAGCTGAGGAAACAGTAAGACATGACATGGAAGGGTGCAGAGGATATTCCCCGATTCCCCTAGATCTCGTCACCTCCCGCCAGGGCCTCTGATGAAATATTCTAAAACACCAGCAAGGCTACAGCAGTGCCGGCGTGGAGGCACATCCAGAGAAGATGAGGAAGGAATAAAACCCAGCACACCCCTGAAACCTTCTGTACCTTTGCAGAGTGCCACATAACCTAGAGAGAGAACAGGCAGGTCTAGAAATGCGAGGCTCCAGCAATGAGGATGACAAACCAGGTAACAGGGCAGGCCTTTACAACTTCAGCTGTGAAATTTAAACTAGTAGTTCAAACCCATTGGGAAAAGGGTGGAAATAAATCAGTGGAATACTGGGAATAAGGGACCTGGGGCTGCAGAATGGGCTGTGCCTTAAACAGACTGGGCACTGCAAAACTGAAGGGTCAGCACTTCAAATCAGATACTGTGGAGTAAGCACTGAATTTCTGCACTTCTGTCTTACAGCTACATTGTGTCCTTTGCCTGTGCAATTATTAAATGTGAGATCAGGAGGACTGAAATGAGAGCAGTATTTACACAGGCACACATACGCCTGTCTGTGAACTATCCCATCTCGGAGCTTCCAAACCAAATCTTCACAGAGCATTTTAAAAATTCACAAAATGCAGATTCTCTTCATCGCGTGAAATGCCTCAGGGGAGAAAACAAAACAGGAAAAACAGCTCGAGGTAAGGATTTTCAAAGTATGAAACATGCCAAAATTGGAGAAATGCCTTAATCTCCAGTGGTGGAAATGCACCAAGTGAAACATTTCAATATTAAAACAACTAATGTTTTTAGGACAGAACAAGTTCCCCAGTAGTATATTAATGCAAAATTATGTGCTTTGAAATGGGAAGTGATTAAAAATATACCAAATAAAATCAAAACACTGAAAAGCTTTTTTGATGGCAAGATCAAATTAAGAGTAATTTTTATTCCACTTGGAGGGAAAACTGTATTACCATCCATTAAAATCTATAGTAAACTGATTACCGATGATTGCTGTGGTTTAAATATGCACTTTGTCGACTTTGGGAAAGTACAAGTCGAAAATTAATCCAAAATACCCTCGGAGAGCCTGGGTATGGTGCCTGAGTGATGGATGGATGGATGGAGATTTTCACACCTACAGCCTGCTCAGGAGCAGCCACAGCGGAGGGGTTGTTGGTCACTCATCCATAGAATTCCTAAAGAGATCGAGCTGTGGTGCAGTGGAAAGGAAATCCACGTCTGTGTCACTGCAGTAACCAAGAACTCACAGAATTCTTTTAAATAAAAGGAAAAGTGTGTCCCTGGCAGACACACAGGCAGCACAGAGCACCCCTAGCAGGCTGGAGCATTTCTGGCTGCAGAAGACCAGGAAGGTTGTGGTGATTTACCAGGGGTAACAAATTCTCCTTTGGTGTGTGCCTGGACTTGTGGTACGTTAAGCATCGGGGGTAAGAAACCGTGGAGATTTGTAAATAGAGTACAAACCCTGTTAATATCCTTTATTGATTAAACTGTGTCTCTGTAAGGAGAGAAATGGCTTCAAAAGGCATCTCAGAGAGCACAGGAGATGGGCTGTGGAAGCTTACACACTCTTTCTTGCAGAAGCCTTGCACTGACCCATATTTGTAATCAAAATAAAATCCTCCTGTGAAGGCTAGCAAAGCCTCACTGACCAAAATTCCACTAACCTACAAGATAAACCCTTTAGTCTGGAAACATTCATTTGACCTCACCATTACTTCTGTGTGCAGAACTAACATGGAACGATTTCCCAAGGCACTCTTAAAGGAAAAAATGTCTTCTTCCACACAGCTGTAGATGGATTTCCCATAAAAAGCCACCTTGTACACTTTCATTGTATTCAAGCAGTTGGATCACGGTGTTTAAATGCAGCTTACAGATCAATGCAGCTCAACGCCACGTGACAGAAAATTTCAATGTCACAATTAATACTTAATCAATTTGTGGTGCCTTGTTCTCCAGGAGGCACTTAAAATGCAGGGAACAGGTACAGCCTTAAACTGCTGGGAGAATAATTACCACCCTGCCTGGGCCCTCAACACAATGCCACTCTGCTGTGGTGTTCTGACAAATACATACAGACACTCACAGATCCAGTGACATTTTCTTTTCTTTTGTTAAACGCTCTGTGTGGGCAAGGAAAGAAAGGAGGTTGCAGTATAATTTATGACACCGTGTAATATCAATACTGAAATACAAATGAAAGAATTTTTAAAAGAAAGTTGCAGTGTTTCTTCCAGTAAATTCCCCTTTTGTGTTATCAGTAAGTCTCATTTTTGATATTCACAAGGCAAATGAATGGTTTTCCTTTCTGAAAGGGAAAAGTCAAATCACTGTCAACAAAATGATCAAGAAACAAAGATGATGCATATTAAAATTAAGATGTTAAATAATTAAAGACTAAAATTTCAAACTCCCCACTACAACTAGAAGGAAAAGTCTGAGACAAGTTTTGTAGAAGAGATGGTAGGTAAATAACTCCAAGTCTAGAATCCTGCAGCTTGGAAGTGAAATGGATGTTAGGAAAGTGGTCAATAACATCACAGAACAGCACAGAGAACACAAGTAGGTGACAATTATTCCCACAAAAACCAGAGAAAACAACTAAAACAGTCCTATACAGTGCAACAAGCAGTTTTTATTTCAAGCCCAGCTGCTGCAGGGAGCTGGCCTGAATCAGCCTAACATGTATCAAGGAGAGGTTTGCAGCTGCATTCTGCATTACCACGGCTGCCAGCTGTGGGGCAAATTCCTTACCCTGCTTCCCTGCCTGACTCCTCACTGGGATGGGAGAAGGACCATCTCTAGGAAATTAAGGATTGAGTCCTGCAATCAGTCCCTGCACTCTGAGAGCACTTCCACACTTACTGCAGCCAGGCCATGCAGGATTTAAATGGGTGTGTTCTATTTATTTATTTATTTACTATTTACAACTTATTTATTTATTTTCAGTGCCAAGGCAAGGTGCAGATGCCCAGTTACACAATCTCACCTGCAGGACAGTTCTGCCTGTGCAACACTTCACAAGATGCAAACCTGATATTTTAGCTTCAGAAGCAACTTTTAGTTTTACATTAGATAACACAACTTTAAACTGATTGGACATCAGAGCCCTAAGAGCAAGCACAGCATTGATATTGGGTGTTCCCACCTGAATTTGATTTAAAAACTGAGTTCCACACATTGATGACACTGGTAGGTAGTTATTTACTACTATTCATAATTGGGGACAAGTGTTAATCTGATAATCAAAGGGTTAAGAAATGCAGATACCACCAATAAACAGGAACACCATTAAAGAAATTTTGTTCTTCTAATATTTCAACCACTGCTAATCTTTAGAGAATCCATTTTCAATAATTTCTCAGGAAGTTGTCCTCAGCAACTTTTAGGCTAAGAATGTGATCATTTGTACTGCCCCTCAAATAAAAAACGACTGAGGAAAATTGTCTGGGTCACATGTATTGCGCAATTCATTTGAATGCAGAGTGTCTTTTCAACAGACTGCAAAACCACCCATTTCTCTGCCTTTGTGAGCTCCTGCACAAGCTGAATTTATGAATTACCAAGCCTAGTTAGCCAATTTCTGAATGCACACCTGAAAGAAAAGTAGATTTATTGGTATAGTAATGCCTAAATGTTGATTTGTTCAGCTTTAATGAGAGAAAACCATATGTACACTCCATGGGAGACAAAAAATAAAATGGAACCAAACCCATTTCCATTTAAATGCCTGGAATTTACTCTGTGCTTAGAATGACATTGCCAAAGAAGTGACTTAAGAGGCTGCTGCAACAAAAGCATTCAGCAGAGGAGAGGAAGAGATGCTGAATGCAGGAGGTGCAGAGCCCTTTGCAAACCCTCTCCTGGGAAAATGACATCACGTCCTGCCCGCTCTGTCAGCCACTCTCACTTGCTGGACAATTCCTACCAAATGGCTTAGACGCCATCGTTTTCCATTCAGAAGCTGCTGCTGCTTTGCTGGATGGCTGCGTGCTGCCCATTAATGCTCCCCAGCTGCCTCCCAGCTCTCTGCTGGCATGCTGATGATGCCCAGCACGCTAATGATGCCCAGCACGCTAATGATGCCCAGCATGCTAATGATGCCCAGTAAAATAACACCAAGATGGGGCTGTCACACACAGCTCAGGCACTGACTCCGTAACAAGCTCATTTCCAACCACCTGCCTGACCACAGTGCTCACATTCAGGCTGCTGATGCTCACTAGCGTTGCACTTGGGGACAGGACCAGACCTTATGGACTGTTCTCTGCTTCCTTTGCTGCAGACTCAGACCATCAGACCAGAAGATGTCTATCCTTCAACAAAGGAAAGCCTAAAAATAGCTTTTCACTTGCATGAATGCTGGAAATAAATTAAATACCCTGTTGCAGAAAACTCAGTCAGATGCAAATTCTGGTCAGTGTAAGAAGGGAGGAAAAGGAGAGGACAGAGTCTTTCCTTACGGGGTCTCTCCTCACCTCAGAATGGAGACAGTGTTCATGATGCCTTAGGTTTTAACTTCTATATTTTCCAATTCTGTACTGCTCAGACTGTAACTCTGAAGTTCCTTGTAGCCTGTAATTTCTGCTCTCTCATGCTAGGGAGACATAACAAAGCCTCTCCAGGCTTTGCCTTCAAGGACAGCCAGGCTGTTCTAGGCCCAAAATGTGTAAACCAAAGATTCTAAGGGGGGGCAAGCTGAGGAGAATTACATCATTGAACTGGGGCTTTAACTGGAGAATTAACCCTGATATGCAAATGAACCAAACCTATAAAAGTGTGAAGAACTCGTGACCTGGGGTCCATCTTGGGGTCCATTTTTTGGAAGCAGCCTCTGGCTCCCCAGGGTGTACCTTGAAGGCCCTTCAAATAAACACCAACCTTTATTCCCTTACTCCTGTCTAGTCTCTGTTTCTAGGTGGCTGGAGAAGGCATCATTCATACAATGGTTTATACCTTGCCCTTACCTCATACAAAAAAGTGAACACTTAAGAGTCATTCTGGTTTTGTAATTTTACCTTTTCCTCCATGTTTAATCAGTGTGGAGCTCATGGAGTCCTTTGGGCTACATCCCTGCTATGCCAGGTGCCAGAGCCAGAAAAGAAGGCAGCCCATGCTGCAGTTCTTTGGAATAGAGCTCTTCTGTTTCGAATTTCTAATCATTTCTAATAGTCTCTAATAAATCATAGGCTCTGTAGCTCATTGGTGAATGATTTGTATTAGCTACTGTTTGAAGCACTTGTACAACATGAAGAAATCAACCTCAGAAGCTTTTAAAACAAATAGATTCCCACGTGCATGCTAAATCTGAAGCATAACTGAATTAATACAAGCGGGCTCTAAGTCAGCTCACCAGTGCTGTCATAGCTGGGTGGGTCTCTCTTAGAAGGAACTACAGCTATCAAATAGGTCTGAATGAGCTGGAACAAGCAGTGACAAAAAGTAACACAACAATCATTGTCACTCATCATACTCAGGAGCAGTAACAACTTCCTCTCCTTTCTTCTTTCAGCAGCACAATTCCCAGTGCTGCTTCTACGAGCTAATGCTGAGAAATCCTTTAAATCACCCTTTTGGAAAATCCAGCATTGAGGTGCTTCATTTGCTCTTTTTTTTTTCTTTTGCTTTTGTTGGAGGGATGCAACTCACTGCTGTGGGGCAAAGAAAAAAAGCAAGGGGAAAAACCCCCCAGCCAAACAGAATAAAAACATCCAACCCCCTAAAACTGAATGAAAAACTTCACAGAAAAGCCCCAAATTAAACTGTAATGAAACCAATGCAACTTCTCCCAGTTTAGAAAGTGTTCTATCTCCATGGAGCACTTGAAACACAATTTAGATGCTGTGGAAGGAAGCAGCAAGCCTGGCAGCTCTAATGCATTATGCAGCAGGCCAGACCACCTAATGCAATAACAGCATCTTGAACAGCACCAAATCTCCCCAAATCCAGCTTTCCTACTTGAAATAGGCCTCTCTATTTATATTTTTAAAGATATGCCCCTGCAATCCAGGTATTAAAACAAACACATGATCTCTTCATATTTACACAGATAACAAATTAACACAGAGCCTGGGCGTTTCTGGGAACACTGAGGAGTCTGTGGAGTGTAAAACTTTGAGCACTTTAAGGTCCTAAAGGAAGATCAGCCTCAGGGGTCTGTACTACTTTAAACAATCAAAATGAACTTTTCCCACTCCTTATAGCTTCCTCCAACAAATTTTAAGAAAGGAAAGCAGCAGCACTACCCAAATGTTTTGTCCATTAAAGAAGAGGGAAAAAACCAGTTCTTTTTACTCTAAAAAACAAAAAGCTTTGCAGTTTGGTGTGGGGTTGATTTGACCATGTATGAGCAAGGAGAAACCATAGCACAGACACATTAACAGGAAGATGATTTTCCAGCTATAGTCCACTCCTTGACATTGGAGGCTTATAAAACAGAATTGCAGGTTGTATTTTTATCCATTAATTTCTATGAAGAGATATTATGATACAAAATTATCTCACCTGCCAACATTTTAAAATGGAGAATATGTTTCAAGTCAGAAAAATAAGCTGGCTTCAGAGAGGATTTTGAAAAAGGGCAGGGGAGAACTACACTTCTCCTGCCAAAATGTGGAAGGGATACTTCCCAAACAGAAAGATTTGGCAGGTATGAAGCATTTATATATCTCCTAGCAAAATACAGAATGCTTTTCTTAAAATATTTTAAGTAGAAATAAAATGCATATTTCAAAGACACTTTCATGAACATGTGTTACAGTCCAGATTACACAACACTGCTTCTATTAAAAACAAAGCCTAGTCTAAAAAGAAAAAAAAAAATACCCAACCATATCCATGGCGTTTGGAAACGAGAAATAGATGATTAGGAGCATTTTCTTCATTAAGTAACAAATTGCTTCTCAGAGATGGATATTTTTAAGATAGAGCAGAAGTGGCCAATTGTCAGCTGGTGTAAATTATCACAGTTGCAGGGAGCTCTATTTTTACCAGCTGAAGATTTGCCCCTAAGCATCTGCCAGTGAAGCCAGCCAGGGAACCATGGACATATATATGGAAAGGCATTGATTCTAAAGAATGACAAGATAATTACAACATGTTGGGCAACTGCAGGGATGGGGGGATAGGACAAGGATGAGGAAAGTCACAGTAAGTAAAGAAACAAGCAGGAAAGCAGACAGCAATCCTGATGACTCTCCAGGCATGGCATTACTGCACCAAAAGCTGTGTTACAGCCCTCCCTTTCCCAACCCTGTGCTGCAGATCCTGTATATAAACTGTGCTTAAGCATCTGGGCTGAGTCAGCACTGCTGTTCCTCCCTACAACAGTCAGGGACAGCTGGTGACTGCTGAAACCAAGAGAGTGGATATTCTGAAAAGTGGGATAAAGCATTTACAAGATTTTAACACAGCAATTTGCATGCGCATCTTGACAAGTCTAGTGAGTGTATCCAAAACCGCCTCCCTGACGCCTGGATCGTGTCCCCGTGCTCCGTGTGCCGCGCTTGACCAGCTCCTCCCACGTAGCACCAGGCCTTGGGCACCCTGGCTGAGGGCCGGGAATCAGCCCATCCCTGCTAACGACTGAGGCATCCTCCCAAACACCTGCACTTGCTTGCTGGGGGTGGCCATCCCCAGCCATGGTTTGGGTTTCTGCTTGTTCTCCGCACACCATTTGTTGGTGTAATCACCACAACCCCTGCACTTGATACAGAGTTAATAGACTGCAACAGAGCAGCTTCCACGGCCCCACAAGCACTGGAAAGCTTCAAATTTAACCAAAGCACCTTCCCCAGCATTCCATGCAATGCTTCAGTGAGTTCAGGCGACAAGAGGAGAGGAAAAACTCTTTCCCAGAGTGTCCCACGTCAGCAGTATCTTTTTGTGTGCTGAAAGCTCACCTTTCCCTGTGCTGACAGCAGATGTGCTGCTGGCAGCCACCTTCCTGTTGCTTCTTTTGCAGGAAAACGAGACTGGAGCTGTTGCATTTTTGAAGAAGTGAACCACATTAACCCAGCTCGGCAATGCTGCCTCTTAAAACTATACATTTCCACTGCTCGCAGTATGTCACTTGTTAGCTACAAAAGCCATTAGATTGAGTAGCCCAGCTCCTGGTAAAGAATAACTTTAATTACGTGACATAATCATTAATTAGCATTTATCCAGAGATGAAGCTTGCATTCATGAGTGATAAATGACGCGATACTGAATGTTCAGGAGCACTTAGTCACATCCCTGGGACACACCGGATATGCCATTGCTAAGCGCCTTTACAAGAAGTCTGGGTACCTTTCTAAATGGCCACTTACGTTCAAAAAAACAGTGACAGACGTAAAAACTGTGGATTTGGACTTAAATTCAGAGCAGATAATTCTGTCAAGGAAACATTATGAAAAAGATGAAAACCAGCAGAAGCAGATTATTAAATTTATGCTGTGCTGGATTCACTGCCACCACTTTTAACAAGAGGCTTTATCCTTCATGTAACCAAATTTATGTTAATCTCCTCAAGAGTTCCAGAAACCCAAACCAGAGAAATTCATCATTTTAAGCATTTCAAAACTCACTTCACAATACTCTGCTTTTCATTTTTATTTTAACCTTCCCACAAAAGCCTGTTTCAGCCTTGCCTAGTAAATACTGTAGGGTATTTACTCTGGACGTCAAAGCGCTGGTGGGTACTTCCATTTCATTGTAAAAGGCCAAGACAACAAATACAGATTTATTACTAAATGTCCCACCTTTCAAACTATGCAAATTTGCCCAGCCTGCAGCCTACTTTTGGCAGTCCTCTTTCCCAAGGGCCCTTTAGGAAGAGGCTATCAGCCAGATTAATTATTTTAACAATAGCAGCCTTTTCCTACTGCCATTTTTTCTGTCACCATTATATGACATAAAGCAGGGGGGAGGCAGAATGAATTTATTCAGCTTGTAATATATCTCAGTCCAAAGCTTCCCAGAAGCACTGGGTTCAGTGTGCAAGAACAAAGCCGCCAGCCTTGCGTGACAAGTTGCAGGGGACGAGAGAAGAGCATCACGTGTCCCTGACTCTGGAAAGGGCTGCATGGTCCATCTGGCTGGAAAGGCTGACCACCACAAGAAGAGAGGGAGGGACAGCTGTTAAAAACCCAGAACTAAAATAACATCCTCTGCCTGTTGTCATTCCTTAGGACACGTTGGCTTTCCAGTGGAAAATGCGACACCTTGTAAATGCTTTGATGCTCGATGACTTAGGCACAGCTCGTTTGCCGGTCCTGCCCTCCTGACGGGATCGTAATTGCAGTGGCATGTGACCTCTGGGCAGCTCGTGGCACAGGGACACGCAGTGACCTTCCCACAGGTCCCACGTGGAGCCCTGGTGCTCCAGGAGTGAGCAGCGTCCTGCCCAGCACTGCTGCTCTGGGGCCATGAGTCCACCCAGGAGCCAGCCCAGCACTGCTGCTGCTGGGGCTCAGGGTGGGAAAAGGAACGCTCAGGGATCCCTACCACCCACTGTAGACACTGGATGTGTTTATGGGCAAGAAAAACTTAAGTATATTATTTTTTAAAATGTAAAAATTAGGGATTTTCTCACTTTGAGATAACACCTGAAGATAGCAGCCAATAGTGGCTAGGATAACACAAACCCAAGGATTCCCTAACTCCTCATTATTTTTTTTTTTACAACTCTGAACCACAGATCTGCATTGAAGGAGAGGGAATCATTCCTCTGCCTACCTGAGTCGCTGCGGGTGTCAGGATCTGCCTTTCCACTGGGGTGAGCATAGCCTTATGGCTGTGTATTCCAAAGTCACTCTTTCTGGAGATCTTGGTCCCAGAGATGCAAAACAACTCAGGCACAGGGGATTAGGTCATGTGAATGGGCTGCTCTGTATGTTTGATTTAACAGAAAACATAAAGCAGTTGGCACTCTACAGCCTGCTCTGTAATGTTTACAAAATGATAATAACCGCAAAGAAATGCCAACAGGAACTTAGCACAAGTTAAACAAATCACCCTCAAAGTGGCACTCTGACACAATGGTGTCAAAACACATTTCCTTTCCCACTGGAACAATCCTATTATTTCATGCTGGCAAACAGAGGGGAGAAAAGCAGTTTTAAACCCATGGGAAAATGGCACATTTACAGGGACATGAGAGAGGCTGATGAGCTCACAGAACTACCTGGGGGAAAGTTGGGCTTCCTCAGGGAAGAACTTCTGAAGGCAATGGGTTTGACAGAGAAAAAGCCTAGAGGATTATCCCACGTCAGCATAAATCCAGGAAAAGACAATGCCATCTTCATTACTCCAACAGGCACCAAATCATAACGCTCCCACAAAATGAAAAAAATCTATGATCTGTCCCTCCTCCATACCAGCAGAGCAGTCAGTGAGACAGAGGAAAATAAAAGGTTTTCCCAGTACTCCAAGACTGTCCAGTGTAAGGCTCCATAGGAATAAACAGAGTTTTGCGCAGACTGACACAGGTTCTCCCAAGCCAATGGTTCGTCTGATTAGGAGAGGTCCAGGCTAAACTCTGGCAGTCAGGAGGGCTCACCCATCCAGTGGCACAACCTGCATTTCCCGCTCAATTTTCCAGCTCAATTTTCCAGCTCAATATTTTACTACAATGTTTCTTCAAAAGACTCAGTGCTTATGGAGCAAAAGGCATTTCAAGGAAAAACAGATGTCAAAATCAAGAGTCCCCTGGCACTTCACTTCTATGGGGGGCACCTCCATCTCTCCCCCTATTTCTGCCTATGGTGTGAAGGGCTCAGCTGGACAGAACACCACATCCATAAATTTCAGTGCCAGTCAGGGTTGGGATGGAGAAGTGGGCAGCTCAACCTCTAATACTTTATTCATAGAGTAACTGGGGAATTAAAGGAATTTAGCAAGTCTCTGAATAGGATTTTAAGACAAAGCTTGTGAAACCAGGAGATCCAGCACCTAAAGACCTGGTAAATCCCTCCCAACTTGACCTTCCCATGAAGCACAGGTCAAGCACAATAAATCTTGAAGTAGCTTTAAATTAAAAGTCCAGTGACTACAAGTTGAGTGTGTCTAACACTGCCAGCAAAAAGATACAGGCTCTGCCAGTGAGATTAAGATCACTTATTACACAAGTTCAGCACAGGATGCCATAACTTAAATCAGGAATGGACAAGTTTAAGATATCCCTGGCTTCCTGTACATGAGCAGCAGTGAGGATGCCAGGAGCAGATCTGCTGGTGCTGACTGATGTATGTCAGAGGTGAGAAGTGGATCTGCTGCACCCAGGAACAGCAGTCCATTAGGATGCTCCTGAAGCACAACTCCAAATTGAGTTTCATCCCATTTGTGCATGCTAAACCTGCTCTGCCACGTGAAACAGGAGGTTTGCTTCAGAAGAACACTCCTGTAGCACAGAGTGCCTCTGCTGGCAAGACAGGAGCTGGCCAAGCATCCTGTGCAGCACAGGCTGCAGGCAGAATGGAGGTGGACACAATGGGAGCACTCTGGAGAACAAGGGAATGAGCAGTGAACCAAGGTGCCCATACAAAGCCAGCGTTGTTCAAGACTGAGGTGTCCCCTCAGCCAAGAACCAGTGACACCTGACACCTGGAGTTACAGTAAGTTTCCCTGCCCAGACACAAAGGAAGTGTGTGCTGATGTTTAAGGGTGACTGAGGCAGTAGGAGCCGAGGTGTGCAAAAAGAGCCACGCTGGGTTATGAGTACGGACAAACAAATGCAAGAGTGCACAGGAAAAGTGAAAGGCCCACCTGAACAAGCGGCAGTAAGAGTTCAGCATTCAGCGACATTTAGCTGCTCTTAGAAAGAGCTGAATATAGAGAAGACAAATGCAAATCTGGCAGCTCATGCAGGAGCATGTTATTTTATGTAACATGTCAAAAACATGACACCCATTTCTGTTCTCTTTACTTTCCAAGACTACTTCCTTCCCTGAGTCTCAAATGAAATCATAATGATGTTTTGCCTTGGGGTGCAGGACCAGGAGGGAGAAGAGTCTCCCTTGAGCTCTGTCCTTTCCTGGCTTCTTGTGTGATGGGCAGCACAGAGAACAGGGCAGCTTCAACACACAGCTCTGCTGTAGAGCATAACATAGCTCCTAAAAGCCTAAAAGGGTTTGGACACCTGACTGTAATGTTAAAAGGAAAAAAAAACAAACATTAAAAAAAAATCCCAAACCATTACCATGCCACAACTCTGGATATTTACATTTACTAACATACATAAAAGATTGGTGAAATGGCACTAGAGCATTCCTAAAATGACACAGCACAAACAACTATCTGAAGTGTTGCTGATGTTGAAGAATTTCTCTCAAATCTCCATGGCCAGAGATCAAGTAGTCGCACCGCTGAAAGATTAGTCAAAACCGTGCAAATGCATAAATATCCCAAAATTAGGAAGGGAAAAAACTAGATGGTTGATTTACATGTCTGAAACAGAGCAACACCAAGTCCCCTGTATCACAACAGTTATTGCAAAACTTCAGGCCAATTACTAAGACAAAACCCCAACAATAAATCTGTGCTGTGTGACCATCGAAGGTCAAGGTGTGCTGGAATTGTTTTATCGCTGCCTCTTTGAGTTCGCCAGAGGAAACTTGAAGCAATTACATGTGGGGATGATGAAGGGGTGGGAGGGGAGGATGAGGGTCAATTGCACCATCAGTTCTGAACACTTCTGAAGGAAGTCTGGGCACTTGAAACCCTGATGTGGACATTGCTGGCATCCCAGCCAAAGCCTGGCTGATATGGGAACACTGCACAGCAGGATCTGATGACCATTCACTGCTAATTATGACAGTATCCTTAATAAACAATATCGACTTTCCTCTTTTGATTGCTCAAACTCTAGAATATAGATCTCTGTTTTCACTGAATGTTCCCAAGTGTTCTGGAGCTGAATGGGCTGATTCTCTCAGAAAGCTGTGTGGCACCTTACTTGTCTCTAGAGGCACCTCAGCTCAGTAATTAGGCTGCCACCTTTCACTTCTTTCTGGTTCCAAACAATGTTTCTGCAGGCTTGCTCTGAAGCAAACCAGCCATTTAACCACACACAAAGGGACTGCTGCCTTTCCAAAGAAAAGGAAGTCAGATTTGTGAATTTCCTTGGGAAAAAAAACATATAATTACCAACCATTAGTAGCATGTCCTCCCCTCACAAAGGGTTGAACACTAACATTCCTTAAAGGGTTTCCCAAGCCTTTTTTGCTTGGTAAAAATATCCCAAAAGGGCGGAAGAAAAAACCCCTTCACAACATAAGCAGCATGGAGTCTTTTTGCCGGATAATGCATTTCTTATTTTGGTAATAATGAAAGGCACGTTGGGCACTTTCTAAAGCAGTTTGTTCCAGATTGCTGCCTCCCACTGTACAAAAAAATAATGACCCCTTCCCCACCCCATCCAAACAGTAGCACGCAATCCCGGCGGCACAATATCCCATTGTAGTGCTCTGAATGCCGGCTTGGCAGAGGAGCTGGTGGGAAGGAGGGAGCACGAGCGCCCCTTTGCCCTCCCAGCGCTGCCAGTGCCAGCTCGGGGTAGGATGAGTGATGGCCGCTGCCAATATGTTGATCCAAGGAAATGAAGGAAGAGGCCATGCAAAGATAAATGCGTGGAAAGATGCCACACTCTGGCCCTGCCTCCTCTGAGCTGGAGGAGCTGGGGAGAGGAAGTTTGAGATGGACTGCACAGGCATTTCAGCAGCACTGCCTTCTCTGCTTGCAGGGCTCTGCTGCCTAAAAGTGACAAATCCCCTTTTCCTTGCGATCCTGGAGTATTAAACAGGATCCTTATTTCAGCTGTCCCTGTTTTTGTTCTATCACACCTTCCTGTCCTCTGCCCTCCTGCATTTATCAGAGGAGTACAGGGACAGGTTTAAAGGTCTCCCACAACCCACACTGAGCTCTTGGATGCCATCCTGAAAGCTCATGAAAAGGCTGAAGTCACCTTGCAAAAACAGAGCTGTACAGGAATTGAGGGGCACATCCATCCACTTCCTGTGTTCAATGAATAACCCATCACCAAGGATGCAATTAAAAAGCAACCTCTGTGCTCAGGTAAAGCAGATGAACCAACAAACAGCATTTGGGTTTCTAAATGCCTCAGCCACTTCCAAAATATCCCATGACATGCTGAACAAACCCTTGTGATGTGGGAGGCAGAATTCCACCATTTGGACAATCTCCTGGTAGAACTTGTGGAGTGAAGGCAAGGGAAGACTTGTAGTCTGAAGGTGCACATGGAGCTGCAGGCCTTGCAGGTGGCCAATAACATTCCTGCATGGATGGCAGCCCCATGGATGGCAGCTGCTGTTGCCCCAGCTCCTCCTTGCTGACCCTGCCCATCCCGTCTTTGCTTCCCATGACTCTCCTGGCAGCCCTTTTTCCACAAGCCGGCGATGGTGAGGCTCTCAGCCCGTCGCTTCCTGCAGGGCTTGGTTCACAGTTCTGTTTTGTTTATGGCTCGTCTCAGTTTAGCCACATAATTATGTCCATTTGCAGTGCAGAAACGAATTCCAAGAATAAAGTGACTCACGTTCATTAAGGCTGTTTGTACAGAATTTGACAACAGTGTTGCTCCATCCAGAAAGGACTCTGTGTCCATGTTTGTGGCAAGGCTGGATGGACTCATGACAGTGGTAAGTTTGTAAACTGAGATGTGCCCACCTCCACCTCATGACCAGGAGCACATAGAAGAGAAAAAATCAAACAGGGTTTTTTTTTACCTGCCTAAAAAGCACCTTCCTTTTTCTCTGTAACTCTGTTTTAGAAATTATTGGGAAATTATTTTATGCCAAAAGAGCTATGACAATTTATTGCTATAGTCTTGTGCTAATGGCACAATTCTGATTATTTAAGCTGGATTCGGGGTAACACAGTACACAGGTCATCAGCTTTAAAGTTTGAAAATAAGTCCACCACAACCACACCTCTGGGCAGGCAAAGAGCTGGTCACATGGAACCCAAGCAAGGAGATAACACAAGGAAACAAACTAAAATTCTCCATGAACTTTAGCTGCAGTCACACAATGCAGCAGCACATTCCCCTGAACCACAGGCTTTTGCCACTACACCAATTAAAGAGAAATTTCAGGTACTTGGAAGCCCCAATATAGGCACAGTGTGAAAACTTGGGTTTGGTTTGTTTTTTTTTTTAATAGAGTGTTAAGCTTATAACTTAGCATCTCTTTGAAATATTTGCCCATTAAAAGCTACACAGCTGACCCTGAGGTACCTCGGGAAAAATGTAATATTGTTCTTCAGTAATTAGGTCAGAATCTGGTATTTTGACCTCTGTGTACTACTGCTGAGAAATATGAGCAAAAGTCAGTACAACCTGAGGCTTTCATGATAGGGTCAGAACCTCTGTACTGTAAAATATTCCAAGTGACCCCAAGGGGATTCAAGTTATTACTGGATATTCCTTCTCTCACACAGACTGTCCTCCCTCCCACTGACAGCAGGGTATAATATTTCCATCAGCAGAAAAACATTCCCCAATTTAAAAAAATGTCCTTCTCATTCACAATCAGCAAGTGTCATCTCCGAGATGAATCTTGTCCTCCAGCAAACACAGCAACTGTTTCTGTACTGAAGTGGCAAATAAAATCTGTGTTTGGTGCTGAGCTCAGTTAGAAAAGTGTTTTCTTTTTAAAAAAAGAAATATCTAATTTTCAAAATCACCCAAGTAATACTAAGGCTGTGTCCTGCTGGCTGTCAATAACAGCTAAATCTTTAGGAGGTGACATAATTATAAAATTGTTGCAAGCAGAAAGATTTCACAGACTGAATGCAGCTATTTGCAATTTTTCAAAAAAGCAACAGTGAGTGCACAGCACAAAGCACAGAACCTTTTCCAAAAAATCAAAAGCTCTAACGAGAATGTGCACATGGCTTTTGCTCCATGAAATCAGATGAAAACCAGTTATGCTGACCCGAGCTCTGGAGCTGGTTATATCCCCACTAATAGGTCCTGCTAGTCTGGTACAGAACTGACAGCTTTGTTTTCCCAAAACTTCTGGGACCACCATAGTTCATGTACTCAGGCTAAGTGTGTCTTGCAAGGCTACATGGAAAAATGTGGTTCTCTGCTCATTTTTCCATGTGCCAGAGCAGGAGATAGATAGCAATTGTATTGTAAAGCCAATAACCACTTCACTTTATTCATTCCTCCCCAAAAGACTAATATTGTTTGGTTTTCCAAAAGCTTGATTTATTGCTTCCAGCAACCCGGATGGGAATTAACTGGGAGAAAATGCAAGAGCTGTCCAAACAGAAGCCTGCACAAGAACTACTGCCTGTAAAGCAAAGCTAAACCAAGAGCTGGAAAAGGTCACAGCCTTTTATTTCTGCAGGCAATTAACCATCAGAGTGACTTATTCAGGGATTCAATCCATTCTTCGAGCAGAAAAACCAAATAACTTTCTCAGTTTAATACTGATAGACAACTTTGCTACTGAGTTAACTCAGCTTCAAACTAATTTTCAAACACATAATCCACCTCAACTGTGAATCTGGCTGGGGAATTGTGGGCTGGATTTCCACAGCTCCTGCTGGGATGAACAGCAGAGCTCCCACCACCAAGGTGCTCACAGAGGCTGAACACCTTGTGGTGCCACACGGATGGAGCTGACCTGGAGAACCAGAACTGCTGAGTTCCAGAGCACTCTGGAGAATCTCTGGGGCAGCAAAGCAGACTTTACAACTGACTGGATGGACCTCCTGGGGTATAAAGCTCAATCAGATATTTTAGAGGGTGGAAATTGTCAACAGCTTCTCCTTTCACCCTTCAGTTTACAGAACTACTGTGAAATAGATTTTTTTTTTAATGTCCTCTTCTCAAAAAAACAATGATGAAATTCTTTCCTGTGAGGGTGGGGAGGCCCTGGCACAGGTTGCTCAGATAAGGTGCAGATGCCCCATCCTTGGAAGTGTCCAAGGACAGGTTGGACGGGGCTTGGAGCAACCTGGGATAGTGGGAGATGTCCCTGCCCATGGTAGGGGGCGTTGGACTAGGTGGTCTTTAAGGTCCCTTCAAACCCAAACAATTCTGTGATTCGGTGTATGATGAAGTGACACTACCAAAACAGAAAAAGAGCTAAATGAGGCACATGCTTGGTGCTCATGACACCAGCTCCAGCCACCTCATGTAGCCAGAAAACCTCCTGTATTGCATGAACACAACTCACTACTGCAAAGTATGTCAAATAAAAAATGATACCATGAATAAAGGCAACTTAAATATACATTTATTGAAAAAAATCAAAGAAAGCCTCAATTGCACTGTTTTCAAAAAACATCCTATTTGAAATAATACCACAAGCTTCACAGAAGTGATGTGAAGACAGAATACAGCTGGGGTTTCTCTCGCCATCAGTGAAACAGAGGAAAAATCATTTAGCAAGTGTTCAGCTCCAACAGAAAGCACCACTGCTTCTAAGTTTTGAAAGAAAGCCAACCAGTTCACGTAGCATTTTCTAGTAATAAGCATTTACCCAAGACAGCCATGCCAGCCTTTTGTTTAGTACATATTATTGCCTGTATGCCTTGAAAATTGAGCCTGTCACGCAGATATTTTTTTTATAAACACCGGCTCACACTCATTTAATAAATGAAAGCATCTCAGACACAATCATAACCCTGCACAGAGCAATCAGACACAGCAACGTGGCCATTTTACAAAGCACTGAATCAAATCTGCAGGCATCCACCTTCTCCTCCTTCCCTCCACCAGCAGCCCCTTCACATCACCAGAATACGTGAATCAGTCAGCTCAATGCTTTTAGGCACCAGCGTTGGTTTGGGCACCAGCGTTTAAATCCAGGCACCAACACTTCACTCAGATGCCAAAAACTCCATGCAGCACAGCAGTTTCAGTGATAGAGGTAAAGAATCCACAGCACACCCTCAGCTGGCTCCAAAGCTGTGGGTTAGTTTTACACCTGATCCTAACCCAGGAAAGGTGATTTGATCAGAAAGGTACACAGAGACTTGTGATGTAGATGGATAACTTGAATACAGTTCTGTTTCTTCATGCAGATACATTATTCCCTAAATTTAATAACCAGAAATAAGAAAGAATTATTTTGCTGCTATTTTATTTTTAATCATCTGCTTTCAAGCACCCCTTTAAGGTCTCAGGTAACTTAAACAAAGAGCTTGGGCCCAGTAACATCTTAGCTCCATGATGCTAAATGGTTTTGACAAGCTCTATTATAATTACTTTAAAATGTTTTGTTCTAATGCTTGTGTTTGCTGAAGTCTTTGATGGGAGATTAAATTACCTTCACCCTAAATTCCTATAATAAATTAAAGAAAACAGAAATGTAGTGTCAATTTGTGTCCAAATCTGCTTACAAAAGAGAATTGGCTCAGGCCTTTGCCCAGCCAAGCACTTAATCATGTGCATAATTTTTTATTACGTCAGTATTCCCACTGATGTCAATGACCAATTGAAGCTACAATCACAAGTTCTATACATGCCTGAGTGCTTTCCTGGAGCTGGGCCTGAGAGAATTCTCAACACACGGCAGTGACTCAGGACAGCCAGTCCAGGGAAAGTCTCTTGGGACCAATGTCAGGAGAAAGCTCAGCACACAGCCTGATGTTCCCTTACAGAGAGAACTAAGTTCTGCATGATAAAACTTCAATTACATTTGTAACATAAAAAAAACCAGCACCAGGTTGCCCTGAGTCAATGAAGTACCATCCAAACTTCAGGCAGTTAATTGATGATTAGAATAGTGCCACTTAATTAAATAAAACCATGACAGACACAAAAAATTGTGAGGTTTACTGCATTTCTGTATAACCAAATGTTACCTTACCAAGTTTTATGTAGTCCAGGGGAACACACTGGTATCTCCAGTTCCCAAAGGAACTGCTTAGGGAAGAGCTCACTTGGATGAGCAGCAAACGAAGATGTCTGGGGCATCTCAAGGTAACAGCTAATTTGGGTAAAGGACTTTCAGGTCCTTGGGCACCTGCCTGCAGACAAAGTGACTGCTGCTGGCTGCCTTGAAGTCTCCATGTGCTAGTCAGGAGAAGCACCAGTGAGATGCATCCTCAGCTGGGAGATGAGGAAACCAGAACGACTTGGGAGACTTGTTCTGGAAAAGAAAAGCTTTCACAGCAACAAAGTTTTGGGTTTCTACAGCAGAGACCAGGCTGAGCTCCTGCAAAGGCAAGACATTTTATCTGTGTTGTGGAGTTGAAAGCAGGCTCAGGCAGCCAGAGAAAGGGATTTAATTATCGCTTCGTCACCCACATCCTGTCCACAGCCAGCGCTGCCTACTTTGATGGCTGCTGCCACTTGTTCTCCCCCAGAACACGGCAGGGAAGATAAGGCGTGTTTGGGTTCTTTTGGCTGCAGAGGATATTGTTTTTCTTCTTGTTTTATAAACTCTGCTCTGTCACAGCTCTTGGCCATTACTCAGATGAGTGAAAAACAAGTATTTCCTGCTTTCTGCATAAAGCAGGGTTTACAATTGTAATAATGTGTATTGTACTTCACCAAATTCCCTTTTATTTGCAATGTACAGTGTGTGTGTGTCCATTAACACTACAGCTATATATACACTTATACATTAGATATACTAGTCACATATACATATAATTTGCAATACTAGACTTACAGCCTCCAGATTTTTCTCAGAATTACTGCTCTCTGACATCCTTTTTTAACAAATTTCAACATTTAGTCATTACTACTAGTACAAAGAAAAAACCTACCATTTTAATTTCAGAGACTTGCTTAAACTCATCCTAGTACAACTGATTTTTCATGCTGACCAGCACCTAAACTTATACCTGCATGGTAAATTGGTGGGGTTTCTCCATTTTAAGTATCTTGTATGTTTAATTTCTGCACAACAAACCTACAGAAGTTTTGTGTAACTCTTGGCAAATGCCAATCATTGCTTTGAAGATAAAGCATGGAAAATCTTCTTCTTGGTACCACCTTCATCCATCGTGTACCATTATTCTTGCCTTGGTGACAGCAGCAGCTTCCAGCTCCTGGGAGACCAGGAGAAATGATCACAAACCCTCCCCGAGCTTCACACTTAATAAAATAAATCCAAAGCATCACAAGCCCTTGGAGAACAAGTGCTTTAGTCTTTTTGTGCCAGTGGTTTCTTGTTTATACACACCAAAAATACATTTTAAAAGCTTTTAAATATATATTTATGGTGGGTCCCCAGCACATCAGGCACAGATACTCCAACAGCTCAAACTCACTTTTGTTGATATTTAAAGAGGATGAGCATGGGCTTCATTTATTTTTTTCCTTCTCCCTTAGGAATGGTTTCCACAAAGGGCAAATTTAATAACCAATTACTGTATTAAGAACAGAACCTATATTAAGTCACGAATCTTCATCCAGCAATTGCAATATAAACAGACACATCTGATTCAGGAGATCCCTTTTCATTACTTTTCTGTTTGGTTTTAAACTTCCTTAATTTCTTCATACACTTCTTTAATAACAGTTCAGCAGTGTTAAGCATTTCCTGGTGGGGTAGAGCAGTAAGAGCACAAAACTCCTTCACAAGAGGCTGTTTTTGCACATTTATTCACCCTGCTGTGAAAACCCCTGGTGAATTTTTGATTCTGCAGCTGCTTGTCTCTGAGGTTCAACTTCAGTTCCTTTTAAATGATTAAATCACCAGCTAGCCAGACCAAGCATCTCTATTAAAGTCCTGCCTATGTTTACAAAGCCCCACAAAAGAGGGCTGCCTGTCCAACATTATTTCCCAAAGGAACACGGAGCTCCTCTGCTGCTGCAGCTCCATCCTACGTCAACTAACGACAAAGAAAGGGCTTGCATGGATCACAGGGTTTGAAGTCAGTCTGCAATAGAAACCAAAACTCACTTTCTCACTCTTTCATTAGCACTTCAGAGTGCAGAATGTAAACCTGTACATCAAACCAAAACCAGCAGAGGGACAGCAGTCAGAAAATAGTTCAGCTGTTTAAAAACTGTGTTAATTTTTATGTGGAACTGACATAGCTGCGGATGTTTTCCCCTTGTATGCCCCCATTAAAAGACATTTTTGAGCTGTTTTACAAAGACAGGATTCTTAAATTAGCCTTGAGGTCTAATAAAGGTATTAAATATGAAAAATTCTGGAAAAACCCACCACTTCTCACTGATATTCAGCTCTGAATTCATAACATTA
This sequence comes from Monarcha castaneiventris obscurior, assembly GCA_026261815.1. Classification (NCBI taxonomy): domain Eukaryota; kingdom Metazoa; phylum Chordata; class Aves; order Passeriformes; family Monarchidae; genus Monarcha; species Monarcha castaneiventris. The sequence continues at coordinate 7,113,268 of JAMPIT010000862.1, forward strand.
ATCCTGGAGTAATCTTTACATTCTGTTCAATTTCAAAATGTGAATTCCAAACAAGTAACTCTGATGCTCTTCAAACTTTATCTGAAGCTCCTAAAATGGAATTTTCCAATTTGAATCATCTCAGCTTAAAAACGGAGACCGGAACTGCCTCAGTACAATTCACACATATATTTAAGGACACAACATTTCATAGTGCTAAAATAAAATGTTTCATAATGATCTGCAAGAGCTCAGATAAGATGCCTCACACATTTGCCCTTTGCATCAGAGACCAGAAGATACCAAAGGGGTTTAAAGATGCTACGTGAACACTTTCATAGTGGTATTGATCTGACAGAAAGAAATGCCTGCCACGTCACAAGATGGGTGACCTTAAATCTGTCAGCTGTGGAAGAAAAAAAACCTATTTACAGGTTTAAACTCCAGCTTTGTAACCTGTTTGCAAGTGCTGTCTGGGACACCTGAAGATTATTAGGTCTTACCATCCTTTTAATGGTTTTTTTATTATTATTGATTTTCTTTTTAACACCAAAGAGCCTGTGTTGGACTCCTGGAAGCCAAAAAGACAAACAATTCATCCTCCACCAGGCCTCCAAAGTAATAGTAAACAAGGAATCCAACATTTTCTTCTCTTTATTTAATTGGAAATTTGAAAGTTAAATGTTTCCTAAAACGTAGAATAAAAAAATAGCATGAAGTAAACACAAATTTGCTCTTGACAAGTCCTCGAAGGACAGGAAATCCAACCAACATTAAAAACAGGGGTCCAGAAAAGGCACAAACAGTTCTCCCCATGCTTTACAAAGCTCATTTTCAAGCATATAATCTGACAGGAGAAGAGTTAAACATAAATCCAAATGGTACTTGAGTCCTTTTTTTATTTTCCAATGCCCACTCAGTTTCCAGGTACCTTTGCTGCTGAAGAGGGCATTTCTTCAAACCAAGTTATGGAGGTTCCTTTCTGTGCTGCTTAAAATATACAGGGCTACTTCATGTTGGTGCCAGAAGTCAGGAGTGAACTAAAGACACCCAGAAAGTATAAAACACGTGAAAAATACACTCAGTCCTTCTCAGTTATACACAAAGAATTCCACTTTTTGTCTCTTGTCTCCAGACTCAAACATTGTACTTAGGAAATGACAGGACTCTACAAATAATGTTTCCAGTTCTTAAATTGTTTTGTCCCAAGGCTAATTATATTAATAGACTTCCCTGGGTTTAATTAGCATTTTGTATAACCCCAGCTGATCATTAAAATTTCATTTAATCTGATCACCAAAGTACATATTTTACGTCCAGTCCAGATGAAGGAATTGCAAGTATACAATTACAACTGAGTGGATGAGCCAGGGCATTTTTCACTCCTAAATTTAATTTCAGTATCTCGAGTCCATTAGTGTGGATTGCAGAATCTTCCTCCTTATTTAACTGACAGCAGCAATCAATCACAACCTCCTATTTTGTATATTGGGAACACTAATTCTCAGTTCCTGTCACTCAGCAGTCGCAGGTGGCTCTTCCCTACCCAAAACTCAAGGTCTGCCAATCTTTGTGCCTCGCTGGAAGGTACCAGCAGACATCTCAGCTCAGGCAGTTTCACGCTCACATTAAGTTATTTTGTCAATAAAACCATTTCACCAAAGAAAACAAGCTCCTGCCAGTAAAAGAACTGATTTGATTCTATGGTTGTTCGTAATAGAGCTTTTACTACCCAAATTTTTGTAGCAAAACGCTAGAAGTACATCAGGCTCCAAAGAGCTGAATCTCCCCTCGGGTTTCTGAGGAGCTGTGCTTCCAGGTGAGTTACTGGGCTGAGAGCCCGAGGGGGAATTTTTCCAAGCCCAGAGCTCTTGGCAAATGTAACTCCACAGCTCCTTTGTCATGCCCACAGGGAAGTATTAATTCCTTTTTGGAGGAATGGTATATGAAGGATTGAGCACACTCACTTCCCTGTTTCTATGAGGCCCAGCCACGTGTGGAGTCATGCATCCTGCAATTCCCAGCAGGTGGGAATAATGGCACCACGAGAAGCAGTATTATAGTTCCAGCTAAGTCCTGGAAACATGGCAAACTGAGATTAAACCAATTCTTTCAGAGGGAATGACAGCATAAACACACACACACATTCAGCCAAAACAACAGCAAGAGCAAAGCCTAAATTGTCTCTATTAAAACCAAAATCAAGCAACAAAACCAACTGCATCAGCACTGTTTTCTATCATAATCCTGTACTTTATACAGACAGATAAACCCCCAGAAATGGCCTTGCTACACAGAATTGGGGATGAGTTTATAAAACACAACTGGACAAATCCCACAGACTAACAGACACACCTCTATACAATGAATTCCCACAGGAGCGCTTTCCTCCTTCCCTGATTCATATAACATGGCTGTAAAGGTGCTTTGGACAGACTCTGTTTCTATGTCATTATCTGCCATCTCCACTTCAACACAAATCACAGTGCTGGATACAGAGCCTGACACTGGATAACTTACAGAACCATTAATTCCTCTCCTTCTGGCTTCCTTACAATGCATAAACTAGAGCAAACACCTCGGTGATTACAGGAATTTACTCATGAAATCTCTACTGCTTGGGAGCACTGATTTTCCATGATGCTGAGTGCTCCTGACCAGGGGCAGAACGACTTCAACTCCCAGTTCTCAATCTAGTTTACATGGAAACCTTATTCTAATGAGAGGTTAAGTCTTGAGTAATTGCTGCTGGGTACTAGAACTTGTGTAGCTGAGATGTTTACAAGGCCTGGTTTACATATACTTGTGGTAGCAGCCTTTAGGTTAAACTGAGAACACACAAAATTGTTTGTATTTCCAAGAGTTTGCTTTAATTGTCCAATATTTTAATAATCTGCTTACAGCCTGTCTGGTTTTGTTTATCTGGAAGAAGCAGTTTGCATGAGTAAGATAATTCGATTTAAAAAAATACATTCCCTGTAGATGTCTCCAATATGTAGAACATTTTGGTCACTGATGTTCTTCAAAAAGGCTGTGCTGCACTTTCTTCACTGAAGCCATAATACTCTTCCTTGGGGGAAAAGGTTACTTGATGCATGAGAAGTTTGGGATTTTATTCTGTTAAATATTTTGTTGCAGATCTGAACTCCTTGGGCCATTTTTGTTTGCACAAATCCTTCCCACTAAGTATTAGTCATGCTCTGAGTTCTGTTAAAATAGTTTTGATGAGAATTCCTGTAGCTGGCACAGGGGCTCAGAAACAAAATGAAGCTGATTTGTAAGCATTTATTTTATCCAAAGTTTGTGGCTCAGCTGCTTATCTGAACTTCCATTATAAACTTTGGCTTCCTTGTAACTCTTAGCAAAGATCTTTTCATTAAGCCACCAGCCATTAACATGAAAATTCAGTAAGGAAAAACAAGTGCTTTGAAATTAAATTTATTTAAAAAGCAGCTCTTATTCAACCTGTTAGTACTTTAAGAACTTGATTTCTAGATACAATTAAAAGCAATTAAACTCCAAAGCTCCAAAACGGCACTCCAAGGAGAACACACAGTGGCAGAACAAAATGCAAGGATGCAATCAGAGCTGTGTTGAAAGTGCTGATGTTTCGTGTCTTTGGCTTTTAAAACACACAGAGTCACTGCACTGAGAGAAATTAAACTGCTTGGATGTGAGAGGGGGAGCAGGCAGCTGCATCTCCCATGTTCTGGAATGGCTCATCAAAAGCAGAGAGCTGCTGTCATTTCCAGAAGAAACTCCTGTTCCATCCTCTCTCTGTAAATCAAATCTCCACACGTGGTTCTTCAGACCCCAGCTGCTTCTCGACAACTTGCTCAGCTTTTCAGATTTCAGCACCAGGTAATTTGTATTCTTGCCAGGCAGTGTAACCTTATGTATGACATGCTCTCCACATGGCCTCCTCCACTGCTGCTAATTCCTGCACAATTAGCATTTGGTTGCACATCCTTCATGAACAGAGTGTCCCTGTTTAATTACCAGCACCCTCAGTCAGAGATCACCCAGGTATACAAGGGGGAACTGCCTCCATGGAGCTTGGAAGAGAGAGAAGTGTTTGCAGAAAGGACTCTCTCTACTGCCCTTAACTCTCTGCCCAGGGCAGTGTTTATTTAGCCACTGTTTCACTCAAGAGGTTTTGAAATACCCTTTTGCAATTTGCTTCCAGGTACAGTCTCATCATCTTGTTTTATACCTCACAGCTCAACTGAGATGGTTTACTAAAGACACTGTGATCTCCTATCAAAAAGGAACATGGTCTTGGCTGATGAGGAAGGGTGGTGTTCCCACAAACGCTGCAGTCGAGCTGCTTGAAGAAGAAACTTATTTATACCTGTGCAGAGACCTCTACCAAGGAAAGGAGGCCCAGGACAGGACCAAATAAGCTGAAGGTGGAGAGAAAAATAATACAACAGTGCCTTGCCCAGCACCTTCTCAGGCTGATGATTTCAACAGTTTTCTGTTCTGTTGGCAACTGTGCTCCACTCACAATTGCTCAGTGTCTTTTCCAAAAATACATTTCAGCTCTGCCTCTTTTCAGCCTTCTTTTCTGAAGCAGAAAATGCAGCATCCTGGTGTTAATGCCATTTCCCAGTCAGGAACTAAGTAACAGGCAAAGCTCGATTACGAAATTGCACTACCAGGACATTTTACATTCTTGATAAAGTGACACAAACTTTACGTAAAGTTCATTTCCTCAGTGCCACAACATGAAGCACTGCACCATTTACTTATCTCCAGCTGCTGCAGATCCTCAGAGCTGGAGGCTGGAACTAGAACAGTACCAACTCCAGCGTTCCCATGTCAGGCAATGCCTTTGGGAAGCTGCACTCCTGCCGGCCCTCTTCCCAAGATGTCCATATTTGATGTCAGGCAATTCAGAACAGAAAGCCAAGGAGTCGTGCAAACCAAGAGCAGTAATTCAGTGGCAGCAGATGTGTCTTCCTTCAATTATCAGACACGCACATAGCAAGAACATTTATTCAGATAATCTTTCTTATGCCTCCTGCATAGCTTTAGAAACCTTTGGTCTGCTTTCATTTTCCTGGGTGTTGACAGTTAAGAACAATCTCTGTTTCTCCAAGAAAAAAAGTAACTGATGATTCAGAGATGCACAATTAGATTGAGATATTCCAGGTTAGGAAAGCAAATGTGACAAGGCTGTCAGGATCTTCCTCCCAGGTTTAGGAGAAACAGATGAGACATTACATAAACTCCTCACTGATCACCAAGGTTAAGCTCTACAGCAGATAATCAATTTAGAACAATTTACTATTCCAACATTTACTTAGAATTACAAGTACTCTTCCATAATTTAAAGGTTGTTGGAGGCAAGAATGAATGAGAGCTTATTTTTTATAAATAATATTCATAAAATTGAAGAAATGTAAACTTGGAAAGAACTTGAAAGGTCATTAGCGAAGTGTAATGGAGAAGAAATACTTGAATAACACAAATGCAAATGCCTTTGTAAATACTGCTCCTGCCTAGTGCTTCACTCCCATTTTACAATATCCACACTAGTCCTACTTCACTGCAAAAAAAGCAAACAAATATTGAGGGCACTGTCTGGTTTAGTTACTACTGGAAAATTGCATTAGGCACAGATCCCAAAATAATAACTATTCTGCTCCTCAGCTTTTAAACAAAACATACACATTTGCAAACACTCTCTATGCTGTGCCTGCCAGCCTGCAGCTCATTATAAAGCACAGCAAAAAGGCTACACTGATAGTACTGCAGATAACGTATCTTGATCCTTCACTTCAAGTCAGCTCTTTCATCCCTGAAATAATGTCAGTAAATAGCCCTGCAGCTACAGAAGCAAACACGGTTTGGGCTTTAAATACACCAAGAAAAACGTGAAAATATCTATGGAATTAGATTGTAATGCTCTGAAAGAGAAGATCAGACTGGCAGGAGGTCAGGGATTTGTTTATATCCATCTTCCCACCTGTCTGGTGCTTTGGCTGTGATGTGCTGAGCGAGGGTAATGGATGGTTAGTGGTCATTCCTGCTGATTTGGACAGCAGGATGACGTGAGGGTTTTCATTAACAGAAACATGGGAGCCAGCTTTCTAGGATCAGACAAATTGGATTTCAACGCTCAAACATGAAGTGCGCTGTCAAATGCAATTTCTTCTTCAAAGAAATATGTCCTAGATAAAGGGATGGAATTGTAAATAGATTATAAACCATTTTTAAACTGATTACAGGTTACTGCAGGATCCAGACCAAAGACGTGCAGTGGTGCAGGCTGAATATCACTGAACTGAGCTCCTGTTTAGGGGGACTTCACATGCTATTTTCAAGAAACAAGACTAACTACAAAGAGACTTTCTGAAAGAAAAGGGAGAAATGCACTAAAAATGAAATATCACTAAGTAAAAATGCGTTGCTGGGTGGGGTGTAGCTACATCAAGTTCAGCCTCGACATCAGAAGGAATTTCTTCATGGAAAAGGTTGTTCAACATTGATTTGGACTGCCAAGGGAGGTGATGGAGTCACCATCCCTGATGAAGAAATGACTGGATGTGGCACTCAGTGCTCTGATCTGCTTGACATGGTGAAGGTTCAGCCACAGGTTGGACTCGATGACTTCAGAAGTCATTTCCAACTGTAATGATTCTGTGATTCTGAAATAATCCGACATCAGATGAACTCCATAACTGAAGGTGCTTCACTCTGCACTTCAAACCCCTTCAAAGGAGCAACTGTTTGGATTCCAACTAGGAGTTAAGTAAATACAGATGTAGAAAGAGTAGAAAAATAAATACATCAATGCACTAAAGCTGCACCAGCATTACTAATTGCTGCTTATTGGACTTTTTCCTGGCTTAGCTGTTTCCCAATAAAAACCAAACAGCTGCTAAGATTGCACATGGAGCTCTTTGCCCCCACATCATGTCCAGGCTTTGCCAGATGCTATTTGGAGAAGAAATCTCTCCTGCTTCCCAGGCCCTGCCTGAGGGCTCCCCAGTACTCCGTGCCCACGCTCACGTGCCTTTGCTTAGAGCATGTCCTGGCACAGGGCTGAGAACCCCTAGTGCTTGCTGTGCTGTGGGGCTGGCACCAACTCACAACATCCTACTGTGATTTCAGAGCTCTGCCCCTCTCCTTGGGGTCTTTATTTTTATGTTTCACCTCCCCTGGCTGACAGTCGCTCCAATTTAATGTCCTTTGGATGGACTGTGGTGGCTTCTCCAAGACAATGTAATTGCAGTCAGCTGCTGACACTTCATTCCTACCAGACAAGGCATGTGAGCACCACCCAGCTCTTCCCTTCAGGAGAAAAAGTCACTTTTAACAGATGACAGGCACATTAAAAAATAGACAAAAGCATTTCCCACATTTCTAAAGGAGTCTATTTCAGACAGCACAGTTCATGCTTTGTAATAGCACTCCTATCTGTAATATATCTATAAACAACAAATAGAAACAGATTTCAAGTTAGAAATAGAAAAGATTGTGCTTGGCTCAGATGACCCACTGTGGTCCTTTCTAACCATACCCATTATGTGATTTTTTAAATTTAAAAAAAAATCTATTTGTTTTAATAGAAATCTATCTCTGGTCTAGCAAAATGTAGATGATTTCTACTGATATCAAGTATTTCAAATGAGAAAACAAACAAATATTTGCAAAATATTTAAACCAATAGTTTAAATAACTACTGCTTCTAAAATATGAAATTTTAGACTAAATATGAATTTACATGGAAATTTTCCTCCATGTCTCCCTCATACTGCTGGTTGCTAAAAAAGCTCATCAGAATTGGTTTTGTCCCATTCCTGTCTCATGCTTAAGAAATAAAATTTACATTTTTTAAAATGCAACTTTTAATGAAGCTCCCAGTGCAGACATACAAAGAAATCCGAACACACACATGAAATTATGCTGAAAACCAAACCAAACCGACCCAGCTGAATTAAACAGCCTGGCTCTGCTCTGTGTGCCCAGACTAAACTGTGCCCTCCCAGCCCAGGGTTTGCAGAAGAATTTAAACCCAGAGCCAGCTGCTGCCCACATCACTCATCCCTGTATTTCAAGGAAGCTCTTCAAACACAGTAAGCCCTCGTATTTCTTTCCCAGCCATGGTTTCAAACATTAGTGCTTTTGTTCTGAGCCTGCACATTATTTTCTCTTACACACACAGGACGTGACCAGCCAGCCCAGTTTTTTGCAATGTGATGAGGTTTTTCTTTGTTATATCCACTAATCAGTATCAAGAGCAACTTGGGAAACAGAGATTCTGGATGAGCAGAGCCCACTCAAGTTGGCTTTTCAAACTAAGATTTTATTATTTGAAGCAAATCTAAAAGGAAGCCAATCAGCTCCCTCTGGGTGATGGGAATTTTAAAGAACCCTGCTGCACATCTCAAGAATAAATAACTGAAATACAGCTTTTTTTTTTTTTTTTTTTTTTTTTGGTTTTTTTTTTTTTTCCTTTTCCTTTGGTGATTTGCCTGTTGATTGCCTTTTCATTTCCTGGAGACAATTTCCAAGCCTTCTACTTCCCAAAACCCAAACAAAATCAGTGCACCCCCCCCCCAAACTGCGATCATCCACTGATGGGAGAGCAAAGAACTGGAGGCAGCACATGAAGCCTTGTGTTTCTGCTGCCTCTGCTCACAGGCCCAGCTAGAGAAACATTTCTTTATTTCACTGGGGGGTGGGCTCACTCCACCATCGAGGGAACTGGAAAACACGTGACGTACTGATAAGTGCTCTATAAATAGATTTTGGCTTTGCCCAAGTGTTCTGATTTGCAGCAATTGATGTAAATAAGCCCTGGGTTTAAAGCCTGTGACAAACACTACTCTAAAACAGCTTGGTTGTGTAAACAACTGTCTCCATGGTGCAAGGGAGGATGAAATCCACTCCTCAGAGCCCTCCCTGCAAAGTTGGGCTCAGGGGCTCCAAGCAGGGCTTTTGCTGCCTGCCATTAGCTTCTTCATTTTGTGTCCATGCTGCCAAAACCCCAGAACCTGTATTAGCACTTGCACTGTGGTCCTTGCAATCCTCAAGCATAATCCCATGCAGAAAAGCAGAGAAACACAAGTATTTCTTAATTTTTTTAAGTCCAGTTCTCTTATTTGCAGCAGGTAGAGCAACTGTATCACATTCATCTGGCTAGACTGAACTATGTATTCATGCAATTCAATTCTGTACTCCCAGGAGCAATAGACAATGTGCACCCAAAGAAAAATATCCATCTGCATCAACAACAGGGTTCACTAATTTCATGCAAATAAAAACATCTCTCCTCATCTTTTTCCCTGGTTTATAAGCACATTAGAATTCTAAGTATGTCTCTAATATTCAACTGCAATTGAAGTAATTTAGATCAAGTAGTTTTATATTACATTTGACATTGCTCAAAGAGTAAAGGAAAATACTTTTTTCTTCCTCATACTCTAAACAGCGTTGCAAATAGTTTTGAATTTATCATCAGGATAAACGGCATGACTAACAGGCACAGTTCCTACTCAGGGGAAAGCTGCTGACAACACTTCTACATTCTCATCATTCGTCTTAATTCTGGGCTACTTAATATAGAACTCCCTTCAAACGACACTTTGTCTCCCAGTTCTCTTATCCTGGGGTCACACCTTTCCTGGATGTGCTAAACCAATACTTGGTCATTGCAGGGTTTCTTCTTACAAGACCTCTGGAGCACATGCCCAGTGCCTTGATGAATCAGGCTCTGCAGGCAGGCAGGGCTGGAATCCACTTCCTTTCCATGGGATGTGCAGTCCCAGCTCAGGCAATTCCCTGTTCGTGCACCTCGACTCCCATCAGGAACGGAGTTCACAGTGGATACTGTTTATTACAGGAATCATAAATAAGGGTGAGCAAACCTGTACAGGAGCACTAGGGCTGCTCACATTAGTCCTCCCTGCTGTGGAGTTGCACAAGCTCTTCAGTTTGCTTGAAGATATTGAACTGATAAACTGAAGATTATTCCAAATATTCAAACAGCTCAAAATATGAAATTTCCTACAGCCATGGGGAGGTATCCACAGTGCCAGCAGCAGGCACCTGCTCTGGGAGCAGGGGGAGGGAACCTCACATCCCCAACCTCTTCAAGCAAAAGGGCTTGTTTTGGTCCGTGCAGAGAGACAGAGGACAAGAACTTGTGTCTCCTCCACCACACCTTCTCCTCCCCTGGCAGCACTGCCAGCTCTGGGCAGCTTTTTCCATGTTGCCAAGCACAGCACTGCTGTAAAGAGCACAAGACTGTCTGAGAATCACTGGGTTTTGCCAGATGGCAGAAAGCTAACAGAGATTGTGTAACATTTGTTTACAGCCTGATAAATTTTACCTTGGCACTCGCAATTTGCCCAAAGAAGTTTTCAGTTGAAGCAGAAAACACAGTACCTCCCTTTCAAACACAGGGACATTGAAATGTTCTTAATCAAGCTGGTATCTGATGCCTAAAAACACTAGTAAAGGGTTCCTTTTAATTACATCATTTGCAAGTGTCACATGCAAACATTTAAATTAGCAATATCAAGTGATTATGCTTTCAGAGAACACTTTAAATATAAACCAAAAGGAAAAGCTGAGCATCATCAAAATATAAGGAGACCTAAGCACAGCGTTCAAATTCTCCTTTTTTATTATGTAAGTAACAGTTAAGTAATTCCACTTTTCCACCCACCGTTTGAAACTCTCCTGACTCCAGCAGCATGGAAAAAAAAAGTCTTAAAAAAAAAAGAAATCAGTTCCCACAACTGAAATACTGCCACAAACTTATCAGCGTCTTAAAAATGAGCAAGATCATATTCAGTGTTGCCTACAAGAATTTACAGCAGCAACAGTTCCTTTGAAACATGCACGTTGCAGTACAGGGACAGACGTGGTTCAATGATTAACACATCGATTATGAGGAGTTGCAACCAAGGACATCAGAGAATTGTAGAACGGTTTGGGTTGAAGAAGCCTTAAAGACCATCTGGTTCCAACCCCCCTGGCATGGGCAGGGACATCCTTCCACTAGAACAGGTTGCTCAAAGCTCCATCCAACCTGGCCTTGAACACTCTACTTTCCTCAAATTGAAGTTCATTCTACACCATGAGGCAGCCTCAGCTCCCAAAGCACCCCAGAGCCTTGGGCCACTGCACAAACACTCTGAAGGACGATATGAAAGCAACTCCAAAAGAAATTCTCCTCTTCTTTCAGCCAAAACCAAGCAAACCCAAAGCCCTGCAGCAGTTCTGAAAATGTTCATGCACTGACCTGTAAAATACACACACCACAAGACCTCAACAAGCTCCTGTCCTGCCCTTCCTCCTGCCTCTCTCCAACACCTTGCATGTTTACCCTGGTAGCAACAGGCCACGGCTATAAAGAAAGACTTTACCACTGTTCTAACCAAACAGACATAAATATTTCTGGAGAAGAAGGTGACATTCTCTCCTACAAAACCAGTGTTGTCCGAGGGGTGTGTAAACACAGAGAAGGAAGGGGGAAAAGTGCTGGGCTGCAGCTCGAGGCTTCTGGGCGTGGAAGCAGCAGCGTGGGCAGATCCCCAGAGCCAGCTTTGGGAGCAAGGGCAGAAAGGGATCTTTGTCCTTATCAAGGCACATCTGGGCTAACTGGGATAGCTAAAATCAGCCTTCCCTCTCAAACTTCCAAATAACCATTTTGATGTTTACAATTTTTTACCAAAACCTGCAGCAAGAAACCTTCCTGTGTTGGCTTTGATCTTTGCCCCTCCGAAGAGAGTCTGGCTCTGCAACAGCCAAAGCAGAGTCCCTCTGCCCTGGAGGGCTGGGATCGGCTGCCACAGCTCTATCAAAAGTCCCCACACACATTAGCTTCTATTTGTCTCAACATGCACACAACCATTCACACAGACGCTCTAGCTTACCTGAATTCAGTTTTATCCTTTTTTAAAGTATTTTAACAACATGCAAATTGCAACCATTATTTCTGAGATTAATGTTTCCCCTTTATACCATGACCTTACCTAGCACGGCTGTTCTGCTTCTGCCACTTCATTAGCAAACACCATTTTGAAGCCATTTACACTAAACAATCCCAACTACAGCACACAATTTCTCATATAAATTATTTTAAATGTATTTCATTAATCTTGGAGGAAGGAGGTTAACTCTGAACAGCAACAAGAACAAAAAAATCTTTGTGTAATTTCAGTTATGGCATTATCAATATTGGATGTGTTTCAGAAAAGAGAAAATAAAGCATGGGATGCATTGCAAATCAGACCCACCATCAGTGCAGCTCCCCTGAACTACCAGAACATTCCACCACATTAATTTCTTATAAAAATGACTGATGATAATGATTTTTCTGTATTTCAACACAACAGAAAGATCTCACTTCCTCTCATCTATTTTTTTTTTTTAATCCAATTATTTACCAGTTGCAGTAAACTATGTTTAACACTGTCCTAGCACCAGGACTGGACACAACTTTCATAAATTCAAACAACCCAGATCGTGATGTATTAGTATTTGCAAATCATACTGACACACTCCTCCTGGAAATAATATGGAAAAGATATGTTCTTTCACGAGGTGTTATGGTAATTAACCACCACTGGAAGTCTGGATGTGGAAACCAGTCTCCCTTGATGGGAATGAGCCCAGATGTGAAGACAATACACAGCAGGGTGGGAAAACATCAGCTTCCATCTAGGCCTGATTCTAAATCACACCTTGGCACCTTGGAGTTCACTCTGATTCCAGAAGACAACAAAGAAACTGGATACTGCAAAATATCACAGCCAAGAACTTCCTAAGAAACTTCCAGCTAAGGAGATTTCTTCTCCAAAGTAAGGCAATTGTGTTTTTATCCACATTCCTCCAGATAAGCAGTGTCGCTCAGAAGCTCACAAACCTAAACCATATGGAATATGTCTTTAAAAGAGCAAAGCTGCATTTTAACAGATTGCTGCACTTTACAGATATGCACTCAGAGGTTTTCTGTGTTGTTTGGCAATTCAGGACCGTGGTACCAGCTAAATCCAGAGCTACCTGAACCTTAATGTAAGATCAGCATGGAATCGTCCCTTCCTGCACCTGCTCTTTCTGGGACACGCCACAGTCCCAGAGCACTGATACATTTCTGCCAGTATTTCTGTAAGAGCCTTCACAGTTCGGGCTGGTTAATAATTCAACCTACACTTGAGGGGTATGAAGGCAGGCTCATACTCAAGTGTGGCTAAGTACGGGAAATGTTTCATTCACCTGCTTTCTTACCCAGCCCCTAATAACTTCTGTTCACCAAGAACACATAGACACATTCACAAACAAGATTTGTCTGCAGATCAACCTTCTCAAGAATGACTACCTGACATTTGCCATCTAAAGCCAAACTATGAAGGATATTGGACACTCCCAATGCTATTAACCACAGGAAGGAAGATCCAGATGCAGAAAACTGCTCCTAATTCTGTCTCTGTGCAATGCTAGTGCAGATCAGCCACATTGAGAAGCAGCTGTGCAAATTTTACTCATCCAATGTGTAGCTGTGGAAATGCTTCTCTTTGGAAAGACTCAATCCACAATGCACTCCACAGCGAGAAAAACCTTGCTAAATCATGTACAGCTGTGTATCAGTCTTAACACACGGCAGTTTTCACCAGAAATACACTGCTCTTTAGTCTCATGAATCACAGTGGGTTGAAAAATGCATTGAGCCAACCTTTGGCCCTCAGAAAATGTTCTTGTAGCTGTGGCCTACAGAGAACCATTTTGCTTCCCCGTGCTATCCATTTTGCAGGAACACCCCTGTGGATGGGTGGTTTAGGTCATTAACAGCCCAGGAGTGGAAAAGTGTCTGAATTCCCCAGTGGCAACAGCTGATAATTTTGTTTATGTAACTAGGATTAGTTTGGGAGGTAATGGAGCTGAGAAAGCCACAGACAGGCAACTCGCACTCAATACAGCTGTAAGGTCTTTTGTTATCACCACAGAAATACTGCGCAGAATTTATTAAAAAATGAAGTATTTGTATGTCTTACTTGGTAGCATAATCCTATTTATAATTAAATAGGAAGGGAGCTTGGTTTGGTTTGGCTTCAGAAATAACCTACTGTATTAAAAACCCCAAACTATCAGATATTTGGATGCACTTGCCTCCACTTTCTTGCACATCCACAGTAAACAAAGCAAAAGAAACCAGTCTCATTTCTGCTTGATGCTTTGGAAAAATGGTAACATGGATTTAACATGAATATACTGATATCGCTACCCTGGAATTCCATCGTTTTCTGCTACTTTATAGTTCACGTGTACTCTGGCTATTTTCATTTGCTCCCATTAACTACCTTACCTGTAGCTGAATTTTCAGTCCTGCTCTCATATTCCTATTAAAACGTTTCCCTGTAATACTGGTTGAGGTCTCTTTGCAGGACACCTGTGTCCCTACAAGGTCTCTGGTGCAGCTGGGGCATGCCAGTGGCACAGCCACACCTTGGGACACACACAGACCAAAAAGCCTCACAGTTCCATCACGAGATCCCAAAAACTCACTGATATGCAGATGATAACAAGCATATAAAACCTTTGCAACTAATTAAAACCTGACAGCTTTCTCCAAACGGCTGTTTACAAGCTAAGGGATGTAATGACAAATCACCAAGCTGGATTCCAATAAACTGGGAAAATTTTAATCATTTGTTCTCAACAGTTGCAGAAAGATGCATCTGCTGTGACATTTTCACTTGAGCCTGTTGATCCTACATTTGAAGCTTCAGGGTACTGCACTACCATCAGATCTCTCCACTCTACTGCTAAAATACGTGCTTTAATATTTATGAACTATTCCTAGATGAAGATTATGGCTCTGAAGGAAAGACTAGCAGGGTTCAGTTATTGAGAACCTTTACATCTTCCAGTGAAAAATTTTGAAATTCTTTCCAGACTGAGGGTTCATGACACAGGCTGAATGAAGCATTCCTTATTTTTATGGATAGCAAGCAACGTTTTGTTTATTAGTTTTTGTATTAGTGTTGCACGAGGGCTGTACTTCACAAGACTTTGAGATCTTGGTGCAAAAGGTAACACATGGATCTGCAAGGCAACAAACAGATAATACTGGACATTGATAGGCAGTATCAACATCTTAGCATTGCTAAAAGTACCTCCAAAATAACTTAGTCATCCCACTAATTTTTAGATTTTGTGCCAGCCACTGCAAAAATGCCATTTGTCAGATTCAAGTGAGGTTTATCATGAATGACAGGATATCAGGGTTTGTGACAGCCATGGCTGGACATGCTGTCCCAGCAGCACTCTCAGCTCATTAACATCATTAGCATTAGTTGTGAAAGCAGGAATAAGACATCCCTGTCCTGGATTACTGGGCAACAACATGGGTCATACCAAAAGAGGCAAAGGAAAAAAAAAATGAAGTGTGCATGTACACAGGTTTACTCAAAAGCATTGGCAGCAGTAGCATTTAAAGCACAGCTTTACCGATAATTTCTGGTGTTTTCAGGAACTCAAATATCACGTATTTAATTGAGCAGTGCCTACCTTTTCAAATTTAAATGTCAAGTTTTAAAATTACAGTTGTAAGATGCCTCTGTGCTTCTTAAAATATGGAATTTCTTATTACAGGCTTTGTGCTGTGAACTTTGGCAAACAAAAAGAAGATGGAGGCTTTATAAATATAACAAAGAAAAGTATAAAACCAACCAGCTCAGAAAGCTAACTGAAACAGTCAGCAAGCAGGAACAAAAAAAAAATTAAATCCTCCTGGCAATGATTCATAGTGAAAGCCTTGGAAAAAACCCTGTGCTTTCTGCCATGCCCTGAATGTTAGTAAATCGTGATTCCAGCGAGCTGCCCAGACAGGGCTAAGTTACACAGTGGATGACACGCTGCTGAAAAGGTCCCAGTTCCCTAAGCATTAGGGGTTCTGAGTCAAATCACTAATTTAGGCCATTGGAGGGTCCAAGGAAAAGCTCCCTCACTCTCAGGGCCCACACTCCCGGTGGAATTTAAACCACATCCACTTCCACATGAGCACTGGCCAAATATCATACGAAGAAGTGCATCTTAACATTCCTTAATAAAGTAAAACTCAACCTATACAAAATTTTTATGCAACTCAATCATTATTATGAAAAAAAAAAAGCAGTTATGTAAATGAACAAACACATTTGGGGCGGATGTTTGTGGCTGTTGCTGTTATCCCCCAAGGTGAGTGGGAAGAAGGTGAGCTGCGTGCACATTCCATTTTTATTTCTTTTTGGCAGAAATAGAACAGTGCTTAGGCATAATTTACATTTTCTAATTTAGCATCAAGGTTGTTGAAGGGAAAGCAGCGTGCATTTCTATCAGCAGACAAAAATAACAGCAACAGCAGTGTTTGAGATGGGCAGAGTGACAGAAGTCGGTGCTGCAAAGGGCAGCAGGTGTGTTGCTGTCCTGTGCCATCCATGGACACAGCTGGCTTTTCCAGGGAACGGACTGAGTGGACAGAAAGTAAAAAACCCAACACATCTGCCATTTCCCACAGGCACTGTAAGCAGGGTGTCACTGAACACAACATAAATGTCCCTGCACAGACTGTCAGCCCTGCTGACTCTCAGTGCTGTGGAGTGCAGCAGCAGAGAAGAACACCGCAGTCCGGAGAGCTCTGACAATTCAAACAGACTTGCACTTCCTCATTTCCCCCAAATCACCTGATTTTCTGTTAAAGAATTATTTAGACTTGCCTTGCTAGTTTTCCTTTTAGTTCCCGAGCCCATCTAGTTCAGGAAATGCTGCTTTTCCTCTACAGATGTGTTAGAAGCCAGCAAACCTTCCACAGTAGCTTTTGGAGTACAAGATAGGTCCAAAATCATCTCACTCTACTTGAGCATTTCAAGAAAACCCACTAAATACAGAGAGTCTGCTGCTGATATTAAAATAGTAGTTGAGGTCTTGGCAAATTTCTGACATTCAAACATCTGAATTATTTTTCTCTCAAGAGCTTGCTTGTTAAAGTGAGAAAATTTGGGGCAGGGGAGCCATGAGATTTTTTTAAATTGGGGCTTACTCTCTAAACACATCTTGGCATGAGAGTGATTCTATCATTCATAATTTCATCTCCTACAGGTTTCACAGTATATGTTATTTAAAGAAATTCATTTCCTGCTGAATGATTTATGAGGGAAAACAGGATGCTGAGGAAAAACAGACTGATCAAATGCATCTAAAGTTTTCAATATGAGCATTTACCATGGGGTTATTTCCTTCTCCCTGTCAACTCATCCTGGTATTTCTTCTCACTAGTAAAAACGCTTATATAGTTGCTGAAGATTTTAGTTTCCATAGAAACTGTTATTGGCTAAAGTAAATACAAGATGGTAAAAAGTGTGACTTCCCCAGTCCTGTGAGCATGTTTGCAGCTGCCAAATTTTCAGCACCTGACCATTCATTTCCCAGTATTTACCAGTGCCTGACATTTTTAGCTACGGCTCCCTTTGAAGAGCACGGACACTCTTCTGAGTGGCACTTCGATGCTTTCCAGAAGGCATGTGAATATTCATAGCTATTCCTATGGCTCCTTGTACCAAAGCACATTTTGTGTTATTTTATTTTGCAGACCTCGTCACTGAACTTTACAAGGGAAAAGATGTCTCTTAGTCTGCACATAAAAACCAAGCTCGGGTGTTACCAGGTAATGTGTGAATAAAGGGAAATAAATCATTGCTTCATCACAACTAATGATTTTCTCCTGTTCTCAAAATTCCTCTTGCTCCCTTTTCCTACCTGATTCTAATGCCAACAAAAAGGCAAAGTCCTGATAATAATTTTATAATTCCTTCACTTCTTTATAAATTTCATTTTACTTTGAATGGAGGCACCTCTTCCTAACATACACAACTAATGTGTCTTTTCTCGTTCCCTTCAGAACATGACTTTCATTTTTCTTCTCATGTAGAGCTCTGCTGCAGTGCTCTGTGCCGCCTGAGATTCTGCCTTCCTACCAAGGAATCAGCCTTTGCATGAGTATTGCATTGAGATGGAAAACTCTGTCATCATTTCTGAAAATAGCAGCTGAAGACAGAAGGAGCCATCCCTGACAATGTGCAAAAAGAAGGCGATGCTGGAGCTTCTCAGAAACTCAGGGTCATCTCAGTAGACTGCTTTTCATCTCCCAAGCATCAAGTGCCTTTGTACCCACTAAAAACTCCCTTCTACATCATTAGAAACCCAAGTTCCTGCCCACGTGGCAACAGCACTGCTCAGGGGCAGCCAGAAATTCATTACAGCACCCAGAAGTGTGTTCTCAGCTCATTTCTTGTGCTACCTTAATGTGATGACTGTAGGCTGAGAGCTGCACTTCTGTGCCTTCAAGGGAACTTTAGAGGCTAAACATTGAGGGAATGGAGAAAGCAACCAGACCAGCTGGATGAGAAACCTAGGAAGACACAAAAAACATGCAAGAGCAATCACAAAATATATGGGATCGGACTTACGGAAAAATACTATGAAAACTGCGTATCAACCAAAAAGGCTAAAAGAGAAACCTTGAAACTCCTTGTACTTCTCAGTCCTTTTTCAGAAATGAAGAATACTCACGGCAGTGCACTGAATACAGCATGAGAACAGACTCTTGAGTTTTGGAAACTAGGACTGCCTGCAGTCCTCTAAAATCATTACTTGCTGGTGGCTTTGTGTAACAGCACACCTCACACATTCTGGTAGTTTTCTGTGGGTGAAGTTAATGACACTGAAACTTAGCTTTCTATAAAAATAAAAAGGAATTACGCTTTTTTGATTTAATGGAGAAGTCAAAGCTTATTAAAAGAGATACTTATTTCTATCAAAAAGCAGCAGTAGATCAGAAATA
Organism: Monarcha castaneiventris obscurior; assembly: GCA_026261815.1. NCBI lineage: Eukaryota > Metazoa > Chordata > Aves > Passeriformes > Monarchidae > Monarcha > Monarcha castaneiventris. The sequence goes on from JAMPIT010000862.1 coordinate 7,132,085, forward strand.
CACCGAATGAGGTTTAAAGATTCCCATTAAGTTGAGTTGGGTGAAATCTACTCTTAGAATTCTGAAAATAGATTAAAAAATTTGCATAAACTGGCAGAAGTCCCCTAATATAAAATTGTGCAGAACTGTGGGCAGAGGGAGGGGTGTTAGGGTGATATAGAGAAAATCACCTCAGTCTCTTGGTTTACAGTGAAAGCAAGAGGTGCTCCCACCTGGAAGCAGAGCTGTGGAAACAAGCCCCTGAAAAGCTTTGGTGAGTATCCTCCATTCCCAGTGCTCTGTCTTCAGCCAAAATCCCAGGGTATTTACTGGAAACCTCTGTGCAATCCCAGCTGTTACTGCCTGACTTGGAGCCAAGCCTTGTAAAGCTGAGCTGTAGATCCTCTGTGGAAGTGATGCACACAGAGCTCTGTAACGCTGCTCACCTGCAGCCGATGCTCCTCTGCTCACCCCTACAACACGGATCAAAGCAAACTGGCACAAATGGCCCCAAAACCAGCCTTTTATTTCACACCATTTGCAAGATGCCATCAACAGCCAAGCCAGGTGCTGTTTTCCTGTTGCCCACACACAAATCAATGACAAAAAGCAAACTCATTCACACAGGTGGTGCATTTCACCACCCCAAGAGCTGGGATTCTCTCCTACCCTTCATTTAGTGCCACTGCTGTCAAGTCTGTAACGTGCTGTAACAAAACCAGCCTTTATGTAACCCAATAAATAAAAGTCACCAAGGCAATAGCTATGCATAAATTTTAGCTAAAAACATTGTGTTAGAAGAACATGAATGTCCTCTGTAAAGCGAGTAGCATGTTAAAATAATGTTCTAGACATTGTTAATACTTCATTGCTATTCATCATAGAACCATTAATCATGGTGAACTCATTTGGTATTAATGTGGATGTCATAAAGTACTTCTGTTGCATTTCAATTATAACTCAGCCTTTAAAATGCTGCCAACACTACATGGAGAGCTTTGAAAACCAAATGTGAATAGTCTGTTCAGAGATAACGATAACTGCTTTCTGGCACAGAAAAACAACCTTTTCCATTCCTAATTGCCCTTGGGGGGCTGAGGAGCCCCTGGGACAGTGCCTGGGCCCAGGGCTGGCTGCAGGGAAGAGAGGTCATCCAGACCCAGGCATATTCCTTCCCCAAGATGAGAGGAGGAGAAACATTCTTTTGGTCTGTTCAACCAGGGCTAAGCAGCTGCAGGGCCATACTTTACAGCCCCTGGGGATATTTCATTTTTTCCTATCGCTCCTGGGATTCCCTGAGGCACTCTCTTGTTTCCTGAGCTGATTGCTTTGGTTTTTCCTCTGATGTGCTGTGTCTGCCCAAACAAAAACACCAGCGAGAACTTGTATCTACAACCTACTGTCCGTGGAGACAGTAAAGGAGTGCACAATACATCAGGGCAAACCCAAAGGGAGCTGATATCCCAACCTCTCTGATAACAGTTTTAAAAAAAAAAATCCAAACATCTCTTTCTGGCCTCAAGAGGCACTGAAAGAGGAAAATCACCAGCACAAAACGCAACATGAACTCAAACAACTATCAGCTCCTTGCCATCAGGGAAGCCAAGAACTTGTAAGTGTACCTTGACAAACCAAGACTTTTGTTCCTGGGCTGCCAGCAGAGCTTCCAGCAGGATTTTACACACAGAATCCAATGACAACAGCTCAACAATCCCAACACTTCTCAACAGAAACAGTGTCAAACAAAGAAAAGGCAAAATACTTCTTCTTAGCAATGGGAACTTTTTTTCTTCCTTTCAATTCTTGTACATAATTCCCATTCTTTTTTATCTAGGTCATCAATGTAACGCAGCAAGAATTCCTACCTTGGGAGCTCTGGCATGTTTTCCGCATCTGGCATCTTTGACAAGGCTGATATCCAGCAACTCAGTCTCCTAGAAGGAAAAATTGCAACACAAGTAATTATTACATTATTCAAGAAGCCTTGCTGTGTTATCAGTGTCCCACTTCCCACATCCGCTTGTCCAAACTGAGATCAGCTTCAATGACAGCTCAGGTGCACCCAGGCAATTCCAACAGCAATACTGTGCAGCTCTCCCAGGATACACAGATTCTATAGAAGCCATAAGAATCAAGCTGATTTCCTGGATCCCTAAATAGCAGCTGCTGTGCTTTTGGTTTAGTCTTTTTAATACAATTTTAGCATTTTGATGCTTGCCACAGTGTGACAAAAGGCAGCGTTACAAATAGAAAACCCTGCCTCTGCAATAGAAAACCTGCTTTATTATTGCCAGAACACTTTGAAAAGTGCACATAAACCCCAAGAAGTGCTATATCTGTAATGATAACAAGGTTCAACAATTTCAGTGACTGCTGCTCAGTACAACACAAGCACTTTTTGACAAGCATTTCAGAGTTCATGTGCTACTCTTGAGTTACAGGGTTATACAACAAATGCCATGCTTGGAATAAAACTGGCACATTACAACAGCTTCTGCTGGGCAAATTCCTGCCGTGCCCTACACACATGTAACATGAAGAATCCGCTTTCCCTGATTTGAGGATTTGGAAGGAGGATGGATGCTGGAGGTGGGAGCAGTGTGATTCCCAGCTGCCGACAGGAGTCTGAAATACTTCAGCAGGAGTGTGACCACACTGCAGGGAGAGCCACACCACTTCCAAGCATTTCAGCCTTCCAGAGTAGTAACTGCAAACGCTGTGCAAAGAACTTGTAATCTTTGTGCTGGACAAAGCCACTACTCCTTTTCTTTTAATTCCAAGAAGAAAAGAAAAAAAAAAAAAATTGATGGGCATGTTATTTTGCCAAGGGCTACTTGGGATCCTGAATTTTTATTTTTTTCATTTTAAGGAACCCACTCCTGCAAAGCTTTTGCAGTCCTTTGTTTTCTACTAAGACCAACTCTACCAACCAGTTTTCATGTGACTGTACATTCATCACATTCTCCTCTGTCCCCCCTAGCAATCCCAATTCCTCCTGTTCTAATACTTGCTCAAGTCCATGAGCAAATTTTCCCCTCTTTATGTGGCCTGTTCAGGGAAACTCACACTTTTGAGAGGGTTATTTTTTGCCCTTACTTGCCTGAAAGAGTACAATGGTATCAAATCTTGCCAAGATTAGAAAGAAGCATTGGCAGGGTGATAAAAGGTGGAAATAACCCAAACTCCACGAATACACAGGGCATATGGACACAAGTACTCTTCTGACAGTGTAGGTGGAACTTTAAATAAAAACAATTTACAATTAGCGCAGTGGAGGGCTTTGAGTCCTTTTGAGTTAATCCATGTGACCATTAAGATCCTGACAGGAATGAAAGCAATGGAACATGGCAGAGCTACACCTGAATTTATCACACTCAGAGCAAGAACTCAGGTGGGAAACAGGAGTTATATTTACCACACCAAACAATACCTATACCCCGAAGCGGTCTCAAGCCCACTGTGAAATGTTCCGTAGAAGCTCCAGGCGCATGCAGACCATGTCATAAAAATCAGATTTCACCAACTGAAAGGACTAACAAGCACTAAAAATAAAGGCTTTAACAGCAAACACATGAGGGAAATTAAATATGCTGAAGAAAAATGGATCTTACACAGAGATGCTGAGCCACACAGAGTGAATTTCAAAAGCTTTTTTTATTTGTCTGGTATTTTAGCTTTTAAAAAAAGGAGAAGAACAACGAACAGAATTAGTAATTTATTCACTTACAAAAGTGCAACTAGACCTTCTGTGACACAAACACAAAAAGACCCTTTAAAGTGGAATAACGCACATTAAAAAGAGACACAAAAAAAGGAAAAGGCAATGACCAGCACTCCCAAGGACCTGAACAACCCTGCCCAGGTCTGCATCCTCCGAGACGGAGAAGGATGAGCAGGTATAGGATTGGTTTGGAGTTTTGACTACTACTTTCAAGCTGCTTGCAAGCTACCAAGCCACGTGCAGAAAGTGTGACCACCTGAGGACCCAAGAAATGGCAAGGGCAGTCTAAGAAAAAGGGGAAAGTGGAATTTTGTGGGGTCACTTGGCTCAGCCAAGCTGCCAGGGCTGTAGGAAAGGCTGACCCCTGAACATGAACCTCATGGCCTTCCTGCCCTGTTACCTCTCTGACAGAGAACACAGGGTTTATAATCCTATCCCTAGAATCCTTTATATCCCTGTTTGACAACATCATTTATTATAAGTAGACAAGAGCAGGACCTGCATCCATGGAAGTGCCTCTGTAGGCAGCATTCAGTAGGGCTTGGATAAATCAAAATTCATAATGGGCCATTTCTTAAAAAAAGAATGGGCCAGTTCAAAAAAACCTCCTGGAATTCCCTCACCCCAGGCACTTGCTTTCATCTTTCAAACAACTAATTAAGAGGGCAGAGATCAACTTCCTTGCAAGTCAGAGGAAATACAATTTCCTATTTCCCTATTGCAAAATGTGGGCCGATTTTTGTAAAGGGAAAATTAACTTGAACAGTGGCCAAAGAAATGCCCCATTTCCTGTGCAGCAAAATAGCCCAAGCCCTCCTCCACTTAAGTCAGCAGAGGTTTCGTTAACGACTTCCTCCATCCAGGCTTGGAAAATGCACCCTGTGTAGCAGGAGGCACCGAAGCCATAGTAACTGGGGGAAAGAAAAGATCCAAACCCTCTGCAAGTGCAACTTTTCCCTGTTTAGACCTCCAGTCATTGCTGCTGGGATTTCATCCTGCAAAAGAGTAACATCTCCTAATGCAAGTGGTAGATCCCTGCAATACTTTCTAATACAAGAATTCCAGAGCAGTGAATTATTAATCCTACCATGTTTGGTTTCAATTAGCAGCTGAGACAGAGATGCATTCAGAGAGGGTGCATTGTGCAATCTCACTTTTATGGGTGAGCACACATGCACAAAAGCAGTGGATTGTGCAACCCTCAGTGTCTGCTGGAGCACTTATAATTAGGCCCATCTGAATTTAATATAATAACACCAATTTATGCCAGCTGAGGACCTGGCTCACTTCTATTTTAAACTGCCCAAAATGATGCCAACTGAGTCATGGTGCCTTGGGAATGCGCTTGTGACATAACCCCAGCTCCAAAGCAGGAATCCTCATGGATCCCGCTGGAGAGCTCTGCTGGAGAGCCATTGGCAGCAGGGCGGGCTGAGAGCAGGATCAGCTGTCCTACAGAACCACCCAAAACTGTGTCAAGGAGACCCAGCAAGAGCAGGTGTGCACTGCCACAGCTGCACGGCTTAGTCCAGAGAGCCAACTGCTTTACAGACATCCCTAGCACGGATAATTCCACTCTTCTGCAAGCCCTCACTGTGGCTCAGGAGTCACGTATTGCTCTCACCTCAACTGTTCAACCTCCATTTCCATGTCCCTGCTGGCTCGATGTTCTTTTTTCCATAATGTATGGCACAGCTCTCAGCAAGTGCAACTTAGGGAGAAGCTCTAACCAATTAAACTCTGTAAACGCATTTGCCACTTAGCTGGAAAACCTGGGGCTTCACAGTTTCAAATCTGAAGAAGACATTGTGTGCCTGAAAGCTTATCTAATTCTTCTAAATATTGCCAGTCTAGTAGAAGACACAAGACTGCCTTCAAAGTTTGCCCAATACAGTGCTAGCAAAATAAACTTTGGAAGACTAAGCCAGTTTTCTAAACAAGCACCATTTAGTGCTACTGGATGGCAACATCTGGTCAAAGTTTTCAAAGGGATAAGGCCAATTTGCTGAAAAAACTCCAAACAGAGACTCAAACAACATTTTCTCTTGGGAATAGTTAATCAAAATGAAATTGTACTTTAATATAGAAAGACTCTATTTTATCATTTCTGAACATGAAAACGCTGAGTATCTCTGGAAGAAAAAACATATGCAGTTCTGTGTTATACTTAATTTTATTCAGCATTTAAAAGATTTTATTAAATAAAACCATGTGACTACTGTCCTAACAACATGTTAGAAAGAAAATATTAAGATCAGTATTTGAATCTGATTGGGAACAATTGCAGAATCACAGAATAATTTAGGTTGGAGAAGACCTCTGAGATCACTGAGTCCAACCTCTGACCAAATACCACCATGGCACCAAGTGCCATGTCCAGTCTTTCCTTAAGCACCTCCAGGGAGGGTGACTCCCCAACCCCCTGGGCAGCCCATTCCAATGTCAAATCACCCTTCCTGTGAAGAATTTACAAGTTATGAAGAAATTGCAAGCTCTGCTAAAATCTACCTTTGGCCCTATAGGTTCAGAGTAAATCTGTACAGAAACTCATCAATTTACAGCCATTTATTGAATGCACCTCACTCAGGTTTCAGAGATTTTGACAGTGATCCATCAGCCACACTCAGATGAAATTCTCCATGTGAGAGTAAATGCTTCGTGCCAGTTCCAAAAGCGTGCTTGCACAGCTAGAGGATGTCATATATCATTCCCCTGTTAAGAACGTATCTATTTTCTCTTATTATCATTAGGACTAAATTGAATGAAACACGGCAATTTGTTTCCTCATCCCAAAGGAAAACCATGGAGGACTGGCGAGAGTGATTTAACAGAAACCTGCACCGACAGGTACAAGTAGGAACAGCAAGGTTGTCAACTACTGTAATTGGAGCTGTGCTAAGGTGGTGCTGTGCTTCCGTGAAAGTCCCATTATATAACTGATAAGCTGCATCCCACTAGAGAGAGCTAGTCCCTGAAGAAGCTGTCTCCATGCTTCCTCCTGGTAGCACACAATTCAATTATCGGGCATCAAAATTATGGGCTGTGTCAATGAGGCAGCAGCAGAGCAGCACGTACACCTCAAATCAACAGGAGAACTCTCCTCAACAGCAGCAGAGTCTTTTTCTGCACAGTTGTCCTTCACAAGTTCAAAGTATTTTGTTACCTTCCCACCCATCCTTCTCAAAGAAAAAAAATTAAAAATTTTTTCATTAATGCTGAACTTGCCAACCTGCCCAAAACAACCAGACCTCCTTCTAGTTCCTTGCAGGTGATGGATAAAGCAGCAGCAAGGCACTCAAAAGATGAAACAAAGGCTCAGGTTAAGCCCTTATTCCTGGAGTAGCCACTGACTTCTCAAGGTCAATTAAACACACAAAATTTTAACTTAAAGTGGCTTCTGAATTCTCCGTGTTCTAAACATCTATTACAAAATTCAAAGCCCAAAACAAATCCACCACCCTGGCACATGAAATGAAAATGTGGGTGAGAGGCACAGCTGTTCCTGATGGGCAGGAGAGACAGAAAACACTGCTGCCTCCACAGCTTCATTCAAAAATCACTTATTTTCAAGCTGTTCCTTTCTGGCCAATGAACACTGGCAGAAAATCACCGCAGCCTCATCCACATCAGGTCCATTCCGAGCATGAGGCCGGGCACGTTTCACCTCACACAGGGGAATTTCCAAACCCCCAGAGAGGAGGGTCCAGCACAGGGGACTGTTTGTCATCAGCAGTGCTACAGCTCCCCGTGGGGCTCGGGAGGCGCTGCTGCCATTTGTTCTGTTACCTGCGGTGACAAGGGACATCCCCCGAGGGTGACACGGGACATCCCCCAAGGCAGGGAGTGACGGAGATGGGAGAAAGGACAGATATGTGCTCCTCTTACACAGAGCAGCAGCTTGGAAAACAAGAAGTGATGGGTTTCAACAGTGCCTTGACCACATTGCTCCCGAGGTCTGGACTACCATTTCTGACCACCTGGCAAAACCGTGGGGCTTGATATTACAAGAAATGGAAATCTGTCAAAAAATCACTTGAACAGAATGAGAACAGAATGATTTCTTACTACCCAAAATGTATCTGTGAATTTGAACTTGTGCTAAACTTTACTGGGTGGTCAGTTATTCTTAATTCCAAAAGCCTTGGGGGACCTTAGCAACACAAGAACCAGCATTTATGATTTGACTCAGCTGCTCTGGGAATGAGCTCCAAACACCTTGTAAGGTTTCCTGGCACTTCAAGAAGAACCTGCAAGCAAAGTTGCATGACATCCCTGCTGCAAGGCCCTTACAGGAAGCATTCCTGTGGAAAAATAAGCCCCAAACTGAAAAGTTTTGGCTATCTTAATAACACAGAGTCTCTCAATGCATCCCTGGAGTTGTAAGAACGGCAACATTTTCTAGTACAGGGAAAATGATCTGTGGTTTACATAAAGCATAAAACATTGAGCTATTAGGGAAAAAATGAGAAGGAATTTTCCTGCTAAGTGCCCTTTTAATAATGAAAGCGAAACAATTCTTCTGCAGCTATGCATAGAGTTCTTTGCTTCATTAAAGGAAAATTTCATTTACTTGGATTTACAGATGCTGTGGCTGAGCAGTCTAGAAACTGGCACAGAGATTTAACAATACAAATCTTAGTGCAAAGAAACAGGAAGCAGAAGAACACAGTAAAGATTTGCTGCCTGCCTTCATCCCAGCAAATTGACCAGCACAAATAGGCAAAGGACACAGGGAGGACTCAGTGTGCTATGATCAGCCATCATCCCAGGTGATGCACTGGAAAAATTTCCATACTAGGTAAGACTTCAGCCATGCTACAGTCCTAGTCCAAAGTCACCAGTGTTGATAGGGTATAAGCTCAGCTCGGTATGTAAAAATAATGACTTCCTCTGTTAGTCAGTGTCAGTACATGCTCAAAAAAACAAGCCACAATCCTTCATCTTACAGCCTAAACACACAAGACAATCAGTGAATGAAAGGAGCACTGGGTTTCTGATCTCCCAGCAGGACAGAGGAAAACAGTGGCAAAGCTGGAGAAGTACCTCCCTATCCTAATCCCACACCCATTAACATGGTGTCCCCCTATGCCACTGCTGCCTTTGCCAGTGCTCTTCCTTTCCAGGAAAGGCTCCACCACAAGAACACTCAAACCCAGAAGTTTCTCATCCAAACAACTTGGATCTGTTGCAGCTGGCAGTGGGAACTGTATGAACAGGAACACCTTGAATGTACCTGGCTGGAACTGGTTTGGTTCTTCTAAAATTGCTCTCACACCGCTGCTCGTCCCACTCACACAAGCAGGGAAGAACAGGAGGAAAAGGAGAATTCATGAGGTGCAGCCATGTTCAAAAATGAAAAGAGCTGGGGGAGGACCTTCTCCAGAAGAAAATACAAAAGCACCTTGTAGGCAGCCTTCATAATGGTACTTGACTGATTTTTATTCACATAACTGAGAATAAGCTGGCAATTTGTAGCTTTAAAGTCACGAGGAAGAGTACAGTGAATTGAAGTTTTAAGCAGTATATTAAAAAAGGACAAAAAAAGTACTTTTTCTATTAAGAAACTTCTCCTTTCAAATCCCAACATGTATGATTATGACGACTGAACACCTGCCCAAGAAGAGACATATCATATTTTGGGGGTGATGTTCTCATGCCATTATTTCCCACTGCCATGGGATCACAGACTACACAAAGAGCATTATTATGTTTTTTCCTTTGAAGCAAGTAAAATGTATTATTTTCCACACAGTGCCCCAAACAGTGAACAGCTGGAGCAGACACTTTCATCCCACGTGGAAAATCACTGTACAACCCCTGCATCCACCACTCCTGACAGTGCAGCTCCTGCTCAGGAAAATCTGTCCATCAATAGAAGGTTTTTCTGAGACTGAATGAGATCAGGTCTTTTGAACTTTTAGAAAAATCCTTTTTTAATGCATGCAGCATAAGCTGGAGGCATCTAAACAAATATCAGCCCATTAATGGCTCTGGCTGTATGATTTTCGAAACTACTTCAGCAGGTGAGGGTGCTTTTGGCAGAACTCTACTGCTCTGGAATAGTTTCCTGCTAAGTAATTGGGTTTTGTGGAGGAGTTTCGAGACAGCACATTCCTGTCAACAGCACAGGGCTTTTGGCTTGTCTATATTAAAACAATAAATGCTTTTTATGTATCTAAGTTTAAGACAACTGGGAGATTAGGACCTTGGAGAGTTGCTCTGCTGCCCAGATAACCCAGGGAGCTTTAATATTAAGGTACAAACACAGCAATCCATGCCCTACTTACACGCCTGCCACTTCCATGGATGGATAAAGAGAATCGACTAAAACTGTATGGAAGGCGAATGTATATCCCTGCCAACTCCTCCAGCTACAGCCCTGGCATGTGTTACTTAACTGGAAAATCCACAGTCCAGGCACAATTCCAACTGGAGACTCCAGCTATAACATGATGCTTGAGCACTAACAACAGCTGAAAACCTGCGAAACCTGGAGACTGGAAAAAACCTAAAATATCTGCAATTTAGGAAAAGAGGGGAGAAATAACCCCAGCAGCTGCAGGCACATTAGGCGGATAGGCAAAGCTTTGGATAAGATTATGAAAGGAGTATTAATCACATGAAGGTAAAACAACAAAAAAATAAGAGACCTCATGAGCTTGCCAGACAGATCATACCTAAGCTGATATTTTTTTCTTGGCACAGGAAGCTTTGAAGATCTTCTCTGCCTGAATTTTGATTAATGACATGAGCCAGAACTGACAAATCATCATCCCAAACTCCGGTCACCAGTACTCAGAGGTCACTTTAACCTGAAGGAGCTACAGAGAAGGTTCCAGAAGCGATCACAGAATCCAGAGTAGGCTCTTGTTAGAGGAGACTCAGAGAGCTTGGCTTCCACCAAACAGCTAAGAGGGGGATGATTATTGTCTATAAATACATGCATTGTATAATCAGCTGAGAGGAAGAGAAGCTATTCAATCTTGAAAGAAATAAGAACTGAGTTATATGGATTCTAATAAGTGTGGGCAAAATTAGGACTATTTTTCTTCAGATATTGAAAGCAAAAATCACTTTTAAAAAGGGGTTTGGTGTGTTTCTGAATACCAAAATAATACATGCACTACACAATATCCATAAACATAGAGCACAGAAAACGTTTTTCTACAGTAGTGATCTAAAGGATTGTATTTATTTACAGCTGAAGTTTTGAGTTCTCGCTACTCCAACCACCCTGCAGCTTTATCTACAAAGTTACCACTGGATAGCTCAGAGAGCAATTCATTAGCTACTAATTTCTAAGTGACCTGTCTGGCAGGTGTTGATACTCCAACAATTTTAGAGGAGATTTATACTTCCAGGCTCTTTATATGAACATCAGAAAAAGGCAGCAGAAGCTGCACATGCAGAGGGAAAAGCTTTTCCCAGCCAGATCCTCAACTGTTTTCTTGTCTCAAGAAGGATGAAGCACACAAACAGCATCAGCTGAAGCTGTCCACACACACCAAAGAAATGAGAAACGTGCAGGTGAGGGCACAACGCATCTGGAAGGAAGCATTGGTGTGTTGTGATGGAAATCATTTTGCATCTTCAAACGTGCACAGTCCCTAGTGCAGGAACTTGGCAGCAGTTTTCCATGTTCTTCTCCCTGTGCTGTGCCACAAACTCTCACTCCGTCCTCCCACAGCCCCTTTCACTTCACCTGCTACTGCCACTTTAATTTCCCTTATTAGCTCTATTTGCTGCTTACCTTGTAAATGTAAGTGAATTTAAAACAGTTATTTGTTCGGTGTTTATTAGGGAATTAATTAGAGGGGAGTAGGAATTTCTTGCTAATTTATTCTTTACAAGCTGTAATCACTATTATTTTTGCATGCGCCCAGGGTTTATGGATAAGTGCATCTTAAAAATCAAAGCAAAAAAAAAAAAAAGAATCCCCAGATCAGAATCAGTGGGTGAATCTCTACAGATTTAATTTACATTCATCTGCTATTAACCTGAATGCATAATATTCTTCACCATAATTTTATAAATCTCTAGATAGAGCTGGGAAATTATTTTTATTGAAGTATTTGCATGCGCATGCCTCAGATTCTTTTAGTCTTGGCAGCTGTGCCTGAAATTGGAATTTACACTGAATGAGGAAATACGGGTCATTCTACAAACACAACAGAGATGAAGTCAACGGCAACTTGTTGGAAGACCTTGAATTCTTGCCAAGCCACGTTTCCCAAAATATTTTGCCCTACACCACACTCAAGCCTCAATTACCAGCTACTCTCTCCTGCAGGAGCCAGCTGCTCTGAGCATCAAAGGCACATACACAAAACAGAACCAAGTTGTAATTCAGCAAAAAACCTGTAAAGATGGATGATTAGCTCTTCTTATCATTCATCAAACTGAAGAACACACTTCTTAACAGGGACTCGCTTCAGCCAACACCTGAAGTGTGCCAATAGTTGGCTGTGTTCAGCACTACACTCAGCACTCTCCAAACTTTGCATTTTATTCATTGCCTGAACCCAACACTTTGGGGATGTAACAAGGTGGGGATTTTTTTGCTAGCTCTGTTTTGTTGGCAGTACAGACACAAGAAGATATTTTTCTCTCCTATCAGGGCACGCTGGCTCTTTCCTGTTTATATTTTCCCCTGCTATGTGGAACTAAAAGCAAGGCAGCAAACCCAAGGTTAGCCCTGTCATCTAATGATGTTTCCTTATTTAGCAGCTTGTTTGACTGCAGTTGCTGTTTTCTCCCCCAGAAATGTTCTCAGTTCTGTTCTCTGGAGCATAATTATTCCAAGTACCTTTCCCCCAGCAGCAGCACGCCAAGACTTCTTGACTTTCCAAAAGAAAGTTTGTGTTCTTGAAGGTGACTAAACACAACTTGAAGAAAGCACTGAAGGACTCAATCCTGGCAGGGAAATGCAAAAGAAGGAGAGGACCTAAATACTTTGCAGGTCCCCCAAGCCTCTATGATGCACAATTTTTAAAAATCTCAAGGGCATTTTTCATGGCACAACCAACCTGCAAGCCTGAAGGGCATTTAACACCCAGACACGCTGGTGTGAATCCATTTGCATCTCATATTATCAGAAAAGTCATCTCGCTTTTCCAGCGCTCTCACTTACACGATCTGGATGTCAGCTCTGCATTTCTTTTCCAAACTTGAAGCACTCAGCATGAAATAATCCTGCTGGATGATTGCCTGGGCTGGGGTGGGTTGGTTGTTATTATTCTTAATGTAGCAGCCAAGGTGATTTCACCAATTTCCTCAAATGAAACTGCAATTTCTGAAATAAGGCACATCCTAGTGAAGGAGATGAATGGGAGTCAAAATGCTTTGGAAAATGTTCCATGCATGCTCCAAAATACCAACTAACTCTTGTATGTGGGAAGATCTAATGCCTTCCTGCTTGGAAAAATACCTTTGGATTTCAACAGTCAGTAAGGTTGTCACTACCACATCTGTGAGATTACAGCCAAGTTTGGACAAGCTACTGAAACATCTCCTTTTCAATAATGAACATAGAAACCCAGAATAAATATGCATACTGTTATTCTCAAAATGCATAAGGGAAATTAAATGTTTAGTGTAGCGTTTCATAACATCTAAGTGGTTAAGTTTGCAGCCTAAGTAATGTCTTAACAAGTGTCTCGTTTCTTTCTAAATAAAATTTCACAGGTAATGAAATTATTGTTAGGAAACAAGGGTATGATTTAGCATATCTTTCAAAGCAGGCTAGGCTGCTTCCAAAACAACACCAGAAAGTGCTATTATCAAGTAAAAAGCATGATACTTGGTGGGGGGAAAGGCTCACACACTTGGAAAAAGGAATGCTTTTTCCGTAATTACGTGGCTTGAGAAACAGCTATTTTTGTCAGCATCTTCAAAGAGACTTTTCAAGTTACGGAAAGTAAACGGGAAAATGAGAAAAACAACATCTTTTAATTTTTTCTTTCCCCAGAAAAATGGTGGTTTGAAAACCAACATTATTGGTTTGAAAACCAACATATCTCCTATTAAGGAGAACAAGGAGAACAGCATTTGGGTAGGGCTCAGGGGCATCACTGACTGTGATTTTAGTCCATGGACACATCAGATCAGGATTTTACTGATAAGAATCTAACTGGAGCTTGTCAAAAATCCCTCCCACAACACGCAGCCAGGCTGGCTGTAAGTCAGGACAGGAGGGGTCATTGATGACACAAGACACTCAAACTTAGAACCTGGGTGACAGCTAAGCCTGGTAAAAGACACGTGGTGGGAGAGAGAGCAAATAAACTGGAACTTGCTTGAAGGTCATGTCTGTAATGTTTTGTGGTCAGCCCTCGCAGCCTCACAATGACAACTGTGATATTTAGTGTTATATTTGGTGATATTTTTTCTCTACTACTTTTTGTGAGTCCAAGGTCCTGTATGAGAATTACAGGATTAAACAGATTGGGATGTGTGGAGTGACACACAAGTTTTTTAGGCATGTATCTCCTGGCCTGTGTACCCAATAAAAAATATTTTTCCAGTTAAACCAGACTCTCAAATTCTCATTATCCTTCCCCAGAATAAGCAAACTCTAATTATAAGTCACATTTCACCACCTTCCCCTATTTTTTGTAGGATGTTTTGTATGAAAATCCACAAAGTATCTCATAGAAGGGTCAGAGTGACCACAACAAACATGTTTTCATGGGCAAATACAAAACAGGTAGAAACTGTGCAGTTCTCTCAAAAACAAGCAAATAAACACAGGGACTTGTGACCCTTTTTCTTCCACACCTTTATACATATTCCTGTTACAAAACTTGCCTCTTCTGTAACAAAGAAAATCCCCCCCTCAGACATATGATGTAATATTTTATACTTCTTTTTCAGTCTGGGTTATTATCTCCAGGATCTTCCAAACTTATTATTTCCAGGATATTCCAAACTTGATTCAAGACACTAATCTGTGTATCAACAGCTCTGGGACTGCAGGTATATGACAATGTAATGGCATTCCCACTTCCTTTCCCACAGCAAAATTAATAAAAAAAAGTGCGGATACAGCTTTAATTTCTCTGAAAATCTGGCTTTACAGACAGTCCAGATCTAAGTTTACCTTTTTCTGTACAGAAAGGCCTCTCATATTCTAACCATGGGTATCTTTTTTAAAATAAGTTTTTATTTAGGCTGGCAGAGGCTTAGTCTCTCTCAGCAGCTTCAGTCTTTCAAAAGGATTGTTTACCACTTCAATTAAAGGAGAACAGAATAACATGACCAATTAAAAAGATGAAGGAGCTGGGATTTTATATTAAACTTGAAATTACCCTTATGGATAAACAAACCTTAGCCAATTATTGCAGCAGCAAAACAAATTAAGATACAGTCTCAAACCAGATTAAACACGAGATTAATTTCTTGAACAAGTACGTGCCCAAGATGGGAGAACTCCTCAGCAGCCACAATCCTGGGTGTCCCTGTCATTACAGCCCTGAAGGAGGAATACAGACCATTCAGGCATTGGGAAAGCACCAGTAGGAATGATATTTTAATACTTTTCCCACTTCTTTGTATAACCTTTGTTATGAGTTTAACAGACTCATTTGTGCTTCAGAAAGATCCTATCAATATTTGAGCAGCACATCCAACCTTCACCAAATAAATCAACCGATCTCGACTTTTATTGCCCCGGATATAGAATCTACATTTGATCATCTCATAAATAATTGCTCACCTCTGATTCTCAGAAGAGTCTGAATGGTCCATTACCAAGCAAAAGCCTAAATAACGTACTATTACTGTTCCATTGATGGCACATTGTCTCCCCCCCTTTAAAATTCGTAATAATGAAGCAGGCTGGCCATATCAACTCTGTTCACTTCAGAAATATTGGAGACATTTGTTTTTCCTGCACTTGCCACACAGGGACAGGAATCTGCACGTTGTCTTTCCCCCCAGCAATAAATCCCAAGGAAAGACAACAGCAACGTAGGGAATAGATCTTGATGCTCACTACTGCCTGATTGATTTGGTTTCTGAAGGGGGTTTTTGCTCCATCAGAACCCAAAGCAAACTAAACACCAGACACTGTGAAGAAACAGGAAAAATTGTTTCCCAAATGGATTTATAAAGGAAACTTTGGAAGTAGCCAGAGAGTCAACATTGACTTTGGCTATATAAACCCTCCTAGAGTTTCCCTGGAAGACAAAAATGCTCCTCAGGACCGTCTTAGTGTGTTTGTGCCTCTGGCAGCTGCTGCAGAACAGGTTTCCCTTCAGGACCGGACGCAGGGATTCCCCCCAAGCCATCCCACACAAAACCCCGCTGCGTGGAAAAAGGAAGTGCAGATGCTGTTGGCGGCACACGCCGAGTGCCTGCACTTGGCTCCAGGGTTCATTCCTGCTGGGACTCCCTGCAGTGCCACGAGCCTCTGGGAAGCTTCAGAGCACAGCGAAACAAACACATCCCGTGCCTTTTGCTGCTTTACAAGTCCGGGAACCAACCCCCACTGGGTAATAAAATGTGCCCTGTGCAGAATCATCACTTCTCCCTTTAGATGTGCATGGAACAATTCCCTGTTTCTCTTCTCTTTCGATCCCAAAATTAGTTTCCAGAATGCTTTATTTTAAAAGGAAAAAAAAAACAAAACAAAAAAAAAAACTTGCTTCTGATACCTGATAGGAAAATGGATGTATTCCTATGGCAGTAACTGCCACTCACCACAGACCTTCCTACATCTGCATTTACAGCTCCCTGAGCGTAAAGAGATAGGGGAAAAAATCTGATTTGAATTTATTATGTCATTTCTATGGCTTTTATGGAAGACATGCTAACAATGGACTGCTATGCATGCAGGTTAACATATGTCTCTCACATTATGGAGTCAATATCCCACCCAATGTAAATCTCAAAGTTCAGCATGCCCTGAATTAAAGCCTGTAATGACTCCTAAAGATGACAGTACAATCTCTAATGTCAATACCGTACTCTAGTCCATGGTTATAATTTGTTCAGTCAATAATTCACCACAGTCTATTAAACTTAGTACTGGCTTCCTCAAAAGCGCTAAAATAAATGTTTAAAAGATTCCCAATGGCATATTTATAGTTATCTATAATTGGCTCTGCAGCATCACAGGAGCACATCACGGAAATTATATATATAAATCAGACCACGATCTTAATTTCACACCTATTCTCCAAGGACTGGCATAAACAATTGCAAAACCTCCTGGAGTTTATGATAGCCTTAATCCACAGCCCAGGCTGCACAGCCAGCGAGACTCCTCTGAGTTTTGTTCTCCTTTGACTACGTCAAGAGTCTGAGCAGAAGCCGAAGGCCAATTCCCAGCTGAAATGACAGGATAGCTCCTCATTAGAAAACTTCTGATTCCACAGGGTAATTCAGCCCCAGCAAGCAGCTGAGAGCAGTCAGGTCTTTGGGATGCAGCTGTCATGGCAAAGGATCGGCTGTGGGACCACAAAGAGTTACAGATGTGAAGGGGGAAGTGTCCCTGCCCTGTGAAACTCCCCAGATCCATCGTGGAGGGCTCTTCCCTATTCAGGTGTAATCTTCTGGGTGACACACAAGTCCTGACCAACAACAGTCACAATAAAGTTCTGATTTTCAGGAGAAGGACGAACAGCAAGTGTCAGCTTTATTATCTCTATTACCTCACTCGTCATTATTAAAAAAAACCCCAAAAAACCCAGTACAAGCAAGCAGCGCAGAAGTGCAGAATGTTTTGAAAAGCTTGTACCTACCTTTGTGATAGATAAGAGCTCCATGAGAAGTTAAAAAACAAGGAGGAAAAAAAAAGCCTGGCTGGCAAATGTTGATGTACAGCCACTCATGTTATAACACACATTGCTGGATTCCTTTTTTAATCCATATGCCAGGAACAATTGACCTAAGGCAAAGCTTTCTTATTGCAACTTTTGGCAGATCCAGTCAATATCCATTATTTACAATTATGCTTTTGTGTGTGTGTGTGTTTCTGCTGCAGTATCTCTGTCCAACTGTCAAGTCCAGATAGGACTTTGCCATATGATTATTCAAAATGCATTTAGTAAGTGGTGCAGATGGAAGATACAGGAAAATAATGCCAGTATGAACTTACATTCCTAACAGCACTCTGCAATGCATCTCTCTAAGCAGAACATATAAGCTAGCACTAAAAACCTCTACTAAACATTTCCTTCAGTAATTCTACACCCTTTGTTTTCTTGATCTGTAGTAACGAGCAGCTGCCTGGACCTGCACTGCAAAATCTCACTCCTACCACCCCACAACACAGATCCTGCTTAGGACAAAACCCACAACATAACTGGAGTCCCCTACACCCATGCTTTAAACAAAAATCCCATGTTCCACACCAGGGTAACAGGGCTGGGGAACAAGACCTGGTGTAAGCATGGATCTGCTGCCAGCAAAAGTTACAGTTAAAAAGTTAAACTCAGCTTGATTCAGTTCAGCTGAGCAGATTATGGAGTTTCTTTCAGCTGACAAATTTTTGATGGGATATTTCAAAAGAGTGATAAACTTACTGTAAGCTGATTAAATTTGTCAGGTGACAAAATCATCTAATGGCTGGAGGTCCTGAACTTTCCCTCTGAATAGCTGAGGGCAGATCAGGCAGGTACCAGTTTAGTATCCCGCTACATCCAAGCTTCTCTGCTCTGCTCCTGGGACAGCGAAGACATTTTCTATGGAAATGTGGAAAGGAGAGGCAGGGGGGAGCCACAGGAGTTTCGATATCAAACACATGACACAAAATACACTCTGACTGTACTTGCTCTCAGGGCTCATTGCAAGTAACCATTTCTTGATGTCCCTCCCTTGTTTTCATGCTCCTTTTTTGTGAGCATCTTCTAGCGAGTGATAAGAGGAAGCTGCGGGCTGAAATTTGCAAATGCACCAAATGTGGGAGTTGCTCAATTCCCCCTGGAATAAATGGTACAAGCACTAGCAGTGCTAATGGAGGAAGGCAGCCAAGAATGATTCCTCTGAGACATGAGCTTGTCTGAATTACCTATCCTGTTAGGACTCTTGGAGGACAGAGGAGCTTTGGCAAAGCTGCACTTGCAACATCTCTTTCTAAGCCAGCCAAATTAGTGTAAATGAATAATGGCAGGCCAAAAAAAAGTTTCAGCAATATAATTTGGCTGTGTACTAAATATAGTACACAACAGTGGGCATTCTGTTCTGAAATGCAACTCTAACAGAAAACAAAAGATAACTTCTAAACCCTCTCAACACTTTTTTTTGCACATCCCTACAAAAGATGAAGGATCAGGTATTGCCCAGTTTTTGCAATCCATGAGCAAAAACACTGCAGACTAACACACCAACACAAATAACTTGACCACTGCTAAATAATCAAGAGGCAGCAGAGTTCAGTGCCTCATGCACTGTTCATGAAGGGATTATAGGAAGGAAAACTGGAAAAAAAACATTCCTCAGCAAGCCCAGGAATGGCCTAGTGCAGTGATGGCTCAACAAACCCTTTACCAGTTCTGCTTCTCCCAAGCTGAACAAGTGAAGGATGAAACTCCTGCTCTGCTCACATGTCTCCCCGATGCCATGTCTGAGCAGCTCCTGCAGCCATGGCAGAACAAGGTTGATGTTCCCACTAAACCAGGCTGCAAGACACCTAATCCAGGCTGGGAAAGAAGTGGCTGCACACCCACAGGCTGCCAGTTCTGCTTCGAGCTCGGCTGAGAGCACCCACCAGCCCCTGTCCCTGCCTCCACAGACGACATAAACCTGATGAGCTCGGTCCCACTCCAATGGGAGAAATTAAAAGTTCACACAATCTAGGGAGACAAGCATTTGAGCAGGCTCTTGTTGGCATACTAAGCCGACAGATCCCACCATTTCCTTTCACTTAATTTTTGCTGTCTGCATATAAGAAGTATTAAAAAAAAAAGCCACCAAGAAAAGGTAAAATCTTGTTGCAGAAAGGCTGAATAGTGAGAAAATGCTAAGGGTCAAAAAGACTAAATTTCCTATCCAGCTCCAGTAGCCCTGCCAGCTCTGCCTCCTGACTAACAGCATCGCTGAGATGCTGCCCATACTGCCACTGGCAGAACTGCTCACGTTTGATTTACTCTCTTCCATCCTCTCCTCTCATTCCTCCAAAGACTTCTCTGTCTTGGCATCCCCTCCTCAGGCTTGCCATCTCCTAACCCTGCCAAGCCACCGCTTGTCGATTCCAAGCTTTTTGTGCATTTACAAAAGTGACCCTGTGACTTCTTGTAAAAGTCACCTTGACAACACAAAGGGACAGCAAGAAGACAAACACACACTTCTCAGTGCTGCCTGCAGCACCAGCCTGACTTGCTAGCATGGGAACTCTTCTTCCCTCAGCTATTCCTGCTCATTCACATCCTCTGTCCCCACATGGCACTGGCTGGTGGAGCCAGCTCCTGCCTGCAGGGTTTAAGGGAAGGTTGTGCATAATTCACACATTTCACAGGACTGGATTAAGCCTGGAAGCTTGGCTATCTAAGTGCAGGTGGAGACATTGCTGCAGCAGCCAAACAAATTTGCTGGCAGCCCTCACATCATCACAGTGAAGTTCTCTGCCAGCAAATTGGCTGCATGGAGCCCAGCCTGGAGCCATCCATGCAAGGTAGGATTTCACAAACGACTCTCCTGCAAGGAACATCTCCTTCCTCATGCAATCCCCAGCGTGCTGTGATTTCAGGCTCAGGATGGTTGCTCTGGCCATAATGAAGTGCCTGGGGTTTATTCAGGTGTCATGATTACACACCAAGGTGTAGCAAGCACAGCTTTTGACTGACCAGTACGTGGGAGAAGAGACAAAGACAAGGTTGTTGGAAGACAATCTCCCATAGTTCCTACTTTGGGGGGAGTTTGGAGCAAGAAGAAAATGAAGCTGATTTCATAACATTCACTTGGAATACGGATAGGGCAAGGCAAAAGCAGACTTTATTTAAAAATAAAGATAGAGACATTTGCTTTTAATGCTAACTGAACACTTTCTATGAGAAGAAAATTAACCCTGTTTTCTCCTTTCTGCCTCTCTAAAGAAGCTCATTTCCTTCCAGTTGCTATCTTGCAGAAATAATATGTATTGACTCAAAAAATTTGTCTTTGGTAGCCTACAGCACGCAACAGCATGTGCCTGTACTTCAATCTAAGAAAAAAGAAAACCATGTTTGTCCTCCCACGACCAGGCAAGCCAAAATTATTTGGGGGATAATTTTAAATCACACATGTGTTTAAAAATATATATGGAAACATACTTTTGGTTTGTTTAAACCAATGGTTCATGTCAAGGACAATCATCTTCAATTCCTCCTAGACTTTGATGGCTTGTTTAGCCACAAGGGAGAAGAGGAAGTTATTTCTTTTTGTGGTAAAAATGAAAAATAAACAATCCCCCTCCACTCCTCCAGACCCACTCCTCCTCACACAGACACACACACACACCAGAAGACCCAAAGCCAAACAAACAATAGCCCCAGAGGAAATAAACATTAAAAAAAAAAAAACAAACAAGCATAAAATTCCTTAAAATGTACCACCTTTAAAGAGAACATCTGGCAACCACTTCAAAATAACAAACGAGGACATGCAGCCCATACATCTCCTCCCTTTGCAGAAATAAACTGAGAGTTGCTGTGACACTTAAGAGATCCATCAACAACAGAAAAATAACCAGTGAAGCTTTTGCATGTGTGTGTGTCTGTAGACCTACAGTGTTTACAGATTCTGCCATCTTCAAAAGATATTCAATGCTGTTTGAATTGTAGTTCAGTATTTAAAGCTGGCAAGTCACACCTAAATTTTCCAGAACATCATTTAGATCACCTGGAAAAAATAAGGCTGGTTTGGGTATTTGCCACATCCCCAAAAAATACACATTCAGGGCATGTGCATACACATAACACATCACGTACTTGACACCTTGTATTTTAGAGTTGTGCCCAGTGATCTAAAACAACAACAAAAAAATTTTAAACACGCTTATGTGTTATAAGATTCTTTAAATCATGCATTTAAGCTTCTTTGTTACATGCTCTTGATCCATTTTTTACACTACTTAAAAAATATCTTTTCACCTACAAGAGCAAGAAAATTCCTTTCTCCAAACAAGCCAAAAAAATCTGTCATGTCATGATGGGACTGTAGAAATTGGGACTTCTCAAAAGACACCAAATATGATGAGGTTTAGGCTTCAGAGGATCTATGAACAGCTAAAGGGATCAGCGAAACCAAAGGTAAAAATAACAACAACAGCAATTGCACTACTGATTTCAACAGGACCAGGTTCTTATACTGCCTGCCCAAACTTAATTTCTTTTGTGTCAGTCGATTATGCCTTGGCATTTTGCCCTCCTGTTGCGAGCCACAATTTGTAAATTAGTTTTCAAGGTTAAAAAAAATGCAAGGAAATGAGATTTCCTACTGCCAACCAAACATCACAATGAAGTATTGCAGTAGCTTTCCCAAAACTGCACACACTGGTCACTCTTCTGATAAAAAAACCTTAAAAATAAATTGACAGGTGATTCATTTGCCTTTTACCACAAGCCCGGCACAGCCAGGGAGATGTGCTGACCCCCAGAGCCACGGCCCCAGCAGCAGCTCAACATCTGTATTTTCACAGGGGGCTCCACAGCAGCCACCCTAAAGATCATCTTCACCCCATGAAAAAAGCCTGAGCACAAAGCAGGTGCAATAGGGACAAATTCAGGCAAAATTCAGGCAGTGATTCTTTTCTAAACACAAGGTTCTGTCTGTTCTACAGGATAATCATCATCATCATCATCGTCGTATGTCTCAGAAGAAATCTGGAGTCATATCTCGCTGTCTGTTTTGCAAACAGAGTTAATGAGAGTCATGAGGATAATGTTTTTCATTAGATTGAGGATATGAGCCTAATTCAACTCCACCGAAATCAATGGCAGGCTTTCCATTCATCTTAATGAACCCGAATCAACTTTTGTAATGCCAGAATGCAAAACCCTCCACTAGTTCTGCCTCATAGAAGTCTCCGCTGCATTCAGAGGAGTCCTAGGACAATTTTAGCACACCAAAAATTAATCAGATCAGGTCAGGAAAAAAGAATACACAACCAGTGAGGGTATTTTCATACAGAAATGCCTTATGTAGCTATTACCCACTGACATATTTCCCTGACTCTACTTTTTTCAGGGGTATCTTCAAACTATATTAATCATATGAAGTCCGAAAAACCTCTGCAGGTACTGACAGAACTCATGTGCATGCATGAGATACGTGCAGAGAACTCCAGGGCAGTGCAGCCTTCCAGTGTCACAGAAAGCCCTATTCATTTTATCAATGCAGGGAAACTAAAATACAGTATTTAAACAGAAAAGCTAAAGAAACTGCCTCTTTTTCCAAGCAGAAACACCTGATAAGTTTCAGGCACTCATTTACAGGAAGGAAAAACAAAGGAAACAATGCTTCCCTCCACAAAAGTTCTGCAAATGATGTATTTTAACAGGTACACAAACTGGGATTCTGGCTACAACAAAGGACTCCTGTGTTCTCTTGTTACCCTCGTTTAAGGGCATCAAGTGGCAGCATCCCCACAGATAAATCTTAACTGGTTTGTTTTACAGCTTTTCTTGTTTTTATACTAAATAATGGCAAGGTGATGGGAGGAAGGGAGGGCTGCATCAGACCAAAAGCACGTCAGGAAAAGCTGCAAGGAGGGACAAGGTGGTTATTATTTGGATCAGCGCTGTCTTTGGCTGGGTCCAACACAAACATGCTGCAGGACAGACCCTCCTCACAAGGACACAAATTATAGGGATGCTCATTTAATCGCTGCCAATTGGATACAGAATGGGAATGAAAATATTTTTTTACTTAAATGTTGCCTTTATTGCTACCTCAACAGCAGCCCTACCACTCCCAGCAAATAAATCTTGCCACCAATTTGAAGCAACGTCCTCCCTCCCTAGTTTTCCTCATTGTTAGCAAAGCCATCTATATTATTTTTACTCCTTCTTGTTTTCCTTGTAAACTGTGTGCATAATGCCAAACCCCCTCCAGCCTACGGAATCTCTACACTTCAAGAGGACAAAAACAGTAATGAGGATTACTTGTGGAAGTTCATTGGGGAGGCTGCTCTAGTTCCTTGCCCATCTCCTGAGCACTTGGGGGACGCAATTCATCTTGGTCTAGTGCTTTGTCAGGTTTTCACAGTTCTAATTACCTCATTATATGCTTCACTACACCAGTCAAGCCTTTTTCCTTTCTACATCGCCTCTTATGGTCCTGTTGCTTATCCTAAGGAACGTTTTTTTTTTCACTTTCTTTTTTTCCTATGTGTGAAAAGCAGCACAGGGAAATGAAGTGAACTTGCTCAGTGAACTTCCCGGCTCTTGCCCGGCTGCATGCCTGAAGGCACAGGGTAATTAGGCACATGCCAGACAGATCACATCTGATGCTTTGCTCTCTCCAGCTGATTGCCTTTCATCAGCACCTTCAGTCATCCTCAGCTTACTTTCTTTTTCAGGTCCCTGTGTGCCTGTCACTTCACAAAGAATTATTTTAGGAAGCAGTATCTGGAGACAGACAGGTTGGAAACAGATCTGAAAAAGCAGGAAACTGAATACAGAAAGAACTGCAGAGATGGTGACATCAGCCTCCCAATTCTGGGTTTCCATGGCTAAGAATAAGTTATACCTGCTACCGTAAGTATGGAAAGGCTCTCTGGAAGGCAGAGCATTAAGCATGCACCAAAGAGACAACTGGTTTGTATTTGCTGTTCCCATTAAAGGGAATTGTTTCAAGTGCAGGAAGAACACGGTTATCGTGAACGCTCTGTTCACATCTTCTCTAATCCGGACTGAAACACAGGGAAGATGAACCTGCACCTTTATGCAAGTGGATTCTGGCCACCAGCTCCCAGCAGTGAGTCTTCCTGCTCCTTTCAATTCTCACCTCTAACCCAGAGACCTGTTTTCTGCCCCCATCCCCCCCCATTCTTTTCTCCCACACCTTTCCACATTCCCTCCAAACACGGCATTGCCAGCAGAAGACCAGGCTTTGGCTGTGTTCTGCCCCGAGCCTCCCCTCCTGTGACACAGACACTCCTGAGGAATTCACTACATCTCCAGCTGGGTTGCTCAGTTTTCGGTTTATAAAGCACATGCAAAACCCCATCTTGGCAAGAAAAGAGAGCTACAACTGCTCTGTCAAAGGCAATTAAACTCATAAGTGCAAGTCAACAACTTCTCCCTGAAAAAAGAAAAGGAAGGGATTGACCTGAGAAAACTGAAGCCAGCATTTGATTGAGCACACCTTTCAGGAGAGAAGAATACCCAGCTTGCTGGCCCTGTACCACAGAGTTTACCTTGCCAGCTGTTAACACAACCAGCTTTTTATTTCTGTTGACCAGGAAGCACCAAGTGAGAACAAAGCAAACACACATCTCCACATTGTCAGTGGCACAGAACAATGTCAAAATATATCCAAGGAGCTACAGACAAAAGCCTGGTACATAAATACACACAGCTCAGAACACTGAGTCTATAAAGAGCACTGGTTTCAATAAACACTGAGTATTTGCACAGTGAGAAGATGCCCATGAACCTGTGTCCTGCTCAGACCAGTCTTCAAATAACACAAATTCAACAAGATACTGACTAGCTATTTTCAAAGCAGGTCAGGTCTAATTTTATTTTCATCAGGTGTGTCCCCCATTAGCAGACCAAGGTCTTCTGAAAATGTTGGTTTTGGAGCTGGTGGGACCCACTACCAGCTACAACTCGTAAATTCTACCTTCTCTTGCCTAATCTGGCATGGAGAGGAGCCTGGTGCTGGGGAGAGACGTAGGTCTAGATGAGGACAGAACTTGATCTGAAGTTGTTTCATGACCAGCCACTGCTGCTGAGCCATTCACAGAAGCTGCCATGGAGGCAAACCTGGGATGCCAGGGAAGCAGTGCTGAAAATCCAGCCTTAAATTTGGGTGCCAAGATCCTTCTGGATTTTCTGAAAGGCAGCTAACAGACTGGAAGGTTCATCAAACTCCAGGGAAGGAAGAGAATTATCTTTTCTCCGTTTTCCTCTCATTCTGTGTTTGTTTCCACCAAGCACCTCCAGCCTCCTTTCCCCAGGATTTGTTACTCCTCCACCTATTCTTTCTTTCTTCTGTTTACCCTTTCATCTGCTTTCTTTGGCATTATTTTAGTCATCCAAACAGCTGATTTCCTTCCTTTAATAAAAACTGCCCTTCTCTCTTATCTACACGGTCCCAAGGCAGCTCTGAAAATCTGCAATGTTTGGGGGCAGAGGATTTGTTCTTGCTTTGTCTGGTTTATTTGGGTTTTATCTTCAATTGCCTCTGTCCTGCTCTAGAAACAGAATGTTGCTGTGGGGGACCAGTGTGATCAGATCTCTTGGATGCCTCACACAGGAAAAAAAAACAAAACAGAACAAAGAGGAAAGGCCAAGAAAAAAGTAGTTTTTGATATTTGGATTAACTGCATTGATCCTCTTAAGATGGGAACCAAATAACAGCCCAAAGCAGCCTTAATACAGAAAAGCAGGGGACCAGCAGGATGGGGGGAAATAAAGCAAGTCAGCCATGCTCCAAAGGATGGCTGCTGCCAAGGAAGGAGTTCAGACTCAGAATAAATTACAGCATTTTGATCCCATCCACTGCTTCAAAGGTATTCAACTCTTCACTGGGACCAAAATTTCAAAAAGGGCTCGGTTAGTTCCCATTTGGGCAAGAAAGGAAGTAGCCATATTTTACAAAGAATTGGACTTGTGGCAGTGAACTACACTAACATCTATTAAGAATCTGGTGTTAATTTATATTTCTGCCATTATTCTGCCTCTCTAAGTTTGCTGACTCAATCTCATCTTTCAGCTATGCCCAATATCCGTTCTGCTAACGCTCCCTGTAAGGTCCTTCACAGCTGTTTTTTGCTCCCAGTCCCACATCCTCAGTCATTATTCTCCCAGTTGCTGGCACTGCTTTCTCCTCCACTTCACATGTGCTCTGACTCTGGAGGGGAGTCAAGGCGAACTGCTCACCCACCCCTCCCTACTTCCTTTTTAATAGAGCACAGCCCCTGGTGCTCAGGTAGCAGAATCCTTCCATTACCTCACTAACCTTCCTGCATATTTCAAGAGGTTATTTTGTGGCTTGTGCAAGTAACAGCAGAGTTCAGGGAGGTTTGTGTTGTCTTTCCCAAATCTTCACCTCTCCCATCACACGGTCCCTCAGTGGTCACCTCATAATGAATGGATGTGACAGGTCTAACCCAGCCTAGCCCTGTTGTACCCCAGCACTGTGGGAGGGAAAAGGGAAAGGAGGATTTTGATGCATAAAGAATGACTGCACTGCACTGGAGCAGACTGGGAATGACTTCCTGCTGGTCAAGACCTGGGGCACAGCAGAAGGAGAGGAGGAACGACTGTACTGGGAATGAAGTGAGAACAGAAAATCACAGGACTGCCTGTCCTTGGTGCCAAGTTCTGCAAGTTTCCTTCCTGTGCTCCTGGGGGGCCTGAGGCATGGTGGGCTCTGCACAGAGGAAAGCAAAGGATGTCCAGCTTAGTGGGGCTAAGGAAAAGAGTGCTTCTGGAAAGCCTGGCAAGGAAGCTGAGACCCCAAAGGTGAATTCTGATGGCTTTCCCTTCTGTCCTTCTGCAGCTGGGCTGGATGCAGTGCCAGACAATCTCTCCTGGAGCACTCACACCTTAATTCCCACTGACCTCCAGTTAAAAAGGAAAGCTGGGTTTCTACTTCCAGCACTAGACTAAGACTCAGACTGACATTAATTTTCTGTCCCTGCTAAAGCCCTGGTAGGACCATCACCAGACCACTAACTTTCACTATGTTTCAGACTCACTTTAACAGGATGAAAATTATAATAATAGTATTTTCTTCTGTTCCAGACTTTATTTTGTCATTTATAAGTTTGCTTGTTTGTTTTTCCAGAACAAGGGCTAAATTCTATGCTTGTTTGGAACTTTACCTACAAATGAAAAAAGTAATGCAAAATTTGAAAAAAAAAAAAATTCAAAAGAAGCTGCATATCTCAGTACTTTACTAGAACACTTTAAACAACAGAGATTTCAATTTTGTGCCAGAATGGAAATTCACCCAGTTTGGGAACATACCTTGATGCTGTAAATATGTGCCAGTAACAACTCTACTATTTCTATGGAAGTTTTTAGTTCTGCAATATTAAATACAGCTCTAATTAAAGATTTATCACAACCTGTCCCTTTGCATCTGGTGGCTGTGTAGTGCAAAGGTGGAGAAGCACTGCAAAAATCAAGTAGCTGCTGTAATGCCAGCCGTGCTTCTTGTGAGTTCCAAAATATCTTTGGACATTGAGCTTGCTGTGTAACAAAATACAGGGCTATTTGTATTTCAGACTCCTAATGATCCATTAAATGAGTGTACGGCATGAGAAGGGAAGGGTGTTGTTTTTGCTGTTTATTTTTAGAAACATCAATAGGAGCTAGAGTGTAATTTTTAAAAATTTGCCAAACCTCTACGTCAAATTTCAGATGACATTTTTGTGAATTTAAAAAAGGTTTTTCTAGTACAGTGGAGCAATTAAATGCACAAAACTTGTTCTGGGGTAAAAGATGAACGTTTTCTGATTTTCTACATTATTGAAACCAAACAGAAAACAAAACCAGACTCACAGGTAAAATAAACTTTCACAAAAGGAGCAGAGCTCCAGTTGCTGATTAATAAGTAGGAAGTGCATCAAGAGAACAAAGCTGGTACTTCTCTGCACTACAGCTCCTTTGCACTGGGATCTAACCTCACGTCAAAATAAAACACAATAAAATCGTTGCCTTTCAACCTGCAGCAATGGTTACAAAGATTCTGCCTGCACTGCAAGTGAACAAAACACAAAATGACTCCTCTCACAAGCACACGGTTGCTAGGAAAACAGCTGTGAAAACCTAGAAGTCTGCAAACAAAATGTTAGAGCAATCAGGGCCATGAAAATGCTCAGAAAAGAGACCTGTTTCTTAGAAAACCAAGATGAGGAAAAGGCAGCTGTGAGCAGCTGTTTTGGACGCACAGGGCACTTGTATGGATTTCACAGGGCACCCAGTGGGGTGGACTCAGCCTCCAGGTTCCCAGCAAGCTCCCCACACTCCAAAGGCTTCACTTTGATGCCATAACATTTCTATCAGGTGTTGAATAGCAGTTTTTTTCTTAGAAAATGCCCACAACCTCTTGATCTTTACAGAGAGAGCTGATTAAGCTTCTCTCCCAAATTTAATTCAGCACTGCATGCTCATCAAATATGTCACAACTGGATCTTGTTATAAATCAATAGGGACTGTAGGGCACATAATCAGATCAAAAATGGAGAAGAGCACAGCTTGCACAACAGAATCCTGACACAGCAAACCTTCCCATTACAGGGTAAGTTGTGCCATAGGAAAAGAAGGTGCTTTTCTGGCCAGGGAGGGGGACAAAGGTGGACAATTGCCATTTGTATTCAGAACAGCAGCAGAACACAGCGACCACAAGCATTCTGGCAGTTCATGCACACTATTGGCTTTCTACATTATCCTAAGATTGTTAAATCGATAGCAACAGAAGGATTCAGCTGTCCCAGCAGCATCTCTATCACTCCATTTTACAGCTATGCTATATCAACTATCAAAAAACCCACTCCCCCTCCCCACCACCCCCCCGAAAAAAGAAATCAATCCCAGAATATGTATAGAAATTCCTAGAGTAGTTAAGGATCTCTGGGAAGCCCTGCATGAGTGGCAAACCTAATCAGAGTTAGTGCTGGTTCCCCAAGCCTCTGGCCAGCTTTCATTCCCAGAACTCTTCATCCCATTACAAAAGATTAAAAATTCCAAGTGAGGTTTGAGACTGATCAGAGAAAGCCCTGCACTAAATGAAAAGAAAGGACAAAAATAGCACTTGTTATTTTTGAGATTCGCACCTATTGCTTTCCACTTTATTTTGGTTTTCCCTGTGTTTAAACATGGCCTCCCACACTTACTTAACACCTGTTTAAACACTGTTTAATCACTTGATACTCACTGAATGTATTCTTGTTAAGAGGGATTTATGGCACTGACCTGATTAGGCAACAACCATTGGCATTGATAATCATTAGGCTACAATGGCTCCCAGGGAGATGTCCCAGTAAAAGTGGCTGTCTCAATTAAGCACTGCAATTAAGTGGACCATATCTATAGGGTGATCTGACAAGGAGAGCAAGGCATTTCAAATGCCTTTTTTTTCTTGTGTTAATACATTTTTTATGCAGAATTAGTACTTTTGATTAGAGAAGAGAACACTACTTACAAATTTCTCTAAAAATTCCTTTTTTTCGTGGGGGAGGAGGGTAACTACAAATTCTTCTATCGGTGCTGAAGACTTCCTGACCAATTCTCATAAATCCTGTGGAATCACAGCTCTGTGTGTATGTGTCACCCAAGAGGCACAGGTTGCACTGGAGGATTTGCCAACCAGACTGTCCCAAGAAAGACCCCCTTTACCCAAGGGATGTGCAGCTGACAGAGGCTGCTGATTTGTCCTTCATTTATTCAGGGAATTCAAAGAAAACAGGGAGATGAGGCTGGGAAATACAGGAAGACAAGCAAGAGTCCTATGGTCAAAATTCCAGTTTTGCCCCTAGCAGTCCTCTTTTCTGCAGTTTTTTTGGAGCAGCCAGGCAGCCCCTCTGGGTAGGCCTGGGTACCCAAGCTATTCCAGTCCAGTAGGCAGAGGCTGGTCCTAAGCCCATTGACTCCCACAACCCTTGTGTGACCTTGGTGAGCTGGCTGAGCAGCACGATGGGCACATGCCCAAAATCCATTTCCATTCTGGCTTGTACCCAGTCCCCTGAGCAGCAGAGACATACATTAGCCCTCCCATGGTACCCCAGTCTCCCTGGTGTTTAGGAAAGGTGAGCATTTATCCCATCATTCATGGGCTCAGTCTACCATGGAGACCCTCAGGGGCACAGGGGTTAAGACATGGGGGCATAAGCACATCTCAGCCCTGCAGTCTGGGTGCCAAACTGGGTGCCAGAACCTTTGCAGTGAGGAGAATTTTGCACAAAAGGCTGCCAATGCATTCCCCATTTCATGGGAAAGGAGAGGATGCATGGCAGGAATCCCTAAGACTGATTTGCTGCAGGCCCAATACCTTTAGAATCAGTGGTAACTGTGCTTGAAGCATATAAAATGCTGCCTAATTTCAAGAAGCCTGTTGTCAGGAATTAGGATTTTTCCCTTTTGTTTCTTCCTCTCATGGAATTTTGTCCCATCTGTTAATAGGAGACAATAAGGACTAGTACTTAAGAGAGACAAAAGAAATGGCCAAGGTGGGAGAAGGGTGCAGCTGGCTGCTCTCTTACCTGGGGGGGTTTCCCTTTGGTAGGGCAGAGATATCGCCAGATTTTGGCCAGGTAGTGAGGGGCTGGGCTCGGCTCCTCTCGCTCTCTCGCTGTCGGCATCGGAGGAGAACGGTCGAGCTGTTGCTTACTGCAGGGAGAATTCACTGCCACCACCAGAGCCCAGCCCTATCCTGCTTCTTCCTTACTGTGGCTGATGCTCCGAGGTTCCTGCCGCAGCCCATTTCGCTGTCCCGTTCCCGCCATTGCCCCGTGAGGGAGCTCCCCAAGCTCGCCCCACAGCGCCCCCTGCCGGCGCGGGAACCATCGCAGCAGCTGTGCCCGGCCGGGAGCCAACAGCGCCCCCTGCCGGCGGTGAGCGGAGCTGCAGCAAAGGGAAAGGGAAAGGGAAAGGGAAAGGGAAAGGGAAAGGGAAAGGGAAAGGGAAAGGGAAAGGGAAAGGGAAAGGGAAAGGGCCCGGGGCTGAGAGAGGCTGGGGCTGGGCTGGGCTGGGGCTCTGCTGCTGCCGCAGCCACGGATGGGTGGCTGCCTTGTTATACACACTGCTAAAGAGCTGATATTCCTTGTCCCATATTTTTGCCTGAAAGCCCCTTAATTTTGGAGTTATAATAACTTGGAGGGAAGGGGGTCACATTTTCTATCGCAAGGGAGGTTCCCGCCTTCCTTCACAGTCTTTCAAACAGAGATACCTGTAAAATAATCCTACCTACAGGTGCCAAAGTCAAGGGACACGTTGTGCCTCCTTACTCTGTGCCTGACTTTCTTAAAATGCAGTTGAAGTGGAAGCATCTCCTGCATGACAGTGGTGCAGTAAACAGATCAAATCTTTGTGGTGGTTTGTCTCTGACACCACAGTGAGGTTTACCAGGTAAAACTATCTCAAGACAATTAACGTGACTCATAAGTAGTCAGGCAGTTGTCCTTCTTTGCATGAAACACCTGGGGTCCACTTATAAGCTCCAAAGTGTCCATGGCAAATACTTCTCTAGGAAGTTTTAATCCCCTTCTATCTGCTGCATGCGCCCACCAGCACAGCAGCTGTTCTCGTCAAAGCGCCAGAGACAACACTCTGAATCATTGGCAGGAAAAAATCGCTTTTAAAACTGGAATTTACTCTTCTAAGTCATCAAGACTCTTGAAAATATTACCCTAAACTTACAGCTTAATCCCCAAACTGTAGGAAAGAGCAAAACAAGGCTCACAGTAAGACAAAACTACTTTTCACTTTTTTTAGAGATGCTGCAGCAAAGTCTTCAGCCCCCAGCATCAGGGTAGCTGCAGTCTCTGATTCATACCTCATTTCTGACAAACTTCGTTGAGCCAGTTGAGCTGATACCTCTTTCCCAGATGAGAACAATTAAGACAGTAAAATGCACCAGGCACACACTCCAGCACTGCTTCCACATGCAAAGCAGTGCCATGGAAACAGAGAAATGCCAGTGCTGCGGGAAGGGCAATCGGCAGTCAGCAGATGAGCAGTGAATCGAGGGCTGAGGCAAACAGCTGTCAGCAGGATTACTGACACAGATTGCATTTCACAGGGCAGCCCACATTAATACTGCAGGACGGTATTTAAGAAGCTGGACAGAAATGTGTTACTTCATCATTAGCTACCACATTATCGCTTGCCTGCACAGATAACACGAAGGGCAGTGGCTTGACCTGCAGGCTGGAGAAATAAAGGATTCAGCTTTAACTTTATCTCTTCACTTCAACAGCCATTTCTACTTATTTCCTACAGCCTGTAATTTTACACCTTCCTATGCAACACTTTTTGTTTCCCAGTAAAAGAAAACGGGGCAGCCTGCGGATTGTCCTACTGCCCTTTCTAACTTTAATAACAACAGACAAACCACTTGTTCCCAAACTTGGAAACTGAGTATCCTCTGCAGCAGATCTACAAACAAGGCTGCAGCAGGACAGCCTCCCTCTCCAGCTCCACACAGATGCAAACATCTGCTTCTGTCTCCTGCAGGTTCCTGTGACATGTGACCAAAGACTTCAGGGAATGCTGCTCCTCCGCCATCCGGCCCCGCTTCTGATCGCTCTCAGCATTGCAAAGAGAGCACTGAACGCTATCAGAATGGGAGAGAGGCAAACACAATAGAGAGGAAGTGGAGATAAAGAGGCAGCAGATGCTGAAGAGGCAGGCAAGGGCGCTACCAGATGTTCTCCAGTGAAAGACGCTATGGATGCGTCAGACCTAACTCTCCACGGATGTCTGCTCCATTGGAGGTTAACAGGGCACTGCATAGAGGAGAGGAGTGAGGCCCCACACTCGAGGCACACCCCAGGGCCTGAAGCCAGAGGTGAAGATGAGTTTTAGCTCTCAGGCCAGACTGACCTGCAGCAGCCTTTCCAGCTGCTCTGCCATCAGGGGGGCCCTGAGCCACCGAGGCTTCCTGCAGGACATCGGCCAGAGCCCGACTGTGCCACTTCAGTACAGAGACATCACAAATTTGCTCCGAGCTCAGCAGGCTCCCACAGCAGCTGCAGCAATCCAGCTTGTCTAGCCTTATTTATTTGATAATGTTTCACAATCTTCTTACCATTCAAACGCTAATGAACACGCACGTGCCAAAAATACCAGAGAAATTAGCCAAAACACCAGCCATGTAACACCTCTCATAGCTTTTTCACTGCTATTTTACCAGTGCTATTGCAAGGTGGTAACAATTCCTAAAAGACTCAGCCTTTTAAGTTTTTGGAAAATTTGTCTTCAAATTAGATGATGCATAAATAGAGAATCATAGAATGGTTTAGGCTGGAAGAGACCTTAAAAATGATCTGGTTCCAACCCTCTGCCATGGGCAGGGACACCTTCCACTACCCCAGGTTGCTCCAAGCCACAGCCAGCCTGGCCTTGAACACTTCCAGGGATGGGGCAGCCACAGCTTCTCTGGGCAACCTGTTCCAGTGCCTCACCACCCCCACGGTCAAGAATTTTTTCCTAAAACATCTAATCTGAGCCAACTCAGTGCAGACATTTACTGTCTTCAAGTTCCAAAGGACACTGGTAATACTTTGGATGGCCAAAACAGGAGCCAAAGGAAACCCAGACATCAGCTCTGTAGCAGTATTGGGCTCTCCAGAGGGAAGCAAATGCTGGGCTCCAGCACACCTGACACACAAACACTCACAAATCCTGCGGGTACAGCACCTGTCTCAGAGGTTACCTGGAGCAAGTGTTGAAAATGATCTACAAAAGAGAGCGTGGGAGGGGGGAAACCCCAGAGCACACCTGCAGTAGTTAGAACAACTACGGTACGAAAGAGAATTAAGGCATCTTCATTATGTGGTCCTTAATGAATATTTGTTCATGTCAAAACCTCAAAACCTCCCTGTCTGTGAATGAGGTGTGTCTTCTCCCTCTTCTCTTTTCTCACACATCATAGCAGCCCAATAAGAAAAAAAAAAGGAGTCTTTCACCATAACCCAAAAGAAAAGGGATCATGATGCTACCACTTGAGCTGCATTCCTCACGCCTTCTCCTAACAGTCTCTAATAACATGTTTATCTAAAAACTGCACCAGGAGGCTTTTAACCATTTCTGTTTATACAGTACGCAGTGAAATGACCAGTGGCTAAATTTCAATCATCACTCAACAAATCTGGCTTTTTGAATCGGTGATTTCCTGTTTTGCTCTCACTATAGGACTGATTCAGATCTCCCCTGACGCCAACGGAAAGTGATTTCAGCCTTTATCAGCCCAAGGTTCCCAGATTCTGTAATTCACAGCTCACAGACACAAGCAGTGCTTATTTGGCCAAGAGCTGCCCAGCTGTGATGCTCCTGAAAAAACCAGGCTGCCTGGTCTGGAGAAGCCCAGCACTCTCCTTACTTCCTATGTTACTGATGGGGATGAGCTGTAAATGGGATGATCTTGCTCATCCACAAGAAGAATATGAAAATAAAACATCAGCTTGTTCTTAGTTACATTCCAAAAGCATCACTTCTTTAAAACCTCTTTAATGATAAGAAAGTGTGTCCTGTATCACATCTCTCAGTTTAACAAAAAAATCTGAAGGTGTTTTCCATGTTATTAAAAGTACGTGGCTAAGAATAACAAACTTTTTATTTCTATTTGCAAAACAAAGTCAGACAGTCTAGATTTTTTTTACAAGGAAGAATACTAAACACATCTGTCTCACCTGGAATGCCAGAGTTTGGAAAAGCTGTAAGTCAGTTGTGATCAGGGCCATTAAAGAAGCTTTATGCTTTTAAAGCAGATTTTTGTCCCGAGGTTTTAAAAACAGAGCTGCACATTTAAGACTTGGGTTTCTAGGGGGAAAAAAGTTTAAGCTGTACTGCCAATAAAAATGTTAACATTTTATTTATAGAAACTTTGCTCACTTCCTACAGCAGAATAGATAAACTTTAAATTGTGTCATTTAATAATAGACAATTAATAGTATAAACACATTAAATACAATACAAGCAACTCAACAGAGCTGAATACACACAGCTCTGATAGAAACAGCAAATTTCTGACATTTGTAACAAATCAGAAATTTGGACAAACACTTGTCCTCCTTTGTGAATATTTTTTCCTCCCAGGTCATTCAGCAGTTGTAGAATAGTAATTTTACTGAAGTTTTTTTCTCCAAATACCCAAACCCTACACTGAGAGGAGACAGCCTTAGGTGTTTCAGATGGCAGTGAATAAATTAACTTCCAGGCACATTAGCAGCAAACGTGACATTTCTCACCTTCATTCTCTACAACTGATGATTGTCATACCCATATCCTCAATTCTCTGTCTTTGAACTATCCCAAAAGGTTGCAAAAAACCAACAGCTTTTACTTGCAAATACCTACACCCAGATGCTACCTCTTGGATTTCTTAGATTTTTAGACAAAAACACAGAAGTGGTTACTCCAGCATTTTCTTCTTTTTTTCCCCTCTCTTTTTGGCTTTGACAGATTTTTAGTTTTAGGTTGTTTCTTCTGTTATAAAGGCACAACTAATCAAACTTTCAAGCACAACCGCGCAGATAAGGAGGTAAAATGGAGGTGAGATTCATGAGAACTTTCACAATAACCTTTCTCATGTAATCTTTTCCCTTCACACCCCAACTCATGCTTCATTTGTTATGTCCATTGTCCTCAGTGATTAATGTTGCCCTTCCCTCCCTCTGCACCACCGGAAAAGCCGAATTTGGAGCAGTTTGGCACAACCCCTTCAAGCCCACCAAAGAGCTTCTTCCCCCACTTTGTGACTGCCACGGCTGCAAATCCCCAGCTGAACCAGCACTAGGTGACCTGCAGATGTATAAACCTGCCAAGAGCATCAAAGCCTTCTGGCAAACCTTCAGCCCCTCCACGCTTGCCTCAAATTCCACAAGCAGCCCCTGAAGCAGCCTCTGCTGCTTCCACCCTTCCTGGCTGCAGCTTCTTTGCTTCCCAAGGGGCCCAACCCTGTTGCTGAGGTCCCGATGACTTTTTCTTGACAAAAAGAAAGTCCACAGTGGGCTGGACTCTGCTCCAGAGCTACAGGGGCCAGACTCCAAGCACTGCTGTTTCCTGACAGAAACCACTGCCAGGTTTTCCTTCCACCCCGAACACGGGCAGTGGCTCTTACTGACATAAAGGACTGGTACGATGTTCCATCATTCTGTCCCTGCAGGGCTCAGCCCTTTCTGGGAGAAGAACTGGCAAAGAAATGAGAGCTGTGCCATCTTCCCCAGAATATCTGGGCTTCTGGCTCTGGCCAGGAGACTTTGTGCATCTCTAATGGCTGAAAACAAATTAAATCCTCAAGTTCAGGCTGTAGAAACACAAGAGACCTGAAAGTCCCTCTGTTGCTCAAGCCAAGCATGGACCAAATGACAGCTACACACCCTGAGGGGACAGGTTATGGACCTTGTGAGGGAGCTTTGCTTTGATTTAAAAATGCCTTTCTTCCTTTTCTACCTTTCAAAGTACAGGAGAGACACGCTACAGCCCCCCCTACAGCTTTCAGAACCACTAATTCTGTTCCACAAGTCTTTATTTTACCTTTCCCAGAGACAATAAATCTCGAGGTATAAATTGGGAGCAGATGGAGCGGGATGTAGACTGTCAGCTTCCATTAGCAACACCGAGAACTCGCCACACGCCACAGCCAAGCCAGAGCCTTTCATCTCGGCCCTGCACAACTGGTGGGGAGCAACTACTTGTCTGTGTTAGGGCTATTGACAGGAAAATGTTGGCCAAGGCCAGATGTGACTGCACTGATGGCCAGGCAATTATTGGTATAGGATGGCTCTGCCCATAAATCATCAGGTCACGGTGCAATCACTCAAAGTCATGGGGAGGCTGGAACAGGCCTGCACAGCAGGACAACAGTGAAAAGTTGCATGGGAAGCAGAGGTGGATCTCTGGCATCCCAACCCTCCTTCCCTTCAAAAACTCCAAGCTGCACTGCTAAAGTGGAGCATGGGAAGGCTGGGGACCAAGCAAACTGTGACACTGCTCTGTGCTGTCCCATGCAGCCATAAAAATGCCAATTTTGATGAGCTGCCCTCTTAGCACTTTTCAGTCCAAAGGAAGGGGACTACAGGCATCTGCAAGCCAGGGAAGTGCAGCAGGAGCACAGAAAGGCTCCCCGAGAGAGGAGCTCCCTCCAGCTCCTGAGAAAGAGCACTTTTGAGAAAAAAACAGCCCAAACCTCTACCTAGAACCTCCTGTGTTACTGCCACGTTTGCCTTTCACAAACTTTCAGGAGTATGACCATACAAGGGAGCCAAGTACAATATGTTGACTCCTGGTGCCTCCTCTGCTCTTCATCTCAGCATTCCCCCACAACTTCTGGAGGTGTCCCATCTGTGTGAGCCTGCTCAGCAACAACCCCGGTGCCAAAGGTACTCACAGCCCGTGCTGAGCAGCTGCCAACTGCACCAGCCCTCTTCCATCACTGTCTGCTCCCGAACCACTCCTGTCCTGCCACAGACTCCCACAGCCTGAGCTCACAAGCACCCCACTGGTGTGAGCTGAACCCCATGGTGATGCATGGAAAACTGCCACCACAAAGAGCCCCAGAGCTGCACATCCTTCAAGACTGTAGATTCCTACCTTCACCCTTTAGGACAGTTAAATAATCTGGAGTATGAGAGGACATTGAATGTGAGAGATTCAGAGACATCCTCCTTTCTTTTTTAAAAACACAGACTGCTGGGCAATGGAGAATTGGTTGTATTGACTGAGTACCACCCTACGTCAACCAAACTCCTATACACAGCCAAACACCATCAGATTGATGTATCACTTTAAACAGATACAAAGCCTACATATTTTGGAAAGCAAAATTCTGGAGATGTAAAATATTGATTTGGCACCACAAGCTTTCTCCAAACCTCTCTCCCCCACATTTATTTCCTGTTTAATCACCAATACACACATTACCCAAATTTTGTAAACTGAAGAGCAACACACCACCGTGTTGCTTTTATGAATAGAAGGAATTTAGCCATGGTGTCAAGAAACACTGGCTAGAGAAGGAAAAAAAGAAAAGAACAACTTTCAGCAAATCCAGTGACTGCCCAAGTCTGAAATAAGTCACAAGATCCATCAGTCCACGAAAAGAATCTCATTTTTCAAATATGCAATGAAATATCACCTCTCAAGATTGTCTATACTCCACAGAATTAATAAGAAATTGTTTGGCAGAAATTCAGGTAGCACAGGAAGGAAGAATTAAAAGGAGGTATTTAAAGAAAAAAAAGAACAGGGGAAAAAGGTTATATTTCAATTCCTAAACCTTTAAGATACCTCCTTATGGAGAGAGACCTTAGTCAGGCCAGTAGATACCAGTAAGAGTGACCTGGCAGGATGCAAATTATCCAGCCTCTATCCCTGGACAACCAGTGCAGCCTTCAGCATCTCCAGCCCTGACTTCATCACTGCAGCAAACTGATTGCTTGTGACAGGTGACAAAGGACACGAGAGGACAAGGAGCGCTGGGGGCAAACAGCTTCTCCTCAATCCTGCTGATCACAGCGCAAAGTATTTTTGAAGTATTATGCCAGCACTTTGGCAAAGTCCAAAGAAGGAGACAAGTGTGCAAAGTCAGGGAGGATGGATTACCTTGGCTGATGGATGTCCTGGTTGTTGCAGACTGGAAGAAACTCGAGTGCTTCTGGTAGTGGCTCTTTGTCCTTGCACCCAGCAGCTCAGTCCTTGCCTTCCAGCTGTGCTTCCAGGTGTTCAGTGGTCACACACAACCCCTGCCCTGAGCTGGGCTCACTCACAGCCTCTATTTATCCCACCTGGCAACACTGACCTGCAAGTGCTATCCAGATGAAAAGGAAGCAGGAATATTTCATGGAGAATTCAGGCTGGGCTAGTTTGTAGGTCTGACAGACAGCAGCAGAGGTTGATTCTGGTTAATACTTGGGTTTTCCTACCCTTACCACTAAAATTTGAGCTTAACTGAATCTTATTCCACCTCAGACTCAGAACCAGAAGGGAAATGAAACACTGGGCAGATTCCTCTAAGAAGGATTTAAGATAATGCACTGTGTAAAGACAAAAATAATGCTATGAGTGGTGTTATGGAAGGAATTTAAAGTAAACACTTTGAATTCACCTTTTCTCCTCTCCAGTAAACTGAAGAAGATTCTAGAGACGCGTGGTTGTTGGTGCGTTTGCAGAGGTAAAGCAAGCTTTCAGAGGAAGGAAAGATCCTGAAATAATTATGATCAGTTAATTTAAGCCCAACTGCAGGGAACATGGTGAGGAAGTCAGAAGGCTCAAGAGATGAAGATGAGTCACTGAGCTTTCTGCTCGCAGGCAGTCACTGCAAATCCAGCCTGGGCAGCTGACAGCAGATCA
Source organism: Monarcha castaneiventris obscurior (assembly GCA_026261815.1). Classification (NCBI taxonomy): domain Eukaryota; kingdom Metazoa; phylum Chordata; class Aves; order Passeriformes; family Monarchidae; genus Monarcha; species Monarcha castaneiventris. The sequence goes on from JAMPIT010000862.1 coordinate 7,171,949, forward strand.
TGCTGCTACCTGCTAGTGGTTTGAATTACATGGTTACCAGCTCCTCTGGAGCTTCCACACTCCTGGGCTGCAGGCAGGACCATGGGAGGGAGAAGTCCTCACCTCCCTCTCCACGTGTATCAGGTTGAACCAGGAGGACAGTCTTAAGCTGCGCCAAGGGAAATGTAGGTTGGATACTAGGAGAAAGTTTTTTACAGAAAGAGTGATAAAATACTGGAATGGTCTACCCGGGGAGGTGGTGGAATCACCATCCCTGGATGTGTTTAAAAAGATATTGGATGTGGAGCTCAGTGCCATGGTTTAGTTTAGTTGTTGGGGCATGGGTTGGACTCGATCTTGAAGGTCTCTTCCAACCTGGTGATTCTGTGACTGCTCCTTTACACACCATGACTTCTGACAAAGGTTGTCTAATGTTATCTCCATACGCCTCACTCTGAAGGCTGGAGAGTTCCACATGGAGAGAAATGCAATGGGATGAAGCTTTGGAACTGCAGCATCAACACAGAGCCTTGCTAGAATACCACTATTAACCAGCAATGAGAAGTTTAACACAATAAAAACTATTTTAGCCCTTTGCATCATCATGCAGACCCCAGCCATGCTTATACATTGCTGAGAAAGTTTCCCACCCATGTGAATTTGGCACATTGCAGAAGCCAGAAGTACAAGCATGGTACAACACTGCTCTCCACACAAGATGCCAAAATACCCCATTTGTCTGCTCTGCATATTCCCAGGCATGTTGCTTTGGGAGCTGCCAGTATTTGCAGAGGAACTCTCACCAGCAGCAGCTGAAGCCTCTCACTCTCCTCCTGTCATAGCTGTCAACAACCCATTAAAGCCCAACGCCAGCCTTGCATTAGCCATATTCCATGCTCAAAACCTCCTGAAGGCTTCTTCAGATGTGTTGCAGATCAAAAGCCATCTGCTCCAAATCACCTTTTAGCTGGCCATGGTATCATATCTGAAATGATCTTACCCAGATTTCTGTGGTTTATCAGTAAAACAAGCCACAGCTCAGAGAAAGCAGCAGTTGCAGATTGTCTTGCTCCTGCTTTAACTTTCTACGTCTCCACAACAAGACTATGGAATAAATGAAAAAAACCCCACAAAACTTTTTCAATTACATCATCAAAAGGATCTCAAAGAGGTATCAACAGAGTGGATATTCAGGAAGAGACAAAGGAAGTACTATTAATCCCCACACTGGAGATCAAGACCTGAAGTAAAGGAAGATTAAATGAACCTTCTTTGTTTACCCAGGAAGTCTGTATCTAGCCTGGAAGACAAGTCCAAGTCTCCTAATTTCCAGCCCAGCCTCTTAGCCACAAAACAGACTTCCTTCCAACTAATAAAAGCTTACAGGAATCTTAGTTTGATGTTTGCACACAGGCAAATCAGCACATCTTTCATAGCAGGAGACAGAGTGCAGATGTACACAGGGAAAAAAAAGGAATAGATAAAAAAGCTGGTTGAGATGATCTTTTTAAGCATTTTTCTTCTGGCCCTTGCCCAGCACACCCTCTCCTGCCACCACACAGGCCAATAAATCATCATCTCTCCACATCATGTACATGCAGCTTGTGTCTCTTGCTGCACTGCCGTAACTCTACTGAATTTATCTTCATCTTTGTTCAGGGAGACAAATGGAACGATGCAGAACCCGCTAATGAAAGTTAAAGGAAAGACAATTAGACAGATGATCACAGTAATGTGAATTAGTTTGAAGAGCTTTCAGGGCCCTGTGCAAGTGCAGCCACCTTCCCAGGAGCTGAACAGACTGCTCTGCATGCTGGAAGCTGTGAGATTCTCCCTAATGATCACAAAAATTCCTGGGCATTACATACTGCCTGTATTCCATCATGGGAGCATAACACTCCCGAGTTCTAGCATGCATTTGAGCTTTACAAGGCAACCATAGCACCAGGCTGAAATTCAATCAATACAAATTAGTTCTAAAGTGAGAAGTTGATGTTAGTTGAACAGGCAAGGCAATTTCACCCCGGGAGGACAGAAATGAATAAACCCTTATTCCTTTAACTCTTTGCTGGCCTGACATCATGGTTTGCAGAGCCTGTCTGGGGACAGAGGATACTCAGGCTGCAAAGTAAAAGCTGGAGATCTCCAGCTCATGTGATGCTTTGTCCCTGCTGCCAGCACGACATCTTTATGTGCAGCATATTGAGAATGTCACCCCAGCAGGGTGATGTCTATTGATCTATGCAAAATACATTGTCAAGTTAAAATATTTAGTGTGTGTGGAGATACCTGCACTTGGATTATACAGGCACGTTCTACACTCTGACCAGGGAATGCATCTGTAACAGCAATGACTTGGGATCTGCTGAATGCTTCAAAGTGGTCAGTGCATATCCCAAAGAGCTTCTGAGCTCTGCTCCCATGCCATCACCAGTGTGTTTCTCCAGCTGGATGGAAACCCTGGACACAGCCAGAATCCCACCTGGACGCAGTCCGGCAGCAGTGAACAGCATCTGCAGACTTCCAGGCATCACCACTTGTAAAGTTCAAGTCAGACTCCAAGGTATGCAAGTGCCATTTTAAAATGAGTAGTTCTAAACACCTCTAAATATTTCTATAAAACAACTGGTAAAACTCCTTCGGAATTCTATTCCTGCACAACAACACAAATTTTACACATCAGGAAACACACTTTAATAAATGTTCCTTTGCAGGATCTGTTCTCTGGTACTTTTACAGATTAATGGTACCACATATTTCTTTCAGGAAGAAATAAGAGCAGGAGGCACACAATGGCTCCCCAGCTGATCAGCTCAGGACTGGGACTGCTTTCACAGCACTGCACATGGGACTTGGCAAGGTAAAGAAGGGCTTTTATGCAGCATGCAGCATTGCAAATGGTTTCAGTGAAGGCAGAGGAGATCAGCTCTGAAAAATCTCACATGGAATCCTAAAATGGTTTGATGCTTTTCAGCACAGCTGGTCAAAAAACAGGCAAAGGCTCATCCAGCCTAACCTTCGCCCAAGCCCTGTTTGCCTCTTGGACAAGGATTCCTGAAGACTTGCAGAGCAGGAAGGATGAGGATAGGTGAGGCTTTGTAAATGCACAGTGGGATGAATCTGGATGGGATGGGAGGCAGACTTGACCCTACACACAGAAAGAACCAGTTGGTTCTATCAGTGATGCCAAATAATTGAAATGCAGCTCTTCTGACAAACATCTACATACCAGATTCTTCTGAAGAGGAAAGCTGACACACATTAACTGCAGGGACATATGGAATTCAAGAGCTGAAATGCAGCAAGATCAGCACATAATTAGATGAAAACAAAATTACGTTTGTCAAAGGCAGACTGTACCTTTTCTATTCTGGTCATAAAGGAGAGATGTTTGATCTCCACATCCTCCAATGAACTACATTAACATCACCTAAGCTGCATAAGACATCGTGTCCGGGGTGACACAAAATCACAATATAGAAAAAAACCTGTTCTTCAACAGAGCAGATGAAAAGCTGTACAGATTTATCAAGAAAGGTACTTATCTATTAAATTCTTATAAATTCCTAACAATAAAGCATATAAATGGTATCCATTTGCATGGGATGCACAGAATGGAAGGACCAGAACAAGCCTTAAGTTCTGGGAGCCCTGAGGTGAGCTGTGCCATCCAGGACTGGGGGAGAATACCAGCAAATCCACGTTCTGCAGTGCTACTGCAAAGTCTAATCTTTCTCAGAGGTTGTTGCTATAAAAGCTCTTCCATATACTTGATCTCATTTACTTAAAAAAGACTGTCAGAAAGACTTGTCAGCAACTTCTTAGAAAGGCAGCAGAGGGAGGGGAAGCAGATTGTTAACATTAGAATATCACCTTCCATCTGGATGTGTTTAACATAGGATCAGATACAAGATTTGGACATAAATTTGAAGTCCTTGGTCTCACGCCCAGATTAAACTTGAACTTAAGAACTTGAAGACATGTTCTCGTCTGTGGGATGGAGCATGTTAATAAAAGCTCCAAACACTCAGGCAATTTCACTGCTTATACTCCCTTGCACTTCTTTAAAAAAATGCTAAGTACATTTAAAAAGAAAAAACTATAAAAAGCCATTAAACACCTACAAGCTCTGCTGTACACTGAAAAGAGAAAAAAAAGAAAAAAGGGAATAGACAAAAGTAATCTCTGAAGTTCTGCAGTTTCAAGGAGTCTACTAATAAATGGACTTATTGATAGGCACCAGCTGAAAAGAAGTTCATGACTGCCACTTACTTAACAATGATCTCAGTCCCAGTCTCTGCTTCTGAATAGAAGGATAAATGTAAAACATATGGAGGGATAGAGAACACCAGAAAGTAACTACTTTTCAAGGGGGCATTTTGAAGAGAGAGTTAAATAAAGGAACCACATGTTGCACTCAATGAGGTGGCTTATTACTGACAAACTGTTTCATTGGCAGCATCTGAGTAACTACAATGGATGTGAATTTTGAGGGGCACCTACAGCTGCATGTTAAACTGTATTTTCAGAGCAGAGGACATCGAGGCTTCATCACATCGTGCTCCTCAGGAATTCCTCATTCTCCTCACAGCCACCAGTTTCTGTCTCCACTTCTCCCTATCCCTTTGGGACTACCTCATCTCATGAAAAACAAACAAACCATGAACTGCTTTGTACAAAACATTAGTTTCATTAAAGAGGTTCAACAAATAGTTTAATGTACAGGAAAACAACGTGACTTTGCCAGAGAAGCTGAGAAATGCAATTCACCTGATCTGCCAGGTAGCTCCAGCCTTTCCAAAGCAGCAGGACCTGTCCAACACACAGAACACCAGCAGCCAGAGCATCCCTGCATCAGCTCTTCAGGTGCACTCACAGGATTGGTCTCTAAAACCAACCACAAACAGCAGCACAAGAAGTGCACAGGAGTTCAGACTTGAAATAGGGGGAAAAAAAAAAAAAAGGAAAAAAGAAAAGGACAATATTCTTCCTGCTAACAAACAGAATCAGAAGAGTCAACCTCCAGCCCACAGACTTGGGGCTCCCTTTCTCTCTTCCCTGGCAGCAGGAAAGGCTCAGAGGGGCTGGGAAAGAGCCCTCAGCCCATCCATCAGCCACCTCCTGTTCTGTTAATACCCAGATTTACAGGCAGCACATAAAAGCATGGCTATGGCAAGCTCGACGTGCTTTAAATAGCTCTCACACCCAGAAGGCATCAATGTGAAATACAGCTCTAATACCCAGGGTAGGTAACTGTCTTGTCAGCAACACAAATTCACAAAACCCAAATGAACTCCTTCAGGAAAACCAGCAACAGCCTTTCCCTCACAACTCTCCCCATCTTTCTGCAGCCCAAACCAGCCTGTCCTGGGTAAGAACATCTAAACAAAAGACATTGTAAAGTAAAATCAAAGCTAGACCATAAAACTTTTAGTGAACTTCTTAAAAGAAATTATTTCTACATTTTAAATATTTATTTTCAACATCACCACCCAACAATAACCTGCCAGTACCCACCTGAAAAACAAAAATCTGTTTTGCACTTGCCATAATGAATTCCCATATTTATTTTTTTACATAAATAAAGAAGAAGTCAGAGCAAGAACAAAATGGATTTTTCTGCATGGAAAAAAAGTAATTTGCTGGTGAATTACTTGCTCTTCTCTTTTTTAAAGGGGAAGATGGGAAAAGCACATTTCTGATCAGAAAACGCTAAAGATTAAAACAAGAATTAAAATAAAAAAACCCAAACACTTCCTAAACCAACGACATCCTTTGCTGGGGATTTTAACCATACCCTTTTATTCCACAGCCAGATGTCACTGCAAACTTAGCCCCAAAAAGCCTGTCCCTTCCCAACGTGCCAAAACAAACCCTTGCTTTCCAAAGGAGAACATGGCCATGGCTCAGTGGCCACCACGTGCCCACATTTCTGCTCAGGCTGCACCCACAAGGAGAAGCTGCAGCACAAGAAGTCCTTTCCCTGGGTTAGGGGAAGAGTTGACGAGCAGGAATTTTTCTCACAGGAAATTTTGGTGAGGAATAACACGCTGTCAGGCTTTTATAAAAAAAATATTTTCTTGTAGAAAAAGGAAACGTTTTCCCTTTGGCAGCCCACAAAAGGAACAGCTCCATGTTTTCCAGTGTAACTGTACATATTTCTTATGAAAACAGAAGTGTTTTATATAAGCTATTTGATGAACTAGGAAAACTCTATTAAAAAGAATTACCATCTTAAGCGCTTGAAGAAAACATCTGCTACCCGCTCCCCTAAAGGCAGAGTAACCTCACAGTAAAGCTCTTCAAATGTACAGAACATCACATTCAGAAACATTAAATTTCACAAAAATTAGTCAGGAGAGAGAGCTGTATATTCCGTTGTGTGTCCAAGCTAGGATTACAGCTGGTTCAAAAGGTAAAACTGTTTAAAGCAAATGATCTGGAGCACAACATTTCAAACATTATTCCTTTTCCAGCCCCTGTGACACAGAGCTCAGCTGGGCATCTGAACCACAGCCCCACGTGAGAGCAGTTGTTCAAGGCTTCCTTTCACTATGAAAAAGTATTGCCCTTTATATGTTATACTGACACTGATTATGTACATCCACTGCATTTTTGAACTGAAAAGCCCCACTTGGGCACAAATTATTTAAAACGCAAACACTCCAGTCCCAGCCCCGAGTTTTGTTGTATCAAGGTGCATGTGAAGTACTGTGAACAAAAAGCAGAAAAGCCCGTGGGAATTTTGGTACTGACTTAAACAGAACCTGACTTTTTCCTGATTGCATCCACATTTCCCAGTTTTCTTTTTACTCTCATTCATTTTTATTCTCATCCAGCCCAAAGCATTAACCTTGCAGTCTAGGTGTGCTAAGAGCATTCATGGGAGAAGAGTGTTATTTATAGCACGTTCAGGAACTTCTCAGCACTGACAAAGACTGGGGCAGCATCAGAATCTGAGCTACAGAGCAGCATTTGATCATCTCTTACCTCCCTAAAAGCTCCTCCAAAATCAACAGATGGACATGGCTTAGAAAGCAACTGCTACTGTTACTGCTAAAGAACTCAGAGAGAAATTAGCTTGTTCTTTTACAATTGTCATTTAGCTGTGAGCAAAACAGATGCACTGGAGCCATTCCGTGTGACATGGCCTTGGCTTGTTACCTGGACCTGTTAAATCAGATTGTATTTCCCTCATTCTCAGCCTGTACCCAGGGAAATGCATGGATACTACTCCATCCCTACCCAGGAACACGTTGAACAGATTACAACTTCTGTCTACACCCCAACACTGGAAAGTATTTCTGAGTCAGGACACCACAGTCTCTAAAAGCATCAACCATATTCAGACACGGATCGTCCCCCGATTAAAATTTCTGCCTATTTTCATTAAAAGCAGCAAACCCTTCAGCTGCTCTGCACCACTGGGTAGACTTTAATTTGCAAAGCACTGCTTAAAAGGAAGACAATTTTTTAGAGCACCTGAGATTTAAAGGAATTATCTGAATCACAAAGAAGCATCCATTTCCAACCAAAAAAAAAATGGTGACTAAGAGCACAAAAGATTCTACGTAATTCAGTTGCTTTCTCCCGTCTGCTTTGACAGGAGAACTTGTGCCACAAACAAAGCCTTTGTAAAGTGTGTTTGTTTTCCATCCTTCATAATTAGTCCCTGCATTCTCTGATTTGTCAGCTTGGTATTAAAGAATAACAATAATTTCCTATTATAATGTAGTGCTCTAAAAGCATTTAACAGGTCCTCTTTGCCACTGAATGATAAGAGACTGCACTAATTAATTGCATTCCCTCTGTTTTATGCTTCATAAAAACTTTAGCAGAGGTTTCAAAGGCACAAAAGGACATTCAAACAGCCTGCACTCCTAGAAAACAGCCATGTGCACCTTGAAAAATTTCTTCCTAAAACAAATGGCCACAATGAATGAAGTCAAAAAGACTGCTAATTCAGGACTTAAGAGTTCATGCCCAGTTACATCTAGAACTTTAATTTTAGAGATTATCTCTTCTTCCAGTTTACTGGACAACACTGAAGTTGGTAACATTCCTCTCTCCCTCAAGTCTTCCCACAAATGAAAAGGTCTAATGTTTCTCAAACTTAGTGTACAAAACTAATCAATAAAAAATAGCTAATTATTTTCTGCTTTATCCATAAATACAGGATGGAGTTATTTTATTGTAAAATTAAGAAAATTGGAAGAAATAAATCCAACATGAAACAAAACTCCAAAGGTATCAGAGTTTCAAAATTAAGCTGCGTTAAGGTACAAATTCCTGATGAATAAGTATTTTCTCTACAAATAGCTTGAAGGGCTGAAGAAAGGCAGTGCAATCTATGAGCTATCTGAGAAATGCTGAGAACAATGCCCCACTCTTATTTAACAAAACATGAAACAACTGTAATTTAATGCATCATAAATCAGGCTTAATTCATTTCAGGATGTTTTAATGAAAGATGGTAAAATAAGGGACAGATACTCTATCTGTGTTTCTTATCCTACAAGTATATATGATCTCATGTCAGCACCGACACTTCTCTTTCTTACATAATTAGGATGTAGGATGCCTATTACTGAGACACCTACATAAATATTAAATTAGGACATTTATTCTTCTCACTTATCACAGTCAAGCCACTGGAAGAAATAATTTTCCTTGCACAAATCTAGCATTAATCACCCTCTAAAGCAAAGCTACTGCATAAATGCATTGCACTCACACGTGTTCTATTCAACTTTGACGCTTAAGTCCAAATCAATATTTTTTAAAGACTGTGCAATATACTGAAATCATCATTTTGAGCTTCCCATTCAAGGAGAACTCAGCACCATGGTCTGTCTGCCATGGGGTCTGTTACACTGGGCACAGTAATTGTCAGACTCCAGGTAGATATCGTGCAAAAACCCTAAGCCACAGAAATTATTCAGCCACTCAAAAATATAAATGCAAAATACATTAAAGAAAGAATTCTGCCTATTTCTATTAGGCAAAGTGGGTTAGAGCAGATGGCACTGCCACAGAGAGAGGCACAGTTGGAGGAGAAAATGCCATCATGGGGGACAGACACTGGAGAGGCAGCTCACAGCATTTCTATCCAGTCACCAGGTCAGGGATTTGTTTCCTTCAAACTGGGTTAGCCCAGCCCCTCTGAAAGCCAGGGGTTTCATACCATGAACAGCCCTGAGGCATTCAGGACTCCAGCTCTTCCCAAAAAAACTGGCGGATGCTCCAGGCACTGCCTTCACTGTAAGGGATGTTTTGTCACATAGCCAAGGCTTCAGCCTCAATCTTTTCTGCTCATTTTTTAATGAATAAACAGATAGTGGTTTGTGACTTGATAAAAGAAATTAGATCTTATCAGGTCTTTCTCGAAAAGAAAATACTGCCAGCCAAAGTATGGCCTTGCATATTGGCTGAGCTAATTGTGCAGCACACACAGGAACTCCAAGGGAAGTCAGTGAAGCCCAATTTTAGAAACGAGAGCACAGGATTGCTCTGGTGAGCTTAACGCAGCAGATAAGCACAGCAGAAAATTCAGAACTAACTCCAAAGGCTTTTGTAAGGTGAGAACAATAATGTTGTCTAATAAAAAAACCAACATTCCTACCTTGGTATAACATTTTAATTTCTTTTTAGTACTAGAACTGCTTAGAGCATATTGAATTTTCCAGCAGAAATTTTAGCCAGAAAGCACTGAAGCCCTATGAAAAATTGTTTGTGCTCTCCCAGCAGAACTAACAGCCTCCCACCCTCTCTCTGCTTTGGACACAAGAAACAAAGCAGAAACAAATAATTTAAATTACCTCAAAACCAGGGGGGGTTTGTCTGCATAACCCACACAGACAAGGAACAACTCAGAGGAAACCCACGGAATTGCACCACCTTCCCTCTGCAGCAGGGAGAGCAAACGATGGCACTTTCCCCTCCCACGTGGGTACTGTTAAATAAAATGTGTGAAGGCTCCAGCTGAAGCATGAGATTGTTTGCCTCTAACAAGAGTCCTGTGTCACATTCCACTGACCCCCCCAGCCACATCCACGCCTGCTCCCAGCACCACAAACACCGTCTGCCTGCTCCCAGCTCCGGAGGTTGCTGTGCTCTGGAGTCACCTCCAAGGCTTGTACCCAGAGCCTCCATCTCAGCTCAGCGCAGCGATCTTTGGGCTACAGCTAGGAAAAGCTGCCTGGGGAATGCACTGGAGCAGCACAGGCTGGTCTGACCCGAGGGTCGTTCCCAGAAGCTCCCAGCATCACAATCTGGTTGGTGCCTCAGCAAGTGCAGTGTCCCACTGAACCAGGGAAAAACAGCTTTTCCTTTCTGAACCGCGCTATTTCCAGCCAAGCACTAAGCAACTATTTAGAGATGTAACCAGCTGGGACCAGCCTAGATGTGATTGAACCCCTGTCTGTGCACAGGCAAAGGTCACCAAGCCGGACTGCAGCGTGACACAGAGGGCAGAGCGTGCTGCCAGCAGGATGCTCTCGGGGGGAACCCACTAACTTCACATTTCACACCACAGGACACCTCCTGCTTGTGTCAATTCTGGTGGCAGACTGCAAAGCACATCCACCTTAAAAAGTTTCTCGTGGAGAAGGGAAGATGGCTGGGTAAACACCTCAGCTGGGGTGAAGTACTGGATTATTTGTCGCTCAGCATGGCTGTGCAATTTTAAAGGCAAGACCAGCCTCAGGATTTTATGCTACTATAATAAGGCTTTGCCCATGACAGCTTAATTGCTCTCAGCCCTGCATAGACACTGGAATGAAGTAAGACTACATTTAATAAACTTTGCCACAACAACTCATCAAGAAATATGCTTATTATAGACAAACTTATTGTAACTATTTATGGGTTAGCTTTGTCAACTCTGTGAGACAAAACGAGCTGTACCAAGAACAACTAAACAAAACATCTTTAAGCTGACATGGCAATGTCTGTCAGGGCTTCATCAGTATAAGGTGATAAAAACAGAGTCAAGGATCCTTGTTCTCTCCTATCTCTGTTTCATAAGACAAATGTAGCAAGTGCTGACTTGGGTGGGATATTGAGCAGTCCCCTACCCTGAGGAGTTTACAAATCGAACCAAGAATTACAGAAGGAAAAAAAGTGTTACTTTTGCTCCCTTCTTGGGAAAAAGGCCACAGATAAAGTGAGTTGAAGGTAAGGCCAAAGCTCTGCAGCTGCAATGAAAACAGGGCTGTCTGTTCAGCTGTCTCAGGGACTGACCCACAAGACCAAACCCCTCTACACTGGCAGAGCACATTTCTGAAGGCGCACAATTTTAGCTCTTCGCCTTTTATTTTAGGAAGGTTCCTCTTTCATCAAGAAGGATGCATGACAATCCTTCACAACAGACAGAACGTTTGAAGAAGAGAAGGTACATAATCATCTCGGCAAAGGATGAATCACTTGCTAAACATTCTTCCCCTTCGTTATTTTATTGGGAAACGCAACCTTCCTCGAAGTCAAAATACCAGTATCATGCACATTTACAGTACTGGCAAGGAGTTACACCCTGGCATCCAGTCTTGCCAATGGCACCATTAACAGCCCGGGGAAACAACAGGTATTTCAAACACAAGCAGCACAAACACACAGGAAACAGAATCCAGAGAAATGGGAGGCTTGTACAAGCCTGAAAGAGTCCCTGTTGTCTGATCATCCACATCAGGAAACAACTGACCAACTCCAAGGGTAATAAACATATGAGTTTTCCACTGACAACGCTGGAACAATTTTTTAACAAGCAAACAAAAATTCAGGATCTGTGGGTGAGAGTGTGATGAACAGATGGGGCAATGCAGGGAGGAGGATCCCCATCATGACAAGACAGAGAGAATTCTCTTCAAAGAGATGACAAGACTGTCAGCAGGAGTAGCTGCCAGACAGAGCTGTGCTGGATCTGGTCTGCTCTGGTCAAGGTAACCATCCTATTAAAAAAGGAAAGAGTTTTCCAGCCCTTAAGCTGGTGCATGGGTGGATTAAGTCAGGAGGAGATGCTGATTCTGTCCCACTTGCCTGGTAAATCTCCCAGACAGCTCTGCACTTTCAAAGGCAATTTTATGTGACACAGCTCTTGACCCATTTCAGGATTTCAAGGCCACCATGTCACCTATGGATGTGGCTGCAATTGCTGATGATTGCAATTAGCACATATTAATAGGCTGTAAATTCTCCTCTCAGGTCAGAGATCAAGTGCTATGACTGCCTCTAAACTGGGCAAACCCTGTGGCACATGGCAGCCACAGGCTAATTTCCAGGATAGTCTCCCACTTTTCAAAACATCTCACAGACCAGCCTAGATGGTAAATTAGGGCCCAAATTCACCAATGTCATTGCCAGTGTCTGCCTTGGACACTCAGCAAGTTAACAGAAGTACCCTGAGCTCTTGAAGCATCAGTAGTTGACGGCCCAATTTGACTGATGCCTGGCAAACACTGACTTCCACACACAGCCCCAGCAGTCCCAGCACACTGAATCAGAGCCAACATTCCTGTAAAGATTTCCAATCCGGGAATTCAGCACCCTTCCCTTCCTCTGATGATCATTTGCAGCACAGTCTTAAAGAGGGGACCCGTAACACAGGATGATGCACTCCCAGAAAACCAGACCAACTACAGCTGCTGTCAGAAGTGGTTGGGATCAGGGCACACGGAATATGTAAATCCTTGGACTCCTGCTTGCCAAACAGAATGCCAGCTCAGCCAGAGCAGGATTTCTTGGAGGCTTCATTCTAAGTATTTCTAACATTTTTATCTGCCAAGAATATTCTCAAGCAATTTCTTTCTGGAGTCTGCTGAAAGGAAAGTATCAAAACTTAAGGATTTTTCTTGAGGGTTGAGGTCTGCTTCAAAAATACCAGCGAGGTCAATGCAAGTCTTAGTTAAGCTCCAGCTCCAGACTTTAGGAAAAACACTAGAAGTTGAACACGTGCACATGACTTTTGAAACAAACCTGTGCTTGTCCTCTGGGAAAAATTTCTGGGACATCACTACCAATGCTTAAAAAATCATCTCACTTTGGATCACATAATTACGTGATTATGACATAACCACACAATGTGTTCTACCAACAGAAGACATTTCTGAGTGCATTTATTAAGGGGTATCTACAAGGAGCCGCTCATATCCTTTAACATGTTTATTTATTTATTAATTTTACTTTTAAAACCTATAAATCAATCATAGAAAGAAGTTACAGCTACTTTAGAGCAACCAATGCCAATTTTTACATTCTAACCAGTAGCAGGTACCCTGTCTCACCTGTAACAGAAATGTAAAGTGCACCTGAAATACTTTGCATGTCTTTTTATTTCAAAAGGCTGCAATAGTCAATATGCATAATGATGAAACAAATTATAACATCCTACTTGAAAACCATTCCTTTAGAGCTTTATTAACTCAGTATAAAACCAAATTAGGATATAGCAAGCATATCTACAGGGTAGAAATTAATTACATATTTGCATTTTTGTCACATTGTACAGTTATGCAGAGGGGCCTGACTGCCTCATTTATCTGAAATAAAATTGTCACTGAAGCTGAGGGAAGCTCTCAGACAAGGTTTCCAGCTCTCAGGACATGACTTTGCAGGGATGCTCTGGGAAGTCAACTGGCATTAGTTTAACATAGGTCTTAAGATTAGTTAAATTCTATGTGGATGCCTTCCTTCAGAATGAAAGTGACTTTAATATGATTTCATTACTTAAGTTTGGAAGTGAAGTAAACTCAATTGAATTAGGCCACTTTGATGGTGAAGAAAAGCATCCACACAGAATTTTGATGCAGTGCAACAAGCTGCTTTAAAAATTAATTTATATTAGTTTTCCCATGCGCTCTTCCATTCACTAACCCTTTAGGAAGGCTATGGTTTTAATAACACTATTAACCTGATTAAGTGAAATTTCACTTTCTCACATTACAGTATTCCACTTGCTAATGTGAAGAAATCACTAAATTAAAATGAGCTCCCTGGAAAAGTCATCCAGTTTCAGAGGAAAGAGTACTTTTGCTGTGGTATTTCAGTGAGTTATGCTAAAGGACCAGAAAAACCCCCTTTTTTAGAATTTATTGAATGACATCAAATGCAGCATTTGAGGGGGTGGGAAGGGGGGGTGCTGAAGTACCTTTTGGTTTTGCTTTAAAGCCAAGTAACTTCACTAGCAGAGACATATTCCATATATAAACACTCCGTGATCCATATATAAAGCACATTCCCATCTATAAATGACCTCTAACATCTTATCCAGCCTTTCATGCAAACCAATTCAGCAAAGTCAAACAATAATGGCTAAATCATTATCAAACATCTCAGAGGAAAAGACAAGGCAGGTAAGGATGAAAGGATGTTTTGATATGTACTATCTCAAGACCAGACACAGGATTTTATAACTCCTTCTGGCAGAGGAAGGATGAGGAATCCAGAATGACATCTCAGGTAATCTCTAACACTCCAAAAGTATGGCTTTTTCCTAGACAGCTTTAAACCTCAGCTCTTCTGCCCCGTTTGCATAGAAACCCTGCAGACACCATCACAGTGAAGGTGGAGAGGTCTCTCAGCAGAGTTGTAAAGGAAACATCTCTTCCCAGGACAGATCTCAAGCATGCAGGGCATATAAATGCATTTCACAGCAGCTTATTGCACCACATGCATCTGTCAATCTCCACCTGCAGCAGAACACATCAAGTGCTTTCCAGACATTCAGGTCTCTTAGCAGGAAATAAAGAGTAAATGACCCCCCATCACTCCTTGCACTCCTGAACAGGGAGTCAGGCACAGCTTGGATCAGGACATCCAGCTCCCAGCAGAGCACAACCAGACCCACCCTTACTGGGATGAAGATCCTGCAGTCAGGCGCTCATGCATCATGAAAAAACTAAGCACAGCAGCACAGAATTAGGTACATCCCACAACTCTGCATTTCTGTACATCTTCCCATAACAGCCACATCCAAAACCAAGCTGTTGGAGAGATCTACAAGTTATTTAGGTGCTTTGATAACTGCCCTTGCAGCCTGATACGAGTTCATAGCTCTTAAAACAACAAAACTAAAACTAGCAGGCTCAAAATTGTTACACCACCTCAAATAACAGCATGAATAAAGTCAGTGGCTCACAAGTTTTTCTTTAGACCTTCCTGGCTCACTGAACTAAGAACAGAGAGCAAGTTCAGCTTTACAGCAGTTCTCCAGACTGAATGCTTAGGATGTGGCAGATGCATATTTAATTACAACATTTTTGAAGCAGGCATCAAGATCAAAAGGAAAGGAATGTTACATTGAAGAGAGTTGATCTAAAGCTGCAATTAGAAACATGAACCCAGGGGAAGGAGTTGTTTGAGTTGGTAGGAAGACATTATACACAGAATTAAGAGCAGTGTTATGGTTTTAAAAATGGAGCAAGCAAGCAAGATAAGCAGCAGCACATAAATTGAGTATTTACACAGCTGTAAAACATCTACCAGGAGAATTGTGAGAATGTGTGTTTGGAATGGTGAATGGGAAATCTTCTCCACCTGATTCTGTACAACAATCTGCTTTATTGCCTGGCTGCTCTTGAATCCAACATGAATACTAGAAAACATTCATTGATTTAAGCCACATGGTATCCAAGCAAAAATACTGATCCAAACTACCCACTTATTCAAAGCAAAACCCCAAACAATAAGACTATTAAAGCTTAAAGGAAAAATTTTTAGTTAAAACTTAAAATGGAGGAATATTTTGCTTAGAAGCCTAGAAATAAAACTTTCACCTGGTTATGTTGCAGCCTAGTACCCACAAAAATAACTTTACTACCTTGCTTGCTACTACTGTGCACAGAAAGACAAATGCTGGTCAGTTCAGTCAGGGAATTGGTTCCACAAAAAGACTCCTCTGGGAAAAGAAAGTGCTCAATGTACTTGCACTAACAGGCTGACCAGTTCTTTCATTAATTCATTGGTCCTGGCTTATCAGCAGGCAGACTTGTTTGTATTTGTCTTACTTTCAGATGTTTATATAAGAATAATTTATTAATTCTGTGTGTCTGTTTATTTGACAAAAATAATTTTAAACTTTCTCAGGCTTACACTTGTAATGTTGCAGTTAGTAGTGTGCTTTAATACAAAGTATTTTATAGAAGCTGGTGATAACGTTTAACATAGATGAAAATGATATCACAGGAGATAAAGCAGGACCCACTCACACACAGAGTATCCTCTGCCTTCTTCTCACAGCAACTTCAAATAAATCTGGAAGCAAACAGCCCAAGGCACCAGGACAATGCTGAGCCCCAGGGATCAGAAGGGTCATCTCCCACACTCATTTCTGCTCCATTACCCTTGGAAAAGCTCCCTGTGAAAACCACAGCCATGGACAACAACAACTTCAGTCTCAGCCACTCACAACAAAGTGGTAAAAGTTTTTAGCTAACATTGAATATGCTCTGTTGTGAAGCAGCCATGGGAGGAGACAAACACCCTTAGCTGTCCTGGGAAGATCAGGATGCTTCACAAGAGGTTTGCCTGCATAAGTGCTGGTGCAAATTTCCTAATACAGTCACTGCTGAAGTTATAAGGAATATTTCCCATCAAACTTGATGTCCTCCTCCTCCTCCTCCTCCTCCTCCTCTTTGGCACTTGTTCCCAGTATCTGCCACAACTAGGGCACCTTCTCTGCTGTGTTCCACTCCCCTTCTCCCTCCCTGTGGGCACAGCAGAAGAAGGGAGCCCAGCTGCCCTGCACATTTGATATGCAGCTCGAGACACTCCAAGGGCACCTCTGAAATTCCTTTTCCTCCAGCCACGCTCCCTTCACAGGCCCAGACCCAAGAGCAGGAAACATATGCTGGGGCAGAGAGCAAGAGCTGAGATCTCTCCCTGCAATCTCAAGGAAGCAGGTGGTTCCTCAGAGGCCACTGCCAGCTCCCACATCCCAGCACGGTCCATGGCCTGGGTGTGGCTGGGGCATAATCAGTTCTTAAATATCCTCCTCTTCCCCACACAGCAAAGCCCCTGTTCTGTTATGTCTGGTGACACCACGGTAGCACAGAGATTCAAGACACACAAGTTTCCTGTTTTCATTGTTTAACAAACTCTGGCAGTGATATGCTCCAAGCCAGCTGATTTGGGTCATTAATCAAATCAGCAGAGCGCCGGCAAACAATCTGTTGTAACTCGCTTGGCAACTGAGAGCTGTCTCCCACTCTGAATTGGGGTAGCCCCCGTTGCCTCTAATCAGCTACACAGCCACTGAACCACCCTTCTTGTTCTCCAAACAAAGGAGGCAAATTCTGGGAATCAAAGCTTCCCATGTGAGCAGTCGCACTTGCTCGTTCAGAGAGCCCTGACTGAGAACACTCCATGTCTGTCACTCAGATTGGCCTTTCCCTCAGCGCTGCTGCCAGTGAACTGATGGAAGATGAAAGCTGAAGGGGAACAAACACAGGCAAGGGAACATCCAGATATGGTAAAATCTTGAGACTTTGGACTCAGTCCAGAATTTATCCCTTTGCCAAAGCTAAAACACACCCCAAGTTTAGGCCAGAAAATTAAGAATGATAGCTTTGTGTCTGGATGATTTAGAAACAGTATACGACTGTCAGTCTTGAGAGAAACACTCATCTTCAAAGAGCCAAATTAATAAACTGTTACAAACTACTAGAGGTAATAAAAACTAAAAAAAAATTTAAAAATAAAAGCACTGACTTATTGCACCTTGCGAAGCATTCCCTACTGCAGGGCTGTGACCAAATAGCTCTTCTATTTTCAAATACATGACACTGCAAGCTATAAATAAACAAGTTCAAGATGTGCATTGATGTCACAGACATCATTCACTCACTCCGCTGTCCTGTACTTACTGCAGCCCATTTCTGGTGTTGTCTTTACTTTCTTCCCCTCTCCAGGCACAAAAACAACACAGCCTGTCAAACACCATCAGGTGTGCTAGCACTCATCTTTTATTCACCCCGCGTCATTTCGCAGCCTGGATTTCCTGTATTCAAGTATTGCCTGCAAGGTAAAGTCAGATCCCTACATCCCTCCAAAAGATGGGAACTCCCCAGATCTTGTGTAAGCTACCAGCTGTTCCTCAGAGAATACTATACAAATGCTCAGGCATTTTAATTCTTAATATTTAAGCAATAAAGTGCAGGTGGGAAGAGGGTCAACCAGAAAACAATTCTGCTCTAGTGTTGCAGCATCACTGGAATCAGTCACCAAGCACAGAAAAGAAAACTGAAGTAACTGTAGATAAATGTTTTACAAGAGTGTCAGATAAAAAGAAACATGTTAAATCAAAAAAAACCTTCTATATTTGCATGAAATTGTGCAACAATCAGATGAACTCCCATTCCAAGTCCCATCCTTATGTAATACCACCAGCCAAAGATCCTGAGGTGACTCATTCAAGGTCTTCCAGAGAGTAACATGGATTTGCCCTGAATTTGTCTGGTAAGCTTTAGGGGAAAATAGCAGCAAGGTGTGTTTCATCTCCCCAGTGTTCCTTCCTCCCTCCAGAAAGCTCAGTGATGAGGGGATGCCTCCAGAGCATTCCCAAGAGGGCATCCTGCTCACTTCTGTCAGTGCTGTACCCAGCCCAGGCAAGTGTGTGGTGTCTCTCAGAGATGCTGATTAGTTCAGGCTCAACAAAAGCCAGGCACAGTTTAAGTCTTCTGAGCAACTCACCAAAGACTGAACAGCCATCACCTTGCCAGGGCTGCACCACAAAATGTCTGTGACAGCAACAATCCCTCAGCAGTAGTGATGCTGTGAAGTTTAATTCTAACTCGTTCCATGGGTTCATCTGCCCAGGTGGCAGGAATACACCCTTCACTCTTCTCTCAAGCTCAGAGGACCAGGGTGAACTTGCCTTCACTGCCTTTTCCCTGAGCACTTCAGGAGAATGATTTATGTAACTTGAAGTGAACAGAAATCTTGAATTCAAGTGATATTATTGGAGATTCTTGAAAATGAGACCTGAACTTGAAAGTCTTTGAATTGAAACCCCAGCTGTGTCAGGAGTTACTCACGTGAACAGGGAGAACAGCTACAAAATGGAGGCCCTACACATCCAATGCACCCTGAATGTCAGATGTTAAGTACACTTTGCTCATTAACAGCCATTGAAGAAATTACCCACGCAGTAATTTGAAAACATACACACTTCATTCTCTGTTATGGCTGACAATGAGGTCTTAGAAAGAAAAGCAAGCCAGGTTCACTGAGGAGAG
Source organism: Monarcha castaneiventris obscurior (assembly GCA_026261815.1). NCBI lineage: Eukaryota > Metazoa > Chordata > Aves > Passeriformes > Monarchidae > Monarcha > Monarcha castaneiventris. The sequence goes on from JAMPIT010000862.1 coordinate 7,191,154, forward strand.
AACTTGGAATGACTTATGGGGGTTTGGCTCCAAGTATTTTCCCACATGAGAGGCGTGCAAGTATTTCAGACTTTTGGTAGCAAAACCCATCACTGCAATCAGCCATTTATTTCCAAGCTTGAGGGATATGTGGCTTCTGAAGATTATCACACTTTTTCCTCAGAAAAGTGTGCAGGCAATTCTTGAGACAAGAGTGGTGCTCAGCACCAAAGATATTACTTACACATTTATGAAATTTGCTGTGAAAAAAGCGTGATGTTTTCCAGAAGCTTGGTATGAAAGACCCCACCAGAGAGAACCTGGCACCAATGAACCCAACAGGCTCCTAAGGGCCATGAACAAGCAAATAAAACCCCAAAGGGTTTTAGGCCATGTGTGAAATACCCAGGCAAAGCTCAGCCCATGCCTGCCCAGCACTGAAGCCACTGCCAGTATTCCCAGTAGAGTCTGGAGCCTTTCTAGCTGCACAAACAGCTTATTTAAAAACTGGAGTTGGATTTGGATAGTCTTATAAATCTGATGGCTTCATAGCTTACTAAATAACTCCTGCTTCTGGGAAAGTGAAGTGACTCCAAAAATAGTAACATTTTATCTCAAAATATTAAGCTGCAGTCCTACATCCATACAACCTCAGGATCCAGACTTCATTTTCCTTTTAAAGTGCCTGGTTTCATGTGTTCACAATTTATACAGAAAATGGTAACAACTAAGGGTTAATACATGAACACTTTAAGTTAAATGAGAATTCTCAGTATGACAGTCCTGGATGTTTATGAATGCTTAAGTTTCTGCTAATATGTTGCATTAACACTAAATGGGACAGGGTTTTTTTATAATTCAGTATCTTGAAATAAAGGAACTTGTTTGAAAGTTACAACTCATAGCTGTGAAGAGTACGAGTATCCAGCTTCTCCACAAGTTCTCTTTATTCAGTTTCCTACAGCGCAAGCCATTAAATGTTAGTTCCTCCAGAGTTAACAGCCAGCAATTAAAAATCCTCTGTCCTGGCTCGCAAGAGAAGCTGCACAGCCAGCGGGGCTGCCCCTGTGCAATCCCCCTTGCCTGGGGACAGAAGCTGACCAGGCCAAGAGGAGGTCCCAGAGCTTGGCCAGCCACTGGGATCACCCAGAGGATGTTGAGAGGCAGGAATTCCATGTTGAAGCCATGAATTAAGAAGATCTCTGCCCTCCTGCCAAAGCAAAGGCTCCCGGAGCAGAGCAGATCCAACTGGCACCTACATTTCCAAAGGCCCACGCGTGTGCTACAGGACTGTCACAGCTGTAGGCTAAATCCATTTGAGAGCATGGAAAATCCTGGATTCCCCTAATCCATGGGCTGTAGAATTCTAGAATTAGGCACTGCGTTAACTTGCTCTTCAGAGGAGCTAACAAGTATAAAGGAAACATCACAAGAATGCATTACAGGCATTATTTTTTTTCCTTCCTGATTAAAGTGCTGTAAGAACAGAGGAATATTTTCCCCCAAGTATTTACTTATCACGCCTTTTCTCTCCTTTTAGGCTGTTTATTTTCATTTAAATGTAACAGATTAAATATTTAAACTTCACAGTGTAAACAATGTATCAGATACATCAAATGCTGGACTAAGTGGGCCAAAATAAATTGGGAGATAGCTTGCATTCTCTTTGTTGCTGTTATAATGATCTCCAAATGATAGCACAATCTCCCCTTGCAAAATGCAGCCCAGAGTGTTCCCAGCTAGCTGGAGGGATAAAAGCAAACCCGAGTCTTCTCATTACAGCACCCAGACAATTTGATTTCATCCTGATTAGATCGTTCATTCTCGGGGGCTTCACTACAGTATCACATATGTCTTTATAATCTGTCTTCCACCTGTATGGCAGCGAGGCTGTTCATTCCAATAAATGCAGCTTTAATTGTGTCTATGGGATATAAAAAGCAATTTTCACAGAAATAAACAATCACTCAAGTCAGCTTCTCGCAAACCAACTCTGGGCTCATATTTCTTGATCTGGAGGCAACTCCACGCCTAAGACTTATTTTTACAAACATTGATCTGAAATCAGAATGTCTTTAATCAAACAGGGCATTTTAATAATCATGTCATTGACAGATTAGCATGACAGATACTTTCCACTGCAAGTATAAAAGAAAGCCTTTAACTCCTGAACTACAGGAGTTAAAGAACATACAGCACATTTCAAAAATGTGATTTTACACTGTCCTTGCAGCTATAGTGGCTGTGCACAATACAAAGGAAAGATGTCTTTCCTGACAAAACAGGACAATATTTAATGTGCTTAAAAGAAGTATCCAGTAATCCTCATAGCTGGCAATTAACGTCACAACTGCAAATTTAGATTAATGGTTAATACACTACTTATTTCTTGTGCTACAAGGAATGTGACTTATTACATACCTGAGGGACCAGCGTGTATCAGAGAGTAGAAATTGGAAAAACACTGAAACCCAGATCTGTTCTCACACCAATTTTCCTCATATTACAGAGACAACAGCACTAAGTGGAACATAGATGTCAGGACAAGAGACTTGCATGATGAGAGTGTGCTCATAAATACACCAGAACAGTTCAGTATTTCTAATTAAGCAGAGATCAGAAGTGCCACAAAATAACAGAAATGCCTTTGGCAGGAATTTATTCAGTCACATTTCAAAACTATTTCTTAAGTTAATGTCTGATGATCACTTACTGCCAGTACTGCCTGAAATCCATGGTGCACTCAACCTTAGAGACAGCAACAGCAAATTTCATGCTGATGTTACATGAAATTGAAACTTTTGAACAAACAGTTCAGCTTTTGCTACTTGTACCATGTTCATTAGTTGGCCAAGTCAACTGACTGCTGCCTGTCATTTTAACCACTGGGAAGCAGACAAAGGTAGATAGAATAGTTGTAGTACAGACTACCAGCACAAATCCTTCTTCCAACCTTTTCAAAAGTTCCCCCTCAAACCCCCTCTTATGCCATTTTAGCAAGAGAATGCACATCTGCTGGGGATGGACAACAGGGATAAGTGATTTAGATAATGTCATGAAATGATCTTTTAAGCAGTCAGCACCAAGGAGCAGAACAAATTTCAGTGCATAAAACCATTCATGTGATACGTCATGTAACTGATGTGAAAGCCAATATTAAGGTCTGTGGATGCAAATTTCTTTTTCCGGTGATGTCAAGCCTTGTGAGTACAGCAGACATTCTGGAAATAACATTTTATTTTAGCTCAAGGACAGAGCTGTGTGTGGCTCAGGAGACTGTCACTTCTCAGAGTGATGCAAACACAGAATGAACACCAACACGCACCACCAGGAAGGACACTTGTGGAAGTAGTCCCCTATTTGTGTAACTTAGCAGCCTCCTTCCCTCTGAAGCAAGCATTTTGGAAGTTATCAGACAATTAACAATTTGATAAGCACATGCCATTGAAGCAACTGGACTGGATCCTGGATGCATAGTGTGAATTCTACGTGCAGTAAAGGAACTCAGGGGTTTTCCCTTTCCTGAACTCAGTGTTTAAGTCAGCTTCAGAAGAGCAAAGCCCCATTGGAGGTGAAGTGCTTGTCAGGCTCTGGCAGCAAGATCCTGAACCCTGCACAGGTACAGCAGCTCCCTGCAGAGTAAGGCACAGGAGCACTGAGGGGAAGGCACAGGAAGAAGCACTTCATGAAAGGAAATACCAGGAACTCGTCACTTTTCACCAGTCCCAGGAAGCACTGGACACAAATAACATAGCACTGGTTTCAAATGACCTCCTGTGCTTAAAACTACATTAGGTCAGGCTTAAACCTAGTTCTTGCTATACCACTGGGCTGTCATCAGTCCCTATCCAAAATGTCCTTTAAGGCACTTCTGGGACGATGAACTGATGACGCCCAGGGCCCATTATGAGCGATGTGGCTGTTCTGAGAACCTATGGGGACAAGCAAAACAAACCCAAGGAAACCCACACACAACCACCCTCCCAAAACCTCACAAGTTCTGAGAACACTTTTACCTCATCCCTCTGAACACAGTGACGGGATACCAAATTTGCAAGCCAGTCCAGTCCTTCCTTTGGGCATCAGACTCATCAAAAATTATGGTATCATGGAAGTGAATTCATCAGTCTGATATAATTGAGGAATTTGTGTTACCTATATTACAGTTGCATATGAAAGCAGAGGACTTCACACCACATCCACAAAACAATGAGCCATGTTCTTTGGAGCTGCTTTTGCTAAAACAGGAAAGAACTAAATTATGGCCTACAAGTGCCACGTAGGCCAGGGAGCAAACAAAAACTAGTAAGAAAATTTAATTTCTGAAAACAGCTACATTAAAAAGTCAAGATTGGTGTGTGTCCAGAGGGAATGAATAGTTCCTAGAAACTGAGAATACAAACTGAAACTCAAATGTATCAAATGTATGGCCTAAAGAGTATCTGTGACAGTCAGGAGACAAATTTGTCAGGTAACATGCAGGACACATCTAAATTGCCAGCACACCAAACACTCCACATTTTGTGCCAATTCTTCCTTCCTCTTCCACCTTATCACCTGGACCGTGTATAGAAAAAACCTGAGAGTGCTTGCTGCTGAAGAAGTAATAACATTTTTAGTCCAGAACATTAATGATAGGAGAGTTATTTTATTCTGCTGAAAGCATCTGACTGTTGAGTGAAGCAGAAGCACTGCAGCCTGTTAGAACCTGGCACAAATTCCAACATCATTTTCCATGTGCATTTTGATGCTGCTGCTGCAACTGACAAGAGCTTGCAGAACTGTCTTTATGACCAAAGGAACACATCTTCCATCCCTACTGTTCCTCAGAAATGGGGGGTTCTTTTGTCACCTAACCAGCATCTCACAGGGCACACATTCCCAAAGAAAACAAATCTCCTACCTGCCTTTCCTCCCTAAAAGCACTGTCTCCTGAATTTGAACATGCACTTCCCATGAAATCACCCAATCCAGTAGAAGAGGCCATGCCCTCTTTGGCCATCCAATGCAGGCTGAGGAAAAGGAGCACACACTGATAAGTGATCTGTGCATTTCTCATGTGGAACAAGATCACAACGCTGCCAGAATTTGGAAATATTCCAGCAACACCCTGTTGGATAGGCCAATGCACCACAGAGATGACTGAACATAGCCAGTGGCTTGCTTCCCATATAAGTCTACTCAGGATTTATTTTAGCTTACTTTTTCCTCAACAATAATAGCTTTATTTTTAAAACTTAGAATGGCAATTTTGAAAGAAACTTTTAAAATACCCTGAGGATTTGACTTCACCATTCTAAACCATTATTTTCTCATCTATATAATAGACACCTCAATAAAGGTGCAAAACTTGTATTAAAACTTGTGTTGCAAGCACTAAAATTTCTTTGGAATCACACATGAGGGTAAATGAGATTCTGTTACTGGCAAAGGAAATCACTTATTTAAACTTTCATGGAGCCACAGGTCATTGTTTCGTTAAAATCCCTTCTAGCCTAAACATAATGACAATATCTGTAATTCTAAGTAGAACTGGCATTTAAAGACAGTTGGCCTTAGCACTGGCATTTAAAATAATGTGGGGATAATTCCTGACATTTACTGTGCTGTAGGGAGAGCAGGAAAGGCACGAGCAAGGATTTGAGCTCTGCTGATGCCCAATAGTTCAACAACATTATTAGTGTCGGTACAAGGCCACATTAAATCTGGTACTCTACATCCAGTCCAAGTTTGGAGACACTCGAGGAGCACTTATCTTCCAGTAAATAAGAGCTCAAACACTGCTCAAAGTACTTGAGGATGCATATTATAAACTTGATTCTGGCACTGTTGAGGATTACGGACACAAATGACAACTCAAAGGAGTAAGAGAGCTTTGCAAGCCTTGGTGTTTCTAACCTGAACTATCAGATGACCAAAAATATTCATGAGTAAGCTGTCAACAGAATAGCAGCAATTTTGTCTTGAACAATTATTTCTACCATTGTGACTTGGAGAGTTACCTGGAAATCTTCAGGTAAAACCTCTGCCATCAATCCTTGTGGATGTTCTAAAAATACCTGCTGAAATTATTTACACAGATCTGAAATGTTCCCAAACCACTCAAGAGACAAACAGCACTTTCTGCTGGTCAAAAAGACAGAAGTTTTTTGCAGATGTCAGGACTCTTCACCTGCCACTACATTTCCTCACCCTTTTCACTTGAGAAAGTTACACCAGCAGTGTTGGGCTCCTCCAGTGATCATCCCAGGCTCCATTCATCTCTATTTATGCATTCTGGTTTGGTTTTGGTTTTTTTTTTTTTTCACTTTTTTTATGCTATTCTACCTGTTAAACCCTCCCTTCCCCCTGCCCCCAGAAAAGCCTATTGAACCCTCTGAAAACATTCCAGAAGAAATTCCCTATTCATGGTACTCCAGGAGCTCCTGTTCCAGGAATCCACAATTTTTACCTTAATTTGGCAGTGACATCTCCAGGAAACACTTCCAAGGATTGTTTACTTACAATGGCATTTGAAAATGTTAAGCATCTGAGGCTTTGCTCTCTGAACACAGACATACATCTCAGACATGCTATCTGGAAGATAATCGCTTGATTTTCAAGGTCCAATTAATTACTTCAAAGTTCACTCCCTCAGAAAAAAATATTTTAAAGGACACCAGCAAGGACGAAACTTTCCCAAAGCTTATCAAAGCCACATGAAAAAAAGCTCCTTTTCTCACTGAGGATGGTACAGAAGCAAAAAGCAGCGTGTGCTGCTTCTCCAGCACTTTTACACACAGGAGCAGGGTTCTTGGGAAAGGCTCTATAAATAAGAAAGCGGCAGCAGGATGGTGGGAAGGAGGAGGGCTTCACAGCACACTGACTTTTATGGTAATTTCTTACAGTGTCCTCAGCAAAAGCAATTTTTTGTGAGACAAACTGCCTTCCTGCAAATCCCTTCCCCCACTAATCAAAGCAAACAATCCAACAGCCCCTGTGCCCAGCACCTCCACACCCAAACAACCCCTACACCATCAAGTACCACCCCTGCTCTCTCAGTGATTCGGCAGCCCCTCAACTCAGTGAGCTAAATTGTTCTGCTTGTCGGTCCCAGACCCAGCCTTCGGGGACACAGATCCTTCCCTTCTGATCCCTCAGTATTTGGGACTGAGAATTTTGGTGGAAATCTCAACAACCACCCACGGGACACCTGCTGATGCCTGAGGGGCCGGCTGGAGACAGAGCTTGGCTGGGCAGCCACATGCAAAAGACTCACAGGAAAAACGTGGGCTGGCTCGGCCAAACTGAGGAACAGCTGAACAGGGAGAAGACAAAACATTTTCCAATTAGCACATCACATTAAGGTTTTGGTTACTGGCTGAAGGACAGGATGCAAGTTGGAGAACTGAATGTTTGGGACACCGGTGAATACACTTAAATCTGCTGTTTCCTGCAACAGTTATTGTTTGTCTTGCAAGAAGGACTTGCAAATTACACATTTCATAATAAATATCTGATTAATTGGAAATAAATCTCTATGTTTAGCCTGACTTAAACTTGTCTTGTTTGTTTACAGGTCTACTTCTCTTTTTAGCAAGTGCAACAAGAGCTTCAACAAAAGCACTAACCATGCACAGACATTTCCTTTGGAACTTTCCATCAACCTCAGCCATGCCAAGCCTTTCTTTATTTATTGCATAACTTTTCTAGGAGGTAAATACATATAATCCAGGAAATAACAGCAGACTTGTTTTCTCCCTACTTCCTTTACATGGATAAAACTCTTGGGAGAAAACCTGATCTCAAAAAAAACCCCATCTTCTGATGTCCCCACCACAACACATTGCCTTGAGAAATGTGCACAAGAACACATGGATGTGTTTGACTCCCACAACTTTTAAGTGCCTGCACTTCCCGAGCTTTAAAAAGTCTTGACACTATGTTTACATGCCCAAAACAATCCTTTCCCATGGAATTTCACCAATTTCACATGCCCTGGGAAATGAACAACTGGAACACATTCAATACAAGCAAATACACGCAATACAACAAGCTGAGGGCTCAAATGGCTGAAACTTTTAGAGATGAGACATAACAGAAGGCAACAAATTTATTTACTATTATTCTCTATGCAAAATAAGAGAGCATACTTTGCAATCAGAAATAGCTATTGAATCAAATGGAAAAGTCTTGCATGAACTGAAAAAACATTTTCCTTCACATAAGGATATCACTGAGTTAATGATTATATGGAAATGCTAAGTTCTAAAGTTTCTCCCCAACAACACACACTACATCTTCTGATTACTGACTTTCTTCCAGGTAGGCATTAAAAATACAAACCTCATTCTAAATTTACCCTGGTTTCTAAATGTCTAGTGAGAAGCTGCTTAACAGCCAACAAAAAAGTATTTAGCTGGCAACTATTAAAGGAGCTTTTTACATTTGACTTAAGGTTTGAAGTATTAAACACACTAGAGATTGCTAAAAAAATGGATTATTGGGATTGCAGGATGCCCAGTCATAGGTCAGGGTCCCATTCTCCCAATCATTTTAGGGCTGGGACTGGAAGAGAGCAGCAGAACAGCACTGTATTACTTGTCAGGCAGCCTTGACTGCTACAGCCTGACAGAGGGAGACTCTTGGCCCATCCACCAGCTTTATCACTCCCCATTTCCAAAGGAACTATTTCTTTACAGCAAGAGGGACATGAGTTTAATATTTCATCTGAAAGACAGAACCTGTATTAGGGACAGGCTCCATCTTATTTCTGCTGAGTAAAGGTTAAGGATGAATTTTCCAGAACTTCATTAAAAATCAGATTTTACAGTAAATGACACCATTTCAAAGCACTGGTGTTGAGAACACAAAGTAGATCTTATAAAACACTTATTTCTATTAAAAATAGTCTGAAGTGTCTATATTAAACTCTTCAATGCTGTACTACTAAACAACTTTTCATTGCTTCAACCTGAGGTCTGTGTTGTCACAAAGTAGGGAAGAAGTCCAGCCCAAATCCAGCATTTCCCAAATCTCAGCCAGCAGCCAACACACAATGGAATAACTCCATTGCCTCACACTGAAATTAAAGGGGAGCTTTTAGAAGCATTTTCTGCCTTTTGAAGCACCTGCCAATATCAGAACAATACTCACCTCAAAAAGCAGAGGATCTGAATTCTGCTGCTCTACCTCTTAGAGATCCATCTATCAAAGCTTTAAGATTTCACAAGGACACAGTGAGATCTGACACAATAGCTGTATTCTGTGAGCACCTTGAAGAATTTAAATTCCATTCAGCTGCACCCATGAACTTTCTCACTTTCACATGTCCAAGATAACAAATTATTTTATATTGATATATTGCCTTAAAAACACAAAAACCTTTCAACCTTAAGGGTTGTAGAAAGGTCTAGGGACATTTTCAGTAACTTTTGCCTGATGAGTTAAAGACAAATGCTGTAGGTTCTCTATGAATACAATTACAGCTTTTTTCCCCCCAGAGCTGTCAATCAGTCTCTTGCAAAGTAATGCCAGTGAACTTGACAAGACATCAGATTACATTTCTGTCAGCTTTAATGTTAGAAAATTATTTTCATTAATTACTCCAGTCAATCAAAAAGGAGAAAGTAACTTTTCTACCTAATACTTTTACTTTTCTTCACTGAACACATGGATTGAAGCAGTGGAGCAGCTCTGCTTTCAAGAGAAATTACTGCCCCCAAATAGACAAAAGTTAACACAAGCCACCAATGTCAGTGAGATCTGTGACCTACATGTCAGGGCACTGCCCAGAATTGGGGTTTGGTTATCAGAATTGATCCTGTCCCAAACTGACATGAAAAGGTGGAATCCAGCAAGATGTGGCTCACTCATAAAACTCCTCTCCCAATTCTCCACAGTTCAAACACAGTTTTCCCTTCCACCAGGAAGCAGCTTCAGTTTTAGTATCCCTACCCTGGCAAAGTAACAGGTCATTCTTCCTAAAAAAGTAAGTACCTTCATTAATTCCAAACTTTTCCTTCTGTGGATGCATTCTGAGCTTTGGGAATTGTACCAGTTCACACAGCAAGCACAACTGCTTCTGTAATCACACAGTTCAGTCATTTTCCCCTCATACTAACAGAGGAGAAACCACGAACAAAATTTAAACCTAAACCCAAAATTTTAACCTGTTCTCCCTGTTTTTAAAAAAGTAATACATGCCAAACAACAGCAACCCAATAAAAATTCATTCACACTTCCCACATTTCTTTTTATTTTCCCAATGGCATCAGAAAAGCTACAATCACTGCATCTTCCACTATAGCTGCACTTCTATTTCAAAATTTTGAGTTGTTGCTGTTTTTGCTTGAAATACAGCATTATTTCATTGGACAAAACATCAGTACCTCTGCTAGAAAGGCATCTCTTCAGCACATTTTTACTGCCAAATGCAACTCCACGTGGATGTTGAAGAGGCTGCAGTAGCACCCATCCAAACACTTCACTTTGCTCACTGCAAACAAGGGCTATGTAACAACAGCTTGTGCATCTTGTAGTCTCCCCAACTCCACCTTCCATGAGAGGGCAGAGAATTACACAAGGAAATTATCTGAACTGTAGGGAAAGTTGCAGTGACAACAACAACAAAGAACCAGATGAAGTCAGTCTCTGGATTACAAGATTCCTTGTTTGGCTTTCACACTTGCAGAGGAAGGTTCGGTGTCCTTGAGTATGCAGCTTTTCAATGCCTCTCAAGGGTTACACACCATCAGCCACACAACCACTGCAAAAGAAGCCTGCAAGTTTTCTTAGCACCTAATATCCTGATAATTATTTCCAGTTTCTTTAAAAAGCCAAGCTAATGATTACACTTGTAGCAACAGGCGTGGATTCTCCACAGCTGGCAGCAAGCCTTTCCTCGGCTCAATTATGCCTCATTGCTATTCACCTGCAGGAACAGGAAGCCCAATGCCCTCGGGAGAAGATTCAGACACAGCTAATGATTATCCAGAGAGGTGTGAAAGGGCCAGGAAACGGACCCTGTCAAACAACACGGCCCCTTCGGAAGATATCAGCGTCTCACACGGTTTCAGACCAGCACTGCCCAAGCACACACTTGATTTCCACTTCCTAAAAGTGTCCAGTTTTTCTGAGAAGCGTGAGCTTCTCCCCAACCTTATCCCAACACTTCAGAGACTGAACAGAAGCCATAGATATACCAGGGAAATTTTTCAGCAACCACAAGACAAAAGTCTTCAGGTTTCTCTTAGAAAAAGGGGATTTTCCCATCTTAAGATAAAACTTAATTGAGGTATATACCTCCTTAAGAGGAACAGATAGTTTCCCCCCCCATGAATCCCCAGAAACTCTTCCCAGCACAGAGAGGAAAAGAATGAAAGAAAAGAATTTAAAAGGGGATCCCAACGAAGTAATACTTACTCAATCCAATATAAAAGTGCATTTATACCCACCCTTCAAGGGCTTGGAGCACTGTGCTCACGGCAGACTACTCAACACTGTCTGCTCAGGTAGCAGAGGTACAGCAATACCTTCAAGTGACACTGAAGAGTTACCTGGTGCTGAGATCTCAGGAAAATCTCATTTCCCAGTCCCAGGAGCCCTCAATGCTCTCTGCACAGCCAGGAGACAGCAGGACAAAGCTTCACTCTGCAGAAATTCTTTGGTAGCAGGATAAGCACTGTCTCCCAGAAGGTGCCACCAGCAAACAACTTACATTTAGCTTCTGGCTGAGAAACTGGGGATTCTGTTAGAGGCTGCCTGGTGGCCCATCTCACTTTTCTCCCAAATGACTAAGTTAACTTCAGAAAACTCAAAAAAGCCTAGCAAACTTAAAATCAGGCTGAAAGAACCCACCAATATTTAAATACATTCCATATTGCCTCACCAGACTTTCCCTTTCCTACATCTGTTGTAGGATTACAAGGAAGGAAAGAAGTTTAGTTCACTGCTTTGAAAGTTATGCAAGGAAGGTTCAAATTATTTGGGCCACCACTTATCTGTCACTCTAGGATTAGGCAGCTACAGGTGATGAGGAAATGTGCATCAATATTTTCATTATTTTAATTGACTTTTGAATTGTCAAGGAACGAAATGCTGCTGTCAAAAGAACAGATCCCAGAGAAGAACGCACCCCATGACAGGGGCAGGAGTTAAACCAACAGCTACAGTATCAGTCAATAAGAAGCAGCCTTGCTCACACACGGGGTAAGCACACTGCAGAGAATGCCTCAAGATGTGGGATTTAAAAATAGGCACCAAATACCAAGTGTTTGTCCCCTCCCCAAACAATGAAGAGCAGTGAAGCCTACTTTAATACAGCTGTACACTAAAGGATTTAGTTTTTCCTACCATCAGGAATAAAGGTGCTCAGAAAAACTTGCTTAACAGCAGCTCAGCTGCATGCCAGATGAGAGCTAGCCCAGGCTGGCTCTGGGTGGCACAGCACAGCCACGATGCTTTACAGAAATCACCACCTGTCTGATGTATGAGAATCCTTAAAAACTCACCTAGAACTTTATCTACAACAAAATCCCCTCCAACCCTAACTATTCCGTGTGATCCTGTGAAAATAAGTGCATTTCAGAGTGTCACACCTATCAGACACCCTCTGTGGATGTGATAGCAGCACATCTAGACAGTCACAGAACCAACACAGTCTCCCTGCTCCCTCGTGCCACCTTCTCTGGAGCCAGCATCACCCAGGCTGTTCTCCCTCTGCCAGCTCTGATGCCCCAGGGGAGTTTGTAGGGAGCTGTTTGGGCCTCAGGGTCACCCTGAAGCAAAGCCTGCTGGGTGGGAGCTCTTGGTGGCTTCCCCCAGGCCCCAGGGATGAACTCGCGTGGATGAGCTGAAGGGTCTGCAGCTCACCAGCAAAACCCACAGAATGCAAGGGCTGAGAGGAGGGACAGCCCATGTAAAACAACCACCATGGAACAGGAGCACTCCTACTGTGCCAGGACACCAAATTAACACCCCAAATTCAGCAAAAGCCAGAAGCCCCCAAATGTGACTCCTCTCACTTACACAGAATGCTGGACAATGCTTAAAGGCCTGAGGACACAAATGTCTATCCCAATGTGTGTTGGTGATGTGGATATGTATGAATTATCACTTAAGTTATCTTCTCTTAAGAAGGTACCTTGCTAGAAAAAAAAATCCCTGTGCACAAAGCTAAGACAACACATAAAAGCTCATTGCTGAAAATCGATTTAGCTTCAAAGACCAAGCTTCATAACTGGCTTGCTTTCTATCTTGACAGCATGCACAACATGAACTCACTTAAAAAAATACTGCATGATTTTGAATTTTCATACAAAGTTATGCTTCTTGCTAAAAATAAATAAATAAAACTAAAGAAGAACAAACATGTTTTCCTCCTTCAGCGAAGGACCTTTCCAATGCCCAGCTGTGTAACTACACCCATACATCTTCATCTCACTCTGAAGTTTAAAACCCACACAGTTTAGCTTGACTGCTTAGAAAATGGTCTAAGTGAAAAAGATTCTGGAGTTCAAATGAAATGCTCTAAGCTATCTCCCCACGGTTTGCAAAGAGAGGATTTTTTGCACTTTAATGCAATATTCATTAGTTATTTGCCTCCTGATCTACGGTTTCCATTTCAAAAGCTGTTTATCATCAGTGTAACATTCTGAAGTGAATGGAAAGCAGAAGTCTGCTTACAGCTCTGAGGCTGCCAGGTAAGCAGCAGTGCTCCTCCATCCCCAACTCCCACTCTCCCCACTGCACACCAGCACTTTAAGAGCAGCAGTCCAACACTGAACCAGGTGTCATTCCACAACTCCAACATGTTTCTGACTTACTGAAGCATCTCTGATATATCATTACTGAGTCACGTGCTCTGTAAGATGGAAAATAAAATCAGGATGCAGAAAACATTCCAGAAGAGAGGTCCATAAACCATTATGGAATGGAAAAAGGCTTGTTGCACACATCATTCACTGTGGTATCAGCATACATCAGTTTGACAGAACAGTTAAGGATTACCAGATCACACAGGACCTTGCAATATATTGCATTTTTTCTCATGTTGTTGATTTGTGCAGTGCTTTGTTCATCAGTAGCTGTCTGACTGGAATTGAGTCTCTAGAGCAAACACTGCCATTCCCATCACAATATCAGTCAAAGGCACTCTCAGGCCTCTCCTGGGAGATCACACATTTCAAGGTATATTAACTTCTTGGGAGCTCAGGATGGGGGGAAAATAACAACAACAAAAAAAAGTAAAGCACATACACACAGCTCTATGTTTGTGGCACATTTAAAACTCCAGAATCTCCTTTTAGATGACCTCTGGGAAAAAAAAAAAAGGGGCAAATTTAGACACAGGAGATACAACTGGATCTCCAAAGTCAACAGAACATAAATTTATTAATCCACATCAGACCACGGCTTGTATCTTCAGGCAAATTCAGGTTAGAGTACTGCATTGTCACCTCAACTGATCAGTGCAGGGTAAAGTACAGACAAAGATAAAAATAACATCCTATTTGTCTTTAACAAAATCCAAGTAAGTTTGGATTGAAACCAGAACTGTTCATTCTCCTTATATGACAGTAAGCAGATACTAATGTCTATTCCTACTCCCCATGACTATAACTGAAGTCAAACATGACATTCAAGACTTCCAAAAGCATTCCATTCGGTGCGAGGCAGCTTCCTTAGCTCAGAGTAATGAGTCTGATCCCACAAGTTAGCCTATTTAATTTTATACACACGTACAGAATCACGTATAAAAAATTACTTTCAAAAAACCCCAGCTATGAAATCAAGGGAGTGCATCTGGGTTTTGACATTTTCCAGGTGTTACAGAACTACAAAAGCCTGGTCCCTTATCCTTGCTACTCACGTAGCAGCACAAACCTGGTAAATTCCCTTGAACTCCACACATGAAAAGGGTGTTTAAGAACAGCTCATTCATTGCCCAGCCAGCCAAAGGAGAGCTCTCCACCTCTGCAGGTAACAAACACACATGAAAGCCAGTCAGGCTTTCATTCAGCAATTCCTTTCTCAAGTGATATGAAGTTTGTGTCCTACATCCACTAGACCTTCAATGGTAGACAAAAGCTATCTTTTCAGTTTGAGTCTTTGACTTGAAACGATGCTTTTTTTCTTTTTTGGCATATAATTTTATTAGGTCATAACAGCCTGTTCAATGTTCTCAAGCTAGTTCTGTAAATCATTTGCACCATAATCATATCAATATATGAACATTTAGACCACCCAACAGTCTATATTCCAAACATAAAGCCAAGCCAATTACACAACTTATCTAATGCCAGTAGGATATTACACTAATGGAGTAGATTTTACAGTTTCTGAAACAGTCCATTAAGATTATGTGTGATTTATTCCCATAGATCTTTTTCTTCGAGTCATGCCCATATAATTGGCATTTTTTAGTCTCATGGGAATTTACTGTCAACTTATAATGCCCTCGTGATTCAGAGATTATCCTCATGTTGGTGTCACTGTCACGTAGATTAAATTCAGATGTACAAAATTAGTACGTGTCTGAAACAGCTCAGCTTCACCAATCTCAGATACAGATGTGCCTCAAATCCCTCTTTTGACTCCAGCAGAGGGAGACTGGGGCTTAAGTGTCTCCAGACCCTGAGTGATCTCACACTGGTCAGTCACACTTATTTTAACCAACAGGAAAGCTGAAGTACCTTGTTCTGTCTCCATGAAAAGGTTCCCAGAAGCGAGTCAAGTCAGAGTCACCAGCTGGATGCTCCACTTCCATCTCTCCCTTTTCTCTTCACCTCCAAACCCACTGTGGAAGCAGGAGGTGAGTGACCTGCCAGCCACCACCACACTCTGCATGGGCCAGGTACAGCTGAATGACTCAAGCCTGTGAATCCCAGGATGCAAATGCCAGCTCCAGGTGTTGGCCATGCGTCCTTCAGGGGCCACAGTCTGAGGTCACATAAAATTACAACAGCAATATGAGCCAAACATGTCTCCAGTCTTATGATACAGGACAGTTTTAGCAAGTCTGGATTCATATTTCAAGCCTTGGAAATCTTCAGATGCCACCAGTGTCTGACAGCCACCTCCAGAGCACCCTTTTGTGTTACTACCGGCACCCAAGAACCATTCCTTAGGCTCTGAGCTGAGACTGCTCCAGACTGGCACTTCTGACTTGGTTCATTAAAATCACCACTTCTGTTTCTCATTTTTCTGATAATACCATGGCAACAAATGGGAAGCTCCAAATTATATGCATGACTCTGAGAGAAAGTGCATAGTTCCTGTATATGCAAACTTTGATCTACTGCAGGATGGTCAATAGCATCTGTTAGTCTAATATCCCACATTATTATAGCCATTTAGCTGAACAGATCATAAAAAGATTGTTCCATTAGCCATCTTCCTGGCAGAAATCCAGGGAAGTTGCTGAGTGGCCATGACCAAGTACCAGCACAAATCCAAAGGATTTGGAGTGATGGCTGGGGCGAAATTCCTACATTCTTCACTGTTAGTAGCCCTACATTGTTATTTTCAGGCCCACTTTTTTAGTTACAATATTATCCATGTGTCTGAGCACTCTAAAGAAGGTGACACAAAGTGACAGGCCATACACGGTTACATTTGTAATTGCCAGTCCCACCATGCCCAAGTCTCCGTCACATCTTAAACCTGCTCTGAAGGTAACTAGTGAAGAGCTGTTTTACTATAACACAAATGTATCAGAGTGGCACAGTCCGTGTGCACTGCACAGCAACTCCAGAAATGAAAAAAATGCCAAAAGCCATCCTTTGGCACTGGCAAAATTCCTGCACGAGGACACAGGGCATGCCCAGGAAACTCAGATATCACTCCAGACAGAGCTGTGTATGCTGATCCTGTCAGTTCTGTATGAAGAAGAATTTGAGGTAGGAGGGGCAAAGAGAGGAAGAAGGACCCCCAATTTTAGCCTGAACCCCTACAAATATTGAATGAAATGCCAGGGAAAAGTGGAGGCAGAGGGAAAAATGAGCTTCACTTAGCATTATGAAATGCCTTATGTCAGTTCCCAGCCAAGAGAAAAAGCGTTTTCAAGGAATTAAGAGATCTTGTTTCAACAATCAGCTTTGCAACAGGACTAAGATAAGCCTTTAGATACTTACACACACACACAGAGTGACTACAAAAGGGCACATAATTTTCCCTTTACACAAAGGCTGCAAAGTCTAAACAATTTGGTGAAATGTAGGCACACCACAGAGGAAAGTGCAAATATTTCAGTCTGCCAGTCAGAACAGCTGACTTGACCTCTGGCTTTCTTTACCTTACCTATACCCCCTTCCTGGGTCCGTGATTTCAGTAGAAACATTGATTGAAAGTCCAATATACGCGTAAGAGGGATCTAAATCTGGATATGTAACACATAGATATGCAAAAGATACTGGTATGAGCTGTCAGTGACAAGATAAATTTGCAGTCAGTACACTGAAAAAATCTACTTCTGGCAGGAGAAAGTGCCACTCTTCAAACTGATTTTTCCATATTTTAAAATATACTGCATGCAAGTCTAACGAGAGGAGCTTTTCACCTCACCCATCTAGCATGTATGACACCATTATGCTCAGAGTCCTGCTGCAGAATCTCTGACAAGCTCTTCCCAACAATTTTCACTGGCAAAAATGTCTATAGGTTCATGTCTTCAGGTGTCCACAACAGGGAATGATGCAAAGCCACAGGGTTATCATTTTAAACCATGACACTTACTGATAACACTTTATGTGAACAATCCAGTTGACTCTGCAACATGGATTTTCCAGCCAACCCAAAGCCAAACACTGCAGTGTGATGATGGACTGTGCCCCTACAGGGAGCACTCTGCCTGCTGAGCTCCTCTGAACACCATTCTCACAGGGCACTGACAGACACACAGCACTGAAACAGCTGCTAAAGCATTTTCCTTTGCTGTCAAGCACCAGTTACTCATCAAACACCTCAGTGAGTTATGGACTGTTGGAGCATTATAACAAATCACATTGCTTTTAAGGAAATGCTTTTTTTAAAGTAAAGAGCAATTGAGGATCTGCACTTAAAAAAACTCAGCTTCAGGGAAAAAGCCCTGAGCAGGGAATTGAAAGGCAAAGTTCCCCTATCTTCAAATTTCTCAATCATCATAACCCTGTGTCAGGGAAAGCATTTATGATTTTTAATGATTCTGCCTGGTTCTCTGCTGTGGAGTTACCTTAATTTAGAAGGATTTTCTGTGTGAACAACGTGGCCCTATGCTTATTTTACTAGTTAGCAAGCAAATCTGAATTCAAAGCAGAAAACTCACCTTTATTTTACTTATCTCTGTTTTTAGGGAAGTTAAAGAATAAAGCCATCACTGTATTGTTCTAAAAGCTGCCTTAAATACAGAATATTTTTTAATTGTCCCAGTCTCAAAGTTGAAAGTGCCAAAATAGACTACCTACATTTCTCTAATGGCACTCCCTGCATACTTTTTGGCCACACTCCTAACTTCCAAGCATCAGGGCTCCACTTCATAATACCTTTTATTAAATAAGGCCCGATGATGTTTAACTGTCCTGAGCAAACACAAAGCAGCTAGAACTAAAGAAAAAGAGCTTCCTTTAGAATTTCATTATTGCTTTAACAAGGCTTCAACAAGCATCACTCAGTACCAAGCATCTGTAGCCTGCTAATCAATATTTTTATGATGACTCTCATTACAGCACTTACTGCTGTTTATCAGTCAGAGATAACCAGCTCCCTGGGTAGTAAAGCACCTGTCCAAATTATCCACAGGCCTCTTAAGTGAGAAATATAGTGCAGTAACCACATTAAAACTCTCACTGTTTGTTCACCTCAGTCAGTGGCAAGTTGGCTGTCAATAAACAGATCCTGAAACAGTTCCCAACCCACGGAGCTCTCCAGCTTTGGGGCAGGCTCTGTCACCCGGATGTCATCCCTCAGGCAGGGATGTCACACCCCAGCCCAAGGGCAGCCAGGGATGTCACACCCCAATGGTGTCTGCACAGGCAGAGGCAAAAGGCTCAGTAAAGCTCTGCAGGCACACTGTGACCAGCCTTGGGATCAGGGGGAGGTTCTGATAATCCCCAGCCTCAGAGAGCACAAGAGCTCTTTGGGATGTGGCATTGGGGTAGAATTTCACTCCTGATGTGCAAGTGCAGCCCTGAAATGGCAGTGCTATATATACACTCCCAGTTGCACTGCGTTAACTGGGCAGCTGAGTGTCTGACATGCCCCAGAGAGTCAGGATTTACAGGCATTCTCCAGCCACCAACAGTTCCCTGGGACAACAGAACACCCTGTTCCTCTCACATGATGCAGAGCACACCTTGGATAAAGGCATGTGCCAGCCTCCACAATAAAAAGCCAGACACTGCAAATGCTCCTGGGATATGAACAAAGACAAATGTCCATCCTCTACATGGCAGCCCCTGCTCCTTGCCCACACTGAGTGTGTGAGGAACAGCTCAGCATCAGAGAGCTACGATGTCACAAACTGGGTCACAGCCATGAGAACATGCCCCTGTTATTGGGGTTTCTGTTCACAGGTAAAGGATGGGTATCAGGAAGTCATGTTACACTGCTGAACGTGCCTATGTGGAAAGATTAACTGGAAGCAGTAATGAAGATGAATTGTCACTTCCTGCCTAGTGTAGAGCCCTCCCTGTGGAAAGGCAAGAGAGGAGGCTTGCTGCTGGCAGCACACATGGCACACCCACACAAACCACAGCCAGGGGAAGGCACAGTCTCCCCTCTTTTGGGGATTTGACACCCTCCATAGCTTGCTCAGAGTTTCAGTAGCACAGCTGCTGCCTGGAGAGGAGATACAGCAGCACAAAAGACCAGGAGAGTCTGCCCGTGGATTTTACGTCCTTTCTAATCCAGTGGAATATTTGCAGGAGACTGGCAATGCAACAGCATCTGTACAGTTAGAATTATTCAAAAATAACAGACACACGGTGAACCTAAAACTTTAATAATCTGTAGCATTTGAGGCTGTTTCTGTGTTCTCCCAATGCTGGGTTAATACAAGTTGTCAGTAAAAAAAGACAAGACTGAGATGATTCCCTAGGAAAGGAAGCTACAGAGTGCCTTCTGTCCTTACACACTAACCCCAAACCAAAAAGGAAGGCAGTGAACAATGGAGCACATTGTTACCACTGAACATCCAGGCCAGGGGCACTTCTGCTCTGTGTGATGCCAGCTGCAAGCATGCAGAGTGTGTAAAATGCCAAAATTGTAGGAGCAGGCAGGAGAGGGAAGCAGAGTCAAGTCCACATTTTTAGGGGTAAAAAGCCTTAAGGTAAATAAGGCAAGGATTAGTGCAAAACTGACATTTATTGCCAATCGCTTGTATTTCTAGAGCATCTTTCAAACTCCTCAAATTAAAAAAAAAGCCTCAAATTTCTAACCCATTTACCCCATAGCACTGATTAGTAGTGGAGTGCATATGTTCACACAGGAAGATCAGGTGTATGGAGACAGAATGTATCTTATTTAAAGATCATTATTTTTGAAGCACACTCTCTTACACAGCTAAAAAAAAACCCACACAAAGAAAAACTCTCAAAGCATAATAGGGAGAGGAAACAGGCAGGATGTGAAGCCTTACAGAGAAGTCAATCCAACAAGCACACCCAGAGATCAGCTATCCTTCCAAAGATCAGGAAGGCTGATGTGCTAGGAGCCAATTTTTGAACTATGCTAATAACAGGTCAGTCAGCAAAGCTGATGCTGCACATTCAACCAAATCTATGTACAAGCTGCAGGCACCAACACAAGCGACTTTTTTTAATTAAGGAAGCAAAAAAGAGACTGCAGGCTGCCTTATGATACACCAATGGTTCTGTTTACTGCAAGCTCTGCTCAGCTAGAAAACAGACACCAGCCCAGGAAGGCACTTTAGTGGATTTTGGTCAACTTGGACACAAGTTTTTTTTACTGAGATATTTAAATTGAAAATTGTAACAGCAAAACAGTCTCCAGCAGGCAGATCATAACCTCTTGCATAAAAATTTAAGTTTTCAGTTTTTTGTAACATCTGACATTTACATCCACAGCCAAAGCTTACAAAGTGTCAGTCCTTTTAAACAAAAGACAACCTACAAATATCATCTTTATGGGAAAGTCACAACCCATGCTCAACAGACAGCAAGGATAATATTCTCACATGATATAAAATGTTAGGATTGTTCTCAGTGCCCAAGAACGCAGCACTACATAAATTTGGCTGACTCCAGAGTCATCCTCACTTTGAGGTTCTTTGCCTCCCTCACTTCAGAAACTGGACCTGTGTTGTGGATTAAACCCTAAACCTCATTTTCTATTCCTGCCTCCCTCACAAGAAGGGAGATATTCAGCAGTGGGAAATGCTTATTAGAGATCTGTGTTTGATGTAGTACCATTTCCCTAATGGGCCTTGAACAATTTCCATGTTTTGAAAGCAGAGAGATTTCCTTTAAATCAGCAGCCTGATGGGAAGCTGACCTCCATGAAATATTTCCTCCCATTTTGACTGTCTGTGGCAATTCCCTACCACTTTCCCTGTCTTCTTTCATTCCGCTCATATACAGATTTTTAAGTGGCTGGGAAAAAAACATGAGCTGTTCTCAAGTTCCTAAGGCCACCATGGTGCCTCCTAATGTTACACCTCAAATTCACAAATCACAAAGACTGCAAAACCCAGACTATTTGCTGTGCCACCATTATTATTTTACTGCATCTATTTTATTACATCTGCTTCAGGTTCACTCCCAATTTCCAGTGTCATTAAGAAGCAAAACCTCACATCACCATAACTCCTTGGTCCCAGAGAAGTCCTCATCCAGATTTCCAGTGAAAAGATTAGCAGGACCCCCACAGGACCACCTCCACCTTCCAGAGCCTGAAACCCCTTATCCTTAAATTTCCAACTGAAATACAGTAGCAACCCCTGCTCTCAAAAATCGGAGACAATCCACTTTCAGCGTCACACTCGGTTCACAGATGCACTAAAAGGATAAAGGAATAGAGCAAGTTTAGAGCAACACCATTCATTAATCAATTTTACTTTCCCTTCAGTAGGAGAGGATTATGATCTGATATCAAAAGGATCCTATGGATAAAAAAAACTTTCCCAGTTTTGGTATTATTTCCCTTTGTGCCTGTCTGACACTGACGAATGTGTAGATGCAAATGAGGAGTTTGCTGGGACAGAAATCCATGGAGAAGCAGCAGTAGTAGTAGAGCACTGGGAACACAAGACCGGCACAGTCTCATACAGAATAAAAAAAGGCAGCAACAAAAAAACCCACCACAAGTCTTGCTCATGCTTGGTGGAATGCCAGGACATGGACCCAAGTAATTCCAACTCCTTTGTCCTACAGCTGAAGCAAAGGCAAATCTGTTCATATGGCAAAACGTGATGGAGGCCCATGGATCCAATCCTCATTATGAAACAGAATTAACAGAAAGGGATGGTGATTGCTGAAATGCTAAAGATGCTACAAGAATGAGCAAGAAAAGTGAGATTTTCACTGCACACGTTAAAATACTCCTTTATAAGGACACTTATGCATTATTTTTTCTCATTCAATTAATTGTATTTACGGTCTCAAGTTTTTTAAGGGTTTAAGTTATTTGGCTTTTTTCTGTTCACATGCCAGAGAGAGAAGTATGAATACATGTTTAATGAAGCACTTCTTGGATGTTTTCAGCACTGGGATGCACAACTGAGTAACCTTGCTCTTGAATAAATTAAGGCAAACAGCTGAGGTTTGGAGCAGGTATTTTTAAACCTTATACTAGTAAATATTCCATTCTCATTAAATTACTAGGAGTATTTCAAATATTGATATATTAACTTTGGTCTTTATTGTATGCTTATCAAATTTACTGTAAAGCATATACAGACCTAATGTAAACATTTCTATTGGGCAATACAAATACTGACCCAATTGTTTTAAAGCTCTGC
The DNA here is from genome assembly GCA_026261815.1 of Monarcha castaneiventris obscurior. Lineage (NCBI taxonomy): Eukaryota > Metazoa > Chordata > Aves > Passeriformes > Monarchidae > Monarcha > Monarcha castaneiventris. The sequence goes on from JAMPIT010000862.1 coordinate 7,214,066, forward strand.
TTCAAAAGAGACACAAAAGAACTCTCTTACATAACAGGCAAAATCCCCACCAGCTGGAAAAATGCCACATCATCTTCCATTTGGATGAGGGCAATGGGATTGCCACAGAATTTACAAACATGCTGAAGCCAAACCTAATCCTCCCGAATCCTACCTACAGCCCACGGGCTCCACTGCCCACATTCACTCTGTCATCCGTGCTGGCTTTCCAGGCCCCAAGGAACTCAGGATCACACCAGGACACAAGAAGGGAGAGGATCTTCCAAGTCAGAAAAATCCTCTCATCTTTTATCATAAAGAACCACTTCATGCACTCTCACATCACGAGAGAGCTCCAGCTCAAGGCGCAGGATTATTGCTCCAGGCTCTTGTATCAAGCTCATATCCTGTGAGCTGCAGTGTGCTGGCACCAGTTCTGACAGCGATGTTCACACATGGAAACAGGCCTGTCCCTGGAAGAGGAGAAACTACCCCACTCTTTCCCCTGAAAACTGCAAAACTGTCATTAAAAAACTGTACAGAGCAAGTCTCTCTGCCCTGAGATACCCTCAGCCTGTCAGTCTGCCAGGAACAGCTGCCTGTGAGTGCTTCTGTGGCTTCACCACCCCATCTCTCAAAAACATTTAAAATCTTGAGGTAGGAATGGTGTTATGTATCCCCTGAAGGTGGCTCTCCCTGTAGCTGAAGCCCTCAGCTGGGCTGTGCTGCTGCTCTTTAAATTGCAAGGGGCTGAGGAGGGAAGCTCCAGCCTCTCATCCCCTCCCACAGAGTATCTCAGCACTCGCAGTAGCTTCTCAACAAACACTTCCTTTGGACAAACAAGATCAGCATCTGTTTACAACAGGCATTGGAAATTGCTGCTGACTCCCAGGAACTGGGCACTTACGGTGTGTTGCACAACACAGACCATTAAATCTCTCTTTGTGGTGCAGTGGATGAGACTGGGTCTGCATCCTCTGTGTTTTCAGCATGCTGCCATGTCATTGCAGTTGCCCAGCTTTTAAAATAAAGGGGAATAAATCAGTATGTGCTAGTGAGAGAGAAGACAGCATATTAACCATCCTCAGACTTTTAAACCCCTAAATGGATCCACCACAAAAGCAATAACTGCTTTCCTCCTTTCCCTCCCTTTCTCGCACAGTGTTAGAATTGCACTGAGTCAATGGCTAAGTGCCTTCTCCCAACATCCTTCTGATTGCATAACAACTTCCAGACAAAGGATGCAGGAGTAATAACACACAAACTGCCTGACAATATCTTTTTCTTCTCCTAGTCTGCCTATGCATCCATTAATACATTTATCCATAGACAGAAACCTGTCTTTGTCTGGCTTTTCTTTGCAAGCTGGGCTAAACACAGCAAATGCTTCCAGCCTCTGCTCATCTCCTGAGAAATGCTTTTGATTATCACTCCTTTTTACTCTAGCAGACTCTCTTCACCTGGTTAAATTTTGATTTATCTTTCTTCCATACTCATGACCAGAATAAGAACAAATGGAAGAAACTGCACTCCATGTTTAAAAAAAAGTCAAGAAATTGAGTTATGTTTTAGTCAGGTCATAAAATACAACACCACAATGAATGTTGTCTGGATTTGCTGTAGTTAAGAAACATTACCTAAACAATAAGATAAGTAACAAACATAAGCTTGTCACATTAATTAATTTTTCTTTTTAAAGCCCATGTTGAGAATCATTCAAGTAATAATATGGAATCAGCCAGCACTCCACATACAGATGAAGAAGAAAGTATTCCAGAATCTTCAACAAAAGAATCTCATGCTGAAAAATACAATTAACATCAGAAAGCTGTCCTGCCATCTGTTCAAAACAAAAGGTATCAAATGTTCTCACTGTTACCAGAAAACAGGGAAATGCTATGGATGCCTTGACTTTGGAGGATTACCTTTACTGATGACAGCACTGTAAGCTGAAATATGCAAATACACAGTAAGCACGCCAAAATGCAGGATACCACACGGGTATTACCTAACTGCAAGACTGGTGCTTAAATGAAATTATTTAACAGACCTTCACACCACAAAAACTGCCACCCTTTAGCCTTTCACATGTGGCATAGCCTAAGTGGGAAGGATCTCCATGGGGCTGAAACTACAGATCTTGGATGGTTTACGAGGAGCACACAGCTCCTGAGACTAAAATGGAAATTGATACTAACCTATTTATCAGAAAGCTACAAGGGAAAGCAAGTGAACAGTGCACACTGGTCATGTATCTAAAACTTGACCCTCAGCAGCCTTTGGAGCCTCATCTGCTCGACTGCAGCAATACCCAGACTCACTGACTGGGCTGCAAACCCTGTGAGCACCGGCGGCTCCTGGAGAGCTGCAAGATGGGGTCAGTGACACCGAGGGAGGGCTGCTCTCCACAGGCATCTTCACCAGAGCTTTGGGCTCTGACTGTGCAAAGAGCAAGCTCAAAGACTGTCCAGACCCACTGCTAGACAGCAGGCACCACAGACTATTTGCCTTTCCCTGCAACAGAGAAGAAACAGAAAAGGAAGGGAACAAGAAAACAATGCCAGAAGCAGCTCAACCAACCAACGAGTTAGGGAAAGCTGCAGGGCTACAACCACCAGTTCCCTAAGCTAAATAAAATTTAACACGGGAGTGGTTGTTTGTTTTGTTTTTCCCTCCCAGTGATTCATGTAATTTTTGTGTAACTTTACTGATAAGGAGGCAACAGCAAGCAAAGGAGGCAGATTCCTGTTTTAAGCACCACACCATTATCCAGGCAGTGATTTACTGTTTCACACAGTGGCAAACAGGACACACAAATGGCTTGAGAGATGGCTGCTGCTCAGGCCTCATCTCCACACCTTTTGTAGTCAGATCCCAAGAAAACGTGCCTGATCAAGGAAGCTGGCAGCAGGCTTCTCCCACTTCATCACTTCGTTTAGCAAGGTTTATCTTTCCACACGAAGAAAATAACAGGCCTTGCTCATGACAAAAGCAATTGCTTAAAAAAATAACATGGGGAAAAAAGAGAAAGTGATCACATAGAGGTTGTATTGTCCTCGTATTTCTTCACATAGTTCCACTATCATCACAGGATCACTTCACACAAAGAGAAGGAAATTAAAGAGAATCTCCTATATAACCTCCTTTTTCCATGTATTTGAGATTTCGCAATAAACCTGAACCCAAATACGCTGTTAAAGCAGAAAATGGCATTTCCTTCCCAGTCCTTGCACTATCAGCACCCCAAGAGATATAAATTTACTTTCTTTAAATAGGCACTGCTAGGATGGTGTTTAGAAACAAGCTTCACCTAGTTGTCATGAATTATTAACCAGAAAAATCCCTCCTGTTCTTCACAGAGTCTTGATTTGCAAGTTTAAAAATCAAACTACCACTTAAACTTCTTGTATAAATACCCAACCTTTAAAAAAAATGCTCTGAGCATTATAAATACATTTCTTCACGAATATGAGAACAACAATTCTATAAATAGCTATTCTTCACAGAATTGCTTCAAGACATTGTTTTTACAGACAACAGTAGGAAACTGAAGGAGGTCTTAGTGCCAAACATATTAAAAGTGAAATAAACTCTCCAGTCAACTCTGGGTTTCCACTTATTCTTACAAAGTTCATCGTTATTTTTTAGCTTGTACAATTAGTTTATGCAAGGGAAGGAACAAGCCAAAAGGCTGCACCATGTCCTGGCACAGCCACTGGGTCTGTGTAAATCAGTCACAGCCTTCAGTTTCCGAGGGCACTCACTTGGCTGCTCTGGGCAGTAATTTAAAACAACCCTGCACTGTCAACAGACCAGCTCACCATTACCCACCACAACCTTGGACAAGCACAGGCAAAGACAAGATTTTCATTATGAACTCCATAATATGATTTCCAAATATACTCAAAACTGTGTCCCATCTCCTCTCAAAAGCAAACATAGGAAGATAAACATGATCTAACGTAATAGCAAATTGCCTCTTGAGCCTGCACATTTCATGGTTGCCATCTCCTCAAGCTATTTTTGCCCCAGTATCCAAACATAAAATCAACAGGAACTTCTGAAAAACAGCTACACAACTGGTAAACCAGGCTTCTGCAGCCAGAATACTACAAGCACACATTTAGTCTTTCTGGCAGATAACTCATACAAGGCCAAAGCTCAAGCACTACCAACTTCAACACCATTTTCAACAGGGACTTGATAAGTACTTGAAAATTCATCTGTATCAAAAGAGAAACTCATTCAATTCCCAATTTTGATACGGTGTTTTACTGTAACGACTGCAACACTAATTTTGAATTATAAATCTGTCTATGAAACAAAGTGCACCCACGTGCTCAGGGTGCTGACCTCTTTCCCTGTGTTTCCTTGAGTTTGCAGCCTCCAACAGCCAGGAACATGACAGTGGTGGTTCTGAGGGGTGACAGGGATGTGAAACTGGAGCACAGCAGTGATGAATCAGGCCATGAGCTTTCACAACTGCTCCCCAGCCACAGGAGTGAGCTCAGCACACCGGAATGTTTTTGAAAGTGTCCAGCGAGGATTAGTAAGAACTTGGTGACGTGGCCCACCAGGCATGGCCAGGGAGCACGTGGATATTAAGGAGGAAGAATTCAAAGGGAGCTATGGCCTCCAGGGAATTCTGGGGCTGTCATGCACCACAGACAAAATCCTCTTGCGGAAGGCAAGAGAAACCACAAGCCAACTATGAACCACAGCAGCATCCCAAATGGATCCTTCCTGTCCTTGCCAGGACAATTGTACACCTCACTGGCCATCACAGCAGTAACATGGCACAAGTTTACCAAATCTTCCATCCATCTCTCCAAAAGCTGTGCACCAGGGATGAGCCACAGGCCTCTTACCTTTGCTCTCCAGAAGAGCAGAGGAACATATGCCAATAAAATGCTTGCCAGTTGTGCCAGGACTGCACATCACACCATAGAGAAAAGGAAGAACCATTCTGGAGCTGGAAGCTTTTCTCTTACCTTATTTTGATCTGTCCAGTAGAAGAAAAATCCCTGTGGGTCTGTTCTGAGGATAATTGGAGTCACAACAGTGGAGTCCTGGCAGAGAAACGACAAACAAAAAATCCATGTCAGCACACAGAACACATAATTATGCACAAGCTGCTTTGCCATCCGTGTTAATGAATTGCAACATCTAGAAATTACCCTGAAGGTATCACTAGCAAGATGTCACTAAAAGAATTTAGTATCACCTGCCTCATCTCCATTTTTCTGACATAACGTATTTCCATTACTGTGAAGACAGCACCAAATAACTCCAGACTTGACAACATGTGGAGTTAATCCAGAAGAGCTGGGAGTAGATGAAGTTAAACAGGCATAACACCCTGAATGTCAAACCAGAGCCCACACAGTAAAGCATTATAGTTAGCAGGAGTCCACTGCCTACCTTAACCTGACTTCAATTTCAGGTATCAACATGATCTAAATACCTATAAAATGTACTTTTGCAAAGGCTGAATTTGCCTAGAAAACAAGGAATAGCATTCCTTACATTAAGACTTTTGTCAGTAAGTTTCCGTTAGAATTTAGCTCTTTTTTTATAATCAAACCATGAAAATTTTAGTAATGGGAATATCTGTATTCCACCTCACTTTCGAATTGGTTGAAATCCTGTCTAGTCTGGTAACATCCATAGCTCAAGGTCACTTAAAGCCAGGCACATTTCTTAGTACATTGAGTAAGGCAGCCTTGTTACCTACAAATTTATGTCTTCTGGCTGACAGCAGATCCTGACTTGGGAGACGCAAGCTCTAACCCAAGCCTTTTCTGCAGGTGGGAGTTCATCACATCTCTCCCATCAGGATTCCCTGGTGCCTAACAATAACTGACACCAGTGCAGCCTGCTCCTAATAGGATTTCTCCTCTCTTTCTCTTCTATTTTTCATGACATCTGTAAAGACACTGCTGTCTCAAGACCTCTACCCATTTTCCAAACTCAATTTAGAAGTTATGGAAGGGGCACAGAAGGGAAAAAGACAAGAAGACAGAAAAATTGCCTAAGCCTCAGCTCCCCAGAAACCCAGGCTAAACAGTTTTTCCTCAAAAAGGATTTATATTTCTATTGAAGTGCTACAGGTATTTTACAGCTTTAGCATTCACCTATTTTCAAAGCAGTAATGTGTGAGGTCAATCTATATTGCTTGGAGGAAAAGAAATGGGCTGTAATAAGTTCAAATTTAAATCAAACATATTTAAGTGTGGAGTTTAAGTGCAAGGAAGGTTGATGGAAGTGACACTATTGTAAATAAATAAAACTTAACTTCTGTAAGTGTCATTTCTGATGCAAGAACACTTGTCCATATGTCACCAGTACAATCCTTTGTGACACAGCACTCCCAGCAATGGGCATTCCTGAAATAGGGAAGCTGAACTACTCCCAGTTCACAGCTAGAAAAAAGACCCAAAGCAGCTCAGTGACAGGCCCAGGAGCAGCCAGGAGCCTGCAGGAGAACAAGGTGAAAGAAGAAAATGCCATAAAGCATATTTTTATCTCAGCACAAGAGAAATACATATTGAAGGGCATGTACTACATTAAGAGAAAATACAAGATCAAACCCTTCAATGAGTGTAGAAGGCCTTTTTATAACTGGAAGATCCAGGTTTTGGATCTGTCCACAGGTGCACTGACACCCAAATGGTGCCACAGGAGTTTTCAGAGGCTGGGAAGAAGCGTGGCTGTGCCAGTGCCATGGCAATGTCCCAGGTGGGCTCAGAGCTCTGTCATAAAGCACCACTGACCCTTCACTGAAACACTGCCCTTCCCTGAGACAACACACATGTAGAGTTTGTAGAATCTGTTTTGCCCTCATTTCCCTATAGTTCCTAGCATCTTGGACACCTCAAAGTTGGGTTCTGTGATACAACACGTAAATTTGGGTTTAAAATGTATCAGGTCCTGAAGAAATCTCTCTGTGTCCACAAGCACCTACAAAAGGGTTCTTAGACCTCCACCATTCAAAAAGAGGAAAAAAATCCCTGCTCTGGAGACACAACTCACCTTTTCTAGCTTATTTCATTGTGTCATATGCAGCCTGTGTGTGAAAATACAACGTGAGGAAAGATAAAGACTAAGTGTCCTTCTACCTTTGGATGAGACACAAGCAACTTCAGGGGGAAAGAGAAGGAAGTGATGGGAAACAGACACAAAGCAATTGTGCTTTAGGATTAACTAATTTTGCTGGTTAATCATTTCAAATCAGTTGCTTCAAACCAAAGTGTGTTTGATGACATACAGCTATCAGAGTAATACTTTTATAGATGTGGGTTGTAAAATGTTGACTAAAATCAGACTCAAGAAAGCGGAGGATGAGGGGAAAGAACCTTCACTATCTATTAGGTGGCATAAAGGAAACTTCATCATGACAGGATGAGTCTTAGTCTGGGAATGTCTGCTGCAGAAAGCGGTTTGGTTGTGTTGGGCTTTTTGGTTGGTTTGTTTGGGTTTTTTTAATTAACTGTACTACTCTAACGTTAGGCACAGCACAATTAATGTGCTGATGAACATGAGAACCTCTCACTGTCACAGGATCTGAGGATAACTTTGCACATGTATTTGTGCAACATGTGTCTCAGGAACACTTCCACGCAGCCAGCAGCAGCAATAAAGGCCACGTGCATAATGCTTTGTATGTCCTACAAGATAATCTTGTAAATCCCTGACAAATGCCACACTCAGCTCTGGGTGTGGAGGAATAGAAATAAACTTTCTGAGTCAGTTCTGCAAGTCCTTCCCCCCACTCCAGAGTAAACCACAGTCCTTGGTCACCTGAGACAGGTCTCTTGTTTTTATACTACTCTGCAGTCAGGAGTAGAATAAAAGCTACTTTGTAAGTAGTATAAAGTAGTATAAAAACTACTTTATACAGGAAGCATACTTTATACAGGAAACAAAAAGACACCTGAAAAACCCTTTTTGCAATATACATTCAAGAAAAGCAGCAGCTCAAGGCTCTGAAATAGAAATTTGCTTCAACCAACAACTGTCTGGTGCATTTATTTACAAACATTGTTGTACTATAAGGGAATGGCTGCAGTTTATGACCCATAATACACACCTGCAGTGATTTATGAGTATCCTGAAGTCCATTAATTCAGTTTCCTCACCCAAAGAGCTGACCTCATAACTCTCCTGAACAGACTGACCAACCACACACAACTCTGAAGAAAAGGGTTATGGACAGGACACAACAGAGGAGGAGTAAAGAAAAGACCCAAAACTTCAGGGACAAACAAATCAGGAGCAGACATTCATATCTCTCCTAACCCATTCAGATCCAAAAGTGAGAATAAAATGAAAAAAAAGTGCTGCCCATCTCTAAAGCTGAAGGGTTTGGAAATTAACACATTTAAACGTGTAGTAGGAGTACAGCCTATATCCTATACCCATTCCTCTGGATATCAACAAAGGAAGCAGCCCTGTGAGCTGCAGGCCAGATTCTTGAGGCAATTCCAAGCAGACAAAAACAGGTGCAGGAAGAGATGACCAAGGCAAAAATCAGCTGTGACCAGAAGGGATAGAGGAAAAAGAAAGGGAGAGTGTCCCAGTCAATGGCACAAATGACTGGGGGTTGTCAGACTTTCTAAAAGCCACTGTGGGTGCTCATGCCAAGCAGTGGCTTGGTTTCCAAGAGATTCCTTCTGCAAACTCTTTGAAAGAAAGAGGGGCCCTAACCTGGCTGTCCCAGTGTGCTGTGTTATCACACCCGTCTCAGCTTAACTGAATAATTTTCTTGAAGGGCTTTTAATTTCACCTTTAAAAGTCCTCCACCTTTTTATTTGCTGACTTCAGGCCAATTCTCTACTTTCCTCCAATATCACAGCCTCAAATGAGTAATGTGGCTGTTCTACACTTATTCCATTAAGTTGCCTCCTAATTGACTGTCCAGCCTCAGATCCTGCATTAGCAATATTCTTTGGTTTATACTTTTAAACAAAGAGGCTTCAACTTTATGCCCAGAAAGTGCCACAAGGAACTTTGGGATCCTTACCAGCCAGGCACAGCAGAACACGAGCAGAGAGGCTCAATGGACAAATCCATAATTAAATGACAGCCAGGTAACTACTACAAGGTCTGATTTTAAGAGTGGGTCCCTCAGACTACATCTAACATCAGTGAGCAAAAAGTGCCACCTCCATTTTATTACTACTGACCAGCAAAGATGATCAAACAAAGATAATTAGTGAAAAGGGTGAAAACTCTGGTTTAACTCCTTTCTGACTTTATATATCAGAGCACCACCATGACCTGGCTGTGCGCAAGAGATGGAGCCTTTTACTCCATGACCACGAGCCAGATGAGTTTGTGTTTTAATAAATCACATATAGATAATGATGATGATGTTTCTTAGAAACAGCTGCAGTCAAAATTCACATCAACAGATTTTCAAAAGAAAAGCAGAGCAGCTTCTGTCCTCAGCTCTTCTGACAGATGGGGCTCATGACTACCTGATTAAGGCTGACTGTTCTTTCCTTCGTTTGCCTCAGATTTTCAGAGACACTGAACTTCTCCAAATATAACCTGAAAACTTTTACACATCATTATTTCACTTGCTTGAATCTTCTGGAAAATTTCTGCCAAACTGCTTTGAAACACAAAGCTAAGAAATATGGACTCTTTCTGGCAGGGGCAAAAAATTCTTGAACATTTGTTTCACTTTGGCAAAAGGGCTTGAACTCTGGTTGAACAAGGGTGTAAGAGGTGGGGACAGTCCCTAAAAAGAGCCCTCTTGCCACCCCACAAATCAGGTGGATTCCAGGCCTGGGGGAAGCAGAGAAGGACTAAAGGAGAAGGGATAGCAGAACTCCAGTTTCCACAGGGTCAGCAGACACATTAGCTGTGAATTCCATAATACACTGAGCGTACTCAGACTGGAACTAAACAGGATTACCCAAACAATCAGAACTATGAACTTCTTCAGGCTGACAGCTGAACTATAAGTGAAAGGGAGAAAGTTCCCATCCCATTTGCAGTAAAGCCCTGAAATAATCTGGAAGGGTAAAGATTCCCTCTTTTACTGAGGGCAGAGGAACCAAATCTGCCACATAAGTTAACAGGTTGCAAGAAGAAAGTGTTGGGGAAGGTGAAATGAGTGCTGAAGGCTGGAAGGACAAAAAAAATCAAAATTGAATTGATCTTACAGAACTGTAAAATGAAATTCCACTTGTTCAATAGGAACATGCAGGAAGATACCCTTCACTACTGGAGTGGTTAAACCCAGGAGAAACTTTGGTGATGGCACCACAGGACAGAAGTCATCATCCTGCTGATCAAAGACTGCAAGTTTCAAAGATCTACCTTCAGTGGGATTTGTTTCTCAGAAGTCTGTCCCACCCCAACCCATTTCCCAGGATGTCCCCACACTCAAGATGAAGATCCTCTTGCTGCCTGAGTTCTTGAATGTTGCAAGGTAAACAGTCAAAAAGACAGAACAAAGGGAGAACTTCAGAGCAAAAGCAGCCAAATGCCAGCCAGCAAGGCCAAAGAGTTCTTTTATCTCGGCCAAAGAGTTCTCGTGTGATGCTGAGAAAATCCTCTAAACCAGTCTGCTCATCAGCATAAATGCTGCATTCTGATTTTGAGAGAACATTGGAATTGCATTTCCACGTCTCATGTTCTAATTTTCCGAGATGCTGAGCCCAAACTCATCTTCAGTCACTGGGGAGGCATTGTGAACATCTGACTCTATGGTACTGCGAGCTGAAAATTAGGTTCAACTTATCTAATCACAGATTAAAAATTAGTAGATTTTTAATGTTGGTCTCTTTTCTTGCACCTACAACAGTACAATTGGAAACGTTCTGTCATTTAATGGGTCTTGTGAAAATAAACTGAAAAGTGCCTATGAAGCAGTTACTTTATAATAGATAAAAGACTCCACAGTGAAGACTTCACTGTATGTTAACTATTTCAATACAGCTTTTGTTAAAAAAAAGTCTTGAGCATTCAAACACTGAAGCAAAGAAAGCACATAGTGCACAACTCAAATTCACAGTTAACTTCCCTTTCCCAAAGAATGCTCATTTATTTAGGAGCTTTTTTCTGGTTTTCACTTTCCCATGTATCCACCAACACTGCAAAAGGCTCCAAAACTACACTAAGAGAGACATCATCTATGACTTAAACATCAGATCTTCCCAGGCAGGCGTCTAACCCATCTGCAGCAAATTCAAATCTTATTTTCCCTCCCACTTAAATTATAAAGAGCTTTCCAATGGAGTTAACCAAGTTCAAGTTTACCCATTTACTAAATATTAACTCTTTGAAATTGTAAACTCAATCTCTATATTGCAAAAGGCCAAAACCACAACTTAAACTCATTCAGATAAAATACTTTTAAATAGCCCAGAGCTGATACTTGTTTACTATGTAAAGATTAGCAACAAAGAAGAAACAACAAAAACTCTAGAATGTCGGACTTGACCTCTTCCCTCCAGAATGAAAGTGTTCACAAAAAAAATAAACTCTTCAGCTTATTGTTTTAGTTTTATACACACAGAACAATGGTTGCTCATTTTTCATGTCCTCACTAATGTACTGGAGTGGCAGGCTTGTGCACAGTTTAAAAACAAACAAAAAAAGGCAGGGGGGGAAAAAAAAGTTACTTAAAATAACTTCTGAAAAATTCCAAGTTGTTTATTTGTTTCATCTCAGCTCATCTGTAATGAAGATGCTCTGATGTTACATTTACTTGCAAGGTCAAAGGGGATACTCTTGATAATCTTCTTTAAAACATTCTAAACAAATAAAGAAGCCTGCAAATTTCCAGAGCATTCACTCTGAGCTCAAAAATGCTTTATTAAGACAAAGTGCTCTAAGAGAAAGTAATTCAAAGAGAACTTAAAAGCCCTGGGTTTGTTTTTGCTGCTCACTTGGGGAAGTGCTGTAGCCACTAAGCAATGCTACCTATCAGGAGGTTTGCTGCATTAATCCAATGCTTAGGAAAAAAAAAACCACATGGCTAGAAAATTGGAATCCTGACCCTCAATTTAGGCAGAATTCACCTTAGCAATACAGTTAACTTAAAAGTGAAAGTAAATAGTGTGAGCCACAGAGAGAACAGTCAAAATCTTTATGCAAAGTACATATTATCACTAGGGAAGATAAGAAAGCCTTTAAGCAAGAAATGAAAACAAACCTATTTTTGAACATACACCATCATATTAACTTGCTACAGTGTGCCAATTACAGCTCTCAGAAAATACCAGCTCAGCTGTGCTCTGGCTGTTCAGCCACTTCAAGACTCAGTTATGTCTATCTTGTTCCCACTACAGGCCAGACAAAAACAAAGTCAGCCAGGGCAGATTTCAGCCCTTAAGACAGATAATTCCTGGGAGAAGTTGCTCTTTATACTCAGGTTTCATTACCCTTCTCAGCCTTGCAACACGTTCTGCTACATTAAGCTTAACCCTCTACCAAAAAAGTTTCACCCTTGGATTTAATTACATCCTTTTTAAAATTTATTTATTAAACTGCTTTAAAATTCCCAGCAGGAAGAGCTGCTATCACCTGGGTATCACTGCAGCAGAGGGGATCAAGCCAGTTCTTCCCAAGACTTCCCTCTCTCTCACTTCTCTCTAGGAGTACAAGAGCACAGCTGTTCAAAGCCAGACCAGCAGTCAGGAGGCTCAGACTCTCCCAGCAGTCAGGGAGAAGCAGCTACAGAGGTTCAACTCAAGAAACAACTTGAGGAAGCCAGGGCTCAGCCAACCACCATCTGAAACCAGGCACACACATGGATAAAGCCACAAAAAAAGACCTAAGCAACAAGCCACTTTTATCTTTCACAGATTCTAAGAGCAGCTATTTCTGCTCAGTGCCTTGTGAATCCAAAACTACACATCAAGAGCAACAGATCATTCTAAAATTTGGTTTCTGACCTATAATACTCTTACAGAATAAAACAAACAGTGTGAGGAAAAGCATAAGTTACAGGACAACAATAATCTGTTTGACTTTAGTGCTTTACACCCTGATCCCAGATGGAATTTGTGAACAGGCTATCAGGCATTGGAGGGTGGGAGCAGAATTACATCCAATCCCAAAGCACAAAGGAGTGACTCGTCTTGCAAAGCCAGAACTTCTTAATCGATCCTAATGCTTTTTCAATTTAGAAACTGAAGATGGTCTACAGAGGAAATGGAATTCCAAGAATTCCACCTGCCTGTATGTGATCTGGAGTGGCTGATGCGACCTCCTCCTGTCCACTTGACCAAGCTCAGGGACTGCATTTCTCTTTCCAGCTGGATCATCCCCAAGTGCAGGGGCAGCAGGCACTGGATAAGGCTCACGGGTGACACAGAGCAGATGTCAGTGCTGTTCCTCAGAGAGGGGGTTCATGTGACTTGTCAGTACCACATCTGCTGTTAGCACCTCAGTCACTGATCAGGCACAGAGCTACGAGAGCCTCGGGATGGGAAGCCCATACAGGGACTGGTTCTCAGGTCTGTATCACCACAGCTTTTGTCAGACTGCTCTGCACACCTTGCCACGGTGTCCTTCTCAAAGCTGGCAAATACTTCCTGTAACAAACGTTACTTTACACAACATGAAATTCCTTAAACGCCTCTCACGCTCTGGTTTAAATGCTTCCAGCATTCCCATTTAAAAAGACCCATTTAAAAATTCTCCGTGGTTTAAAGCTCAGCTAGAAAAATTTTGCTTTGGGCTGAAACTTGGTACAAGTTGTAAGACTTCACAACAACCACTTCTGCTTCATGAAATGCAAAGGACAGTCAGTAGGACCATCTTTAAACTGCAACCCAAAACGGCAGGGAAGGGAACAACAAGGAGAGGACAGAGGCTGCCCCAGTGCACAGGCAATGTGGAAGAACTGAACTCCCACTCTCACACACAGTGAGAAGAAACAGTGCATAATAAACATCAGTGCGTGAGCCTGGCTTTTCTGAAGAGCCCTGGTAGCACAGCAGAGCCAAAGTGCTCATTATGGTCAATTGTGTTTTACTGTTACATGTTGTAGTTTACTACTTCTTATTAGAGCCTATTGTTTCACTAGCGAGTTTGTGCATGCCTGTTTACACAAGAGACCACAGAGGTTCACATTCAGCATCATCCTTTTTAAAAACCCTCCAGCAGATTAATTTCATAGAAAACTAAGATTCTGAAGTGGTTAATGGCTGCTCAATGGCAAATACTTTTCAAAGTCACTGAATATGCATTTTTTTTTCTTACAGAGTGGCAAAGGAGAGACTCACTTCCCTTGAAACCTTGGATTTTGTGGGGCTTCCACTGCTGAGAACACTACAGGCAAAACAGGAGAGCTGAGGTGCAGGAAATGTGCAGATACACACAGTGCACAGTCAACAATGAGTTAATGCTAAAGTTCTCCATCACAGTGTGGCTAAATAAGCATCAACTTTCGCGAGGCTGCTGACCAAAGCACTCACCAAACACAACAGGACTCATCTCAGTCACACATTTCAGGTAACACCTGTGTCCTGCTGAGTAACACCTTTAACCTGAAATGCACATCTTTCTCCAGAATTTAGCCATGTTTTATTACTGCAGCCCTTAGGTATACAATTCTAGATCTTTTTTTACCAGCTAGCCTAGAGCAGACAGGTTATCCAGTGAACATCCACTCTGCATAGAGAACAAACACCTCTTCATCTTCTAATTCTATCTATATGATTATTATTTGGGAAATAGCACTCAAACTAATAATTTTAAACTGTTGCCTGATGGCTTGGACTTTCAGCCTGAAGACTTAAGTCATCATTAACCTGACCTCTGCGTATACATGCGGAAATTCCTTGGTAGCTTACCAAAAATAAAACAATAACTGCAATGACAAGGCTGCCTTTTCCTATCCTAAGGAAAATGTCAACCAAAAGAAAACATTTTCTCAGGGAAGTCATTCAAGCCTAGTTCCTGAACATAAATAACGTGTATCAAGGCGCTGTTTGGTACTGCGGACAAGGTCAGTTTGCCGAGACTATTAAAAATGTGTTAGCTTATTACTGTCAATAAAACTTCACACCACAAGTTGTTTGGTTTCTGATGTTCTCTCTCTCCTTGAGAGTGTTTATCACAGGTTTACAGGGGTCAGGCTCACACATTTGGCTGCTGGACAGGCTGAAAGCAATGGCAAAAGAGTGAGACATAACAAACCAAGAACACTGGTTACACATGAACCGCTCCTCCTCCCTCGCTGCTGTCCCTCCAGTTGTTGCTGTGGATATCTTTAACACAGCCAAGCTCACAGCAAAAATACAAGAGCTCTGAAAACAAGTCATTCTCAACAATTCTGCTGATATTCAGACTGCCTGCCTTCTTTCCCAACCATTTCTCTACCACAGCTCGAGTGTCACGATGCTACTCTGCCTCCAGACACCACTCACAGAGACTTTTTGGGGCACCTGCTCCTCCAAGCACAACTGAGACACAAACACCCACTGTTGTACTGCCAGAGAAAAAGCTAGCAGAGGACTCGTCCTGCTTTCCTTCTCTGCAGCACAGCAGGCTCTGAAAAAGGTGACTCTTCTGTTTAGCTTCCCTTTCCTCTGAAACTGTGCTGGGCATAGCCAGCATGCCAAGAAAGAAATCCCAACTACCCAACAGCTGCTCTACCAAAGGTGAAGTGAAAACCGCACTCCCTTTCTACGTGAGGCAATACAAGTGGAAAGGGCTGGGAAGCAGCAAGTAGTAAGGGGAAGGCAGATGTGATGTTGAGGCAAGTCTCATGCCCTAATGAGCTAAGAAAGAAGTGTCTTCTTAGGAGGAAAATGACCAAGGGTACCCTAACTGTAAGCCTTGGGAGAACACATCCAGGGCTTGACAACCCCACCAGAACGAGAGAGACAGCGAGAGGAGCAGGAGCCAGAAAGAAAAGGAGAGGCTGGGAGGAGGAGGCGGGAGATGGAACGAGAGAACGGGTTGAAACAACTATGTTACGAGGACGGAGGTGGCAACACGCACACTGAAACACGGGAGGCGGGAGAGGAAGACGCTCGCGAAAGGAGCCAGCTCAACACACCTCGCACCGGCCAAGCGCAATTAGACGGGAGAGCCCTCGGAGAAAGTTTGCCCGGCATTCGGCCGCCGGTTCAACACCGCCGCTCGGCTCGGGCAGCACACGGCGGGGACACCTCTGTCGGCACCCCCGCCGCTCCGCACCTGCCCTCCGCACCGAGCAGGGCAGGGCCCGGAGCCCTCCCACCCGGCCGATCCGTAACCCCGCCGTACCCCTGCCAGGGGAAGCGGGGGATACTCACATCGTCCCACTTGACGAATTTGACGCCTTTCTTGAGGGTTTCGGAGACGCAGACGGGCTTGAGCTGCAGAGCGTGCACCCCTGGCTGTGCCCCGGCCATCTGCACCGCATGGACGCGCTCGCTCTGCCCCGGCGCGGAGAAGCCGCGGGAAGCGGCCGCTGCAGGAGGGACTCCGGGGCGCCGGAAACCCGGGAGAGAGGCCGGCAGAGGCGCCTGGAGCGGGCAGGGAGGCGGCTGCCCGGGCGGCGAGGGCGAGAGGCTTCACTGGCGCTGGCCCAAGGAGCTGGCGCGGCAGCGGCCGGGGCGAGCCATGCGGCGGCACATCCTCTATATACCGCCGGCCCGCCCGCTCCTCTCACACACACGCACGCACGCAGGGCACGGAGCCGCGGCGCTGCCCGCTCCGCTCCCTCCTCCTCGCCGCTCCTCCTCCCGCCCCGCCAGGCTCGGCCCCCGAGGTTCCCCCGCGCCCAGGGCAGCGCCGGCGGCGCCGCGGCGCCACCTCCCGGCCACCGCCACCGCCCGGCCACCGCCACAGCCCGCTGCCCCCGGCCACCGCCACCGCCCGACACTCGCCTTCCGCGGAGCCAAGTCCCGGGCAGCCGCCTCGGCTCCTCCGGAAGGCAGAAGGACGGCAGGGAGACGCTGGGAATGGGAGATCCACCTCCCTCCGCGGGAAGCACGCGTGGGGCTCCGGTACGGCACCGAAATGCCCGCCCAAGGGAGCGAGGGTGAGTGTCCACGCGTCTCGTCCTACTGAGAGGTGCGGCCAGGAGAGGTCCCTCGGGCTGCAAACGGGATGAGCACAGAATCACACAGTGGTTGGGGCTGGAAGGGACCTCTGGAGATCATCCAGTCCCACACCCCTGCCAAGGCAGGGGCACCTGGAGCAGGTGACACAGGAGTGCATCCAGGTGGGTTTGGGGTGTCTCCAGAGAGGGAGACTCCACAGCCTCCCTGGGCAGCTGTTCCAGTGCTCTGCCACCCTCAACATTAGAAGTTGTCCCTCATGTTGAATGCAACTTCTTGCCTTTTAGTTCTAGTTTTGAGGGAAGAGTTACGGCAAAAGCAGAGCAGAGGGACAGCACTGAGCCTGCACAGGTGCCAAAAGAGGAGCAACTTTTAATTGAAAGAATGGCACAAACAATTCCCATCAAAGCTTCATGCTTTAAATACACAGAAATTGCTTTACCACAGCTTTTTGATCTCATAGGACAAAGAGGCTTCCTCAGAACAAAGGCATGTGACCTTAAGTCAGTTTTAGGTATGCTCAACTCAAAAGGCATAAAGATGGCAAAATGTCCTCTTACCCAGCAAAATTCTAAATCCAGAAGTTTTAAGGGAATGTTTTTGAAGAACAAAGCTATATGTGCTCCACCAATGACCTTCTCTCTGATAGAGCCCCTGTGCAGTCACAGAGATAAAGCATCAGATGACATAGCACATGAGATTTCTAATTTCTCTGTAGGGGTTTCCAACTGACCCTTGGGATTTAGGGGCAGCAGGCCAAACTTCTGCTACAGACAAAGCAATGACATAGAAAAAGTGTCTTTGTATGTATTTTTAACCTAGTACTATTTTGAAATATCATTCCTCCAAACTAAGTATTTTTTCTTCAATCTGAGTGGACATGTTGGTTTTGTCTCTTTAATTAAAAAGCTACAAAACTGGCATATTGGACTGCTGATTTGCTCTCACTATAAAGAGTTGCTAAAGCTTTTCCTCTGGGCCCTTTCCAGATTCTTCCCCTTCAACGAAAAACTTTTGATTGCCTTTAGCGGGAGGTGAATCTGCTCCTTTACGATAGCCCATGCACACAGCATACGCATTTCAAGGTCAATTAACCCATTTGATCTATTTTTTGTTCTTATTAACCTTCCATGCAAACGTGGGTGTTGCATCAGTCAGGATGAGAGCCTGCTCTCTCCCTGCTGTGCTTTAATTCCCAGCCATTTGCCACGACTTAAAGAACCAATAACCAGTTCTGAGTTTGGCTGCACTGACGTATGGGGTTGCTCCATGATGGGGGGAAAGGGAGAGATTTCCAGGACCATTTTCACAACTGCCTTTTCATCTCATTTCATATAGCATACAGAAGAATGAAAATAAGACCAAAATTCCCAGAAAATAAGAGCAGAGAGTACTGATGCTACAGTACTTACAGTCCCTTAAGCACTTGCATTCCCAGTAGCCTACTGAAATCAGATCTTGGGAAAATGTAAACCTGCCAGGGATGATGGCAGTTCTGTGGCAGTTTTCTCAACAAATCCACAATCCACTTTCACTTGGCCTGGCCTCATTTAGAGTCTTTGTTAGGGAAAAACAAATCCCAATTTATGATACCTCAGGATTCCTAATGATGCCATAGGCTCCCAGCAACCATTGATCTGAACATGGAAGAGGTGGGCCTATGGATTAGGATAGGCTCTGATACTGGTGCCTGTCATTACAGACACAAAGTTTTGTCTGGAGCAATTTTGTGGTTTTTCAGACTTGAGTATCTTAATCTGACAGTGTTTGTCTGAAGAGAAACACCCCTTTTACACGGCAGATATCTAATGGATTTTGCATCAAAAGGAAGAAGCAGCACAAAAGGAAGTGGCATTATGCCTGTGCCTTTTAAACAACAGCTCTGGAAAGTGCTTATGATTCAGCCTGTGCTAAAATCCTGGGCTCTGTGGAATCAGTGGGAATTTTAGCTTCAACCCAGATAGCTGGCTCATGGGTTGCTGCTATTGCTTAACTAGCACCTGCTCCAGCAAGGAGCACATTTCTTGGTACCTAGTACATATTGCAAACACAAACTCAGTGCGTGTCTCAATCTAGTTCCTTTTCCACAAAGCATGGGATCAGTGACCTGGAAACCAGCTACACTCAGCAGGATTGTTACACCCAGAAAGAGTATGAAGGTCTCATTGTTAAATGATTGGATCAAGCCTGGCAAAAGAAGAACCAGGCACCTTCCTCCAAAGCCTCAGGAAACATCTAAATGCTTATTTTCTATTCTTCACTCAGTCCCTTTCAGTTCCAAGGGTGAAGGAAAGATGTGGTGTTAGAAAAAATCCCACAGCAATGGACTTACTCAGGTAGTTATTCAAAATCATACAAATCAGATGTGATACCTGCCAGTCTCATGCTGCTGCAAGAGCTATTTCAGGATGTTTTCATTTCTCTAGGTTCAAAAATCTCAGTCTAGACAGTAAAGTGATTGCCTTGCATAGATAACACACATTATTTCAATGCAATATACCCATAAAGCATTATTTTTTATATAAGGGGCTTAGGTACCAATGTTTCATTTCCAGGGAATGACTGAATACACAATGTTTTAGATACACATCTGGAAATGTGTGTAAACAAATCAGGAAAGGAGCAATAACTGATTTAAATAACAGATGGCTTTGACCGAAGTCAGGTCAAATGAAGACAGGGCAAAAGCTACACAGAAACACTGGATATGAAGTGATATGAGAAATGCACTGAAACCTAAATTTATTATTTTAAATTCAGTTTCAGAGAAATATATATGAAAACTCTATTGCACTTTCTATCCTGAGTTTATTGGTGTAATTCTAGATTTTGAGAAGAAGCAGTGGCTCAGCCTTGAAAATGCTTCACTGCAATGGTGCACTGAGCATACTAAGAGTTAAACATAGTGTTTGCAAGATTTGGGATTAAAGATAACTCAGCTTCACCAGATGTATATCATGCTAACTGCATTTTAAATTGGGTCAAATTATACTTTAATTATCAGTGGGAGCAGGATCATTAAATTCTATGGAACAGCTCTCCAGAAAAGGAATACAGAAAATGTGACCCTATCTCTCGATAAATGCTCAGTCCTTCTGATATAAAGCTCCTTTCACCTCATGCAGACAGCAAAGCTCACACCTGATCAGCGAGACACGAGTGCCACAAGGTGTGGTGAAGCTGCCTTGTGTGTTAAGAAATGACACCTCCCAAATGCAGTAGTCACTCATTTACTGAGAGAATTAATCTGCTAATTCTTCCCTAAACTCATGGCCAGAGGCCACTGGAATCTGTTTATGTTTGATGTGCTCCCTTTATGAGATGTCATACGTACAGAGCAGCAGTCAGATACAGCCTTTATCTTTACGAGTGAGCCTGATAACTTATGTGGCACAGCCACTCAATCAGGTGACTCTTGAAGAGTGAATATAAAATTCTGGCACACAAACCACCACCATAGCAACAAAGACAGCCTGGCAACAGCAGCTGCTGCACGGAACAAAATTGGAAGGGGAGGGGAATCTGGTACAAAAGTCCATTTCCTGTTGAAATAATTTTAATTTTTCCTCACATCAGAATCACAAATGTCTCTAAAATACTGAGAGAATAAAGATTAATGCACAATGATGGAAATTAGGACACAAATAGCATCTTTGTGTAAATGAAGTGGCTGGGTCACTGCTACACTCACTGGGACTATATTTTACTCTGGATGGATTGACCTGATGCACAGCTGGCACCTGTGGAACTCCATGTCACCAGAAACAGTCCACAATCCTGCAAGACAACACCCTGCATGAGGAAGAATGAACCCTTGATGGTTTGGACAGAAGATGCTGTTAACAGAATTCCTCACTAAGACCTCCTACCCTGCTCTTTCACTGGGGATGGGCCCTGGCTTGGGAGGTCCTTCCCTGATGCTGCTCCATCCCATGGGCCCCTCTCCATGTCCCCCAGCATCCAGGCCAACAGGGAGCCCTGACACTCTGCCTACTTAACCCTCTGCTAAAAAAAACCCCAAACTATTACCAGAAGAACACAAAATTATTGCCATACTTACAAGAGTTAAAATGGCAAGTTAAAAAGTCAGCTAATGCATTCCCTAGGAAGTGTTAAGTCACCTTTTATGTACTATAATCTGTTCTTGCTTCCCTGTTAAATTTACAGCATAATACGTTTTTTTACAGATTGTTAAAACCAGTCCATAAAACATACAACACATTTAAGAATGTTGAAGTTAATTACGAACTATTTCATGGCCTACCAGGTCTGTTAAATCACAGGTGGGGTAAACTGCCAAAGGTCCACCGACTTCAAAGCTGTGCATTTGTTTGTCCCAGTGTAATGCATGCAGCTTTGCCTTTTTTTGTTCTCTTCTAGCTCAACTTTTGTCCCAGCTGTATAGGCAGATTAGAACCAACTCAAAAGCAACTCTCTCACCTGCTTTCATTTAGATCCAAGTTGAGCTGTGAGTTGAACTAAAAGACAAAAATATTAAATGGGCTGCAAAGCAGGAATTGCCTTGAAAATCCCCATCCTTTTTGTAGAACAGAAATTATGTGCTCTGGACAAGGTAGCTGCTACGTGAACGGGACCTCTGTGCTTCATGCAAAGAGAAGAATGCTGGTTTGTGCTTTTCTTGCAGTGTCTGAAAATTACAGACACCTAATGGTATCTTTCAGAGGCATTAAGAGGTTTCCATAATACTTATATGCCCAGCATGCACATAAAGAGTCAGCACACACTTTCTCTGGATTCCCAGTTGTAATTCCCACAAAGCTTTTGCATGAATTGCTATGACAAAGCAGTATTTAACGAACAGCTCTCAGCTGTATTTTCCATGATCATGGTGGAGGCATGTCCCATGGTAGCTAATTCATTTAGGCCTAACTTACAAGTTTGGTACAATTAAAAAAAAAATATATATATATATAAAAGCTGGCAGCAGGATGGTTTGTCTTTAGAAAGATGGGAGATTATGAGTCTGAAAAAGTGAATTCTGTTCACAGATCTGGCCCAATCCTCTTTCCTTAAACTCAAATGAATTCTTCCTTCAGGTCCTTCTAGATGGCTCTTTCCCATTTCATTGCTAAAGGCAAAGAGCCCAGCATACACATACCCTGGATTCTGGAGATCACCAGGGCTTGGTTTAAGTACCCTGAAAATTAAGGGTCTATACACCAGTGGGTGTGTTTAATTTCCAATAAACATTAGAGAAAAGAGTTTATAACACCTTCAGATGCTAAAAAGTTAAGGAGAAAATTTGTGTTGAATTTCTTGCATGGGAAATTTGACACATTTTCAATTTTTAGATTTCCCAATTGCTGTTTTATCTCTTGATACTCCTAAATTAATCTAAAAAGATTTTGATGGTATACCTTACCTTGAAGCAGCTCGTTTGAAACTTTATGCCTTGCCCACTAACACTTTTCTCTAAGCTCATTTCAGAAATATTCTTGTAATACACTCTCCTGAACCATCAGACTTTCATTACCATTCTGGCTATTTTACAGAACCTGCAGTTGTAAAGGGTGGAATTCTACAACTGACAAAACATAATTCACAAAGCAATAGAATACCATTTATGTAGCTGAAAACACTTGCTTTCAACTATGTTTCTAAAACTTGGAGCAATTTTCTTGTGATGTAGGTCTTTGAGACACATCTCTTGGAATGAATTCTAACTCTTAATGGCAAAAAAAAACCCAAGTCCCAGTTACATTTCAGAGAAGCTGGTCAAAATCTAATTCAGTTCTTAATATTGCTCATCTGAATAAATCTCTGGTCACTAATAACATGTCTAATGGAAGAAAGGACTCGGTCTCCTACAATCTATGAGCTGCCTCAGCCCAACTTCCAGTGTCAGTCTAACGAAGGACAGTGTCCTCCAAAATCATAAAATTGAACCAAATAAACTGAAAGCTATTATGGCCTATCCAAACTCTTATACACTTATTAATATTTACAATAAGCATTCTCCAAGATGTAGTGCATTCTCTTGAAAAGAAAAATAGAGCACCCTTCACCAGGAACTAACAGTTTTCTAGGATTTGAGGTGAGAGCTACAAAGCTCGAAAATCAGGTTCAGGAATGGCTGTGCTGATGGTCCTGTCACTGTGTGGCAAGGGAAAGCACTAACGACAGCACTTGGCTGTCTGGGAAGCAATCTGCTTTAACAGGATGCCTGCTGAGCAATCAGAAACAACATTTACCTACCTCCCAACCAGGAGACATTGTTAGAAGCACAGAGACATTGCCAGAGGAAGGGAGGATGTTAAATGGGGGAGGAAAAATGCCTTTTATGAGGCCACCATGGGCTACCTTGTGATATTCATCAGTGAAACACAGCCAGGAGGAGGAAAAGAGGGAGAAACAGCCACTGTCTGTCTATTCCACAGCACTGCAAGATCACCAACAAAGTGCTGGTTGCTGTACTCACACTTTGTATCAGATACTCAGCTCCACAATACCTGAAGTCCTCTTGTTCCAGGAAAAGTGAGAAGGACTAGTAGGTCAAACTGAAAGGGCCCAATCATACTTGGGTTGAAGTCAATCCATGGGCTTTGGTGCAAGTTCAAAAAGGCCCTCTGAAAGCAAATAATAATTTATCTTGTAATATTTTTTTTTCTGCAATTATGCAACAGTTTTGATGAAGCAACTGATGATGAATTTAGGTTTCAACATTCATTTTCCCAGTAGTCTTGTAAACACATAAAAGGTCACAGCATATAATTTCAAATAAGGAAAAGCAATTATTGTAAGGAGACCTCATGTTTCAGAGCAGCCAGCAGCTAAAGAACTATAAGCAAAACAAAGCTGAGTGAACGTCACAAGCTATAATAAAAAACACCTCTTGACTTCTCTACACAATGAGATTTGCAGCAGTCATAAGGAGTACCTGGCACAGGTGCTCATTTGAATTAACATTCCCTCACCAGTGTTACCAGAGCGAAATCTCAGATCATTTACAAGCAGATTGTCTGCTTATAAAATTAATCTGAATGTAGATGCCAATTAAAGTATCCTTTTATTTAAGAAAACAAAGAATAATAGACATTATTTGCTTTTACAGTGCCAAGACTATGTTAAGTGATTTCTAAACTTGTAATACACCGGGGATTCAAGCAGGAGTGCAGCCTCCTTTTGCACACACATATTTTTAGCAGTTTGGACTGTTTGTTACCATCTCAGTGACACAGAGGAAGTGTGCTCAGAGCAAGGATTATCACTGCCCTAAGAGACTATGATCTTACAAGAAGTCTTAGATAAGCTGAGACCCGAGTCTGCATTTCCAAGAAACCTAATCAAGTAGTGTTTCTCTGTTCTCCTCCATGCCTCACAACACTGATTAAAAAAAAGAATAGATGCTTTAGATATGATACAATAGCAAGAATCAACAGAGCAGTGTAGGGAAAGGATCTTGTGAGTAGCATTATATAAATATCAATCAATGAGTAGTGTTTAATATATACTGGCACCAAGTCTGTCAATAAAATTCTAGTCATTGATACCATCTCAAAGCCAGCACAATAGGAGCTATTATTGAAGAAGGATTTAAATTAAAGCATAGCTGCCTTGCAGACTAGTTCAGAAATACCACCTAAAATAGAAGGGAAACAGCAATGTGACTTCAGCTTGGCATTTCAAAGTCACCACAAATTAAATAACGTGAGCTCATCACTACAAAGCCAGAGCAGTGTCAGTCCTGCTTCAAATCCAAGTGCCTGATCACACACAGCACTGATCCTCCTTGGCACTTCACTGCTTTCCATTGAGCTGCAGGTACTGATTTCTTTTCAGGATCAGTTCAGAAAAGGTGATTTTCACAGACAGAAATGGGACATAGGAACTCAAGAGGTCCTTAACATGGGCCTTTTCACATGCAAATTCATGATTGGAATCTATTTTTCCAGGAGATGCAAAATGCTGCCATATGACTATTCTCACAAAGGTAGGCTCTACAGGCTGTCAAACAGCCATTTCAGAGTCACAGCTCCTTGCCTTTCTCTACCACTGCTCATCAGTGAAAACTTTTCCTCACTTACCTAAAAAATGGACATGACTATTACCAGATAAGGATCTTGCAAGCTGTAATGAGTATCTAATTGCACCATAGAATATTGCTAAAAATTACTAGCTTTATTGTAGAAAAATATAAAAACACAGTAAGTTTTGGCAGTGGAGACACAGGCATTGGTTTGGGACCAGTTTGCTTCCCTGGTAGAAAACTGTTTCCCTCTAATCATTCAGTGGAAATAGTCAGGCCTTTCATTTACATAAAGTGGGAAGGTGAGGAACTCAATCCCCAGATTCCACACCCTCAGGATCAGCTCTGTGGCCTTGTCTCTTCTGTGGGTAAAGTCTCTACACCAAAACCTCCCTACTCAATTTTTCATCACCTTCCTACACTGGGGAAGTTCATGTACACCTCAGCCCATGCCCCAGTATTTGGCATAAGACTATTTCACTTTGTAATAGAAGAGTTTTAATAATAGATTGTTAATATAGGGGAATAATTCCAGTTATTTTGTGGAAGCATGGAAAACCTTTGGAGTCACCTAGAAAGTTCAAACCAAACTGCAAAGATCCAAGACTACAGAAACTGCTCAGATCCCCAGGAGGACAATCCAGCAATGCTCTAACATCCTATCACTCACTGGTAGGAAATGGCTGACTTCCAATATGCCACAGGGGTGCCAGTCTCCTTAATTTCCTTCCTGAACTGTTTTGGAATATAATGGATCTGCAGTGATTTCAACAGGAAGAGCTTTAAAATCTTCCATTCTCACATGGTGGGCAGATCACACTGTTCTTCAGCACTGCACCAGCCTGAGCAATATCTTACTCACATCTGCTATTCAGATTTTGTCTCTCTGGGAGGGTGGGCATTGAATTGGAGGAGCTTTAGGAAACACTGGTCTGCAGGCACTAAGTGGCCTAGGCAGCAGATTTCCAGTGTGATCCATGGTTTGTTTCTGACAAAGCAGTATTCTGTACTCTCATCTACTTTTGTGTGTTTCTGATTTGTAAAATGGCTTGGAAGGGACCTTAAAGACCATCTAGTTCCACCAAAGAGTAAAGTGTAATTATCTGACAAATAGAGTTTATTCCTCCATTAAAATAAAAAGCATTTCAAATAAAACTAGACACTGCTGGTGGCTGAACAATTTTT
Organism: Monarcha castaneiventris obscurior; assembly: GCA_026261815.1. Classification (NCBI taxonomy): domain Eukaryota; kingdom Metazoa; phylum Chordata; class Aves; order Passeriformes; family Monarchidae; genus Monarcha; species Monarcha castaneiventris. The sequence continues at coordinate 7,240,232 of JAMPIT010000862.1, forward strand.
TTTTTTTAAATCTGCTGTTCTCAGGCACACATCTTTTGTAAGAATTAGCATTCTGGGATAGTATTTTCTCAGCATATGGTGTTAGGTATTTTACAAGACCATTGGGTATGGAATTTTCTGAGGTATGAGAGAAGGAATTGGTCGGCTTTTTCCCTTTATATGGATAAAATAAGTGTTAACGGTATGTCATCTATGCATGTACACATTCCTAATTACATTTAACTAAAAATGTTGTTTGCAGCACAACATACAAGTATTCCTCCTGGCAAGCTAGACATCTCACTGAAATTTTTCTGCATTTTCTAAATCAAGCGATTTGCAACATTATCTCTTTCCAACAGAAGGAATACTTATTTCCTCTCTGCAACACTTAAATCCTCAAGCCCAATTACAGCTGCTTTTGCCAACCTCTTAAAACTCATTTCTGCCATTAAAGAACCAGCCAGTTAGACTGCAGCACAGACCAGCAGATAAATCACAGCTGAGAGCAGCTTATGAGGCTGTTAGTTTAGGAAACCACCAGCCACCACTTCCCAAATGAAACAAAACTCATCAGTTCTTCTTTTAGTCCCTCCTGGTTGTCAGGAGGCAGCAATTAACCCTTTGCCACGGCCCCCTCTTCTCTGTGGCCTGCACCTATCACTTCTCAGGCTCTTCTCCAAGTCAGCAGAGGTTGTTTTTATCTTAGCAATGCACAGCTGTTTATTTGCAAAGTTTTGCCTGTATTCCCAAATAAAGGTATTTTTGTTTCTCCAATCAAGTTAAAGTCTGAGTGAGAGGCTGCCTGTTAAGATAACCAGGAAATATATTTGGAGTTACTTGACAAAAGTAACTTGGCAAAAGTGGAGGATTCATGCTTGGGTAGCACCTACCACACGTAACAGCTATTTGGATTTGGCCCATACTGCTTCTAACAGTTTAGCTTCAAGAAGCTTTTCTGCATGAAGTTTTTCTTTAAAACATCTCATCGCTTAGAAAACAGACAGGACTTAATTTCTGCTTGAATATATGAAGTTGTGTACTCTAATGAAGAGTCTTAACCCCTGTGAAAGACAACCTCCTTCCTAAGAGAGACAGCCACAGCCCTCCTCTAATGGCAGCATTTCTGTGTCTGAGAAAAAGCTATTAGGAAGATACTGCCTTGCAGTGCTATAAAAATGAGTTAAAAGCCATCTTGCTGCTAGGTATTTTATATCTACAGCTACTCAGAAAAAAACCCCTCATCTCAAATTCGAGAGGGGAAAACATGTACAACACTTTTTTAAAGGTAGAAAATGAAAAAGGAAAGGTTGCTTTATGCATAATATATAATATCACCAACAGGTTTCAGTATATGAAAATACTCTTTAATATTTAAAGGGCTATTATGTGTCCCTTAATGCCAAATGATGCAAGATCAGCTGTGCATGAAAAATAATGACATTATCAAAGGGAACTGTATCTACTGAAGATATTGTGGAGCTAATGGAGTTGCTGTCCTTATGTCTTTGGACATGTTTTCTTTCTAACTCCCTGATCTTAGGTGTTTAGTTGTTTGCAATAAAGACAGACAGACTTTCTTCTGAAGGCAGACTTTCAGAAATGGGTGTGCTATGTGCACAGAGACCGTCCTGCACTCCATGGATTTGTTCTACTGCAGTATTTCATCCGTGAAGGCTCTCAAGGGCTAACTAAGTTTTGACACAGGGGCAAACCAGGGTGCTTTGTCTGTGCCATGGCATACAAATGAATTTCCCCAGATACACTAGGATCACAAATGCAATATAGCAATTTCATTTCCCATGGCATTACTGTTCATTCTTGATTAGCTCTGCTTTCTTCACCTGGGTCACACATTTGAGTCAAAAACTTGCTTCATATTACAGGTAAGCAACTTTGTGGATAAAATATGACTGCCTGCAAAATACACTCACATTCCGCCTCCATTTGTCATATGAAAGCCAACCATTCTGACACAGCTAAATCCCACATGGATCAAAGAGAGGCTACAAAGCAAAGTGCATGTGGAATGCTGCCAGAAGCTCTAAAGGAAACTGTAGCATCTCCACACCTCCATCTGCCCGTCCTCACATCAGTGAGCAAGAGAAGCCTTTATGTTCTTCTGTACCAGTTTAACCCACCACAGCACACAGCAACTGCTTGGAGCACACAGAGAAATGGGAGGCTGCATTTGGAAGCTCTGCCCCACAGGCCCTCTAAACCATTCAGGCTGGCTGTGCCCAAACAGCCCTGGTGCACTCCTAAAAATACATCCAGCTGACACTGCTGCATCAGACCCCAGGAGTTCAGTCTCAAAGATGTGCCTGATGTAACAACACAGTCAAATACACTGTCCAAGGCAAGGGAGTATTCACCCAGTGAAGACAATTCACAGGCTTACTAGTAACTGTTAAATAACCCAGTAAAAAAGGAATATAGTGATCTTCAAACCTTCATGCAATAAAACACCCTATTATTTGTATAAATTCAGGAATCTGCTTGTTATAAATGCAACTGCCACGGTTTGTGACCCATTAGTGAACTATTTTATATAAACCATCATAATAGCCTTGTGATTTACACTCACTATTTAATACTCTTTCCATCAGCAGCATTTTGGCAGTGATTCTTGTTGCAAGTGTTCAGTAGAGAATAATTTCCTTGCAGTCGGTAATTGCCACCTCTCAAACAATTTCAGCCTTTTAGTATCGATTTTAAGAGAACTTTATGAGGAGTCACATATGAATATTCATCGAGTATTGTATTACAGATATAACTAGCCGAGCACAATAGATCAGAGTAAAAGAAAAAGATCCTTACTAATTACAGTATACTCCTAAAATATAAAAGGAATCATTACTAGTGTATTTCAGAAATAAGGCTCCTAGCAATGGCACCTGTATTTCACTCAAGTTTATTCTCAAATCATCAAAGTGTTTGTAGGGTAATTCTAACATATATTATTTTTAGGTTGCACTTACAACACATTTGCTTTTCTCCAGGTCCAGCCTTGGTGTTTCTCAGAAATCACTTTCACCTGAAAGCTTCCTTAAGGACAGTAAAGTCAGAACCCAATATAAATCTGCTGTGGATAACTTGTCAGTCAAGGGGCATTTACAGCAGACAAGTCTTACATAGGAGAAGTGTGAAGTGAGAACAAAAAGATGGATAACCAGAGCTTGTTTCCATTAACAGTACACTTTTCCTAACTATTTAATCAGGCTGTACCCCAAGTGGCTTCACATGACAAACTCTTGACACATGTACTTTGAAAGGTACAAAGAATGGTGTTTGTAGAGACAGAACTCATGCAAAAGGAACAACTTCAGGGCAGTAGTTGCCACACTTGGCAGGATTGTGAGATGGCAAAAGCAAAGATGTACAGTAAAAGTATGTCTAGGAAATGTCTGCACGTACAGCCTTCAGAATTTCATACAGAGGAAAGCAAGAGGTGAGAAGATGAGCATTTCCCACAAGTCTTCCTACTGTAATACCTTAGATCTTTCACCATTCATTTGCCACTTAGGAGTAAACCAAGATCCGACCAAGTGGCATGAAATGGTACAAAGCAACAGGGCACTAAAGGAGCATCTCCATCCTTTGGTGGATGCCAGGGGAAACAGTGACCAAGGATGAGACAAAGGCAAGTTCTAGCCCATCTTTTAATGATTTATTGCATTTGGAAGAACACACACTAAAAGGCATAGAATCATTGAAGGGACAATTTCTGTGACAACGTATAAGTTCAGAGATTTAGGTTAACAGAGAAAGAAAAAATTATCTATATTGATGACCATCCTAGTTTAGAACAACATTTGGCAACTGCTACTGCTTTTCAGTCATTTTTATGACTTCCCTTTGAAAATGCAGGATATGTCTCTCAAGGATCCATGCTCATATGGAATAGTGAGACGTAAGTCAGTGGCTAATCCATAGAAGATACTGTTTCTGTTTAATGGCAATTATCAGAATTATATGACCAACTGGCAAAGAAATGTGAGCATCATTACAGATATTCCTGTTCTACTGTCAGCTATCAAGGATACAGTTTTATTCCCTACTTAGCATGTTTATGCTAACATGAATAAGCAATGTATTCTGATATAGCAGTGATTTAACCTCTCCTCCTGAAGCAAATAACTTTAATACATAATTACAAGTAAACATTTAACATTTGCTTAGAGTATAAACAGTTTAAATACACAGTTAAAACGTTGGATGTTTCTTTACATTAAATACTCCTAAACTTATATCACAAAAAGTAAAAAATTGATTTCCTAATCCATTTATATGCTATTTAAAGAGACAATCTTCCTCTAGAATTTGTTCACATGGTTTAATTAAGCACAAAACCTGCTGAAATTACTTTAAACCAGCTCAAAATAATGATCTGCCTGTGTGTAGCTAAGTCAGATTAAGTAAGCACTGGACTGCATCAGCACATGCCCTGTGCTTGTGCTTTGCCCAAGAATTTCCCAAGACTTCTGACACTCAGTTCAGGATCCCCTAGGAGGGTCCACATCTTCCTGAACACTCAATGCCAAAATATCCAAAGGAAAACACAGCCAGGTATTTAACTGCCTAGACTGCATGGAGAAATCAATTCTGCTTTGCATGCTGAGCTATTCTTTGAAAATGGAGCTAAACAAACTATTCAACATCTGATTTAACATCCTGCCCACCTCAAAGATGAGAGCAAGCAGCTACGATTCAACTTAAATTTGCTTTAAAATACTGAGTTCTAAAATACTTTTTCCTGATTTCCACATTGCAGTGGCTGTGTTTTCACCGGTGATACCAGAACACCACAGTGCAGGACTTGAACACATCCCAACATGCAAACACCCACCGGGTGGGATCCCTACTTGCCACACCCTGAACTGACAGTGCCCTACCTTGGAGGGAGCTACTCCTGGTGCCCACCAGAGGATGCTCAGCCAGGGACAGGTGGGAAGGTCTTGATGCCACAGGAAAGCTTCTGGCAGTGCCAAATCTAGTTCTGGGTCTCTTCCCCACAGTTGCAAGTTTTTATGTTTTTGTTTAAACACTGCTTTTTCCAGCCTTTATTTCAGAAGTCTCCTGGTCATTCTGACTGGAGGCTGCCTCACTTCCAGAAAAGCAGTTTGGGACCAATGCACTCTGAGCCCTTTTGGGAAGCCCAGCCACACACCCACTGATGGTGCTGCTCCTACCTTGGCAGGTGGAGCATCCAGGCTGTTTGCCATGGGCAGGCTGAGCCAGAACACCGCGTTCTTGTAACTTTTTGCAGACACAGACATTTATAAACAAAGCTGAATTGGTTGAGGTGAGTTATATTGCAGGCAAGAATGGGGGATATTATGATTGATTAGTCTAATTTGTATTTTCTTCTTTTAAAAAGCTACAGATTTTTCACAGTGACCTGTGTAGCTCAGCCTGCTTTGAATTGCTATTAGCCATGCCTAATATCAGATTTATTAAACCACAAAGTTCTGATGTTTCCTGCATCCATGCGGTGTTTCAATATCCAAGGATCTATTGCTAGTTCTGAGAGCAGAAAGGGAGCTTTTCTTTCTTTTCTGTAGAATATCTAGCAACCATTTTGAGGTCCTTTTGCATGCCAAGTTGATCATCCAGGAATCCGTCTTCCCTTACAGCCATGCTTCACATCTTTTCCCTCCTCCCACCTTCCTTTTATCTACAGAAGTGAATGCATGCCTTGTTCTCAGAATGTGTGCTCCTCACACAAGTGCCTGAAAAGCGATGGGAATCCTAAGTGCCATGTGAGATCATCTTGAATAAGATTGAGCCTGAAAGCTCGTCAGAAATTCAGACTTACTCTTGTAGCAAAAGAATATGAAATATGTCAGGCCCAGCTACTCTGACCACTCACTTATGCTAATGGACTTTGATGGGAACTTCTCTCATCAACAGTTTTTAATGCCCCTTCAGAGTGTTTCAGATTCTTAGTAGGCCTAATAGTGCGGGGAACTGAAAGATATCCGGATGAATTATGCTTTCACAGTAACATTATCCTGTCATCCTCTCATTGTTCAAGCTTGAAATCGGTACCTCGGGTTAGAGTGACCTCAAAGGCACATCAGAACCTAAGCCTTTTAGCTTTCATTACAGCTTGGTTTATTCTGCCCATACAATTCACTCTAAAATCTAATCTGTAAGAAAACACGAATTAGACTTGAATAGGAATAGCCACATCCATGTTGACTGGAATGAATAGCATTTATGAAGAAAAGCCATTCATCCAATGACCTCCCAGAGCGAAGTAGTGCCTGTCTCAAACACTGAAATAGATCCCAATATAGTTGACTTGTGGTGCCTCAATTTTCCAAAGATACATTAAAAGTGAAATAAAGACTTGAGAGTCTTCCCTAAAAGCTCTTTTCTCACACAATTTCACAGATGAAAAGAAGAATCAGAGCAGTCACTAATGCTACAACACTTAACAGCATTTACAAACAAGTAGAAATAGAAGGTGACAATGTAATGCCACTGGCAAGTGCAATCATACAGTGAAATCGCACAAAGAGGAAAAAGTCAGATTTTTACAGCCATGCCAGTCCTGAGCCTACAGTAGGGCATTTTTGGAGAAATGAGCTAAGCAACAAGCTCCAGAGGGTTTTCAGAACATTCTATGCACTCCTTTAAAAAGGCAAGGCTGCTGGTGCTGAGCACAAGAAAAATAGAGCATCAAGGATCATCTAAAGCTCTTCTTTTTCACTTCTGTAGTACAGCACTACAAGTTTGTTCAGTAAGTCCATAATTGTTATTTTCCCAAGTAAGAGAAGAGAAACTGGCTGTATAAGAAGTGCATTCCTACAGTCATAGGTAATTAGCAAACAGAAAACTGTCAGAAGATTTTGGCAAGCCCAGGCAATAATGACTCATAACAACATTTTTAGCCAAGAAACTTTCTATACCTCTTTCATCCCTCCTTTCTGTTACACATTGTGCAGCCTCCAACTTTTCACTCTGTCACCTGCAGTTCATGGTCTCATGTGTTTGGAGTCCTCAAGTCAATCAAAAGGGGGAAATTAAAAAAAAATAACTCCCCACTCCCCTGGTAGCTGTGGGTCCTTGCTAAGCAGGGTGTTCTCAGTGTAAGACCCAGTGACAGGATGTATCCATTTAAAGTTTACTTGCTTACCTGTAGCATCATATTAATATCCAGGGAGTCAAGCCCTCCAATAAGCCAGAATACTCTGGGATTCTACTAACCCACTCCTTATTTTAGGAGCTCCTTTTTGGAGAGAAAGGAAGGCCTATTAAATGGATTACATAAAAATGGTATACAATTTGAGGTTTAATTCTGATTTTGGTATTAACTTTCAAAAACGACTTCTTGTAACTGTATTTCACACCTGTGACAGTTGTACTCTGCAGACATGCAAGGGTTAATTAGTTATAATTCCCCTTGAAACGTGTAAAATGCTACGTAAGTGCTAAATGCCATAAATTTCTCCAATAATGAATTGGCATAATTCCTAGACTTGATTACAACTTTGTCCAAAAACTATGCATAATGCATATTGTACACAGAAAGGTCCATCATCCATTATATATGACCTTGAGCAGCCTGCAGAACGGATATTAGCCTAAGTAATCCACTCAGTATTTTGTTCTCTCTAAAATGGCCCAGAATTAATAGGTTGTAAAATATGTATCTTTGTTCTCCCCTATCTTTGCTTGCACTTAGCATGGTAATAAAAATCGTTTCTTTAATATATGAATTATGCATTATATATGAGTATGAATTGTGAAATGCTCACATGCAGCAAGACTAAATTGGCTTTCATTCAGTTTAGACAAAATGCAAAAACAGTTAATAATAGGAGTAATAACACTGTTCTGATTATATAAGTTCTACTTCAATACTATGTAACAACACAGCTTGAGAACCTCATAGGAGTTAACAAATTACCACATGATTGGGCATTATCCCCACACTTGCAAGGAGCAAAAAGAAATGATGAAGTGAATTAAATTGCCCAAGATGAAATAAAGGGCCACTAGAAACACGCTCAGTCTCATAAATTGCTGGTTAGCAGTCACACCTCCAGCTCTCTCTTATCAAAAGGATTTCCTTTCTGATATAGCTATTGTTGTATCTTGTTATTTGTCAAGAATTAACATCTCCACAATGGTCACATGGAGAGAGAGACATAGCTCTGAAGGAAGTAGCTATTAATATTAAAAATGCAGACAACTTAGTGGAAGAGCAATAAAGGAGACAAAACACACCAGCATGAATTTGCAACAGCCACATAAATGTTTGTGGGAAGAAGTCTCTAGCAGTGAGCTCCCCGGACTATCAAGGCCAATAAAAAAATAACAATCCTGGAAGAAAGGAAGCATAGTTTTGGAAGCCCTGATTTTATTTCACTTGCATGATAACACAAGAAAATCTGGTGCCTCAATCACACACAGTAATTTCTGTGTTTATATTTGCAGACAATAAGGACTCTGGCTGCTGGGAGGGACACCATTTCTAAATTAAGACCATAAACATTTGTGGAGCCACACAAGAGCAATACTTCCCCTACCAAATTAAATTTCTCTTCTTGGGCAGCTATCACTGGCAGGAAAGTTGGGGGAAGATTTTCTTGACTTTGCTTCAGCTCTGGACTACTTCCCATGAGTGATAGTTCTCTAGGACTCTCATCCATGCCAGTAGTAAACAAGAGCACAAAGTCACAGAAGGCTCTTGTTGCCACTACAACTTAAGAGCTCATGAATTTCAGGCATTCTGAATGCTGGAAAGGAAGAACAGGACACAGGAATCCTTCTCCCTTCCTTACCTTCCATACCCCATGCACACCTGCCTGTTTGCTGTCCTGTCAGGAGAAATGGGCTGCAAAGGAACCTAAACATCCCTAAATTTCCCTGCTCCCCTCAGTTTGTAACTGTAGTTAACAGCTGCTACATGCTCAGCTGCAGGGTGGTGAACCTTAAGAGCAGGAATTATTTAGGCTTATCTTTCTCTTGCTAAATTTCAGCGAGGCTGGTGCTACTTGCAGGGTGTTCTCAGTCTGCAGCCATTGGCAAAGTAAAAGTCTCTGGAGCCTGACTGCTGTGCTCCGAAGGGAATGTTCATCCCTTCCTGTCACCCCGAGTGCCCAGAACACCTCCCGCAGACAGGAACACCACCTCTCCCATCTGCTGCTGGCAGTGCACTGCAGCCTGAGCTGGGCACTGCTGGTGCCATGAAGGCAATTAATCCTTCATGACTATTTGGCCCTTGGCTTCTCTGAGGATTCCCAAAAAAGTCAGGTAATGCCAACTACACAGCTCCTTTGAGATGTGCCTCTTTTCAGCTATGAGAATGGATTTGAGCCTCACTATTTTCAGGGAAGACTATCAAATAATACTTTAATTTGCTTACAGCATACATCTCAGCTCAAATGAGAGCTAAGAGGAGCAGCTGAGTCACTCAGATTGCCCTGATCCCTGCATCAGAACTGTTTATAAATCCCAGCTTAACAGGCATCTGGTGAAAACTTGGCAGACAACTTTGCCCAGTGGCAAAAAAAAAAAAGTGTCTATTTAATCCTTGGAAGATTTGCAGTCTCCAGACAGCTGACCAATGAATACTAAGCTGCTTTCCCTAAATATGCAAGTCGTTGGCAGTCTCCAAAGGGTTAAGGGCTAGATTTAATTGCTAATAAATTTGAATAAAATATTCTCACAGGAATTAATGGGAATTGTTTCAGGCTCCAAACTCAGCTAAACCAGATTTTAATTAAGCCATATTTAATAAATAACATCTAAAACAACTGTGCTGCTTCCTTAAGGCTTACTAAGGAAAGGCTGATTCTCAAAATATTTTTTTGCAGGCTTGCTGGCTGCAACATAGAGGAGGTTGGACAGTAGACTAAAGCATAGATTTTAATGAGATCAACCTTGCTGTGATAGCTTTGCTTCCAATTGAGTTAGCCAGGCTTGCAGCAGATGAGAATATTTGAGTATTTTATAGCACTCTGAGCTGATCTCAGTGCAATAATGCAAGGGGCTCTTCCTTACACACAGACTTTCATACTGGTACATTTTCCCATCCAGCATGGAGAGACTTTTGAGCACTTGGGTGTGGGACTCTGTGTTCTGTTTGTGCAGTGCCTGGCAGAGTGCAGCTCCAAAGCACAAACAGGGCCGATGGGTACTCCAGTAATACAAACCCAAGTGATTTACTTACATTTCACACGTCTTCATGTCACAAAGCAGATGCTTCTCGTGTCACGTGCCAAGGGTTGCATGCAATACCCTTCTGACTCAGCATGTGTGAGAGGCGGCAGAGACCTTCCTGACAAACCATATGGCACGTTTATAAATAAAGTTGTGTACTTTGAGATGTACTGCCTGAGAACACTCTTGTCAAACAACTGTGTAGTCTACAAACACAAAATAGTCTTAATATGGTGGGAAGTGTCAATAAAATGCAGTCAGGCTCCAGCTCCCTTCCTGGTTCCAGCACGGTCGCACTGAAAGGAGCCATTCAGCCTATCCAGCACCTGTATCACCAGCCAGATGTGCTAATTCCAACCCATCCTACTCCTCTCACCCTGGTCATACCCACTGCTATCGGTTAGGAGTCACTGTCACTCTGAGCTCCCCTCCAGCCTCTGACTGGGACAATCCCTGAAGCAAACAGGATTGCCATCCTGGAAGTCAATGTGCTGCCCAGGCCATGTGAGCTGCCACCATCAAATGGGCAGCTAATTAATTCATTTATCAGCACTAATGAACTAAGCAGCTCATTAGTGCAACTAAAACAATTATTAGTGTACAGTTAATGCCAGCAAAGCAAAGTTCTGCAGCCTGAGTGCCTGCACCACTGGATTATTGACTGCTCTGCACAAGGAGCAAGCACAGTGGAATCACAGGGATCTTCTTGCTTCTTATTTTCTGCCTATTTACACAGGCCCCCGATGTCAGGACCTAGAGCATCTCCCTCCCCCCTAAACTTCCACAGGCTGATCAGCTCTGTGAATAAAGCTGGAGCTGCCTCAATAGCTGTGCTACGATATCTTGGGGAGGGGTTCCCCCCTTCCTGCCCTCAGCTCCCTTCTAAGCTGAGGCTCTCACCCTCACCCCCTGCCTGGGGTCTGCCTCTGCAGTGTCACACAGCCATGCCCATCCCTGGCTGTGGATCCCCTTGAGCCAAACCCTGATCCACAGACTGACATCCCAGCTGACCTTGGCCTGACCCCAGAGGGACCTGCTGTCCTCAGAGGCAGTGGGACAGGGCCTGGCTGACAAGGAATGCTCAGAGCCTGCAGCTCCTGGTTCCCCAGCCAGCCATCAGCCCACACTGCACCTTGATATTTAGATTTAATAACTGTATGACAACTTTATGTACTGGGAAATAGACATTTCCTAAATGTTTTAGAAAATAATCTCCAAGTAAGAAAACTAAAAAGCATGTTATATAGACATGTATAGCTACCCAAAGGGCAAGGGCATGTACATCTTAATTGGGATTTTAAACTTCAAGAATCAAATAGTAGCTCAATTACAACTCTTAGCATCTTATTATATCCACCTGGAGAATTAAAATTTATAGAGAATTAAAATTTATTTCCTATCACAACAAAACCATGGAGGCTGGGTTTGTTCCCAGTTGAAATCTATTGTGACTTGCAGTCAAAACATGACATCCACTCCATCAACCATCTGAAATGCAGGCAGGAACAGTTCTATTCTGAAGAAGGCCATCTTTCCATCAGCTTTTGTTGTGTGGGCAAGGCACTCTAAAATAGCTGCTCTTCCTGGTGCAACAGGGTCACAGCAGAGTGAACAGCACTTTAATGGGGCTATTTCTGTTTGCCTTTCTAACAGAAAGAGTTTCTCAAAACATGTTCTGCACAAGAAAAGTCAAGCAGTTCTCTAGTTTCAGAGAAAATAGTACTTTTTCTCCTGCTCACTGATTCAGGCAATTTGCTTGCAACCTTTTCAGATTATTTCTATTCCAGGAAGAACAGTGGATATTCAGCTCTCATTTATCACAGAAGAGCTGGGAAAGCACAATTAAAAGGAGGGGTCAACAGTGGAGAGTATCAGAGAAGCTGCAGGCTTTGTAAATAGTGTGTAAGGGACTGCCTACCACTGCTGAAATGCACTCTAATTCACTTTGGAAATGGAGTGCTCATTGCATACCTAGAACAGTCAATACCCTCCTAGTCCAGCTGAATTGCTATTCATGCATTGGTTCTGTTCACACAGCACAGGATTTGATGACAAGCACCTCACAGCAGCCTGTGGGGGAGCTCGCTCAAGGGACCTGGTTTTCCAACTCTCCACTTCCTGACAGCAATCCGTGGCCAAGGCACTCCAGAGGGTGCAGGTTATCCCAGCACTGCTCCCTGCTGCCTCCACACAGGGACCTGTTTGGGTCCCTGTCAGTGCCTGCATAAATCAGTCATGAGCCTTTGCCCCTTCCAGATACTGCAGCAATTTCAGATCAGATATTTTTATCAGTGGCAATCCAGTCAAAGTCAGCTTGGCAAGTCCAGTTTTATAGCACTGATCCTCTGAAAATCACAGAGGATCTATCACTAAATCATATACAGGCATCCATTTGATTTGAGCACCACCTCCACTGAAACTCATGGAAAGGACTTCATGAGTCCCAACAAGTGCTAAATGTCCTGTCACCTCAAATCTCTTACAATTCTGAACACACAGAGGTGAGAGCTGTGCTGTCAAAATCACCATGGATGCCAGAAGAATGCAAACTCCTCAGTTACTGGGTCATCACACCACTGTCCACACAAACTGGGAATGTCCTGGATACAATATCTAGGGATGTTCCAGGTGCAGTACATAAGCACCGTGTAAAACCCAATCAGTGCTGCTAGAAATAGGCCCAGAAAATCCCAAAAGATTCATATCAACACTTTGAAATCCATCAGGCAGCAGCCATGTGTTGATTGTCTAAGTACTACCAGGTGTAAAAAATTCCAGAGTGACACAACAGAAATGAAAAAATGGGGCCTCAACACAGACAGAACCAGCAACACTTTTCACACTACTGTTTGCACTAAAAGCCCATTAAAAAGGGAGGAGAAAAAAAAGTTTGTCAGACCTAAAATTAAAGTGAGAGCACCTTCAAAGTGGGTATCCTGGACAAAGAAAGCATTAAGATTATTTGAGACAGTCTCAGAGCATGCACCAGGAACTGTAGGCATCACTTCATTTCAGAATTTTTCATCAGTTACTACACCTTGGGAAATTTTTCAATTCCAAATCGATGACGTTAAAATAAAGTTTAGACAACCATTAATTCAAGTAATACAGATTCATACTCTGTATTTTTATCTAAATTTTCTTGAGCACAATCCATGAATGATGACATGCTAGGGTGGCTTCATACAGGTTTTTCAGAGAATACACTTAGATTGTTCCAGAACACTTGATCTCCCCCTCACAGAAATACATGGAAGATAAGCAATTTTATAAAAGAATTTTGAAGGGCCATCTTTTTGCTTTTCAAAAGCGTTGAGATCTTTAATCAGATGAAAATTAATTGCATGCAAATGTGTAACCACTCCAAGATTCAGCTCACTTCCTTGTATACAGCTGCACCGATTTTTGTCCCCTCCTAGGTAGTCAGGAAATTTCTATAAAGTCTGCTAATACTTCAGTCTGTTAATGCTAAGTCTGGTAATACTTCAGTTGGGATTTTAGGATTTGAGGTTGGGAAGTAAATACATCTTTGAAGCTTGATGTGTCAGACATGAGGCTTGAATCACAACATGATTAACTTTGTCCATCAAAACAGCCCTGAGCAGTCACACTGAGCTTTTCAACTTGTGGAATGGAAAAATCAAAACAGGATAAAATACTTGACACAGAGAAATAATTGGTAATACACTGACAGCACAAAACTTCGAGCCCATGCACCTCTCTGTAATTCACAATAGAGGACTCTATGAGCTGGGTTAATGAAGTTATGCCCTGAGAGTGAAGACTCAGAGAAATCAAACTAAAATATGCCCCAGCCTAGAGACAGGTATGTTGGAAAAGCCAGGCAAAGCCTCTGTGGTGGTGGTTCAGCTGCCAGGACCTCACAATAGCATCTGCACTGTCATTCAGCACTTCTGAGCTTCCAAGAGGAAATTATAAGGGAAAAGGACAGCAAAGAGGATAAGGATTAATTTAAAATGCACATTTTATCTTTTTACTCAGAAAACCGGTGTTCAAACAATAACATCTACTTTTAAGAGATAAAGGTGAAGCTGCAGAGAAGAGCCAAAATCCATTAGTACAATGAGTGCTTCCAATTTTAGCAGTGACAAGCAGAGCCCTTCCACACAGAGGTTAGCTAAACAGTTATTTTAAGGACTCACTGTCCTTAGTGGAAAATTAATAGAGCAAGTGTCAAAAGCCTTTCATGATTTCAAAAATTAGAACAGTCTGTCTCCACTGGGTATCTGTCCTGCATAGAGAGCCTTTACCTACTGAAATGTAGAGTGGGAAGTTTATTCAGTGCCTGGAAATTAGCTAGAATCACATCATCCACATCTCAATCACACATTGCATTTGAGGAGTACACTGCCTACCTAGAACAACACCATTCCTCTGCTTAAGCCACTGACATTCACAGCAGGAGAAAATTTAAAATATAGCCACTTAGAGAATCACCACACACTTTGGAACCCTCCCTTGCTGGAGAAGGCACAGGCAGTTTTTAAATCTGCAGAAGAAACAGTGGAGAAAGGAAAGGGAACAGTGTGCACATTGGCCAAATTTTACCTTAAAGGCAGACTCCCAAAACTGAAGTGTGTACTCTGTGGGGACTAAAGGTTTTGCTAATCCTTTTAGGGGAATCAGGTGTGTTTGAAGGTAGAACAATGCTTACAACATGCATGGCTCAGAGGAACATTTAATGCTTGCTTCTACATCTCATTTGACTCCTGCAAGGAGATGAACAAACTTGTCTGGGTCTTTCTTAGGGAATCTTTTATTTATTTATTTTTGCATCATCTCCACAATAATCTATAGTTTCGATATGCTAATAGCAGACTATTGTTGGCATAATTAACTTAGCTATAAAGCTGTTATTGAATGTGTATTGCACAAGAAAGGGACATTTCATATATCAAGTGTCTGGATATTCATGTCCACATGCCAGCATTATGTACAGCTGCACTTCAAACCTCATTTTGGTTTGATTATGCAAGCAATTTATTCCTAAAACAACAAAACCAGCAAAATCCCCACTTTCTAAAAGTGAGCCTCAATAAACCTATTTGAAAGTTAACCTTGAAAACAGTTTTACAATTAATTTGAATTAGGTTTCTGTTTAGCAGCTAAAACAATTTCCCCTAAATGGCATTATGCCAAATGTGATCTCTATTCCCTTTTCTAGTGGCAGAGAGCTCATGACTATAAAATAAGTGAGAGATCCAAAGGCTGTAGTGTGCTGCAAAATGGATCCTGAGGGAAAATAACTTACTGTGGATATGGAAACGAGATACTTTTTCCTTTTCTTCCCCCTTAGAACAGCAGTAGCTCTGCATCCAGGGGATGCTCTGCACTTCGCTCCTAAATTAAAAAACCCAGGCTAGATGAGCACTTGATGAAATTGCTCGATACTGAGGAACGGCACATACATTCTTTGGGATCTTAAAATAATCTCCCAAGGGAACATTGTGGTTCTTCTTTGAGGCTCAAGACTACATGAATGCCAAATAATGTTTCCATGTACTGACTAATCCAGTAGCTATCCATCATTGTGCCGGCCTGCTTCCAGTTCTAATCCCCTTTGTTTTTTCTTGGCCTGCTTGAACCACTTGCTGTCCTTTGGGTTTGCTATATACACACCAGTGGGAACAGGTTTTCCTTCTGGGAAGCTGCCACTAAAACACATCCTTCAGTAGAATCTCTTCCTTTAATGCACACAGAGCTGCCTTGCCTTAGTACTTTCAATCTGAGCTATTCTAAGCATTTAGGTGCAATCCTGAATTGCATTTCTCTATGTGTTGCTGTGAGCAGGTGAGATACAAGAAGTCCTAATTGTTATTCAAACTCACGGGATCAACATTCTCCTCTTTTTAGGTATGACAGTCCTTCAACTGCAGTGGCCTAAGTAGTTAAAAAAGTCCACACTATCACCAAAACATGCAATACTGAATAGTGTCTCTATCCAGAAGTAACAGAGCTGCTGTGACTTATGAGCTGGGGGAAACCCCATCAGAAGGCAAAGTTTTCAAGGAAAAGCCAGATCTTGAACTGAAACCTTTCATGGAGACTTTGGGGCAGAAATGTCAGTTTCTGAATAAGCACTAAATGCCTGAAACATGATAACTATTAGCCCAAAATGAAAATACAAGAGAAAGTTCCACTACACACCTTTGATTATGTAAAAGACCAGGGAGAAATGACTTTGAGGCACTTTGATGACAATTCACAGCTGAAATAACGTCATCTAGGGATGAAATGCTTTTATCAAATCTCAGCTTCCCTTGTGAAGATAGGCCTAATTTACTGACCTTCAAAGCACTAATTTCAATCATTATAGCTTGGGCCTGTACATTTTCTATAAAGGAACTTTTAAACTTTAAAAAGTTCATCATTATCCTCTCTGCTTGAACCAAAAAAACCTCAGTAAAACTCACTTTTGAGCTCCATACTACTTTATAATAATTCCATAATCTTTCTTTTATAGGTCTAATTGATTACAAGTTCAAAGCTTTAAAAACTGCATTTAAGACTGCCACACTTCAGTCTTAGCAGATTGCAGTTCACCCAAATATTCACAGTCTAGAACACTGGCAGGGCAATGGCCAGTTAGGCAGAGCTGCAAGTATCACCCACAGTTTGTTAGTCATATCCAAAATACTAAAATCTTTGGAAACTCACACAAATGTAGCAACTGCTAAAAATTTAACCTAGCATTTGTGGATACACAAACGTTGAAGGTAGGAAATATATTCAGGATGCTTTTACTCCTATCTAAAAAACAGAATTATGATCTGACCCTGATCCCTCCTGCCTGCACCATCCTCATTCTCTGCTCCTGGCTTCTCTTTATCTCTGGTTCTTGAGATTTGCAGAACATCTAGAATTCATTCTCCTATTTCTCCCACACAAATCTTCAAAAGTATCCAACATCCAAAGAATTAAATAAAATATGTTTTCATGTGCTCGAGGGTTTTGTTTTTCCCACACCACTTGAGTCCTTTTCTCCTTTTCCTAAAATACACAGCAGTCTTGGCAGAATGGAATTGAGATCAAATCCCTTAATTAAAAACAAGCATTTATTCACTTAGGTTTGGCAAAAAATACTTGGATATTCCAATTTAAGTAACTGCTTTGTGCACATAAATTAATATATTCACAGTTAAAATATAATTTCCTAAGTTCCACTACCCTTCTAAAGATAATGTGATCTATTAAAAAGAACTATTGTTTCATCAGCAAGGCCTCTGACTGGACAGATTTGCATTGCTGGCTTTCATTTCTCCTTGAATGTTCAGAGGCAGCATCTCTCTCCAATATTTATTCAGTTTTAAGTGCTTATCCACAGTGTGTAATGCAGGAACTTGTTTTCATCAGCAAATCAAGCAGAACTGATAGAATATGGAAAAAGCAGACTAAAAGGAAAGCATTGGCATTTTTCAGTACTCCTTTCATTTCAACATCTGCACCCAGGATTTCACTGGAGTGGATATTTCTCTTTCCTCCCATGAACTCAGCACACCAGCATGACTATCAGACCCAAATTGCTCATCTGAGAACACACCATGAAGGGAACTAGTGACTATTTGTCTTTAGTAACAATGACAATTGGATCACTTGGAGCAATCTGGGATGAATTGTGCCATCCATTTGCAGGAGAGAAGCAGTAAAAACTCATTGCTTCTTTCAAAGAGTTTCTGGTTTTCAGAAAATGTGGGCTCTAACACTCATTCAGTAAATGTGCTATTAAATTTACCCAAAAACTGAGCACAGTTTTGGGAGAAAGCTGCTTTTAAGAAATGATGAATTTCCACAGGATGCTTTGCGCATTTGTACGTCAATAAAACAAAAGAGAAGAGGTAGTTTTCCAAGTATTGAAATAAAGTTACTTTGTACTGAAGCTTTTTAAAATAACTTCTTCTAGAGGTATTTCAAGAACAACGAGAGCTGAATTAGAATGGTGCCCACAGAATCACAACTACTGAAAGAATATAATATGTATCTACCTTAAAAATGCTAAGTGGCCACGTCATTGCTAATCAAGAACCCTCTCTCCTAATGAAAAAAAGATTCAAGTACAACAGTAAAATCCTCAGGAGTACAGAATAGTTATCTATCTTCTAGAGAAAGCTTTTTACCAGTGCTCCTCCGTCCATTTACAGACAGGGAAGCAAATGTGAGGGGAATTGCTGAGTGCCAGAAGGGAGCAGAGCCCTTTCTCCTCACCCAGCCACACACCTGAGGCAATGCCAACTCAAAGCAAGCATCTCTTCAAGCAGTATCTCAGCAGAAACAGGCTAATTTTACCAGTTCTTTTAAGACATGCACATGTGCTCCATGTGCATGATCTGACATTCAAAGCTGACTAAATTACACAGTGATCTTAAGATATTTTCAGTAACACTTATTTTACAGCTGGAACATGCCTGACAAGTAGCCTGCAGAAGCTTTACAGCTCAGAACTTATTGAAGTCTCCAGTATTTTTGATGTTTCCTTCTCCTTTGTGTCCTTGTGTAACAGACTCAAAGTCAACAGTGCTCGATTTAAAAATAAAATTCAGAATCCAAATTCACACAGGAGAGCATTTGATTTCCAATGCTCAGCCTGATTACCTTTTTAAACCTGGCAAAGAGCCTAATTCTCTTAGTTTGCAAGGAGATGCAGGATACAAAATGCTCATTATTCACAGGGCATTTTAAAACCACAGTTTATTCCCACAGGAGCTTCCTGGTTGCTCACCCACTCTTGAGCCAGAGGGTGGAAGAGCAATTTGAAGGTCTGGCTATTCCTATTCTCTCCATGCCCCTGGCTGGTCACCTCAAAGGAAAAGAAACAGGCAGGAATGCCCTTTCCATGCTTCCAGGCACATCATGGAAGAAACTGGTGGCAGAGAGTGACACAGGCATTTTCACTCCTTCCCAAAAATGTACAGTAATTCAAATCTCAACCTGTCACCATGCCTTGCAGCATTTCCATGTCCTTTTTAAGCATTTTTCCCCTTTGATTTACTGCAATAAAAGTAATGCATTAAGAAGCAGTGTTTTGACAAGAAAAGTCAAGACAAGACCATAGAACTGTTCCTTTTAAAGTAATTATCAAAGTCCAAATTCATTTTAGCAAGGAAATCTGATCTTTAACCTGGTAATTAATGGAGATGATTCCAGAAAGAGCTCATTTTTCACATAGCACAATGACAGATTTTGTTTCCATAAATGAGGTGAAAAGGCTGATGCTGCCAAGTTTCAGCCAAGAAAGACTGTTTAACACCAGGGCCTCCAAGAAGTAATTTTATTTCCTGTGTTTATGTACAGCTGAATTTTCTCTTGGGCAGAGAACAGACTGATTGTCAAAAGCTGTCACTTCCAAAATCCAGACACTGCACATTTTGTTGTATTTGATTTATTCCCCTTGTTTTCAAAACTAACAAAAAATGCTGCTGAAGATGCAGGCAGATAATTCAGTTTGTAACTTTCATAGTTTCACTTCTGGTTGGTATTGTCATTTATAATACATTCAAGGGCACAAGGTGACAAGTTGATTACTTCTCTAGAGGCAGCAAAAGAAACTCTAAATATCCATTGGAGCAGCAGCTACCAAGAGTCCAGTACTGAGCTCAAATATAACCCAAGACAAAAACAGCAGGTTATTAACATGCTATTTAGTTTTAGTAAGATACTTCCTCATGGTTGAAGTCAAAGTTTAACGGCAACACAAGACCTACAAGGAATTGTCCCCTAAAGTTCCAACTTCTTAAAACACTTGTGGTTAAAAAAAAAAAACAACAAAGAAAAAAGTATCCAGTCCATATGAAAAATTAAGTCTAATGTATGTAATGATACTGAGCCCATTGCTTTGAAGCCACTAAAAATGGGAATGTTAGAAACCAGTCCACTGTGCAATCAGTGAAACTCTGCCAAGGTAAAGTGTCTCTGAACAGAGTTCATCAAGCACTCAGCATGACAGATCATTCAAGTTTACACCTGTCCTATAGCAATTGTCTCTGGACTGGAAGAGACCCATTAAAGTAAATTGCAGAAGTGATTTCTGCCATAAGGAACTGGGGAAGACAGGGAGAGCAGGGCAGAGACATCAGTCAAGTACCCAATAAAGGTATCACTGGGCTGCACACTTATCAAGTGAAATAAGGTTCACCACCACACACATTTCTCTTACTAAAGCAAAATCAAGGCAGAAAATTTCCAAACATTAAAAAACTCAAGTCAAATATCTGAATGCTTAGAATGATACTGTATTTTCTGAAACTGATGGATCTTGAAAGATGTTTAGCCCCAAATTAGGGGTGTTTATCCCTGAAGGAGAATACACTTAAATCTGTTTAATGCACTTTCATGTGGACATCCTGATCTTACATTTCTAATTGTTACATGTTAAGCTTTCTGAATAAATCTTAAAGCATTCTGGGTCAGATTCTATGAACTCTTTGCATATTTCCCTTCAACATTCCTTCCAGACTCTCTTCCCCATGCTGCTCCCAAACTAAAGCAGAGTACAAATTGTATTGAGCAAGCCAGGTTAAGGTGATAAGCAGTATGAATAGTGAAAGGAAACAATCACGCAGATGATAATTCCCAATTCTTGCCTCAGCCACGCAGAGATGGAAGCATGGATGTGAAAAGGCTCTCTAGGCAACTTGGCCTTGAGAGGCTGCCTGAACTCCAGCAGTATCTCCAAACCACAGTATGATTTGGAGTGATGCTTAAAGTTCAGCATTCTACCTCCAGCCTGTGCTCCCTTCCTTTTACAGTGAGGAAATCTCTGTGGGTACTCTTCCCCTGCCATCCCAATTCCAGGCTTAAAGCTTGTTCTCTCCCACTTTTACTCTGGCAACACGGAAGAGGCAGAGCAGAAAAGCAGTGATCTCATCTTGAGCCTCTGCATTCCTTCTATGCTGCTGACCTGCAATTTCAAGAGTAAAGCAAGTTGAGAAAATCACCTTCACTTTGTACACACAGGCAGATAACGATGTTCTCTCTGATTATTCTCTCAGGAAGCCTGGGCACTTATGCACTCCTGGAAACAGTGAGCACTGAACGCTGCCTTTCTGATCTGGTGGTGTTTCCCCCCCCCCCACTCTACATCAACAGAAATATTTGCCATAGCTTTAGCCCATACAGCTCTCAGTGCCTTCCATTAAGTGCAGAAATGGAAATGTCAAGACTATTTATTACTATTTATCTATTTACCCTTGAAGCACTCTGCACTTCTATTTGTCTCTCATTACAAGCTAAGGAAATGCACAAGTTGCCTGGTACCTGTACCTTTCAGAGAACTGAGTCTGTAAGGATTCACCCTAAAATGCTACAAATAAACACAGGATGCTGAAAACCTCCCCCCAGGCATCAGCTTAGCATCAGAAAACAGCTGAAGGAAAATGTAAAGGGTCTCTAGAAATACAGATATGGCTAAACAGATATTTGGAAGCAAACACTCAGTGAAAAGAGAAAGAGCCAGCCACTCTACTTGCTGCTATAGACGTGCTTCAGGTTAAAGACACAGCTGCACATTTGGGAATGAAGCCTTGGGAAGAGTAGGACAAGCAAGTTCTCAAAAGCCCACAGCCCTGCTAAAGAGGAAGCACATCCAATGCCCGTGTATAAACTTACACCACACAAGAAAGCTCGGCCAAGCTCAGTTCCTGCCCCCAGGATGTGGACACCATCACTGGAGGTTTTCAAGCTGCAGCTGAACAGGGGCTTGATGGTCTTGTCTCTGCTCCCTCTGCCATGACAGGCTGGACCAGAGGATCTTTTGAGGCCCTTTCTCACCTCATCTCTCCTATGACTCAATTATTAAAATAGCCCCTTCACCTCCTCTGAAGCAGAGTATTTTTCCACAGCGACTTAAGGCTTGATTTGTCACCAAGACATTTCAATGCCAGTGTTGCTTCCCTGTCATTTTGAAGAAAAATTGAGAAAGCCTTCAGAGTTTCCAAGACTTCAACAAAATTGCTGTTCAGACTCTGAACTGTCGCTCTCTAGCAGCACCAGCAAGGAACCCAAGCTCAACCTGGAAACAGAATGCCATTGCCAGAGGGCTCATATCCTAAGGGAGACCAAATCCACTTAGCGGGAGGTTCTACCTTAAATTTGCTATGCTATAATCAGCTGTTGACAAACTTAATTGACTGGAGCTCAGCATCCACCAACACAAGCAAGTGTTGAGGAGGACATGGGTTGTCTAGCTGGATGCATTCCCAACCTGTCATCACATTTGCAAAGGCTAAGTACACAACTGGTTCATCACACAAATGGAAATCACCTGCTCCGAGCTGTCATTAACATACTACAGTGCCAGCTGACTAGGATAGGGGTAGGAAATACATGTAGAGCAGGAATTTACTTCTACTTCATAAATTATCAGCCCAGCTTCCACCACACTCAGTGGAGCAGCACTTGGTTGACAAAATACCAAAAGAGAGAGGAAGAAAAAGAAAGAGCTATTTAGTTTTTACAGGGCTAGATCTAGGAGGCCACAGATCTTAAGCAAAAGCAAGAACTACTTTTGGAATATTAAGCACAGTTTAGTTGTGGAACCTTCTACTCAAGGATCCAAGAACTATGAAAGAGTTCAAAGACACAAAAATTCACACAAGTCCATTGCCGATAATTAAAGATAAATTAAATGCTCCAGAAATCCCTATTGGTACAAAATATTACACACAGATCAAACTTGTACTCTTTTCATAGGAAATCATCATTAACCTGTGTTGAGACAGGACCCTTAGTTTGACAAATTTGTCTGATCCAGCCTTGCAATTCTTATATTGAAGTTTAGTCAGATGAGAAAGAGGGGTCTGGTGTGAGAGTCCTAAGAGAGAACTAAGGGAAATTCCACAAACTCACTTAATCTTGGCACCTTTTTTTTTCCTCTCAACTCCATTAATTCAGGATGAGTTGGCACAAGGTATTTGCTATAATTTCCAATTAGTACAGCGGTAATACTGACATTCCTCACTAGGTTATTCTGAAACACAAATGTTTCCAAAGGCACTCACCTGTACAAAGCCTGTAGTGATGTGTACAACATTAGTGACCAGTAGGAATAAAGGGAATATACTGGAAAAATCCCTCAGCTTATGTTTAGTGTCATACAGCTTGTCAAGTGCATCTGAACACAAAAACAGAATTTAAAAAAAAGCCAGAGTGTTTCCAACCAGCCCCCTGCCTCAGCCAGGAAAACCTTTCCAAATAAAAAACAGGCAGCAAAATTCCTATTAGCAAACACAACAGTATAACATTTGTCCTCACATGAAGACTGGCCAATTGGAAATGGAAGAGCAGTAGGTATTTGCTGTGTCCAAATGAATAAAGCACTGAGATGAAATGCAGAAAACACAACTGAGTTGTGAGAACAATCCAGTGAAGGAAGCACATTTAACTCTGCTCTACCCAGATGAGCTTGAAGGCCTTGGGCTACACCAGTCATTCTCTATTTGCATCAGCTTCACTACCTTTAGTGAGGTATTCAGGACAACGCTGTATTTGGGGTGTGCACACAGTATTTTGTACAAAAAGGCCCACACAGACCTTTTCAAGCCTCTTAAAACCAGATGGTGCAAAAGAAACTGTTTGGTTTCCCCATTATCTTCATTAACATTAAAGCCCTCATAATGATACACTCCCCTGGATGCTTTGAGACACCAGCAACTGAACTGAGACTGCAAAGCAGCTCAAAGATAGCAAGACATATTGCAAACTGCTACAAAACAGCAAGAGGCACTGGCAGAGGGAAAGATACTCATTTGCAGCCAGAAAGGAAGGAAATTTTTGATCTGAAGAAATATTTTTACTGAGCAGTTATCCATATGAAGTAGAGTTACACACTCCCATTGTTTTCTCATGCCTCATGAAATCTCAAAAGTCCAAACATCCTCTCTAACTTCTTCTCTCCTTCTAGCTTGTATTTTTCCAAACAATCTTTCCATTTCCTCAGAACAAAAGCAGGTTGACAGCTAAAGCTGTGAAAGCAGCATGGCAATCTTATTAAATATGCCAGGTTTGCTATGCTACCCTGCAGAAAAATACAAAGTGATGCTAATTAGAATCCAACCATAAGCAGCTGGGTGAATCAGATGAGCACTGAAACTGCAACACTTCCAGAAGCTTTAACTGCATCTGGCCTAGGTGTACTAACACATCCACATTCCTTATCTGATTTCTCCAAGAACCTGCTGCTAATTCACGGAAATTCGATGCTCTGCAGTGTTTGAGATGAATATGACAGCTGCAGTCACACTTTTAGAGCAAACATACAAGATACACAAAAACCTCTGGCTACTGACAGCATTAAACATCTCCCTTCTCAGCTCTCTTCTCTTGAGGAGCCCTCAGTAATCTCCATTGCTCTGCAGGCTGAGAGTAGGTTCTTTCAGAAGATTAGTTTGGCCTGCAGTAATCTGTTCCTCTGAACAGCCTATTCTGAAGTACAGAGGCAAATCCCACTCCCTAATCCTGTTGGTTTCAGTGAGGGGAGCCTGTGACAAGCACACATCCCAGTGTAACAGGATGGAGCAGCTACCATTTGAGCAGCTTCCTCCTGTTACTGAGGCAAATTAAATTTAAAAAAACCCAAACAAACAATTTAATGCAAATTGCCCACATCCAGAGATTTTAAAGTAAGTGTAAATGCTTCCCAGTGTTACTAAAATGTCAGAAAATTAACTTTTCAAATTTACACTCTCGTCCTCCACAGTTTCATTTAACCCCTTGTTTATCCCTCTTCCCACAGCAGGTAGCAGCAAAAGCTGTGCAATTCCTTGAGCAGGGCTGAGGCAGGAACTGGGGAAAACCCCAGCACAAACCTAACCAGAGCAGCACCCCATAGGAGCTGACCACAGCATATGACACTAGTTAAAAATCACAAAATTCCTCATCTACCTCAAACACATCAAGAGGATGAACCAGACACAGGGGCCATCATCAGAAAAGCAACAGGAAACAAAATTGCAGGATAAGCACTAAAGACAAGCATAAAGCAGAGCTAGAGACCAACACTCCTACAGGACAACTTCAATCACCACCCAAGTCCCAAACTTGGGCTTAAAATAGGGCCCAAAGACCTGTGGGAAGGGTGTGGGTGGGGGCCCAGGTGAAGTTGATCAGGACCAACAGAGTTGACTGGTGCTCTCAGGGCTCTGGTGCAGCTGTTTTCATTTTAAGCCCTTTCTGTGGCATACTTTTTTTTTTTCCCCCCCTTTTTAAAAAAGGTTCTGCTTCTTACTTTGCTGAGAAACAAACAGGTAATTTAAAATCTATCTAATGCTTTTACTAGAGACTCTTAGAAAATAGGAACACAATGTAAAAACAGCAGATTGATGCTGCAGTAACCCCAAGGAAGGGGCTACACTTTCTTTGCAGTCCCTCAAGGTTTGATATTTTGTTTGATATTTATGTTAAGGGATAGTGCTGAGCCCCAAAAGAAATTCTGGGCCTAAAATACACAATCCTTCTTAGGCAAAAGAAGTAGCCAGTACCTGTTACCAGCCAAAAAAGTTGTAATTGTCTGGCCTTTTGTTCACAGCACGGATTTTACTGGGAAATACTGAACCACAAGTAGCAGCAAATGGTAGGCAGACAGTTAAGAGGATTTACAAAAATGTCTGTTATATTTCCAGATGACAGCCCTCTGTTTTAGAGAATGACAGCAGAGCTCATTTCTTAGGGTGTGGTGGGACTTGCCTGACTCCCTACAGATTCTTATGGGGTTTGTTTTTCTGCTTTCTGCAACAGAAATCACATGGTTGCATTTAAGAAATTGCTTGGAAGGTTCATTAATTTTAACATATTTTTTACTTTTTTCTGAACTGCAACAGAGTATTCTTTTTTTCTACCCAATGAGGCATTTATTTCAGTTTCTTCCTAAACACGTGTGAAAGGAGGACCAGGAGTGCTGTCAGAAGCTGTGATTTAACAGGACATGTTTCTTGTGTATGGATCTGTGTTTAAATCAAAATGAAACTATAAATTTATGGTTATAGCTTGCCAAAAGTACAATGCATTATGAAGCCAAATCAGGAGGTCATCTTCCCATCTTTGTGGCCAAGGCTCTGTCAGTGTTACAAGTGCTGGTGTCTGATCAGCCACTGCACGTGGCTTGTTTCAAGATGCCTTTGGCTTCAGGTTTGCACTCTTGCTGGTTTTCTTTCACAAATGTATCTCCAAGACAGAAGCAAAATGTCTGCCTGTGGGATTTGAGATGTAAACAGAGAAGGCCGTTATTTTCTTATGCTTTCCCATTTTTTCCTATTCATTTATCATGGAAGAAGTCACAGAAATGGGACAACGAAGCGTAAAATATCAGCTTAGAGAATATCCATCACTTTCAGTGGAGGGCTCTCCTGGAATAACCCATATAAATCGATGTTTTTATATCCATTAGATTGTTACCATACATAATCCACTTATTAGAACTGGTTTACATTGTCCACTTGTGGAGCTGAACAGTACTTAACAGGAGAAGGATGGCAAATGACACTCTGAGCACTTACCAACTTCAACATGTTCCATATAAAGCTTGCTATTTCTAGATATCTGCTAATGCATTCTTTGGCAAAAGGGTAGCTCTGAAAGAAACTTTTAAATCAGCCCATATCATCAGCCCACACTTCAGATAAATGTGCACCCTCTACAGTTTTCCTTTTCTTCCAAAAGGAAAATATTATCTTGACTTTGTGCCTGAGACACTTGTGTTCTAGGGCTGGATCACAAGTGCTCTGCTCAGGAACGCCCCCAGATCAAAATCAATGATTTTCCTTGTGGGGATCACCTTAATTATCAAATCACGTCTGAAAGTTGCAACAGGCTTAAATATTTATGGACACTCTGGAAGCTGCACTTAATTACAGGTTGCTGATTGTACATGTGAAGATTTCTGTGGCCTTGGCAAACAAAAGACTAGAATTTCTGCTTCTGGGAAGTTTTGAGTAGCCTTTTCTTTTTTTGCAGACAATTTGCATTTAAAAAAGATTTCTGCTTTCATGTGGCTCAGCGACAAGATACAATTTCTCAGTGGAACAATCTGCAGCCTAATCTAGCAGTGCTTCCTCAAGCAAGACTCCTGCCAAATCCGACAGCTTTGCAGGAACAGGGACAGCCACAGCAGGCCCATGATCACTGTCCTACTACCTGAAAAACAAGTGCCACCCCAGGTGACAAAGTGCCTAAAAGGGTCTTTAGACAGCAGCAGTGTTTGGGCCTCTGGCAAGTGTCAGCCCCAGCAGCTGCACAGTGAGCTCTGGGAATGTTCTGTACCAGATGGAGCCTGGCCTGCAAGCAGTTGTCTGAGTGGCCCATTTTCCTTGGCACCTGTAGGGAGGCATTTGGTCACCAGCAGCAGAGGGGATTCATAAATGCACCCTTGCCCAGGCCTATTCATCTGTACACCTCCTCTTTTTAGAGCAGAGGTATTTCTGTGACCACATAAATTACTATGACATGTAAGCAATCTTTACATTCCATTTCATAGGAATTCTGCAGCCTGGTAATAAAATCACCTTTGTTTAGCTGGCTCTTCATTCACCTGGATTTTTTGTTATGAAAAAGATATTTTCTGGACCAAGAATTTTGAAATCCACCTGCTTTACACTGCAGTACAGAAAACTTTTTGGATTAACTCCAATTTTCATTCAACTAACTTGTCATAAAACCACCCCCCTGATTTTAGACTCCAACTGAAAGTGATCTTGTTCCTTAAATTCCAGGAACAATTTGAAATCATTGTCCCAAGAATCAATGGCCTGAAATGTCTATTGGACACTACTGATGCAAGATAAGTGCTGAGTTAAACTCAAATTATATTGCATGTAATTCTTCTTTCAAATAACTTATTTTCAACAGTCTCTGTGAGAGTGAGGAGAATTACAGTGGCAAAGCTATGGCACAATATAGTTATATAACTGCATTTCTCACATTCATTGGGGATTTCAGTAAGTTTCTCTGTACAGGTAGGTTTTTTGCAGTGCCTGTGCAGTTGTTACCTTGTTTAAGTGGTTGCCAGGAAGCAAAAAAAAGAGGCTGAGGGTTACTTGTCCTTGCTCCACATCATGCACTTTCAAGTGGGAAAGGAACAGGAAGTCTGGTTAAACAGGAGGTCCAGGATGAGGATTTTATACCTGTTTTGAAATACTTGGAGATGAACATTACTTTCTAAAACTTGAAATTTATTAGAGAAGACCGTCCCCATAGGAGCCTCAGAAGACTGGAACACATCAAGACAGAATATCCATTAATTGTTCAGATGGGGGGCAGAAATATTATTTTTCACAGCTTTTAGATGGAGACATTTTCTTGGTGTGGGAGAGAATGGCTACAAACTCTGAAAAGGTAGTGTGGATACAGCAATACACTGGAAAATATTTATTGTTTCCTGTATACCCTGCTGCTTTCATCAGAAGTTGATTAATTCAGCACAAATTCAGATTAATAAATAAGGATATTTGCAAAGGTTGGGATTTTTGGAAGCTTTGCTTGAGAGCAACATGCAGTGGCATCTGGATTTATGGCTCTGCTGCAATATGTCTTTGTGATGCTTATCCAAAAACTGACTACAAGCAAGAATTTGGCTTATGACACAAAAGCTTTCATTTTCTCAAACGTGCCATCTTGTCAGGTGGGCTTTAATTCTTCCTGCAGGAAGTTTTGATGTATTGCAACCTTTAAAATTACAGCATCTATTCTGTGTGTTACGGAGTGCAGAGCAGCTCCTCTGCCACAGGACATCTGGGAGCTTGGCCTGGGTTTCCATCTGCACCTTTGTTTCACTGCTGAGCTCCTGCAGCAGCCCGAGCAGCATTCAAATGAGTTTGGCATTCCTGAAGTGGGACTGTGGCACTGCCTGGAATGGGAACAGCACTCGCTGTGTTCACAGCACCCAGGGCAGCTTTTGGATACACAATTCTTGTGCAGTCCCTGCTGAGGGCAATAGGAGATCTCCAGGCCTGCCTGACTAACACAGTTTGATTCACTTCTCTAACACGTGGCTGCCAGAGAGGAGCTGAAAAAAGGTTATTGTTGAAACAAGAAGTCACTGATGGTAAAAGCCATATCTAAGTAATACCCATGACATAACTAACAAGCCTAAGTTGTGTAATTAAGGCCTGAATTTTGGATTCCTGTACTGTGTAAGGAAGAATAATTCTTCTTCCTTCAATAGAATTATTTCTGATTTAATTAGGGAGCACAATCACAATTAGTCTGTCAATGACAGCTTATACTGTAAATCCTGCCCTTCTCACAACTGACAGAAGGGAACCAGAGGAAAACTGACCACAAGCAGCAACAGAAGGGAACCAGAGGAAAACTGACCACAAGCAGCAACAGGTACAGGAACAGAATTTGGCCACAGCTGTTGGCACTAGATTTACTGCCTGATGAGCCTAGCCAGCTTGAGCTTGCATCATAATCTAATAAAAATCTAATAATACTTTCCATCTAACTCAGCCACATATATCAGGCTTTGGACGTGTCAACCCTAAAAAGAGAACTGTACTGCTGTCTTGAAGGTATTTTTATTGCTGAGAAAAATATATTGCAAGCAACAATTCCTTACACAGCAGTTCTCTCTCTTTTCCAATTTGGAAAGAAAAAGGTAAGAAAAATAAGCCAAGCAATAAAAAGTCACGTTTGATATCAGATCTGTCCAGATCTGATGCACTCAAACTTGAAAGCTTGTTCTCCTATCTCTTGTAAGATCTTTTAAATTCTGAAAAGGCTTGACAGGCAGAAAATGAACAGATGCACAGTAGAGGTGGGAGATGATCTTGTGGGAGGTCTCTCTTGCCTTATGCAAAGATAAGGGTGTGGAGGCGTGCCTGCATGGTGGGGTGCTGTGTGGGGAGAGGGAGCCCCAGCATGCACCTCTTTACAGGACTGGAGGTTACATAAGGCTTGGGAACGACTTCCCCTCCCTCCTTTGGAACTCTGGGAGAGAGCGAAGATGCCAACACAGAGGCATTGCACCAGGAACAGGCTGCCCTGCAGGCTCCACACTCATTCTTTCTGTGCCAGCTCCCCTGCTGAGCAGTCACCTCTCCAGAGGCAGCAAGCAAGCTGTTCCTCTTGCCCCCACAGAGGCATTTATGCTTCCTGGACAAGGTGTGCTCTGGTATTATCCCTGCTCCCTGGAGCTCATGGATACCTCTGGCTGCAGGAAGTACACTGAGCACTCCTGTACTCTGGTGCGCTTCTGTTTCAGTCTGTGGATGACAAACTCCACCTCTGGACATGCAGGCAAGGTGAAAAAGCAGATTTTTCAGTATTATTTAATACTACAAGATCAAGAAGAGCCACTCAGAAAGGCAGGGAAGAACTGTTGGTGCACATCGATTTCCCTGAATAAGAAGCATAAAAGTGAGAGGTGATAGTTTTTGATAGTAAGATATATTTTTTAATCCTGAATTCCCTTGACAACTTATCTCCCAATCTTCACAAGGGTAGTTCTTCACATTTCTGGAGGAAAGCAAAATTCAAAGTTAGTCAGAGACGTTCTTGAATATCCCATTCAACTGGATGTATTATGGGGACAGTACCCTGTAAATACAATTTCCTCCTGTCATTGCATACCTAACTTTTGGTGAGTAGTCATTAAATTCACATTAATTTGACTCATATGAACAAGAAAGCCCTTTATGTATATTCTTTTTATATTCCAATGAATTCTTTAGTCTTATCTTTGAAGCACAGACGTGAACATTCCTGGTCAAAAGTCAAAGTTTTGTCTAAAAGCTTTTGTTCATTTTAATTGGCTATCAAAGGCAGAGCCATGGTGACTTCTCAACAGTTACAGTGCTGTGTATTTATTGATTTATCTGTTCTAAACTAAACCATTCTCCTTAAATATAACAAGCTTTATGGTTAATAAACCCATGTAAGAAAATGCATTGAATATGTATTTTTGGCCACATCTTGTTTACTCTCTACTACATTATTTCAGTTCTAAACCTCTTTAGCATTCACATAGTGAAAAGCATATTGCAACTGTTATTTGTGTTGTTTTGCTAGACACATGTATAAATTAAAATTGGAAATACCAACATTGCTATTGTCTGTGTGATGATAACCTCTTATTTTCTAATTTTACAAACAATCCATCCAGAACAAATGCCAAAAGTTTAGGAGGGTAGTTCTGGAAATCCAGTAGAGAACTGGAAAAAATTACGTAGATGGTGATATCAAGTGTATTTTAGGAAAATGAGTGCTGCAGTAATTTATTCTGCTCTAGGCAGTGTCATGAATCCATCATGGCACACAGTGAAAGAAAACATGTCAAGAATGCTGGAATACCTTTCCTTACCACGAGACACCCACACAAACTAATAATAGGACAACATTCAATAAAGTAGAAAATAAACCTGATAGAAACCAAGTTACAGAAAGAATTTTCCAACTTCATCCTCTGTACCACACACCTAAAATCTCTTAAGTTTTTAACTCCTTTCTTTTTCCACTAGAAAACCACACTATCAGAGGAGACAAAATTTTAGTTCAGTTAACACAAAGACACAGAATAATTTGAGTGGGAAGGGACCTTTTAAAAGTCACCTAGTTCAACCTCCTTATATAGAAAACAGTGGCAAAACACAAAGCCCTGTCTTCCTCACATCCTTCAAGTGAAACAGTGAAATTACTGATGGGGCAGTCCAGGAAACAATGTATTTTGGTGGTGTCCTCTATGCAGAGCAAGGGCTGGTCACCAAGATAAATTATCATTCCAGCCCAGGAATATTTGTGAGCTGAGTGTCACAGAACAAGAGAAACACATCTTTCCCTTCATGTAGGTTCACTTGTTCTTTCCATACTGTAGTTGAACTTTACATTTTATAATCAAGACTAAAGCAAGCAAACACTTACAGACTAGAATTTTTTTTTTTTTTTTTTAGTCAAATTCTGTCCAAAACTTACGTGGGGGTCACAGCTACACTTCTATCTACAGCTGTGGAAACCTAAAGTGACAGCTTGATTCCTAAACCTCTTCTGTAACAGCAGTGTGAGTATGGAAGTTGGAAATAGCTCTCAAGGTCTGTGCAAAGCCAACACAGCACCACACACATCCAGGGTAAAAGCTGGAGCAGTACAGGTTAACAGAAGTCCACTGAGGCTAAAGGGGAATAAACTGCATAAGGACAGAGTAATTGAAGTAATCCCAGAAGCAAGAGAAGGTCTGGCCCAGACATTTGTTTTCTCTAACTGGCTCTCCTTGCTTTCTCTTTTTATCCATTTCCTAATGGATGTTCCTAATCAGGTTCAAGTGAGGTGCACCTTCTGCATCTTGGCAAGCCTGACCTACTTCACAGGGATTAGCAGCTCCATGACAGGTCTCCCCTGGTTTAGGAACATTCTGTTCTCTTTCAGGAATGAAACCAACTCTGCCTTGTTCCTGATCAATGTTTGCCTGAAATGCAAACCTCCTCTGTGTTGAATGTGGCTAGAAATTACTGATAAATTAGTTACAAAGTAAGTTTTTCTTTCCTTGTTCTTTGGAATTCACAGGAACACTCCCATTTATTTGGAGCCATCATTTCACATGTTGTTCCTTCCCAGCCCCTTCATTTGCATGTTCTTTAATGACACAACTAAAATTATTCACCGCCCTGTGCCACCACCAAATAAAACGTTCCTCAGCCTTCCCTTCTGCACATCAGCTCTTTCTCACATAAATGCTCTTAATTTGGCTCCACCAGATCTCAACCCTCTTTTTGCTTTGGCCAATCACTTTTTCTTCCTTCCCTAGAGAATCTATAGAAAGATTAGCATGTTTCACTCAAGTTTCCCAAGTTCTTACCAGCAGCAGAAAAAAAAATCCTTTCTGTATTATCTTCTCACGAAGGAACTTCAGCCAAGTGTGTATCTTCTCAAATAATTTCTACTGCTGTATTTTTTTTTGTCTTCACTACATATCCCAGGTCTAAACATTGCTAAACCACCCAAATTTACACTATCCATTGATAAATTAGAGAGAGATTTTTTTTTTCTTTTACAAACCACAAAAGGATTAGAAAAATTGTAATATAGAGACCCTGAGTTTGTGTATCACATGGAAAATATTACGGGAATCATGTGTTCTGAGAGGCTCTTACTTATTTAATCCTCAGCTGGCATTAATTGCAGTGGCAAGATGGCTCAGAAAGTCAGGGATCTCTGCAGTGCTGGGAAGCTGTCAGCAAAATTCTTCCTTGGTAAGGGCAGGTACTGTTGGAATACCTGGTGATGAGAGTATCACTGAGTCATTGGGAGAGGTCTCATTGCTTCTGAGGAGTAAAAAAAGAGGAAAATTGCTGTCACGGTTCTATTTCTGCATAGTGAGAGTGGTGCCAGGGGCACCTTCTGCTTCTGTCACCAAGTATTAACCCTGAGTCTACTTCAGTGCCAATAAAGGGCAGACCCATACTTGGGCTTTAAGGAATGGTTTGATCAAGCCCAGAAGCCTACGGGGAAATATGGGAGTGATGTAAAGGAGCCTCATTAAATAAACTGCAAACAAAAAATAAAGTGCAACAAAATTCACAGGTGGTAAATGATACTATTTCCTCTGCTTAGGGGAAAAAAAAAAGTGTGAATGTTTTACCAACAGGACTTAGCAGCATTGTGTTGCAGTAACTGTTAGAAAATTGTTCAGCACAAGTTACTTCCATGCCAAGATAATCTCCAGCCAAACAAGGATTTTCGTAACAGGCAAGACGGCAGCCCAGACCTGTACCGTGATCTCTTCTTATTTATTTTTTCGTGGTCAATTTACCAGGCTAACTAAAGAAGTCGATTGTCTTAATTTCCATTAATTGAGAGTGCAATCATTCCACTCCAGGGCAGGGCTGTTGTTCAGAAGGGCCTGGGCAAGCCAAAGGGATGAGGCTGACAGGAATTTCATTGAAGTCAAGGAAAACACAGAGTTACGTGCCTGGGATGGGGTAAAGAACGCATTGGGACGGGTGGGCTGCCTGCCTGAGGCAGAGATGTGGTGCCCAGTGACAGGAGGAGGAGCAATGGCCCTAAACTAAAACACAAGAAGTTTCACCTCAACGTGAGGAAGAAATTCTTTACGTTAAGGTTGACATAGCACTGGAACAGGCAGCCTATGGAGGCCATGGAGTATTCCTGCTCGGAGAGACTCCAAACCCACCTGGAGGTGTTCCTGTGTCACCTGCTCTGGGTGACCCTGCCTTGGCAGGGGGCTTGGACTGAGGTCTGCTCCAACCCGAAGTATTCTCGGATTCTGTGATTCCGTGACAGTCCCCTGGAACGGGGAACACTCGTTTTAACGTGATCCCGCAGAGCTGGTGCCTCATAACACCGCAGTGAAGCCATCAGCGCTGTTTAACCAGCTCCCACATCACGGCGCCGCGAGCGCGCCTCCCAGCTATGTGCCCCAACACAAGAAAGGTCAGAAAACCTGACCGAGCGCACTGGAGAGTGGCCGGAGCAGCTGCCCTGAGGCCGTGTCGGACCGGGATTTCGGGTTTGGGACGGCTCGGAGCCTCTGCCCGGGCAGCTCCCGCCGTGAGGGGCGGGCGGGCGCCGGGAGCGGGCGCGGGCGGGGCCGCTGAGGGAGGAGCCGCCCCTGGCCCGCGCAGGCGCCGCCCCCGCGGCGGCCGCTCGCGCCCCGACTTCCTGAGGGCGGGCGGGCCGAACATGGCGCCGGGCCGCTGGCGCCAGGGTTGGCGGCTCCTCCGCGCTCTGCTCCTCGTAGCGCTGCTGGGTCCCGCCGCCTGCTTTTCTTCCACCTTCTACAGCCCCGGCGAGCCGCGGAGCAGCGTGCGTGTGCTGTGCGGCTCCAACTGGAGCCTGGTGTTGCAGGGCCAGTGGATGTTGGAGTTGTGAGTAGCGGCCGCTTTCCCGCCCGCCTCGGAGGCAGCGTGGCCGGGGGGGCGAGGGGGGTTCCCTGCGAGGGGTTCCCTGCGAGGGGCGGGCATGGCCGGCGGCTCCAGCCCCGCTGTGGGGAGAATGGGGCCGGGCCGGCCTTCCCGCCCTGCGGAGGGTCCGCGCAGCTTCCCCGCCCCGGCGGTGGCTGCCCGGGGACGGCGTGAGGGAGGCGGCGGGCGGTGCCCGCGGTGCCCTCTGCCCGCCCTCAGCCGCCGGGCACACCCTGCCCTCGGTAGGAATGGTCTGACAGAAGGAGCTGCCCCGCGGGTTCCCGTCCTGTGTGGGTACAGAGTGCCCAAGGTTAAACGGGTCACTCCAGACAGAGGGGAATGAGGGATATGGAGTGAAGGACACGGAGCTGTTGGAGCGAGCCCACAGCAGGCCACCAAGTTGATCAGAGGGATGGAGCGCCTCTCCTTAGAGGAAAGGCTGAGAGGATTGGGTTTGTTCACCCTGCAGAAGAGAAGGTTTTGGCCTTCCAGTACCTGAAGGGAATTTACAGGGAAGATGGGGCAAGACTGTTTACAAAGGTGTGTCATGACAGGACAAGGGGGTGTGCCTTCAAACTGACAGATAGTTGGGTTAAATTCCATACTGGGGAAAAATTTATGGACTGTGAGGATGGTGAGGCCTGGCACAGGTTGCCCAGAGAAGCTGTGGCTGCCCCTGGATCCCTGGAAGTGTTCAAGGCCAGGCTGGCTGGGGCACTGAGCAACCTGGGATAGTGGAGGGTGTCTCTGCCATGGCAGGGGATGGAACTGGATGGTCTTGGAGGTGCCCTTCCAGCCCAAACCATTCAGTGATTCTGTGAAGCAGCTGTCACTCAGGTTCCAAGGAGTGTCCAAGGTTAAACGGGTCACTCTAGCCAGCTTCCCACTGGGGAATAGTGTCCAGCATTGCTCCATGTCCTGCTCCCACATCAGGGGCTGGCACTGGGCTCTGTGTGAGCTCCAAGAGGGCTGAGTTCGGTAGGGACTATTTAGCAGGAGTAGGCTCCCGAAGCAGAATTACATAATATCCCAGCGTGTCCTCACTCCAAGCCGACTTGAGCTCGGAGTTCTCCTTCAAGGGAGATGCATCAGATTTCATTAACTTCTGTCTGACTGTACTGGTGTGGTGGCTTTGCTTGTGGCATGGCACAGTTCTTGAAATGCACGTGACTTTTTTTTTTTGTTGTTGTTGGAGCCTCGCTCACCTGCTTGTATTTAGAAGGGGAAAAAGGAGCTTGTGGTGTTTTTTTTAAGATGGCAATGAATAAAAAAGTAGCTTAAGTAGGCAGTATAGTCACGTGGTACCTGTGGGCTGTGCAGCTACGAAATAGGATTTTACTGTGGCGTGTGTGCTACTCTGTGAAAGTGCTTGAGTTTGAAACGGTTTGAACGTCCGAACTCGTGCTCCCTCCTAAATAGTTAGCTAGCTACTTTAAGTTTCGGTTTGCTCTTGAATTTATCTCCAGTCTCATCAGGATGGACTATCAATTCTCTTAGGGCTTTAGTGCTCAGGATCCTACTGGACCCTGGTGTTAATCAGTGAATAGGTGGGAACAGTCTTGAAACAGCTGATGGTGACCCAGGGATGCCAACTGTTGTGGTTGAGGATTTAGAATGGATTTTGTTTCTCTCTTCGTTTATTGTGATCTAAAAGGTGGGGGGAAAAATAAATTTGTTTTCTCCCACTCCCGAGATTGTTTTAAATTGAAGTTTTTTCTCTTGGGATGTCTTAGTCCAATGTGGAAGCAATTGTATGAAAATTACTGATTCATACACAGGTTGGTGAGTTTTAAGGAGGATTATTTATGGCAACTCAAGGTTTTTATTTGTAAGAGAAAATACTTAAATAACTAGTGGTGCATGCCTCTGAAGAAGAAAAAAGAGAGGAGCTGACTGACATCAGAAGTGGTTGGGATAGCAAACAGTTAAAATAATTTGGAAGCCTTTTCTCCTTTTGGAAAATTGTTCTTTGGTTTGGAGTGAGAGGTA
The DNA here is from genome assembly GCA_026261815.1 of Monarcha castaneiventris obscurior. Lineage (NCBI taxonomy): Eukaryota > Metazoa > Chordata > Aves > Passeriformes > Monarchidae > Monarcha > Monarcha castaneiventris. Next base: position 7,277,236 of record JAMPIT010000862.1, read on the forward strand.
GCTGACAGTAGCGATGGTGGCAGAGTTGGTTTCAGTGTTAGCTGGGCATGGTACGTGTTGCTGCATTGCTTAAATTAGACTCTTAATTCATTTTATGCAGTGTTTGATGTGTGGAAGATCCTCGGGTCTCCACGCTATTTCCTGTGGTTCATTACTGGTGCTTTCTGCTTTTTTCCTGAGGAGGAGCCTTTGTCTTTAATGAGGATGAAAACTCCATGCTGCTGGTGTGGAATTAGTGAGAGTTTGAGCTCTAGGATTGATTATTTTTAATGTTTTCCCCCGATCCGCTTTCCGGGTGAAATCCTGTCCGGGCTTTCCCCCATCCCTGCTCCCGGCCCTCAGCCTCAAAATAGCTAAAAGAGAAGTAAGGAGGGAAATTCAGTTTTATTTTGAGAGTAAAGCTGGGGCAGGGGTCGGAAGCATTTTACAGCCAGTGAGTTTTTCCATGGGCAGCAGCTGCTTCTCTCTTGCCTAAATATTCCTGATTGGGCTTGTAGCAGAAACTCTGTGTGAGAATTTTCAGCCCACGTGGCCTCAGTGAGGAGAGCAGCAAACACAGACAAATCCGATTCTTGCAGCAGTTTCTATGCTGATGGATTTTGGATTCACTGATTTTTTTATCTGGTTTAGAGCTGGTGATCCAGACAGGAATCCTGCATGTCAGTCCATGGATTCCTTCCATACTGTCTCAGCATGCTTGGCAGGACTGCACTAATGTTCATTAAAACCTCATTTGTTTGAAGAACCTCCTAAGACCTTTGTTTTCCAAGCAGTGCTTTTATTAATGCAGTTGTTACTGTAGCATCTTCATGAAAAAAAATATTTATTTTCATCAACTGCTCTTTTGCAGCCTTCTGCCCTGGTAGGAACAGGTACAGCTGCTGTTTAATGTCAGTTTTTCTGTTTGGGAAAGTGGGAAATCACTGTGTAATTCCACTTTTTTGTTGTTCCCAGGTGCACAAACAGAGAAACTTAAGTTTGAAATTACTTGTGTGTGGGTTCTGTAGCAGGAATAGGATTATTCTTCCTTCATCCCTCCTAGCTGAGGTGTGTGTACTTGGCTGGCTTTTTGTAAATATTTTGTTATTCATAACTGGAAAAATTGCAGGCCCTGGAAGCGCTGCTGCATTTTATTGATAAAAATGTTTTGGAGAAGGTTCTGTGTCTGCCAGACATTGCACCGTTTTTTGGATGTTGTTACTATCACAGCACACAGGTCCGGGCTGGAGTGCTGTGAGTGTGATGCTGGAATGAGCTGTGTTAAAAAGTTTCCCTATTTCCTTATCTCTAGCCTGTCGCTGTGAGATAATGATTCATTAATATGTGGAGTTTTCTTTTTGTCTTTAATATTGTGTCTAATTTCTGGTCTGTTTACTTAAAAGTGCATTTTGCATTTGTAAACAACACTTGTTCCAAGCTTGATTTATCTTAATTTAACATCCTTTTCCTTTTTAAGTAAATTCAAGCAAGCAAATAAACAAAAAAATCCAGCCCATCAACGAACTTCTTGTCTTCGTGCCTCTGGTTACAAAAGAAACTGTTTATGCTCTTGGTGCATCTGCAGTACTTTGTGCGTGTTCCCACATAGGGTGTTAAATGTTTTGATTCCCCTTTGTTCCAGCACAGACTTACTGCTGTGTGTACCTGAAAAAGAATGTCTTAATTGTCCATTTTAATTCCAGCCAGGTGAAAATCAGGAGACCAGTTAATAGTCATGTTTCCAAGGCTAGCTTGTTGTATTTATAGTATAGGCCCATACTGTTTACTTTTTCACTGTCATTTATCATTAAACATTGCCCTGCTGTCTCGTTGGACAGCTGATTGCAAGGGTTCAGCCCTCCCACCAGCACCTTTCGTCTGTAGTTTCGAGGGCATGTGTTAAAAATGAAGCTGAATGTTTTGGTATTTAGATGGGTTAATGCTTTTAATCAGTTGGCTTGAAATACTTTTTGTAAATAAAATCCCAAAGGATTTGCTAAACTATCTAACGGTTGCTGTAAGTTAGGTTAGGAGTCCAATAAGATTGAGAATTTTCTGTCACTTAAGAGTGTCTAGTTTCTTACTTCTTGTTAGTATCCCAGCTTTTCTTTGTCCTATTCTTAACAAACAAACAAACAAACAAACAAACAAAAAAACAACAAAAAACAAAAAAAAACCCCAAACAACCCAAAACCCAATAAAAACAACAAAACAAAAAAACCACCCCACAAGTTATCAAAACTCTGTTCTGGTTTTGAAGCCTCTGCAGCTCTGCTGGCTGGGTCCAGAGGGACCAAACATTTTATTTAGTAACTGAACACACAGCTGAGTGCTGTGCTGGGCATTGGCTGAACAAAAACTGCAGAAATGTGATGCTGAAATACCCTCCTTTGTAGCAGAAACTAAACAAAACAGGTGCAGAAGGGGACATAAAAATATGTAGAATGATGGATCTTAATCTGCTGAACCTCTAAAAATTCACTTAAGTTTTCATTGATTGGTTTTCTTTCTATTTTAAAAATAATTTCTCCTTGTTTAAAAAAAGGGCTTGTCTGGGTTGGAGGGGTTTGGCTCTCTGCAGGAAGCTCCTTGTCAGCTTCCAGGGCTTGTGTTGTGGTGATACAGATCTGGGTAAATGACAGGGACCAACTTCTGTATCTTTGGCTGCCACCTGCTCACTTGAAAAGTCATTAAAACTACACAGTTGATCTGGGCCTTTTCTTTTGTTGGCATTACAAAGCTGCCTATCCTGCCTCAAGACCTATCTGTATTTAGAAACTGTCTTTTTTTTTTTTTTTTTTCATTTTTTTATGCTTATGAAATCTGTAGCAGTAAGGCAAAACTATTTAAAATAATAAAAATTACTTAATTCTGATACTGCTTTTACCATTCTGTTGGATACTGTCTCAACATTTTCACTCTAATTTTGCTAGTACTCCCAATATGAGCTCCATCAAGCAGCTTGGTTTAAGCAAGTTTTGCTATTTTTTTCTTCAGCAAATTCTGTCATTCCTATATCCATAAGCTGTTTTTCCTTTTTCCTAGATTCTTGCAGCGTGGTGAAATTGCCATTAGAGCCAACCCAGTATTACATCTGTTCACTGATACTGTTGGTAATGATAGTGAAAAGGCAGATAAAAAGGGTCAGTTAAATGTACTTGAAAAGGAGGGAATTGGTGAATTCAGTAACCAGGCAGGTACAAGAAGAGAGCTAAGTGGCTTGGAGCTGGAAACTGTATCAGCACATCTTAGCGAAGTCGTTCTGTGTTTACTGATCTACTCGGCGTGATACGGCTGAATGGCACCTTTGCTCAAACCGGTTTTAACTTGAGTGGGGTTTTTGTATTGCCTCAGTGAAGTTGTTGGTATTCAGAAGCAAAAGCTTGTTCTTTTGTGCTTTAGATCAGAGATTAATAGAAATCAAAAACAAAGTCTGTGTCTGAGAGCTTCAAACTTTGCTTTTCAATTGCTGTCTTTATGCCCTCTGCAAAAAGCTTTAGGTATTGTAGTGGAGTAGGAACAGGAGAAAACGACTGGATATTTGGTGATAGTGATTGACTCTGAGGTCAATCGTTGTTGCAGTGATAGATGTTTGCTACCTTATTTATGGAGGGCTGACCGTGTGTGAGAGCATTTTAGCTGTAAAACTGTGCTATGTAAGAGGTCTGGAAGCATCAGGAATGAGGTGTGTGTTGAGGAATGTGCAATACCTGCTTGCAGTGAATAGTTTGGCAGTGTGTTTAGCTATGTGGTGTTTTCAATCTGATTGTTCAATGACGAAGATCACCAAATTGCCTTTTAATGTGTAACAGGCTACTGAAAGCTTTCTTCCCCTAACCAAGTGCCAAAGTCTTGATTTAAATTCCAGTGAACTTTGATTTTTAACTTTGGAAAGCCCTTTTTTCTTGCCACACCTGTTCGCACTGCACCCTGTGCCCTACAAGTTAATAGCACTACCCCCTTGTGCACAGGGAGAAGAAATGGGAGTAACAGCCCTAAATTTGGTGGTGTTGACAAAGTGCTAATTGTTTCCTGGCCTGTCTGGAGCATGGCAGAAGAAATTTGGTTACAGCTGCTTTTGCCAGGGATCTGCTCTTGCATTTTGGGCCTTGAAAAGTAACCAAGACTGGTTCCACAGCAGACATGAGGGTCTGCTGCCCTGCTCCTGCAGATGATATCTTTTTCTAGGAATTTAAGAATGGTAGTTGTACCATAACTTCCATGGAAGTACAAATCAGCCACAGTTCTAAAGGATTCATTAGAAGACCCTGTTGAAATGAAGTACTTCCCTCAGTCCTTCAGGGTGCAGAAAGTTTTTTGAAACTTTTGATAAAAATGACCGAAGTGTCAAGTATTTTACTCTTCAGTAACTTACCTCCCCTTACACTTTCTCTTCCATCATTTTAAGACTGAGAAAGAGACACAATAAAGCTTTGGTAATATAATTTTGTTATCTCCAAGAGGCAGTCGTGAATTCCTTAATGGCTCAAATGCTGCACAACAAATGCAGACATGAAAGCTTCAGGAAGGTGAGGGTGTTGAGGTAAACAGCAGCAGTAATGCTTGCAGAAATCTGATGTGTATTGCAAGTTCTCTCTTGAACATGTGGGAACAGGCTGTTTCCTGGCTGGCAAGAATTGGGTATGTAATTTCAGGAATGTAAAGCAAGTATTTTAATCCTGATTGTCTGTGCCAATGTTCAGCTGGAGTGGCTGGATCTTGTAGCATTGTATGGATCTATTGCTGTCCCATGTCCAGTACTGATTCTAGAAATCAGGCAGCCAACAACTGCAGCTTTTTGTGAAGTTCAGTGTTATGTCCTGTCACTGCTAAACTCTGACATGGGTAGATTTTAATACTGCGTTGAGCTAAGGGAAATATTTTCAATCATATGACTGTTAGTCATGTGTATTGAATATTCCACTTAATTTCATTCAGGAGAAATTCTCGTGTGCATGTCAAAAGTAAGTATAAATTTTGATGGGGTCTAAATTTCTAGTCCAAAATCAGATTAAACACGCTAAAGGATGTATTAAATTTTGAAAATCTCATGGTGTGAATTTGACACATCTAGAGAAGCTGGATTTAGAAGACGGTCAGACTTCTTTCATTTTAGATCAACGTCAGCTGCATTATCTGATGGATGTTTGCAGTTTCTTATTTATCAGTCAAGCTTCTATAAAAAAATAATCCTGTTTGTAAAGAACAGTATCTGTCAGACTGTTATTAAAAGCTCTCTACGAGCCAGCAGCACAATGGAGAACAGTGCTTCGTGTGAGACTTGTTTCCAGCATCTTTTTGAAAGATGCTGAGGGTCTGTCTCTTGGCAGGATAAGATTTATGTCCTTTTTTTCAGATGCTTTCACACAGAATGATGTTGACTTAAAAAGACAAGATATGGGCTTTCACAGTTAGAATCATGAATTTCTAGTACAGTTAAATACAACAAGTATTTTTAAACTGTGTCCTTTTAACTGCCAAGTGACAAGATTTCCTTTTTTTAAATACACGAGTATTTAAAAGTACAAAGCACTCAGAGTAAATTTAATTCCACCTCTTCTGTGAGAAATGACCTGTTTTACATGAAGCCTTATTGATAGGGAACATCTGGGGGTGGCTGGGGATATCTCTGTCTGCAGCCACTAAGGAAGTAAGCATTCCTGCCGACAGCCAGAGAATAGGAATTGCCAGTCCCTGGGTCAGGTAGCCGTGGTGGCAGACAAACCAAAGCAGCAGAGAACCTTGTGAAGGTTCCCAGTAGTGGTTTTGTGCTAAGGGTCTTGGACTCTGCCCAGGAGGGAATGTGTTTCTATGGTTTGCAATGGATGTGTGGTGGCATCTGTGGAGCACTGACAAGGAGAGTGTCCCTAGACTCACTGCTTTTGCTTTTGGAAAGCTCCATCCCCGCGGTAAATCAGATTAAAGCCCATAAAGGTCTCTCCTCATTAGTAAAAGGCTAAGTCTGTGCATGAGCAATTGCCCCAGCTCAGTCACAGGCTCTACCTACCAGTCCTGGTTCCCGTGTTGTGTGTCTGACAGACCGTTGCAAGCTACACAAGTTTGAGGCAGACTTGGCCAACCAGGTTAGGCTAAAATACATAAAAGGGGTTTTATCAGCAACTTTATTTGATATTATCCTTTCTTATTAGCTGTTCTGTTTCCAGTTCGATATTACCAACAGGTACCAAATTGGTTTAATTGTTCTGATTGAGAGTGTGGAAATTTCAGCTCTTGAAACACGCACTCCTGTTTTTCTGAAATGAATCCTGGGAAAAACAAGACAATAAGTATAAGCAGTAGGATTTGATGTGTGCTCTTTTTAAGTCTCTAATGACTGCTATCAAAAAGGGCATGTTGTGATGTATGGAGTAGCGGGCTAAGGCAAATGCAATTTTGGGAAGTTCTGAGGTGTGGGAAATCAATACAAAATGTTGTGATGAAGGATGCTGCTTCAGAGGACAGCCTGGCTTCAATAATTCAGGTAGCTGCCATGGAAATGGATTTTATTTCCTGTGTAAATAGAATAAATCACAAGTGGTGAGGACTTTGGATATGGATTTCTCAAATCTGTGATTTGTTTTAATAATATGGGGAAGAACATAGGGATTGATAAAAAACTTTCTTGATTGTCTTATTCAGTAGACCTGATTAAGAAAAACTGTAGGTTTTTTTCCTTTTGTGGCTGATGTGTTTGTATGTTCTCTGTACAGTAAATCAATTTGAATGTCTTTAAGAGTATTAAAATATTTACACTCCCTTCCCCCTTTAGTTATGCTCCTTGGTGTCCAGCCTGTCAGCAGATTGAGGCAACCTGGGAGAGCTTTGCAAAGGAGAGCGAACGTCTCGGGATCACTGTTGGAAAAGTGGATGTCACTCAAGAACCAGGTATAGCATGAAACAGACTGTTTTAATAACAACAATTATTCAATCTGAGTACCAGTTACTACTTACTATGCTTCAAAGTCAAAATAATGTTATCCACAGTTTGCTTCTCCATACAGTCATGTTTCTGAACTGAAGTTTATAAACTCAATTTGAAGGATTAAAGAATTGAGGGAGTGATCTGGCTTAATACTGAATTAAAAGAGGCTTATTCTCTATTTTAATCTTCTTCACTGGAAGCTGTTGCCTGTCTCATTCCTCCAGCCTGTCTGCAGAAGATTCCATTCTGTAGCCTGCCATTAGGAGAATTTCAGGATATGGTAGAGGGAACCTTCCTTAATTAAAGTTGTTAACTGTTTCCAGCATGGTGCTGGTTTGTTGACTGATTTAATTGTGGTGGTGCATTATATTACAGATGTTATTGCTGTTTTCCTGTTGGTGATGTGCATATGCAAATATGTTTATAAAACCACTTTTCCTAACTATTCACTGAGGTACGAGTGCAATCTTAATTTATTCCTTTGGTGACTCCCTTCAAAGTTTTGAATGTGTCTTTGTACAAGCAGTATTAATATTGTATAAACCTCTGCATCTCCTGGGAGTGCTTCGTGCTTGTTTGGGCTTTGAGGGGATACAGGATTTTATCAGTAGTATCAAAGGACTGAAAGATGAGATGTTGTTAGAAAAAGAAGGCCAAACTTTTCAGATTTTTGGGGTTTTTTGCTTTATAAAGCGTGTGAAAAATGTGTTCATTCTATTAGTTGAAAACATGCTGAACAGATTTACTGTATCAAAACCCTTGTCTCAGAATCAGCAAATAGCTGTTCTATACCTTGTGCAGGTTCATGTCTTGTTAAAAGTTCACAAGCATACAAAAATCTTCTATCAAAAAGCAGCATAAACTAATCATTATATAGACTAATAAAGAGATGAGTTTTAATATTACCTTTTTAAAATAGATGAAACCTTTTTTAAATAGATGTAAACTTAATACTTGAATTTCTAATGTTGCTGAGAGTCCTGACCCCTAAGCATGACTAACTTCTGTGAGTCTAAGGACTGACCAAAATGGTGAATTTGTGCCTAAGCTCATGTAATAAACCTACAACATGCAGTTCAGCACTGGAAGCTGCAGGCACTTCTAAAACTAAGGAATGCTCAAACTGGAAACCAAACATTTATTACATATTTGACCTTTGGTGCTGATGTAATTTGGAAGATACATGAGTTTCTATGGAGCTTTCCAAAGTTACTGAGGTATTTTTACTGTGGGCTTTGCAGCAGCCTTTCAGTTGTTGTGTTTAAGTGCTCTGTCTCCTTTCTTGCTTGCACAATGGTACTTTAATTAGTCTTAGTTATGTAACCCCTTCATTGAATTGAAAGTAGTCAAAATGTGTTAAATTAGGGGAAAACCACAAGATGAGTGCAGAGTTACATAAAATGGCACTTCCCAAACCGGCAGGAGAAAGTGGCCATTCATGGTGCTTAATTGCAGGAGATGCCTGAAGAATAAATCCACCAGAGCCTTAATGGCTTCACAGCAGATTTCAGTCACTTGATGTTCCAGCCTTAAAGTGCTTCCTCTTTGCCTCATCTTCTCCATTGAAACATTCAGTGTGGAACAAGCAAATGGTGGAGATTCTTCTGGATCCTTAAGTTCTGCATATTTGTGGTGCCTTTTTTAAGCTCCTGATCACGTTTACCTGTGAATTAAAACAAGACTTCGTGGATCTTCTTTGTCTTCTTTGAGTAGTTGTTGGCTGAAAGCAGCTGGAGTTTTAGATGACATCTCTATTCTCTGTACACTTTGGGGGTGTGCATGTGCAAATAGAAGATTTTTTTTACTCTTGATTAGCTGTTTTCATAATGGATGCCAGTTTTTGATTTGCAAACAGAGACAGATGCTTAACTGTATTTCAGGTTGAACTAGTAGCCAGTTCAAGTTTGTATTAAAAAGGCACCAAAACAATTCAGTGTGTCCTTAAATTTTGTAGCTGACTCACATCTGTTTTACCGATCTAGGGAGGTGCCTTAGATAACCAGCAGACCTCCACCTAAAGCATTGGGGATGCTTAGATGTATTTCATAACTTTTAGATTTCAGTGTTGTTTCTGAGGTGTTCACCCTAGGATAGGCCACAGGTAAGAGGTTTGAGCTGTTTTGTTTCCTTTGCCTGAGTGGTGTTTGTAAGAACTTCAGAGCCTTTCAGTGTTCCCGTGACTTTCTCTGTTCTTAAGCTAATTATGTTCTTTATGACTCTCCACCCAGTTTTCATTGGGCAGCTGTGCTGTCTGCTTTATTCATTCTGCTGTTACACTTGTGGGTTTGTTTGCATTTTATCTTTCTGTGCTGGCACAACTCTGAGCTGTTTCAGAAAGTTTTTCATCACCCTGCCTCTCATAGCAATAAAGGCAGAGAAAAAAAGCCACAACCCTTTTCTGCCTATTCCATAGAGAAATTCAAACTAGGAAAAACATTACCACTGAAACTTTTAAAAATACCTGGCTTGTTTCAGTATGGCTCATCTTTGTCTCTGAAGGCAGAAACCCTCTTGCTACAATACTTTTCCATGGCTAATCCTGGTGCCTAGAGCTGTTTGCTTTATTGAAGGCTGAATAAGGCCTTCATTTCCCAAAAGATTTTCACAGAATTTTATAAAAGGCAAAGTTAAATAACTGTACTCTTTACACTGCTACTTTATATGAATTGCAGTTCCTGGCTGTAGGAATTCAGCCCTTTCTAATGGACTCTGAGTGCATCTAATGCTGGACTGGTCCAAAACTTCAGCTGGGTGCAAATACTGATGACACAAATCCACTGATGAGGAAAACTACCTCACAGTAAACATCCTTCAAGCTAAACATTCTTCCTTAATTTGTTACCAATATTTAGTATCTGTTCCTGTTTGTAGCATATCTGAAGACAAACTGTTAACCTGTATTTACAAAACAATGGTGAAAGCTGTGCAGCCTGCTGCTCTCTAGTCTAAAATACGGATCTGTAGGTATTTATAGATAAGTCAGAATGCTGAGAAATTTCAGTGTTACTGATCTGTTTGTGTTGTTTTCTTTCCTTTCTAGGCTTGAGTGGTCGTTTCTTTGTCACAACACTTCCTACAATCTACCAGTAAGTGTGTCATACTGGAAACTGCAGCTATTGACTCCTACATGTCACTTGATTTAATCTGTAAATGAAATCTGGGGGAAAATGAAGGGGGAGTGACTTTTGATTTCAGCTCAGGTTATTGTAGCTTTGGTTGCATGATAAAATCCTTCTCTGAGGCTTTTCTTTAGTTTAAGTGACTTTACTAAGTTTCCCTGCTATCCATACTAATTAAAAATGGATCAGAGGAGACATTTGCTGTATCTCTTCTCCAATAAGATGATGTCATCCTTAAAATATTGAACCCTTCATTAAGTCAGAGGATTATGAGTCGTGCAGATATACAAACAAATATATATATATGTGAACTTTTAATTCTGAGTTGTATTTAGAAATTATTTGGTTGTTAACCTCATGTGCTTTGTGAATTTGCTGTTAGTGCCAGTGAATATTTAAGAAAAATAGCATCTTTATAAATGGCAAAAGCTCATGCTGTTTAAAAACTGAGGTTTTTCCATCATGGATTACAGTTCCCAAACATTCAGCTCCGAGCAAGTGAAATCTATGATGTGTGTGGGGTTTTGGCTGGGGGCTGTCTGTGCTGATGGGGGTTTGTTTTGTAGTGCCAACGATGGAGTGTTCCGCAGATACCGCGGCTCCCGCACCCTGGAAGATCTTCAAGGCTACATCTTAGAGAGGAAGTGGGAAGCTGTGGAGCCTGTAGCAGGATGGAAGTCTCCCTCTTCTATAATGTAACACTTGGTTTTTATTAACAAGAACTATGTTTTATAGCTCATTATTCATTAAGGGTCTTGTGTTGACAGTTTAAAGACAAAAGGCCTTTATTCCCTAGACTTGCAGGCTTTGCAGAAGCAATCAGTATTGACAGCCCGATTCCCAGCTTCTCACCTTTAAAGGCAGTTTATTTTCTGCATTTGCTTTTGTTTGTGCCTGCTAAGGCTTGTTTATGTCATCTTTGAAAAGAGATTAAGAAAAAAAATACAGCCACTGAGCGTTATGTAAAGTGGCATTTCCAATATCTGCTGCGTCCTGGAATCAAGCATGTGTTTATGTAGATTATTACTTCGTGACTTCTGGCTACTGGGCAGCCTTTAGCTTTAAGGATTTCCTGTTTATTTTTTTACAAGAGAGTCTTTTGTCCCCCTTTGGAATACCAAACAATGTAGTGCTTACAGAATATATAAGAATTTGTTTTCAGGGAGGTGGATTTGCTTAGAAATAGTGTAGAAAGCTGGCATGACAGGGTGAGCTGAAGATGTGAGTGGCCTGCAGTTCATTCTGGCTGAAGCTATTATGTTTAAATTCACAAAGATCCAGAGACAGTCCTTATTTTTCATGTGAGAAGGAGGAAGAGCTCTGTAGGATATTTAGGAATGGGGAGAGGAGCTACAGGGCTGCTGTGAACCTGTTGTTCCGTTTCCTTGTTTTCCAGGATGCATGGCATGGCAGGGCTGTTTCACTTCTCAGGATGGATCAGGGTAAGTAACTGTGTAGTGTTTCCCATACTTCCTTTTTATGCTTAGAATAAGAATATGTTTAAAAGTCAAAACATAACTGAATATTTTTATTACCCTTTTATGAGAGTTAATTTTGCCTTACATCTACTGCACATTGGGTGCATGATACCTTTGCACTCTTTAAGTCTGTAGTGCTGAGGTTCTGTGCCAACAATGGCAGCTTGATTGTAAAGATTGTCATCAATAATAAAAATACTGATTGGAATGAGAATCTTTAAGGGTATAAAGTAGCTTTTTGAGAGCTGCTGCAAAGATGGTTGTAAACAGCAGTAACGTTAAATATTTACCAGGTCTCTCACTCCATGCTATTCCTAAAGATGATCCCCAGGTTCATTTTCAGAGTTGTGAATGATGCTCCTCTGCAATTTGTTTGCATCGTGTATTGCACAGGAGAAGGGAGAGCAAGGGGGTTGTTATTTTTTAGTAATAATTTCTGCATCTGGGGTTCAAACTGACAACATCATTTGCACAGGAGCATGATGAATTTGGATAATAAAGTGATTATCAGAAGTAAAGGAGAAGTGCTTAGCTATACTGAAGTGTGCTTTAAAATATCAAAGCATATTTTACTTTAAAATATTTCAAGATGCTTCCATTTGGGATTTATCCAGGTTTTTTTGTGACATCCAAATACTGAGAAATTTCAGACCTTTCTGATTTTGGTCAAGAAACATCCTCTTAAAACCTTTGAGTGTCACTGAGGTTGAGAGACTGTATTTGATTGCAGCAAAATATATTATTATTATTGTAAAATGTTCTTCAGAAAAGAAATGTAGTTGAGAGTTAGAACAGTTTGTATCACTTCGACTGAGCATCAAACTAACACAGAATCAAGCAGAGCTCTGAGCTGTGTGTCTTTGATTCTTTCACTGGATAATATTTACTTTTCATAGCCTTCTGGTGTTTTTCTTCCATGGTTGCTCAGTAATGGTGTTGTTTCTCTGTAGTTTCCTTCCTGAAAGATTAACTGTTCTGGGAAGAAACCTGTAATTTGCTTTCCACTTTGAATATTTCAGCTGCACATTTCCTCACTCCTCCTGCTCTGCTGTCTTTGCTTGTGCTTTAATAAATAGCGGAAGATGTTCTGACATTTAAAAAGAAGACTCTTGGAATCTCTGTATTTAAACTCTTGTAAATGTTGATTGTGGTTTGTTTTGAAAGAGATTTAATGTCATAATTGACTTCCTACCAGCTCATCTGACTTGATGTGCTGCTTGATTCAGCCAGTTGAGTTTGTAGGTTTGAGAAACAGACTAAAGCTTGAAAGAAATCTTAATACTGTATTTGGATTATTATATTTAAATTTAGAAGTGAAATCATTTATTCAGTGTATGCCTAGAGTGTGTGGCTCCTTTTAAGAGCTAAAAAGCTTCAGTAAGAACTAAATGGCTTAATTTTGCTTAATGAACAGTTGACACAGAGAGATCAATGATGTTGTGGTACTTTCCTGCCAGCTCTGAGGCTCCTCATACACCCATCTGCAGTTAAGGTTGTGTATGGCATCTGTAATGCTTAGGGAGAAGGGATTGTGCATCCTCTGCTTAAAAAGCCTTTTAATGTGAACAGTTTCTTACAAAACCCCAAGATTTAATGGTGTCAAAAGGGGAAGACTTCAGTATAAGTACTGTTAAATGGAAGGTCTTAAGCAGACAGCAGTTTATGTAATGGTGTTGTCAGTAGGACTCTTAAGTGGTTTTAGGTATGAAGTTATTAAGTATTTTCTTCTCATTTCCAGCAAATTCATAACTACCTCACTGGCACTCTTGGAGTTCACGTTTGGATTTCCTATGCCATCTTCATCTTAGCTACCTTACTGATTGGCCTGTTCCTGGGTTTGGTAAGAAAGCATATTACTTTTTTTTCCTCAATTAACTCAATTAAAATTAAAACCAACTTTACTCATAAGATATACTTAAATATACCTTGCTTTAATAATCTATTATTAAATACTAATATCTCTTCCCTAATATTCAGAATGTGTGAAGGTGGTTCAGAGCTGTTCCAGGGAGGTTTAGACTGGACATTAGGAAGCAGAGCATGGTCAAACACTGCAAGGCTCCCCAGAGAGCTGGTCAGTGCCCCAGGCCTGTCGCTGGTGAAGAAGCATTTGGACAATGCCCTCAATACAAATCAGGTCACCTTCTAATGAACTCCATGCTTCAACTTGGATTTGTTTCATCCATCTACTATAATGAGTAATTCTTATACTGGCCTTTTTGTATCCAAGACTGTTCTACTTAAAGGTTGAAGGTGTGTGGTCAGAGTGGGTCAAGACTCCAACTTTCTAAGAGCACAGGCTTTGTGGAGAGTTTTATTAACCAGAGAGGAATTGGTTTTGTGGGTACATTGTGGCAGCAGTGTAAGGGTGCTGTCACACTGTTACTCAAAATCGAAGGATAAAAGTACTTTTTAAGGCTTTGAAGATTTGGGGATTTAAGTTCTTTCGGATTAGTTGCCTGTTCCACAATTCTGCAGCTGCAAGAATGGTTGAAACAGTTCTGCTAGTTACTGGTTTAACTTGCTGCTAAGTCACTATTCCTCATAGGAAATGTAAAGCTTGTTTCTGGGACTTGGATCTCTGCCCTTCAGCCCAAATATTAGTGAAATAAAGAAAAATGTTGGGAGTGTTTCTCGGTAGTACTGGGAAGCGATTTCAATGCAGTTGAAATTTGAATTTAGGCAAAACCATGTTTTTATATGTGATGTGTGTACAGCATTGTTGTATACAAATAAATATTTTTGATTATTCAATTTCAACAGCTGCATTTTTCTAGATGGTAGATTTTCACCAAACGAGTGCAAATCAAGTTAGTATAACTAGGAGCAAGTGAATGTCATGTTTTAAAAGAAACTCTCCTTCTTACTCCTTCACTAAAAAACCCCCAAACTGAAAAACCTGGAAAAATGTGAAGTTAATCTCTCAGCTCCTTCCAAAAAGCTTTTCAGTGATTGAAATATATTTCTTTCACATGGTGTCAGCTCTCTCTTTTTCTTTGCACTATTCTTAGCAGTGAGGCACAAATGTCTTCCTTGCATTTTGAATGTCCTTGTTCTGCGCTGGGCTGGTTAAATAACAAGCACAAAAGGTGAAACACACATCTGTATTGGGGAGCCAGGGGTAGGAATAGAATAACATCCCAAAATACAGAAAATCTTGACCAATATTTTTTCATAGATTCTCAAAAAGTAAAAATCCTCAACTGTGTTCTGAACTGTTCTTCAGATGCAAGCAGTGTCAGTACTGAATAAATTTAGGAAAGTAGGAGGCAGAAAATGGGTAGTAGAAAGCAGGGAATGCTGGTTAGTACACACTGAGAAAGCACTTTTTTCCGTGTTTTTATTTAGCTCTTATCTCTAAGCAAGATAATAGAATTTTGTAAATTTTATTGTGTATATCTATCAAAAAAGAATGAGTGCAGGGACTTCTGTTAATAAATGCCTTTTTTATTAATGCTAATAAACCTTTTCCTTTCCACAGATCCTGGTTTTGATTTCAGACTGCCTCTGCCCAGCCAAGTCAAAACACAGAGCTGAAACACCTGGTAAGAACTCTTAAGGGGGTGAGATGCTGTAGTTTAAAGTGTAAATTTGTAGGAGGGAGGGCAATACACTGTTCAGATCTTAGGTGTGAACCAATAATCCAGGAGCCAAGTAAAATTGGTTTGTCTTTGGTTTGTAACTCAGTGGAACAAAGTGAAAGCCTATCTGTGCCTGATATGCAAGGAAAATAAATGGAAGTGGAGGAGAAGTACTACTGAAGGTTTAATGAAATAACTGAAAAAAAGGAAAAGTTTTCAATCACAGGACCACAGAATAGTTCAGGTTGGAAGGGACCTTAAGGATCATCTGGCTGCAATCCCAGTTGGAATAATAATCCTAATCAATAATAATGTTCCTCAGTATTTCAGAGCATGTCCCTGGTGCTGCAGCTTTAAAAGGCATTGTTGTGAGATTCAGTCTAACTGCAGTCTCTGCTTTGTTTAGAAGAAGCAATTACCAAGGATAACGTGGAGAATGCAGCGTTGGAAGAGCCGGAGGAGGCTGCAGAGCTTTCCGCGGGTGAGGCGGAAGAGGCTGCAGATGTGAAAGATCTCTCAGATGGAGAAGATGCAGCAAATTCAAGTGCTGATGAGTCGGAGGAGGATTTAGCACTTGGAAAAGAATCAGGGGAAGAAGAAATGGAAGACTTAAGTGAACAACCTTTAGCTGAATCAGAGACTGAAAGCACAGTGAGACAGCGGAAAAGCCAGGGGGCTGAGAAGGAACTATAGTTTTCCCAGTGGTATATTTTGTACACTTGGACCAAAGAAGTGTCAGACCCCCTCAGGGTCTGAAGCTGGAGCTTACACTTGATTTGTCATTGGTGTTTACGCAAAGCTCTGCTCTGCCAGCAGGCTCCTCTTTTTTTAAGCTTAGTACTTGCTTACTTTCTTTGATAAGCACATTGGCTGTGTGTTGTGTGACTTTAGCTGTGACAATCAAAATCAGTGTCTTATCTGTTCCATGTCGTCTCAGAGAAAAAGGGGGTGTCAGCCTCAGTTCACCAGCTGCGAAATGATCACTGTGTGTGTGTCCCTCTAAGGACTGACCTGGGCAAGATCAGGACTTCTAACTCCACAGTAGCTTGGCAGGACTGTGACTTTTCTGTCTGAATGTTGATTGTTCCCAAATGCCACAGAAGCACAGAGACGATTCACTAGTGAAAGGAGACACATTACTGGTCTTCTATCAAAAATGTTGTGTACCATGGGGTTGTTTTTATCACTTTCAACCGAAGCACCTTTCTCTTCCATTTCTGTTTGTGTTTGTTTTGGAAGTTGATCCTGAAGCTCACCCCCAGATGTGTCAGTTTCTGGTGATCCTGAGGCTGTGCAGCTTGAGTTGTTTGACCCAAGGAGATGGGGTAATTAAAAACCTCAGGCAGCAAGAGAGTGGCAGCTAAATGTTTAAAATGTGTTGGAACTTCTAAAAGGTTTAAAGGAAGTTGTTTTGGTCAGGGGGAAATTTTGCCAAAGCACAACTAAATTTTTTTTTCTTTTGGTGATTTGTTCCCATCAGGAGATTGTAGCAGGAAATACTCACTTTGCAGTCAGTAAGTTATATATTTCTTGCCAGTACAAGCTCGTCATATGCAGTGCAGTCCTGCCATTTCCACCTTGGAATGCTTCTGGCAGGAACTCAAGCTGCTTTAGTGATGTTATCTGAAGAGGCACTTAGGGTTTTACCTTTGATCACTTTTCTACTTTGGGAATCATCACGTTGGGAAAAGAGAGGGGCACAGGTGGGTGGTGGGGAGAAGCTTTGGGTTTTGCTTTTTATAGCAGAATAAAAGTGTGTGTGTTGGACTGTAAAGTGAAAATGGCTCGTCAGGTAGACAGCATTAGGTGTGGTTAGACTTGGGTCATTAAACATATCAGTGTATCACTCCTTTAGGTTAATATGTAAGTCTTTTTTGGGAAGGAGTATCCTCAGTGAGATCCTGTGTGTTCCTGCTTTGTTGATGTATGGCCATGGGCGTAAGATGTGTCCTAATCTTGATATTATTTAAATATATATATATATTGCATAAACCTTGCTAACATGCATGAATTTCATCTTGTTCTTCAAGAATGAAGAGTAGTCAGAGATGAGGTCATCTCTCATTAGAAGAGAAGTTGCAAGTGCAAAATGCTGGTTTCCTTTGAGACTGAGATTAATAGGGCCAATTTGTGTTGAAAGCTGTTTTGTTGTTGTTTTTTAATGCTCATAAACAACATATTTGCTAAGAAAGCTCAACTTTCCCATCTATGTCCTGTCACATGTTTTGAAACTATGTTAGAAACTTTGCATTTGTCTGTTAGAGCTGCTCAAAGAAGAAAATTACACTGCATATCCTGAATTTGAAATTTCTTAAGGAATACTCCCAGTCTGGAGCTTGAGTTCCATATAGTGGGCACCTGTAAATGTGCTTTCACATAGGTGAAAACATAGACCTGATGATATCTATACATTGCACTATCTTGAGAACTGTTTGTGGTGTTTGGGTGTTGTCCTGTGTAACTGAGCAATTGTGAAGCTGGCAGGCAGCAGAACTCAGCAGTAGGTGAGGCAGGCACCAGCTTTTTGGAAGCTAAACCTCTATCTGCAAAAATCAAGAAAACTCTGTGGCCACTGCAGTGTGAAGGGAAGAACTGTGCACTCGGAAGACAATAAGGTGTTCTCACAAGAGCTGGATTTCCCTGCGGTGTCGTTGGATTTCACAAGCAAACAAACCCACAAATGGCACTTTGTCCTACAAGGCACGTGGTTTGTGGGGATGTCTCTGTGGGAGAGATCAGAAGCCCCTTTGTGTGGTGTGTCTGGTGTCTGCTCACATTTCCTCTGTTGTTGCATGTCACAGCTGGGTTTGGGTTATTTAAGCCGAAGGTAGGAAGTGTTTTCCATCATGATAGACTGAACTATAAGATCACTGATGAGCAGGGACTGAGTAAGCAGGCAGTAGGCAACAGCAGTGCAGATCTGTCTGTGAATCTGAAATCTGCAAATGAGCTTGGTCAGGCTTCTAAGGGTTCTTGAACATAGGATGAGCATTGTTGTTCCTGAGTTTTCATGAATAAAGTAGGGAATAAAGCAGGAACTGTGTTTGACCGTATTTAACATGTATTGGTGTATCTTATTACAAAGATCACTAAATTGTGATTAAGGCTTTGCACAGAAAAGGTGACACTGTGCAACCATTGACGTCTCTGACTTAATTTTACATTTGTAGGAAAATTACTGTAGTCTGGTACTGGAGATACTCAGTTTTGACTAATGTTTATCTGGAAAACAGCAAGCAGCAAACACTGTAAAGGCTAAATTTGTGTTTAACAGAAGAACTACTAGCTGTGCAGTAGAAGTGTCATGTTAATATACCTTCCAGGATCAGTTTTTTTTCCACTAAAACACATTTTAATTGAATCATGTGAGTAGTGCTAATTAGACTGTTAGAATAGTATTAAACTTGGTGTGTTTCCAAAAAGTCAGGATCAACCTTTTGTGCAATCTGGGTGTTCTGTTATCTCTGTTCTGTTAGGATTAATCATAAAGAAATTGAACTTGTTCTTGCAACCTCAGTATAGACAAAAGGGCCTTGGAGAAGCTGCTGCTGGCACTATTCAAAATGTTTTGATGAAGGACAGGGCCTTAAGGCTTGTGAACTAGAGCTGTGTGTCAAAATTAATTTAAGATTGTTGAGAAGCAATTTAAATATCAATTGGGCTGCGTGCCACTGGAATGGGAATTCTTAACAGCAAGTCATGAAAAAATCTGGCATGTTCCCTTTTCAAGAGGCTGGAAATCCATCCAGCATTCCAAACCTCCTGTCCTTGGGATCTGTGTGAAACTTCTGTGCGTGTCTTGGAATGCTCTGTCTCTGCTGCCCCCGTGGGGGTGGCACGTGTTATGTGGGTGTTCTTCCTGGAAATGTTACACAGGGTTGTCTGTTACGTGAAAAGTGTTGCAAATTTATACTTACGCGTATTTTTACTGAAATGCCACATAAATTTTGTATTTATGACCTGCTTGGAGTCGTTTTCATTTCCTCAGTGCGGAGTTGGCTCGTCTGTGTTGTTAACAAAAGGTATTTTTTTAATGTAATGCTGAACTCCAATTAATCGTAGAGGTTGCGATTTGTGAAGATTCCTTCAAATCTTTAAAAGCAACCTGGTCATCAGTGAAGTGTTTCCTTTTGGAGGGTTTTCCTGCAGTAATCAGGGCTTTCAGAGGTACAAAAGGTAGCTGGAGCTTGGATGCTGCTGGGCACAACAACATAACTGAGCCCTTGAAGGCTTCACCTCCACATGAGGTAGTTCTTTGCCATCCCTGGGAAATCCCCTAAGTCTGCCAAAGCTGTGCTGACTCCCTCTGGGATATGGAGGTCAGCAAGGAGAAGTGAACAGACCTAAACGAGCCATGCTCAGGTTGTGGCTCATATTCCAGGCAGTGCTGCAGGAATAGGCTGTAGGGGCAGCTGTGCCAGAGGGAGAAGAGACTGCCAGGAACCATCGCTGCGGCCTCCTTGGATGGTGTGAACAGCCACTGGATCTGGCACTTGGATTCATTCTGCTCTGGTGAGTTACCTGAGCTGCCTCTCCCTGGGAACAGAGCAGCAGCAGGGCCTGGGCCTTGTGCCATTGGTTTTCTTCTTTTCCAGTGTTCATTTCCTGATGCAAAGTGGAAGCTGGAATGGTATCAGATGAAGCGTTGTGAGCATTTTGTTTGCTGTTTCATCAGCTGCTTCTTGTTCTCTTTTGTGATGTGAGAATATGAAATCTCCATGAAAACAGCACATGGAATACTGCAGGCAAAATCTGATCAGGTTTTGAAAATTACTTTGAGCAATCAGACAAATCCAAGCACTAGTTTTGTAGAGGAAATATTGAAGATACTATCTTGGTGGCTGAACTAAAGTGGTAGAAAAGCTTGGTTTTTCAGTCTAGAACTGGACCAGTTCTGGGAATGCAGCTGTCCAGCAGTGTGTGCTGTCATTCCCTTCCCCACTGGGGAATAAGTTGTGTTTCACTTCAGTGAGCACTGTGGTGATTACTTACTTTTAACCAAACATCTTCATTCCTCTCCCATTAGAAAAACACTTAAAACTCTCGGTTTTTACTTCATCTTTCCTGAGGAGAAAGGAAAGCTCCATATTTAAACATACAGGGAACAAATGGGGATTTAGTTATCCTATTATTTTCATTTAAATTTCCATTTTACATGGAAGGGCTTTTTTATGGCTCATTAGAATTTCTTGGAGCCTGGTGGTACTTCAGACTTTTACATCTGTTAATCTGGATTCCAGGGGAGTGTGGGAGCTGAACCTGGGCACCATGGATTTTCCTGGCACAGGCTGTGCAAGTGCCTCACGTGCTTGCAGAGGATGCAGAAAGGACAGTGGCTATTCCAAGTGTCAGTCCCACATCAGGAAATTAAAAGATCACCCTTGATAAGGGCACTTTTTATGTCTCTGTTGCTGTGGCTGGGGGGACAAAAGTAACACAGATTTCTTTGTGATTCTGCCGTGGACTGGTTTCATTGTACTCGGAATCATCCAGCTCCTCTCAGGAGAATCAGTCCTCTGCTCAATGCTCCACTCTTCTGCCATCCCAGCAGCCTCCAGACTTCCCAGCTGACTTCCCAAAATAGACATCCAGGGGCCTGTTCCAGCCACCTGCTCACTGCTGAATGGCCAAGGAACTGTCCTCATCCCTGCAGCATCCATTGATTTTGACTCCCACAGTGGAGTTGCCAGATGGCCGCTGGGGTAAAAACCCCACAAATATTTTCTGTTGGTTCTTCTGGCTGACTTGGAAGGGACAGAGTGAATTGATCCAGCTTTGACTGATGTGAGATGCTGTCCAAAACCACTCTAGAAAATGGGTGTTTTAGGACTTTATTTGGAGAAATTTTTTGTGGGGAACTGTTTTACTTACGTAAGGTACTTGATAAACCAGCCTTGCACAACAGCCTTGAGAAATGGGCAATGGCTTGAACATTACAATATTTGAATTCTGTGCTGCAGTTAACCTTTCCAGTAAATCTTAACTGCACTTAACTGAAGGGAGAAAGTCCCACTTGGGTCATCTTTCCCCTGCAGAGGTTTTCGTGTGCTGACAGGAGACTGTTGGTGTTGTCTCTCTGATCCTGCAGCAGGGCACAGGTCCAGACTGGAATGCTGCGCACAATCTCCCTTTCTAGCAAAAGCAGACATCAGGACAAGCATGTTGTGGTTTTCCTCTGAAGTCTTCCTGGGTTTTGCCAGTAGAGCTTTCTGAGCCACAAGTTGTGTCTCTGTTCAATAACCCTCTCTGGGGTTTTTCATCTGGAATTCATGATGGACCTTTTTGAACCACAGTGAAAAGTTTCCTTTGCAGAGCCTGGTTCAGCTGAGCTCTGGGTGTGACACCATCCTCTGTTCGTAGTTCCTGCCAAAGGAGCAAGGCAGAAGCAGGAGATGTGGGAGGGGATGTTCACACTACCCTGACTCGGCTGGGTTTTTTGACATTGACTGTGGCAGTGAGGTTCGTGTGGCTGCTCGGGCAGGCTCTTTGCTGTTCAGTCAGATGTTGTTCCTTGGCTCCAGGGTTAAAGGTCAGACAGCTGATGCCTCATTAAGCAGCCAGATGAAACCTCATCCAGAGAGAGTTATTAAAATGAGGAGCCAGTTACTTGGAGGGAAGCTCTGTGCGTTGCTGTCAGTTGTGCTGGGGAGACCTGGGCATTACATTTCATGTTTTTCTTAGTTTTGCTTCCCTTGTGCTGATCCTGGCACCTTCTACCTCAGCACAGCTCAGCAACTGGCCAGCATGGGAAGTGGTGGATCCTGCTGCAGGCTCCAGTTCCAGCTGGACCCCTGAGCTCTGTGGAGCTTCCCCAAGGTGTGTTGGCTGGATTGCAGCAGGAATTCAGTGATCCCAGAGGGGCCTAGGGATGTGACAGGCACATTTGGAAGGATCCATAAAGGGTGAGCAACTTCACTACCGGGGAGGGAAGAGGAACTTTTAGCCCAAGTGGCAAATAATGACCAGTAAAGTAAATCCCCAATATCCTGTGAATGTGGCAAAGAAGCAGGTAAGTGGAAAGAGAAATACTAAGGTGGGAAGAGTTTTTAAGAATACAGACACTATAGAATGGGAAGGGGAACAGTGGTGCAACACTATTGTTGCCTCCAGAAATATTTGCAACTTCCCAACATGAAAACCCTTTGAGTTCATGAAGGTTGAGTTCAGCTGCACATATTAAAATGTTCAGCTATCATGCAGCACTTTCTGTCTCAGGCTCCAGGATAAATACCTGTTTTTAGCACAGATGATGCAAACTTTAAATAAATGCAAGCAGACATGTCCCCAGTTTTTTGCTGCGAGCGCAGTGAAATGCCAAGGTTAAAGCAGTTTGCATTTGAATTGTTTCTGACACTGATATGTGACAAATGCCTTGTGGTGTAATTGTGTGTAAATTGATATTAATGTGCAGTCTGCAGCTGGAAAACTGAATTATACACAGGGGATATACTCTTAAGTTTCCCTGTCAAACAATTACTGTAAACCTGTTGCAAACTCTGCATATTTTTTAAAATTTAAAACAAGGAGAAATCAAGAAATGTTAACCAAGTCTGTTACGCTTTGGATGAGGGTCATCTCTTGGATGATTTTGTTTCCAGGTGGTGAGTGCATCTGACTCCTTAACATTTTACGAATAACGAGACCTCTCTGGGTTCTGGAGCTGGAATTACCTGGAAATCAGGAGCCGTTTGCCCAAGGATCACTGGCAGCTGGGTCCCTGCAACTGGCCTTAGTATCCAGGATTTTAATGGAAATAACTGCAGGCTCACCTGTGTTAGGTGTTACCCTTATTGTCCAGGCTGGGACCTGCTTTTAGAAATCATCTAAATCAAGATTTTGCTTTTTGGGTATAAGCAAACTCTTTCTGCTTTCAGTATCCTGGATATTTTGGATGACAACGGGGAATGTACATTCCTGTTTTTGCAGGTTTAACTACATATTTCTTTCCTTGCTTACTCATTTTCTCTCTTTTTACCATATTTTATTCTGTTATGTCCTAAGCTGGCCTTGACGACACAAACTAAAAGATGGTGCTGAAGTCCAATATAACACAAGTTGGTGTATTTTTTTTGGGGGGGGGCGGGATTTTGATAAGTTGAGTCCTGATGAGGTCCCATATTAATGATTTACAGGAAAAACTCCAGAGTTTAAAAGAGTGGGAGGTGGGAATAAACTAGCCCAGTGAGATCTGCAAACATGTCTGGCAAGCCAGTGTGCATTGCAGATTTTGAGGAGTATGCTAAAACCTT
This sequence comes from Monarcha castaneiventris obscurior, assembly GCA_026261815.1. Lineage (NCBI taxonomy): Eukaryota > Metazoa > Chordata > Aves > Passeriformes > Monarchidae > Monarcha > Monarcha castaneiventris. The sequence continues at coordinate 7,300,564 of JAMPIT010000862.1, forward strand.
TCTGCCCAAGTCCGTGTACGATTATTACCGATCCGGAGCAGATGACCAGGAAACACTGGCAGATAATGTCGCAGCATTTTCCAGGTAGGAGGATGATTGAAGGCTGGGGTGGGAGGCAGGGGGTGGAAGTTCTGCTTTCTTGGTAGATGTGGTGCAATTTTAGATTTTTCTGTGTGAACGAAACTCAAATTTTCTGCAACTTCTTTCTATTTTAGCAAAAAGACTCTCAAAGAACTGATTTTCAGGACAACTCTCTCTCTTCCCTTTCACTCCTCCACCGAACATTTTCTGTCAAAAAGCAGTCCCTAAAAATCCATTAGCACCTTTTTAGCTTTGCCTGCATTTGGGTTCTTTTGTTAACAGAAATTCTCTCCAGAGTCCTTCAGCTCCAATATTTAATCAGCCAATGAAACTGAAATTTCTGCAATTTGGGTTATGGTGCCAGCAAGGGGTTCTTGTGGTGGGGTTGTACTTTTTAGGTCCTGAATCAGTTTTGCCTTTTCCATATTTCCCCTAAACTGAATTAGCTCCGTGGCCTTTCCAGATGAGAGCTGCAGGGCCCTGCAGGAAGGAGTTGCATTTCCCAGCTCTGGGGCGAGCTGGGAAAGCCAGGGCTCAGTCCTCAGTGGCCCAGCTGTGCTCAGGGCATTTCCAGCAGGAGGTCAGCCCTTCACCAGGAGATACTGTAAATGCTGGGAACTGTTCTAAACCAGTTTTGTCTTAGACTGACCCCCTGAACTGCTGTCAAAGCCTGGGCTCAGGTCACCCTTAGCCTCAGAAGGACAAGGTCAGCACTCTGTCAGCATTTGCTGTGGGATTCGGTGGAAGTGTCACAACTCACATCACATCAGTTGCTTCCCTACTCCCAAATGTCCCTGAGCAGGGCAGAGGGAAGGAGGCAGCTGGAGGCTGCTCCCCTCAGCCCAGCTGAGCCCAGTGGAGCTGCTCAAACAGCTGCTGATGTCTCCTTCCTTCAGGGGCTGTGGTGGTGCAGACGTTTAACCCCCTGCACTTGTCTTTGCAAAGGCTTTGTCGTTAATTCCTCTGAGTCTAACAAACCAAACCAAACCACGATTTTCCCATTTTATCTTTAGTCTTTCTCCCTCCCTGCTTTGCTTTTCTGCTACAGAGCAGCAATCCTACTCAGTGCTCCAGTTGCATTTTCATAGGCTATGGGCCATTCAGCTGGAAATCTCATGCAAGCCAAAGGCTGTAGAAAACTCAGTGATTATTCATTTAGCAGGATCTCAAAGGTCAGATTGCAGAAATGGGCCCAGAACCTTAATTTTAAGGATGCACATAGAAAAGCTTTATAATGTCAAGAGAAGACAACTCGCCTCCACTGCTTATTCCAGACCTCTGAGCTCCATGCAGAAGCTGCCATCACAGAAATTTCCCTGCTCAAACACCAGCCAAAAGATTGCCCTGAGGAGTAAATAGGAGCAGGAGGGGATGGAGTAGTGCTCACCTCTTTTTATTGTATCTTTTTTAATGCTTCCAGATGCTCTGATGCTACTTGCCCTCATAAAACCAAAATGAGACATTAAGGAAAGGACACTCCAAGGAAATACTTGCAGGCAATAAACTGCAGGAGCAGTGAACGTTTTACTTGTAACTGCTGGAGCTAATCATGATGAGGTTGGATCTAAAGCTGCCAGAGACAGGCTAACAAAGAGCTGGGCATGTCCCTTGCTGTGCTGCCATCAGCAGAGCTGGGTGTTGGCAGGGAGATAAGGGCAGCTCTGCTCTGAAGCTGTTTCCTGCCACAGGGATGGATTCCTCTGATAAGAGACCTCCTCACATCGGGCTGGTTGCCTGTGGGGTTCAGGCTTACCTCATCTTTCCTGCATCTTCCATCAGATTTTCAATAAAACCCTCCAGTTTTAGTTGTTCAAACTGGCATTTGCAAGTAGCCTGGAACTGGAGATGTTCATTTAGCAGTGGCTTGAATGGCCTGAGATATTAAAAGAAAACGGTGAAATTTGGTGTGGCTGGAAGTCCCTCAGTGCTGGGTTCCTGCCCCTCAGCAGTGTGGGGATGAAGGGGCTGGGGAGTGTTTCTGTCTTTGCTCCCCCTCCCTTTTTATATTTATCTGAAATAAACAAGATCCCACTTTCTCAGCATGTGGGATGCTGCCATTAACAGTCATTAGACCATGTTTGCAATGGCTTCCTTGGAATACATCTCCAAAACGTAGAACCTGCTGTAAAGATTTGACAAGAGTTTGGTTTATAAGACCTGGTTGACATAAGGGACTTGGAAAAACCTTTCTTTTTCCCTTGGATGCTGTTGGGAGAAGCATGGCCCAGCTGTTACAGACAGGGAAGTGCTGCTCACTCTGACCCTCACACAGTCCTGGTGTTTCTGCCTGTTCCTGAGTGCAGCTTGTGGGTAAATATAAAGTCAGATGGACTTTACACCCCTGAGGCACAAAGATCACCAAGTCAGATAATTTTTTGAAAGGTAGGAATATGTTCAGCTTCATTTCCCATTGATTTCCCCTGTCAGAAGCTTAGTTGCAGGGTTCAGTCTGATTTAAAAAGTTTGCCATTTACTAAATATTTATATATGTATATATTTAAGTTTAAATGGAAGAGAAAGCACAAAACTGAACCAGAAGCAGGAATTGTTAGTCTGTACCTTTGTGGTGCAGGATTATTCAGGTGAGGTGTGAGGGAGGAAAACCAGTGCTGGGCTCATGTGAGTCCTTTTTTTTTTTTTTTTTGCAAACAGATGGTTTAATTTCTGGAGAAATAAATAGATGATCTTTTTAAAGACTAATATTATTGTTGTTATTAAGCACTAATCCTAATGGATGGTCATGTTGCTGGATCCTGGATCTTTGGAACACCCCATGCCATTTTTGGAGCAGCACAATTCATACTCCTTGGATTATAAAATGAATGTGTTGGCCTTTTGACCTTCAGATACCAGAATATAAACTGTGTCCACAAGAACAATGTTTAAAATGAGTTTAACATCAGGTACAGCAACTCTTCCCCAGCTCCCAGTTCTTCTAGGACTGAGAAAAGAACCAGCACTCGGATAGTGATGTCGGTGTGTTCCTGCTGAGGCCAGATGAATATTTCTTATTCATAGTTCTCAAATGGCCCTGGCAGAAGTGAGGCATTAAGGCCAGAAGAGATGATTTGGGATGTCAGAGCATATGTCATTCCCTGTGGTGTCTGACTGCCTTCACCTTGGGTTTGCTCTGCATCCCAGAATGCTGAGTGTCCTCCCAGCCCCGTCTGGCACTGAAATCCCCTCTCGAGTTGTCACAGAACTGAGGGGCCTGAATGGAGAAGAGATTTTTGTGACAAGGTCGAGATGCCTTTAGCTCGGTGGCATTCAGGAAATCAATGTGGAGTCTCCCCTCTCGGCATGCCAGGGAAGGGGGACGTCGGGGTGTGTAGGAACAGGCTCCTGCTAATCTGCCCTGACGTGCTTAGCCACAGAATCCCCAGAGGCCTTGGGAGAAGCTGCCTTGTTCTGTCGTGTGCAAGGAACAGCAGCTGCTGCTTCAGCAGTGCCAGCATCGGGGAGGCTTTCTGCAAATGTGGTGTTACCTTGTAGCAATTAAAGGCATTAAAACGGCCACAGAATTAATGTAAAAATTGGTTAAAAAAGCAAGCATGGGAGTGGGACTTGGTCAGACAACCTGGAAAGTGATAGGGGAGAAAAGGAAAGGAATGCTTGGAATAATAATTTAGTTACGTTGTTGTGATGTTTTTCACCTCAGATTTGCAGAGCACTGGGAAAAGAGTGTGGATGGCAAGACATCCTGGGAGGGAAGATCAATTTTCCTCAAGGAAAAGCAGCTCTTGCTTAGCCTGGCACAGCACCAGCCCCTGCGCCTTCTGAAGGGAAGTGGAGCTGTAGGGGAGAGGGGCAGCAAACTGAGTTGGGATTAGGATGGATTGCCTGATCAGTGTGTCTTTTCCCAAATGTGCTGCTTGCCCTGCAGCACAAGGGGATTTGGGACAATTCAAGAGAGGAACAAGAAGAGCTGCATGAAAATGTGGTGCAGTTTGAAAACGTCAATGTTTTTCCCAGCCGAAAGCAGCCAGCGCTTCCCTCTTATCTCCCTGCAAGATAATTTCCAGTCAGAAATTTTTTTAAGCATGGAGAAAAAAGGAAAAAACCCAAAAGATTAATCCCCTTTCCTTCCCTTTAATCCTTCCTTCGAAACAGCTTTTAGCTGAAGTTGCCTAAATCGGGAGCGCTCGCTGCCTTCCCCACTGCAGCATCTCCAGCTTCCAGCTGGGAAGAAGGATGCACTCGCTCTCAGCTGCTGATTGCAGCACAAGAGCATGGACTTGGCTGGAAAAAGATGTGGGTGATGAGGAGATGATGGATTAAATAAAAAAGTCCCAAGTTTTTTCCAAAATATGCAGGAAATGTTTCACTGGAAGACTTGGAGGAAGCAGGTGCTGTGTGGCAGCCGAATGAACGCGTGCCCTGGTGACTGGGAAATGCTGCCCGTGGGGTTTCCTTGCTGCTGATAAAGGCATTTCCCTACGGCTCATCCAGAAAATGCCTGGCTTCAAATGTCTGTCAAGCTCAGAGCTGGAAACACCTGAGTTTCCAAAGCAAGATCAGGTTTTATTAAAAGATACTCAGGTAGTGAACCCCTTTGGTGTTTTCGTGGGACCAGTCAAATCCTGGGTCAGGAGCACTGACTGGATGTTGATTGAGAGGATGTGACCTGATAAAGTATCTCTGCTTGGGACTGCATAATTTTTCTTGCAGGCACTGCTGGGAATATTTTGCCTCCTCCTGTCTCTTTTCCCAGCTAGAAGCACCACAGGGATGCTGTACCTCAGGACTGACCCTCACAGGTTGGCTGTGACATGACAGTAGCAGGTAACAATCTGACAGGGCAGAGAAACCAGGAGCCTGGGGAAGAGGGAGAAGCTCCACATCCTTTATGATTTTGGGTTTGACTGTATTAATTGGCAAGGTTACGAAGGGGTTTTTGTTTTCTTTGTTTGCCTGGAAAAGATGCCTCTGAGCAGAGTGGAAGCCTTTGGAATGAGGATTAGGAAAAAAGGGGGAGAAAGAAGTCATGTTTTCTTTGTCCCACCCTCAGCCCATCCTCCCCTGAAAAATAACAAACTGTTACAACAGCATGAGAACAAGTGTGAGGAGATGTTCTTGCCCTGTGTGTCTTGGCACTGAGCAGCACAGCTGACTTCCACAGCCACACATCTCCTTCCAAACATCATAACTGTCCTTCTCCTCCCTGGGGAGCACTTCCTGGAGTGCTGGCACGGCTCCAGGCCTTCAGAAACTGGGTCTCGTCCTGGCTCTGCCCCAGGCTCTTGGGGAAATGTCTCTTGATCTTTCTATAAAACAGAGATTTTGTCTTTCTTTCCCTGAATTGTCATTTTAGTACACAAGCTCAATCTCACCCCTACTCCCTCTCGGGGGGTAGCAGTGGCCCTGGTTCTACCTCTGTGCTGGTAATTATAATATTATCAGTCTTGAGGATTCTGGGGCTGAGCAGTTGCTCAGGTTCAGCAGTGTAAGACCACACATTTTTAATTCTTCTCTGTAATTACAGTTCAGGAGCCATGGGAGCCCTTTCGGAGGGAGGGAGGCCTCAGTGAGAGGTTGGTGCTTGCAGGGAGGCTTTGGCCTGGCTGAGCTCGCAAGAGCCAGCCCCAGGTATTGCACCCCCTCTTGTGGCTTCTTGTGGCAGTGCTGTGACAGCACCTGGATGGTGGGGAGAAATCCTATGGCACAGGTACCCCCAGGAATGCAACCCTCTTCATAAAGGCTTGGATGTTATGGTGTCCAGTTGATCCTGTAACGGGGATCATGATCTCTTGATCTGTTTTGTGAGGGGGAGAGAAGAAAAGATAAACTTCTGTGTGTGCAGACATGTGGTGTCCAGCCTGGCTGCAGTAAACTGTAATTTCAGGTTAAGTGTGGTTTAGTTTGTTCCATTTTGGGAAAGGGAGCTCCAAGTGTGCAGGCCAGGCTTGTGTTATCCAAAAATCCCATGTCTTTTGGTTCCCTAGTCCATCAAAGGGATAACTGAGGGTGGCTGATGACTTTTCCCATTTGCACAGTGTCTGTCACCCAGTTCTGCCCGAGGCTTTCAGGGGGCTGAGGCTCACCATGAACTTTACTGTTTCACAGCTCCTGTCTTTCCTTTTGAACAATACCAGCTAAAAATGTTCACGGGGTCTTTGCCTCCTTCACCCTCCCTGCTCTTTGGTCCCTCCTTGCCTGCTGCCTCCAGGTTTTGTGCCCTGCAGGGGTTTTGCTGCAGCTCTGGATCACAGAGTGGGATTCTGTTCCAGCCCCAGCACAGCTTTCACCACGCTGACAGCAAGAAAAGCTGCTCTTGCCCACTGGGAGCTGTAAATTCCCCCCCACTGCAGCCGTTTGAAATACAGTTTATTCGTGTGTGTGCCAGGTGGAAGCTGTACCCCCGGGTGCTCAGGGACGTGTCGGTGATGGACCTGTCCACCTCAGTTCTGGGGCAGAGGGTCAGCATGCCCGTGTGCGTCGCTGCCACCGCCATGCAGCGCATGGCTCACCCGCACGGAGAGACGGCGACCGCCAGAGGTGAGCCTGCCACGTCCCCCTGCAGGGGCTGCAGAGGTGATGCCTTTCCTGGTCTTAAAAATCAAGAGGCGAACACGGTTAGAAGGGGAAAAAGGGTTTTACCTTGGTATTTGTTGTAAGGATCCTTAGGTGCACCACGAACAGGTCGAATACACTTCTGTGCACCCCACCATCCCCACTGCAAAGTCCCTCTCTTTTAGATCTGGTCTTACATTCCAGGTCTTACTAATTAGCATATCTATCAAATATTCCCCAATGAGAGGCTCAAATGAGCCCCCCCTCCCAAGGAACCTTCCCCTGGATGGTTCTATCTTAGTTTACAAAATGTGTGCTGGAGAGGAGCTTGGGGTCTGGGCACCCTGGCACCCTAACTACGAAGCCTCTAAAATGTTTAGTCTCTTAGCTTAACAAACAAGTCCAAGAATGTAGGCAAAAAGCACCAAGAATACAGAAGTTGCAAGAAGGTATAACAGGGGTATAAAAGAAGACAAAATTCATCATGGCATCAGAGGGACAGGGCAGTGCTGTACCTGCTGCCCGGGCATCCCAGCTTGGTTCCCTGCTCCTGGGTGGGTTCGAGTTGCTGCTCGGAGTAACTGGGTTGATTCCCGGGTTTGTTTTTTACCGTTTCGCTTGTCTGAGTGTGGGTTCTCCCTCCATGAAACAGGGGTGGGAAACAAAGTATGCAAGAGGGGAATAATTTGTGACATATAAAATTGAAAACATCTATCTCCCTACCCATACATTCTATATAGCTATAAACATTGTCACAGCAACACTCTTCCTATTAGAGAACTGACTCTAGAAATTCCAAGGCCTTTGTTTGCCTGGGAAAAATCCTTGCTTTGAAGAGAGCTCTTTCAGAGCATCCCAGGGAGGCAGTGAGATAAGGGCCCCTCTGGGCTAGAAGCTGCACAAAGATGTTGCCAGCACAGAGGCTGCAGCTTCAAAGGATATTAACCAGAATTCAGATGGGGAACTCTCTCCTCCTCCTTTAACTCAAGCTGCAGAATGGCACCAAATGTGGGGAAGAGGTCTGGGCTGTGCATTTCAGTGCTCCAGCCCTGAAAGGAAAAGGATACAAAACCTAAATAGGTGATATTTTAAAAAAATTCATCCTGTGTATGGTTGGGTTATTCCTCTAACAGCGTTTCCATGCCCAGTGCAGCAGGGATTGGTGTGAAGCAAGTCAAATCCTCAGCCCTGCAGTGGGAGCTGCTCTCAGTTCTCATCTCTGGGATGTGCACGGGGATGGGGTACAGCACACCTCCAGAGCTAGCTTGGAAAAACACATCTCTCCAATTTTACAGTATATTTGGGGCCATGTTTGCCCCTTTCCCACGAGCTCTATGAGGAAGACGACGCTTTTTCGCCTATTTGCAAGTGCCGGCGTGCTCCACACGATGGCCCTCCAGCACCTCGAATCGGTGTGGGAAGGGCCGGCGAGGCCTTGGTGCTGCCCCGTCCTTTGGCAGCTCTCGCGGATTAGTTCTGGGCCAGGTTGTGCTGGGAGGAAACTCTGAAGCATTACCCTGCTAAGTGCAAACACATTAATGCAACGGTGAGAGCGAGATTTGAAACACACCAAATTCAGGATGTTTCTTAGCCAAACTTCCCACTGATGCTGCAGCCCGGCCACATTTTAAGGCATAAATCCACAATGGCATGCAAAGTTGAGTGGTACAATAAGGCTGAGTACCAGGGCTGAGTTATGGTTGTGGTATTAACTTAATTCTGGAATTTCCTGATTTTTGTGCACTTACATTTTTAAAACTTTAACACATGATTATTGCATTTAGTGTTCCTGGGTTTTTAAGCTAGCACAGCTCAATGTACTGGCACCAGTTAGAATGTGTAGTCCAGTAAACACATCCATTGGAGCTGGTGAATTTTTCTTTGCTTTCAAAGGAGAGCAGTATTAAAATCACACACTTTGTATTGCATTGGCATTTGGGGGGAGAAAAAAGATGGCTTTGGCTTTGTGCTGTTAGAGGTGGAGCGGGGCACTCAGTGCCAAGCTTTTGGTTTGACCTTATAAGATGACAGGAATTAGCTGTAAAGTACACATTTGGCTTAAAGGTTCCCTTAAACTTGGGACACTCGGGATCAGGGGGTTTGCCACATGCAACTTCTATTCCAGAGGTAGCAAAGAGTTTAAGTGAGCAAACTGTTGGTTGCTTTAATTCAGCTTCTGCTTCAGCCACACCGGTTTGCACAAGCCAAGGAGGTCTGATCCCTAGTCCTGTGGCTTCTGCAAAGCCTGGCGTGCTCCAAAAGCCTGGATTTCTTTGGCTCAGCTGGGCTGGAAGCGCTGTATGAGGTGGTGCCTCAGCTGTGGTCGTGATCCTTGAGAAGCACAGCATGGATTGAGTCCTGCCCCTTCTCAGCCTGTGCCCTGGCTTGTGCTGGGGTCAGAGCAGCTCCCAAAGGAGCATCCCTGTATGCCACGAGTCTGCCTGGCTGGGCTGGAACCCCAAGAGATAATCCTGGATCACACCACGCTGCCCTGCAGAGCAGGGTGGTGAAGAGAGCCATGGCAGCTCCTTCCCTCAACTTCTGGTGGTTTGAGAGCAATGCCTGATCCCACAGAGGAGTTTCCTTGAGCAACAGGGCCTTGCTTGGAACTGCTCTGCTCTCCTGGCACGTTTGCCCACGTGTTGTGGGGTAAATGTCCCCTCTAGGGGCAAGGGCACGTCGTGCTGTCCCTTAGAACCCCCTGCACTCACAACCCCCTTGCTCTGGGGCTTGTCAGCCTTTTGGGGGCTGCTGCTTCCTGAGGGATGCTCTCCCACAGCAGCCAAGCTGGTGGAGAGGAGTGTGCACCGTCACAGAACAGGGCAGGGTCTGTCAGCTCGCCTTAGACACCCCTTCATGGACAGGACTTTTGCATGAGTAAAGGATCTTTCCTGGGAAAAACACCCATTTGTAATTTTAAGAGTTGCTGGTGACGGGCCAGCCAACACAATGAAAGTTATTCTAAAGGTTAAGTAACCCCACTCTGAGAAGAACCAACTGCAGCCATGGTCAAACCTTGCACAGCCTCAAATCCAGGTGTTGGATTTACTTGTACTCAGGTTAGCTGGGCTTTAAAATAATAGATGAATTTTTTTAAAAGTCTGCAGGCTGCAATAAGGTTGCCCCTCAGTTTTCTTTGACATGTCTGAATGTAGAAGGAGTCCTTCCTTACAGAGAAAGCTCTCTTGTCCTTGAAACAATTTCATGCACCTTGGCAGTTTTCCCAGTTTTTCTAGGTCTTCCTTCAAGTATATTCCCTGGCATTTTAGTTGTAGTTCATCACTGTATGTGGCAATTTTCCAAAGAATGGATTTTCTGTTCAGTAGAAACTGAAAAATTGGGAGGAAAATTGTTTTGGATTGACTGAAAGGGTTCATTTGATCCAAAACCCAATGTTTTATTTCATTTTCCTACTGGGTAATGCTTTTAGCTATAGTTCTGTTTTGAAACAAAAGTGTTAGCTCAGGAGAAAACATTTCCATATTGAAAAGATCAACACATGACATTTTGACTTAGGTGTTTTTTTCTCAATCTTCCCACTCCAATTTCAACCTCTTTGACTAAAAATATTTGCCAAATTCGATGAATAATCTTAGCCACTAAAGAGCAAAAGGTTGTTCTCTAAACACTTTTCAATAGAACCCTTCTGATTCTGTGGGATCTTTTTTTCTTGCTTGTCCATCAGAAGATTCACTGCTCCTCCATGCCAAAGCATTCACTTGCCATCCTGACTTCATGCTGTGCTTGCAAACCAACGTGATCCCCGTGTCAACAGGACCCACCTCGAGTGCACTGACTCAAAATCTTGTGCACCATCCAGCTGCACAGCAAGAAACAGCAATTTTTTGCTACCTTAATTGATTATAAACAGATTTGTGGCATTGTTTTATTGAGATTTCTGTTCTGTTTATATTCCTGCTTATTCTATATTGCACTTACTGAGTACCTTAAATTCCTGTGTTTTCACCCTAAAGCAGCATTGGAATGCCTGGCTTCTCCATCAATGGCTGCAAATCAGGCTGAGAACCCGACTGTTTTCTTGGCCAGGTCTTTTGAGAGCTGTCAGTGACTTCAGCTCAGGGCTGAAGTTTCTGTGTTTGCCCTCTGCAGCTGCACTCAAACCACTCCCCGAGCTGCTGCTGACGCAGGAAGGGTTTCACCATCACCTGCGACGTGACTGCACCGTTTGCTTTGCCAAATGGAGAGCAGGAGTATTGACTGAAAAGTTTTTGCCCCCCCTGTTTTAGTTGAGTTTCTGGCAGCTCTGTCTTTCCCACTAGAGAAGGGAGCAACACCTTTGTTCTTTGGCTCTTGACAGGCTGCTACTGTGCTTTTGCTCTCTGTGATGCTGCTGAGCACTGAAATTTGGGGTTCTTGTCCCCATCAGGCATGGTTGTGAGTGGGAAGGAGGGATTTGGCCACCTATTACATTTTGTGCTCAGTGAAAACAGCAGGACTTCGAACCCACCTGTTATCTATGTGGTGATCAAAAGATGAGGTGAATCTTTAAGTGCGAAAACCACTGTCAATCCAGAGTCATGGAGAGGACAATATTCATTTGGGACAAGGTGGCCTGGGCTGACCTGGCCTGGATTCCCCCTGGAGAGCGGCGTGGCCGGGGAACTTTGTGCTGCAAGTGTGCCCAGGCAGCCTGGCATGGCAGCCCTCGTGGGCCAGCCAGATCTGAGATCCGCTTTGGCCACGTGTCCCTTCCCCTGCAGCCTTCCTGCACAGCTGACAAAACACGGTGTGTCAACAAGGGGATGGCAGACACCAGGGTTTTGTAAGGGCTGAGGGAGGGGAGGCTGACAGGGATCTCTCAGCCAAGTGTGGTTTGTCAAGAGAGGACCGTGGAGTTCTTTAAACAACTCTGTTTCCCGGGAGATGCAGCTCCAAGAACACGGCTGCTGCTCCTGAGAAATACCGCTGTGCCAAAAGGACATCGTGTTGATCCCAAGGAATGTCCTCTGGCCCTTAGCTTGGGGACAGTGGATTCACTGGTGGATTCAGGGAGAAATGCCTGCAGTGGGGCAGTTTGGCTGCTGTGCTTCGGAGATGCCCCTAAAAGGGAAATGATGGGAATTTGCCCAGCTAGAAGAAAAAAGCGAGTTCCTATTCCCATACAAGGTAACCCTGACAAAATATGCAGGCTTGAACTGGGCTCCTCTCCAGTGTCCTCCCTGAAGTCTGTTGCCTCTGAGTTGCCCACAGGGACAAATTCCATACCCTTCCCAAACCACGCAAGGAGCTGATGCCCCATCAGATGGGGGGAGGATACTCTGAGGCTTCAGGATGGAAAAAAGGCTAAAAAAGGTCACTGCTCTGTTCCCCAGTGGAGCTCCCAAGTGGGTCCTGTTCCATTTCAAAAAACCAGTTGAGTTCCCCAAGAAGGAATAGCTTCCAACTGCCAGAGGGCAGGTTTGGATTAGATGTGAGGAAGAGATTCTTTACCATTGTGCGATTCCATGGACTTCCCCAGCTCCCTGTGTGTGGCTCCTGCCGTGCTCTCTGCGCTGCCGTGGACCCCAGCAGGAGCCTGCAGGGTGTACAAGGGTGAATGTGTCCTTTGGGCAATGCTCAGGATTAAAAGAAGACCTGGAAAAAAACCCCACAAAAAACAAACAACTAAAAGCAATCTGAAATGGCATGAGGAAAGGCTGGTTTACAAAAACATCTGATGCTTAAACTCTGGCAAATGTCACATATTGCAGCAAGAGCGTCCTGTGGGAATGTGGCTGTAGTAGGGCTGATTTGAAATAATAAATAATTTGCAGCACCCCAAAAGTGAAGTGTAAAGTATGGTTGTTGGAGGAAATGAATTGCTTCTGTTTTCTTCAACTGCAGCTAAATGTGTGAGAAGTGGGAGTGTATTTTTAGGAAAACCTAACTTGAGGTAGGAAAAAAACCCCAACCAAACCTGGCAACTCTTCAGGCCTCTGTATCTCATGATTTTAAAAGTCTAGAAAATTGTCAAAATAAGCTTTAAAATTATCAAGATCAAGCACAGATCAACCAAAACTGGAACTGGAATCTCCAAAACTTAGAAAAATTTTGTCTGTGGACTTTGGATTTGCCTGAGATCTAAACTATGTGTGCTGAGCTGGTGCTTCACCAGAGAGCTGTGAACTTTACAGGAGAGACGAGGGGAATTTTGTGAGCATGCTTGCGTGGAAATGCCGTAACCCCATTTGGGATGGCTGAACTCTGATTGAACCAAACTGCTTAAATCTAATCTTAAATAAGAGAAAAGCACTATTTTCTCTATTGCTACATTTGCAGCTAGGTTGAAAGGATATGGTGATACACCATGATTCAAATCTTCATCAAAAATGTTTTATTGTGCAATTTCTAACTTAATTTTGGCTTTTGCAACCATAGGGCTGTAGAGGTAGATTTGGGAATCAAAGGAAAAAATGGAAAGAAATGGATACCTAAAGGCAGATTGAACCATAACATTTACATTGCTTCCTTATCTGATGGGAGGGTTTTGCAATTCCTGGGTTCGCAGCCCTCCCGCTCATTCCCAATATAGAGGGAACTATGTCCAGTAATTTCAAGGAAAGGAACGGAATGGCTATGAACTAGAGAGGTTTGGGTGATTGCTGCCGTATTTCCAGTGAGGAAAAACTGCCTGGTGGCCCTGGGAGGGTGTAACCAATTTGTTTGAATAAGCTGTTCATAAGTTTCCACTCCAAGAAGCTTGTAATCCTTATTTAATAAAATGTTGTCATAAAGACCACTTTTTAATTCCTCCATGGGCTGGGGATGACGTCTTGAAACAGAGGTCCATTTACATTAAAAATATGCATACTGTGGTAGACCAAGGAAAACAAGGCTTTCTATAATATTTTGGAGTTTTATGGCGTGTTTTCCTTTATTTTACAATAAGTGACAGATTAATTCAAAAAGAATAAGTGACAGATTCATAGAAATATATCTGTATGAGGTTAGCCGGTGCAGCCTGGGCTGGCAGTCACCCCTGAGGAGGGGGATTTTTGGGAGGCAATGTGGCAACGTTCAGAAAGTTGGAAGCCTTAAATGCACGGTTTGAATACTCCTGTTTAGAGAATACCACTTTGTGCTCCTCCAGCCTGCCAGGCCGTGGGGACAGGGATGATGCTGAGCTCCTGGGCCACCTCTTCCATCGAGGAGGTGGCCGAGGCGGCTCCGGCCGGCCTTCGCTGGCTGCAGCTGGACGTGTACAAGGAGCGGGAGGTGACGGAGTCGCTGGTGAGGCGCGCGGAGAGAGCCGGCTACAGAGGCATCTTCGTCACCGCGGACACGCCGTACCTCGGCCGGCGCGTCGCCGACGTGCGCAACAGGTTCCAGCTGCCCCCGCACCTCAGGTACGTGTGCTGCTGCTGCTGCTGTGGGGTGGCACCGTGCCAGCGCCACGGGCACCCGGGCTGCTGCCCCTTTGTCCTGGGCAACAGCTCCGCGGAGCTGTGCGTGTGTCTCGGGCTGGGCTCGGGCTGGGATCTGCTTTGGGTCCAAACGAAGCTTTCCGGGCTGTTTGCACGCTGTTAAAGACACTGTGCCAGGCAATGAGGCTGCTGAAGTAAGAGACGTGGGGCATTTCTCTATACATGTGTCAGTGTGTTCTGGGCTACCTTCAAACCTCAGCTGGGCACAGCCCGGAGTGACCTGCTCTGGTGTTAGACTGGGATCCAGCGGCAGAGTTGGCTGTGCTCTGAAAGGGGCCTGGACATAGTGGGCCAAAACTCCCTTCCAAAAGGTGTTATGGTTCCTTCTGTGTTATCCTATGGCATTGCTCTGGGTTCAGAGCCATGTTGCTACTGACTGCAGAGCCCCTTTCCGAGCAACTTCAACTCTTCTTTTACCCAAATACAGAAACATATGGGTATCAGTCTTTCTAAATCCTGCATGAGGGCAATTTTTGCCCAGAAGTGTGTTTTGGGACATCTTCTGTGTCTCAGAATCTGTGGCATCATGATTGTCTTCAGCACTAATTCTAGTTCCCCCCTACTGCAGGGCCAGTGAGGAATTCAATTTTAACAGAGATAAAGCAGAATTTTAACCTTACAATGGGGTTGTATGGGTGCTGATTTGCCTGGCCTTTTGAAAATATTAATTGATAGACTGTAGAGACCCCCCTGATAAATATATGCTGAAGTCCTGGCACAGTTTAAGCAGCCAAGGACTGGCTGGAAGAATATTTACTTGATGGGATATCCAGGACTTGGAGCTAAAAATCTTGTGAGATTCTTGCATGTAGGGCTTGGCAACAACCACAGTCTACCATGGCACATGATAAAATTATTTAGAGCATCCAAGTGAACATAAAAATGGATAGAGAGAAAGAGAAAAAACCCAGCTTGATGTATTTTGAAGCAGATAAACTTTGAGGTGAGTTCTGAGTGAAAGCTAGTATTGAGTTTTCTCAATGGAATTGAATTGCTCTTCCTGTGTGTCCAGACTGTTGTGTTATACTATGTACACATTGTATGTAACATGTACTTAGCAAGAATCACATCTGGAGGTTTCTCTTAATTTCCATACTATTCAAAAGGAAGAGAAGCCTTGGGACTCTGCAGTGAATCTGATTCTTTAACTCTCTGGCAAAAACCCCTCCAGAGCCTGGGGTGTTGGCTCTCCCCCATGCACTTGTGCTTGAAACTAAGAGATAAAGGTTGACAGAGCAACCTGAACTCTGCCCTGATTTCTGTGTTGAAGTACAGTTTTAGGAGAAAGGCACCAGAAAGCAAAGAACCCTTATGTATCTAACATGAAAATGTACCACACTGGGATGCCCTGTGTTGTAATCATACTCTAGATCTGTGTTTGACACGTTATCAATATATACTGACCTTCTACTCTAAAAAATAAAATTGAACAATTATGTAAGTACCTTATTTTTAGGGGCAGTAGAATTTTAAGGCCTGGGGTTCAGGAGGCCTTGAATGCAAGTCCAATAACCCAAAGACATTTGAGGAAAGCGGGAGAGCGTTTCTGAAACACTTTGACCCCACCTGCCCAAAGCATAACAAGGTTTCGAGTGAACCATGTGAAATCATATGAAATTGGAGTAATCCTTAAAGGTTCCAATTAATCTCTGCAGATTCCCGAGCGCCGCCTGGGCAGCGCTTTGTTGCAGAGGCCGCGCTGAAACTCTCCTAGAGCGGGGCTCTGCTCATTTACGTGATAACTTTTTCTTGGCTTCGGGTTTTCAACAAAGTTTCAAAGCAACAACAAGGTGCCATTGTGCTCTGAAATGTATGTAAGGCAACATTCATCCAAGTGTTGATCTGCATTTCCCAGGCCAAGAAAAACAACAGCTATTTATATAATCTTATCCATGGTTCTGTTTTTCTCTGGGCACCCCACCCTCCACAAACCAACAACTGAAAAGCTGGATCTTGCTGAGAGCCCGCTCCTTTCTCATTTGCTTCTGGGCCTGGAGCTGAACAGAAAAGCCATGTGAAATGCTGCTTGTCGCAGGCATGAAATCAGCAGTGAAACCAGCCAGGTTCCATGCAAAAACACTCATGCACTTCCCAAAATGTGAAATGTGAGTATTAAATAGCCCAATGTGGAACAGGACACAGTTTCCGAAGAACAGGGCAATTGGTCTCACATGGGACATGGATGTGCTAAAACCTGTGAGATTTTGCTGCTGAAAAAGTCAAGTAACAGCTAATGTTTTCACATGAGCTTCCTTTCCTCCCTACATTTTACAAGGAAATGTACAAAAGGGACACAAGGTAAACAGGCTGGCTGTTTGCATTATTGCACAGATGAAAATTCTGAATTCTTTGCAAGGCTTCATGCACATCCATCTAATTCATGGAGCTTAAGAAAACTTCATTTCCTCCTTCTCCCTTCCACCTACCCGATCCCCTATTCCTCTCATAGCTGAATTCCCAGGATTTGAAAAACAGCAAAACCCTACCCTATTTCTTTTTGCTGTAGAAGTCGGACCGTTACCTTGGGCCAGAGAAACTTGCCCCAAAGTTATCACAAAACCATCACAGAAACATGGAAAGGCTTGGGTTGGAAGGGACATTAAAGATCCAATGCTTATGCTGATTATCAAACGCTTTGCCAGCCAAAGGTTCTGGCTCACAGAGGACTGGGATCTGCCATGCTGGCATCGGCTGGTTTTGCTCCTGCCCTGCAGCAGAGCTTTAACTCAGTTATATCGAATGCTGGCATTTGGGACTGATTGTGGCTACAGTGAATCGTTCTCAGACTATTTTTCTGTGTCTTTTGTCACTTTAGATTAAAAAACTTCTCCAGCAGTGACCTGGCATTTTCCTCGGGGAAAGACTTTGGAGAAAACAGCGGCCTGGCCGTGTACGTTGCTGAGGCCATCGATGCCAGCGTCCACTGGGAGGACATCAAGTGGCTCCGGGGGCTGACCTCACTGCCCATCGTGCTGAAAGGGATCCTCAGGGGTGTGTAGCTCTGCTGCTTCCCAGGGAAAGGCAAGGGAAGAGCTGTCACTTCCTCATGCACCCTTAGGAGCCCAGCAGTGAAGATGTTTGTGGAAGCAGCTGCTTAAATAAGTGCCTGGTGTTGTCACCAACACCGCCATTAATGTGATCATGCCAATAATTTTGCAGTGGACAAAATCATTCAGCAAAAGAATTTCTTACTGATGAGTTTTGGAACATAATAGAGAAAATAAAGGCTAGCAACCAAAGTGGCTGATCCAAAGGGATAAAATGTTCTGCTCCAACATTTCAAACTACTTTTCTGGTCTTATTACTTACAGACAAAACCTTTTTCTGTGTTGAGGCGAGGCTTTGGAGGGCTGAAGCCCTAAGGTGGCGTTGCATGAGCTGACAGTGGTTTTTAATGTGATTCCCTCATTGTGGTGTCTACAAGCTCCCAGTTACAGAAGGGCATATCCTGTTTGTTTGGGTTTTTTCCTAGCTGATGATGCCAAAGAAGCTGTAAAGATTGGGGTAAATGGGATCCTGGTGTCAAATCACGGAGCACGACAGCTTGATGGGGTCCCTGCTACTGTAAGTCCTGATGCCAATACACTCCAGTAATCTCTAATTTTCTCTTCCTTTTGGCTTCTTGTTTGCTTTCTCTGAGCATGTGGAAGCTGGAGGAAAAACCTGGAATAAGTGTTCTACGCTTTAAGCCATGCTTTAACCTCTCTCCACTTCCCCATGTATGCCACATCGTACTCTGAGGTAGACACAGCCCTTCCTTGGTAAATCAAATTGGAAAATCTTTCAGAATTTTTTTCCAGTCTCCTCTTTCATTTCTTCTCATTCTTTTTTGAAAAACCCTTGTTGCCATTTGCAGCACACTGAAGGTTGTATTAGAGTAAGTTTTCCCTTTTAATGTTCTTTGGAGGCTTCTGAAAAATTACAGTTAAGGAACAGCTAAAGGCAGAATAAAACTCTCCATTTTTCTCCTTTCAAATATTTTCACCTTTGGAAAATGGAGAGAGTGGTTAAATTACAGTTTTTCCTTTTTCCTTTTCCTTGTCATGCTACCCCATGCCTTTTCCAAAGGTGAAAGGGATTTGAGAATTTCTCAGTCGGCAAAAAAGAAAGAAGTAAAGGAAAATGAAAAAGTATGTGCTCAGGATGAAGGAAAAACCCCAAAATTCCAGTCATCACTCATCTTGCTTCATTTGGTGTGGGAAAGCTGCACAAATAAAAAGAGAATGAAAGGGAGGAGAATCAAAGCCCAGTTGTGCCTCTCTGAGTATTTCCAATATGTTCTCGATGAAAAACCTCCTGTTTTCCATGACGGTTCCCTGAAGGGAGAGGGGAACAGGTCCTCTTGTCACCTCCTGGGAATGTATTCCCTGATTTCACTGGGAGTATTTAAAACTCTTGGGCAAGCCTGCATGTGAGGTAATCCAACAGCAACAATGTATAAGGATGTTAAAAACATCATTTTGAGGAATGAGAGAGCTCAAGAAACACAAATTAATTTTTGACAGCTGCAGCAGAACAGAAATTTGCAAACTCCTTGCTAGGGGTTACTCCTTTGCCACACCACAGGGCAGAGGAGAACTGCTAAAGCTGATGTGTTCCCTGGATTTATGGCACAAGGAACAACACTTCACAATGCTGTTTTTATAATGTATATGTATCAGATCATGTTAAATGTTTCTGATTTAGAAACATAATAATTTGCTTCAATTTCATGGGGTTTCAGATCGTGAGCTGAACCCAAGCTGGTCAATATTTCTAGTGTCTAGTTACACATTGAGGAAATCTATGTTTTAATTATGGTTTGCATCATGCTTTAGTTATTAGAGCACTTTAATGTTGGTACAGTTTGTCAGGATGTAGAAAGTGGTCTCTGGATATGGAAATAGATCCAAAATATGTTTGGCAAGAGAGCAAAACCAAAGGGAGGGGGAAAATCACAGCAAGTGCCAAACTTCAAGAAAATTTTAATCCAAATCTAAAAACAAACTGCACTTTCAAGTTTTCTTCCCCCATCTTCTAGTCATTTTTATCCATTAGAAAGGAAATGAATTACATCCGTATTTAAAAGACGTGAATTTGTGTGTCTTTTGTCTTACTTCCACACACTGTTTCCAGTCTCCTTAATACTTGGCTTCTGGTGGTGTTCCTTTCCTGATTTTCATGAATAGGAACTATTTAGGTGGCCTTATAGCATAAATTGCCCTGTAATTAATGCTCCAGGCTTGAATTCAGAAGGCTCATCCTTTCATTGGGACCCCTTGCATGGCAAGAGGAATTAATTCCCTGGTGACTTGTAACTTGAGAACAGTAAAAATACTTTCCCCCCTTACTTGTATCACTGGTGTAGGGGTTAAGTAGAGAAAGGGGATGAGCAGAGCTTGGTGAAAGCAACATACATGTGCATTAAAAGAAATTATTTCCTACCTTGCTCAAAACTTAGAGGAAAGTTCATTTTTTCTTATATTAAGAAGTTTTTCTCTACAGTCATTCCTGTAATTAGATGCATTTTCAAAGGGAAAATACATTAATTAAAATTTTTCAGCCAACTCGAAGTTCCTCCAGGCATGTGTTTCTTGCTCTTTGTCTATAGGTACAGTGCCTGCCTCTGGGCTCCCGAGCTGGCCCTCAGGATAAATGAATGGTAAATTTAAACAAGGAAGCAAGGATGATTATTTAAAAAGGGAGAGTGATTCAATTTCATCCCCAAACTAGTGAAGACTGGAAGTTTGGGAGGTAACACCACCAAAAGGCTGCCTTAGTGTTGGTTGTTTCTTACATTCTGCATAAAAATCAGATACTGGCTTGTGTCAGATACGTGTCATGGGGTCAGATGCCATTTTGTGAGACCTTGCTGATCCTCATTCTGTTTATGTGACTCTCCAAATAAATTTGACCTTTGTAGGTACCTTCTCCCCTGCAAAGTCACTGCTGGTTCTCAATTCAAAGCTGTGTTATTTGGGTATAGACTTAGGCATGCAACTGCTCATTAAGCTGCTGTAAAGCTTGGATCCTCTGTGTAAGACCTCACTTAAAAAATAAATAGGGTTTCAGGAGCAGCCAAGCTGTATTTCTGGTTTCTCTCTTTTAGATTGATGTCTTGCCTGAAATCGTGGAGGCTGTGGAGGGGAAGGTGGAGGTGTTCCTGGATGGTGGTGTAAGAAAAGGCACGGATGTTCTCAAGGCACTGGCTCTTGGTGCCAAAGCTGTTTTCATTGGGAGACCTCTCCTCTGGGGATTGGCTTATCAAGTAAGTAAGGAAAAGCTCAAATGCATGATTTCAGATCCCCAGCCTCACTGTTTAGCCTTATTAAATGCACACACGTGTGTCTGTGTGCACAGAGGAGCGTGTGTGTGATGGTGTCTGTGTGCATCCAGATCATTTGATGTAAAATTTGCTACAACAAACACTCAGGATTTATGTTTGTGCATAAAACTTTTCTTGGCACACGTGTACATGTCTATAGCTACACATGTATACATACACATAATAGTTCCCATTGTCTCCTAATCTCCCAGGGTGAAGAAGGAGCAAAAGAAGTTCTCCAGATGCTGAAGGAAGAGTTTCGCCTGGCAATGGCACTGACAGGTGGGACATCAACATTTCCTCTCCATAATCACATTTTCTCAGGGCTTTCATTTGCCCCAGGCAAGATGCTATAGCAACTTGCATGAGGGGAATGTTTGCAATCTAAACAGGTTAGTCTGTGGAGAAATGGGAAAAGGACTTGTTATCCCTGCCTTATAAATGGGGAACTGAGTAGATTAGGTGAAAACATTATTTTGGGTTTTTTTTTTTTCACAAGGAGAGCAATAAATCCATAGAAAAGTAGTGGCAAATCTTTGGTTGCTAAGGGGTGGATTTCATCTGACAGAATGTAGATTTTTATGAGGCAGAAAAAGAAAAGGCTTAGAGTGGGTTGGAAAATCAGGGGTTTGAACTGATCTGCAACTTCTCCTCCAGGATGCCGGAGAGTAGAAGAAATTGGCAGGACACTGATACGAAGACATCAAGTATTGTTTTCCAAGATTTAGGTCTGAAGACTCTTGCCTTGTGCATTGCCTGTTGTGCTTCCAGACAAAATCCAACTGCATTCCCTCTGTGGGCCTCATCCTGCAATCCTGACTGAGGGAACGCTCTGCTCTGTAGGAGGTCATTTGTTAAAGAGAGGACTCGAAGTCTATTTTACAGGTGTTTCCAAGTCTCTCAGGCTCTTAAGGAAAGCTGCTCCACTGGGAGGCATGATTAGAGATGGGCCTTTATACAAGACCAGTGTAGAAATTTCAACGTGTTTTGCAACAAATGCTGATATTAATTTCCATGCCTGGGACTAATTTAGCTGTTAAAGTGAAACTATAAACACAAATGCTTTGATAGCAAACAGAAATGCTGAAATTTAAAATGCAAAAGATACTTCTTGCTCACTGTTTAGAGAAACTGGACTGTAGATTGTAGAGATTAAATCTTGCTTTCCTATGAACAGAGTGTCCTTTCCCTAGTGACTTTGTGCTAGGACTTTATAAGCATCTGGGCTTGTGGCATGTAGGCTGTAGGAGCCCAGAGGGCTCTTCGTTGTAAGGAACCAAAGAGCAAAGCAAAACTGGGGAAAATTGAGGAAATTCTGCTGTTTAAGTGGCACAAACAGCTCTGCAATCAGACAACTGTTACATGTGTGCATTGGATGTAGGTCAGATCCTTGGCTAATGCAAATCCCTGCAGCCCAAACTGTGCCAGCTGCATCCACCTGGAGCTCCAAGTCACATTTTTCACCTGGATTGATTTGCTAACAGTGGCAAGGGAAGGCTGATGCTACCTGAGAGAGTTTGTAGAATTTGCAGCCATGTGCAAAAGGGAAACTTGAATAATTGAGGCATTAACCCATGACTTGGGAAGAGCCTAATGGCTCTCTTTAGTTTCCATGCACACCCTCAAGTCAGATAAATCTTAGTGTTCTTCACTCTGCTTATGATGAGGATGCAGAGGCACGCAGGATCTGTGCCTTCATTCTCTAAACAATCCAAATAGCCACTGAATTGAGAAATTTTGCAACTCTAAAGAACAAAGGAGGTAAGGTTCTCATCTTGGGTAAAAGCGAGGGTAGCCCTTCACCTGCCTCACTTCCCTTGCAGGTATGGCACTGTTACAGGGAGCAGGGAGAGACCACGTAAGTTTTGAATATCTTGCTGTGAAAAATTAATGTTCATTTTTAAAGAAGACTAAAAAAGAGAAAAACTCCTTAATTTGATGGTTTCACTGACATCACCAGCTCCACCATTTGTTTCCCATCAGCCTCAGAAGGACTTGTGCATTCTGCCTCTCCTGCTTTGCAGGGTTTGAAAGATCCCTTACTGAGCTTTAGAGGCAGCTTTGTAATGAAATGATGGAATATTAAAATGTGAACTAAAGCTGGGGTTGGAACTCGAAATGGGGAGAAAACCCGAAAGGCCACATGCTTGCCCTCCAGTTGTAAAAGCTGTAGTCTTATTTACTGCAGAATGTGGTCTGTTGTGTGAGAGTTGCGTAGCAACAAAATAAAGTTTATCTGTGCAAGGAAATATGAATGTTTCTCAGAGCACAGAGAAACATAATTTCTGCTGTTTACTGCACTTATCATATCTGTTGCAATGTGGACTGTGTCAGATGTCAATTACAGACTAACTTCGGCAAGACTGTTTATTTGAGATAATATAAATGTTACTTAAAAGATGGGGGCATAATAGCTTATGTTTACATGTTTAAGATCTATTTCTAAAGCTCAGAAGATGCAGTTTCCTGTCTTTGCCCCAGCCAGATTCAAGGAAAGTTCTGAAACTCTGTGGTTCAGTAGAAGTTCTGATGGTGAGGAAACTGGTCTCGTTACTTGTGCGTAATTCACTGTTTCTAGTTCCTCTGGGATAAGGGGTTTACATTGTTTTTTCCTGCCTGTTATCTGAGAATCGTCTGACTGCCTTCCAGTTCAACCCTAGTAAGACTAGACAAGCATTAAAAACCAAAATTAGAGCCAAATACTTAAAGGCTATGAAACTGTTAACAGAAAGTAAATTCATTTGTCTGGTAGAATTCTGTGCTTAAAATATTCCACAGTGAAGAGAATTTCTTTTGATTTTGATACAGCCAAACAGAACTACTTTTTGAAATTACTAAATTTTAAAAAGGCAGGAATTCTGTTGGTTTGGGTTAAAAAGCATAAAGACTGAGTGCCTTCAACCATTCAAAAAGCTGAAAAATGTCCAGGCTAAGAAAAAAATTATCTCCACACTTGCTTCAGCTGGAGAAGCTGAGAAAAAAACAGAGCACACAGAACAGGTGGTAGTGGATCTTTCTGTGGTTTGTGAGAGTGTTTCTGAGGAGAACATAAGTAATATAACGAAAAATATAGGTCTTTGTGAAAAATGTTAAGTAGAAAATAATTTGTCTTAAGTAACAAGTGAACCCAACAAACTCTTAGGAACAGTTTGTCACAGTCCTTAGATCAAGGAACAGAAGTAGAGGGGAGCAGAAATATTTTGCATTTATGGTGCTTTAGTGTAACTGTCTACCCAAATGTCAAATAACAAACATGATGAGTTTAATTGTGAAATGATCTTCTGTATTGACCTTAGCTCCATCTTAAGTCAAAGGTACAAAGAAAAAATGTCTACATAGTAAAAACCTAGTAAGGGGAGAACAGTGAGTGATATTTCTGTACCCAGAAAGACAGCATTCAACTGATGTGCTGGGTACTGAGAAAAAACCCAACTGATTTGGGAGGCTGGAAAGTGATCTGAATGGGGTTCACTTCCCAAGATGGACCAGGAACATTCCCTGGAAAAGGAGATTGCAGCTCTTAATGAGAAAATATTTATCAGATATTTTGTGAAGAGAGAAGAGACCAAAAGCAAAACCTGAGGGTATGAAAGAGGAGGAGGATCCTGTGCTTTTCAGGAGAAAGTGGTACCTCCCAAGAGGTTAAGATGCGAGGCAAGCTCTTGTTTCATGTTCAGTCTGTGTGTGAATTTCTCCGCTGCTGGCAGTTCAGAAGTTTCCCTTTTTGGAAGCATCCCCACAAAGTTGTCTCCTTAGTCCCAGTGGAGGATTAAACCCACTGAAGAGTGTGTGGAAGAGTGTGGCATTCTCCACAGGATACACAGAAACCACTCAGGACATTTGGAGGGGCTACAGCCATGGTCTGGGATCTCAACAACTGGACTCAAGACACACATTTTTAGCACTAAGCTCTAAAGAAATCAATCTCTTTCAAAGTGACAAGGTCAGTGAAAGAGCCTGTGATGTTTGCTGGACAGCTGATAAATCCCATTGAGGACGGACATGCAGGGGGCAAGGCCCTCCTAAGGAAAATACCAATATCCTTCTGGAAAAGCCCACCTTGAGCAGGTCTGGCTGTGCTGTACACATCTTTGCCAGGAGAGTCTGGCAGTTTAATTCAGCAGAGGAGAGCACAGCAGAGCAGGACTGCAGGCGTGCCTCAGCAGATGGCAGGAGTCAGCCGAGGGTTGTGAGAACATCTGACCTTTCAGATCAATCGTGGAGGAGGAAGGTTACTGTAGCTTCAGGACAGATTTTCCTCTCTCACTTGCCTGTCAGTCCTTTGAAGCAGAGACCTGCTGCTTTTCGAATGCTTGGAGCCTGCATGCAGGGTGGAGAATCCAGTAAGTAAATAATAGGAGTCATAATTCAGCGCACTGAAGCTGAGGAGCTGTGAAAGACATGATCTGTTTTCTTGTGACCTCCACCTCTCGCTGTGACTCTGGGACATGTTATTGTGTTTTATTTTTGCCAGTGGCCAAGTCAAACAAATAGCTCTGGAACTGGTTAGAACTCCACCCCCATTCCCAATTTTTCAGGTTAAGCATGAAACTTGTCTGTCTTACTGGGAATTTCTGAACATAAATAAACAGACACTTAGAGTAACTCGCCTTGATAAATGGGCAGTGTAGGTCGGGGCCTGCTGGATATGCAGGCGACTCAAAGATGAAGCAGAGCTGGGGAAGTAGGCAGGAATGGCTCTGCTTTTCTTGGCTTCTCAAATGGTTTTCAGGCTGAAATCAAATACTTGAGTGCATGAGGAAAGCTGGCTTCTGAAGTCATGATTTTGCACTGAACCTCACTGTAAGGATATCTCTTATAAAGCTACTTTTGATGTGGAAATTTGGCTCCAAACCACACTGAAGGCCATTATAAATAACCACTTCATCACAGGACACACAGAAGTTGGCTTCCTTGAACACTCCTAGAAAGCAAGCCTAACCTTATTGAGCCATAACCTCAGCTAGTGTAAATCAGAGAAGCTCCATTGACTTCATTAGTTTATACTGATTTACACCAGCTGTGACTGCGGCCCACAATTACAGCAAGATATGTCAGCTTTTAAATTCTGTCACTGGGTGTTGAACAAAACTGTTTTTAAAACAAGACTGGCAATCCCAGATTTAGATCCTAATGAGACGCAGCACTGTAATTGCTTCATGATGCTTATATGCTCCATTTTGTTTTCATTTTTGCATTGCTTCTGTTTTTCTTATCTCCTGCCAAACAGAGGAAGAGTACCACATATGTTACATTCATAACAAAGATGTTTTGCTGTGCTGAGAACATGTCCTCCAGATGCAAAATGCCTTTGTGTTGTAGCTCAGCTTCTTCCTCTGCATAGGTACATTGGTTATGTGCCAACAGAAGAATGCCCTTGAGGGCAGCCCTGTATTGCCCCGGGCCTGGAGCTCTGCAAGGGGCACCCAGAGGCTGTCCCAGGGGAACTTCAAAGATCTGATTCCCGCTTGGGGATTTCCAGCTCCAAAGTTGTCGTCTCAGATGGGCAGGATGAATTGTGTCTGAGAGCACCCTGGTAGGACTGCCCTGAGACCATCAATACGTCTCCTCTGTCAAAATCCTGCAGGGTGCTCAGGTAATCACCCAGACCGAGTAATCAGTTGGCACCTCTGTGGTGTGGAAGGCTGGGAGGTGCATACAGATGGATTATTCAGCCAAGGGGAAGACATTCACATAACTAGACTGACAGTGATTAATATTGGTTATTGTTTTATGACAGCAGCAGCTGTTAAGTTCCAGTCAAGGTCAAGGCAGCGCTGTGACTGCTGAGGTGCTTTTTCTGTAGGCAGCAGTTTCTGCTCAACAGAGTCAGAAGGGTAAACTGACAGGCAGAGGAAGAGAAAATCGCTCTAAAATGCAGAAACAGATTCCCCCAGCTAAGGCCTTTAACTTTCCACTACCTTAATTCGCTGTTCTCCCTAAGGCAGGTAACTCTGGGGTGGACAACACACGCCACAAATACTCAACAAGCATGGGGAAGGTCCACAGGCGAGCAGAGCAGAGGTAGAGCTGGGGCACAGCAGAGCCTTTAGCCTGTGTATTTTTCCTTGCAGAAGGTAAAGCTCCTTATACAACTGAGACTCTGCCACTTTGCCAAGTAAAATCTGATCGTGGTGGCTTTGCAGTATGGGAATGGAACACCTCTTATTTCTCCCTGGTTTTCTAAAGTTCGATAGCATAACATGATTTTAGTTCACTTTTCCCCAAGCACTTTTAGTAGTATGCTAACCTCTTTAATTCTGTGCTCTGTGTTTAATTAGGTTTTCCTTTTAGGGGAACTGAAAGTAGTGGATTTTAAACACTTAGTTGTCATTAAAAAGCAGAGCAGGTATTCACCGCTAGGTTTATTTCATGTGAGATGAGTCTAACTATCAAGGACAGCCACAAAGACTTCAAAGGAAGGCAGGAAGATCCTACAATAAGGTGACATGGCATAAACTGAGCTGTTACACAAATTCAGGATGTGTATGTGTACACATCTCTACTTGGTATGGTCAGCAAATTGGCTCAGCATGTTCTGTTACTGGACCCAGAAACCCAGCATGGGTGAGAGACAAAAAGTCCTCCTAACAGGTGAGACCTGAATGCTGACCAGAGATGGGAATTCAAACAGCAAGATCATCTCCCATATCTAAGCTTCCTTCCTCTGGGTCTGTACACATATCCTATCAAATAGAGAGGCTCAAGAGTGTAGGTGGGGGTCTCTATTATAATTTTAATACAAATTGTCACTGAGTTAGGAGTTACATATCTGCAGCCTTCCCATCAGGTAGTTAAGAGCAGCAAAAATCGCTGAATTTGGTATAAATTCCTTTTGACAAGCTTATGTCTCTACCCATGAACCTGGAAAAACTAAAGCAGCACCCTTAATACAAGAAACTCCACTGGCAAGCTCTTTGAAAGAGTTACAAACAGAGAAATGTATATTAGGAAAAGGGAACTTGTGCTTTCCTGAGACTGTGGCCAACAGAATATATCTGCAATTAAAGAGTAAGAGTTGGCACTAATCCACCTCATTTCCTTACTGCCTGCTGGTGGGTTTGTTCCACAGCTCCTAATCCATGGCTGCAGGACTGGGGGTGGCAGCATCCATCTCCTCTTGGTTGTGGCATTGCACCTCATTGCATCCTGCCTGTTTACTGCCGTGTCCACACCAACCTTTGCTGTGACGTCCTTGGGTTGGATCTCACAGGGAACCTGGAATGAGCAAGATGCATGGGATTTATAGGCAGAGTCTCTGTCCTTTGGAAATAGTTGGAAATGAGCTGTGGACAGGTGTGGGTATTGCTGAGGGGCTTTTGGCGAGAAGGTAAGAGCTCATTTTCAAGAGTCCCCTACCCAGGATTAAAGTTGAAGGTTTGCCAGATGGGACAAGGGACCTGCATAGGTGGGACTTTGGTGGCCTGTGGTGCTTCAGCAGCACTTTATGTCAGTAGAGAAAGCACTGAGTCTGATTGCAGAGGAGCCCAGTCCCTGGTTCTCACACACCATCTACAGCCATGGTAGGGAATCTAAAAAGGAGACTGGAAAACTTCAAGTGAACCTACACGTGCAGTTCTCCCCACCTTCCCAAGAGACACCAAGGTTTTCATAGGTTTCACTGGAACTTTTGTGTGTATCCCATCAAGTTCATAGTATTTGAATTGGTGGGACTTGCAGCTGTCATGTGAGGTGCTTGATGGTTGTTTTTATCAGGAATTTTGAGGCCACAGCTGGAGGAAAGCAGCAAGTTCTGTGGCAAGGCTGCTGTGGTGATCGTTCTTAGTTTGGCAAGGCCTGTGCAAGTTACCTTCTAAATGCTGCTGGTATTTCCCAGACAAACTTGGACTGCTACAGAGCTGGTGCTGAATCACAGAATCATGGAATGACTTGGGTTGAAAGGGACCTTAACGCTCATCTAGTTTCCTGCCATGTACAGGGGCACCTTCCACTAGACCAGGTTTCTCAGAGCTTCACTCAATCCATCTTTTGTGAATGGAAAGATGAACAGCCCTGGTGTATGACACACACACTTTAATGTATAAATAACCCAAATATCTCATGATCTCTGTACCTCACTCTCCATGTTATTTATCCATAAACTACACCTTAAATAGAGTCAGTCTCCCAACCTTTGCTTTTTGTGTGCTCCCTGCTAACCTGGAAGATTGCCACAGCTGTACAGGAGGCCTGAGACATCTCTGATAGTTCCAGCTCCAGCTTATGTTCTGGTTATTCAGTGGTGCCAAAGACACTGGGGAGACCTTCTGGCATCATCTCCTGTTAGTTCAGGGGTAGTCACTTGCAAGTAGTTATGTGGAGGTTTGTAACTGCTGCATAACAGACTACGAAACCACACCCGCCCGAAATAATTCACTGGCATGCTAATGAGCATCAGCCCAGACAGTTCAACCATCTGCGTGCTCTGCTTTTTATCAGTTTCAAGTGTGTTGGGTTTGGGTGTACGTGTCCCCTCTGCAAGCACAAAACCATACTTTTGATCTATGGCAGAAAGGCCCTTTTACCATAAAGATAAAAAGATTAAAAAAATGATTCCTTTTGATTCTCAATCCTTTTTCCATTATTGCTCTGATATGGATGGGACCATATTCTCAAGTTATTACAGAGGATGCAGAGTGCATCCAAAGAACTGTAGAACACATCCAGCCCCTGAGCTCGTTTATTAATCTCTGTTGCTGTTTACTGATGTGTTTGGAACTCTTCGGTACTATGTGATGAGCAAAGATGTTGGCTGCAACATAACGTGTGTCTCAGCCAACACCGTGGCTGCTGCTGTGATTTCTGGAGCTGTGGCTGCAGCACAATCATTCCATTAGGACTGAATCTGTGCACTGGATATTTACCTTGGAGGATTTTTTTTTGCCTCTGAGATGCTTTTTGGTTGTTAACAGGGGAAAAGTAATACGTCTATTACTGTGAATATTAATACATGGGAATGCAGGAGAGAGCATCCTGAGCTAGCCTTTTTCAGTCTCACCTTCCCACTCGTGAGAAAATGGCAATGGAGAAATTCCTTGAAGTTTCTCTTTCCTTTTCAACTTGGAATGAGCACAGATTCTATTGCCACTGCCTCACTGGGTGTGAGGAGGTGTCACTGTGATTAATCTTTTCCCCTTTGTTTTTGTTTGTAGTGCTAGCCATAGTTAGTCCATGCTGCGGTGCCGCGTCATCACGGTAAATGCCAGAACAGCTCATCCCAACATTTGCATGCTCAGTGAAGTGTGTCAATTAATTACTCTTCACTTGTGCTGTCGCATAGACACTTCTGCTGCCCCAAGAAAATGCTTTTAAGCAGCACAACAGTATGTAAACAGCTGATAAGCTGATAAAAACAGGATCATCAGCCTAGTAAGAATGTTGGATTTTTGGGTGTAGTGCAAAAAAACCAGAGCGTAAGTTTAGGGGATGTTTATTGTCAAAAGCAGCAATTCCTAGTAAAATGTTTTCTATTTGCGAATTGAAATTTTCCAAATCAAGTCATCCTAAGTCCATTCCAGCATGTGATTTAGGTCTGTAAAACAAAACTTTGCTCATGTGTCTGGCTAAGGGGCTGCCTTTTGATATTACGTGTAATGTCACACCCCAAGCAGTTACTTGTATGTGGGAGCAGAGGAGCCATGCTATGGTGTGTATCCAACATCTGCCTTATCATTTTTCCTGCCCTGATCATGAGTTCACCTTTTGGAGTTCACCTTTATCCTGATGGTGAACCTGTGTCTGATTCCCCAGAGGTGAAACCTTCTTGCCTGCAGGTGGAAGCCATGCAGGACCTAACACCTCTGCAGCCTTTGCCAGTGCAAATATTCCAAGAAGTGTACACAGCTGATGAGTAAAGAGATAAAGAGAGTACTTGGTCTTGGTTTGGAGGTGCAAGTGAGATGATTTTGAGCCACTTTCATCTCTAAAAAGGACATACAGGGTGCTGTGGCTGAAAGTTGAAGGTATTAAAAACAAAGCATGGGGGCTTTTTTTTAGCAACAAGGGTTTAGAGTGTTAGAGTATTCTCAAAGAATGAGGTAAATTGTCCTTTGTAGCCTTTAAATAAAACATAATTTTTTTTGAGAAGATTTGCTTTATTTTGGTGAAAAGATATTGGAATCTTGTTGATTGAAATGTTCTGGTTTTTCAAGGTCAAAATCAAATGGGATGATTGCAACATGTTTAAATGTTTCTAAGTCTATCACCTTCCTTTAGGAAGGTGTTGTTTTTGGTGGTAATTTTTTTTATTTATGGCTGAATCTGAGAGAATCAGATAAGACAAGACAGTTTGCATGACTGATTTGTGCAACCCAAGTTACAAAAAGGTGTTCCAATTTCCTGATTCTGAACAGTGCTGAGCCCCTTTATCAGGACTTCCCAATGGCTCTGGGCATTTAGGATTTTTAATCCTCTAAAATCCAGTGTTGATACCTTGCTGAATTAGACTCATTAAATCTCTGGACTGTCACCTTGTTTCTCTGACACCTCTGCTTTTGACTTTGCTGGTGTAGCTACATCAGATGTCTCACTGTCTTGCTGACCCACAGTAGGTTTGAGAGCATAATTCCAGGCTTTGTGAGAATGGAACATTTCTAAAGCAGCAGCCCCTCACTAATCTGCAGAGAGAAAACACGTATGACAGGCAGTGGGGATTCCATTTTTCAGGATCCAGGGTTTAAGACAGGCTTAAAGGAGTCTTATTAAAAGTGTTTTCCAGTGCATGTGGCTCCTTCTGACAGCACCCAGGTGGTTAAGAAACCAGCACTAAGAATAAAAGCCGTTTCTCTTTTCTGCACAACAAATGGTTCAAGTGTCTGGTATTCGATTCAGAAAGGAAACCTGCAGCAGTCATGTCCCCTGAAATAAACCAACCAACATTTTGAGCTGCCAACACTTCTGTCTATTACGTCAAGGCATCGCAAAGTTTAAAGCACAGCAAAGTAATACATATATATATATTTTTTTTTTTCAGTAATCCCAGGGTAAATATTAGGTAGACAGCATTTCTGCTTTGCGCATTAAAAGCCCGACTGCATTTGAAAAGCCTGCAAGTGCACTTTGGGGATTTTGGAAAGTGTCGTTTGACCATGAGCTAAGACCAGAAGCTGCCATTTTGCAGATGGGGCAGGAGGGAAAGGCGTTTGGCCTCATTCATAACTTCACAGCTACTGCAAATATCAGCTGATGAATATTTATGTTATGACTGGCAGAGGCCCGAAAGGCAAACGGGGGAGGAGCAGAGGGGGAAGCTTAAGTTAGGAAAATGGTTGTCTGATCTCTGTGGGATTTCTTTACCAACACTTTCCATGCTTGAACAGTAGCTGCTGAATGAAATCATTATGTTCTGAGCCCCTGTGCAGGAAAACAGGGTTTGTCAAGACTCTGTTCGTTAGCACCTCGTACTTTGTTTGAACCTTGGACATTTGCAGGGCCCTGTAAAGGGAAGTTTTTCTCTTTTCAAATACTCTATAGGGTGGACTAGTTTTGTTTAGTCATGGTTTAATTAGTATTGTACTGGAATTTCAAAGAAGCAAAAGAGGTGAGTGCCATTCCTCTCTATATAACAAGACTTCAAAGTAAGGTATTTCTTCATATTTGTATTATCTCAAATCAACCACTGAGAGGGGAAAAATCCCAACCTCTTCCTTTTGCCTTCACCAGGCTGTAAATTAACAGCAAGGAACAACTTTCAATAAAGCTCACCAACATGACTTCACCATTGGGATGGATCAAGCCCAGGAAGGAAACCGGCTGGAAAAAGGAACCACTGGAAGGCAGTAAGGGCTTAGCAAAGTGATGGTGGCTGTGGGTGGGCAGGCTGAGCCCCTGCACAGGACCACAGGGTCAGAGGTTGAGGGTTTCATGAAATGCAAACATAAAGAAATAAGGGCAAGCAGCCTGAGTTAGACATACCAAAAAAATAAAAGTGCCCACAACCAGTTGGTCACCTCAGAAAATCCTTCCCCAGGAGCTCTGCAGATTCATCACCCTCTGCTTCAGAGGAATAGGGAAAAACCTGGGTTTTGACGATTGTACTTCTTCTGAAAAAAATCCCTGAACTTGGCACTAATATTTCCGCTTTTTCTCTGGGTGGTGGCGTTTCTTACACTGCTTATTTAGAGACATCTCAATGCCTTTACGAGAAGGAAAATCTTCAGGAAAAGACCACGTGTAAGAATCCACTCAAAATCCCCTCTCAACTTTCTTCTATTCCTTCCTACCCCGTTGGGAGATCCCTGTGTGTCCCATCTACAAGAACCAGCAGATGGTGCTGCAATACACCGAGTATTTATTTCCCTGGAAAGGGAAAACCTGGGATAGATCTACTCGGGGCTGCCTGTGGCTATTTCCAGCCCCTGAGGGGAACCGCTTCCCGCCTTCCCCCCACGGCAGCCCAGTGCAATTGCAAACGCAGCCGGTGCAGCTCCACTCACCCCCGAGGGTGGGCTAATGTCGCCATCGTTATTTCCAAATATCCGAAGAATTTTCTGGTGGGGTAGGGTCTCTAGGACTGAGGGGAAGGTGTCTGGGGAGGGGTGTGGGGCGGCACGGCAGCCATGAGGCGCCGGCTCTTTGCCCTCAGGGTGCGGGTTTTGGCGGGCTCCCCTCAGGGAGGGCGGCCATGTTTGACTCCCTCCCCACCGATTTCGTCGGTGCTGGGTTCGTGCCCGCGGCTTGGAATGGAGGTGCATGGGGCATAAGGAAAGGCCAGTTTTTCCTCAAAAATTTTTTTTTAAAAAAATCTCAACCTCCCAAGAAATAACGGTGAATTTGTGTCCAGCTCTGCTGCCAGCCCAGCAGGAGTCTTGGGGTGCTGGGGGCCACCCAGTTGCTGCTTCCACCACCTGCCTCCATCCTCTGTGGTGAAAATAGTGAGGAAAACCTTCCCAAAAAAAGGGCAGGAGAGAGCCACGAGGAATTTGGACTGAGATGCAGAAACACATGCAAGGACAATGAGCAAGCAGGGCATGTCATATGTAGGAGCTCTGCAAAACATGGCAGGGTGAACTAAGACCAATGTGGATGTGATGACTTATTTTTAATAGAAAGAGTTACGTGGTAAAAAGGTGACTTCTTGAAACATTTAGTGTTTATTTGTGAGATTGTCCCACCAGCACCTTTAAACCCATGATGTGCTGTGAGAAGAAGGGGTCGAGGAGCTGCTCACCAGCAAGCAGCAGGGAGGGAGGGCACAAATAGGGAGGCACAGATTAGGGAAGGATACAGGACAACCCTGTGCAGCTGTTTTTGTTATACCACCGAGCTGTAAAGTTGAAAAACGATTTAAAAAGCAAGGGATGTGCCGGTAGTACTGGCGTGTCCCACTTACGGGCGCTTGGGGCATTCTGTGTAAATTGAACTTCTCCCCCCCCCCCCGCCCCATTTTTTGGATGGCTTAATATTGCAGAAGTGGAAGGGAAGAGCAACAACACACTTTGAGTGTGGAGCCTTTTCCCTGATCCCTCTGGCACTGAACTGCACCTGAGTGAGCTGAGGACAGAAGCCCAGCTGTTCCCATCTTTTTATTGCTGTAATCCAAAATGTGGAGGTTATTTCAGTGTGGAGGCTGCATGTGAGAAGGCCCTCAGTTTTTTTTTAGTTAAAAAAAATTAGTAACGAGGTGGGATGAGAAGGATAACCTGTGCATGATTTGCTGGACAGCCGGGGAGCAAGAGAAGAGGCATTGCTGGAGCGATTTGCATCCAGGGAATGTGGGGCTGTACCCAGAGGATTGCACACTGATGCTCCACACACTGCAGTTGCTGCTACCAGGACTGAGACCGCTGACATTCCTTTCACAAGTACATAGTAAAATTTTCTTTTTACTGCAGGATTATTTGATCACTGTGAGTCGTGTGTGTGTGTGTAGGCTTCTGGTTGGGTATTTTATTTGCTCAGTAGCTTTTTGGGAAGGTGACCCATTTGTTTCTAATCAGAAGTACCTAGGAAAACCTGCTCCATAAGAGAGGTTATTCATCTTGGCAAGAAAAAAAAAGGATGGAAAGACAATTACTGTGTCTTGTGACTAATACAATATGTGACTCAAAACATTAAGCAAGAGTGCTGCTGACGTGATAGCCTCATCCCCTCAACTTGAATTCAGTCTGAGGCATCAGGCCGAAACATGAAGTAGTTCCCCTGAAGCCAGGCTACTCTGGCTTTGCATCCAAAGCCACTGAAGTTAGTCCATAACCTAGAGAAAATGGAGCTGTTTAAGTGGCTCATTCCTATTACAAACATAAAACTAGGAGATCTCTGCTGTAGTCTTTATGCTTTGATTTAGCAGGTAGAAGGTGGATTTCATAAGCAGCCTCATGGAGTCACAGCCTGCCAGCCCTGGTGGAGGCTCCTGCTGTGGCTCAGACAAAACCTGCCAAATAATCTCACCTTTTCCTCCTTGCCAGACTCTTGGATTTGATACATGATGCAGGTTTTGATTTCATCTCTGTGTGGGAATGGATGCTGGTGTTCCTTTTGCAGCATAAGGTGGCTCTGAGGTGATTTTTCTGTCCTTTTACAGTGTGCCTGTCCATGTCTTTACTCCGAACGGTTTGAGGAGCTGGAAGTCAGATGTGAAAGGATGGGTCCTTGCAAGGCCCCCTCATGTGCAGGGTCTGCAGAATCATAAAATGGTTGAGTTGAGAAGGACCTTAAAGACCATTTTATTCCAGCCCCGCTGCCATGGGCAAGGATACCTTCCAGTAGACCAGGTTGTTCAGGATCACATCCAGCCTGGCCTTGAGCGCTTCAAGAAGGTCACCTCTGTGCAATAGAAGAAATAATTTGTTTAACTTGTCACATTTATAGTTCAGAATACAGCTGTCTGAGTGACAATAAAAATAATTATTCTGTGAGAAAATTGGAAAGTTATGGGGAAATTCAGTAAGTGCCCCAGAAGGCTTAAGTTTATTTTCAGTGAGACATTAGTAGCAATTTTATTGGCCATATGAACTGAGGTGTTTTTCCCTCACGTGCAGTGATGCACCAATCTGGGTGATGCTCTTGATATTCTGTATATGATGAAGCACAGCTGTTGCAGATACTTCCAGCCCTTAAGGTTTTTTTTGCAAAGTTACACGTTGCAAACATTAGTTTAAAAGAGGCAAGAAATTCAGATTTAAAAAGGATGCTGATTACAGAAACATCTCTCCTCCTTCTCTTCCCAAGCTTACCTTTTCCTCCCCTCATATTTCGCATTTAGGGAAGGTTTTGGGACCTGAGCTCAAGCACGGAGCTGTTTCATTCCTTCAGGTGGAAGATCCAGAAGGACGTGAAGCTTTAGGTAGGTAAGCATTGATTTTGTGGGGGAAACCACGTGGCAGCATTTTGGAGAAAGTGCCTTTGAAGGGTGGGGGCTGGATCATCCTGCCTGTGGGAGAGCTGCCAAGGGGCTGAGCTCCTCAGCATAGGGTTAAAGGGGTTGTGGTCTGAGTGAGGACAAACCAAAGGTGAGTGAGCCCACCTGTGAACTGAAGTTCCCTGGAAAAGGGAGTGCTTCCACCAGCCCCCAAAATGTCACTGTTTTCTCGCTTGTTTCAGAGCCAGTCACAGGATGTAGCATCACATCTGTGGGACTCTCGTAGCATTGTACTGCACTGGGCGGTGTTTTCTTAGTGAAGAATCATTTCCCAAAATACAGTCGTGCCGTGTTTTGCAATAGGGTGGCAAATACTGTTTTGTTTGTCAGCCATGGGGCGTACTGTGGATGGCAAGTGATTCATTGCCCAGCAGGCGAGAATTTAATTTGTAAGAAATGTCTGTAGTTTAGCTTTAAAAAAAATCCTGTATTTCATGTTCAAAAGTCTTGTGAGAATGATAATAATATTGGATGAGCTTTCAGCAGTAGTTAAGGTAAGTGGTAGATGAGGCTTCTAACACCTTGCCAGATTTGCCATAGTTTTGTGCAGTCAGTTTGAAAGAAAAAATAAATTGTAGCTGTGATTTTGTTTCTGATTTCAAGGAAACTTAAATTTTATACCTTGCTGTGGGATGTGACATGCACAGTTGTTACCCCTGAAACTGAACAAAAGCAAAGCAGATGAATTTCAGTTTTCTTCTGGAAGTCCATGCACTTCAGGAGATCACAGTATACCCTCCCACCCAGGAAAGTCTCGTGTGGTTTGAGGTTTTACTATAGACTTTTTCTACATCTGTACATGGGGTAGATTCATGTTTAAGTGGAAGCCCAGCAAGGCCACGGCCAGGTGTTAGGATGTGGCATGGGTGACTCAGTAGGTGGTACACTTCCTTCTCCATCAACATTGAATAAGTGTCCTTTGTGGTAATGGATGGGTCAGCTCCTGGCTGACATGGAGAAAAACAAAGTCACTACTGAGGCTTTGGTACTTGGTACAGGAAGGTCTCCTGTCCTCTGAGAAGCACAGATTTTATTCAGGCTGTTCAGTTGTGATGTGGCTGGGCTTTGAGTGGCTGGGAAGTGAGAACTAGATTTAATTGTACCATCCACAATTCCAAGTTCCCTGGTACTCCAGTGCTTGGACCCTGTATGAGGGCACAGGACAGGCTCCTTCAACTCTCAGAAGTCTCCCAGCAGCAAGCCTCCAGAGACAGGGCTAAAACTATAATAGCCCATGGTTTTGAACCTCTCTGAAACCTGCCAGGGCTCACAAATGCCCAAAGCACGCATGAGTTCTGTTCTGCTTAAAAAACTAAAAAAAAAAAGTAAGAATCACATCTTGGAGCAGTAAAAATGTTTTTTCACCTTAAAGGTTGTTATTTCAAAAGATATTTTCATGGTGACTGAAAAAGAAACTGGAAATCCCATATTATTTCTCCTTCCCTCCCTCAGCCAGGCCCTTTCTGCGCCCAGAGTTTTATCTGGTGTGAGGAAAAGGCTCCCTGGATAGAGTGAGAGGTGTTTGAAGGCAGCATTTAGGTGGTGTTTGCCACCTGGCCCAAGTGTAGCTGGCTGGCTGCTGAGATGGCATCTCCACTGTGGATGGCACAGTTGGGGACTTGCTTTTCCAAACCCTGCTTTAAGGAGCAGAGGGGGAAAATGTTGGAGAATTTAGTTGTAAAATGGGGAGAATGGTGCTTCTGAAGTAAGCACCTTGGTTACAGGGAAGTACAGAGATAGCTCACTGCTCTGTGCATGTGCCCACAAACAGTAAGATACAGGGTTGTTTCTCTTTGGCTGCAACTGGGCATTGAACATGGAATTAAACAGCAAAATCTGTAGTCCTGACAAAATGAAAATAGTTTTCTGAGTTCGGTTCACATTTTAAATCTGTTTTTTTTGTAGCCACAGAAACAAAACTCCCATTCTCGTAAACTTCGATTCTGCAGCAGAGTTTTACAGCAAATGCCACTTTCTCTATCTCCAAAGTTCCAGTGTTTGTAAGGGTTGAGCATCTCTTGGTCATGTAAGGAAGATGACACTGCTTTTCTGTGTAAGGGTTTGAGCATCATTGGCTGCAAAGATTACAGAAGGTAGATAATTTTCTTTCTGTGGAAATGACATCTACGTTATTTTTTTTTAACTACATGACCTTGTTATATGGGATTAACTAGTATTATGTTACGTTCAGTAAAAGGTATCGTGTCTTCCTGAATGCTTCTGTGGCCTCACTGTTGTTTCAGTGGAGATCTAGGTGTTCTAAATGTTTGTGTTACCTAAGGGATTTGGGTCCTTAACCTCTGTAGGGACCTTTGAGAACCCCATTAAGTGCCTACCTGTGCTTAAACAATTTTGGGAAGGTGATCCTTAATCTCTCTCTGAGCAGCTCATTTGCACATTTTCTGTGGAGAGATCCTTCTGGCAGAAGGTAACACTGCCTTAGGAATTGGTGGTTGTGCTGATGCTTGTGTCAGTTGTGGGTTCATAGCTGGATGCAGCACCTGCTGATAAACAGCTCCACTCAGGACAGATCAGAGGAAAGGAGCACGAGTGTGTTTACTGGTGAGGGTAGAGGCTGGAGTAGTGTTTGCACTGGAATATAACTGCCTGCACTGCCTGCATTGTAAAAAGAGAGGGTAGGAAAAATACCTTAAGTTGTATCCTGGTTAGTCATGCACAAAGGAACAAATGCTGAGGGGAATTTGCACTCAGCTATAATGCTTACTCATGGTGGGTGTTACAGCTTCTTAATTTGAGGCTGAGCTGGGGATTAGTGCTCCAGAGGGGGAATGACTACAGCAGGAAACAGTGGCCCAGTTAGTCCTGGGGCTCCAGGCAATTTGTACCTGGTGCCAATGTTGAAAACATTTTATTTTTCTGAGAAACTTCCGTCGTTTGAAAAGCTGAAAATCTTTTTGCTGGGCGCATTTTAGCCTTTCTGATGAAAAGTTGCAGTTTTCTGTGGAAAGCAAAGGCCCGCTTTGGAGGGGACTGTATTGAGGGATGTACAGGTTGCTTTAAATGGAAAAATTTCCTACCAGCTCCACACATTCAAAAGAAACTGTGTTTCAATGAGCTTCCCAAGTGACAGTGAAGTTATTTCAGTAATCCTGGTGCAGGCAGAGCACCCTGGGATTGGCATGTGGCTGTGTTCATTGCAAGCCGTCCAAATTCAAATTATTTTTTAGACAAGCAATTTTCATTCCAGTACTCCTTGTGCTGTGCAGGAGCAGCCACAGAACACCTTGTTTTCAATAATAAATTTACTGTTATCTATAATAACTCTTGTAATGTGAGACCTTGTATTGAGCTGTGTGATCTAACAGCTGTGATTGCTGAGGACCTGCAGTAAAAAAAGCTCTGGTTGTTTTTGCAAAGAATGGAACTGATTCATAGCCAAGTTATGTGAGTTTCTACATGATTTGAAGGTAGTTTGCGGGCTTTTACCCTCACTCAAATTTAAATAGTTCCCGAATTTCCAGCAGAATGATTTTTCACATTTGAATACTGGCAAAACCCTTTAGAGCTTACAGGAGATGTGTGGTTTGACTGGCAGCTGCACCTCGCTTCGGCAGAGAAAGAGGAAGGTGGATGTGAAAGGAAGTGGCTAGGACAGCAGCAAGCAGAACATGGCAGGAGAATGGGTTGGTTTGGCTGTCTGGGGAAGTCTTGGAGTGCAAATGATGAAAGATGGGACGATCTTAGAAGATTGGGATCTGCAGGAAGAAAGGGGTTGAAAGGTGATGGACAGCGAAGGAGACAGTCCATCAGGGAAGCCCAGCTGTGCTAGTCATGGTTGTTTTCTCCTGATGCTCTCTGTTTGCCATCACTCAGAGCAGACGTGTCTCTTTCTCCTGGCCTACTCCCTTTTTTCCCTGAGACTGCGAGGGCCACAGCTGAAGTGCTCTTGCAGGCACAGCTTTCATTCAGGATGTGCTGCCTGTGCTGGGCTCCCATCCCAGCCTCGGCTGAGGACAGAAAACCTGCGGCAATCGCAGTTGTGTCGCCGTCAGCACAGAGAGCAGAGCTCAAATCAATGCTGCACTAACCCAAAGGATCTCACAGGGAAGCAGCAAGCTTGGTGCCCTGGTGCATGGTGAACCTGGGTTTGCTCTTAAATTTGCCAGTGCTGCTGGAGCTTGGTGTTGAGGTAGTGCCCACCTTACAGTGACTCCATCCAGTGGAGATGAGGAGCACTGGGAGGAGAGGGACATGGGGTGAAGGAATGGGAGCCTGTAGCTGACAGGCCCTGTGCAGGGCAGGTTTCCGTGTTTTCATCTCACTCGTCTGTTTGTGGCGTTGGTGATTCCCATGACCTTGGGATTTTGCTGTGAAAGGAAAGTTTGAAAGCTTACCATCATTTATTTATAATTATAAATAGTAATAAAAACAGAGACAGTTTCTGGGCTCAGTGCATTTCTCGCAGCAGGATTCCCCCTTGACACCAATCTCTGTTCCAGGCTGCCCTCCATTCCCTTTCTGCACTAAACTTTCCCTCCTCCAAACAATAACCCTGTGTTGCTTTCAGTTGTACCATGGTGTTGGTCCCACTGTCTATGCCACCCCAACTCCTCCTGCACTATTGCTGTGCTCTGATGAAGATTTTGAGCAAGGAGTCATCCAGAATATTTGAATTAATCTATGAATTAGGCTCAGAGAAATTACAGCCAAGTATGTAATTTCTACATTTCCAAACAAGCCGTGTGTTTTCTCAGAGGTTTTAAAGCAAGTTTTGTAGGCTGAATATGGCAAAAACCAGTGTAATCAGCAAATACTGACCTTTATGATAGAACAGGATATTAGCTTTAATAATTGTGGTCCAGGTCAGGTGATCTAGATCTGGGAAGAAAATCAACTTAATTTGCTTCTCATTGTGAACTGATGTTTCTCAACGTCTGATATCTAGGAATATATGTCATGTCAGAAAACCACAAAGTTAAGACCAGAAAAATAACATGAAGGTTTTAAAATTAAAAAACACTTTCCCCCCCTTTTTTTTCACTTGGACCAAAATCTTACAATATTTTTAAAATAAAAAAGATATTATTGTAAGTATATGGTAATATGGATCTAACAATTGCCTGGAATAAGGAATCAGATCTCAAATGTCTTGTACTTGAGTTGCTATTAAAAAGCCTGGGCAGTACGTGGGTTTGAGCTTTACTAATTCACACCAGAAGAGCATCTGGCCATTTAGTGGTATGGTCTTTTTGACTGAGTTTTCTTAAGAATGTGAAAGTTAAATAGTGATAAGGACTCAGGCAAGACATTGTGGAAGCTTCTTTTATCTCTCCCTGGTCCCCAGTTTTGTCAACATGGGTTAGTCTGAGCTTTGTGGGAGTGATTGAAATGTCTCTGGGATATTAGTCTGGATTTAAATAGGACTGGATTCTTTTGAATTGGGGTAACTCATTTCTACCTTGTAGAGAGGGCAGAGCTGGGGTTCTTACATCATTTCCATGAGGAGCCTGCTCAGTGAAAGCCTAAAGGTAACCAGGGCAGGTTTATGCAAAATGGAAAGAGTGAGGGCTCTGCTCCTTGAAATGAATGTGTCTTGAGTTTTGTCAGCTTTGTTTTAAATATTTATTCTTTATCCTTTAACCTTAAACTCCCTCAATATTAATTGAAAGCCACATTTTTTTTATACATCAAGCAGCACAAAGAGGCTGCCTGTAGCAGATTTTGGCCTCAAGTCACCAAGTTGCCACTCATCAGCTAAGCTGTAGCATCTGATGACACGTGTTTTCATAAATGAATGCTTACAATTAATATTAATGGGAACTGAATGTACAACTGCCCCAGTGAGATTT
The DNA here is from genome assembly GCA_026261815.1 of Monarcha castaneiventris obscurior. NCBI lineage: Eukaryota > Metazoa > Chordata > Aves > Passeriformes > Monarchidae > Monarcha > Monarcha castaneiventris. The sequence goes on from JAMPIT010000862.1 coordinate 7,342,051, forward strand.
GGACTTTTTGTCAAATTTGTAGCATTTTTTGTTTTGTTCATGTTATTCTGGAGACATCTGTTTGCCTTTATTCCAGTGGAAATTAAAGAGCTAACTTCGGTCAAAGTTTAAATTTGTTGTTAGTGTTACATTATATTTTCAGAAATCTGATCAAGTCTAAGTTCACTCAAGGAAACCAGCTCCTGTTTTTAGCCAAGCCTCCTTTTTCTTTGACAAGTTGCATTTTAGTGGTCAGGATTAAAATTAACCACCTGCTCACCTGAATCCAAGATGATACTGAAACTAAGGCAGCACAGCCTCACACAGTCTGATCACTGACTGTGGGAACATACATTTCTGAGCCATTCATTTATTGCCCCTTAATATCTGTCAGCAAGAGAAGCTCATGCTTATGTGCAATATTCCAGTTTTAAGACCCCTCCCAGAGAATGGGGAAGTGTTGGATTAGGTTGATTTTAATCCCACTGAAAAGCTTTGCTGTTTTTGAAATTGTTAGCATCTGGATATTTCTGAAATTGCCCCTGGTGGAAAAACGAAGTTCTTTCCATGGCTGCACGGAAAGAGTGATTTTGACAGAGGACTGTACCAGATTGTTTAAGTATTTAAGTATATCTGTGGCCTTCCAGAAATTCCATTAAATTGCCTGTACATATAGATGAACTGAGCATCAAAGCAGCTTTGATGGAATAATAAGTACTGGGGTTTGAAGCGGAGGAGGTCAGTCAGTCACTGGAGCCTGTGGATGGCAGAAGGGGAAGTCACTCCATGGAGTCGTGTAAACCCAGTTCTTGCTGTATAAAACTCAAAATAAGACTTTGCAGCTTAATGTAACTCCTGAATTCTTACATCGTACATCTTCAGCCTTTCCTCCATGAAAGGGGCAGAAACTTCTGGTAGTGCTGTTTGCTTTGAAATGAGTTATTCACTACTGCATCCATGTAATCCAAAGCTTTTCCATCAACACTAGACTGAAAGTTTCCTGTTCTTTGGTTTTCTGTGGTCTACCTTCTTACTCACCATAACCTCTGGACTGCCAGGTCATACACAGCTTGTAAGTTCTGGCTTGTGTTTTATTATAATGGGAGCTCCTAAACCCCTTAGTTTGGTTAGTAATTCCATTGGGAAAGACTGAAAAATGAGTTTGAAAGCAAAATGTTATCTACTAAAAAGCCTCTTTTACTAATATGTAAAAAATGTCCAGTTGCATCTAAAAACTGCTTTTTTTGTCTAAGGATATAACATCCTGGTGACATCAGAGACGCTCTCACTATATTATTTTTGGCCCATTCACAATGCCTTTAACTCTCTGTCTTGTCTCAGCCAAAATTGTGTCAAAAGGGGTCAAAAAGGAGAATGTAGTAGCCGCATTAAGAAGGTCATTTTTGCTTAATATGTTGGGTGTGCTCCCTTAAACACTGGGGCTTAGTATCTGAGGAACATTTGATTGGCTTGGATCAAGTACAAGTGCTTCTATACTGGAAACTAATCCTGATAGATTTTACAGGATGTTTCAAGTTACTAAAACACAAACCTCTGGATGAGTGCGAAGGGAAGGAGGACCCTGCTGGGCTTGCCTCTGGAAGAAACAACAGACTCAGAAGCACTCATTTGCTTTTAAGGAGGATGAGTGAGAGGGCGTTGGGACTCTGACTAAGGCTGACAGCCCCTTGATGGCTGGGGAGATGGGAGTTACACACCGTTTCCATTATGTTAATGGCAACTTAAAAACACAAATGTCAATCTCGGTAACTCTCTCTGCTCCACAGAGCAGCTACAAACAAACAACAGCCAGCAAAATCATGTGAAATACTGGCAGTGGCAATGAAAAAGTTCCTCTGACTCCTGCAGAGATTTCCTTGGGATGGGGAGTGCTTGCTGCAGGGCAGATGTTTGAAACAGCATGACAGACAAGGGAGAATGAATCTTTAGGTTTATGAGAGAGGAAGGACAACTATGTTTGTGTATGTGATCAAAAACCACCAGAGATGGAGTGAGAAAAAGATGTGTAGACCAGGGGCCCGCTGAACTGTATTTTTTCAATCTGGTTCTTTTCTGGGGGGGAAGAAATGCCCAGAGGTGCTTCTTTACCTCTGAGGAGTTGAGAAGGCAGAAAACTTCTGCTGTACACCTTGCTGGAAAGCAGTGGGTGGCAAAGATCTCCTTTCTGGTTTTAAATACAATCATTAACCTACTGGATGAGCCACTTCAGCCTTGTTCTGTATCTACCTTTAAATCTTTGTAAGTTATGTGGATGTTCACTGATGTATTTCTACTAAATTTTATCCTTGGTCCTGACTTCTTTTGCTGTAGTATTATCCCTACGTGTATATACAGCAATTATTTAACAGAACATTAGGACTCCTAACCATCAAAATCTGGTAGAATTTGAATTACTAGAGAAGGATGAAAAATATATTTAATTTCACTAACTACCTACTAACTCTTTGCTTGTTCATGATCCTGGCCTGCATTTAGATAAAATTTGAAATTAAACTATAATGCAAAAAAAAGGCCACCAAAATGTTTTATTAGTTGTTTAACTTAATGTTCCTGTTTATATAGAGAAAAGAATATTTATCTGAAGATATTTTGCATGTAAAATTAACCTGTTAAATGCAGAAATAGAGAAAAACTTGTGTGAAACATTCACATTAGAGGCTTGGAAAAAACCTGAACAACCCCTCCCCTTAAAAACTCTGATATGATTTTTATTTCTTGCCTGGAAGCAGTAATGTCTGAGACCTTGTCTGAATTAAGTCAAGTTGGTTGCAAACCTTGCTCAAATCTCAGTTGAAAAATCAGGCCATAGTGAAATTAACAACATAAACAACGTCTTGAGGAATAAATGCCAAGAAAACTGGAAAAGTAGCCTAAATTTCTGTGTTTGACTTAAATCAGGAAGAAAGAAAAGGGGGACAGTGTTCTTTTCGCAGAGAAATGGACAGGAATCACCAAGTGTGAAATAAGTCAGTGATGTCTTTCCGCTGCTGTTTACTGGAAAGCACTGAGAGCCTTTTTCCTGCATACTTCACCATGAGGAAGGAAGGGCTGAACTAAAAAAAAAAAGTTTTGACTTCTAGCTTTTCTAATAAATTTTTACATCCCTTTTGATCAAGGGACTGATTTTGTTTTAGCCTTGTTTATTCTCTTTTGCAAAATGAGGATGGGAGGTCTCCTTTTGTTAGCTTCCCATATTGGATTTTTCTTGTCTAGCTTTTGTCATCATTAAGACCCTGAAAGACTGAAAAAAATTAATGTTTTTGTCCAAGTTAATCTCTTCCTAGAGAGCAAAGAGGGATGAGCACCTACATCCCATCCCATTGATGTCATTTGAATGTGCCTAGCTCCTTTAACTGTACAAGGAGAGTGATGCCCTTAGTCAGTGCCTTTTTGGGGACTGTAAGCATGAACTCTGTACAACCCCCTGCATGTTTGGGGTCCGACTCCGGCTTTATCTGCACTGGGAAATACGAACTGGAAGCAGTGGTATGATGGGAGGGGTAGAACACCCCATCTGAGTAGCTCCTAAGACTCCTACCCTCCAGGGACCAGTAAGACAGGATCACTTGCTGTGTGGTACCCAGATTAGAAAAGGAATTCAAGTATTCACCAGTATGATTTGCAGGCACTTGGACAAAAGGTTAATAAAAAAGTGTTTCTGGCAACAGACTTGTTCTGAAAACATTTTTTTAAGCCAGCTTTACTCTGCATAATTTTGCAGGTAATTTGCACCTCTGTGTGCCTGTGCGGTGTGACACTTCCACTAAGCCCAGACTCATCTGCATTTCTGTACAGAAATCCTATCAAACACATGCTTTGGCACCAGTCACACTGAGAGAATGGGGTGGGTACCTGAGTGGAGTTCATACCTTGTAGTTTATTCAACTGGAGATGAATGGACCTGCTGTTTTCAGCAGACTGCGTTTCTACAGAGTTCACTTGTCTCAGAGTAGCAGTGCAAGAGTAAAAAGGTTCAAGCCCTCAGCCTTGCTAAGAATGAGACCATAAAGTCACCACCAGCAGCTTGATTGGCCAGAAATGCTGGGTGACACTGTGGGCCTGCAGAGCTCCAAACACCCTGTGCTCCATGGCCTGGGATTTCACCCAGCTCAGACAGCGTAGCTGCAATCCTGAATCACCTTTTGTTGTCCTGAGGATGTTTATGATTGTGAGAGCAGGAGTCTTAAAAACAAACCAAAACCCTCCAAACCCAAGCTGGGATTTTCTTCTCTCTGTGTGCATATGTATTATTTCTGGCTACCATGTCATTTTTCCTCTGCAATTTGGCTTTGTTGAGTTGATAGTATCACTTTGGTCAAACCAACTACATTTCCAGATCTGGGCTGCACAGCCCATTACTGAGGTGAACAGAGAGGTTTTTAACAAATAACCTCATTAAACTGCTACACGTTTTGCTCAGCAAGAAAATGTTCATCGTGCAGTGTCCCAGTTCTTTGGGCTCCTCAAACCAACTGGAATTCACCCACCTTGTCATGAGGTGCTTTTTTTCTCTTGTCACATGTTCTGTGCTGTTTGCCACACGAGTTACAGATGGCAATTTTAATTTGAAAACCCAAATGTAATAAATTCAGCAGATTAGTATTTGGCTGGGAGTGAGGGCTGAGATTGTTCAATTGACTATTATGGAAAACACATCAGCCAACCTCATCCCTGACCAGAGTGCAGTGGTTCCATCCCCTTACAAACAAAGCCTTTGTTTTGTCTTCCTTGCTCTGTGATTCTGGTCTCTACTGTGCATTTGTTTCCAAAGCAAAACAAAGAATTCATAATCTTTGGCAGCTGAAATATTTCAGCTTGGATTTTCCTGTTACACAATTTACCTACTAGCTGATTGAGTAGGAGATGACCTCACTGCTGAGGAACAGTATTTTTTCAGATGCCTTCAGCCCTGTTTGTTTCTAGTCCAGCTTTTACCAGGAGTCAACCACAAGGCAGAGTCTGAGGATCAGGGTGCTGGTGCTGCTGCCCCACATTCCACACTGCAGAAGGACTCAAGCCTGTCCATTTGATATGGTTTGTGAAATGAACACACACATTATTCATAATCCCAGTGATGAAATGTAAAGGGTTATGGATAATCAATGTGTGCCATACAACCCTTGACTGTTTTACCTGCATTCTGCCTATTGCTTCCCCCTGCTTAGCTATAATATGTCTAGACTTCTATCAGATTTAATGAAAACAATCATAATGGCAACAAAGATTTCTTTTTTCCTCCAAATGTGCTCCAAAGTGACCCTGGCTTGGAGTGCCAGCAGCTTCCTGCAGTGCAGACAGTCCTGTTGTGTTGCAGGGTATATTCTAGGGACAGATTTGAGCTTTTAGGTGTAACCGTCACGAAACTGAATTTTCCAATGAATCATGTGATATCTCTTCCTCATTATTTTGGCCATTCTGTTCAGACAGGTTTTAAGTGTTTCATTTTTTATTCTGAGGCACTGAAAACAAGAGCCAAAGAAACCTAGCAGAGGAAAGCAAGAGAAGAACATGTAAAAGGATGTAAGGTACTGGACTGCTCTCTATTTTTTTGTTTTGGTCCTTTATCAGTGTAAATTGCATGATCTGTTAACCACTGAGAATGATGGGGTCTTCAAAAAAGCAAATTAATTTAGAAAATGGACACACTACCTCAGTAAGGACAGCCACCAGTATTAGGCCTGAAAGACAAGCAATGAATGACTCTTAGTTTTTGGATGAATATTTGTAGGATTAACATATAAAGTTGAAAGTTGAACGAGAGAGGAATGAAAATGGAAAAAAATGACATTTCTTTACAGGTCTTCTGCCAACCATTTGATTTTTCTGAGAGTGCATTTTTTGACATTTAGTAACAATAATTTGATTTATTTTAGTATTTGAGGCCCTTGGCCAGGACTGGGGATTTGTTATGCATTGCACGTGTTGCACATGCAGGGACAGTTCTGCTCATAGGACTTGCAAAGTGCAGGAACAGAAATAAAGACTCACAGAGGTGCTGGTTGTTTCCATGAGGTGATGGAGAAGGTCAGGCAGGTCACTGGTATAGCCAAGAGTAAAGCCCAAGTGTGCTGACTCCTGATCTTGTGTCCTGCTTACTAAACTTTGCCTCCTGTAGCAGGAAAATGGCAGCCAAAATGCTGCAATTGTCTGGGGTGGGAACAGGGCTGAGAAAGACACTGAGAAAAAAACATGTTGAGCTTTTTATGAATCGGTAATTTTCTGGATTTGTCACAAGCAGTGACAAAACTGCCAGTGCAGTTTCTGTTGAGTTCTGCACCAAACAAATTTATCAGTGGGTCTTGACTTCTCACACTCCCTCTATTTCCACATTTCTCTCTGCAGAGTGTCTGTACAGTCAGATATTTTACTGGTTTGTTTTATAAATTTCCAGTGATGAATAAATAGTATTAATCACCCAGTAGCAATATATGAAATCAGGCATCTTTAAGTGCTGAAGGGGTGTAAATTTGAAGCTTGGCAAACCATCTTTTAAGGAAGAGTTGGACAAAAGTTCTGTCCCTTCTTCTGAAGTTTTACACGCTGGCACACAACACGTACAGTGGCTGCCATAATCTTTTATTAGGGCTGTTTTTCCATTTCAGAAAGGGAACAATGCTGCAGGATCTGCAGCACTCGTTGTGTTCCCTGTAGGAAATGGATAAAGCACATTGAGCATGCAGGAGCAAAGTAAAGCCTGCCAGCCCCAAGGATGTATCTGATAAGTACTGCACGGGTAAGGATCAGCATGCCCAGAGCATGACAGGAGACTTGGGCTCAGAGTCATTCTCGTGAACAGTGAGTTGATTTAACCACTACCATGTACCACTGAGACCTAGATTTATGTGTTTATAGTCATTTCTATGTCAATACGTCAGTGCTTAATGCAGATCAGTTCTCTCTAAAGAGGACAGGAATGATCAAATTTCCTCTTTACTGATGGGTGAACTGGAGCCACGGAAAGACTTCATGATTTGTTCACCTAGCCAGCCAAGATGGAATAAGGGATTCCCAATTCCCAGTTTGTTGTTCTAGTGATTGGTGGAGTCTGTTTCCTTTCCCAAGCAGTAATGTCTATCCTAAACCCATTTAGAACACTCCTTCCTATTCCATATTCCAAACTAGAACAAACTGTACTCATCTGACCCCAGTTGTGAAGCTATAAATTTAATTTACAAGGTCATTTATATGGGAGGAGAAGTAGTGTCAAAATACAAGAATCTATGCAAGGAGAAAACAGAAGAGGCATGGATAACATAACCCCTATAAAATGTCTCCACATGTGATTTGTGTGGAAACAGTTGCTCTGAGATCAGAAGGAAATCTGTTGCTTTTGGCAAAACTGGTAATTCTACAGCTCAGGAGTTACTAGGGCCTCTGTGTGATACTTTCTGAGCTATGGACTTATCTTAAAGACTTCCTGTTTTGGAGCTCTCGGTCCTGCCAAGATGTTTGTCTTAGCATGATTCAGTTCTGTTATTAGAATGATATCAAGATTTACAATGAGCTGGTAAAAGATTAAAAGATTGAAAAGCAGCAAGCATAAAGATGAACATAGTCTGGAGTGGAAGGTAGAAGAGTCGAAAAGAAAATTTCAGACTGGATGTTGGTTTAGCAGTATTTTAGGCACTCTGTGCTTTCTCTAAGTCCATCAGTCCAGCAAGGCTGTCCTCACTGTAACACTGGTTAGCTCTGAAAACCCTTTCCTTCTACTGCCAGCTCACTGTTGTGCAGTGTGGAGAGGAGATAGAAATAACCAGATTAAATTGATTTGATTTAAAAAATATTAGCAATGCCTTTACAGAAGTGACAATAGGATATGGTCTCTAGAGCTCCACTGTACTAGGTGCTGACACAATTCCTATGCACACAGGGGTGGTCTATTCTTTGGTAACTTCTCTAAGTGATGCTGGTCCCAACAGGGAGAGCAACCACCTCTGGTTTAGGCTGTGGACACACAGAGCTCATTTTGAAGCCAATAAAGGCAGCTGCTTTACTGTGGAGCTGGGAAGAGATGGCTGAAAAATAAACTATTATTTGGCAAAAGGATCTGACCACACAAGGTCTTCCAAAGGTATTAGAGGGTCTGACCATCAGTGGGAAACAATACAAGTTTCTTTGAAAAACCTGGGACCCTTATACCATAATGACCATGTCCTCTCAAGGCTCCAACCCTGCTGAAACCCAATCTACCTCATGCTAAATAGCAACAAAAAGACATGAAGTCAATTTATCTTAAAATCACAAATCAATGCACTTGGGGTAAAAATTATATCAAAGCAGAGTTGGTAAGTCCCAAAGACAGGGCAGATGGAAACCTGTCTTTCTTGGGCACTGTAAGTGCTCTCAATTTTGGTCAGTTTGATGCATCAGGGTATCGCTCACATGCTACCAAAATGTGGTATCATAAAACAGACCAGGAAAATAAGATTAAAAAGCAGAGTAGAAACAGGTATTTTACCAGCAGTGCTTGAGGTGCTGGGCAACACTTTCTGCACAGGTTCAGCTTTCTTTCCCTAGTACCATCTCAAGGATATGGATTCAGGAGTGGAGGTCTAATCTGAGGTATAGCCACGCTCTAAAGAAAATCCTAGAAGCTTGGGAGAGAATGTAGGTAGAAAAAACCACCAAACTGATCAGAACTGCTGCTTGTCTAAGCTTTTCTAGCTAGGACATATGAGGAGGGAAACCTTAGTTCTGGTGATATTAGTGGGAATTTTTCTTTTCTCTTCCACGGGGCCAAGATTTTACCCACAACTCAAGAGCAGGCAAGTCTGAAAGAGAAGGAAAAGTGCCTCTTGTTCAACTTTGTAGGCAATCACTGGGCTAAGCTGGGTGATCTGGGCATAATTCAGTATTTCTTCTCCAGCCACTGGAAAGGTGAGTGAGCTTTTGGAAAGTGGATTCTGACTTAAATGTCAGAACTAAAAAAAAAAAAAAAAAGTGTGACTGGATAAATGAATGGAATGAGATGATGGATTAACTCATACATTTGCAGTTACTCACCTGGTCTCCTCCACAGTATAATGTCACCTTCTTCCTTTCAGTGGCAGGTTTTGTTGTCACTTGTAGCTAATATTGTAATTAAATAAACATAGATTTGGCATGAAGTTTATGCTGGCCTCTCTCACATTCATGGAGTAAGGAAAGAGGCACCTATCTGACCTGGCCCTATGACACGTGGGACCAATCAGTCAAAGGGTTTGCTCTACAGAACAGTTGTTTAGATAGCAATTCACAAGATTTACAGAGGAGATAAATTATACTGGACTCCAAACCACACCATATCCCTTGCTTGTCTTAAGGTTAAAAGGGGAAAAAAAACATTTATGAATGGATAGAGGACAGGATGGGAGCTGAGCTCTCTCCCCCACTCCCTCACAGACGTACTTGTATGTATAGCTGGTTTATATACATACATATATATATATATATATATATATATATATAGGAATTATAGCATTTACATATACAGGAAACTGAGACTGAATCAGCTGCTGAATTTGATGGAAGCTTGGGCACTCAGAAAGGTGCTGATTTAACAGCTCTTGAACTCTGTAGAGGCTCTTCAGGAGATGTTGAAGCAGCTTTGGAAAAAAGCACTTCATTTCTGTTGGTTTTGGGAGAGGAGAGCTTCAGTGGCAGCAAACATCCTGTAATAGAGTGGATTTTTTTTATTGTGTTTTTAAAAAAAACAAAACAAAAATCTCTGTTTTGAGCTGTTATTAATTGTCACTGTGCAATTGAAAGGTCAAACCCGATGTTCTTGCTCAAGCAAAATGCTTTGGAAAGCCAATGGAGTTTTGCCTGAGAAAATACTGGAGAGAAGCATGCACAAATGTCAGCATTGGGACTGGATTTGAACTGAATTCAGGCATTAGTTAAGAGAGTTCCAGAATAAGCTCTAATGTTGAAAGAGTGCTATCTTTAAAGGGTACTTCTACTTAAGAAATACGGGGTGATACCCTCAATTTCTAAACTCTCAGGAAGGAGAACAAAGTGTCTGTCCTTTATGTCTCTGTTCCCTTGGTCCTACAGCTGTGAGCTACCAAGGTGTCATTTAATAAGTCTGAGGTCAGGCTAAATGCTGCTCCTAAAAATGCCAGCTGGTTGTCCAATCCTGTCCCTCCTGAGCAGGTGATATCCAGGTGACTTTCAATCCAGGCCTGTTCAGAAGGTCTTGGCATCCATTTTTTCATGAATGTGCATGAACCAGCAAGAGTATTCATAGTGTAACAACTATCTGTGGTGCAGCAACCAGCAAGGTGCTGGAAGAAGTGGGATTTCATTTGTTTAGCAGCTGCATAGGCAGCTCTGCTGCTCATCTCTTTCCAGCCTGAACTTACAGTCCCACCCCAAAGCTTATCTGCCCTGATCTCTCATCTCTCCTGTAGCACTTACCCTGTCACATTCACAAGATCATTTTTTGTGTGGCTTTTCAAGCACTGATTGAAACATTTCTTATTTCTGTGTTAAGTTCCTAATTTGACCTTTGCAGATCTATTCAGAGTAACCAATCATGGGACAGAAAAGGTAATAACTAATTTTTGTGAACAACTGACAGAATGCATCATCCTAAATTAAATAATGAAATGTCAACAGCAAACTTCTCGTAAGTTATTTTGAGAGGAAAATGGAAAACAAGTTCACAAGTCCTTTCAAATAAATCTGAAAATATCTCAAACTACTTATAGACAAAAGAAAAGAGATGGAGATTTCCCAAGAAATGTATCATACTGCCCAACTCTGTTCCTGTCCAAAAGGTTGGGAAAATGAACAGCCACTTCTTGCTTTCACAATTTTAATTTCCAAACAGGATGGAATACAAAGTTTTAAGTAGATTGTTGGTATTCCTGCATTAAGTGATGTCTCCTGAAAGTGGAATCAAATGTTTGTGAGTCTCATGTCACTCTGGTATTGATGAATGAGACCTTTTTATTGGTATTTCATCTGCTCAGTTATGGCATGGTGGATGGAGCTGAAGAATATTGAGGGGCTCTTAACTCTTAAAATAATAGTGATGATAATATTAAAGGCTGGAAAGTCTGAACCAGATTTCAGCTGTCCCTGTGGTAAAGCTTGACACAATCTCTGTATAGAGACTATTTCCATACCCTATTTAAAGAGCAAGGTAAACTAGAGTAAATAAATAATACTCCTTTGCATCACAAAACGAAAAAAATCGGGCTCTTCACTTTGAGAAGTGCCTTGTTCACTGTGTACAGTTTTGTCACAGTCAGAAGATTGTGGCTATGGGGTTTTCTCTGCTCTGACAGATGAAGGTGTAACAGGAGCCAGCAAACAGAAGGAGGAGGATCCGTTCAAACCAGGGGTAAGGCTGCATTTTGAACAATGAGCTTATTTAACCACGTTGGAAAAAATTACCCAGGAACATTGTGGATCTCCATCACTGGAAGTCTTTAAATCAAGAGTGGATGTCTTTCTGATGACCATGCTTGTTGCTACAGCAGGAGTTATAGGCTTTGAAATTCCATGGCTTGTGTCATCCAGGAAGCCAGGGTAGATGATTGCGTTTGGTCTCCAGTGGCCTTCCAGTCCCTGCAAAGCATTCAGCTGGACTGCTGCTTGCAGCATGTCTGGAAGGGGAAAAGTAACATTTCTCATAGCTGGACAATAGATGACAAGTGGTTTCCACTGGAGTTACAGATCAGGTTTTTTTGAATTTTCCAGGCAATGCACTAATTTTTCAGGGAATAAGGAAACTGCCAAAGGACCTTTTGGTTATTTAAAATTTCATTACAGCAGCCTTTCCACTCCTCCCCCTTGTCCTCCCTACAAAATCAGTGTAGAGGTGAACAATGCATAGAAGTGGGGTACTGGTCCAAATATGGAAACACTGGCCCTGAATAGCTGTGTTTGCATTGGGCATCCTTTAAATGACATTCATTAAGTTGACTGAATTTCTCTGAGTACTCAGAAATGATTTTTGAAAGAAAACAGATTTCAGCAATTTGAAAAAAAAAATCTATTTCATTTGCAAATGGCATAGATTGACGGAGGCTGGCCATAGTGTTCATGAATTACCACAGACATGTGAGGAGCAGGATCTACACAGTTACTTCCAAACTTCATTGCCAGAATCAGTCAATCCCTATAGCATTCCTGATCTGAAATACCAGGTAATGGCAAATGCTATGTATGCAAAAGAGAAGAAACAAGCAGGCATTCCTTAGTGGTGTTCTGCTGCAAATAGACCAGCATTGTGCACACACTTGCAGCAGCCCATAGCCAGTTAATTAAACCACAGAATATCTGCAAATATTTACCTGATGGCTGGGGTTTGAAAAAGCTATAACATAAATAGCTTACTACATAAAATAGATCTGATTTACATTTCAACAGATGTGTTGGTGAGAGTAAACGATGGGGAAAAAAACGAAAGAGGAAAAAGCTAAAATGAAAACAAATAGATCATGTTTCCAAAATCCTACCAAGTATGTGATGCACTGAAATGATCAGACTCTTAACTGCTTGTAAATCTGCCTGGACTGGGGTTGTGAAATTATTTTTAGGGTGACAGCAGAAGCCTTTCTAATGCTACCATTGTGGCACCGTGTCAGCTGAGTAAGAGGCAGCAAGAATGGCATAAAAGTCAAGTGGGCAATCTGAGAAGGAGGCAGTTTAGGAGTACAAAACTTTCTGTCCAAGTAGAGGAAGTAGCCTGATGTAATTGTATTTATAACCTGTGAACTTCTGGAATCCTAGGGAGAGTACATCTGAGGACAGTGCTGTGGCTTTACATAGCCCAACTAGGAGCTATTTCAGTTTTGAGGAAGAACATCAAGAATTCTTGCTCAGCTGCTGAATAGAGTGTGTCAGAGCTCTGCTGTCCTTTGTGGAAGTGGTGCCTTCCTAGTGCAACAGTTCTGCATCCAGTCCTGCCAACCTCAACATCCCCCTGAGTCGTATCTAATGCTTTCATAAATCTTAAACTTGGTTTCAAATGGAAGAGCTTCAAATAAATGTCTTTCAGTTATTTTTATTTCCTGTCTGGTTTAGGAGTTCGGTATTGGTAGGGAATAAGGTTTTTGTGGTCTTGGAAGCATGCTTTCTCCTGTTGGACATTTGGCATTCCTCATGCCTCAGCCTGAGGTATGGTGGCAGCAAGGAGGACCTTGGAAGAGGAGCAAGGCAGAAGGAGATGCCCTTGTGGAGGGGTTCTGGAGATTGGGAGAGTTGCACAGACAGATTGTGGGTACATATTAGGATTGTAGGTTGGGGTGTTTTAAGGCACTGAGTGAAAAAGTGGGAGCCTACAGAAGTTCAGCAGAGCATTTCTGCTGATGTCCTCAGCTGGGGAAGTGTTAACAATGTTGACACAGACTGTCAGCTTCTGGTTTCAGATTAACTCCTCCAGGATGAGAGACAGGAGTTCACATCCCTCAGACATTGTTTCAAGCTGTCTACAGGCTAGAGAAGATAACAGTGCATCAGCTTACATTTTCATGGGTTTGCTTGTAATTACAGGAAAGGAAATTTGAGTTTTTGAGTGTTGATTTCGGTGGGAGCAGAAATGCAGAGGCACTTCTGAAAATCTTGTCTGCAGTTTATTTTGAAAATGGAACTGTAAGTTTTTAATCTCAGTTCTGTGAAAAATGTCAAAGATGGAAAGAAGTATTAAGTAAGTCCTGCATGTGTGCAGAAGTAGATGTGACAGTTCTACCTGATTAATTCTGAAGAAAAGCAGCACAGCCTTATGCAAATGAAATTGCTCAAAAGTACATGAAGACCTGAAAAATTAAACTAAGGGAGGTTAAAGCTGGCTTTTGAACATCAAACTCAAAAAAGCTTCTTACTTAACCTTGTGAATTGTAACAATTCAGTTTCTTCAAGATACTCAAACAAATTGAGCTTTGTCTTCCAGGCCAATGGAAATATATAGTGCTGTTGCAAAGTAAAATGGATCCAGCAACTTTATAGATAGGGGGAAGGTTCCCAGGCTTTCTGTTCCCAATCCAGGTTAATTTCAAGCCTCATACTCAGTTTCACTTTCAGTGCCCTAAGAGAAAATGTAATTTAGACTAGAGCTGCATTCACAAGTTAATGGCACTGACTGTAATCCTTCAAAATGATGGATACTGGAATTTTCCCCCTTTACAGGAGGAATTGCATTTCTCAATGTCACATAAGGGAAAGAAACAAACATGCAGAAACCATAACTGGCCCTCAAATCTTTGAAGATACATGTGTGTTCCCAAAGCTGAAGTAATTTTCCTGCCAGAAATCATTGTGACGGAAAGTTAGAACTCCTGTATCTGTGCCCTTTGTACTGTGCTGACCTGGTTAAAGACACCATTCTGTGTATTGGAGGAAAACTGGGAATTGTGGGGGAAGCAGAGAGATCCTCGAGCAGGTGAGGGTTTGTCTCTTGAGGTTAGGGAGAAGCTTAGACACAAAGCCCAGCTTCTGTTGTTTGTCTGTTGTGTGCTGCGTGTTGCAAGCTCAGCAAGTGTTTGAACAGCAGTATTTATTGGTTTGGGCTGGTTTTGCAGTGTTGTAGCTGCTTTTGCCGTGTTTTGCATGGGCTGATTTACTGCTGTTGCTTTGCTGCACATTCATACCTGTGCTGGTCACACGAGGAGGTCTGTGCTGAAGGGTGATATCCTCAGAATGTTCTTCAGGAGCCTTTGAGGGTAACAAACGGATGGTTTGCCTGAAAGAGGTGGGTGGAAGGATGAGACAGAGCCATTCTGATGTTTTCAATCAGTAGTACCAACACTAGGAGTAAGAAAGGAGGCCTAAGAGGGATCTTGTTTTCACAAACAACACAGGGAAAGTTATTTCACATAGACTAATAGAACAGCAGACCCAGACTCTGCATCCCTGCAAAGTTAACTATGTCCTTTATGGACACCTAAGGCATCAAGCTACATGGAAAGGTCAGTCTGTCACTTTGACACTGTTGGATGGGCAAGTAAGTCCTTATAATTAAGCTCAGCACCATCAAACACAGCAAAGGTCAGAAACACCTGAAAACATTGAAAGTAACAGCTAACAACAGCATAACAAAAAGCAGTTGGAAGCAGCTGTGTGTGCTGCTAATGGATCCACTCAATGTCTCCTTCTAAGGAGGTGCACATCACACTCATGGATAAATATAAGGGTTTAGTCATTCGGACAATCAGCACTCAACCCTGAGGGACTAACTCTGCATGGGCTGGATGCATGTTGTACTCAGAAGTAGCTGCCAGCCTTCACCAGCTGATTTCTCTTCCAGATGACCATTATCCATTCAGTGTTACTGGGATCAGCACACACTGAGATGTTTTATGTCACTATAGGGTGTCTTATGGTCAAAGACAGAGCTGAAGCCTCTGTGCTTACGTTGCTGGACTTCACTGCAGCTTTGTCAGAGTGAGGTACAGGGTATTACTAGGATGATGGGGTAGGGCAGCATCCCCAGGAATCTGGACAAGAATATTGAGTGGAATAATATTAGTAGCTTCTCATGCCCTGTTATTGCTGATGTGTCTAGTCTGGGATGTATCCCATTATCCTAAGTTATTCCAGTGTTGGCTGAGGCCTGGTGTTTTTCCATGGATTTCCCTTACGTGTGACTCCCATGATGTGGAGGGACAGAGGGGGTGATGTAATCGGGGGATTTTCCTAAGCAGTAGTGAGCATGGAGTCTTGGTAGATATTTGTGTTCTCTGCTCTTCTCAGGTGTCCCCCTCCAGAAAAACTCCCTTACCAGTAGGTTTTTTCCTTTAAACAGGCAAGGAATAATACCAGGGGGAAAAAACCACAATAAAAGGAAGGCTACTTCTTTGGTGTTTTGGGAAGCATTTTTGTGCAAAGACTTTTAACATTTGTTTTTGCAAAGAGATACCTTAAAACACTGACAATTGACAAACAAGCTGGAGTAGGGGACTGGGTTATATCAAGCCTGTTTGGTGATGCATTGACATGTGGTGTCACAGCTCCATTAATCAAAAATATTTTGGACTAAATTCTTCCTGGTTCATTCATGCACAAATAATTTACACTGGGAGCAGTGGGTCTAAACCTCTTTGGCAGACTGAATGGAGGAGCATGATGAACAGCTAGGCTGGCTCCTGAGTGACCAGACACTCACTGCTTTACCAGGGCTCTCCTTTTTTTCCAGGTATGCAGTTCGTCTGTTGTGCCTGGAGGGAGCTCACAGTAGATATTTGTGAATGATAAAATAAAAGGGGGCTGAGGGCCCAGAGACTCAACAGAGGATCTTAGGTGAAAGAAAGCTCAGTTGTTAACCTTCCTGTGCCTGATATGTGGTTTGTCAATTAGGCAGCAGGAGCTGAGTTGGTTGTATATTGACCTACAAGCATTAAACAACTGGCTGGGAGCCATATCCTGTGAAGTCTGTACTGTCCTTTTGATTTGAAAAGCAGCACCACAGTTGTGGTTCTACTTAAGGTTTTTGAAACACAGGCTTTAGTAAGAAAAAAAAAAAAAGAGAAAGAAAAGTATCTTTCACCAGGTGCACTTTGACTATTTATTTGGAAAAAATAAAAAGGGGTTTGCACAGAAATATCCATAGTGTTCCAAGGGTTATTAACATGCATAGCCATGCCTGGCTTGACCGTGCAGTGTGCTCCTAGACAGAATGACAAAGCTGGAAAAATGAAGTCAAGGAAATATGAGCTGATTTATTTTTTATGTGTAACAAGCTAAACCTTGATCCAGTGCATCTGTGGAGCAAAAGAATATTTATTCAGTTCCACCATCGAAAACACTGAGAAACACATGAGGTGAGTGTGAATTGTCTCAGCTGAACTCACGTATTCTCCAGACATAATTAAACACTGGCCCAATTTTTAATGTGGGCTACTTAATTGGATGTCAGAAATTCCACATTTGGAGGTTCAGTTTGACCTTTAGTTACATAAAAGAAGCATTTAAGAGTCTCCAGTGAGTGTCAGTGTCTGAATGCAGATGCCTTATTTGAAAACTGTGCTCCTTTACAGTGATGCATTCCAGGAGGAGAAAGCCCTGATCCTGCAAACAGTTTGGAGCAGGCTTCAGCTTGCTGCCACTAACACCAGCTTGCTGGAATCCACTTATTCCAGGGAATGGCACACTAGTAAATACAAGCAGATGGGAAAGCAGTTGCAGGATTCAAAATTAGCATAAGCTTTTTCTCCCATCTAAATATGTATAAATTTGTGAATGTACTTTCATTTCGAGGTAGAAGTCCAGAAATGAAAGCTCAGGTAACCATCTTTCTCGAATGCCAGAGGATTTGTGGAGAAGACACCAAATCAGTTACAGTGAGACTTCGATTAAGTGGTGGAGCCTGTTAAAGCTGGTGTGACCAGGTGAAAAATGGGACTTTGGTATACACACAGGGTCATTTTTGGTCCAACCAACCTAAAAGAGAAAAATACCACTGAAACCTGGCAAGATCACCTGGATTTCCATCCACCTAGGAAAGAAGCAGAGGATGTAGGCAGGTATTTTTAATCACAGAGATGTTGGTAGTGTCTAGTGAAGATTTCTGCAATAAGAAAATCTTGAAACACATGGAACTGTTTCCTCAGTGAAGCTTCATCTGTGCCCCAAGACCTGGAGGGCCTCTTGCAGCTCCTGCTATTCAAACTTGACTCCTGCCAGTCCATGGCACAGCAGGGTTAAAGCCATGGGAAGCAGGTAATCCACACACTGCCAGCACTGCTGCAGTAGGATGCATATAGGCTTATGTAGGATGGGCCTCACAGGTAACACAGATCCCAAAGGTGTCTCAGAGATCCCTGTTCACATGGGCTGTCATCCCCTTTCTGTGGTTAAAAAATAGTCTTACTACAAAACCAGGAAATTAACTCATCAAGGGAAATGGTTTGCTGCCTAGGTGTTAAATGCTGGGAGCTGCTTACAAGGTTTAGGAATGAAGTGAGAATCTCCAGACTTAGCTTGGATATGTGTGTGCAGGTCCCTCTTTGCTGTGATGTTGCCCTGAAACACCCAGACTGACGTTCTTGTTCCCATACTGATTTGTTTGGTCAACTCAATTAATGTAAAAAATGTAGTTTTAAGGGTGAAAATGTCATCAGCAAAAGACATTGCTCACTGAAGCGTGCTCCTCACTTGCCAACTACTACTTGGCAGGAACGAGCAGGCAAGGTCATTAGTGTGGTACTTTGTGGAGAAGGATGCAATGCACTCAATGCAAACTGCAAAATCCAGGGAATGCCAGACTACCAGTGTAGAGTCTTTTCATTTGCTGAGCCACAGGGGATGTTAAAAATCTGCAGATAATTTCTCAACTTTAAACAAATGTTCTTTCTGTGTATGGCTCACAATTCACACAGGGCAAATGTCCACAAGAAAACAAAACTCAGTGAAAACTGGGCTGTCAGTCAGCGCTGAGTGTGCTCTCTAACTTGAATTACATCCATATTTCTCACTAGGGCAACTGTGTATATGTAAAACAATTTGCACAATTTGAACTGGATGGTCTAATTATATAAAGTACTCAAGCAAACAGAGAATTCCCCAGGAAAATGATGTTTGTCTTTAAAATTGATTCTTGTTCTCACTGTATCTGTATAGAAAACGTTTCATGTATAAAGAAATGGAAGTTCTTTCCAGGCAGAAAAAAATATTGCATAAAAAATAATACATGGATTGGATAAATGTAGTTTTTTGATCATAGCCTATGGAATATGCAGGGGAGCAGTCTACAGTTTTGGTACTTCTTGTGGTTCTTAAATCACAAGTTGATCTCTGCAATATCGAATCAAACCAAGGCTTCGAAAGTAAAGACAGTTATAAAATATTTTTAAGCAAAAATCACTTAGGGTTCATATTTCCAAGTTTTTATCTGTCATTCTGTGGACTAAAGGAACTGAGAGCTCTGTGGAGCTAAAGGAACACTGAAATTCTCAAAATTCCCTTTTTTTTCCCTTTCCCCTCTTTTTTGGAAGATGCCCACTCAGTATCAGAATAAGTAGCAAAAAAACATGAGTGTGACAATCCTCTTGTCACACCAAATTTCCTGCACTTATGTTTTTTAAACAGTTGATGGCCCTGGTGAGAGGGTGAGACTGTGTACAAATGTTTGTGGTTCAGAGCCCAGTTTTCCAAAGAGAAGTCCAGAACACACAATACGTCACCTGTTTGTACTCCAGCTCCATGAGGCAACGAAGACAGAATTATCCAGCCTTTCCAGATCAGCTCTCCCGTGGGGCTTTAGAGCTGAGTTTTGGTCTCTGCAACACACAAAAATGTTTCCCCACATGAATTAAAATATTGCTTCTTGGCTGTACAGCGTGCTACAGGCTTTATCCACTGGTGTTACACTTTAATAGTGTTTTAACCATTCCCAAACTAAGGTGGGGAGATGGGCTTGCCAGCACAGTATTAGTCTGCCTTTGGCTAAGGAAGTGTTTGCATTTCTTGTTATTACTGCTAAGCAGATTATTCACCGTTTATGTGAAGACAATTTATCATGGCTTGTAAGGTTGTAATATACCTAATGAGAGACAGAGGGGATTTTGCCAAGTGAGGTTCCTCTCCCTCCAGTCCGGACCATTTCTGTGGCTGATGTTGGGAGCAGCAGAAGTCAGACCCACTGTGGATGCTTTTATTTGATGTTATGTGAGTTTAGAGCAGAGTGAATACCTGGGCACGGCAAAAGAAGGTTTGCTGTTGTCTTTAGTAGCACTGGAGAGTATCCAGTGAATAGTACAAAGAAAGGCTTTACTAAAATTAGGACTGACACTGGCATGTAGCTCGTCCTCTGTGCCTTTCTCCTAGAACTTACTTCCAGTTTGTGAAGTGAAAACTTCCCCTGTGAGAATGAACGGCTTCCTGATGGTGCACAGGTTCTGAGTGCTGCCAGGCAGCAGGAGAACCAGCCAGTGTCAGGCATCCCAATGGAAATGTTTATCCTGCCCCGTGGGCATCCATACTGGGGCACCCATTGCCTCCCTTCCCACTTGTGCTCCCCTGGCCCTGCTCTGCGGACTGATGTGACACAAAGGCCAGCTGCTGGCTCCTGGACATGGAGCAAGTCCAGCAAAGGTCGTTCAGAGCAATCTGTCTCCCATGTCAGATTGCTAAACCTGGAAGGACCTGGAAGGAGCACCGAGTGTGACTGTTGCATACAGAAATGAAGAAGCTGGCCATAGGGAGCTCAGGATTACAGCTTCCACACGCTTAGGTATTGTCACTTCCATTGATTATTACTGCATTTTTAGCGTTTACAACTCTTTCTAGTTCTTTGTTTGCAGAAGGTCCTTGGCCAGGTGGCTCTCAGCCAGGTGGCTTTCAGCTCTCAAGTGATATTTATATGAGAGACAAGCTGTGGTCATATTTTCAGACACATTGTGGTCACAATTCAGTCCAGAATTAGGGCAAGAATAAGACCATTCTTTCCCCCTCTCTAGTTGGAAATGTTGGACAGAGGCATCTTTCTGGTGTCGTTTCATGTCTGTTCATTTTGGTGTGGACAATGGCCGGTGTCAGTCACGCTGCCCTGTCAGTCAGGCAGAAAGACCAGACAAGGAGGGGAATTGATGGCCATGCTCAGCCTCCAGGGAGAACATACAGTGCAAATAAATGGAGAAGGCAGGCTACTTGGAGTCACTGAGGGTGCCCTTTGTGCAGCACACTGTGATTTTTGGCTTTTGAAGGCAAGGAGGTGGGCAAACCAGAGAGAAGGAGAGATTTTTCACTAGCCAGCTCCTTGGCCTTTGCCAAGAGAATAACTTTAAGTGCAAACGGAAACCCAATCATATACAACTGCATGTTGAATGTCAAGGGATGGAAATGTTGTAAGAGTCAGAGTCCATGTTTGCTTTTTTGGTATGTTCTTTTCCGTGTTCTCTTGAAGAGGAAAAATGGAATTTAGGATGGGGAAAAGAAAGAGCTGGAAGTACTGATAAAGCAAAACACACATGGACACTACCTGACAATAATATGCATTTAGCTGCCAACAAAGGGAATGCTAAATAAACATGGATCTCTTACCAAGTGCTGCTGGCTGGATTTATTTTGGTTTAGTTTTTTTTTTTCCTTCCCTCAGTGTTTTTGCTAATTATAAGCTGCGGCACCAAGAATATTTAGTTCTGTTGAAGGGATGTGTGGTTTTCTGGGTGGTGGGAGTGAAGAAGCCAGGCATGCTACAGAGGAAGAGTGTCCTAAAGCAAAGGTTTTAAAGCATCTTCTGTCTATCCGAGCAAGCACCTTGTGCTGTTGGGACTTCATATAAAGCCTTACCACTGAGCCCATCTTTAGGGTGTTGTCTGCGCATACATTTTCAGTGACATAACTCCATAGTTCAGCAAGGTGGATCCAGTTATGCCAGGATAAATTCCAATATAATTTGTTTTGCTGATATACCTTTATTTCAGTTATGCCAGGATAAATTCCAATACAATTTGTTTTGCTGCTATACCTTTATTGATTATTAAAACCTAAATGCACAATGCTGTTTTGAAAACCTTGTGACCCTTCTAGAAGAGCTGTGGAGTTGGGACCCCGGGAATATCTTAGTGGAATATCCTTGTTCCTATTGTTCTACACTGTGGTCACCTCTATCTGCTTCTGGAGAAGAAACCTAGATGAGTTTACTGGTGTAAAGAGAGGGCATCAGCTTTTCTGTCAGCCCCTTTGGGAATTTCAAGTATTTGTCAAAGCAAAAAATGGGACAGAAAGTGGGGACACTGCTGAGTTTCCGGCAGATGTTTGAGCTATGTGAAGCCGTAGGCTCAGGCAGCTGATCTGCTTTCACATCTCTTCCACAATTTTCAAGAGTGAGGTTGACACTGGATGCCTCTGGGAACCTGAAGTGGACCTTTAGCTCTCTGTCTCTCCCTGGGACATCAGCTGGAAGGATCCTGGAAGGATTCTTCCTGAAAGGATTGCCCGTAGCAACATAAGTCAGTCTTAATTCCCTTGGCTGTTTCCGTTGCTGCCACTCGAGTCACTGTGGAGACAACTTTAAACCAGTTATATGGGTACAGTCTTCTTGTAAGATGCTGAGAGACAAGGCTCACAATCTGAGCTTTTTTTTTTTTCTAACCTGGAAACCTCTTTGAAGACTGATTTTGACAGACAAACTCTTATTCTATCAAGGTTTAAAAAAATAAAATCTATTTTTGACTCTTTAGCACATGCACATGGCTTATCTATTGGCAACAAGGAACTAAGACAAAGTTGTCAATCTGATTATTTTAATCCCTGTTTTATTTTTGGAGAGGTGGCTGCAAAGAAGCAATGTGGCTTCTCCAGTGAAGATGTGTTCTTTGGCATTGCTTTAGGAGTCCCATTAGCTGCTCAAATTAAAAGGTTCTGGTGTGTTACTACAACAGCTGTTTTTATTAAACTCACTCATTTAGGGTTCAACAAATAAGCCTTTAATCTAATGTGTTGATCAGTGACAAGTCAGCAAGTTCATTGAAGGTGTTACCAGCTGAGGAAAAGTGTTTGCTGCTGCTTAGTCAAAACAAACAAAGGTTTTTTCTTTGTTGCTTTAGAAATGTTCTCAAGACTGTGAAGAGGGTCCTATCCCAGGCTCATTTTGTGTCTCGTCTACCACTGTATGTGAAGAAAATGGTATAGCTCACAGGTAAGAATTGTTATGGTTTATCAATTATCTCTACCAGTTTCAGTTGGATTTGAGGGAACATGAACCTGGAACTAGCGATTTCTTTTTTTCACTCTCCTTTCCCCCCACTTTTCAATGTAAAAAGGCTTCAAAAAATTCTAAAGTAATTTTACAAATAGCAGCCAAATTACAATAGTGTTTTCTTCTTTCTCCTGCTCGTCTGAAGATTAGCTCAATTTATTTTTCTTTGCACACTGGACATGAAGCTGAAACAAATATTCCATTTACAGTAACTATGGCTGTCATGTTGTAAGAACCAAAGTCTTGCTGGTCTTTGGTCAGGTTTGGGAGGAAAAAGTGGTGACAATAATCCCAGGCTTGGCATTTCAAACTGAGAGCTGTGGTCTTTTAGGGTTATGTCTACTCAAATGATGTTCAACTAGCGTGTTAACAGCAGTGCTATTTGTATTTTCCAGGCTGATTCTACCTTTGATGGTCTGTTTATCTCTACCTGCATGCCCAGGAAAAGACAGCCCTGCATCACTTCAAATTGGTAAGTTTTCTTTGGGATGGGAAAACCCCAAAGCCTTAAGCTGAAAACTCAAACCTAACATGAATCTATACCAAACCAAATAAATCTGTAGATCCACTTCTATCCAGGTATCTCCAAAAAATGGCAAAAGCTTGGAATATCCTGGGACAGCAATCCAGTGAGTCTGTTTTATGTGAAGGATCAGCTCTTTGGTGTCTTGGTGCCTTTGCAGTTCTCACATATCTGCTTAAAGATCATGCTAAGTGTTAAAAAAAAAACCCCAAAAGAAGCAGATATGAATGTACTGACTCACAGTACAGTGTTTATCCTGCCTTTTTTTTGTCAACATAAAAGGCCTCCAAACATCAGGCCAAGAAATTGGTGTTTCCTTCCTTGAAGCAGCAGCTGGGTGGTTGGACTTCTGGTCACTGTGTAAAGGTGAGTGTCCACAGAAATGAACTCCTGGGCTTGCACTTCATACATTGCACTTGTTTATACAACTTTTAGTTTCCCTACATATTTAGGAGTAGTTTTCATGTGAAATATTTAGAAATTTGAGCTGCTGGAAAACTGAAAACTTGTTTTCACAATTAAAAGACTAAAGGAAAACTGGTGTGTTGTTGTTATTGTCATGATGTCATCATTATAGAAAGCTATCATCACTTTTATAGCTGAGAACTACACTTTGCATGGTTTGTTCCATTTCTTGGACCAGCAATGGAACAATCCTTTTGGGAAGCACTTCAAAATTCCAGAGGTGGTGCTTTTTTCAGGTTTTTTAGTAGAACTGTTCTCTTGCTATTCCCACTGCTAAGCCTGTCCCTGGCCTCCCCAAACTGGGTACCTAATAGAATTTAGATACTGAAGTTCGAAAACTTCAGCAATCATGAAAAATATAAAGTGCTAGGTGTGTTTTTTCCCAAATACATATGTTTGTATTGAAAAATCCTAAATACAGGTGCTTTTGGGATCGGATTTGTTATCCTAGTGATGGGTACAGCAGACCAATGCCCGAGGGTTAAGTATGACAGTTATACTTGGATACTTGTATGATCTTCCAATCACCATATTCCACAGCATTAACACAGTGGAAGAAGCAATCCCTGTGTGTACAGGCTGTGCATGTTAGACAGAAACATTATCTTGCCAAAATGGAATAATCTAAAGGATTGGAAGTGATCTAAAGTAGGAAGGAACAGGGGAATGCTTTCCAAAAACGTCTGCTGAAGGTTTTCTCACATCAATTGTCGTGACAATAGGTGGCACCCTCATGCCAATAAATACCATGTTTGACTGAGCTAAGCTTCCTTGCACTTACGTGCTGCAATTCCTTTCACCAAAATTATTGGAATTGAAAGCAAAAGCAAGTCAAGAAAGCCGAATATTCATTAGGGAAAGGGGAGACATGCCTGAAAAACAAAAATGTAAACTCCATTCTGACTGTTGATTTTAAGATAAAACTAAACTACCAGTTTAGAATAAAACTAAACTGCTGTACTGTTGAGGCAATTGAGAATTTTGAGTGTGGGCCTGTACTGAGCAATGCACACAAACTGTGCTTTGTAGCTGAGGCTTTCGACCCCTTAGGGATTACTTCAGAAGAAACAAGATGTGTCCTGTTTTATTTGCTGTGTTACACAAACCCTTGGGTGCGTGGGATATCCAGGCAATCTGAAGCTCACACCTGCACAAAGTCAGAAAGGGAATCTGAAAAGAAAGGACTCCTCTCAGTAGAGTTTTTGTCACTTTTACTTCCAATGTGAGTCAAAACCTGGAAAAAAATATTAACCAGACTTTGTCAAGCCACAGGCATCTTGGCTTGTGGTTTGGATAAATGTCTAGGTCATTTCTTACTGTAGCCTGAACAGACCTTATTCACTGCTTCTCTGCTGAGGTAGAGAGGAGGTTAGGAAGAGGCAGAAGAGAGAACATTAAAAAAGCATAAATGCATTGTAGAGCAGCAAAAGCTCACCACATATTAGGAAGTGTGAAAGACACCTGCTTTTGTTGATTTTGCTGCTATAACTGGGTATGTGAAGTTTTGCTAAGCCTAAATTTTATGCATTTTTTTATTTTCCTGAAAATGGTGTTTAAAGATCTGATGTAATTCCGAGGACATAAATTGTCTTAGGCCTGCAGATGGCCCATAAAATTTGCAAAGCCTTGGCCATTTATAAGGTGGAATTGGATCAGAAAAAGTTTCAGGATTCATTGAACTTTGCTAATCTTGGCAATGTCTCTGTCACACTTTAGCTGGGATTTTGCTTCATCCTTATATTGCAAAAGTAACATCTTAGGATGGTAAAGCCAAACTAAAGGGGAAAAAGAATTGATGGCGTGAATGAAGTTCCATTCTCATTTGAGTCTTACTTAACACAGCTGTTCTCTTAGCTAAAATTTTGCTGAAGTAGCTGTGATGTTCTGGGGAAAATTAAAATTTCCAGTGTTTCAGGAAATGTTTTTTTATTTGGACCTTTCTTCATTTCCTTTTCATCGTCTCATGCTGATTTTTGCAAAGGTTTTTGTGCAAAGCAGTGTAATCCCTGGACAAATTATGTTCCTTGGGATGAATGCTGTCTCCAGGTTTTGATGCCAAAATGGAGTTGTTGGTTTCTGCTTAGCATTTGCTCCTCAGCAGGTCTGGTTTTAGGTAGGTGGTTACAGATCCAAAGGGGACCAAGAGACTACTGCAAGTCACTTAAGTCTGTTACACTGCACTTAAATGTTATTAAATGAAGATACTTTACCAAACACTTTCATCTACTCATCTTGCACTGAAAAATACCCTTTTGCCACTGTTAAGTGTTTCTCTTCCTTGAATTTCACAGATGGGAAAACTCATTCACTTCCCCAGGATGCAACTCCTGTCTTGAAAAATCAAAACAAGTTGGACCTTTTTTTTGTTCCACATCTAAGTCTTAGGTTGTGACAGTGACCTGCAGTCCTTCAGAGCAGCAGGATCATTCTTTGTAGCCTCGCTGGGAATGAGGAGGAGTATTCTGCTTCATCATGTGCCTTCTCTATCCTCAAGTGGGAACAGATTGTGCCAAAAGTGTTATCAAAATGCCACCAGCCTTCCCTTCCCATGAGCAGCAGGCTTCCAAAGGGAAGCAGCAGCTGCTGAGGATCATGTTTTAATTCTTACAGGATAGGGGGAACACTGTCTCATTCCTATTTCTGGGTAAAGACCAAGTTGTAGGGAGAAGCTTCTGTGCTGCCTGAATGTCTCTCACTGGGAGCTCCCAACAAAATACTCCTGGGCAGCAATATTGGTGGGAAACTCATCTGATGGAACAAGGGAATCAAACAGTCACAGGTTCAATATAACAGAGAGAACCAAAGGGGTTTATTTGTTTATGTTCCTGTGATTCTCTTGTCGCTGGCAGTAGCCTAAAGAGTAAAAAACCCTTTTGGTTTCATCTAGTCAATTTTGTCAATTAGGTAGAATTCTTCTTTCATTTCTCCACTTCATGTTTTGCAAACATCTAAGAGCATAATCAATTGCAGATGCAATTAATACATCCTATTATTTGCATTTCACCTTAACTTGGCTTTAATTAATGAATGATTTAGTGATTGCTAGATACTGAGGTGTTCCTTGCTACAGAGATGGCAAATCTGTACTCAAGGATGTCTTAGCAAGGCCCAACTTCCTACAACATTCACCAGAGTATCCAGGGGATAACAGAGATTCCTTGTGCACCCTTTCTGTCTTTGCTCTTGGTGGGAGAGAATTTAGGATATCTGGAGCATACTGCACCCTGGCATTGCTGCTGGCAGCATCCTCTGCCATTTCCATACTTTTTTTTCAAGATGCATTATTGAAATTTTTCATAATGTGTCACTAGTTTTGCTTTTCATATCTGAATATAGAAGATACTAATTTCTACTGGTTACTATAAAAAGATAGTTCTAACAGGCCAAAATTTAGGGGTTCCAAATGTTTACAGAAGTAAATATCAATGTATCAAAATGTATCAAGCACTTGAAGAACCCTTCTTCATAAGAAAGAAAGGGCCTATTTACAGCTCATCTGTCCATACACAAAGTATTAAGTATTCTGCCCTTCTGATCCTCAGGTCAAATTTTGTATTATAAACCCCAAACAGATTGTGTGGTTTGCAGGGAGCTGCAAAACTAAATGAAGGACATTCAAAATACATTTTTGGTTTAATTCTATTTTCCAAATCCATGTATTAAACATTAATATAATAACCCAGGTTTCAAAACCAACAATGCTCTCCTTAGAAACCAGCATCTTTGTTTGCAGAGGAGTTCCCAGAATTACAGTGTACTCATGGCACGCTGAGGTGGGTGTGGGTAGTGGGACCCTGGCCTTCATGAAGCACTGGGAGAGCTCAGGAAATTTAGGGCAATGTGAAGGTTAGAGGTAATGTGCGGGTTTGCAACCTTCATTGCAAGTTTCTCAAGATGAGTTTCTCAGCTGGGGACTCAGATTTAAATTGCAGACTTCAAGGATGTAACTGCTTTTCTAGAAATAGCTCTTGGTGTCTCTGTGATGCCAGTCGCTATTTTCTGTTTGTGGGCTGTCCCCCTTTGTGAATCCTCAGACACTCCAAGGCCCTCTGTGCATCCGGCATTTCCACAGGACCTGTGGGGACACAACAGTAGGGCTGGCCACTAAAATGTGCTGTTTGATTGGACATGGGCAAACAAATAAGGTTTTGGTCAAAGTGGTTACCAAAGACCAAAGTGACATGCTGGCTTTTCTGGAAGTCTTGTGAGTACTGGGGAGCTTTGGGCTTAGCTGGAAACCTTGGATGTCATTACTGAGCCACTGTGCTTTACTTAAGAGCCTTCCTTCAGCGTGAGGTTGAAAGGTGAAGGAAAGAAATCCCAGACCTGCACACCATGCTGCAGGATACACATATTTCTCCTGCATACATCTCTGGAGGAGTCCCCCACCAAGCTGACACTAACCCTGACAGCCAGATGTGCAACTCGGATCAGACAAAAACCAAAATAGACTGTGGTTTACAACTGCTTGCAACAATAAACAAAGCATATCAAAGGATCCCCCAAAACACACTTTCTCTGTAGAAACCTACATGGTTTTATTATTCTAGTCTCCAGCTTTAAAGCATTTTTGTCATTTTTGTAAAGGAAGAATTAAATAGTTGCAGATTCCAACCAGAGACAATCGTCAGGGACTGGACTGGGCTTGCTGGTCAACCACATCCATCCCATAGTGCATATGCTGTGCATAGTCAGCAAAAGTTTCCCTAAGGATGATGTTACTTGCCAAAATCTGCTTTCTTCAGTTTGTGATGCATTTTTATAGTGACATTACTTATATAAAGGTCTCCCCACTGCCCCATGCAAATCATTGCAAATACCATTTTATGTAGCCACAGTTGGTCTGTGCAATATTCCATCTTTCACTTCCCTGCTGCTGAGTTCTTTCTGTTAAACAGAATGAAACAGGAGCATCCATCCCCTCCAAGCAGATCTTAATTGTTTTCTCCAGGTAAACATAAATATCACAAATTGGCATGCAAAAATGCCATAAGTCTTTGAAACACGTTTCAATATGAAAGCATATAAAATATATAATGGTGTAAGTTGGAAGTGTTGCCCTGCAGAAAATTAAATCAGCTTTGCAAATGGATCTGGAAGAACTAACCTGGGAAGGGGAAAGTGAGAAAAGCAGCTCTTAAATGAAAACAAGTAAAGCTTCTGTTTCAACCTGCTTTTTTTCCTGAATCTATTTTAAATCTTTAGCGTTCTTTTAGCCTCCAGATTTCTATAAAGTTGAAAGATGCCTTGTTCTCTAAGGCTGGTATCACCTTACTAGGAAAGCCATGGAGGAGGACTCATAATGTCTTCTATTATACAGCTCTATCTCTACTTAATGTTGACATGAAATTCTTTGCTAAAGTTCTGGCAATAAAATTGCAGAAACTTATTCCCTAAATTGTTTCAGCTGATCAAGCAAAATTTGGAATTCTGTCTATGTCCTGAAACTTCAGAAAGTTAATAGTTTCTGTTATCCTGACTCAGTCAAACTCCTGTCACTTTCCTGGAATCATTGTGGGCTGAAATACTTGGGTATTTTTACTTTTGCAGACATGTGCATTCTCCTGTGGAATTAAATGTGAGAAAATTTTAGTTGTATTTTATTGCTTCAGAAAGAACAGACAAAATAATTGTTCTTGGATTAGTTTCTTCTATTCTGGCCCTTCCCTTTTTACCTTGCTGTATTAATTCTGCAGAGTTCTGGCTTTCCTGACTCAAGCTAGGAATAACCATCAGGCAACAAATTCTATAGGTGATAATGTCATCCATCCCTGCTAGATCTTCAGGTTTCAAATGGCCATCCAGAATGTCCTCATTTTCTTGTTTCTCAGAGGACACAGTTTTGGAAGCCAGTTGTTAAGGGAAGACATCAGGAGTGGAATTCCTGCAAAGAAATCTGTGAGTTCACTGGGTTACAGGAGAATGAAGGGGGGAAGCCAAGTGACAGTCCTTGTCACAGCAGCCTTTGTCTCAGGTGGGTGAGTGGAACCTGCTCTTCTTTAACACTGAAGATGAAGCTCCCTAAGAAGGTGAGATGCAGGAAAAAACAGCAAAAGGAATCAAAGCAGATCTGCCTGTCAGAGTTGGTGGCTATAAAATTCTGGGTGGGAACAATTGTGACCTCTTGAGTTTTAAGATGCCATGGAAATGTTCAGAATGTAGAGACAAGGAGCCCTCTCTAGGCTGTACAGGTGATGCTTCTGCTCGCTGTCCTGAAGACCCAGAGAGCTTGACATTGTTCACTGCACCACGGCATGGCTACAGAAACAGGGAGAGTTAATCCTGGCTGCTAAGTGGGAATACAAGCTTAAACAAGAGACTGAAAAAGACTGAGAGGCTGTGCCTCCCACTTTTTGGGCAGACACTGATCCTGGTGTCACCTGTGAGAAGGGCAGGCATTGTTTCCTGGGAGATTTGATATCATTGCATATTTATCGTTACTGCTCTAGGTAAGGCAGTAGCTGGCCCACCGTGGCACTCTTTTCCCATATTCCCAATAGACTTGTCAATGAGTGGGAGCGGGCTGGAAGCTGGAGTGCTTTCCTAACTCACTGGATAGGCTTTACATGCTGCAGCAGACAAGCTCTTGTGGTCATGGCATTAAAATATTACAAGCTTTGTTTTGAAACAATGACACAGAAATGTTCGCAATGACTCCTTGTGCAGTGGTTTGGGATTTTAGCTCATGTCTGGAAACCACAGTTTCTAGATTGCAGGACAGCTCATAGCTTGGGAATTTCCAAAGTGACTATTAACTGGAATGTCGGTTTATATAACTGTGTCTGTGTTAGTTCAAGGTTTGTCCTCTTGCAGGTGGCAGTGCTGCTGGGCAGGGAAGGGGGAACAGGAGGAAACCTCTCACCATTCATTTTGCGTGGGTGCGGTGGAAATCCAAATTTTGACTAACCCACCATGTCTGGAATTAATCTCTCTGGCAAACCAAGTACAATCATAGCAAGAAATTATATTTGCTGTGCTGAAGCCTTTCCTATGGGGCTGATCCAGCTTCTTATGAAGTCAATGGAAAAGCCTTTGTAGGCTTCACTGGGTGAAGTGGGCTAAATGGGCTCTGTAGGTTATTAAGTCTTGAATGGATGCAAGAGCCTCTGTTCCATTCTGCAGTTCATTCTGAACCAGGCACTGCAAGTGGGTAGGATCAGAAAGCGCTCAGGAGGGGTCAGAGACCCTTTGCTGAGAATGAGAGATACCATCTCTGCCAGGGCTTGGTCATATTTTTTTATTCAGTGATTAGCTAAGGTAGAGCACTTAGAGAGTCCTTACAGAGCACAACTAAATACGTAACAGCGAAAAATGACTTCAGTCCGATCTTCTGCTCCTGCAGAGGAGCTGCACTGCACCTGTCCCTGGAGTACCCAGCCTCAGGCAGGGCTTCACACACCTCTCCAATTAACAGCTTTGCACAGGCCTTCTTAGAGATCTCAGGTTAAGAGCTCTGCTTTTTTCTTTTCCCTCACCTTCACTGCACATGAAACTAAGGCGTGAGTTCAGCACCACCAATGCCAGCTGGCACAGTGGTGCCCAGCTCTGCTGTTTCCTTATGGAATTCCTGCTGGAACAAACCCACACAGCTCCAGCTCTGTGGAACAGCACAGCTTCTGAGCATGGGGCCACGGAAGGGCAGAGAAGACTGAGAATGAGGGACTGTTATTTGCTAAAGACACCATGAGCTGCAAGAACATGTGTACACTCCCCAAAACTCTTGTTCAAATTCAGAGCATGTCTGAGATGCCTGTCCAGACACTAAGGAGAGAGAAAAGGCATTAGAGAGGAACGACAGGCAAGAGACTGTGCTCAGAACATGATTTGTTTGTTTGTTTTGCTTGTCCATCTCCAAGACAAAGATGAAAGATTCTTCAAGCTGTATGCTTTTCTGCTTTCACTGCCACTTTTTGTCCTGCCAGGAGGGGTGTCTGCTGCAGATTTGGTGCCTCAGGAATGCAGTAGGAAAGCCAGGAACAGACACAGAACTGCAGCACACTCAGTTCAGTGGAGTGAAATGAACTTGTGGAAGAGCTGCTTCCGAAGGACCTAACACAGGAGCCCAGTGAGGTTTCAGCTCTGCACAAACACAGCAGGATAAGAATGGCTATGCTGTATTTTTCTAAAATTGTCTTCCCAAGCTCACAAAATAGCAATGCCAGCCTAAATAAAAAGAGAGAAAACCATAGTATTACTACTGAATTATTTAATTTGATTTCTCATCCATTTCACTTGAAGGTGGCTCATTCCACGTTGTTTTAATCCTTTTGGAACTGGATGCATTTAGGATCTCTCATAAGAAGAACACCAAGCTTTCCCCAGTGCCCAGTTAGTGCCTGTATCTTCAGTTCTGAGTGATTTTTAAAATTCTTCCTCCTATCGCAATTAGAAATCTTTGCCTTTAAGGTGAGAGGTCTGATAGCAGTTTAGTGTCTTTGACTGGCAGAGCCAAATCTTTTCTACAAGAACCACAAATATTGAAGGATTCCTAACACAGTGGTGTGAAATGTAAACTGTAAAGTGGTACAAATGTAGTAGAATGAAAGCTAATGAACCCTGCTGTAGAAAATTAAAGCTGCATTCATAGCTGAGACCTTCTGTCAGGAAATGTGGTGACATCTCTTCATAACCATGTGTGAGCAAAGTTTACAGCACCCTGAACCTGTTGTAGACATTTGCCTAAGTTGAATTTCTGCTCAGACTCTGTGAATCTGAATAGATTCATGGACAAAGAGGAGCAGCAATCCTTTCTTCTGAGTAAAACTTGGATTACTTTGTAAAATGCAGAATTCTGCTAATACCTTAAATGTAAGAAAATGAGGATGAAAGGGTTTTAAGATGGATTTTATCTTGACAAATGAGTGATGCATTTTAATGCACCATAAACATGTAACCCTCACCTCTCCTGCATTTCAAGGTAACATATTGTTTTGTTTTCAGTTTACCTCCCACCTTCTAACTGTTGTTCTGTTTTCCATTACTGCAACTTGCAGTGTAACAACAGAATCATTGAATCATATGAGAAGGGTCCAGCAAATCTTATTTGTTCCACCAAAATTCCTTCCATGTGTTGAAGCTTCCTTTTTTTTCTTCTGCTAATTTTTGTCATGTGCTTAATTTTAGTCATTTCTCCCACACATTGGAGGCCAGCATCCTTCCCTCACCACTGACAGGTTTTGAGGCCTTACAAGAAGTAACCAAAGCCTGTTGGATTTACCACATCCTTAGAAGAACGTCACCGTGTGCATAACTTAAAGCTGCCCTCACAGAGAGGGGAGAGCAGAAGAGCAGAACAGAAAAGGAGAAAAATATAGAAGCTGGGCTGGAGAATGTAGTTGGTGATTCAAATTAGAGATGCTAAATGGTATGAGAAGAGAACAAGACAAGAGCTAGGCCTCTCACTAATATCGGGGGGACATGATTTCAAAATGGCTGACAAGACATAAAATCAGTTACCTGGATTCAAATGAGGGAGAATGTTGCACCTCCAAGGTAAACTGAGCAAACTCCCATGGAATGGTGGCAGGCAGTGTGGGATTTTGAGCAAGTTTCTGCTGGAGGCCCTTTGAAGTCTCTCAGCTTGAGCCTCAGGATCATACAGGATTTGGTCAGAAACTATTGTCCACTTCATTTGCTCAACACTGCATTTTGTGCGTGTATGTTTGGAGGCAGATTTCCAAGCTTTGAATACCTCTTTCCTTTGGGAAAGGATAATTTGGGTCATTGGTTTTCAAAGAACTTTTTCCAACAACCATTTTGATTTGCTCAAGGAAAGTGAATGGGAATTCTATTAGAAGCAAATGCATAGCAGAGACATCTACTACTGCCCTTTAACTGCTGGAGACTTTGCTCTTGTGTGTTTTATTCATCTCATAAAAAACAGCTTAGAACCTTGTAAAAAAAAATATCACAGAAAAGATGTGAGACTTAGCACAAATATATACCACACACGTAGGGTGGTCTTTCTTTGCGTGTATCCAATAAACTTCCCTTTTTTCTTCATGTTGTTTTTGCCAACTTCCCATTGTTTCCTCATATATGAATTTCCTTTGGCTTGGGCCATGCTACCCCATTGTTGTTGTAGGCTTTTTCTCTCTCTACAAATTTATAGCTCCCCAATAAAAAAAAAAAAAAAAAAAAAAAAAAAAAAGATACACTTTATTAGCAGAGCCAAAGTATGTAAATGTTTATAAGAAGCGATGCTTACATTAATCCTAAGTAAACTGTAAGAACATATAAAACTTAAATGCTTAAAACTTTCTGGACACTACAGTTTGGTGCAGGATTAGAACTTTTGCTAGTCAAAATGTTAAGGATTAGAGAACTGGAGCTGAGACCCAGTGCTGTCCCATATAAGTTTAGAATATGGAAGGTTTTTTAAAACAGTGTTTGAAAAAGTGCTTGAGAATGTTTGGATGATATTTACAGCCAGGCCCCAGAGGGATCTTTGCATTCTTCCATTGGGTCAAAGGCATGGATTTAGAGAGAGGTGGAGGACTCAATGGGCTTCTCATGGCCAGGCATCCATCAGTACAACTACTGTCACAGTTGCCTCTGCTGTTCCTCATTCACATTCTCATGGAGAAGCCAAAGACTCCGGAATGTGGATGCAGAAGCATGGTCTAAATTATCTATCTTTTGCAAAGCAGAAGTTTGCTTTTCAACACAGTTTTTAATTGCACAGAAGAAGTTAGGCAGAGTATTTGCACCAGCATGCTACTTATTATCAACATGGTTTTCATTTGAGGACTTTTTTTAAAAAATCTGGTTGAGAGTACTCTTCTTTTCTAAGATGTTGGACTTTATTTTCTTAATCTTAGGATCACTCAAATTTCCTGTAGAGGAATAATTCATCCATGACCCTCCTCTATCTATTTTATTGTGCTCTTTCTCTTATGAGATAAATTTGTAGTGCTGCCTTTTAGCATAGATGAAGGCTTCCAAGGGTCAGAAAAACCTGTGCAAATCACTATTTTGATGTTCTGGGTATTACTGGTCTTTAAAAAGCACACCTGTATCCCTTTCTGGAGCCAATAGCTACAGCTAGACTGAAATATTCTACTAAAAAAAATACATAGTTTTGACCAATAAGCCTCCATTGCCATTCTATTAAAGCACTGCAGCAGCCTTTGTAAGTTGATTTTTCTTTTTTATCCATTTTTTTTTTTCCAAAATGAATTTTTTGTTGGGAAGAAAAAGAAAAGTGCATTTCTTCCTTCTCTCACCTGTGTGGGCGTGACTGGGCATTTCACCAAAATACAAATCAGTCCCAGTGAATTTTTGAAAGAAGTTGGTAAACTGTAAAGTTGGCTGGGAAGTAGTAGGGGTTCCATGGGGTTCCTCCTTACAGGCTGTAGTGGCGTAAGGTGTGGCTTTGCTGTCAAGAGTTATTTCTTCTTTGTCCCAGCAATGACACCTCCATCTCATGACAATTTCCAGGTATCTGAAATTTCTCTTTATTCTGCCCTGGAATGAAGACAAGTCCATGCAAACCAGTGGCTCTTTCTCATGCTTCCACAAAAGACAATGACTTCTGTTTCAAATTGAGAAACCAGAGTTTTTGATCAAATTCTTTTTTCCTGAAAAGGACTAGAGAGCCCTCCTCCATGTTAGGAACATTACCATCAAAATCTCTTTCCGTGGAACATTTAACAGAATTGTGTCCTTTTATGAAGGAAAGCTCTGTGAAAAATATTCTGGCCATCTCTTCCAAACATTTTTTAAGCACCTTATTTGGATTTGCACTTCTGGCTAGGTTATGTGTCTGCAATGCAATGTGTTGTTATTCCTTTGGACAGTTACTGTTTCTCTGTCGAGTCTGAAAGGAGAATATCCTCTGTGTTAGTACCTCTTTTGTGCTTCTTCTCACTTCCTTCAGCCTAAGCCACCAAGGAAGTGTCTCCAATGAAACCTATCCATTGCAACTTACTTGTTCTGCTGACTGCAGAAACACTGTTCACACTTGAACAATGTATTGAGCCCTCCTAACTTGGGTCTTTTCTCTATGATCCTCTCTGTCCTAAATGCAACCAAGGAAAAGCTGGTTTTATTGAAGCTGAACTTTGAAATCTTCATTTCTTAAGTAGGTTTGATACTGGTTTACAGTCAGACCAAAGAAAAAGGACTTCACAAATGTCCACTAATAATATTTCCTTTTCACTGGTCTCCAGCTGTAGTTGTGTCTCTTTTATAGCCTGTGTCTCTTTGGTGGTCTTAAACCCAGAAGACTTCTTCCAGAGCTCTGCTGCTCATGCCAGATGCCTGCAGTGAAATTCAAGGGTGGTTGGAGCGGGCTCCAGCCATTATACAACCACAAAAATCTCCTGATGATTCAGAAATTTCATTTAAGCAATAAAATGCAGGGCACAGATAACAGAGAAAAGAAGAAAAAAAATAAGATGCAAGTGTCTCTCCTTTACATTTCATAGCTGACATCTGGTGTAACTAAAGATTTCATTAGTGCAGCTGTTGTCCTGCACTGTCTGTTTTATACTCAGTTCTTCCTATGAAAACGTAATTCACTAAATCTGGGCTGAATGTATTGAATGTCCTGTTCTTAAGATACTTGGGTGACTGGGGGGGTTGCTCTCACTTTATAGATCAGGCTATTATCTGTGTGGAGCTTTATAGGATAGCAAAAAAGGGATAGTGGTGGTGGAAGTTACTTCAGTCAGCAGCTGGGCAAAAAAAGGAATAAAAGATTGGAACATTTCTTTTTATATGCTTGGCAATAAAATTGAGACCAAAGGCCAAACCAGCAGCTGCTCATTCTCACTGAGATGTAGAGGTTTCTTGGTGGGATCCTGAGTCCTGTTTTCCCCTTGTGACAGCAACATTAATCCACTGATTCTAGCATAGGAGGTGTCTGACCTTGTGACTTTTCCTTAGTGTTTGTACAGCCAGAGAAGGACAAGAACTGCTCCTCTAGAGCAGGAACTCTCCCCTGAGCGCTTCTGATGTGCTCAGCTTTGTTGCTGATGCCCGTGATACCAACCCTCCTGTTCAACTCCGTCATGATACAAATGGGAGTCTGATCCCGAATCAGCTCCATGGCTGCCAGGAGTCAGCAGGTTACCTTTCAAAGGTGGAGGTTTGCTGCACAAGCCAGGGGACTGAAGTGACCAGCTGCAAGTTTTCTCTCCTCACAGCTTTTTTGGTGCACATCGATTCACATGAAAGAAAGCCTTCATGGTGGAAGGGGAAAAGAGCACAGGAGAACTGTAGGAACTTGAAGGCAGTAACTGCCTGATGATGGACAATAGTGTATTTCACAGACTGTGAAGGAGGCAACTCTGATGATACGAATAACCAGCTTTTTCTACACTGACTTTGCTCTTTTTAGTCTTCTGCCAACTGTGCCCCTTTTTTTTTGATGTCCCTGTTTCAGGTGTGGCTGTTAAAGCCTCTCTGGTTGCATTTTCCAAGAAGAAATAGCCCAGCTCAGTGTCAGTTGTGAGCAACACGTCCTGCGAGTCACTGTCATGACTATTCACGTTGGCAACACACATTTGGACACACAGAGGAGCTGGTAACAGAGTGTTACAGACCTGTGGGATGAGCTGTCATCTGACCATGAATTTTGACACAAAATTTAGGTCAAATGGAAGTTAATTGCCTACATCCTTTTTGTGGTTCTAGTCTTGATCCCCCTGTTCCAACCAAATTGGTTGTTTGTGCTCCTTTGAAAAACCAAGCTGAATGCTGTTAAAAGGCCTGGAAATGTTTTGCCTTTGCAGAGAGAAAAAAAAAATCTGAATCCTAACTTTGAGCTTTGTGTACTGGGATGAAGAATGTTATCACATAATAATTCAGGGAAATTATCTCCACTCAAAGCATCTTCAATTGACCACAGATATGTTCTATCACATTCTTTAATACATCTTTAATGTGTTAGTGGACTTTTATATCCCATTCCATTTGTGCCTTTTCCCTTCGCCTGTCACGAGATTTTTTTGTTTCATCTCATTCTTTAGCTAACAAACAAGGTTATAAGAATAAGATTATTAAAACTATTTGCTGTTGGGAACTGAGTTTTAGTCAATCAAATGTCTTACATGTTTAACAACTGCTTTAAAACAAACAAAAAATATATGAGGAAAAATCCACACACAAATAATGTTGTGCTTTAGTTTATGTTCTTTATTCAATTGAAAATACCATTGAAGTCGCTCAGATTTTTGCAGAAGTGAGAACACAGAACATCAAGCCTTGATTCTTTTAAATATGGCTTTTTACTGCATTGACAGGAACATGTTTTCCTTTGATATTCAAATTCTGAGAAAACTGTATCAACTGGCAGCAATGTAATTTAAGAAAAAAACAAGTGAAATCCTCTCCAGGCTTACCACAGGCTTTGGAGAAGGCTCAGTTTTCTCAAGCACAGAAGCAATTAAAACCTCTTCACTCAGCTCCATCACCATAAAGTGTGATATGTATCTGCTGCTCTTTCTTCACACCTATGCTGTGCACTGCCTAAGGTTCCAATGTCCCTGACAAACTTACCTGGCAGACTCCTTTACTGTCCCCATGTATTTTTGGCAAAAACAACTTAAAAGTTACCACTTGAAGTGAACCCACTAAGCTTCCAGGCAGGTTCTCTAATTATAGAATCACAGAATAATAGAAAGGTTTGGGTTGGAAGGGACCTTAAAAACTATCTCATTCTAACCCCCTGCCATGGGCAGGGTCACCTTCCACTATCCCAGGTGATTTCAAGCCCCATCCAACCTGGCCTTGAACATTTCTAGGGGTGGGGCATCCACAGCTTCTCTGGGCAGCCTGTGCCAGGGCCTCACCACCCTCACAGGGAAGAGCTGTTTCCTAAAAGCTGATCTAAACCTACTCTCTCTTAGTTTGAATCCATTCCACTCTGTTCTTGTAAACAGTCTCTCTCCATATTTCTTGTAAGCCCCCTTCAGGTAGTGGAAGGATGATATGATCTTCAGTGGGCTCCAGGTTAATACAAAGGAGAGACAGCTCATGCTTGTTTTCCTTATAGTACTAATAAAAAATAGCTGAAAAAACCCTAATCAATTAAGAAGAGGACAAGACAGGAATTTTTGAGGAAAATATAATTTGGAGATTCTGATTTTTTTCTAAGCCAGAACAGCTTCAAAGATGTTTCAATCAGTTTCTGATTTTTACACTTAATTTTGAGCAAAACCAGCCAGAAGTTGCACTTCTGTCAGAATTTAAATGAAAGATTTTGTTTTCCAGAGCTAAATGACAATTTGTGATGCAAATGCCTGTTTAAACAAAAGGGTTGACAGTGAAATATCATGTATCCTAAAGAGGCAGTTCTGTCCAACCGCTAAGAGAGAGGGTTTATGTGCTTGGTCACAACTCCTGGAGCACAGGCAGGTGAGTTTGCATCTCCTTGTCCAGATGGAGGCAGAAGTATCATGTGGAAGCTGCACTGTCAACCACAGGAGTAAAACTATGTTATCTTTTCCTACCTGGTGCTCATATGGGTGTATCTGCTTGGGAGCAGAAATAGAGATGGGAGTTGGACCTTCCCCTCTCTTGTCTAGACAACGGAATAATGTTGACTGCAGGGGGTCTTCTGGAAGTCGTCTGGTCAAACCTCTTGCTCAGAGCAGGTCAGCTTCAAAGTGGCTTCCAGTTCTGACTTGGATCAAGGTTCCACTCCAGGATGCCAGACAGCAATTCACAGGGTTTGGGTGATGTTTGGAGCAGATTTGTATTCCAGCTCTGTGGTGTGGGATAGAAGCCATTTTACAACTAATTTGGATAATGCAGGCAGCAGAATTTTAGTGCTGAAGAGTAAAAGTCTCACAGACCCTATGAGCTGCTGCGATTAAGAATGGAAGTTAATCCAGTTCGGGTCAATGTGTGATACCTGTGCAAGCAGACACCTGACAGTGATGCCTTCTCCAGCCACCTAGAAACAGAGACTAGACAAGAGTAAGGGAATAAAGATAGGTGTTTATTTGAAGGGCCTTCAAGGTACACCCTGGGGGAGCCAGAGGCAGCCT
Source organism: Monarcha castaneiventris obscurior (assembly GCA_026261815.1). Taxonomy (NCBI): domain Eukaryota; kingdom Metazoa; phylum Chordata; class Aves; order Passeriformes; family Monarchidae; genus Monarcha; species Monarcha castaneiventris. The sequence continues at coordinate 7,381,661 of JAMPIT010000862.1, forward strand.
CCAAAAAATGGACCCCAAGATGGACCCCAGGTCACGAGTTCTTCACACCTTTACAGGTTTGGTTCATTTGCATATCAGGGTTAATTCTCCAATTAAAGCCCCAGTTCAATGATGTAACTCCCCTCAGCTTGTCCCCCCTTAGAGGCTTTGGTTTACACATTTTGGGCCTAGAACAGCCTGGCTGTCCTTGAAGGCAAAGCCTGGAGAGGCTTGGTTATGTCTGCCCAGCACGAGAGAGCAGAAATTACAGGCTACAAGGAACTTCAGAGTTACACTCTAAGCGGTACAGAATTTGAAAAATATAAAAGTTAAAACCTAAGGCATCAACAGAGCAGCACCAAATGCCACAACAAATGGCTGCCTGAGTGGAGCAGCTGGTTTGTCAGGAGTGGAGCAGCATGGACCACGTTGGCAGGCGATTCCACAAGCAGTGGCCCTGATGTGGCACAGGGCAGTGCTGCCAGCAGCCCAGCACAAGTGTCAGCAGATGGGTCAGTGAGTGTATTTTGTGTTTCTGTGCAAATGGGGACAGTAGCTAAGTGACCCTCTGATGTTCTGACCACTGTGTCTGGGGCACAGCCCCAACCACAAAGCTGTGACACAGGTCTGGAGCCTGACACCCTGCCAGTGCTCATGACTGGGACCAACCACTTTCCAGAGCACCTCCTCATCTTTTCTCTAGTCCACTTGAAATTGTGCCCCCCTGTTCAGGCTGGCCATACTGAACTGCTGTGACCTAACCCAAGAGATGCTCTGACAGTGATTCCAGGAATGAGACAGACCCCTGGGGAAGGTGGCTGTGTACAATGGCTCGTGACCTCTGGCTGTGGTTGTAGCTGAGAAGTCACAGTGGGGTGTGGGTTGCAAAGCTCGTGCTTGTGGAACAATCTGCTCAGGCAGTCTTGGCATGGGATGGGGATTTAGCACTGAAGCACCACACTGGGACAGTAACTGGCTCACGGGGAGCTATGCAAGGGCTGTGGCAGCATCTGGATCACCTCCAGAAGAGTCACTGGAAGCTTGGCAGGGGGTGAGATGACTTTTCATTCGCAGACACTGTCACTGCCCCTGCCTGTGCCAGCCTCCCTGGGGCCTGACAGGCTCCTGCTCTCTGTGCTAACAGCAGCAGTGGCCTTGTGGCTGCCTGACCAGCTGCTCCTCCTGCCACCTCCCAGTTGCTGGAGTGAGGCAGGGAAGGCCAGCAGGGACTAGCAAGGAGCAGCTGCAGGCCAGAACTGGGTGTAGGAATGGGAAGGCAGCGAGGAAGCAGTCCACCAGGAGTCCAGGATGTGGGTTTGTGTGTTGGCATGGAAGGGATACATCTTGCAAATAGCCTCTGCAGGGAGTGCTGCTGTGGACATTGGGCCATGCCCCTCTGGCTGTGGTGGAGCGAAAATAGATGAGGTGAATATTTTCCTTTTAGAAATGTCCTAGAGGTGTAGTTCAGTATGTGGAGATAATAATGTAAGAATTCAAAGACAATTGCTGGCAGAAGGGGAAGTGGATGTGGCCCAAAGCATTAGGAATTTTGTCTTGAGCAAAACCTCATACTTTTTAGTAAAAAAATACCTCACTTTTTAGTGATCTTAAGACTGAATAAAATCTCCTAGGCAGTAAGGGACTGCAGGTACTAAATGCAAGTTGGATAATTATCCATACCCTCTGACAAAGACCAACAGGACAAGATAGGTTTGCAATTTTAGATAGTGTAATGGTTAGGGTAATATTAATAGTTTGAAGTATTAACCTGGTCAGAGGAACTGGTTGCTGATCTTCTCAAGGCAGGGATTGATTTGAAAGGGTATCATCATATCGTTCACAGTTAAGCTGGAAAACCCTTTGCATCTTATGGGAAGTACAAAGCCAACTGTGTCTGGCCAGTGTTGTCATCTACTCATAAAGTATTTGCCCTGCTGAGGAGTAAGTTCTGGTGTCAGTACATGGATATATTTCAGGAATGCCAAAAAAGGGACTGAAGGACGTCTGTAAGAAATTTAACATTAGAGTCACTCAAGAGATGCCTCTATGAGTTCAGTAAGTTGTTGCAGGCACAGTGAATGCTTTCCAGAGATTCTCAGTGAGTGTGGCAGTGCTTAGCACAGGATAACCTGTGCTGGGGAGTGACAGCCCTGGCAGAAATAATGCTGAAAATGTGTCAGTATTACAGAAGCAGCTGGGAAGAGAGACAGCCAACAAATCCATGCTCTACAATATCCTTTGGATTTCCTGGAGATGAGGAATAGTGTGTCTGAGCTACTGCATAGGATGGGAAGGTGGAATCATGGCAACTGAATACAGTGAAGGCTTGGAATACAATAGAACTCTGAGCATATTTCTTGTATAGGATAAGGTCTAATCTTTGGTCCAGAGCTTCAGCCTTGTTAAAGCCCTTGTGTCAGTTTGTGAGGAAGGAGGCAGGAAGTATCTATAAAGCAGTCTGAATAGTTTAACCTCCCTAGTGGCTCTCTGCCCTAGACAAGGATTTAATCTGTCAAGTGATGTCCTGCCTAGAGGGTTGGGGTACTCCTGTCACACTCTTCCAGTGATTTCAGGGAATGGCAAGTTGAATATGTATCCAGATACTGGAATCATGTTTTCACAGGGTTATGTGAAGTGCATCCTGCATTTTTCATGTGAAATCTTCAGCTTGGAGCTATTTAGGTCACCAGGAAGAACTGGAAAAAAATAGTTAAATATGATCAGTGTCACTAGTTATGCCAAGAGATCATCCTGCTACAATATATGTTCCATGCAAATAGTTGGGACATCTGTGATTGAAAAATACTCAGGGGCCTTCTACCTTGGGAAAATGGCATCATCAGTGGATGTACACATTTAAATAAGTACAAGAGTATGTAACATCTTGCACTTTGGAAAAACTCACCCATCTTCTCACCAGCCATGGACAGGACACTTGCTGAGCAAAAATGAAATTAAATCTATTCAAAATTGCCATGTCATCCAGGTTCAAATTACCAGGGAGGGCTAATCTCTATGGTAGAGATGAAAAATAAATGATTAGTAGGAGCTTGGAGATGATTTTGTTTGGAAGGTTATGAGCCCAGCCCAGATTTTGATAGGAAGGAATGTTAGATTCTCAGCATGCAAGTGGGTGTGTAAAGGAAATAATCCTTCGAAAAATAGTCCTGGGACTTACAGTAGAGACCAAAAGTTATTTCTGAATTTGGATCAGTCACTAGTAACAAGCCAGTTTCCAGGCTGGATGCTGGAATGACCTGGACTCCTGGTTCTGAGTGATGATCACAAGGGAAGTTGATACCAGGATTCCTTGTGAGTTACACAGAAACAGCAGAGCTTTTGCACTCGGGTGGTGACAGAAACAGAGGCCAAGGGGAGATGACATTATTTTGGGAATGCCCAAATCAGAGACATGTAGAGCTGCTCTGCCAGATGTAGCCTCTTGGCCTAAGGACAGACCCAGCAGCTGTGTTTAAACTCTGGGCTTTGAAAGAGATGGCTGTGATGTGGATGTAGAGGGGGAGGGTTAAGGAGAACCGTCGTGTTATCCAGAGTATTGTTGTGCTATCCAGGATGTTACAGAGGGGTGCCATGCTTTGCTTCTCCCATATTTACATCCTGCTTTGCAAGTGGAATCTCAGCTTCTCCTCAAGGTACCCTGTGATGGTGAGGTCCTGCCTGGGGTGCTTTGAAGGAGATCTCAAGGAGGGAACGGGGACTGTGCAAATGGCTTGGGGTTTTGTGTGTGTACAGTGCTGTTAAACAAGTAAATCACATTGCTTGTTCCACAGCTGAAAAACAACCTCAGAAAAGGGTTTGTCAACAAGGGAAAGAAGAATCATTTTGAAGAAGGCAGAAAGGTCTAAGGAAGGCCCCCAATGTGAATAAGAAAGTATTCAGCTTGCCGACACTGGGGGTATCTTTAGTTCGGGGAAGTGGAATAAGGAAGTCCCTTTCTGCATGTGCAGTTTTAGCCATGCCTGTGTTTTCCTAGATGTGTCCTGCTATGCCCTGTATAAATAGACATGATGCTCCTCTCAGCTGGAGCAGCTGCTGATCAGGTGGCAGGTTAATACCCTGGAGAAGGCAAATTTGAACACAGCAGTTTCTGGAGCTGAGCCACACCCAAAGTCCAAGTGATTCTGGTGTCCTTTTCCTGCTGTTTTTCACACAGAGGAATTGCCTACTCTGATGGCAGAACTTCCACTGTGCATGGCAGGCACAGGGTCTGTAACCAGCATCCAGTCTGGATATCAGTATCCAGTCTGCTGTGGGAAGCTTCTGGGAATGGTTCTCCTTCATTGAATCCCAATGAAAAAGCATCTGGTTATTTCCTCTAGGGATGTGCAGTATGGATTGATAAAACCACCTCTGTGCTGCCCATTTGTGTGGTCATTTTTTATCAAAGGAAGCCTTTACACAGAGTGTTACAGATAATCCAGGAAGAAAATCTGTGAGAAATATGTGATGACCTCTCCGTATCTTCAGGCAGGGAAGCACAGAAAAGCAGCTTCTGCAACTGTTGGTAAATAACTGAGAAAACATATTGTTCAGTATAAAATAAGTGAAAAAATTACAAAGGCTATCACCTGCATGCAAGGAACAACTTGAACTTTTTAAAGCCTGTTTGCAGAATTCTGCCTGACCCTATGGAAGCTGCACAGCCATTATAGGATCTCCTGGAAACAGAGGAATTTCCTCAGTGTTGTCACAGTTAGCAGCAGCAGAGCTGGCTGTATGTGGATCTGCACCACTGTTTCCACCTTTCCCAGTTTTGCCTCTCTCCTTGCCGGTGCTCTGGAGCTGTCCAGCAGGAGTCACAAAGGTGCTTTGTGACAGTGCCTGGTAGGAGGACAATCCTCAAGCTGATCTCAGCCAAAGCACCCCGGAGGAAGCCCTGGCATACTTCTGCTTAGACAATCATTTATCTTCCATGACAGCTGACAAAAAGAGCTGAGCAACTTTCCCCAGAATTTCCATCTTGAAAAAAATCTGACAAACTGCTGTTTGTCTCAGTTCCAAATCTGAATGAAAAGATAATATAATGGAAGTTTTTTTGTGGGTTGAAAAGCTCTAAGGAGTTTTCATGAGAAATAACTCCTTGGCAGAGTGAGGCAGTTCAGTCAAAACCAGTCTGTCCTTCCACACACTGTGCACAAGTCATGGAGAGCTGTGGTTTCAGGGCTGTTAACTTATTATTTTGCTTTTCGAGTCATGGTCTTGACTTTGTGGATGTGTCTTTTCATGCCTGTCATTCCCACCTTTGACCTTATTTCCAAACAGAAGTGTCGTTGGTCTGCAATTTTATTATGAGCTTGGCACAAATCAAGACTTGATACTTTATTGACAGTACAAAAAGTTTTCTTAAACAGATGAAATGAAACTGGACCAATGGTGCATTGCCTTTTGCTTCTGATGTATTAAAACAAATGAATGTGATTCCTCCTGTAGCTTGGTACTCAAACAATAAATGAGGCCAGAAAAGACAATCCAGACCAAATCTTTCCCCATCAGAAAATAGGATTTTGTTCCAACAGAAATAAATCTCTGCATCTGTTTTGTGGTGTTGTCCCATGGGACCCATAGTTCCAAGCCTCTCCTGTTTTATTCTCCCCCAGGACCTGATTGGTGTCTGAATTGCACTGCAGGGGCTGCTCTGATACTGCACTGTTTAATGAGTGGTGAGGTCTGGCAAGAAAAACAGCTTTTAGCAATGCAGATGCTGTAAGATACCCAGAGCTATTCACCTTCAACCATAGAAGGGATTAATTTATTTACCAACATGGATATTGACATCCAAGAAAGTATTTGGATGTAAGTTTTTTTCCTTGTGAGAATTCTGTGGCAATCAATTTTTTCCTGCAGAATAATAAGAATTCTTATGACATTACTGCTTATTTTTCAATAGGAGAAATAATTCTATGGGGTGTTTTCTAATTTGTTACTCCTTGGATTCCAGTCACTCTTATGAGTCCCATCTGTGTTTGGGACTCACTTCCCTGGGCACTTTGCATCCTCTCAGTGAGAACCAAATGAAATGTTTGGAAGTGACTGGATGTGTAGGCCTTTTACATTCTCTTCCTGAAAGGAATCTGTGAGAGCAGGATTCAGAGTCGTTACAGAGGTAACAGAAACTGAGGCATTTGCACCAGGTGTTTTCCAGTCTTAGGTAAAATAAATTTTATTGATTTAAAATAAACTGATTTCAATGACATTTTCTTAGTTCTCAGATTTTCACTCTGCACTGGAGGTTTCTGACACCCCTCTGATGACATTGGTTTTTTGGCCAATCCAAATTGCACCAACTGTTTCATGCTCCTGCTGATGTCTCTCTCTTCTGCCAAGGTAGAGCCCTCTCTTTGTGTCCCTCTCAGTGAGGAATCCCAAATGCTTGAAACTTGTCAGTGAAAGAAAACAATAGGGTTTGGTCTAGTAATTGTCCAGTTTCCTTCCTGGTTCCTTGTGTCAGGGACAGATTGTTAAGAACTGAGCAAGGATGCTGTAGTGTGCCTCAAAGGGAAGGGTGAAAAGATGTTTCAGGTTTAGGAAAGAACACTAAAACCTCTATATCGAGCCTTGAAGCCTCACAGAACACATCTTTTACTCCTCATCAGCCAACAGCACATGATACCTGCCTGTTTTCTGTGTGGACGTGATGGGATTATTGAAACTGGGCAAGGTGCTGGACATAGCATGACTCCTCTTGAGCTTCCTTTATTCTGGTATGTTTGCAGCCTTGGCTAAATATTGAACCTATTTAGAAAGTGGTTTTGTGGCTTTGACATGTGCTTGGGTGATATTGCTAATTTCATGTGTGCTATATGGGGGAGAGGGAAATAATTGGCTGCTCTGTTATTTCTTGAGGCGTTGGAAATGAAGTGGCTTTGACTTCTGCCTAAAATAGCTCAGACTCGGTTTCCCAAGATGCTGGTAAAACATGAAAATACCTCTGCTAAAATCAGTATTTCAGAGTGCTCACATGAAGGCAACCTGTGGGTAGCCAGTTTTAAGTATATAAGGTGCAAGAAATTTCTGAAGGAAGATAAGTTTCTAGTGAAACTAAAATATCATAGTACTCCTTATTCTGAACTGTTATCAAATTCTTCTCAGTTGTGGTTTCCGTGGAAAGCTGATTTTCTCCATTCCCTGCTCCAAGAAGTTTCTATTTTCATTCACCCTAAGAAAATAAACTCACTGGAAGTATATATAAACATTTGCTTCAAGCTACTCCAGTAGAATCCAATCCAACATGTACAGAAGTCTTTCCAGTGACTGCAGTTTGATCATTTCCATTCAGTCCTGTAGTGAATGACAGTTTCGTTTAAAAAGAAAAAAAGAACAAGAAGAGGGTTTTGGTGAAAAATAACATTTGGAATTTGTAAAATGAACCAAGTGGAGCTGGTTGTCTGCTGTGTTACACAGTTGGGTTGTGCACTGTACTTTCAGCAGTTCACGTGTGTGCAGAAATATTGATCTGCAGTGAATCCAGCGTGATCTTTCACTCCTGATGCTTATTAAATACATACCTATGAAAGTTCTTCACAGGAATGATTTAACTTGATTCTCAGCATATTATTGCTTTCTCTGTGCCAGGTACTCGCTATTTTGCAAAGGCATCTGAAAAAAAAATGTGCTTAAAGCAATCCTGAAGAGGCCTGGTTAGGTCTGCTGGGTTCAGAGAGCACAATTCTTCCCTCACCAGCTCTGTGTAATTCAGGTCCACATGGTGTGATACTGATTTTGAATGAGAGTAATAAAAAGCTTCCTCAGCTGTGAAAGGAATGACTTTTACAGGTCCTGGTCATATTTTGGTTTGTAATCATGCACCAACATGTACTTAATCAGTACTTCTGGATTTCTGTGATGTAATTCTGCAATGATTTCCACATGGCACCAAGAGGAGCAGACTGCATCAGGAGCTGGGTTATTAGAAATATCAGCAGAACCACTCACCCTCCATCTCAGGACAGACAGATCCCATGTGACACCTCAGCCCTTACTTCACATGCATCAGCTGGAGCCTTGAGCAGGACTGTGGGCTGGGACTTGTCACCTTCTGTGGGCAGGGCAGCACCCAGGTGACCCCTGGGATGACCAGGTATTTCAGATGGGATTGGTGTGCAGATGGTCAGTTCAGCAAAGCCCCAAGGAGTGCAGAGTACCCCAGATGGAGGACTAAATTGCAATAGACATCTGATTTCTCTTCCTGCCTTCACATTAATTTCATAGGGCTGTTTCTCTACATGTCGTCTGTTTTCATTCTGACCTTCTTTACCAGTCAGACCAAGTCCATACAAATTCCTTGTCCGGGGCAGGTTTTCTCGTGATGATGTGTTATGCAGAATGTCCCTTTCCTCTAGCCAAGCTCAGATCATATGTCAATCACAGGAAGTGAAAAAAAAAATATGGTTCAACCACAAAACCAATTTCCAAGACAGAAAATCAAAAATAGAGATGTTGCAGAGCGGGATGCCAAAGTATCATTGCATCTGGGAAGAGACCACTGGGTAAATTAAATAGAATTTTTCTGTGGAGATGTTAACAAATGGCAAGGATGCTGCAAAGCCTGCAAAAATCTCTGTAGTCCTTGGCTCGGGTGAGTGATAGACTGGACTTTGAGTGGCTGTACAACATCCTAATTGTTTATGGAAAAGGTAGCATTATGTTTTCCCAGTGACCTTTGCTCCAGTGTTGATTTTCACTTGCTGATTGTCAGCCCTCACACATGAGGTATTTGTGTAGAACGAAAGCACTAACACAGAGGAAACTGGAAGTGTCTGGTGGCATTTCCCTTTGCCCTCCTGGCTGCACACGTGGAAGAAAACAGTGCTTAACTCCAGCATTGGCTTCCAGTAATGAGCTATTGCTGCCTGCAGTGTTGATTCCTGGTGCTTGGCCCACTGTCAGGATGATGTGACTTAATATAACTGCAATGTCCCATATCCACAGAGGTATTCCAAAAACAAGCAGTCAACAATTGAAGAAGTTAATTGCTTTTATTTTGTCTGCTGACTACCAGAACTGTAAGATGCTGTTTTTCATTGCCTAGCCTAGAGCATTAGGTGTGACCAAGATTACTAAGGAAGAAGAGTGTAGAAATCTTGGACCCCAGTTTAGAAAAGAAGTACTAGAAGGTTTGGTTCAGCTGTATGCCTTTGCTGAGGGGAAAATGGGCCTGAATATTATATCCTGTTGAGACTTTCTTACTTTTGTCCTTCCCTCTGGAGCCTTGGAGTGCGTGACCTAAAATGTTGTGCCAGCTCTGCCCTGAACCCCTGTACTGGGTACATGAAGTCTTCTGGCTGAAAAGGACCCAACCAGCTTAAGCTCATATATCTAAGGGAGACCTCCCCACTAAACACACAATTCCACAATACTGATTTTTTTTCCCTAGCAATTAGTACATCTGAGAGGGAAGGGGAAGGGTGTTATTTCTCACCAAGAACACAGCTCTCAGCAGTATTGTTCTTTTCATCCGAAGAAGCCCAGAGTAAGATGAGCACCAAGTTAAAGGAAACAATGGGAGTGTAAATGTCATTTAAACATATACATCTGCAAGCCATTCTCTCTTGAATGCTTGGAAAGTTTACTGTGTAAATATTGCTTTTTCTTACTCCTTCCCTGCTCTGCCTAGCTCTGATTGCTCTCAGCCTGGGGACAGGAGGAGGGTGCAGCACACGATACCAGGCAGCACCATCACTGCAGAGTCCTTAAAGTCCAGATATCACCCCGTGCAGAGCAGTTGAAAAGCTCTGCCATTAAACAAGCAGGTGGAAGCCTCGGCAAGGAGCCCAACACAGGAACTAAACCATTGCAGGCATGGCCCCATTAAAGTACCTTTCAGTCTGGAAATGAGAAAAATGCCTTAGGCAGACCATTCTCAAAATAGCGTTGCAGACACAAAGCCAATATAAACATTAGATGCTCTTAAAGTGCATTTGTTTGAATCGTGGGGTTGAATTGACTCCTTCACCGCTGACAGACAGTGCATATATCTCACTAGCAGCTCTCCAGAGGGTTCTCAGCTGTTTGTGTGGGGAGACAGAGCCTGTTCTTCAGGGAGGTTTCTGTAGCATGGCTGTTTCTAGAAGGTAAAAGGTCAACAGCAAAGTTCTGGAAACGTAGTAAATAAATACTGTGACAGCCCTGCCCATCATCTGTGTTGACAGAATTCTCCTGAAGTTATTAGTGTTATTTATTTGTTTTTACAGCAGCAGCACTAATTTATTTTTATTAAGAGCCCCAGCTGTGGTTGGGGTTCCATTGTTACAGTCAGTGGAGGGGCATGTCATAATAGGCAGGTCCTCTTTGAAATGTTAGTGCTTTACTCTGAGCAGCACGGCTGCGTATGGGAGGTAAGGAGGATTCTTCTTCTTCCTTCTCTACAACTGGAAAATGGTGGCATGCAAAATTTTGCAAGTTGGCCAAGGCCAAGGCCACCCACGGTCCAGAAACTGCAAGCTGGGGATTGTAAATCTGTCAGCTTTAATGAGGTGTCTGGCTGGGGAGAGTCTCATATGAGTCCAGTTTAAAAGTTAAGCAGAAAAAGCCCTGCAAATGTACTATAGGCAGCACATGGTGTGCGTGGTCAGTGCTGCCCAAGGCAGTGCAGTGTGTCCCATGCACTCAGAGTGAACGTGTCTGTGCACTCCCCTTGGTCTAGGTCAAGGCACACAAGCGGAAGATTTCAAAAGAGAACAAAGTTTGCTGACAATACAGACCAGACAGTCCTGAAGCTAAGGATTACCTCCTTTCTCAAAAATGAAGCAGCCATAACCACCTTTACTACCATGAGTAGCATTTCTGACATGTCCCCCTCCCACTGCATTAACAATGAACACAGGCTGCTTTTTCTGGATGTGATGGGTGTTAATATTGTAAATCAGCAGAGAGTTCCTTGACCCACTCAATGAGGTGTTTCCCCTCACACCTGCAGCTGTGCAGGTGCTCACAATTAGGTGGATGATGTTTCCTGACTTTCACCAAGAGGTCAAATACAAAGCGCAATGAGATGGAAAATACTGTAGCATGTGGTGGTAGAGAGGGCAAAAAGGAGTGGGAAGGAAAATTATTTCCATTCTGACGCAAAGAACTTTCAAAAATTCATTTGTGAACTCTTAATATTTCCTGTCCTCCCTCATTCTGTATTTTCTGAAATATGAAGACAGGATGTTCCAGATGGAATGAAGCTGCCAAGATGACGGAAGGTTGTTTGTGCAAACTGAAAACCTTAAATGTTTTCCTTTCTTGGATTTAGGAAGATGGTATTCACAGGTAGCATTTGTGTTGCCATGACCCCTGAAAGCCTGGGTTTTAAAAGTCATGCAGGTATTCATGGATTTTGTCCTGCTTTAGGCACTGATCTGCCAGTTTGAGCTACTTTTTGGGAAAAAGCAGCCATAGGAGAAAGCATATGCTCATCGAGAAAGAGGACAGAATGCTACAGAGAGGATTTGTGTTATGGAACATGCAGAAAATCTAATTTCTTCTGTCACCTTTAATAATTTACATTTCCTTAATGGCAGCGTGAATTGATCATGCACGGGTAAAGATATTACCACACACATGATTCTAATGCTGTAAGGCTGCTAAGGGATCTGAAGGGAAAACAAGGAATTCATCTAAAGATGAACCGGATTCATTGCTAAGTGAAGTCAGTGAAAAGACTTCTATCAGCTCCTGTTAAGCTTGGTTTTGAGTGCCATAATTAAACATATCTTACAATTCTGCCTCCTTGTTTTACCTTCCAGCAGAAATGAATCCTTTAAAATCACAAGCATTCCCTTTATTGCTCGTGCTGTTGTTGAGTGGGATAGGAGGTGCAGGCATGGAGTCTGACTGCATCTGACAGCTGGGAAGAGACTTTAAGGCAGCCTGCAGTGACTGTGCCACTCCTCTCAACTGGGCAAGGACCCTGTGAGTGACAAAGCTTTTTCCACACCTTTTTGGTGTGACCAGACCTCCTAGAAAGAGGCGAAATGGCTTCAATAACTCCTTACTGTCACTGTCTGGAGGCCCTGAGGATACAGCCCTGCCCATGAGAAGGCTGATGAGTAGTACTGGCAGCCCGGGCCTGGGGCACATGGATTAGCCTGCTCCAATGGCACCCATCAAAACTCTTGGTACACTAAATAGGGAACACATGATTTCTCCATCTCGTCTGAAATGCCATATCAACAGTTCACATTGCAAGGAGAGAAGGATACTCCTTTAGTTAAGTGCTAAAACAGGCTGCTTCAGCCCCATCCCATGTAATTAAAAACACCTTGTTCATCACTACCTAAATTTCCCTCAGCTGTTTATGTTTGTTCTTGATTCTTTGCTTCTCTTAAATAAAGGAGCTTTTCAGTTTCAAATAAAGAACATTCTAAAAATAAATTTGATTCTTGTGAATCGGAAGGCTGCCTAAAACATACCCAAATGCACTTTTTTTCCTTCTTATTGCAGCTATATTAGAGAAATCTGAAAGCAAATCCCCTGTAGTCACTGGTAGGACGTGGGAGGTGTTTGCACCTTTTAAGGGTGGCCAGCCCTGCTCAGTTGGCCACACCTGCACTAGGTTTTGTAGTAGGGAAGGAGCTGGGCTGGTGGGGAAAGGCTGGTGTGTAAGTAGTGTGCTGGTGCTGCTTTTATGGAGACCTCTAAGCTGAGGAAAGGCTGAATTGGGAATATACTGCTCTATGAGAGTGAGCTGGAGCACTTCTGAGCTTGAGGTAGAGACTTTTTATAGGGTGATGATGTTAAACTGAGGAATAGTGCCTGGATGAAAGCTGCTGCTGTGAAGGTGCTTCCTGAGGAAGAGGAAATAGTGTGGGGAAGCAGCGAGGAATGGAGTTCAGCTGCTCTGCACAAGGTTTCCTGATATCTCAGAACTTTTTCCCCTTGGAAAAGGGGTGACTACTGAGAGCGAGGAGGAAGAATGAAAGACTTGGCAATGTGATTACAGCCCTGGTTGTCCAGTGAGTCTTCAGAGGCAGAGGAATGAGGCCTGGCAAGCTCTGCCTGGTGCAGCTGGAAGGCAGCAAGGAGAGAAACCAAACCCTGCTGACTTGGTGAGAGATCAGAGGTTGCTTTTTCCTCAAGAAAGTGCTCTTTTGAAAGTCTGGGGTCTTGATTAGCCCATTTGCTGTTACCTGTCTACAGATGGCTCCCAGATGAGATCCACTTCAGCTCCTGGAAGTGATGCAGCATTAATAGGTAATTCAGAATGGAGAGTGAGTCTTTGGGGGCCTGTATTGGCTCTTAGAGCTGAAGACTTGTTTGGGATGACATCACAGTCTGCAATACCCTTGGCAGGGATGATGGGCACTGAATGGCTTTATTTTATGTCCATGTATACAAGCAGGTGCATAAATAATCATCCATAACCCCTGCAGAGCTGTGGTGAGCCTGCCAGCCTGCTCTGAGTGGCTCTGTGTGCCCTGTGCCTGTGGCTCACCAGTGAGTGCTCCCCACAGCTGAGCAGGAAGGAAACATGAGGCTGAGTCTTGTGATGCAGTCTGATATTTGAGCCTTTTGTTAAACTGATGGCATGTTGTTGGGGTAATGTCTGTGAAGTTAAAGCTTTTATCAGAACAAGCAGTGGTGCTTTGATTCCAGTACAAGGAGGATGTTGTAAATCCCGGGATACTGCAGGTTCAGGGAAAGGGTGACATCACTTAGACATGCTTTTTAAGCAGGTTCACCAAAATCTGCAGACACTTACTGGTCCAGATGAGTTTGCAAGTGTCGAGTGCCTGACCTTCATTTCTGTTGCACTTTGAAGAATTAAGACAGATGTTGGGACATGCTGTTGTTAGTGGCCAGAAGGAATGGCTTGAAATCCTTTGTTCTAGGATGTAAAACTCCATTTTTCTTTAGTTACCCAGGTTAATTAAGATACACTTAATTCCTGGAGGATTAACTGTGGCTTGGCATCATCATGTGCAAAGTGACGGCCAATGGGTTATTATTCCACAAAAAATCTTTTTTTGCCTTGCAAAAGTCCCTTCTCTCTGATCATTGTGGGTTCAATCTGTGTTTGACCCCTGTACAAGCCATTCACTGAAGAGTTGGACTCAGTGATCCTTCGGAGTCCCCTCCAACTCAGGATATTCTGTGAAATCTGTGACCTGAGCAAGACTTGTGTGTTAGGAAAACTTGACTGAAATGAGAGACTGGAAAAATGTGTGTGATCAAACCAGTGATGGTGGTGGCTGTAGCACTGATGAGCTGAGTAACCTTCCCCGTCTCTGTGCTTGTGGGGACACCAGAATCCTTCCCTGCCTTTCACATACTGAGCTGAGGATGTGTTTCCTCCACCTGATTCTTGTTGCAACTCTGTAATACATTGCTACGTTAATTTTTGGTTTCTGCTTCATAGATACCCTTCCCTTCATTGTAAGAGTGATGGGTAGGAGTTTGAGGAAAATAGGAGAGGCATTTTAAAGTCATAGGATCTTCCTTCCCTTTGTTCCATTTAATTGCTGTTATCCACTGGTATTTAGTCATCCCTCCCAACCAATGGAGCTTGCAGAGTGATGAGAAACACGGTCCAAGGAGTATTACGAATTACGCTGTGCAGTCAAATGTCTAGGACAATGGAAATTCTAGGGATGTTTTGCCTGCTCTGAGCAATGCCTGATGCAATTAATCCCTCCTTTTGAAACAGATTATGGTTTGGGCAGGACAGGGGGATAGAAATTGTTCATCCAGCCCAGAACTTTTTGAAGTTATTCTGTTCCTTTGCGGATCAGCAGGGACACTGAGCAGTGTGTACCTGGGTCCGGAAGCTGGTTTATTATTCAAAGTATTATCACTTTGTGACTTATCCTGGACATTCCTGATCTCTTCTTGATGGTCTTTGTGTGGGTTTTTTTGGTTTTGCTTTTACACAAAAATGTTGTGGTCTGTTAAGATGGAGTCCCACAAACCTCTGATTGGAGCAGGAGATCATTTCTGCCTGCAGATCACTGAATCTACTTGAAGAAAAAGGAGGGTTTGTCCAGTAACAACATCTCAGTAGAAGTCTGAGGAACTTCTGGTGTCGGGTGTGAGCCAGGCTGTGGATGGGCTGGAGTGCAGTTTCAGGCTGTCTTGTAGCTGTTGCCTGCCTCTTCCTGTGCCCCTCCAGAGTGATGGTGCTGTATCCCAAACCCTGCAATCCATTAGGAAGTTCTGAATCCTTCACTAGAAGTGTATATACCCATACTGTCTCATTTTATGCTTTTTCTGACAAATGTTTTGGCTTAAGTGATGAATGCTGAGGGAGGAACCTGTCCTTTTCCCCTTCATATCAGCTCCAGAAGCTGAGGGAGGCCTCTGCAAAGAATTTCTTCATCAAATGATTTTCTGGAGTCTCAGCAGAACAGCAATAAGAAACAGAAATGGTGGGAAGTAGTAAATGTAACATGCGTGCTGTAATGGAGGAATAATGGTGTTTGACAGTTGTGACTTAAATGGAATGATTTTTCTAACATAATGACTTAAATTTTGTGGAATTTCTGGCCTTGGGAATGTTCAAGACTCAACTAGACGAGTCTCTGAGCAGCACGGTCTAATTACACCTGCTTTGAACTGGAGGTTGGAGTAGATGAATTCCAGAGGTCCCTTCTTACTTAAAATATTCTGTGATTTTCATAAGAGTATCCCATACCTTGGTCCCTTTCTCTCTCTGTGTGGTGTGTGATATATGTTACACTACTTTGGCAGGGATTTTCTGAGTCATTGAAGTCATTTATACTGAAATAATTCTTGAAAAGATTAATAAATATTATACCACACCATATCATTTTACCGTGTGTGTTACTCTTCCTATCAGTGCTTGGCTGTGTTCATGGCTGCTGTAAATCACTTTAGCCATGTGGATAGTTAGTTGCAACACTTTAATTTAATTTCTTTTTTATATTCACATCTGAACTTTGGTTTTCTTAGTACTGTGTCCAATGTGTGGTGCTTAAAAGGAGATTAATGTTTGGGGGTTATCTATTAGCTTTTAAATTTGTAACGAAACCTCTCTCGAACTTGGGCTAAGGCTCCTCAGGGGCAGCCAACTAAAATTCCGGACTGCTTCTAATCTTTTCCTTATTGCTGTTATGATTTAAAGATCCTCTGTCTACATGAGAACTGGGCCCTAGGATCCTTTCATTTTCAGATAGGACTCCAAAGAACTTATATAATGTTAATATCTTTCACGCTGGTGAAATGTCACTGATTTTTTTTACTGGCAGAGAATTTGGCCTATTCTGCAGTGTTTCAGGGTTGACAGATTGAAGATCCAACCTCTGCCAGTTGGCTGGGAGGGAACACCAAGCCTTGGATGCACATAATCTTGTGGGAACAGTCTACTTCTGGAAATCAGGAAATATTTCCTTAAACTGCTGATTACTTGGAGCTCATACCGCAAGGAGGATAATTCACTTGCCTTGTTTCTGTTCCTAAACAGCTGTTTCCTGGCCGTGGCTGGACACTTGGTACTGGGCTGGAAGGACCTTGGATTTAGCTCAGTCTGGTTGCTGCTGTTGCTCTGGCTGGAGCTGTGCCTAATCATGGTTGGTGAAGGAGGACCCAGACAAATGATACAGCTGGGGACTGAGGGAGGGTGGTTGAGGAAGAGTGATGGAGGTGGTCATCCTTGACTGTTGAAATGAGGCTTAATTGCTGCTGTTCAACAAATACTGCTGCTGTTCAACACATGTCACAGGCTAAAATCTCCCTTGATTTTAAGGTCTTAATCATATTGCCCTGACAATCAGCAAAATGGACATATTGTACGGACCGCAAGATGTCAACAAGACACACCCGCTGTCCACATTTGGCAGCTTTTTTTGAAAAGTGAAATAACAAGCGCCAGGAGAGCCAAACCAAACCTAAAATGAAGACAAAACCAGAAGAACCATCCAGATGGGTGTGTGTCTATTTGAAACAGACCTTTTTCTCAACAGGTCTCATGACACACTTGTCCCAAACTGGAGTCCAAGTCATCAGGTTTATGGTAATGAATGATTCAAAGTGAGCAACTCCCTCCCCTTCTCTCTGCTCAGGTTTTTTGAGATCTTCTATGGTGAGATGAAGGAAGGAACGAATCTACGGCTGTCTAACCTCAAACCTCTATGGGCAGTTCCATTACAAGTGATGGATAGTGTGCTGTGGGCACACCAACTGGAAAAGATATTGATTAGGTTGGTGCATGCCTTAATTCGGGGTTGTCTCAGACTTATCTGGGGAGCCAAGGTCATTCTTCTAGAGGATTTAATGGAGGCTTTCAAAGCCTGAAGACCTCATTGTGTCCCAAAATATAAGAACTAAGATGATCAGAGACCTGTCTGTATATGTTGCTGAACACTCTTTATTTTCTTTTTCACTTACTGCGTGACCATGAATATGTATAGGCAGCTAATTCTTTATAACCTTCCATTTTGTGCTCCATTACTTATATAAAACTAATCACTTTAATTTAAACCTTACTGTTTATTGAATATTTAAAGACATTATTATGAAGTATTCCAGAGTAGAAAGCGATAGTTTAGTCATCCATAACCCAAACTTGTTAGATTTTGTAAATGGTGGAGGTCTCAAGTTTTTCCTCTATACTGAAATACTAGCTAGAACAAAAAGGACTACTGAACTTTTTTAGTTCAGTCTGACTGTTGTAGCACTTTCTCTGGCTTTCCAAGTCTGCCGTGGTCAATTAAGGATCACAGCACTTGCCATTTCAAGTGAAGTTTTGTAGCTGTGGGTTATTAAAACATGTGGGGGTTTCCTTTCTAATATATTGATGTCTTGGAAGCTACTGCTGTGTTCTCTGTGCCCTCAGCCATAGAGAACAGAGTGGGAAAGCAAAACTTTCCATCAGTTCATGACATGCGGTCAAAGTCGCATGCACTAAACAGATCCTATTCTGTTTGAGTTGGTTGACATTCAGGAATGGAAATGAAATTATAAAATCATCCCTTATTCATAAATTCACAGAATGGTTTGGACTGGAAGAAGCCTTAAAGATCATCCAGTTCCAGCCCTCCTGCCTTGGGCAGGGACATCTCCCACCGGACCAGGTTGCTCCAAGCCTTGTCCAGGCTGGCCTTGATCACTTCCAGGGATGGGGCAGCCACAGCTTCTCTGGGCACCCTGTGCCAGGCCTCACCGCCCTAATGATGAAGCATTTCTTCCTAATATCTAATCTAAACCTACCCTTTCTCAGTTTGAAGCAGTTCCCCCTTGTCCTGTCGCTTCATGCCCTTGTCAAAAGTCCCTCTCCAGCTCTCCTGTAGCCCCTTTAAGCACTGGAGGGTTTCTAAGGTCTCTCCAGAGCCTTTTCTTCTCCAGACTGAACAACTCCAACTCTCTCAGCTTGTCTTCAGAGGCTTTTCTTTTGCCCTCCTTAACTTCAGTGGACGAGGATATATTTCCTTAGGAAGATGCTCCCTATTTGCAGGCTAGCGTGTTTGCCAAGTACTGCTGTAATTAGAATAGTAAATATTTGTTTTTGATTGAAAACCCAGTAAATGTCTGTGTATAAGCCATATAAATGGCTAGAGGCATTTTACAGCTGAGCAGATGCAGCCTTGCACTGACCTTTCCCAAAAGTTTTCCTCTTTTTCTGAGAACTAAGTCATACAGTTAGAACCAGAAATAGCTGCTGCTCTCTTCACCTTCCAGGGAGCTGAAGATCAGGGCAATGAAAAAAACACAAAAATGTTACCCAAATGTTCAAGCTTGCCTGAACTTCTGTATTGAGAGAAGTCCTGATCCAAGTCTTTGCACCCCAGGCCCCTCTTTAATTGCAGGGTTGGTTTGCACTTTGCAACTTTAAAATGTTTGTTTCTTTTAAATGGGGAAGGAAAGCGACAGAGTGGAGGGCTGGTTATTTATAATGCCCTGAGAAGGGGGTGCTTGCTCCTTTTTCCTTAGTTTACTCTGGAAATTATGCTTCTTTCATTGTGTTTCTGATTTTCTGCTTGCTTCCCAGATATGCACCTTATCCTCTACTGGGATCTAAAAGGGCTGTTTCTTTTCTACCTCCAGAAGTCATCTTGCTGGTGCTCTACAAATATGACTGCTCTCACTTAAAACAGCTGCAGCTGTCGAGATGCATCGGTGTGTGGTTCAGTTTTGTTCTGGATTCCTTGTGGAATCATCACAGTGGCACTAATAAAGTAGTCCAAGTGTCTTCTCGGTTCTCCTGTTTCAATAGAAACACTGTGGTCTCCCAAAAGTCACTGAACTGATGTGGAAATGGATTAAGATGCTGAGGCAGAGTTTGTGCAATGAGATGACTGCTGCAGACTGGGTTTAACAGCAACGGTGCAGGAAATGCTTTCCCTGCTGCTGCTGGGCCTTGCAGGGCTTGTGAAGGGAGGGTTTCTCCTCCTGTTTGGGTAGTCTAGAAACTGTGGATGAGTCTAGAGCAGAGGAAGAAGCTGGGAGTGTTACAGTGAGAAACCAGTGATTGTTCAGCAATGAGATTGTGCCTGTTACCAGTGAGAGTTCATTTCTCAGTGTGCAAGACTCTTGGTGGAACAGGGACCATTCCACACACACACTCTCTCTCCTGCTGGTTTATCACAGAGTTTCCTCTGTTGCTCCAAGCACCTTGTGCAGACAGATGTGTTCTCAGCACTTGCTCAAACATCACTTGCTGTTCTGGCTCAATCTAGCAATTTCTCCAGTAGATTCCTAAAATGTGTGAGAGAGTCTAAATGTAAGAGTGGGTAGAGTAGTAACCAGACCATTGATAGGAAGAATATAAATTCCATATGAGCAATAACCAGATTTGCAGCCCCCCAACTCAACTTTTCTCCAGGCTGTAGAATGATTGCCTACAGTTGTGTTAACTCAGGCACAGGGATGTGGAACCAGTGGTTTGGCTCTTTAGAAATACATCTGCCTCAAGTATTTGCAGAAGCAACCATCTCTTCTCATTGCCCCCATGACATACCTGCCTTGAAAGGTTTTATTCCATGGCACTGCACTTGCAGCTTAGCAGTGCACAGTTAATGACGTTTGTCCCTATTTTCCCCCACTTGCTGAATGTGAGCAGTTGTTGGGTTTGGTGCTTGAAACTACGGAGATTTCTCTTTCACTAATTTAGTAACTGCGCTATGGTTATCTATGTATTTATCTTTCAAAATTCACACCTAGAGGACTTATTAGGTATTAATACATAGAATTTTTGTCTATTCAGATAAATGACTATCCTTATAAAAAATTTCAAACTTTTGTTCAGGTTTACCTCCTCGGATCCAACTATGCGGAGTCTTTTGTTTTTTTTTTTTTTGAGTTGGAGTCTTTCAATATTTCTAACATGATGAAATTATCTAGCCTGTGAGTTGGGACTTAGATTTTCCTGAAAAAAAACCCTAAAGCTTTGATTTTCTGGAAAACTTCTGTTAAAGGTGTTACAAAATCACTAAGCAGTGTCTCCTCCTATGGATTCATCAGCCAGTTCTGAATGAAACCCAGTTTCTGCAGTGTTTTCTATCATGAGGTCACTAAGGCAAAGCATTTAATGTGACCTTAAAAAATAAACTCACACTCGTGGTGAAACTCTTCCTCAAAACTGAGGGTCTGGAACCAGAGCTGAGGAAAACCCAAACCCTGAGAAGTTTCAGGTACATCCATTTTATGAATGTGTCCATGGTGTGGACTCCATAGGTGACCAATCTCTTCAGAAATGAAAGAATTAAAAAAAGCACCTGAGAGGGATGCAGTTCTTCTAGGGCATCCTCTGACTGTGAGCAGGATCAAACCAAATTATGTCACTCCTTACAGATTTTCTTTTAACCTGTCCTTAATTCTCCTAATGGTGGATGTTCTGTCCAAGAAAAACATTCTTGTGCTTCACTAGTCTTTTACTTCCAGTGTTTTCCTGAATATGTGTAACTTAATCATATTTCTATTTGTTCTGACCACCATGGATTAATTCTTTCCCCTTTTTTCAGCAGCCCATTTCTCTTCTCTTTAAGCAACCCCAGTTTCTCAGTCTTTTTTGGCAGCTCATGATTTCTGAACTTCAGACCATTCCCATGACTCTTCTCTGGAATTTCTCTAAATGGTCCAAATCAGGGCATAATTATTCAGCTGAGGTCTTGCACAAGCTGAATGAAGTGGGCACTTCATATGCCTCACGGTTTTTACTCCTGGTTATGTGTTCCAGGATGATGGTTATGGCTTTATTTATTCAAAAGTCTGGTTCTCTTCATGCAGCCAGCACTTCTGCACAGTCCTTACCTCTTCTTCTAGCCATAAAAGTATTCCCACTTCCGTGCAAAGATATTGCACTTACTGAATTTTCTTGGATATTTTTTTTTGCCACGTAATTCATTAATTTAATTTGGAACTCTAAGCCTGTCCTCCAAGGCAGATTCCCTTCTAGCAGCAACGTCATCCATCTAAGTTATAATGTCTAGGCCAGAGGATCTGCATCAGTTAGTGCCAGCTTAAAAGTTGGGAACTGCGGTTAAAATGCAATGTGAAAGTGCCATTTTGACTTAAATTCCTGGTCAGTACCTACAGGAAAAGTGCACCAAGGGATCTGCATCCCATTCTGAAGAGGAGAAAGCGGAGGCCCGGAGGAGCCAGCAACTTGTCCAAGGTCACGGAGGAAGATGGCAGGGGGAGCAGGGTCCAGTCCCAGCTGTGTCAACTCCAGGGCCAGGGCCTCAACCACAAGCCCATCTCTCTGCCCAGCTGAGTCTTTCTGTCTGCCTCCTGGGCAGAGCCCAAGCCCTTGGTGAAAGATCAGGATACAGTGTAAGCAAAGTTGTGTTTATTTTAAAGTGCGGTCCCTCTGCAGGCTCTGGGATGTCGGCATGGCCGCGGAGCCGCCGGAGATGTCGGAATGCGTCATGGGGTTTGTGCTGCCTCGGTATGTGGATAAACCCCGGGACAAATACCAGGGCAGCCAAGGCAGGCTTTAGGAAGCAGGAGGCACCTCAGCTGGAGCTGATTACCACTTCTGTATATCCTGTCGGCTTGGGGGAAATCTGGCAAATACATGTTGGGAAGAGTGGATAGTAAGAATAGGAAGGAATTAGTGGTCATAGAGAGGTCAGAGTGAGTGGCACAGCTTGTTAATATTAGTCCCGAAGCCAGATGGGCTCATAAGGTATATTGACTTTGGGAAAGGTGATGCACTGCTCCATTTGGATACCTGTCCTGTGAATTCTCTGTGTGATTTGACTGGACCAGCTTCATAGGGATGCCAGCTGTAACATGTGCCTTGGGAGCAGAGAGGTGATTATGCCCTGCTTTGTGTTTTTGGCTAGTTCACACAGGAAGTGTATGCCTACTTGTCTGGTGACCTGTCTTGCAAACATTGTTGGAGTACTGGGCCCTAGAAACATGAAGCAGATGTGGGTGAAGGGTGGAGTTTCTGCCTAAGATAGGCTAGCTCTGTTGTTGGGGATGTATCTTAGAGAAAAAAAGAGACATCTAATTCAAAAAACATACTTGGGTATAAATCCAGAAAAAGAAGGCCATCTCTAAGAGGGAATGTCTAGTAGTTAAGTGATTTGCAGGAAAGATCCTTTTCCAGTCCACTTCATCCTCTAGTTGCCCAACTCTATACAGTGCCAGGGTTAAACCTGTGCTGCATGAGCCATGAGTGATACTGGAATGTTCAAAATTGTAGGAATGAGAGGTAAGGTTGTTTGTGGGATGCTTGGGAGAACTATCTATGTTCTAAGATCTTCTGAATTGGAGAAAGAAAGAAAGAAGGGGTTAATGCAGCTTGTGGGGAGACAGGAAATGTCCCAGCTGGAACTGATTAAATCTGCTGTGTAGCCTAAGCTGCTCAGATGGGAGACACATGGCAGAGTGAGATGTGTTGCTTAGCTCCAGAGGATGTCTTATCACTAAGTGGGCCTTGAGCATTGGTTGGAAGTCACCCTCCATACTTTGGGAGGGATCTCCTGGGCTATCAGCAGAATGTCAAGCCACATTTAACCTTTTCCACACATGAGTTTCACATGCCCAAGAAGAGGCATGTGAAATAAAAGCTGCATGTCTTTCTGTGTCTGGCCACCAAGCCATTAGAGAGGCTTTAGAGCTGCCTGATGCCTCACTGTCCCTGCCCAATTGCCTCTGTCCCAAGGTGGAACAGTGATATAAAGTGTCAGGCAACATGGACTGTACAGAGATGGGGGAAGGACTGGGACAGCCCTGCTGTCAAATTGAGTCTTAGAACTTGACAGCTGTCAGGGCAGTGTTAATTGTGGCTGTATCTAATTAGCAGGGCCTGTGACCTCTGCATGAAGGCCTAGCTCACGAGCAGTTACAATTTGTATGAGTTTCCTCTGAGTCATTACAGCAGAGCTGTGTTTCTTCTAAACCAGCTCCAGCCGTGGGCATAATCCTGTGTCCAGCAGGAATTAGTGCCAGGGTCTGTGTGGAGTGCTTCCTTACAAACAGCTGTGGGACAAACCATCTCCAGAATCCTTGTTTGTGGCTCTTTTAGTTTTAAGAAAAGTATTTTTTTACAGAATGCATCCTTAATTTAAAAAAAAATAATTTTTTTTTCCTCTTTTTACTGTTCTTACATATCTCAGTGCTGAGGCAGGAGTTTCTAGAAACATTCCACACCAGGCACCTGCTTGGCTAATTTTCTCCATCTTTACAAGGTGTCTCACAACCTCTGTCAGATCCTGGAGTTTTTCCTTGGGCTCTGTCTGGAGCAGCTGGGGTGCATCAAGGCTCATGCACTAAGGCAAGGCTTTGATGTTGCTCCAGTGATACTGTTGATAACACCTGATTGTTTTCCATCTAGATCTTCTCAGAAATTGATCTTGATCGAACACATGTTAGGCCCTGTAAAACTAGACATAAGCTCCTCCAGTGGGGCTAAAACAGCAGTTGCACAGCTTTGGGTTTGTTTTCTTTAATAAACTATTTTTCCTTTTTTCTCTCTTTTGCTGGGGGCTGGGTGAAGCAGCAGATGTGGGGAGAGACAGCTCATGCTGGGCAGGGAACCGATCATGTTCCTGCTGATTAGAGCTGCAGTAAAGAGAGGAGGTTTTGCCTTTGAGTAGGAGCTCTGAAAAAAACTGCAGCAGAGCAGTGTTCAGTGGCCTGGCCAGGTTCAGCTCCAGTATCTTTGGCAGTAAAAGGGCTCTTTTACCCTCCTGTTTCCTTGTTCCTTAAAGAGCTGTCTCCCTAATGATACAGGCTTTGTGCCAGACCCTGGCAATCTGGGAAGAGAATGAAGATTTCCATCTTGAGCACATGCCCTGAAGTTCTGACACTGCATGGATTTGAGCAGGTACAGTTCTTCCTCAGTTCTGGGAAACAAAACAAACACCTCTTCTTGCCAAAGGAAGGTGAGCATTTGTCCCTCAGCTTTAATAATTGCAATAGCCAGAGGCTGTTTTTCCAGCTTTTATCAGTGCTGAATCTGACCTTGGAGTACAATGTGCCTGTGTAACCCCAGCTGGAGTCAAATTGCTGGATCTTTCTTTTTTTTTAACATATATTTTATTTTGCTCTTTACCTTGAGAGCATTTTTGAGGTGGCAGCATTTACACAACAATAACCATGGAATTTCAGAGTCATTTCTCCAGAATGAAACCCACATACCTTTGGTTTGAGGGTCTATTCTTATATATGTGCTAGTGTCTGTTTCCTTTATCCTTCATGTTGAAAGAGTGGAAAAGGTTACTTGCAGGGGGATTTGATGGGGAGAAGGGCACCAAGCCTGCCCCAGACAAGGGAAATGATTTAGTGGTTCCCATAAGGTCTGTGAGAGACTAGATGTCTTGTAACCAAACCCAAAGGGAGGATGAAATTCTCTCCTGAGCAGAGGGTGAGCACAGAGACCATTTGCCACTATAAAGGGCTGGGCTGAGACAGAAGTGATCCGTAGGCCCTGCTGCCAAAGGGTGGATGATTCCTATGGAATGGTACTACTCAGGATAATTAGAGGTGGCAGTGCTGGTCCTAGCTGGCTTTCATCTCCCCAGGCAGTTCAGGACATGCACAGCCTCAAACCCTGCAGAAGTTCAATTGACTTGATCCGTCGCTGCTGAAACCAATGGCAAAGCTCCCATCTTGACTTTCATTACAACAGGGTCAACATCTGCAGGAGCCCCCTGGGATATGAATTGCAGTGAAGGCTGCATTAGTGGGAATTTCTCCTGCATTTGTGAAATGCAAATTCCTACACTATAGTGTGAGGCTAATGCTAAAGTTTCCCATTTGTTGTTCTGACCAGAAATTCACATTAGTTTTGAAATGCATGGAAGATTGCTGGCAGCACAGGGAAAGAGTGTCCTGCTCTGTTAATTTTTTAGTATGCAGTAAAGCCTGAAGACATTACTCCAGGTTTCTTCCCCCTGCTGGAGTTTGCCTTGGCTTGGTGATTGGGCCACTTATTCTTCTCTTCCCTGTGAGTTTTATCTGGGTTCCAACACTCTGGCAAATGCATCTTAAATATTTGAGGCCCTTGAAGTTTTTCTTAGATTTAAGTGTGGTGACACAAATTATGTAAAAGCTTTTGCTAGATAATTATTCGAGCCTTAACATCTTTAAGTGTTTTCTGATGTTCTGCAGCTCCGTATGAGACTTGCTTTTATTCCATGATCTGTGTTTGTGGAGATCTTGACATCCTCTGCTTGCTTGATGAAACAAATCTGGAGGCAAAAACGAATCTTTACAGAAAACATCTTTGGTTCCCTTAATGACGATGATTTAAATACCACTGATAATTAGATTCTAAGTGACTCAGAGCAGATTTTCAAAAGACCAGTGGCCTAATGTCTGAATGGCTGTTCCTATTGAAATAATTTTCAAAAATGTGCTGGTTAGTAAGAGATGGTGAGAGAGAACCTGAAACTTTTTTAATAGATTCTGGGACTTGGTCCAGGATGAGCATGTCCCAAAGTACAGTTGATGTAGCAATGCCTTTGCAGCAGTGCTCTGACAGGGGAGTAACGCAAGCTGGGACTGCAGGCTGGCTGTGAGCAGGTGAAAGCAAAGGTGGTGTGACTCCCTGGTCAGCCAGATCAAGGGGGGAAGGTGGTGATCTGAACTACTGGGTAATTTTCATTCCCTGCCCCAGTTCTCTGTCTTCTGCTGCAGCAGCATTTTATTAAGAAATACTTGCTGCTGAAACCAGATGAGACTGTGAAGCCCCATGGGAGGGAAAGAAGGAAAATAGTTCCATTTTGAGTTCTCACATTCTGTTAGTGCCACACAATGGGAGTGGGTGAGACTCAGTATAGCTTTACCTAATGCTGTGGGTCATGTAACTGAGGTACTCAATGGCCTGGCCAACTGTAATGGGAAGAAAAATATTATGAGATTCTTAGCTCATCTTACCCCCCAGTTGAGAATAAAGTCCCTTTCTTTACAGATGAGCAAACCCCAGTCCAAAACAGGGAATGCATTTCTGCATAAATGTGGCTTAATGGATAAGAGAATGTAACATTTTATGTGTGAATCAGCATTCTGGCTCCCAAAAGGTTATTCAGCTAGTCTAAAATATAATATGCTTGGAACAATGACAGCACCCCTTCTGTTATATTGTAGATAGTTTTGCTGTATTTTGTTAAGGATCAGTGAAAAATGAAACATTACTCCTTAATCCCTGAAGAGCCGTCTAACAGAGCAGTTGAAATGCACAAGGAATAGCTATGAAGAAGAAAATAATGGACTGGCTGTTTAGTCCAACAGAAAGTCTTAGGTGGCAACTCCTGTTTTGCTATGAATAGCAATTTCTCTGCAGACATTTTATTTTGTGTTGATCGAGGGCAGTAAAACTGCAAAATTTCGTACATGGCCAGAAGTCAAACTGATGGTTAGTTGTGTACATAAACAGAAATGTTTGCTTTCTGCCTCTGCCCTCGTAAATCATGAGGTGTTTGCACTGAGAAGATGAGCCCCAGTGCCTGGAAGCAGAAGACCTGTATTTCTGGAGGCCATGCCATCAGAAGGGAAAGGCATCATCAGTGCAGTGATCACAGCCATCTCTTGTGCTTCTCTTTTGGCTTTGTTGGCAAGGAGCTAAGCAGATACCGCTGGGCTGTTGGCCCTTCCAGTGTGCCCAGGTAGCACCTGGGGAGAAAGGTTCAGATCTGCATAAAGCAAGAGGGTAGACAGTTCCCGTTAGGATTACCTTGGGAATTGGCATGTCTGGTTCTCCATGGGGCTCTGAAAATTGTACCCTTACCAGCAAAGAAGGCAAAAAGGCTTCTTCAAAAACTGCTGAGATCTGCAGTGCACCCTAAGGTATTAACAGAGGCAGGACTCAAGGATGGATTGCATTTCAGGAATACATTAGAAATATAAGATCTAGTGATTTATTTCTCCCCAGTCCCCCAGCAGTAGCATTCCTAAATCACTTCTGTGCTTAAAATTCTTATCATTAGCCTATATGTGGGATTGTTTTGAGGCACTGCTGTGCCTTTTGCTGCTTCCACAGTTATCAAACCTTGGAACGGAGGAGGATGTAGACATTAAATGCTGGCTCATTGTTCCCCTTGGGAGAAGCTAAGGGCTACTCAGAGCCACTGCTACTGCAGATCAGTGTGCAGGGGAGCTGTCACCAGCTTAATAAATTGACTAATGCTGCCTCCCTTTTGGCTTGGGAGGACTGGGATCTGGAGGATCATGCATCCAGACTATGCCTAAAAGTTAATTTTGAGCTTGGGCCAGATAGTTAGCATTCAAGAAGCAATACTTTACTCACAAACTAAGAGTCTCACATGTTGTTCTGCCACTTTTTTTACTAATATTGTGGATCTCATTAAAAGGTAAACCAATATCAACCCATGCTATTGACTTGACTGTGGTGTACCCTAAATTTAGAGCAAATACCATACCACAGTATGGTATTTGTACTGTATCCTGGCCAATGTTTGCTTTTAATGATGCCATCTGTGCTTCAGTGTTGCTCTCTTCCAAATGCTTTTAAAATGGGTAAAAGAAATTCAAAGTAGGGAACTGATAGTTAAAAATTATTTGTAAAGTATTTGACATACTGGCTATTACCAAGGTGTGTGCAGAGTTGTTTAACCCAAGACAAGAAAAGAAACTGTAGAGAATTAACTCTGGTAAGAAGATAACAAAAAATAAGTAGTCAACGGTAGGTTTTTGCTTTTAAATAGAAAAGGAAAATCACAAAACCTTCCTGTCCCAAATGGAATAAAAAAATCATTGCAAAACAATCAATCACAAAAAGGGAATGCTTGGAAAGGACTCTAGACAGCTCAGAGGGGAGACAGATCCACGTTTTGGACCCCAGTATGTAAAGACGCAATCCTCTAGCTGAATGCGTCCTTTAAGGAATCATCCTCTCAGTCAAGCAGCCTCTGTCAGTCTGGGGATGGTGCTGCAGCTTTAGCAAAGCATTGCTTGAACACTGGAGGGCAGATGGACCTTGCAGCTGTAGGATTTGGGGCAAGCAGCTCTAAAGATGCTAAAGGATTGCTTCCATGTAATACCTCTGGGGAAAATAATGCATTTCTACTCCCCCGTGTCACCCCGGATGTTTGGCTGAGTTGAGAGAGTGGCCAGCAGGTGAAAAGCTGCCCCTGCCTCTTCTAGTTCTCACAGCACAAAGTTTGGCTGTCCAGGGCACTAGTAGTTGTTGTGATAATTACTCAATCAATCTCTTGCTGAACTTTATATGTGATGTTGGTTTATATCCTGTAGCTTTTTAATATTTTGATCTAAAGCTGTAGACAGATTTGGAAATGTGAGTTTGTGTATAGTATCATGCAAGTGTAAGCTCTTTTGGTTTTGAAATTATCCAGCATTGATTAAAATATTGTGACTTTTCAGATGGATAATAAGTAATCAAACTGACCATTTTAGAAAAAAAAAAAAAAACTCTAGAGAAAGAACATCTCCAGAAGCTTCTCCAGCTGCCTGTTCAAACTTTCCATGGTCCATAGAAACTGCAATTAAAGACTGATACTTTTTGCAGGCACTGAAGGCATCCCATGAGCTGCGTTCCAGAAGGGAGAATGTTACCCTGACAGGATCCTGATACAAATACAGAGTTACAGTGGGCCAGCACTGGACAATTCTTCAGCTTTTGTGCTTTTTCTTGGCTTTATAGGTGGTCTAGATGTACACTTAATGTGAACAGTTATGGTATATTGTCTCTTAGATGTTGACATAGGTGGTAAGACCAAAGCAAAAGGATTCTAATGCTTGCCAGCAAATTAGAAATGTATGAACAATTTATCATTTGAAAACAGTCATGTACTAAAGAAAAAGGTGTGTAAAATGCTAATCAAAGGTCTGGTCGGGAATGTTCTCAGCTGGTTACCCAGAAATATAATTTTAAGTTGTTTTTATTAGTTTGCTGAATGGAGTGCATAACTGCAAGTTTTGAAACTTGGAAAAGAAAGGAAATAATTCTTTCTGCAAATAATACTTCTCTGATCTACTGTGCTCTACTAGACCTGGTTTTAAATGGAATAGAAGGACTGTGCACCTTGCACAAGCAAACCCTTTAGTGGCACAAGTTACACAGAAAAAAAAAAGTGATCTGCAAGGGTATTGGGATCACTGCCACGAAGTCTCACTGTTAAGATGATGTTCATGTAACAGCAAATTCCCTTGCTGTATTTCCAAGATGAATTGCTCTGGCATGGCTGGTATGCTTCTATGCAAAGAATTGTTGAAGTGTCTCTATTCTACTCTTAGAAGTTTTTTCTCAAGAAGCTTTCATCTCCTGTACTCATTTATAAGGAGAATCTCTCAAAAACCAGAGTTAAACATCCTTTTGCTCTCTCTTCTAATATTGACCTATTTGTTGTGCCAATGGTTTTGTTGATCCTGCACACAGGGGGGTTAAATGACCCACTGTGGTCCCTTCCAGCCTTACCCATTCTGTGATTCTGTGAAATGCTTGAGTCTCCATGTGGAACAATATGTAATCCTCAGCACCTGGCTAAAGCTCATTTCAAATGTTCTTGAGATGGAGTTAGGCTGACAAGCTTTGACCCTGTGAAATGTTAAATTGTACTATGCTCTGCTGGGAAATGACTATTATTGGAATTGATAACCTTTAGAGAGGATATGGGATACCACCACTGAGTGAGCATTTCTATTGCCTGGTCTCCTGTTAGTGGTGAAATAGAAGCTGCTGCTTGAACAGGAATGTGCAGCAGGTCAGCAGATCCCATGTAGATGCTGTTGGTGGGCTCAGTGCTGCTGGACAGTTAGTGATAGGGAAAAGTGAATTTGAGGAAACCCCTTGCTCCTTTCCTGAGAATTTAGACAACCAAGTTGCTGCACCCTTGCTCAAGGCTGGCTGTGCCTCAGGTGAAAGGGGTGAAAAATTATTTCTTCAAGTTACTGCCGAGAAACTACACTTCACATGGCTCCCTGCTTCTTTCTGGATCAGGAAAATGTGAACTAGATTTGATTAAACTTTGCTGGTGATATTTAAATCATGAAGTGTCTTGTTAGGTTCAGTGGGCAATGAGACTGATGGGAATTTTCCTCTGAGAGGGGCCTGAGGCTTTCAAAACCAAGGGACTCTTGGCAGGACATCCAGTGCATGGCTTCACAGGCTTTTGTGTTTCTTAAAATACAAAATGAAACAAAATTTCTAATGAAAGAAATGAGCCTAGAAACAGCCTCAAGGACCCTGTCACTTAACTGGATTTGATTTGCCAGACAATAAAGTGAGAAGTGTTGATCCTGGGTCCATATGTAAGAAGGAGTTCAGTGGGGTGAGGGGACAATGAGGGCACAGCCCAGGTGATTTGGCTCCGGGCAGGACTGGGGATGCTGGAGGTTGTATGCAAATGCACCGCTGGTGGCCAGCAGGGATGGAGCAATGAGTGTGCTTCCCATTAGTGCCTGTTGTTACACAAGAACACAAATTACTCCTTTGACAAATGACATGGGTCCTCTGCCAACGACAACTTTTGTTCTATGTCAAGACTAAGACATTATGCATTTTTTTTTTCTCATATGTGAAAAATTATAATTCCTGATTTTTCTTCGCTTCATGGTCATTTCCAGCCCTGGCTTTTGACATGGAAGGTGCTGTAGGACAGGCCAGCTAAAAGAAGACCCTATTTATATAGGGCTCTTGTTGATTTTTGACTCTTTTGGGGAGGTCAGGATGGCCCAATGCAGGTTTTGTTTCAAGACTTGTGCAGTTCAGCCTATCATCCGTGATCCAAACAGAATGAATAGCAAGGTGAGGTAAATCACCTCTGATACCAAGTTCTACAGGCAGTCACAAGTAAAGCTGTCAGCTTATAAAGGTGCAGAAAGATTTCATGACAGTGACTGATAAAGGGAAGTCAAATACAAATAAATTCTCTGCTACTGACAGCTATCCTCCAGCCTATTCCAAATAGGTCTTTTTCCTTCCCTCAGGAGCTGGTTCTGAAGAAAAGACACTAATAAAATCTTTTAGCATCTATAGCATCCAATTCACTTTGGTCATGCAGCAAAGTTTCCTAAATCCTGCTCTTTTACGGGAGAGTGAGAAGGCCTCTCCAGGCCAGAATCTGGCAGCAAAACATCCACCAGCATGCTAACATCAAGTGTTATCAGCTACCCTGTCAGTCAGGTCATGTGCCTTCCCACAGGCTTTAAGGGCTGATATTTGCTGTGGCTTGAAATGAAACTTGTGGGGAGCTGTGGTTGATATCTCAGTACCATCATCTTGTGGGTGTTGCTGAGGCCAATGTCAGGATGGAAAAGGTGGGGTCAGCCATAATTAGCCCTTTCCCAGAGGTAATGCACTTAATGCTAGCATTGGAAAGAGGAGGAGATGGGAGTGTTTGGCAGCACTGCTGGTTTGGATGATTGTGCTGCCTATCCTGGATCATGCAGTTTGGGCAAATGCATGTTTCTGTTTGCAGTTCAGGGGCTGCTGTGTTGCCAAAGGGAGCTCCCAAGGCCTGAAACACGAGCCACGGTGTTTGTGCGCTCCTTTGTGTGCAGCCTAACCTTGGTGTGAATTGTATGTGCAATGTTGTGTCTTGTTTTGGTTTTCTGCCTCCCTCAGTTGGTACCAGGATGTTTAAGTAGCATCGAATGTATTTTTCGGTGCTAGAGCCTTGTCTCACTGCAGATTCTGCTAATGTCACTTTCTCTTGCTGATTGCTGTTGAGACTTCTGACCAGCTGCTGATAGACACAAATCTCTGCATGATTTGTTACAATGGCTGGACTTAATTCAGAGCAGAAATAGATCTCAAAGAATTGTTGTTTCGCCTTGTTCCTAGTAAAGTGTGTGTAGAGCTTCAAATGCCCACGAGCACGTATGGCTGCTCAGCGAACAACATCCTGTTCGGATCCGTCCTCCACGCTATTGATCCCAAATTCTGTGGCTGCTGCTACTGTGGTATGTTTCCTCCCCGCTCCACCCACTCCAGGCTGCTGCTGGTGGTCTCCAGCTCCATCCTTCCTTCATCAAAGACCGAAATGTCCATGTTGCAGATGGTGTTAATAATAACAATTGTGTCTCCAACAGTGCTAATGGCCATGGGCTTCCTTTCATCCATCTCAAATGTTTGAAATCCTCTTCTAGCACCGACCACCCCTTTTTCAGGCAGCTCAGTGGGGTGGTTTTGACTTCTGGCAGGAATACCAGCAGGCTTAGTGATGATGAAACAGAATCTTGATTGCAGTACCCGGCGGGTTCCCTCTTCTCACTCCCTCCTTGCTGCAAGCTGTGGTGTGAGATAGCAGATGAGGCAAGGCCTTGAACTGGGGGTTCAGGAGCAGCCTACTGACCATGTTTACTCATCCAATGAAAAAGGTTTGGAAAACTTTCAGAAAAGTTGTCTGTGAAAAATGAATGTATTCATAGGCTTTTTAGGTGCTACAGGGAAACCCCTGGAAATGAATGGAAACTTGAAAAATGCAGCGTCTTTCAAGTGAAGGTCACATCTTGATTTAGGAACAAACTTCCATTTTTATCCTGTTTTACTGTTCTTCTGTTTCTCTGACCTTTTCAATCTCTCTAAAACACATCCTTTCTTTTTCCAGTGTGTGAGAGTAAGACTGGAAGGACGGGAAAAGTTGCTGGCTCTTTCAGGAACAGCAGCAGGTTTTGAAAGGATAAAACTGCTGCCATAAAAAAGGTCAATACAGCCTTCAAATCTCTGAATATTCCAGCTAAATCAATAAATGTGACATTCCTCTGGTTCGTGTCTGACTCAGTGTGCAGCACTATGAGACCTTCCTTTGGGCAATATTTTCAGCCTCCTGAGCCATTATGGGAAAACATGAGATAGTTCTTGGAGTTGTCTCGTAGAAAACTGGGCCAGGAGTCAGCTGATCAAGATCTTAATTTAGGCTTTTCCTCTGCTCTGCTTTGTGTTCATATGGATCATTTTCTTTCTATTCTTTTCCTCACCTCCTGAATCATGTCTGGTTTCATAGCCTCTGATCTACTCTGATTTACTTTCTTAGGCTGCTGTGGTGGATAGAGCCAACTGGCCAGGATGTGCAGGTTTTGAGGTGGTACCAAGGTGATATCACTGACCAAATAAGAATAACTTAAAAGTACAATGCCCAAATCGTGCTGGCAAAAAAATCCCCCAAAACTCAGCCAAACAAACCCTGTCACATTCTGATTTTCATAATATCATGTCCCTGGTGAAGATTTTATGGGACTTATTTATGTGTTACTGGAGAGGGGAGATTTATTATAATTAGGTAAGAGAAATACTATTTCACTGTTTCTGCAGACTTGGAAACTGCTGAAAGTTAAGCATGACAGGTCCCAGCCTTAAGGAGGACTTGGATTTAAAAACATATTCAGAAAGGTGCCCCCTTTTTTTTGTTTTATCTGGGCACTGCATTGCCTTAAATGTGTGTTTTCTTAGTGACCTTTTTTTTAATTGGCAAATGGGTTTCAAATGAACCTTCTGAATGTTGATGGTGGATGCCAACCTTGTTTGAAATAATTGCAAATTGAGAAAGAATGGGTTGTCTGTTCTGCACCACAAATTATTGAGAGGAAAAGTAGTAATAATGTATTCAGTATTCATTGTTGACCCCAAAACTTCATACAACCAGTAAATATTCTGGTCAAGGTCTTCTTCACAGTGAGTTGAGTCAGGCAAAGTCTCCTTGGAGAGGAATGGGAGGGGAGGTGGCATAAGGCAGAACACACAGGTCATGATGGGTTAAAACAAAGTGTTCAAGAACGTTCAAAGCAATTCTTTTCTTATTTGATGTATGCAGTGATGCTCCTTGCAATCCCCAGTGTCATTCCCCAGTAAGCTGGGAGGTGAGGGAGAGGTTGGATAGAGTCAGAGAGCATGGAGAGATGCCCGTGTAAATATTTGTGCTTACCTGGCCTGCAAAGCCCTTGCAATCTTTCTCCATGAGCTTCTAGCTTTGTTCTTTTGCCTGAAATCTTCCCATCCAGCACACAAGGCATGAGCCTACAGGCCAAAATCCCAGGCAGTGTGAGGAATGGAGTTCCTTGACTGAGGATTGGAGCCGTGTCTCTTTAGGGAGGAAGATTGAGTGTTAAACTGCTGTCCCTCCACAGCAGCTTTCCTGGAGCTATGAATTTCCCTGCTCCAGAGTACCAGGCTTCATGGGATTCCAGACTCATCTGTTACAAAAAGCAAATGACCCTGATTTGAACTTCCTCCAAGCCTTCCCCTTGTTGCTCGAAAGCCTTTATTCCAGCCAACTGAGCAACAGTTCAATCCCACCCCTTCTCCCTCAACCACCACTTCAGTCTCTGGAAACTCTCGTGTATCATGTTAGATACAAGTGTACATTCCATATCTTGAACCAAGCCTTGCTACTCCTGGCATTTGTGGCAGAAGGAATTCTGGATTGGTGAGTGAAGGGTTGCCCAAGTTTTGCTGCTGCTGAAGAAGGGATGCCCCAAGAGCTGCATTGTGAGCAGAGATTTCACTGCAAGGATGTGGAGTTTCCAGAGCCAGATGGCAAAGATTGCTCATCTCTGCAGGGTTTGCCTGGGAGACAAAATAATGGAGGGATTCCTGTTAACTCCCTTGGATAGAAAGATTTAATAGAAGAAATAGTGCTGTTTCTCAGACTGCTCCCCCATCTTTTTGTGGGCATTGCCTTTGCACCTGTTCTCATTTTGGGGCGTTTTCAAATGGTTTTTGTGGTCTCCAACATTCCTTTGTTCTGGCTCTTCCCATTACCTGCTACTGTTGGTTTAGTCTTGCTTTATGTGAGTCAAGGAAGGGGCTACACTTTAACTGAGCAATGTTCCCATTTGCTTCACAGCTTCCTCCAAAGTATACTGGGACATGAACATCTCCTTTCTCAAATGAGTGTCTGGGTCTTTCCTCCCCTTTCTTTCTTTGGGGACTCCAACACTAGGCACCTCAATCAGTCCCTTTTTAATCAGCATTAAACCCCAAACGGTTCTATTGGAAATGGCTTTTGTATGAAGACATTACAGTGACAGGGTGGGAGTCTACTTAGACCTTTATTTTATTATGTCTTACAAAATCTCTGATAACTGGAAAATGGAGCATCTCTGACTCCATTGTGAAACTGCATAAATTCAGAACTTAATGAATTGTAATTAGCGGCATCATAATGGGCTCCATATGTTAGTAAGTCATTTAGGAAGAAATACAGTTGTTTGCCATTCTGCACAGCACTGACAAATTAGGATTCAAACCATACAAGCCTCTGTCTTTCACAGATCTCTTATACAATGTGTTTGTCAAGAGTGCACTCATATGAAATGATGTACAAAGCAGGATGCATGGAACTGTCCTCTCTTGTTTCCATGTTGCCTCTTTGTATGTGAGGGAATCGAGGATGTGCATTCCTGGCTCTGTGTTGCAGGAGGTTCCAACCATCTTGAGGCTTGGATAAAGAAGTGCTCAGGCTATAGGTTACCTTCTATATTTCAGTACATCCTGCACTTGGAAAATAACTACTTCCCAGGGAGAGAAGTATTGTCTAATAGATCTGGTTGTCATGCCTGAAGGTGCTGTATAAATGACAAAAAGACATATGCTTGTATAATCTTCATTACTTTTAACACGGCTCAATATAATTTCACAAAATGTTTCATTTATTATTATTTCAAAGATTGTGACAGTTAGGATTTTGAAGTACAACTTGCCATCTGCAATCAATTTATGATCTCTCCCTAGTGCAATTGTGGAAAAAAAAAAAAAAAAAAAGAAGAGGGGAAAAAAAGAGAATTATTTGGAGTAAAAAGCATTGAAAAACAAGTAGAGTGGAGTAATAGCACATCTGTTTTCATAAGAAATCATGGAACCTGGACTTTTTTCAGTGTGGTATTTTACTACCACATGGCTTTAATCCTACATCTGGGCCTGTTGTTTTATGAAATATTTCCCACAGATGATGTCAATTATAATTTTTGTCCCGCTCGTCAATTTACGGACTTTTGGAATAAGACAAAATGAAACAACCAGAAAAAGAACAACTTATGTGGTCTACTCTCTGACAAAATTATAGCTGTGTGATACACTTCTAAAATCAATAACTCTGTTAATGATTAGCAGAAAACATTGCTTAGTTTATGAGCAGAGATGTGGCCCACACTCGCCAGATGTTTGGCTCTAAGTTGCATTCTTGTTTGCTGTGTATTTACCAGCAGATGTTCAGCAGTTTATTTAATACCTCTTGTATGAGCCAGTAGTAGGTCTAAGTCTGTGTGACATTTATAAGCCATCTGCCAGCAATACAGGTGGAATGCTTTTATGATTTCTCTCTTTTTTCCAGTGCTGATCTATCAGTGAAATCGTAGATAAGTCTTTATGGATTTATACAGCTATTAGGAAATAGAATCCTTATCTTTGTAGGAAGACCCTAAAATGCATTCCTCAGCAGATGCCTTTTCAGCTAGTCTTTAATTATTATTTTTATACTTAACCTGCAGTGCTATATGAAAGATCTGATGAAACTTTCCTCCTCAGAGATATTTGAGCTCTCTTTAAGTGAAGCCCCTCATTCAGGTATGAATGTTCTGAAGGCTTACGCTTGTTGGAGTCAGAATCTTTTTTGAATAGGCCTTTGAAAGCAAAGTAAAGATCCAGCTTGTGTTCCCAGCTTTCCCAGAGGTGAGGAGTCTTTGAGTTTAGGGTTTACAATGAACTAGACTCAAATTGTTTCAATGCAAGGGCATGCACAAATTCCAGTGCTGGTTTTAGTTGGAAATGCTCACGGGGTCTGATCCAAATCCTATTGAAGTGAAAGACTCTTGCTGACCTCAGTGGGCTTTGGATCAGGTCCATGGAAAAATGTTTCTATGAAAAGAATGCATTTACTGTGGCCCTGATTCAGCAAGGTATTTGAGCGTGCACACAGTGTTTCAGCATGTGCATGGTCCTGCTGGCACACACGTGCTTATTGTTACCAAAGGCTTGTGTTGCTCCCTGAATGGCCATCAAGAACCTCTGCTGTGTCCAGCTTGGGTTAAGATTCTTTTCCCTGCTAGGAGCAGGGGTCAAGAGGTTTAGTCCCCAGGCTCTGCAGAGCTTTGGAAATCTGCTCTCTGTAAGGGAAATCCATGCAAAATCTTGTATTCCTGGCTCGAGGCTACCCTGACTGGTTCTCCAGAAGCCTAGCTGGAGTGGTTAATAGGATTTTTTTCTTGCTTTTAAAGGCGTGTTGGACCAGATTGTACTTCAAGAAGTCCCCTGGGAAAGATGGTCAAAGAAGTACAGCTGGGCAACTGCAGATACAAAAGATAACAACCAAGGCTAAAGCCACCAATAAACTGCAGAATCCTACCTCAAATTATATCAGCACATGAATTTAATTTCTAGATTGTTCATTAATATCATTTGGATATGTACATGCTCCTCCTGAGTGTTTGCCACAATATCTAAACTGGCACATAAGGAACTGCTTTAGTAGTGAGTTAAAAAAATGTTTATTGCTCTATTAGAGGAAGAAATATCAGAAGTAGAGGAGTAATATGGGCAACAGGCAGAGACAGAATAGCTGCTCCAAAGTACGTGGTAATTAGAACAGCCGAAGTTCTCACTGGCTGGTGCATGTTCTGGCTGTGGGAGGCGTTGCAGTATTGTCTGGACTTGGTTCCTTTCCTTGTCCTTACCCTGCTTCTGCCAGCCCTGCTCGACCCTAAGTCAGTCTGGTTGGAAATGCAAGTACTCCTTTTCAATAAACAGTCTAAGGTTAGTAGAAACCATCTGCTGGAAGTGGGAAGAGTGTGATCTGTGAAAATAATGCTGAGATATTTCTTTACTTGTTCTAGTTGTCAGCTGTGTCAGTTAATTAGTTTCCACTATAATGAACACACAAACTTTATGAAGCTTCCAACCTGTGGTCTCAGTTCAGTCCTGTGACAAGTGTGACCTCTGGAAGTATACAAAGGTTTATAGCAGCAGTGCTTTTGTCTCTCTGCTGCACCAAGACTTGCAAGAGAGCCTGGTTGCGTTCCTTCAAGAGAAAGGATTCACTGTACTGACTCTCAGGGAGACTCTCAAAAATGAGCCTAAGCCTAAGCATGGGCCTTCTGGATCTCAGTTCATTGAACTGTCACAGCTGGATCTGAGGTGCCTTGAGCATCCTGTAGGTGTTTACATGTTAAAAGATGGTTCTGGTTTGTTGATGTGCAGAATGAGCTCTAATGGCTGGTCAAAGTCAGACAGCTTCAGCCTGGGGTGAAGGTGAAGTTTCATAACAGTGATGTAACTCAGCCCTGGAACAAATTAAGAAAAGAATTTTAAAATTGTTTTATGAGCACTTAAGGTCCTCAGAGTGAGATTGAGGACTTGATTCCATTTCTTGCAGACAGAAAATCAGTAAGGTGCTTAAAAGCCAAGGTCTCAGAGAGATCTGACTGAGGCTGTTCTGAAAAAGAACTGCAGGTACTCAGGTCCTTCTGGAGGAGCCAGCAGATGAGATCCCACCCATCTCCCTGTGCAGCACCCACAATAGCCCTAAATATCATGCAACAGGAGCAAGCTCAACATTGTCCATGTGAAGGATCCTGGTGCTGTAATCTGGCTACAGAGAAAAACTGTTTGGGATGTGGTGTTATCCATTCCCTTCTTGGGGAGAACAGGAAGAGCCGTACTGGTTTCAGTGTGTTCCTAACCCTTTTCAAATGGAACGTTGTAACCAAATCTCATGTTTCAGGGTTTCAGCCTGCAGGACTTGGGAAGGATTTATTGTTTGCTTTCCTCTGAGGCACCAGATTTTTCCCAGCTGGAGACATGACACTGGAGGTAGGCCAGTGCTTGGACGTGGTACTTAAAATCCTCTTTTTGCAGAGGACTGGCTGGTCAAACTGATTTGATTAGCAGATTCAGGAAGAAATTTTGTTCTGTATCACTTGGTAAGGCCCAGAACCAGGACAAGGCCTTTTGTTTGGAAAGGCAAAGCAGAGAAAGCCCCATGATGTGGCAACTTGAAGGGAAAGCAGCTGAGCCCACAGACAAAAGGTCTCAGTGGTAGATGGGACTTCAAGGAGAGGTGCTTAAATCCATCCAAACTCGGAGTTCAGTAAGGTGTCTGCCAACCCTCTCCCCTCTCTGCCCCTGGCAGGGGAGCAAGGTTGGGCTTCACTTAGAGTCCAAGGAATGGTTTTGTCACCCTAAAATGAACAACTCACAGAGAGGGTTTCCCTCAGAGAGCCTTGCAACCCTTGGGTGCCCAAGGTGATAGTGCCTGCTTTTCCTGCTGCTCCATAAATGCTTCTTCCCCTCCCTTCTCTGAGGGTCACACCTCTTGGGGCTTGCCAGGCAGTGGCAGGAAGAGGCAAGAGTCTCATCAAAGGTGGGAATTCACCCTTTACATCCAAAAGCAACCCCAGGATGCTCTGAGTTCTGCTGGCAACTTCGTGTGCCACAGAGTAAAGCCAGGCTGGTGTTTCCTTAGCTCAAAAAGCCATTTAGTCACTAATTCTCAAAGGTACTGACTCAGTGCCTTGACCAGCCCAGATTGCTGTCAAAGCTTGCAGGATTGGGGTGTTCATTTCAAAACCCCACAGAAATGGAGTGTCCAAGTCTTCCTTCCAGAAAGCTTTGGAAGTCTGGCTGCTGTAGCCAACTGCATTCAAGCTGCATGGGAATCTGGAATAATGCTCAACAGCAGGATCAGTTCAACCACCTGAAACAAAATAGCCATCCTGAAACTGCCTGTTGACAGAAATCACAGGTTTTCAATTAAGCTTACCTTGAAAAAGGGCTTTCTTTCCAGGGAAACCTTTTTCTTGAGACCTTTCTTGAAAACCAAAATGTTTCCATGTGTCTAATCTGAAAGGGTAGTGTGGGAATTTGCTGGTATTCTTCAGCCTCAGATCCCCATTCATTTCTCTAGTGTGTGTCCCACCAGGAATTAGGAAATACAACTTCAGTGATGCAGCAGCTTTCATCTGGAAAAAGGGAAATCAGCTGTATCATGGGGCATAAAGGGAAATGAGAGCATGAGATCTGGAATTCCATCTCCCAGGACACCATGCAGTAGCATTTCCTAATGGAAATATTTTGGGTTTTGGTTGAAATATTTTGGTATTTGAGTTTCAGCCAAAAAATTGAAATTTTTCCTTTGAAAAATTGAGATGAAAACTATTATGCATTTCCATTGAAGTTTTGCCCAGGAAAAACCAAGCACTTTCCAACCAGCTCTACAGAAGATCGCATTTTTTTGACTATTTAAGCAGCTGTTAGAGTATTAAGATGGATGCTAAGGGCAAGAAAAATAATTGAAAAGGCAGTCCATCAAAAAACAATGAGGGCCAAATTTTTTTAGAGCAGCTTCAGCTGTGGCGGTGAATTGTGTGAATAAATGTGCCTCTTAAGGATGAAATTGTGCAGGAGAGGATATAATGTCTGCTTTTTCCATTCTGTATATGCTGCTGTTTGTCCATGGTCTATGTCAAGGTACATGCAACACTTCAGTAAACCTGGGTTTGGAAAATGCTTATGGGGATGTGGGCTGTCTTCTGGAGTACTTCCTCCATCCCTCCCTCCTCTCACCAGTGGCAGCTCCAGAAAAGAGGAGATCAGGGGATTAAACTCTGACAGCACACTTGCAATTTTTACTTTATCAGGAGATGTATCTGGCTGTTTAGAGAATGAACAGATTGGCACGGCTGTTGTTTTTCTCTGTGGGTGCTTTGTAGCTTTGAGTGCCAGTCAAACACATGTTGGAATTGGTAAGTGGAATAAAGCCTAGCTATGAACATCCCTCCCTGCTTTGCTATTTGAGTCAATTAATTACTAACAGAAGGGCACTCAGTGATGAGAGTGAGTGACCCATCCAGGACTCACCCAGGGTACAGAAGTTACACAGTGATCCCAACAATATGGTTTGAGTTGCTCAGTGACTCTCCCTGCCCTCTGCTCAGGCGTGAGCCAAGCCAGCAGTGCCTGTGTGTCACTGCTCTGAGGGACCACTCGGGTGTGCTTCCAACACCAACAGCTCACACTGCCCAGGAGCAGAGCTTCTGCTGGGGCAGGACTAGAAGGTGCAGGAAAAGGTGACCGAGAAAACATTCCTTGAGGGGAAAGGTTTCAAAAGAGCTCATCTTTGTGGGATATTTGAGTGGAATTATATAACTTGTGCAGATGCAAGTCCTTGTGTGTATGGCAGTTTGAATCCATCCCCCCCTGTCCTGTCATTCCGGCCCCTTGTGAAAAGTCCCTCTCCTGCTCTCCTGTAGCCCCCTGTGGGTAATGGCAGGTGCTGGAAGGTCTCCCCAGACCTTTTCTTCTCCAGGCTGAACAACCCCAACTCTCTCAGCCTGTCCTTACAGGAGAGGGACACTAGTTCGGGGTTTTTTTTATTATTTTGTGGTTTTTTGTCTTAGAAAAGTGACTTACTGGGCACAGCTAGTTGCAGTTGGTGGTAGAGTTCTTGCAAAGGAGAAATGTCCTGGAGATAATCTGAGTTAACAGCATCAGACTTATCTCGTGATCATTTGGGAATGGCACTGAACATGTGAGCATTTGTAAGCCCAGCATTTGGAGCACCATTTCAAACACAGCTTCTCCATCAGTGCCATGCCTTCACAGCCTGCAACACGTGAGAGTCACTGATGGTGATATTTGATATTGCAAGTGAACTTTGCTACTTTGAGTGACTCAGTGCCACAGAGCAGAGAGTTTTTATTGAAAAAGCTTTACTACTAAGTGCAGGCACTGCTCCAGATGCCTCTGAGACATTATTTAAACAGAACTCATCATTCACCTCTTGGAATTAATTTGTGGATGAAAATTTAATTATAGCAATGCATTTGTAACTTTTTGTTCTTTTCCCATTAGAACATGAGGAAAATGTAGAGTCAGTAATAACTGGATGCCACAGCTCTACCCGGATCATAGCTCCTCTGGGACACTGCTTTGTGCTTCCAAAACAGAGTGCAGCATTGCTGTGTTCCTGATACACAACAGTGTCAGTGTGGACCGTGGCAGCCTGAGCAAATTTTGGTGGCTTTAATGCTGTCTGTGATCTTCCTTCTGCTCTGATTGCCTTGTTACTACTTAAAAGTGCCTTTTGCTTTTAGTGTCTTTTGGCTCCTCCTCACTAATCATGATCAAGCTGCTTCTGTTTGCCCTTGTTGCCTTCCCTGGACACTGTGCTCTCTTGGGAAAGGTACAGCAGATGTTACAAAAGGTATCAGGATGACTTAAAATCCCCCTTTGGGTAATCTTACAGTAGAATTTTGGGGGGACAAGAAACCTCTTCATCATCACCTTCCAAGTTTAGGATTTAGCAAACTGCATCTGTGGTTCTTACCATTTTCCTTGCTGTTTTATCCAGTCTTCCAGCAATTTACCCTGTTTACTTTGTTCCTGAACAGACTTTCTTTTCCCCTGCTTGCTATTCCTGAATATGTTCAATGTTAATTTTCCAGTCATATGAGTTATTCCATTATATGTTATGCCAACTAACCTATAATTTTGATTATGTATTGATGCTTTCTGTTCCTCCTTTTCATTTCCCATACTACTTGCCTGAACATGCACACATCAGCAAATCGACCCTCCATTTCCCTTCTGTCCCTTGTCTAACCCTGTTATCACTACCCACATTCCCTTCCCGAGGGTTAGGCTTTTTTCCAGGTCACCATGTTCTCCCTGGTTGCCCTGACATTACTTCAGCAGTCAGGCATACGGGCACAACCCCAATCCAGGCAATCTCTTCTCAGAAATACTCAGTAAACTGGTTTTGTCTGATCGTTCTTTCCACCCACTGAAGAGTCTGAGAAAGAAAATGGAGTTGAGGAATGTGCCAGGGAGTTTAAGAAAAATCATTGGGGTGGGTGGGAAACTCTAGTTCTGTGTTAACCAGTGTTTGTGATTTGTTGGGGAGCTGCTGTGTTTAGGCTGAGTTATTGGAGTGCCATAGTGAGAGTCCTATTGCCTCTGTCAAGCAGGTCTAGGAGGTTTTATGGTCTGTCTTGCTCCAAAATTATTGCAAGTGACATAGAACCCCTTGAAATGGAGCATTTGCTGGAGGAGCAGCGCTAATGACATGGGTGGTCTGGGGATTACTAAAGTGACTTTGAGTCATTTTAATTTTCCCTTTTATATCTACCTGTGTGGCCCTACAGGAAGGAGAATAATGAGGGAAGCACTCATTAAATGTGGAAAAGGGATCTAGTTACCCATTTTCAGGTGTGTCGACATGCGTAGATCCTGTATGGAAAAGTCAACGTACAAATGAAGGGAAAAATATGTTAAATGTGAAAGTTTGAAATTCTGCAAGCTTTGCACCTGCCTTGCAATGTGACACGTGACAGGCAAAGAGGGGAAAATTGGCTGAATTATGCCAGGAAAACACTTAAAATAGTAGTGAGAATTTTCATATAGCAACAATCCTTGTACTTGTAGCAGGCCCGAGGGGTTTTCTGACTGCTGGGGGAACGGAGCCTTTCAAAAGCAAGGAGTTTGTGCATCAAATACGTGCTCAACTTCTGTTACTGTGGTGGAGAAACTCGGGCTAGCATTGCTGACATTCCTGCGCTGGCATCTGGGTGTGGGAGTGCCAGTGCCTGCATTCCCTGCTGCCATGTGCTCTGGGAGCAGCGCTGTGGCGTGTCCAGGCTGGGCAATGCAGGTGATTGCAGGTGTCGGGAGCTCCTCGCTCAGCTGAGGCACCGCCCTGCCCCATTCCCTGCTCTCCTGCTCCCCGTGTGCCCAGGATGGATGTGGGGCTGGATTGCTCTCAATGCCCTGTGCTCCCCGTGTGCCCAGGGTGGATGTGGGGCTGGATTGCTCTCAATGCCCTGTGCTCCCCGTGTGCCCAGGGTGATGGGGCGGATTGCTCTCAATGGCCTGCCCCATCCCTGCCCCCCCCCCCAACACCCACCTGCCCCTTCCCTGCCCTCCTGCTCCCCGTGTGCCCAGGACCTGTGCTCCCCGTGTGCCCAGGGTGGATGTGGGGCTGGATTGCTCTCAATGCCCTGCCCCATTCCCTGCCCTCCTGCTCCCCGTGTGCCCAGGGTGGATGTGGGGCTGGATTGCTCTCAATGGCCTGCCCCATTCCCTGCCCTCCTGCTCCCCGTGTGCCCAGGATGGATGTGGGGCTGGATTGCTCTCAATGGCCTGCCCCATTGCCCGCCCTCCTGCTCCCCGTGTGCCCAGGGTGGATGTGGGGCTGGATTGCTCTCAATGGCCTGTGCTCCCCGTGTGCCCAGGGTGGATGTGGGGCTGGATTGCTCTCAATGGCCTGTGCTCCCCGTGTGCCCAGGATGGATGTGGGGCTGGATTGCTCTCAATGGCCTGTGCTCCCCGTGTGCCCAGGGTGGATGTGGGGCTGGATTGCTCTCAATGCCCTGCCCCATTCCGCCCTCCTGCTCCCCGTGTGCCCAGGGTGGATGTGGGGCTGGATTGCTCTCAATGGCCTGTGCTCCCCGTGTGCCCAGGATGGATGTGGGGCTGGATTG
This sequence comes from Monarcha castaneiventris obscurior, assembly GCA_026261815.1. Lineage (NCBI taxonomy): Eukaryota > Metazoa > Chordata > Aves > Passeriformes > Monarchidae > Monarcha > Monarcha castaneiventris. The sequence goes on from JAMPIT010000862.1 coordinate 7,426,439, forward strand.
CTCTCAATGCCCTGTGCTCCCCGTGTGCCCAGGTGGATGTGGGGCTGGATTGCTCCAATGCCTGTGCTCCCCGTGTGCCCAGGGTGGATGTGGGGCTGGATTGCTCTCAATGCTAGCTGGCTCCAGTTTCTATTACGTGGCTCTCTCTGCATGGAAATGCAGCAGCAGGTAACATAATAAGCAAACACATGGTAGGAAAATTGTCCAGTGCACAAAAGAGATCCTGGATGACGTTAAACAAATGGCCCAAAGTAGCTTTAGAAATGGTTTCATGCATCTCAGGCTGTTAGCTGGTTTATGTTTCCTGTCTGGAATGAAGAGAGAGACAGGGCAAAAGAGTCAGGCCTTGTTTATGCTCGTGTGTTTATTATATCAGAGACATTTAAGTAGGAGGATATGACAGGTTTTCAAGGGGACAAGGTATGACTCAAATCCAGGTGCAGCTTATTTTCCATGAAATGCATCACTTGCCTATTAGACATAGATTTACCGGCGGCCAAAACAAATCTTGGCAAACTTGGCATTCTTCTTACCATAAATGAATGGCATCCCAGCTTGTTATTGTTATTGTACAAATATAGCAGGTGTTGCTGATTTCTGCTTGATAACCTGCTGTTTAAAGGGAATTATTTAACTTTAACGTACAGATAAGTGGGCTGCTAAACCAAATTCATCCCAGGTGTAACTGCAACCTTTTTTTTTTTTCTTTTGGTTCCTAAACTAGATTCTTATCCTAAGTCTTATTTATTAGAACTGGACAGATGGTACTGTGTTCTTCCTAAAATAATGGGCTTTGAGGTGTGTTTGCTTCAAGGAGTTAAGGCTTTTTTCTTTTTTCTTTTTTTTTGCCTCCTCTAGTCCTTGTGATGCCTCCTATTCATGCATCTGTCAGAACTTCACATTCTTTGAAAAATAGGTATTGTGCTGTGGATATGTCAGGAATCTAGGACACGAATGGGATTTCAGCCTGGAAATGCTCCTGTACTGTCTAAGGTAAAAGAAACCTCCTTGGAAGAACTCAAAAGAATTAATTTGGATCGTAAATATGTTTTAGAAATCAGTGTCCATTGAGAGATTAGATTAACATGGATTGTTTTAAGAAGCACCCAAGCTAAGGTAATGTTGTAAAACCTAAGCCAATGAAGAGCTGGCTATAGACCTTACTGGTTTTTAAATTTTTTTGGTGGGTGGTGGGGAAATGAAACAAACATAGATACTGGTAATTAAATCCAAGGGAATGGTATTTCCAGGTAGCCTGCCAGCATTGGGTGCTGCATGCAACACAGAAGATAAGATCTTCTACACTGTTTAAAGATATTTGAACACTCCCAACATTTTTGCATGTTTCCAAAGAGAGAAATACCACAGACCTGAGGTTGCGGGTGTCTGTGCTGGGTTTGATGGGAGGGAACAGATTCATGCAGCCACCCCATGGCACTGAATCATTATTTCCAGAAATGTTGCCTCCTGAGTCAGTCAGTAATTTGGGGGTATCCACAAGTCCATGCCTGTAGGTGGGTATGTAAGTACCCACTCACATCCAGTGTAAATAGAACTGCCTGAGCTACTGTGCCATGACCCTTTAGGAGCTTAAGAGTTAATGTTGCCTCAGTGGGCCTTTGGTTGTGCTAAAAACTGCTCCCCAATTACTCTGTGGATGGGGACAGCTTGCCTAACTTACTCTTTTATAATCTGGATTCTGGTAATGGTTCTACAATTATTTCAAGCTCCATCTCTGGCGTGATTCATCAAAACCGAGTGCAGTAGAGCCCCACTTGGTGTTCCTGGATTTTGTATCTCTTGGTTTGGTTCTGACTGATCACTGGTCTTTCCCATAAAAGAGTTTTGGGAGGGTTTTTTTCCCAGAAAAAGATGAAAGTGGAAGGGACATGTTTTTCAGTGCAGCTTTGTAAATGAAGATATGCCAGTTCTACTGGCTGCTAAATCAGTTTTATTGTTGTATGGACTTTAAAATATATACAACATCAGGGAGACTTGAATTGGTTTTTTTTAAGGGTTATTTTTTGCTGTAGACTTCAGCTGGTATGGTGGCCTCTCATGCTTGATGCTACCATAATTTTTTATGAAATTAAGACTGGTTCCTGGACTCCAGAGCTTCACAAACAGCAGCCAAGAGAGACTCTTGAAAAGCACTGTAAGCCCCAGTTCAGAAATACAAAGTCTTACAACACAAAGCAAGTGGCCAATAGGTGACACAAAGAAACTGGCAGAAGCAGGAACTATCTGATTTTAGAAATGAGAGAAAATTCAGCCATTTACTTTACCTGATTTTAGAAATGAGAGAAAAGTCAGCCATTTACTTGAAGCATGAAACTTCTGACAATTTACGCTCTGAGTCTGCAGTTTGGCACTTATTGATAAAACATTATTTATCTGGTGAACTTCTAATAGGCTAACAAAAAGAGCCTTAGGCAAATATATCCAACCATGCTGGATATGCAAACATAAAGCCAGTCAATGAAGCAGAAAACTTTTATTTATTTATTTAAATGTACTGGTTTGGTGGTGTTTCTTGGGGGTTTTGCATGTGTTTCTTATTTGTTTTCATTTATCCCAAAGCAGCCCACAGAATACCTGATCCTAAGACCTTGGTTTCATTCAGGGCTTTGTTGCATGGTGCTGTGTTTGCTGGTGCAGCATTTGAGTGCCTCCTGTACTATCAGTGATATCCTATGGGATCTCTTCAGGGAAATGATGTGTGGCTCTGAATTCCACTGTGTGCCAAGTGACTAACCAGGACTTTAAAACTTGTCTCTAATCTCTAACTGATCCCGCTGCATTCCTTATATCATTTAATCCCCTTAGGACAGCAAAGAGTGAAGGAAAAGGTATTTGGATGGTGGCTCTGTTCCCTTAGCTCGTTCTTGGTGTGCCCTTTCAGAACAGAAATTCAAACTCTGTAACTGGACTGGGAGATGTTTGTGTTCCTGTAGGGATCTTAAGCTGCTCCCACATGGGAGCTTCCCACCCAGAGGCAGCTCTGGGGGTGACATTTGTAGCTTTTCAGAAGAGCTGCTTCCAGGCCCAGACACCCAACAAACTCAGCTTGAATTGAAGCATAACCACATGGGTTGGGTGTCACTATGAAACAGCCTGACAATTCAGTTCTGGCAAAGCTCTTTTCTTCTCCTGTGTGACTGATTTGTCTGTTTTCCCCTACTTTCCTTGCCAATTTATAATGGCTTCACAAATATCTTTCCTTTTGTTGCTCCCTGCTGTGAAGTCAATTAAATTTGTCTTTACTCTTCTTCTTTCTCCTGGCCAGCTTTTTTCCCTGCATTTCCTTTCAATGGTGATATCCCCACCCCCTTATCTAAAGATTGAGCTATCAAGTCTGAACTCAGATGCTCTGCTGATTTGGTAAATGCAGGTGTAGAAACTTAAAACCATCTCTCTCTCTGCTAGGTCATTCTTTGAGGTCTACAACTCCCTTGGAGACAGCTATCATCCTCTTCTGTGCCTTTAATCCAGTTGCTTCTTGCTCTGGGAACTGCCTTTGTCAGACAGGACTCTTGGGGTTTTTTTTGCATGAACTCAGTGTTCATGTTGCAAAATATGTTTCCATGAGACAGACTGTGCAGCTGGCAAATAATAGCTGAGTCCAGCCGGGAGGAAACCCATTTGTCACCGTTTCATCATCAGTCCCCATTGTGTTGCCATCAGACAACCCCGTTCATCAGGACAAGTTCCAAAGGGCTGGTGTTTGCCAGGGACACTGCACAAATCCCATCTCTGTAGATGTTAAGTCCTCCCTCTGCGGTTCCTAGCATTGTTCTTTGTTTCTGTTTACAAGGATGTCTAAAAAGACTACCTGAGGTCAGCAGCCTGTTTGCAGGTGATATTTGATCCCTGAAGGGATTGCTGGCAACAGGGGAAGAACTTGGGACCTTTACCTGACAGCCTGTTCAGCCTAAGTGGGAATAGGTGGCTTTTATTTACTGACATGAAATAGAATGTGAGCTGGCAAATGCCATCCTCTGTGTGTTGCCCACCACACCTGCTAAATACTTTGTGCTGAGAGGAGCTGCTCTTTGTGGCTCCTGTAACCTTTGTGGAAACATGGAGAAAAGTGTGAAAAGGGGAAAACATGTCTTTGTGCTTATGAGGGTGACAGCAGAGCTGGGACTGGACCCTAAGTCCTTCTCTTCAGTGTCCTGTCTGCTCCTGAAAGCTTTCTTCTGAGGCCGAGTTCTTACTTGCCAATGGCCTGATACCTCCAGAAGATGGATTCTCTGAAGGCCAGGAGGAACCTCTGTGGTCCTGCAGACAACCTGCAAAGCCCAGAGCATGGGAGTGGATCCTGCAGACAAGGAGAGAGCACTCAGGATCAGGTGGATGTGTGGAGACCCAGTGATTAGTGCCAAGTGGGAGCTTGGGAGGGCTGCTGGGTACTGTCTGTCCCACCACCCTGAGGAGCTGGCCCAGCAGCCAGGGCAGGCCTTGGCACTGGCTTTGTTGTGAACAGAAGTGGTTTTGTTGACACCAGGTGAGTTTTTGCTCTTGCAAGCTTTGCTTGTTTTGATTTGAGGCTTTTTCAGCCAGCCTTCCACTCTCTGGGGTAGCAACCAGAAGTTGCCAGCCATGGAGGGGCTCAAAAACGCTGAGAACTGGTTGAAAAAAAGTTTTATTAAGATGGTAACAGTGGGCATAGGAGAAAGATAGGGCATTAAAAAATTAGGTAAGAAATTTGAAGGCTTTCAATTTTGGGTGACCTGAAGAATGCAGGTAGAAGAAAGAGGCTGGGGAGTCCATGCACAAAGCCAGAATATGCTGAGGTGGGAGGGTTTGTCTGCATATTGAAGTAAGGATTGGTGAAAGATGGAGGGTTATTTGGGACCACTGCTGTGGGGACTGTGTCTTGGAGGCACTGAATTAAGGGGTTTCTGGCCAGGGTGTTTAGTGGGGTTGTGTTCCTAACAGTAAGCAAGCGGATGCTGTTAATCAGAACAAGATGGAGCAGGCAAGTGCCCTTCATACTGGGGGGGGACATTTTTCCTTTCCCCCTTCCCTTCCCCCCTCTCCTCTCCCTCCCCAGCATGGATATCATGTGCTATAGGGGGGCTTGGTGCTTTGCAATCAGTGAGGATAGGTTGCACTAATTAGGAGACCTGCAAAGAAGTGTTGTGCATCCCCCAGAAATCATGGAAAGGGTTAGTGCTCCACCAGGAAGCTGACAGCACCACAGTGGACCACAATTCAGACTTTAAAATATGTAACAGCATTTTTATGACATCAAAGTAGTGTTGCTGCACAAGGCAGTGTTTACGAAAAGCTCCCTGCTCTTCACCCTACAATCATGATGTACATATTGGCAATAAGGAAGTCAGCAATAGCTATTTACTGCTCTCCTGCAGCTGTGGACTTATAACTTAGGTCCCTAATTAAGTAGAAGCAGGGCTAACCACGAAGCACACCACAGTGCCTTAAAATGGCTTTCATACTGCGGAAATCTGGTGTTTGGTTACTCCAGAGAGTGGGTTTTTTTCCCCTTGAAAACTGTATTTGCACATTCAGAAATAATTATCTGGAGATTAAAAAAAGGAAAGCTGTCTTGATGCACCAGGAGATCTAAAGAACTTTTCATGGAAAGCATTTAAAATAAAAAAAAAAAAAAAAAAAATCCAGCTCTATATGGGAGATATTGACACCAGCCCCATCTTTGTCATCAAATGTGAGTGATTGTTAGCAAAGAAACTGGTCATGCTGCACAAAGGAGATCACAGTGTGTGTGTAAATCTGCATAACCTAATTGACTATCTTGGGAACGTGATCTTCAGCTGTAAAACCCCGCTTTTGACAAAACAATAAAGTTAAAAAGGAATGTCCCATCATTATGTTCCTTAAATGTCACAGGAACTGCAGTAAGTGCATCTTGGCAGAGGCGAGCCTACATCATTAGTTCCTCTCCTGGTTGCTTTTAGGTTTTTTGTTCCACATGGCCTGACTTGACAGGACAACAAATAGGCCTTTGCATCTGTACACATTTATTAGTGGATTTTATCGTTGGACATCAAGGAAATTGAGTCTCATCTAAAGGTTTATGACTGTACACATCTGTGGATTTTACTACCCTTCCTTTCAAACAAACAAACAACAGCAGCAGAAAATTATTTTTGGAAAGTACAGTTTAAGATTTAATAATCATTTGATGTTCTGAGAAGTCCTTGGCTGTTTGTCCAAATATTTGCTGAACGTTTGTTGAGAACTTTAGTTATTGGGAGGTGGGGGTGGGTAGGGAGCCGGGGGCGGGGGCAGGCGTGCTTCTGCTTTGCATGGAAAGGTGATTTTGTGTAAGCACAGCCTCCTTCTGCTCCCAGCATAGCTAGATTTTGTTGGATCCTGTCTCGAGATGACTTATCATTGGGAATAAGCCCTTTGTACACACAGCAGTCCTGTCTTGAACTGATAATGTGCAGAGGAATCCCGGGGGTCAGACCAGGGCACAGCACTGCCCTGTGCTGCTTTTGCTCTGCTTGTTAATAAGTGAGATTTCAATTCAGCTGATTGGTAAAAGAGAGCCTGACATCTAAGCTAAAGCAAGGCCTGCACAGCCTGCAAGCCCTGCTCAATTAAATTCCCCATGAAATTTGTGGGATAAAGGATTTGTTCAAGATTTCCTCAGTGTTGCACAATTCCTTCACACCTGACCATAGTCTGAGCTGTCAGATTTAAAGAGAATAAGATAAAAAATCAGAACTGTGAAGAAGATTTTGGAAGCAGCAGCTGGGTGTAAAATGAAACAGTGCATGCTTAAGATTAGAAAGGGGCTTAGACAATAATTTTGAGAGAATTGTTTTTTCTTAATGCTGTGTTTATGCACAAACTAAAAATGACAGCTTATGTGCCAACACTCTGAAATATTTCACTGAAAATAATTTGAGCTTCATACCTCCTAGTGGGTTTCATTGGAAGAGGACTGTCCAAGGTAAAACAGGTCTTAAGTTAATGGAGCTTATTTTGATGGATTACACTTTGTTCGTGACTATTTTAATAACTCACATAAGGGAGAACTGGAAGCTGATCTTTAAATTAGTTTTTCCAGCCTGGGGAGCTGGATGGAAGAGGATTTTTCCCTAACAGGAGATTCTTACTCTCAGTCTTATACCAAGGATGTTGTTTCACAAAAACATCTTCGACCTACTTTATTTCAACCAGAAGTGTTTCAGGTGAGATGAAGCTTTTAGATGGAGAGCCTGACTGGTACTGAGAGCCTGAAAAGATGGTGCTTGTTATTCATAGTTTCATAGTGAGGAAATAGGGCTCTCAGCTGGCCTTACAGGTTGATTTTTCTCTGTTCACTGATCTATTCCCTTTAAGGGACACTTACACCCACCAGCTCTTGGGGTATGTGGAGAAAGAGATGGGATACCTGGTTCTTCCCTGAAGAGAGAACTCTCCTCCCTCGCTGTGTGCTCATGGTGGCTCTGTTTGGAGCCCACTTGAGGACAAAAGTCATGCTGAACTGCCCAAAGGTGGTGACAGAGCCTGGAACAGAACCAGGGCCTCTGTATGGATCTCCCAACTGCCTGTGCTCAGGTCTGACCTCAAGGCCAGGTTGCATTGTCAGTGTCCTGTTTAAATGGTGGTGTCTGCAGAAAGAGAGAGCTGCACGTAGGACTGAAATAATAGAATCATCCTAGAGGAACTGATAGCTAAACTCTCTCCTGGGCCCAGCAAGGAGCCCCAAGAGCAAGTGTCCAGGACAAAGGATGGAGCACCACCTGTGCCTTTTGTTGAGCTACCACAGCCAGCCCCTTTAGCAGTTATGTGAAGGCAAAGTTTAAGAAACGTTGCTTGCTGGGAAGAATAAATAAATGTATGTTTTCCCTATACCACATAGTGCAAGTGAAACTGCCACTGGGGTGAAGAAAGCCTGTGGCAGTACCTCTTCTCCGTCGTTTGTAAACCTTGGAATGAGTTCCCAATGAAATTGTTACTCCCCTCTGCAGTGGGCTACTTCTTGGCCAGCTCAAAGAAGCCCCAGAAATATTGCACCCATATGTGCCTTTTTTTTTTTACATTCTCATTAAGTTTATAAAACCCACAAATTTAGACCATCTGTCCTATAAATGTTTCTAAACTACAGCAAGATGAAAAAGCTGTTCTAGCTTTTTGATATAAGCGGTCAGCAAACCAAACACAAAACCAGAGCAAAGCAAATATTTTCTTGTCATACATGCTTCCCAACCGTGACGGATGAACTGTTATTTTTGATGTGTGTTTGGATCCAAATTTTGGAGAGAAATGCCTCCTAGATATGTGCATTTAGCACCAAACCAGCTTGATATGAAGAATTCTTGTTGGGGAGGGGGAAACAGAGGGAAAGTTGCACCACATGCTGCCCATGGATCATATTAAAGAAGCTGTTTCTTCAATTATTCATCTTCCAACTACCCTGCTGACTGCTTTAACAAAGCCATCCCAAGCATGGACTATGTCAGCCCATTCTCAGGGTAAGGTGTGCATGCTTCTATTCTACCCACCTGTATCTTGGATGTTAATCCAGGAATATTTATTGCCTCCACGTGAGACTCCAAAGTGGGGTTGGAGCAGGATAATGAAGAGAAGCTGTTTGCTGTGCTTGCCTGACAGGTGGGATTAAGCCCAGGTCGTTGTTTGTGAGCAAACCCAACAGCAACCCATGCATTGTGAAAAGACTCAATAAAGCAAGTGGTAGAAAGTGGAAATCTCACTCAAAATCCTTCTTCCTGGTGTTTCCATGGACGCAGCTAATTTCAGCCTAAACCCTTTCAGAATGAGGAGGCATTGTTTGAATTGCACACCCTGCTTTGGTATTTTCAGCTAAGTGGGGAAAACGAAATCTGTTCTATGTCCAATGGCATTTTTAACTTTTTTTGCTATTGGCACATTACTGCTTTGATGGCCAAATCCTCACCCAGATCCTGGGTCAAGGACATCATGCCCGAGCCACAGACCTGCCTTAGTGGTGTGCTGAGGAGCTGTGTATGGACCATTCTGAGGGGAGCAGGGAATGCTCAGTACACCTGGACAGACGTTGAATCATCCTGTCTTTTTTGTGGAGGAGGAGAAAACTGGTGCTGGAGCTGTGCAGACTGTGAGTTGGTGCATGTGCGAGCAGTGCTGACTTTTTGGTGTCACTGAATTCCACCTGCCTACCTTCAGGTATTTCCACAGCTGATCCAGTCCCCTGGGCCCCCTCTCTCATCAATAGGAGCTACAGGCAATGCTTAAACACATCTGGCTTGTTCTGACCTCTGTCTTGGAGGTGACATGTGAGTTAGAAGTTATTGTCCTCTGCTGTAAATAAGGGAGCATTGAGATCAGCAGCTTGTAGATGCCTGTATTTGGGCTGAGGAATGCACCTTTAGTATGACTTTGTGTATGAAACTTATCTCTAGCAAAATGAAATGTGCCTTTAAAAAAAAAAAATTATTGCACTTTTTAGACTAGAGGGATGGAGCACCTCTCCAACAAAGAAAGGCTGAGGGAATTGGGTTTGCTGAGCCTGGAAAAGTCAGCTTCGGGGTGACCTGATTGCAGCCTCCCAGTACCTAAAGGGAGTCTCCAAGGAAGATGGAGAGGGACTTTCTGGAAGAACCTGGAGTGACAGGAAAAGTAGGAATGGATTCAAACTGAAAGAGAGAAGGTTTAGATTGGATACTAGGGGAAAGTCCTTTACTGTGAGGGTGGTGGCACTGGCACAGGTTGCCCAGAGAAGCTGTCTGCACCATCCTTGGAAGTGTTTGAGGCCAGGCTGGATGGGGCTCTGAGCAACCTGGGACAGTGGGAGGTGTCCCCATAGCAGGGGGATTGGAACTGGATGATTTTTAAGGTCCCTTCTAACCCAAACCATTCCAGCATTCTATTCTATTATCCTCCTTGTCACTTCCCCACTGTACAGGCAGCTGTTTTGTCCGTAAAACTGCAGTGCAAAACCCTCAAGTTATAGTTAAAACAAGCCCCAAGCTGAGCTGTGCTCAGCACTGCCATGCCTGCCTGACTCTTACAATATTTGAAGTTTCTCCATCTTTGCTTGCCCAGCCCAAGCCTGACTACAAAATGCACTTCTTCCAAACCTTTCTTGACAGATAGCTGAGGGTTTTACACCCTGACTTTGTGGCAGCTTTGCTCCAGGAGGGCAGGGATGCTCTAACCAATTCCTGTGCAGAGAAAGGTCGGTGTGTGCTGTCAGCGTTGCCTCCAGAGGAGCTGCCTGTTCTACACCTCTGGGGTTGGTCTCCCCCACTCCCTGCTGGGTAAGGCTCTGCAAAAACCAAACAAAAGAAAAAAACCCTGTCCTCCCAGTACAGTGCTTGGGATCAGCACAGACAGGTGAATAATGTTGTTGACCAAGGGTTTAAATTCAGTTCAGATTTGCAAACGCAGCACCAGTCGTTTCCTTCCACCCTCCTGCTGCTGTGGTAACTCAGCCTGGTCTTTCAGCCCAGGGCAGTGTTCTACCTGACTGTATCTGCATAAAATACTGTGTTTCATAGGCAGGCAGCACTGTTCCTCAGTATAGAATTCCATTTCTACTTTTAGGAAAACAAAAGATATTTTTTCCATTCTGGGTTCAAGCCTTAGTGTGTTTTTGAGTCTGCAGTTGAACTGCTCGTTGAACAAAACCGAGTTACTGCAATGAATCACAGATTTGCTGGAATTCATGCACTCTCTGTAAAGTTGGGACAAAGTGGTAAATAACCTTTGCTAAAAGTACTGGGTGGATAGAAGAGATGTTGAAACTTTTTTAGTGCTTTATCACTATATTTTTGCAAATCTTAATTTAATCTTATTTAATTAATTTAATCTTAATTGTCCAACCTAGGTTTCACCTGCTTAGAATTTCTGGCCTTTTAATTTGTACAAAGCATTTTGAACACGTGAAGAGAAGCGTAAGTATAGAAAAATTCCTTTGGAAAACTTAGTTCTATCAAATGCAAAATTGAAGATTTCTGGTTTAAAGCAAAAATGATTTGAAATCCAATACTTTAGGCTGAGGAGGAATGACTTTTTTTTTTACTTTGTCTGTAAACCCCAAAGTTTGCATTTGACACAACCAAGCTGGGCTTCTTTTTCCCCTGGTCACCCAATGGAAGAGGTCACTATTTCTCCACAGCCTGAGTTATAATTGCTGTGGAAGAAATGCTGCATTCTGTAGTCTGTCAGAGAGCTGTGCAGGGCAGTGAGGAATGAGATGAGTTTCCTGCAGGGTCTCCAAGATCAGAGTCTCTGTAGTGACAGCACAGGATTTTAGGTTTACAGCTCGGTGGGAGTTAATAGCACTTCTGATTTCTGCAGCCTTCTGTGCATGCCTTCTGGTCTTTTATAAGAACTGGAGTTGCATCATCAGGTTAAGTTTGGGGCTTTGAAAGTTATATATGCAAGTCATTAAATAAACTGTAAATTAATATACCTATATCTGAGAGTTTACATGCATAAATATGCTCTCACACTGGACAAAGATCAGAATTCATTAGTGAATTGCCTTATTAATCTGCACGGCTCAGCAGATCAGCAGCTCTTGATGAATCAGGTTAAAAAAGAAATAAATAAAAGTTTAGGAACACCCCTTAAGGGTGAGGAGGATTGAAAAGAAAAATTTTGTAATTAAAACTTTAAAAAAATTAAAACCCACCCAAAACACCCACCACAAAGAAACCATTTTGCAAAAGATTTGGAGAAATCATTAACTCTGCCCCTTTTCTCCTGCCTCCCCTCAAAAGCTGGAATATGAATTGTCGGTTTTCTCTTCAAAGGTTTGCAGGAGTTCAGCCTGCATCAGGCTTGCTGCTGAAACTTTTTCTGTTCATTCATTTACAAAAAAATTAAAAGAAAATTTTGCATTTCAGTTCTATCCAGCAACCCCCCATTACACAGACCCAGTAAAGCTTTATTGCTTTACTGCAATTTCACCACAGAGCAAAATCAGTGCATGCAGCCCTTGACCAGCTGACATGAATGTCTGAACTTGACGTATAAACAACTGGGGTTGTTTACACGAGTGAGGGTATTGCCATGTTTATCTTAACCAGATTTCTCTGGAACAATAGATCTGGATTTAAGTCCTGGCTTCACATCCAGGTGGAAAGTCATCCTAGTGCTCTGTGGACCATCCTTGGGACTTTGGTGACTTGTGGGGGTTTTCCAGAGGAGGCCTGGAAGGGAGGAGAAGCCGATTCTCTATTCTGTGGATCCTTATCATTGCTCCTCTGCCTAATTGTGTGCTGCTGGGAAGGGTGCTTGCTGCTCTAGATCTGCTTCAGTTCTCTCTTGAACCCTAGGTGTCCTTAATCACAGTGCTCTTGGCCTTAATCAGGAGCTCTTGGCTGCTGAGTTTGGATTTTTCTCCCCCATTGTGCTGCAAGATCTGCACAGATACAGACACACAAGATGTGTCTGTATCTGTGCAAATAAAGCAGAGGCTTTCTTGCACTTGTTGCCCACCTCTGTTGTGAGCAGAGTTAGGCTAAGAAGATTTCTGCTTGAATCCTCCTTTCTCTTCTTCTTTCTCCTTAGGTGAAATGCAGTAAGAGAGCCAGGTGTTTGAGGCATCATCTGAAAATAAAATTGAACTTATATGAAAAGTTATACTGCAGTATTTAAATGTATCTGAGTTAATCCATGTGGTTGAATTTTACAAGCAGAGATGTCATTTTTCCAGCTCTATTTGCTGCGTGTCAGAGCAGCCTTTGACTGCTTTGCACACAAGGCAGTAGCTCTGGCAAAGCCTTGGGGTACTTGGTGGTGTCTGATGCCAGCTTATTTCCCAAAACTCAGTTTGAGCTGTCTGTTGCCTGCAGCTGTTACAATTTTGCCCTTTTGTGTGTTGGAGACTTGGGGATAGGGAGATAGAACCCTGCAGCTCGTTCCTTGTGATTTTTGGTCCTTCTGAGCCATCAGGTACCAAAATCAAACTTCTGCAGTAATATTTTGGCTCAGGTACCACAGGAACTCGCACTAATTAATAGTTTGGTTGCTTGGATTTGTCTGTTGTGCCCTCTACCTGTAGTTTTAGGTGAGCAAACCTTAAAAGAGCTCTATTTTTAGAGGTATACTCAAGAGCACGTTATTAAAAATATTGCTGTTACTATGGAAAAATAAGCAAGCCTTTGTTTTATGTTCCTTCCTGACCATGTTCTCTCTCAGCAACACTTCTGCCAGGAGCCTCCACACAAGCAGAGAGCCTCAGTTCTGTTACTGGATTTAGTTTTAGCTACTCCTATCTCCAGTGCACGAGCATCCCTTCAGCTGCCAAATACGGGGATTGATCCAAAGCTCACAGAAACTAACAGGAAGCATTTCTGTGAACTTCAATGAAATTCATGTCAGACTTGTGCTTCAGAAAGGCTGTTTTGTTTTTCTTGCCTCCCAAAAATTAAACAGGTGACCACTTCATGATAGTTCTCCTGAAGACCTGAGTCTTCTCCTGGAGGCACACATTCTCTGCTGGCTGATCCACCTGCCATGTAACAAGTGGTTCTGCCAAATTTGTTGTACCTGCAGTGTTTGCTTTGTGACATCTTTGTGTGTATATAGAAAGTAGGGATTTCCCTGTCACAGGGCAGAAAAGGATCACAAACTGACTCTATTTTACGTGGTTTTAAAGAGACAAAATTACTGCTGTGCAAGTTCTTCTATTGACAGAGAAACTTCACTTATTTCATCTTATTTACTGTGAGCAGGATAAGCAGGGTTGTAAATAAATGTAGTTTTAAAATTGTTTCAGTAGACCACAAACCAGCAAGTCTTTGACTTCAATGTGATTTTTCAGCTGTAGAGAAACTGTGGATAGTGGTTTTGGACAAGGTATCCCAGTAATAGCATTTCCCATGATGAATATTCCACCTCTTAAATTGAGTACTCCTCATGCCTTTGCATGTCAGCAGGGAAAGGAACCAGGTTATGATGTGAATGAAGTTCACAGAGAGGTTAATAACTTTATAATTAGCACTGGCTGGGAGATAAGCAAATCAGCACTCAAATATGCAAAGTAGAGTGGAAAAATGCCCATTAGGTTTTTGGGTTGCTATTAGGAGGGTTTGCTCCTTTAGATTTTTGACGAGGAACAGCTGTGGCTTGGCCTGGGGTAATCAGAGACAGTAGACAAGCTGGTAGGGTCATTGCTCCTTTGAAATGCTCAAGTTTATGGGGTGTCAGAGCAAGGCGGGTCATGAACCTGCTGGGCTGACTGGGAACAATGGTGGAGTCTCCAAGGGCCGGAGCATGGGCTGCCTGGGATCAGCACAGCCCGGCACTGCACAGGAATCCATTTATTCTGGGTGAGGATTCACCTCCCAACACTTCATCCTTCTGTCTGCCAAATTTCTATCAGCACAAACATTGGATGTGATCTTCCTTGTGTAACTTGTAGGGCTGTTGGTCCTACAGTCAACCCAAAGGAGTGTTTGTGTAATAGAGAGATTTTAAAAGGTGGCCACATTGGGCCACAACCTCTTTGTTAGGAATAAGCAAAGATTGTTGCTTTTGTGCAGGCTATGTTTTGAAAAATATTTTTTTAGTTTTTTTGAAATTGGAGTTGGCTTTTTGAAAAATAAAGTTTCTATTTTAATTGATGTATGAAAGCCAAGTGCATTTGTCTTTGATTTTTTTCACTTTTCCAGTTGTGTGGTGTGAATTCATTGAAGTTTCTTTGGGATGACTCCAGACAAAGGTCTTGTCCATGGACACCTTTTGGGCACGTCTGGACAAAACACTCCTTTCTGTCACACAAAACTGGGCATTTGGGAAGAGACATTTGAAGCAGCTGAGTTAAGATTTGGCCAGGTCTTCTCCAGCATCATCTGTTGTAGCCTTTAGTACCATATGAAAAGCTGAATTTCATGTATGCCACTTCAGAGTCCTGTTCTGATAACAAAAATCTGAATTAGAGCCTGTTTACCTTAAAAGCAGATTTAATTTTTTCTTCTGTACATATTAGGTGGAGCTATTTTTCAAATCAACTATGGGAATTTGTGTTCTTAAAAGAAAAATACAGAAAGAACTGAAATCGTCCCAACTATTGTTACCAATGATTTAGGATAATATGGTAATTGAAACATCAGTTTTGTTCTCCTATAACTAGTAGGGAAGTTTCCTTATTATTTCTTTTCCCTTGCAGAGCTTCTGGTTTGTGCAACCTCTGTCAATGGAGCTCTGCTAATTTATGTCAGCTGCTCCAATATTTTTGCTTATGATTTCTGCCTTGGCAAAACACATATATAATATTGTTTTTCCCAGAAGGTTGGCTGAGTACTCTAAAGTCATTATTGACTAATACTGGGGTTAGCCAAGTAGGACTAGGATTTCCTTCAGTAGTGGAAACATCGATCATTAGGGTGAAACAGATTGTATTTGCTGAAAGAAAAGCTACTTCTGTTTATTTGTAGGGCATAAACATCCCACGGGTCTGTTCAGAGTTATAACAGTGTAAATCCATTAGAGTTGAGTGGAGACTCAAGCCCATTATTTTTCAACAAGTGATATTCACCTGTTTGCTTAAATGATGCCAGGTGGACACAACCAACTTTTGTAACAAATTTAAACTCCTCATAAACAGAGCTTTAAGTTCCCTTCTTCTTTGACTTTGTCCTGCAGGCCTTGAGACTGACAGGGACACCTGTACCTTTGTGGTGAGGCAACAGAGCAGGTGAAGGAAAACTCATTTGTCTTTATTCTCACTGTATTGAACAGACCACAGATCATCTGAGGGGGGAATTAAGTTACACTCAGTTTTGAGAAGTTAATACTTTCTAAAACATGGAACTCAAAGCCTGCCCCTGTTTTGCCAACAAATGACCTCAACTTCAGCTGGTGAATTGCCCTCTGAGCATCACTGGTTTGCACCAGTTTGATCCCATAATGCACAAGCTGGTGTGGATTTGGCCCCAGTCTGATAAAGCAGGATCTGCAGCAAATAAGAGCCCTGGAAACAGCAAAATCTGCTGTGATGTGGATGGTGATGATGGAAGAGAAATGGATATAGAGTGGAGAAAAATCCCAGAAGCAGCTGTGCCAGGTAAAGAAAATCTCAGTCCTAAGTTCATCTGAAGGTACAGAGTAGCAAGGGAAAGTGATTATGAGAGATCCTTACCCTGTTGATTAAATATTTCAGAAGAGCATCTTGCTGCAGTCTGGTATCAGTATTCTGGTTTTGCAGTAGGCAAATCTGCCTTATTCTTTAAAGTGCCAGATATTCAACTCACAGGAAGGTCCTCAACTTTAGTTTGAGTGAACTGAAGTTTCTGTAAAAATAATTCAGGAGAAAGAATGCAGTAATCCTTCCTGGCTGTGACAGAAACAGGTCCAACTATTTCCAGGTCTGCAGAAGTCTGACAGGATTAAATGTTAGAGTCCTAAAAAGACAGCAAGCTGTTTCAGTACATCTTAGTTCCAGGTTTATGAACAGAGGGTTGTGGTTCCAAGGTAAACTCATACATTTCTTACAGATGTGCAGACAGGTAGTTAAAATCCCCAGAAACTGCACACAGTGAGGTTTGGGTTAAGCCATGTTTTACCAACCTTTTAAGTTAATATTTGAGCACTTCACCTTTGCTGTCTGTTTGAAAATCAAATGGAAAATCAAAATGCAAGCATCCAGTTGATGCTATGTTGTGAAGGTCACCCACTCATGCTCAGGAAAGCTCTCCAGTTATGATCTCCTTCCTGTAGAATCCTGGGTTTGGCAGATTTCGTGTGGTCGGAGCTCTACTGTTTTTCCATGTGCTCTCATTCTTTTAATCTGGATTTTTAAATGAATTCCTAAATACTAGATACTCTTCCTTTATTCCTTCTGTAACCGGGCCAGTGTCTTCAGATGACAAAGTGTAGCTCAATCCAGTGTAAGCAGTGAACATTCTCAGCTGGATTTTCTGGGGGGTTACCTGTGCAGTGAATGCAAGTGGAACAGAGCTGGACATCTCAGAGATCACTCCTTGTTAGACTTACAAGCTTTCAAGCTTCTCCTGACAAGCCAGGCTATTCCACAGGGAAAATGTAATGTTGATGTAAAAGGCAGATCCTTATCCAACATTCTCATCTGAAAATCTGTTGTACTTGGGTACTGTGGGTAATAAAGTACATTTGACCTTCTTTGAATACTTCAGATCAAACTGCTTAGACATTTTTCATTCTCCCTGCTGCCTTTTGGTGGCAAGGTATCAGTGACATACCTTTACATGGCACATGGGTTTGTCTGGAAGCCTCTGGCTTGCTTCTGTTTAGGTTTCTCGTACCCTAGCTTTCCATAATAAATGTCTTGCTATAAATTCTTGGCTGACCAAAGAAGTTTGGCTAATCCCGACTTCTGGATGCTTATCAAAACCAAAGCTTGAATTTCATCCACCGTGAATCCTAGTCTATTTTTAATGCTGCTGTTTGGAAGCATGTCTCCATGTGCTCTTAATAAAATAGTGGGAACAACACGCAGCAACTTTGTAAACAAACTTAAAAACTATTATTTTATTTTTTTTAGAGAGCCAACTTATTTGTAAATAATCTACACCAGATGGTGGCCATGAGATAAATTCCCTCTATTAATATCTTTTTTATATGGCCTTGGACAAATCACAAGTCTGTGCCTTGGTTCCCCAGCCAAGAAAAGGTGTGGTAGCTTCTGAGGACATGAATGCTTCAGGAACAAGGGTTATTTAAATAACTGAGAGACAACATTTGTTCTTTGATCATAGCAATGAGTACTGGAACTAGAAGGAATTAAAAGCATATTTGTAATACTTGCAAAAAGGGCAGTTTGCTGGGACTTGTAGTGAAGGCACAGCACGATAGTCCAGTCTGTGTGCTTATATATTTAGTTTATATTTTGGATAACGCTGCTTTGTAGCTGTGTTGAAGTCACTGGCCAAATGGTTAAGGCAGAGCTGGCCTATTTATGCTTTCAAGTTGGCTTTTCTAGAAAGAAACTTGAGGTACACCTGCTTGGAATGTAATTTTTACTTAAGGCCAAGATTTTCTGGAGCTGGAGCCTGGTGTCAAGATGATGGGTAACATTTACAAAGAGACTTGGATGTCCTCCCCAGGATATGCTCCTGGTTGGCAGATCCCACTCCATGATGTGTGCACCACCAGTACAGATGTGCCCTTATTGCTTTCAGTCTGAATTCCAGGCTTTTGGGGCAGAAACAAAGCTGAATTTTCTGACTTGTGTGCCTGTTGAAGCAAATAAAGAAAGTAGCCTGGACTTCCTAAAGTGTTCAGTCCTATTCACCAGTCCAAAAACACAGCAGAAATTCACTTGCTGTCTTGGAGAGCTTGAGGGGAGTTTTTCCTTCCCCCACAAAATGGAATTCTTATATTGCAGCCACTTTTTTTGGTGTCTAAGTGGGAACTGTTGGGAGTAAAGTTGTTTCAGGTACCTTTGTGCAGTGGTAACATTGAGAGACAAGAGTGGAGAAGAAATGCATATTTTTGCAGTCCCAAATTGAATCAAATGGAACCAGGTTTTGTGAGATCTCTGCTGTGCCCTCAGCAATATGGGCAGAGTTGTGTCCTATTTTCTTGCTGGGCTTCAGGTTTTGCCTCTCCCAAATAACAAATTTCTCACATGTTTAATGCAAGTTCTGCTCCACTCCCAAATGGGATGTGTAAAGGCCTAAAGTGAGACATCAGCAAAATATGTCCTTTATCAATGTCCTTTTTTTTAGTGAAAATGTCACTATCTCTTCATTCCTCACAGCACTTGTCCTGTTGTGTTGCTGAGTCACCCCAAGACAAGCATAAAGAGCTTCTGTGCTTTCTTGTGCTAGTGAAAATATCAAACCCTTGTTCTAGTCTCTTGTTGGTGCTGACTTGGTTTTGATTTCAGATTAGTTTGCTCTTATTGGCTTTTCCAACACCACATGCAAAGAAAACCAAAGGAGAAAAGGCCAGATATGTGGATCAGCTGTAATACAAAGCTGCCCAGCCCAGAAATCAGCAGGAAAAATGTATCTGATGGAGCAGCAGCTGAGCTGCTCCCCTCCAGCATCCCTCAAGGAGAGATGAAAGAGCCTCTGGCCTGTGAGGCACAGTTTAAACCCTCCCATGTTTCCCTTCATCCCCACACAAAGCAGTGGTGTGGGCTGTAGCTGCACACCTGCAGCTGTGTTCCAGTTCGACCTTTCTTGTTATTCCTGCCAAGAAATAGATCTCGACGATAAATTCAGGAGAAGCTGGTATGGTTCAGAAAACAAGAGCAGTGTCTCATTTCTGCTTTATTATTTCCACATTTCCACATTATTTCCCAGTCAGTGGGAAAGAGGAAGCCGAGTTGAGGTGCGGGTGGAAGTGGAACGGGTAAGATTTAGCAGCATGCATGGAGGGCCAGGGCAGATGCAACTCAGTTTCTGAGGACTTTTTGTGCCTGAACTAAGCATTATTTTTAATAGGGAGGACATTTTCCCTCATAATATGCTCTGTGGCCATTTTCTTCCTTTCAAACGCGTGCAGTTGATTGAAAAGCTTCCATAACCCTCATTTTTTTTATTATTAAAATGAAACAGGTGTGTCAGTGAGCATTAGTGAGGGCAGCTCCATGTCCACCATGGGAGCTGTTGGCAGGTGGCTCCAGCAATGGACTCAGCCACCAAAGGATGTATCTCCCTTTCCCTCTGGTGTCCCTGTTTGCTGAATCCTCATTGCTGAGCATATCCAGCCAAGCTTCCTGCACTATTTCTTTACCTTCTTGCAGGACCATGCCATTTTTGTTCCTATCACAGCTCCATCCCTCAAACATCTTTCAAAGGCTCTTCCATCTCTGTTTGTTTGTTCCCTGAAAGGATCAATTCTGTCCTTTTTATTTGTAGTGTTTGCAAGATACGTGTCTAACCTTAAATTTTATCCGAAGCCTGCTGGATTCAGTGAGTCTTTGTCTCACATTCTGACTTGCTTGAATTCCCCCTTTTCAATTCTCCTAGCTACCCTCATCCTGTGGATCATTATATCTTGACCATTTCTGCAGTACCTTCTTCCCAAAACACACTCGTTACTTGTGGTTGAACATGCGAAGTTCCAGGAGTCATGTAAGAAAAACATTAATAAAGCCCTTGCTAATGGGATTCTCTATTAAACATACATTCAGTTATTCTGTGAGCAGGGCTAAGTCCTGAACACCAGATTGATGCCTGGGAACATGGGATGGTTGCTACTGGCCCTTGGATATAAACAAACAGGTGAAAATTGTCTCTATTTTGCAAACCTGCAGTGGCCCTGGTTATTATTATGAAGCAAGTCCACCCCATAAGTAACTTTGTTTTCAGACAGCCCCTTTTGCCCTTGTTGTGTGTGAGGTACTTTAGCCTGAAGTAAAAGCTGGATTCAGACTAATTCTGTTTGGTTAAGTGATCTGGACTGAACCTTTTTTACCTCTTTGTCATATGTTCAGCCATATCTAGCACTGGGGACTCTGCATTTGCTGTCACTGAACCCCATTCTCCTGGAGTGCTTCTCAAGGAAAACACTTGCTGATTTTGGTTTTAGAGCAGAGGCTCAGCTTGTGCCTCAGGCTGCTTTCGGGAAGGGTCATATGGATAAATGTGAAACCAGTGAAGGTCTGCATTAGCAACCATCTAGCAATTCAGCACACAAGTGCTCGTTTGAGTCAGCCTGGAGAGTTGCAGCCGGGTTCAGGGAGGAGAAGAATGAGCTGGCTTATCCCATGGACCGACCCCTTCCTTGGGGAGGGAAGTGTTCACCGAGCATTAACATACATGTGTAATTTGAATTAATTTTTCAGTGTAATTTGCAGACTTTGCCACACTCCGTATCTCAACATTTTCAGGAAATCCAGCCTTTTATTCCAAAATAAAAATGTAGAAAAAACTTCCCCCTTGCCCTCACTTATTTCCACCACCAACCTCTCTCTCAATTTGGGCAAACAAAAACATCCAGGTAAAACTTTCCCAAACGAGCTTTGTGACTTGGGGGAAAAAATGGAATTACTATGTTCAAGGAAAATAGACATTTTCCTCTAATTAAAAATCCAATTTTCCACGGGGTGAGGGGAAAGTGAAATTCAAGATCTCTAGTCATGTACTTGAAGTGTATGGGGAAAATTGCACAGAAGGCAGCTGTGTGAATGAGCAAGCAGAGACAGATAGATTGGATTTTTAGGCTGCACATGCATGGGCTGCTTTCTGCTTTTTAACACCCCTTAGAGATGGTATTATTTTGCTTTTTTCCTCCTTTATTGTGGAGTTTTCTCCCCTTTCCTTTCCTACCCGTCTTTAGATAATTCAGAAAAAATGTGAAAAAGGCAAGAAAAGGAAGTGCAGATAAAACTCAATTGTTTTTGATTAATTTTTCAGTTTCTTATTTTATCTGGAAACTTTCAGCAAAGCCTTCTCCTCTCATCCCTGTGACGGAGATCTATACTGGCTGCCTGTAGCTGTGCTAATCCAGCACCTTGCTGCCATAATAATCTGCCTGAAGTTCCAAGTGATTTAAAGGAGTGAGTTTGGCTCTGAAACGTCAGAGCACAGACACAGAGTCAGGTGGGTGAGGGAAGTGCCCACAGGATCCGGGGAACAAGCAGGGTTTGCCTCCATCCCGCTGTGTGCGCTCATGGCGAAGGCCTGCGCCCGCAGGGAAGAGCAGAGACACAAAGAAGGTTCTGTAGCTTTCACAGTGGTTGTCCTCTTTCGGGGTGGGTTTTTTCTTTACTGCTTTGAAGGCCTATTTCATGGGACACTTCACAGAATCAATGCAGCTCATCAGCAAATGGGTGCTATGTGCAGCAGGCCTGTGACAGGGCAGGCATTTGTTTTCCCTGCACGTCAGGGGCTTTCAGTCCTGCCCCAACACTGGATGGGTTGTCCTGCTGCAGATCAGGAGAGGCTTTTGCATAACCTGAATTTTGTGCAGCGAATCAGAGTTTATTCTATAGATTCACTTGGTGCTTATCTGTGATTAGAATCCTGGCAGAATATTTTTTGATTTTGCCAACATTCAGGCCGCAACTGATGAATAAGCATCAGGTGCTAAAGTTCAGAGATGAAGCTCCATCCATGCCAAGGCTTAAATTATCTTCTTTTCTATTTATTTTTCCTACACAACTGAATGCATATAAAAGCCCTGGTAAATGCCCCATTGTAGAGTTTGTAGCTAATGTTTGTTTAAAATGCTTAATGTACGAGCTGCACAGGGTAGGCTTTGCTATGTAAATTAAACAGCCACCCATTTGATAATCAGTAGTGCATAGAAACTTAAGAAGGAGAAACTTGCACAGACAGGCTGAGGCGATGCCCAGGTGTCCATGCCCTGTGTTTGACAGGAGTTTTGCCTTTTGGAGTCAGCCTCAGGCTTTCCAGTGTGATGGATCAGCCCCCAGCAGCCCTGAGAGATTCCAGTGACAAAACACGAAGATGTTCTAGAAGCAGCAGTTTGGGGAGGCTCACTCTTTTTGTTTCCCCCTGCCTTCTGAGCCTTTCTGTGAGAGCTTGCTTCTGTGTTCTCTGCAGCTCTAAGGGCCAGGGGTGCATTTTTATACTGACTGTGATCTGAAATCATTAGACTCGTGAGCAGGGTATCCAGGACATCCCTGCAGCAAGAGGAACAGTGCAAAGAATTGCACTGCTGTATGATCAGGCTGCATGTGCCTTGGTGACAGCTGTGTTACCCCAGCTTGCTGTCACCTGGATGATCCACATGTGGATCACTTGGTTGTGTTTTGTCACCTAAATTTCAACTAAATTTTAAGTTATTTTTAGTATTTTTTACCTAGCTCCATATCAGTACCTTTTCTTCAGTTTTCACTGAGGGTAAGCAAAATGAGTATGATACAGCTTTTGCTTCCTGTCTCGTCTTCTTTAATTTCTAATTGCTTGGAGATCCTCTCAGTATGTTTTATTTTGCTGTATTTATTTTTTACGTTGCCTAGCTCAGTAGCAGTGTGATATCACTTAGAACCTCTAGGAACTGCTGTAATATAAATATCAGTAAACAGAAATGCGGAAAAAGAAGAAAACTGGCCTAGAAATGGGCCCAGGCTGGAATTTGAAACTCATGTGGTTCCTGTGGTTTGCTGTTGTATAGGGAAGTGACCATGAAGTTCTGTTGGCCCAGGTCTTGGGTCAGATCTGCTTTAGACTTTTGTGTGTGACAAATGTGATGGTTTCTTTCTGCAGATACTTTTCTAGTGCTCTGGAACAGACAGTGATACCAACTAAACACTCTCCCACTGGCAGAGTTACCTTGCACAGGGAACTGAGGTGTTCTTTTGCTGTTCAGCTTGTCTTCTCTGGGAGCATTTACTTCTGTCATGTTCTTGGCACAGCTTTTTATCATTGATTTCTCCTAAATGTAGATAGTGTTGTCTAACTTTATGTTAAGGAAACCAGACCCAGGTAGTACACAGTTAAGGGACTGCATACGAAATAATGGATAAATCAGTTCACACTAACCTGGTCTCAGCCAGGTTTCAATATTTGTTTCAAATGGCTTTATCAAAGATTAAATAACTGGGTAGTAACAGGCTAAGGAGTGAAGTCTGCATATCCCTGAACTTTAGTCCTCTGTTTCTGTCACTCAGCAACATTGTCTGAAAATGAGGATAACACTGCTCTGCCTACAGAGCAAAGTATTAGAAATGGGGTTTTCAGTCAATTTTTAGTATGTCTGTGTATAGAAAGCCAGCAGGAAGAATTCTGCCCACGTTTACACATATGCAACCCAAGTTTGCAGTTAACTGAGTGCAAAATGCTGTCCTGACTACACAAATATATTAGAAAACATGTGTGCTTTATAAGGATTGTACTACTGGTTTTCAGCATGGTTTTATTTAATGAAAGTTAACATGATCTATGGTAATTATTTGTGCAGTTATGAGGCTTTGTTGACGTAAGCATGCAGTCATGAACTCGCTTCTAGCACATGGTTTTAATTTTTGCTTTGTTACTTTCACGATTTGACACTCTTAGCCAAATAAAATATTTTTTGAGAATTGATTAATGAACATTCCCTGATTTATAACAAGACTGATTTATAGAGCATTAATAAAGAATAACAAAGTTTACCCTAGGATGACTTAGGCTCTCATTTCTGGTAGCTTACTAATGGGGCAGGTGGTAGAAGATAGCGAAAACATTGTCATGAAAAAGGCATGGCAAAATTCCAGATTTGTTCCACAGGAATGGCAAAACTCTTGCTATGTTTGCTCCTATTTGTGCAGTCCTGCCTTTCAGGTGGCT
This sequence comes from Monarcha castaneiventris obscurior, assembly GCA_026261815.1. NCBI lineage: Eukaryota > Metazoa > Chordata > Aves > Passeriformes > Monarchidae > Monarcha > Monarcha castaneiventris. The sequence continues at coordinate 7,450,618 of JAMPIT010000862.1, forward strand.
GCAGCAGGTCTGGAGTAATCTGCTGTGGAAACAGCAGTTCTCATTCTTTCAATACTGTTTTCTAGCCTTATAACGTAGGTGCCTTGTGGTGGAAGGGAACTGAACTCGGTGATCTTACGAGCTGCCACCTTTGCAAACTGGCTGTGCTGATGTCTGCACGTGTGGCTTCACCCAGACATGGAGAATTGGGCAAAATGAGACACCTCATGGTCTTCAGAAAATCAATGCATTCTGCATCTGGCAGCGCAGCAGGACGAGTAAAAGGCTGACAGCTTTCTGGCATGCTCCCTCTGCAGACATGGCGTTTGTGGAAATGTAATTACATTTCATAAAAGAAAAAGGAATTACAACAGAATGGAAAAGAAACACCAACTTGGTTGACACAAATTGTCCTATAAGAATAATAACCATGTTAGTATCAATTATATGATAATTCACACTGTAGTTCTGCTATCTGAGCGTCTCGTCAACTTAACTATGTAAAAATCCATGATTGTGTTCTATTTCTTCCTGCAGCAATCAGAATTTTGCTTGAATTTTTGTATGTGGAGCCTGTGCCAGGGGACCAGCTTTGTTTGTTTGTGTTGCAGGTTTAGAGACCTGCGATAGCGTGACCTTCCTCCATGTGCCTTTTGATCGATTGATCAAGACCAATACTTGATTTCAGCTGCAAATCAGTTTTCTGTTGGCTCGGGGCTAAAAAATTATCCAAGTATCCCACAGCTCAGGCTCTTCCCCAGTTTTCTCGTGGCCAACAAGGAAGATCCAGCCATGAGCTGTTTCTTCAGGGCAGCAGGTGGTTTCCCCAAGCTAAGCTGGACCATCCATAGCCCATCTGTGGGAACAGGGATTCATTCTATGGCTCAGTACTTGAGTGCCAGCAGAATATTCACTCCCATGGTGAAGTGTATTCCTTAACACTGGTTTTCAAGCTTCCCTCTGTTCCTAAGGAGGGATTATTCCACTAAGGCTCTTGGTGTAGTCTGGTCTCCTGTAGTAGCATAACTCTCAGGTGTTAGCCTGGTTCTGTGCCATCAGAATCTTGGGTTGCTGTGATTTCTGGCTTTTCCATATAAACCTTTGGAGATGGAAAATCAAATGTCAAGGAGAAATGGAGAGATGAAAGAGGATGCATGTTTGGATCGTTGCTGGCAGGCTTATATCAGAATACAAGGGTAAATCAAAGCCACAAAGCCCCTGTGTAGGTTCTGAGTGCTCAGAAGGGTTAACAGCGCTGTGAGGAGGGGCTGCTTTCAGCGATTGGATCTTGAATGGCTTTGCACTGGCATTCATTAGACAGCAGCCATGTCTTTCCAGAGCCCTGATAGCTCAGGGAGGTAACTCAGGCTGATTGCTGAGCCTGGAGCCCCAAGAGCTTCTGTTTCCCAGCAGAAGCAGCTGAGCCCCATGGCTGTGTTACCCAGGCCCCACAGCATCGTACGTGGGTGTAGCTCCAGTGCTGGCATCCAAGGATTTGTAGCACTGCTTGATGTAACAAGGATTACAATTGTCAGCATAGCAGAACACCTACTCTTCATCTTAAATTGCAAAACTTTGCTATAAGGGGCTATTGTCCCCTTACACACGTTGCCTTGCTCTCTCTGGCATTAAATTCTCTGAGCAGCAGTGGAATAATAAACTTCTGTGTGTGTATTCTGCATTAGTCCCTATTCAAAGCTTAAGACATAGCCTGGAAGTAAGCCAAAAACAATGTGAATTAGTGGATCTGGGTGATGTTCAGTTTTTTGTGGTTTTGGGTTTTTTCCTTTTTTTTTTTTTTTAATAGCTACCCCAAAGAACTACTTGCTCAAATTTGGGGATGGTATCTCCTGTTTGAGTTGGTCTGTTTGGCATAACTGGCATGTGAGGATGTGCTTAGAGAGCTTGTAAACACTGTAGTGCTAAGAGGAGAATAGAGACACAAGGTGCTAACAGATTTCAGGAATAATGCTTGGGAAAACAGAGTTCAGCTTGACCTACTTCTCATTAGCTTTAGTCTTCAAAAGCAAAAACAAAAGACTCAATTATTGTTTAATTTTCTGGAGCGCTTAAAAAACCTCTTGAAGTTTTCCATCTGAAATAGAGACCAGAAAAAATGCCTGAAAACCTGGCAGTATGGTAAAGAAAACAAGCATAAGATGATCATTAGTGAGAACAAGTTAAATCATTAAAGAAAAACAGACAGAAAATAAAATTAAGAGATACTGCGTCATCAATTTTCCTAGTAGTATTTGCTGTCCACATTAAGGAATATCACACTGAAGTCATTTGCCCTGGCTGTTTGATAACAGTGGAGCAATAACATACTAAAACCACTATTCTACTGTTAAAAAATATGATCGCAGATTTAAAATACTACGTGGTTGTCTTCTCAAGGTGTTACCATAGAATGGTCACTGGAAATATCAGACTTCTTGGAGGGGAAACATTTCAAAGTTGCTTGGTATTCCTGCCAGAAGTCACTGCCCTGAGCACTCTGTCTGCTGCCACTGGGACCTCAGCTTCTTTAGAAATTAAAATAGTGCATCTGCTAGCCAGAGACAGGCTTACCACCTCACTAAAAGTGCAAAAATTTATTAGAAAACCATAGAAAAGTGTCTAGGTTGCTTATTTAATTTGTTGCACCACGAAAATAACCCTGGCGACTTAGATGCAATGGTATAGGAAAGGTTAGAAATGTGATGGGGCCTTTGCTGATGCACCAATTTTTGAGTGAATGGAGTGGACATACCAAGGGAGGCAACAACAGCTGAGAAACCTTAAGTAGGTTGTTTTCAGTGCTGTGTTACATCTCCCCCAAAGGCAGAGTTGATCCAAGGGTAGCAGAATCGCCAAGAAAGTTCTGAGTCAGCAGGGCTCTGAATGGCTGTTGTGTCAGACAGACCCAGCCATATGAAAGCACTTAGACAAATATGCAGTTGTTAGCACATGAAGAGTTTTGATAAGAAAGATAAATTTCTTTATATGCTGCTCTGAGGCCTCAGGAGATCCCAAACCCATGCCTTACTGAAACTGTGTTACTTCAGTGTTGTATTTGGGCTGCATCTCTTGCAGCCTTTCCTACCTGAGCACGTCCCTGGCAAACCTGACTGGCGCAGGATTGGAAAAGGCATTTGCAGGTGTGCCTAAGCCAAGTGCTGGCAGCACATGTCGTGGGCAGGAAGGCAGTAAAGCTGGGGACTGCAGCCTGCTGTAGCTCCTTCCAGTGAGCTGCTCTGAAGCATCTCCAGTAATGACTGGCAAAGTGAGCTGCCATGGAGGCAGGCATTGATAAGGACAAGCAGGCAGCTGAGAGAGACTTTCTGTCCTCTTTCAGAGAGTTTAAGATGCACAGAGGAATTTTTAGTGCCCAGCATTGATCCTGGGAAGCAATAGTGTAAGTGTGATCCAGAATTACAACCAGTAGTAAAGTGGGAGGAGGAAGAAGGAGGAGGATTGACAAGGTAAAATGGGAAAGGAGGGGTTACTAGGAGAGATAAGGAAGAAATTGAGAGAAATGAATTAACTGACAGGCACACTCCAGGGGCCTGCAGGGAGACAGTAGGTGGGTGCTGTCTTTCTGCTCTGCGTGTTCAGAGTGGTGGTGTCCAGCTCAGTGCTGGCCTCTGCCTACCCCTGTGTTACAAGTAGTGCTTACAGCAGCTGTCACTGAGTGTATGTATTTATATACATCACTGAAATCCACTTCATTTTGCTCCCTTTTCTTTTACTACTGAAGCTGGATGCAGATGTGCAGAGCTGGGTGGGAAGCAGCTCTCAAGGATGGACAGTTCTTCCCCCTCTCAGTCATTGTGCTGCCACATGGCACAGGGACAGTGGGAAGCACAGACAGCCAAGTGCCTGACAGAGATCCCTGCAGTTCTGGAGTAGGGACCTCGGCATTCCAAATGCTCTCTGGACATTGTGCAGTTCTCTTGACACTTCCACAGGTGGGGGATATCAGGCATTCCAGTTTGCTGATAGAGAAACTCAGACAACCTGTCTTGTAAGTGAAGGTCCCAGGGACAGCCAGCACTGTGTTGAACAAAAACCTGTTCCTCAATCAATGTCTAACCACTGGCCATTGGTTTCTGCTAAAGCCCGGGTTTGGTGAGCGAGCTGTGACCTTCCAGGTGTCATTTCGTGTATCCCCATCCTTAAGAGACCTGTTTCCCACTCCTGGGTAATGCTGTTCCTTGGCTATTGGCATGGAGCACTGAAGACATCCGGTGGCTGCTTGGGCTAATGGCAGGTGAGTGAGGAGGCCTCGCTGAGGTTTTACATAGCCAAAGGTGCTGCGCCACATCGAGCTAAAGTCTCGTGTTGCAGTCACTCACCAAGGCTGGGAGAACACACCTCCCACGTACAGCTCTGTGTCCTGCTCCATGGGGAAGGGGTTACCAAGCTGCCCCTGCCTCCCTCGTTCCTGTGTTCCTGAATTTACTCATCTATAAAGGGAGCTGGGGAAGAAATGTCAGGGTTATATTTTTAATCCTTTCCTTCGTGGCTCTTAAGCAACAGCTCATGAGGATTTCTTCTTGAAAGCTGGTAACCAGTGGACCAGATGCTCTGGTCTTTCCCTCTGGGACTCACAGCTACAAGTGCTACCAGTGACCTTTGAGGACTCTCTAAAAAAAAAACCAAACCGTGCACTGCTTTCCCATAGAGCGTCACTGTGGAAACTACAGTCTTTCTTTGTGCTTCATTCATTTTCAATTTGGCCAGGCCTGCCACTGATATATGGACAAATGAAGAAGCGGCACAAGAGAAAAGAATACTTGACAGAGGAGAGCGGCAAATAAAAACTGTTGTGTTGTGCTGTCAAGCTCAAGTGTGAATAGTGCTGCACCTGGAGGGCGCGGACAAAGGGGCTGCATTCATGCCCAGTCCCTCGTGTGTGGGAAGCCAGCAAGACCTAAAGGAGCTGCCGTGTCAAGAGCGTGATTCAGGAGACCTTCCTTGTTCGGGATTAATCATATAAAAGGGAGGCATGAGTAAAAATATCCTGTTCACAGGAATATCCTGTGGGCTGGGTGTATGTATTGATCTTTGCTGAGCAGTGCTGCTGCGGAGGGCTCCGAGACATCTGGGAGATGAATCATCCCCAGCCAGAACTGGAGCAATTAGCTACATTTAGACCAGCAAAAGGCCTTGAAAGGTGTCTAATTGAGTGGCTTGCAACTGCGCCAGGAAACAATGTGGATTTGACAAGAATCCCACAATTAATTTCTCTATTGACCTAGTGGGACACCATTTGCTCATGTGGACAGATTATCCTAGATAACTAATTCAATTCTTACAGCATCCACTGCAGACATCAATGTTTTGTTAACTAGGAGCAAAGTAAAGGAGCTGGTTAATGCCAAGTCTTTCTTACAGCCCATTATTAAATCTGTGACCATTTAAACATAAAACAGGGGGTTTTGGCAAGGTCAAGGCCACACATTTCTTGGGAGCATGAGGTTCAAAATTCTGCCCTGGCAGCCCCAGTGGTTTAGAAGCACTGTGTTAAACTACTTTAAACAAGCCCACATTTACTTGAGGACAAATTTAGAGGCTTAATAAAGGAAGACATGTCAAATACAATTTATAGGTATTAAGAAAATAGAAACAAATCAGGATCAAGGTAGGTGTGCAAACTTAATTTCCCAGAAAAATAGCAATCGTTTCCTTTATAAATACAAAAAGTAAAAACTTTTGAGCTTACTTTTAAATATTTTTTAAACATCAACTTTATTATATGGAATTGCAATATAAGTATTAAAATTCCTGCTTTTAGTGTGACCAAAAATGTGATGGCTGGACCTGAGAACTTGTTGGCAGATTATGATTGGCAAGATAAAGCCAGAATTAATTTGTGAAATCCAGAGCTTTGCAATTTATTAGTGATTATCTCTGTGTGTAAGTGCACAGCGCTCCCCAAGAGGAACAGCTTTTATATAACAAATTGATAAAATAAATAGCAGTGTTCTGGGGAGAAAGGTCTAACTTAATAAGCTGGGAGGCAGAAATAGGTTCTTTTTAATGATGCTGACTTTTGCTTTTCTTTCTTGGTGGTTCTATTAGAGGAACTCTGCATCTTAACTAATCACACTGGAGCTTTTCTGTCAAAGCCCTTTTCTGAACAAAAGAAGTTTGTATAAAATTGGCTGTTACAAAGCAGAGAGTCTTAAAGCTGCTCCTTCCCCGTGGCCAGATGCAGAGCTGGGCTGCAAACAGTGCGAGTTCCCTTTGGGTGAGTGATGCAGACAGGCCACAGCTCAAGGTCTGAGCCAAATTGTGAGGAGATAAGCTGGAGAGGACTACTCTTGTGATAACTACCAAGGGAGGTGCCCACTAATATAAGGGATGGCTTGTTCTATTATATTCCTAAATGCCAAGAAGCTTTAAGGAATATCTTCCCTCTCACCCCCATCAGCATGAATGGAAACTCTCCTGGACCCCATTGGACTGATTTCTGAGTCTGGCTCCAATTCTGCCAGCTCACTAAACTCTGCCTCTTGCTCGAGGTTTGTGGCAGTAGTAATGATTCACAATAGCTCCATGTTTTACTCCAAGGAGTAGGATTAGGCAGCAAGGTTAGTCTGATGACAGAAGATGGATTAACAGGATTATTGATTTATGGATTACACCTGAAGCAATTACAGATGACTATGTGGCAGATGCTTCAAGGTTTAAAATCATGCCTGCTTCACACCTTGCAAAAAGCTCTGAGTTGTCTGGCCGAGTGCTCTGCAACACCTAGAGGCTGATGATGTTCCCTGCCCTCTTTGGGGTGGTTTCAGCCCTGAAGAACTTGAACGTTCTGGAACCAGACTGAGAATTGAAGGGGAGGCAAAGGGGCAAGCTGGAAATCTGACCCCTGCCCAGGGCAGAACTCATCCCTGCCCACCCCTGGGCCTGCTGAGTGGCTTCACAGTTAGGTCTGAGTTCTTGTGCTTTGCTGCAGAAGAGGATAAGGAAGTAAACACAAACAATTTCACTCTTTTTCAAAGAGAAAATCCATGTTTGATTTTCACAGGAGTCAAAATCCTCAAGGAAGAAATCAGATTTAGAGCAGCTTGTAAGCGGTAGATCACAGGAATCCCAATCTGAAGCATTTTGCAGAAACTTCAGTGCAAAGTGGCAAGGCCAGTACAGACTGCAGGAAAGGCTGGAATGCTGCTGCACTCACTCATGTTTGCCAGGAACTCCTGACTATAGATAAAAACTATTCTGAGCTGAACAAATGCTAAATTCAGCTGTGTAAGTAGATAGTCTTTAATTTTTCCTTCCTGAAGTTCTTTCAAGATACTACAGCTTTCTGACAAAGATATTCCCATAAAAATATGTTCATTCACCCTTTTTCTCTCCCCACCCACCCAAAAAAATTAAAGTCTCCAACACTCAAGAACAAACAAACAAGAGCAGTTCTTGGGTCTTGCATTGCCTTTCATTTATTTGTTTAGCTTTCATTTTAAAAGAAATAGTTTCGTCTACCAGGGTCAAAACACCAGAGCTGCTCTAGAGGGGAATAATCCCTTTTCCTGACCTGAGTGACTCTATCAAGAGGTTGTACAATGGAATAAAACACAACACAAAGCTTGCTGTTATGACATCCCTAATACATAAGCTTAGAAAAGGAAGTCAGACTGATTCCTGGGACAACTGAGTGAGCCCCAGAGGAGGGGATAGCAACTTTTCCTGCTGAGGAGGGACTGACAGCAAGACAGTTTTGGCGCCAGTGGTGGTATTTTAACATCATTGTGTGTGGATTGCGTATGCAACACGTGGTGAAGTTGCTGTTGACTCCAAGGGGTTTCTTTGCAGCCACAAGAGAAGAAACTAAGGGTGAAGCAGCCTGAACTGGTGTGAGTCCTCTGAGGAGCTGAGGCACTTGGCCCCAAAGCTGAATTTCAGCCTTAGCACAAGTGTTCTTCTGTAACGCACCGCGCTAACGTGATGTCAGAAAAGTGTTTGCAACTTACTTCCAGTTATTTATTTTAATTAATTAAGTGGGGGCTGGGAGGTTTTGCTTGCTTGTTTTTTAAGCAAGCAGTTGTAAGCTGAAGTTTAGTGGAGCTAAGTGAGGGCAGCCAACAGAGCAGATGTTTTTGCCGGACGCAGCAGGAAAGTTTTGTTTCACTGGACTCTGGAAATGAGGTGGAAGAGGGCTGGCAGAACTGGGGAAAATTTCTATTGAGCAGGTTCTGAATTTCTTGCATACCTTGAGGAAACAAAACCAGTGCTGGGAACTCATGCATCCAGTTGGTGAGTTCCTAGTTAATAGACTGATAGATGTAACATAGAGGGCCTGGCAGGTTTTACTCCATTAGATTTCAGAAGGATCTTCCCCATGGCTGCTGCGGCCTCTGGATGTGGTCCCCAGCTCTGTGGTTAGCTGTGCTGAGGACACACAATGAGTAAGAGGACAGATTGTGCAAGATCTTCTCCATGCTTCTTCCCAGGAGGTGAGAAGGGATGTGAGCTTGTTTGACTTGGGTAGACGAGTAACCCACTTATTTTGCTGTGAGGACAAAGGCTGAACTTCTCTTGGGCTCAGAAATGACACAACAGTTCTCCTGGAAATCCTGATGAAAGAATCAATTCATAGCTTCCCAGTTCTTCAAGACAGTTCTGCTGGCCTGGGCTGCTCTACAAACTGTTCTAATGGATCCAGGAAAACTTTGTTGTCCTTCCTCCTTCCCAGCAGGAGTTATGGGAAAACACTGGAGAATTAGCAGTTCCCATCTACTCACTATTCCAATGTCTTGTCTGTGGGCCAGCCAGGGAGAGCTAACAAGCCCGCCCATTTAAGTTATGAATTCCTCTCCTTTGTGAGGTGGTAACTCAAGGTACAGCGTAAGGTAACTTTGCAGGGAGAAAGAGGTTAATAGGAGTTTTCCCAAGGTCCTTGGAATTTTGGAGGAAACATTAGAAATGGGTCAGTTCTTTCTTTCACAATGAGATGATGCCTTTCTATAATATTACCAACTGAGCTTGTTTAGATGAAATAGGAAACACAAGATCCCCTTTTGATCTCTCATTCTAACAGCTGTGGCAATGACTGTAAAGCTGTGGGTTTGGTCAATAGTTGTGTGAATGTTTGTGATGACTTCTGTTTGTCCTTCATGTACAGGAAGAAATGTCCAGGAGCACATTTGGTAATATCCTTGAACTCTTGGTAATGTGAGACCTCCTTAAAGCAATCTGTTAAATCTTAGCAGAGAAGGGGGAAGAGACCACGGCTTTCTGTGTGTGAATTATGAGGTGTGTGGATTAGCAAAGGGAATATTAACAAGGCTTTACTGTACTACTTCACACAGTGTATTAGTTATTCTGTCAATCTTACTGCTGCGGGAAGTCACCAAGGCAGATGTGTGAGCGGGCTGGGAAATGGGATGGGTCACTCTTCTGCCACAAGAGTTGAAATTTCCTTAAACTCTGCATCTGGTTGCTTGATCCAAGGCATGAATTAATAGCTTTTATTAAAAAAAAAAAATCTATATATTCCTCAACTAGTGCCTTCACAGTCAATCATCTGAGTCAAGGTGCTCCAGTGTAACTGTCATTTTATCTGATGGTTATGGCAAACTTGACAAACAGCTTCAAAAAAATAGCACTTTTGGTTTGTGAGTCCTATGTGATGATCTTTACTGTCTTCTAAAGAGCACATCTGGAAATTCTCACTGAGTTTAGACCTGATAGAGCTGGGGGCTGTCCATGTGTGGGTTTAGGAGCCCAGTTCAAGCTGCATGTCTCTGAGATACCTTCCTGGGGGTGAATCCCAAGCTGTGCTCCAGAGGCTGAGCTGTTCCCTGTAAGAGCTCACATTACCTCTAGCACAGGCCTTGCTCAACCCATATAGGTCCAACTTCTCTGACCTACTTTGAGGCAGCTTAATGGGAATCTGTATCAAATAACTGGTAATGATGGCTGTGGGGAGAAACAAAATTATTTGCCTGACAATTGAGTCATCTTTGTTTCATCTTCCCACAGCTATTAATTTGCTTAAATTCCCCGCATCCTTTGTATGGCAGTTGTCCTCCTGCCTCTGCTATTGATTCCCATATGTTTCTACCTCTGGACTGGAAGTCCACTTGCCTACAGTTGAATTCTTTTTCTTTTTTTTTTTCCTTGCTGCCGGGAAAATGATTTTGTTCGTGTAGTTAATTTATTGTCCCTTTTCACCACATGAGATCATCCACTTCCAGATGTCTGTTTGAGCAGCTGTCAGTGATCCAGTCCTGTCTGAAACTGGCACCCGAGCCTTCCACACACGGAAAGGAGCATGTGTTGGAAGGTATCATCATCTGTTCGTAAGACACGAATAATCTTTCATGTGCTTGGCATTTGTCGTCCTACAATTAGACTCCTCTCTTAAAGATAATAACCTAATTATAGGCTTTGCTTCAGCAGTTTAGTGGAATATGCTGGTGAATCATGGGTGAAAGGGGCAGAGGAACATTCTGCAGCTATACAGGCCAAAAGTGGGGATATGACAATCAAACACAGCTCTTACCTTTCCTCCTCATTTGTAGTGCTGTCCCTGGGAAACACTTCTTCAAAGTGCTTCCTTGAAGACTAAAAATGCATTTAATTAATCATTTCCCTGCACTGTTTATACAAATTGCAGTGTCTAATGGCAGAAATATCTGTAACCTGGATCTCCTGAAAAAGAAATGGGCATCTTCTGTCTCTGTGGAGAACTTTTCAATGTAAAAAGAAAGGGTTATCCAGCAGTGCCAGGAACTCACCTGCCCTGTTTGCAGGGGCTGATTTCTCCTGGAGTCACAGGTACAAACTCTGACCTGTGGGAGGAGGAACAGTGTGGTTGTACACATTCCTCTGGCAGGCTTTGGAGCTCATGAGGGAAATACTGATGGAAAGCACCCTGCAATGGCCACAAAGTGGCCACAACCTAGAAGGGGATGTAGGTGTGACTACAGGTGCTAAACTTCCCTGACTGATTCAGAAAATTGACATTTTTAGGGCTGCACACCTTCAGTTTCTTTTGTAGCTGTATTTTGAATCTTCCCTAGATACATACTAGGTTTCCAAAACAGGCAGAGAAATGTTGGGTTCTAACTTTTATGCCCAGCTCTGTCTTTAGCCAGCACTACCTTATCTTTGCTCTGGATTGCTCTGAGGTGCCCAGCTTTCACCTGTGAACGCCTCCCTTCAGGGCCTTCCTCCCTTGGCTCCAAAAGTAGGCCAGAGACCTGATTTTTGTCTCTTTAAGCTGTCCTGATAGATCTGGACACTTGTTGCTTAGGCAATAACAAATTGCCTAAATTCAGGCTTCAACTGACAGCTCTTGGCAATTTCTAACCACTCCTACTTGAAAATAATCTACATTTTTCCAGCTATTGTGCCCAGTACACGCTTCAGCCAAGATCACATTTCTGAGAAGGTATATCCTACATGCACTGTGTAATGCAACATTTATCACTGGAGATAAAACACATTTGGGCTTTGTCTCCTGTTAACACACTCCTAAGCAGGCCAGATCCTCACCTGATAGAAATTAGAGCTGCTCTGTGCAGATCCCTGGAGAAGTGCCAGTTGACACTGGTTAGGTAATATCTGTGCATTATTAATCAGGGCTCAGATAATGTTGTAGAAACGTTGTTTCTCAGCCAGGAGATAAATAGCTAAATAAGATATAAACCAGTAATGAGTGCAGTAGGCCAGAAATACTGATGTGGAAATGTCTGGGCTGTAATTGTTGGCTGTGAGAGAGTTTGATTTCCTAGAGGCCAGGTGGTACCTCCAGGCACAGGAGGTTAACGCTGGGATTTAGGGTCAGCAACCCCTTGCAGGCAACATCAGGAGGTGAAATCTTAAGGCTTGTCTATGCCTGGAAATTAACCAAAACAGCTATTCCAGAGTATCTGGAATTGCTGTTTTGATGTGTTTCCAAGTGCAGACTGCTTTGAAATGCTAATGCTAGAAGCTGTTTAGCTGTTATTTACAGTAAGAAACAAAGACACTTAGTGCCCACTAGACACTTAAAGGAATGGGGAGATGTTTGGAATTAAAAAAAGATGGGGTGGCTTTTATTTTATTAGAAACAAGGACTGACCATTGCTGGTTTGCACAAAGGACAAGGAGTTTTCTGGTTCTGCTCTGGAAGTTGATGCAGCTGTGTAATGAGGATCTTCTAGTGTGTAACAATGATTTTCTACTGTGCACGGGCTTCTGCAGAAGAAGGGGGGCTAATTCTGTTCTTGTAACAGGTGGGACAATTAGTGATGAGACTAAATTGCATCCAAAAGTCAGGCTGAATAGCAGGAGGAAGTTTCTGCATTAAGAACAGGACACTGCCAGGCTGTCTGCCAGGGAGGCTCCATATACAAGAACTGCACATAACTGAAAACAAAATAGAAAATAACTTTTTCGGCCAATTCAGGGAGCGCTGAAGTGTGCCACTACTATCTTCTGGATAGTTTCTTTGAAATTTGAATTTGAATGGGCATAAGAAACAAATTTCCAGCAAAATCCTCCCTTCAGCCTGAAGGGAGCCTTTTTTTTCCCCTCGGCATAGGGGTTTTCATCATGGTATGTTTGACAAGCTGTGTGTATTTACAGCTCTCTGAGTGAGCACACTTGGCAGAATGGACACTACCATTCCTGCAGCTTGACTGAGAGGTATCCTGGGCCTGAAATACCTGCTTTAGCCAGGAAACTTGTCACAGGGCGCCTGGAATCACAGCCGGGCTGGCCGGGGGTTGTCTCAGAAAGTCAGTCCCTGCAGGGCGACCCGTGGCTCTTTCTCTGTCCATGAGAGCTTTCTTGGTGTCCTGGTGGGACAGCAGAAGGGCTGGCAGGCACAAACGCCCATGGCATCCTTGTGTCCTCTTTGGAATTGCATGTGGAGGCTCGCTCCTGCCCCAGCTGCGGATAGCCAGCCTTGGGAAGAAGGACAGCAAGTGTTAAAAGGACTGGCGGCTCAAGGAAGTGTTGACTGTAACAGGTACCATAATGATGAATGGCATGAATGGACAATCACTCCTGCCACAGCAAATAAACCCTGTCACATGGAATCCGGCGTTTTCCAGGGAAATCAGCTTTCACTGCGGGCTGCCAGCACCAAATGAGCTTCATAAAGCACCTGCAGATCTGAGCGTCAAGCAATTATTCCACTATCTTGCCTAAAAACAAAAAGGGCCCTGCCCTTCGGTCACCTCCGACCTTTTCCAGCTAACATAAACTAATTATATTTGCGGCAGGAGGGGGAAGGGGGGTAAAACCCACCCCCCCAAATCTTCCTGCGGATCTTGCGGGGGCAGTACCGGGTTTGCGGGGTGTCTTGCGGCCCTTTCATCAGCTCATAGCAGTGAGGAGCGCCTTCGCTCAGGCGCTTAAAGGGATCCGGGGGGCCTGAGCCCCGGGCCGGGGGAGCGGGGCTGGGAGCGGGGCTCAGCCCCGGCCGCCCCGGGACAAGAGCGCCTTTGTTCGGCATCACTTAGCAGCAATTACAGCCCGTCAAAACAGTTTTTGTTTTACGACAACGTGTTAATGGGCCCACGGTTGGGTGTGAGAAGTAACCCAAGCCGCATGCACTGAAGCAAGGTTAGAGGTTAATTGAGACTTTCTAACACAGCGCATGAGATTTTTGCAACCTTTTGCAGCGAGGGAAGTGGGGAACAAAAAGGAGATAATGTGATACAATTAGTTGGAAAGCACGAGGGTCAAAATTCCCAGATGGAAAGGAAAACTGGCCAAGTGAATCAGGCCAGATGGGCCACCTGGACCATAACGAATGCCAAAAATAGCTTCGGTCCTTAGTCTGGTGGATGAGGCAGTAGGTGGTATGTCTGTCCTTCACAGTGGATTTATAAAAAAAAAAGCAAGGTCAACATTATTAACAGCAATAGCCTGTTGCAATTTGTATTCCAGATCTATGGTCATTAGTGCAGCTCATATTTTTGCTTTTATTTTCTGTATTTCATAGTTACGTGATTTTAACCCAGCAGCCCCCTTCAGACTCGTTCATGGTAGTGGTCTGCTGACAACCTTCGGGCTTCCCACCATTTGTGTTGTTTTGCACACTGTTATTAACTAACTTGTTACTAGCTCTCGAAGAAGGTTTTGATTGCGGGGCTCCCCACGGTCAGTGTGAAGATGTTTGGGTGTACCCAAAGTAACCAGCTGCTCGCTGCTCGCCTCCCTCTGCAGCCAGTGGGTGCTGCAGCTGGAGCTGGGAACGATACAGGTTATGGTGCCCAGAGACGTGGTTCTGGGCGTGCTGTCCTTGCAAGATCCCAAAGGATAACACTCTCATCCCCTCACTCTGAGCTGCTTCAGCTGCTTCCGTTCTCCTCCGTACTTGGTCATTTCCAAGACCTCTGCAGGGTGACACATGTAGAACAGGAAAAAGCTTTCTTGTATTCACCTCCCGGCTTGCACTGGAAATGAACTGCGAGGTGACTGGAAGTGCCAAGTCACTGCTGGCACCTGTTCAGCGCTTATTTGTTTTCCTAGAGCCACTGTGATTAGTTTCCTTCACTGCCATATAAGCTTCCTCTATTGAAACTGAATCATCTGCTGCAGGTGCCTGTAGCTCCTTTTCTGTGTCATGTCCTAATGTTTGGGAGAAGCAGGATAAGGAATGTGACATGGGGGAAATGCCACCTGCCTCTGCTGCCTTTTCCTTGCCCCAGCAGCCTGTACGTGCCAGCCCTGCCAGCCCTCGGTGGCTGCCTTCACCCTCCAGTGGGCTGAGCGAGGCTGATGTCTAACGAGGAGCTGCTGCCAGCCCTGGGGTACCTGCTTCAAGGTCAGTGGAGCCCAGCTGGGCTTCATTAATGAGGACTGGCCTGGTGGGGAAAGAGCATTGGCAGGGGAACAATGGCACTGTGCAGCCTTCCGAGCTCCAAGCACCAGCTCAGCAGCGAGGGAATAGCAACAAGTTCATGCAGCAGCAAATTGCCAAGGCTGACCCCAGCTTTGCTGACCCTGCCCCTCTGGTTTTCCATCTCTCCTTCCTCATTCATAGGCCTAACAGCAAATGTGGGGAGAAGGAAGGGATAGGAGGAGAAAGGCAGGAGAAAAACTCTCGGAAAAGTGAAGTGGGATAACAGGAATGGGAGAAATTGGCTTGAATTTTGTATCTGTGGTTTACCTAATGTACTCGGTCGTATTCCAAAGTTCAAAGTGGCCTGGTGACTGCATAGAGAGAGGGGGGAGAAATAAAGGAGACTTGAAATAAAAGCAGACACCAGCCATTCAGAAGGTGTAAATGAGGGAGATGACTGTGACCTGGAGAAGCCCGGCTGTCCTCCTGCGGGACTTCCCTGTGTAGCCAGAGCACTGCTAAGTACTAGAAGTTGTATGCAACAACCAGACAGTCCAGGAATTGGGAATCTTTCACAGGAAATGTGATAAACCCCTAGGCTTTCTTTCACGGAGATCCTCACATAGACCAGTCTTAAAGATCTGTGTTGATCCATTTTCCTGTGCTGTAAATATTCCCAAGGCAAGTGCTCTTCAGGAAATGCTGCAGTGAACCCATTGCAAGGGTGTCCATGGTACATGATTCACAGCCTGTGCTCACTGTAATTACTTTTCTGTGCAGGTGTGAGCCTCAAATGAACACTATCCCTGACTTTCCCTGGCTCTTCCTCTGCTCCAGCCTGCACTAGTAATTTTTTGTACTTAACTGGTGGCTGGGGAAGCCAGAACACAATAAAGCAAAGGAAGCTCACGGGAGCCAGTGAGGATTTATTTTCTTTTCATATGAACTGCATGGTTTATTGTTCTTGCTGTTGTTGATCACAATTCATTTGTTGGTTTATTTGTGGATGGGTTGGGGTTTCTTTCCCTTCTCTTTGAAGCATCAGAGGTTGGCTCCAGCTGAAGGTGGATGTTAGGTGACTGACACACATATGTTAATATTCCTGCTGCTCCTAAGCAAACTTCACAGTATCTGTCTTTGGCATGGGTTTGTGGGAGTTTGTACTGAAAGCCTTGGAATTTTCTCCATAATGCAAGGGGGCTTCTATTTTTCAGGGGATGTGGGACAAACTTTTGAGGATCCTCCTCGATTTGAGTCTGCATTTAGCTGTTTGAGGTTCACAGGAGATTGTCTTCTCTAGTCTGTTGTTCCTTTCACTCACTAATTTTACAAATTCAGAAAAAAAAAGTTCAACCCAAACCACTTTTAAGCAAATATTTTGTGGACTCAGATTCTTGCCAATCCTGGCTATTAGCACAGATCACTTCAAGTTTCTTTTCTGTACATCTCTTTTCCAAGGTCAACTGCCTTTCCTTTGTGATTTGTTCTTCATTGCTGCATTAAAGACCTTCAGTGTTTCAACTACAAGTGTAAAACAGAACCAGTGGCTCCTGCTCTGCCAATCTCCCTGAGCAGGTAAGAAAATCTTGTCTATATTGAACATCAAACTGAATTAACTTTGGGAAGCACAGTGTTGTATCTTCACCTTGGGTAGCAGCTGGAGGGCTGGCTCCTAGTAAAAACATTGCTTAGTTTAAGCTAGTTCCTCCCATGAGTTCTGGCTGGTAAAAACTGGCTAAAATATTGTGATATAGAAAAAGAATATATTTCTGAGACTTATGTTTCAAGCATAGTTTGGCACTAGAAATAGCTTTAGTTTAAGGTACAGCTGCTGCAAGATGTGGTGTAGCTTTGACTTTCTGCAGTTCCTTATCTTTTGGGTGCAAGACTGTGTATGTTAGTTTTATTTTGAACAGCTCCTTAAGTATTAAAGCCATATGATTTCCTTCATTTGTCATCAGCAAAGGTTAAGAATGTGGCTTGAATAGTCAGCCAGTTAAGATAAAAACTTGAGAATTTGGAACAGAGCACTGAAGTGGGATTAATGGTCAGCTCATTTCTCTGCTGGGGATATTCAATAGTAGCTGAAGATTTCCAATAATAAATATATTTTTAAACTTTGGGGAAAGGTCTAATAGGGAATAAAAATAAGGTTATGTAGCAATAAAATACAGATTAATCAGAGCAAAATACTTCTGTTAAGTACAGGAACTACAGAAATACCTCTGTTGTCCTTGATTTGCCTGCTTCTGGAATGAAGTCTCAACTCCATGAGTTATTGCTACTGAGTGCTTATATTTTCCCCAAAACTCTGTTTGAAACACTCCTTGATTGCCAGAATCAAAAATAAGGTGAAATTTCAAAATTTAGAGAAGTTTGATCAGCTCTAACAGGATAAAAATAGAAATGGAATGAAATCTTCAGTAAAACAAAGAGTACCACTGACATTGTTTAGTTTGGCTTTTTTTCTTGGTTGGTTGGGGTTGGTTTTGTTTTTGTTTTTTTTTTTTTAATGCTATAATTTTGGTTATTTTGGGAGTTTGACCTTTTTTTCTCCCCAAGATGATGGTCTGGCTGATTTTAAAAGTTACTCCATGCTGATGGTGCTGCAAATGAGGTGAGAGGCAGCTGTATCACAGTAGTAAAATAATAATTTAAAAAAAAAAAAAGAAACAAAAACCTCACAGCAACCAACCAACCAAACTCTGAGGCAACCCTAAAAAAAACCACCAACCCAAAGCAGTTCTTATATCCAGCACTGTACAGTGATGCTCCTCCAAGGAACAGGTGGGAATATTGCACCTACAGAAGTGCTTATGCATTTGTCATAGGGATCTCCTGTGGAAACTCTTGCTTGAACCTCTGAAAGTCAAGTGTAAGGTAAAGAGCAAAGAAATCACATTTTCTGAGGGGCAGGAGTTTAAAGTTTGCCCACTCAGTGAAGTCACTGACAGCTGCACTGTTAAAAAGCCCGGGCAGACCTGACAGCTCCAGCGCTTTAGTTTGAGGTGTTTCCAAGCACACCATTCCCTGCCCGTTACCTCCCAGGGAACAGATGGAAAGTGTTACCAGTAAAGCACATTTTCAGAGGCTTTCTGGTTCTCCTTAGCAAAAGCCTTACAAAAGTCTTCAGACAAATTAGTGCCTGGAGGTAGAGGAAGTCTTTAGGAGCTCAGCAGAGCTGCTGACTCAGCCTGTTCTCCAAGCCTGTGTCCAAGGGGAGCTGCTTTCCGCCTTCAGCGTTTCCACCACGGATGGTGATTCCTTCAGAATCAATTACATTGCTCTCAAATGTCTTCTTAAGTTTAATGAGTCCAGTTAAATCCTGAGAGTAACTGACGAGCAAGGGTTCAAGGAATGGCAGAGGCAGCCAACAAAAGTCAACGTATCACCCAAGGAAAGATCGTGTCAGATAAGTTGGATCTCAGCTGGGATATGCTCTCCTGCAGTTTTTTTGCCTTTAGTCCCACACCTCCTGCCCCTCACGCTGCTGAGCCAGGCCTTCTCTCAAGTTTGGTGATCCATGTTTGGAGCAACTCCAGTGGTGCTCTAGGCTGTGAGTTTGTCCTGACAAACACAAGTATGTGGATATATAACGAGTCAGGAGCGACAGCATCTCTGACACAATCTGCTCCTTGCTTTGGTTTCACTGAAAGCCCAGAGGTGCTGTAAGGGTGATCTGTTTGTTTGTTTTTTGAACTTTATTTCAAACTGGGAAAACCCCTAATCTTGAATTAATCACTGAGCAATTTCAGTTTTGGGGAAACAGAGCTGGTTTGAAATCACAGGAGAACCAAAAGTAGAAAAAGTCTGCAACCACTTAATTAAATCTTTGTATGTTCTATAAAAGTCAAATATAGCTGAACTAAGTTTTTCAAAATATGTTCAAAAATTGGTTTCCAGGTTCATATTGTTGCCTTGGTTTGAAAGACGTGTCTGCCAAGGAAGGTGGGAACCCCCTTGGAATGGAAAAATATGACCCCCTTCCCTCCGAATTATCATAACTTTGAATTAAAGGAGATTTAAGGCAAAAATATGGGACAAGGAGTAGCAGTTCTTTAGCAGTGTGTATAACAAGGCAGCCACCCATCCGTGGCTGCGGCGGCAGCAGCAGCAGAGCCCCAGCCCAGCCCCAGCCTCTCTCAGCCCCGGGCCCTTTCCCTTTCCCTTTCCCTTTCCCTTTCCCTTTCCCTTTCCCTTTCCCTTTCCCTTTCCCTTTCCCTTTCCCTTTCCCTTTCCCTTTCCCTTTCCCTTTCCCTTTCCCTTTCCCTTTCCCGTTCCCTTTCCCTTCGCTGCAGCTCCGCTCACCGCCGGCAGGGGGCGCTGTTGGCTCCCGGCCGGGCACAGCGGCTGCGGTGGTTCCCGCGCCGGCAGGGGGCGCTGTGGGGCGAGGGGAGCTCCCTCACGGGGCAATGGCGGGAACGGGACAGCGAAATGGGCTGCGGCAGGAACCTCGGAGCCGTGGCTGGGACAGCAGGGACTGGCAGACCCCAGAGTGGCAAAAAAATGTATCAGAAACTCAGCAGCTGTAGCAGGAGCTGTGGGGTGTCCCGGCAGGCAAGGGATGCAGGGTTACAGTGTAGCAAAAAACCCCGAGCAGTGGCAGAGCAGCGCCGGGCAGCCACAGCCCGGCTCCTGAACACGTCCGGAGGAGGCTCCCTTGGAACGGCTGGGGTCCTGGGTTTTCCCCTAAGGCACCCCAGTAGATGGTGAGGGGCCTTTCCAGTGAGGTTGGGTGTTAATAAGGTCTCAGTCCAACAGCTGCTCTTACGAGCAGAAGCTCACCCACGGTAAGGAAGAAACAGGACAGGGCTGGGCTCTGGCGGTGGCAGTGAATTCTCCCTGCAGTAAGCAACAGCCTGACCATTCTCCTCCGATGTCAACAGCGAGAGGAGCCGAGCCCAGCCCCTCACTACCTGGACAAAATCTGGCGATATCTCTGCCCTACCAAAGAGAAAACCCCTCAGGTAAGAGAGCAGCCAGCTGCACCCTTCTCCCACCTTGGCCATTTCTTTTGTCTCAAGTACCGGTCCTTATTGTCTCTTATTAACAGATGGGACAAAATTCCATGAGAGAAAGAAACAAAAGGAAAAATCCTAGCCCCCAACAATTGTCTCTGCCAGATTTCCTCTCAGAATGAATTTTTATCCAGATATTAATTTATAAACACATTTAAGCAGATGTATTGATTTAAGCAGTTGTGTCATGAAGACTGTGCATGTGCTGAAAATCAATTATGTTCTTAAATCTTGTGCTATGATAAGGAGGGAAATGCTTCATGCCGAAAGTAAGTTTTTTATTGTTTTTTGATAAGTAAATATCCTGAATTTCCTTACTTTCATATTGGAGGCATCTGTTTGTCTGAGAATATAGATTGTGATGGAGAATGTGGACTGTGATGGAATTAAATCTCTGTGCACAGTGGAGCAGGGCTACTAATAGTGAAATAACTGAGGAGAATGATCTGGTGCTCTCTGATGTGTAGCCACATGAGTGCAGCTAAAGGGAGCTGTGGCTGGAGGTGTGTCCTGCCTCTGAGGCTATGATTTCACTTGGAATGTGCTGAAATTTCTTCAAGTAAATGTTGAATATTAAATGGATGACTTCAGAAAGCTGATCTTTGCCCTGAAAGTTCAGCACCTCCTTGAGCACCAGGCTGATTTGAGGGCATAGACCCTGGAGATGAGATAGAGCCCAGTTAAAAAGATTGGAGATGGCTGTTCTGTGGAAAACAGTGGCCTGTAGGAACGGGGAGAATTAAGTCTTGGGAGGGTGTTTATTCAGTAGCATGTGACTGAGGGCAGATTTTAAAGGTGTATGTTTGAGTTAGTAGTGAGCACGTGTCTGAGCTGGGGAGTTTGGGTGCTCAGACTGCAGAATCTGCAGCTTCTCATTTCAGGGATTGTGGCACAGAGCTGGTGCTTCTGGGGACGCCTTGGGTCAACCACTGGCGTACCAGTTTTCTGGTTCCCTGCCTACAGCCATTACTATAATAACTGGATCAGAATTCCTTTATTTAGCCAGGCTGCTGGAACACAGCATCCAGGGAAGCAGTCTGTCTGGTTTTCCTGGTCATCTCTGTGACTTCTGAAACCATTTGTGAATAAGTCAGTACAATATTCCACGGTTTGCAATAGCTTGAGCTAAGTTGGGTGCTTACAAAAGAAAAAGGAAACAGTATCTCCTTCCTATTTTCTGATGGATTTTACTTACCTTGAAGGAAAGATACCTGGGTATTGCAAATGCACTGTGCCTGTTTAGGTGATTCTGATATTCTTATTTCCATATGGAGGGTGGTATCCCAACCTGTTTTTGCTTTTATCATTCTGTAAATTTTCAAAGCTTACCAAATTTTGCACAAGAGGCAAACACAAGGCACAGAAGAAATTTTGTAGCTTTCAGCACTGTCAGACTGACCAAAACCTCGGAGCTGTTTGAAATAAAGGAAAAAGTCCAAAGAAGAGAGCTGAAAAAGCGGGAACTTTTTAAGAACAGAACTTGCTCTAGCTGAAAAAAGGAAAAAACATGGGGAAATAAAATTGAAGCATACATGCTTTGAGAAACTGGGATTTATTTCTAGTTTTTAGAAACTGCTTCAGCATTTTATTCTAATAGGTTTTTTTTTGGACTCCCTCATGTGCACTTGAGTCTTGGGGAGTCAAGAAGAAAGGGACCAACCCTGATCTGACAGCAGAGCTGGGAAGTAGAGCCAGTTTTATAATACTGATACCAGACAGTGCAAGTGTAGTTTACTGGATCTGGTAATCTGCATCTGTCTAGTCCAGCTGCCCTGATGGTCTTCCTGACAAGATTGGCTGTGTTTTTCAAAGCTGTTCTGTGGCTCAGCTGTCTGGCACGGGTTTGGTATAGAAATGGTGGGGTGAGCTTCTCTTGTTCAGGATATCAGATTGACCCCTCCTAACCTCAAAACCTTTTTAGCTCTACCAGCCACTGAAAAGTCCCCAGATAATGCTGACTCTGAGTGGTACCATCTGGACTTGATTTGAATCAAAAGTTGGGATGGAAAATCCTCAGTAACTCTCAGACCCAAAGGCCAAGGCTGGAAAAACAGAACCCGCCACACTTGCAAGAGGGCAACTATTCCTGGTCTGTGAGCACTGATGTCTCTCCCTCACTGGTGAGAAACCACCCACAGATTCAGGAGTGTTTCGTGTTGGGTTTTTTTTCCAGGGTAACCAGAAAGGCATGTGTGATTTATCCTTATGAGACCAGTTGGCAGAAACAGAATTATATGTTTTTAGCAAACAATGTATTTTGAAATTAAGCTTAATGTATTCTTAAAAACTCTACTTGGTTTATTTTTGCTAAAATTAGTAATGAGAGCATGTAGTACTTTAACTACTGACTTTCTGAACTCTTCTATTTGAGGGTACAGGTAGCTGGAGCTTATAGTTCAGCTCTGTTAGCTAACATAAATTAAAAGGGTTTGATTAGAACCTGAACAACAATATTGCAGAACTGTGTGAATTAATTATTCCAAAGAGGAGATCTTTTCCTGAAGAGTTGGTTTCCTCAGTGGCTAAGAAAGGAAGTGTTAACCAATGTTTGCAGCAAGTCAGGTCCTGTGTGCTTGCTGCCAACGTTGGCAGGTTTCTGGGCACTGTGTAGAGATGGGTGAACCTCAACACCCATTGGTTTTGGGGCTTCAGTTCTGATTATTATAAGCACCTGGAAGGTTGAATGCTTATCTGAGGCACAGCAAAACCTCAAAGCCAGCTGGCCTCCTGCCTGCCCTCAGGCTTGTACCAATGTGCGGGGCTCTCCAAACCTCCTGGGAGCATTGGAATATCTTTGATAAGGCTCTGTGGAGCACGGGAGGAGCAGGACATCTTTGATGTGGGTCTTCATGATGTGGTTGGTGACAGAGGCTGTTCAAGGAGGTCTCACAGCTGCAGTGTGAGCTGGAGCAGGTGACCTGTCCAAAGGGATAGAAGTGGATCTCTGTAACTATTTGTTATAGGAGCTGTTGTAACTAAGGGTGGTTTTAGGGAAAGGAAGGGCCTTCCTGGACATTCCTCTCCACCCCTAGGGATTGCCTGAATTTGGACTTTGCTGGGCTATGTTGTCATAACGTTGTGCTGCCGTAGCACCAATGGCTCTGTTCAGTCTGCCCGAGCCTCTGGCTTCCGCCAGGCAGAGAAACAGCACAATTCGTGTTGTGGTCAGTGTGGGTAGTAGAGGTGCTGGGGAATCAGGCGTGGCTGGTCTCTGCAAAGCTGTCTCTGCTGAGCAGTTGGTTGTGTTTCTCTCCCTTAGCATCTGCAGATCATTTTGAAAGACACTTAATTCTGTGGGCTCTTTTTGTGATACCAACCTGACCACAGAGCACCTTGTTGCAACTTCCAAAACAGAACATACATGCCTGATTTTTAGAAATGAAGCTGGACTTGTGTTGCCAAATTTGGGATGCCTCTAATGTTTTCCTTTGATGCTTGTTGTTTGTGGTCATTGTGACCCATTTTCCAGCAGGAGTCAGAAACTTTGTCTGAAAATGAGGTTCCCATAGCATACTCAGTGACATCTAGCCCCACTTCCCAAACGTGCAGTCAAAATGGATCACATGGAGAGAACAGGAGCATTAATCAGAGCCTTGGGATGGGAGCAGAACTGGGAGGACAATCCATGTGTGACATAGGGATGCTGCTGCCAAGCTGGGAAATTAAGCTACATTTCACAAGACTATCCTTCTTGTTGACATTCCAAGTATAATGGAAAAATATCAACATAGTAAGTATCAGTGCTTTGTCTAGCACACAAATAACCTTGGCTGATCCCTAAGGAAAAGGCAGAAAAAGCCAAAGTAAAATATTTTATCTTGTTTGCTTTTATATCATAGTAGAAAAAGCCTTCAGCGTCTTTTGTCTATGTGATGCAGAACATCACCAGAGCCAGGAGGTTTTCTGTTAATGTGAGAGTTATTTCATATGTTAGCTAAACATAATCAAAATTTGCCTGATTATTTTTATCTGATCCCATTGTTTCTGTGTACTGCTCTGCAGAATAAATACTACCCAAAAATTTAAATAATAGTTTTTTTCACAGAGGAGGATTTCATAAAACTGTCCTGGTCATTTCATTCACTTTTTTAATCTAATTCTTCCCAACCTTTTCCTAATCTGCCATAATTTTAGCTGTATCTGATATTCTAATGTAGTTCTATGGTATCTGGCTGACATTTGATCTCTCATTTGGCAAAGACTATTTCTGCTTTACTTCTTGTTGAGTTAGGGAGGTCAAGGGAGAGTCTAATCCCAACCATACCCACAAAATCTGGTAACCCTGTAGACTAAATTGTTTTAGGCCAGATGCACACTGAGCTGAGCAGATTCTGGGATTCTCCAACAGCAGAATTTTTGGTGTGGTGATGCCTTAGGTTTTAACTTCTATATTTTCCAATTCTGTACTGCTTAGAGTGTAACTCTGAAGTTCCTTGTAGCCTGTAATTTCTGCTCTCTCGTGCACGATAGACATATCAAAGCCTCTCCAGGCTTTGCCTTCAAGGACAGCAAGGCTCTTCTGGGCCCAAAATGTGTAAACCAAAGATTCTAAGGGGGGGGGCAAGCTGAGGGGAGTTACATCATTAAACTGGGGCTTTAACTGGAGAATTAACCCTGATATGCAAATGAACCAAACCTATAAAATTGTGAAGAACTCGTGACCTGGGGTCCATCTTGGGGTCCATTTTTTGGAAGCAGCCTCTGGCTCCCCCAGGGTGTACCTTGAAGGCCCTTCAAATAAATACCGACTTTTATTCCCTTACTCGTCCAGTCTCTGTTTCTAGGTGGCTGGAGAAGGCATCAGTGGCATTCCTGGAAAATCCTCTGTAATGTCTGTGGATGTGTTGGCAGAATTTAATGAATTCTGTCTCAAACACTGGGTGTTTGTTTCTGGAAGCAGCTTTGGTGTGGAGCAGGTTCTCCTGTGCTTTAGGAGGCTGGGAAGATAAAACAGCCAGGGGCTGTTGCGCGTTGTTGGTTGCTGGGTGTATGGAGCCCTGTCAGACACGTGCCCATGGAGACTGCTCCGAAAGGGAGACACACTCAGGAATCTGCGTGCCCCAGGGCGGTGCCACGCAGGGGGACGGTGGCACAGGAGGGGAGTCAGCCTCCTGGGGATCCACGACCCAGACTGTGGTTCAGCACCATGGGAACAACGCGCTTCGGGATGCCATCGGCAGAAGCACCTCATTAAGCAGACCACCAGAGAATGATGACAGCAGAGGCAATATTTTCAATTCCCAGGAGGAAACACAGCTTCCACATGAAACCTCCTGGCACTTGTTTATGGAAAAGTAGTGTCTTGATCAAGATTTTTCCACAGTACAGGTTTTCTGGGCAATTTTCTTGTCTTCCAAGCCTAAAATGCCCTCTTGAGTGGCATCCCAGTGACTCTTTGCCCCTGGAGTAAGAGCCATTTAAGAAGATTGTGCTTCCTGCTCCGGATTTGCGGTAGCAACGCTGTGAATAAGGATCACAAATCCAAGAGCAGCTGTTGCTTAACGCCGCAGAACAAGACAAGGTGTTGGGTTTGGTCCAGGCGTGATGTAAGTGAGGCTTGCAGGGCTTTCAGTATTGTTGAATTTGGCCTATTCTTCTTACTCAGGAACGGATTGTGCTGCCTACTTGGCTGTCCCAGTCCTTCATCCTGAGCCAAGGGAGTCTAAGACTATTTGTGGAATCTGAAAATGAAATCCTGACCCTTTTAGACTCAATGGGCATTTTGGTGTTGACTTCCACAGGGCGGGAATTTCACCCTGAGTATCCCAGATGTCAGGAATATTTTCTGGTTTTGTGATTCTCTGTGGAAGATGTTAGATGCTGTTTTCCTTAGCTCTGCTTGGGCATAAGGGACCTGCCTGGATTATTTTAGTTGGCAAATACATTTTTCCAGAGTCTGTGGCAGAAATAGCTCTGTGCATGAAGTGCCAGGCTAAGTAGCTCCTGTTAAGTAGCCCCTCTGCAATTCCGCAGTTAACACCAGCTGCTACTGCCAGACCCCTTCCGTGGGCTGTGAAATGTCCAGCTTTGTGGTGGCTGCTGCCGTCCTGCTGTGTGTTTAAAAAAAATAATAAATCTTGGAGATATAGCCTTTGTTTGGGGGGTAGAACAGGAATTGTGAAATCCTGGCTCCAGCACAGGTCAAGGCAAAGCTTCAGTGGGTTGAAGCAGGATAATAAGAATTTTATCTGAGAAGTTTAATGGGCCTACAAAGTCCATATCCCACTCCTGATGTGGGCTAACATTTGACATTCCCTTTGCTGGTGTTGAACCAGGGAGCATCAGGAGTGGGGGTTTCCAGCAGGAAGCTGCTTTGAAATGTTTCCATGCTGAATTCAAGGAAGGAAGGAGGGATGCAGTCTTAGCAATAAGTAAACTGGTTTTAAGTATTTTGCTGGGCTTTGGGAGAGCTGGATTCATTCCTGGTATGACTTAGGGCAATCACTGCAGACTGGAGCTTTTGTAAAGCACATGTGTGCACATCTCAGAAGTGATTTAGAGTCCCAGCTCTCATGTGAATCTGAAGGGTTTAGAAACCTAAACACTCCTGAAAACCCTTGAAGAAGTCTTATCTCCTTCTTACAGCACTTAAATAACTTTATGTGCTTAATTTATCTACAGACCTGCCTTCTTACCCCTTCATGCCACACCTCTGAACAGGATACAATCTTTGCTTCTCTCATCTCATGCTTGCCAGGTCCACACTAGAAAATAAAGCTGGCCAAGAGCTCTCATCTGAAGGCAAGTGGGCCATGAACACCTCGTGTCTGTGTAACCTCCCTACCCAAAACCCCAAACCAGCTCTGGTCCATAATGCTTGCTGAAATGGGGTCAGTGACCCAGGGAGGGTATCCTGATTTATCAGCCTTTTGGTACTTCTGCTTGGGCATCAGGGTGGTCTCTTGATTCAAGAGTTCTGAGAGTTTCTGTGCTGCAGTTCTTGTATCCTATTCTACAAATGTTCACCTGGAATCAAAGAATAATTATTATTGTTTGGGTTTCTTAATTTTTCAGTCACGGTGCTTATTTCACAAGGTTTCGTGTGCCCACTTCCCAGATGAATTAAAAGTTTCTTTCCACTTGGTAGTGTTTTGTAGCAATTAATCTTATTTTTTAAACATCAGCACCTGTTCCATGACAGCTTCCTTGCTCCCTCCCCCATTTCTGACACAAGTAATTAATTTATTGAGGTATTACTGCATTTCATAGCTGAACTTACTTCTGAAAATTTGTTGGAGGGGACCTAAATAAATCAGTAGTTCACTCAGCAACACCATTAATGTAGGTAATAAAACAAATTTTATAAATTTGTCACAGACCTTGAAAGTGGTGCCAAAACCTTTTAAATCCATACACCACATCCACTTTTCTTCCACACACCTCTCTTGCCATGCTGGTAACATTTTTGGTGTTTGTGGCAGAGTGGCTCCAACACTGAGGCGCATTTTAATTCTTCATAATCCAATAAATATCCAAAGCCCTGGATCTGTTGCCCAGATGACAACATCCTGTAAAACCTACCAAGTTCAGTTTTTAAAAACTATTTATAGTCTTTAATTGAAGGACTGAAAGGAATTAAGTATACATTAAAAATCCTCCCATAAAGCAACATAAACAAACCATTTTCTTGCTTTTAACAAAAAGAGTGTAATATGTTTCATCTTGTTGATACACAAATACTGCACTCTTCTTTTGCTACATATAACAGAAACCCCCTCAATCCAGGCTCATTTATTCCACCTGAAAGTATTTTTTTCAGAAATATCTGTTTCCTTTGAGGAGGGAAGATCCTTTGCCAAGAGACTTGTCCACACTGCAGAATACCAACATAGTGGTGCAGCTTAAAATTAGGAGGCCATAGCCCTAAATAAACCAGGTGTAGTATTATGGAAAGCGTCTGCTCTGTGGAGGGCCCTTGTGGAAAAGAATTGAGCAGGAAGTATCTTTGCAATCAAAATTAAGACCGTAAATCAAGGATCAGGATAGGGCATGTTCAAGAAAGACAAGGAGCTACTATAGAGGGTCTGGCTTAGGGTCACAAAGATGATGAGGGGTCTGGAGCATCTCTTCTATGAGGAGAGTCTGGGCCTGTTTAGTCTGTAGAAGAGATGACTGAGAGGGCATCACATGAATCCACATAAATATCTCAAGGAGGAGCCAAGGGAGGTGCCAGACACTTTTCAGTGGTGCCCAGCGACAGGATGAGGAGCGATGGCCATAAACTGAAACACAAGAAGCTTCACCTCAATGTGAGGAAGAGCTTCTTTACACTGAGGGTGGCAGAGCACTGGAACAGCTGCCCAGGGAGGCTGTGGAGTCTCCCTCTCTGGAGACACCCCAAACCCACCTGGATGCATTCCTGTGTCACCTGCTCCAGGTGCCCCTGCCTTGGCAGGGGTGTGGGACTGGATGATCTCCAGAGGTCCCTTCCAGCCCCAACCACTGTGTGATCATGAAGATGACACAGAGTATTTCAGGGCAGTAATACCAGCTGTGTGTGGCTGCTCTTCCTTGCCAAGCTGAACCCTTTTCCTTTGCCCGTCCAAACTCTCCCTGTGCCTCATTTTCAGCCTCTCCTGCAGTCAATGACTGAGGCTGTTCTGTAGCTGTCAGGATCATTCGCAATGCCCTGTGGCCCAGGAGGAGGCTGAAGCTGTACCTTCTTCCACCAGCCTTGGTGCCCACTTTGGAAGTGCTTCCATGCATATCTTTGCAGAGCTTTGTGTGCTGTTGCAGAGCACTTTAAAAGCAGAGTTTCCATCAGTTTCATGGATGCATTCATGGATGGCAGGAGCAGGCCAATAAAATCTATGGCCAAATCTCAGGGACAGCCAGTCAAAGCCTTTAATAAGAGGCAACTTGAACTGTAGCCATGGAGAGGACTGGGACAGCCCACAGAGCTCCCCTGAAGGCTGTTTGCATCTGAATGGCTCCAGTGTTATCTCTTTCCAGTGCTCCTTGCCTGTTCCATTCAGACTTTTATGTCTTTCCACTGAACAGCCAGCTGATCATAACCAACAGGATTTTATTTTAATTTCCCAGTAGGGTTTTTGTTTTTCTTGAAAAAATAACTGAGACCCAAAGGATTTTCCAGCTGGAAAATAAGACCTGTCAGTTGGAAATTCTGAGTAGATCTAAGTAGACACCTGTATAATACTTTGGATATATTAAGTGGCTGGAAAGGAGTGTGAGGGTGCAAGGAAAATGGAGGGGGCAGGAGAAGAACTTAAGGAGTCTATTATGTCCATAGCTGGTTTTCATTTTTCCTTTTCATCCCTAAAAGTAAGTTTCGTTTAGCAAAAATGGTCAAAGGTAAGTAATACTGATCACAGTAAGTTGGAATGTTCAATGACAGTGAAATTTATACTGGATCATAGTATGTGCTGATGCTGTGCTGAACCTGGTGCTGTCACTATGGCAGAGGGAAATTTCAGGAAAAGCCTCTGGGACTTGATTATTCCTTTACCTCAGTGGGCATCCCCATTATAAGGCATTGCCATTAACTGACAGCCTGCATCAGCTCAGCTCTTTTGGGTGGCTGGGAAGTGAAAAAGTTGAGTTCTTCTCTTCAAGTTTGAGGAAAAAATAGCACGAGTTTTATAATAATTATCACAGTGGAATCCAAACTATGTAAAACTTGTCCAAATACTCATGTTGGTCCTGACCACTAAACTTTGTTAAGTTGCTTTGTTAAGTTGCCCAGACATATTTAGATGAACCTGAAGCTTTCCTTTAGTGGTCATGGAGGTAAACAATGCAAAATTCAGCTTTACTAGTTTCATTTCTGTGTGATCAAGGGCTTATTATTAGTTTCAGTATTTGGTTGAACCTGAAATGTGAAGAGAAATTGGTGATTCAAAAGCACTGTGGACTGAACCTGAAGGAAATATTTGTACAGCCTGCTGTGACCTGAAATCGCTAAGCTTTGCACAGCTGTAGAAAGAAATCCATTTTGGAGTCTATTATATTCGGACATGACTATAAAACACAACCTCTCAAGTGCATGTCCCAGGAATAAAGAATTAGACATTTAGGGAATGTGTTCAAATATTATTTACACTTTAATTCATCAAGAAAAGAACTAAACTAGAAGTCTGGGCTGAAATTTTTTTTCAGTTTGTACTCAGGTAATAAGTTTATGATGTTTTATAAGTGGAGGGCACAGAGGCAATTTCCCTGCATGGTGCTGGAGGAAAGGGCTGTATCTTGCCCTGTGCTTGGTACCCTGGGTCTTTTGTTGCAGCTGGGGCCTCTGACTGAAACTTGTCCTCTGCCATACTCAGGACAAAGCTAAAAATAATTGTACTTGAATAATGGATTATGAAATAATTATAAAACATTTTAAATTATAGCAAAATCAGCATGGGTCTAGAGATTAGCTGCAATGCCAAGACCTAAACCAGCTGGAATAATCTAGAACAAAACCCTACTTTAACTTGTTATTTCCATGGTTTAAAAATACACCTTCTCACTGCTGAGTCTTTGGTGTTGGTGGTCGCGTTGCATCCTGTTGTTAGCACCTGGAGCCATGCTGGGAAAATCCAGTTCTTGGCATGTAGAAGCTAATGCTTCACATCGACCTGTCGTTGCCAAATTACATGGAAAGCATTCTCTTGCCAGGTCACTAGAAATTAGATTAATTGTAGCACAGAAACCGCAGGGAAGGAGAAAAAAGCAGTCTTGTGCCTCTGAATATGCACAC
Source organism: Monarcha castaneiventris obscurior (assembly GCA_026261815.1). Classification (NCBI taxonomy): domain Eukaryota; kingdom Metazoa; phylum Chordata; class Aves; order Passeriformes; family Monarchidae; genus Monarcha; species Monarcha castaneiventris. The sequence goes on from JAMPIT010000862.1 coordinate 7,481,096, forward strand.
CTTGGTTGTACAACAGCAGAGTCAGGCTGAAGCAGAATCACTGGGCAGGCGGCACAGAAGTGTTTCCACTGCGTTGACGGCTCCTTGGTGGTGGGATTCAGTATGGAAATTACGAATGTGCTGGTTCCAGTAACCACAGGGGCCACGGGGGCAGGATGGTAGGAAAGGAGTGTGATTGACATATGTAGGTATTAATCAAGTGTCTGGCAGCACCACTTTGAATTCTGTTTCCTTTTCTTGATTTTTGCTTACAGCAGAGGCCAGAAGGGCTTCAGCCTCGTAGAGGAGGTCAAAAGCATAACCAAGCCAAGGTCTTTGTGGACGTGCAGAGCTGTGTTGTGCCAGGCCCTTGCTGGGGGCACAGCTGTGAAAATGTCCTTGTACCTTTGTTTTCCATGGTGCCATGTTGCCCAGCTCTGCTGGACACTGGCATTTTCCAGAAGATCTGACCTCCTCCATGTGGCCTTTCCAAAGACCCTGAGTCTCAGCTGCCCAACACAGCCAGGGCATTCAGCCTGGCTGCCTCAGCAAACCTTCACCACTGGGGCACAGAAACCAGGGCATAGAGCAGTCCGCTTTTTTTTCTCCTCTCTGCTTTATGTGAAAATCTAAAATCTCCTTCTGGGCTACAGCCTCCAGGCAGTTCTTACCAGAGGTAGTTCATGAGCTTGAACAGACAAATTTCTCTTCTGCAGAATATTTTCTCAAGCAGAGGAGAAGCTCCACTTGTATTTTTCACCAGCATTTCCATTTCAACAACCATTGTGTGTCGGATGGGAAGATTTTCGGGAGTGTTCAGCTTCACTGCCCTGAGCTTTCCCACTGATTTCCCAGGAGTAAGTTAGGTCTGTGTCTGTGGGCTCTTCACCAAGACAGGCTGGAGAGGTGACAGACATGTCCCTTACTGAGTTTGCAGGCCTGGGAGGTAGAGGCTGTTCTCCACCATGGCATTCACCTGCCTGAAGACATGGAAAAGTCTTGAAGACACAGGGCAGCTCCCATGACTCGGATTGCTGACTCTGAGATGTTGCAAAGCAGAACTTTACTGCTGGATAGTGTTTTGGGATGGAAAATACACATGGCATGTGGTCCCATTTTATAGCATGGAGAAATTCCCAGCCATGAAAGGTCAAATTTAAGCACCTGACATAGAGGGAATAATGAGCAAGGAATGGCAAATATCCAGTAGCTTTTTTATAGACACAGACCTTAGCTCAGTCACATTGGGGATGGAAACAGGTGCTTCGTGTGTATTCCCACAAATAAAACATCCTAAGGAGCAGTGCCAGCTCACAGCAAACAAAACAAGGGTATTAAGACTACGGAGGGAAAGAAATACTGGGAACATAAATGAATATTCATAAAGACTTTTATCCCTCCTGTGTGATGTTTGGCCATATTCCCATACGTTGTCCTTCCCCCACATTGGGACAGACGTTAGTTTGTGTAAGAGCTTGAACATTTAGCTTATCCAAGTCTTACCTCAGATAGAGAAATAAAAATTGTCTTTAGTCAAATTTAGCAAAGAACAATTTTGGAGTAGTCTTCTATTGTCATGGCAGGTGAGTGGGACTGTTTTGAGTGCACAAAGGAGCAAAGCTTTGGATGAAAGTTTTGATCCCAGGCCCATGAAAGCAGGCCAGCCACTATGTGTGTTATATAGGAGGAAGCTAATAGAACAAAGTAGTTCAAATAGGATTTATTTCTTTACTAGACATGCTTACAGTGTGGACTGCTTGAGAACACAGGCTTTATTTTACCATTGTCCTGAAAGAAATCAAACTCCTTTCTGTTGACTTAGGCCACAAGCAGTGTCTGTGGAGCAATCTCTCTAAATCATTCCTTGTGCAGCTATGGAACCTCAATGGTTAGCAACTTTCAGATGCAGAGTTACTTAAATGCTGTAGGATACCTTTGAAAAAACCAATGGTTGTCCAAAAGCAGCCAGCATATGGGTATAGCTGGGATGGGAAGAGAGGAGGATCTTTCAAAAATGATGATTGTATCCTTCCCTATTTTCTGAAGAAAGTATTTCCTGTTCCATAAAGTGACAGACTGACTAGTGTGTAACATAAACATGTTACAGAAAAAATACTTCAGTGACACCTTAGGTCTGCTGGTAAATTCCTGCTACCTGTGTCCACAATGTAGTGGAGAATGTCATTCAGCAGTTTGTATCAGCACACGCTTGTCCTTTCGTGCCATCAGCCTCTGGTTCAGGGAGCTATGAAAACACGTGCCTCATTTCCAGTACCTGAAAAGTCCCATCGATTTCAGCCTGCAGTATAAAACTAGCACCTATCCTAATTATTAGGATGCATTCCTGAGTCCTAGACATCCACTGATTGCTCATCCAATGTGCCCAACTCTACTTTATCATATCAGCAGCTTCTTTCTTGCAAAGAAGGCACACAGCTGATTTGTTGTCAGTAATTATAACTCTAGTTTGTTATTCAAACCTTTCCTTGGGTCTAGTCATTTAAAGGTCTACCTGATCACTTCTTGCATCCTGTTAAAAACAGTCTACAGAATGCCAGCTGTGTGGATAAAATCACAGTCCTTTTCCACTTCCTGTAGTTTTTCCTTTGAGTCTTCAATCTGAGCAAGGCACTAAGACAGGCTTAATTTGGTCTTTGGGTTTTTTTAGGATTTTTTTTATGAGGATAGAAGCTGAAGCCTCCTGCATAACAGATGATGCTTCTGTATTGTTGGAGGATGTGAATAATTAAAGAATGCATCATGTCATAACTGCTGCAGCTGTAGAAAAGGGGTATATTTGTGGCTGAATCCCTTTAGCTGCCACGCAGCAAATGCACGTGCGGTAGACTTTGGCAAATAAGTTGAAAACTTCATAATTAACTGGCTGTCAAAAATTTGGAAGCAAAACACAGGAGGTGGTTAGGAAATCAAAGTATGATGTGTTTTTAATCACAAAACACAAGGAAATTTTAAAAATTTATGAGTAATAAATCTATATTGTTGGTACCAAATGGCTCCCTTTGCAGTCCTTTAATGTAACACCTGCGCTTCCTCTCCGTGAGTAACGACCCATTTTTGGACTGCCCCAGGAGCAGTGCAAGAGGAGGTTTGCAGGCTCAGGAGAACAAAGCCAGGTTCCCAGACTGAGCTCTGACTGCACTTTAGGATTCCATTTACAGTCTGTTTGGTTTGTAATTCAAATCGCTCCAGACCAGAGTTAATGTTTAGACCACAGCCACCTGAAATTTGCTTCAGGGCTGAAGCCCAGCCAGATTGCAAATGGAGGAAACACTTGAGGTTTGCTAAATACAGTTAATAGGGGATTAGAGGCTGTGTTTTTTATGGGAGCACAGGGAGGTCTGTAATAGGAAAAATATTAAAATGTAAATATACAACTTCAGCCATGCTGAGCAGGATGCAGCTAATTGCACTCCAGCCATCAAGTAGCTGTGCTTCCTTTCATTAAGCAAAGGGCAAATGAGAGGAAGAAGATAGCAGAGCTAATACAGGTTTTGATGAGGGATGGTCTTTTACACTCAGCAGATGGGAAATGACCCAGTGACTGGGTGACTGCACTGGGAGTCCTAAGATTCCAGAGATGATACCTGTCTTTCTGCTGCTGATTTGTTACATGCACCAAGACTTCCAAGACTTGAGCAGTTTTGTTTTCCGTTTCCTTTTTTAATGTTTAGCTCCTTGGAGCTCCTCCACAAAGTGTGTGTGTGTTCAATGTCTCGTGCAGTGAGGTGCGGGTGGACCCATCGTATGAGAATTTACCACTGCCCTGTAAATCATGGAGTCACTGGAAGGAACCTTGGAGGTTGTTGAGCTGGATGAAACAGGATCAAGTGTAGCTAAGCCATGCCTACCAGACATTTGTCTTAATGTTTTCTGTACAACTCCAGCAAAGGAAATTCCACAATTCTGGGTTGCCTGTAAAGTGGTATTTATCTAAATTTTGTCTGCATAAGTTGAGTGAAGGAGACTCCACGCTCCTAAGTTTCTTGTTCCAGTATTTCACCATCATACCTGAAATGTTTTTCTAATATCTGACCTAAGTTGTCTTTGCTAGAGCTTGTGCTGATTCCTCCTCTTTCTGCTGGCTAAGAAGAACAATTAATCATTCCTCTCTTCTTAGAAGTCCCTACACATTGGAAGACTTCTTGTCACATGCATTCCTCAGTTTCCTCTCCTCCAGACTAAACAACACCCAAGTCTTTATCCTCCCCTCACATGGCAGGTTCAGAACTGCAGCTGGCCATTAGAGCGACTTCTGTGTTGCCAAAAATGTGTGTAGCCCTGAGATGTTTTTCCAGAGCCAAGAGGATTTACCCTTATGAAACTCCTAGTCCTGAGATTAAGAGGTTCAAAAGCTGTTGTGAACATAGGAGACATGTCTCAGTTTATATGGGTAAAAATGGAATATCAGAGGACTCTGGGCAATTCCACTAGTTTTAGGGCTTGTGTGTGAGGGAGAAACCATTTGTGCGCTTATGCAAACAGTTCTTAATGTGAAAAATTAGATTTTAAAGTATGAGGTTTAACTCAATAAATAAGTTAAAGTCCTTTCTTAAAAGGAGGAACATGGACAGAGAAAAGAATCAAAACTTCCAAGCTTCTAGACTCCAAGGACATTTCTTCCACATTTTTGTTCTTAGGGAAAAGAAGGACTGTCAATCTTAGATATTCTCACGCTTATCTTTATTAGAAAAAGGAGAGCTTTTAATTGAAAAAAAGAAAAAAGGTGCTGAACAAAAACTCCTTAAATTTTAAAGGACTCCTGCAAAATCTAGAGCAGACAGCTGGAGATGGAGTGTGGGTTGTCCTGCAGGGACAGACTGTCACGACGATGTGTCCTTCCCTCTTTCTGCCAGAAGCAGGAAGCAGGGGAGGCTTTTCTGCACCCGCAGCTGACTTGGAGCATCTCCTGCTATGTACAGCAGCTCCTGTGGCCAAGAAATTTTATGGGGCAATGGCTTGGCTGGGTTTTTATCCTTTCTGTAAACCCAAGACAGGAAATATGCAAAGCAAGATGCACATGTGCATCTTCTTTGATATCCACAGGGAACACTCTTGCCTTCTGCCTGGTGCAAGAGGTGTTGGCATGAGAGAGATGATATTGCAAAGCCCTCAGCTGTCTCCTCAGTCAGCTTTTGAAGAAATCTGGAAGATAGACATGATTTTGTCCGCAATTTCAGCATGATCCCAGTTTTTTACACTGCCTTCCACAGCAGAGGTGGGCAGTGAGCTAACTTATTTTTGATCACTGGCTCTGAAGCATCTTTTGACTGGCCCACCTTTTCCATGTGGGAAAACCAAAATCAATCTGTGGAAAAAGAGAGGATTCCGCACCTATCCACTGCTTTACCCACTGTTTAAAAATCTTCATCCTCTCTAGAGGATAGCAATAAATCAGAGGCAAAGCCTTACTCATCCTAGTGCCGAACAAGGAGCTCCTGCAGTGATTAAAGCCAACCTGTCAGTGCAGTTATTCTGAGCTAACGTCACTTGGGCTGATTCATCCACCTTGAGCAGCTTTGGGAGCTGTGTTTGCGCTGAGTTTGGAGCTCTCCCTTCTAGCAGGGGTAATGAGCCAACTTTCAGGAGTGTTGTATGATTAAGTATCAGAACTGATCACTGCTTGTACCCCTTGTATCACAGACTTCTGTCCTCTGCTTTAGTTTGCAGTGGAGAATTGGCCAGAATTGTACATTGTTAAATTGTACATTGTTAGAAACATCCACCAGTGGAAGCGTCAGCTTTGTCTTCAGTATCCCTGTCCATGTGACCTGTTATGATGATCTTTGTTCTTCCAAAGACTTTTAAATAGCTGAATGTAACCTGCCAGATTTAGCTGAAAAAAGATGTCTTCCCTGCTGTGTGTAAAATAGATGGTAGATCCCTGATATCTGTTTAAAGAGAAACTCTTATCTGCAATACAAACACTGGAGTTGATTGTGTTGCACCACAGTAAAGGATCAGAGCCAGGAGAATTCCAAAAATCTCACTTGTGAAGTGAGTTAGGATTCAAACAGCTTGTGCTCTGTTGGTAATTCCTGCCCTTCTCCACTGCTTGCCATCAGGATTTAAATCAAATAGTCAAGGCAACGGTAATTATTGCTGTTGCTGATGATGGCAGTGAATTCAAGGTTCCTCGGGGAATCGCGGTTGTCCACTTTGACCTGCGGTGTAAAACAAGCCAAAGAATTTGACCTTGCTATTTTTATATTATTTCCTACCCAGTACAGGAACTATCAAAGACATTAATCTGGGACTGAGCCATGAGCGCATCTTTTAGAAAGGCATCCAATCTTGATTTCAGATTCCAAGTGATGATAGAATTACAACACCCAGGAGAAGTTACTCTCATTTGTTAAAAAAAAAGTGTTTCCTACTTGAGCAAGATGAGCTTCAGCTTCCAGTCAGGAGTTCTGCGTGTCCTGTGTGCTACATTGCACATCCTTCTAGGAGCACGAGGATCCCACTCTGGTCTGGGTTTTCTAGAATGTGAAAGAAAATGATCGGCATTTGTCTTAGGAAAAATCTTAGTGAACTCTAAATGTTTCAGAAGAAAATCACTGTTGATACTGGATTTGTTTTTTTTTAAATTGTCTTTCGAAATAGTTTTTTTTAAAGCATGTGATTAAACCCTCCCATGAAATGTCAAATAAAATATATACTTTCATATGAGAAAGCTGTACTGAGAAATTAAAAATTCTGAAGCAAAAAGTGTCCAATATTTTTAGCTGTGCTGAAACCCTTCCAATATTAAACACATTCAGATTGCCTGCTTATCTGTCACAACTTTAAATTCCAAAGTCCTAGTACAGAAGGATTCCCTTATAAAGCTATTGCTTATATGTGTACTTTATATAAAAAGATGGGAGAGAATTTCTTTGTGCACTGTGAACACTGGTGATTTGTACAGCTTTAAATGTTGTAGAAAGTCTCAAATTTTAAAAGCACGAGAATTGATGAACAAGTTTCTGTTTCCCTCAGCAGTGATTTTATTTGGAGTTTCTGTACTTAGAGCATCCTTGTCATACTTCTCTATCTATAAATAGCCTCCAGGTATTTATTTCTGAAAGTACCCTCTAACACCCAAAAGACTTAATTAGTGCAATGAAGTAAAGCCCAATAGTCATATGGCGAGAAAGCAGTGCAGTAGAAAGTGGGTGTTGGTAAAATACAGATGCAAAACCCAGACATTTTCCTGTTTTGTTCTGCTGTTGGATTTCCAGAAATTATTTTTCTAGCCATTTCCTTGCCCATTATTCTTAATAAAGATTTTACTGGGTTATGGACTGTTTATTTTGGGCCACATAAAACGTGCTAAGATATTTCCTCTAGAATTTAAAGATTTTTTTTTCCTAAGGGGAGGTATGTTATTCTGCACCAAGAGGGAAGTCTGATGGGGAATAGCTTACAAATAATTAATTTGAGGAAAGCTAAAATATTGTTTACTCTTTGATTGTCTCCTGGGAGAGGGTAGGCAAAAATAAATCAAAACATTCCACTCTGTGGGTTCCAACTTTTATGGATTTCCCATTGGTAATGTTTTACTCACTATGGTTAAGGACTTTATGTAATGAAGTATGTTAATATATATATAGGAAAGCTTTAGGCCAGCAAGGTTTGCTTGATCCTGGACCAGTAAACACAAGGTTTTCTGTTTAAGTCATTGGTGCCAGCCACCCCTTTTAGGCTGTCTACTGAACTTCCACTGCAGCAGCCTCCCTGAAGCTGTACCTGCCAGCTTGTGACTAAAGAAAGCAAAGATCACACACTGCAGACTTAAACCACAAAAGGAGAGACTTCATGGCTGCTCCTGCTGCTCTTTACTTCTCCCACGTTACCAAAAGGGAGCAAATGGAAGGGAGGAGAGGAGAGAAGCCATGTGGGGTTTATGTGATGGGCTGCTTTTCTTTTATGGGCAGGGGAATGAAGAGAAAAACCCCAGAGGTATGCCTTCTAAATAGATGGTTCTTCCTGGCAGGTGTATAACCCACTGTCCAGAATCCCTCCAGTGTCGGCTGAATTCCTCCTGTTCATATTCCAAAGAAAACTACTGCAGTTGTCTTCAGCTGTTGCCTCTGTTGGTGGTCCTTGTAGAGAAGCCAAGGGCTGGGGTGAGTAAAGTCTTGTAGTTGAGAAATAGGTTGGAATTTTTGGACTCTTATCCTGTCTGTGCCATTAAATCCTGACGTGCATTGTACACATCAAATAGAAATGTAAATACAGTTGTGTAAATAAAAGCACATGGAAATAGTGTAGGTATGCTATGAAAAGAGGAGTGCAAAGAGCTCAGAGCATCTTCCTCCTGCGCTAACACTGAGGTGCACATGTTTCATTTGGGGTTCATCAGGGGAAACTGGAGGAAGGCACAAATCAGTCCACGTTATGAAACCTTGAGGATGCCATGGCCACAGTTTCTGAAGGGGCAAGGTGACTAATAATGCTGAGGATCCAAATCCAAGCACTCTTCCATATTGGGGTTGTTAATGCCTTTGCCAGCTGCTAGGGCTGATGTTGCCAGTGTGTTAACTCAGCACAGTTATGTATAGAGGGATTTTTTTCCCTGCCAGGACAAGGTTCCTTGAGTCTTTCCTTTTCCTTTATCTCTCCCTCAACTGTATTTGTGTGATGAAAACATTTTTCTGGGAATCATCAGCAGCCGCACTTCCTTGTAATCTTCCAAGGCTTGCTCATCTGTATTGTTTTGTAAGCTTTATGCAAAGTTTCAAATATTTTGAGGTATCCCTGGGTTGTTGATGTAAATCCTTTTGGAGAAGGATTTCACAACAAACGAGGAAGTGTTTTCCCTTCAACTCTTTCTTCTGGGTCCCTTAAGGCAAAATTCCTCATGGGGAAATAGGCCTAAGTATTTCCTTCTAATTTTGTTCATTTTGCCGATTGCCAATATTTGAGGAGTGATGTAGAGAGTGTAGGTCCCTAATGAAATACAGGGAAGATCCCCGAGGAGGGCACTGCAATTCCATTGTGGATGTATCTGGTGGCAAACACGGTGAGTATCTGCACTGTGAAAAGGGCTCCAGGGCATTACTGAAGCTTATAATATTAGAACTTTTACTTAACCTGAAGATTTTCAAAGACAATGCATTTTTCCAAAACAAAATTACAAATTTTCCCAGAACAGTTTACAGAATTTTTCCTTGCTCCAGTGTTAATTCTACACTGTGGTGATGTCAGATCACTTTGTATTTTCTTTAAGAGACTCTTAATCTTTTCTCAGTTCCAGGAGCCATATATTACTATTTCACATGCTCCTCTTTGAACCTACAGCACAGAAAATTAAAGTGTAAATATGCATGCGAACCACCCAAAAGTCATAATAAGATTATATGAATGCCTGCAACCACACAGCAGGAACAATGGGGTTGCACAATTCATCTGCTGCAGCACTTCTGAATTTTAATGAGGGATAGTCAGTACATGCTGATACTCCTAGAGCAACCCTGGAGCCAGAATGTTGATTTAAGATGCCAGTGACACAGTGTGTAGGTGAGCCTTAGGTGTAGCGTGCCTTGGAGAGTAAAGCACGATACAGGAGGCTAAAAACACCTGATTAAATGAGAGTGAGGAATGGGACTGTGAGGGGAGAGGATCACAGGAAATTGCCAGTCACCTGTGCTGCTTTCATCGGCTGTCAAGCTCCTGTTGCAGAAAAGACAATACCAAACACTGATAGGAATAATAGGAATAACCCAAATAAAGAACATATGCTGTCATGAATCACAAATCTCGTGCTGCAGGGTTTAAAGCGATCCCTTAAATATCAGGGATTAAGAGGAGAATTTAGTGTGTTCTCTCTCTCCCATGCCAGAGTTTGTTTTCACCTTCTCTCTAATACCCCTGCTAACCTTGGAGCACCTGGGAGCCACTTGGGAAAGCCTTGGCAGGAGGTGTACATCTCCAAATATGCGCTTTTCAGATAGGAAGATCTCCCTGTTGTGTGCAGCTAATCTAAGAATAAGCATTGCTCAGGGCGAGTCTCTTTTCAGGCGGGCTGGCTGTGTTCCTGCTGCACGCCACGGGGGCTGCAGCTCCCCCGGGCCCCTGGAGCTCTTACACATGTTTGGAAGAATGCACATGTGCTCCGCAGTGAAAAACATTCCAAATAATGGGAAAGGTGTGCTGGGGCCTGGGAGGGTGTGTTTGTGTAGCATGGTGTCAAGGAGAAGTAGGATACAACCTGAGAGGACGGTGTCCTGGGATGTGGGGGACAGCTGGGGTCAAACCTGCCCTGCTCCTGAACTATTGCAGGGGCCACGACAGAGATTCACCTCCTGGGGAACCTGTGGATTCATTACACATGACATTTTCAGCTGTTGTGTAACACAGATAATTGTGTGTTGTAATTTTGCCTATTATTGGAAACTCTCTTACTGTGAGTTTGTGTTTGGGCTTACAGGCTGTTTCATAGTGCAGGAGGAGGAATTCTTTTTACCAGAAGCCAAACCTTTCCTTCTTCCATCTCACAAAGCTCCTTGTGAGCAGATCCAAGGCAGAGATGTGGCCACAGTACATGTTCTCCTAATTTTCTCAATTACAGTTTCAATTTAGTTTCTCACTAGATTATAATTACTATACAATATTTCCCTTGGAATAATAGCTCAGGTTTACTTGGGAATTTTATTTTACCGATTCCAGGCTATGACATCTCACTAAAGCTGTGTGCTCTTCCTTAATTACATCTTTTCTAGAAGACAAAAATTTAACTTTTTGAGGCCAGCTGATTGGCTTTTAATATCACATCCTGTGTACTGCAGCTTGTTGGATATCATCGCCTTGTTCTTGCAATATCATGCCAGGATATATTTTTTACTCATTTAGATGTGTGTAGCCATACTCACCTGTCCTTTCCCAACTGTTTTAACTGAAACAACAGCAGTATGTAGGAATTGTCCTTGTCAGATGTTCTAAGCCAAGTAAAGCACAGAAAACTGGAGTTGAAAGCTCCTGCCCTGAAGCTGTACCCAGGAGTTAGAGGAGATCATACATCCGTGCTCTGCCTTGTCCTGTTGTGTTTTGTAGTTGTGACCAGGGATTGCTGTGCTCTGTTAACCAAAAACAGCACAGAAAGGATATTTCTCATCCCAACGGCGCTGCCCGCTGTGTGATTTATAGAATGTGTTACGTTCTGATGAGATGTCCCCTGTCAATGATGCCAGCCCGGTCTGTACACTGTGTGAACATTTTTGAGATGTGAAACACTTGAGTAAATGTCTCTTGGGTTTTTGGTGAATTAGACAGGACAAACAATTCCTTAGTTCATCAAGCCCAAATCTGCCGTTCTTTTTTTTTTTCTGGTAAGAAAATGTCAGCCCTTTTCTAAGTACTAAAGACAGATCTAAATCTAAAGCACAGTTGACTTAAAGTTTTAAAGCTACTTGATCCTTTCTTACAGACTATTGGGTTATTTTATTAGGTTGTGTGAAGATTTATTTTAATTGATCCTGAAAGGGAAAACTTCTGCCTTGGTATTTTGTGCATAAACCCAACAAAAGGAAAGTTCTTCTAATCACAGTCAGTATGTGGATCCAGCTTTCTTGGGGTTAGAAGCTGCATTTCTGAAACACATCTTACCATTGGGAAAGGAAGGAAGGAAGGAAGGAAAAATCCTGGTATAAGTACAGCCACGCCCCTGAATTGATTATCCTTGTAGGATTTGCTCATCTTATTTTGGCTGTGTTATAAAACTCAGTAGGAGCCACTCCAGCTCGAGGACATCATTCCCGCGTCAAGCAGCCCATGATGTCACGAGGAATTCCTTGTCGTAAGAGTCGTCCCCCGAGGAGAGTGTTTGCTCAGCTGGAGAAGGGCCATCCACCCACACACTCCGTCTCCACCCAGTTACTCCATCCAAGTAACCAAACCAAGGGAGTGCTTTGACTAATGGGGTGAGTAGGAGTGATGCCATGACAATACAATGGTGTGTCTGCTGTAGACTGTTCTTGATTTGCATTTGATTGTTTGCAGTCCTACCCATCTGTAGCCAAAGGGAAGAAGTGATAACCTGTCATGTTATATAAAAACACATTTGGAAAAAAGTGGAGTAATGCAAGATAAATAATGTGTGCTCCCTGGGTCTCTTCTTCCCAAGCAGTCCCGAACTCGTCCCACAGGTTGCTGGTTTCTCTATTACCGAAGGGTTTCTTTTAGATAGTTTCCATCTGGGAAAAAAAAGAGGAAAAAGAAAAGAAAATCAAGGCAACTTGAGTGAATAAAAGCACAGCCTACTACAATTTGAAAAATTAGTAAATAAGTGGAGCTTGAACACGTCAGGCCCTTAGCAAATGGACAGGAAAATAAAAGGGGCAGTGGCATCAGTCACTCAGCAGCTGGACACAAAGACTCTGCTCAGCTGAGACAGTAATGGACCATCTCTGTCTCCTCCCATGTTTCTGTGGTGCTCTGGCACTGAAAATTTGAGCTGGAAACAGTAAATAATAGTGTCATGTGACTTAAGAAGATCCCCTCTCTCGTTCAACACATCTTTTGTTCTTCCATGGCTGATTGTCAATCGTTTAAGTTATGCAATAGAATTACCCTATAGAAATAGCTTATAGTGAAATCTTGCTGGGTGTGTTCAAGCATGTTTTGTTAGGATGTTATAGTAAGTTTTCTCATTGTGTGTACAACGTGGGCTCAGAGGGAGAGGGCTTTCCATACTGTAAATGCAGAAATGCAGAAATACAGGCTGGAGAAGCCCTTAACAAATGCAGGATGAAATACTCCCACACCTTAAAACAACCTGTAGGAGTCATATGCTTTTAGGTGAGGTAAGTAGTAAGAGGGTCAGTCAAAGTGGAAAGGGTAGAAAGTCTTGACTTCAGTCTGGGAAATGGGAACCAAACCTCACTCGAAAGTAAACAGTTGCAGATCCACCTTACTACTGAGCTGTCCCTCTGTATTGGACTGAGCTCACTTTACTAACAAGCCTGAAAGTATGAATTCTTCTTCCCTCTGAATAGAGATCATGGTTTATTGTGCCAGCCAAAGGACCTCATTCTCCTTGGGGATACCCTGAGTGGGCCTTTTGGGTTGAGAGATTTTCTCTAGTGAATCTCTTCCAGCATGGTTTCCTTTACTCATCCTTCCCACTCTCCATGAGCTGCCTCCCTGCTGTCCCAGCAGAGCAGTGATGAAGGTGGAGACACACGAAGCTGCAGTGCTCAAAGTCCTGGTTCTTCAGATGCATTTGTGTCCTCCCCAGGGTATTCCATGGTGGCTGGACTGTTAAAAGCTGTCTTTGGTGTCAGACCTGCAAAATACAGATTAATGGGAAGGTGTGGCTACATGAATTGGTGCTGGCAGAGGTGAATGAACTCAGCCCATCATTTGAACATGTTCCAGTCCTATTGGTACGTGGTATCACCGTGTTAATGCTGCCTGCAATCCAAGCAGATCCATCTGCTTGTGTCCATGTTCATAACACAGAATCATAGAAAAGCTTGGGTTGGAAGGGACCTTAAAGATCATCTTGTTCCAACCGTCTGCTGAGGACAGGGACAACTTTCTCTAAACCCCATTGCTCAGAGCTCCATCCAGCCTGGCCTTGAACAATTCCAGGGGTCATGGGGCAGCTTCTTTGGGCAACCTGTGCCAGGGCCTCACCACCCTTAGAGTAAAGAATTTTTTCCATGTTTAGGATGCCTTGAACTGCTGCTCTGGTGTGAGCTCATGGAAGCCCGTGAGGCATCAGCTCATTCGGCTCTGGTTTGAGGTATCAAGTTTCTAATCCTCAGGTCTGAGAAGAAGAGCATGAAAATGCAATTTACTTGTAACTGCTACAGAGATACACAGGCCATTCTCACCTGACTTGGTAAATTGTGTAGCCTGATGGCAGAACTCCCTGCATGGCCATTCTGGCTCTAAAATCCACACGGGGAGTTCTGCCTTTAGCTTCACCTCCTCTAAATGGCCTGAGCTAAACCAAACCCTGCTCCTGATGCATGCAGTAAGAATTTCAGCAGATTTCCATCAAGATTGTTTTAACAGTCTAAATTTACACCTGTGCAACTGAGTTCTGCAGATGCTCTGTGTGTGCATTTAGATAGTTTGAAAGCATAGCCATAGGTGTGGGATTGTCCTCTCCATGAGAAATGGGTGTTGGCTTCAAAATCCACTGCTCTTGGGGCCATGCCAAGGCAGTCCTAACGGAGAACCAGGTGTGCGGGTGTGGATGAGCAAACCTATGTGCGTGTGGAGAGACTTAAAGCTGAAAACAGGGATGGGCAAAGAATGCAAGTAACCGTGGAAAAAGAATTTTGCTTTTGCTTTGTTCGGAGTGAAACCTCACAAATTGGAGAATTTCCACCAAATAATTCCCTGAGAATAAAAACATGACTGATCGGGAGGTGCTTTGATTTGTTGAAAACTGTGATAGTTTTTTATACCGTAACATGGAATACAAAACCATTTCCAAATTTCTAGGTATCCCACTGTCTGTCTCTTCTTACACACCTCAGTGAAAGGTACGTGACCCCAAACCTAAAGTTTCTGGTAAGCCTCTTCCTCTTTGATTGCAGCTCCTTTCTAGAGGGAGAAAAGGTTCTCTTGGCTCTTCTGCCCACAAGGGGAAAAGGGAACAAGGGACCGGCTTCAGCCCTGGGTAGGAGAGGGGGCTGCACGTGTCCTGTGTGCCCCAGCAAAGGCAGAACAGGGACTAACCCACCAGAGCTGGCACTTGGCTTCTCCTACCTGTGGAGGAGGCCTCTTCCCAACAGAGGGAGGCGGAAGATAGACAGCAGGAGCTATTGCTTCAGTGGGAAAGAAGATGTGTGTGGGTGTATAATGAGGGGACTTTACAATTAATTCCTTGGAGATTATTCATTTTACAAAGGGACGATCAGTTGCCCTAGAGATATGCCATGGAGTACTTAATTTCTAGAGAAGCTTGGAGAATGCAGGATTTTAATTCCAGTGCTTTTTGTTTCCTGCCCAATGGCAAAAATCATTTTCATAATCTGTCCTGGAGATTGTGCTGTGTCCAATTGCTGGTTGTGTGCACAGCCCATTTTGAAATACAACTTTTTGTTTGGAAACTGAAATTGTTCCAAGTAATATTACCTTCCTTTCAGATTCTCATTTTTCAGAAGTGACCCACCCTCTATTGAATATTAAAGCTTGATAACCATGGTTTCCCAGATAACATGCAGTGAGCTGCCAGTATTGCTTTGGGACTAAATCAGGAAACCACTGGCTGGTGTTAGGAAGGAATCATTTATCCAAAGGGGATCATCTACGCTTGGAATCCTTTTGAATAAGAATGTGTGTTATAGATGACCTTTTTTGAAGATGTCCCAGGTTAATACTGAAATCAGCATACAGATTTAAAGAACAGATCAAAACACCTCCATTTCCAGGTCAAGAAGAACTGTGATTCAGTCCAGAGTAAATTAAACTCACGCACTTATGTGAAATCCGCAGTAAAGGAGGTTTATAGTGGAAACATTGACTGACCTTTAATAGGAGCAGCGAGGCCAGCACTGCTGTAACACCAATTGGAAATAAGAGGCTATACAGGCAAGGGCAAGGCCTTTTCCTTAATCTGGCCTGAACATTTGGAGAGAAAATCCCAGAGCAATTAACTGCCTCTCATCTTTTTTTCCATTAATTGGCTACAGCACAGTACTCTGAAGCTGACAGAAATAACTGCTATGATATTAGCACAAGTCTAAGCATTGCCAAAAGCCATTTTATTTTGAATCTCTCTGAATTACAGTATAATTTCCTCTATTGCTTACCTAAGAGAGCAGGAAGTTGGCCATCCATCTGCTTAGCAAAAGGCTCCGAGCTTTATATGACATAAACCTTTATTTCTCCTATCTGTGGGAAAATGAAGTCAGGGCACTTCCAACTCAGATGAGGATATGGGATGCTAGAATAATCTTTAAAATATTACTCTTATCCGGTTTTTAGACTCAGGGCCCTGGCTGCTACTGCAAGCTTCTCCTGGAGACTGAATAGCTGGATCATTAATACCCAGCTCCTGGATCTTCTTGCTCTACCCCACCTCTGTTTTCAGGCAGGCACTTTATTTTCTTCCTCTCCAATGTGTGGATGATGTGAGGAGACAGTGACAAACTCTGGGGGAAACAGTGTGATGCCATGTAGGTCTCACATGGCAGGATAATTTGAACTTTGTCTAGGAATCCACAGCTCGGATCTTTGTTGTATTGCTGGCACACTCTGGGGTGTGTGATGCTGCAGGAAATACATCAACAGTCCCATTCCTGGACAAGCCCAGGCTCCTGAAGACTCTTGTCTCCTGCTTGGTGGCTGCTGCTCCCTTGCAAATAACACTCCTGTTCCCTGATGATGGGGAACTTCATTTTTTTGGGATTGGTGTTCCTGGTGACAATTGAAAGGCAATGCATGTTCGCACAGCAGAGTTTTCTCCTTTTCTGGAATTTGTCAGGCTGTTCCACTCATCCACATGTTTAATATTGTTAGGGACCTGCACCTAAACCTCTCAGGTGATTCATTCATTTTTTTGCCCCAAGAAAATAAAACGCTATGTAGCTGGTCCCATTCCCAGGACCAAACCCAGAAGTGAATATAAGTGAGTTTAAGCAAGTTGAAATTCGGAGGCTGTTGAGATTAGTGCAACCCTCTGCTTTGCTTGAAGACTTCTCAATTTTATACCCAACATGTGTACTCCTTGAACTCCTAAACTTTTTAAGTTACACTCCTTTGGATTCATTGGGCCAAATTAAAAGGTGTTGTGTACATTATATTCATCTGTTGCATTCATTTCTACTTCCTATGGCTATTTCTGTACCAAAAGCTTCAAAGATATGAGATGGACTATCCACTCCTCTAAAACAGTTTATCCTTCTTTTTGGTTTTGTGCAGCTATTTAAATTTCCATAGATGTTGGTCTAGTGCTTGGCTATAAAGGATTTTGAATTTACCATTGTCTGAAAGTCATAATGCTGATGCAAGGGGAAGCTTATTGTTGTAACCATGGAGTCAATTCATTGTTATTTTAGCAAAGAATCATTGATGTAAGAGAGATTTTTTTTCAAATAGATTAAGCACTGCATCTCAGCCATTTGTCCTCCCACATCATTTCTTTCCATCAAGGAAATTTAAGCCTTTGACAGGAGTAAAATATTATGAGGGTTTTGTAAAAGGCAAAAATTAGAGAAGTCTGGACTGCTTGTGTTGCAAAATACTTGAATGTTACATCAAATATTTGGATCTCAATTGTTCTCTTGATAGAAAATGAATTGAGAATTCAATGGCATGAAATTTATGCCTAACAAGAAAAACAGCTGCTTATATTTTCAAACTTGCTTCCTGATTTTGCATGTTTTCATTGTTGCTTGGCCATTCTGCTGGATGTTAGGATGTGCTGCTAAGTAGCAGCTGCTCCTTGAGACTCAGAGCCTTTTAGTTTGGATATACAAGGTGCCAAACAAGATATTCTATCTTCAGTAATTTTTTCAGTATTTTTCAGGTATTTTATCTAATAATTTAGATCTGGTATCAACTTTTGTTTCTTTTCTTTTCTTGTGGGTGCTTGAGTATCTTTAAGATAGGACTTCATTTCCAAAGGACCCACTTATTGTATAAATGTGATATATTACCATAGAACACATGGTAATTAGAGGTAGATGTATGGAAGAGAAAAAGTCTTGGTTTCTTACTGGGTTTATATGTATATACATAAACATCTCTTTATTAAAAAATCTCTGATTTAAGTTTTCCAAGGTCACAAACTATGTTTGTATTTTTCAGATCAACACTTGTTGCATGAACATCAACAATTTCTGTAACTCACATAAACTTTGACTAGCAAGATATAGGGGTAGATGGAAATTATTTTGATTCCATCAGAAGAGTATTATTCTGGGCATTTCAACTCCTTGCCAGAATAAAGATACAGGAGTTTAAAATGAAAGCAAAACAAATTTAATTCTTCTGGCCACACAGTTCTGTTCCACATTTAGGGCACAGATTTAAAATCTTCTATTGCCTGAACTCTCATTCTCTGCATTGCAGTTAAAATAAAGAAACAATAAAAATAATTGCATGGGCAGTAGTTTGCTCATTCAGATCCTTTGCCCAGTCCCTGTAGCAGCAGAGTTGTCATTCAGGTGCTCTCTGAGTGCTGAGTCTTTTTACATATAAGAAAAGTCATATCTGGAAGGAATTCACACAGCTCTAAACTGATTTGATGTTAGAATCTCTCAGCTGCGTCCAAGTGGGCTAAATGCAGAAGAGAAATCTGAAAGAGGATCCAATGTTCACCTTAAAAGGTGCAAAACAAAACTTCTGGTTTGAGAAAACACATAGAAAGATAATATTTTTGTGCTTTTCTACACTTCTAATCCTGGATTGTTCATGAAAGTCATTGGTAGCCCAGTTCTCTGTATCTGCCTTTGTAGCTGGAAAAGTAGATGAATTGTCATGAATAAAATCAGGGATAATCCAAACTGAGTTCAAAACTGATCCGAGATTAAAGGAGAGTGGGCAATTCATTGTTAGCATTTGTGAGCACCTCTTAACTTTTTGACCTGGACATGATTGTACTGTTTCTTCAAAAAGCAGGAAGTACAATATAAACCTCACATGAAAACCTCTTCCTTTGCGATTTCTAACCTAATTTTGTTGACAAACCACATGTATACATTCCGACTTGGAAATGTCAAAATGTTTATTTTCAGTCAAAATATTTCAACAGTTCAAACTTTAAAAAAAAAAAAAAAAAAGATGTTCTGAACTTTCGATTCTATGGGGAAAAAATGCTGAATGTTTATCTCCATGTGAAATGAAAAATCATGATTTCCTGGGGTGGACATCTTGAATTTTAATTTTGGCTGTTTCACAGCTCTCTTTGATACTTTATTTTTTTGAGGGATGATACTGTCCCCCAGTTGTGCACACTCAAATTTCTGCCAGCCTTTCAGTTTACACATCTGCTAAGTGTCGTGCAAATGGAGGTTAAACATGTCCTGTGGGGTGACCACTCAGCTTTGTGAACAGTCCCATAAATAACAGGCAGCTGAAAGGCTGGACTCAGCCTGACTGAGCATCTAACCAGAAACTGAGGTTTAAAAGATGCCAAAGAGTCTTAAAAACTTGCATGTGTTTAAGCTGATCTGATTTATACCTGTTTATAAAAGCTTTAACTTTGGTTATATTTATCCAGTTATTCTAGATTTACATTACCATAAATGAGACAAGGATTTGGCTGCCTTTTTTTTTTTCCCCTTGTTTAAACAAAAACTGTTCTATCTCCCTTCTGCTTGGGACAGGTCACAGTCTGACTTGATTAAACTGGTTGTGTTTGGACTGAGGGGAAATCTGTGTTTCCAAGCCTGGGTACATGGGGTATTTTAAGCAGCCTACCCACAGAAGCAACCTTCTTGAGCAACAGACTGAAGTTTGGGTTAATTAGACGGTGCTGAATATCCTTCCTTTGGGATCACTCTGGCAAGCTGAATGTCAGTGTGGGTGATCAGGGCTACGCTGTCATAACAGCAGTAGGGACGTGTTAATTATGGCCTCCGGGTCTAATCTCTCTGGAAGGACATCTTGGCTTTGTAAAAACCCTTTTTTGCAAATGCCCTGGGTTTTACATCTTGAACTCATCGCTTGTGGCCGACTTCAAAGTGAGGAGATGGCACCAGGCACTTAACACCGGGCTGGACGGGGAATACGGAGATGGCAGGAGAGGAAAGGCCTTTGCTTCTGAGGGAATGCTGCTCTAAACATTTAGTAAGGAAGGGGAAGAGTTCCAGTAGGGTCTGTGAGGGATGGACAAGGTGGACACTCAGCTTTGGGCTCTGACCGATGCCTTCAAGAGATAGAGGCAATTGATTGCTGTCACGTTCATCTTAATTAATGAGCAGCAATGCCTCGCTCACAGTGTCTGCTTGTGGGGACCTGTTAATTCACTTACTCCCAGGGTTTGCTTTAGCAGATGGAAAAGGATTGTTTTACCATATTTTCAATGGCAATTCAAGGCTATTTTTATCTGTCTTTTGGCTTGCATGAAAGGAGGCTGCCACCTGTTTTTTGCAGGTTGTTTTCAGCACTGCAAGCCAGGTTAAAATTTGGCCTATTTAGTGCTTTATGGAAAATGAATTTGTTCTCTAGCACAGAATAAGGAAAGTATCCAGGGACAGTGCTGGCATCTGGCCCTCTGTCACTGTATGAACTCTGTCTCCAGAGAGCTGTTCTGGGGTCACCAGGATCCCCACTGCTGGCAGTGCCATGGGCTCCATGGGCTGCTCCTGTCTCCTGGGTTTGACATGAAGTGCCAAAGAATGGGTGGGTTGGATTCTTTTTGCGTGGCTCCATTCAGAACTGACTGAAATGTGTAGGAGAGGAAGGAAGATTTAGCAAAAGACCTGGAGAGCTGTAATGACTTTTGGGAACATTAAACTTTTTAGGACAGCCTTTAACAGGGAGTTATTTTTGATGTCACTGGAGTTTAGCCGTGTCCGGTTTAAGAGTTTGCCATTCTTCACTCCTCATGTTAGATTGGAAACATCAGCACCAAGGCAGTCCAGTGGAAAGCCTCAGTTTGTTTCAGTCAGTGAGGCCCAAGTTCATGTCTCCTCCCACAGTCTCAGGTAGGTGTCCATCTTCTCCAGCTCCTTAATTCTCCTTAATATGCCACTAGAGAAACTGAAGAGCAAATAACCTTCAAAGACACTTGTGATGTTCCTGCCTGAATCAGGAGCTCTTATAGTCAGCTGAGAGGTTCACAGACTCTCCGAGATGTTTTTAGACCCTTTTTCCTCTCCCAGCTCGCTTTCTCATTGATTTGGTGTTTTATATGACTGTATTTACAAGCACCTGACTCAGAGCTCCTTTTATTCATCACCAGGAACTCCACCAGAAGAGCTACATCAGAACTCGGCAATGGTGTTATTTATTCTGGCTTCTCTCAGGGTGACTTTCTGGGTGGGTTTTTTTGGTTTTGATTTTCTGCTATTCAATTGTTGGATTCTTTTCTCAATTTGTTCTTCTGGATCTACTGAAGAAATATGAGTGCCGTATATCATGGGGCTTGGGCCCTTTTGCACTAATTAACTTGTAACTTCATCTTCAGTTTTGCTAAATTTGGTGCTTATTTTACTGTAAACACCCATTTGTTCCACTGGGTAGCAGAGCTCTCTGAACATCTGGGAATCATCATGTGTCATGAATGACATGATGTATCCTCACTGTTAGAGCAGCACAATGCTAGATCTGATGGATGGAAGAAATGTGTCAGGGGGAAGATTAATACACACTTGGTTTGTGACTTGTGACTCACTGGGTAAACTTTGTTCTCTCTTTGATGGTACAGATCCAAGATCTGAGTTTTCCTCTCCCATTTTGGTCCTGGTTTATAACATAGGAACTTGCACTAATGAGACTGGAGCTTTTGCTAGCTGGATCAGAACCCTTCACATCTGCCTGGACCAACAGGTCTAAATAAATCCTCTATTTGTATGGCACAGCTGGCTCTCTCCTGGAGATGGTTTGCTACCCTTAGGCTGGATAACCAGTGAGAATTTGGTAATATTCTGTCCTTGCTGTGCCTTTGGAAGTGCACGTGGTACAATATCCTCTCGGAATGTGTTCTGGATTAAAGACAAACCTGTCTTGACAAAACAAAGCTATCAGTATTTGATTTCCTCATTAAAATTTCATACTGTAATCTCTATAAAATACCTGCTTTCCCATGCTGCAGCAACACTGTGGAAATGTCCCTGGGAAGCAGCAGGATGGTATCTTAAAGGGAAGGTTGGAACTTCACATCCTAGCACATGTGTGGATACAGGTGGTATTGTAAGAAGTGTATTTTTACAGGCATAACTGATCCTGTAGGAAACAAAACATACAATTTCCAGGTGAAGAAGCACTTCAGGCTCACCAGGCCTAGGCAGGGTGGTTTTTCTGTGGTCACTGCTTGCTTGTCAATTGTACCATAAAACAGATTTATGGCACCTCCTACAAGAGCTATTCCCATGTATTGCCTTGGGAGAAGACCAGCCTGGAAGACTTGTGCTTGCATGGGCTGTCCTCTGGCCAGGACACCATGGGTCCAAGGAGAAAGGGGATTCTTTTTCTGGCTAGCAAAAAGACATCAAGCTCCAAGTACATCTTGTGGGGAAATAGATAAGGTAGTCAGGGAGAACCTACAAGGAGGGCTGGAAAAAAAGAGGTTCAAAGAAAAGCCTGGAGTTCCAGCAGTTTGTCGCCAGACTGGCTTGAGCAATGGCTCCAGTCTGGCCAGTGGCAGCACCAGCAGCAATGAGATGAGTCAGTGCTGGGTCCCTCTACCTTTTATACAGAGCAGAAATTAGGGACTGAGACACAATGCAAGGGCTGTGCAGGCCTCTCCAGGTGTAGAATTCATAAATGTCTAGATAGAAGCTCTGAGAACCTTAAAAGGTCACTGACTGCCTTCAGTTATATTCTTGCTGGGGTTTTTTAGTTCTTCTTTTTTTTTCTCCTTTTGTATCTTTTACCCGCTTTGATTTAATTTTTTAAAAGCAGATTTCCATTTCTAGAAATTGCATTCACTCCACTTTCAGCGTGCTGTATGACTGTTCATTATTACATATTTGGTAAGCAGGAAAAAAAAATGGAGAAATGATTAGAGGCTGCTCAGAGCTGGGGCTGTTGTGATGGTCATTAGAAGGGAAGTGTGGCATTTTGTTCATGAAGTTTGTCAGAATGAGGCCAGAGACAAGTGAGCAATAATGAGGCTCTTGAAACCAGTCTGCAGGTGCAGAGTGGTAAAATAAATAGGCAGGTGCAGAGAGTGAGTTTTTAATCAGAGTCTTGGCAGGGATCTGGCTCAGGGGCTGCCCTGTTTGGCTTCTGTGCAATTTTTCTGAGGAAATTCAGCGGCAAAGGACTCACATGCAAACTGCAGCTCATGCTTGTGCACCACAGAGGCTTTGGGGGGGTTCCTATTTTCTTTTCAAAGTACAATCCTCTTGGAAAACTGAAGGCTTGTTCCTTGCAGAAGAAATAAATGAGCATGACTCCGTGTCCTTCTGAGGATAGCTAGCTGTGATCTAGAGATGAATGTTCATGTCAGCATTTTCCAGAAATCCTGCAACTTGAAAAAAACACATTTTCAGAGAAATTTGATTTAGCAAGAGTTGTGATTTATTTTGGGCTCCATACCAGGAAATATTTGAGCAGGTGAATCATAGAATCACAGAATGGTTTGCATTGGAAAGGGCCTTAAAGATCATCCAGTTCCAATCCCCCTGCCACGGGCAGGGACACCTTCCATTATCCCAGGTTGCTCCAAGCTCTGTCCAGCTTGGCCTTGAACACTTCCAGGGATCCAGGGGCAGCCACAGCTTCTCTGGGCAGCCTGTGCCAGAGCCTCACCTCCCTCACAGGGAAGCATTTCTTTGTAGTATCCTATCTAAACCTGCCCTCTTTCAATGTGAAGCCATTTTCCCCTTGTTCTATCACTCCAGGCCCTTGTAAAATGTTTCTCTCCATCTTTCTTGTAGACTCCCTTCAAGTACTGGAAGGCTGCAATCAGATCAGTAACCTTCATGTTTCATTCAAGGATTATGCAAAGTCCTAGTAAGCCTTGGAAATAATTGGAAAAAAATGTAATACCGACAGCAGCAAATTCAGTGTTTTGTGTAATAAATGTATACCAAATGAGGACAAAAAGTAAAAATACTGGGATCTTCTGTGCTCTGGGAAAAGTGAAGGGGAAATAAGTAGGCAACTAGAAAAGATTGTTTCGTGTCATGGGAGGTACAGGGAAAAAAAGCATACAACTAATCCAGAACTGCATTTTCTACAAGGCATCTTTGTGTCTGAGGATTCACCTCTGATTCCTGAAGTGAAGTGGCCAATACTTCTTCCTGACCTCCTCAGAAGTGCTGTCCCACTACTTCCAGTCTTTCCTCTCAAGAATGTTAACCCTCTCTCTCCCCTCTCACCTTCCTGCTTTCACTCTGGGTAAAATTCCAGTGTCAAACAAAGAAAAATTTTTTTTGAACCCAGGGCAATGAGGAAGTGAAGATTAGCTCAAGCCATAAGCTTCCTTGACGAAAATCAGACCATACTGGAAAAAGCTGTGCCTATAGCTTGTGTGTTGGGCCAAAACTAACCATCCCAGCTCCTGGCTGAATTTCACTGACCACAGTCCAGACATGGTGGCTGTGGTGAACTTTCAGACAATAACTACTTTTAGCTATTACCAATCACAGAAATGTAATTAGTGACTGCTCATTTTAAGACAACTGCAAGTCACCTGTTGGCAGTTTGTAAGAAGAAACTTGGTGAATTGCCCTGTTCCTTTATTCAGCCCAATCTCCACAGCACTTCACAGTCAGCTGCCTTCAAGCACCAAGCCTGGAGCCTCTGCTGCCACAGCAAGTTGTGTTTGTTGGCCTGGAGGCCCCGAGGCAGGGCCTGCCAAGGACAGTGTGCAAAAACTTGTCATGCATGCACCACTGTCACAAGGCTCCTCTCTGCATCCTCTCCCTTTCCATCTGTTTTTTCCATGATTCCACAAGTTCTTGCTAGTGAAGCTTCATAGTTCAGCTGTTCACAACTCCCTAAATACTGACTCACTACACTGCCTGGTGACCTGACAACTGTAGGGCTTTTAAACCAGATGCTTTCCCTCTGTCCCACACTTGTGAGCATTCTCAGCATCTTCCAAAGATGGATGTCATTATAGTTTGTGTGTCCCATAATTTTCACTCATCCAAGGGCTGATGCTGTTTCTTGCCGTGGGGATTGTCTCAGGTAGAACCCCCCAGCTTGCTGTGAAGCAGCACCTGGTCCCAAAGCTTTCCCAGTGGCTACAAGACTGCCTTAGCTGGCAACCTGTCAGGCACTGGGGTGTGAACTCTCTCTGGGCTCCATTTGGCTTTGAGCAGGGCGTGCTGCAAGCTGGGGCAGACCCAGCGTGGGTATCTGATCGACACAGATCATCTGGAGCTCTCCACCCATCCATGTGGGCACAGAGCTCACCGCATGCCGCGCACAGGGGATTCTTGGAGCTGCTGCGGATCGGCCTCGGCAGCGGGGAGTTCAGACCCCCTACATCTTTAAGCCCAAAGGGCACTGCAGGAATCTTCTGTGTGGTCTTGCCTCTACGACATTATTAGTAGGGGTTGTTCTTGTCCTGCTGGCTTGTTTGCAGGAAGAGCTGTGTGGTCTTCGAAGTGCTCTTTGAAGTTCATGCAGAGTCACGAGGACACAGCTAAGGTAAGCTCAGAAAGGCTGATTTCAGGTGAAACCAGAACATTCGGGAGTACAATTGATCTTGGTGCTTGCTGCACACACTGTGCACAAAAGAAAGAAAAGTGGGTGATAAATTACAGCCATGCTGGAGAAGTGATGCATGAAAACATTTGAGATTAAATTTCTGTTAGGAAGCACCTCCTTGACACAGAGTAGTAAGAGCTTGGAGTACCTACACCTGAACTGTACTGGGTTTGTGTGTGCTTGTTGTGCTTTTGGGTTAAGCAGAGGAGTGTGAATATTCAGCAAAGCTGGAATTCACAGTCTTTGGCTTGTTTTCATCTCTCCACATTCATCAAGTTGGGCTGTAATATACATTTTGAGATCCCCATACTGCCCTGGAATTTATGGCATCTCCTGGGCAAGTCACTCATCTTCTTCATGTCTCAGTGTTTTATACTACATGAGGATGTCAGTGCCACAGTGGGCCAGAAATTCAAAGGTTCTTACACTAAGGTTATGGGAGCTACAGAAATTCTGAATACTTTTTGCTGTATTATTTTTCTGTTGCTGTAAATGTGACCATCAGTTGTATCAGTACCCAATTTAAGTATCTGGATAATCACTCTTCAGAGAAAAACTTCCAGTAGGACCAACACGTGGTGGGTTCTCAGCTTGGCTCTCAAGGCCACATTGGACAGGACTTGGAACAACCTGGTCTAGTGGAAGGTGTCCCTGCCTGTGGCAGGGGTGTTGGAACTGGATGGTCTTTAAAGTCCTCTCCAATCCAAACTGTTCTGTGATTCTTATCAGTTATCTCCACTGCTCTATCCTGATGCTATATCATTCCTTATAACCCAATTACATTAAAGCAGTTCTTTGGAAAACTTAGGGCAAGTGAAATTGGGATGTCTGAAGAAAAGGGGAATCTATTTGATAGCAGGGTTTGATGATAGCAGCAGAAAGAAAGACACTGTATTCCAAGGATAATGTAAGGATGCTGGTCCAGTGATTTTGGGCAGAGGAGCACTTGAACGGATGATGATAAATTGGGATTTGGCAACTTTATGCAGACAAGCAAAAGGAAAGAGAAAAATTAACAATGGCTCCTGAATGTTGCTGGTATGCAACTTGGTTACAAACAAAGGAAAAATCCCTCCTATAGCTATTCAATGAAGGTTTGGGAGGGCTGGTTGAAAATACACAACTTAGACTCTGTGAAATTTCTGATCAGTGTTTTTGAGTATAATGTGAGAGTCTATGGAAAATGGCCCTTCCTATGAATGTGACTGTGCAACATTTTCCCCATTCCTGCTCTTGTCTAATTTGCCTGCTTACCCTCTCTCTGAAGGCTGCCTCTCCTGCCACACCAGCTTTCACACAGAGCATGAGTGTGGAAAGTCCTTTGTTTTCTTCATAAGTGCAAAGTGAAAGCTTCTAGTATAGATTGCTTTGTAAGGCAGCTCCAAGAAATGACAGTAAGTATTAATAAAGCTTGCTTAATTGATATTAGCATAAATGTAAAGCCAAGTAATATTGTCAGTATCAGTTCTGGAACAGTTCCATTGCATGCTCTTCACATCTCTGTTTATCTGTTTCAGGTGATCTCAGGAGACTGCTCAGGGGGAATTCAGGGACGAGAAATTTAATGGTTGCAGTTTTATAGTCTTTATCAGACCATCAAGGCTGTAATCGAAAGGTAAGAGTTATCATCTGTCATCTCAATCAAGCTTCAAGAGAAAATCATTGCAAGAGAGCCTCTGGTAAGTCTATGAATTAATTCAGATTTGGGGAATGTTACATAATTTGTGTTAACACCCGCAAGCTCCAGTCACAGATCAAGAATTTTCTGTGATAAATACTCTAAGAAAACAAAATGAAAATAAAGTTGGGGTCTTTTTTTCCCAAAAACAAACTAACCAACCAATCCAAAAGGGTGGTGTGTTATCTAGGCTGTTTCTCATGCGTTTGTGATTACTGTAAGCTCATATGATGTGCAGAGTCAATCTCATCTTTACAGGGCTCTGAAAATTGGGATAATACCAGGTTTTCCTGTGGAACAGAAGTCTTGAAAAGTGTACTTGTCAGCATGTATCTAGGTGGTCTGGTTTAGAGGGAAATGGTCATTGGGACTAGGGATGATTGGTCATTAGGAATGTTGGTCTTTACCCCCCTTTCCTGACAGCCAGTGCTGTTACGGGACAAATACTCATTGTGCAAGGAGTAATCTGCAGATTTAATGCCTTCTCACCTGTTTATCTAATTTCGTGGGAAGAGGTTGGAAAGATATTAGGAAGAGGAGTACTGTTGGGTTTCCATGGGCTTTGCCAGCTGTTAATGTTTTACTGGAGCACTTTTGGAAATCCAGTTCTTCCGCAGCTGCAGAGTTCAGAGCTGAGCTGCTGTGCTCTATCGCTGGTTGTCTAAAACAGAGCTAATTCAGGTTGTGGGCAGCAGCAGCAGAGAGGGGAAGGGCTGTTCACAGGATGAGCCCTGCCCAAGGGCTCTCTGTGCCTGTGTACTCCATCCCTGTGTGAGCCATCCGAGGCGGATCTCTCCAGTCGGAACTGGCCACGTGGACAGCGAGGCTGCTGTGAGAGCGTCACTGTGCACTCAGCTGGGTATCACACATCTGCTCAAGGTCCTCAGCTTTACTTCTCTTTCACTCAGTTTGGGACTTCAGAAGCACGGAGCCAGAGTTAAGCCAAGGACTGTCTTTGTTCCGTGAGGCTGCCCCAGCTGGAACCTGTTGCTGGCTGACACAGTCAGCTCTTATATTGACACTGTTATATCCTTTGGCATATTACACTGCGTTTACATCTTTTAATTCACCCCAGCAGACACATGGCTTATTTTAAGCACCATGTGTAAGAGCTTTCATTAAAACCATTACAGGACACCAGATGGGGATGCAGCATTGACAGCAACAGGGCTGCTTGCTACCATGTTGGATTTAGGAAATATTCTGGAGTGCTTAGCCCTTCTCACCACTCTGCTTTCCTGCTTTATGGTGACACAAACACTTCTGGGTTGGAGTTACAGCTCTATGAACCAGTTGGGGTTTTTTGGGTTTTTTTGTTTTGTTTTTTTTTTTTTTTGCCAAGTAGAGTGAAACGTATCAGAATTTGCTCATCTGAGTTTTCCAGGTCCCATAATTTCTGAATTACATGTTATGGCAAATAGGATTTCAGTGGGAGTGTTTAATAATAAAGAAATGTCAAAAGAAATGGAAAAAAAGGTTGATTTTTGAGTTTTACCTTTAAATAAGCGAAAAAGAAAGGAGTTGATGAGATTTTTCAGTAAATTAGGAGGCAAGACTCATGAAAGAAACAGCATCACCAAGGTGTTCTCATGACTACCGACATCTTAAATGCATTGGAGTCTAGAGAAAGTACCAGCGCTTAAATGGATAAATGACAGAGATATGTTTCAAGAGGAAGTAGATTAGTGGATCTGGTAAATCTTGGCCTATTTGATTTAGATGTTTAACTGAGATGGATTAAAAAATCTCTGATCTGTAGAGCTTGGACTGGAAGTCTTGTGAACTAGATTCTCATGTTAGCTGTTCCTCCTGCCACAGCAGTTACTGAAAGAGTGCCAAAATATTTGTGATGGTAGTTGTGGGGGTTTTTTTAATTTATGAGTCTGCCAAAGTGAATTTTTTTCAGATATCAGTCTTTCCTGCAGGTAAAAACACAATACTTTGCTTCAATATAATCAAAAGATTATAGGTAATGTAATTTTTAAAATTACTTTTATATGAAAAATGAGTTAAACTTTAAGAGATTTCCAGAAGGATTAAGTAATCACAAAGGAAACAAAGGAACAGTTGAGACTATGAATATTAATTTATTTTAACATTTTTTCTAATTGAAAAAAATACTGTGTTTTGGTTCAACAGCTGAAACTCCCAAATCTGTTCTAGCCCAAAGAGAGCACAGCTATAGCTTCCTACAGCTGTAAATATTTGCTTCTGATTTTCTGATAACATCATAATAAAATGTTTTATTGCATCTAATTTTAGTTTATCTAATTGTTGGATAATACAACCACTTACTTATGCTGAATTTTGCAAATTCTATCTAAGAAGATAAAAATTATGTCTTTCTATTAAATATTCCTGTCACAGACAAAATTTGAGTGGAACTGGAATTGTGTGACTTTTTTTTAGCTGAAATTCTCTTCTTGGAACAGGGATGACATTCCTAAAATGAAAATATGTTTTGTTGTTGTTGTTGGTATGACTGAAAAGTAATTAATTTTTAATCCTGTGAACATTAAACTCTATTTAACAATACATATGAGGGACATGCTGTGTCTTAAGTCAGCTTGAAAATCTGGTCAGTTCATTCTTTCCTGTTTGTGTGGTTCACTGGCTCATCTGAGCCCTGCTGATTCATGTGATACCTACCATGGAAGCAAAGCACTCTGGAGTCCAGACTGGTAGAAAGAGGAATATTTAAATTTAATAACTCAGTGGACTTTCAGTTTAGCTTAAAAGGAAAATCTGTATCACGTTTCTGAATTGCAATTCTGAACGCTGTGACTGTGGCTAAAGACAAATCTTCAGCTCCAACGCTCACCTATTTTGTCCAGCAGACTGTTTTGAGTGATTTTATAGCTCTAGATGCTGTGTCCTTGCTGCTTTATCTGGAGTTCCCGTGCTCAGCCTAGCGCTGGCAGCGTGAGCGGGGAGTCCCAGCTGCTCTCTCGGCAGGAGCACATCAGCAGAGCTGTGCATGCACCGGAGCGAGCGCTGTAAACACACAGCCTAGCACGCAAGCCTTCCCTCCCGCTGAACTTTGCCATTTGCTCATTTATCCCTGCTCTAAGTTTTCTCTTGTGTTTGCCTTTTTCTATAATTTCTTCCTGTAAAGCCTGTGTGGGCTGGCTTCTAGTTCCCGTGCAGTGCGATCTTCTAATCCAGCAGTTTCACCTCCGGCTTTGGACATAAATCAGCAGGGAACTCTCACAGGTTCCTTGCGCCCTGTTCGGGGAAGGAGGGAGGAATAATGCAGATACTGAACTAATGCTATCAAGCTGCCTAAAGCAGGAGAAGAGATTGATAAGTGAAAGCATTGTATTTATAGTTTCTGGCATATAGCATAGCACAAGTCCTATTTAAATTCTTCAGAAATTAGGATCAGATGACTTAGGAACTTCTGGCGTATTTGAATCTTAAGTGGTTACAGACAGTTTTGCTCAGACTTTGCTTCAGTTGTTATATGTACTACTTATTCTTCATTTAGAACAGG
The DNA here is from genome assembly GCA_026261815.1 of Monarcha castaneiventris obscurior. NCBI lineage: Eukaryota > Metazoa > Chordata > Aves > Passeriformes > Monarchidae > Monarcha > Monarcha castaneiventris. The sequence continues at coordinate 7,511,539 of JAMPIT010000862.1, forward strand.
TTGGGAAAGTTTGCAGATTCTTGGGAGAATGGAAAAAATCCTGCTCACACTGAGGCTCAATGGCAACAGGGACACAGATCCTCCCTGAGGTGCTACCTACATGGTACCCTGTCTTGTGTGTGTGTCTGTGTAAATGTGTACAGAGGGATTTAATTTGCTGGTGTTCAGTCTGATGTCGCCTTTATTTTCCAAATGTTAATTCTAACCTTGCTGCCACCACATATGACATGGGTGTGGTGGGTATCTGCTCGGGTAAAGGGTCAATTGCAAATTAACATAGTTTTTGTCTTCAGCAGTGGGTTATAGTATGAAGCACTGGAATGGATACTTTATGGAGAGTAGAAAAAATGAAAAATGTAAAAAAGCCTTTACTTGTAGAAAATGTAAGGCATTGTTGTCATTTCAGCAATGTAGTGTTGTTGGAGCACCATGAAATGCACGCTACAAAGGTGCCCTGGGATGGCTGTCAGTGGGTAAATCACTGCCTGGGCACAGAGTAGAGGACAGCAGGTGCCAGTGCCGAGGGAAAGGTGTTCTTCTGCTCAGACCCAACTGTACTGCCGTGACAGAGTGGTTGGGCTCGCTTGCTCCCCCACAGTGAGAACAGCTCAGGTATTTCCTCCCCGCCCCCCCCCCCCCCCTTTTTTTTTTGTCGGGGGGGGGTTTGTATTGCCTTCATTGGAGCTGAGAGCTCAGTCTGATTCTCCAATGGGCAGATTCCGGTGATCTGAGCATGAAACCCGTTCCCCTTCTGTTCTGTGCCTATGCAGCAGCAGCTGAGGCCCAGCCTGCTTTCCCAGGATCTCCCAGCAATTCCATGTGCTCTGCTAGCCCCCTGTGCTACCACAGCAGCTCTTGTGGAACACAAGGATGCACAAAGCCCTGGGCAGCTGGACCTACCTGGGGGCTGCCCAGAGTCTGTGGAGTCCAGCCCAGCCCTGCCCTGCCTACGCTACAGGACAGCCCGAGCCGTTCCCCTCCAAGCACCCACATGTGCGTGCAGGAGCAGCCTGGCTCAGACCAACCTCCCGCCAGGGCTTCCTGGCAAACCCCGCCGTGCTCCAGCTGCAGTTGGCGCGGCAGCTTGTCCCGCAGCCTGCCAGCAGGCGGGCAGTCCAAATGGCTGGGAGCGCTCCCGGAGCCTCGGCAGCTGGGGAGAGAGCGCCTTGGGATCGCACAGAGCTCTGCGAGCGCTTGGGCAGGGACCACCCGCCTCCAGGTGGGGCAGGGGAGTCTCCCGAGCCACCCACCCCGTGGCCTCACTGGTCCCCCGCAGTTTACAGCCCCAGCTTTGGCAAAGGCCGCTCCTGGGCCTGTTCCTTGCGGTTATGGGTTGGGTCATCTGCACAAGGAGCAGAGCTTTTCAGTCTCCCTGAGGTCTCTTGAGTCCTAAGGGACTAATAACTCATTGGGGTGGTTTGAGCTTGACAGGGACCTGGAGGTTAATTGCTGTAATTCCCTGGCAGTATCTTTCACCCTTGGGGCAGGACAAGTAGGAGTTTCTTCCACAGCAGGAGTCAGAATTCTTCTGCGGGAAACACCCAGGCCAAGAGGCCTCTCTCCAAGCTAGTTCTTTTACAGCAACAGACTTAATATTTTTTAAGGACATCTCTAAGCTAAGTAAGAAAGAGGTCTGGTAAATGGATCTCTTACTTGCAGGCTCCCATAGTTGTATCATTAGCATTGCCACTGATCAAAAGATCAGATGCAAATGCAAATAAGACAAATGAGTGAATTGATCTTTGCATTTAGAAATAACGAAGCTGGGGAAATCCCCCTCTATCCTTAATCATCAACCCTAAAGACTTTGAGCCTGATTCTCCTTGACATTGAGTGAGCGTTATCTTGACACAAAGACAGGGAGAATGGAAAGTTGTTTTGTGAGAGTGTTTTATATCCATTTTGAGTTGTTATGACTGATGATGAGTAACTACAGAGCCTATTTTATGGAAATACTGATCTTGTTCTCTTAGAAGACAATTATTAACATAAATAATTTTACTCTATTACTCAATTCCTTTTATTACAAGTGCAGCCTTAATGTTATGGCAAAATTAGCTATAAATACATTGCATTATATCTAAATGTTGCATCTTACATGGTTTAGAAGCTCCAATATCCTGATAGAAACCAACTCTGTATTCAGCAAGGCTTCAGCGAGATCCATAGTATCTTTTCCATTATTATCTCACCAATGAGTGCTTTTTCATGTGACTAAAAAAGTTTTCCGTGTGAAATAGTCTGCAGGGAGAGGAAGCCTTTTCTCAGCCTCTAAAGTGCTGGCAGGTCCAAGTGTCCTGAAGATTGTCAGAACTGGGGGATGAAGTTCTTTGTATCCATAATAAATGCTATTGGTTCAGATTGCCAGTTCAGGCTTAGGCTTGGAATATTTTGATTTTTGGTTGCTCACTTTTGTGTATTCAGGTCTTTTAGTGTAGTTTGTTGACTCAATATATGCTAAAGGTAACACTGTCAAGGGACCCAAGCCATGCAGGACCAAAGTCACTTGGGGACCTTCAGACCATAAGCTGCCTTAGGGCTAAATCCTATTCCTCTTCTTGGTAACTTACATTGTGAGAGCCCATATCCTTCCTGACTTCGTGCGTAATCCCTGTTGGAAGTTGTGGGGCACAGTGCCCACATCATACTCAGTTAATGCATTAAAAAGTTCCTGAGTACCGTATGGACATCTGAAGAAGTCATCTGTGTTCAACACGTTCCTTCAGTTTCCTTTAACAAGAATATTAATCTAATTGATGTCAGAGTACAGTGAAAGTTACTTGGCTTTCTCATCAGCATGTGTGCATAAATACATATATAATTTGCAGCAGAAATACAGCTCCCTTATAATATACATTAAAAGACATATAACGAGGAACCTTTTTGCATTTTCAAACTGTCACACGAAAAATATCAATTTTTACATATCTATAGTGTGTGTGTGAGTGTGTATGAGCATTTTTGGTAGGAAGTTATCCTTCCATGTTTATGGCGTTCAGTGGGATGGATGGAACACCCATGGGATTTTGCCAGCTGTGCTGACGCAAGCTCCCGGCGCATCCTATAAACATTTACGCTTCTGAATAACTTCAGTCACGTACAAACCCTGGGCCAAAGGAGTCCTCCTGGGTCACTGATTCCAGCCCTGTGGTGTGACAGGCAAGGCTCAAAACTCCTCCCATAAAATGATTTTTTTTAGCATTAATGCAAAGCTTTCTGAGTTTTCACCTGCCGTCCCTCCTGCTGTAAAGTTACTCCATTGCCTTCTTCAGCCGATAGTTAAATAGTCTTCCCTCATTCTCATCCTCAGGTTAGTCATGGACAATTTCATTCTTATGTCAATATTGTAAGTACCTCTTTTTCCTCCCTGCTGTTTACCCAAGGAGAGCAGTCGTGCAGCTGAAGTTATTTATGTGCATTTGCAGCTTTGGGTCCTTGGGGGTGGATGTCCACATGGATTTTACTTATGTACAGATAAACAGGCAGAATGATTTTACAAGCCAGACCTGTCAGAGTGATTAAAACTAAGCAGGATCCCAAAGTAAATATGTCTCGGGTTGATAAGGACTGTCTTTGAAGCAGTTGTCCTTCAGCGTGCAGCTATTTCTGGGCAGTTGCAGCTGGCTGGCTTTGGTGCCCCGTGATTTATATCAGGACAAGTCTCCTGCTCACATAAAACATAGGGTGCCACAATCCAGTACAGATCTGTTCATCATGAAAGGGGATATCTGTGTCTATCCCTTATTTTCCTAGCAATAAATTACATGTAAACTGGCAGAGCTGTTCATTTCCACTTCGGGGCTAAACTGGAGGTGTGGTTTGCACTTTGGTGTTCTTCATTCCAGCACTGTTCCAGATGTGCCATGTTGGTATTCCTCGTCAGCTAAGTAACTTTGAAAACATGATTCTTCTTTCCTTCCTGACACCGCAGTTTCTGTATCTTCTAGAATCGAGACGGGTAGGATTTGGAAAGTTAATTTAAGTTCGAACAAGTTTACTGTGAGTGAGGTAGAATGGGCTGCAGAAGGGCTGGACCCCTTGCCCTGTCCAGTCACTCACAGGCAGCACTCCATAGATCCCTGGACAAGGAGGGGAGGAAGGCAGACACTGTATTTCATATGAAGTGGCCGCCTGACCTCTCTAGCCCTTCTCTGAGGGTTACGGAGATGTGAAAACATGTGTGACAAGAGCTGGAAAAGCCAGGAGTGACATGGGAGGGAGAAAGAGCTCTCAAGTGTTACAGGCAGGGGAGCAAAATCTGCCACAAAAGATCATGTACACACTGAAATCACATCAGCTGACAGACTTAGCAAGGAAACCGACAACTGAATGAGCCCCATCTTTTTGAAGATGCTCTTCATAAAGATGGCTTGATTTGCCATCTTCTAGCACTACAACACACTTGAAATAACCCCATCATATAAGAAATAAGATTTTCATAAGAATGCTGGCATTGCAAACCTGCTCCCTGTAGTTCTAGTAGAAAGTTGTTGGCAGCCTCATCCTGCAATGCCAGGTGATTTGTGCAGCAACTTGTTAACAGCAGTTAAGCAATGAAATCAGGTGCCCTTCCCCGAGGCTACAGATGAATCACCGAATTACAGGGAGGGAAAGGAGATTGGGAGTAGAGTGGATACACAGTGGTGAAGAAAGGAGGTGGGAGAAACTGGGGTGGACAGTCATCATTAAGCCCAGAGGATGTGTCTCGATGTTTTTGTTTAGGCAAAATGTAACTAGTGGTAACTGGAGGATAAAGGATCAGAATCCCCTGTCAGAAATTGTTTGGGCAGGTGTCACTTGGGAGTAGCTGAGTGGATGGGTATCCGTGGAGCTGCACTGATGTAATGCAGCTGGAAGGAGGCCCCAGAAGTGTTCCCCTCCTGGTTACCTGCTCTCTAAAGGGAGCCTCCTCTTGTCAGTCACGTGTAGCTTTCCAATACTCATAGATTAGGTCACCTGAATAAAATTAATTATGTCACCACATGCGGTGGTGGTATTCACAAGGGTTTATTGTAACCTGCTCTAAAACACAGACAGATAACACCGTATTTTCCTCCACATGCCGTACTATGGTCCAGGTTTTCCTGGTGGGTTATGCAGAGGTTTTCAAGCAAAGGGACCTCTTTTGTAGCTTCACAGCTTAAGGTTCACATGATGGGATATTTTAAACCTATTTTGCAGTCATACTGCATTGACTGGTTGTGACACACTGCATAGATCCAGCCCCAGTGACACTCTGACAACAATCCTTGATGTGATAAACCAACCAACAGAGCCCCAGGCACTGAAGTAGGAGGATAGAGGCTGGAGCTGAACACTGGCCTGATTTTTCAGGATGCTTCAAGTTACTCCTCCAAGCACATCTTTGCATTCCTTCGTTCACTTAAGGCTTCAGAGTGTGAAGTGTCTGTATTCCCTCTTTGGGGAAAGCATGTGAGAATTGTTTCACTTTCAATTAAATTGCAGCCACCAATGGCAAGAGAAGCACTGAACAAAAGAATAAAACATGGGGTGATTGCCGAGACTGGGATTTTCTCAGAAAAATAGCCACCAACTTTACTTTTTCTAGCACAGCACCAGTGTTCCTTCCCACCAGAAGCAGTGGGTTTGATCTATGTTTCTATGGCCAGAGTACAAACCCAGAGCGTGGCGCTGTTTGTGTTTTACCCAGGCATTTGGCCAAGGTTGGTGTGCCAGGATGGACAGTGTCTGCTGGACTGCCTGTCTGTCTCCTCCCAACAGCAGTTACATGGATGTTTCTCTAACCTTTCTGTCCTTGCTTCATTGGTACGACATGGTTACATCAAACCTGGAGATCTTCTGGCCCATCCTTATTTGTAATGAATGGAGGTACAATCTTTGGAGTATAAATCATTCCAGAAATACACTGATGTGCTTTTTTATGCCTGCTGTACTTCTTATCTAGGTGAGCTGCATCCTAAATTCCTACAAGTTGCTGATAGGAAGAACTAGGATTCCTTCTTGTGTCAGTAGCACTAGCATATTTGTCCATCATAAATTAAACCCTTTCTTAGGGTACTTTCAATTTCTACATGGTGAAATGAGAAATCCCTATAAGGCAAGAATGATCAACATTTTTAGTAGTTAAATATCCAACATTTATACTCCTGAGCACATATTCAGCACTGCATTTAGATTCAAATTCTGAATCAGCTTCCCATTGATTTGAATGTTGAATTGGATACCAAAATACGCAGCAGGAACCTTCATGTGAGACGTTGAACACTTCTTGAAAGTTCAGTAAAAATCTCAGGCTTTCAATAAAAATAAATTCCCTTCTGTTAGGGAAAGAAGTATTGGAAAGGAAATGACGAAGTGATCTTAGTACACTTGCACTAGACCTGTAAAATAGAGTGACATTTATTTAGTGCATTGTCAAATAGATCATCATTACCAAGGTTTTGCTCTTTGATATGAGTTACTACTTTGTACAGTGCTTTCAGAGGTAACTGCCTTCATCTTTGTGTTCTGTGAATCAGTTTTTCATGCCGGCCCTATGTTCTCCTTTAAACATCATCAGCCCCAATTCAGCAGACACTCACTGGGGTTAAGCACTAAGAGACAAGAACTAGAATCCAAACTGATCTGATGGGTAGATGCATGGAAAACTATTGAAGGGTGGGGGTATCTTTAAAAATAATGGGAACAGTGTCCCTCTTCATTCACAAAAATACAGAATAGGTCTTTAGGCTAAAACAAAAAGGTCTGCTGCCTAAAGGTACTGGCAACATATTTGTCTCTCTGCAAATGATATTTTTATTATAAATAAACAACCTGCTTTGCAGTACTGTGACTTCATTCAGATCTTATTCTTTAACTTAATTGAAGATCAAATACTTCATGCAGCACTTAGAGAGTTGCCTCTTTTTTTGTACTTGACTGTATTTTGATCTGTAGGTATTATGTTATGAGCTGAAATGTTTGTAAAGCCTCCAGGCTCTCATTCAAAGCAGCTGACAGCAGCTCAGAACTCCCCTTGGAGTAGAAGAGCTCTTGCTTTTTAACAGTCTCCCCTCTACAGATTTCCTATCCCAAAGAAGATCCTATACTTCCTTGTTTCATTAATAAGATACTTTTGAGAAAGGTTTCACATCCAAAGTGTCTTTGCAAACCATTCTTGGAAGTTCTAAAATAAATATATTTCTTGATATCTGTAGTTCTAAATTAAACCAGATTTGTATTTTTTCTCTAACTGCTCACCATGGTCTAATACTGCAACAACTAAGCGTTGAGAAGTGATCCAAAGCTGCCCATCAGTGTCAATTCTGAATAGGGTCTGTGTTATTCATGCTATGATTAAAGGAGTAAGAAAAACCTCTGCTGATGAGTGTTCCTCACTGAGAACAGGAATTCCACAACTAGGCACTCGGTGGGTTTAGGGCAGGTCAAAGTAATTTGTGATGGACAAAACTACGAATCATCATAAGAAACGTTATTAGTGGCAAGGCTGGTTCATTTATCAACTCCAGTTCACCAAGCCCCATCATAAGAAAAATCTGGATGTAGTTTCCTTTGGTAAAATACAGCAGGAAGTAATTTTTGAATATTTTCTAAAATATGTCTACAAGTTAGGGTGTGATGTTATGTGGGTAATGCTAAGCAAAGGGATACAGCTGGCTCTCTGTACCTTGCCGTGGAATAAAAACTGAGTCACTACCATGGAGAGGTCACTCCAGGGCTCTGAAAGCAGATTAGGATTTAACATCAGTTATCCAGATGTATCTATAATATTCAATTTATCATTCATAACTTTATGCAAGAAAATGAGCATATTGAAGTAGACATGATGTGAAATTAGATCTATTGGGAGACTCTTCCAAAGAACAATAGGAGTTTTGCTTTTGTTTCAACAGAACTGAAATATATCCCATTTCTTATAAGAAAGAGCAGCAAATAATATTTATTATCCTTTTGATATGGAGCCATTACTGGAAGCAATTATCATCACATTTCAGGTTACTTAATCAGCTCTGTGAACTGATAACCCACATAAATAATTGCCTCACTGCTGCCAACAGTGCTTTTGGCACACTGTGAAAATAACATTATTCCTTACGAATTAAACCACAATAAGATTTTAAATGACAGATTAAAGGCTTTCTTTAGGTACCTTGGATCCTTCCAAACTGAGCAAACAAGAAGAGACCTACCATTTTGCAGGTATGTGATAGAGGTGAACTACGGCTGAGCTCCCTGATGGCACAGAAATGAGGTGCATGTGTCCAAACATGCCAGGCGAATGCAGATGATGAAAAAGAAAGATTAACTGCTGAAGAGCTACCTGCTCTTCAGAGCATTCCAGCTATCAGGCACACCCCAGCCGATTCCATAATGCTCAGAGTGTATCCATAGGTTTGTAGGCAGGGACTCCTTTATCTGTTTGGCTCTTTTCTGTTCCTGCATGGAGCAGCTTGTGTCTACAGCGTTGTGCAAGATGTTCGTGTTTCCTTAGTATCCCTCCCTTTGTAGTAGTTTCTTTTAGTTTGAACCTGTCCCCCTTATCTCCTTCTAGTTAGAAATGTCCTGAATGGCTATAGCTCAAGCAGAGTGACTGGTCCCATTTTCTATATTGCATTATCTAGTTATCCTTGGCTGGGTGTGTGCTCATAGCCTGCCTTTCACCACTAGAGGTGAGACAAAACTTCTGCATGGAGTTCTGCTACATCAGTATTCCTCGTCATCCTAAATGATGAGAAGAAATCAGGACATGTCAGCCTTCCTGATATTACCAAAACCTGGCAATATGGACAGAAGCTATGACAATGAATGTAAAATACATAGGGCAGCCAAGGGAAAGGATCTCCAGACAGATGGGCACAAAGTCTTGCCGAAACTGGCAGCTACTCCATTCTATAACAGCCTGGGCTGAGTTCTCTGAGCGACAGCTCAGCAATGTCACCTGCAGGAGCTCAGCTTGACACATTTGCTCGCATGGCAGGAGGTCAGGTTCTCCATGGGCAGGCAGCCGGGCGGGGAAGTAGCTTTGAAACTCTGCCTGCACCACTTGGAACCCAAAAGCCATAAGGATGAAAACCACAGGATGGTTTGTGTTGGAAGGGACCTTTAAGACCATCCAGTTCCATCCCTGCCGTGGGCAGGTACACCTCCCATAGACCAGGTTGCTCCAAGTCCTATCCAACCTGGCCTTGAGCACTGCCAGGAATGGGCAGCCACATCTTCTCTGGACAGCCTGTGCCAGGGCCTCAGCACCCTCACAATAAAGAATTATTTTGTCTTATCTAATCTAAACCTGCCCTTTTTCAGTTTAAAGCCATTCCCTCTTGTCCAGTGACTACAAGTCATTGTAAAATGTCCCTCTCCAGCTCTCTTGGACGTCTCATAAAGCAGAAGTTTCTGGAAATTTCAAATTAGAGGTGGCATAATATTTTTGAGCCACATTTTCCACTAAAACAAAAAGAAAGGATGGGATTTGTGACTAGATTTAAGTCCTGTTTCTATAATACCATAATCTCTTGTAGGCTATCTCACCATCCTTTGTGAGTTGTAGCCCAGGTGTTTCAACTCTCCTTCCTACCCTTTATTTATGAGGTTTTTCTCATATATTATGTGGGAAAGAGAAGAAATGTGTGGTAGTTTGGGAGACGAGATCTGGCCAGGGATCTTAGACCCACAGAGCAGAATGAGGAAAGAGATAATGTAAGTGCTCTGCAGGGAAAAGTGGTTTCATATTTGACTTGAATGGAAGGTTTTCATTCAAGCTTTACCACTTTCCTTTTGAAACGCTGGGTGAGAAGTTCTACAGAAAATAATTCCTCTCTAAAAAAGTTTTGGCCTGGCCTACTTGTTCCAGTCTGTGCTGCTGCATGGAGTTGAACTCCCACAGTGTGTCCAAGCACTGCCTGTGCTGGCAAGTGAGACCTCAGTGCTCAGGGCAGGTACCTGAGCCTCAGCCAGCAGTTGCCCCAGTCATCTTAAGGAATTACCTCTAGATGTCACTCATGAATCCCTCTTATTCGAGGGATTTAAATAAGGAGTTAGGATACCTCTGACACAGAAACCCTTCAATCACTCTGCTTGGTTACTGAAATGTTTGTTTTCTGCCCTCCTTTTCTGCACTGCTGGAGTCAGATAAAGGCTAAAGGCAGAGAAGGTACTTTTTCAGCAGTGAAGGGATGTCTTAGCTCATGCAGAAACTTAAAAAATAGAGAAAAACTCAACCTTAGTCAAAATAAATAAAGACTTCAGTAGTCTTTGATGCCAATTGAACAATCTCCCAACAAGCTGGGAGAGCTGGGGATAAAGCTGATAGTCTGTTGATTTATTTAGGTAACTATGTCTTGTTAGTACTTGCTTAGCAATGGGTCCAGATGCTTGGTATAACATTCTCTAACCCATGACTAAAATGATTTGGGTGGCTATTTCCACACTCAGTAAGGCTGAATAGACTGAATAGAGCAGCTCCCCTCCAAAAACTAATTATTTTCTGTTAGATATTTTCAGTGGATTTTCTTTTTTTTTTTTCCCTTAAAACCTGATTTATTCAAATTTTTGCTTGCTTTTTTAGTAATTAAAAAGTCCAAACACATACTCTGCCTTCAACAGAGGGAAAATATTCATATGGAAAAGCTCTTCCTAGAGAGAAGAAGGAAAACTGTCAATAAGAAAATTTGGGGCATCTCTAGTAGTAAGGAGGTTTCTGAGGTTTTGGCCTTACCCGTAGTAAGTAGAATTTTTTTTCTGCAAATAGTTGAGTTGAAGCCAGAGGGTCTCCTAATGGAGTAAAATACTCAGTGTGTATAAGAGTATATGAATTCTCATATGAGCTGTGGCAGATAATTGTTCCAGTTTCTGTCTCGTTTGGAAAAGGTTTGGCCTTGCATTGTTCCAGTGTTCAAAAGTTCATTGCGTGATGTGGTTTCCCATAAAACTTTCACTGAAGCTTTTGGGAGTTCATCAGTCCTGAACTACTTAAAGGACTTGTTTTTCAATGTTCTCCTATCACAAGTATTTACCTTTCATTGAAACTGAAATTAATATCTCTGATGGCTGCATTGCAGCCAGGACTTCCAGAGGGCTGGCAGTCAGAATGGACAAAAGATTCCTATCATACAGTAAACAAAGATCTTGTAAATAAATAGGGGGTAATGAGCACCTGGCAGCACAAAGCAACCACATTTGCGGATCATACAATAATAAAGACATTTTGAGTTTATCAAGTAATTAACCTCTTCATATGAGTATGTGGATATGCATGTGTTTATATATGTGTGTGTGTATATTTATGTGTTTTGATTATTGCCTCTTGTACTTTCCTGTGGCTCTGAAAGACAAGATCCTACAGGAAGACTCAAACAGCATAATAATTTGGTCAAAATGTGCTTTTATTACTAAAACTACAAGGGACAGTAAAGCATTTGCAACCTTACTAGAGTTGCTCATGGCCAACAGGTTTTACAAGTACAATTTAAAAGTAGTGGGAGCTGTACTTTGATGTCACTGAAATTTCAGAGTTATTTAGGTTTTATCTGTAAGGCAGGAAAAATTATTATATTGGTTTGAGAGCACTTGCAGTAGGCAGATCCTTGAGGGTTTTTTGCTGAGACTTCACCTTTTCCATGTCTGGTTTTTTGCTGCTGCTGCTGTACCACAAACACTGGCTCAGGTCCATGAAGATGCTTGACTGCTTTGCTCCCAATGGTCTGAATCAGGCACCCAAAACTCCTCTGGGTCTTTGTCATTAAGCAATCAGAAATCAGCTGTGGTAGTGTGAAAAATGAGAATCCTTTGCCTACATCCCTGGAGACAGGCAATTCTTAGAAGGACATTGAGCATGGCAATACAGAGTAAATGATACTGATGGCTCTCCATGTAAAAAACCCAAAAACACAGGCAGGGATTAGAAGTTAGATTGCTGAAAAAAAATACATTATTTAAAATAGCAGGGGCGTAGAGACACTGGAAAATCTTGGAGGCACAGACCTGATCTGAAACTCAGAAAAAAGATCATATCTATCCTGCAGGATTGCCAGGGGGGTGTGAGGGGATTTATCTTCTCCATCCAAGGAGATGCCCCCAGTCCTTGCTCCTGCTTCTAGAAAAGGATTGATCTGCCTGGGTATATGCAAAGAGGTGGAGGCTTGAGCACTGAGGTGGAGGTGGGGTCTTGGGGATGCCACAAGGAAAGTCAGTTCATTTTACCTTTCAAAACCTGGAAGTTTAAATATACAAACAAACTCTGTACTGGACAAATATTTCATTTGTGAAGTTAATAGCTCCAGACTTAGGATATTTTGGAACTCCACAAGAGTCATCCTTCTCTGCCATGACTGATAAGTGGTCAAAGGGTGTGTGAAGAATGTGCTAAGGAGGAGGAAATCAACCAAATAAAACCCCCGAAAAACCTGACAACTGAACTATCTGCTCATTCCTATACCACAGAAATGATTAGAAACTATTTCCAGGCTCCTGGCATTCTTTCTTTTGCAGGGAAAAGCTGGATATAGTACAAATCTGGTTCATTATCTTATCATAATTATGCAGTTCCTCAAATGATGAAAACCATTTCTGAAATGATTTGTTGATGCAGCAATCTTTGAGACTGTTGCTGCTGTGCAGGGATGCCGGGTTGCTTTGGGCACAGCAGGCTGAAGGTGGCAATCAGTTACCCCAGGAAAAACCAACTTAAATGGATCATGCAATTAGAGATTATGTCATAATGCACGTGCACAGGGAGGCAAAATTAACCTTTGTCCCGTAGCATGGACTTGAGGCACTTGAGCGCCTGAAGCATAGCAGCAGTCCTTCACTGGGGAGATAAGCAGCCCTGAGCAGCAATGTGCTCCGCAGGGGAGGGGGCCAGGAATGGTGGGATGCCAGGTCTCACCCCACTGGGAACATGCAGGAGGGGACACTTTTACCTATTCTTTTAAGGCTGACACTTCTGTGCTCCTCCCTTCCTTTTAGGCTGTTTCAGCCTTGCCTGTCCCACCAGCGGTGCCCCTTCCCGGCCTGCTCCGTTCCCAGCCTGCCCGTATTTCTGTGACATTTCACAGCTCCGGCTGTTATCACTAATGCGATGGAGAAATGCTTTGGTGGTGCGTGGCCGGGTCATGCAGGGGTGGAAAGGGGGAAGGGATGGGAATGCTGTGTTCTGTGTGGCCAAGGACTGTGGGTACTTGTTTGCAAGTTCTCAGCGGGTCCAGGGAGGTCCCAGTGGCGGAGGAGATGCTGGCCATGCCCTTGCTTGGGTGCTGGCAGGGGTGGCACAATGACCATGGGATGGTTGTTCCCCTGTAGGAAGCGTTGATGATGAGCACGGCCCAAAGCAGGAAGCACCGGGCTGGGGGTGGCACTGCAGCCCCTGTTCTCCAGCCCCACCACATCCCCTCTCCCCCTGTGATCTGGTGAATGAGGGGGTGGCTGGCTGAGACGGGGGGCACAGGCCTTCTGCTCGGCACGTGGGGTGCTCCAGCTTTGGGGAATACGCTCCAGCAGCATGCGCTGTGCAGTGCCACTTCAAAGCAGGCTCTGGCAGTGAGGCAAGGGATTGTCTGGCGGGATTTAACCACATTGGAACCATTTTGGAAAGGGTTTGACTCTTTGATTCTTTCGTATACAAATCTGACATCAAAGCAAAGTCCTGGTGTCTGTCAGATATGTCCTTCATCCCTAGAAAGAGATAAAACAGCCTCCTGTCAGTCAGATAACACGATAATTAGACAGCGTGATAATGCATTTATCCTGGTGCTTACAATCCTTGATCATATATTGCAATTATATATACAGGCCACAGCAGCCAGTGTCTTTAATTATAACCTTGATGGCAAAATGATAGGAAGCAAGAGTCTTCCTAAGGGTAGGAAAAAAGAGTCTTTTAATTCATTTTTATAGATCCTCACTGAATATAATAGAAGGGATTAATATGAAAGCCTTTGCCAGTGTGTTTGTGTACCTGACAAACATGTTTATAAAGAAGCAGCTAATAAGTGTGGCTACTAATATAGGACAGATATTAGAGCAATATGGGATAGGTACCAACCCAGATAGAAGCACCAGATAGCACAGCACTTCAGTTTGATGTTAATCTGCTGCTCAGAAAATTCCTAGTTAAATGGGTATAATAATCTTATTATTGAGATTTATTAAGGGTAAGTTTTTAAAGATAAATAGCAGACTTACAGATTTCTCGTTCATTTAACCACAAACTTCTTGGTTGCTTTGCAAATGTCAGCTAGACAAAAACAAATAGGTGGTATTATCCTTCCTGCAGTAAACTGCCTCTGTACCAGAGTGGACAAAGCTCCTGGATCAGGAATCTGATTGCTTATTGCTAGTTGAAGTATGTTTTTATTTGTATATTATTTAACTGCAATTATATTTTTGAGTTTTTCATGCATTATGAAGCCCTTGATTAAAATAGATTAAGCAAATGAAGGCAGCGAAGCGGGGAGTGGTTGTAAAAGGTGCCAGTCTTAGGGTTATCATTCTGGTGCTTGAGTTTTATCAGTTTTCTACTGCTCAGTGTTTGGTGTCATGAAAAACCCACCAAGTGGTGCTTGTCTGGCTGCTGGTCCAGCCCTGATCCTCCTCCAAGTCCATTCCTGCTCTCATACAGAAAAGTGACCATGTGACCACATCCCCTGTGAAGGGTCATGGTGACCATGCCCAGGAGATCACCAGGAATGGAAATACTGCAGCCTGGGCATCTCCCTGGCTCTCAGGATTGAAGGAGAGAAGCATAGAGGAAAGGGAGAAATTTAAAGTGTGGATTTTCCCAAGGGAAAGCAGTTTTAGCTGTGAGGAAGTGCTGAAAGGTTATGCACTGAAAACCAGGCCCCTTAAAATAAGATACCCCAAAACTGAAACACTTGGGAAAAATGGTTGCTTTGGGAAAACTGAAGTGTAGATATCATCAGCTGGTTACAGAAGGTGACTAAACCAATGGTAGAGGTGTTGGAACATGGACTTACCTTCAGACACAAACTGTGAGCAGGACAAGGATAAACCTTCTTGGCTCTGACTGTGCAGTTGCTTAGGAATTACCAGCGTGGTGCTAATTGGTATAGATTGTTTCTTGTTCTTCAGAACAGAACTATATGTTTATCCCACTCAAATGGTCCCTCAGGGGTTGGGGGTCATTCTCTGCATCTCTTATTCTTGTAGATTGTGTTCTTCTTATCCTGTCTCTCCTTATGCCACTGCAGGGCTTTCCTCTGCAGCTTCCCCTTAGGCTCTTCCCAGCAATAGTGTCCTCCAGCTTATCCTTAGTGTCTTAGACACTCATCCTTAGTGTCTGAATAATGTAATTCCTCATTATCAGCAATCCCAAGTGCATGGCATAGTCGGGAAATGAGGCCTTTTTGGCAGCTGAGCCTCTGCTACCCCTGTCCCCAGCCCAGGCTCCCAGTAGGGGACTGCTGAAGTAATTTGCTGTGGCTCCGTGGATGGTGAGCAGATCTGAGGAGCTGGGGCTGCTGGGCATGCACAGTCAGAAAAGACACATGGAATACACCGAGTAGTTGCAAAACATCTGTGCCTGCATGGTTAACAAGGCTTGTGCAGAGGAAAACCCCTTCAGATTGAAAGGCCACGACTTGGACCCTCGGGACATTAAGACGATACCATCAATGGTCCTGTGGTTCTTGTGCAGCAATCCCTTCTTGCTCCCATCTTTGCACCCTAAAGCACCAGCCAACGTGTCTGCAGAACCTTAGAGGAGATAAAGATTCCCATGGAAAATCGCCATGGAAATTCCTCCTCCAGAATTAGAGGATTAGTCTGCACTGGAGAGCCACATGCCTGCAAGGGAAGAAGCCACAAAGCTTTTCTTACTTCTGCTATGTACTTCACACATCCTTTGGTGTGTGATGTGAAACATTTTCTCCTAGAATTTAATCATACTGTTTTCATACAATATCTAAAAGATACTGGCCACATTATTTATTCATGTGAAATTTTCATTTTTAATACAGGAAAATGGATTATGTAAAGCAGAAAAGAAAAGCTCTTTGACCTTAGTGAGTCCTTTCTAAAAGAAGATTATGTCACAAAATCCAAGCTGTGTCTTCATGCTACTGGGATCCTAGATTAAAATTTTAAAAACCAGCTGAAATGGACCACTTTTCAGAAGTCAAAAAACCCAATGAAACCCACAACAATCAGAAAATATTTCTTTTGTGGGAAAAAACCTGAAGCAGACATTACAAATTCCCATTCTATGAAAAGTAATGATGGGAATTGCTTAACTACCTACATGTTTTGGTACATTATTGTTGACTCCTTGTTGCAATATTAAGTGTCAAGTGGATTCAACCAACTAATATCACTTTGTATGCCATATATAAGTGTGTATATATGTAAATATATATGTGTGTAAATATATATATGTAAATATACATACATATACATAAAAGCAACTGGTAAATGCAGTATTTCATGTTATAAATCACTCTTCCAACCATCCCTGCCAATAACACCCAATGCTGAAGATGTTATAGAATATTCCTCTTTGGCTGTGGGTGTTGCCTTGTGGTCATGGCCCTGTGGGGATGGATTAGCCTTCAAATACCTGGGCTGAGGAGCTGCCAGGAGAACACCACATCTTCGAATCTCACAGTGAGGCAAGGGGATATTTATCAGTAGCTTCCATGAGGTTAGGAATTGTCTCATGAATATTTACATGTGGAAAGAGATAAACTGTGCAAATGTATCCAGGACACCCATTTACCGCTCTGGCATCTCCCTTGGTTTGAGATAAACAGGAAGCTCCCAGAAGACAAACTCTGTTCCTGGTGGAGGACTAAAGAGTGAGAAAACTAACACGTGAGAGTGCTGGAAGACTGGAGCAGGTGTTAGGCAGGGGATGCATTTCCATTGCTCCTGGAAGAATGGGAGGAGGAAGAGGAAGCAGCCATTGCGAAGGCGCGGCAGATTTTGTCATGGCTTGAATCAGCTGCAGGGGGTGTAAGGGCACAGGTCCCAACTGCTGATCTGTATATAATATAAAAATATCAGTAATAATGATAATAACAGAGTAAAGCTGGGCAAGCATTGAATTAGGGGGCTGTAATTCCAACAAGGGCTCTGTATGACCTAATAGACGTTAAGAATCCCGGGTGGGCAGGGAATTGTGGTTCTGTAGTTCACAGCTGCCGATTGGAGTTTTTACCATGCATCCCTTCTTTTTTTGCTTGTTGATCACTTAGTAGAGACAAGCTCTCACTATACAATTAACTCCAAGCTGCACAGCACCAGCTAAAATAAGGTTCCTCTATTTTACTTGACCCAAAACCAGCCAGAAGTACCTGGCACCTCATGGGCCCGTGCAGGGCCATTTGCTTCATTCCAAACGCGCTACGCTGTGGCTCCATGCCTACCCTCATTAGGAATAATTAGCTCAAGCACTGGTGCAGCTGTGCAGCTTCTTGTGTCAGAGCTTCACCACATCCCTTCATTGCCTCAGCTTTTGCACTGATGCTCCACAGTGTCCCGTTTCGCAATGTGGGCTCTTCCATGCGCAGCTGGGCATTTGCTCACCGAAGCCGTTTTGCATTTCTTGGTGTTCCTAGGAGGAGAGCACGTAACTCTCTGGCTTTTTGGTCACAGCTTCCCTGTCCTCTGCCTGAGGCTGGAGAAGCTGGAAGGGGCCAATTCCACATCAGAACCATCTGGTGAATCCCGATAAACCATCAGACTGGTTACCTTTATTGTTCCTCCAGGACGGATCACATGTGTTCTTGGAAGTCACCGTGTTTGTATTTCATTGGAGATGAGAAGGATTAAGTAAATAGCGGTGGTGGTTTTCTAGCCCTGGTAAAGAGACCTGCAGAGGCTTTTCCTTCATCTGGGCTCACGTGGCTCTCTCAATTAACCATATGTAGTGATAAGCCTAGATCATTCAAAAACAGGACCTGTCCCTCGGAATGTTACTGCTTCCAGTTCCTTTTTGCAGGGTTCAGCCTATCAGTTGTCCCGAAGAGCTCCAGGTTTTGCTCGGCACTGTGTGAGCATGTTCCACCAGCCCTGGGGGCCCCTGAAAGTGGGAACGCTTTGGTTCCAGTGGCTGTTTTCCCAGAAATACTTTAGGTATTTCCTCTTCTCTGTGCAGCCCTAGACTCCACATCCTGTCCTATTTTAATTGCAGTGTTTTGGAGCATCTCTACTCCCCTGGATTTCTCTTTCCCACTTGTTGCTTCCTGATGCGTGCTGTGTTTGAGTGCACTCTTTTTGTTTAGAGCCTCTCTTCAGCAGCCTTTCTGCCACTGCTTTTTGAAACCTTTTTCCCCAAGTTGATCCAAGGTTAAAGGGACAGACGTGAAGAAGGACAAAGATTATTCCCATCAGAAAAACCATCCCAAATCAAGTTTCCAAGTCCCAAGATGCATGCACTTGGATTTTGTTGTGTTCACAGCTTGGACACGCTGTGATTCATCAGGAAAAGTTCTGCCAGTGCCGTGCCGCCTCAGGAAGGTGCCAGGAACATCAGGAGGCTTCACAGTTTGACAGCAGATACCTTTGGAGGGGCATTCAGAGAAGCCAAGAGAAGGAAGTGGGGCAGGAATTAGTTGTGTATTGGGGCCTTAGGTGGGAGTGAGGGCAACTGGCAGGAAGTTGTTCTCTAAAATGAGAGTCAGTGATGTCCATCAGCTTCCATGAGGATGGTCAGCCCTTCAGCAGATCCTCAGGAATGGCACTTCAGAATGGGAAAGGACTCCTGCTCAGAACTCTCCAGCCTCTCAGACTTCCTTTTAAATCTGTTTTTTGCTTTAGAAAGCTTTGGTGGCTGAGAACTCCAAATCTATTTCAAGAAAGAACACTAATTAAAAATAGGCCTTATTTAGATTTTGGGTTTGAGCCGATCCTTACCGTGTTCATATGTGTTTCATATTTCACAGGGTAGGAATGTTGGGACAGGCAACTTTGTTAGACTACAGGAATGGGAAAGGCAGGTTTGTGCAGATGAGAAAAAGTGGATTTTAAAATCAACTATATGGCATCTCTTGAACATCACTGGGCAGTTATCTAAGCAAGGAGGATCTCATCTGAACCTCACATTAACTCGTCATAGTCCTCATTAATATAGCCCAGGTCAGACAGAGGGGGTTACAGCAATTCTAACATGACAAATCAGAGCCTTCATCATTTCTCCAATTGCCTTTTCTGTATTTCTGGGTTTTAAAACAAAATTTATGTTTGGATCCCAAGCAAACACGACAGCCTCACTTAATCACCTTTCTAATAATACCCTTTAAAAATTATTTCTTTCATTTTGTCCTCCAGCCAGGAGAATTGAGTTATAAACCAGCTTAATGCTAATTCTTCTTACTTTGACAAGGGCTAATTAAATTCATACCTCTTTGACTAAGCTGTTAAAAGCCACAGTTAATCAATGTTTTGGCCGATACATCCTCATTAAGAAATGTTGTTTTTTGCTGAGAAATAAACCACACTCCTTAAAAGCACTCACTGATTCACTTTGGGATCTTCACGGGGGCCAGGCTACTTACACAGCACATAGTTCACCTACAGCTGTGTGAAGTGGTTTATTCTGCTGAAAATGTGCTTTGCCTATGACTCTTCTCAAAAAAAAAGGATTATTGCCCATGGGGCATTGTATTAGCGGGGCTGAGACATCCTGATTCCAAACAGTCATTAAGCAAATCAGAGGTAATTTATACTGTGGTGAAGAAACTATTGCAAAGCCTGCCAGCTGTCTGGCCCTTCCAGTATGGCTTCAGACAGGACTTTGAAGGTCGGTTCGGGAGCATTTCTCTTACACCGTGTTGTTGTTGTGACTCCAGGAGGACAGTCAAGTTCGGAGGCAGGCCCCGATCCAGCAGAAGTTTAAACATCTGCATAGTTTTGAGCATGTGAGCAATCCCATAGGAGTTAACGAGGCTACTTTAAATGCTTAGAATTAGGCATGTGCTTAAGAGCTTTGCTGGACAGGAGCCATGGTAAGAACCAGCCCCAACTGTGACCTAAAATTAAAACTGGAACACTTTAAAGATTAATTAAGGCCTTGTCTACATGGGAAAAAGTCTTCATTGTGGCATGAGAAACTTTCTTCTCATGGCGTTTGTGGCCCAACTGGATTCAGACCATTTAAAGTGGAGCCGACACTTATGAGGTTTCCTGACCGCACTCAGGAGGTGTGGAGAGTTTGGAAATGCACCCAATGTTTGGAAGCAAATCTTTCATTCCCCAGTGCATATGAAATTTGTATGCCTTCACAGTCAGCTTTATGATAGCATCGTCCTTTCAACCCTTGGGAAAATGGCAGAGCCATTCAAGTAGCCAGAAAGCAAATAAACAGACACATTGCACTCCTCCCTTCTTCACCACAACTACTGAAGTCCCGGAGCGCCGCAAGCCGGAACCATTGTCCTTTTAAAGCCTGGGGATTTGAGGACTTGGAATCTGTGGATCTCATTCTCTCTCCCAGAAGACATCTGCTTTAACACTCCAGAGGGGCTGTGGAGTAGACGTGAATTGCACTTGCATTGGAGTAGATATGAATTGCACTTGCATTGGAGTAGATATGAATTGCACTTGCATTGGTGTCTTGTCCCTTTTGTGTTGTAGAAGGGAAGGAGAGGAATTGGTGTGTATGACCAGGCCATGATGGAGTGCTAAACATGATGTTCCAGCCCAGCACGGCGTGCCTGGGGCACAGCACTGTGCCTGCAAACCCAGCCAGCGGGGAATGAGGTGCAAACAGAGGCCTGTACCTGGGAGTGATGAAAAGTTGTTGGTTTGCTCTTGGATATGAAGGACCCCTCGACAAATCTGGATGGGAATGATGTTGTATGTGCTGGTTTTAGCTGGCCTGCTGTTGTGGCTTTTGGGATTTTTCTGTGGGAGGACTAGGCCTGGGTTTGAGTGTCTTTGCAGAAGCTGAAGCCATCTGCTTCACTGTGGCACAGACATGGAGCCTTCTTCCTTCCCTTGGGTAGAGGAGCACTGTGTCAGTGCTCTTGGGGAAATGACATGCACATATCACTTTAACATTCAAAGAAAGGCAGAGTTTGTAGGGACTCAGGATCCCTTCTGATTGACTACACTGAAGCTTTGTTTCCTGGAGTCAGGGCTTTGTCATCCATATCGCAGCAGAGCTGAACAAATCTGCCAGCCACCCTTCACCTTTGGAGGCCAAATACTTACTTGCAGGCAGAGCAAGTCATCCTTCAGCTGAAGAAAATGCTCGGTCTGAATTAGAGTCAGGTCTGCTGTGGACTGGGACAGCTTATGGTAGAAAAGAAGTCTCTGGGTAGCTGAAAGTGTATGTGTCTCTATTTCCAATATTTTTATATTCATTACTTTGCAGTGGTTTGGCTCTTAATTGCTATTAAAAAGCCAGCTAGTGAGTAAATAGAAATAATGAAACTCAGTGCTCCTGTGCTGCCTTGCATTTATGAAGTTCAGACCAAGCAGTAATTAATCTCTGCTGGCTTCCATGTGTGTGTAAATCTCCAGTCACTTTGTACAACTCATGTACAATTTTATCCACTAAATAAATGGGTCTCAGTTGTGCCATTGAGGCAGGGCCTCCTCAGAGGGTTGGAGGTGGCCTATGGAGTACTTTGCTGTGAGGTTACAGAGGGACTGCATTCCTTTTCCTGCTCTGCATCCCAACAGAGGATCATACTCCCAGCTTTTACTACAGACCTCATGGGACTTTTTTCTGTCCCTAGATTTCCTAGAGTAAAGGCTGGCTGAGAGTTATGTGAGCTCTTAAACACTCCTGTAAGGAGCCAGAAGACTTCTTAAGGCTTCCTTTTCGCTGTGTACCCACAGCTCTGCTGCCTGTTCAGAGTTTGGTTCAAGCCTTTACACCACCCCCTGCAACTTTTGTCTCACCTCCAGCAGTTAGAAATGGAGAAAACCTGAAATCACTCAAAAAAGGACAATTTTTTCCTGGCTCTCATTCCTTACCCTTCTGACAGTTTGCTTGCATAAAAGCTAGGGAGAATCTGTACCCAGGGATACTGAATTTATGGGTATTTTTAAAAAACCACTTGCCTGATTTGGTTTTTTTCTCTTTTAAAAGATCTGTTTCTTAAGGCAGTCAGGGACTTGTAGTGTGGTTATGAGAATCACTGGACCAGACTCCCAGCATAAGATAATGGAGATACTCCAAAAATCAGGCAGCTCGTGGGTTTTTCCTCTGTATTTCTAGCCCATGTTTGATGGACTCTAAAGACGTATACAAAACACAGCAGGTTGAAAAATGAGATATTCTTTGTTACTGCTGTTGTTGTTGTGATTCTCCTGTAGAAAATGATGGTGTTTCAGTAAAAATTACAAGTTAAGATTAGTGAAAACCCCACGAAACTTGTGTCTCAAGATACGGTCCATTTAGGCTGAAACACTGAAGATTTGGAGTTTCTGTTGAAATGAAAAATATGGGCACAGATTGATGAAAGTGGTCATGTTCTGCAGATGTTTTTATCTGGTTTAAAATGAATTCTTTTCATCTAATTGTGGCTAAGCTTTTCACGATGATCAATTAATCAATTGTTAAATGGGAATTGAGGTCACTGGTATTTATTCTCATACAGTTACCAGGACAGGTAGGAAAGTCTCCCATCCCACATGGGGCTAAAAATGATGGAAATCAACATCAAAAGGAGAAAAATGAGTGAGGGAGATTTGTTTATATAAATGGTTACACCCAGCATTTTGAAAAATAAATATTCTGCTCAGACCCAAAAATGAATTAAAAGTTAATTGGAAACAAACAAACAAACAAACAAACAAACTAGCACAAATAACTTCACAGGTATTGAGGATTAGAATCTAAGCCTGTCTGAAAAGGAAAGGCGGATAAACTGGCTTGGGGGAAATAAAAACCCATGTGAACCTTTGTCTAAAATTCCAGTTCAGTCAAACTCAAATCTTTTAAGGTTCAAAAAGATCTTTTTGCTTTAATTATCACAAGTGTCTCTGTTCCCTGGCTGGTATGACTAAAAGCCATGAGAAGGTTGGTCATGGAAATTTTCAGCTCTTTGTTTGGTGTTAATGCAGTGTTGGTGCCTTTCAGCAACTGCTTGTTTTCACATCCCTGCCACTGGCCAGGCGAGTTTCCCTAAGGAGCAGCTTCTCAGTGGGGCAGAGTCCCAGCGCTGCCTCTGCAGTGGGATTCAGCCCATGGCCACGGGGGAGACCAGCTCCAGGTGCAGAATGGCTGGGGCCCTCAGCCTTTGGCAGTGCTAACACAGGAATTTTTTATCACATGGGAGACGTAAGTGGCACCCAGGCTACAGCCACAGTCTCGCTGCTCAGGTTAGCTCTGCATTCCCTTGGCTGTGCTGAGGTGTTGATTCACTGCAAGCCACAGTCCAGATGTTGGTGCTGCAGGGCCCACCAGAAATGGGTGGGAATGTTTTGCAAGCCAGGGAAGACTTCGGCATCTCTGGCACTGACCTACTTAGCAGAAAAAACTCAATATTAAAATGGAATTAAATAGATGTACCTTGACCACAGTTAAGCAACACATTTAACCACATATGTCTGAAATTAGCTTTTTAATGGGAATTAGATGTTCTCAGTGAGTGGGACTTGCTACAACACACAAGGGTCTTCATTTATGACTGGAGACAGGTATCTGTGGAGTGGAACAAACAGTTGCAGGAGGGTGTGATATGGCTTTAACTTTTTTTCCCTTTGGTGTTTTTCCATAGGGACAAGCAAAACACTGCAGCAGAGAGGACTGGTTATAAATACTTCATCAAATTATTCAGCCTTCTAGTTTCAGAACTGCTTCTGACTAGAGCTTCATTTTCCCATTTTTTGGCATCACCTTGAAATTATTGGATCATGTTAAGTGAGAGGGGGGGAAAAAGTGTTTCACTCCATGTATCCCTTCTTGTTTCTTTTGACTCTCTGGTGCCGGTGGTATATTTTGAGTTGTTTGGGTCACTGGGTGTTGCTTCTATTTCTTGACTGAATCACTGTAACTGTTAAGTGTCAGAATGAAAGAAATCAAAGGGATTTAAAATATCAACACAAACTTCCAGGAAGGATTTGCCTGACTGTTAAGTGAAAAACATGGCACTCTGGTCATGAAAAATGAGAAATAAATTCACAGGTATGAGTCATGTTGGAAAGGAAAATTGTAAACTCAGCCTGGAATATTGCTGAGGCAAACCTGTGAGTGTGGGTCTCTGTGGCTGCTGTTCAGTTTCCATTAAGGAGATTTGGTTAGATTTTCAGTAGGCATCAAAAGCAGAAAGTAAACCTTCATCAGGTGAGGATTTGCCCCCACATATGCCATAGGAAGAGTGTGGATAAACTGGTGTGGAAGGGCAGGAGATTAGGGACAGAGTAGCGCAAAAACCCCCACCAAAATCAGGTAGATGTGACAACATTGGTGAGCCTGAAACCATATCACACAAACATAAATTCAAGGTTTACTGTAGATTTTGTGTGTTACAGTAAAGTTATGTTTTCCAACCCTGTGTTTGTACTTACAGGTGATTTTCCAAGACCAACATTTTTAGAGGTGCAAGAACAAATGCACTGAAGTCTGAGTAGCTTTAAAAACATCTCTGCTTATCAAAAGGTTTTGAGTTGGGGGGCTCTGACACAAGCTTTTCAATATTTCATAATTCTGGAAAAAAATGAACCCTTCACCTTTGCATAAAGGGCTCCATTCAGTTTGCATTCCTGTTTGGTTACCTTATTGGTTCACTTTTGGCCTTGACCCATTTGCACATCACTGGAACGCTCTCCTATAGCTAATGCTACACATCAGGTTTGCAAAAATGACTGCATTTGAGGCACTCAGTAAATCTTCCAAGCAGCTCAAAGGTCAGATTGTAAGAAATATCTGAAATAACTCTCCAGAAAAATGAGAGGAGAAGAACTCAGAATGTGAGCACCATAACATTTATTTCTGGCAGCCCACGCTGTTTTGGTGCTCTCTGCAAGGTGTGTCAGAATAGAGCATATGAGTATCTTTGAAATGAAGATTTAAATTACCATTCCTCTGCTGTTCCCCCTGCCCTCCAGTTGTGTTTTGATTTGCTGTTCTTTTTCTTCTTCTTTCTTTTTTGATTTCCTCCCCACTTTCTGTTTTAACTCTCCCTGCCAAGGGGGAGGCTGCTAAAATTGCCAGTCCACCCTGTATATGCAGCTTTTCCTATTGGGTTTGCACAGAACCCTGGTCTGAAGCCCATCGCAACCCCTGGGGATTCTTTCCATGCGCTTCCATGGGCTTGAGATCAAGTTGAGTATGGAGAATTTCTTCCAGTGTGCATCTCGGAGCTCTCTGCCCCACCTGTTTCCCACCAGACCCTGTCACGGGTATTAAATGTAATTCATGGCTAATTACGGGTATTTACACCTCGACCTCAAAGCTCTCCGCTTCCACCTGCACCGCGGCCGCCGTGGGCTCGGGGAGCGGCGAGCAGGAGGGACACGGGAGCAGCTGTGTTTGTTTGATGTCCTCGCTGCCAGGTCCCTGTGCTCGGGGCTGGAAGGGCGGACACAAGCTGCTAATAGAGGCGGAACTAAAGAAATGTACAGAGCAGCTCAGTGTTCCCAAGTACACAGGCACCGCTGCAAAGAAAAGAGTGAGAACAAGAGGGAAAAGCCCACAGAGGCTGCGGGAACTTCTGTGTAAATACAAACAGACCCCATGCTGCTGAGTGTTCCCTTTGATTTCCAGAATGTTCAGAGAGCTTGGCCGTAGGCTTGCACTTCCTCCGGAGGCTGGGAATGGCAACATGACAAGGAGAAGGTGTTCCTGCAAAGACCAAGGCTTTCTGTGTGAGGGAAGCCAGGGCCTCCCATGGTTCTGGCTAAGATGGTTTGAGACAGCAAACAAGTGCAAAACAAACAGGAACAGATTTTGTGGGGGATGTTTAGTGAGTCTGGAACCAAGAGATTCCTTTCAGGTGTGAGACGTGGTGGCTTTGAGGGTTGCTTTGGGCGACCCAGAAGGGCATGAGGATGAAATACGGAAATGGTTGGGGTTTTTTTCCAGGGAAGCAGGAGCTGGGCTTCACATACAGCCAGAGAGAGGTTCATGGATTCAGTACTAAATACTGTGTGCCTCTGCAGAGTGTTGCAAGCAAATATTGCTGAGACTTTCCACCCCTTTCACTGTCTATAGGCACCTGGGGCTGTCCAAACCTGGCTTTTGTGGAAGCCATGGACAATGGGTAAATGAATCCCTGGGGGTTTGGGGACCATATTTTCAAACCTTGCTCCCCTGAACTGGATTCCTAATCTCTGCATTTATAAGCCTAATTTTAAAATTTTAGTATTTTATGAGATCAGCTGTTGTAAGTACTCCAGCCATTCAGGGTGAGCAAGGAGGGACAAAAGAGCACAGGAATGGTCAGACTGGATGACACCAAAGTTCCAGTCTCCTGGAGTCATCCAGTGTTTGTGGATGCTCAAAGACCTGACAAATTAAATGTTTGATTGAGGTAGTCCTCAAGTTCACCATGTCATTTTTAGGTCAAGTTGGAGAAAACTTTTGGTTACAAAATACTGGATATTCCCCATTGACTTATGCTGTAACCCAAATGGTAATGAAAAGCAGGAATGAGTTCTTCAAATCATTTTTCTAATCCCTCATTCACCAAATATCACCAAAATGAAGCAGGGGTTGCTCTTTGGGTTATTCCTGTAATATGTGCTTCTTTTTCATAAAGCCTCTCCTCTATCAGTTCCCATTTAAATATTCCTTGCAAGCCAGAGGAAAGAGCTGGTCCTTAAAAAAGCAAAAGCAAATAGTGAAATACATTGTCGGTTATGCAAATTTCTGATGAGCATCTTTCCATTTAAACTAGTATTTTGGATTATTTAGAAATATGGATTTTCCCCCTTTTGTTCCAAATTTCAGACCCTCAAAAATATCAAGAGAAATGCAGTAAAAAAATTACTATTTCCTTACATTTTTTCATGGAGAAATGCATCTAATGAGAGCATGCCCATGGTAGTTGAATATCTCAGAGGGATCTCAGTGGAAGTATTGTTACCCTCCATATTTTACAGACAGGGAAGTTCAAAGCACTTGCAAATGAGGAACTTCTGGGAAAACCCTGCTGTTATCCAATTGCCTGCCCATGCTGGCAGAGTGATGCACCTCAGTTCCCAAATGGAGAGGAACTCTTGGGACCTCTCCTTTGATGCAGAACAAGAGGGAAGCAGATATCTCCCTGGCATTAGCCAGCAGGGAATGATGAACTCATGATGTAGCGAGCACCGCCAAAGTGTCTTGTCACTCATCCTAGAGCCAGGTGGGGGCTCAGAAATCCGCAGTTTGTCCTTTCTGTTTGGAAATCTCTGAGCACATCATGTGATGGTCCTAGAGCTGTCTGGCTTGGTGAAGGAAAGCTGCAAATCTCTCTTTTCTCCATCACTATTCCTGTGGCATGACTTTTACAGCCTTGTGTTTCCACAGCCCTTCTCTGGTGTCTTTTTCTCTCTGTTAGTGACAGGAGGGAAGGGATCAACAACAAAACTCAGCTGAGCAAGGTGTTCCGTGCAGGGCTACAGGTGCTGTTAGCATGACCTGAGATAGCTCCAAGCCCGAAAACCAGATCAAAGTGGAAATGTTGGGAAATACAAATGTACAGTCTGTTTTCTGACAACCTCACCCCTCAGCAGCCAGCAGCTCTGTAGCCAACACTGTCAACACAGAGCAGGAGACACATCCCACACAGACAAGTGGGGTCGGAAATAGCAACCCTTTACCGGGAACGGGTTTTTAATGGGAGAGAAAAATTCAAGTAGTGAGTTGTCGAGGGATTTCAAAGGACTGCATTTTCCAGAAGCAAATTCCACCTTGTGGCTCTTTTCTTCTTCTTTTTGGGTTGTTTTTTGTTTTGTTTTTTAATAGTATTTTCTCATTAGCTGATTATGATCTTTCCAAAAGGGAAAAAAAAGGGGCCCTGCAGCACACTGGGTCTGAAGGGCTCAAATTAGGAGTTATCAAGAATCTCCCTGTAGCCAAGCAGCTAATTCCAGAGGCAGAACAAGAGAGCTTCTGTTACCACACTGTGCTGAACTCCTGCTGCTCTTTCCATGACAGGTGTGGGCCCAATACCTGTTTATCAAGGGTCTTACTTATATAAAAGTAAAAAGTTCAGGAAACTAAAAAATCTGAGTCACTGTCTGCTGAACTCCCAAATAAAATAGTTTTATTTTCCAACCAACCCAGTTTTCCTTATTTAAGCCCAAGGAAAAGAAAGAAAGTAAAAAAACTTGCTTTGAACCCTGACCTTTGGAGGTGTATCCCCCCCTGGGTGATTCATCTGTTTACCTTAGGACAATTAAATGTGAGTCAGTTTAAATAAACTTTAAAACCAAAGGAAAAATACGCTAAAAACAGACCTGACCCCGCCCCTTCTCCTACTGGGGACAAACTGAGAAGTATGAAAAAATGCAACACAGATCACATTTTCAGGAAAATCCTAAGGAATCCGGAGTGAGGTGGCAAGTCATGGCAGCTCCTGTTCCTCACCAGGAGCTGGAAGGTGGAGCTGCTCCAGGATGGACTCTGTGATGTCCCCACACTGCCACCAGCAGCAACTGGCCACCAGTAATAAGCTAATGCAAGGGCCATCAGAGTCATTAACCCCAATGCAATACAGTTAAATGCTTCACCTTTAGGCTACCAGTCAGTGGCTTCAAGGAATTTCGGTTCAGTAATGTCCTGACAGCTTGAAATATTTGGCACTGATAGCAGCGCTGCTGGCTGGGGAAATACAGGAAGGACCCAGGGGTTTGCAGCAGATAAAAATGGAGATAAAATCACCAGGGACTTATTAACTGAGGGGGAGGGAGAAGAGCAAGAACAACCCCCCTCTGTAAATAAAGCAGTGCTAAATGCTGAATGTCAGGGTTTATGCCTGCAAGAGATGTGGCAGCTGGAGGGTGTAGCTCTGAAGAGGCCATTAATGGAAAGAATCAAAGCTGCTCTCAAGCCCTTGGAGCGGGATTGCCAGGGCTGTTAGCAGGCATGTGTCGGCTCAGAGACTGCCCGCGAAGTGGTGGAATTGCACAAAAATAACCCTGGCTTTGGGCAAGTTTTTCACTGACTTTTGGTTTCCAAGTTGCTCAAGTACCTTCAAATCCCACTAAGACCAGAGGAAACAAAAACGTGAGTGCGAGGAAAAGCAGGAGATCATCCTACAGGTCGTGCAGGGAAGCACCAGCCACTCTGTGAAATTCACAGTGGAACCCTGAGAAGTGAGGACATGGCTGAGGAGGCAAAGGCTTGAGCAATTCCTCACTGTTATTCTCTGAGCTCAGGCATCCCTCAGTGCTTCTGTGCCAAGAGGGACAGTCATTCCTCCTCTCCCAAGCATCCAGAGGTGGCAGCAGGGAGAAGTGCCACAGAGAATCAGAGAACATTCTCACCTTTGTCAAAACCTCTCTCTTTCTGGGGAAAGAGACCAGGCTGATTTCTGCCAGCAGGATTTAAAACAATGGCTTCAAACCCACAGAGGGCAGGTTTAGATTAAGAAGAAATTATTTTCTGTGAGGGTGGTGGGGCCCTGGCACAGGTTGCCCAGAGAAGCTGTGGCTGCCCCTGGATCCCTGGAAGTGTCCAAGGCCAGGCTGGATGGGGCTTGGAGCAGCCTGGAATAATGGAAGGTGTCCTTGCCCGTAGCAGGGGGGTTGGACCCAGATGGTCTTCAAGGTCCCTTCCAATCCAAAGCATTCTGTGATTCTATATTGCATTTTCTGTTGAGCTTGGGACTCAGGGGCACAGGGACTCTCCTGGCTCTGGTCACCAGAAGCTGCTATTGGAAACTTCAGGCCACAAGCATGAAATGGAGAAGCAATGAGGATCCACCAGCACTGGGTGAGGCTCTTCCAAAATGCCTATTCCTCTCTTTCTCACAGTGACTTCATGCTGGAGAGGAGCTGTGAGAAAGTAAGATGAGGGAGGGAGGTGGTGGTAAAGAAACTGCATGAAAAATGGGAATGGCTCCTCTTTTCCTCAGCAGCCAGGGATGTGGTTGTCAATGTCTGTAGCTGCTGCTTCCCCTGCCCGGTGTGAGCAGCCCTGCACCATCTGTTTTGGCATCTGTGTACAAACATCACAACAGGAGCCAACATTTACAAAACCCAGCATCATCCACGTCTTGGAGCATTTCATTTCAAGGAGTGCAACCAGACATTCCTCCCAGTGAGCAGGTGTGCTCCTGAGGACCTGGGAACAAGGAAGTTCTGGAAATACAAATTTCATGGGGAGGATGCTGTGCAAAGGCAGGTGTTGTTCCCAAACAAGAGGTCTAGCTGTGTGACTGGGGCTGTGTGAGTGCCAGCACAAAGCTGCCAAGCTCTTCTCTGAGCCTTCCCTAGGAGCTTCTGTTGGTTTTAAAGAGGGCAGAGTATGCACACAACACAAGCCATGGGACTTTGTGAGCTGGAAATGCAGACTTCCTGCTTGAGTCTTCACTGGTGGAGAATATTTTGGGGGTTATAGAGAAGGCAGAGCTGTCTCATGAGGAGCTGTGGATACTGGGAGAAACCCTTCAAATGAATTTTGTGCTATAAGAATGTAACTGCCTGCATGGTTTTGAAATGAAAAATCTGTTGTGCAGACTTCCCAGTGCTAAAAGCTCGTGTGTCACTTAACTGAGCATCCAAAGCTCTGGCACTGGGAACACTGGGTCAGCTTGCTGCTGATGGGCACAAATGGATGTAGCTGGGACAGCTGGCCCAGAACTAAATCCTCTGCCATCACAGTGATGCCATGATGAATTTTGTCTTTTCTTTTATACCCCTGTTATACCTTTCTGCAACTTCTGTATTCTTAGTGCTTTTTTGCCTACATTCTTGGACTTGTTCGTTAAGCTAAGAGACTAAACATTTTAGAGGATTCGTAGTTAGGGTGCCAGGGTGCCCAGACCCCAAGGTCCTCTCCAGAACACATTTTGTAAACTAAGATAGAACCATCCAGGGGAAGGTTCCTTGGGAGGGGGGGCTCATTTGAGCCTCTCATTGGGGAATATTTGATAGATATGCTAATTAGTAAGACCTAGAATGTAAGACCAGATCTAGAAGAGGGGAATTTGGCGTGGGGATGGTGGGGTGCACAGAGGTGTATTCGACCTGTTCGTGGTGCACCTAAGGATCCTTACAATAAATACCAAGGTAAAACCCTTTTTCCCCTTCTAACCGTGTTCGCCTCTTGATTTTTAAGACCAGGAAAGGCATCAACAGTGTACCAGACAAAAAATGTCCTGCAAACCAAGTCACTGCCATCGGACATGACACAGGAGTCTAAACTGTAGCTTAGATGAAGTCGTTCATTATTTAATGCATCAAGAAACATGGAGTTAACCTACCTGTGTGTCCATAAAAATTGCTCACGCAGAGTCCTGCTCACAAGCCAACTGCAGTCGGCACAGACTGATGGCCTTTCGGTTTATCCAGTTACTTAGGGAAGCAGGACCTTACTCTGCACCTCGGTCTGGTAAATGTTCTGCAACGCCAAACACACGGACTGTGGAGGCACTCATAAATCATAGACAAATTGGAGAAAATATCAATCTGCTGGCGGGAGACTTATCTGCAGGGAAAGGAGTAGGTTTGCAATAGGATTCCGGTGCTCTCTAGCAGTGAGGCTGCCACAACACCGTGTTGTTGAGGCTCGGGAGTGGGTGTGAACGCAGTGCAGAACATTTGTGCTCCCGCCCTCCGGTCCCGGAATACGCAGCCGTGGGATGCGCTGGCATTCCGCGTGTCCCGCTCCCGGGAGCGCTCCGGCCGCGCCCGCTGCTGGCAGTAGATGGCGCTGTTTCTATGGCCTGTCCGCTGCCTTCCCGGGAGCTTCCCGAGGGAACGGCACCGCCGGGATGAGGGAATCAGGAACGCGCAGGGACCCGGTGCGAAGGGAAACCCATTTCCCCCAGAGGAGAGCCACCGGGTACCAGCAAGCCTTGAGGTCTCCCACAGGCCCTCTGCTCAGGGCCTTTCCTCACCGTGCACGCCCGAGGATGTGAGACCAGCCAGACGTGTGGGCCCACGCACACCCGGCCTGCAGGTGCCCAAGTGATCACACGGGACTTGCTTTTGGGTAGTGTCACAGTGCTGGGCATCGTCAGAAAGGCTATAAAATAAGATACTTGGTCTACCCCTGCACGTTAATGAGTTCAAATTCATCCCTCGCCGTTTTCTCCTCCGAGCTCCTTTATGCTAATCTAAAACTATATAATTTGCTGTCGGCAGCTCCTTGATTTGTTTAGGCTCCACAGCAGCACAATGTTGGAAAATTATTTCAGGCTGTTTGGTCATCGTCACTTACACAAGATGGATCCCAGCTCCTCACCTACAGGACTTCCAGTTCTGCAGGCTGGACAGCTTGCTGCTTCTGAGCACATGGAGCAAAGGCATGAGGGTGTGCAAGTGGATAAAACAGATTCCTGAGTCTTGGATTGCTTCCATGCTCTGTGGATTTACGCTACACATCTAGCAGAGGGACTTCCAGAAGGGTCTGTTGTAACATGGGCCCTCAGCATTCAGATTTACTGCCCTGCATTAAAATAGTCAGCCTCCTAACTAGAGAGAGCATCCTGGGATTAAAACCCAAAACAATTACCAGGCTGTTAGAAAACTCCTTTAAATAGTCCTACCCAGCCATTTCTTCATTAGGTAATGGCCAACTAGAATGTTCCTGCCTTCGCTTTCAGACCTCGTTAATGACCTCAAAACAGGTGAGATCTGGGAGTTAGAAGGGAATCGCTTTGCACTTAGCAGCCATTAGGTCAGCAGAGCTTTACTGACACGCTGTGTGTTTACACAGCTTCCAGCAGTTCAAAAAGCCAAAGGAGGATCACAAGTCTATCTTCAAGCCAAAGGGGGAAAAGATTGACACAAGGTTGTAATCATCAGAGTCTGAAAAAAGCCTTCTTGCCTGTTTTTAAGCGTGTTCAAACAAGACGTGACTCTTTGTACAACAGGGGCGCAGGGAAGGTGGGCAAATGCCATTCTTGTGGTTTAATTAAGGACCTCAGTGAGGATCTAACAGATGCAGTGCGAGTTGTGCCTAGTGGGTCTCCCATGTGTGTCAGGAGGGAGGGAAGGAGGGGGGATACCGGGGAGGGTGGAAAGGGTGTGGGATGTGAAGGACGGTGTGTGGCAGCTGTTCACAGCAAATACTATTCTAGCTCATGGCTATGTGTTCCAGCCCTGTTGGAAAATTACATCTAAATAACAGATCACGAAAGAGCAACCCTGACAAGGCCTGTAATTTAGTCCCAAGAGGAAATTCTTCATTCATCAACTGTACAAGAGACTAAATTAGTTCCCTGCTGGACAAGGCTTTGCTGGCAGTTTGCTCTGTAGGCCAGCCCTACCTTAGAGCAGGTCCTGCTGGAGAGTCACTCCTGCCAGGGACAGACCCTCTCCCATTGCACCCATTGCACCGAGAGAGGCAGCACCCTCCAGGCCCAGGGCTTCATCCTCATGTGTGTTTTGGGGGTTGTGGGGAGCGACTGGCTCTGAGGTTGTTGGACAAGAGTGTTGAGTGAGGGTGAGCATGCTTTGCCCCATGGTGAAGTGTCCCCAGAGGCAGCCTGCCCTTCCTAGCAGTGCTCCTAGGGGTGGCCCTGTTGCTTGGATTAGGAGGACAAGGAAGGATGCTGTCCTGCTGTCATGGGTCTGTCAATGCAAAGCTCCTGCACAGCTCACTGCATGTGCCGGTGCCAAGATCTCTCTGCGTTCTCGTGCTATCTGGGCAAGGAGAGGGCACCCAGAAGGCCTCCTGGCTGGAACAGCTGGTGCAGCACAGACCTCCTGTGGTCTGTGGGGCTCCATTCCTACACATACAGATGTGTGCACCAATGTAGTTCTTTTGATTGTGGCAGCAGCAAGTATTTTCAAGTATTGACTCAGTCAATTTCCTGTTAATGCTTCCCTTGCACACGAAAGCAAGGTGGGTTTAGTTTCTTCCTTTGCAGGAATTGCTGTTTTTCAGGTGCAGTTAGCAGCTCTCCAATTCCAGAGGCCTGGCGTGTGGGTGTGGGAGAACAAATCAAAGACACCCCGATCTGTAAGAGGTGTCCTGAGCAGTTAAACATGGCTCAGTAATTTTCTTCTCTGTGCTTTCAATCTGGTTCTGCCACTTTCACTCATGCTAAGAAGTATCTTTCTCAAGGACCCATCCTATCTGTATTTGGAACTAATGAAAGCACCATGGGAAGCCAGGAATTCTTCAGGATCAGTCACAATCTGTAATAACAGACTACATAAGTGCAAGAGGACTGGCTGTATCTGCTCAGATACCTCTGAAATCCCTGTACCTTAAGTTCCCTCTGTTCAGAGACATTCTGCTATTCTAAAGCAAGCTGCAGCCTAGCTTACATGTTCAAAAGTTTATTTTAGATAATACTTTCTTCATCATCATCCCTAATGTCCAGCATCTTTAACCTATGGATCAGTTCCAAGTGTTTTCAGGATAGTACGAAAAAAGTTACAGATAATTATGTATTATTTCTGTCAGACTGTTTTGTTTATGTCTGGAAATATGGGGACTTCTGTCTGCTTAGAAACAAGCTGGTCATCTGCATGCCTTTATTCTTATAGTTCTTGAGTCCTGTTTTGATGGTCTTGAGGTATTTGGCCACAGTGACTTTCTATAGCAATGCATCTTCCAGGCAACTGTATATGGAGGCATTGCTTATTTTTTTAAATTTCCTTTTTTCCATTTCTCTCAGTTTCTCGGAGAGATTTTTTGCTTTGTGTTAAGGGATGGAAATTGTGCATGAGATGCTCCCCATCCTCTTCCACTCTTTAGAGGAATGCTCCTGTTGCATCCCCACTTACTCACCCTACTTGCAGAAGAAACACACCTACGCTTTTCAAACTCTCCACCGAAACTTCTCTGCTGTTTGTCATTTCATTTCTTCTCCACACCCTCCTCTGAACACATTACTGCTGTTCCTCAGTGATAAGAGTATGTTAGCAAATACAGTGAACAGCTTCCCCTTTGGTCTGAGAGGTAAATCAATATTTAAGGCCTTGGAGGATGTTTTCCTTTAGGAGTAGCAATGGATGACACAAGCCAGGTATGCACCTTGACACCACCTGTTTATTTGCAAAGAATGCTTATGACTGCTGAGCCCCAAACACAACAGGAGCAAACAGTGGAAAGCCCTGTTGCTGGCAGGATTGTGTCCTGCCAGTCCTTTCTGAGCCACAGGGATCTCTGCTGCTCTGCTCACCATTTGCTCCTTGCCCTGCCACACAGCCCCTCCTAGACGTAGCTAAGCCATGTGCACATCTGTTCAGTAGCAGCTGGGATAACCACCTCTGCCCAAAGACTTGTCTCAGGATCAGACCTTGGCAGGGACCGTGGCTCCTATTGTTCCCAGCTACCTCCCTACCTAAATGACTTTCTCCTTTCACACACAAAAAAAGAGACATCTGACACCCGCTGGCTTTGTGCAGAGCTGTTATTTGCTACAGACCAATGACCCGGTTGAAGGCAGCCATTAACTCACATTAAAGAGACCCCATTACTAGAATATGTTCAGTCTGGTTTTCTGTCACATCCTTCTCCTTCTTAATACTTTATTTATTTATTTGGCTCGCTGTACCAGGTATGGAGAATTTTCTTTCAGCTCTTTAAGCTAAGTCCTCCCTGGCCACAGGCTGTGGCAGGGAATATGTGTGCCAAATGCAAATTTTCCATTGTGCTTTGTAGAAGGCATTACCTATGCTTGTCATCAGTGAATTTTTTTCTTCCAATTCACCTGCTTGTTCTGAGTTTCCCGGTAGTCTTCACTGTTCCCATTGGCAAATTTTCTATCTGGGTGCTGACCCATTTTCTAGGAAGGTATGTCTGGATGAAAATATGCCAGGTTTGGCTGAAAGTCCATTTCTGGACAAAACCATTTTATAGGATTGTTCTTTCTAGTGTTGAGGCTAAGCCTAGGGCTCTTCTGACATGTAACGAGCTGTGTGATGGGACCTCCTCTCTGGTCAGATAGCAGAGCAAAGCTGTTTTGGTAGCAAAGTCTGAGGGAACAGAAGGGAAGTCTCAGGAGACAGGAGGTGTCCAGCTCAGACCTGCAGCTCAGTCACTCTGCAGGACTCAGCAAAGCCCTGCTGACTTCTCAGCTCATTCCCACTTCTCTGTCTCACAGGGTTCTCCTGAGGGTTAACCATCACAGACACATCATCTTTCTTTTGTACTGAAAGAAAGACTCTTCAGTATGTCTACATGAAAGAGCCCTAAATGAACAAAAGTGGAGCTGTGTGGCAGCGCTGCAGCACCGAGGATAAGTTACAGTGGCTGCCTAACCCTGACAGCTATTACAGTGCCTGCTAAATGCAAGGCATTATTCCTGCTACCAGCAGAGATGGCAACAAGCTCTCCTGTGTCCTCAAAGTTTCATTACTTTTATATTGTCTCATACCTGGCAAATCTAACTGTGGTACCTTCTGCTGCTTGCCTTTTTTTTTTCCTAAAGTATTGGTTGGACTATGAAAAATGTCGTGGTTTCAGCTGAAGGTCAGGCAGCCCACAAAGCACGGAAAGAGCGCTGCTCAAATTCAGTCCCTCACCACATTTATTGCACTGAACTCACTTTCCCTTTTGCATTGGCCACTCAGGAGTAAATGAATATCCCATTCCATAAAACTGCAATAAAGAGGACAATTTTCACCTCCCCCTAAGAATTATAGAGTAATAGAGTGCAACAGCATTTTCACGGGGTATTAGAGTGAAATGGTAAAGGTATGTTTTAGTTCTGAGTTGGGAGGCAGGAGCTGAGTCCTGGATGCTGAGACTTGTGCTGAAGGTCACATACCTTCTTGTCATGGGGCTGAGAGCAGATATCCTAAGTATTGACCTCTGCTCTCTCCGTAAGAGCACTCTTCCTTTCAAGACAGGAGCTGGTGAAAGCTGATCTCGCACGTCCAGGTGAAGTTGTCACCTAGCAGCTCCTTGGAAATATGACTTATTCCTCATGCTGGGAACAACGGAGGCTAGGACCTGGATTTAATGCTGTTCTTTTGATATTAAAGTAAAAACAAAAACCTTGGGAAACTGTTGAAGCTGCTGACTCATAACCGTACCCGTTACATGACTAGCAGCTTTCATCTCAAATAGCTTTACAGTGGGGACCAGAGGTTCTCCTCAAGCTGAGGCCCTAAAAGTAAGCACTGCTTGCTAAATGGAAGAGCAATACCTTTAGCAGAAGCAACCCCAGCACTTCCAGAGTGTCCCATCAGTGTGTGCATTGCCAGTGGCTGGAGGAGCTCTCTGGGGTTACCTCAGTGACTATCTCTGTGCTGGCACGTTATTTTGTGGTATGGCTTCACCTCAGGTTTTCCTCATTTGTGCAAGGAGTGACAGCCTCCTGGAGTGTAATTTACTTTATAAAGGCTGAAAAGTGCCCAGCTGGTGTCAGCTCTGGGCCCTGGCCAGGAGGGAGTTCATGAACCAGTGAGCTCGTAACTGGCCCCAAAGCCTGTGAAATGCTGTGCAAAAACACAGCCCGAGAGCTTCTTCCTCACACTGTAACCACAGTTCACTGTTAGGAGACTAAAGTTTCCTTTCCATTCCTCCTTTTCATTCCAGGACACAGCTGTACTTTTAACTGATTGCTTGGAAAGGGTTGCATGTCACCCTGAGGTACCATTTCTGGCTCAGAGCTAAAAGAGCCATCAACTGTGACACATGCACAGCACTTCGGGGGCTTCCATAGATCTGCTCATGCTTACATATTTGTGTTTAGAGGACTAGACTGTCTCACAAGGAGTTCTCCAAAGGGATTCAGTAGGAGGGGTGCTCCTGAGGAGCTCATAGTCCCTGTGCACCAGGTGGACCCCAGCACAGTCAATGTTGCATAAAATGAGGTGGAATGGGCAATGTGAAAGTCTGTGACAGTAGGAACTTGGAGAAAAATTTTCTGTCCTTGCATCTGACAATGTGACTGCAGCCTTTTCTTTCAAAAATCTCAACCTATGCAATAGCTGCAAAGGATGAAAGGGTATCTGTGGCCTTCCAGCTTAGACTTAAGTTTCTCTGGGCAGCACTTAACAGTATCTAAACCTGTGAGAGCTTACTTCAGCTTCTGGGTGGTAAAAAAGCACAAACGTGATTTCCTGAAGGGGATCTGAGTGGCTTATGGGAAATCGTGTGGAGGGACTGGAGGAACTCCAGTGCTCTGCTGAACTGGGATTACCACTCTTTTCTCCCACCCCTTTTTGCCACACCACTGCAAATCTAGGTAGTAAAAATAATAGCGATGACCGAGGTCATGTCTAGGGTGGAAATGCTTTACAGTGTGTTCTGTTATGGCAGAGCCCTCCTTGCCTGAACACAGCTCCCCAGGGAAAGCTGTGCTTTGTATCCACACGCTGTGACCCGCCTTGGTCACCCAGCCCGAGGCCCAGCAGAGTGACCAATGTGCCACGGCCACAGCTGCCCTCCCTGCCCAGAGCAGGGGTTTGGGAGCACAGCTGTGCCAGAGGCAGCCCAGGTCCCTCACATTCTGCTCAACTGAATGATCACTGTGAGAAACAAATCCCCTCAGTAGCTTGAAAAAAATCTTAAGTAACTCATTTTTTCAAGAGTTGCTATGACACAAATGCTTCCTTTAACCGTGGGGAATAAAGGAGGTAACCATATCTGCTTGCATTTGAAAGACATAGACACCGTGGACTTATAATTGCATGCACTCATGTTTAGCATCATTATCTTCTCTCATTTTATCTTTTTTTGCATGAGAGCTCACCCCACAGCGCCTTTCCACTGCCAGATCCGTGGCATTTACATTAGAGCACTTTAACGAGACAGGAGTATGTGTCAGGAGCTGCAGCTTGGATTGCAGTGACAGCTCTGGATGGATTGTGCTCTCCTATCTCCTTTTGTGATCCTGTATGGAAAAGGGTTATATATATATATATGTATCTATCTATCTAATGCATGGCATGAATCAGCTATGACTTTCTCAGCCAGGTCTCTGGTTTTTTCACACCTGAGGACAAGGGCCAGGATGTTTGGCTCTGCAGAGCATCCCAGAGTATTTAGAAACTCATCTCACTTGGATTTCGGAGAAGGAGGAGCCCCATTGTTTTGGAAGGACTTGCACCATGTCTCTCCTGTGAGCTTGCTCCAGAAGGTTTCTGCATGTGGGCATGTGGAGAAGCTGATACTTATCAGAGAGCAAGAATAAGCCACCTTTATTGCTGACTATCTCAGATTCCTTTTTTAGAGGATGGATTATGGCATAAGATAGGGCAGTATTACTGCTGGTTGTTAAAACAAGAAGAGAGGGGAGAGCTGTTGCTCTTTTGGGGAACAAGAAAAGTTTGTTCCCACTGATGGCAACAACTCAAAGCAGATTTTCCTATGCTCACTCTACTCACACTCTTTTCCATGACCGTAAAGCAAAAAGAGCTTTTTACATGCAAAAAGGCAAGGGGCAAAGTAGAAGTTTTGCCAGCTGTCATTTTTCACTTGATTCCCTTATTTTCAACATCACTGTGTAAAGCCTGGCTAGAGAAGCCTGTCAAAAACAAGCCTCTGTTTGCGTATGTGAAGGCATATACGCACTAGTCGTATACTGATCCTCAGAGGCTTTGCTAAAGTATGGAAGGTTTACCACCAGATATCTTGCTTTTGAAGAATGAATGGGTATACAAACTTGAATCTGCTCCCAGTCCCAAAGACCCATTCCTTGTGTAAAGGGCTAAGAGGATAAGAGGGGATGGAGTTCGGGGGCCAGTGCTGTATGACCTCATACTTTGGGAATCGGCACAGACACCAAATGAAACTTTTCTCCCTAATCAGATTGGAAATTGATGTTGAGATAACAGCAGTTTCCAGGGTCTGGTTAGTATTTTAAGCCTCTCAAAAGCCAAATTCAGTCCTCATGTTTGCCCTTGCTACCCACTGCATCTTGCAGAGTAAATGAAATGAATCTGAGAACAAAATTTTACCTCACTATTAGTCAGTCCTTTAACTTAGTGGCAAAGCCCATGAAAACAAAAGTGAAACTTTGGATATTCTTCAAATTTGAATCCTTTTCCATTATTATTCTTTTGCTCATTATCATTGATGAGCTTATTAGTGCAGTTTGTGGGAGGAAACCTGACTCTGCAGTTTGAGATTGTGTTCGTGTCTTTGCAGTGCCCATGGGGATATGGGTTGTGTGGCACAGCCAGGGATGCAGTTGGTCAGGAGCTGCCTCTGAGAGCAGCCAAGAAAAACCATTTCAGGGAAGGTAAGCATGCAATAGGTACATAAAAACCCACCCCCAAAGTAGTAAAATGTAGATTCTATGCCCTGAAAATTGAAAGGTTTTATGCATTCAAAAGCTTTTGTTTGCTCACCATTTGTAGCTATTCTATTTCTATAATATTACCCTTTGTAGCTATTGTGTTTATTGTTTCCCTATAGATAGATGTGGGGTTTTATTACTCTTTTCACTGTATTCATGATGGCAATGTAATCGTAGGGTGAAGAATGGCACTTCCTAGATTTCTATTCCATAGAAAAGTATTCCTTTCAGGTTGTAAGCTCATTGTTCATGCTATACCCAAAAAAAAAGGATAAATAGCTGTTCCAGCCTACTTTCTGAGCACTGCTCCTTTTTTCATGTGCTTATGTTATCTCCTCATACTGATCTTCTCATTCATATTGTCTCTATCTAGAAAGTTACAGGCGTTTGACACTGCTGGTGCATGAAAAGCTGTGCAGTCCTCTTGGAGTAGATGCAGGACACATTCCAGGATCTCTTTTTTTTCTTCCTCCTGAAATAGGTTATGCCAATATAAAGCAACTAAATGTTTTTAGGAGCTAAGGTTTAAGGTTTGAATCAGTTTTAAGAGAAATTATGCCAGACCTTTTTACATTTTCTTGATGTTACCTTCATAAGCTATAGAATTAGGAAGCCTCCTCCTAACCAGTGGGAATATCTCTTTCTGCTGCCAGAACAGCAGGACAATACTGTCACTTAGGCTGCAAAAGACAGATAGGCCTGAATCTCAGACCAAGCTTGGGAAAAATGGTATAAATTAATTTGGGTTTGTTTTCAAGTTTAGAAATTTATTATTTTTAGTAAAACTGTTAGCCCAAGCACAAACTAAAGTTAGATGTGCCCATAAACACAATTGTGCATGTACCCTTATGCATATGCATGGGTTGCACATATACATGTGCCTCAAAATGAGCCTGGATTTGAAAGTTTTTTAAGGACTTCCCACCTAGAGAAAGCAGCAAAATAAATCTAAAAGGTGCACGAAAGCAGCAATCACTAATAAGCACTATCACTGATGAACATGCTTCTTCATGAGCTCTGCAGTGTCCACAGCTCAGAGGAGCTACTAATGAACCTTATCTTTGCATGAGATAATGGTTAGGACCAAAAAGGGGAGGCGGAGGGGAATTTGACCACCCACAGAACAAATACCATTATCAAAGTGCAACTTATGCCCCAAAGCAAACTTACTTGCTGGAGTGACATTTCTTCTTGGCATTTCATCATCTTTGCTAGGTGAGGATCTTGGAGGAGGAGGGGAAGGAGAGAGGGAGGGAGAGATGGGGGAGAAAAATAGCCCAGCTGACATTTGAAGCAAGTAAATAAGCTCTGCGGGGAGGCAGCTTGAGTGGTGTTTCCACTCCTAACGTGTAATTCCCATGCCACTGGGCATGGGTCGTGTGGAGCAGGGTGTGGAGGGGGAAGAGCAGGGCACTGTCCCTGTCCCTGTCCCCAGGGTGGGCTGGGGAGGCTCTCGGCAGAGCCGGAAATCGGAGATCAACCTTGTCAGGTCATATCTCATCAACAGCAAGGAACTGCAGGAACAGGGATTTCATTCCCACTGAAGGTGCCATTGCTTCCTGTACGCCTTGGAACATGGCATCAGCTCACCTGAGTGAAAAAGGCAACAGGTCCTTGCACTGCAAAAGGCCGGGATTTGTTCACCCATGACTCTTTGGAGAAGTCAGCGCTGAGCAGTGCTCGCTGCTTCAGGGGCAAAAGAAATGAACACTTCAATCTCTCTTGGAGGTCCTGTAGGATTATGAGAGCAGTTGGTTTCCCTGTGTATGTTCAAAAGGAACATCTGCTTGTTTGTACCAGCCTAGGAATCCACCTCTATCTTACAGCATCTCTCGAGAGGATACGTGCTCTTATGAAGCAAAACACTGAAGTTGTGATCAGTTACCCATAACAGTGCAAAAGATGGAGATAAAACAAGGTATGGTCCCTCAAGGCACTGCACA
This sequence comes from Monarcha castaneiventris obscurior, assembly GCA_026261815.1. Lineage (NCBI taxonomy): Eukaryota > Metazoa > Chordata > Aves > Passeriformes > Monarchidae > Monarcha > Monarcha castaneiventris. The sequence goes on from JAMPIT010000862.1 coordinate 7,553,726, forward strand.
GAGCACCTTGCTCCTGTCTCAGAGATGGATAACCAGGAATAGCCCTGTCGTCTCCCCATGAGACCCAGTCAGTTCCCAGATCCATTTGGCATGGGGCTTTCCTGCCTTGACTGCCATGAAGCTGCACAAAAACAGTAGCAAACATATGCCAGTAGAAAACATAGTATCATTCTTCTGTGCTAGCAGATAAGAAGGAAAATGAGACTTAAGCTCTCAAAACACCATCAAAACAAATGTGAGATTAGGGTTATGCACAAGATTACTTGGAGGTATGTTTTGTCTTAAACATATGAGTATTAATTGCTAGATGAGCAGCAATTAGGCTCAGCACAGGTGAATCTGAGGATATTCTTCAGGAATTGTGCCCTGTGTGTGTACCATAGCGGCACCACCCACATTATTGCTGCTAAAATAGTGCCCTGTCAGCTGCAGCTTCACAGGAAGAGTGGCAGTGATGCTGCACTGAAGAAAGAAAAACCGGAATATATTGGTCCGAAAAAGGAAGTGGACTGGGAATTGCTGTTTTGTGTGCTTCGTACCACATCTGACTTCTGCCTCCCATTCCTCTGTGCTGCTTGTGGCCATGAAGTTGCTTCCTACTCCCCTATTAGAGGTTTTCGTAAGATGTGAATATCAAATCAAACTGAAATTTCTAGGGCCTCTTGTTGCCTTTGAATTGCAGAGCTCTGCCCTTACTCAGTTGCTTCCACTGTTCTTTTAGTGTTAAAGGGTTGCAGCAGTGTATTAGTGGCATGAAATGCCATTCTTTACCCTCCTAAGTCTGTCTGGACCTCAGCGATGTGCTGCCATGGCAGTCAGCTCCTGGGCTCCAGGGGTTAACAATAATTCAAACCAAACTGTATTCCATATCCTAGAGCTCTTCCCCCAGGCCATGGCATGCCCCGTGGTCTGTGGAATGCCATGAGCTATGGCACAATGTCGTGGGAATTTGCTCACCAGTGGGGCTCACTGAAATGCTCATCCTGGAAGTTTGCTGCAAACCAAGTCCCCTCCTTGGATTCATGCAGTCATCATGAATCATTCTTTACTTGAGTAAATGTTCGTGATATTCAAAGGTCAGGAATTATCTTCCCCATCTTGTTTAAAATCCTGTTCTGTGGCAGTTTTAGAGCCGCTCAAACTAACCTTTAGCAGAAAATAGGTCTAAAAAGTGGTAGCTTTCAGTGTTTGTTTTCTCTTTCTATGAAGCAAAAATGTGCTTATAAAATATTTTCAAGCTTTGCTAAACATTCGTACAATTCTACTTGTTTTCCATTCATTCTTTCACACATTATGTTTGTTGTCCAAAGTAATGGTCAAATTGTTTCCCAGTGGGGATATATTGACCCACATGACTTTGAGAGAAGTAAAGATCACTCTTCATCCCAATGTAAAAATCTCACTTTTCTCAAATTAAACAACAAACACCACTGGTGTGTGGAAATACCCACGAACTGAGCATAGCAATCAGTGTAGAAAATGGTTTTGATGAGGAAATAATAATAATGAAAAATTTGTTAAGGAAGGTACTATCAACAAAGACTTTATCCTCCTGAGAATTTTTTTTATAACACTGAATGAGTTCTCACTTCATTTGTTATGTCTGATAGATATTTTACAGCCTCCACTATCCCAGTAGCTGCAAGTGTATTATGGCTTCAGAAAAAATATACTTTCACCGGACAGCTTTCAAATTAATCTCTGACTGCAAGGAAATCGGGCTTGTTGCATTTCTGCAATTCTTCCCCCTTGAAAGGCAGCAATGAGGATATAATGAAACCCTCTTCACCTCTCTAATTAACCATCTTGTGACCAAACAAGAGAGGGGCAGGAATGGAAATACCCAACCCAGTTAGGTAATTGCTGATAATCACAAAGCTGCTTGAAAAAGTGCAGGCTGAGGGCTCCGTTCCTGTGCGGCCGCCCGGGGCTGCCGGGCCCGGTTATCTCCTCCGCATTCTGCAGCGGGGCCCGGGGAACCACCACCCTGCGTGCAGCAACACGGCCCCGGGGCACAGATCCAGGCATCCGGGCGGGGAAAAGCCTCCGGGGAACAGCCGTGGGAGCTCAGGAACGCCGGGACACGCTCGTGTTGCCCGCTCCGTGCTGACCACCCATGGGGCTGCCAAGGGGATGGGGAGCTCAGCTGTAACTTTGCAGGCAGCCGTGTGGTTCCAAATGATCCCAGCTGCAGGAATTTGAACGGCTGGGAATCTTTGTTACAGCGATCTGTAGCGCTGCCCAAGTGCTTTCCAAAGGAAGGAGGCTGTGTTTGAGGGTGTTTGCAGCCCCTGGTGTTGCAGTGGAACACTTGGCTCTCCAGGATGGTGAGACAAGGAGAGGGTTGGAGATCAGCTCATGGCTTGCAGCCAGCAGTGACCAGGACCCAGATAAAGAGACAGACAGTAGTGTCCACGACACATCATTAGAGTGAAGCAGCAAACAAGTGACAATATCTTAAGGGACTCATTAAAAGAATGTCTCACTGAAGAAATGGCTGAGGACATTTGACATAAAAATAATTCATAGTTTTCTCCAAACATTTTAAATCTTCAGGCTGAGGACAGTATGCTCGCCTAGGGTGGGAATAACTCCGTAGGAGTTATGTACAGACATTCTGTAAACAAACACAGAAAATTACTCTAGATCTATATCTTCCTTTTCATATGCATCTTCCCTTTCTCCATAACTCCATTAGCAGTCACATTAGGAGGAATCGCAGCTGTCCAAAGCAATTCTGCAGTGCCCTTAAACATCCCAAAGCAGAGCTGCTAAACCACACAGAGCTGAAAGGCTGGTGCCTTGTCAGCCGTGTCATTCTTCGAGATGAGCAGGTGAACCTTAAGAAAGTCAACCCCTTCCCCATCATTTCCGAGCATTTCTGAGGAGCCTGTGGCATGGAATGAGATACCACTGATCCCAGTGAGGGAAGGAAAAACATTGTCCTCTCTGGAGTGGTGTTGTAGTGGGGATGGGGAGGCAGCTCTAATCTTCTGCATAAATCAGTGTGGTCGTTAAGCAGATCACTCTCACCGTGTTAGTCTGTTAAATACCTTTAGTCGAGGACAGAAACAACAGTGCTTGATGTTGGTGAAGATGAGAAAATACCAAAAGTAATAGTGAGGGGGGCTTTTTGTTTTCCAGCATAAATCGTTTTCATCGCACAATTGACTCAGAGTCACTTCATGGACTCCTTTATCTGCAGAATTCCTTTAAAGTTTAACAGTGCAGAACTAATTTTGATGACTCAGTAGCTCGAAAATTGTTATTTTAAGTGCCGAAAAGGTATTTTCCCTGTGGATTTTCTAGCGCTGAGGCAACGTTCTGAATGTTTTGACTGCTACTTTGTCTGACAATGTAAACAGACAGGAATAATTTAATGATTAACTCGTTATCCTTGATGCATGCCTTGATGTCTCATCTTGTTATTAACAGTTTGCCCATGTTTTGAAATATATATAATGTGAAGCAGAGCTAATTTTGCTCTGGAATGCTCTTTAACACCATTCCACAACTTTTTCCACCCACTGTCTGAGCTTGGTCAGCAAAGACACTCTCTATTAACATCCCAGCAACTCACCCCGGCACTTTCAGTTGTATAAAATGAAACCCACTAATAAGAAACTTCATCAAAGAGCTTGGATATGTGCATAAGGCCATCCTTATTCAACCTACTACTATTTGAGCATATGCTTAACTTTACTACACACTTGCAAGTCTTGCTGAAGGCAGCCAGACTGAGTTTTGCTGGTTGGGTCTTTGAAACACTTCCTACCACCACATCCTGCTTCTGTCACCTTTAATAGTTACCTGTCTGTCATTGCCACTTCCTCACACATTCTTCCTCAAAAAGCCTTTTGCAGAAGATAAATCACATTTGTCTCTGAGCACAGGGAGTGCTGCCTTGTTTTCCGTACAAACTGGAAAGTCAAAAACATACAGAATTTTGCCATCAGAGAGAATTTTTAATGCATTTTCACCCAAAGTTTCAATGTGATAATATTCTTACATGCTGCTATTTTTCTCTTCACATGTCACATTTATGAGATGATGTGTGTGCTGCCTGTGAAGCACTGAACCCATTTTAAAAAAACATTAATTCATCACATTAGCAACCAAACAGGAGCACTAACAGAGCCTACACTGTGAGTGACCCCACAGGGCAGGAAAATCCTAAGAATTTATTTTCCAAGTCCTTGGAAAAAGATTTTAAAAATGCATCTTCTGCTAGTATTGTATGAACCAATGCACCTGAAAGCAATCAGGATGTGAAAAATGGAAACTCTGGCATTAAAATGAGTAGTAAAATAATCATAAAACCTAAAATAGGCAAAGTCCTAACACTCATCTCCATTCCCAGCAGATGGTGGTGTCAGCAATCCCTGGTCCTGACATCAGCTCTCTCACTTCACGTGCATTCAGACTGGTGAAGCAAATAATGGTAGCACAGTTACTGGCACATTTCCTCCAGAAGCCACTAATAAAAGAATGCTTCCCCTGACATTTCCATTCTACACCAACCAACCTCACAACTGTTACAGTTAAGTCAGGGAAGCAAAATGAAAAGCAATGACCCAGCTTGATTTAATTCCTACCTGGCAACTGTCAGGCAATGGCCATATAAAAATATTTAAAAGGTAGAGAGATAAATGCCACTGAAATGCTGAGAATGTGCAGCATCTCTCCAAACTCCTTGTGATGTCGGTATCTGTTGCCAAAGCAGCACCTGCTCTTATGTTGTAATATTTCCACTCAGTGCTGCTCTTATGCTGTTAGGATTTCCCCTTTACTTTGATTTTCTTATAACTCAGGTTGGTAAAAATGTGTCTTTTGTACATCTGCTAAATACCTTAATGGAGAGGAACAGGCTCTGCAGTTCTTTGCTGTGTGGAGACAGTAGCGCTGCACCTTGTGGCTGGGATGGGGATGTGACAGAGGGAAACCCAGGGAGGGTACAGAATTCATTATTTTTAATTTTCCCTTGTTGGCATTTTGGAAAACTCTCACAGTAAATGAGGAAAGGAAACAGGCAGTGCCAGCCCCTCCATACACAGGTATTGCCCCTAATTCAGGTGAATGCATGAACATGAATATGCATCTATTTCTGCTTGCAAAGTTTGCCCAAACACCCTTGATTGGAAAGCAGGAGTCTTGGGTTCCAAAAGCACTTTTCCATGACAGATTTCAACATCTGCTGCAGAAACGTGGAATCGCTAAAGCTCTCTTGATTTAAGATGAAACATGAAGTCTCAGCTACCTTTTGGCAAGAAACCATCAGAGACCTGGTATCTTTGAGAGGACTTTAAAGGCATTTCAGCTTTGTGGGAAGTTTAAAGGAATGTAAACTGTGCAGGAACTGTGGAAAGCCACATTCAGTGCATCTCCTTCAGACACAAGCTGTCTTCTCCAGTGTTAGGCTGTAAGCAGAGTCTCATCTCTCTTGCCTGGCTCGGGAAGTGCCCTGCTCTGCTTGGGAGAGGGATCTGGGCCGGCCAGGGGAGCTGAGGCGCTAAAAGTGAGCCGGTGCCAGCTGAAATCCGCCTGAAGCGCTCCTCTCTCCGCAGGTGGGAAGATGGTCTGTCACAGACAAAGCCAGATGAAAATGCATCTGGGGTAGCTCAGTGTTTGTTCTGCATTAGCTTCTGGCACGGCCTCTACTGTATTTATCCTTCCGCCCACCTACCTTCCACAGAATGGGGATGTACTCAGTCACTGATCTTATCAGCGCCGCACTTTGATCCAGCTGGGATGTTAGGGCCTTCGGGAATTCCCCACGTTTGATAATTCCTGATAGTTACTTTTAAGAAAATACCAGCTGAAGGATGGGGAGGGATTCTTCAAATTCCAGCAGCTGAGTGAATGGTGGAATTTATCAGGCGTCCGAGCCAGATTTCCTTGGAAAGAACACATTTATTTTCAAGTGTCACATTTTCATTGTATTCAGCGAGCAGTATCACCTAAGGCCAGAGAAAGCCAGTGCAACAGGACATTACTGGGATTTTTAATAAGCGCTGGAGCTGGCCCTGATAAAAACATTGTGAGATATATCCAAACTATGAATAGCTGAGGACTGCCTTTATCCTGAGCAGTAATTCATTACCCCTTCGTGTTTAGCTTTCGAAATACCACCTCGAGAGAAACTTGACCCCAAGGAAATCTATTTCAGGAATGCGTGTGGCCCCCATCCCAGCAGGCTGGGACTGTCTTACCACCTTTATTGGTTTTTTCTCACCACCCCCCTGCGAGGTAGAGCCCAGCCATTACCCCGACTTTACCAAGAGCAAATGGAAAAATATTCATGCATCTCACGCCCATTAATATCCAAATTGTGGCAGTTCAGTGACTTTCCCAAGGCTGAGGAGGAAGTTTGTGGCAGAGCAGGGTACCTGGTGCTCTCTGTGCCTGCCTGAACACAGGAGTAATTTTCTACTGGCAGGGTGAGGCTTCCCGCCCCCCAGTAGTAGCCAGGTTACGGGGCTGTCAGAAGGTGTGTGTGTGTGTTTGTTTGTTTTTCCATGGGGAGCATCAGGAGAAAATATCCATCATCTCCTGAGACCAGAGGCATTCCTGAGTGAAAGTGTGGGCGGCTGCCATGTCCCGCTGCGGATCTGGGGAGGTGTTTGCTGTGTGTTGCTCCGAGGCTGTGTCCAGCTGGGCCCGTGGCAGGTTGGGGCTTGCAGACGTGGAGGATCTTGCTGTGGCTTTGTCTGGCTCTTTGTGGGGAAAAAAAGGGGGGAAAATCAGCTGTTTGGCTGCTTGTAGCTGGTATGTTGATTTTGCTTGATAGACAAGCTCCAGATGAAATAATTCAGAAAATTGGAGATCCGAGAGGATTGTTGGGAAATCAATTCTGACCTCACAAGAAACACAGGGCTTTCTGCCTTGTAATTCCTTGGGTAAATCTCTGGTGGCAAGGGTGGATTTGAATTGGTGTCCCCACATCTGCCTTCATACTCCTGGCTGCTTTGTAGATTTTTCCTATATCCTAGAATGTGGGTACTGGATATAAGGGTAGGAAAACTTGATTTATTTTTGATAAAGGCAATGTGCTAGTGGAAAATAATATAATTGCAAGAGTTGATTCAATACCATACACAAGGGAAAAAAATTTAAAAATAAGCAAATGCTGTGAATTTTTAAGGGCTCTTTTTAATGTCTCTCTTACCATTGTTGCTGCAGGAGATTTTTAGTGCTGATCTAAAGGCTTTCCTGAGAGTCGGTGCCTTTTTTTATTAGAAGATAACTACATTCAAGCTATTGAAAACATTTATTCCTTCATGCATGGCAAACAAATTAGGGGTGGGAGACCCAGCAGAGGGAAAGAAGAGCAAGTTGTGGTAAAGTGGGATGGGGGGATAGGTGTGCACAAGTCACCTGCTGGTCCCAGCCAGACCAGAGGGCAATAACTGGAATAATTGCCTTTGGGTACTTTGGTCATATTCACCATGAGCTCCTGCCTCACCTAGGGAATATGTCTGAGAAACTCCTTCTTCCCATCAGGGAGCAAACACCCATGGTCCTGGTCATTAGCAAAGAGCAAACAGAACCATTTCCCCGAGTCTATTCCCACGCAATTTCAGCATTACCTGTTTATAATTGCTTGAGAAATGTTTTACAAGCACCTGCATCAGGTGAAACATCTTTATTGTGGGAGACTTTCTTGAGGAGACTTCATAGGCTGCTGATCACAGGCCCTGCTTTAAAGCCCACTGGAGTCCATGGGAGGGATGCGCCTTTCCCATGACTCCAGCAGCCTTTTGATCATGGCCGCTACGTGAAAATGTTGTCCAGCACCCTAGAGTTGGCTCCTCCAAGGTGTGATTTGTGTGTACACTGGGCCAGACACTCTCAGCCCCCCACCATGTGTGGGGAATGGTCTGTGGGACACTCAGGAGCAGCCACATCCAAGAGAACAATGGGTGACATGGGCACGAGAGGGTGAACACACACACTCAATTGCTGTAGTCTCTTCCAAATGTGTGAGGCACTGCAAAGTCCCAGAGCTCCATGGATGGGCAGTACCAGCCGCCCTGCCAGGAGCTGGTGGCTCAGGTGCCCATATTTTCTTGGCTTCCTGTCCTTGCTCAAGACTCCCAACCACCGACAGATACCAGGTCAGCCTCTGGTATAGCAGAAGAGGGATTTTTCCACTGGTATATTTCACTATGGAGCTTTGCTCCTGCTGCAGCTGGAATCAAGGTGGGTTGGAGTAGTAGCTCATCTCTAGGAACATGGTGTGGATGTGGAGAGTATGAGCCATTGCATGATTTTCCACTGTCTTGGAAACAAACAAAGCATTCAGGATATTCCCTGAAAAGCTAAGGTACAGTCCAAAGCTGAGGTGACACTCACTTGGTGCAAACCAGCAAGGACCTGCTGGTGTGGATAGCACCCATATCAAACATGCCAGCATTTTTTTGCAAATATCACAAAACTCCTTTCCCCAACTGGAATTACTCATGCTAAGAAAATGTGTGATGTCCCGAGGACTGACTCATTTGGCATCCAGAGCTTCTAGCCCAGTATCTCTCCTGCCAGGACTTTTATATTATCAGTTCTATTCATTCCTCCCGAAGGCTGATGGGGTGCGATAAAGCAGATGGCCAAAGCCCCAGACAAAGGTCAGGCAGGACAATTAATGACAAGCCGACAGCCCCACAAAGGCCATGGGCCCGGGATAATGCTGGCTCTGGAGAGCTGCTGACAATAACATAAAGCTGCTCCCCTCACAATGGGGAGATAAGATACAGGGCTGTAATAGGAAAGCAATCATCACAAAATGCCATCAATTATAGAAAAGCTGCACCAGCGGGGGACTGGTTCAATATTGGCTCTGTTGATGCCTCGACATCCCTTGGCTGCACTTTCTGCGTGGCTTCTCACGGCATGCCTGGTTGGGCACTGCAGCAGCTGAGGCTCCCTCACCCCAGTTCTTTCATCGGTTTTTGGCTCATGAAATTACACCGAATAATATGCTTATTCAGGGTTTTATATCTGGGCACCTATTTTATTACCTTTTATAATGCATACAGGGTCGGATCAGCTTGCAGCAGAACAAAGCTAATTACACCTTTCATTACCTAAATATAGCATAATGACAGAGTGTCATTCAAGTGTGGCATTGAGCTGAGAAACCTCATGGCGGGCTGGGACAATGACAGAGGTTATTGAGCTCCACCTGAATTGCTGCTGGTGCAGCGAGAGTGGGGCAGGGTTAATAGACAGGTCATTCCATAAATTACAGTATCAAATGGAAACTCGCAAGGGTGAACACTGCTCCCATCGGCCGCTGTATCTCCCAGAGTCAGGAGCCTCCAGAGCCAGCGTTAACCTCTTGCCTTCCTCTTGTTGGCCATTTGTGTATTCATAAAGTGTGTGCTGGTAGTTGTGAGACCTGAGAACAAACCCCCCTGTTGAGGTGTAAGACGTGCAGCAGTGCTATGCTGAACCCTTTTATTTTGGATCATCTTATCCAGGAGTAACCATCCAGGAGGCAGGATGGTTGGTGGCCGTTTCTATCATGGCTGGCAGTTGCCATTTCTGGCATCTGCTCCCAGTCTCTTATGGTCCTCTTGAAACAGTTCAAAGCTCCTACTCCTGACATGTGGCATTGCAGGAAGGTCTGTGACTGAACTCCCTGCTGCCACCTGAACGTTGTCCCCAGTGACATGGCAGGGTCTTCCTTTGACTTTGGTTGGAAGCCACCTCCTCTACACCTCCACTATCCCTTAATGCAGAGAGGTGATTTGCTTTTAGCTTATTCCTTTAAATGTCTTTTAATAAGAGGCTTCCCCAGATTTTAATAAAGGGATGGTGAGAGCAAAGGCTGCTAAAAGCAGTGTTCATAAAAGTTATTCAAAGAAACTATTTCATTTCTGCCATAGCGAGCAAATCACAGAAAGTTTCTACTTTCCTTGGAGTGTTTCTGTGTTTCATCAAAGCCAGAAAATGAGACATTTTAATTTGCAAATTTGTTTAGGAGTTGAAGAAGATTCATTCCAGTTTTCTTAGGTTCTTACTGAGTACTTGTGTTGCGGTTAATAGGGGTTTTTTCCTTATCTTTTTGGCTGAGCAAAAAATATTTCTATCACAAGTCATCCTATCCCTCCCTAGTTTCTCCCTGAAAGGTGAAAGGCATTTCTGGGCTGTAATTCCACTGTAGCAGTACTGCCTACATGAAAAATTTTTAGGGCCAAAAACCTGCAAGAGAAGACAAATGAGATTGTCTTAAGCCTTGGATGAATTTCCAGCTACCAAGAAGAGACACATGATCTCCAGTACTTTGCAGGCTGAGGCTGATACTGGTTTCATTTCTGAGTGCAGCAGAGATATAGTTTATTTTCTTTTGACAGACTGATAGTTTTTTGACAAATTTCTTAGTCTCTGGTTTTCTTTACACTGGTTGAAGTCATCAGTTCCCTTTTCCTGTCTTTCCAATATACTCACACTTCTCTTTACCAGGAGTTTTATGGGTTGGGAGATCCTCGAGTCAAAGGAGAGCTTGACATGTTAAAATAGGTGCTCTTCATCCACCTCCTCCCTTCACAAAGGTACCGGTGAGGTGCTTGAAGAGTCACAAGTAGAAATTGAACTTTTAGAAATATCCTTTGGTCCAGAATATCCATCCAAAAGGTGGAAGATAAAGTTTTCAGAGGCCACAGGATTATTTATTAATATTGATGTTATGCCACCTTTAGTGTCCATCAGAATAGACCCATGCTCGTGGCTTACGTTGAGATTTTGCTGCTTGTGCAAGTTACATCTTCTTAGGCCTCCTTGGCAGTTCTTTGTTCTTTCTCCTCTCCAGATTCCTCCTTGTTACTCAAGTTACCCCTTTGCTTAGTGCTGGGCACAAGGCAGCTCTGAGGCCAGTGCAAAGACCCTTGGCTTTGTGGTGGGAGCACCAGGGCCACAGATGAAACACTTCCAAGGTTTGGAGGAGCCAAGTGCTTTGAACAAGGTCATAGGGAAAGTGTCTGATGGGATAAAAACTGAACACAGTTTTCCAGAGCTGTGGAGTAGCAGCCCAGCAGCTGCTCCCATCTGCAGGAGATGCCAGGGCCATATCTCTGACCTGATCCAGCTCAAAGCTTTGCACAAATCTGTCTGCTGCCAGCCAAGTCCACATCTGGATACAGGTCCTCCCTGTCCATAGCACTGCGGCCTCCACCCTCCTCGAGCTCTTTGTGAGGCCCTGGGAAGGATCCAGCTTGACAAAAGTAGAGGTTTATCTCCTCTGGTGACTGCTCTCTACAAACCAGCATTGTTTCGCATTCACTCACCTCAGTGCTTCCTGAGGGCAGCAAAGAAAAGTCTTATGCACATCCTTATAAGTGAACTTTGGAACAGCTTCAGAGACCCTTGAATTGTTAATTACCAGGCACTTGGGCATTTTTATTCTGGACTAACAAACTGGGAGGGTCCTGCTCACCCCTGCTGGACGTCTGTGAAGCTCAGCAGGGTCGAGGCCTGTGCCCCTGTGAGCAGAGCAGGCACCCTCCAGCCGGGTTTCCTGGGATGCTGCTCTCTCTGGGTCCCCTCCCAGTCCCTCTGGCTCTCACCCTCACCTGCTCCAGGGGCCACAGAGTGCCCTGTCTCCATTTCAAACCGGGACCGACTTTGCACTGGCTCTCGTGAAAGCCTGGCTGGATCAGGGCATGCTGGTGGGGTTGGCAGGTTTTCACAGTCACTCTCTGAGCTTTAAATCAGCCAGGGAAATCCCAGCGGTTCTGAAAACACACGTGCTCTCTTTTTGCCCCTTTCTTTCCTCCTTTTTTTCTTTCCTTGGTCTGCGAAACCCTCCCAGCCTCCCTTTTCATTTCCCTTTCTGCTTTCGCCTTTATCTCTCCCCACTGTTGTGGTTACATCCTCTGGTGATAACGGGAGTGACCCCACGGGGTGACCCTGGAAGATTATTACATTAGCTGTAAATTTTGAGCCGGGGCCAACCAATCCAGTAGGGATTGCAACTCCCATCCTGTAAGTGCAGGAGGATTAACGCTCGCGAACATGAGTCCCTTAAAGCACTCCACAGACACCAGCGACCATTCCTTTCTCTGCATGTCTTTGTATTTCTGCCTTTAAGACCAGTTGGGGAATAGGGCTTTGCTGTTCCTGTTGAGGTGGTGAAGGGGAGGAAAAAGACAGCATTCATGGCAGTCGGGGCAGAGCTGCATTAAATAAAGCCTCCATCTTTCATTCTTAAGCTCAGCTCCAGGTCCTTGATGAAGACAGATTTTTCAATTAGACAGGCAATGTTTGTTCTAATATTTTATATATGAACAGCTCAGCTGACATCTTACCCAGATTTATGAAGGAAATCGAATACAAATGGGAGGTTTAATATAAATTTATTATTCAAATTTATCACATATTTCCGCAAATAAAAATTATGGTCACCTCAAAGAACTCATTTTTTTCCGAAAGAAAGAAAGAAGTTGATAAAGTTTCTTTCCACCCGGTGAATAACAATATTGTACGTTAAGAAAGATCTGTCATAATATAAATTATAACACACATGGAATACATTTCCCATTGAAGACAATATTTCTTTCTTATACAAATGTTGCACTCCTTCGTTGAACTGAAAGGAAGTTCAGGAAGGTTGGCAAAACAAAGTCCCCAATTTTTAACACTATACAGAACAAAGTGTATTCTGCTGCCAATTACCCTTAACTGAAAATGACTGCAGCTTCTGGGAGACACAGCCAAGGGTCAGGGGGTGCAACTGCTCCCCAAAGGAACAGAAATGTCAGGTGACATTCACACTCCAGCTATTTAAAGAAAGGATGAAGAGAATTTAAGGGAATAAAAATCCCTGCAACATCCATTTTAGCCATGGGGAAATTACTGCAATTAATGCTAGGCCATTTATAGCCCACGATTCCATACTTTTCAGAGAGCATATCTAATTTAGGAAGGGATTAATACGCCACAGATTTTCATCTCCAGTCAGGCTGAGAAGGAAATACGGGAAAACGGGGTTTTTTGCTAAATCAGAATGAAGTACCAGACTGAAAGATTTATATATTTTGGTTTCTGTAAACCAAATTTTTGCTTCCTTATTCAGTTGTGGCATTGCCGTGGTTTAGCTGCAATTCCAGCCTCCTATTTTTCATTTGTTTTTTTCCTGTTTTCCCGCTTTTTTGGACTGGCAAATAGTATGAGATGTGAAAGGTGATCAAAGCACATCAGAATACTTCCAATGTCTCTCCATTTTCAAGTAGGGGAAAAATAAAAGAGGGGAAAGCCTGAAGGGTCCTAGTAATAATGTCAAAACCATTTGTGTGTTCAGTGTTTCAGAAACCTAAAGAAAATAGAGACTCTCCAAGAATGTGTTTTGGTTGTCAGCATGTTTCACTGGACTTCTGTACTTCATTGAATTCTGCTTTAATATACTCAGTTATATTTGTGAATTTACAAGTCATTCAGGTATTCCCATGAGAAATTGTGACGTTATTTGGTGTCCCAATAAACCAAACCCCAAGCAGATGCACACAAAGACAAAAGGTCATATATTGATGTATATACTCATTAATGTATATTAAATTCAGGAGAGAGAGGATTTGTCTCACCTACATTTATCCACCTACAGAGGCTGATGCTCAGAGCCACATGGGAACGAGCCCCGTGGTGCTCCCAGGGCAGAAAAATGGGCTCTGAGCCCAGAGCTCACCCTGAAATGGGACAAATGAATCAACCCCTAAAAAAAGCATCTCTAGTTGGCCATGAAGTGGGGTTAGAAGGGGAGCCCAGCTGCAGAGGTCTGGCCTGGGGGATGTGGCTCCCATCTGATTTTCCTATCTCTAATTAGCTGTATCAGCAGGCACTTAAATGAATTAGCAGGCCCAAAGGTCCTGTCCCAAAGAGTCCAGATTTTAGGTCCAAGTGAGTGTTTTCTCTTTGCTGTTTCATCTGTGCCCCCTTCAGTACCACTATGGGGGAAAGCCCATTCCAAGTCCCTAAGTCACATACTTGGATATTCCCTGCTCAGTGCTGCTAAGCCTGAAGGCCAGCTTTCCTGACTGGGCAGAGGGAAATTCCCAGAAGGCACCTAAGATCCTTCCCAGGACCAAGTCTTTTGAGTTTTTTAAGCCAGTTCGTTTCAGGGTTGAAGTCTCCTCATTCAGTTGGAGGAACACTCTCAGGTCCCTGTTGATCTGGATACTAACTCCTACTGAGAGTAACAAAAGCTCTGTTTGAGGAGCTTTTGAAAATCATATTTACCTTCAATTTACAATTGTAGTTGGTCAAACACCTTTAAAAACACCACCTGAAGTACTGGACAGCATAGAGCTGAGCTGTGCTTAAATACCTGTAAACCCCAGTGTGCTTAACTTAGAAGTGCAGGACTATTCCCAGGGCAGATTTAGTGGGTTTAAATTAATTTCTACTGACTATGCCCCATTTTATCATGTATTTTTTTGTACAGGAACCACTTCTAATGTCAGTTGTGGCTGTAAATCAGAGGAAGCTGTTGCTAAATCAATGCGCTGAGGTGTGACATGCAATGTGTGGCTGCAAAGCCAGACCTTCTGCCCTGAGATAACAACATAGGAACAGCAGCGAGGGGATTAGGGATCTCTGAGCTGTTTGCTTTCATGCTGAGATGTGCTGTAGGGCAAAGCAGGCAAACAGAATCAGAGAAAACAACACCAGGAAAGCAGACATATGTATTGCAGAGTCTTTTGGGTGAGTCTAGATGTCCGGTTGTTTCTGCTCATGGTGTTGCGTGGCCTTGGGGTTACAGTCAAAGGCCTCTGTTTAGCTCAGACTGGGGATTCAGAGCTCCCTATGAACCAAGGAGGAGAATACTCTGGGAAGAAAAGGTCTGTAACAGCACCCAGGCTGGCAGGTAGGGTTCCTGGCTTCGCATCCCAGTCCCCGAGATTATTTTCCTTGGGTTTCATTTTGTTTTGGTTTGTTTTATGCCAAGATTGTTTATTGTAAAATACACGAACACTCCTGGGAGAGCTCCCCACATGCAGCTGAGAGCTCTGACCATGGGATGGTTGTGCAAAGGGCAGGGCATTCCCACCTGTGTCTGTCTGCAGCTGGGATAAAACAAGCTGTGAACACTGACCCTCCCGAAAAGGCTCTGGGCATGAAGGGGATGACAGCACCTCCCCAGCTGGCTCTGACCCAGGTGCCTTTGGCACACCGGTGGGATGGCACTTCACACACATCTCTGCTCAGCACCCTCTGTGCACCAGTGCCACAATCTTGGAAGAGCCTATGGACACCATCCTGTCCACCCCCTGCTCTGAGCAGGGACAGTTGGAGCAGGCCCATGTCCACCCAGGGTTTAAATACCTGCACTGGTGGAGACTTCATAACCTCTCTGGGCAACCTGCTCCAGTGTCTGGTCACCCACTGTCACCAGGACTGTATTCCTGGTCACCTGAAACTACTTGGACCTCTTGTATGCTTCCTTTATATGGCTCAGTTTTGTTGGGAGCTCTGTGTTCATCCATGCAGGCTCCTGCTGCCATTGTTTTTCAGGTTGTTGGCATGGACAGTTCTTGAGTTTGGAGAAGGTTATCCCTGAAAATCCACCAGCTTTCCTGGACTCCGTTTCTTTCCAGAGCCGGACAAAACCATCACTGCTGAGAGAACAAGACAATTACCTTCCTTGACTAATTTAAATCCCCAAAAACTCAGGGTTGAAGTAGTGTTTTTTAATCTCAGGATCTAGTTTGCTCCTGAAAGACGTGAAAATTAGGAACCCATCAGTCTTCCTTCACTGGGCTGGTGCCTTTGTGTTTTGGTGGCAACTATTTGTTATCCAGACAAATGCAATATTTTCATGTGTCATATTTACCAGGCAAGACCAGTGGCTGAGGACGGGCTGCAGGAGCTCCCTGCTCCCTTCTCTCTGCGGGGCAGGAGTTGTTTACAGCACTGGTTTGGCTGCCGGCACAGCCCCGGCTCTCACAGAGCTGTATTTTACTAGTGCTGGATGAATGGTCTTCAAAGCTGTGTGACATTCTGTGCTTTGCCAGGCTGCTCATCTGCAGGGTTTTTTCAGTGTCCATAAAATTCATTATCATTGTAGCTCTGCCTAATTAGCCCATAAATGTTCCAGCATAGTCCATAAATTACCCTGGCCTTAAAGGACTTATCGGGTTGGTATAATAAGTAGGTCTATACACTGGGTTTTTTCTGTTATAACAATCAGAGTATTATTTATATGACTGGGACTGAACTAAGCCTGAACTGGGAAAGAAGCACTGCACTATAAATAAAGAGTATTTTACTGTCCAAAGACTTTAAACCTGGTTCAGGGCATGTTAGCATCTGCCTAAACCATCTCGTTTTGCTTATTCTCTGCTCCAAACAAGTAGAGAGTGGACAGACAAAGTATATCCAGAAATACTGATGTATAGTGATCTACTGCACAGATAGTCAGTGTTAGAGGTTCTGAGGGCATTTTGTATTTTGACAGGTCAGTGGGTGCACAATAACACGTTATGAGATTCCAGGAGTTCAGCAGGAGGTGCTGAATTTTGTTGTGGAGCTATACCAGGTATGTTTTAATATATACATATTTTGCCATGTTGTCTAGGTTGATCTGTAACTAAAATGGGAGGAAAAGGAGTTTTGTTTCTAAAAATGTGAAGGAAAAAATTATCAGTGTTTTTGAAGCAGGCTGTTCTAAAACTGACACTTGTTAAGTGGTTAAAGTATAAACTCAGGTCAAATACAGAACACAATGGCACTTTTTTTTCTTTGAAAATTAGCACTTCCAGCCAATTCTGTTGTTTCAATGTTTTGGTACTTTATTGGGAGGTCATTTTAAAAGGCTTTCATTTTTTTATTTGTATGAAAGCAGCATTTCAAAGAGAGTTTCTCTGAGACATTCAAGGCCCCCTCCAAATCCCAAATCCAGGTGGATGCCTAGAAAAGCACACGGGGAGGGAGGCTCTAGGGTGCCCTGGCTCCTTTCTGCTCTCATGAGAAACACCTGCACACACTATGCAAAGAGCCACCCACTCAGCACAGGTCCAGGGCACTCAGCTGGACACTGAGCAGGCCTGAGGGGAACGCTTTGGCCACCAGCTGTGCTGCTGTGCCTTTAGGACAAATGACCACGGTTCGGCCCAGCTGAACAAACGCCCCAAACTCCGACATGTGGGGCTTATTGAGCAGCTGAGTTCAGAGCAGTTGATAAATCACCAGCCAAGGCTTGTGCCTCGTTAGCTGCTCCAGCTGATCCACGTTAAGGCAATTAATTGGCCCCGAGCAGGGAATGCTGGGAGGCTGTGCCCTCCCAGACCACCTGCAGCAGTACCCAGAGCCATTTCTCCTCTTTGTTCCTGGAGAGGGACTGGAGACCTGCCCTGTGCCGATGCCGGAGTGTGGAGCAGACCCTGGGGCTCAAGGTACAGTGCTGGGGAGGGGGTGCCACCAGCCCTTGTGCCAGCCGTGCTGTGGGTGCCCTTCTGGTACAGTGCTGGGGAGGGGGTGCCAGCAGCCCTTGTGCCAGCCGTGCTGTGGGTGCCCTTCTGGTACAGTGCTGGGGAGGGGGTGCCAGCAGCCCTTGTGCCAGCCGTGCTGTGGGTGCCCTTCTGGTACAGTGCTGGGGAGGGGGTGCCACCAGCCCTTGTGCCAGCCGTGCTGTGGGTGCCCTTCTGGTACAGTGCTGGGGAGGGGGTGCCACCAGCCCTTGTGCCAGCCATGCTGTGGGTGCCCCTCTGGTACAGTGCTGGGGAGGGGGTGCCAGCAGCCCTTGTGCCAGCCGTGCTGTGGGTGCCCCTCTGGTACAGTGCTGGGGAGGGGGTGCCAGCAGCCCTTGTGCCAGCCGTGCTGTGGGGGCCCTTCTGGTACAGTGCTGGGGAGGGGATGCCACCAGCCCTTGTGCCAGCCGTGCTGTGGGGGCCCTTCTGAGGTGCTGTGAAGGATAAAATGGGCAGATGCACCCTTAGCACGTGCAGTCTGAGAGTAAGGGGTGCTTTGGTGTCAAATTGGTGTGAAGAGAAGTTTGCCTGGCTGTGTTGATGTCTCCAGAAAGAGCTTTACCTCAGCAGCTGGAAGGAAGTTGGGGGAGGCCTGTATTGAAATATGGGCCCAGTTCTGTGTCTTAAATACAGGAATATTGTCCCGTGTTGTGTGTTGGAGGAATATTTTTCACTGTACATGCACAAATAATGCAAAGAGATGGATTTTGTTTGGACATAGGTCTGACATCTGAGTTATTTCCCTACTCAGAAAGTATTTGTCTTCTGTGGTGAAGGCAGTTTGATGGGAAATAGTGGGGCTGGGTTTTGCTATTGTTTGTGCCAGAAGCTCAATTTCTGACCACAGATAAGTTGTTCTCTATCCCATTTTATTTCTGCATTGATGAGCTGCAAACAGTGGTGCTTCCCTGCCTGCCTGCTTTAGGTGGTGAGGGCTTAAGGTCATGTGTGACCTGTGTTTGCTCTGCAGCATCACCCTGGGCCCTGCTCAGGCAAGGCTGGGGGATTGGGGTGTCTGTGCTCTGGACATAAATAACAGCAGGTATCCTCACCACCTGCTGGGACTTACAACTCTCCTCTTAACTCGATTTTTAAAAGCTGAAAAAATGTGATTTGTAGGGATGTTCATGTGGAGGTTGTTTTGCTCTTTAAAAACAAAATCAGTTTTGAAAACAGCTCAACTATTGCTTCCTCAAGTGCTTTTCCTCTCTTTCCCTCCCTCCTCCTGACAAACTCACCCTCAGCTCTAACCCAAGGGGAATAAGTTTTACCAGGGAAGTCTTTTTCTTTCAACCTATCCTCCAAAACATGCATACTTTTGTTGCTGTGTGCACAATTATTTTGCAACTACGAGCACCATCTCTGCACCCGGGATGACTTGTGGTCACACAAGGCTTGTGTCATGACATGTCTGAGCCAAAATCTGCAGGGGAAGCTGCATCCAGCCACACACCTGCATTTCCTGTGCTGTTACCACTTAGCTGGGTGCCTTTATCCCTGTGCTAGGACAGGATGGATATGTGTAGTTTGAGACTCGTGTTGGGGTTTTGTGGGTTGTTTGTTGTTTTTATGCAAGAAGTTCAGTGGAAAGATTGACAAACACAGAGTGCTTCTAACAAGCACCACTGTGAAGAATCCACCTCAGGGGTACAGGGAACTGTGATGTGTTTCTCACCATTGCTTTTCCTGGGTCTTAGAGTGCCAAGTAGTTACTGGTTCAATTCCACAACCATCCTTTCCTCCAGTATTAACTACTCGTAGGTCTGAGGAGCACAAGATTCTTCCAGTGTTCAGGAATAATTTTAACACACTGGAATGTGTTTTCTGGTCCTATCTATTAGCATTCCAGCATCTCCCACCTTGCAAGATGAACTCTGATTCTTCATGTTCTTGCCTGTGTGTGTGTTTGACTAAGGTGATTGTATATTGTATAAGGTCTTGGGAGTTGTTGATTATAAACATGCAGAACTTTTTTGACTTCAGGCCTCAACACTACAAAAGAAGGTGGGTTTGGAGAAAACCATTTGAGCAATGTAAATTCACCAAGGCATATTTTATAGGTGGGGCTTTTAATTATTTGTAAACAGAATCAGGCAGCATATCCCTGTTCAAGTATGCACCGAATAGTGAAGATTCATCTGTGGTTGCACAGTTGTTGCTATTTAAATTGCCATGATTTTTGGTAACTAGAAGGAATTTATTTTCTTGAAGCAAAGTCAGGATTTCTTCAATGAGAGACCAGGTCATGGCTCATTCAAGGCTTGCTGTTGTCTTGTCTAAGAAGTTGGTAGTTGTTAAATTTTCATATTTAGGAATGAGGAAGACTTGCTGGGGATATGTTTAGTGTTCTCCACTCCAGGGATGTGAACTACGAGATGTATGGTTTGCAGTTTAGATGCTGGATTTTATCTACTCTCTGGCAGTGCTTTTCCTGTTAGAGCTGAACCAAGCATCAAGTTTTCACTTCAAATAGGATCATAAAGACAAAAGTATTTATTCTGTAGGTGACATGGCCAGCTTCTGAACTGGCTTGGCTGGGAGAAAATTATACTCTTGGTTTACTTTTCTCCTGTATCTTGTGAGCAAGCCCAAACTGTGTTTTCCATCTGCTGCTGTCCAGTGGATCCGTTAGCAACTTTTCCCTGAGAACAACGGTCACCTAAAACTGGTTCTAAGTAGGTGTTTCTCAACATGTCTTCAGCAGTGAAAAGGTGCTTGACTTAGAGAATCTTACTTCCTAGGAAGGGTTTTAGCTTTAAATGAATGGCAAACAAATGCATTGAAGCTACACGCTCTGATTGTGGTACTAAAATCGCCCTCATTGGCTTCAGCAGGACATGGCTAAACCTGTGTGTTTTTGTCAGAGGATTATGAACTGACTTTAGCACTTTCCCAATCTTTGGATTCTTGCAAAGATTACCACGGGATTGTTCTGTAACAGTGTGGATGGATTGATTGCCTGGGTTTCATTTCCCTTTGTTACTACCTTCAGTATATCTTTGTGCTGAGCATCTCTTCTCTCTGTTCTCTTCAGATGCCATTATGTTGTCAAAAGTGACTTCACACAGGACAAGGAGTCACCCAGCCCTTGCAGTGATGAAGTATTTTTGTTTTCAAAAGCCTTCAGCAGTGTCCCTGCTGCTCCCCACCGGGCAGAGTAACACAGGAGTTGCTCTAAGTTATCAGATTTCTCCGTCTGCTCCATTTTGGGTGACACATTTATGGAGAGTCCTCCAACCTGCCCACCTCCCCCAGGCTCACCAGCAGCTTGTGAGCCTGCAGGGGAATGGATTGGTGCTCTGGAGTGGCCACTGAACCTTGACAAGTGGCTCCACACAGACCTGGGAGGCTGGAATGCGATCTGGTACTGGGTTGCTGCTCTGACATTCAAATATATAATGGGTGAAATCCTGGATCTGCCTGAAGTCAATGGGAATTTTGCCATTGACTTCATCACAGCCAGGATTTCACCCAGTTTATTTCCCAGCCTCCCAGTGCATGAGTGTGCAAGGTCAGGTTCTCCTCGTGGTCCCACTGTGCCACAGTCTGGAAGCCATTTGCCAAGTCTTGTGGAATTGTTCCATGTTCTCAGTAATGAAATTCAGTGGGAATTCTTGCCTGTGCCTTCATGGGTTGGGAACCAGCTCTCAGCTGATCAGCACAGCTTGCTCTGTGCTCATGGAGGGTGGATTGGGAGGCTGTGGAGGTGTTTACTTCTTGCAGAATGTTTGCTCTGGTGGGGATTTTTTGGGGTCTTACTTCTAACAACATCTTTTGGAGCTTGTCCTATGTGGAGAAGAGGAATTTGGCCTTCACCACAAGCCTTAACTCTTGCAGGGTGTGTGCATGTGTTAATGCCTTTTTTTTCTATAGATACGCTTGATCCAAAAAATGTGGATTCTGGAATTTGGATGCAGCTGTAAGTGAACGATCTGACTTGGGAGGGGGTGTTGATCCTACCTGCTCCATGAATAGCCCTTAGCTGCCTCTTTCCTTGCCTCTTGGAGATGTTCATGAGGCCCATTTTTAGGGTCATTGTCCAGGTCTCCCTGCTGATTTCTTTAATAATAATGAAAATGCAGTTTAAGAAATTTTTACTTTGTCCAAGAAACTAGAATCAAACTAAACCAACAAAACCAGGGAAGCTCACTCTGAATTTCTGGGATGAGAGCCAGTTCTCAGCCGCATGTTGTAACTGTATTATTTATGTCCTTATTTATTGACTACATTGGCACCTAGAGCTCCCATCTCGGCCCAAGGCCCTGTTGCAGTACATGTGAGAAGCATAGTAAGGGTGAGTCCCTGGCTGTGAAGACCATGCAAGACACAGCAAACCCAAAATGTTCCTATAAATCCCATTTTACCTAGCAGGAACTGAGGCTTCTCTCTGGCAAAGTTGCACAAAGAAATGAGGGAGCAGAAGAAACCTGGAATGTTTTTTCACCTCTCAGGTAGGGGCTTTAGAGGCAGTTCCAGCTCCAATAATGCTTCCCTGTCTCTTTTCCTTTCATGAATAAATCTTTCAGTTTTTCCCCTAGATCCTACCCTCCATTGTCAGAAGCAGTGCCACCTCTGGCACCGAGACTGAGAGGATTAAGGGAAGGGCAATGTCCCATTCCATGTTTCCCTTGCTTCAGTGGTTGAGGGAAAATGTTAGTATTATATAAAAATAGTTTCTGGAATCAAAGCCAATTTATTTTAGTCAGGCTTCAAATACATTAGAGAAAATGAAAAGATGGACACCAGTTATTGTGTATTGCAGTTTGGAATAGTATTTCCTATTGCTCAGGTACATGTTTTTTCTTCTCCTCCCTCTCTTCCCCTGAGGCTTTCAGTCCGTTTCAGCTCCAGCTGAAGGTATGAACTTGGGTTTTCCCTAATAATGAAACACAATACCAAATTGAAGCTTCTTGAAGGGCTCATGAGGGAAGTGTGCAAACATCTGGTTGACATTTAATCTAGAAATTTCAGGTCTCAGCATTTCCAACCCAGGCTGACAGCTCCTTGAACACCAAAACGTTCTTATTGAGAAAATATAGGGAAGAGGTGGATCAAAGACCAAATATTAAACTGGAAAAAGGTGTTTGTTTTTTTTAAATAAAAGCAGGTGTAAGCTCCGTATTTGGAAACCTTTATGTACTCCTGATTGTAATCGGCATTACCATTGAAGGAGGGCACTTTGCAGTGGAGGAAGCTGGGCTGAGGCTCTCTGTGAGGGTGGGGGTGACCTCCAGCAATCCTTCTGTCATTTGAGTAGGTCAAACCTTGCAGCAGCTGGCCGAGGCTGACTCCAGGTCTCCAAATCCTCTCTGCTATGTGTAGGCTCTTGTCATCATGGCTGTTCCTGTCCCAGAGGTACCACATTGGTGTCCCAGAGTACATTTGAGTTCTTAGTTTAGCAGAGGATTTGGGAGGGATGCAGAGCCTGCTTTCCACTGGCTCCCAGGGTTGTCTAAGCCCAGCCTAATGGTACATTCCCTCTTCCCAGATCCCAGGACATGATGCTTCCCATGGGCTGCCTGTGGGCTCCTTGAGGCACATGGCCAGTGCAAGGTTCTGCTCAGCTCTCTTGGTGAGACTGAGGAGATTTAGTCACCAAGTCCTGGAAAAGGCCAGGCTTAAATGCATGTTTAAATCCCAGTTAAATCAGTGAAAATAAAATATCTGCCTAGAAAACGCACCTAGAAACTGCTTTGGAGACTTGGCTTGGACTGAGAAAGTCAGGCTTCAGTTCTGATTGAAAAGTTCAGCAAAAGTTTCTCTGTCCTTCTAGGACAGAGCTTTTCTTTTCTCAAAAAGCAATATAAAAGTGAGAAACAACCATTCCTAGGAAGGTACTGTTTTTAGCAGAGGTGAGTGGGGGCTTTAATGACTCTTTTTTTAAATGTTGTGTAGTCTTTTGACTACATTCTTCTAGTTTGCACTTTCTTTATACCCCTGCGTGCCTTTAATTCCTTCTGATACACTTCATCTTAAGGAAAGAACGAGCAGATGTTCACATATTATTCCAGGTGAGGTTCCACCAGCTGCCCGTGACACAACCAGATTTGTGTTACTTTACTCTCTGACCTCACATTCTCCTGGCTCTTTTCTCTCCTGCTGCCAGGGCAGAGCTGCTCCTTGTGCTGCAGGCGGGGATGACGCACACAATGTCCAGGTCTAATGTTGACTCCTCATCCCTAAGTCAGGCCCCGTGATGTGTGCTGTATCTAGCAACAACCATCAACGCTTCTCCTCTTCCACTGCCTGTTCACCTTCCTTCAGAAAAGCTTTCTACTTAATGGGGTGTCCTGGTCCCGAGTGAAATAAATCATTTCATGTCTAATCTTCTTCTCCCCAACATCCTGCGATGTCATGTCATGTTTCTTATATCCAGCCATGGTGAAAACAGCAGGCAGGCTGGCTTTGGAAGTAAAGATACAGGATCTGATCTGGTTTTTATTGGAATCAGTGATCAAGTTCTCACTTCAGCAAAACTCATGACTCACACATGGCTCACAGCATCTCATTTGCACCAGTGAATGCTCTGGGTTAAAACAAAGGTCATTAGAAAATGTACCCAAGAGGTTAAGACCTGTTTAAATACGCATTAAGGGATGTAATGTTTGAGGGGAGTGTAGTTAAACTGAGCAAACCTGATAGGAGATCGTGTCTCCACAGCTTTTAAAGGATGCATCAGACTTTCTGGGCCTTTCTTTATTGTTGGCTGATCAATAAACATGGGCTTGGCTTTGCTCTAGCAGAAATGGTGGGGTGGAGGGGGAATGGGAACAGTTTGTTTCAGGAAACAGTTTCATGTAAACTCAGCTTGTAACAATCTCAAATTGAAAAGTTCACATGACTGGAAGGCAAAATCTTCTGGCTGAGGGCCAAGTAGGGAAATGAGTGGTGTTTTCTGGGGGAGCTTAACCCCTCTTGGGGACAGGAGGAGTGGCTGGTGGGGAGATAAGTGGGTGCCCTCTGCACCCCTCTGAGCCTGTTTCGACTTTTCTGAACCCACTTTGCCTCTCATCCTCCTGAGGAGACTGCATCTGTCGGTGGTGATCCCAAAGGGCTCTGGTTTTGTTGTTATTTGTGTCCACATGGAGGCTCTTCTTAGGAAAGGTTCCTTGAGTACAAGCCATGAATGGGTTTTTTTGGTTGCTTGAGGATGACCCTTTCCAGGTGGTACAGGAAAGTGTGGGATGTGCAGTGCTGGGAGCTGTGGGATGAGCTGGTGCTGCTGTGGCACATCTGAGCCAGGCCTGAGCAGGAAGTGGAGTGGTGTTTCCAGGTGTGCAGAAAGACTTTTCCCTGCTCACAATCATCTCCTGTTGCACAAAGCATCTCATTCTGCTTCTCTGAGAAGGAAAGGCTGAAAGGGATGGGGAACAGAGGGACTCTTCCCTCTCTTTGTCCCTTGGAGGGTGTGTTATTTAATTAGGTACAAAGGCTGTTAAAATCAAAATATTAACTTGGAAGTCTGCTTGATTTATTACAGCCTCCAGCAAAAGGAGGGGAAGAAATTCTGAAAAATGTTCAGTTTTAGTTCATATCTTTCAATCTTGGATAGAAAAGAAAGGAGGAAGCAGGAACTAACTTTCCATGTAAAATTCAGTTTTTGTATAAAATTTTCACTTTGGGATTTTGTTTTCATTAAACTACCAAATTACTGGGTTTAGTCAAACCTCCAAAGAGAAAAGGAGTTAGAACCTAATTACAGAACATGGAAGAAAATATTTTGTTGGGGTTCTTTTCTTTGTATCTTTGATAACTCATTAAAAAAGAATTCCAGAAAGAAATTCCTTTTATCCACGTATATTAAAAAAAATTTCTATTGAACTTCCACACCAAATAATTGTAATTTTCAAACCAATGATATTCCAGCTATTGGAAGCATTTTTTGCTCTTTTGCCCCAAATTCAATGTATATGTTAGCACTCAGTCTGCCTTGTAAAAGTCACTTAGACCCAGGTTTATGTTTATTTTCAGAATTTGGATGTGTTTTGGTGGGGAGCTGGCCTGAGCCCCAGCTCCAGGCACTCTCTGCCATATGGAAGTGTTTGTAGATGCGTGCTGGGGAATGTGGAGCTGAACCATGGCTCCTCATCGAGCAGCACTGCTGCCTGCTGAGCATGTTTGGAAATCCAGGGATTTAGTTGAGCAGGATATCTATTTTCTAGGTCAAAAAGAGCATAATTTGACACTCGGCTCTGGTGGAAAGTCATGGAGAACTGGCTTCCTACCCACCCTTTGTGACACTGAAAATGTGTTTCTGAATGACTGAATTCAAGGGTTTAATGTTGGGCATATGGGGTTTTATGGTCTTGGCCCACCCTCTTGTATAAAGAAACTGGAGGGTTCCTGGGCCAGACAACAAACTGGCACCAGGAGCTGGTGTGCCAGCACTGGGTACAGCCACAGCACAGAGAGCCTCTGCGCGTGGGATTGTCCCACACACCTCCTGCTCTGCATGTCCATCTCCATGAACTGCACACGGGAAATGCAGCTGTGACGTGAGGAAACCCCGTCCTCGCACTCCCAGGGCATCCAGCTCTGCCGTGTGCTAAGTGCAGCGTTATCAGCCCCTTTATCTTTTACAGACTCTGGGCAGGCACATCCAGAGAGTCTCCCTCCAGCCCTCAGCCTCCCTAGCACTACTTACGTGGGCATGTGGTGACAGGACAAAGGGGAATGGCTTAAAACTGACAGAAAGTAGGGTTAGTTTGGATATTAGGAAGAAATTCTGGGCTATGAGGGTGGTGGGACACTGGAACAGGTTGCTCAGAGAGGCTGTGGCTGCCCCATCCCTGGGTGTCCAAGGCCAGGCTGGATGGAGCTCTGGGCAATCTGGTCTAGGGGAAGGTGTCTCTGCCCATGCCAGAACAAGATGAGCTTTAAAGTCCTTTCCCACCCAAGCCATTCTGTGATTCTGTGGTAAAGGTTTTCTTGGTTTGTGAGTCCTTTGAGATGGACACACCAGAGGTTCTGGAAATACTCCCTACATGTATTGCAGGACAGCCTAGGGAGGCTTCTTTCAGTCCCTTTTGTGGGCTTCAAGTGTGGGAATGTGCCTTGGCTGAAGAGCTGCTGCTTTAGAGCGACATGTGGTGGTCAGCTGTGGGGTGGGAGGAAGGGGCTTTTCAGGAGTCAGCTGCCTTGAGTACACAGTGCTTCATCGTTTTGTTTGCTTAATTGAAAATTACCTTAGAAATACACAGTAAATATTGTTAATGCTACTGCAAGAATGTGTCCAAGTTGATTCAATCCTGAAACCAGCGTGGAGCTGGAAAAGCACCAGCACTTATGTCATGCTTGCTCGTGACTTATGCAATCAGAGGTGGTTTGCAGCAGACTTAGCAAAAGATAGAATGAAGAATTCAACCTCTTTGGCTAAACTGGGTCTGAGCAAGGCTGGGTCTAGATACAGCATTGAGGTCTGAGCTCTTAAAAGCACAGATACTAGGATTTTTGTAGAAGAGCCCCATGAGTTTTCACACTTGCATGTAAAATTTCCACCCTTCTGGAACACTGAAGCTTGTGCTGTTTGACAACACACACACGTGCAAAATCAGCCTGGACTGTGCAGAATCAATCGGGGGATGCTGTTTGTGTCTGGAGAAAAGTATTTAATCATTTTCCCAAAGATGTCCCCCTGATATGAATGGTAACAGGATGTTTATAACGGAGATAAGGCCGGGATGAAATCCTATCCCTCTCTGGGAGCTAATAAAAGCAAAGATTTGGAATTAAGTATCACTTTCTCTGAGCTGCACACGAATGAGGAAATGGGGTCAGAAGGGCAAGCTGCAACATTGTAGGCACTTTATCTAAAACATAAACATTACTAGAGTGCATTCTGGCCAAATTAACTCTCTCAGATCTGCCATGTTAGCATTCCTGTAGTACTTAAGCCTGCCAGCTTTACTGCTCTGCTGACTGAGGGTTGAACTCCAAGTTGGGGTTGACACTTGCAAACAGGGCTCTGAGTGGGGAGGGTCTGTTGAACCCTTCTGCAATTAAATATCCTCCAAAGAAATGCCAATGTCATTGTGAAAAAGAAAAGGGGAAAAAAAAAAAAAGGTGGGGTGGAGTCACAGAAATATGATCTGCTCTGCTCAGTGCACAAACCCCTGAAAAGTGGAATTTTCTTTGCACAAGCAGTAATAACAGGAGTATTTGCTTTGCTACTGTTCACTGCAAAGCACTTGGATCAGAGAGGCAGGGCTTGAAATCGCAGCCTCCTTCAAGTCCAGAGTGAGCCTTTTGATACCACACTGGGAGGTTTAGCCCTGGGTCATGTCAAAAATCTTCTAAAATCAGGATGCAGCTTTGGGGTGGGAGCACTGCAAAGTCAACATCATCTCTGTTTGAGAGATGTCATGCGATTGCTGCAAGAGCTGCTCACAGATGCTCCAACCAAAAGCAAGATCCCCTTGTGCCAGGCAGTGTCCAGATGCCTCTCACAAAAACAGAAGGACAGGAAGCACGTTATCCCCATACATGTCACAAGGGATTGGTGGAGCTGATGCTATCTCCACCATGAAAGCAGAGGTGCAAAGGCCTGCAAAGAGGAGGAATAATATTAAAATTAGCACCTTCCCAAGATCAGACAAGCACTTGGGAGCTAAATTACTTCCTTGCTGTGTAAGGAGGAAGCAGAGGAGAGCAGAATGTGCTCCACTCCTTTCCGTGGAACAGATGGCTCCCCACAATGGTTGTGGACCTCAGCCAGGAAAGATGGGGAGAGCTCTGCCCCAGGGTTCCATTCAGGCATGGCTGCAGCTGGTTGAGTTTGGAGTATCTGTTCCGCTTGAAATGCTGCCTTGTTTTAATATTTTTCTTAAGTTTTCATTTTTGTTTGAGACTAAAGTAGTATTTTCAAAAGGTACTCAGCAAGAAACCTTCTGCACCTTTTGCAAAAATCAAGTCATGCCAACTTCTTGGAGTGAAGGGACTGCTGAGGCTTGGGGCTTTTTTGGTTTTGCTTTTTTTTGAAGGTATAGATAAATACCTAAATCTCCTAAATACCTCCATGGTAGGGACCACTTCCCTACCTTCAATTCTGCAAAACTGTGAAGTGGCCCTAAATATCCCATCTTTCTGGGATCCCTGGGAGTGTTGCAGCCAGGGAGGTTGATGGGGCTGGGATTGCCACCTCCAGGGCTCTGTGTGTATAGTGAGGGTACCTGGAGGTGCAAGACTGAGGAGACCTGGTGTCCTCACAATTCCCCTGGTAGGAACCCAAAACACATGGCAACTCCCCTCAGCCCTGCAGGATTGCCTCCAGTGGATTATCCCAGAACCTATCCTGGGTATCAGAAGAAGGATATCAGTTTGAAATTCCTTCCGTAAAATGGCCTCATGTCAACAGAATGAGACTTGGGAAATTAGAGAACAGTAATGTAAGAAATGCTTTTATAATCACAGTCACCTCAGTTCTCACAGCACTGTGAGCTTTAATGCTCCAGAGTTAAATGGATTGTCCAGAGTCTCACAAGTAATGGGAAGGGACACAACCCAGACTCAAAGTCCTAGCCCTTGCTTTTAGGATACCCAAACTACCTTTTTTCCCAGTTCCTTCCTGAGAAACCTCTTGAGTTTGTAAACTGCCTGGTTGGGTTTTATGGGGGGTTGTTTTTGGGTTTTTTTTTGTTTTTGTTTTGTTGTTTGTTTCTTTTGTTTTTGATGTGGTTTTTTTGTTTGTTGTTTTGCATTTTTGGCGGGGGGGGTTGGGTTTTTTTTTTTTCACAATCACTTGAATTCTTATCATAATTCCTTATCTATGGCAAAGAGCAGTGTAAATACCTCAAGTAAAATCTCAGCTGTGCTGGGAACAGCTAGTCCTTGTTAGCTGATGGTGGTTTATGTTGCAGATAGCAGTTATCTGAGGAGGCTTTGCACAGCAGTGTAAAGCCATTCCTTTGCCAGCTGAGGTCCATCAAAGTCCTGTGGAGGATTTGGCCGCTGGAACATCCTGGTAGGGCACTGCTGTGCCATTGCAAGGTGCCTTGGCAGGAACTGAGGCAGCCATTCCCTTGAAATCTGACCTCTGTGATGCTGTGAATTAGAGGGGAGTGTTGTCTCCAGTGCCAGCTGCCAAGGGATCGTGCTGCCAGCTTACTCCTTTCCTCATTTTTATTTCCCAGTGGACCAGCTTCCAGCTGGATCCCAGCCCTTCAGAAAGAGGAGGAGAGTGGAGGCTGTGATTTGCTAGAAATCATTCCTATAGGGGAAAATGGGAGTGGGTAAAAAGAGCTGGAAGAAGTTCTTCAAGTAACTTATAAATCCATATTGCTGTCTGGAGATGCTGCTGAGCATCCCATAAACCTTTTCTTCATGCTGTTCCCTGTGTCCTAGCATTGGCCACTGAAGCCATGTCAGATAGGTCACTTCACACTGGCCTTTTAGGTTTTTTTAAGCACACAAGGAGTTCCTAAGGTTTAAAATGATGGAGTGAAACTGCAGAGCTTCCTGGGCTTGTCGGGAGCTGTGTGACAAAGCTGTCAGTATTCGGGAGGAATCGCCAGCAGTGCGTTAATCCCAGCACTCACACCGATCTCGTTGGGTGAGATCTGCTCCCTTTCCAACACGTTCCTTCCGGTTTTCTTGCTAAACCACAATCAAAACTCTCCTGTATTTTGTTTGAGATTTGAAACAGCCAGTGCTTCATTGATTTCACACAGAGGGCTTCTGTGCAGGGGAGTGTGCATTCATTAAACTACTTAGGGCCCGTCACCCTTCCTCATCCACAGCCCTGGAAGGAGCCGGTGGGGTTTCCATTCCAGCCACCCTACAAGGGGAGGGCAGCGGTGCTGGGGCTGCTGACTGTGCTGGGGCTTTGGGGTCTCACTGGACAGCTGGATGAGGCTCCTCAAACATGGAGAGCCAGCCAGGCTGGGGAAAAAGTCTTTAGCCCTGTGGCTGGGGCAGAGACCTGGACTCCAGACACACACGCCTATGGAAGTGTCCTCCTCCTGCCTGTGGCTCCTCGGGCTGTGACATGGCTGCTGTGTTCTGGGCTCGATATCTGGTGCTCACAGTGAACCAGGGACTCCAGTCCTGTTACATCACTTGTCTTTGTTAAAGTATCTTGTATTTTGCAGCCCCCACTTTAAGAGGGAATTAAAATAGCCCAGTACAGCTTCCCAGCTTGCCTGTATGCTGTGTGCTTGGTGAGGTCCCTGTGCCTTCATCTCCCTGCTCTCTATCTTCTCTCTCCCAGGGCAGCTCTTGTTCCCCATTTGGACCCACGTGGCTTTGAGGTACAGCACAGCCTTGCTGGACTGGGGTTAGAAACACCTTCTCTTCTCCACCACCTCTGAGGAGCTGTCAGAAATTTGTTTTAGAGCTTGGCAGTGCCTTGGGTAGGAAGCCAAGCTCTGTGTCTGAAAAAATCAGTACAGGATCCTGATAAATAGGTCTGTCTGATGGTGCTTCTATATTTGGGGTTCTGTTCCTTGTGGTTGCACAGAAAGGTTTGAAAACATGCGCTGGAGAGACCAGCAAAACATAAATCTATCTTATTTCAAATTTGCAATTGGTAAGGCAATCTCATCCCTCAGTGGCCAAGCAAGGATTTTTGAATGCGTCGTTCTGGCAAAAATTAATACCTTATTATAGCTTCAGGGATACGTTTGCACCAGCTTGCCCTGAGTGACTGAGTTAACATGCAGGTCTGCAAAAAATACTTGGATTTTAAAAAAATAACTAAAACCATTGTGCAAACATCATAATTTTAGTTAACTGGGGCTGTGTTACATGACAGACTTTCTACCCCAGCCACCTTTATTGCAACAGCAGTAGGGTATGTTCATTTCAGTATGACTTTCTACTTGTTAGAGATTTTTTTTTTCCTCTTTTTGAACTGCATTAATGAACAAGTTTTGTCTGTGCGGGTAGAAATTATGCATGGAAAGCTCTCATTCTAAGCAGTGTTGGAAATGACCGAATTATAACTTTTAAACCATATAGGCACCCTGATTTAATGGAAATTGTGAAAACAGTTGAGAGATCAAGCCCTAAGTTCTCACTCTACTGAAAGAGTTGAAGACTCAGGTGGGCAGGAGCATCCACTAAAGGTAACCAGGGCTAGTCCCAAGGGGGCCCTGCTTCACTGTTACTTCTGCAGGGATCACCAGGAGACTTGTGCTGAGTGCAGTTATATCCAGCCTGGGCTCTGTTTTATCCCACTCCCTTGTGGACATTTTCCCTGCAGTATTTAGCTAGGTCCTCGTTAGGCCAGAGAATGAGGTTTGGCCTCCCTGGCCTTTGGTTCTCCTGGTGCAAGAAGGAACCTCCCATCCAAAAATGCCTTTTTGACTGTACGTGCAGAAAAGCATTGGCAATTTGCCTCTGGACTTCTGTGCTCACACAGAGCCTGGCACAGAAGGGATCTCATGGGAGCAGACAAAACTGGGTCCTGCCACTAACAGCAGCAGTAATGATAACATGGGAACTGACAAGTTACCATTTCCTCTTCTCCTGAACTATTTCCAATTCTTCTGGCTAGGAAAAAGTCATTAATGTGTATCTATTCTGTACAGTTTTGGATCCATCACTTCTCTTTGCCTAAATGCACATTTTACTCAAAGCCAAACCCTGACGTGTGTTCCTACTGCCTGAGCTTAAACATTTCCCTAATATTCTCCAAGGTGCCTGTCTATGAGGACTTTAGAGCAGGTAAGCTTCCCAGAAAATATTGTGGTCAATGAGTTTTACATCACGGGCTCCCTCTCACACTCTTTTCCTGGTTTTTTTTTTCCTTTTGAAGTGGAAACTGTATTCATTTTCAAAGTAGCCATTTGGAGTCAGCAAGGATGAAAATGAAGGTAACTGTCAAAAATCCTGCCAGGAGGGATTTCTCCACTTTAATTCCTGCTTACATTATTAAGACAAGTAAATTATCTTTTCATGGAATGTTTCCTTTTTTTCTGGAAACACTACTGATAAATGATGTAATATTCAAGGCCCTTCTCCACAGCTGTTGGAAGCCCAAAATTTCTATTCCCTTCACCACAAGAGGTGCAGATGCCAAGTAAAACCTTAACCTGACTTTCATGATGAAATGTGATGGTATCGCAGAGGGAAATGAGGAATCTACAAATATTATTCTGAAAGTAATGGATTGATTGAGCTCCTGTATTTTTTCCTGGGTATTTTTAGGAGCCTGCTCTTGTTGCTACAGGGATTAGGAAGAAGCCAGGCAGAGTTCTGAAATGGTAGCTGAGAGGGGCTTTCTCTGGCTGTGACCCGAAATACTATTTTAAAACCACCTTGACAGGAACAAGCTATAGCTGCTGTGTCAAAGCAGAAAGCTGCTATTTTTATCACTGAATTTTTAACCAGTTCTCAGGAAGGGCTTTCTTTCTATGCTGCTTTCAGATTGTCACTTGTGAAACCTACAGGACTTTGGTATAATTTAGGATGATGGAGTAGCTCAAGCAGAAAAAGCTCCTCGACTGACAGGATAGTATAGTGGCTTTTTGTGAAAATGGATCCCTTTTCTTCTGGTTTTTATCCCCCCCCCTAAGCTGTCCACTGAAATTTGAATAGCAGAGGCCACTTTTGCTCCATATCTAAAATAAATTAGGTCAGTTGTTGACATTTTAGCACAAGTAGCTTATCTTAGGGGTAAGAGCTGCTTAACCCATTGCAAAGGGGAATGAATACTTTTCCCCCCACCCCAACATAAACAGTCCCTGGACTTTCCAAACAGTGTTTGGGAAGGTCTCTTGACATCTGACACTGTGCGATTTAATACTCTTGTCAGGTGAGTAGGTTTGTCTCTCGTGACCAGTGCTGGTCCCTGCTGCACTGGTGATGAGTGTTTTAATACCTCTGCCCAGCACCTTTCATCCCTCTGTGGACAGAAGTTCCAACTGCCCATGAGCCATCTCTGACCTGCTCCAGGGCCTTGTCCTCCTGAAACACCAGAGAAAAATGACACTGTTTAATTGTGGGATTGGTTGGAGCCTCCTTGTTGGGCTCTTTTGTATCTAAATGAGCAACCTTTAAGAGGAAAGGTGCTTTGTAAACTTGTGGCATTTTGTGCCAAGGAGGTTGTGGACACAGAGGAATTGATAGGTGTGGCATCACCTAAAAATTCTCACACTGACATGAGGAGTCGGCCCAGCTCTGGCTGTTGTTTTTCATGCTGAATATGCCAACTTAGCATCCCATCACTATGTACATAGCTGTGTATTGTCAAAGGGGATCTTGCAGGACAGGGAATTTTAGAACAGCATTAATTGCATAAGTAGTGTGAATTTTGGATAAGGACCCAAGTGTCCTGTACCTGGTACTTGGCTAATTTTTACTGTTGCTGCTCTTTGACTCCATTCCTCTGGGCAATGCTTATTTTAAATGTGGATATCAAACCTGAGAGAAATACAGGTGGAATAGGTGAATTTTAAGGGTTCAGGGCTAGATAAATTTTATCCGGTTAGCTACCAAGAAGAAAAGGAAGAAAAAATACTCTTTTTCTCTGGTATAAGCACAAAAGACCTGCAGGTTCCAATCCAAATACCCTGTTGAGATATGTGAATAAGAAACTTTGAGAGCGCAAAAGTATCTTTTAGAAGTACTCATTTATCCAAGTGCTATTTTTCAATAAGAAAACATCGTTTATATGGGTTCAAGGAGAAGGCCACAGGTGGTTATTGTGATGGGCATCTCTGAAAATATCCAAATCCCACTTGTAGCATTCAGTAGCCCACTCAAAATCCCCAGTGCTGCTCGAGTTCCAAAGCAAGTAGCTGACTTCTGAGGCACTGCAGAACCACCTTGTGACCAGTAGCCCCTGAGTTCCTGTGCCCAGGGAAGCTGTGGCCTCTGTGTGAGATGTACTCAGGAGGAGTTAAACACTGCCTTCTGCAGAGGCAAAGCGAGAGAAGCTGACCATGAGTGATTCACTGCAGTGAGGGAGCCTGGCTTTAACTTGGGCCTGGGGGCGGCCGGCGTGGCTTCCTGGTGTGACCGTGCTTCCCAAGAAATCCTTACGTATTCTAGGTGGAGGTGCTGATTGCAGCGCATGAAGTCAAGCTGTGTTTAGCAAGAGCCTTTGATGAGAGCACCATCCCTTCTGTCGGCTCCTGAAGACATTACCTAACCATCTGTGTTCTGAATTCCTGGGAACTGCCCAGCTCAGGGCTAATGGAACCAACCAGACACACGCACACACCAAAAATGAGTTTTGCTTAACACCTGGGGCCAAGCCCTCAGCTGATGTAAATGGGCAGCGGTGACCCTAAGGTAATTTATGGCAGCCCTAGATTTGGCCCAGGAATATTATTATTTTTCTATTTAGAGAAGTGCTAGCAGTTTGCAGGAGCTTGTTATTAGGAATGGGCCAACTATTTCAGAGGAAATTATGGAGTAATAACAACCACAGAACCTAAATTAGTTGTTTTTAAGTTATGAGAGCATAAAATAATAATATCTGACACCACTAACCACTATTCTTTTTTGCACTCCTTAAAACTTAAACTGCCCTTTGCCAAACCAATTGTTTCCAAATTCTGTCAAAAATATTGTCCTTGGGCAGAAACCTTGGATGCTAAATTTCAACCCAGAATGATTTTTATGGCAGAGTGACAGAAACCTTGAAAAGGGGATTTATAATGAATACAACCTTAACTCCTGTGGTGTGAACAGTGCTGCAATTCCCATTAGCTGAGCTTTTTTTTCCCTTTTTTCTCAGAATTTCAGAGGGTGGGGCTGGCCATAGGAAGTAGTCTACTTGTGTGTACGCTTCTGTCATGGCAGGAAGGGAACTCTGCAGCTTCGTTTCCCTTTTCATGCCTGGACATCTGTCTGGGTTCAAAGATTCTGAAGCAATAGGATTTTGGGATGGTTTTTTGTTTGTGGCTGTGAGCGTGGGCAGCTGGTGCGACTGTGGTGTGTGAGCAGAGGGGTTTCAGTGTCAGGAGTTGACTCTTCTCCTCTTTAATGAGATTTATTCACTGGGGCACCGTGGAATGGCTTTGAACCTGAAAAGAAGCTTCAGCAAATGAGGAGGGAGAGGGACCAGCAGGTAGAGGATGTGCCGTGTTTGTGTCCTGCTCAGCTTTACTGCTCAAGTCCAGACGCTGGGTTGTGGGAGAAGGTGAGAGACTCCTCTGTGTATGTTAAACACCAGGTGTGCAGGGCTGGGAAAGGGGAGTGGAGAGCTGGTCCGAGGATTTTTCTGCTTCCCATGAGCAGAGAGTTCCAGTTACCAAGCTCTTGCAAAAGTGGTGTCGGTGCACCTTCATTTTAAGGTATTTCCTCAGCATGGCACAACCCTCAAGGCAAAAAACCAAACCAACAAAATCCCTTTAAAACCAGTTTGTTATAGAAACACAGAATCTCAATGGCTGCACGTAGCCCTGAAGCAGCATTGTGACCCTTCTTCGAAATTTCAATGTAAGTATCACCTTAAGTA
Organism: Monarcha castaneiventris obscurior; assembly: GCA_026261815.1. NCBI lineage: Eukaryota > Metazoa > Chordata > Aves > Passeriformes > Monarchidae > Monarcha > Monarcha castaneiventris. The sequence goes on from JAMPIT010000862.1 coordinate 7,589,585, forward strand.
TCCAACTTCCAAACTCTCAGGTTGGGATCTCTGCTGTGGTGGTGGAAACTGCAGGGAAAGCAAAAGCCCTAAAAGAAGAAGGGATTTCTGTAGCCCACTGGGTCTCCTCAGGATGGTCTCCTGGGGCTGGAAGATGATACATGTGGTGAGTAATGTCATAATCATCCCGAAGTAGAAAACAAACCCAAGTTAAAGGTCTTAGAAGTCTTTCATCTCCACTTTCCCAAGCCACAAATGGCAAAATCTCCACATGGCTTGCTCAGATTCCTTTGGAAAGGTGAGAACTCCTGTCCTTCATGGGAGAGGCAGAATGGGACTGAAGTTGCCTTGTTAGTGAAGAAACCATTTATAATAATTGACCCTGCTAGAAGCTGCTCTTGTGGTGCCTTCTCTTGGTGTCTTTGATAGGGAGGGGGAAGATTTTGATGAATCTGCAAGATCTCTCCTGTCTGTCTTTGAAGCTGTTGAAATTCACTCAAGATAAGGAAAGAGGGTTCCTCCAGCATGAATATCCCAGCTGGCAGCTTCATTGGACACGTGCTTTGCAGCAGATGGTTTGAAATGCTTTAAGTGGTTGCTGCCACAGTGGCTTTTAGGAGCCATCTTTTTTTTGAAAACAATTTTTGAAAGTTTTTGAAAACAATTGAATTGATTAATTTTATATATATTTATATACATGTGAGGGTCTTAATTAGTTGTTAGGTGGATGTGGAGGAGGTGAATTGTGTTTGAAGATGGGGAGTTGAGTGTCATCACGCAGCCCTGGATACCTAAATTCATTAGGAATCCGCAGGAGGCTGAGGCTACGGTGTGCTCTGGCAGCCCGCTGGAGGTTGTGCATACTCTGCTGCCATCTGGCTAACGTGGAATCCTTCCTCCCTGCCTTGGCACTCCAACCAGGAAGCATCCTTGCCTCTCTTTTGTGAGTGGCTGGGGTGTCACTTCATGCAATTACGTGAAAATGCTTGCAAATATCACCTCTCTGCCCTGGTGAAGCATCTCCCAGTACAGCACTGATGCGCTCAGTTCAGGAACTGGGATTTTATTTTTTTTAAACTTTTTTTTTCAGCTGGAAATAGTCATTTAACACATAGTTTTCAGCAATTTTTTGTCTTCAGGGCCCGACCTGCCATTTGGAGGTTTATCTATCTGCTTGGCTCTTCATAAGGGCAGCTTAAACGAAAACTCCTGCCAGCCCAAAGGTGTCAGGTACATGCACTTTGACTGGCCTCTTCTTTGGGATCTCCTTTTCCATCTGCTCCATGTTTGTGTAATCCAAAGCAAAGGCTGCACCAAGCCAATGCAGGGCAAGGGGAAGGGAATCAACAGTCATGTTTGTTTTCCATCCTCTTGCTGTCAGATACAAAGGACAACTTCAAAGCAATACATAACGAAGTTAGGTGATACACCAACCATAATTAAAACGCCCCTGCAGGAAGTCATGTCACTGAAACAACAACTGCTTCAGAAAGCAATAAGTTTTGTGCCAAAGGCATATGAAACTGCTGTGTCTGGGCTGGGACTCCAAAAAAAAAAAAAAAAAAACTTTTTGCTTTTATCCATCCCCATCCAGGACAATGGAACTGAATTGTGAGACTGCACTGGTTACAGTGGAGCCAAATGAAAGCACAGACTGTCCATGACACAGTGTCAGTGAGCCACCCACCTCTGAGCAGAGGGGCTTGTGTTAGGGAGCAGAGATGTTGGAGGTGATCCCTGTGGGAGAGCTGTTCCTGGGCAGAGCTCAGCCTCTCCGGCTCCCTCACACTCTGTGGCTTTATCAAATCTTGTGTTGCCCACTACCTGCGTCCGGGTCCTGCCCTGAGTGAAGCAAACCAGGGCATTGCACTGAGAGCTGTACCCAGCCCTGGGGTCTCCAGCCCAGGAAGGACATGGACCTGTTGGAGCCAAGCCCAAAGGAGGGTCAGCACGTTGATTGAGGGATGGAGCACCCCTGCTATGAGGAAAGGCTGAGAGAACTGGAATTGTTCAGCCTGGAAAAGAGAAGGCTTTGGGTGACCCAATTACAGCCATGCAGTACCTGAAGCAGCCAACAGGAGAGATGGAGAGAGACTTTTGACGAGGGCCTGGAGTGACAGGACAAGATGGGGGAGCAGCTTCAAACTGGAGGAGAGTGTGTTTAGATTAGAGATAAGGAATTCTTTATGGTGAAGGTGGTGAGGCCCTGGCACGGGTTGCCCAGAGAGGGCTGCCCATCCCTGGAAGTGTCCAAGGCCAAGTGGGACAGGGCTCTGAGTGACTTGGGATGGTGGAGGTGTCCCTGCCCATGGCAGGGTTGGAACCAGATGGTCTCTAAGGTCCAAACCGTTCTGTGATTCTATGACATGCAGGAAGAACTCAGAGTCAGCAGAAGGGTGGTGTGACCCCACCACAGAGGGGAACATTTGAGGTGCCCTTCTGGTGCTGCTGAGTGTCTGCGTTATAATTCAGTGAGATCCAGATGGAAATTGTAAATAGTTGCCCACCACTAAGTGCTGTGTGGGTGAAGGCATCTCCATCTGTGCCAACTGTACTGACTTGTTTGTGTCTTTATTACAAACAAGGCCCAGAATCTACTAAGGCCAGCAAGAAGACTCTACTTGGCTCTGGGTGATGCTTTTGTGCATTTCTCATCACTAGAAGAAATGCTCCTTCTGTAGTTATTGTGTGTGGGGTTTTTAATATTAAATAACATCATTGTGGAGTTTTTAAGCATTAAATAGCATCTGTGGTTCTGCTTTATGGCCTGTGTAGCTTCCATCCTCTATGATGCTGCACATGTCAGTGCTTTCCTCAGTGCTTTCTTCTTTTTTTCCTTTATAGTCAGGATTGGAAAGGATGAATGCTGCTGAATGATTATGAAGTTGTCTTTGGAAGACGTTATTTTAAAAGTCAAGTTACACTCCTTTATTTAGAGAGTAGTAATTCTAAAGTGGAAGCAAATTGTTGAATAGATTTACCTGTAGGAAAAGGGGAAAAGCAGCTGCTGCTTTCTATTTTATAAAAGTAGCTTAAAACATAGATGGTTAAAAAAACCCTAAAACCCAAACCAAAAACCCCCAAAAACTCTCAATGTAGGTCACTTTGAAGACAGAAATTATTCAGAGCTTGAGCAGGAAGCCCCAACAATGAAGTTAAGTTACAGACAAAACCCATGTTTTATCAATCAACTGCTGCTTTCAAGTTTGACAACTTTTGTAAGCAGGAAAATGTCAATTACAGAAGATATTTGAACCTGTGGAAATAACCCATGGAAACACAAAATGTCTGTTCACACATCAAAATGATCCAGACTCGGAGGAAGTTAAAAACCAGAATGCACTAAGGAATTATCTGACGGAAAAATGGAAACTTTGTTATGAATTTTCAAGAAATATTGGCTAATTAATTTCTTTGGTGAGTTTATAAGGTTATTTAGGATTGGAGAAAATGAGGTAACTTCCGTATTTTTCCTGATGTGTAACAGCTATGGAAACACTTTGAAATGAGTGTCCCATCATTATGAATTCATTTGGTTATCCTTTTAATAACAATGATCATACTCAGGCATTTTATATGGATCTTACATCCCATCCCCTTCAGGTGCTGCTTGGTCACTTCACTGAGCACTTGTCAGCTGGGTCTTATTAAATTCCCATTAAGGAAGGAAGAGCTAAATACCCAGTAAAGAAGCTGAAAGGGGAAAAAATCTAAAAAACACGTAGGCTTAGGCCTGGAAAATTAGTTTGTGCAGAGCAGAAAATGTTCTATTTAAGCAAACAAAACACTGAAATTTACTGTTTTACATCCATTGCCATGAAAAAAAATTGTCAGGAACCTGGTTCTACGAAGCAAAATTAAATCAATGCTCACTTTCTGCGGCAAGATGTAATCTTTGGTGATGTGTTTTTTTAAATGCAGCCAGTGTAGCTGGAAAGAAATAGACACAAACTTCCAGGCTTGTGAGCTCCTCGTGTCTGAAGTGTGTGATTTCATGTAATGAGTTTTAGAGAGCCACACACCAGCATTTCCTAGGACCAAGGAAGGCCGTCCATGTGAGGTCTGATAACGAGTAGCAAGTTTGCTTGGACTTGAGTTCAAATGTCCCTTCACGTTGCCTTTAATTTACAAGTTCAGCTGAACAAATCAGGATGACTTTATATCTGCACAAAAGCCTGTATTGAGTTTTTGGTGTTTTACTGGTCTGATGAAAATCAGCAATCTCCCATTAAAACTCCAGGCATGTGAATGCTAAATCAGAGCCCAAAATTATATGGTCAGAGGAATGTGTTTCCAACAGTGAGGAGCACAGTTTGTTTCACAGATATGTTAGTAAGCAACACTTTTTTTTCTTTTTCCCATGGAATATTTAACATGGTCATTAAAGATTAAACATTTTTAGTCTAACCTGGAATACTTTCAGTGTGGGGTTAAAATGGGAAAGTTTTCAGTTAAAACCTTTTGAGCTGTAAAAATTTACTTTTTGCATTTTCTGGGAAAGGTTTCATTTAGTTAAACCAGACATTTTCTGTCTAAACCCAGAAATATTTGATAGTCTAATTAAGATTATTTAGTTTATGGAGGTAATAAGCTTGATGGGCTAAGTAACCTCATGCTGCATGGAGGCCAAGCATCAGTGTTCACCCAAATCCAGTATTCCTGCCTTATTTTAATTTTTTTTTTGCCTCAAATTCCCCTCCTGCCAAGGGAGCAGTATTACATAGCCAAAATCCTTGGAAAGCCCCGACAGCCCAATGCCGCATGAGTAAGTGAGCATTAAACAATTAAAATACCACGTTGTTAACACCAAATACCATTTCTCAATGAAATTAAGACATTCCTGGAGTCCAGCCCTGACTGCCCATGACATTCTTTCTTTCATGCAGAGCTGCATGTTGCCTGGGGCGTGTGCAGTGCCCCTCCAGCAGCTTGGAGCCAGTGGGGGTTTGGGTAGGTGCTACCAGGGGTGGAACACAGTGGGCAGTCAGTGCTGTGCTCACCTGGTTTGGGGCTGTTGGAGATGGGGAGGTTCCAAAGGCTCCATATGGGCTATTCCTGCAGCTCCCTGGAGAGTCTGTTGGAGCCCCTGGGAGAGGGGTAGCAGCCCAGCCCTGTGCTCTATCAGCCTTGCTGGAAGGGTGGTCACGGGGCCACCCTCAGCCTCTGGGTTACTCAGGGGGTAACTCAGAAATTATCCAGGGAGATTTTGGCCAGTTGATGCCGATGCAGCCACTCTGGGACCTCTTATGTTACCTCTTGAGCCCATGCTCTATTCCAGGGCTGCACCGTTTCCCTCACTGTGGTCCTGGGTGTTTCAGTGGGAAGGGAACACCCAGGGCCACTTGCTGGGACACTCAGTCATGTGAGCAGACCCCTCCTGTGGAGCAGAGCAGGAGTTGGGCAGGTGACCTGATTAACAAGGTTTGCAGAGCTAACCCCATCAGTTCATGAAATATTCCTGGTCTTTCTTCCTGTCTGTGGATGTGACCTGGTTAACAGGGTTTGCAGAGCTAACCCCATCAGTTCATGAAATATTCCTGGTCCTTCTTCCTGTCTGTGGATGTGACCTGGTTAACAGGGTTTGCAGAGCTAACCCCATCAGTTCATGAAATATTCCTGGTCCTCCTTCCTGTCTGTGGATGTGCTGGGAAGCTGTGTCTCCCCAGGGAAGGGCCTTTTTCTGATCCCCGAGTGCCAGCTCAGATAGTTGTCTTAAAATGAATGCCAAGCAAGTGGCCTGACATCACTGGGTAGGATTACTGACACCTGTTTAGTAAACAGCAAAATTACATCACATCTTTTCAGCACCAGGTTGTTAAAAGAGAGCTGGAGAGCAGATGTAACCTCCAGAATGAATGGGAGAATTCATTAGGCTGCAAGGCCTTTAAACTCATCAGGGTTAAACAGTGATTTACCTCCCACCGTAACTGTTAGCAAGTGATTTAGTGACAAGGGATTGACAAGGTACATTTCCCTGGAGGGCACAGTAAATAATATTTTCATCCCGAAGTGTTTTTGTAGAAATGTTTATGTATTTGAGTATTCAAAGTTAATTAATTTCCAGTAGTTTGACAGAAGGCACTTCTTTTTTTTCCTCAATGACCAGCAAAATCTTGTGTGAGTTCATCTCTTTTTACAGTAGTATTTGGTGAACTTTTCCTGCATGATCTAATCTCACAGTGGAAAACCAAATACGAAGGTGTTGGTAAGCAGGAATGAGTTCACCAGCCTGCTCAGCTGGTGTTGTGGGTGAAGACAATGCTCCCACATTCTGCAAACAGTACTTTTCCTTGGACTAGGAAACCACAGTGCTCATATGGAGCAAACCTGTGCCATGGCTGTCCTTAGGCAGACCGTCAGTATGATCTTAGGTGACTTTCAGACCCACTGTTTCTATTGTCAGTGGAAAAAAGACACCTTCAGCTATTCAGGTTGTCTCACAGTATCTTTCCATTAGCATTTTAAAGTTGTTCATTTCCATCTCTTAGAGTTCTCTGGGTTTTTTTCTCCTGGTTTTGGTGGGGGCTCGTTCAGGTATGAGTGATAATGAGAAACAACCATCAGACAAGAGGCATGTTCCTCCAGCCATCTTCCAAGCAGCTCAGGGTAGTAGGATTTTGGTGTTCTGTGTAGTGCAAGCAAAGAGCCCAGCTCACAAAAAAGAGAAAAAAAATAAATTCAAGGTTTTAGTGAGCAAAACTTAGATTTGCATCAGGCAGCATGTCATTAGAGATGAACGTACTCGTGTGGGGTTTTTCCGTTACTACTTGAGCTGATTCAAAATGAAATATTTTGCTTTAAGGTGTTTTTCCATGATTTTTAGAGTTAACAAAGCGGAAATTTTCATGGAGAAATTTTTGGAGCTTTCCTCACTCCAAAATTTCTCCCAGTGGAGCATTTCCAGCAAGCTCTAGCTATTAATATACGTTAAATCTAATGGCAGATTGAAGGGTATTTTAAACAGTCATGTCAAGTTTTCAATGCTTAATTAAACAGCCCTTTACTGTATGCCCACTAAATTCAAGTCATGCCACTCCAGCACTGATCTAAGGCTTTTAAGTGACAAAGGGTTTGGCCTGCAGCTTGATTTGTGGTTTTCAGTGACTTTCCATGCCACTTTCCCTTTCAGAGCTGTCTTGAACTTCAGATTTCAAACATTTTGGGTTTGCCTTTTCAGTTCCATTTTTCTACCTGCCCATGCTCCTGGCTAATATGTTAAGTCCTTTACGAAAAGGACATGAATTCTCCTTCATTTCTGTTACGTATGGCACTGATTGGGGTTTGTTATCCTTTCTGCCAGGGTGTAAGCTATGCTGATTTTTGCTAGCATGTTGGCATAGCAGCTCTTCCCATTCCTGGTAAAGGATTTCAGCAGCTAATTTCTCTGAGTTACAATAGCAAGGAATTGGAAGGTGGTGGGGGCTCAGGAAAGGGTCTCTTGCACATGGCTGGAGTTTTAACTGTGGCAGCAGCCTTTCTGAAAATAATTACCTTAAAACATTGTGTGGATTCCATATTAGAAAAACAGTCTCCCAGGGCAGGTCTAAAGCTCTTGAATGGCTTGAACAAAATGCAAGGAAAGTCTGATCTTATTTAACCAATTTTAAAGCATCTAATTCTCTCTAGGACTGGTTGTTGAATTGAATCAATAATTTTCTTGTGCTATGTGAATGTCCTATTTTTTTTCTGAGTTTTGTGTGCAAGTTCAGTGTTGGGGGTGGTGATTTTGTGGTGTCTTCCCAGGCAAAGAATTTGTGTGTTGATTGTTTTGTGCACACGCAGTAAGTTACCCCATCCTGACGTGACCACTCCGTCCCATTATCCCGGTCTCATTTGGGATCTCCACATTTCCGACCTTTGTAACTGTTCTCAGGCTCAGCTGCTGCTGTTTCAGCCCACTCTGTCCAGGAGTGGAGGTGTAAGGGTTGTGCTGGAGGACATGGATTTCACAGGAGCTTTGGTGCTCCTGCAATATCTGTGCAGCAGGAATTTCCCTCTGTGGAATTCATCACCAACGACTCATTTCCACGGAAAGTTGCACTTCCAAGGGCCAGCCCCTGAATGTACCGAGATACCGACATCACTTTGTGGTGACTAAGCTCCTTTGAAAGCAGGATTTAGACCTTTTAAGCCGTGTAAGTGTTTCTGCAAATCACATGTTGGTTCATGAAGTAACGGGTGCTGATGCTTTCTTTGGCAGTCACGCTGATGGTCGTGTTCAGAAAGCTTCAGCCGGGTGTTTTCCAGTCCTCGCTAATATTTCAGGTCAACAGTCATGTCTGTCAAGCCTATCCTATAGCACTTGCAAGCCTGAGATACTTTGTACAATGTTAATGAGGATGGGAGAGGACTTTTCCTGTCCTGGGAACTGGCTTAGCATAATAGTTTTTTTGTGTCTGCGTAAGGTTTGTTCTGCCGACGGGGCGGAAAGGAAAAGGCCTCTGTAAAAATAGTGGTTTGATTTTGCTGCTCTCCACACACATCCCAGTGGCGAAAGACTGCTCTCCAAGTGAAAGAAAAAAGCGAGAGAAGCGCCAAGGTAGTTTAGAGATGGTGAGGGAGGCATTCCTCCTTCCATGAGGAATTCCTCCCCCTGCCAGCCTGTCCGAATCCCTGCTGGAATATGGTGCATTGTGTTTTCATCCCTACAGGCTTCCTGCACCATGTTACTTGTGTAGGCTGGGTTTTTTCCCCACCCACACGAAGGAGGCAAGAAAACACAGGCTCCAGCTCTTACACAGTTTGGCTTTTCCCAAGAGTTTGGAGGTTTTGATGGGACAAACTTCCCGCTCCGTTGACAGCCCCTTATCTGCAGGGCAAGGGCTTGGGTGGCAGGAGGAGCTGGCAAGTGAATGCAAATCCCAGCACTGCCCAGAGTGGATGCTCCTGCTCAGCTGCCTTCAGTGGGTTATTTAATGGCTTGTTTCCCAAGTGGATAAAGGCACTGTCAGTGTCACCCATGCAGGTATTGATGAGTACCGCTCCCGTGATAACTGGCCTGATTTGTTTTCCAAGGCAGACAAGCCCCAGAGTGAGGACTTCTGAAAGCCTCTGAGGGATTTAGCAACATGAGCTGATTTTCAGCAAGATTTGTGGTCCTCTAAAGAGCACCTGTGAAGAGAACCAGAGATGACAAAGTGAGTGAGGGCAAATATCCTTTCCAGTCCTGGACAGCTGTGCACCCTGTGCTTTGGTTCTTGCCCAGAGACGTGTTTCTGGTTTGTGGAACTCCATGGAATTCCCACCCAAACCCTATGCCCATGGTACCGTGAGGCTGCTTCCTATGGTGGCCAGCCAAGAATCAGTAACTAATAATGAATAGCCAAAGGGAGCAGTTCACTAACATCCCATAAGGTGTAATAGGTGAAATATCTGATCAACTTGTTGATAAAAGAGGATTTATTTTCTCACTTTTTCTAAGGTGGATTAAAAAAGATAAGAACAAAAATGAAATGTCAGAAATTCTTCTCTTTACTCCATTTGCATTTTGTCAAATATTTGAACCATATGTAAATTTTAGTTGATATTTTGAATATTCTCTTAACCAAGCTGGGAAAAATCATGTCTGTTTTTAGCAAGTTGTTTCCTTTAATTGCTTGCTTTTAAAAATTGCACAAATTTATATTTTGAGAAATAACAGGTGAAAAGGAGCAGAATTAACCTGATTTTAAAGGAAAAAAAAAATAACCATCTCTCTTAAATATAGAATTGAAATTTTGTGTTTAGGAAATTATGTTTAGATATATTTTTGCCTTAAAGATACAAATTTTATTTCTTACTCTTTCATAATAACATAGCTACAATATGTTTGCAGTTATGTGGGGTGGCAACCAGTTCATATTCCTGGAAGTTAAAATCCTATGGCTGAATAACTTAATAGATCTGCTCTTCATAGACACAATTTTGGAAACCCGGGCCATAGCTGCAGTGCAGCCAGGCTGTCCCCTCCCCGTGCAGGACTCGGTGGCACTGGCTTTGGCCATACCCACAGTTTCTCTGCACCCATACAGGCACAGCGTGGTGCCTGGGTGACTTAAATATAACCAGGGTTGTTGTCATTACAGGATTTAATGGTGCTTTTCACCTCACATGCAATTTCCAGCTCAGTGTCAGGCAGCAGTAGCAGGACTGAGCAAAGGCCAAGTAGGCCTGCAGATCACACAAGCTAAAGGATGCTGGGTTTGAGATACAGGCATGCCTGTAAGTGAGAAAAGAAAGGGGAAAAAAAGCCTAAAGAAGCGCCAAGCATAGATTATTTGCTGTTTCTGGAGCAATATGGCAATGGAGCACCATAAATACCTGGAGTATTCGCCATGCTGCCTGCATCCATCAGGACTGGGCCTGTGTGTTTGACTCTGGGGCTCTACATCTGCTCTGCCCTCCCTTCAGTGATTGGTCTGTGACAAAACCTGGTTTAGTACAGCAGGGTTTGATTGTGCTTATTTTTATAAAGCAAAAATTGTGCCATAAACAGGTTTCAATCCTTGCTGGTTCCAGCCACAGTTGAGCATTTGCTCAGCAATTGGCTCTGCTGCCTCTCAGCTCATTTTATCCAGCACTGTTGAGGTTCAGCGCTCGCCTGGGTTATACCAGGTCAGCTTTTCATTTCTTTCTTTTTCTTCCTTTCTCTCTTTCCCTCTCTCCTTTTTTTTTTTTTTTTTTTAATCAAAAAGATTTTTATTGGTGCGCTGGAAAAATAAACACGACACACTGCTGTGAGTTTTGTAAGTGAACCAATAAAAAATGAAATTCACTGATGGATTCTTTAATAGCAGTGAGTGAGCCCGGGTTCCAAATGGATTTTATATTGTGCCATTGTGTATAAACAACGTGCAATGTGATAGCCCTGGGCTTGGGGGGGCTGTGCTGAGGGGAGCACCCCGAGGACAGGAAGCCCTTCCAGGCCTCGTGTTCCCTGTCCCAAGAGGGTCAGGTGTGTTTTGGGATTAAATATGCTGAGGAAGGGGAGCTGCTGAGCCCAGGTGCCCTAAGCCTGCCTCAAGGCTTAGCAGTTGTGCTCAGTCCCGTTCAGTGTTGCCTTTAGCAGTTGCTTTCCAGTTGCCCTGCTCCTGTCTGCTCCAGGTATTGCTTTCAGAGCCTCAGCAATTTTTATAAAAGCAGTTTTGAACACTTCCATTTAATGAAACAGTCCCAGAGAAAACATTCAGAGCAAGGTTTTCAATTCCACTTAGGAACCTCTAGGCAGGCAGAGGTGCCAGCTTGGACTCCTGAAAGCATCGTAGCTTTTTATATTCCCCATCATTTCTTTGAGGCCATTCCCAGAGCCTGGTGAGGATGAGGGACAGGCTCAGTCTGACTTCAGGGGGAAAAGCCTTGGGACCAATGGAGAGCAACACCAGCACTTTGTACTGGGCCTTGTCTTTGGCCAGAAGGAGCCCCCAGGGAGCTGCTGTGCCCGGGGGCCCTCCTGCTTTTCCCTGCGTTGGAAAAGGCACTTCTGCCTCCTACCAGGCACCACAGCGTGGAGCACAAGTAAGTTCCTGAACATGTGTTGTCTGGCTCCAAAACAGAGAGATTTTTGTAGCCTTTAGAAACCAGTGTAAGATCTTGCTCCACAAAGTGCAGTGGAAGCTGCAGAAAGCGCTGGCTGGCTGTTGGCAGGGCTGCTTTGTAGGAAAATAACCAGGATAAGTGCAGCTGGGAGTCCGTCTGTCAGTGCTGTGGTCCGAGGCTTGGCAGCATGGCCCCGAGGTGCAGTGTCAGGGCTTGTGTCTGTTCCCTCCCCGATGTGTCTCGTGCTGAGAGGTGCTGGCAGGGGGCTGGAGGAGGCCTGGAGCAGTGCTGCCGATCCTCTCCAGCACACCGGGGAGCAGGTGTCAAGGGGAGAGGGATGGGCAAAGGGCAGCGTGCTGAGTGTGGCTGTGTCAGGTGGAGGAAAAGGGCTGTGAGGGAGGAGAGAGGCTCATCGCCCCCAGAGCACACTGCCAGGAAGAGCAGAGGGCCCCTGATTCCACAGCCCTGATCTGCCCAAAGTTTGGGTTGTTATCTGCACTGCTTTTTTGCTCAGGCTTGGTCTGAAAAAAATCCACAGAACAGCTGTGGGGCTGTGAAAATTTTTTTCATCTGTTTGGCTTTTAAAAATGAATTTGCATCAATCTTTCCGTGGCTCCCTCCCACCCACACCCTCCCCTCTTGTCTCAGCTGTTCTTTCACAGAGGTGAAGCAGAGTTGGTCCGGGGAACATCCCCATCCTGCTCTTTTTCTGTGTCCTGTATCACACCCAGAAAATCCCAAACGCTTTGCTGAGGTGGGAGCTGTGCACAGGCTCTAACAGAGCGGAGACTCTCCTTCCTGGTGGGATGTCACAGCTGGTTTTGGTCCTTTTCAGTTTCCCCTCTGCAGAGAGAAAAGCAGGGAATTTGTTGAAGACTTGCTGATGCTGCAAGCGAGAAGAGATGGAGGAAGCTGTTGCTGCATCCTCCACTTCCATCTCCCTTGCCAGCAAAGAGATCCAAACAATGCCCAGAGGAATTTGTCAGGTCTGCTCCTCAGGAGATGTTTTTGGGATCCATTCTGCCCTGATGGGGTGATGGATGAGCTCTGGTGTGTTCCACTCCTTCCTCTGCAGCACCCTGGGGCTGTCCAGCCTTTCTAAAGGAAGGTTCTTGTGGCTTTGCGTTATTTCACAGCAGTTATTTATCTTTTATTTTTAACAGCGTATTTTTCTTTGTGCCCTTAACCCAGTGAGAGTAGAACTCTTCTCCCGGGCTCCTGTTAAAGCTGGCTGTGTGTACATGTGTGTTTACATGTGTGTTGCACATAAATAATCCCAGCCTGGAGAGGTTCTGCTGGCTTCAGGCAAAGCCATGCTTTTGCTCATGGCATTATTGAAATTCATCTCCTGTGGACTGTAATTCCTAGGGAGGGAAGAGAAAAATAGTATCAGGTGTTCTTTTTTTTTTTTCCTTGTTAGAAGACTATTTAATCTTTGTTGTAGGGTGAGAAGGTGAAGCACCAGACCTCAAAGTAGGCTGCAATAGGATCCTGGCAAACTTCCCACGTTATAAACTCTGTCCATAGGCAACACTTGTTTTGTGCCAAGTTTGCTTAGCTAAAAATGACTGAGCCTGAGTTTCAAAAGTGGATATTTGGCAACAACTAGCACTGTATTATTTTTGTCCTACCAAGGAAAGAATCAGATTGTGAATGACAAGGGAAAAATTGTTGGGGCAACTCCTTCTGGGTAAATGGAGGTGACTTCATTTTTAGTGGTAATGACCTGTGTTATAAAGGGGTTTTCTGTCCCCAGATGAGATGTGTAAGGTGACAGCCTGGTATTGTTATCACAGGGCAGTAAGAGTAGCAAGCTCGTATTCTTTATGCCACGCTCATCACCCTGCTCTCTAGGATCAGTTGAGTCTATGGAATTGTGCCAATTTTCCTTGGCTTATCTGTCTTCCTGTCTTGTTTCTCAATTAGAGGAAGTAAATGATCCTTTTGTTTTCGTCTCCCCTTTCTTTGGGAAATGTTAAAGAAGGGTTCGGGTTGCAGTGGAGCCACATCATCGCCAGGGAGCCAGATGGTGGATGGAGAACCTGGAGGCAATTCAGGGGCTCGGAGCTGATGCCTGGCTGGATGTGCACTGGGGTTCATAAAATCGGGATTTCTTGCCGGCCCACTTCACTGCAGGGCTCCAGCTTTGCAGGCCTCCCCTGAGCCAGAGCTCTGGAAGCTGAGGAATCAGGTTCAACTCCCTCACTCTCCCCACAACAGCACCTGTGTATGATGTTCAGCAGGCTCCAAGAATTGTGATCTAATTAATTATATGTTATCTCTAGCCTGCCTTCACAAGTGCTTTTATTTACTTAATAAAATAGATGAACAAGAGGAATAAATAAGTAGTAGGTGCTGGCCCTTACCCCACATCACCCTCAGGTTATGCCATCTTCTAAAGCATTCAGTACAAGCCTCTGTCAGAGAACCTTTTGCCAGGCTTCCCTGGAGGAACAGGTGAGCTAGGGGATGGAATTGGGAAGCAGGATAAATTAGCTCCAAGTTTCTGTGACAAGATTGCTCCCAGTACCAGAACCAGGCAGTCTGAAAGGAGCTGATGTGCCCCGTCACTGCTCACATTGCTGAACAAGGCACTTCCAGTTGTGGTTTCTCCTTATTCCTAGTAATAAATGATGTTCCCAGGATGCCAGCATATTTTAGTGGATGCTGGGAGCTTTCCCACTGCCTTGGGTGGGAGTTTACTCTCAATGTATGGAAAGGGATATGAAGGCCAAGACTTTCCATGCCTGGAGATGTGGGTTCCTTTAATTTTAAGGCACCAAAACTCCAGCTCTTTAAAGAGGCACGACCTGGGGGAGGGAAGGCAGTTGTTCAAGTTTTGTTAAAACCTCATCCTGCTGTAGGGTCTCAAGTCTGGCATTCAAAATCATTAGCACTCTTTAAATTTGGCCTAGAAATCCCTATGAAAAGTTACAGCACGTGCTGAGTAACTACTTTTCACAATGTAATAACTTGGCCCTTTCAAAGAGTAGGTTTTAGAAGCACAGATTACTGACTAAAGGCTTGCCAAATTTCTTTTTTCCTTTCCAAACTCCACGTAATGATTCATGGAGACCCATCGATTTTGTTTCTAATAAGGTGCCGTTCTTGGGTACGTGAAACTGAGGGGAAACGGAGCGACGTTTTGAAGAAATATGTTTTGTCTAGGAGCTGAGGCATCCAAAGCAACACAAGAAAAGCATTTTGAGATTAAAAAACCCCATGCGGTGTTATGTTAAAAATGGAATTTTAATGTGAATTTAGCATTTGCAGACGTTTAGGGCTGATTGCACTGAGGTCTAATGTGCTCTAAACGAAAGTAAATGAACCAAGTATTTGCTAACGTGTGTGTACACAGCACTCATCTGACACTAACAGAGGGCTGGGCCCACTGACGGGAGTCAGGGAGTTCTCAGCCAGTGAGTTCATTCATGGTTTGTTCATTAGTAAGAAGTCATTCATTAATAAAATCACTGCTTTTATTCTGATAGACCCAAGGACCTGCCCATCCTGAACGAGGATGGCAGCACTGCTCCTTGGTGCCAATTTCTGGCAGCACTTACCTGCTGGGGTGTTTCTTGGAGGCATCAGATGTTGGAGCATTGCATCCATATGGATCACATTTGTCTGCTCACCCAGGCTGGGTTTGGTGCTCAAAAAGAGAGCCCAGAAGCACAGCAAGGCCAAAATTCGGGGCAAGGCAAAGTTCAGAAATCCTTTCTAGCTTCTGTGTGAACCAGCCGTGGCTGGGGCAAAGAAAAACTCTCCTCTCTCCCAGTGCCTTTTCTGATCCTCTGAAAGTGATTACTTGATCCAACAGCTCAGCTCATCATCTCTTCCTCATTCCTTGCAAGGTTCTGTTAACAAAACCTGACTCAAAGCTGTGCAGCTCCCTCCTCCCTGCAGTCTGCAAAAGGCCAAGTCTACCTCTCTAACCATCTTTTTTTTGTGAAGCCTGTGACCAGCCAGGCAGTTTACTTCAGGGTATGATCAGATTCCAAGCCACAGTGTGAAAATGTCAAAGGTCCCTGGAAAATATGTAATTACATTTCGGATTTGGAGGAAACAATTAATGAAATGGAATTTCTTGGCCCTTCGCTCAGTCGGATGATATGTAGTGGCTTGCCTGTGAGCAGAAGTCTGAGTACACTTATGGCACAGAACAGTTTTTATCATTTTAAAACTTAATTATATAGGCTGTAATTAAGCTATATACAAAATGTCTGGTTCTTTGAAGTATATTAATTTTGGGGAAGTTCTCAAGCACCCAGTAGCTGCAGAACAATCATGAAAGAAGACAAGGCTTGAATAATGATGACAGTTGCAAGCCACAAATAATAGGAACAACCTTTCCAAAACAAAGGGTTTCACATTTTCCAAAAGTATGAGCATTATTATTTGTGTGTATTTGCAATTTGTACATGCCTTGGAGGGACTAACCTCAACTATAGTGCTCGACATAATTGTGGGATGACATAAATGGGCACTTCTCTATTGAGGCAATCGCTTCTCTCACAGCACGCCAGTTTTTGTTTACTTTTTAAACAAAAAAAAATCATCCCTGTCTAAGTCTGCAATAATCAGGACATGATATGGGATATAAATTAATTTCTTTTAAAGGGAGATTGGTTTTTAGAAGGTATTTGATGCATGTATGGATGGTTGAGGGGCTCAGGAGGGGGCTGCCTGTTGCTGTTTGTCTGTACAGTACCTAGCAAGAGTGATGTTCCTGTGAGTGAAACAAATATCTCCAGTGAATTTAGCATTGGAAACACAAGTATCTTCTCCATTGTTTCAGCCTGCACTGTGTGGTTTGTATTTTAATAATGAGTTCCCCCACAACACTTTCATGCTTAGGTCTATCTGCAGTTGGAGATGAAGGTTTTTATTTCTTCAATTAAAAGGCTGCGGTGAGTTTTAAAATAAACACAACTGTCCCTGGGAATTTTAACTATTTCATGTTCTCTTGGCTTGTGGCTGTGGCACATCTGGTGGGTCACCACGCCTGGCCCAGAGTCAGGATTGCAGTGTCTCAGTTTTCTCTGTCACCTGCTGCCCTCGGGTGCCAGCACCCACCCAAGCACATCTTCCTTTTTCAGCCTGGCTGACACCAGAGCCTTGCAGTCCCACTGATCTGCTCACAGAAGAAATGAGATGTGTTTCTCCTGTGCTGCTTCAGGCAAAATCCTCAAGCTTAACTTGTGTGGCAAACAAAAAACAAAGATGGTTTGCAGACTCTTGAATGACTCCCCCTGTGCGAAGAGGCTTTCCAAGTATGCCCAGGATCCTTCCAGGGATTCAGTTTCCTGTGATCAACGCACCTTGTGGAGCCTTCTCTTTACCTGCTTTTCTCCAGAAAGGTTGATTCAAAATGACTTGTTTTTATTTGACTTCCTCAGAAACGACAGGAAAAGTTTGGTTTAGCTGTGGTTTTATAAATAGTTCCCACTGTAAAAGATTTTTAGTCCAATGGGAGTCTCCTTAAAACTGAAGCAAGGTATGGAGTGGGGAATCATTCCCCTTCCCTTCTGTCTGTGGAAACCATCGCTCTCCTGCTTGCTCACAGCAACGGGGAAGTTAATGGACCAGCTTTCTCAGCCACATTTCCTAAAGGCAAGTTATAGCCTGGGAAATTGGCTGTCAAGCCAATAAAATCATGTGGTTGCATTTCACCTTTTTGCATTTACCAGGCTTAGAACCAGATAAACCTGGAGAAATGGAAAACTCTGTGTTTTAGAAATAGCCATTTACATCTTGTTATTTTTCTTCCTTCCTTTCTAAGGGAATTTTCTGGGGCCTGCCTTGATGTAGGAAAGGCAAAATCCTACCCAAGACATTGACTTTAAATTAGAAGGGGGAGATGTTGGGAATGCTTATGGTATCTCAGGTCATTGCCTTAATCTGCACACCTCCGAAGTGGAGGAATCTCAAGGCAGCAACTTAAATGATCTGTTCATCCAGAGGTGCCCTTTAGACATAATTCCATGGATTTCAAACCCATGCATGTTAGCTTCAATGCAAGGAAGTCTGCAGGACCTCGCTGGAGGTTTATTGTACATGGAGTCACATCAGGGCAGCTGTCTGCATGTGATCCGAGTAGGAATGCACTTTGTTTCCAATTACAGACAGTGAGCAATTAATGCCCTCAAATGGAATGAAAAGGAGGGGCTATTTGCAAAACCCCTGCTTTTTTCTCTCCCTATAACCCATAAATCACTTTTTAAAAAGTTGAGGAACAATTCAAAAATTGCCCAGAAGCTGGAGGAGATTAATAATAATGGGTCTGTGTGCATTGCAACAGCCCTCTTGTTTTCATGGCAGCAAGCAGGAATTCTCCAAGCCGGGTCCATGTCCACCAGCGGCGTCCTGCCATGTGTCACTGGGGCTGCAGCAACTAATCCAGTCTTTTAGAGGAGTGTATAAAAATCTAAACCTTTTTAGTTCCCTTCCTAATTGGATTTATGTAATTTTAGTTTCAGTGGGGGAGGTTTTGAAGGGACAAATAGAAGCCAAGCACCATTTTTTTAAAATATTTTTAATTGCCTCCAGTATGTTGTTACTTCCAGAGGTAAAACCCAAGCTTAAAGTCTCGCTGTGCCAGGAATGTTGAAAAGCACAGTTAAAGCAGTGGTGCTGCAGGAGCCTGGACTGTCTGTGGACATAAGGCAGACAAGGCTCTCAGGTACAGGTAATCTTCTTTGTTAGGTACAGCTGGAACAGTTTTGGGCACACAGACCCACACAGAGGAGGTTTGTGTGCCTGAAAATGGGATTATTTTTTCCAGCCGTTATAGCTCATCTAATTAAGGTTTGTGGGCAGAGTTACCTTCTTGCTCTGGCAAACAGAAAGAAAGAGCAAATAATACATTTTAAAACATTAGGAAATACTTAGCTGGACAGTCCATATTTCTGGCCTACAGAATTTCTTTAGATGTTGAAATGCAAGGTTTATAACAGCATTTGACTATGGAGCCCCATCCAGAAATCACCTCCGTGGTCTTGCTTCCAGATGGGAATTTATCAGCCTGTGGCAGGGAATCCTGGGCCATTGGTTGTTTGTTCTCCTCACTCCACATCCCCATCTCCATCTGAATGTGTCTGGTCTCACCTCCAGCCACTGCCTGTCACCCATCCCACTGCCAAGGGTTACTGCAATGCCATGTTCAGCTGGGGAGCTGAGCCTGTGAAAACCTACAGCAGAATGTGTGTGCTGCCTTTCTGGGGAGGCAGATAGGTTTCCACTGTCTTAATTTTCCCTGCTTTCTTAATTTTCCTCTATGTTCCTTGTCATTTTTATTGAATGGCATAAACTTAGCATGGCTTCTCGAACACCTGATCTCAGCTTAGAGCTGATTTTGATCAAAAACAATACAGGTGCTTAGGAAGGAGGAACTACTTCTAATGGTTCTGCAGCAGGTTAATTCAGGATTTTTGCAAAGACTTGAAGGACAGGTTGCTGACTCCACCAAGTAGGAGCCTTGGAAGTGATTTTTCTGTGAATGGCAGCTTGTGTGCAGGACAAAGGGATTCTTGGCATGTGGAAACCTACTATTGGATCCATCCTTAGTGATCTCAGAGCTGGAAAAGAACAAGCAGAGAATACAAGTTCACAGGGGCTGTCCAAGTCGGGTAAGTTTTTTTCGAGGCGTGCTGTGGTTGGAAAATGCTGATGTGTCAAATCTGAAATATCTTACAAGAAAAAAGGTCAGTTTTAGTCAATTTTTCATCTGAAGAAAAAGCAAGGTAGCAAAGCCCATAATTGTCAAACAAAATTTTCTTGCATTTTTTAGATAAATGTTACGGCTTTCCTGTCTAAAACAATATGGTGTATAAAACATTTAATTCTCACTGTAATAAAAATACTGGGAAACAGTTGTGTGTCCAAATCCGAAGGAAACATTACAGAAATGAAACATTTCAGTTATTCTAAATTATTTCTCCAACTTCCACAGCACACAAAATTGCCAAGGTGGGGGTGGAGCTGTCACTCACAGCAGCCAATTGCCCTCCAAATTGGCGAGTGGGATTGAGGCAGGATGGGCCTTCAGAGGCAATTGCTCTCTGTTGTACCTGGTGGGATAGGTGAGCCTTGTCCCCAGAGCCAGAATGTGCACAAAACTCAGCTTTGCGGAGGTTCTTTGCAGTCTCTTTTTCTCCATGTCTGGATCACCAGGGAAGAGGTGTTTGTGTTCCACTGATAACCTGGGAAATCAGCAGCTCTTGATCTGAGCCTAAAAAAGTAAAGGTTAAGTAAAATGGTTGGAGGGGGAGAGTGTGTTTGGGATGTTTGCTTGCTTTTTTAGTGCCAAATTTAGTTAGGACAGACACTTAGTGGTTGTCTTAAAGGGAAGATGGTCTGTCAGAATATCTCAGGAGCATTGTTTCGCTGTAATCAGTTTACACGAGTTTAATAGCTAGAAGTTGTTTCCACATTACACTTTTATTTCAATAGTAAAGCCATATGTGAGTGGGAGAGCAGCATGAGGAGATAATTCGGTGCAGGGAACTGTTACATTGTTGTGGAATTAGATTAAGCCATAAATAAACACTACTTTGTCTTTAAGTTAGAAAATCGTTCCCATCCAAACAGCCTCCACAGACATTTTCCACCTGTTAGAAGAACGTGTAGTATTGGGAGTCTTTCATAACAGTGGAAACTGGCTCAAACTTTCAACGGGTTTGTAAAAAATAAACCGGCCTTGATTTATGAGTTGAACTATGACAGGGAACATGTAAGCAAATAAAAACAATGAACTGAGAAAAAAGCAAATATACTGTTGATTTGGCACCGCATGAATCATGCAGGCAAATCTGAGAGGAATAGGAGGAATGAGCTTCAGAGTGATGGATTGGGAAAGGGGATCTGATCCCTGGGTAATGAAATGTGAGGGGGTCTTGCCTTATGCTGTTGACCCAGAGGTAGCCTGGAGGAGAGTGATTCCTTCTGACTATACAGTGTTAGTTAAAACAATCCCCTGGGCTCAAATATCAGCTATTAAAATAAATTCAGGAGACAGAGGAAGCGATGTTTATAAGTTGGAAGTTTGAGCTGCTTTTTAAACAATTGTGGATCTACAGATTCTGAACTGGAAACGTGATACGGCGGGAAGAGGGCAAGAGGAAATGACAAGAGGGTAAACTGGGGGTGAGGTGGTAAAGAGCATGGAATTGGGAGGGAAATCTGGTTTTTGGGGGTGGAGGGAAGAAGAATTCTCACAGGGCCAAGCAGAGAAACCCCTCTACACATATTCTTGCTTCACCTCCTCCGTTCGAGGTACCATGGCTGTGTATGAAGATGCCAGAGAAACTCAGACATCCCAAAGACAACAAGGGCTTATGGCACATCTGGGTGTGTTTGGGTTTGCAACCATAATTACGAGAGTTGGTCACTTTTTTCAACAGAATGTTTTTCCTCCAGGAATGATTTGCATTGAAACTGAGGTCTTCCATGGAAAAATGGATGTGGCTTAGTTCTGGGGAGAAAAAAAAAAGTTGAACTGTTTATTTAATCAGTAATAAGACCAAGGATGTTAATCATCTTAATAGAACCCTTTCAATTTAGTTGCAGCAGCAGCCATACCACCCCCAAAAGAAATCTTTTAACAACAAAAGAAATTTTTTAGTTGACCACTGACCAATTTTGGGTTTGGAACAAGAGCACTTTTTATAATAGTGACATTTCCCTTAAGTAATCACTTGAGTTTCTGCATTTCTCCAGAGCATTATTGGAAAACTGAAACTCTAATTTGGGTAGCAGCGTGACCCAAACATTGTGGCAAAGCACTCAAAATGGCTTTGCCTCTGCTCTTTTGCATTACTCTGTGTGATACTAAAACAAGATGCTTTTCCTGCTGTACCTATTTCTTTAGCCTGGAGTTTGGATAAAACAGAGGGTTTCTTTCCTGCTGAATGAACGTTATACAGAACTGGTCTTGTTTCGGTTTCTAACTACCATAGTTATTTATAAGTTTGTTGCAGAAGTTATAAAAATGTAACTAGGAAATGCTATTGGTGGGTCTCTAGCAGGTGGATTTGGATGTTTTTCAGAATAATACAGTGAGCCTCCATGACACAGCTTCCTTTTTCTTCTCCTCGTGCTGCTGGAGGTGTCCCGTGGCTTTTCCAAGTGACCTTTCACCATTTAAGTTCTTGCTCGTGTCTGATGATGACACACAAGCAAATCCCCATCTGTTCCCCTGCACATCCCTATTGGATCTTTTCTTGTACTTAATATTTCCACAGAGCTGCTCCAGTAGGAGAGTCTCATGCTGAGACTGTTCCTCTGCAATTTACGAGCAGGATTGGTGCCTGGAATTTCCCGAAGTGCCGGGTGAAAGACAGGCTCAGAGACCCCTTGTATACAATTCTGAAAAAAACAAATGTGAAAGGCAATGAAATCTGAGCTCAGGCTTTCAGAGACAACTTGACAAGTCAATTGCCCTGTTAGGAGTTGACAACAGTGACCCTGATAGTAGAAATGATCCGTTTCCTCTGGTTTAATTTATCACCAGCAGGATTCTGAGTAGCTGCTCAGTAGCACAATTTTCAGATACTGATATAGCATCAATCCCAAATGGGACATTTTGTGAAGGGAGAGTTTACTTACATTCAGGGAAAAAAAAAAACCAACCCAAAACCAATCCCCAGGCAAAAAAAGTGCCCCAGGAATGTTCAACATGTTTATTGTTAAGGGCTGAACCTGATATATGTGAAGCCTTGTGTTTTAAAATTCCTTACCCAATATTGGATGCTGGTCCGTGGTGTTGCTCTCTTTCCTTAGGCATTTCAGTGTTCTCAAATAATTTCATTCTAGAGATGTAGGGAGCAGTGTTCTCAGTCATTCAGAATTAAAGGTGAACAAAAAAAGTCCTTACAATGTATGCCTGGGGAAGAACAAGAACAGAAGAATTTGAATTTACTTCAGTAACATACACAGCCTACTTTTTTTCACCTCAAAAACACTGACGGGGTGTTTGGGTTTGGGTTTGGGGGCCCATTCACGAAGCTCAGATGTTTTGTGGCAGTATTTTCTCCAGTGTCACCAGAAGTACTTTTGCAGCAATGCTGTGTTCTCAAGATCCCAGGGACAACCACTGGAACAGAAAAAAAAGTGGAGGAAAAGCGAATTTAGAAAAATGTCCTTGAAATGTTTTCATTTTATAACTTTTTTTTTAAATCTGAAATTTGATAAATCAGACACCAATGAAAAATTTTAAATCCAAACTTTGGTCCTACCTGGTGCATCTTCCACATCTATCCTGATTTGGGTACCACTTTCTTCCTGTCACTAATCCAGAAAATCTTTCATGGGTTAGAAACTGAGCCCCAAGGACGGCAGGAGGGCAGAAGTGATTTAGAGCTTTATGGTCTTAAACTGGGAGCCTGTGCTCCCTATCCAGTCAGGGAGTGCAGCTCTCCTGGAAATGCTCTGAATCCCCCCAGCCCATCTCACTCCTCTGGCTCTAATGGAAGCCTGAGCTCTTTAATAGAGCCATTGAAATTCGATGTTTTGAGTTAGGTGGGTGAATTCCCCCCCTGGAGGAGCACGTCCAGGTTTATACAGGAAGTCTGTGGCAGAGGCAAGAATTGAACCCAGCTTTTCTGTGACTATCTTTTTATTCCCAAGCTTCCAGTTAAACTGTAATCCATCTTGAACCACTTACTGGAAATAGTTCCCTAAAAATAAATTGAAAGTCTAAGTGATCAGGAAGTTTACCTAAACTTCAGAGGCAGGTTAATATGAGAGTACTTTGGACTGACTCCTTGGAATGGCTCTTCTTGGAGAGGGCAGAGCATTACGGGTGCTCTCCACTCCTCCGTGGAATTGCCTCGTTAGTCTGCTCCTGGGGACCAGTTGTTCCTACCAGATACATCCTTCCAAATCTTATGAAAAAACAGGCATCAGTGAGATTGGGGCAACTGATTAAAAAATGGAAGTAGAGGGTCTCAGATGGGAAAGGGACACTTTGCATAAAGTACTGAAAAGCGCCTTACCCCAACATACTGCAAACTTGGATTTAGTTATCCAGGAGCTGTAGGAAAGGACATTCCCAGCTCCCTACAGCCAGCAGGAGGGTGATGTTTCTCACCAAGCCTTCATGACCAGGATGGGGGTTTGCAGCCTGTCCTGCTCTTCCTCTGGCAGGGCTGAGTGGGGGCCGATTTCCAAGGCAGCATTTTATGCCAGTGGCATTATCCCTAAGTGGCTTTGGAGCAGGTTTTCCAGGAGAAATCAGCCCATGGCAGAAGGCTGACACTTGAGAAGTTGGCCTCTTATATTTGAGCTGAATTATTGCTGAGCACAATACGTGTGCTGCTAACGAAGATGAGACTGTTAAATAAGGTGACAGGACAAAAGTTAATAAACATAATTAAACTGCTACAATTTTGACAGTTTAGGGGTTTTTTTAAAAAATCCCTCAGTTTGCAGTAGTCTTGGAGCAGCTGCAGGGAGGAGGGTAGGAGCAAGCAGAACAACCTGCTCTGATGTGGAAGGGACTGGGGTTGCAAACATGCAGTTTAGGTGACAATATTATTATAATGCTTTTTTATATATTTATTACACATATATATAGATATCTATTTTTGTGCACACATGTGGGTGCAATTTATTAAGATTATTGAATGTGGAAATATACAAAAGAGTTTAGATTCCAGTAGGGTCACTAATATCATTGCATTTTGTGGTTTCTGTCTGAAATAGCACATTTCAGCTGTAGAGTGGGGCAGAGGGGCACTTGTGCTTCATCCAGAGGCAGAGCTGTCCTTTTGGGAATGAAAATCCTTAAACCAACTCCATCCGGTCTGGGTAAAGTCCGACATTGCCTAGAACTGGTCAGAAAACAACCAAAGGGGTTTTTTCATCCTAATGTATGTAAAATCTCCATGGGAATGTTTACATTAGACAAGTGCCTGCCAGCTTTACGAGGACAGCTAAATCCCACTGGGGACATTGGCTGCCTCTGAGCCTTTAGGCTGAGGTGAGTTCTCACCAGAGCATGGTGCAGAGCCTGTTTCTTAAGTATGGGGAGCAAAGAGGTTCTGAGGTTTTGTTTTCAGGGATGCTCTGTCTTGGCATCCCAGGGAAATCTCGGGGCAGGAAGGTGGGTGGTTTTGTGGTTTAAACACTGCACAACAAACCCCATCCCAACACAATGCAAACCCCATGGAAGGTAGTGTGAAACCTGCCTAAGCTGGAAACCTCTAAATCTGGCCCAAAAAGATGCCATTCCCTGTGTTTCCTCTCCAGAGACAACATCCTTTTTCTCAGCCCAGGCTTCCTACGGAGGTAGATACCTGTGTGTTTGTATGCACAGGTATATGCACAAAAAAGCTTTTTTACAAGTAAAAGCACCCCCAGCACTTGCTAACCTCTGTGCTGAGGGCAGCTCTCCTGTAGGGTTTAAACCTGCCCGTGATAAATGTGCTGTTATTCTGGCTGCAGGTTTTTATTTCTGGGGATATCAATTGGATTCTTATTATGAAAGCAGAAAATTGGAGTTACATCTGGTGGCTGACGCATGTGACAGTATCACTGCGAGGAATTCCAGTTTCCTGAAGCTTTTCAATTAACTCGGAGCACTTTTCCTCAGGTGCTGCGCGCTCGGGTTTTCAGCGTGCGCCTGCTTCCAAGTTGTAAATCAAGGAGTGGGTTATTGTGCTTTCCTAGGAGCTCTTGTGCCAGTAAAATGAAACAGCAAATAATAAACCCCAAGGAGATTTATATAGCCCGAGTTGATGAAACAATTACTTTCTCATTCCTAGGCTCGCTCAGAAAGGTGGGTTAAAAATAACTGAAAATTTACAAGAGCCTAAAACCGAATCTGAAAAGTACAACCTCAGCAACTTATTGGGCTCAGCCTAGTGAGCGCCAGATTTACTGTTTGCAATTTCTTCAACTTGTTCGGTCATTTTTATTATTTTTATTTTTTTTTCATCTGCCCCCTCCCCAGGCTGATGACAAGCCTTGGCAAAAACATCTGTGCAAATAAAGCAGGGGAAAGAGTGGAGGGACCCGGCCAAGAGCTCCCTGTGTCTGCTATGGCAAAAATGTTTGATAAAAGCATCCTTTCCCCTGAAGCCTCTGGGGTTGCATCTCATGTGGCAGATGAAGATCCTGGTTGGGTCATGGGTGCAAGAGCCTCAGCTGGGCTCCCCGGGCTGCTCAGAACAGGGCTGAGAAACCTCCACTGTGCCTTTGTGGGGTGGGGGGAAGCGAGTTAGGAGCCTAAAGCTGGGCAGGGTGGTAACATCTCCCCTGGGGCTGCAGTCTCTGCACCCAGCACTGCTAGTGGCTTGTTCACGGTGATTTTTTTCCCACTCAATACCTGTGCAGTGGTGGGAGCAGAGACCAGACCTGGTATTGCAGAGCTGCCACCAGCTGAGCCTGACCCATGGAACGTTTCTGCTGACAAGGACCCTGTGTGGAGGGTGTGTGCGAGGGTTTGGGACAGGAGCCTGCAGCAGTGAGCCCCGCAGATGCCAGGGCACCAGCAAAACACAATCAGGTGGGAGCAGGGCGGGGCAGAGAGAGACCAGCAGGGAGCTGGGACTGAGCTGCAGTGCTCCTAAGCACAGGCGCAGCTTTTATCCCAACCCTATCCAGCGGTTTGATAAGTGCTCTGCTGACAACATTGGGATTAAAGTGACAGCACGTTCCAGTCAAGACACATGGGGAGGTCCCACATTCAGCTGGAGCACTTGGGGTAAGAAAGGAACAGGTCATTTGCCTCTATCCCTGGTGATGACAAATCCTTGAAATAGTGCACTGCCCCTGCTTTTTGCTCTGCTGGTGCTGGGGAGCATCTCCTCTTGCACAGCCAAGATGCCATCGTGTCCTGGTTGTCCTCTTCCTCTGTTTGAGCTTCCACGGGTCTGTCCTCTGTGTGAGTCATTCCTGCCTCACTGTCACATTGAGGGCACACCAGGTCCCCACACACCTGGGGACAAACACGGGATTGTTATCTCTGTGTGACCCCCAGCCTTGACCACGGTGGTTCAGACCCTTTGGAAAGCATCTCGCTCTCTGCTTCCTACTGAGACCTCCGAGGAAATGGTGATGTGCTCCAAAGCCCTGCCACAGGGAACATTTTTGTCCTCCTCTTCCTTTTCTCCTGTAATATGGGTAGGTGAATAATGTGTTCCAGATTGGAGCAGCGAGTCCTGCCCCTTCAGCTCTGCATCACACCATGTCCCACCTGCTACCTCTATCCCAGCAGTCCCAGGTGGCCAGCTGGGATGCTGGCACTTCCTTATCAAAGGCTACTGGGGAAAAAAGCTTAAGCCTACATTTTCCTGTGCAACTTTTGTACACTTCATTCTAAAGGCAAGGTGGAATGAAGAGATTTGTTTGGTTTCCAGAGATGTTTTTGTCATAAATCAGGAAGAACACAAGAACATAGAAATGGGCTGTTCGATGGGGGAAGGAGATTTTGTTTTGCTTTCAGTGGAAAGTTCTTTCTCTCTACAAATATGTTTGGGTTTTTTAAAATACTCGTTTTTTTTCTTTTTTTAAGGAAGGAAAGCATCAACACATTGCTTTCAGCTGGACCCGTGGCATCCTTGTGATTGTCCCCAGTGAAATTCAGCTCTCCCCAACCAGAGGCCATTCCTCAGCCACTATCAGGCTGCATCTATCAGTGCTACAAATCCTCTAATTAAAAATGGTGGCTAAAATAATGATACTCATTTTAACGGGCTGGTTTCCCCTCTGAAGGTTGGCATGTGATTCTTATTTTCTGTTATATAAATCTAAGGGTGGGATTTTTCAAAACCACTTGGTTCTGCCCTAATTCCTCTGTTGAAGTCAGTGGGACTCTTTTACCCCTGGACTGTAATCGGAGCAGTTAAGCCAGCACTGAGAGCTTATGAAAACCACATCCTAACTATGCTCCCAGACCTCACCCAGTTTTCTGCTTTCATGGCATGAAATTTGTTTTCATCCTATTAGATGTGCTGGAATGCTGATGTCCAAGGGAAGCTCCCAGGGATTGAGTTGAATATTAATTCTGGCTGGGCTTGGCTTTGTGGGTTACGGCTGAAGCATTTCTGTGAGCGCAGCGGGGCCGCTCCTGGCACAAACAACATCAGCGGGGTCAGGACAAGTCAGAGCTGGGCATACCCTGCTCGTCCCAGGGCCTCAGGGTTTAGGGAAGGCACAGGGAGCACCTTGGCCTCCAGGCAGACACCTTCCTGGACCCGATGACTCCACCAGCCATCCCAGGACCCATATCCTCAGTGCTGGAGACAAGTCTGCTGGGAGGGGCATTGGGACAATGTGCCCAAAGCTGTGCTTGCTGCCACTCTCATGGAAATCGGTGTCCCAAATCTGCTTTCTTGAGTGAAGGATTTTGGCTGTAAGTCCCTGGAGCTTTGTCAGCTCAGGGCAGATCCAGCCTGCTGAGAACAATGCAGGGAAACAGCTTGTGTGGGGATTTTCGTGTAATTGTACTTTCCACACAGAACCATTTGGGTAGGAGATACCTGCTCATTCTTCAGAAAGAAGTGCCAGGTTGCTGCTCCCTGGGAGCTTGATCAGTGCTTTTCATTTTGATACTTTTTGGGAATTTTCCTTGGTTTATCTTTTTTGTTGTTGTCATTCATTTGATGTGTCATTTGCAGTTGCTCTAAAAGTTCTGCTTTGCTTCTCAGATTCTTGGTAGAAAGTTGACCTCTCTTCTTTTATGAAAAAGAAGCCAAAAACCAAACCAACTGAAAACCAACAGAACAGTTCCCTAATTTCAGGGAATTTTTGTCCTCTTGTCACTGTACCACCTTGTCTGTCAGGCATGCTGGCAAAATCCTGTCTTTTGTGCTTGAGTTAATTTGGAAGCAACCATGGACAGGGAAGGGTGGTTGTGCCGGGTGATTTGCTCATGCTCAGCGGCAGGTAGGATGTGATGGATCCCATCCCAGTGACCTCTGCCATCTCAGGACTTTATTGGGAACCTGGTGGAGTGTAAAATGACTCCACCAGTGAAAGTTCATCATAGGGAAAAGCTTCCACCCCAGTCTCCATATCCCAGAGATGAAACCAACTGGAAAGAGCTCCAATCCCTCTCCCTGTAGCCAAGAAAGTCATTTTGTGTTCCTTGCACAAGCTGGACTGAACTCGGCCCACAGATGATTGCTGCTGTCGATCCAAATCTCCCAAAAGGCTGGTGTATTTTCCTGCTAATAAATGTCCCACAAATGTTTTGAATTTCTGCACTCATTAGGGCTTAGGGAGGCTATTTGTCAGGACCAAAGACGTCTTCCACAATAAACCAGCAGCTGTCTGCAAAGGGTGAGGAGACGTTTGTTGCCGTGAGCTGAGTCTGCTGTCAGCAGCCAGGCCCCTGACCAGCTGTAGTAAATGTTTTATTGATTTAATATTAAATTAACTGCCTGGGCATAAGGAGTGCATTATTTTTAATGGCGTTCTGATATTAGGGACTGCAGTTTGCTAGAATGCACCTGTAAAATTAGTATCCCCCAGTATTCTGCAGGAGCCATAAAACGTAATGCTCGTGGTGCTCCGCAGCTCGATGTGGGTAGGGTTACACGGGACCCACTTCCACCCTGATGGCTGCACCAGTTCCTGCTGCCACAGGAGGAGGAGGGCAGTCAGCTCAGAGGGCTCATTCCAAATCCATCTCCTCTTTGCTTTGAAATGGGCTAAGTGGAGCCTGTGAAGCCTGAGTCCTAATCCCAGAGCATCGTGTCTGCCAGGGCACCCTCCATAGGGGGGCAGTGGCAGAGCAAATTATCCTCAATTTTTGGGTTTTTTTCAGTAAATGGAATAAAGGAGAAAAAAATTATAATTAAAAAGCATCACTTGTTCAGCCCCAAATGTTTGGAATTTACCATTTTAGTGAAAGAAAAGGCATTTGGAAACAAACAGATCTTGACATTTAAATAAACAAGCACATGCCTTAGTGGAAGAATGAAAATACTTGAATGTTTGCTAATTTCAGACTTTTTTTTTTTTTTTTTTTTTTTAAGAACTCAACTGTGAATTTAATACAGGGAAAATTTCAGCCCAAACAAAAAATAGTTCAAATACAAACTAAAGTCCTCCATAGCGACCTTTTTCTTGTCCTTAAAGCGTGTACCCGGTAAGTGCTGCCTTTGGGTTTATTAAGGCTGTGAAAATGCCACGTTTGAGCTGCTTATGTGTTTTGACTCCCTCAGACAATGTCAATTACAGAGTCATATCTTCTTAAATGGCCTTCAGTGGGGGATTCTGAGAAATCCCAGGATTTCTGGGAAGTTCCTTTCACGTGGATTTCACAGTGATGAATCACAACTCTGAAACAATTATGGATCCAGGATACACCAACAGGCGCAAAACCATGATCTTAGTATGTCCAAGTTATAAAAATAAAAACCTTCAATTAGAAGCTGACAATGTCAGGAGATGAGGTATGATACCAAATTCTGTGTATTTTGTCATTGAAGTTACTTTAAAAACTGAAGAGCTGAGGGGATCCACATGTGGTTGAGTGACCAAGTTAATTCTGAGTGGCAGCCATGGGTAAAACAGCAATCCAAGTGGATTGAGATCAAAATGGGCACCCAGCAGCATCTGATACAATGCAGTTTTCCACTGCTTTCAGTAAGATCACTCTCTTTGTGCACCTTATTTGATGATCTCTCTTCTGCAATTGCTTTCTTGGACGTATCAGTGAATGAAATCCATGCTTTCTTACTCCTAAGGCAAATGTTGACAAGAAAAGTGTATTTTTTGTCGTGACTTTCCAGGTGGCATCTAAGTTTCCTTCAAAAGAAAGTTGAAAATTTCACTGAACTTACTTTTTCCAGAGCTTTTGGCATCAAAATTCAAATATCTCTGCTCTGGGGAAAAAGAGGGAAGATGGGACAGAAAATGGAAACATAATTTGGTAGAGATCAATCATTGTAAATATTGTCAGTCCAATAGACAAGGTTTTTATAGGACCCAGTAATGAATTTCTGAGGTGACAAAGTCTACCCAGGACCTCTGTCCAGCTCTGAAGCTCGTGAGTGCACTGAGGGCATGGAGAAAACCACGGAGGGAGCATCTGGGCAAAGGTTTCTGTCGGCTTTAGTAGGTACTAAATCTTGACAAGCTGCTGGTTTTTATAACATGATGTTGATGTTGTTCTTCCCTTCTTTGCCCGCTTTCCCTCTTGGCGTGTGACACTCATTCGCCACCTTTCCTGTGGTGTTCAGAGGTGAACACAAAAGGTGGGTCACTGTTGGGTGATCTCTTTTTGGTTGACAAATACAGATAATTCTTTGCCCAGGCAACTTGAGCTGATGGAGTCAAACCATACTTTTTTCAAAGGATGTGGTGGATTTACTTATTCATGTTTCTGTGTTTGATTTACTACCACATGATTTCATTAAATAAGAACTTAAAATGGGGATTTCTGCCAAGCAACTTTAGGCAAGGCCCATATTCCACAAATCCCTAAATTTGAGGGTGGTGGGTGGGGGAATAATCATATTTTTCTAGCAGATGTCCATTCTGCCTGTGGACTGGAGTTTGGGGTGGTTTGTTATTACTGTTGTTGCTTTAAAAACCTTGTAAAATGATGTTTATTTTCCTCCCATAAGATAATGAACTTGAATTTTTCAGTTCCATGAAGTGGCTGATAACTGTAATGGCTATTCATTCTCTAATTAGTACCAGCATCGGAGGGAATAAAGGAGAAATCTTCAAACAGGCAGCATTTCAGGCTTGAACTGGTTTCAGGTTGAGACAGGATTTCTTGGAGCTCTCCCCTGCCCTCCCCCAGTCTAAGGCCATTTAGCCCATGTTTGTTGGTATTTTTAAGTAGATAAAAGTATGTAAGAAAGTCCCTCCCTTAACTACTGGATAGAAAGTCCATAACCTGGTAGCTCAGCTGTCCAGATCATGTTAAATTTCAGTGGAAGAAAATCAGCAAATGTAAAGAAGAAAATGCCAAAGAAAATGCAAGGAGGGAAGAAAAAGTGATGTAAGTTGGCCAAGAAATAAGTTACATTTCCTGGCCCAGGCTCTGCGGTGGTGTAAATCATCACCACACAGCTTCAGTGCAGCCATTCCACTTCACCAACTTTTTCAGCTTGACCGGTTGTCAACTTCCAGCAGAAGTGATAACAGTCACAGTTACACCAGTCCCAAAGCAATTTAGCCCACTCCTGAATGCTGGTCTTTGCCCTCAAATGCTGCTTTTCTCCCGGTCCTTGGCACTAGGATGGCTGTGGATGCAAACTGAGGTCAGGAAGTGATGCCATTGCTGAAAGTTGGGCTGGGGAGAAAGGCACACCTGGGCAGGTCTCGTCTCCATTTCTGAGCTGGGTATCCACTCCTGTGCTCAAGAAGGATTTCTAGGTGACACCCAGCACGGAGATGTTTGGGGCATTTTGGTGGTCCTGGTCCACTGCCCACTAAACATCCCCAGCAGACTGCTATTGTTGCTTTGAACTATTCCAGATGAGGCTCTGGAGATGTTTGGGAAGCCACTCCTTGGAGCTTGCGCAGCTCCCCTGAGCTCAGGGTCCAGGCCAGCACATGCAGCCCCTCCCCAGAGCAGGCTGGCTGGGCAACCTCCTGTGGGTCAGCCTCAAGGATTCCTTTCACTTCATTCTGCTCTTTCTTGGCCATTTTGGGTTTGGCTACAGGTGCCAAAGACCATCAGCCATCTCCCGCCCAGCACCTCATGCCACTGCTGGACTTCCAAACATCTGAAGCATTCTGGCCAGTGGCACGAGGAATTGTGTTTACATCTTCTCTGAGAGACGTCCAGAGTTGAGAGAAAAAAAATGGCCAAGACAGCTTAGTGCTTTTGGCTTATTGTTCGAATATTTAAAGACATTGCATCTGGAAAGTATTCCATTAATTTGCGGCTAGCACCCATATATCAAATTCATGAGCTTCCAAGTAAACAGCTGTCACTGAAGCTGCCACGGAGGGAAATTGGCACTGCTGGCTTGTGGTGAGCAGAGAGGGAACATGCTGGTACAGCCTAATCCAAGGAGGGAACATTAACCCAGATGTGTAGAGGACAATGAATGAATTGTTCCTTAGAGCTCCTCAGCTGTAGTAACACGAGACACAATTAAGGCCTCAGACTATTCTGTTCCCTCACACGCATGCACAGAGCTGCGCACACCATCACAGCCAGGAGGATGGGATTGCATCCTATGGCTATAGACCATAAAGCAGCCTCTGAGTTGTGTCTGAGGGACAGCTGCCATCTGTGCTGGAGGCAAATCTGTCTCCAGGCTGCTTGGATCACGTAGCTGTTGTTTGATATTCACACAGCTTGGAACACCAACGCCCATTGCTTCCTCAGGGAAGATGCCAGGACCCATCCAGGTGTCGGTGTAGCAGGGGGTGCAATGGGGTGATTGTCAGAAAACTTCAGGTACTGTGGGGCTGTTGGCAGTGCCAGGGGCCTCCGCTGGAGCTGGGATTTCCTGTAGGAGCAGCTCAGAGCAGTGCAAAGAGTTCTACCTGAAAGTGCTGAGGTGAGGGCTCAGCTTTGGGTTTCAAGTGCTGCCAGGGTTGGCAGAGCTGTTCGTTGTGCAGCCCAGGCCAGCACAGTGAGGGCGTGGTAGTTCCAGTTGCCTGTTTGATCCATCTGTTTTCCATGAGGTGCTCAAGT
Organism: Monarcha castaneiventris obscurior; assembly: GCA_026261815.1. Classification (NCBI taxonomy): domain Eukaryota; kingdom Metazoa; phylum Chordata; class Aves; order Passeriformes; family Monarchidae; genus Monarcha; species Monarcha castaneiventris. The sequence continues at coordinate 7,622,691 of JAMPIT010000862.1, forward strand.
AAAGGAAGCCATTAATGATGGGGAGTTGTGTACATGGAAGTGGGACAGAAATGATACCATGATCCGTGTTTTCTTGGGAGGGGCATGACAGAAGGGTTGGAAAACCCCATGGGTGCGTTGGGGCACCTGGGGAGGCTCCAGCTGAAATGGAGGAAACGCAGCAAGAAGGGTTTCCCATCCCCTTTCCAGAAGGGAGGACCTGAGGCCTAGAGAGAGGAGGTGAGTCCTCCAGTGAGGTGGGTGCATCAATCCCAGGGGAAACAAGGATGACATGGCAAAACCCTTTCCCACTCCTGCCCAAAAGCTGTTCTGGCATCTACTCTGGATGCTCTGGCACCCCGCCGGGCTTGGGCTTTACCTTCTGTTTACTACCCAACCCAAAGTGGGTTTGAACTGGTGACCTAAAGGTGAAAGGCTCTGCATCTTATTAGAATTACTGTGAGCTGCTGAACGAGTCCCCCATGGCAGTTAAGATTTGATTATGGTTCTAGAAAATGTTCAGCTTTTACAATTAGTGTCAAAGCAGCGGTAAGCCCCTCTTTGATTCCTGGGTGTAGGCTCGTGCTTTTCTTAACCTCACACATATCCTGGCATATTTACAGTAAGTGCTCAGGGGTTTGTTTTTTTAATTATTATTTTTTTATTTTTGAATTAAAAATGAAAGTTCCCCAGGGAAATTATGCAATGGGAAATAGCCACTTCAATAAACTTGACTCACACATTTTATTGATTATGGTAAATTTAATTATTCCATTTAAACCTTGCTTACACACACACAAAAAAACTTATCCTTTTCTTCCTACATGTTTTTTCCTGTTTTTGTATCCCTCTCTGCAGGCCAAAACTGTGCTATATGTTATTTTAAACTTTTTAGAGAAGAAATACTCAAGGCTAAGCTTCTTCCTCATAATTATAAATAAAAATTAGAGTACCTACCATAAATTATACTCAAAACATCTTCAAATAGAACTACTAATTGTGAAACAGCAGTAATTATGGTTTTTAATGTAGCTCTTTTGCCTCTGCCATGTATTACGTGCACCGCTTTCACTAAGGGAGACAATTACTCAAGTGCAAAGGATGTTAAGAAACCCCAAAATAACAACAAAACATTAAGCAAAATCAATATTTCTCTTACTCAGGGCTTCATTAGGTGACACTGTTTGTTCTCTTGATACTCAGATATTGCCCAGAGGTTTTAGTCTTGTTTGGAGACCACCACACTGAGGTTTTCAGAGGCTACTGCCAAAAGGCAGTGAAAGAGCTGCTGGTCCCTGGGTCATCCCTGGGTCTGAAAACTTATTTCCCTTTTCCTTCTCTTTCAGGGAGCTGCTGCTGCTTCTTCCAACCTGCTGAACTATATTCGATCCAGGTAATCACCTTTTTCCTTCCTAAAGTTATGAACAGTCTCCCCTTCCTGGGGAAATGCATTTATTCATTACCTTGTGACTGTTCCCATGACTGGGGAGTGTTCCTGTGGATACAGGTCTGTGGGACTGAGGTCAAAGCAATCCTCCATGGCTAGAAATTAGGGTGTGGGAAGTGGAATTGTCCCTAGAGATGAAGATTTAGGAGTAATTCCCAATCTGTGCTCCCTCTTGAATGAGGGGCCTGTTCAGAACCAGCCCATCACAGCAGTGAGACAAATCATGCTTGGTCTTCCTCCCTGACACTACAAAATTGTCTGCAGAGGGGCTGTTTGGGGTTCCGGAAGCTGAGCTGACCAGTTTTGAAAGGGGAAGAAGGACCCAGTGTTTGTTCAAGGCTTTGCTCCTTCCAGATCCATCTTTCATCCAAGTTATTTCATGAGACTCTCAGACCAGGGCTTGTCTGAACCCCACAGCCAAATCCTCATCTGGTAAAATCTGAAAGAGCCCTGTTTATTTCAAGGGATCTGCACCCCCTCAGCCTGTGGGGGAGCCTGGAAGGAGCCAGAGAGAGCACAGGGATGCTGAAGGTGAAGTGATGGGGCTGGGATGTGGAAGGTTCTGGAGGCTGCAGGTGAGCAATGTCTCCTTTGCTCTCCTATGGTTTCTCTCCTGGTGGCACTTTGGACTGCCACCATTCTGAGCACAGTGACCAACCTAGCACCCTCCTGGGTATCCCTTCTTGGGAAAAGATGGGCTGAGGAGACCTTGATGCCATTTGCATCCTTGGGTTTCCTGCATTACAGTGTGTGTGATTCATTCATCATATTTGTCCCATGGCTTCAAGAAGAAAGTATAACTGGGATGCTCTGTATCCGGGTGGGTTTCAGATTTATTTGCTTTATTCATAAAGTATAGCTGGAAATAAGTACTTGCATATTCCTAAATGACCTACACTTAAATATAACCACAGTCTGATGTAAACTGGCGAGGCTCACATGAGTTAAATGGATTCACTCCAGTTTGCACCAGCTGAGGATTAGGCCCCGAGATTCAAGCAAGCCCTGTTGTGATGACCATGAAAAGAACTTTGATTAAAGATGAGCTTGGAAGCAATCAAACCAAAGCATAAGCCTAGCTGATTTCATTTGTTTTCCTGGCAAGCCACGGGTTTCTGAGAATGCAACCTTGTTGCAATATGCATTACACCAAATCCTTCAGCTGATGAGCCTTTGCCACAAATGTCACTCTCTGTGCCATAACTCCCCAAAACATTTCCATCTCCTTCCCTGTATCTGTCACCACGCTTGCTCTGGCTGCCGTGGTGAGGCAGCTTAGCCATGTCTGATCCCAGACTCAGCTTTTGGCCTGGGTGACACTCAGAATTATTTTGCAGATGGGCCAGCGTAGGACATGTGTTCCTGCTGGGATCGGCGCTCTGCTCCCCCCTCTCTGCCTCCTTAGTGAGACTGAGAGAGCCTGGACCAACAGCCAGCTCCTCAAATGGCAACAAAAGCCTCCTTGTCACTACCCAGGCTGGCTCAAAGTGGAGAAGAAAAGGGGATGTTTTTGGCAGAGCTGCAGATTGCAGTCACAATATACAGCTCATCACCTACTGCTGCCAGTGATGCTCTCTGCTCAGTTATAAAAGTCACCTCCTTGCTCCCCTTTCCACAGCTGTGCCTGTGGGCTCAGTGAGGATTGGCACACCAGGAGATACCGTGGGTGGCTCCTGTGGTGATACAGCAGACATATGAGCAGTACTCCAAATGGAATCCCTGGCAAGAAAGAACTTTAAAACCTGACTTAAGAGTTCAAGAATAACCCCAGAAGAAAAATTCTTCTTCTACCTTCCCTCCTGAAAAGTGAGCCTGAGTCAGTTGTCTCCATTCCTGCTTTCCATGGTCTTGTATAAAGCAATGAGCATGAAAACTTGAAGGTGAAAAAACCAAAAGCTTCATGCTGTAAATTTTGAAATGGCAAAATTGCAGTGCTCTTGGCATTTTTGTTTTTCTTCTGGACGTTTTCCTCTCAAAGCAAAATGCAGTCAAAAAAAACAATCTTTTTTTTGCTAAGTGATTCCCTTTTGGCATATTTCCAAGAAAGGGATGTGTCTTCCTTATATTTAGCCTGTTAACCACATACATATACAGTTATTCTGAAGTTTCACCAAGCCTTTCTATTTACTACTGCTTCAGACAAAGCAGGATCCAAGTGCCTTTTGGAATCCTTGCTATCCCAACACACACAGACCTCAAGGTTGGAAGGAAGCTGCAGTGTATTTCTTCCCTGCCCTTTGTTATTATCATTATTATTAGTGGCAGTAGCAAATGCTGTCCAGTGTGGTGCTGCACATCTTCAGCTCCCATGGGAGTCCCTGACTCCATAAAGGATACGTGCCTGGGATGTACAGGCACTGTGGTCAATTCTGGCCACCTTCCAGCACGTCTCCAAATGCAGGAGGAAGAGGGGCATTGCCACAGAGGGAGAATTCTGGGGTTAAGGTGCTCCTCTCAGGCAGGGGATCCCAGGGTGCTTTGGGAACGTTTTCTGCAGTGCTTAATCCTGGTTAGTGCTGAAGATGCCCAGACAAAGTGTGCTGACCACCTGCTTTGTTTCACAGCAGCACCATCACATTCCTTGGGCAATAAATATTTCCTCTCCTGCTCTTCACAGAAATCCCTTGATTTCATGGGGGTAAAGAAGAGCTTGATTTTTCCCCATCTCTTCATGTTCCTTTAGCCTGTTTGATTCACTGGTTCATTTTGTATACTGGAAGTTGCATTCAATTTTGAAGCTGTATTGGTTTCCCTTTTTCTGTTTCTTTTTGTTATTAGTTAGCTCCAGAAGGAGCACCGCTTTATCTGCCCAAAGGCACAGGCACGTGGGTTTGTTACTTTGCCATCCCTCCCCAGGATTTCCTTACGTTCCCCTAGAATTTATCTGTAACACACACTACAGAGCTGCTCCCCAGGAGAAAAGGCTGAGTCCTACATCAGTAGCTGAGCTGAAGCAAACCGGGTGAGGACAGCCCTGTACCCTCAGAGCCCTCACTAGCCCCCTTGGCCATGGGGACATCATGGCTGATTTTCCTGCTGGCCAGAAGCCGCGTCCGTGTCACTGCAGACCCAGGCGTGCCCGAGACAGGAGCAGCTGGTCATGCCCCAGCTCTCCTACTGCTCTTTTCTGCTTCCAGACTTTACTACGTTTATCCTCTTAGCACCTCTGTAATTATCTCCCTGTAACAGATGAGAAACAGAAGAACATGGACGTTTTGCTATTTGAGCTGGGCCACGCAGGAGCTCTTTGGCAGAGGAAGACGGCCTCCCGAGGGGTGAGTAATGTCCTTTTGTCAATCCCATTAGACTCCTGGTTGTATCCTCACACAGCTAGAGACAAGCCCAAAGTCACTGAACCTGACCCTTGTGGGACTGATGGCAGCCTTTCACTGCTGTCCTTTCCAGTCCCCAGCACAGTTCCCAGAGAACTGCAGAGTAGTACCACACCGATTCACTTTGAAGGCTCAGGTCCTATTTATGCCAGCATTATAAGCATCATTTTAGTTTGACAAATACATAGAAAATTCACAGCAGCTGCAGCCGTGGTGTGCAGTATGCTGCAGAATAAGTTAGCCCTCACAGCTACATTTTAGCCAGTGTGACTGGAAAAGGGAATCAGATGGTGCTTGGCTTCGAATGTGTGTGTATGTCCACTCTACTGAGCAGTTAAACCCAGGAGAGCTTTACCAGGAGCCTGGCTATGGCTTTAGACCCTGAGTCAGCAGCAGGAGTCGAGCAGAGGCAGCCGGGGCAGCTTCAGGGAGACTGAGCTGAGCTGAGCTGAGCAGAGACTCTAAAACAGAGCAGGAGACCAGGTCTGCTGAACATCCTTCCTGCTGAGTGAGTCAGCAGCAGGTTAATTAGGCATAGCTGGGCAGGGAGCAGCAGTTATGACAGAAGAGGCTTTAGTTGATAGGATCATTTTCGGCACAATAATATTAATTAGCAATTGCGATAGGGAACGTGAGGCAGGTGGAGCACTTTCTGTCAAGGTATTTTTGTAAGGAATTAGCCTGTATAAACACCCATTGTAAATACATTGTCCTTGTCAGGTGTAATAACTGCCTGGGCACATGGCATCCCTGCTCACAATGGAAAGATAATTAAAGACGCAATTCCACACTCCAGTGCTTCTCCCAGCTGCTAATTGTGTCACCGGAGAGATCCAAACAATTATAGTAGGAAAACACTGGGGGACTGTTAACAGTAATTTCCAAAGTGTGGACAATAAATAGATTGAGAAAATGCTGTGAGCGTTGAGCCAGCCTTGGAAAAAGCTAGAGGAAAAACTGTATTGCTGACGCAAACATGGAAATTTGAAATGGGAGCGAGGTGCCTAAACATCTTGGAGGAACTTAGACCCTGAGCTTTCTGAAGCCAAATCCCACCCTAGCCTAGAAATAATTTCATATTTCACAGCCTTCACATTTTCCTCAGATGGATGTTGTTCTTAGAAGCTTATACAAGGAGGGCGAATCCTGAAGACATTACTTAAAGGAAATTTCTATTCATGTCGCTGAATAGTCACTACTGATAACCCTGGTAATAATTCTCATGAAAAACTGTGCTACACTTGCATGTTGTAATTTATGATGTACAGCAAATATAATATATTGTATAACTCAATATTACAGGTCTGCATTACATACCTGCAATATTATGCTCTGGTAATTAAGCCAATTAAAGTGCAGTTATGAGCTCATTAAACCCAAGAAATATGAGATGTCAATCAATTCTGTGTTTATCTAGATAAAATCTTATCAAAGTCAAATGATTCAGGCCTTCAAACCAAGTGTTCATTTATGTCTCCCTTTAACACTCCCGGAGAACATGATCCAGAAAATGCCTGTAGAGACAGATGTGGCCTGCACACACAGTCCCACTGCCCAGGGAACTGCTGCTGGATATTTTTACCTCTTTGGTTCCCATGGTTCATCTGAGTGGGATATTCTGTTGCAATCATAACGTTTGAAATATTTAACACCATCACCTGAGTCTTTACAGATCTGATACAAGCAAAGCACAGCTCCCAGTCAGGTATGTGAGTTTTGCACATTGTCCCTCAGAGAATGCCAGAATGACTTAGGCCGAGTTATCCTGCTGTGGTCAGATGCCTGTTCCCAGGTGCTGCAGTTCCTAAACTGGTCCTTGCAGAGTTGGCAGGTCCAGCTCTCCCTCTCAGCTCAGAGGTGACCCTGAATTAGTTCTTTTGAAGTCACCTGGGACTGCTGCCTGTCTGCCTGGGGCAAAACATTATACTCTGGAATAGACATACTTGGGGCAGAAATCTCCTTCCCACTCAAGTTCTCCCATGGCTTTTATGGGGGGGATAAGGTTTTGGGCAAAACCTCACTGCCATCCCAGTCAGTTGCTGGGAGTGTTTGGTGGAGCTGAGTGATGGCAATTCTGGGCTTTTGCTGTGTGTTGAGAGGAGGAATTTGGTACAGCCAAATCACAGGGGCTGCAGAAGGAAGAATTCAAATCCTGCAGAGAGGCAGCAGAGGAATGGCAGTGACAGGGAGTTAATTGAGCTGGGTCCTGAGAGTGTCAGAGATATTTCAGACTGTGGAGGGCAAGGACTGCCCTCATGTTGTGTTTGTACAGCATCTGAACACTCATCGGGCCTTGGCCTTGACTATCATCTCTAAGGGGGGCTCTAACATAGACAGTAATAACACTAAGGATGATGATGCTGATGCTAAGGAGAGTCTGATGATAGTGACTTTTTCACATGGTCCAGAAAAGCCCCACGCCTCAGGTTCAGCTCATCCAGGCCAGAGGAGCTGTTTATGTTTACACTGATTTCTGGTGGGAGGAGAGTGTCATGCCCAGAGATCAAGTCCACAGGGGAAAAAGAGAATTATGGAATGATTTTTCTATTGTGAGTAACAAGATTATGATCAGAAAAAGGAGGAGGGAGAGAGGAAAATGTAGATGATGTTGTTATTATTAAAATGAAAGAATTTGGACATAATCATAGCAGTTAGGGAAACGTGTTTTTAAAGACCTTGAGAGAGGTCATAATGAGAGTTTACTTTGTAGGTCTAATCACAGTTTACAAGACCATATTCCAGTTCCCAGTGGTGTCCATAGTGAACAGCAGGACATCAGTAATTTTCCAGATGTGGCTTTTCCCCCAGAAGGAGAACAAAACCAGTGAGAAGAACTGGAGTGACCCAGCACTGGGGGAGCCTCTGAACTCCTTTTGATGGGGATGCCCTCACGAATAGTTTGGTTGTTGCCTGGTAACACTGGCATAAATTCTTCTCCAGTGTGACTGAGCCCACAAGAGAAAAGGAGAAACACAGAGAGGGATCATAGGTTCTCATTTTATGGAAACATCCTCATAAAACAGAGCTGAAGTGTGCATATCATAACATCTGTCCCAGATACCTGATGAGCATTGGGAGCCACATCAGTAGTGGCCAGGAAAGGAGGGATGTTTGGTGCCAACAGGGCACCTTGGGAAAAGTGCCAGTGCAGAGAAGATCACGATCTCAGCTTCTGCCCAAGCATTCTCTAACTTCAGCAAATGTGTGCTTGTTTGGCCCCCCTTTGCTCAGATCCTTCCCTCACCCACCCTTGGGGCAGTGCCCCAGCCCCACTGCTGCACAAGCACTTTTCAGGGCAGACCAGTGGGAATGTTCACAAGGGACTGTGGAATCACCGGATCTTCTCCTGGTTCAGCTTAGAGAGAGTAGTGGTTGAGGGTGCAGCCTTTCAGAGGAGTGGACTTGGGAAAGACACCCCAGTGAAAGAGGAAAAACGATGTTCCCCAGGAGAGGAATATGGAATAATTTGTTGTCTCTGGAGATTGTTCTGGCAGCCTGGCACCCTTGCTCCAGGTTGCTCTTTACCTCTGCCTTGTGTGCTTTGTGCCCATTTTGTGACTGACATCAGCTCAGGGAAAGGAGCTGCCGCAGTCTGGTGGCGAGACAGCAGCTCCTGGTGTCACCCTGATGCAGCTGACTGACTTGGCTGACTCGGGAGGAGCAGGGAACAGTCTGAGATCCACCAGAAGCAGCCAAGTGCCTGCACGGTGCCTTCAGGTAGCCTCTAGCTCAGGACTGGGCTTTGCTTGCACCTCTGCTTGCAGTCAACATACTGTCATTTCCCTAGAAGAAACAGAGGGGTTGTGACAGTCACATCTTTCCATGGGAGCAAGGAGTGGATTTCCTAATGAGCTGGAGAGGGAAGGAGGAAATGTCAGTCGGGGACTGTTCCTCTCAGGGCAATGGCACATCAGGAGCTGCTTGGCCAAGTGAGCTCTGCCTGCCCAGGAGCTGCCGAGCCGAGCGGGAGAGCGGCTCCAGCCAGAGCTGTGCCAAGGAGCAACGTGCTGCTCCACACGTTACTGCGGATTGGGCCAGGGGCTCGGAGGAGAAAAGGAAAAAGCCCTCATGGGAGATGGCCTATTTTTAATGAGCCCAAACTTCTTCCACAAATTAAGTGAAATATTTTAAAAGGAAACAATATTACTTTGGTTTTATTTGTTTCAGCTACTTAGTTACAGCTCCACGTGGACACAATTAATGGAGGAAATAGAGTATTTTATAAGCCCAGGACTCTGAGATAGATATTTTGTGACCATGTGAAATTCTTTGCCCTAATCACCACACATTCCATGGGAGAAGGTTGTATATTGCTGAAGATTATTAAGGTTCCAAAAATGTGTCTAGTCATTGAATGGCAAAGGTTAAAAATTGTCATGCCATTACTCAGTGACAAAGTTTGCCCTCTACTTTCCACTAAATTCCCTGCTGTCCATCTCTGGCTCAGCTCTGTCCTAATAAAGTATTCCTCAGCAAGAAAGAGAGAAATGTCCTTTCCACTGGAGCAAGTTTGATTTCCCAGATTCCTTTCCGACTCCCTGTGACTTCATGTGAAGCACTTGGACCTTCAGCACCTTATTTCTCCATGGTTTGAGGTTTTTTTTTTTTTATAGAGTATGATTTCCCCTTTATTTCCTTATTTACAGGATGATTTTTTCACGGCAATGAATCATCTTGTTTTGGTGGTATCTAACACCAACCTCTGATCTTTGCTGGTCAGAGAAGGAAAACAGATTGAGGTAAAACCTGGGGATGAACATTGTTTAGATGAGCTTCATTTGTGCTCTGTCCTGCTTTCTTGATGATGGGAAACAACAAAGAAGCCACCCTTAGGAAAAAAAAAAAGTTTTTTCGTTCTTCTGGGACTGCCTCAAATATCAGAGATGGGACCCGAAAAACACCAGGACTGGGAGTTCTGGCAGGAGTGAGTTGGGCAGCAGGGTCTGATTTCTGGATGGAGAGAGCTGATCATTTCCTCAGGTGATACAGGTCTATGGGCCTCATTTATCAGCCATCCCCTTCTCCCAGGCAGACCTAAATATTCTGCCTTTCAGCTCCCAGAGCAGTGCTGGGCAGACTGCATTGCAACAGGCTCCTGCAGGAGGAGGTAAACAACACCTCCTCGATGCAGTAATCTCTGCAAATGTCCCACCAGCGAACCCAGCAGAGGAGTAAATAAACAAACACCCCCCTTCCCCTTCCCCTCTGCCCCATGATAAATTTGGGTTACTGTACACGTCACTGCTCGGGCCGTGCAGGGCTGCTGTGAATCCATTAGTAGGGCAAGGGTGAGTGACTTCTGACTTCAGCGACCCTTAAAGTTAATCCAGCATTGTAGGGGCAGAATTAAATGTGATGAGCTCAGAAAGTGTGATAAAACCAGATTTAAGTGCACAGCTGGACAGCAACCTATAAAGGCAGAATTTAAAACCGTAATAAAAACTTTGTAATCTAATTACGACAGCAGAGTTAAAGGTGAGGTATTTGCAGCATGATTCACATGCACCATGGCTAACCTCTGACATCTTGAATATATTATGTGGTTTCTTCACTACAGGAGTAATTTTTGAGTTACTCTCTCACACTACGTGGTTCCCTACATTTTATTCTCATGCACTGTCTCAGGAAGTTGCAGGGCAGGGCAAAAGCCTCTGCTTTCCTGTACTTCTGGCTCGAGGGGTCTCCAGGCTGCTCCTCCCCACACTCTGGGCACCCAGGCAGGGGTTGCAGCAGGTGCACAACACCTCCAAAATACTGCAGCTCCTGAGAGAGTCCGAGGAGAAATCGCAGCAAGAGTGCCCACGTCTAGAGCTGGTTTTAGCCTAGCTAGGCTTAATACCAGCAGGAGGGAGGATGTAAAGGAAGTTAGAGCTTGGATGCAGGATACAGTCCCAAGCAGTGTCGTTGTCATCCTGTCTTCGTTGCAATTGGCACCCAATTAACGCCGCCACTGATAGCAGCCCTCTCTCTGATTTCAGTGTTGGCTTGTCCAAACACCGAAGGGAGGGGAAAAAGCAAACTGTGAACCCTGCCTGGCTCTCTTGGACTGCTGCCAGTGACAGGGCTTGCTTTGCCCATCTGATTCAGAGGGCTCTCACCAGGTGGGCACTGCCAAGGGAGACAACAACCTCAGATCCAAGTCTTCCATCTGCCAGCAGAGGGGTTCAGCACTAAAGCAGAGCTCTTTTCCCTGGCTCTCATTAAGCGTTGTCCAGCATCCCAAGAGCACTTCATGTATCGGGAGGTGTAGTGGTGGGATTTAGACAAGTTTTCCCAAGTTGGTAACAGTTGGGCAGTTCTCTAGGAAAGGCAGCTGGAGAGAGCTCGCTTCCTTCAGCCAGCCTCTGTCAAGATAGAAATTTCCAATTAGGAATCTACCCCGTGTGATAGTTCTGAACTTTTTCTGCATCCCAAACACCAATTCAAAAATTGAGCAAAAATGCCAGAAGAAAATCTTTTTACACAAAATCTGTAAAGCTCTACACTGGGGTTTCTTTTTGAGGTAAAATAACTTGGTGGCATTTCTGAAATCAAGTTGCATTTAATTTCATTCTCTTTGAATTTAGCTGAAAAGCTTTCTTTTAAGTGTGACTGGCACAAGCTATATGCCTATAGCTTAATGCTCACAGGAGGGGCTGAGGACAGCCTTGTCTCTAGAATCAGCATCCCAAATAAACTACATCCTCCCTCAAGGCAGTGTGAACCCAGCTGATCAATCTCCACAAATGTTGTTCTTAAACGGATGAAATATTTCCCATGTTTGTGAAACCAAACTGAAACAGATCTGTTGCTTAGGTTTCCCCAATGAGTAAACCAGTAGTATTTTTCCTCAAGGAAATGAATAATTTTTTAGGATACTGTGTTTCATAAGATGTCCCTCTTTTTCCCCTTGTATGAAGCTCAGACAGGATCAGCAGAGCCCTCAAGGACACCCTGTGAGGGGTTCAGGGTGATGCTCTCCCAAAGGAAGAGGGGTGTTGGAGAGCCAATGGCGAAAATAGGTGATTGGTATCAGCAGTGGGTGGGAAAGAGGTGTGGGATGCTCTTGGAATGGGACTGCTCAAAATTCCAAGTACCTTTGTGATCATGGGCCTATCTCGGTATTTAAGAGACGGAGATCTGCTTTTTGCTTTAGAGAGAAAAAGATGTTATGTGCATATATTGAGTTTCCATATATACTTCTGTTATTCCTGAGGTAACTTCATCCCAAACTATCCTTCTCTTCCTAGGGCTGTACAGCAGCCACACCAGGAGAGAACCCTGCAGAGGACACAACAGCTTCTAAAATGTGATCAGGGACTACCAGAAAACACCACAACAAACACCCCAAAACACAAGAAGGAGCCTGCCAGCTGCAGGAAGACAGCAAAGATCAACAGAGCAACGTCCCAGGTACAAAGAGGGTGAGATCCCACAGAGCCCAGGCCAGCAGCCACACACTGCTCTGGTGGGGTTAGAAATCCCATCCTGTATGGCAGCTCCAGCTCCCTGTACAGGGAAAGAATAAGGGAGCATTTAACACCCTCAGTCTGCAAGACACAGACAGGAGGTGGTAAATACCTTGATAAGGAAACTGGAGTGAAAATACCAGCTTTAGGCAATCCAGATTTTATCAGGGAAGTATGCAGGAATGAGTAACTGCCTGACATGCAGATGTGCCTCTGCACAGTGCCAGCAGCCTGCCAGTCCCCACATCTGGCCCCAGGCGACATGCTCCCATTTCCAAACCCATGTGATTTTGGGGGTATGTTGGGGAGGTGTTTTTGCATGGGGCTCTCACTTAGGCAATGGCGATGCCCAAAATGAATCTGCAGCTCCATGCCTGGAAGAACCTCTAGTCTTAGCACTGGAGACTTGTTTTTCTGCTGTAAGAAGCAGCTTGGCTTGTGAGCAAAGGCTGTTGCTGTGCTTAGCAATGACATGCATGTCACAGCATGGGAATCGATGTGTGCCGGTTGAAAACAAGATCCTGGAATCTAAGGGCTCGGCAAAATCATAAAGAAATTAATCCTGTGTATTGCTCAGTGAATGGATGGTGTCTCGTGGACCAAGAGAAGACTTGTGCCCAGTCCCATAATTGTCTCTGCAACGTGAGTCGCAGATTTGGTGGGAACGGTTGGAAACTGAAGTGCTGTGAACTGGCACAACACATAAATTCACACGTGAGGAGATACGGAGATGGTGGGGAAAGAACCCCGGGGAAGTTGTAACGACACCAAGCCTGTCAGAGTTCAAGGAGTGTCTGGATGGTGCTTGTAGTCATATGGTTTAGTTTTAAATAGTCCTGTGAGGAGGCGGGGAGTTGGACTCAATGAACTCTATGGGTCCTGCCCAACATGAGATATTCTATGGTGTGATACAGCCAGTTTGAAGAATTGCTGCTTCGTCTCTTACTGTAGCCCTGGACTCCAACAGAAGACAAAGGACCTGAGTGTTGGCTGTTCTCCCTCACACTCCAGATCTCTAGGGAACCCCTTACCTGGGCTGTCATCAACCAAGGTGGAAATGTCTGTTCAGAGAGCCTGTCCCTGCTCTGGCAGTGCTCTTCAGGTGTCTTACAGACTTTTGGACCTTGTTATTTGGTTTTGGCACTGATTCTTCATCAGGTTTTCAGTAGAAGAGAAGGCAGAACCAGCCCATTACTTGGTGGGAAGGGGAGAGTAGGAAGAGCTTAGCAGCTCAAAGGGATGTACTTGAAACCGGAACAAGGAGAGAGGAGGGCCTTGCTGAATTGATAAGGGGTTGGGGCAGCACTCATCACTGTGCCATGCCAGGGGATTGCCTGCCAAAGGGGCACAGGGAGTCTCCTTCTTGGGGTGGTGCTTAGTGGGGCTAATGACAACCATAAGTAGGAAAAATATGGATGCTATTGGAGAGAGAGGCCCAGGCATGGATAAAGAATAAATTGGCTGTGCTGTGTACAGAGAGGGCCAAACAGATGTTGGGCCTGATCCAGAGCCCATTGAGTTAATGGAAAGGCTCCCTTTGGTTTCATTGGACGCTGCCTCAGACCCATTCCAGCTTCACAGGAAGCAGTGGAGACCAAGAGCAATAACTGGCGGTGGCTGGAGTGGTGTGAGTTGCAGAGGTGTGGGCCGGGGGGGCTCATGCTGGAAACAGATGGGTCTGACAGAGCGGTCCCTTTGGGCTGGGTGACCCCTCTGCCGGCTCCCCTCACCTGGCCATGAGCAGCCTCATGTGGGTTTGCTCCTCTAGCCAACATTTGGCATAATTCTGAGCAGAACTGGCCTTTCTGCCTTCTGATGTGCCCTCCTACTCAAGGAGGTTTCAGTGTGATCTTGTGGTGGCCCAGGATTTAGAAACCAGTGATTCGAGCTGTCCACAGAGAAGGAGGTCTGCTGAGAACTGTTGACCAGGGAAGAATTTTGTTGTGGACCAGCAAAAATATAATATAAAGCAGGTGTTTCTGCAATTGTGAGACATTTGTAAAGCCAGTGTGTCCAACAAGTCTCCCACTCACATTCTGGTCCACGTGACATGGCAAGGTCTGACACGGAGAACCGCAAATAGAAAACATCTCTCTGTTCTAGTTGGCGTGCACCAAGGCCTCCCTCCCCTTCTGCTCTCTGCTTTTCTGTTTATTTAGGTGCGCCTCTTTGTTTCTGTTTTTACATTTAGCACAAGTGGAGAGGAAGTGGGATTTCGTACGGCTTAGGAGGCTGAAGCTCACCACGCTTCAGAGCATGGGCCTCTATTTGTCCTCACTCCGCAGGTGCAAGTGTCCACAGGCCAGACCCTCACTGGTATGAACTGCCCCAGGCTCCACGAGAGCTCCCTCCTCTGAGCCAGTCCCTTTGAGGAGGCTTGTGCTATCCAGAGATGCAGGCACAGGCCATGCTTAGGCCAAGCTGGTCTCGTGGTTAGGAGTAGGAACTGGAAGTTGAGAGCATCCTTTTCTTCAGGTGATGGTACCAGGAGGAATGGATCAACCGTGGCATGTGAAGATGCCTCAACAAACAGCAGATGCTGGTTTGTTCAGGGTTGTGAATTTACTGGAAATGTAATTTGGGGAATACTTTAATTTAGTTGAATTTAGGCCAACTTGGAGAGGCCAAGGAAGAAAGTTTTAAGGGTAACTTCAGGGCTCTTCTCAGGACCCCCTTCTCCCCTGCAGCTGTTTCCCTGCCTGCACGTACACACAACACCAGGATCAACCATGGCTCGGGCTGAGCTGCATTTTATGCAGTTAACAGGTTTAAATCATGACCCTGCAACACCCAAATCTCCAAAATAGTATCTCTTGCTCTTATTGACAATAGTGGACCTCTAGCCCTGTTTAAAAAGAAGCTGATACTGAGAGAAGACGCTGAACTTTCTGAGTGAGGTGAGGTCAGTTTAGGGCTGGATGAATTGCCTGGCAGGAAGGTTGTGTGGAAGTTTGGCTATCCCACCGTAACACAGCTGAAGGAGAACGCCCCAGGCCTGACTTCCAGTCCTCTTTTGAACCATGCTGGCTTGTTTACATTTGGGTGGTAGATGGGTGGAGCCATTACTCCAATGTTTTGGCTCATATCCGTCCACTTGGATGTCAGTGTAAACTGCTGTAATTATATCATAATCGTGGCCCGCTATTGGAAATGATTAGTCTGTTCATTTTCCATAAATATTGGCTGGCTGGCTTCACCTGGCAGAGGCTGGGAATTGTCATGGCAGAGATGAAAGCCCAGAGAATATGGGGATTCATAACTCCATGAGAGCTGTGGTGTTTCCAGTCTAACGAGACCACTGGATTTAGACATAAGCAGGATGCTGGGTTGGGATTCAGGGAGCAATAGAGAAAGTACAGGTATTGCAGAGCAAGTGCTATTTTAGTCAGAAAGTGAATTTCGAAAATAAGCCCCAAACTAATGGAGGAACTTTTAAATGTCAGGGGAAAGTTGAAAAATATCCAGGCTTTATAATTAAATAGCACTTCCCATTCCTACATCTCCAGCATGGCAGCCTTTGCTCTTCCACACCAACCAGCTCTAGTGGGCAGAACCACATGTAAAATGTAGCTGTGTTTGAACTTCAGGGCTATTTATTCTACACGTGGGCTCCAATTCCAAATAACACTGATGCCAACCAGGTTTTTTTTCCCCAGGACTCAGGCATACAACAGACTTTCCGCTTTTGGAGCTCATCATTCCATAACTCCAGAAATTGCAATATAAACCTTGGCTACTACGCACACTTCAACTTGAAAACACAGCAGTGATCTGGGATTTTAATTTGAGCAAATTTGAGAGTGGATTAGAAATAGGATCCACATGCATCTCTAATAGTGAAAAGAAAAATTAGCAGAACATTGGAGCTGAAATGAACTCTGTCTCTCTTGCAGCTTTTTTCCTCCCTTTTGCTTTATAAGAGGAATTACATAGACCTAAAGCACCATAATTAAATTGTCATTTGTTCCTTGCCTTGGTAGAAGCTGTGCCCAGCTGAGCACATGTCGGTTTCTATCCTGGGCATTTACCTACATCACGGGGCTGGGAGTGGGGGGCAGTTTCTTACTTGTTTTAAGAAATTAGGAATCAGAGGCATGCACAGCCTGTCTGGTAGAGTGTTCAGCGAGGGAGCTGCCAGGCTCTGCAGGTTATACATCATTAGCACACAGAGTGTCCAGGAGAGCCCAAAGCTTGTGCAGGTGTGCTGGCAAAGCTCGCACCACTTCCCTCCCTCCTCCCTCTCCGCCGCACTTCCAGCAAGCTGATACTTGAAACCCGATGTGGCAAAATCTCAGAGAGCTCCTCTCGAGTTTGTCAGCTCCCAGCTCACCCAGCAGACGTGACTGTGAGAGGGCGCGTGGAGCATGGAAGGGACTTGCTGGAAAAACAAAACCATCGAGTCAAAAGCTTAGTGTGTTTTTCCATGAGTGTATGAAAAGAAGTGTGAGTGTTTTTTTAAGCACTTTCAGATATTAGAAGTTTAGCGAATACAGAGACAGCTTCTCTTTTTTTTTTTTCCTTTTTTTTCCCCTGGCCTTGAACTTTCGGAATGACTATAGGAAATATATCCCAGGCTGTTTTCAATGACACATTCACATGGTGGGTTTCTTTCAGCTTTTCCCAAAAGGGAGTGAGCTTCATTTGACCTCTGCTCTGGCATTAGCTGCCATTATTTGTGCATCCTACTCAGATAATCAATAAAGTGAATGGCATCTGAAAATAATTATACACACAGCTTTTCCCCAGCTTCCAAGACGAAGACAGAAGCTGGGAAAGGAGCCTTTGCTTATTCAGCACTTGTTAGAAGAATGAAATATAGTGCTGTGTGTTATTGTTGTTTCCTGAATCCTGGGCATTCAGCAGCAGTTTCTTTTGACATTGCGTAGCTCTCTGGCCATGTGCACCTGAGCACAAAGCTCATCAGCCTTCCCATCCTTCCTGACTTTGCTGGAAAAGTTGTGCTGTCTGCTCGTGTGGCACGCCAAAGGGCAAAAACTCCTGTTGGGAGGAAGGATCTAGCTGGGTCAGTGCCCTCTTTTCTTTAAGGGACCACAGCTGCATTTTTACAGCCAAATGTCCTGGCCTCAAGCCAGCGTGTGGTGACAAGTGGGTGGCCTGTGCAAGACACAGTCTCTCTCTGGAAAATGGGGTGGGCTTTTCAGCCAAAATTTATGTTCAGCCTCCCTGCTAAAATGGCTCTGTCTCTACATGGCTCATGGCAAAGTCACCTTGAGATGTCCATCAGGCCGTCACTGCCTACTGAAGAACCTGATTCAGGTTCTCCATCACCCGAGAGAGTCCTCCCAGCCAGGAAAGTAGTGAGTCATGTTGTATTAGAAGATATTTAATGTCTATTTTAGGAGGTTTGCAGCCTCAGACTCCCTTCGGGCAGTGGCCAAGATGAACCATTGGCGTGAACCTGAACATTCCCACTGCAGCCTCCCTGAACAGCAGCAGCACCAGATGCCAACGCGGGGCCTCTGAGCCGAGCAGGTGGTAGGAAAAGGAGAGGCACAGATTTTGCCAGGGAAGCTGTAACTGCAGGGTAAGGCTGTGTCCTTTTCCTCCTGCAGCCCTGGAGAAGCCTTTTACAGCACTGTCACAGTGGGGACTGAATCCTTGCCATGGCCCAGTTCAGGTTTAATGGTCTTTCCATGGAGTCTGTTCATGGTCTGCATTGAAGACAGGAGGAGAGGCGAGGTGGAGCAAGGGTCTGACCAGTGTGGCTGTTCCCACATTTCATTTAGATCTTTCTCTCCTGAACTGCAGAAGAAATGCCATGGCTGCACAGCCTGGAAAATCCTGTGATGCCTGCGAGAGCTGACCGCTGGGGACATCCGGAGTCTGGCAGCTGCCTCCTCGGCAAGAACTAAGGACATAAAGCAACCTGCTGCTCCCAGTGGTTTTCCCAGGGCTATTTCACATATCTGGACAGCAACGATTACAGGGGAGCAATTATTTTTGGCCATTACTCTGGGATCTCTGCTATCTCCTAATCTAGGCAGCAAGCAGAAGTGTTTGCTGATGGGCTGCTCCATTGTCCATCCCCAGCTTTTCTCCGTGGTGGTACATTGTTTGTGGTGCTGTCTAAATCCTCCTGCCAGCCCCAACAATGCCTTGCACAACCCTGGCGTGTCGGGAGCTTCCAGGCTGAGGAGAAACCGATCCCGCTCAGCCCGGCTCCGTTTGTGGCAAAGTGTTTGTGCAGTGATTAACTCCTGCATGGACACACACAGCCACAAATCTCCAGGTTGTCTCACAGCCTTTTCATTCAATTAAGTCTGTTGACTTAGTCTCATTTTGAGCAGTAACTGGATTTAGATAAGGCAGTGGAAAGCAAAACATCAATTGTGTGATTCCTGGCCCAGCCGGTATGTTGATCCGAAGGGAATGTTTGTGCGGGCGATAACGGAGGCAGTGCAGAGATTAGGACAAAGTCATTTGGTGCAAAGACTTCCACAGAGTAAAAATGCTCTGTTAAGTGCAAGCAGTGGCCTGAGGAAGCAGAGGGAGCTGCCTGCTTCCACAAACTCCCTCTTTGCCTCACTTGGCGCATCTGCTGTGAACACACAGTGATGGAGAGGTCCTGGTCTGCCTGAAAGAGGAGCCACGGTGGGCTTGGGACTGGGAGATCCCACTGGGTGAGTGGGCTGTGCTGGAGCCCAGCTACTGGAACCATAACTACTGCAAGGTTCCACAGGGATGTAATCATTTGGGATTCAGCCAGTTATTCTTTGTCAGAAACAGACCAAAGTTTTTCTGGGATAATTCTTCCCCACAAAGCTGTAGGGTGTGAGTTTACAGGGAGTTCCCTAGGGGCTTGATTTGCCCAACATCCCTGGGAAGAGGAAATGCAGGTGACACATCCTCAGCATCCACTCCTTAGAATACAGGTGGTCCAGGTGGAAAAATCCTCTATATGGAATAACTGCTGTCTCCCTGTATAAGTAAGACAAAGAAAAGCTCTCCTATTTGCAAGCCAACATTTTTGTGATGCACTCCTGTCTGCTACTGCTCTCAGGATGTAGTCAGAAAATATATCAAGGAGATATACATTGTTATATGTTAGTCAAAAGTGCATTTGTATGCATGACTTTTTTGGTCACTTTGTTTTCCAGGTAACTGTTAAGCTAATGGGGAGCACAGGGCATTCCTGACATCCTGCAAGTCGACAAGGACCACGGAAGAAGAGTGCAGAAACAGACAGTGAGAAGACATTACTTCCTATGTTAACTGAGGATAAGGTATGCCATTGGAACATAGCAAACGTGTCACTGAATTTTCTGTTTTCTCATACTGGAGAGGATTTCTTCCTTTGATTCTCATTTGTGTCCTTCTGTGACATAAGATCTGTGACATAAAGAGATGGTTCTGGCTGTTTGCACTGTGAGAACATTGAAAGTGGACAAGTACATTGTTGGTGGTTCACAAACAACGGGCTCTGTGCAGCCTTAGTGCATCTGTTCCTCTGAACAGCACGGCTTCACCAATGGAGGAACAGGGGGATGTGTTACCTCAAAGGACTTTTCTTCCCAGTCCCTCCCACCTGCTCTTTTCCCTTTTGGGCCACGCAGCACTTCTCACCAAGGTGACCCTGGCTGCAATGTAAACCCAGTGGTTTGGAGAGAGGTTCTGTGCCATGGGGCGGTGATGCTTCACATCCTCATTCCTGTGTGCTTTAGTGCACTCAGTATTTCCATCAGTGACTCGGACCACGGAGTGTTCATGGCTCCCTTGCAGCAGGACGTTGCTGGAGTGGTGCAAGGACTCCAGGCACTGTGGACTCTGTGCCCAGCACAGGGCTCTGCCCCAGCACGGTGTGCAGCTCCTGAGCTCTGTGTACACACACACAAACACTTAATTGTTGGCAACTTAACATACATTAAACATCTTCTGGTAGCGATGAAAGATGGCATCCTCCCAGAGTTTTGCATGAGCTAATCGGCCCTTTGTGTGAAAGTGTAGGTGGGGACTCTTCTAACAATACAAAGTTGGTTAGCTCATCATCTTGGCTTTAGGGGCATACTGATGTGCCCATCCTGCTTTCACAGCCATGAATAATCCAGCTTTGCTGCTGTCCTCTTGTAAAAAAAAAAAAGGAGAGAGTGTAGTTTCAGGGCTTGGTGCTCAAGCCTGTTTCTCGGTACAGGGGATGAGCAGGGATTCACCTATTATTCACCAGTATCACTCTTGGCTTCAGGCTTCTTTGGACTGCTCTTGGTATCAGAAATGATACCTATCAGCATAATTGCTATTTTTTAGCCATCAGTTGGAATAACACCCTTGAGGATTAGGCAGGCGTGATTCACTGTCAAAGTGAGAGGACCATCCACAGAAGTCTGTGCTCACAGTTCATTTAATTCTCTGTTAACTGGATGGTGGAGCAGTAGGTTAAACCAGAAAAATAGGCTGGAAAACCCCAACTTTGGGAGGAGGATTGATCTTAAATGTTCTTAAATGTTAATGAATGCACTTTAGAAATAACCTTAGTCGAAAAAAGGAATTGCGTAATAAAAATACACATAAGGAATCAGGTCAAGGTCCTGGCACTATGCCAGGGGAGCTGGTAGAGGACAAGCTCCAGTCTAAGTCTACCATGTGATGCTGTGGTCTGAAAGATACTTGTTATTAGAAGGGATATTAAGAGCACCCTCTGCATGGAGGTCCTCGTGGTGCTGGAGAGGCCCAGGCCTCAGATCCACACTCCAGACTTCAAATAAGATATAAACTCCAGAGGAAGTCTGGAGGTGGATAACAGGACTGATAAGAGGTTTCACAAAACATGACCTGTAAGGAATTTTTTTTTAAATTGGATTTGTTCAGTCTCCTTAGTCTAGAAAAAACTGAGGAGAGCTATGAGAGGCTTCACATGTGAAGACAGTAGCTGAAAGGGGTCTGGTAAAAGAGTGCAGTGGTCATGGGTCTATTTGCATGGGGAAGGACAAGACCCACTTGGTTTAATTGTCAGCAAAACAGAGGAGGTGAGAGTTTAGGAAAGCTGTGTCCATAAAGAGCGGGAGATGCTGGAACTGATGATGCAGAGATCTCCATCTCTGGGAGTTTAAACTAATGTGCCCCGTGAGTGGCACAGGCACAGGCACAGAATGACACAGAAGGGTCTCTCCACACCTACGTGATTTGTTTAAATCCATTCTGTGTGCATTGTTGCTTTCTCGGCAGTAGCAGAAGGAATGTTGGACTCAAGTTTGGTTGCTAACATGGAAAACATGCTGATAGGTGGGTATGTTTGCACAGAAAATGTTGATAAGACAGGAAAAATGATATCGTTGTCAGAAACAACAGCCAAAAGTTTTAGAAGTTCTGCTTCAAAGAAGTATATTTAAGGAAAACAGCTCCTTTGGCAAAACATCTTTCATTAAACAAAAGATTTAGCTGGAAAAATTTGCAATGACCTCTGTAGATTAGCAGCCCAGCACAATCCCAAGAAATGTGAAGTGTAGTCACTGATCCTGGAAATGGTTCTTTTCAGCACTTGGGATTAAGCAGAGATAACACAACACCTCTGTTTTCAATGGGAAGGTGAGGAAAGAGAGTGTCAGGGCAGCCAGAGAGGAGCTTCACCTGTGAAAAAGGCTATGGAAGAGCAAGGATCCAGAAAGACTCCGTGCAAGAGCTGCCACATTAGGAGGGCAGTGATATCTCTCAGGGAGCCAAGGAAGGACTGTGCTTCAGGGATGAGAGGCAGAAACCCAGGGTCAGATACTGCTGGTTCTCACAAAGCCTGCACTTCTGTGAGTTCAGCCCAGGAAGCTGGTGAGTGGGATGTGGAACTGCCATGTGTTTATGCAGATGCTCCAAGCACGTGTGCTCCCCTTATGTATATGGGCTTTATACCCAGTTTTGAAATTGGGTCAGAATCGTCCAGAGCTCCAGCAGGAAACTCCTGAGAGTTTACAGACCTGAGATGCTGTGATTAATCGTTCTGGACAGCAATTTTCCTTTCCCCTATTGAGGCATGGGAAGACAAAGGGGAGTGCAACAGGAGATCCACACCAAAGATCAAGGAAGACACATCTGCCTGGCTGTCAGATTTCACTCCAACAAATTGGAAGAAAATTTAAAAATCTGAAGTCAGGTCTGGTCCTTGCACTGGGAATGCAAAGAGACCTGAAAGGCTCCGACATAGATATTTATGCCTGGCATAAAACCACCATGGAAACTTCTGCTTCACTGGTTTTATATTCCTTCAATAGGAATATGTCAAGTGAATATAAAGGAATGAGATCTTATTGTTAGAATAGTCTTGAGTTGGTATCACTTAAGAGGAGGGTACAGTGTTCAGCCTCTGCCCACCACAGCTCAGCAGCTGCTCTCCCAGACATGTCAGGCTGCAGGCTCTCACCTTAAATCAACAGCCCTGCAGGTGTGGGAGACAGGGGACCGACCTTACATTCTCAAAAGTGGTGGTTTTTTCCTCCAAAGCCCCTGAGAGATTTGTATCCTGAGATACCATCCTTCTGTCAGGCATGGAGGGTGAGCCACCTACATCATCACTGCTCTTAGCTTTAATTTCTAGCACAAATAGCCCCAAAGCCCTCTGGAGTGGGGGCAATAGGAAACAGATACATTGCCTCTTAATACAAAGACAATTGTCCATTACTCAGTTCCTAATTACAAGCTTTATCTCAGAGGAGCTTGGGATGGCTCTAGAGTTTCAGAAACCTTATGGTAGAAGGGGTATTTTTTAAATACAGTGTTTTCTAGAAAGACTATCTTAAAAATATAGTGCAGTTCAAATCCTCTGCTTCCTTTAATGCTATTTTCAGGTTGGTTTTTCTTTTTTTTTTCAAATTAGGTTTAGTAACATGTATGAGATGTTAGATTAAAGGGACAAGGCTTGGGTTTTCCGTGTCTGTACAGAAATAGCTGTTCCCTGGGTGGGCCAGGTGAAGCTGAGCAGAGTTATTGTCACTTGACTTCCCCAGCCTTCTGGGTGGAGGAGGCAGGGATGGGACTGGCTGCCTGCAGGAAAGTCTGGTCAAAAGCACTGGGCCACATCCTTTGTGGAGGTAAATCAACATTGTCTGGGTGGCGTTTCTGGAACCATGACTATTTTCATCAGGATCAGGCCTTTTCCATATGGTGAGGAAGTGGTAAAGATCACAAAGGGAGGGAAAGCTGTCCAGGCATGGCAATAATTGCAAGAATCTGTGGGGTTTTCCGATGTAGGTGGTGTCTTTTTCTCTAAAGAATGAAAGCGTGGCTCTTTCCCTTTAAGGAGACTTGCTGAGTAGCTCATCCCAATAAGACAACAAGCCCGGATGCCCAGAGGAAGAGCAGTGTTGTCGTGAAGACACAGCCCCAAAAGGCAAAAGGTCTGATTTTATTTGCAGCTCTGCCACAAACTTCCTGTGATTGTGGCCAAGTTAAGCAGGTCCGTTGTTCCAGCAGTGCCCGTGCCCTCTCTGCTCAGGCACGAGTTGTGCATTCACTCAGGGCTTTGCACTAAAGTCCAACAAACACAAAGCTGCAGAGAGCCACGTGCTGCCCTGTTTGCCCAGGAGAAGGGGGATGAGTTAGTGAAGCCACCATCCCTGACAGCAGGGATCTGGATCCAGAAACAGGGAAGAGCACCAGAGCAAAGCCCACCTTGCCCGATGGTCCATTGCTGGCAGATGATGGATGTGGGTGCCCGGGGAGGAAAACAAAGTCAGGGTGAGCAGACCTGGACTTCCAGAGCTGGGAGTGGTTCGTGTGAACTCAGCAACCCTCAAAGGATTTCTAAACCTGGGAGCATGAGTAGTCCAGGATGAGCTCTCGGGGCACCTTGGGATTTTTAGCTTCCTTGGAGCAGGACTCATTTCTTCAGCTCTATGTCAGACCTGCTGGGTCACACAGGGCTTTTGTAGCTACTGCAAAGAACAGCCTTCCCATGGCTGTGTCAGCTCTCACAAGGAAGTGATGCTGCCTGCCAGGGAATTGAGGCTAAATGCACTGGTGTTTCCTCATGCTTTGGAAGGGAAGAGAAGTCTGGAGAGAGTTATTGTTGTGGTGTACAGGAACTTTGCCAGTATAATGCCCTGTAATAACAGCTAGTCTTCCTTCAGGTCATTAAGTTACCTATTTTTTAGTACTCTTGCTCATGACAAATAGATCTTGAGTTTAGAGATTCCCTCCTTCTCTTTCCTTTTTCGTGACTCACTAAATATATTTGGGATGTTTTCTCTCTTTTTTTTTTTTTTTTATGGTGGTGTATCCAAATATCCCTGTTTAAGTGTCATCCTCCAAATCTCTCTTCCAAGGAGCCATGACCAGATAACCAGCATGTTTGTGCTCTGTCTCCATGTCTCAGTGGGGACTAAAGCACAAGGACATCCTCTGAAGGGCACTAGAGATGATTAAACTGGATTTGGGATAAGGAAATGTCTGTCTGCTCTCAGACACAGTCTCACATCTGCATTGTCCGTGCCCCATAACCAAGCTGCACCCTGGAAGCCACAGAGCTGAGTTAGGGTGGGGGTGTGTTGAGCTTTCACCCCAGCTTGTGGTGGGGTTTGTACATCTGGGCTTAGGATGGTGTGAATGTGGCTACATTCCACCTGGAGATGGCTGGTGTCCAGTTGCCTGGGAAGGGGGCTGGATGGCCAGGCAGCTGTTCACATCGGCCAGCGTGGACATGCCCGAATTCTCATGTGCTACTGGAGGGTACTCAGATATTCCAGTGATGAGGGCAGTCTGAGAACCTGTTTAGACCAGAACATGGGTTTCAGTGGCAGTTTTCTGGCTGATTAATTGGGTGACTTCGTGCAAGTCTCAGCTTGCCATTGCCCTATCCAATAAATGGGAATAGCAGCATTTGTCTCCCTTTGTAAAACACTTTGAGGTCTACGGATAATCCTCCTCCTTTTTCCCACCCATCATTATGGGACCAAGTGGAATCTTACGACACATTGAGTTTCTGTGGTCTGGCGTTTGCCAAGCATCTGAGAATGACTCTTTGGCTTGAGTTTGCAACGTCTGCGAGTGCCACGTGATTTGTCATGGCAGCTCCTCGTTGAAACCAGGTCACCACTCACCTGAGAGTGCTTGAGTTGGGGAGAGAAGCTGAAGCGTGCACGAGGAGGATACAGACCCTGGGGCACCACACACATCAGCAATCCATCAATAACCCACAGCACTCTGTGGTTCAAAGCTCTGCAGATACTTAAGAGTGGAAAACTCCAAGCAAGAGAAGATTGCTCATGACCACCACACTGCTCTCTGTTACCCTGGGGAGCAGCAGGCAGAGCTGGAGAAGGACCTTCACTGGGCATTTGGAGATGTTCTCACACATAATGTTCAACAGTTTGAATTCAAGGACCTTGTGCTGCTGCGCACAACTGACATTTTAGGGCACAGTTTCTTGTTCCTGTGGATTGTTCTTAGAATCATAGAATAGAATGGGTTGGGTTGGAAAGGACCCTAAAGATCATCTAGTTCCAACCTTCCAACCTGCCCTGAGCAGGGATGTCACCCACTAGATTGGGGCCCCATCCCACCTGGCCTTGTGCAGGGACATTTTCTCCTACGGATGCAAGTCCCTTCTTAGATCTCATCCCAAGCAGGAACCAACAGGATGTGCTACTGAAGTTATGCTGTTTTCACAATGACCTGAAAGAAAACCTAAATCATTGCAAGTAAATATTACAAGTGACTCAGGAACTGAGGAAGGGAGTGAATAGTTAAGAAATCAGGTCGCTGATACACAGAGATCTTCCCAAAGAACATTGCCAGGCTGTAGGAGCCTTGAAGAGCCAGGAAACCAGCAGAGATCAGTATCAGGCAGCAATGAGCTTACAGGAGAGAGGCTTGATCACAATCTCCCAGTACTCACAAGAGGAAGGCAAATGTGGAAATGAGGCAGATGTATCCAGACACCTTCTGGTTGAAACTTGAAGATGAACATTTTTTACTTTTTGTGGTGGTGGGGAACAGGAGCAGTAGCTTCCTGCAGAGTCACGCTCCAAGGCTCTGCTAAGAGCTCCTGCAGTCCCTGAGTGGCTGGGGGCAAGTGTTTGAAAAAATAAGCTGTAGCTGTAAGAGGAATGAGCTGGAGGGTGTCCAGTGGCCTTTGCTGTGTACAGGAGCAGATTAGGGGATCCTCCTGAGTCCTGTAGTTCAGAAACCACTCATTTGGATTCCTTCAGCCACGGCAACATTGGAGACAACTCCATCTTCTCATTTTGTCAAGCACTGAGCCCCACCAGTGAGGGTAAAGCTTTTGAGAAGGAATAATGCTTCAAGACTCAACTCCAAACATCAGGAGCTATCTGGGCCAGCTTGAGCATCCTCTTTTCTTGTCCTTTGCCTCCCCTGTATCATTACAGGATGACAGCATCAGAATTAGCTGGTGGTCTCATTTCTGCCTTAAATCAGAAAGAAACCCAAACAAACAAGGAATACACCAAGAGCCCATGAGTGAGTGCAAATGAAAGGCTGCAATTTCCCAGAGCAGCACTCAGGGTCTGCTCTGTGGACCGGGGCTGTGAGGGACTCAGCACCTGGCTGGGCTGGACCCAGTGGCTGTGTGTTTCATGAGTCCTATCAGATATCATCTGTCCATACACAAGCCGTGTTTTACTTATAAAGTACATTGCATTACATGGGCTATAATGTACAATTTCAAAGCAGACCCACCTTAAAAACATTTTGTTTAGTAAAATAACTTAATTAGAAGAGAGCTTCTGGCTGATGTGGTTGAGGCTGTGATAATTTTTCCTTCTCAAATCATTTTCTCTGTTTATTACACTTAATTATAGTGTAATTATGTATCCATCCTCTAGGCAAATTATGCAATCAGAAAATGTGAGTGGTTCATTTGCCACTGCTGTTGGGACCAGTGTTTACATCCCTAGTACAAAATACGGGCATAATTTCTATTATTTATAGTATTACGTATATGCATATATATAAAAGAAGTTTCACACAGAATGAAGAATTGGTGTAAATATTTTATTAGCACTCATTTTTGCATCATCCACTCAATTCATTTGCGGCCTACTAATACTGGAGACACCCAAAGCTCAGGTAAGTAAAATCCTTACCATACATTTTCTCAAACACAAACAGAAGGCTGAGGAATGTGGAAGTTGCACAGCTGAGCTTTAATTTTGGTAGGAGGGTTATTACTTTTAAGAGCTGTTTTTGCATTTCACTTCCTAGTGCTCCAGGATTTAGCACAGCAAGAGAGAAAGGAACCCCACAATATCCAGTTGTGGAGTGTGGATTTGTGTTCACATCATGAGCTCAGACTAATCTATTTTTAGCCATGTGCTTGATGAACTTTCTAGCCATGGCAGCCCTGACTTTAGCAGGCTGCTGGGTTGTTTGTTCTTCCTCTTGTTTCCCTTGATGGGAGTTGACAGATCATGTTTGAACATACCAAAACGTGAAGCCAAGTGTCCAAATCTTGAAAACCCTCCTGAGATGGATGTTTTCTCCTTCTTTGGCCAGCTCTCAGGGTGAACACAAACTGAATTCCCATTTGGCAATTTCAGCTTCTCTGTCTGTGCTTATTTTGCAGAATGAAGCCACTCTCACCAGCAGAGCAGGTGGGGGAGGTGACACATCTACTGCTGGAGCTCAGCCCCCCATGTTTGTTACAGCTGGCAGAGGTGAGACATCCACCTCACCATCCCACCTGGAGAAGGAGAAAGAAGGTGATTCCTGATCATCCTCACCAGCCCTGCAGCTGCCCCATGGCCTCAAACAGCCTTTCCCTCTCCCCACCCTCAAAATGCAACCACTGCCCCATTCCTCCCTCTCCCTGAGAGGAGAACTGTCAGTTGTGGTCTCTGAGGGAGAGGCACTGCCCCAGCCAGCCTGGAATAAAGCTACGGAGTGGAGAATCAAAGCCCAGATCCGGGCAGATACTTTGTGGTAAGCTAAGATCCCATGAACATCTGGGGAGATTTTTCAAAGGGTAGGGATAGGGGCTGTTGCTCCATCCTGGCCCGCTGGGGAGCTGCATTCACACACACAGGTGGGCCAAAGCAGTCCAAACAGGGTGGAAACAGCCACACCACTGCCCCCAGTGCTGGCTGTAGCAGCAGATGGGACACAGCACATGGAATGCCACGTGCCAAGAGCCCTGGGCCTGGAGCAGGCAGCAGCTCCATGGAGAGCTGAGGGACCACAAGACCGGGCGCTGACTCAGTCCACGGCAAGGAGGCATCTCCCAGAGCGGGATGAGATGGGAGCAGTAGGTACGTAAGATGTTTTTGTTTTTTCCTGATGTTATCCCCATTTTCCCAGGTCCCAGGTTCAGACAGCCGTCTGCCATGCGCTTTGGCCAGACACTGAGACGCTAACCATGAGCTGGCACTGCTGCCATGAGCAAAGGGACAATGCCATGCAGTGTCTGGGCTGTGCCAGCCTGCTCCTGCAGGGATTTTGCATGGGCTGAAGTAGGTTGGGACTGGGCAAGAGGTGCTCTGGCTCTGGCCCCCTGCCAGAGGAGGATTTGGCCATTGTAGTCTCTCTTGCTTTTGGGGTGTGGCCTGAAAGGGAGCCTTGGAATATTTGTTGGGGGTTTTCCACATTTTGTTATGAAACCCTTGGGTTTTCCATGCCTTGAATTTGGGAGCACATACGTTAGTAAGCAATTTTACAGGTGCCTGGCTCCAAGGTGGTGCTTCCCACCTGTTGGTTTGTAAATGCTATGGAATGAGTGGTGTATTTAACTATTTCTGAGCAATGGGGAAGCTGTGGTGCAGTTTACCTGAGGTCAGGCAGAAGTCTGAAGGAAGGGCTTGGAGCAGGAGTCAGACTGCCAAGTCCCCAGCAGCCAGGCTCAAGTGGGGCTCCTCCATCTTTTCTGTCCTTTCCTGGTTTTCCCCTTGTATTCCTGGGGGGGGGGGGGGGGGGGGGGGAATGAAAGAAGGGGAAATTAAATGCAGACTATAAACTCCAGCATCTGTGCTAGGGGAATCTGCAACCAAGTGTGAGTGGATGAATTCGATCCAATATTGGCCACTGATTCTTAAAGAACTTCTTGTCTCAGAGGGAACTGGTTCAGAAACCTGCCCAAGAGCTGAGATCCCACAGCTCTGAGTGAGAACAAGGGCCACCCTTCCTAGCTGAGCTTTAATCAGTTGAATTTCAGTTCTTGGGAAGCCATAAGGGAAGCCTGGCCTATTTTTATATCTTGGAGCCCTCGGGAAGCCTCAGCCCCAGAAATGTGTTCCAGCACTGCTTCAGCACACGCTGAGCCTCACACAAGTGTCCGGGGGAGCATTGCACCCATATCTGAGCTGTCGTGAGCTAAAGCCAGCAGAAGTATCTTTCCATTCACACCTTCAGTTTTCATGTTAGCATGCCATAATGACATGAGACAGCAGATGGATGCAGACCAGGAAGAATATTTGGACATATTAGGCAATGGGGATTGGTCCATTCAGCTCACACATCTCCAGCTGAGACATCACAAGGCTGCAAATGACCAAACTGAAAGCTTCTCATAAATAGAAGCAAAATGGGCTTTGCCCAGGTTTATTGAACATTTTATTTAAACGACCAGCTCCTGTCCCAGTCTGCAAAAGCCAAACCCTGCCCTTTAAATTGCTAACAGAATAACCCCATTTTCATTGGCTTCAGTCTTTCTCAGAGCTGACACTTTTTCTGTCTGGAGAAGGGCTGAACAGCAGACATCCAGCTAAAATCCTGTGTCAACAGATAAAGGTAAAACACACGTTTCAGTCAGCTATGGGATATGTTTCCCAAAAGCTCTGGTATCTCTGGTCTTCTCTACTTTGTCTGTGAAACCATTACTTTGCATAATGGAAGGGAACAACGCTCAGCCATCTGGTAGCAACACCATCCATGTATAATTTACATTGCTTTACTCACTCTCCCATCAGCAACAAGAATAGAGCTTCCTTCTTGTTTCCCTTGATCTCTCATCCCTGTTCTAGAAAGTCAAAGCCAGAAGCAGCCGTGGCGGAGTGAACTGTACCCTGAACTGGGTTTTGAATTTTGAGGGGCATCTCTGCTTGTGAGTGAGAGTCCTTCACAACTAGGACATTTCTCAATTCTGTGTGAGCAAAGGGATGGGGAACTCAGTAATCCCAGCTGGGAGAGGACACTGAGTATCATCCCATATGCAAATGCCCCCTTCACTTCCAGCAAAGCCTGGGGACTGGGATCACATCACCTGGGCATCGTGCCTGGGGAATCACCACCGAGGTCAGTGTCACCAAGCAGCACCACACACGCATCCAACAGGGCAGTTGTGAGGGAGGTGCTGAGCCCACTCATGTCCAGTGTGGGGACCCCTCATCCTGGGGACCAAGCCACCTCTTCATCCCCATTGCTGGTTCTCTTAGAAGCCTGAACCAGGGACACTACCATTTGAAAATACTCCTCTACGTCAAGAGGAACATCCAGACCTGTACTCCTGTTTATCCCTCTTGGTGAGCGTAGTCAGACAGTGCAGGCCTCGATGCTGGAGTTTATGGCTTAAATCAATGGGATTATTCATGAGTTGAGAGATAACCATGTGCTTTTATGCTCGGCTGGAGCGGCGTCTCAAGCTGACAGCTGGGAGTCAAAAGCTCTGAGTCACCGGGTCCCTCCTCTCTCTCCTTCCTGTGTGACCAGTCTGCCCGTGTCTGCTTCCCTGCCTGCCGCATAAGGAGGATGACAACTGCTTTTATCTGATGGTTGCTTTCAAATGGCCCTAAAGGCCTCTTCTGGCCTGATGAAAATTCAGTAGAAGCTGGACTAGCGTGGAAAGACGGGAGGACATTTAACTAATGAAAGCGCTGGGGCTCAGGAAGGCAATTACATCCTTTCTTCTTCCCCACATTCCCACACAGGCTACTGGCGATTGCTGCAAAATCTTCTACGGGCAGAGAGGAGTGGGAGGCCATGGAAAGGGTGAGACAAAGCCTCTGAGCTGGGGGAAGGCTCTGTGGGATGGTGATTGGGGCGGCCAGCACAGCAGGTTCCCAGCAGAACTTACAGCTTAGAAGAGGCTTCTTTCAATTAAAAGCTTGATCCTGCAAGTCTCTGCTTCACCTATGTACTCTGTGAAACAAAAACATGCACAAAAACCAGAGACAAAGAGAGATACATGGGCCAAGTGCATGTGTTTTATGTTCCAATTTACAGTAAGTCCCCCAAGAAGTGACCGAGAGGGGTTTCCGCATTTAGCATGTAGCTCTCTAAATAAAAGATGATTTTAAATATAGACTCCATCCCTTCTCCCACTGTGGGGTCTCTCTAGAGCCCTGTGCAGAGCAGGCAGGGCAGCGCTGACTTGCAGGACCCAGTCAGTGCTGAGTTTCTGGAGAGACAAGCAGTGCGAGCTGCCCAGGGTGCAGAGGGCTGACTGGATCGAGGGCTGAAGGTGCCTTTTCCTGGGCCAATTGCCCCCCTGCCACCATTCCTGGGAGGAGAAGTTGCTCCTGCAGCCCTGCTTCAGTGCACCCCCCTTTTTGGGGGGTGCTGGCTTTGGCATATGCCTGTAGGATGGGCTGTTCTGCACCTCCCTGTTGGTTAGCAAGTCAAATAGGAGAGTGTGAGAAACCCTACAGCTACAGCTGCTGTGCCCAGGAGAGTGTGCAGGCAGAGGAGCTGTGGGCATCCTCCCAGCTGCCCCAGCATTAGTAAATGCAATTGCTCTCACTTTCCACTGATAGACATCAAAAAGCAATTAAGAATCAAGCTCTTCAAATTGATAGGTCTCCTGAATTTGAAACATTTTTCATTATTTGGCTGGTATCGCTGCCTAGATTAGATTATTTTTTTAAAGGGAAGATTAAAATAAACAGTATTTATGGTTTAATTATTTGAATGACTAAGAAGCTCCAGCTTTATTTTAACTTCACAGAGGACCAGGAGATGTTTTTAATGATATGTTTTACTCACACAGGACCTTTCATCCAAGAATCTCAAACTGCTTTTCAAATAATTAATTAATCCTTGTACCTCTCCATGAGACAGTTATTATCTCTGATGTTACTGATGGGTAAGCAAAGGCACAAAGACGTCAAGGCACAAACTGTTTTCCAAATATTAATTAACTAATTCTCTCACCGCTCTGTGAGACTGTTACTATCTCTGCCACTGCCAATGGGTAAACTAAGGCACAAATCTGCGAGTAGCTCACCCGAGGCCATGCAGGTGAGTCAGGAGCAGAACTGAGAATAGCTACAACCGGTCTCTGAGCTCATTGTTTCCAGCAAGTCCTACACCGTATTCCTGTCAATGGGCAGCACTCCCTGGTGTGGAGCACAGCTGAAACCAGCTGCTTTATGAAAATATTTCCTCTGGTCTGTCCTCATCCATTGGAGATCATGTTTGCCCACATCAGTCTGCAGTTTCTTTTGAACTCGTTGTGGCTGGTGGAAGCCGGAGTAACTGTGAGGAGAAATGCTTGGTTTGAAGGACCTGGGGAGCTTTGAGATGCTCTGGTGGTGGGGCTGCCCAGCAGCACGCAGTGTTGTAGAGCTCATCCCCGTGCCCATCCTGTGTGGCAGCCTCAGGCTCGGCCAGGCCCAGGGTGCCACGTGCAGGGATTGGTGCCGTGGCTCCTCTCTCCTGTGTCCTGGCCTGCAGCCCCGGAGCAGGCAGGTGCAGGGCCCAGGTGTAACACGAGCTGCTGAGCCTGTGTGTGTGCACTGCCCTGCTTACCCACCTCCTCCCGGGGCACGTGGCAGCGGGGTATCTTAAGGGTCTGTGCAGAGAATGTGGAGGAATATGGGGACCCTGAGGGCCAGGGCCCCTCAGCAGCCAAACCCGCCTTGTCCCTTGCACAGTCCTTCAGCTCGGACTTGGTGTGTGTTTATCCCATGGAGCAAGGGCTTTCTTCCTCCCCAGGAGGAATAGGAAAAGGCAGGAAGCTGGAAGCACTCTCTGCCCCCAGGAAGGGTCCAGCTGTAGGATTCTCTGCACAGGCACCTGAACCCTCACCACAAGCACATCCCAGCTGAGCTATTTCAAACATGGGCTTGGCCCCATCAAATGCAGGCTCATTTCCACATGAAAGAGCTGGAGGAATATGAAGCCAGCTCATCTATATTGATAAAAATTTGGCATTACTTTCCCCCAGTTATCTAAACTTTCTGTGTACATTAATCACAACGCAAAAACCTGGAAGATGGGGTGCATCTCAGCTGTTTTTCTGGGGGTGGGTTTTTTATGGGTTGTTTTTTTGGACTTTATTTCTTTTTGGTTGGTTGCTGCTTTTTCTTCCCTAAACTTCCTTTCTCCAGTTCCACTCTGCTGGAGTCTGATTGCTCTCTCCCCTCTGCAATTTGGATGCCTCAGTCTTCGTGCTGCAGCTCTGATGCAAGCGCTCGGGCGCCGTGTTTGCCAGAGCTGGCACGAGCACCCTGTGCTCGTCTAGACACAGTCTAACTGTGGCACTAATGCCAGGCTTCCACAGGCTGAGCTCGGCGTTCGTCAGAGCTCTGCCCACGGTCAGCACTTTGATCTTTATCCTTGAAAACCACAACCATTGACAAAGGTAAAATGAATTTCTGACTTTGAAAGACTTTGATGGCATTCCCCTGTTT
The DNA here is from genome assembly GCA_026261815.1 of Monarcha castaneiventris obscurior. Taxonomy (NCBI): domain Eukaryota; kingdom Metazoa; phylum Chordata; class Aves; order Passeriformes; family Monarchidae; genus Monarcha; species Monarcha castaneiventris. Next base: position 7,656,415 of record JAMPIT010000862.1, read on the forward strand.
TGGTTTGCGTTTTGTTTTTTTTTCTCCTCTCCTTTGCTCTTCCAGCTGAACTTCATCATAAAGCTTCTGATTACAGCTGCAGCTCCAGGACCAGAGAGAGGTCATGCTGTCTTGCTTTCTGCTGCTTTAAAATCTGAAGGGGAAACCCTGGGACACTTCTGAGACAGTCTGCCAGTGAGTGAAATGTAAACTGTAATGGGAATCGGAGATAGAAGGCCCTCAGGATCTGCTCTTGTACCTTCTTTAAAAAAACAAACCAAAACAAAATCATCCTGAATAGGGCCAAGTGCCAAGAGTGGGAGAGAATGAGAACTATTTGGTGTTAGATTTCTAGCTGGCAATCTGCAGCCTGCCAAGCACTGCTATTTGCCTCCAACCCAGAGGTTGAGCTGAGGCAAGGGCCTTCTATCAGACATTGCATAGACACGCTGTAAGAGATTGCCCTGCCTGGAGGTGCTCATCGTGACGTAAACATGGTGAGCAAATCCAGTGTTGCTGCTCCATCTTCTCAACTGGAAGGGTCACACAGGGCACCTGAATCCATTGAAGGGCTCCAGGTGCCTTCCTGGCAGTGATCTCATCAAGGTTGTCAGCGATGACAAAGATGGCATCTCTGCTGGCGAGCTGTTGGCTCCGAAAGTGGCGGCTGTGCTGTCACACAGCTGGACAGTGGTGCCTCGTGTGTGCAACCATTTCTGACACTTTTCCCTGCTCTGAGTCGCAGGCTTTGGCTCGCTGAGGGGAAGTGCTGCACATCTCTGAGCAGCTCTCCCTGCTGGAGAAACAGTCAGCAGCTTTGAGGCAGACTTTTCTCTTCGTAAGGTTGTAGAAGCCAATTGTGAGATGTCTTATCCCTTTGAATTTACTGGAGGAAGCACTCTACATGAGGCACCTTCAGTGAGGTGCTTCCACCAACCTGGATGAATTTCAATGGAAACAGAGGAGGGGGGCCCTTCCACTGGGCCTGGAATAAGAGCAGGGATTCAGAGAACTGGAGATTAATACCACGGACAGTGCAAAAGGGGGAGGCTTTGACTGAGGGATATGGATGGACAGGGTGTTATTTGCATACCTCTAAAAATCTTTCAGGGGCTGGGAATGAAATCCAGGTTTGCTGAAGCCAACAGGATTTTTGCCACAGATGGCCAGGTGGGCCCAGCTCTCTCCCTAAACACCTGCATGGAAAAGTCCAGATGCCTTAAGTGATGGTAGTGACTGGAAGCACCAACAGGGATGGCCTATCCCAAAGGCAGAACATCCCAGAGCAGATTTTGGGGTATCCAGCTCCTGGTGAGGAGAGCCCATTGCCAAAATGGGCCTTGTTAAACAAACAAGCAAAAAACAACTCTGCCTTCAAGGTGATGCACTCACAGCTGGAGCTGGCTGAGAACTTCCCTCCTGTCACATATAAATATCACACATACACACACAGAGTTGGCAAGGAAAACCTTATGTAGGTGGTATGTTTGTTCTAGATAGAAGGATGTTTACGTTTTATGTGTATAAACTCACATAGATACTTATTCCTAAGAGCTAAAAAAAATTCTTTTCCTGAACACTTCACCAATTGATTCACAGATGCCAAACGTTGAGACAATATGTTAAATAGAAATGTTGACAGTTTCCCATGGAGAGTTTTCTGCAGCCTTGGAGAAGCTCTAGTCAACACTTGTTTTGAGATTCGAAGGAATTTGATTAACATTTTGCTGTTGTCCATTCCTGAGGACTCTGAGTTGAGCTGGGACCGGAGGAGCACTGGATGAGTAAAGCTCTTCTCTTATTTACAGCCTTGTCGAAACAATGAAGTAGCAGGAATCTCCTTGGAGAGCAATGGATCACAGCACTTGTCAAGATGATTTCCAAATCAAAGATGACTTCCAAGGAGCAGCAAGGGTATATTTTTGGAGCCAATCAAGCCAATGGCAAAAATCCCAATTTCTGTACAGTATTTTTAATGGAGCCTCTGAAATTTTGGAGCTTCGCATATTATATATTATATACTTTATTATATATATGTTGTGGCTAAAAGGTCCAGTCCAAATTCAGACTGTGTGCCTTACAGAGGAATGACCCTAAAAAGGAGTGATGAAAAAGGTCAGCCTAGTTTGAAAACAAATACCACATCTATAATGAGACCAAAGGGAGAATGAAGAATTCAGTACTTAATACTGACACCTGCCACTTGCAAAATATCTCCACCACTAGAAACAAATATCTGGGAGAGCTTGGAAAATTTTGGTCACTCATTTGTTCCTCCTTTGCTTCCATTTCAGTCACTGGTCCATCTGTCCAATGACAGCACTGACATTGCTAAATGTCACGAAGTGAAGCTGCCGGAGTTGCTCCATGTGCTGCTTCCAGGTGAGATGGCAACAGGAACAGCCATAATTCTTACCAAAACAAAACAAGGCAAAAGAATATTTGCTAATGTTTTTGGATATAGTTGTTAGGTTCCAGGCACAGAGATTAGTCAGTACCCATAAATATCACTGACACTGAACTCTGATTTCCAAGTTCTTTGCTCCCAACGCCCACCAGCTTTGAAAACCCAGCCGAGCTCTGGCTGCTGGGCTGGGAAAACCTTGCGGGATTTGCCCAGTTCTTGGTCCCCAGCAGACCATTTCAGGAGGGGAAGCAAGAGGCACATCCATGTGGTGCATCCCCTGCTAGGAAAGCGCCCTCATTGTAAATCCTGCAGCACAGGTGAGCCCTCGAGCTCCGTTCCCAATGCTGCAGCTTCCAGTGACATCACTGGGAAGGGATCAGCCCCGGGGTGACAGAGCAGATGTGGAGCCTGGCAAAACCCCCAGGGCAAGTATCCTAAGTGCTCAGGTCAGTTTTCTCTCCTCTCTGCATGTCTCTGCTGGGAACCAGAGTCCTGGTCCCAAAAAATATGGCAGTTCTGACACTGTCACTTAAGAAAATTCGGTTTCTTGGAGAAAACCTCAGACAAAAGAACCAACCTAAGATATTTATCACTTCACACTACGTTAATGCAAACAAAAACACTGCACGCTGCAATAAATCCATTACGGAGTCTTACCAGAACAAACTGGTATTCCCACATGGCCAGTTTCAAGCTGAAACAGTTTGGATTGGGTTTTGCTATTAATATTCTTTCGTAATGGAGAAGGCATTTTTCAATTGAATGAAAAACTTTGCCTCCAAAAATGTCCAGTTGCATTGAAAGATTTAGAGGTTTCAACAAGTAAAAACGAAGACCAGCAATTCAATGATTGCCTGAGTGAGAGATTTCTTCAGTATTCCCTCTCTCCCCATCACCTCAAAAAAGTCAAAAAGTAAAATATTAACTGAAAGAACCAAATCCATCCATGTCATCAGCATTTTTCATGGAGGAGAGCCACAGTCCCTGGCTCCCTCCATCATTTACTTTGCAATAATGATGTGTTTATGTATTAACCCCAAAATTAGCTCGGCCCACAACGATGCTCTGAGGGACATATTTGTACCTGCAGAGCAGGACTGGGTGCAGTCACACAAAGGCAGGGCCGGCCCAGGAGAGTCCCCCGGATTTGCAGCAGCAGAGCTCAGCAAAGCCTGGCTGAATGGCACCATTTAAGCCTCAAAGGAGAGCCCGAGTGCCAGCCAGCACAAGGAGATAAGGAGCACCCCGGGGAAGGGCACAAAGGTAGCACTGATGAGCAGCGCTTGGCTTTGCTCCCACAGGGGTCACAGCTGGGTCCTCTATTAAATTTTTCTCAACACAGCAGTATTGAGAATTATACCAGGCTACTCACTAGTATTTGACAGTCCTGGCATCAGCAAAGACAGTCAAAGGCTCTGTTATCTTCTTTTATAAGCTGGAGAATTTGGCTCTGAGGAGACAAAGGTCCAGCAGAGCATGTGGGGAGTATCACTCGTGTGAGTAAAGTGGCACCTTTGTCTCTCTGAAGGTGCATCCCGGGCTTAGCTACAAGAGCCTCCATCTGGAAATACCAGTGATTGGTAAAAATGTGTCTTTTCTGAATTTTTAAAAAATTATCTATTATACTACAAGGAGAAACTATTTCTGCTTCATTACCCGTATCCTTTTGGAGCAGAAGTTCCTGTGTGCACATGCAGCATCCAGGTTCATCCCACTAAATCATCAGTGTGGCAAAGTTGTTCCAAGTCATTTCTCTGTTTGTTTTCAATGTCCCATCCTATCAGCTCAAATTGAGTTGGGAAGATGTAGAGCAAGGAGGACGGGCAGTTCTTAAGGTTGCACCGAATAGAAGGTAAGAAAATATAATAAATTTTATTTCATGCCTTCTTGCCAATTGCTAGAAATGTGCAGTCCATATGAATGCATATAACAAGGAGGGAATGTTGGGAAAACCAATAAAGATTTTGTGGTCTTAACTATAATGAATGTAGTTTGATATAGAGTCTGTTTTTCACTGCATGGCAAAATGAATCATAAAATACTGGACCTTGAAACTCCTGCATTTTTTAACAATAGCCTGGGGACAGTTTACAGTGTAATGAATTGTAATTAACCCACCTTCAAAATCTTTTATGAGTATTTTGCCAATTAGCTTCGCATGCTTGCTAATGACTCATGGCCAGCGCATGTCTTTACAGAGCAGGGTTTACAGCACACACCAGCCTGGGAAGGCAGCAGAGGGACACAGGATGGGGAGGGACATGCAGGTAAGACCCAACCAGTCCTAGCAGCCTCCATATTTCAGCATTCAAAGAGCCTTTGCTGCTCTCCCAGCCCCAAAATAACTGCAATAATGTACAGCGACGTCAAAAGGCTTTGGTTTCCGAAGGATTGCGAGGAATGCAAAGGGCTCAAGTCCTGACATCTGTTGTTACTTAGTACCAACATATATAATGCTGCTAATTGCTGAGCCATCTTTGTTTTCCTTACTTAGCACTAGGGTTAGAATTATTTTATTTTTGTGGTTCATGGGTTCCTGCCACTTGCAACACAAAGTCCACTCTAAAGAAAATAAAACAACTACCAGGCTGCCTACTAACAGTGTGTGGAGGGCTGGGGCTGTTTCTCCCCGCTCTGATGTTTTAGGTTGTGTTTTTGTTGCTTTTTGGGGTTTTTTAAATTAAGGTAAGAAGAGACAACAGAGCTGGGACCGGATCAGTGTCACAGCAGAAGGCCACATGGGCCAGTATCCATTCTCCCAGTATCCCATCTCCCAGCATAGCCAGGAGGTGATGCAGGCAATGCAGAATCAATCCCTCCCCTGCTGCACCCTCCTCGCTCCAGGCAATCCGCGGTTTATGGACTTCCCAAAGCCGAGGCTGCCTTCAGACCAGTGTGTTTTAACAGCCACCCAAGGATCTATCCTCCTCAAATGTTTTTGATCCCTTTCTCAAGCCATTTATAACTTTTGGCCTCTGCAACATCCTGTGGCAATGAGTTCCACAATTTAATTATGCTTTGTATGAAAAAGTGCTTCCTTCTGTTGGTTTAAACCTTCTTGTGTGACAGCACCACCAGGTCCCTCTAATTCTTAGGAGAACCAGTGAACAGCCAGGTCCTATTTGCTTTTTTCTGTGTCAGTCATGGTCTGACAGACCTTTACTGAACCTCCTGCTTCTGTCACCCCGTTCCACCCTGAAGGCTCCTCATCTGCTTATTTTTCCATCTTTGTGGAAGCTGTTGCCCATCTCTCCTCATCCTGAATGCTTTCCTTCCTGTGCTTTCCAGTTCAGCCCAACTCTCCTGGAGTTCCGTGGCCAGAAAACACACTACCATGGAGATGCAGTTTCACTGAGGAGTGCTGTAATGATGTTTTCTGATTTGTTCCTGCCTCTTTGCCAGCTCATTCCTAACGTGATAGTTGTCTCTTCTGATGGACTTTAAATGATATTTGCAGAGGCCTCCCAGCTCTCTTTGCTCAGTGTTATTTTTAGGGCTTGTCTGTGTGGAAGTACAGTGAGGGTGATGTTTCTGCACGTGCTCTGCCTTTGTTGACACTGCCCTGCATCAGCCATTTCACTGCCCAGCACTCGGGATCGTGAACCCTTTCAGCAGTGCTTTGTGGCCAGATTTGCATCATCTGCAAAACTTCTCTCTGTTCATCCTTTTTACCAGACTATTTATGAATATGTCTGAACACCATCAAATTAGTATTTCAACAACAACTCAGTTCTAAGTAATGCATGAAACCTCTCTCAACAGGCACCAGCCAAGGCCTTGAGGGGACCCACCAGTGACCTCCGGTGACTTTGAACGTTCAGAGATTTATACCCATCCTCCAAAAAGACAGCCTTTAACTCCTTGTAACTGGCAGGAAAGAACTTTCTTTTCTCATCTCTTATCATGAAGCCTTGTTGCAGACAGTTCTTAGGCATTTGCGTTTATTGGCATGACTCTCTGAACTCCTCTGAGCGTGTTATCAATACTGAGAGGGTAAGCAGGAGAAATCAGTGATAAGAAGGCCCATCTGGTGTGTCAAGTATTTCATTCCCCAGCCAGGGATATGTCATCCGTTTATTATTTTTAATAACTCGCAGTCTGTCCCTGTTGGTTGTGCAGACCATGGAACACAGGTTGGTAAGAAAGACTCAGCTACAGCAGTGCCTTTTATTGCCAGATACAGAATCACTTCTGTTAATAGGTGAACCACACACCTTTTGCTCTGAATTCCCAAAGTTCACCAGCCAAACCCACAGAATCTGTCCTGGAAGTCCTATTTCAGGAGACCTGAGAGGTGGGCTTGGCTTGGTGTGCCTGGGGAATACCCACTGCTGCTCTCAGCTGCCCTCTTTTCAGGGAATTCTCAGCTACGCTGGAAGTGTAGTTTCACCTGAAACTGCCCTGCTTGCTCACTCTGGCTGAAGAGACTTTTCCCTTTGCTGTACCGTGGCACAGATCCAGTTCTCCTGGAGGATCAGCCCTCATGGCAGTGTGAAACCCCACGGGGCAGTTAGCATTGCCAGGCCATTTCTTTGTGTCACTAAATGTCACCGCTGCTCTGTTCCCCCACATCATTCTCACTTCCCCGCCAGTCGGCTGCCCCAGGGTTTGGCAGGAAGGGCCAAACTTGTGATAAACTTCACCTGAGACTCAACTTGTGCCTCATCCTTGAAAGCTGTGTTTGGGAGCATCCCTGAGCGCTGTGACTCAGGTCTGGCCTGGCTCTGTTGTGGTGCCACATGGACTTATCAGGAGTTTCTGAGCATTACCCCTCTGGCTGTTGCTGTGCACCTGGAGAACCTGTTTGCTGGACATGCAGATAATCCACTGCAGAACTGCATCACAAACATGAGCCTGGGGCTTGCAGAGAGCCTCAGTGGAAGGGGAGGCAGGACTTACTGCAGGAATTGTACAGTTCTTGCTGTGACTCTTCAGAGTTGAGCACCATGTCTGGACCACAACTTTTTCCAAAGAAAAACTGTAACATCTGCATATTTTCAACTGCACTGATCCTGCTGCAGGGACCTCAGTTGCAATCCCAAATCTTCAACCTGATTTTCCTCTTCTTAGTTCAGCGGGAGCTCTGCCTGTACTGTGCAGAACTGGGCCATCTGTGTACATCCAGGTCATGGAAAAATATTATTTCTGTACTAAATGAGATCAGTGTGTCCCCAGTGTAGAGGGACTGCATTTACAGTCCCAACCACTTCACACGCAGCGTGGACTTTTCCTCACCAGGGCCCAATCCTGAATCAGGGAATGGTGGCATTAAATTCAATCAGGGCAGGATTATGTGTGTTATTTTAGTCCATCTAACATGTCACAAAAATGTGTTGAATTTTTTTTCTTTAAAGAGCAAAATAAAACATATGGTTAGATAATCAGTGGGAATCACTAGACACCTACACAGGAGAGCTGCAAGCATGGAAATACTCAGATACATATTTGAAGTAACACCACAGGTTTTTTGGGTGGGATTCTTTGCCCTGCTGCACTACATCTGGACAAATAATTTGGATGTTGACCACTCAGGTAATGTAATCCAAAATCCTGTTGCCCGTGTAGCAAACAGAAGAGGAGGAGAGAACATTTCATTCCCATCTCAGGCGGAGCAGAGCACAGCTGTGGTGTTTCATTGCAGGCAACACCACTGCTGTAACCCAGCAGAGCACTGGTGGGGGCGTGCACTGAAATTATTGCTCCTCTGCCAAAGGGCTGAGGCAGAACGAGTTCTTTTTTACTTTTTTTTTTCTTCTCATTGACTCCAAAGCATGAAAGCAATCAGTGTTCCTGCAGTGCAATCGAAACTGCACGTGTGACATCAGCACCCTGCCATGCTGGGAGCTGTTCCTGTGCACAGAAAGGGAGGTCTAAGGTGCCTGGGGGGGAGCTGATGGAGCTGTGGGCACTTGCAGACTGGCCAGCTGAATTTTCCCATTCTGCTCCTGTGCCTTCATCCGCTGCAGGACAGTGCTCTCAGGACTGAAGCCAATCCAGGTGCACTGGAATTATCATACATCCTATCACAGAATCACTGAGGTTGGAAAAGACCTCTGAGATCATCGAGCACAACCTTGATCATCACCTTGTCAACCAGACTGTGGCACCGAGTGCCACATCCAGTCATTTTTTGAACACCTCTAGGGATGTCACCACCTCCCTGGGCAGCCCATTCCAATGTTGACCAACCCTGCCAGTGAAGAAATTCCTTCTGACATCCAGCCCGAACCTATCAAAACTTTCAGGACAGATCCGATCCCATCACTGATTAGCATCTCTCTTTTTTATCTATTTTAGCACTTAGCCTCTAACACTTGGTGGAAAAATGATTGAAAGGCTGGAAGTGGCCACTGCACCCTTGAATAAAATGCTGTCCATTTTACAACAGGCCAGTTCATGCATTTGTCTGTAAATTCCACAGTGCCTCTTTGTTTAGATGCTTGCTCCTTATTCAGGATTATTCACTAAGCTCTTTTATTTTTCACATCACCCACAGTTTGAAAAAGAACCTTTCTCCATGCTGACAAGCTGCACATGAAGCAGCTCCTCAAGCTGGGGCAGCTCAGTGGCTCCCCTTGGATCAGTAACACTGAACTAAGGACAGGTTTTTTGGGAGGGTCTTTGCAGTTACCGGCATTCTTTTGGTCTAAGCATTCATTTCTTAGGCAGAAATGTAATTTTTATAAAATCTTTTTTTCCCTGATAAACAGATTTTCCTATGTCCTTTCCAAACAGTAGTTGGGAACCTGGGTCTAATTCCAGCCTAAATCCAACTGTGGCATCTATTACCAGTCTTGCACCAGTGCACCCCTTTGCCTAAAGAGTTCTTCTTTCACTTTTTAGACAGAGAGACAGAGCTACATCATACTCTAAGTTAGAGAGTATAGTTGTACCAAGCGACCCAGGGACTTCTGCCAACTTGGAAACAAGATATGAGCTAAAGAGTTTCTATTTTTGCATTAAAATGGAAACAGGTGGGAAGGACGCGTGGAACTTATCAAGCCAAATACATGCTTTTTTTCATGTTCAAATTCGAATGGAATGGAAATTACAATCTTCCAGTGTTGCTGCAGAGCAGCAATATTGGGTTTCTCCTTACTCAGCCTTTAGCAGTAAGGAACCAGGTGCAATGGAGCTGGAGTTCTGGAATTTGCTTCCTAACCCCACTAACTCTCTCCTAGGTCTGCCCTATTTTGAATTATTGCTCCACCTGGCACAGGGGATGTTATTGGCTCTGGAGAGGAGAGTCAAGTCTTGCAATAGTTTTTTTTATAGATTGCTAACTGGAGAATAAGAGCAGGAATGAACTGCTGGATGGCAGAAATCAGTGGTTTTCCCTATTCCTACCTAATTTATGGCAGTGAACGTCTGCTCCCACACTGAGTTAGGTGCTTTGGCTCAGCTCAGGTATTTGCTGTATGTCAGCACTGAGCCAGTGTGTGGTGGAGAAACCAGAGCCACACCAAAGCTCTGCCTTTTGAACCAGACCTCTCCCACCCCCTTCCTGCCTCCACGTCGGAACAAAACCTGAGGGAAGTGCCCCAGTGGAGGGGGAGCATGTCCCTAGGAGGACTTCCTAAAGCAAAACCCACATCCAAATAATTTTTAAAATTATGACAGAGTATAAATGGGACAGACTTTACCAAAACACTTTGTTATCCATTGCCCAGAGGGTAGGAGCAGCTGCAGCTGCTGGTTGGACAAATAAGTAATCAAATGGATGGACAGACTCCTGACTGCCTTCACTTACCCTTAATTAGCTGTTTCCAGTAAATAGCCCTGGCTCTGGCATTATTTTAGAGCAGGAAGGTATTGATCCAAGTACAGCAAACGTTGCCATCAGCCCAGCCACAGACTTCACCCATGTGAAATCCCACTGGAATCAAATGGATTTGTCCAACTGCATCTGTTTAGCTCAGCAAAGAGCCTGTGACCATGACCATGAGGTGTTCCAGTAAAATGTCCTGCATGGCCCATTCCATGGGACTACACAGCATCTGCAGTGCTCCATGCCCCAGGCACCAGGGCAGCTGGCTACTGACAGTAAGCTCCAGGTCTAAATGAGCTTAAAAGGGGATTCAAACACTTCTCCTGTTATCAAAGTGCATTTTTAATTTGAATTAAGAACAGCTTTCTGTTATGTTAAGGTTTGGAGGGTTGGCCAGTAATAGACATAGGTATTTAAATTTTTTTTTACCATTTTATGCTTCCCAGTGTTTCTTGGTTTGCAACAGAATCTGAAATCCAAAGAGCAAAGTATTTGCAAAAGCTCTACAGCCTCAAGGTCTTTGAACTCCCCGACATCAAGAGGAGATGAAAATCTCACAAGACAGGCTGTTCTCCTGCGGCTCTCGGCCCGATTTCCAGGAACTGAGGCAGGTTGAGTGCATCCAGGGGGATGGACTGAGGGAGGGAATATTCAAGCACCATTCAACAGCACAACCAAACCATTCGAGGTTTGCCTGTCACTTGTCTAGACACATGTTTCAAAAGGGAATATAAAATAAAAGGAAGAAAAATACCCTGCCTGGGAATTCTTACCCGGTGACTTGTGCAGCCCAAGAGCTGGGTAATTCTCCTCAACTGAATAAACATCGGAGGCAGTCTGAGAGCAATTTGGCTCCAGAGCAAATATTGTTGCTGAATTCTTTGCACCTGCAATGGCCAGGGAAATGATAATCCACGCTCCGCACATCTTCCTGTGCCGGGCTTTGGAAAGCAGCCAGGAAGCGCCTCCCGCCTGCCGCGGCACAGAGGTTTGTGTGGGCAGGGCTGCGGGCGGGACCTCGCTGCTGGAGCCACAGCCCCATCCCAAAGGGAGCTGCGGGGCTCAGCCTCACAGAGGGGAGCTGCTCCTGGCCTCCTGGAGGGATTCAAGCACCAAGCACCTGCAAAGAGGAAATGAGCTGGGGGTCGTGGTCTCTCCTGTTCCCACCTCAGGCACATGAACACAGTGATGGCTGATGCCCTGTGAGCACAGAACCTTGAGGTGATCAGCTAACAGGGCCTCAAGACAGATAAAAGCAGGGGATAAATTGTATTTTAAACTGTTTCTGCTGTAAAAGAACTTTTTCCCCTGGAAGAATTCTAGGCAGAAACATATTTGCCTAATAATGAGATCTTGCATCTCACTTGGAATTTAATTCAGTCCCGAGTCACAAGTTACTGGGTTTATGCCACTCTTTGAGGATATTTGACTGTATTGCCCTTAATTTTTAGTAAATTTAATGAAATTGCTGTGGTTCTGTCTTGTATAGAGAACTTTTCAAGTTATTTGCCTTTATCAAAAGCACAGAAAGAAATGGACAAGCTCTGTGTTCCACTGGAATGGTTTGTCCTCAGTACATAAGCTGTTGCATCACAATTTGCCACCCTGCATTGCACTAGCTGTAGAATTCAGTCATTTAGTCCTGTACAAACCCCAACAATTTGCATTTTAAATGTATAAAAATAACTAATGAATTTATTTATTACATAAAGCACATGTAGTTCAACAGACTGGTGTTGAGGTGACTTTGCTCACTCACAGCCCCAAATTCCTGCACAGTAGCAATGAGGGTAGGAAGTTTTATACTGCAAGGAATTCACTGCCTTAGGAGGAGTTTTTTTTAATTTTGTTTTTAAATTATACCTACAAACAGGGTCCTTGTTTTTAGTCATCTCAACATTCTCCATCTCTGTGTCAGCTGGCAAGTTTAAGAACAGGTGACAGCAAAACAATTTGGGCTAAGAAAAAGTGCTGGGTAAAGAGGAGAAAAGATGTGAAGACAGGGAGCAGATTATTAGGAAAGAACAAAAAAAGAGACAATGCTGAATTACAGAGCCTAAGTTCAAATGAATTATGCCAATTTCAGTTAGCTAAGTAGCTGTAAAGGCTACCAGATATTCCTTATGATTCTTAAGCATATTAACTGATAATTATTCATGTCTGTCCATGAAAATTAACCCTCACAACAGCGCAATTTAATCACTGCAAATTCAGATTGGCAGAAAAAGCACTCTGGGCTTTGTATCACTTGACTGAGCTTAGCAAATGAAAACACGGGAGATTTGGTTGATCCTCCACAAAGCTTTTGGGATGTGACATGATCAGAAAGGAGCAGGACAGTCTCGTGATTAGGTTTTGATTGCAAGATAGTGCTGAGCACTAAACAGCACTCGTGAGCTGTGCTGCCTCTGAGCCCTGCTGTGGGGGAATGAGACCCCAGGATGAGCATGACCATCTTTGCCTGTTTTGTCCCTTGGGACAAGGAGCAGGATGTGCCCTGGCAATGTGTGGATGTGGTTCCTGCAGCAGCACACAACTAACTCAGGCATGAACCTGAACAAAACCCAACATTTTCTGCCCCAAAAGGGGAGGCACCCTGTAAAACCCAGTGCATCAGAAAGTGTCCTGCTCTTCTCACCACACTGAGAGAGCCCCAGTCACCTCATCCACCTGGTACCCCCAACCCTTCATCCCTGCTGAGGCATTCCCACAGAGGCACAGGGAATAGCTGGAGCACCCCAAGCTCCCTGAAGGAGCAGCCCCGTGAGCAGAGCCTCTGTTAGATCCAGCCCAGACTTCCCCACAGTACCACATCATAAAACCATCGTGCATCTGGCCCGAATTTAAGGCACAGTTAGCAGAATTGATACAAGAAAGAAACCAAGGACTGAATTAGTATCCCACGAGGTTGGTTGGGTTTTTTTCACGTCCCAGATGAAGTGAGGAGCCATGTGGACAAGTCCTGCATCCGCCTCCGAACCCTTCCCAAACGCTCTCTAGGTTTTCCACTCTTTCAAACACCTTCATTACCTGCCCTTTTTTTTGTTGCCAGGAGAGGTTAACAAAATTACCGACGGATGAAACATTCTTGAAACATTCTTTCTGGCTCATCAAACAGGATTAGCGGATGAATTACACTGGGTGGTGCACACCTGAAGGAGAGGGGCGGTGGGGCTGCACCATCACCTGGTCCTCTTGGAGGAGTCACCGCAGAATGTGGGCTGTGCACACCCGTGGCTTGGTGGGTCTGGAGAGGAGGGAGAGGGATAATTCCCCCCGAGTGCTCACTGCTGAGGGCTGCCCGAGTGCTGGGGCTGCTCCAGTCACAGCCCTGAGCACGGCACACACAGGGAAATCACCCAACTCCCGTCCCCGGGGGCCTGGCCGGCTGCAGAAGGGCCAGGTGAGGCAGCAGGGCAGAGCTCCACACCTTGGGAAAGCTCAGCTCTCCCCGAGCCTTCACCTCCTTGCTGGGGGAGGCTGTGCTCCTTGGCAGCACACAGACGAGACAACCCCCAGCAGGGAACGGCCTGCTCTGCCTTTCCCTATGAAAAGTGGTGTTTCCAGCTTCCCACCAGACAAACACTCTTCCTACCAGAACTTTTTCAATAAACTGCACAGGTTAAGACCCTCCACATTTGACTTTGCACAGCACCTTTGTTCTTCCAACAACCTGCCCTGCATCACTGACAGGTACCGGTGTTCCCAGGGTGTAAGTTTGTTCCCTCCTTTTGTCTTTACTTTTGGTCTCTCACCACCAGTGGGTTACAAAAAAAAGCTCTGCATGTCCCTTGACAATTATATTTACCTAAGTGGCCCTGGCAGCCCAAAATATTTATGGTCATTGCAATTTAAAACTTTTTGTTGCAGTCTTGAGTATCTCCTGAAAATAGAAATTAAAACGATTGGGAAACACAAATGTTTTATAGATTATATGCATGTCTTCTAGAGGTAGTAGCCAGCTAAGCAGAAGGTAAGGGGAAAAAAACAGAGATTAAAATCTAGGTCAGACCAAATGTTGGACAAGAGCCCACCCTGTCAAGTCCCAGGCGTCCCACAAGAGAAAGAATGAAAGGGAGCAAAAAGGAAATTTTTTTTTTTAAAAGTAGGAATAGTGACCTTTTCAGACATCCCATATTATGGAAAAAAAGACATTTCAGAAATGCTATTTCTCCATTCTGTCTGCTTCTAGGACAGCCATTACTGGCCACGAATTGTACAGATTCTTCATTACTTGTGCCACTGGCTTGTGCTTGTCTTGCCCTGTCCCTCCTTCAATGCCAGCCTCACCTCTGGCCTGCTGCTCCCCAGTCTCTCCTGCTCCAGGCACAAAACACCAAGGCCTTTGGCCTGCTCAGTCCCCACAAAAGCAACACAGCCCCTGCCTTACCTCCAGAGCAGCCAGGCTCGGGTGTTCCCATGCACGGCTGGGCACCAGCACCAGGACCTGTTTGCACTCCCTGTGCTCCTCTCTCAATCTTTAATGAGCCACGGGCACGAGAGCCGGTTTTTCCCAGATCCCAAGCATTTGGCTGCTGCAGATTTCACACCAGCTAACCCCAAAGAGGGAAAGTGAGCCCTGTGGCTACTGCAGGGGGCAGGACCCCGTGCCGGCTCTGGGGAAGGTGCAGGGATCAGAGCAAGCCGAGGCACAGCCTCTGCCGTGCCCACGCCCCTGCCTGCAGCTGGAGCATCAGCGGGTGCCAGGGCTGGCTGTCCCGGTGAGGAGGCAGCAGCCACAGCCGCTGAGCACCGGGGCTCTGCTGCGCTGAAGACACGGCCTTAGGCTACGGTTTTTCCAAAGCAGCAGCATTATTTTAAACGCTTCACTTTCAGAAGTAACTCAAGCACTTCAGTAGTGGCTCTTGCTGGCTCACAGTGAGGTTTACACCCGTAACTGCCTTAGGTTACCCCTGGAATAGGCTCCAGGCTCCCACCATTTCACTGCTTCTCTGACTGAGCTACCAGATCTTCAGGACAGGGGTTCTCACCCCATGAGATTGGGTGTTAAAATCCATGCCTAAATCACTGGCTTGTTTGGGTGCCAAGATGTCTAAAATAATGGTTGGTCTTTTTATTGTGGGGCTGACCCTGCATTCCTCGTGGAGTCAAAGCTCCCTTCACTTCTGAAAGGTGCAGAGAAAAGCAGCCCATCATCTTGGTGCCAAATCATTCTCCATGGGAGATTTGATTTGAAACTCACAAAATACCAGGATTTATGAGAGGAACTGGCCGCAATGTGATCATAAGAACATACCAACATTGTAGTTCCCCACCCTTTGATCTTGGCACTTTAATGATTAATTAGTGCTAAAGTGCTGGAAAAATACCTCACTTGAGGCAGTTTAAAGCTTCTCTTTGTATAGATACAAACTATGACTCACATGAAAGGATAACCCAGAACTGCAAGAGGCTGAGATTAACACAGAAGCCTCTGGTCACATGCAGATGTTTGCCCAACTGGACAAATGGGAGAATCTTCTCAGCCTTAGGGACTGTTTCCATTGAACTGCCTACCATTTCCATCACTTGCACTGCAAGAAAGGCTGTCAGTATGAAGAGAAACCCATCCCTTAGAAACAGACACATGCTCAAGGAGGTGTGAGCCTTAAAGAAGCACCACATCCTATGGCAATCTGCAGAAAATACTCCTCACCTGGGGTGGTTGGAGAGAAGCCATTTTCCCCTTCCTCTGTCACAACTGTGAAGGATTTAAATACTTCCAAATATGCTCCAAGGTGTAAGTCCACTGCCACCAGTGCTCAGGACAAAGCCTGACATGGGAGAGAAAGCTTTCCTTGCATAATCCTGCAGAGTTTACAAGTACTGCACCAAAAATGAGGTGCTGACCTTAGGTATTCCCAGCCCTGCCTCTCACCCTTCTTCTTTGGCCATCAGTCCCTGCACATGCAACCTCTCTGGGATGCAGGACAGGACAAGAACACTCAACCCATCAGAAATGGCTGAAGTGCCTCCTCAGCCAAAACCCACCGCAGTGTGGAGAGCCCAGAACCAAAGCCCTCTGTAACCTTTCTTCTCCTAAAGACCTATGGGCCAAGTCCCCCCAGCACCGGGCTGGGCCAGGTGGTGTCTCCAGGCTGAATTTCCACCTCTGTCTGCTGCTGGGAGCAGCTTCCCAGAGGGGGACCTGTGTGTGGGGGCTGTACACGGCCTGATAAACCATGAGACCCTGCCAAAATAAAGGGAGTAACACACAGCCCTTTCCTTACCCCGATTCCAGAGCACTGCAAACACCTTCTGATTGGTGTCTGGTTTGCAGCAGTGCATATGGAGCCTGCTGCCCGCAGCCTGCAAGTGCAGCTGACTTTGTTCTGGGACAAATTTCAGGAAAGATTTGCTTGGGGTGTCTTTTCTATAGGGGAACTTCCAAATGAAGTGTTTGACTTGGACTCACCAAAGCAACAAAGATGGTTTGCTGAAGATGCTGTAACACCAGTTTTAGTTTGGATCCTTCACACCTCCATCACTGCCAGGCTCTGGGCCCTCAGAATAAGGCACCATCCATTATGGCACAGTTTGCCAGTGAATTTAGGACCCATTTCTCCACGAATTCAATGTTTCCATCCATAGAATGGGTGTGGGATAACCCTGAATTGATTTGCTTTGAGATCATCACATCAAGGTGCCCTTGAAGCAGAGATCATTAGTGCTTTATTGGCAGTAAGTAGATTTTAATATTCACTGGCAGAGCTACTGGAAGTGCTCTTGGTGGAATCTGAAAGGCAGAAGCATTGGCTGGACTTTGTGTTCCTTACAAGCACGGAGGCTGAGCTCAAGTGCAGGGAAAGGGCAGCTGAAGTGGAGCACAGCTCAGTCAGGTAAGAGAGGGCAAAGGCCAGAGGGATAGTGGCACACCTACATCACACAAAACAGCAAAATTGTTTTCTGGATTTGACATCCAAAGCCACTTGGCCTCAGAGGAATCCCATATGATCCCCAAATTGAATTGAAATCTGAGGTAGGAATATACAATTCTTAGCCTGTGTAATGACAGCTCTCTGCTCCCGGTGATTTGATCCTATCCCAGTTCAAGCAGAAGGGAAAGGTTCCTATGAACAGCATTAGCTAGAAAACCAGAACTCCACCTAGGAGGATTTCTGAGCATGCAACACTAGTTGTGCTGTAAATTTTGGAGGCAGCAGGGAGCCCCTCTTCCCTCAAAACAGGGCATTTGCCTGGAAGAGGTGGAAACCCAAGGGCAAGTAACTGATCTCAGCCAAGCAGGGTCATTGCTTGGACTCTGGATTCCCACATAACCAGGAATGTCAGACACTAGGCTGGTGCACAGCAATATGGGGATAAGAAGGGGAGAATCCATGTGCTTGTGTGTCTGTCTCTATCCCTTCTTTTCTTCTCCTCCCTCAATTCCATACAGGACTAAAGAACTTATCCCTTCACACAACCTATCAGAAACTAAACCTCTTCTAGGTAAAATTTCAGCCTGAATGATGAAAAAGACTCTTAAAAAAGTCTAGGAATAAATACTTGAAGATCCTTATTATTATGTACACAACAGCAGCTGCTTTCATCCTAAGCTTGAATGAAAATTGCAGGATGGAAAATGCAATTCACAGATGAATAAGCAGCAGTTGTCCTGCACTGCAAATGAGCCAAAGCAGGGAGTACAGGGAACCACGGAGTTGTGCCCAACTTTGGCTGGTGGCTTTGGTGGCTCCCTCATCACAGACAGGGAGCTCGGGGGCAGCCCAAAGCAGCTACAGAAGAAAACACCTCCACGCCTGATGAACAAGTAACAGAAGATTCCTGTGCAGAGCAGGGTGAGGGACACCAGGAAAGGTAAGTGGCAGCACAGGGAGGTGCAGGGTGTGCTCACCTTGTTCTGGCAGGGCTCAGCTGCTTGCCATCCTCAGGAGAGGCCACCACCTTGATCCACTTCCATCTCTTCTGGCTACAAGGAGCAGATGGGGCCAGGAGCTGGCCTTTGGAGCAGGGCTGTGGATGGAGCCCATTGCTTGCCACGTGCTCTTCCAAGCCATCCATTGCCATCTCCCTGTGGCAGCTCCTTCATCGAGTGTGGTCTGAGCTTTGGGTCTGGAGTGAAACTCGAAGTCTTGGCAGATTCCTCATGCCTCTGGATTTCAAGGAGGACACCTCTGCAGGTCTGGGATCCACACTGGAAACTGGCCACTGCTTATAAGACATGGGTGCTTCGCCCTAGAAATAGTTAGCGGCGTGTTCAGAGCTGGAGAAAACAGAGACAAGGCTTCTGAACTCGGCTCTGAGCACTGTTTACCCCTTAGGATATCCAGTAATGTTTCCTTCCAGGAGTAACCACTGGGAGATATCCACGCATCTGCCTGCCTTGCAAGGATGTCAGGAGAAAAGCTCTCAACAAAGAGCTGTATCTTACATCACACCCTCGGTGCAGGGAGCCCCAGGGCTTTGGCATACCTTTGTGAGGAGCACATTCCTAAATCGAGGGCTCTCTCTTCACAGGAACACCCTATCCTCCAGCACCAACACACTTAATCCCCAGCCCATGGGCAGAACTTCCCACCACCCGCAGTTCCTGGGTGATGCAGTGAATTCTGTTTATAGCCAGACACACCGCTGGCAACCAGCTAATTACCCAGCAGCAAGAGCAGAGGAATGAGACTCAAAGAGCCATTTCCCAGTGCCAGGCTCCCCAGCTCTTCCTCCCTTTCCCTCCCTCTCTCTCCAGAAAAAGAAAACCAAAAAGAGAGGGCATGCTCAGCACATTGAAGTGCTTTGAGACTCAACTGAGTAATCTACTCATTATTTTTCCTTTCAGAACTTAATAAACCAGGATCTGCCAGTATTTCCAGACACAAAATGCAACAGTGAGTTTGTAGTTCCTGAGGTTCCATATTCTGTAGGTGTTCTTGTGCATTTCCCTGTTACAATTTCAATGGAATAATCCCCTTTTTTTGTCCTGGTTATCTTTGAGAGATTTATCAGAACAATCCAGAGTGGTTTTGTAAATGTGAGTGCATATTGGTGATGCAGATAGCTTTCCAGCTGGACACAATTTTTGGAGGGAAGAGATTCCATTTTCACTTATTTTTCTCAGGCTCATTCCAAAAAAGAAAGCCAACCCCTGCCCTATTTTGGACAGGTGGAGAAGAAAAATGGATGTAATGGACATATACCAAAACACGTGCTACAGAACCAGGCTCATTTTGTCTGGCAGGAGGCCCTGATGTGTCTGAAAAAAGAGAAGGAAAGACCCCCAGCCCCACCCAGAACAAAGGCAGGAAAACCCAAAGCCCAGTGTGGAGGGCAAGAGGTGAATTGGAGCCCTGCTCCCTGTGCTGCTCTGTGCTGAACTCCCCGCGGGCCGGTGCCGGCTGGGAGGAGCCTGTTCCCTTGGGCTGTGGCAGCCAGACCGGTTCGGTGACTGCTGCATTTGCTTCTCCCTGGCCCCCGCACTCCAGGTGCTGCCCCTCATAATCCTAATCCATCCCCGTGGTGCAGTGCCCCGTCCTGCCTTCCTGCACAGCAGCGCAAGCAGCTCCTGGGTTTCCTTATGATCAAGAGGAGGAAGATGATCCTATGGCTGCAGGGAAGGATTAGAGGCTGGAATCTGTGCCCCATTTCGGGCTATGCTGTTGGGCAAATTGAATTATCTATGCTTTCCATAGTTCCTTGTAAAGAAACTTTACACTTGGAGATGAGGACATTATCCTACTTCCTTCCCTCTCCAAATTAAATATCTGTCAATTCTTTGCAAGATGCAAAGGGACCGAAATCCCACACAAACACGCCTGCAGACACTTTTCAATGGATTTTATACCTAGAGGGTCCCATTGGAATGCAAATATCCAGCCCTTCCCAATTAAACAAGTTTCTGTACCACAGATAACCTAAGCTAAAGGAAGTGGAATAGTCCATATGGAAATAACCATCCCATTAAAAACATTATTAAAACTGATACCTTTCAGTGCACCTGGAAAGGAATTGTCGATGGCAAAGCACCAGTGGAGCACAAAGCCAGAGGGAAGTGCCTCTTGGAGCCACCTTTCTGTGCTGTCTCAGGGTCTTGGGAGAGCTGGAGAGACACCAGCAGAGCCACACCTGCCCTGAGCTGGCAGAGGAGATGGAGAGCCCCGAGCCCCATGGGAGAGGGGATCCATCCCAGATGTCACAGCTCTCTCAGAGGTAAAAGCCGATCCTGCTGGAGCTGCTCCATTCCTCCATGATCACTGGGGCTGCTGCTGGATGTGGCAGAGGCACCCACATAGGAAAGGCTCAGAAAGCAAAAAGCTGCTGTGCTGTCTCCTGCCATCAAAGCTGTGTCAGAAGACTGGATTTGTGTGGATTTTCCTAAAGACACAAAGCCCCTACATGCTGATCCCATTTTAGCCCATTTAAGAGTCCAGCCAACAAAATCACTTTTGGTTCAACTTACTCCTGGAAGCTTGTGGGGAGCTGACCCCAATATCTCAAAGCAAAGTCACAGCTCTTCTGCAAAACCTGGGATCATTTTTTCCAACCAGTGTCCCATCTCAGCTATGGAAAATCGCCTTCTGCAGATGCAAATACCATTTTTCATCAGTGTAACAGCACACTACAGCTACAACACACACGGTTGTAGCTTGTTTAATTAAGGAGCCTAATTTCCCTCACTTGTCTGTTAAGGCATCACACGGGTGTTTCATTTCAGAGTGCATTAGTACATGAGGCTCTAAGCCTAAAAGCTAATTTTTAACTTAACCTAATAATGTTAGTAATAATGACCTGTGATTACTGCCTTGTGAATCAGAACCTGTGATGCTTAAAATAATTAGCATCAAAGCCTAACTAGTACCTTGCTAAATTCATTATCAGCCCTAAACCCTCAGCACTGAATTGAACTTTAAACTGAATGCTGGTGTGAGCTTTCCCCCACACACATTGGAGGCAGTATTTTATCAAATTTCAGTTTGGAAATGTAGTTAAAGTTTTGATCACCAATCTTTTCTTGGAGGAAGAAACTGTGGTATCAGCACTAGGTACAGTTTGATTAAAAAACAGTGAGCTATTTTATGTGGTCCCTGCTGTGTTTGGAGCACACATTTTCCCCCAGCTGGGGAATTGCTGCAGGAATTACCACACTGACCCAAACCTGTGGCCAATGAAGCCCATTAAGCTCTTAGTGGACATCTC
Source organism: Monarcha castaneiventris obscurior (assembly GCA_026261815.1). NCBI lineage: Eukaryota > Metazoa > Chordata > Aves > Passeriformes > Monarchidae > Monarcha > Monarcha castaneiventris. Next base: position 7,677,717 of record JAMPIT010000862.1, read on the forward strand.
TGGGGGCTTCTGAGGGTGGCAGAAACCAGCTGGCTCTGAAAAAGGAAGCCTGGCTAAACCTTGGCACAGGAGATTCCTCAGTGCCTTTCCACCCCAAGAGAAAATCATATCCTCACACTTTTTGCATCCCTTTTTGACAGCCAGCCTTTCCTCCAAGGTCAGAGAGAGACTCAGCTGTCCTCTGCCTCTGGAAAGGAGATGTCTGTTCCTTGGGAGGTGGCTGTCACTCCTGCTAAGTGAAGGAGTAAGAAGAGAGGCTCGGAGCCCAGGGACTGGCTCCCCTCTAACAGCTGCAGGAGAAACAAAAACCTTTCCCAAAACACACTCAACAGCAAAGGAGGAGACAGAAGGGCTTTGAAGTGTAGCTCTTCCTCTTGGATCAAGTGGGAAGAGGTGGGATCACAGCAAGTGAGCAGCCAGCAATTATGGACATGAAAGTGGGATGACTTGGAGGAGGTCAGGAGCCCTCAGCAGCGGGTGGCTCGTAGGCTTTTCCCAGGACCCTGCAGCTTGCCCATGACCATCTCATGTTGTGGCTCAGGCTCCTGCTGCTGACAGGAGCAGCTCCCAGCCGATGCCCCACCACAACGGAGGGGTTTGGAGGCCACACCTGCCAGGTGGACCTGAGCCAGGCTGGTGGCTGCAGCATCCAGGGCACCAACCCCAGCTGGGAACCAGAGACGAACCAGAGGTGAAAGCTGCTGAGGCTGGCAGGAATCACTTCTCTTGTACGTGTGCCACAGAGAGCAACAGCCAGAACACAGACCCTGAGCAATAAACAATATTTCAGGCGTTACGAACACGCGGGAGAGCTCTGCTGATGAAAGATTTGTAGCTGTTATTAATATCTGCCGAGTCCAAGCTGAGACCTGAAGCTCAGTCTGAAATTGAACCTTCTCCAGGTGCTCAGATTTCCTGATGTAGACCTGCCTGACAAAACAACAACAACAACAACAAAGGCCTGAAAACATGCTGTTGATTTGGAGAAGAATTTCCTCCTCGCATCCAGGAAAGTTCAGAGAAGAAATCGCTTGCCTGGGATGCATAGCTGTTAATACCTTCTCACAAGCTTTCCCACCCACAGAATGAAAAGCAAAACCCAGTTGGCTTTGGGGTATAAACCAAATTAGAAACAGGGAAGGGAAACCTACCAAGTACCCACAAGGAGTTTGGCTAAAGAACTGTGATGCTTCTGAACATTTGACTTGATATTCTCCCACAGAAAACGAGAGGGAGGCCAAAGCCTAAACATTCAATTGCTTTTAAAAATACTACTTTAAGCCTTTAAGCCAATTTGGGAGATTTTGCAAATTTTGTCCTGATGCAATAAAAGCACATAAAAATTCCCAGTTCTAATCACGTTGGAAGTCAGATACCCTAAATGTCATCTTTCTGTTGTTTATTCCAGTGCCACATTATCAGAGCCCAACATGAGCAAGTCTAAGACCAGTCATGGTCAGTATCTGTGAAAAGGATCCTTAAGGAAACAAAATCTCCTGGATGTAAAAAGCTAAAGGTCCTGCAGACCATTCCCATTTTGTTAGGACACAGCATTGCTATGGGACACTCTGGCTGTAAAAGGCTCTCTGAGCTCACTCATGTTCATCCAAGATCCTAGAGGAGGTTTTATATGATTATGAGCATCTTAGCCAATATTCACCCTGGCCTATTAGAATTTTGTATTGTTTCTATTATTAATTGCATTAATTACTGGCAGAGTCCAGGGCTTTCAGCCCGAGCCTCCTGCACAGCCCTGACTGCTCCAAGGTTTCCTTCTCTCCAGAACTGTCTTCTGCAAAGCCTCTTGGCCAAGCAGATCCTGCACCTTGCTCACTACCAGGTGGAGTTTGGAGCAGTTCTCCTGCCCTTACAGCTCAGCCAGCAGTGAGTCCCCAGCTCCCTGCAGGGGTCCAAAACCTCCTGCGAGGGTGGAGCAGGAAGAGGCTCCCACAGTTCCCGTGCCAGCTGTCAGGAGGGATGTGCAGCACCAGCAATGGCAGAGCTGGGCAGCCATGAACAGAGAGGGAGAATGGATGCTTGGAGGTGAAAGGGACAGGAGAGGAGGGAAAGGAAAGGCAGGAATAGAAAGAGATGCAAGAAAATTGAGCTAAAAAAATTTAAGTGTTATTAAACTATTGGAATGTGCTTCTGCCCAGGTTCCTAGGGATGGTACAAGTAGAACAGGAGGAATATGCTGTGACAATAACAGCAGCAGGAGAGCAGGTCTCCGGCTCACCAGGAAGGAGGGTTGATTTGGAGTGCATGGGCACTTAAGAAGCCCATGTGAAAGAAAAAGTTTGGCTCTGAAGTGTTTGGCATCAGCTCCTGTGTATCTCCACAAGTGGATTTCCACTTGTCATGCAGGAATCTTTGCATCCTTCCCATACAAAGCCACACCTGAGTTCCATGCAGGACTCCTTGACAGTCACATTTTATAACCTCATTCCTTTTCCTGCCAAAAAACCAAATGTCATTCATTGCAGCTTCATAGGATTTGATTCAGAATGGAATGAGTATAATTCAACACAAATATAACAGTTTTCAGCACTTAGAAAAACTGCCCATGGAGACCACTTTGCTTTGGGATTTTGCTTTCTGGGCACCATGAGAAACGGGCTGGGGGCTGGGCAGAAGTCACTTTCCACAGGAATTTGTGTGATGGTGCTAATCTTCATCTTCCAACTCATCTTTGGACAGCAGTGTGGGAGGAACTGAAACGTGGGGCAAAGGCTCACATCTGAGTAAACAACATCAACAACTGAGGCTTTTACACCCTGTCTGGCATTGGCCAGCGATGAAGGATTTCCCTGCAGCCACAAACCTGTTGTTCCACCTCTCTCCATACACAGACCTGTGCACAAACACACACACAGAGTTTGGGGGCCTGTTCTTGCGGGTCAGCCCTTGCTTTCCCCCATCACCGTTGTCCTGCGGCATTGCTGCACTGACCCCAGTGCTTGGTGACCCTCAGCTGCTGTTTCAAGGAGGAAGAGGACAAGGCTGCAGCTCCCTGGGCTCTTCCTCCCTCCCGAGCTTGCCTTGAAGCATTTAGGCATCCCTGCTCATTTAACCCCCAGCACTGGCTCGACCTTCGCTGTGCCCTGGGCCCAGACCCTCAGGGAGTGTGAGCTGTTGACCCTCAGGGAGTGTGAGCTGTTGCCACCTCGCTGGAGCACTGCTGTGGTGGCTCTGTGCCATCCTGCTGGTGCAAACAATCCTTCGAGAATCCTTTCAGGTGTGTTATTAATGCAGAGGGGAAACTGTTGGGAGATTTCCATTGCATAACACAGGCAACCTCAGGACCAAACCAGAATGGAGGTGTTTAATCAGAGCAGTCCCCTCCAGTTCCCACGTCAGGGAGCTGAGCCAGATCTACGTCTGAGCTCTGCTGCTCACGAGCCGAAGGGACCTGGGGGTTCTCCATGCTGCTTTAAGCATCCATCAAAACAACTGTAAATGAGTTATGTTTCAAGTATGCAAGAACTTGCTTCTCCATGCCAAAAAACGATTAGTGTTCTCAGGCTTCCAGCAATGCAAAGCAGAGTCTGCAACGTCCTGATGAGAGATAGATGCATTTCCTCTTAGACAATTAATATTAGGGGTGGGTTTTATTGCTATTCTTTTTTATGTTGTTAACATCCTGCCCTCTTTCCTGGTTCCTCCCAAAGAGCTACAATGCAATTTGCAAAACTCCCCTTTGTAAGATGTAAACATTTACTAAACATTGTCTTTCCACTTTGTATTACGACAAAAGAATAGAAGTCAAGATGTTAAATATATTTCTGTATTTGCATCTGAAAGCCCCAGGCCTTCCTGAACATACTTGCAGATAACTTCTATTGTTTCCAGCACGTTGTTACCTTTTTCTGGGGATCATCAGCTCCATGAAAATCCAAGGGCGAGGTCTTTGCTGGAACACTGTGTAGGACCCACCTCCCACCCGGTGCCTTCCCAGTGTGTCCATGTCTGATGGTCACCGGTGTTACTGCACCTGATGTCTCCCCCTGGGACACACCCAGCCCGGCCTCCAAGCACACCGCTGGGATCTGGGGCCCAGAGCATTCCCTGCAGTGCGATCCAGCTAAAGCAGAGGCCGAAGCAGTGACTGCAGAGAGCATTCCCAGAGCCGCCAGGCGCTCTGGCAGCCAAGCCTCGGGCGGGGGGAGCGCTCCTGCTGTCCCTGTGGGCGGCCAGGCTGTCCCAGGGCTGTGCGCAGGCAGCCCAGGAGGGCAGCGAGGGCTGACAGACCCCGAGTGCACAGCACGAACCACTGCACACCAAAAACCCTCCCGAGCGTTCTCTGGAGCCAGAAACACCTGGAAACACTTCAATCGCCTCCCTCACATCTCCACTAGATAGAAGAAATCCAGTGGCTCCATCAGCGGTGCCTTTGCCAGAAGCAATGAAAACAGGACCTTCAGCCCGCTTTGGACGGAGCCTGGAGCGCCCAAAGCTCCTTCTCCAGCTGCCCAAAGCCCCTCCCTGAGGCCCCAGCAGAGCGCGGCCACCTCAGCCCCTGCAGCAGCGCTCTCACCCTGGTCTTGTGTTTGCTCCTTTTGTGTTTGCCTCTCTCTGCTTGCTATAAACACCATCCTGTATTTCCCAGATGGTGAGAGATGGCACCGCATTCATTGTTGTTGTAACGTTCTCCAAGGGTGTAAAATAAAACCAGTTTTGCGTTCCATATTCCTAAGCAAGCGCCTTTCCTTTCCCTTTCTTCCTTGTTATTTTGTGCATGTGTGTACACATACATTTTTTCAGGAGTAAAGAGCATAGTTTATCCTATCACACTTACACACACACATTCTTTAAGTGCAATTATTTGAAAAATTTCCTGTTAAAACTCCTACTAAACAAGTAAACATAATTTAAAGAAGAACTGCTTAGCATCACTTGTTTTTTTTTTTTTTTTAAATAATATGAAAATCCAAGATGTGAGGGTGTAAGAAAAGATGCTCAGACTGACTCTCAAATACAGATGTGACTTTGGGATATGAATCTACAAAACTGACTGAGGCAAAGGAGAGAAGACTGATTTTTTTCTGGAGCTATAGGAATGGTTTCAGAGCTTAAATCTTTTTTAAAATCACACTGCAACCACAGGGGCCATCTTTGTGAAATTTTTGGAGGGAGGTGGGGCTGTTTGTTTGTTTTAAATAGCCTGTTAACCTCATCTGCTGCTGCAAAGCCTTAGGCCAATCCTGCAAACACCTCTGGTATTGTTCAGAGCAGTCGCTTTTGCACCTGCCAGGAAATTTGTAAGATCAGAGACGCAGATCCACCTCCTGCAACCTCTCTGCCTTCCTGGAAACTCCCCCAGAATAGCTGACTGGGTAGGATTAGGCTCTTGCTTTGGAGGTTGATTATGTGATCTCTGTTTCTTCCAGCCTTGCCAGCCAGGGCTTACCTCCAGATGAGTATTTCAGCACGTGCTTAACCTTAAGCAATGAGATACTCATGCTTATAGTTAAGTACAGGCTTAAAAATTTTGTTGGAAGCAAATCACAAGCACATTCTTACATACTTCTCTGGGCTGGGCCTAACCAGAGCTCTCCGGTTAAAACAGACTTTTTTTTTTCTTTCTCCCAACACTTATCCCATCACTGTAATTTCCCTCCTCAGCTACCCTCTCCACTGCTTCATTCCAGTGAAACCAGGGGGAAATGACATTTTCTCCTACAGCAGTACATCATAATTGACAACAAGCATTAGAATGGGCATGGATTTACAGGAAGAGGTGATTCCTTTTATTTAGCCCAGGCTAACTGTACACATGGGTCTGTCCAAGATCTGGCTCTCCCTGAAACAGCTCCTCTCACACATCTTGCACTCCCACAGCTCTGCACGACTCCAGGCACACACCTTTACAGGGCTGGGGGGAAGCTGTCTCCTCTGTTAAGCATCCAGGAAAACAGAAGGAATGCAGCGTGTTGCCCCTGCCTAGCAGAGAGTTAATATCCTTGCACATGAGCCATTTCACCTACAGCAACAAGTGAAAGCATGCGACTACACCCAGCAAATGATCACAGAGCACCCTGCAGGGAATCTGCTTCCATTTCAAAGGGAGAGATCAAAACCCAAAAAAAAAAGAAGGGGGGGAAAAAGGAAAGAAAGAAAGAAAGAAAGATGCTCCCAGCCTGTGCATGAGATCAATGTTGGGCCCAGCCTCAGAAGTTTTCAGAGAGGAAGGGAAAGATATGGACAGAAGAATCATAGAGCACCTTCAGTCCCGGATTATTTATGTGCTGGGGGTTTGATCCTACACACCAAAATAAATGGGAGGTTTGCCACCAACTTCAATAGAAGCAGAAACAAGTCCTATCACCTTGAGGTTTATTGGCTGTCTGCAGAAAGTTTTAAATTTTATACAGAAATTAAACCGAGGATAATTTGACAGTTTAATGGTGACGTTGTGGTTTTTACATTAAAAGAGACACAAATTTATCCTTTGGGTTTTGCAACTATTTTTTTTTCCTGGCTGTTGGTTTTTTTAAAGATGAATTCTCATGTTGCAAGGGAAGACTGATAAAAATAGGACATTCCTGTGCATAAGAAAAAAAGAACTCCAAGCTCAGTCGGGCCCTACCTGCCTCACTCAAGGCTCAGCAGTTTGAAGCAGTTGGCATTAGTGGTAGCAGCAAATTAGCCATCCTGCAAGTGTTCCACTCCTCTGCCAAAAACAAGGACTGTCCTAATTTGATCTATGCCAAATAGGGCATTTGACCATGAAAAATGACTTTAAAGAGATGGGGAAAAAAAAAAAAAATCAAATCCTGTATTTGGCACCGATCAGCTGGTCCAGAAAGTGGGGAATCTGCTGAGTGACAGAACCAGGCTCAGGACTCCCTGCAGCTCCAGCTCCTCAGGAAGTCCAGACCTAAACTGAAGTGGAAAAGCCCAAGCAAATGACTTCCCTACCCTTTGGTCATTTAATCATTGATTATTAAATTAATCCACTCATTGAAGCCAGTTAGTGCCAGTGCAATGAGCTGGCCCAGTAAGGCTGAGTTGGGGCTCAGCAGCCTGATGGCAGATATTTAAAGTTAGAACAACGCTCACACTTCCACCAATATGAAGCTTAATAAGATGATCTATCTCCAGCTGGTTTGGTTCATTTCTTTGGAAATCCGAAGCACTCTGAGTGGCAGCTCCTGATCTCCAAGAAGACTGGGAGAGGACACAGAATCTGTTGGGATGTGACAGTGCAGCAGCTGCACAGGATGGGGAATGCAGGTGGGAAGTGACAGAACTGGTGAGCAACAGGAGAAGTGCAAGACCACAGCAGCCACCCAGCTTCACCTGCCACCTTAAGGAGGCCTTTTCCAGCCATCCTGTGGGACCCTTGGAAAAAAGAGTCATTCACTGGTCTCCCATCCAGCACCTGCAGGAAGGTGGCTGTGCCCACGGCTCTCTTCCCCTGCATCCCACAGGGACATCTCCCTGTGTCCCTGTCACACATGGGACAGCTCTGTCCTGGAGACAACAATCACCCGTAAGCTCCAGCAGTGGGAGCAGCCCCTGGAGCAGAGGCAGATGGGAGAGGGGATGCAACTGGGACAGGAGGAAACATCTGAGGTTCACACAGGAATGAAAAAACTCCAGTTCTTCCTTCTCCACTAAAAGATTCCACCACCTAGGACCGTATTATTTCTCATGAAAACACAGGAGGATCCTTGTTCTGGGCAACAACAACAACAACAAAAGCCTTTAAAACCAACTGTGAAAAATACAGCACGACCAAAATTATTTGAATTTGTGCCATGTTCTGTAATGAGGTTTTCTTTTGATTGCTGGTTTGGGGGAGGAGGGAAGAGGAAGAACAGCAAAAACATTTCTAATCAACCTAAAAGCATTTCTTTTTTCCCATCTCCTGAGATTTTTCCACTTCAGTCAGCGCACCGGAGAACATCCCACTCCCACAGCCCTGCCACTTCCAGCCCCCCAGCAGCAGCCCTGGGGGATTTCTAACACCAAATGGCTGGAGCAGGAACCTGTCCTGAGGCAGTGGAGCTGGAGCTGCCCTCCATGGGCCACAAGGACACCACACTTGGCCCCCAAATTTCCCTGCCAGAATCCAGGGCAGCCTGGGCAGCGCGCTCCGGCCGGTGGCTGCTCCGAGAGGAGACAAGCCTCTGCTGCTGGATGCATAATCTCCAATTTATACAAAGCTTTGAAAGGCATCCAACGGTCTAATTGGGAGGCCCTTAAATTAAAGTGGGGATGGGATTTGGAATCCACTTTAGAGCCTGCGGTTTGGAGGGAAGCATGGGGATCCATTTCATCTGTGTTGATATCAAGGGAGCCCAATATAAATGTTTTCTGGCACTTTTATTCCTCCAGCCCTGGGGTTTACACGAGGATTGGCTTTTTGTTCAGGTTTTTTTCTTTCTCTGTTGTTTTTTTGCACTCTGAAGCCTCTTCCAAGTGTAATTTTGGAAGAGGGGTGTTACCGCAGTGTCTGGGGCACCACCACCTCTGTCAGGCCTGGACCACGGCACTGCCCCATGCCTGTCCCCTCACTGGTGGCAGCTGCCCTGCCCAGGTGGGACATGGGCAAAGTTGGGCTCTGGATGTGCTGCCAGGGAGTGGTGAGCAAGGGGAGCTGTGCCCATCGCAGCAGCCTCGGGGCTGCTCTCAGGGATGGCTCTCTCTGCCCAAGCCTCGGCCCTGCATTTCCACAGCTCCCCTCTGGCCTGGGGCTTGGGAGACAGCTCTGGAATGGCTTTATTGCCCATCCTCAGGAAAGCTCTGCTGCCCTAAGCCACTGCATCAGAGCTGAGGCAGATGCTGGGGGTAGGATGAGGAGGTGGGCAGGACATGATCTCCTTTTGCACATCTGCTTTTAATTGGACACTGGTGGAATATTGAGTCATTTTGCACCACTCAGAACCTGGCCCACCAACAAGGACCCTGTGGCTGAAGGTGTCCCACCACCCTTCACTCCCAGTGCAAACCAGCATTTTTTATTCCCTAGCCAAAGAATTACACTTCTATTTCACAGGACCCCAAAGCCTAAGGGAATGCTCATATCCAGCTTGTCCCACTATGGCGAGTGAACCTCACCTAAAGGTGAGAGACTGCAGGGTGAACACTCACCCTTCCAATGGGCTTTTTGCTTTGAGGTCTGACAGAAAACCTACAGTGCCTTGGCAAAGGAGGGCTCCACGTGGGCTCTCCCCAGGCCCCCTCCCCAGCTGCCACAGCACGGCCAGACTGCAGCGGAGCCGGGCTGATTTACGGCACTGGAGAGCCAACCTCAGCATCCTGAGAGTGCTGGAACGTGTCAGCAGCTGCTCAGTGCGGCCACTTCTCCTCCTAATCTTCGAATAAAATATTCAGCAGCCAGAGGGAAAATGATTTGAGGGAGTGGGAGTTTTCCCAACTTTGTATTTTTGCCACCAGAACAGAGTGTTGTTCCTCCTTGCTGCTTGAAGTGGTTTGTGCTCACAAAAGCCATGCAACAACAATGCCGAGCGTGCGCAGGAAATTCCCTTCACATCTCAGTGACACAAGGAGGAGGAACGGGGATTGTACAATGCATGCAGAAATATAAACATGAGAAATGACCTCATTTGTGCCAGCATTCCCAGTGAGTGTATGGGTTCCTGGCCAAAATTTCTCCTGTGGCCTTATTCCTGCTCTCCTCTCCCGTGTGCTGTACGCTCTGATCAAAAAACAGGGTAGGATCTTAAATCAGACTTGGCCTCATGTCATGTGCTTTCCCTCCAACTCCCAACCTCATCCCCAGCCAAGCTCCACAGTCGTTCCCATTCTCCTGGAGCTGGGAGGGCAGGCTGGCTTTGGCCCTCTCCCCATGGGGAGCGACCGTGCTGGTTGGATGCTCTGGTAGAAATTCCCTGGTGGGAATTACACACATATATGAAAATAAGGGATAAGCTCGAGGCTAAAGTCCTGGCATGAGATGCAGAAAAACTCGCCCTCACCTCCCAGCCCTCCCTCGGTGACACCTGGCTAATCCTGGGAGCACACACATTACCTTCACCCCCCAGCAGCAGCCAGGCAGCGTTCCGAGTGTTTCTCACCTCTCCAGAAAAGCCAGCTGGGACGCTCCATCCCCCTCCTGTGACCCCAGAGCTGTGCCTCACTCGGGGTGACCTGCTGCTGAACACACCTTAGCCCAGCACCAGCTCTTTCTGGCCAGTGAGTCATAAATCCATGGATATCCTAACCAGAGCAGAGGTGGCTGATCTGTCACGCTTCTGTTTTGCAAGAAGCTGTGACATTTCGTGAGTGTCTGTGCGTGGGATCAGCTTCAGAAGGACAATTTCCCACAGAAAGGAAGTTAGTCAGAATGTTTTGTTTCATTTTAAGTAGAAAAAATGTGAAACCCTTCCACAGGATTTTTTTTCCTTGTAAAACAAATAATATCTGGCTCTTTTGACACCTGAGTACCTGCTACTTTACTCAGCCCTGGGGTCACAATAAGCATCAGGGACCCTGAGAGCAGACTTGGGAAGTCTCAAGACTCCAGGCCCTGGAGCAGGGCACAGAGCAGGAGCATGGCCCCCACTCAAATGGGTTTCTGGGTTCCTGCCCAGGGGCGGCAAAGGTGGAAGCTGCCCCTGCAGCTACATCCCATCAAACTTTGTGCCCGGAAAAAAAGTGCCCACGAGGTCACCCTGAAGCCATCGCCTTGAGGGGACCCGGTTGTTCAGCTGAGACTCTTGGCTCTGGGGAGCCCAGCTTTGAGCTCCACGTGTCTGCCAACAAGCTCCACACGCTGCCAGCTCGGCACCCAGGGCCGTCCCTGCCTGTGTGGGGTGCACAGCGCCCACCTTCCCCCGGCGCACCGCAGAGCAGGCCGGCACGGCTGCCCCCTCCTCCCAGGAAAAGGTGCCTGTCGCTCGGTAGCTGCCTCCTGCTCCTCTGCCAGTCCCCTCCTTCATTAAATTAACACCTCGTTAGAAAATGCAAGCTGCTTTGTTCCTACAAATGGTGCTGGAGGGTGTTTACTTTCCTAATGAATATCCTGTGTAGAATGGAAATCTGTCCCTGGCAGTCCTTAACAAGTGCTTCATTAAGCTGTTTGAAAAAATGTTCCTTTCTGTTCTCCTTTGAACAGGTTAGGCTTTGCTCTTTTAAGCCGGGTTTTGGCTGCCTCCCCACACCTGAGAGGATGGGCGGAGAGGTGGCCATCTGCTCCCAGAGCAAGCAGCTTTTCCAATCCCCAGCAACAGGAAATGTGCTGAGAGACAGGGCAGCCTCTCCACCGGGTGAGACAGCATCCCTCAGCTCCCAGGAGCAGTCTGGCACCCCGGCAGAGCAGCGGAGAGAGCAGCACCCACCCGCGAGGGGCAGCCACCGGGTTCCCACGCCTACAGCCCTATTACAAAACCAGGGGAGGTCGACAGCAAACCAGGAACGCGAGAAATGGAAGGGCGTGGGGGGTGCAGGGGCCAGACAACCGAAGTGATGTTAGGCATGGACTTCTTAAAAAAGTGTTGAGGGTAAAATTTAACAGCAGATCCTCGGATTTAAATGTGATTTTGTCTGTGTTAGTGATGACAATTAAAATCGTTTATAATTCTGTTTAATAAAGCTGAGGTTGGAAACCGACGGCTTGGAGATAAAAGTGTGTTTGATGAAGTTTGCTCCCCAGTCAGTACTGGAAATAGGTACCACACGGGATGCCTTTCACCCAAGACCTAAGGAGAGGGCACAGAAGGACAGAAAACACGTGGAGCATCCTCACAGGGCAGGTCCTCTCTCACTGCAGAGATGCCAATACAGTGCAGGTATGACAAAAAGCCCAGAAAAATCACACTTCAGTAAAGTTGTGTGTTGTTCCTGTCACTGGTGGTTAGGCCCTTGGGATCTTCATCACCCAGCTTGGCACCAGCCACACAGCCTTGGATGGCAGGGACTGCACTCTGCCCTTGGGATGTTTGCTGTGCCCAGCACACAGCTTACAAACCTGAGAGGAAATCTTTGCTCTGCATTGGACCCTCCACTGGTATTTAACCCAAATATTCTAATGGAATAGGGGGGTTTTGTGCATGTGTTTCAGGGTGGTTTAGTGGGTTTAGGAGGTTTTTTTTCCTTTCTTTTATTTATTTTTGTTTTGCTACTGCATGGTGAAGAGCTGCCATCCAGGGCACCAGGCAATACCTACAAACCTGAGAGACACACACGAGACACGTGAGAACAGCAGTGACATCAGTGAGCACGTACCAAAATCTGAACCAAAACATGCAGCTGACAACGTAAACCCAGCATCTGCAGATGCAGGAAACCAGACAGCTTCTCCCACCAGTCATCCCATTAGGACAAGTTCCCTTGTCACAACTCTGTTGCTAGAGGAGTGGGTAATTCACCACCCAATGTCTGTAATGTACCAGTGATTGTCCAATGTTATCTGACAGTGGTTTCAGAGATAACACTGCACCATGGGGTGCTTGGAAAGGTGGGTAAAGTGGAAAGAAGTACTGGAAAGCTTGTATGAAAAAAATAATGGCGCTATTCAGACACTAAGCTACTAAATTCAACTGTTCCACATAAATACCCATTTGACTTGGAAAGCTTTCCTAACAGAGGATACATAACTTTGATGGAAACACTGGTATTCCAGTGGCTGCGCTTTCCCTTTGCTCCATCTCCTAGCTCATAAGAGAGAAAAAGGAATTCATCTGCTACTGGCCATTGAAAGAAGAAGTATTTAGAAACCACAATGTCGAAAGCAGACGGAAAATAGCTGAAGCACCCCAAAATACCAGACACAGATCAAGGCGGATCATGTCAAGCAGTTTCCTCAGCAAAATCTGAATCCAAATTCTGGCCACCCAATCTGGGAGATGAATTGTTCCAAACCAAGGGAAAAAAGTAGTTCTCTGATAACCCAGAGTAAATAATTTAAAGAATAAACATGTAAGTACAATCTAACAGCCAGCAAGCCTGTCCTAAATCTGAGAACCTCTGCTTTTCCTGTGGCTGGATGATTCCAGCTGGCACATCCACAGCTCACCTCCAACACTCAGACCGAATTAGCATTGCCATTATCTACTAATACATGAACCAGGATGAAATACTTACAAACCAAGGTGGGCTACATCCTGTCCTTAGTGACCCATAGCCACTAGGAACAGCTTTCCCAAACCACTGGACTCATACATCTCTTGTAACTGAGACTAGAATCTAATGTGATACCTCCAAGGATTTTTTTTTTTTGTTGCTCTCCACTTCATATGAGCTAATGAGCAGCTTTGCCTCTATCAGAAAATAGGACAAATGTGCAACCTAACAAATTGTGTTTGCACCTCTGTCTGTTCTACAGGTAACAAATGCCACGTGGATTCCAAAGGCTGTTTCACACACACTTTGCTCTCACTCTGCAGGGTAAGGTTGCACAGGGAGGAGGACAGGACAGAGGTGGGACTGTCTTCCTTACCACCAGGCCTGCAAAACCATCCACATCAATGTCTGCACTACTTACTACACACTAAAAAACACCTTCAAAGGCAGGCAGGAAACAAAACTTATCAGCCCTGCTCCTGGAGAGGAAGGGAAGCTGTGACATGGTGAAGGACCTCTCGCTGCCTATTCCTGAACGCCTTCCAAAACAAGATCTTCAATAGGTTTTACTGGACCTCTGCATCTCTTCAAGGTTGGGTTAATGAATCATATCTAATGCTGGATTGGCAGAAAGCTTGTCAGCCTCCTTCACACTTTATTCACTGCCATAAATTTGGGGGGAAAGAAATGGAATAGCACATGCAAAGAGAGAGGGAAGAGGAGTTTGTTTTTCAGCCAAGTGAAAAAATGGTACAAGAAGGGAAAGAGATCAAGCAGGCAGACAAGGAATAAGCTCACCAACAAACAGAATTGGTAACAGAAACCCTTCAAAGACTGAGCCAGAGTTGTCCTCACCGACAGCAGAGGAATCCAAGTATCATCCCTGCATGTTTACATCAGCAGAGAGAAAGGGCCGCAGGAATGGCTCCTTGAGCCACCTTTCTTAAACTGAATTCCTACTGACTTCCTGCACCTGTGTGGAAAAGGCAGGGTGAAAAGTACCACTTTCTAGCTAAGGGAAGGCCCCAGCATCTCCTACAGAGAATGGCAACAACTTGAGGTGCCCAGGAAACTGGAAAAGCAGGATACTGTGTGGTAAGGGAGACAAAGTGAAAACCTGGAGCTACATGATAGCTCCCTGTGGCCCTTTCTACTCCATATCTGATCCCATCCCCCTTCCTTCTTTCAGCTGCCTAAAAACATAGATCAGAAATTCCACCTGTTACAGCCTCCTACATAATTCTGTAGAAAACCAGGACAAAACCCAGCAGGTTTTCCTGCACTGCTGCAGGAATAGCCCCGCTATTGCATGACAGCTTTCACAAGGCTCATGCTGTGTGATGAACTCGTCCCTGGGCTCACACCACTACAGCTCCTACCCTGCCCAGCACTGCCACCAGCTTTGAGGGCTGGCCTTCAGGGCCTCCCCCAGGGCCCTGGGTTTCACCTGGAGACAGGAACAGCACAGGGCCAGGCCGTGGGGAACCGTGCTGCCACCCCTAGAGGGAGAGGGTTGCTGGCAGAGCAAGGACACCTGCCCAGAAAGTCCCAGTCATTTCCCTTTCCTCCCCTTACTGTGGATCTTTCTTCAGTCACATCATTCCAAGGAACTCTTATTTTTGCAAGAACTCTGCTGTCATCTCTATTGGATGATAAACATTTATAAGCCAAAGCATAATTCCAAATACTTAGCCCTTAGTCAAACACTAGAAAGTAAAGGTCAAGCTGTAAACATCAGTATTTTTGTAAAGATTGCGCGCATTCATGTTTTGAATTCTTGTTTTCCTTAAGTAAACCCCAGGCAAGAGATAACAGATGCCTAATTTCAAAGCCCCTGAAACTTCTAATTTGGCACGCAATGGCATGCGCTGTAATGACGTTTACAGAAGCGCTCTCTGAAGCGTTCACACATGAAAAATTAAAGTGGAGAGAGTTTGTTTTATTTAAATCAAACCTATTTTCAGAAACCTTTTATCCAGCCATAAACTGCTGTGCAGCAAAAGATCAACATTTGTACCTCCAAGTTTTCTTCCTAATAACAACCCAGTGAGGCAGCGTTCTGCCTCAAAGGACCATTAGGAAAGTATTTTTTTGCTGGGGGGTGTATGGGGATGTTTGCTACTCAGACAGATAAAGACGGCTTAATGTTCCGACTTAATGTTCCTGCGAAGCCGAGCACTCAGAAGCGAGAAAAAGGCAGAATTACGGTAAATGGAGCCATTTTCCCTCCGCTCATGCATGTGCATGATGAGCCAGCACACTCCCATTTTCCCGGCAGGGTGCTTGTCCCGGGCTCGGCCAGGGCGAGGAAGGGGCTGCTGTGACCCCCCAAAGCCACTTGGCCCCGGTGTGAGGAGCCCCAGCGCTCAGACCCTGTGGGCTCCCAGACCCCCCTGGGCACCCAGGGCTCAGCCCCGAGGCACAGCAGCAGGGCCTTGGCGTGCCACGGCCCTCTGGACATGGCACAAATACGGATTTCCCTTTGCTGTTTCCCAGCTTAGAGAAGGGACAAGCTTTCCCCAGTTTCACAGGCTGGGAAGCAAAGAAGGAAAAGGAGAGCTGAAGCATCCATGGCTGTGGGGACAGTGCAACCAGACATGCCAAAGATGTTTCATTTTCCAGAGCTCTGCAATGGTATTTTCTATACCACAGCTCTCCTGAGCTTCGCCTGCGACTGCTCCGGTTTTCAGGTCAGTACCGTGGGTCTCAAGTCAGATACCCAGAAAATGAGGAACACTTGAATTAGTGACCACCCATGAAGAGTTTGGTTTCAGTAACTTGCCTGGAATCACTCTGGCAGAGGCACTGAAAGTGCTAATTCCCTAGTGAACGTCTGAACAGTCTTTAATACTTTTTCCTCTTTCCACAAACCCCCACCTCCCTCACCATTCATCTTTCCACTCCTGCCAGAAATGGGGTAGAGATCCTTGGACAATGGTGTCTTTTACCACACAGCCCTGATTCATTCCCCAAGCAGGTCTGTAATTGTAGTGGTCTAATTAAAGGCTGTATCATAGCACAGAAGATGGGAGTAGAGCTGGGAAGAGAATTAAAGTTGCAAGATAATTTTGGTATATCCTAAATGTTTTTAAATACAGTTTGCACACATGTGTGTGATGTCCTTGACTTCAAAAAAAAAAAAAAAATCAAAATAAAGCTACAAAAAAATCCACGGAACAGCTGGAAGCAAATTCCAGCAGGGCTGGGACCCTTGGAGTTGCTGAAGAGCCTCCAGTAGTTTAAGCGAACACGGGACCTGTGTGAAGGACAGCACAGTGCCTTTTGCTGTGCAGACAAGAGGCAGCTGAGGAGCTTTGTCTGGGGCCTTTGCAGAAGGGAAAAATGCCAGCTCCACTTCAGGATTCTGGAAGGAAACACGCTTAATGCAAACTTTTCTATAGCACCTCCCCAAAATACCGAAGTCTCGTGCTCTCTTTTCTCCTCTATTCCACATGTATCTATGCATCGAGGGACAGAGGAGCTCTGCAAACATCCATCCCCCTCCTGCAAGCACAGAGGGAGACCCTCACCCAGACATGCAAGCATTCCCAAGATTGCTCCCATCCTGGAAATACAGCTGCAATTACAGAGAATTCCTCTCTCGGCCGAGTCCCCCTCCATCCCCCCGAGGGACAGAGCCGTCCTGGCTGGGGGCTGTGGGGGAGCAGCCGCCCCACGGCCGGGGAAGCCCCAGCTGCCCTGCAAAGACCAGGTTTTCCCCTCAAACATCAGCCGAGCACGTGCAAGGGGAGAGGTTTGAAATGTTCATTAAGTGGCCGAGTTTGGCAGCAAAGCGAAAGTCACTCGGCTGCCAAATCTCAACAGCACGGTGGTGCTAGAGCTGCTCAAATTGGCGGATATCTTACTGTTTCAAGGCAAGGAAAACTTCTTTTTTCCTTTTCCCAAAAAGCTGGTGGTGTCAGTCCCACATTAGCCACATGCCACACACACACAGCAGCTCTGCCACTGAAACTTCTGCATTGTGAAGAGAAGGGTTTGTCCCGATTTACAGCAAATGCCTGGGAAGTTTTAGATTTCAGATCCACCCATCACAATAACAGAAAACCCCACCATGGCTGAAATTCCTTCCTGTAATATTTTAAAAAGTATTTCCGCTATATTGTACATATGCCACCAATAAAGATGACTTTTGTAACACTCTAGCCATGGGCATGGTTGATTTTTTAATATCATTACTTTTGATCAGCTGTCAGGCAAGAAGGTTTTTTATTCTTACTTTTCCCTCACTGGCCTGAACAGCTCATCATCTGTCTGCCTCAAGCTGAGAACTTTCATTTTAGAAATCTCATTTCACAAAGCTGCCCACATTGTCTTTGCAGACCTACTCCACGTAACAGGCAAAGAACAAATGTGCTAGGAAAAGCTGCAAGTGAATTAATTGGGAATAGACACAGCAGACAAGAGAACACACCTCTGTGTTTAAGCTGTTAGGAACAAATATCCATCTTGTTAAAAGTGATGTACCTCCAAAAGCAAATTAACTGTCCATATTTGGTTCTTCAGAAGGAAGCCACCACGGAGACCGGGTCTACCAGCAAAATCTGGTTTTACTGGTCTCATGTTGGACAGTAAAGTTGGCTGCAGCTGCCAAAGCTGGGACTTCAAAGAACAGAGGATTTGCTGGAAAAGATTCAGCCAAGTCCATTCCAGAAGCTCTTCCACGAGAGGCAGGAGAAAAAAAAATACTAATCCTCCTGTCTATTATGTACACTTTTTGGGCTTTAGAGTGCAATTATTTTTATGAATAATTGTAAAATTAGTGACTAATAAACCCATTTTGCTAATTTGGACTAATTGCTTTTCATAGCAGCTATGTTTAAGCTCAGAGTGAAGACTGTCCACAGAAGTCTGTTTGCTCTTTAGGATACTACTAAAGAACAAAGAAATTGAATCAAGTATGATTAAACACTGGCTAAGAAGTATATTGTTTTACCAGACAGAAGCATTAATAAATCATGGTATTTCTCTCTCTCTCTTTTCTATCAAAGGAACTTTTTAGGACTAGACAGAAACCAGCTCTTTTTCTGAAAGCTTTAAGAAAAAAACTCAGGTCATTTGCACCTCAATTGCCATTCAACTATTACAGATATATTCTGAAAGTCATGAAAATTTTGCCTTTGAAGACTGCTTAAACAGACCACTAGAGCAGGACAAAATGGAAATGCTTTTGGGAAATGGACAAGAGCAAAGAAAAAAAATAGAGGTTACCGTATAAAATAACCCCTATCAGTATCAGTTGAAATAATTCCAGGGGAAAATTCTCACTCAGTTCTGCATTCAGTTGTCCCAGCACCTTCCTCCTTGCTCAAAACAAGTATTTCCACTTCAAGCAAGGGTAAAACAGAAAACAAGAGGCAACATAAATGAGCCTGATTTTCCAGAAGATCCAAATCATGGCCAGCCAAAGAAACTCCTCTTGGAGCCATGTCCATCTAGAAACCCAACCTCTGAGACACTCAGGGTTGCTACTCAGATCTGAAGTGCTGGCCAAGGTTTTCATTTCGCTCCATGATTGTTATTCTGAGCAGCAAACCACGCTTGTCCAACCATCTGGAATTCCATGGATCCCTGCTGGCTCGAGAGTCCGGCAGGGAGATGGAAGCAACCGAGCTTTGCAATAAACACATTTTCGAGTTTACAAACGTTCCATGGACGCTCTGAGGGAAATGTTTGGCTGTTTGCTCAAGCACACGCTGCTTCAAGATGGGCCTGCAATACGAGCCATGAGTGCTGCCCATCCCAGAGGTCCCACAGGCTGTGGTGTGACCTTCCAGAGCTCGGTTACACACTCACTACATGAACAAAGCTGAGGTGCTTTGGATTTCACCATTTTGGGCTGGAATGAACCAAAACCAATACCAAACCTGTGCTGGTGTGAGCCAGTCCCAGCCAGACTGAGCACTTGGGCAGCTGACGTTTCCCTTCAGTGCCACTGGAGTTTGGGAGGTTTGCTTTGGTGACCTGTGGCCTTTCTTTCTTCCCACCCGCCTCATTCTTTCTTTCTTTGCTATGTATGTTAATTTGGGGAAAATCATAGCCTAGGGCAACACACCTGACTGCTTCCCACCCCAAAATCATTTACCATTTAATGCACGGTTACATTCATTCTTCTGCCTTTATAGTTCCCTAATGAGCTTGAACTGCAATTAACAAAATGATTGTGTTCGCTTTAGTACAATGCACCTGCAAATACCAGGATGGGAAGTCATATTTAAAACATAAAAATACACTCAGTACATATTTCAGCAGAAGCCTGATATTCCAGCATGGGCTTGTATTTCAGCAGGTGCCAGTGGCTGCCAAATACTTTGCTTTCTAAAATATTTTAATTGGTCAGAGATGTCCTTGTATCTCCCTGTCCATGAGACAATAATTTTGTGAGAAAAAAAAACCTAAATATTTTATTTTTCTATTGAAATTATCTCCTATCCTGCACTGAATAATTTTTGTTGTGAAAGTTCAGGTTGAATCTAGCTTTAAGGTCTCTCGTGTACATGCAGAGATTTTTCTTACTTTTTAAACCATTGCTAGGATTTGTTCAAAACTGCTATTTATGAGAAAACACACCTGCCAGAAATAAATGCTCAGTTGTTACTTACATTATTTCATTGATATTAGACTGCATACTGCAGCACATCTGCCTACACATTTTTGATGATTTTGGGGAGAAGAAAAAAAAAAGAAAAGAACAAAACAATGTTTTCCTCTTTCTCTGCTTGTTACATGGAGCACAAAGTAGAAATAACATGGTATACACAGAAAGAAGAACTCGCCATATTCACATTGCTCCATCTATTGCTCTTGCTCAGTGCTTTGTCTCTCTGTCACAAAATTAGAAATACTAATGAGCCTCTGGAGCTCCTCTCTTTCAACCTCCTGCTCAGAGCCAGTCCAACTTTGGGTGTAGATCAGGTTGTTCAGGACCTTTACTCGTAAAGTTCAGGAACTCTCCAAAAGTGGAAATTTTACAGTTTCTCACAGTTCAAGTGCTAAAACATTAGTGCTGTGAAGAATGTTGTCCTTATATTCAGTCAGCTCTCTCTTTGCTATAATCCATGGCAGCTGCCTCCTCTCCTTGTGCTGTGCACATCTGGGAAGAGCCTGGCCTCATCCCCTCTACAGCCCTTGGGTCCTGGCAGAGTGCTAAATCAATCAGGGTTCTCCCAACTCTCCTCCTGTGTCACCAGCTCAGCTGCTGTCCCACCACAGCTCTCTGAGCCCCCTCAGAGAGCTTGCTTGTGCTTCTGCCAGAGTCCCAGACTGGATGCAGTGCTCCAGTGGCATCCCAATGAGCAAGAGCAGAGGGGAATAGTCAGGCCCAGCAATGCAGCAAGAATTGGCTTTTATTCCTGCAGGAGCCAAGCCAGTGACACATTGGATGTGGGGTCTCCCAGCCCCCCAGGTGAAGAACTGTCACCCCCAGACCTGCATAGGGCGTTTCTGTCCCAGGTGTAGGACCTTGCATTCGTTTCCCAGCTCAGCTCTCTGCTGGTTCCTCTGGCCAGCTCCTCTGGCCAGCACACCAGCCACTTGTCCTGTGTTGGTGTCCCCTGCAGACTCCCTAAGGATGCTCTGTCTCTCATCAGGGCTCACCAAAGAAGATGTTAAACAGTCTCAGCCCCTCAGCACCCTCTGAGCATCCTGACTGACCCCGTGGGCTCAGTAGTGCTTTATTTACCTACGAGACCTTTAATTCTTTATTACATGTACCACCTCCTCCCTCAAGCTCTGCCACTGTGCACAGAGAGCTGAAAGTAGGTCTTGCCCATGAAAACCAAGACAAAACATTGAACACTGGAGCCTTTTCCCATGATTTTCATCAGATGCCTCATTCAGCAGAGGGCCCACATCTTCCCTGGTCTCCCTTGGGTTGCATGTAGAAATAACCTGCTTACGCTCCAAAAGCTTCATCAGTTCCAGCTCCAGCTGAGCTTCAACTTCCCTAACTGTTCCTACATGCCCAGGCAACATTTCTGTGCTCCTCTTTGGTTGCTTGTCTCTGCTTTCGCCTCCATACTGTTCCTTTTTGCATTTGAAATCAGACAGGAGTTCCCCGTTCAGCCACGCTGGCCTCCTGCTATACCTGCTCAGCATCCTGAACATCAGGATGGACTGTTCTGCTGCTTTGAGGAGGCTGTCCTTGAAGATCAAGCAACTTCCATGGGTCTCTCTGCCCTCCAGGGCAGACTCCCAGGAGATTCTGCTTACCAGTTCCTTGAATAAGCCAAAGTCCACATGCTTGAAATTTTGAGGATTACATTACTTGCTTTTCTCACTTCCCTCAGGTTCTTAAGCAGCCATCTCATGACACTGCAGCCAAGTCTTCCCAAAACAGTTCTTCCTTACTCAGGAGCAGCAGGTCCAGCTTCCACCAGTCAACTTGTCCAGCACCAGCACCAAAATGTTGTCCCTCATGTATTCCATACGTGTCCCAAATTGCTTAACCCCATCACACTGCCCCTTCCAGCAGATGTGGGGAGTTTCATGTTCTCCTGAAAAGCTTTAGCCCATGGTCAGAAAAATAAACCCAGTTCTTGATAAGCAGCCTTTTGCATGAGTTAACAGCAGAATATTCCTATTGTGACTTTATAGGCCAAGGTGTCTTGCTGTCATTGCAAGCACGCTGTAGGATCACAGCTGGAATCCACACCACATAAATGCAACAATCACAAGCCCCTTTGAAAGAGGTCCATTTTGACAAATCCACCCGTGAAGGATCCCTGGAGTACTTCAGTGTAGAAATACCAGCAATGCAACACAGAAGTGATCACTGACAGCCAGTTCAGGTGAGCAACACTGGCTCGTCTCAGGACCTGGTAGGAAGAGGCATAACATGACCTACCTGAGTGATGAAAGCTCCAAAGCCAGACAGTCCACAGGGCAAGGCCAGGAAATGAGTAGAGGAAGAAATATTTCTGTACCTTGTGGGCCCAGTTCCCAGCATCAGTCAGTTCCAGTGACTGCCAGGGACTTGAATTCTTTCAAAAATGACAGGATCTGCAGAACTGCAGAACTTTAGGAACCTGATGCTGTATTTTAATGAACCTGGAAACTGGCTGCACCTTTGCTGGTTTAGAAATGAGGAGACAAGCAGCTTTTTTGACCTTTAGCTGAATTCCCCCCATAATCATCCAAGCCTAGTGAAAGCAGAGTTAGCAAAGGCAGACCTGGCCTTCAGAATGAGCTGGAGCTTGCAGTTTGCACAGGCCCTGGAAAAGCCTGGCGATGTAAACGAGTGCCTGATTTGACTGTGACTCACTCAGCCTGTCAGACAGCCCTAATGACTGGCCTGGCCCGGCTCTCCAGCAGGAAGGAACTCAGGACTTCTCCTATCCATGCACCAACTGCTAGGACATTCACACCTCTGGGTCACCGACCTTCTGAGCACTCCTGCTCCGAACACCACCACTGTCACCATCCTCACTGGAGCACCTGGTAACTGCTCCTGAATTTATCTTCACAACAGCCACACAGGATGGATTTCCTTCATGTCAATGAGAAGGCAATGACAGGACACTAAGGGCCAGGTTTTTTAAACTGGAATTTGGTCCAAGTTCCAGCGAGTTTCAATAAAGCTTTACTTTGCCTCTTGAGCTGGTTTGAGCTCACTTAGAGCTCCTGGAGCTGTCAGAGTTCAGGCCATGTGAAAGTGCCAAGTTTCACACTGTTTTGCACATGAAACCATAAATCCCTCTCCAGAACCCCAGGGGCATGAGGGGGGTCGTTGCTCAAAGGGTTCATGAACTTTGATAAAAATCAGGCAGATATCAGAGTTTGTAACAATGTACTAAAATAAGTTCTATCCAAAAGTTTTTCAAGGGCCAAGAGTACAAAATAGGTAATAAGAACATAAATTAGGCCACCAAAAAAAAAAAAGGAGAACTAAATATGCCAATGACTTTCATCTTTTTCAGTTAATTCATTGCATTATTTTCCCCTGGAAAATCCAAAGGCAATTTTCTTTATCTAAAGTAATTTTAACTTTTGGTACATATCTAGACATGATCTTTTCCTGCTTTGTTTGCTTTTGTTTCTAAACTGTGCACCTACCAAACAGAGATAAATAACCACATTTTAAAAGGTGAAGCCATCTGAAAATGCTTAGTTGACTAATCCTAAAGCAGTTGTTATTCTGCAAAATATTTAGGGATATTTGCTTGTACATCTATGAAGTAATAATTTGTCAGTATTTCTCACCAGCACACTTTCAGTAAAAAACTAAACCTAAGTAATAGGAAAATCTTTGAAAATAGCAGCTTCAACTCCAAACCCTTTACAACTGTTGGTTGTTGGTTTTCAGCGACAATTACAACCAGAATCTTCACTATCTTATTTCAGTGAAGTTTTAGAGCAAAATTTGCTATTCCACATCCAGGATGCTCAGAATACAGAACTTAGAATAAAACTGAGAAATAGTTGCTCACCTACCCGACAAGCACATCAAGGAGGCTCTGGTTCACAGCTGCTTTGAACCCCAAATTTCAAGGGAAAAAACATACCTTGACAGGCAGATTTGAGAGCTAGTTATGATAAATAAGTTTCTCCATTGCCAGCCTAGTGCAGTGCTAACACAAAGTGGGGGAGTCAGATTTTCTTGCCCACAGAGCAGCAAACATAAGGAGCCAATGGACAGAGGAATGAAAAGGACTGATGTGATTCATACCAGTGCCACCCATGCAACTGATTCAGGGGAAGCTGTTTAGAGCAGCAGCCGTCTCTTTCCTTCACGTTTAATATGAAACCTCATTTCAACATCTATTTACCACTGACATATCAGTTAATGTCCTAACGAGCAGGATCAGATGTCCCGGCAGCACGTAACACTTCAGGGTTTTGCAAGCAGTTTACAAAGCCCTTTACCCACTGGGTAATGGTCAGTGAGGAACCCAAGATCCAGGGGTTTGGAAACATTTCTCTACCCTGTAGACATTCTTTAGGAAGAGCAGTCCCCTATGGACTCTCAGACATCCATCACTGGGCTCTGGGAGCAGCACCAATGGCCACCGAGGACAAATTTTCACCTCCTGCCTGCCTAGCACACAGAACTGACACGACTAAAGAGCAGCAAAAAAATGCAAAATCTGAAGGAACCTTTAATCTCTTTGGTTAAAAAGAAAAAAATGCAACCACTTACTAATGGAATGTTAAGATTGTGTATTAAACCCACAAAAGTCAGAAAACGAAGGAATTAAAGACTCCCTTGGCTCTTTTAACCCTTCCTTCTGCCCGTGTGCATTGCAGGCTTTTCATTACAGTCACATAACAGCAGGCAAAGGGACAGAACTGTAGGTGACGTTAAAGGGGGAGCACAGCTTGTTATGAAGTCCAGAAATGGAAATGTTAATAACTACTCATTTCATCTTGTAAAAATTTAATGTTCAGTATTAAAGAATGGCAGGATACTAAAGAAACAGCGAGATGTCGTTATGGAGCAAAATGAAATCCTGAAGAAATGAGCTGTTGCTCTCAGCAAATATTTTGGTTGCATTTACTTGCGGTGGTATTCATCCCCCATGAACCAAAGTGAAGGTAATATATCACAGTAAGGATCTATCCCCCAGCTCCTGCCTGCATGGAATGGGCTGTTTGTCCTGCACAAAGCACCCATACCTGGATTTAAACCCTCAGCATGTTCCCCCTGAGCACTCTTATACAGCTCCGTGGCTGTTGCATTCCGAGTGGCTGCACACTTCCCAATCCCTAATGCACACATCCTCCTCATGAGCAAGGAAATATTATTATCCTGGCTTTACAAATGAGAATCCTAGGCACAGGGAGATTAAAGCTGAGCATTTCAAAGCATCCCAGTTAATTAAAATGACTGGAAAATGGGTGTCCAAATTGTTTAGATACCTTTGAAGTCTCAGATAATTATATTGCTCAAGGTCACACAGGGAGTTTATGGCTGACCCACAACTTGAACCCAGATTTCCAGCATCCCACTCCAGCACCTTAATCACAAAGCCATCTCTGCTTTCCAATTTAATACTGGCCAGACCTGGTCCTCATGCAAACTGGTTACCAAGGGATGAAACCTGTCATTATGCCATATAATGGAGCTATCTATCTCTACCCTACAGGATAAACAGCAGCGCATTTAGGCATCTCCAAATTCTTTAAGGTACATATCATTACAAAACACTTAGGAGGCAGGAAGAGCTATTTGAGAATTAGCACACAGGGACAGCAAGGGACTTTTCCAACTCCAGCTCCACAGCTGAGTAGCTTGCTGTCTCTCCTGTCCTTGGTCTGGTGGCCCCACTGCTACACTCCTCTTTTTCCTGATGCTGTTACACAGCATTTCCTGCTAAGTTTTACCCACAAAAGCCCTTCCCATTGCTGTCAGCCTGACTCTAAATTCCACTACTTCTCATGACCTGGCCCACTTGACACTACAGCACCAGTGATGCTGTTTCTTGCCATCAGGCTTGCTAGGCTACAGCACAAAATAAACCCACAAAGTTATCCAGAGCAGCACAGAGCCTTCAGCAAAACAGGATAATGGTGGAGGAGTCTTGTCCCAAAGGAAAAACCCAGAAAGGACCTGTTGGAGAGAGCTCCACACCATAAAGAAGAGTTTCTGCACAGCACTGCCAGACACTGCACTGAATGACACTCACTGGCCTTTCCCTTGCCTCTGGGGTCCTTGGTGAGGGCTGTACTTCACAAACCAGTTTTGACATCCATTAAAAACGTTGATCCCCATTTCTCCTGAGCATACACTCCAATTACATTCAGAACTGCGAGTCAGAAAGCTACATTTTCCAAATGCTGATTCCTATCGTTGGCACAAAGTCCTCAGGCCTTGGCATGAACAGATGCAGACACGAAGCAAAACTCCCCAGATAGGATTTGGTCTCAGCTTCTCTCTAGACACACCAACACCCATCAGGATGTGGAATGCAGTGGAAGACAGAGATCAACATAAAACACATACACACACATCCCTAACATGCTGACTTTTTATCACGGAGGTTGCTAATTTCCCATGCTAAGAACAACCTTTGGAACTCAAATGAATTATGCGTCTCATTCTGAGTGCATCAAAGAGTAGACAGCCTTTTTAAAGGAGTCAAGATCACCTCAGCTGTGCTTTTGTTATCTAGCCCAAGGTTAAGGATTTGGCCTTGGGCTAACAATTGGCTCAGAAAACCAGGATCATGTAATGAAGAGTTCCAGGAAGAGAGAAAAACCAAAGCTTGGTAAAGGCACACTCTTCAAAGTATCCCAGTACTTGACCTTCTTTTTTTTTTTTTTTTTTCCCTTCCCCTCCCCCCAGATGAATGAGGTAAAGAAGAGAGGAATGGAGCCTGACACCCTGAAGGAAGTACTCCCATATGACAGGAGCTGCAAAGACCTTTCCAGATTCTTCCCAGACACTCAGGCTCACAGAGAAAGGCCTGACAACAAACTTTGCTCACCACTTAGAGGGAAAAGTAGGCAGCAACCCCCCAAGTGGCTCAGGTCTCAAGAAGAGAAAGCTCTTGCAAAGGGCAACACTGTGATTATTTTCTTTGCTACTAAACAAAAATTAAGCTGCTTCAATTTGAAAATTAAATGCAACCCTCAAAAAAAAGGCTCAGACCCTCCAGCAGGCCCAAGCTGCAAGAGCATGGCCTGCTGGGTTACAGGGAGCTGTTTGCAAAACACTGATTTTTTTTTTTTAAATGGATTTTTGTTGGTTGGGTTTGTTTTTTTTTCTCAGAACCTGCACCCAGGAGAGTCACAGACCACTTTCTCCACTTTTTGCTGCTCACAGAAGCCAGAAGGCTCCACCCACGCTCCCAACACCATTTTCCCAGGGCTTGGTCCCTCTCTCTAAGGAACTGGCAGTGGGCACGCACCAGTAACCCGGCAGGTGTGCAGGAGCTCTCTCTAAATGACTCTGCCCTCTAGGGTACATTTGGGTTATATTTTCAAAGATGAAAATCTTTTCATCTGCAAACCTGGGAGACTTCTTTGCCCAGTGCGTCAAGAAGTAGTTAACCATTAACTATTTCTAAAACAAAAACAAAAAACACAAAAGAAAAAAAAAAAATCACCAGACCAGGAAATATGAATCAATTAGTCTTTGATCCTCCCCACAGTAATAACATCTAGAGAACATGGGTTACTGCTAATCCTAAACAACCAAAAATGTTGATGGACTTTAAAAGTACTAGTGGTTAAGCAAAGGAGAACTTCAATTCCATTTCCTTCTGATCTTTGAGTCTCAAGGTGCCATTCTGAGGCCTCTCCCCAGAGAATGTGGGGAAATTTCTTTTTAAGAATCTCAGGCTCCGTGGTGTCCTCACGAGATTCCAGCAAGGGAAACTTTAAAGTAATCCTGCTGTAAGTGTGGACACTGAAAGCAGTAAAATGACAACAGGAATAAAAGAGTAACAATAATACCAGTGCTCTGCAGAACAAAACCCCTCATTTTTTCACTTAAAGCAATTGAGCCCACCTTTCATTTACAGTGCCAGGGCTAGGAAAACATAGTCCATGTGCATTAGGACATTAGGTCCAATAGCAACAGATTGTGACATCAAAACTGCCTTCATTCTACCATCATGATGCCAACCAGAAAAATCAGGATTCTTCACAAAAGTGGAACAAAAAAAGCTGGGCTTAAGTGCGAGATTGCTTTTAAGTAAAAGGTTTTTTCATTCAAAGGAAGAGAGAAAATACAAACAGGGAGAAAAGTTGTGGTAGAACTGCCCTTAGAATAATTTAATGCAACAGCCAGAGTGATGCTTACAAGAAATAATACAAACTCTGCCTCTCTTCCTAACTCCTAAGGAGTCAATAATTCCTTTGGTCTATGAAGTCCCATATGGAGTTATCAATAAACCATGAGAAAAAAAACGCAAAAGCCAAGTTTATCATGAACTGTATCCTTGTTTCTGGCTGTAAAGCAGAGGCAGCCACAGGCAGATAGCCCTTCCCCCTTCCTCCTCCCATCACCACTGGCCTTGCAATTAAGCTTCACTATGCCTGTGAGTATATTATTGATGTGGAAACAGCTATTTCCATCATGCCGCAGACATTCTATACTTTTGAAGTCTGTGGTTACAGAGTCATTATTCCATACAACACTTTCCCATCACTAGGGTGTGCAGGATGCCATAAAAAGTGGTTTGTGCAAGTTCCAAGCTACAGGAGTTATGTCAATCGTTACCTTAAATACATTATTTTTTATCCGTGGTCACCCTGCCTTCTGAGGATTTGCTCTAATAAAAACAACTGGATTGTCTGAGAACCAACTCAGTAGAGCTGTGCTGATTTGCAGATCTGGTTGATATTTCCATCTTTTAATCTGCATATTGTTTCCAGGAAGATGATGAGGATAGTAATAACAGTAGTAGTAATAGTAATAAAAAATACTAATAATAATTTGCTTCTGTTTGTAGTGAAACACTGCTGGAGTTGAAGGCTTTGTTTTAATGGGACACACTGAATGAAACAGTGTCCTGCAGTGCAAGAAATACATGTCAGCTCTCCACTGCCTTGGCATTACGAGCCAAGCTACAGCACAATACTCATAATTTTCTTGGTGATCTCCCAGAAAAACCTTCTTAATTTAATCTCTAATGGGATTATCAGCCTCATTAAATTGTAAATCTTCCACAGCCCAGCTGTTGTGGGAACCTGAACTTTCATAATGTTATCAATTCACTGCTCTGATCTCTCTACCTGAAGTCCCTTTAGAAGCTTTTAACACTTTCAGCTTCAAAAGCCTGCAGGGTCCTTCCCTACTTCCCTGATTAAAATCCTTGCCTTTTCTCAAACTAAACCCACACTGATCTGCTCCCTTCCACTGCAGACCTCATCCAGTAGCCCTGGTCTAATTGCTGTGAAGGCAGCCAAGCATACTTTGCAGAAGCCCCAGCAAGAACAAATTGTGAAGAGCAAACGCACGTCCCCTGAGCTGAGAACCAGGCTGCCCACTGCAAATTCCCTGCCTCTGGAGAGGTCCAAGAGCTGAGAACCAGGCTGCCCACTGCAAATTCCATGCCCCTGGAGAGGTCCAAGAGCTGAAACCAGGCTGCTCACTGCAAATTCCCTACCCCTGGAGAGGTCCAAGGGCTGAGAACCAGGCTGCCCACTGCAAATTCCCTGCTCCTGGTGAGGTCCAAGAGCTGAGAACCAGGCTGCCCACTGCATATCCCTGCCTCTGGAGAGGTCCAAGAGCTGAGAACCAGGCTGCCCACTGCATGTCCCTGCCCCTGGAGAGGTCCAAGAGCTGAGAACCAGGCTGCCCACTGCAAATTCCCTGCCCCTGGAGAGGTCCAAGGGCTGAGAACCAGGCTGCCCACTGCAAATTCCCTGCCCCTGGAGAGGTCCAAGGGCTGAGAACCAGGCTGCCCACTGCAAATTCCCTGCCCCTGGAGAGGTCCAAGGGCTGAGAACCAGGCTGCCCACTGCAAATTCCCTGCCCCTGGAGAGGTCCAAGGGCTGAGAACCAGGCTGCCCACTGCAAATTCCCTGCCCCTGGAGAGGTCCAAGGGCTGAGAACCAGGCTGCCCACTGCAAATTCCCTGCCCCTGGAGAGGTCCAAGGGCTGAGAACCAGGCTGCCCACTGCAAATTCCCTGCCCCTGGAGAGGTCCAAGGGCTGAGAACCAGGCTGCCCACTGCAAATTCCCTGCCCCTGGAGAGGTCCAAGGGCTCCCAGCCTCTGTTCCTCTGTGGAGGACAACACAAGCCCAGGCAGGTATTCCAGCTGAGTGCCTTCACAGCGCTATGGAAATCAAGATGGAAATGAGCTCTGGCCCTCAGACTTCTGGCAAGTTTCACACACAGTCCCTGCTGTTATGGGGTGTCCCTGCTGTGCCCACTGGGTGCACACCTTCAGACCCTTCCCAAACTAAGATTCCTGCTGAAGGCTGGGACAAAACTTGCCTCTGCAAAGGCCACAGAACCAGGACAAACCCAGAGTACCTGCTTTTCTAAGTTACCATTTCACAAGGCTCACAGACAGAAGGTTGCTAAATCCTGGAGGGCACTGACAGGTGATGAGATTCCAAAGGGAGGAAACTCCACCTTAGGAAACCATTACTGCTTGTTGCAGGCAAGGCTGTCAGGAATACAGGCAATGAAGGATCAGTATTGGAGAGAGGGGAAAGTAGTAATCTTAAAATACTCTTAGAATTCTTTCTGTGCCCAAGCAAGGCAAAAGCAGTAACCATATGTGTTGCCTACTTCCTCACACACCTACAAAACCTCTTTGGAGAAATAAAAAAAAATTGGAGTACAGCAGAGTCATATTCTGAAGGAGCTGGGATTTTTTTTTTTTCTTTGTACACAGTAGTCTAACAAAACAAACCACTGCTGCTTGTATCCAACACCCTCCCTACTGCAGTTACATGTACAATCCAAGTGTCCTTCTGAACCCAGCTTCTTGTTCCTTTCCTATGTAACTCAGAAACAAAGTGGTCTGTGCCTGTAACAATCTTTAAAAATGCATTTTAATGCCTTTGGCTTTTTTCTTATTATTTTCAGAGCTTAAGTCAAGTGAGAACAAGATTTGTGGTTCTCCTGTTTTAAGATCACAACATACCGAGTTCTACTAGCAGCAGTCTGCCCTACCAAAAGGGGTTGCCTTGATATAAAGTAGAAACTTTACATTCCACATCCATAATTAGATAAATAATACTCCAGGCAAGATATGGCACCTTTAAAAGTGCCTTTTCAGGCTTGGATTTTACTCTGCTTGTTACTACAGAAACCATCTAGCAACCAAAATCTAACACAGACTCCACCCAAAACAGAGAAAAACAATATAGACAGGGTAGGTTTTTCCTCCCCCTTTTTTGTCCCCCTTTACCCCCGCTTCTTCTTTTTTTGAAAGGGTGGGCGAGTGCTAAGGAAAAGTATCTTACTGTGCAAAGGATAGAAGCATTTTGCATGCAGTTGAAACAGTAAAGCTCTGATTACAGATGGCAGCAATGAAAGCAGGAATGAGTAATGAGCAATGAGAAATGCGTAATGCGGGATGAGGATATAATTTCCACACATCGGCTAAAGAAAGGTTTACACTCTTAAGCAATAAAAACAAACCATTAAGCCAGACCTGCACTGTCAGGAAGTATAAAACAGTTCTTGAAACTCTGCAGTTACTATACAAAAGCTTTTGTTTCATAAACTTTTGTTTCCTGATCTTCATAAAACATTAACATCAAGCTGCCATATGGCAATTAGCTGCCTCCTGAAATCAATAAAAAACCACCCCAAAAATCAACAACTTAGGAATAACCATACAATAAAATAACTCAATAATTACCCTCTTCTAATAGCGCAGCAAAGTGGGTCTAATACAAACGCAGCGTGGATGAGCTCCTCCTCCAAAGCTGGGAGTACAACAAATCACGTTCCTCTCTGCACCTCACGGGCGGGGATGTGAGACCTCACCTGCCTGGCGGGGGGAGCAGGGATGTGGCCACCCAAACCCTGTATGGGCAGGGAAGGGCTCCACACCTGGCTGTGGTGAGCCCAGGGGAGCCCAGCTGAGCAGCCCTTGCTCAGCAGGAACGGCCAATGCTCTCGGGAGAGCTTACCTCCACTGAAGATCCTCCTCTACATGCTGCTGACCTCAGAAGTCCAACTGAATTTTGCGCAAAAATTATCAAGCCACTCGACAAAGCTGCTACTGAGTCTCAAAAGGACAAGGAGACATGCTGATCACATTTGTGTTTAGAGAGATGCTTATCTGAAATGCACAAAGGGTGACATTATCTATCACAATCTCTGCCTATATAGATTATGTAAGTGCCTAGAAGCAACATGTTTAGGAGCTATAGGGTAACAAAGGCTATTTTGCCTTCAAAATATTTTGCTTTTTCTCCTCTTAAGAGGGAAAAAAAAGGCTCATTGCTCCTTGTAGAGTACTATAACACTAATAAGTACTAAAGAACTAAAGTAAGTACTAGTGTGCTGTGGTAACAGCATACCTTTAGTATTTAGCGTTATTTAGCAGTCATTACCAGAGTTTAAAAAGATGCCAGAAAGCCCAAACCTTTCAGAAAGGCTGTCTGATCATCAACCCTATCTAAAAGAATTCAGGAACCCAGCTGATCTTTAGGAGAACTTCCTACTACTCATCTGTGAAAGTTTGTTCTGTTTCTTTTACTTTAAGTCCTAAACAAAGTCTTTCGTGCAGCAGCACTCTCACGTCTCTGACCTAGAGAGTGAGGTTAAGGTTAAGGATTTAAAAGGTACATTACAAAACCAATTCTGTGGAAATGTATTGACGTGCTGAGCTTGACACATGCATATTTCCTCCTCAAAATCAGTACGGAACTGATGATTCTGTGGCTAACACTAAGCAGTTGCAGAAATGCCTACAAGAATGGGCTTTAATAAGTTTGCAACGATACATTGGCCTCCCAGTATATTTTACTAAGGATGCAATTCCTTGTCAAGCACCAGGAGGTTTGCCTGCGCAAGGAATGCGGCACCACGCCATGAGCCAGCTCCTGCTCATGCATGGACAAGTGCTGTAGCCAATTTTTTGGCAACAAGATTAGCATCAATGTGTTCTCATGCCTTACAGGAGAAGTAAAGCAGTCACCACTCTGTAAAGAGCCTCCCTCAGTCTCCTTACACATGAAGGAGTTGTTGCAACACCAGAGCTGAGGATCTGGTTAGAAGTGCTGTGGGTTCTTTACCCATTTCACAGGTTTAGGATCACACCTTTCATGCTCATCATTAAAATTTCAGCACTTTTCAGCTTTAGCAAGCTTAGGTTTTAGAGTACAGCAACACAGCTGTGACTTGACTGCACAGCCACACATCACAAACACTAAATCCTTGCTGAACCTCCACTGCAGCATCAACAACCTTGCCAAAGCAACAGCCACAAACTCATCCAGCACCAGGAAAAGCTGGCAACAAGCAAAAGGCAAAACAAACTCCTGCACACGAGATGCTTCGTCCCTAGAAACATCAGCCACCAAAAGAGCACCAGTGTTTTGCAAAAGCACCTGGAGATTGTCCACTCAGCCAGCCCATAGGCTGCTATGTAGCACCAGCATGACCAACACCAGCTGCCTCTCAAGAAGGAGCAGAGTCCAGCTTCAGAGTGGTGGATTGTTCTCTGACAGCTGTTTAAAACACTGGTGCCACAAAGAAATGCATCAGTTTTATCTCACCACAGAACCTTACAGCCCAAGAGATTTTAAGCTCACAAGAAAAAAATGGAAGCAGCCAACTGGTAATTAGTTTTTCCTCCCCTGTCCTCTGTACCCTGTGCTTTTTGTGATGAATAGCAGTAAAGAACTCTTCTACAAGAGGAGCTGTAAGTCATCATCAAGTTCACCTTTCTGATCAACCCACCTAGCTAGAACCATTGCTGCAACCCAGGTGATTCTGGTAAAAAAAGGAGGAGTTTGGAGAGGGCCAGGAGAAAAAAAAGAGGGGTTTCATTAACAAAACATTAGGCTGCTAGGAGGCCCAAATCAGAGATTCCCACAGCTGACTCGGAGGGGTCCCTAAAGGGCCCATTGCACACATGGCTTTAGGAAGTGTTGCCTCATTCACCAAATCCAGAACTGGACCCACAACAGAGCTCAAGGGGATGACCAAGAAGCCCATTTAAGCTCCTTTCCTGCTCTCCTGTTTCAGCACAACTTTCACACAACACCCCCAGGCTCTGCCTGCTTGCCCCAGGACCTGCCTGCCACACCAGGCATGGAACACACAACAGGCACAATCAGTATCAGCTTTAATGCTCTGTTTGCCAGCTGCAAATCACACTTTTGCCCCTTACATGAAGCATTTAAAAAACAATAAGATGATGCAAGCACAAGCTGTTCTTGCGATGACTGCACAAGTGAACCATTTTCTTCTTACAGACTGGACTTCTCAGAAAAAAAAAAATCAGAATTCTATGATTTATTATCCAAAATAGATTTAAACATTTGGGAAGGAAAAAAAAAAAAAAAAAGAAGAGTTTCAAACACAAAACCCTGGAAATGAAAAGAGGCTAATCTGCCAAACAGCAAAACCATCAGCTGAGGTTAGAGAGGAGGCTGCATATG
This sequence comes from Monarcha castaneiventris obscurior, assembly GCA_026261815.1. NCBI lineage: Eukaryota > Metazoa > Chordata > Aves > Passeriformes > Monarchidae > Monarcha > Monarcha castaneiventris. Next base: position 7,711,786 of record JAMPIT010000862.1, read on the forward strand.
ACAACAGCTTGCTGTATTGTAGGGCAAAAATTGCAGATTAATTTCACTGTAACACTCCACAGAAGTGAGCTCTCATCTGAGGTGAGGAAGTATGCAAGGCTTTTCCAACTGTTAAAGACAAGGGCCAGTACAAATTAGGTAAGTAATCCTCTTTAGCATAGATAATCACAAAAAAAAAGGATGACATTTTAGTTTTTATTACTTTATATTTGGCCAGGACTTTTAAAGGAAGGACTTTTAAAGGAAACATCAAACATTCACTTTTCTGTAGGTCTAGAAAGGATTCAGTCTTCCCCCACCCCCACAGGATTTCTATTGGCCCTTATAGTCACACTGCAAATTAGTTGGGAATAGCAGTATTTATACTAGATCAGCAACGTCTGGTTCTTATCCAAATGTTCCACCTAAAGAGGATGCCAGTTCTCATGGACTGGACAGCCCACCCTGCAGCATTCCTGAGAATTGTACAATATAATCTTGAAAGTCAGCAGAGTGGATTATCCACTTTTTTCTGGACTTGAACTTGTGACCTTAACAGTAGCACAGCAGAAAGCAAATGTGCTATGCACTTTGCCATAGTAACCTTCCATGTATTCTTTTCAACTTAAATACACACAATTGAAACAGCTACAATTTTGGAAAATTATGTACAAACCCTATATTTTTTTCTTTTTTGATTACATATAAATACAAATTAGCTATTCTTCTAAAAAGTGGTTATAATAGTAAATAAATACAAAATAAGAATCTGACCATTATACTTCATGTGCTGGGGTTAAACCCATATAAAATGTACAACTAAAATACATTTAAAATCTTTAAAGGAATATTTCTCTGATTAAAATATTTGTTTTCCCAACTTTTTCGTAGACATAAATATATTTTCAAAATAGTTGTGTTTTTTTTTCTTTCCATTTCATTACATAAATAAAGTCTTCATTGGGAAATATTAAAGTGTCAGCTATTTTTTTTTTTTTTGCATTTGTCTAATATATTTGCTGTGTTAGCGGCACCCACAACCCTCCACAACCATATCTTGATAGTTCTTTAATACAACTTTTTCATTTTCATCAAGGTAGAGCATGGAAATAGCACTCAGTTCTGTCGGCACACAGCAAGCCTTGGGGATTTTGGAATTCACTGAATTGACCAAAGTCTGAACAATGGCATGGTTTGTTGAGTTTAGATGGTCTGCCAGTGGAAAAGGACATTCCCCATGGCAGTAAAAGGCACTATACCCCGGCGGGGCAACAATCCAGTCATTCCACCCCACATCATTGAAGTCCACATACAACGGATGCCTTTTGCAACTGTATTTGTGGCGTTTACGCTGTTTGTGTTTCGCTTGACGCTTTTCTCTTTTATGGAGCGGGTGTCCCTTGCCATCATGCCCAAACGTCACTAACAATGGCCTGAGCTGAGACCAGCTATCTTCATCCTGATGTAAAGACCTGCTAATCCTAACGTGCCTCTTGGAGGCACTGTTCTCTTTGTCCAAGTGAACCACCTCTACCACAAACCCATGATTAGGTTGTCCATGTGCAATCCACCTCAAAACAGCTGGCGTTACATCAAAACTTTCCCATTTACTTGCATTATGATGCACCAACCTGGTGTCCAAAAGTCTTGTGACAGGGTCCTTAGAGGTGGCTGTGGCTGGCTTTATAATTTCATAAATATTAATACGGTGATGGTAGCTGCTGTTGTTCTCAAAGGCTCCGTGCACCTGTTTCCGAAAAATCTGGAGTTCAGCTGAGGTGATAGACTCCTCATTAGGGATGGAAGTTAAATTAAAGAAGAAACGCCGTGATGTTTTCCCACTCGTTTCTGGCAGTTCTTCCAAAACTTCTAATTTGATTAAACAGGAAAAATTAAAAAAAGAGAGAAAAGGAAAAAATCAGAAACTGAGACAAACAAGCAAACCCCTTGAGACTATCTGCTGTTGGCAGCTTGCAAATGACAGCTACAACATGTGACACACAAAACCTGAAAGACTTTCAGGCAGAAAATGCTGTCTCCCTTTTTTAGTTTGTTTATGCAAGCACATATAGCATGAAGTTAAAGATTCATTGTTACACATTTGGATTGGATCCTGGTGGCCTTTGCCTTCCAGGTAAGTTATCATTAGAAGCAAGAAATATTCAGCATTAATTGGGACTTCAAGGACACAAATGAAAAAGCTCAAGCACTATATTTACTAAGGAATCACTAGAACTGATGGAGGACTTTGGGTAACTGTTGCATTTCTGATTTTTTTCTGAGAATACAGCTCTAACATCAATCCCTTAAACTCCATTCTGAAAAACATTACTCTGCAATTTAGGTGACCTACAAATCTTAATGTATGGATTTTTAAATCTTACTTAGAGAGAGTAAACTCAGCATCCATAACGGTACTTTACAAAGCACGCCCCAGTATTTGCCCAAAAGGGCCATAAAGAACAGCAGGAAGATTCAACTGCTAAAATAGGGGTGGATGGTAAAGAGATAATGAAACAAAGTCACCTCCAAACAAGAAGTTTATAAAACCACCAAAACCAAACGTTCAAGGAGTCACCAAACTCCAGGCCACTCCCACCTTTGAGTAATAACTGAAAGGGCTTCAGAAGGAGTACAATGCACCTAGGGTTGCTAACTACATTGTGGCTACAGACATTAAGAAGTTCAAAGTATTTCCCAAAATAAAACTCTCTCATGGTTTTTAACTTCAGTGCTAAACATACTGAAGGAAAAAAAACCCATCACTTTCTAAGGGGAAGCCATAACTCCTGATAGCAATTCTTAGTCGTGTAAGCATTCCCCTTTGAATCCAGGCTCAGTCTCATGGTATTTCAGGATCAGACCAGTATTTGCTAATAGGGAAATATTTTGAATGGTCACAAGACAAACTTTTGCTCTTAAGAAGTCACTACTGCAGTGAGAACTCAGTGAAAAAATGGCAGTCATACTGATTTTCTAACAAAAACAGCTTTTGCTGTAATTGTATGACTACTTCAAACTGCAGATTTTTACATTTGCCTAAACCTTATCAACTTTGCCCTTTCAACTCCTCTCTCACTCAGCCCCTTGCCCAAAACCCTTGGATTTAACATGAATGACCCACGTGCTGGCTTTTCCCCTTTAACTGCCAGATTTTTACTTCCCACCTAGGGAAACGTGGATGAGGAGAGGTTAGATTTCACCATTCATCTTCCTCACGATAAGGCTTTCCACTAAACAGCACAACCACTTCTGAGAGGCCAGCTCCTTTTAGAAGCTTAAAAACTAATTAATATCTTTTCTTGACACGGTTCTACTCTAAAAGCAGGGGGAAAGTGCGTTTCCATTGCTTTTGCAGCGGGGCCACTGCACGGCAGCGGCGGAGAGCAGCAGCCAGGAACAATTACAACCTGAGGAAACGCTTCCCAAAAAAGCACGTGAGCGACACGCGCCCCACCGGCTCCGCGGGCCCGGTTAGTGCCACAGCCGCTAGTTTGGCTACGGGAGCCGGGAAACGCCCCCGGCTGCTGAGCGAGGGTCTGCCCCAGAGAATCGCTGCCTCGGGGGCAGCAGGCGAGGAGGTGCCGCAGAGGCGCCTCGCAGGTGAGAGCCAAGCGCGGCCGCGGGGCTTTGGCCAGCCTGAGCACTGCGAGCTCAGGTGGGTCTGGCTGCAGCGCTCCTCGACGGCGGGCCCCGAGGATGCCGCGATTGATCGTCTCATCGAGCTCTCACGGGGATTAGATAAGGATTAGAAACCTCCGCAGCGGCCCGGCTCAGCCGCGCATTAGGGAGCCTTCCCTGCTTTCCAGCCTTGCAGGAGAGCAGCGCTTAACGCAGAGTCGCGCTGCTTTAGCGGGAAAATTCAATAAACCGGGAGCGCCCCGGCAGACGGAGGGTGGGGAGACGGGAGCTGCCAAAGCAAGAGCTCCTCAGCAGAGCCCGGCGGGCAGCGCACCCGGCCGGGAGCCGCGCTGCGCGAACCCCGCGCTACCGGCGGCAGGAATCCGCCCCCCGCTCCTCCTCCGGCCCTGCCCTCCCCTCCGCTCCCGCAGCCCCCTTACCTTCGTGGTGGAAGCTGCGGACGGTGTTGGCGCGGCTGGCCGCCCGCTCCAGCGGGAAGCCCAGCGCCGCCGGCTGCCCCAGCTGCTGCCCCGCGTGCAGGCGGTAGAGGTCCAGCATGTAGGGCGGGATGACGACGTCCTTGCCGGGGCTGGGCCGCCGCTTCAGCCCGAACATGTGGAGCAGGCGCAGCTCGAACTCGCTGAGCAGGTCCTCGGGGCGCTGCGCGGCCGAGGCGGCGCGGCCCGGCTCGCTGAAGCGCCGCCGACCCACCTCCGGCATGAGCCCGGCCGCGCCGCCCAGCAGCGCCTGGCAGAGCAGCAGCGCCAGGAGCGAGCGGGTCACGGCAACCATGATCAACCTGCGCGGAGGAGGAGGCGATGGGAGCCAGTCAGCGCGGACACCGCGCCGGGGAAGGGGGGGGACGGGCGGGGACGGTCCGCAGGTGGGACCCAGCCCGGCGCCGGGCCATGGCCGGCGGAGCCCCGCCGCGGACCGGCCGGAGGAGCCCCCCGAGGGGCCGCTTCAGGTGCGCGGCGGCACCGAAATCCCCGTGGCAGGAGATCAAAGGGAGCGAGGCGGGACGGGGGAGCGGAGCGGAGAGCTCCGCAACAAAGGAGCGCGGAGCTGAAGGGGAGGAGGGGACGCGGCCGGGGGCACCGCCGGGGCCGGGGCGCAGGTGTGCGCCGGGCCGGGCCTCTCGCCGCCGCGGCCGGCACCGCGCACCGGGAACGGAAGGGAATGGAATGGGCGGCTGCCCAGCACAGCCAGCTCCCCACTGCGCTCCCGTCCCGACCCCCGGGCTTCCCCCCACACACCCCGCCGAGCCGAGCCGAGCCGCGGGGGCTCGGGGCCGGCTCCGCTTCCCCCGCGGCGGGGCAGCGGCTTCCCTCAGCGGAGGGAAAAGGAGAACTGTTTTCCCTCGGCGGAGTGGAAGAAGGGGAAGGAGGAAAATACATATCCTGCTACGTCCTTAGCCAAACCCACAGGATGACATTCTCCCCCGTGAAACTTTGGGCTGGATTATTATAATAGTAATAATAGTTATGATTAGTGTCCCGTCCCCCCTCTCTCTTCCAGAGCTCTAGCACCTCCGCCGTGGCCCACGGAGTCATCCTGCGGAGAAGGCTTTCAGCGGATCTGCGACCGCCGGAGCTATACCTGTGTGCAGCAGCAGGGGTTGTGTCTGCAGGAGGGTGTTCTGCTCTCGGGGTGTTTTTCCCGCATCACTTGGTGTTACTCCAAACTTCGCTGCTGCTCCTCTACAGCTGCCGAGCAGAAAATAGAAGTTCCCTGAAGTGCAGTCCGCCTCGGAAACATACTTTTAGCAGCTGGTTGAGGAGGCAGAAGGCAAGTCCCAGCCAGGGAAAAAGCTTCTCCCTTTTAAAAGCAGCGATCGTGAAGTTGCTTCTTCTTCTTCTTCCTCCTCGCGTGTGTGTGCCTGCCCGTGAATGGGTCCCTACGTGTCTACGGAGTTAAAAGGCTCCTTTTCAAAAATGTCCTTTGCATCACGCTCTTTAGACAGATGGACATTTACCGAGACTCCCGCAGCAACATCAAGATGAAGCTTGACTTGTCTCCGCTCCCTTAAAAAAGAAAGGAAAAAGGAGGGAGGAGGGTAAATAAAAGAGGAGAAAAAAAAAAAAAAAAAAAAGGGGTGGGGAGCCGCCCGCCGCCGTCCCGCGTGGAGCGGCCGCGCTAGGGCACCGCGCCGGGCTCCCCGCCGGCCCCGCACCGCACCATGGCCGGGGGTGGCCGCCCGCCGCCGCCGCCGGGGCTTTTTGTTGCGCGGCGATGTCACGACCCCGGAGGCTCGGGGGCCCGCGCCAATCACAGCCGCCCTGTGGGAGCGGGCTGCGGCCCCGCACGGCTTTTAAAGGAGACGCCGCCTCCCTCCCTCGCTCCTTCCCTCCCTCCTCCCTCGCCCGCTCCCTCCCTCGCCGCGGCTGCCGCCCGCGCCCGGGTCGCAGTGCCGCCGGGGTGAGGGATGGGGCGGGCGGCTGTCCCGTTAAACTGAGGTACCGGCGGCTGATCCCGTGCGGAAAGACCCCCGGCCCAGCCAGTCCCGCGTCCCGCTCCGGGCGGCAGTGGTGGAGCGGGACCGGGCCGGGTCGAACAATGACCCATTGTACAGCCCGAGCGCTCCGCCGCCGCAAATCGGATTAGCGCCGTGCCCCGGACTGCCGGGGTGGTAAGGTGCGAAGGTCACGTAAGGTACCGGGAGAATCCCGGTGCTTTAGAACTACTTAAAAAATACATATGTACTTATTTGTTTTTCTCCCCGCACCAGAGCGTGGAGCCCGCTGCCCGAACCGGGGGCGAGGGTTGGAAATTTGGGGGTTTCCTCGCTCTCCTCACCGAAAGAGGAGCGCCCGGACTCGGGAGAAGTCTCCTCCCGCAGCGCATCCGATGCGGGCTCAGCCCCGTGCGGGCGGCGGAGGGTTGGGCTGGGTGGTTTTGTTAAGATGTGGCTGCCCTCCAGTGGCGGAACGGCGGCGGATCCCCGGCCCGGAGCGGCAGCCCCGGCGCGCAGCGCCCGCCCGCGGCCCCGCACCTGCCCCGGGCTGAGCCGCGCTCCCCGCCCGTGCCCATCGCCCGTGGAGGGCGGCAGCGGTGGCACGGCTGCAGAAGGCAGGTCCGTGCCCAGCGCGATTGGGCTCCCAATCCCAAGTGCGGCCCTCGCTCCCTTTCCTGACACAGCGAGTAGCCCGCGAGCAGGGCTGTGTCCTTTGCCCGATCTCTTGTTTGTCTGCCTGGGCTCTGCGGTAGGGCCAGGCCCTTGCATAGGTATGCGATACCTAGCAATTTCGGGTCCTCATCAAAGCCAAAGGCATCGGCACACCGTCATTAGCCGGGGTCCGGGTGCCTTCCCGGCAAGGCAAGCGCTCTGTGCTCCACCTCCTCTTCCCAATATCTCTCAGGGGCTTCATTTGCAAAAGACACAGCCAGCCTGTGACACCTTGAATTACTGCGGAGGAGGACTCAAAGCAATAACAACTGAGACAGCTCCATTACCAGCTCCTCCTTTGGGAGCGGCCTTTTCCCTCCATCTTAATGCCTTTTTAGTGTAGGAAAAACACCAATTTGAGGCAGGAATTCAGCGCATTTGGGCTGGAATAATTCCTCCTGTGGACCTTCGTCCCTTGGCTTTTCTATTATGACTCCAGCAATTCCCGTGAAACGTCCCTGCAGGATGAGGAGCTCACCCAGGGAGGTACATACCAGCAAAACAAACCACCCCAGAACTGCACCAGTGTAATTAAAGAGCTGCTAAAGCTCCTTCATGCCAACAGCTCCCAACACTCGCTAACCTGATTTTCACTCGCTGCCATGAGTATGGTGGGAGAGGGGACATCGAGCAAGGTGAAATCCCTCAAAAGTTGGGTTATTTTTCCGTTGCATTCCAGGGCAGATAATGTTTAATTTTATGACTTCCTGCAAGTCTTTAGCATGAACTGAAAGTTCGTGCAGTGTGACTTCAGGGTATGCCAATTATGTAAATCAGCACTAAAATAACAATGGCAACGTAGTTTACACATCACTGACATTAAATGAGCACTTCAACTTCTAATTGCCATTCCAGTTCAATCTTAGTGGGTCATGCCAGGAAAAAGTCATTTCTTGCCTCAACACTTACTCCCTGTGCCTGGAGCATAGGCTGTACTATATGCCCAGCACAGTGTTATCTCCAGGAGCTTTCTATATTAGGATAATGAGCCTTAGAAGGGAGAAACGTGTTTGTGGTTGTTCTGAAGGCCTGCAGATGCTCTGATTTAATGTCAACAGGGTCTTGTAGGTTTGCCCCTCTCTGATTTTAAGTATAAGTAGGCTTTCAGAGTCTTCTCTTGGCCATAAAACACATTTCCCTTATACTTTGTCATATCTCAGTCTATATCAATCCGGAGCTGCTAAGGCAGCAACTCTGCCTTCCCATTTGTTTCCATGAGGTCCCAAAAAACAACACTGAAAAACCTATAACATGCTCCCTGAATGCACTAGCACCCACACCAGAACCTCAGCTATGCCCCGCCACCTTCCCCACAGAAAAATTTCTCACCAACGCAGATCCAGCTCCATTGAGGTAGTACCCCAGAACACAGGAATTAAAACCTCCAAAGCTTGAAGGTCTGATTGCAATCCACACCTTCTCAGCACAAAAACCGACTAAATTCTGCCTTTAAATAGTGTTCAGCCTGCTCTACTGCACCTCCAGCACCAGCACAGCTGAGCTCACCAGCTGAGAAGCATCTTTATGATTACACAGAGAATTAGGGACAGGTGTATCTGGGTATAATGAATTGGAGGGCAAACATGCCTGGATGTGCCCACCCAGACTTCCAGCTCCACAAACCAGCCCTTGTCTCCTTCCCACTCCTAGAGCTGTGCAGCAGCACACTTGAGATAAAGAAACCAAAGCTCAACCAGTGCATTTCCTGCAGCTGAAATTCCTCACAAGCTCCGTGAAAATGAGGAGTTGAGTGGTACATCAGCTAAATATCCAGCCCCATCGAGCTGGGCTCTCACAATGTCATTGCATTTTATAGAGTTACTTCAAGATCAGTCCTGCTCTTCAGCCAAAATCCTGCCAGAGAGAGAAACCACCATTTACGCTCAAAAGATCAGTTTTAGGAAACCTGACTGTTCATATTTGTTAATCTGCTTTGTGAAATTTCTCTTCTCCCCCAGAACTGCGATAGTTGACTACACTGATTCATTTCTTTCTTCTTTACCACATGCACTCACTTTTTTGTCTTTTTTTTTTTTTTTTTTTTTGGCAGGTGTTTAGCCACTAAGAACTCAATTAGTGGCACCTGCTGCTAATGTTTCAGATCCAGGTGTTCCTTGCTAGGACCCAAACACAGCTGATAGATATCAGCTTCAGGTGTTGCTGGGTTTTCTTACTAAAAGCGTGGAGAAGTAACCAAATAAGGACGTGTTTTACAACAAGGGGAGAGTCTGTTTTCTAGGGTAGGCAGGGAAGAAGAAAGTCTTTTCTTCCCTCAGAATTTTTTCTTACAGATCCTGCCCAAAATCACATTTATACATGGCCACAACATAGTGGGTTTTTTTCCAACCTGGTTATACTGCAACCAGCATTGCTGGTGGTTATGGGCAGAAGACTTCAGCTGGAGGACCAGGATGAGAAAGGCTCACGGGGGTCTGTGATCACAGCTTGTAATCCTTAACAGAATGGCCTAAATTCTGGTCTAGTTAGAGACACAAGGCTGCAGAAACACACATGTCACTCTCTGCACAGTGATACTCAACATTTTACTACTGGCCCCAGCAACCCCGTGTGAACAACGCGGAGCATTTTTGAGAATTCCCACTTTAGACCACTGTCCCCTGGATATGATAAGTATGTGACACGTGAAATATTAATAGTAGTGAGCTTTTTTTATAGATTTTACACAGGAGGTGAATAAACCTCTTGATAAAACTCTGCTGAGGTACAAAACATATACTTGGTACAGCATCGAATGTGAGCAGGGCGACTGCTGAAAATGAGTTAAGATGTGTTAGTGATGTTGAGGTTTTGCCTTCGTAATGGGTAGAGATTATCTGAAAGCTTTTCTGTTCCTGAGCTGTGCTTCCTGTTGGCATCTGTGTGAATATGATGTGTGGCCATTCTTTAAAATATTACTTAATACTCTTTTCCAAAGACATATTTGCCTTTTGGTGGTTTGTCTTTTAACATCTATCAACTGGCTCTGCTGCACAGCCTGTCTCCTGTTCTGTGAAGGATGGATTCTCACCTGAGAAGATAATTTACAAGAAGGTGATTTGTTTTTGAAGAGAGGAAAGGCAGCTTATTCAGAAATGTCTATTTCTTTTTTATTCACCTTTGCTGAAATCTGGCAGCTCTTCAAAGCTGTTGCTCTGTTTCACAGTGAGTCTCAATTTCATTCATCAGATCTCAGCTTTTTTTCCATCATAGTGGCAGGAAAAATGGAATTTATCAGGAAATACAGTGCAGACCCAGGATTTTCTACATTTCCAGTATGTCTCCACTGCTAGTGAATGATAGCAGTTGCTCCCAGCTCCGTTACATCTGCAAATCCAGGCTGCAGCAATCAGTTCATGTGGCTGTGCAGCTTTGAAACTGTAAGACAAATTCCTACAATTTGTAATAAAATTACGGGGGAAAGAGGAAAAAGGGAGGCTAATATGATAGCCTTTTTTTTTTTTTTACTGTTTTCCCCTTGATGCTACAAAATTCCAGATTTCAAAATCCAGTATTTGACCTGTGGCTTTTATCATGAAGAGGTGAAAATGCCACAACACCTCGGTACAGCCTGGAGAACAACCAAGAGATCACTGCATAGATTCTGAGGCACTGCCACCACTGATGCACATTTAATTCCATGCAGGAGGAGCAGTCACAGACTAGGGCAATTCAGTAGGCCATGAGCTGATTCAGAAGATCTCAGCTCTCTTCTCAGCAATAGGAATGTCCTTTTACTTTCCATAGTGCCTTGGTTTTCCCACCATGGAAATGGGATGATCATGCTGACCCTCACTTTTAAGTCCCAGCAAGACCTTCAAGTAAAAGCACTAAGAGTTAGTCACTCTATTGTTTGGGGTTAAATGTTGGGTTAATACCAATAATAATCTCAAATATCTGGGATCCCAAGGCTCAATCTTGCCTCAAAGACAGTGGCAAAGTTCCTACTTGTTTTGGTGGTACAGGCTTACATGTTTAAGCAATGAAGAGACAGGGATGCCAACTCTTATGGTCAGAAGATTCGGAACAAAGTGGGATTTTTTAATTATGTAAGTCTTGTTAGGAAGACAATGAGGTGAGGGTGTTCTCCCACAAGAAAGGGAAATGGCTGCGTCATAGATGGTCCACTTCAAGAGCTTATAATTTCATCACTGCAGAGATGACGTCAAGCAAAATGGAGGATAAAATAAAGTTACGCATATTGCCTTAAGAAGTGCATATTTTAGCAGTGAAACTGGATAATGTTTTTCAATTAAAATAAAATAAAGGCAAGCGTGACGTTCTGTTTAAGCAGATTGTCTGTATGAAGGCTTTATTGTAGCTGCAGATTTAGGGCATATGAAAAGGTTTTCTGTGCTCAGTTGCAGGATGAAAAACATTGCATCATCGGGCATTCTTGTTCTCTAACACTTCTTTGCCTTTGATAATGAATGCCTGCAATTTTATTTTCTGCTGTAAAGTCATGTTTGCTCAGGTCATTATCATTCCAATTTTTAAATACCCTCTTAAGACTAGACAGAACCCCAGAGAGCAATAGTGAAGCTTTGTGCCTGCCCCGTGGCATGTGCTCGGCACAAGCAATCAGCTGCTGCACCTGCTTCTCGCTGGCAGGAAAACCATTTGCGAGTTGCTTTCAATCACATCCCCTGTTCCCGGCTTCCAGAGGGGCTCCGACGGGCACAGGTCTCCATTCAAACATCACCATGAAACGTTTATTTGGTAGCTTGTTTGCTTGTGTGCTACAAAATCTGCTGACTGGGAGGGGTCTTGGGAGAAGAGCATCCTTTGACCATTCCTCAGCTCTTGTCCGCCCCAGCGCTCCCTCTGCGGCGCTCCAGAAATCACATTCCCAACTGCAGGGACGAATTATTAGCAGCACACATTGAACTGCTTCAAGGTACTGATTATCCTCAGAACATCTGGAACCTTAAAGTCACAGTCACAGTCATCTCCCTGTGTCCAGCCTCCACATTCCTCTCCAAGGGGAGGAATATCCACTGTCTCCATTTTATGGAAGGAGAGAAAGGGCAGCGAGCAGAGAAAGGCTGTTTTTACTGAGAGGTTCACAGGGGCCCAAAGACCTACAGAGGTCACACTCAGATTTTCAACAATGCATAAGGAGGTTAGACAGTGTCTTTGGGTTAAAATCCTGAAACTTCAAGTGAGATGTTCAGTACTTGGCTCGTGGAGATGTTTTTGAAAAGCCCGATATGATACCAAATCTATTACCCAGTAGTTTCCTGACAAATTTCTGCAGTTCCTTGTCCAAGGTTCGTACTGCAACCCATAAATCCTAGCAGGAATATGATAATCCCATTCAACTACAGAAAAAAGCTCTGATCTGGTAAGAGTCTATTTGCACTGAAAAGAGAAGGATTTTTACAGCCTTGGTCAGGATAATGAATGTCCGGTCAGGGTATCCACGTACAGCTTTGTTCCCAACCTGGATCACTCTCCACAGGAGAGGGACACAGTGAATTCCCTCGTTTGCTGTGCCATCACCTCCTCCCTTTGCTATTCTCCAGGCCCCACTGCAGGATGGGCGTTGTGCAGCCAATCTGCTCAGCACTTTGGGAAAGCCTGGGCCAACCTTTATTTTCCTTAATACCTTTAGCTGCCTTCCCTCACCACACCTCAGCTTCCTGCTTTTTTCTGATATTTGCAGTGACCTATCTACCCTCACTTTATGTGCTTGTAAATGTAAGCACATCCATCAGCCTGTTCAGGATTAGCCTGGAAAAGCAGTGCCATGAAACATTCGTGATGTGCAGCATTGGCCAGTTACTAATTCCATTATTCCCATCAGTTCTGCTGTCTCTACCTGGACTTACACAGCCTTGGTGTTGAGTTATTGGAGGAGATTTGCCCCTCCTTACATTTTCTGTTTCCTCTCCAGTATTCAGGTGTAGAGACTCAGTAAACATTCACATCCATTTAAGGTTGGTATACTAAACATTGTGTACATTCCTTTAGTCAGCCATGGAATAAACGCCTTTCAAATAAATCAAAATACTAAACAAACAAACAAGCTGGGGAACCATGGAATAAGCTTCATTTATTTTGTACCTTTGACTGTCTCTCTTGTGTTCTGCTTCCCTTTGTATATCCCAAACCTCTGCATAAGCCCCGACAGCCACTGGGTTTCAAAAAAGGAACTGCCCCAAAATTGCTCCTGCCCCTCTTTGCCAGAAAAGGCAGCCAGCACACGAATCAGGAAAGAAGTAAGATCACCAAGGCCCAAATGAATACCTCAAATAATTTTCAACAAACTGAATAGATTCCATAAGTCCTGGTTCAGATGCTCACAGAGCCTAGGAAGTATCCTGAGGACTTGAAACTCAAGTTTGCGAATAAATCCTTGAAAAATCAGGGCTGCTCTCTCCATACCAGTGGAAAATTGAAAATCCAAGTTGTGCAATCGAATGTGACATTCATTTCTGCAGCTGGTGGGAAAATAGTTTCCTTACAAAATAAACTTAATAAAAGTACACTGTTTTGTATCTCTTTTTTTCCCTAAGCAACTTCTAAAATGTCCGACATTAATTTTGAGGAACTGTGATAGATTAAAAAAATACACCACTGAAATAATATGTCAATATTATTTTTTACTTTCTTCCCTTCATTCATTTACAGTATTGGACACGTTCTGATAAAACAGGCTCAATTTTCCAGGTCTGCAACTGTGAAAAAGCTTTTCTATGAACTCTCTAAAGGAATATCTACTTAAATGCTAAAACAAAGGTTTATTCCTCTTAAAAGGAAGTGAAATCACTGCTATCCCAACTGAATGCCATTTGCTCTGTGGCTTTCAGAGCAAATGTGGAAAGGAGGCTCCTGAGCTGCCACATGGTGATCATTTACATTTTTAAGCTTTTAAAATTTTAAATTTTTAAGTAGAGCAGCAGGTTAGCAGAAGGACTATCACCATTGTGTTCAGAGAAATAGTATTTTCCAATATATGCCCTTCAAGAGGGGAATAACTGCTCCTGGCAACCTCTTCATTAGTCCTGCTAGTGATAAAAGCATTTCTGATACCACTACTTTGATATAAACAATGTAATAAAACCAGAAAAAGATAAATAACTCCCTGAACGAGGACTCTTTAGTGCTCTTCTCTTATTGTAATATTTCCCATCCTAAAAGCAGAAGAAACCACAGCAACAAATCCTATCTTAAAGGGGGAAAAGAAACCCCAAGTTAACTGTGGGGAAGTGTTCAAGACCAGGCTGGATGGGGCTTGGATCAACCTGGTTTAGTGGGAGGTGTCCCTGTACATGGCAGGGGGTTGGAGCTGGATGATCTTTAAGGTCCCTTCCAACCCAGCTCTGTGACCCTCTGAAGGGAATCTCTGTCTGACCCTTGCTAAGCCAGTGGTGTAGAGTGGGCAATTGGAACTTGGCACCTGCAGCTTGGAGGATTTCAGCTGCTGTGCTGAAGGAAGGCAAGGATTTCAGGCCAGAAACAAGGATTCGGGGGGCAGAGTGCCTCTAGTTTCTTCCCAGGTTACTGAAGCTGCAACTTCTCCTTCATTTGTGTGGAAAGCACTATTTATACCCACCCTAGGGTGTTAAACAGAAATGCAGGTGCAGCAATGCCAAAGTGATCTGTCATATCACTGCCCAGTCTCAGAGCCCTGACACAAGTGTACCTCATCCCCTGCTTCCTTCTCTTCCCACAGCTCCATGTTCCTCGTGAGCCCACTGCATTTTCAGAGAAGCAAAACCCTCTTCTTCCGAAGCCCAGGGCAAAATTCCATGGGAGCAAGCTAGACCCACAGCTCTGTTTGTATCTCTTCCTCTGGGGCTACATCTTTACTAGTAAATCCAGAGTGCCTGGGAACATTCCTGGGCAAGGAGGCCAGCTGGCATGGAAAAGCCTGCTTCACTGCTGGCTTCCTCACCGGGATGGCTGCATGCAAACTGCTGCTTGGGGATGGTCCCAGGGATGTTAGAACAAACCACGGTGAGAAACCACCTGGGAGAGAGCTTCCTGGCCCAAAGGCTCCCTGGAGGTGTCCTGACAGAACCACAGGCACTGGCTTTCAGATGCCTTCCCAGACACGGTGTTGTGGACCAGTGCAGGAGTTCCCAAGGCCATGCCCACCTTTGCCTGCCTGGATACAGCCTGGAGGATGCAGGACCTGGGTTAAGGCTGTCACCACTTCAGTCAGCTGGTGGGGATTTCACCCAGTGCTGAACACACTTTTATCTCTACAGCTGTTGATAAGGGAGCGTTTAAAGGTGCCCAGAGGGGAAACCACTTGAAAGCGGAGCTGCGGTGATCCAGAGAGCAGCTCTGGGGCAGGCTGGGGTGGGATCCCAGGGAGCCAGAGCTCTGGGGAGGTGAGAGGACTCCCCAAGCCCCAGCGCTCAGCCATTCCCCCAGAGGGGCTGAGGGGTATTTGCCACAAACCGTGCACAGGCTTGCCAGGATTGGTGGAGCTCTGCGCTGGCACACCTCTGTACCACAACAGAGTTCTGCATTGTGTTTGATCCACAGGCTGGTCCCACCTGGCACCCAGCTTGTGACTGGCATTCTCTTCATCAGACTGTCCCTCCATGGCCATAAACCCTGTCCTGGCTGCAGGGAGCAGGGAAAGGGATCTTTCCTCCCCCATCCTCACTGAGGGCCCCCTCCACTTCACACACACAACCATTCCCTACCTCAGGTCTCTCCAAGTTAGGATGAAACTTCTCCAGACATTTAAGCTAAACCTGACTATTTTCTCTGGCCCAGGTTAGCGAGCAATTGTATGTGCTGCTCTGCTGGCAGGTGAAAGGGGGAAAGCAGTTCCAGGGAGGAGGGGATGAGCAGAAAGTGCTGCTGCCAGGTGAGGGTGTGTGACCAACACCTCTTTAGGCAGGTTTTTATCTCAGTATTATTGTTGTTTTTCTTAATAATATCTCAGTAATGAATGTGAAGATGTTTTTATCCAGTTCACCAGATGAACATATGGTCCCAAATTCCTCCCAAAAGCAATCTGTCCTAGAGACAATTATTCAGTCAAACCTCAAGCAAGTTTTATTCCTTCACTATCAAGCCATAAATTGGGCAGGAGGTATCAGGGTTTCTGCACAACCACAGCAAAGCCACTTCTCCCATTCATGCTGCAGTTTGATAACCCCTTTGTTTGGATTCAGGCTTGGCATTTCCCATGGCCGGTTCGTTCCAGAGATGAAGGACCCTTGGGTCCTTGCTCCATCTGCCCTCTGTTCAGCACAGGAGCTTTCTGAAGCCAGCCTGGCTGCTGAGAACAGAGTCCCAAAGATCCCAGCTGATCAAAGCACAGGCTGCCACCATTCCTCCCAGCAGTTACCTCCTTCCCAGCCCTGCTCCATCTCTTCTGCCAAAACTGCTGCAATAAACAGGTTCAAAGATCTGGTTTGTCTGAGAAGTAAAACCTTCTTTGAGCACGTGCACAGCACTTTGCTCAGTGGGGTCCTGATCAAGGTTGGAACTTCTACATTACAAATACATTCTTCCCTTTCTATTTAAATGAAATGTAAATTCATTTAACAGGTAAATCTCGGTTAAAATCTTTTACTTGTGAACCAGGATTTAAAAATCCATAGGAGCCACGTTCCCTTCCGTGCCATAGCTGAAGGTACAGTAGCTAATGTTTCAGCTAACGCTGTTTTGTTCAAAATCAAATGAGGTTCACATTAGGCCCACAAAAGGAAATCATGATTGATGATCTGGCCTGCACAACTACAATTCTTTTAGTAACAAAAATATTTTTTAGGTCCATTTATTATTGAGATCAATGAGTTTGGAGCTACATAAAATGGTTCCAATTAGATTCAAGTAATTGCCATTTTGAGTGAACATAAGCTTTTCTGGATTAAAAAAAGGGCAATAAAAGCTCAAGTAAGCTCACATCTGATATTTAAAGCCTTCAAAGCTTTTTTTGCCATTTTTTCATCCTCTTTTTCTTTTTAGTGTGAAAGAGATACACACACAGGAACAGGGGGGAGGAGGAACAAGGACGTATGAAAAAAGAGGAGTGATTTTCCCAAGCTGATTTCCTGGGTGACCCGGTCTCCCTGGGAATGCTGCCCATGTGATCTGCACCAACTGGATCAGCAACAGCACGAGAATCCAGAGCTTCCACAGCACCATTAAGGTAAGTGGCAAAGGAGGGAAGTGCCAGCAAAGCACAGATTTCAGAATCTCACCACAGAGATTCTCAGGAAGACCATGAGTGATCAAGGAGTTATTAGTGAAGGACAAAAGACAGATTATTTCTGATTTTATTCCCCAAATGTCGTCATTAGATATTTAATCTCCCTTACCCACCCAAAGGTCTTCAAAAGTTCTCTACAGCCTGTATCAGTGGTTTAATCTCTAAGTGCAATTTGCTCCTAATGACAATCAGATCACAATTACTGATTTACTTTATTTATATAGCTTCTTTTGGGTCTGAATATGTACTAATGTGACACAGGACACGTTTTGCTTCAGCTCAGCTTTGGTTTGCAGCTTTTTAGTGTTCCTGTTTGAAGTCTTGGAGAGGAATAGGAAGCCTGAATCCAGTGAACTTGTAAATCTCAGCTGAAACGGCGAGCACTCAACCCAGCTGAAGACCCATCCCTTCCTAAAAACAGTTGTTACAGTATCTTGGCACCTCTGTGATTCATCCCTGATTGAACATGAAAAAACACCAGGATCTTTCCCTTAAAGAGAGTCTCTCGTGATCCCCACTTAGGCTCTAGCTTTAGACTTTCTCCTAACTTTGTAAATATGTTTCCTTAACAATGGTTCAAGAACAAAAGGTTTAGCAGGCAGGAAATGTCAATACTTGGTTTTGATGAGAAACAAGTGTCTCCTTTGTCTTACTTATAAAAGATTGTCTTTCCCACTAAGCAGACTCCCAAGAAAGGAGAGGAGCACTGGAGCACGAAGGCATGTAAGCACAGCCACCCAAAGCACTGCTCTGGACACTTTTACTTCTTTAAAAACCACTTTTCACTAGAGCAACTCATTCAGCAAATATTTCCCTGAAGCTGGGAATGACAAATTCCTACTGCTCTGCAGCAAACTCTGGGTTACCTACAATAACACACAGAGACCTCCGAAATGGGCTGAACAGCACCAATGCACATATTTTGAACATGTCTGATGACCCCTCTTCTTTTTTTGAGATTCAAACAAACAAACAAAGGCAAACCATGTTGTCTGCTTAGAAGAAATCAGTACCCTAAATAGTGCATGGAGAATGGAGAACCCATTGCCCTTGATTATTGGGAATTGAGGCACAGGGAGGTTTAAGTCACGCTTTCCCATGGATTAATGTCTTTTTGTTGTCCCTTTTATCCAGGAAAAAAGGAGGCTCTAAATGCAGTTGGCTGTCTGCTCCACCAAAGTTCAAGTCAATTGACTATGCTGGGGAGTCTCAAATGTTTTCTTTCCTCATAAATTACCTTCATTAGCTATGTAAATAGAACCCTAATGAGATACTAATTAGCTGTTAAGATTTCGATCTCAAATAACACAAACAGTTGTGCCATAACCATCTATTTGTGTTTGCCAATGTGCAAGCACGTGCCACCAACCTGCCAACACCACACCACTGCTGCCCTGGCTTCTGCCCCATGCACTGCACACCCATCTCAGATACCAATTGGAAGTGAGCAGGATTTCATCAATGCCTGCAACCTTCTCCTCAGGGTCGTGTGGCTGCTCCTGAAGTATTTGTGAGGCTGCACCCTCAGATCAGGTCATTTGTCCTTGCTTCTCTGGCTTCAGGGAGTTTTCCTTACTGTCATTTTGTTAGGAGAGCTGAAGGAGTACTCAGGGAGTTCGTGGACTGCCTAAAGGAGGATTTCACAGAATCACAGCATAATTTGGGTTGGAAGGGACCTCTGACGATTATCTAGTCCAACCCCCCTGCAATAGGCAGGGCCATCTTCAAGTGGATCATGTTTCTCAGAGCCCCAGCCAACCTGACCTTGAATGTGTCTGGGGAAGGAGCATCGACCACCTCTCTGGGCAACCTGTGCCAGTGTTTCAGCCCCTCATTATAAAAAATTTCGTCTTTGTATCTAGTCTAAATCTACTCTCCTTTAGTTTAAAACCATGACCCCTTGCCTTATCACAGTGGGCCCTACTAAATAATCTGTCCCCGTGTTTCTTATAAGCCCCCTTTAAGTACAAAAAGGCTGCGACTGGCTGAACAGCCCCACCTTTGCCGAGCCCTCTGACTGGCTTTGTAGCCCTAAATTTTTCACTGGTACCAACACAAGCCAAATTAGAGAGCCCAGCAGGAGCTGACATGGATGCTGATGATGCTCATGACAGCGAGTCTGTCTCACTAAAATGAAGTATCAATAACCTAGCTCACACTCGATGAAAGAGCAGGTCTGAATTATTTACTGTATGTCATACTTCAGGTTTTAATTTCAATATATGGTGAGATGTACGATAAATTATTCAGCAGCAGGACAAATTAAAACGCAGTTTCAAACCCCGTTGTATTTGCTACTCTTAGGTTAGCAGTCCAGTTTGCAGCGATGGCTTGCTAATCTATTTTTGCAAAAGGTTTTTCAACCAGAGAAGCACAGAGGCACACAAGCTTTCCATTGCAGCAAATCTTATCCAGCTTGAATCATTTAACAGCCCATCCTCCTTGAGATACACTAATGAAATACAGCTTGGGCAAGAGGGTCAAATGTACCTGCAGCAGCTTGGCCCAGGAGCCGGCGGTTTGTTTGCTCCAGCTTTTCCCAGGGGACCTGTAAGGGTGTGGGGGCTCTTGTCCTCTCACTTATATTGTTATTTCATGTGCCAAATAGCTTCTTAGAGGTATTTTATTTTACTTTCTAACTTTTTCTCTTCTCTTTTTCGTGATCAGTTTTGTATGAAGGTCTGGGAAATAGAGCTGGTGTTTTAACCCGTTCAGGGACTGGGTTTTTTGTTGGGATGACAGGGAAGGTTTCTTCTTCTACTCTGAACAGTCATGGATTCAATAAAGGGGTTAATGCTTGGTCTTGCAACTCCCTTTTAGACCAGCTTTCCAAAGTTCTTCATGCCCACTTGTCAAGATATTTTCCATCTCCTTTTGGCAAACAGAGTAAGGAAACACTTGTCAATATTCCTCCTTGGAACCTCCTCTGTTCAGACATAAGCCCAGGTGACCGTGATTCAAGTTTTGTTCCTCAATGGGTAACACCTCTGCAAAATTACAACCTCCTGAGCTACAGAATATGCAATATTCGGTCTTGTAAGAGTGATAAGTGTAAGATCCAATATTTCCTGACTCATCAGAGCTCACAAAGGAAATCTTTGTACTGTCTGAGGGAAGACATTCCAAGTTTCTGTCCATGAAAGAGCCTAAGTTCTTTAAAAATCATGACATGTTTATGCAGAGTAAAACAATTTTAGGTCAGTTTAGGACATTCTGTCCCTCTAAAATCTGTACTGCTGAACTTGTGTCCGGATGATAGGAAGTCTATATGTTGTAACAAGAACGTTTGACAAAACTATATTTGAAACAAAATCTTCAAAGCCTTTGACCCATACCCAGGGCTTTGTACAATGGTCTGCAAACAAAACCTTGTTTGCTGTTTTGTTTATAATTGGCTCATGGCTCGTCTGTTCCGAAATCATGGGCCTACCCCAGAGGTTTGATGATGAAAACTGCTCCCAGTCAAAAGGCTCTCCATGGAAACAAAGTTCCATCAGACACAATGGTTCAAGGAGCCTCGAGAAAGTTTCATTTGAAATATCCTGCATCTGATTGACTTACGCCCCACCAAAGGCAAAGCAAGGATTTGGAAAGAGCCCTGCCTGTGTTGCCGTAATGCCTGGAAGCAGCAGATGATGTGTGTGACCCCAAAGTGGGCATCCTCTGCCCTGTGCTCCAGCAGGGAAAGAGTGGAAGTTCCCTGCAGCTCCACAGTGTACTGGGATCAGCAGCGAGTTCCCATCACCCAGCCCTTAGTGCAGCCACAAAATCCCCAGTGGCAACGCTGGTGGAAGTCTGTGCCACTGCTATGCAGGGATGGAGCAAGGAGCCCAGGGCAGTCAGGGCACCAGGATGGCATTAACCTTTCCCTCAGAGGCAGGAAGGCTCCAAAGTACAGCCTCAATGGAATTGCTGCACATGGGAAACTGAGCAGCTGCCAAATCCAAGAGCTGCTGCTTTACCTGAAGTTAAAAAGGAAAGGAAGTTTCCGTAGGTTTTTGGAGAATCAGAAACCCTGGATTTCTGCCAACCTTAAGAGAACCCCCTACACATACCCTTATGTCCAGATAGAGTATCTGTATGGATACCTTATCTCTGAGAGCTCTCCAGATGAAAAAGCTGGGCTGAAAGGTGCCATATCCACTTCAAAATTGGTCCCTGAGGTGAGATGAACAGAAATCTATGTGTTTCTATCTTAGAAAAAGTAAGGCTGCAGTAAAGGGGAGTATGAAGTGACTGGACTTTTCCCACTTCAGGGAAGCATCCCATCAGGCTGGGATCCAGTTACATATTGAGTCCACAACATGTTGCATTAAGAACAGTGGGCAAATCATTCTATGCAATGGGCCTCAGTTTCTGCACCTGAAATACTCAATTAAATAGCTACCAGGCATTGCATAACCCAGTTTATACATTTCAGGATGTGCTGACATGCCATATTGCCTGAGCACTTGGTCAGAAAAAATAACAAACATTATTGATATTACAATAATACTTGCAAATTATAGACATCTGCAATTACATTAAATTAAAACCTGGTGTGGTTCACAATACTCAGATGGCGCAGCATGAAACAGGAACTCTTTTACAATCAAACTGTTTCAGCTTAAATATTTGGATGTTTTGAATGTTTGGATGTAAAAATAAAAAGCTCAAATTTATATAGAGATCTCATACAGTTCAGTGGAAACAAACTTTACTTTTCACAGGAAAATAGTTGCAATTGCAGCCTTTGCCAGTCAACCCTGTGGCACCATGACCCAATTTGTCAGGCTGATCTCCCTGCTACTTCAGTGTTACTTTGGAGCACAGCTCAGATTTGGAATCTTGTTCTTTGCCGTCCAGCAATAATTTTTTAGAGTATGTACCTTTTTTTAAACCAAAGCTAGGATTGCCCCACGATCCAGTTGTGTTGGCTGGAGCACTGTACGTGCAAGAAATAAAGGCAGCAGCATCCTCCTGAAGTTACTGCCCAGAGCTTAATTAATACCTCGTTTTCACCCTCGTATTAATACTTTCCTCTTGAATTGAATGGGACTTGACCTTGTCACAACAAGATCAGGCCAAGTCTGTGAAAACAATGTTGTGACATCAAAGCCAAAACAAAGGAATGTCATCGCATGTGTCAGAGGAGGATATGATGGGGTCCTCTTACAGTAGCAAAATAATGTCACAGTGAATCCTGGGGCACCTTCTCGGCTCTCTCTGAAAAGGAAGTGCAATGGGAGAACCTGGAAGGTGGCAATTTCTTTAAAAACCAGGAGATGTGGATGCAGACCCTAGCTGGAATAAAGAGGCTCTACTGACTCTAATGGGGGTGGACAGATTCACATCTGTAGGAGATCTGGTCCACTGCAACCAAACTGTGGAAAGGATGTATAAATTAAAATACCGCCTCACTGCAGGGCACATAAATTCATCACCGGCATGCTCGGGCATTGCTCCCCGTCCCTCATCGTACGGCCACAGCATTTTCATTTGTGGGTAAGAGCTCTCAGTGCCTCGTGCCCCTCTCCAATGTGAAAACCCCCACTTAGGGCTGGTTACTTTTCCGCCTGATGCTTCCCTGGAAGAGCTGCACTGTGAAATCCCTGTTCCCAGCAGCTACCGCCTCGCAGGGGGGGAGTTCCCTGTGCCCCCTCCCCTCCAGCACTTAACAGTGCAGCCTTAGAAAGGGGATTTTCCAGTATAAACAGAGCTAAGCCAAACTCTTCTCCTGGCCTCTCCATGCCCCAGCCCGTATTTGCCCCACGTATAATTACCTGTGGATTTCACCTAGAAGACAGAGGATTTCACTTATAGCCCCGAATAGGCAGGCTCTGACGTAATGGCAGTCTGAGGAATATAGGTCAGGGAGGTGGCCTGGCCACTGGAAATGAATTTTGGAAGCAGAATAAGCAACCTTGTTAGAGGAGAAGATAGTAATCAGCAGTGGTCCTTGGATCTAAACATTTCACCTCCAGCACTCTTGCAGCTACAGCCCTCATCTGTTTCACTTTCCTATTTTAAGCTCCTGACTCACATCCTAAATATTGACTTCTATTTTTCTATTAGCACTGGATTTTCGGCCTCCATATTGACTTTGACTGTACCTATGGTTGATACTAAGCCTCTCAGGTCAACAAACTTTTATAGCTGTTAGCTGCCTAAACCACAGTGGGCAGGAACTGGCACTATAGAGCAGTAGCTAGAAGCAATATTATTGGGAATTATAAATTATTCCTCTGCCTGAACTTTTCCTCTTATTCACATGGCTACATTCATTTTTAAACATGTGGCAAATGAATCGCACAGTGAGGACAATTGGGACTCTGTGATTTGGGGAGCACCCGCCACCACTAGCAGGGATGGATTCTCCCCTGGGAACAGCGGAGTAGTGCCGGAGTCATAGCTGGGGTACAGCAGCACAGTCTGGGCCAGTAATGCCTGTGAGGACAGACAACACCCAGCCAGAGGATCAGAAACCCCAAATCCATCTTAGCTGCACACACAGACCCCTAATGTCTCTTTTGGCTGACGTTTTAGCAGCACACGGAACTGAGCTGTTGCAACCAAACTTCAGAGAGACTTGGCCATCCATCATTTGTAAAACACTTCATGTCTGTAAGAAACAATAACAACATTAAAAGAGCATTATGGCAGTGACAAAGCCAAGCCTAAAAAGTGAGGAAACGCAGCAATTAAGATTAACTTATGCCTTGCAGTATAATATTTTTCTGCAGACCACATACTATTTTTTGGAATTAGGACCAATGCTCGGGAGCAGGGACGGGGAAGGTCCAGCTGGCAACAAGCTATGTCAAGTATTGTACAGACACAGGATGAGTGCAGCATTTAGATGTGAGAGGAATTGTATGAAGCTGCATCCCTTAAAAGATGCCCCTTTGGGCGCTGCTGCCCCTGGGGGCTGGCCCAGCACGTGTCCCTGCACAAAGAGCTCACAGAAAAGGCTGGTTTCCTGCCATCCCCCCTCTGCCACTCAACCTCACAGGCAGCCAAAATGTCACCCGGATTTGTCTTAAATTTTAAGTCCGTGCCATGTTCGGTTTAATGCTTTTTAGAAAAGTTGTTATCACTGAGGAAATGATTACTGGGATGATAAGCTATGAATGACTTATTCATGCAGTATTTTCAGTCCTTCATCAGTCTACTAGATCTTGTGCTTATGTTCCAATCCTTCACATACTGATTAATTTTTCATGTGCTACCAGGCCTTTTTCAAGCAAGGACTGCCAAACTAATGCAATCTGGCCATTTAGTAAGTTGTTCCTTTCCTTTTTTGTTTTTCTTACCCCATGCCTGGAGTACAAGCCTGTGGAAGGAAGGAAGGGTCTGTCAGAGAACTTGTATGATATTTGTGATTTATTATTAATTGCTGGCACAGCAGTCCCTGCAGGTCACAGGACCCTGCCTGTGCTAAGCAACATCTGAATGCTGTGCTGGGCAATGTATTGACTAGGAAAAGGGCTTTTCCCAGCCTTTCTGACTAGGCAGAGGTAGTGTCCCCCTCCTGTGTAATGGGAATGGCAAGAAAGCGGTGGCTGATCAAGTGCACGGGGGGCCGTGCTGCAACAGAAACTGGGCAAGTGTCTGGAGCTGAAGCCTACACAGCAAACCTAGGAAACAGGCTTTTCCCTCGCCTGAAGTCTGCAAAATTACAGTTTTCAAGGATTTACCACTTAATGGCAAAATTCTGGCCCACAATTACGCTGTGTTCTCTCTGCCAAAGCACATACATGAGCTGTAATCAGAGAGCGGCTTTTTTCCCATCCTCCCTCCAGCTTTGCCATGAGGTGGAATAAACTGTGATGGGCTGAGCTTGCTTTCCCCTGCTGTGCCAGGAATGACACGTGCCTCGTCCCAGAAAGCTGCAGCTCAAATCCTGTTGCAAAAAGCTCCAGGCTTGCCCATGACCCCACCAAAACCAATGGATGTGCTTCCATCTGCACCTTGTGGCAGGATCGGGGCCACAAATACAGGCCATGAAAAGAGAGCAGAGCATGAAATAAGTTTGTGCCCTAAGGGAAGCAGCCAGCACCAGTGCTCCGAGTGAGAACTGACTCTGCTCTGGCAGAGACTACCTGCATAGCTGTAGCCAAGACTCTCAGGTATTTGATAGTTTGATTCCTCACCTGCCCAACAAGGAAAAGGTAATCCTGCCTTCAGCAGGGCGCTCTGAGGATGGCTGCCCTGCGTTCTGGAAGGGGCTCTGATGTACAGCATGTATAATGACCCTCAGATACCTAAACCTGATCCTTCTGGTGGAAACATTTATAGCCCTTTAGTTCCTAATTCCAGCTATATGTTACCACAGCAGCAAGATGGAGCAAGATAAGCCTGTTGTCTTACCCAGATCTCTGGAGCTGATCAGTGAACCTTTTGGCTGTGCCAAGCCAGCACGATCGCTTCCATGCTGCCCCCCTGTTCTGCAAGCAATGCAATTACCAGGCATTTGAAAAAAAAAACAAACCACAGACACACAAAAAGCAGTGCTTTGTGAGCTACCTGCTGCCATCGGGGTCCCAGGTGACCCAGGCTGGCTCTGCTGTGTGCCTGCAACCAGCATGGCTTGTGTGCTCTGAACAGCTTGTCCTTACCCCATCACTCTGCACATGGGAGACTATCCCCTCATTGCCCTCACCCAGGGCCCTGACCTCAATTATTAACTGCGTTTAGCAAGGACATTATTAAACCTGACTCTCTGCTCCCAGATGAGCTATCAAGTGTCTCTCTTTAACCCAGCAGGAACCTTTTTCTCACCCCATGCCCTTCTTATTACCCTTTAATGTGCCCTGAAGCCTCTGGAGCAGCTCTGTCCATCCCAGATAATGTCATTTCTAGAAGGAGAGGGGGGAAAAAAAATGAAAAGTCCATTCCTGAAGATTTTTTCCTAACTGGCTCTAAAATGTCTTTCCATTTCCTTTCTATTTTAATCATCCATCTCTAATAACAAATTCTATAAACCAACAGGTCTATCCAGTCACAGCAAACTGCTCAGCCGTGGATTAAAGCATGTTAGAGTTTTTAGCAGGACACTACTCCTTTATACCTGTGAAAACTGATCGCATCTGTCTATTATGATTAAAAAACAAGGAGATATTAGTAAGTAGCTACTAATTAGCTTGCATTTTAATCGTGGCTTTTATGCCAAACAAACACAGGAGTGCCACTGAAACACAATATAAAATGTCAGCAAATGTCTCCACTTTGGAGCTTGGCAAGTGCAGCTTGCAATGTGCTGATGACACCAGGGCACAGAAGGGCATTAGGCAACGCTCCCTGCTCCTCTTGGGCTTTGGCACAGGAATGCACCAGGCTGTGGCTGGGGCATAACCCTGGAGTAAATGAGAGCAGGCTAAGGCAGCTTGGCCTCATGAGCAGCACCAAAAGCCCAGTGGAGGCTGTTCCAGTGGCTGAACCAAGGAGACCGCAGCAGCCCCTAACCGAGTTTTCTACTCCCTCTCTGCTCTTCTGCAGATGTCAGAGGGATGTGTCAGGGCTCTTCTCATGTTGGCAAGGAAGCACCCCTGTGCCACCCTCAAAACCCACAAGCTGTGGGTTAAATGGGTTAGCTGGGAACCTCAGTTGGGTATCAGCAGTCCCTGCATCTCCTGCAGCCTCTGCATCACCTACCCAGCAGCAGTGGCAGCTGGCAGCCAGCAGTGCAGCTCTCCCATCGCGGTCATTTCCAGCACCGGGCACAGGCACTGTGCCAGCAGTGCCCCTCGCAGTGCCCCACGGCTGCACTCGGCCAGACCTCACTCCCTGTTCCAGCCAGGCAATCTCCCAACCCTCCCAACACCGCCTCGTGCCAGAGGAGCTGCTCTGGGGCTGTGCTCCTGCAAACAACCACCAGCCTTTCCATTCCCAGTACTGTCCTCCACTACATGTCCATAGAATGCCCAGCATTCTGAGGCCCTCATCTCCTCCAGAGCCCCTAGGGGCTGCTAGATTGCAAAAAATACACACCAAAGACCAGCTGGAGAGCACGCAAACATTCCTCAAACCTATCCTTCCACTCATGGCAAGCAGCTGAAAAACGCAGCAGCCTTCAAATAAAAGGCTATGAGGGAATATTGCAAGCGCGACGAACATTTTATGGATGAGAATGCTCCCGCTCCTCAAAATATTTGTTTTCAATACCCACAAAGTAGTATAATGTCATTTAGCGAGGAGAATTCTGGCAGTCGATGCACAATCTGGCAGAGATACAAGTACTGTAGGTGTTATGATACACACACAACATGTTTTACAAATAGAAAGTGGTTTCCAGAGTTCTTTAATATATTCTAATTTCCCCCACCTCTACCCAAAAAAGCTGCAGTTATGAAAATACTGTTGCATACTGAAATATTAAACTAGAAATCTGAAGAGAGTTGTTTTTTAAAAAAGCTCTCTTTTCAGCTATTCCTTCTTCTCTCTCTCTTTTTTTTTTTAAGTCAGGTATGTTTTTAGCAACTTAAACAGGTTGGGTTACCCACAAGAAGTAGTAATTTTTCCACCTAGCAGATTGAGGCATTCATACCCTCTTCAAACATTTCTAAATTTATTCTCCAGTATTATTCAAATAGAAATATTTGCATGCACACCCTGAATCGGATAAAAACCTTTTAGTACTAACTCATGGGTAGAAACCACACAAATGAAGAAGATTAAAAAATGCACCTTCTTTGAATCCAAGGAGCCTTTGCAAGAAATCCTTCCAAAAAGCCATCCTGTCTCAATTAGTTATTATTTCTCTATTTTGGAGGTGGATCCTGCTCAGGAGCAAATCTAGTACCTATACAACATGCAATGAGATGCACCCTTACCTGAAGAACTGCTGGCTAACACCACATGGGCAAGGGGTTATTAGCCTCATTTACAGGTGGGAGACCAAAGGATAAAGAGACCAAGTGAACTCTGCAAGGCCACCTGAGACACCTGCGTCAGCTCCAAAACAGTTTCTTTGCTCAAGTCCCATGCCTCAGTCACACCACCAGGCTTCCTTCCCAAGAAAGCACATCAGCTGCTTCTTGTGGATTTTCCAGGTGTGGGAAAGTTGAGTTTTAACTTTTTTAAGTCTCTGAGGTCACCAATTTCACTCTTAGGTGAAGGAACCAGGCTCAGTTTCAGGAACAATGCCCCTTGTAGAGCACTCAGGTGTGAGCAGAACCAACCACTGCCCCATGCAACCTCCCATCCAAAGAAGGGCACATCAGCTCCCTGTGTTTGGGCACTTCCAAACCAGACCTCCACACAAAATCACAGTGGAGACCCCAGGCTGATCCCACGAGGAGCACGCCAAGGAGGTATCATGCAGTAACATTAGCACTGTAGTGGCATCCTGCACCTGAAGCAGGGGGCCCTACCTTCTCTGGGCAGTGCCACGGGACTGTGGGCACATCACTGAGCAGGTCAGCACAGAGCTGAGCCTTGCTGCTTCAGTCAGCACTGACCACACAGTGCACAGCCACACTGTGAGGATACAGGAGAAGTTTCTTCTGGGAGCATGGATCAATGGGCAGATGTCTGCTGATGACATCCCAAACCGGTGGCACAGATATTTTCAGAATCCAAATGAAGATGTTTCTAGTTTGTCTCAGAGGATAATCACCAGGAAATGCAGTGTTCTCGATTCACTCACTTGGGATGGGGGATTAGCAACTAGGCAATGAGTTCCCCTATAGGGAGAAGAGCAAGGTGGAGGAAAACTGCAGCCTACGATCGGGTTTGGCAGGCTGTGCTACCCTAGGAACAGGAGAACCTCAGGGAGCAGGACCTGGAACCTACTGGGGTTTCTCAGGCTTTGTGACCTGTTTATTCCCACACCCTACTGTGTTCAATCCAATCCATCTGTTCCACAAAGAAGAGCAAACTTTCCAATTGTAAGCTTCTATCCACACTCCCAGCATGGAACATCTTCCAGACATCTTTTAATTGCTACACATGAGGCAGCCATGAGGCTCTGTGTAGGTTGTGATGAGGGAAAAGCTCTTATGCTGCACTGCTAAAGAGGGGATGATGTGATGCTGGGACCAGGGCAAGAGCAGTGTGGGACCCGTGCATCAGCTGCAGATCACGGCCACAAGGTCTGTCTGTAGCCTCAGGACAAGAACTGAGAGAATAAGTTGGTACAAATTACATAAATTACCTAAATAATGCTTGTTAGAAATTTCATCTCCATGCTGCCATCCATTGGCCTGCAAGCAGCTCCAGGGACAGCAGAGGAACTAACAGGAAAATTAAATATTATCCAGCAAAACGCGGGGCCGAAGGATTGTGCCTTTAGCACTTCCTAGCTGCTTGCAAATAGACTCCCACCTTTACAACTCTGTTTTTTGGGCTGGATTCTCACCTGAACTCAACAACACTGATTTAGGCTAGCTCAGAGTCGCTGATTTACAAGCATTTGCTGACAGTCACTGCGGCCTGGTGTCTGTCTCCAGGTTGTTTGCTAAGTTCCATAGGATGGCCTGTGCTGTTTCCCGCTCCTGCTGCTGCCCAGCTGCCCCAAGGTAACGAGCGGTGAGCCTGGCTCTGCTGCACCATCCAGCCATTTGGGACAGGCCCTTTAACCTCACCCTTCCCCTTGCAAATCCGACCTGTGAGACACGGCCCTGGCCATCAGTCCAGTCTCCAGTGGAGGTGAGTCCCAACCCAACAGACCATGTGGATAAGTCCTGAGGGACTTAAGCATGTGCTTAAGTTCTCTGCTGGATCAGTGCCTTTGCAACCAGTCCTACTGCTTTGTTAGCAGTGCTGAGCACCAGGGCTGAGCTCCAACAGGAAATAGCAGCTTCCCTTTGAAGTCCTGCCACTGATGTTCACGTAGGTGGGACTTCAAAGAAGAGCCACCGCTTCCCCTCCCAGTATCGGAGGCCCCAGTGTTGGAGAAGCAGTACTGCTGGTTTTAATTGCATGAAGGGATGCTTTAGGGCGGACGATTCAGCCCTTCTCAGAAAAGGGACAACTTGAAAAGTTCCCACCTGCTGGCAAGAGACCCAAGGAGAGGTGAACCCGCACCCCAAAATACCCTTTAAAACAAAGGTCTGTGGAAAGAAGTCTCATTCCCCTCTGTTACCTGTTTCCCACAGTGCCACTGAAAACTACCTTGTGAGCATCTGGTTTACTCCAGAGCTGTACTCCTGGCCAGTGTAAGGGCCCCTCACCAACTGGGATGTGGATGAGGAATGGCCAACCTCAGCTCCCATAATAGAGATCACTGGAAAAACTGACTTCAACAACAGCCAAAACTGAGCCAACGTGAGGAAATACCCCCACAGGCAACCTACATGGCTGATTCTGCTGCTGACTGACACTGCAATCACACACCAGAGCTCCTGTAATTTCTCAGTATCTCTTTTCCTTGAGGGAAAACAAAGCAGAGAAGTTCACATCCTAAATGGTGTCAATGAACTCAAATGACATCAAAACATGGCTCCACCTTTTCTCTTGCAGATTGCCAATATCCATCTATTCTCTCAATCTCCAGCCAGAGGCAAGACCCAGTCAAAGCAGAGAGGGATCAGACTTAACACAGAAAACCCTGGGGACCATGGAACACACTAGAGAAGCAGCCAGCATCCCCAGGAACAAGAGAAACAGTGCAGGGTTTACATGGATTTGTGAAGCTCTTCCATGTTCATATTGCTTGTTTTTCTCCTCCCTGAAGTCCCTGCATGTATCCAGATTCCATACATTTCTATGTTCAAAAGCCAGCTGCATGAGCAGGCATGGATTTTGAAGGAAGATGAGTAATTCTGTGTTCTTCAAGGAGTCCTTTGTGACCTCACTACACAGAGTTCAGCTGAGCTCTGCTGTTCTTGTCACCAATTTCCCATAACCTGGTCATCTGCCCTGGTCACTTTGTGTTTTGTACCGCCTCACACAACACTTGCACATTGCTTTTGGAACAAACTCGAGTCAGCAGGAAAGCAGTGTATGCCAGTGGGGATTAATAAGAGCAGGAATTTTAACCCCAGTAAAACCAGCTAGGCAAAGATGTGCCCCAAAAATGCAGAGAGCTCTCGGTGCCAGACCCTGAGGGGCTGACAGCAGCACTGCAGTGTGACAAGACTGAACTTGACCACTCAGATGATCCCAGCCCAAACCCCGGTGTCTGTTCTGGTGTGAAGAATGACCAAAAAAGCTCAACTGAAACAATCGTGGCTCAGGAAGGAAAAATGAATATGGAAAGTCCCTCCAGTGCCTTTCAGCCACACAGCCATGTGGCCTGGCTTTGCTCAACCAGCTCAACAGCGGAACAACTTGCATAGAAATGTTTGAAAAAAGATCTCTTTTTATCAATAGAAAAGTGATTTTTTTCAAGAAGTTTCTCTTAGAGTTTTGAGCTTCTACCAAAAAAATGCCAACATGCATTCTCAGCCAAAACTATGCAACTATTCTATAATCAGCAGTTTCCCATTAAAGTTTTTTGAGATTTGAGAGTCTGGGGGTTTTAATTCCTATTTTTTTCTGAGTATTTAATCAGCATTTCCCACTGAGGGAGAAAAAATATTCTGGTCAAGCGTTGGTTTCCTTGCAAGGTTGAGAAGGGCAAGGGGGAGATGGGGTCGCTGTATTTTTCCTTAAAGACACAAACATTCTCTTATAACTGAAGTCACCATGCAGTTGTGAGTCTGACAAATTTAGAGGACTTTAAATCAATCAATAAAAAAAGAGCTTGACCACAAGGGAAGCTCTGGTCAACGCTTCAGCTTTACGTAATAGACAACATTAATTTTATCACAGCCTTAAAAAATTAAAATAGAAAAATGCATCTTCTTGGAAAACAGCAGTTATTTTCTTCCCCTGCTCAGATATTTTTATAAGCCTGGTTCCACCAGCTTCACTCCTGTTGAGAATCACCTTACCCTGCAGGGCAGAGCATTTATTTAGAGGTGAGATATTATGTCCCAAGCAGGACACTAAGATGCCTCCACCCAACAAAAACTCTACTGTGCAGCTGAGCTGGACCAGCTACATCCCAGGTCCGAGTCTGGTTTGCAGCATTCCCCATAGTGTCTGGATACTGGCCTCTATAAATAAACAGGCCAGAAGGTCTGGAGAAGAGGTGAAGCCTTTCTCATTAGCTGTGAGCGAGGAAGGAAGTTGTACCTCACCAAAGACTGTGGGAATTCACAACTCCCTCCTTCCCTTAATAGCACTACTGGAGGCGGAGAGGAGCAGGGCAGAGCAGCCTGACAAGGATGGTCCAGCAAAACACTTGAGACAACCAGTGAAATGAAATCCTGCACATGAGTAAGGGTGGCAGAACTTGCCTGACAGATACCTTTCTTGCTGGCTAATCAGAATCACAATTTATAGCTCTTTCCATTAAATCTCAGCAAAAGAACACAATGGCACAGAGACTGATTCGATTCGCTGGCAAACATGTCTTAACCCTTATTTGTTCAGAGAATTGGTTTTGATAGCTTGTTGTCACCCTCAACATGTTTTTCTGGTTACTCACACACATTAGCTTAGCAAAAATTCCACTGGGAAAAGGTTTCTCTGGTCCAGGAGGAATCTTCTCATCAGAACAAACCTGGCCAGAGCAGCCAATTATTTCAACAGCCAGAAGATGCACTTTTGAAGACCTGATACAGATCAGGGACTTGAACTTGGATCTCCTAAATCCAAGAGGGATATCTTAACCCCCAGGCAAGAGGCCATTCTTGGATGTTGCTTTCCTGTAGGAGTCACTTCACACTGGTTGTAAGTCATACAAGATTTGCTGCTAACAGCAAGACCAGTTCTGCAGAACAGTGACCCAGAAGAGCAGGAACATGACCCTGGGTCTCCATGTGTCAGACAAGAGACTTGGCTATCCACTGGCTTATTGCAGTAATCAGGAAAGACAGAAAAAATCCCTTTACAGATGCTGTGACTTCCAGGTGGAATGGAAAAAACTGGAAATCTCACAGCATTCTGAGCAACAGGAGAAGCGTTTCCTCCCCGCTGTTACGGGGGGCAGATCCGCGGTGTTTATCACCTCTTGTCGCCAGAGTCAGGATCTGGCCTGCTGCCTTCCACCCTCATTCAGAATGCACTTTCATCTCTACTATAAACACTGAGCAATATCAAAAGCCCTGTTGACAGCACTGCTCTCATTTTCTGCTTTAAGAAGTTGCCAAAATGTACAAAATTAAACTCCCCGAGTCACAGTAGGCTGTTTTGTCAGTTTATCCAATCGGTAACGTAATACTATCGCAACCTCTATCATTCTCTCTCTTTTCTTCTTTCTTCTCTCTCTTTCTTTCTTTCTTTCTTTCTTTCTTTCTTTCTTTCTTTCTTTCTTTCTTTCTTTCTTTCTTTCTTTCTTTCTTTCTTTCTTTCTTTCTTTCTTTCTTTCTTTCTTTCTTTCTTTCTTTCTTTCTTTCTTTCTTTCTCTTTCTTTCCCTTCCTTCCTTCCTTCCTTCCTTCCTTCCTCCCTCCCTTCCTTCCTTCCTTCCTTCCTTCCTTCCTTCCTTCCTTCCTTCCTTCCTTCCTTCCTTCCTTCCTTCCTTCCTTCCTTCCTTCTTTCTCAAGAATTTCCCCTGGAAGGGAACACAGTTCCTCCAAAAATTTAATTGCGGCATCAAATTTCAAACTGGCAAATGGAAATCAAATATCATTGTGATGACTCTGAGGAATATTCCTGTGCATGACACGTGTGTTGTCCAGGCCACAGGGGGTATACTATGGATATTATTGTGCTAAAGGAGCTTCTCTGGGAATTTTCTCTGGAATTGCAGGAGTCAGAAAGAGGAATGCTCCGCTGTCCCTCACCCACTACCTCAAAGAGCATATTTGAGGACTGGCCCTGTATTTTTAATTTTCTTCCTAGTTCCTTTCAAAACTAATAGGAAAATGTGGGCCTCAAAAAAATACAAAATTGGGTTCTTTCTTATTTCATTAATGAAAACAAGAGCAAAATGAGCAGCACCATTTTACAAACAGCAACTCTGTGGAAAATTTCTAGGAAAACAGGACCAATGCCAAATGTTTCTCCAGCTCTGGAGTTCCTAAGTTCCTAAGGAAATACATCCCCATAGCAAGGCATGCATGACATTTGCAAATGACCTCCACTGGAAATCAGAGTGTAACATACATTACCTCAGTACATAATTCATTCTTAATCTATTAACGATATGACTCATTAACATATTAGTAGCAGTAGCAGTGTTAATAGGAGTAATACTAATAATCCTGTCATTGTGGTGCTAACAGGTCCCAGCATGTCCGTTCTTCTACA
Source organism: Monarcha castaneiventris obscurior (assembly GCA_026261815.1). Classification (NCBI taxonomy): domain Eukaryota; kingdom Metazoa; phylum Chordata; class Aves; order Passeriformes; family Monarchidae; genus Monarcha; species Monarcha castaneiventris. The sequence continues at coordinate 7,745,950 of JAMPIT010000862.1, forward strand.
GGCCCTCAACAAAAGGATTTGTGACCCAGCATCACAAAGGTGGTGAGACAGAGGTTTGAGAGCCCTACCAGTCACTTCATGGGATGTGTGCTATTATCTCTCCTTATCTCCTCGAGCAATCATGGAAGATCTAAATGTGCAATCATAAGGATTGTTCAGGTGTAAGACCCCTGATGGAATCTTTGCTGGATATGGGATGAAGCCCTAAAGAATTTTTGGGGTTTTTTTCATATTCCTCAAATATTTCTGTTAGTACTCAGTCAGGTTTGAAACGCCAACTGAGCTCTTGCAGAGCTTTCTGCTTCTCCAGGGTGCAAGAACAGTCTCACCTCAGGGAAAGGTTTTATGAAGTAATTTTGCAGAATTTGTCAAGAACTGTTGGGGACGAATAACACAGGGCCTAAGAAATGCTGTTGTATGTTCCTTTTTCCCTGTCTGGAAATCTCACCTGAAAGGACTTGAGGAATGACTCTGTTAGTTTGGGATTTCCAGGAGCACAGTTCTTGTGATGCTGAGGGAAGGTCCCCACATGGCTGAGCCCACCCACAAGGCTCAGCCAGCACTGCTACCCAGCCAGCAAACCCCCAGAGCCCAAAAGAAGTACACTGACCTCCAGCCCTGCTCTTCCAAAGAGTCACACTCACAGTGGTTCCGTTCTGCAGGGGGCAGGTGCTTGCACAGGACAGCTGAAAGTTATTGAGTGATTTCTGATGCTGTAATACAGATCTGATTTACCGTAAGTGCAAACACTGCTCACAAGATTTGGGGAGAAATCAAAGATTTCAAGTATCCTTGAAAATCTGATGCTTCTAAGAATCCAGGTTTTGGGTGTTGGCTCTAGCAAGCTGATTGTGAAGACTGAAGAGTATCCCTGGCTTCATGTGCTGACAAAATCTGCAGGCACAGGTCTGCCTCTGCAGAAAATGAAGAGATATTATGTGAATCTTGCCATGTATCCCTGAATCTGTGGGATCCAAAATCCATGCCACAATGGAAGGTAAGAGTGGGCAGGCTGGGAGCCGCAGCTGGGGTGGAAAATATCCACAGTAGCATTATATAAGGACAATAAAAAGCAAGACTATAATTACCTCCCTGCTCACCCTCACCACACTACAACGAAGTCTCTGCCATTAACATCTCATCTACATATAAAGGTAGAGCATTGTTGAGTATATTAGAACAGGGAAAGCACTACAGCTCTTTTTGGAAAGAAAAGTTGTATGGTACAAAGCACTTTGACACCAAAATAACTGCATTCACATGAGGTCTTGTCCCAGCACAGCCAGTGGTAAAAACAAACCCCAGAACTTTTTCCTAACAAAAAAATTGTATCAAGGCAATTTTTCATGTAAACCAGGCCTAAAAATGGTTCTTCAGAGTAGGTTCCAGGAAAATTGTCTGATACTCCAACTCTTCCCCAAGTGTTGTGATGCCAATTACAACTTTTAAATCTCCTGACATTGCGATGGCCCCAGCCAGCCTTGGGGTCTGCCCAGAGACACTGAAGGTGCAAAACCAGGGGACTGATGTGGGCTCCAAACCCAGGAATTCCGAAGAAGGAAAACCCTGCAGTCATAGGCTATCTGCCACTCAGGTGGGTGCTAAAGGACCCCCGTTGAGGCTGACACTGACACTGATGTCTGGTGTTAATTCAAGGGAGCTCTCTGGCCCCGAGAGCAGCCGGAGACAGGACTCGAAACCAAGGGCACAGCCCTGCTGGAGATGGCCGGGGTCACCCGAGGAGTTGTCAAGGTTTACCTTCACAACTGGTTTATCTGGCTCCCACCTGCTGGCTTTTCAGAGCCCCCAAACTATTATTATCATCAAGTATCTTGTATTAACTACTACATGTCCGAGTGAGTGAGTACACAGGCTCATTGGCTGGGAATGACAGAACAAATTCTCAAAGGCAGCCCTTTCCTCCTCCCTTTCCTCAGGCTTACCTTTATTTTTAAACACAGAATCAAAACCAGCCCAGCTCACCCCACTCCAGGTAGGAGGGAAAAGGCACCAGGATCCTCCTTGCCAGTTTTTAGTCTCTTTCAGAGCTCCAGACAGATCTTCCAGCTGATGGGCAGAAGCCTGTTAATTGTGCACTTGCTGGAGCAGCCATAGCTCTCTGCCTTCCTCTTCCAAGTTAAACATCCCTCTGCAATCTCCACCGGGGTGAAAGATAGCAAGTGACATCCCATTCCTCACGACCCAGAAAAGAGGAAAAGCTCCCTGATGCCTCTCTCCTACTGTATTTCTGAATATATGGACAGTCCATGTCTTGGCATGGGAAATACACTATTTGGATCACACAGTGGCTCCAACAACTTTGTGACATGTGCAGAGCTGTGAACTTTATCTTTGCAGTGCTTCTGTGAGGCCCATTTCTCTGAATCATACTCCTCTGCAGAGGTGGAGACAATCTTCCCAAGACTTTTGCACTGCAAGAATATGGACTTTTATATTCAGACTGTTGTTATGGAGGCTTTGAGAGGAGAGCTCCTAAATTGAAACCACATTGCCCAGCCTGAGCCAGAGCCTGCTGCATGAGCCCTGTCTACTCCTCGAGTCTTTCCAGTGGTGATTGCTTCCCGGCCAGAGCACAAAATAGGAGGGCTTACAGCTCCCGGGAATCTGCCAGCATAGAAACTGTACTTGACTAACAGCTTGCAATGCTCCACTGGAGCTCTGGGACGGGCTTTCGTCTTTCCAGGGTCTTGGTGGGCGCAGAGTGGTCTGAAGAGCTCTTTGTGTCTGTAGCTGCTATAAGAGAAACACCTTTCCTCTTTTTTATTCGAAAGAGAAGCTGTTGGGACGTGCTCACCATCTCACTCTCTTCTGATAACCCTTTCGGCATCCTTCCGTTTTCTGGTTATTCATTTGTTACCCCTGAAATCTGATTCCTGATCTCAGCCCTCTCTTATCAGCCCCTTTCGCTGAGGAGTTCCAAAGCAATGGGTTAGTTTTAATCTTTGCGCTCTTTCTCTGTCCCCGAGGCCTCGTTTTGCTGGGGAGGAGGTGAGTGATAGGACTGACGTTGGAGGGGGAAGGGGCTGCCGTCCATTAACTCCCTATTATCTCTCTCTTCATCTGCCCACAAAACAAAGGTATGATTGTTGCTCCAGCTCCCAGACCTGCGCTGGCTTCACTCCAGCTCCCGTGGGTCAGAGGAGACATGGAGGCATGGCTGAGCACAGCCCAGCAGCCAGGGGTAAGGCCTCCTACACAGGCTCCATGCCCAGATCCTACAGCCACGTCCTGCCCAGCCCTGGTACCACCGAGTGGGAGCTGAGCCCGGCCTGGCCGGAGCCGGCCTCCCTTTTTTGTACACCTGCCCACAAAACACGGGTTGGACTCTGCACCACCCCGGCATCTGGCAAACCCGTCCTGGGCTGTGCTCTTATTGAAGCAATTATATAGGATATAGGGTGCTAGAACATGAGTTCCTTTATCTCTGTTTCCCACATTACACCCTTTCCTAAGGCAAATTGATGCAGCCCCGTTGAAGCCGAGGCACTGATTGACACCAGCTGAAGATCTGGCCCCGATTCTGCCGTGCCTTGCCTCTGGGGAGTCATTTACACCTGCTCAGAGTGCAAAAGGCAACCAGCAGCAACCACTGGAGCTGCAAAGCAGCAAAGTCCCATCCCATCGCCCTCGGAGCCTGACATGCCACGCACTGATCAGTGGCACAGGGCCCAGTTCCCTTCGCATCTCAGTTGGTTTTGGCGTTGCACATAGACATCCTCTCTTCAGCTTCTAGTAAACCTTGAGATCCCTGCCAAGATTCATGAAAGAAAAAGTTGTGACCCAGTTCCTGGAGGGTGACTTGGTGTAAATAATTTTCAGTGGCATGATGACACCCTCGTGAAATCCAGCACCATGCTGATCCATCCATGAAATGTGGAGCCAAGAACCGGTCCTGATCCAATGTTACATGCTGAATATCTTTTCCTTTCCTTGCACACGCAAAATCCCTGGCAATTTCCGGAAGAACTGCAGTTGTGCAAGCCAAACAGGGCTTGGCTTATGTTCTGAATCATCCAAATAGTGCCAGTCTGCATGGACAACATCAGCTTTTGAGCAAAGCTTGCCAGCACTGTAAAAACCCCGAGGTCTGAATGAGACCCCAGTTGCCTGCAGCTGGCTGGCTTGCCTGGATTGTCCCTTCTGCCAGCTTTAACCGTGTGGCCAAGGAGCCTTGCAGGGACTAGGCAGACCAGTCTCCATTCACTGCTTGCAATACACCTGCAGGAACTGAGGCTGGACTTTCTTTGTCATTTTACTGCTCTCAGTGACACCCTGTTCAGCTTGGCACTACTTGGTGGCCTCTGCAAACAATGGCAAAGCTGGGCAGCCATGAACAAACAGCTTCACAAGCTCTGTTATCCTTGGAGAATTCCAGGCATGACAGTCTCTTCCAGTTTTTGACATTGCCGTCCAAAATCCAGTGAAATTACTGTAAGGCCTCCAGAACTGATTTCAAACAAAATGGACCCGGCATTTAAATCTAAGGTACCATGTTTAGATCTGTGGGTTGCTTTGGGCTTCTAATTTCCATGGGGATTTGCATAATAAAATACAATAATAGGCTGGGTGAGTACATTGAGCAGTGGCTGTCAGCCAGGAGCTAATGAGCTCCATTGCAGAATATTTAGCTCTGGACAAGTCACTTGACCTTCCAAAGTCACATCATCCCCACCTGTGAAATGGGATGGTAATACTTGCCTCACAGGGGTGTTGTGAGGATTAATTAGCTGCTGCTTGTACATCACTTTGATGATGTTAAGAACTACATGCCTGCTAAGTATTGTTATTCCACGTCTGGGAAGATACTGCAGTTAAGGCTAAATCCTGCCCTTGGAAAATTATGCACCTTTCCCCACATCTTGTAAAATTGGCTGCTGGGCTTGTGCAAGCAGCTTTTATATAACATTGGTACCAAACATCAACATGCACCTTGTATCTCTGAGGCTGCCAAATCCCCAGAAAAAAGGCATGCTGGCAATCATGTGATGTCCCATCCCACCACAAACACCTTTGGGCAGAAGCCCAGCTGCAAACACTTCCTTTCTCTTCCCCCACAAATTGAGATCAGGAGATGTTTCCATCGGGCACTTGAGTAGTGATCTCAAACCTAGGGCTTGGTGCTGTGCAGCACCCGGGCAGCACACACTGCTTGCTGCTGATGGGACAGCCTGCCTGGGATGGACATGGGGACAGCCAGGAACAGTCCTGCACACAGGACAGCCTGCCTGGGATGGACACAGGACAGCCAGGAACAGTCCTGCACACAGGACAGCCTGCCTGGGATGGACATGGGGACAGCCAGGAACACTCCTGCACACAGGACAGCCTGCCTGGGATGGACACAGGACAGCCAGGAACACTCCTGCACACAGGACAGCCTGCCTGGGATGGACACAGGACAGCCAGGAACACTCCTGCACACAGGACAGCCTGCCTGGGATGGACATGGGGACAGCCAGGAACACTCCTGCACACAGGACAAACTGCCTGGGATGGACACTGGGGACAGCCAGGAACACTCCTGCACACAGGACAGCCTGCCTGGGATGGACACAGACAGCCAGGCACACTCCTGCACACAGGACAGCCTGCCTGGGATGGACATGGGGACAGCCAGGAACACTCCTGCACACAGGACAGCCTGCCTGGGATGGACACAGGACAGCCAGGCACACTCCTGCACACAGGACAGCCTGCCTGGGATGGACACAGGACAGCCTGCCTGGGATGGACACAGGACAGCCAGGAACACTCCTGCACACAGGACAGCCTGCCTGGGATGGACACGGGACAGCCAGGAACACTCCTGCACACAGGACAGCCTGCCTGGGATGGACATGGGGACAGCCAGGAACACTCCTGCACACAGGACAGCCTGCCTGGGATGGACATGGGACAGCCAGGAACACTCCTGCACACAGGACAGCCTGCCTGGGATGGACATGGGGACAGCCAGGAACACTCCTGCACACAGGACAGCCTGCCTGGGATGGACACAGGACAGCCAGGAACACTCCTGCACACAGGACAGCCTGCCTGGGATGGACACAGGACAGCCAGGCACACTCCTGCACACAGGACAGCCTGCCTGGGATGGACATGGGGACAGCCAGGCACACTCCTGCACACAGGACAAACTGCCTGGGATGGACACTGGGGACAGCCAGGAACACTCCTGCACACAGGACAAACTGCCTGGGATGGACACAGGACAGCCAGGCACACTCCTGCACACAGGACAGCCTGCCTGGGATGGACATGGGGACAGCCAGGCACACTCCTGCACACAGGACAGCCTGCCTGGGATGGACACAGGACAGCCAGGAACACTCCTGCACACAGGACAAACTGCCTGGGATGGACACAGGACAGCCAGGAACACTCCTGCACACAGGACAGCCTGTCTGGGATGGACACAGGACAGCCAGGAACACTCCTGCACACAGGACAGCCTGCCTGGGATGGACACAGGACAGCCAGGAACACTCCTGCACACAGGACAGCCTGCCTGGGATGGACACAGGACAGCCAGGAACACTCCTGCACACAGGACAGCCTGCCTGGGATGGACACGGGCACAGCCAGGAACACTCCTGCACACAGGACAGCCTGCCTGGGAGGGACATGGGCACAGCCAGGCACACTCCTGCACACAGGACAGCCTGCCTGGGAGGGACATGGGCACAGCCAGGAACACTCCTGCACACAGGACAGCCTGCCTGGGATGGACATGGGGACAGCCAGGAACACTCCTGCACACAGGACAGCCTGCCTGGGATGGACACAGGACAGCCAGGAACACTCCTGCACACAGGACAGCCTGCCTGGGATGGACATGGGGACAGCCAGGAACACTCCTGCACACAGGACAAACTGCCTGGGATGGACACAGGACAGCCAGGAACACTCCTGCACACAGGACAGCCTGCCTGGGATGGACATGGGGACAGCCAGGAACACTCCTGCACACAGGACAGCCTGCCTGGGAGGGACATGGGCACAGCCAGGCACACTCCTGCACACAGGACAGCCAGGCACACTCCTGCACACAGGACAGCCACGATGGCTGCAGTGGGGTGGGATGACTGCAGGAACACATGGATACATGCACGGGCACAGATGGCTAAAGGTAAGCTCCCCTTGCTGAAGCTCTAAGTCTCTGATGCGTGCTTCCTTTCCCGTATGCTCCCCTGAGAGGAGACACCTTCCACTTCAAGCATTTGGGCTTAGATGCCACCAAAGAGTGCACAAAGAAAAAAATTCCTTTTCTGCAACAGCCTACAGCTCAGGATCATTAATAGGGTCAAACCACAGTATCCAGCCTACTCGAGGAGTTATGCATCCAAATCTTGGTGACATTTAGTGGAAGTCGGCCAAATGGCTCCCTTTGATTCCTTTGAAATTTGAAACATAACTGTCACTGTATCCTAGACGTGTGAACTGCTCTGAGAAGTCTCCCATCTAGATTAGACTGCGATCAAAGTGTTCCATTAAACAGAATTTTACGAAGATGGAGGGTTGAGGCCAGGCTGATCAGCAGCAATATTATCTGAGAAAACACAAACCCCCAAAGCCAGTAAGGTTGAAAGGGTTAAAGAAGAAGGTTGTTTGGGTAGCCGGTGTACATTAACTATCATTTTCAGGCAGCATGCAATGACTAGTTAGCAGGGCTTATCATCCCCAGCTATGTGAGGAATTACAATAAATGCCTGAAATGCAAGCAGGTTTCCGGCTTAGGTAGGTAAATAATGGAAGTCACTATTTTTGTCTGAGTTGCAAGAATTCCCTGTGCACAGAAGCTCCCCACCCCCTCCCCACTGTAACACAACTAACTCCACTCCCTGCTGCTTGGCAAAATGAAGTCCTTTCCTGCATCCTTTTGCTTTGCCTGCAGAAGAAGCCAACTCACAATTTCCTTTTTGGTGGAAAACAAGAGGTTACATTTTCTGCATTCATTTGTTTTAAATATTTCCAGAATGTGATGACCTAAGGATGAGAGGAAGGAGATACAGGCAGCTCTGAGATGGGGACTGCATGATTTGTAGGGGAAAAGTAACAAAAGAAGAACCAGAGCAAAATTCTGGTGTTCTCAAAGCCTGCTAGCAATCTTCCCATTGCCTTCAGCGGCATGAAGCACCATCCCATGCTGAAAATACTCCCAAACTATTCAGTGAGTCTACTGCTAATTGAACAGCCACCAGAGTAAATTTCTGGCTGCCTCTGTGGGATAGCAATAGGATAAACTCTGGATAGCACTTAGCAGTAAATAGGGAATAAAGTCATTACAGTCAGGGAGCTGATTCTCATTTAGCCCAAGGCCCTTCTCCCTGCCCTGGCATCCCCAGGCACGTGCCTGACCTGGCCTCTCTCAGAGGCCCCTTTGAGGTGTGTGCGACGGAGTCTTTGCTGAAGGAAACACCGGGCTCCCGCCACGGGAGGGGAATCAGGGTGGGATCCCGAGCCTTGCGAAGTCCCCTGTTGACCTGGCCAGGCTCCAGGCAATTCCAGGAGAGCCTCAGCCGTGGTGAATGCTCCCAGTGTTTGTGCAGCAGTGCTGGGGAAGCCCGGCGCAGGCTTGGTGGGGCCAGGGAAGGGTTAAGCAGCGCCGGGCTGGAAGAGCGTCCTCCCTCCATGCTCCACACATGCCGTATTCCTTAGCAAAGTGAACGTATTAACACTGGCATGCTCCCACACACCGCCTTGGCTCTCCTCCAGGAAATCATAACCCAGCTATTTGGCACACAAGGCCACAATTTTATTTACACAATCAACTTCTTGATAAACACAAAACTTACAAAATATACCACGCCCTTAAAATAAAAAAAGGAAAAAGTGTGGGGGAGAACTGCAACACCTTGACCTTCTTGGCCAGAAGGGTCAACATGCTTTGATTAGATAGCCCCATCCACAAGGAAACTGCTTGTGCGTCCATGAGGATTTGCCCTGGCTTTTAGGCAGGGGGACACATGGGGGTACTCTGTGGGGCTGGGAGCTACCAGAGGGGTCAGGACTGACTCAGGCAGATTTCCTTCTGGGCAGAGAAGTCTCTCTGTCTCTATGAACATTATAATTTTCAACTCTATGTCCCCTAGTCAATCTAACCAACTGCAAGTGGAAGTTGAGGGTTTTCTTTTGGGAGGAAAAAGAATTCTGGTTTCATGTGGTAACCAGATATTTAGGAGACATATCCCATTTGGCCAGAGCATCAGTCAAGCTGGGAAACTGGGAAGTCTCAAACCTTGAGCAGCCCTCCAGGGCACCCTCTGCCTTAGGTGAAGTTTTGCCTGAACATCAGATAAAGCTGCCCCAGCCTTGCAATGAACTGAGAGGCACACGTATGCATGTTGCTGCTATCTGGGGTCACCTGAACTCAGCTCCACCACTTCTTTCACCTTTTGAGCTTGCATTTCTCCACTGACCCTTCAAAGATATTGCCTTGCTTGGCAAATGAGTCACATCTTTCTTCCCTCAACCTGTAGGTCCTAGAGACCAGGGTGGCATTGGGTGCAAGCCCTCCTAAAGCCAGCGCTAATGGTATTTCTGTCAAGCCTTACACTGGACACATGAAAACAAGAAGATGCTTAAATGTTGCCTAAATTCCACTTGAGAGATAATGCATGAGAAAAAAATAATGGGCCAAGGGCATTAAACTGATTTATACTGGCTGAGGATCTGGACATATCTGCTTTATTCCCTGCAGATAAAAAGATCTGCCGGAGGCTAACAAGCTTTTGATAGTTTGGGAAACAAAGATTGATTCTTCCTTATTTTTTTTATTTTTCCCATAGATAGGAAGAACCACCTTCAAATACCTGAGACACACTGCAATCATTTAGACAGATAAACATCTTGATTCCTAGAGATAACAAGAGCTGAATGATTGGCCCCAAAACCAAGCATTCGTGACAATTCTCAAAATGAGAGCATTATCACTCTTCATTTCCACAATAATTTACATACAACTGCAAAGGAAACCCTTCTCCCTTTGCAGCTGAGAAATGCACCCTAAACAAAGCCTCGCCACAGTTCCTGAGCACGCAGAGGTGGATGGGTGAGCAGGTACCCTGGGCCACTCCCCTGGCTGCAGCTCAGGGTCTGCATCAGAGCCCGAGACACTGATTTCTCTAGATGAGCACCTGGCTGACCTCGGCATCACCATGTGAGATGGGAAAGAAGGCCCCCTCCCAGGAAAGGATGGGCACAGTGCAAATTAGAGCCAAGGCCAATGGAAGAAAGTCTGCATGACTGGGTAGACAAGTACCATGGTGAAAAGCACTTGCAGAGAGTTTCTGAAATAATTTATTTGTTGTCTTCCAGACATTTTGTTTCCCTTCACAGGTTGGGAAAGGACATCACGAGTTCACCTAAGCAGATCAGAACCATGATGGAAATTTCTCAGGCTACCCATTACAAAATATCTGTTGTGCATTCACTTCTCTCTTTTCCTTCCCAGAAAGCAGCAGCTGAAATGACAGCCACCAAGATCTGTCAGAGATCTTATTTTTGCCTCATCCACCCTGTCAGGGTCTTCCACACACCACTATAGCAAAACATTTGCAAATTGTAATTTAGATCTGTCTGCTACATATTCAGCTGCACATGAACAAAAGTCTCTCCTTGTATTGTGAATAATTCCTGCAAATACCAGATGTTGCCTGACTTCTCCAGAATGACCAACTCCTACAATTACATAGGAAGTAGTACTACACACAGTGACTTTTCACTAACATAATTTTCATACTTAAGGACTTCATCTCTGATGTAAAGTCAGTTTTTATCCTCTGTGAATAAGAGCTGAGTGCCTCTAACGCAAAAACCACAAGGCAACATTCACCCAGCCCTGTGCACTAAAATCTGAAGCCAATCTCAAGATTACACTTTTCTGGATGCAACTTGACTACTGCCATGTAAAAAAGAAACCAGGGAGAGCCAGGGGCCAAACTAGAAGTGTCCCAGCTCTGCAGGTGAGGACGGGGACCTTCAAGTTGAGGGACCTTTCCAACAGCAGCACCGATGATTTCTCAGGAACGGGCTCCAAATTAGCCTCGTCAAGCCTATTTGGGAGCCACAGGAGGGCAAGATGTGGAGGAGGACTTCAAGGGTGCTTTCAAACGAACTGAATCAGAGGTTTACCCAACCCCACTCTTTCAGAAGTTTCTGAATAACGCACCAGCTTGAACCACTGGAAAGAAACAAATAAATGAGCTGGCAACTTTCACAGGGAGGAGCCTTGAAGCCCAGTTCCCAAGACCACGCCAACCAGCTCCGTGTGACAGCACACAGGAATGAAAATAGGTAGGTAACATTAACAGAAATACACTGAAACTTAATAACAGCAGCTTGTCAGGACATGCACCAAAGAGAAATGGCTCATAATAGCTACAGCTTGTATTATGAATGTTTCATAGCCATCTGGCTACAGAGCTGCCTGAACTCGGCTCATGTGTTGTGTGTGCTGTGCTAACCCACCGGGCATGCTCTGGAAGGATTGTCAAGCCCAAGTCAAGCATCTGTATCAAAAAGAGACACAATTTCTCTTGTCAGATTGAAAATGCCTTGGAATAACAAGGCAGTAATGAACAGAGCTAAAGAGTTAAGGCTGTGTCCTCCTTTGGTGTATATCAGGAAGTTGTTCAGGATAAATGGAGTTATCCCAATTTACACTGACTATAAGATCCAGCCCCATTGTACCAACCCCTTGTTTCATTCATAACTTCCATGTGTCTATCAGTAGCTTAAAGCAAAGGCACAGTTTAAAAGGAAAAGTAATCCCCCTGCCTTTCCTCTCCTGATCTGATTCACATACAAAATGGGCTTATGAACTCAAAAATTATGGGAGGGACTCAAGGAGGAGGAAAGGGAGACACAAGAGCCCTTTTATTTTGTGTCTTATTCACAATGAAAATTGGCACAGAAGCCAACCACATACATTAACATAGTTTGGGCAAGTTTAACTCTCATGAATACATTTCTGTGGAAAAACTATGTGACTATGGAAAAATCCCCTCTTTTTTGCCATTTGAAAAGATAACAGGCTTCTATGTGGAACATACCCAGAACCTGCCTGATTCAGAGACATGGAAATACAAAGATGAATAAGGCTGTTTCCCATGCTAGGGGCCCATGGAAACTGAGAGGGGAGGAAGAAGTAAGGAGGCCCATTGACTCGGGAGAAGGACTTTCATCCTATAGGTGAAGGAAGTATTTGAAGGCACTGGTAACATTGCAGGCCTGTTCCAGAGCCCATTTAAGTCACTGACAGCATCACATTGACTTCACTGAGATGTGGGTCAGGGCTAAATAGTTTTAAAATATAATCCAAGGCTATTTCCACATCACTGTGTAGTGAGTGGGATCCGAAAGAGTTCAAGTGTGCCCAGCCCTGTGGCTTACCTGCCTTTTGTCCATACTTCTGGCTGCTAGCCTGGCTGTTGCTTGGGCCCTAAGCTTAAGATGGCACTGAGGAAAAGCTGAGCTCGGGACCTTTTTGGAGGTCTGTCTCAGACTGGAATGTGCACCACACTGTACCCACTATGTCTAAGTCAGGCAGCCTGGAGGAAGGAAAGCTTTGGCCACATGTACTGGGGCATCAACTGCACCTCTGTTCTCTCCTCCTCTCCTGCATATTCATTGTCCCTCTCCAAACTCAGGCTGAGGAGGGCTCGTAGTGGGAGTGTTCACCAAGAGCAGAGGGTATATCCACTGAACAACATGGGCATTCCTTCGCGTGATGATGTAAGAGCACCTGGAACCCAAAATCTGGAATTTAAAGCCAGCCCAGCTGCAGTGATGAGCTCTGGGATCCTCTGGCCCAAATGAAGTCCAAATGCAGCCTTAAGATTTCTGCAGAATTTCACAGGTACACACAAAGAGTGACTTGACTCCTATATCCCTAATTACAACCTACAAGCTATTGCCAGTCCCATAAAAAAACCCTTCTCCTTTGTTCACTGGCACCATGCAGTGCTAGTCCTGCTCTGGTGCCACATTCCTGGCAGAGGATGGTAACCTCAGAATGAATATTTTCTTTTGAGTGAATCAGTTTGCTTTATTATTAGTCTATCAGATACAATAGTTTGCATTGCAAGTCCTTCATCAGATCACTTCAGAAGTACATCACTGTATCAGGCCTTTAATATCATGCTAATTTGTTTCATAAATTACTAATTGAACTCCATAAATGACTCATATTGGTATGGCAAGTATCACCATAGAGAGAACTCAGTGATCTCAGAGGAGGATAAATCACAGAACCATCCTCTCCTGCTATGTAACACAAAATTAAACTGTGGGGTAGGAGCAGGAGGGGGAATTTTCCCCCACAATTAGGCCAGAGCCGTTATCTCTGTGATGCTTCTCAGTACCACATGTATTGCTCCTGTCCCAAAGTGGACTTCCCACTGATGTCAGTGTGTGGAAGAAGTGAGCTGCACAGACCCACACATCGAGGGCAAAAGACCTGCAGATCAGAAGGGAATATTCTTTTGCAAGGGCAAGTCCATCCAAAGTGCTCTGTTACTTCATTGACACCTAATGCACATCGTCACTGATGTCATCGCTGAGTTTCCTCCAGTAGTTGCCTCTACTGGAGAGACTGGGTTTGGCCAGGGTCAGCAAACAGGACTTTTCACAAATTGTCCGGTGCTGGCCACTTCCTGCCACACAAAACGCTGTCTTTGCTTTTTCCAACACAACTGTCCCCAAAGACAACCTAGAAACAAAGTCACACCTTGCCTGGCTTGGCAGCTGCTGAAAGATAACTGATTATTTCAGGGCCAGTTTTCCAAAGGCACCGCTCTGTTGCTTGCTGGGCTGGAGGGAGGTCAGAGGCCTTCAGGCAGGTTTGTCTGACTGACCCTGCACTCACTGACCTGCTGTTGCTCCCTAGGAGCCAGCCTGACCACCAGTTGCCTTGCAGCAAATGATGGGGTATTTTTCTAACCCAAATCCCAACAATGCTGGTATCTACACCTGCTCAGCCACATTCACCTCCCACCAGAGTTAATGGAGTGAGTAGGCACTTCTGGGAAGAAAATCACCTGGTCCACAGCAGATGCCTCCCTTAGGATGAGATCAGTATCACTCCCAGGCAGCTGCAAAGGCCATTTAGTGTCTCATCAGCTGTCCCTGTCCACCTACATCCTGAGGAATTCCATCCCAGGTGAGTGCTCAGATGCTGCACAGCTGCAACAAAGGAGCACAGTTGTTTTGCACACACGATTGGCCTTGTGTGCATCCTTTACTTCCTGCCCTCCTGTTTTGCCTTGTTCTGAGCTGCACTTTACAACTGAGCTCAGGGCAGGGAACCTGCTGCTGTTCCTGCACCTCCAAAAGCAACAAGAGCATGAAGCCCACCACGTGCACAGGAGGTGCTGCTGCAGCACAAAGGCTTGGCACAGAACTGGTCAGCCAGGTTCCTGCAGGGAGACATAAAGCCCAACAGGGACCTTGGCAAACATCTCTGCTGGTCTCCTGCAGTCCTGCTCAGTGTTTCACCCAGCAGAACACTGAAATTAGAAAGCTGCACAGTTCTAATGCATGACCAAACATCCTGCATTAGCTCCTAAGAGAAAGATGTTATTTATTTTATCCACACAAGGCTTATCTTGAAGTAGCCATCAACTTTCCATGGAAAGATCACGCTCTACCACTATACATCAGTCATTAGAGGCAGCTTCTAAACTTTAATATCTCCAAAGGAACAATAATTGTGACCCTTTCCATATTTTATATTTACAGACCAGCAGAATGAACTCACTGGGATCAGCAGGTGGTGTATGTTCAGCTGCTCTCAGCAATACTCAGCTCGCCTGTTCCCAGCGAGGGCAGCTGCCATCAGGGGAGCAGTGCCCTGTGAATGTGCCATTCAGAGGGTAGGAGAGCCCAGAGTTTGTAAGGCAGACATCAAAGTGGTCTGTAACATGCAGATGTTTTCCATGCAGAGGCTGAGAAAAGTGATGGCCAAGACTTTGTAAATCCCGTGCTGTGTTTTTTCCTTCATTTTCTCCCTTACACCCCTCATTTCCTTGCCCTCTCTTATGTGGAAGAATGACACCATTAAAAATGATGGGCTATATCCTCAGCTGGTATAATTTGTTGTGACTCCACAGAGCCATGCCTGTTTACACAAGCTGCAAATTTCTCCCATCAATTTAAATCTCTACAGATTTACATCATGGGGAACAGCACTACATTTTTTCCCATAGCTAATAAGCTTCTTCAAAAAAGAAAAGACAAACAAGCACTCTTGACATCTATTAAACTTGTATTTGGAGATAAAGATTTCAGAGGATGCCTTCTCCCACCCTATCTCACGTCCTTCTTCCTGCTCCTCTGTTTATTAGAGGGTCCTCCCAGTGTCACGTGGGCAAGAGCTGAGCTGAGTTGCCAAGGACAGTGCCCATGGATGAACCCATGGCTGGATCTGCTTCCTGACACTTTGCTCTGTTCCCTTTTCATCTCCCCAAGTAGTGCTGCAACCCATCCCAAACATCCCTGGGTCCTGCTGAGGACAGAACCCTCTACGCTACCACCCAGGCTCACTCACAGGATGTAGGGAAAAATTCCTGCTCTGTTTGATCAAGGGCAGCAAGTTCAATGCTCAGCTCCCTCTGCCCGGGTGAATTCCTCTACCAACGAACTAAATGCTGTTTTTAAAAAGTTCTCCATCCATTTCATTTTCATTTCAAGAAACATTTCATCTTCCTATGGAATAAAAGCACATTGGAAACGTCACCATTTTTTATCAAACCAAATTCCTATGTTCCCACTTGCCCTAAGCAGAGGCACTGTAGCCCCACATCTGCAGAACACATTGTACTGTGCTGGCTTTGTGCTGTCCTGCAGAGAATCACAACAGGGTTTCACGTGACATTACCAACTCACCTCCCACACAATCTCCCTCCCATGCATGAGTACCAGTCTGAGCACTGAGCACACACGAAGACAGACACTTCCCATTGGGAAGCAGTTTGCTGAGCCTTCTGGAGAGCTTAAACACTTCTGAACCCTCAACAGCAACAACTTTTCTGCTGGACAATACTCGGACTGCTTTTGGGATACACTGAACTATCCTGAAGAGCCAGGTGACTTAAGTGCCAAATTCCTTACTACATTCACTGATTTAATTTGACCACTGAAGCTCTCCAAGCTTTTTTTGGAAGCCCCAGCTGCGATTCCAGGAACCAGCATGTCCAAGATGATCCCACGGGTTGAACACTGTCATTAAAAGCATGACCTGTTCCTGCTGGAGGCAAATGATGGAGTCCCTGCAGGAGTGCAGGGAATGAGGTGGCTGTATCACCCATCTCAGCAGTGTATTTTCTGTGCTATGAAGCAAGACCAAGAGCAGTGATCTCTTAGGTATAAGCCTTATGTTTCTTCCAATAAAAGCTGAGTCTAGTGACCTGCAAAACATGTTGGAGATACATTTTCTGAATGAATTAAGGAGAAAGAAACCAAGATAATCAGAACTTGGAGCTCAGTGACCACAGAGAGGCTGAGAGAATTAGACTTGTTCAGCTTCTAGAAGAAAAGATGAATGGGAGACCATATTCCTGAGACAGCAGCAAGAAGGCAGAGCCAGGCTCTTCTGGAAGATGCTCAGCTCTGCTGGTCATTGCACTGACCCCTTGTGTCTCCTGGAGGGCCCCCAGTAAGGCTCTCCCATAACCCACCTTCTCCAGTGTGATGTTTGCTGCCTTCTCTTGGATCTCCTGCTCCGAGATCAACGTTTCCATGCTGCTCCTCTTTCCCTGAGACTGCTGACTTGCTGGGGGTTAAGCTGTCTCTCGAACAGCCCCCATCCCATTTAGCCCGTATCCTGGGATTTTCTTCCATGAAAAAGGCACTGTAAAGGCTCTGGACCCTGTGCTATGATTTACACTTTTTCATCTCCTGCAGAAAGCCTGCCGTGTATGTGATGATACCATTCAGCTCCGTTTACCTGAGAACTTAAAAAAATACCATCGGAGGTTGTTTTTTCCATATGGGTAAATAGTAGGGGTGGGAGTATTCCTTATGGGAAACCTGGAACAGTCGCACTCTGTCGGCCTGACATTTCCTGCTGTAATTGAAACTTTTGATGTTAAAAATTCCATTTACACAGTGTGTCTCTAAGCCAGGCAGGGAGAAGGGCAGAGGTGGGCTCGGCGTTAGCGCACGGTTTCCCCACCCCCCCACTACAGCCAGTTAAATCCAGCAGGTGAGTGCAGAGATGTAAGGGCAGGAATATGAGGAAGGAAATTCCAGCTGAGTTAGGTAATTTGGGTCAGAGGAAGCCAGGCGTAGTTACAGAGGCAGGTACAGATCAAATCAGCTCGAGGCTCTGGGTCTCTGCAGCTGCCCATACCCCTGCCCAGGCGGGCAGGGAGCGGTGCATCCACGTGGTCCTGTGCCCACGGGGGATGTATGATCCAAACAGCCGGGCTCTGCCTCGGGAGGATGGAAAAACGGCTCCCTCAGGAGTGATGGGGACCAATGGGCAGAGACAACTCTGCCCTCTTGCAGGTTAAAGGATGTTTCACTGAGTGTCTTTGAAATTCCCATCCAATGCTACACAACCCAATCCTCAATGAAATCAGCCAAGCAGCCAAATTCCAACTCGAATCCCAGCTGGCCTCAGGTGAAAATCCAAGCAGAGGGTCCCACTGCTACCCAATGTAGGCTTATCCCCACACCAATTCCAGACCCTGCCATGGCTTTGTTCCTGAGGACCTGCACAAACCCACACAAGCCAGTCCCTCAGTCCCAGCCAGTGTGGGCTCAGTTCATCCCCAGGGATTCTTGCAGCTGGGAATAGAGCTTGTGGGCCCAAAGGGAATTCATCCAGCAGGATTTGCCCAGCCTCTGCCTCAGGTCTGCAGCAGCCACCAGCCCAAATCCTCCCTCTACCTCCAGCTCTACCCCACCCCAGGAACTCCTGTCATTCCCAACCCTGGAGCAAGACAGATTCCTGTCCTCCTTCCCCATGAAACCTCTGCAGGCTCTCCAGGGGTGAGCAGCAGCAGCAACAAACACCAGAATGCCGGTATCAACCCCGGCTCCATCTCCTGCTAGCAGTAAATATGGGAATAAGACAAAGTCCAGGACAAGACGGAATCCCTGTGAGTAATGGACATAATTACATTAGCTAGGCAAACTAACTTTATGTTAAGAAATATTTTTGGCATGCCATGAAAAGTTTGAATCCTGTCACACCCCAGCAGTTACAAAAGTTAAAGGCAACATAACATGAGCTTTATTTTAACTGTTACATGCATTTGCATAAAAATGCTTCTTCAGAATGATAATGCAACTGTGCTTCCCTGTTTTGGTTTTTTTTTTCTGCTTTCCCTTTTGATGCAACTTTCTTGCACCCTCAAAGGCACAAAGTAGAACAGGAAGCAGTTCCGCCTGAGACTCTGTTCTCAGGCACCTTCAGAAATTAAGGCTCAATCCTTTAAGCTTTTCTCACATATCCAAAGACAAGACAGTAAAAAAAAAAAACCCTAGACTCAGCAATCACTTCTTAAAATCTGGCTTTTCACTGTCAAATGTGACTCTGACCCTCCAGCCATGACAGTGACAGCCACAATAACAAGCAAATTACATTCCTCATTATTCTTCCCAGCAATCCTTAGGAGCAATGGGCACTATGGGGTGAGAAACCTGGGCTGGGTCTGCAGAAACAGCCACTTCAGAAAGGAAACAAATGAGTTATCTGAACAGACACTCAGATTGATTCTCATGTCTAACCCTGTAACTTAAATGACAATTGACTATAAACTCAATCAACTCCTTAGGGTTCCATAAAAAATTTCATTCAAGAACAGAAATAGGGAAAACTTTTAGGTCTCAAAAATACTAAAACATTTTATCCCACTGACTTTCTCAAACTCTATCACCTAAGTAGGCAAAACTAAAACCCAAAGTTAACAGCTGTTTTATGTCTTAATGTTACATCTAATATACAGATGCTCATTTTTATTTAAATATTTAATTATCACTGAAGAAATTCTGAATTTTTTCATCTAAGAGGCTGCTAAAGAGTTTTAAAAAATAATGAATTAAATATTTTGGTTCAGATAGCACAATAAATTTTATTTGAGACAAAAGTAATTTTTTTTTAAAGTTTTTGACAGAATTCATATCTTGGGGATAAATTAACTTAGGAATAACTAAAATGTAGAATTGCCAGCGATCCCAGTGCCTACCAGTTGTTCCTATATCTCCCACCAAGGAATCTTACATAGAAAAACTTATAATAAGCATTTCCCAGGCAAAATTGGGATGATAAATTGCAGAAAGATAATTTTTTCTACTACGGTGTCATCAAGAAGCCCCCTAAGACTGTGGGTGCCCCAATATGTAAAGGATTGGCCCTTACTCGAGGAGCTCACAACTGAAAGAAAAGCAAAGATGGGAAAACAAAACTAATGTGACTTGTCCAGTGCCCCAGCACAGACTGACAGCAGTGCTGCAAAAAGAGCCTGGTTCACCCCAGCTCTTCCCTCAGTGACCTGTCTGATAGGAGCCTGTGGTCAGACTCACTGATAAAACCTTTATTTTTGGTTTCTCCTTCCTTATTTCGGCTTCATGGGCTGGCAGAACATTGCAGAACTTCAGTAAGTACAAATGTATTGGTCTTCAGCAAATAGCCAGAGGGAACCAGGGAAGATCTTTATCTTGATCTTATATTGATCTTGATTTTTTTCTAGCTGGAAGAACTGAGAATTCCCAGTGTGCCACTAGCAGAAGCACATACCTAAAATTATCAACTTTGAGATAAAGAAAAAAATCAGAGGAGAAAAAAGAGATACCAGGTAAATAAAAAGCAGGGAAGTGCTGTCAGGAACTGATGGCAATACTTAGCCTAAGAGTTGTTGGAGTCTCTGCTCTAATGCTATGGATAAACATTTGTCCAAATGACAGTACACGGTGAAACATCATGTGAGATGGGCCAGAACTAAGTCATGATTGATGAGCCTTGGAAGAGCAGGACCTGGCTCTCCAAGGTTGGTTTTGCAACCTTTGATCTTTATAGCCACGCATTATAAAGCGGTTTCAACTTGTAACTAAATTCCTGACATACTCAGCTGTAAAATCCAGACATATCCTGAGTAATAAAACAAATGCATAAACTGGAACTTAGGTGAGAGTCATCTTTTACTGTCACTTAATGCTGGAAACACCTAGAGCTTGTTCGGCCACATTCAATAGGAAAACACCATTTTAAGAGCAGTGTGAAGGGATTTGGGCTGGAAACAAATTAATTGGGCCGGACAGCCTGTTTGATTTATCCTATCTGGATCCCAAATTTCCAGTGCCTCTAAAGAGCATCACAAACAGGCACCTTTCCGACTGTAACTGTACCAAACGATGTTCATGAAATCCAGCTTCTATCACTCTGTGTATCAGAGCCACGGGCCCTCTGCAAAAACATCACTCTGCCAACGGTGGATATCACCAATAAATCAAGGCAGTTGCACAAGCCACAACTTAGGTGGCATTAATTAGATCAGTGGAAGTTATGAACCAACATAATTATCATTGCTACCCCACCTACATTTAATTTCAGTGTTTCTTCCTATCTTTCCCCCAGAGGGTCCATAGGGAAGCACTACATGCTTCAACAGTGCCAGCCTCCAGAGGTAGCACGGAAAAGCAAGGGCTGGTAATTATATGAGTGCAAGTAAGGGGAAGGGGACTATCATGAGATGTGATCAGATCACAAGGGGAGAGAAGTCAATTCACCCTTTGCCCCTTACACACCCCGTAGCTTTGCAGCTGTACATGAGGCCTGGGGTTTGTGCTGCCTTATCCGACCTGCCAGTTCCCATTCACCAAGGTGTGTGCGTAAGGAAAGCGCTGTAAGCATGTGGAGAGTCTCACCAAAGGAAAGCTGATTTCCCAAAGTCCTACATACATGTTGGAAATGAACAGCACTGCCCAGGGGAGGGGAGAAAGGTCAGTGTGCTTGGGTGGGACTTGCAGCATCTCTGACAACATCTGTAACAGCAAACAGTGCAAAACAAGAGGAACACGGATACACAAAGAGAAATGGTCAGTGCCAAAAATCTGACATCCACACAGGGCATTTCCATTCCCTGCTTTCCTACAGAGAGCTGCAGCCTAATGGCAGCAGCAACCAGCACGAGCTGGCCCAAGCCAGCCCTGAAGCTATCCCAGAGGAATCCTGTTGATGCTCTCCATGAGTGCTCTGTGACATAAACATGCAGTTCTGTGGTGATCAGTGGGAGACATTTCAGAAGCACACTGCTACCTCAAATGAAATCCACTGCCAACGTCCCCCTTAGAGGCATCTCCATATGGGGCATGGACAAGTGCCTGTCCTGCTGTCACAGGACCCTGCTGCAGCCCTACAGGGGTGGACACAGTGTCCCCAGCCAGTGGCACACGGTGTGGCTGCACCAGCACGTGGGCAGCCAGCTCCCCTGTGCGGCCTGGGTGTGCTCTCCAGCTCTGGCACTGCCTCTGCCAGCAGGGACAATGTGACAATCCTGCAGCTCTGAGGATTGTGCTTCAGAAGAGGGAGTCATGCAAGAACAAATACAGGTGGGAAGCCAAGTGTTTGCAGGGCTGAGCCCTGAATCACAGCCCAGGACATGGCTGTAATGACAGTACACAGCTGAAGAACCACTGTCTTTGAGCTGGCTGGAAAGACTTGATACAAAAAGGCACCACATCTTTCAGGTCACAGCAGTCCTTTCTGACTGAAGGTAGCACCATCACAGTGGTTGGAAGACAAAGAGGTTTTCTGCTAAGAATCCCCAAAGATGCTCTGTTTTAGCAGGTCAATTGGTTCTCTTCTTCTTTGACCTTTCTTCTGTGCATCTGCTCTTCCCTACACTTAC
Source organism: Monarcha castaneiventris obscurior (assembly GCA_026261815.1). Taxonomy (NCBI): domain Eukaryota; kingdom Metazoa; phylum Chordata; class Aves; order Passeriformes; family Monarchidae; genus Monarcha; species Monarcha castaneiventris. Next base: position 7,767,825 of record JAMPIT010000862.1, read on the forward strand.
AATAAAACATTTTCCTTTGACACTGTGCAGGGCTCTGCTTAAAAAGGGCTTGGTGTAGTCAGGTGTGTTCCTGGTGAGCTGCAGGCTGCGGTACAAAGACCCCACTGTTTTTCAGAAGGCCATTCACTAATGTTCACTCAACAGAGGAGACCAACAGTACGGCAATATCCATCAACCCCTGCGTTTGCTTGTAATTAAAGAAAGGTCAGGAGCTGTGTCTTTCTGAGAATCATGCTTACCTTTGCATGGTCAAAACCCAAACAGACAAATTTCACAATGGAGACATCCAGAAACATGAAACGTGGGACATGAAAAATATTAAAGAGCCAAGTGTGTAAATTTTTCAACGCTTGTGAAATGGATTTGCCCCCGTGGTTGTGTACAGAACTGTTGAGATAGTGTTTGGTATCTAACAGAAAAAGCTGTTGTGTTCCAGTTTTTTCATGCCTTGCTGCTACAGAAAGGCCCTGATTCACACCACTTCATTATCTTTCCTCATTTTTATAGGCAGCCAGAGGGCATGCTGGATCCTCAGTTTGTTTGTCTGGATCCACTCATTAGTAAATTACGTGTAGTGAGCAATGACGTGCACCTGGACATTTAGTCTGAGTAGATTCTTTAACATTCAAATTAGTTGTGCTACTCCAGCAAGAAAAGCAACAGATCTTCCTGAAATGTGATTTATTTTCTTTATGCTTTTGCATTTCTAGGAGCTGTGGCATCAGTCAAGAGGAAATACAGAAGAGCAAGAATGAAAGAGAAGAAAGCAAAGCACAGGACTTCTCCCTGTGAAGTGCTGTTAACAACCCCTTGGCTGTGAACACAGGGATTCTGCAGCCAAGACCATGGGCACATCATGGTGACAACCTGAGCAGCAGCATTTACAATTTTTGCTGTACAGCTAGACAAGGAATGCCAAAGAAAAACATAGGTGTTTAGAGATTTAGCTGGGAAATTTGCAGCAATGTTGAGTGCAAGCCTGGTGTGCTGCTCTGGAAATCTGGAAACAGAAACTACCTAGAAATCTGCTTTTAGGGACAAAGCCTTTAATTCCTACCTGGTTCTCTTGTGGTGTCACGACATATAATTTGCTTTTGTAATGAAGGGAACTGGAACAGAAAGGGACAGATACAGGAGACAGACAAGGCATGAAGTATTCCATATCCTTCTGGCATACACCCCTTGGAGACCACAGGCAACTGGTGCAAGACTTAGAGAGACAAAATCCAACACAACCCCTTGCTCTAATTTTCCCATCATTAGCTGGGTACCACAGGGAAGGTGGTTAAAAGCGTCTTCTAAAATAGCTTTAAGGATTGGAAATCTGATAAGGCAAATACAAGTGGCAAAGCTCCACTGACGTCAGTGAGACTTATATAAGGGAAGATTTTGTAATGGTAAAAGTAATACTGGAACTGAGAAGTCCTGCACACTGAACAACGAAGTTTTTCAGGTTAACCTCAACACAAGCCACAGATTTGTCCTCAAAACAATTTCCCCCCTGCCCTGCAAATAAAAACTGAACTTGGACTACTTCTGCAAAAAGCGTCACTTTGTGTGTGCAATCACACAAGCAGAATTCACTGCAAAGCTACTCAATAATAAACAACTGAGATATTAATATAAAATGATATTTTTAAACGTGAATTTTGAATTTATACATATGAGAATGTTAATGAAAAGATGTGACTGTGAAATGCAGTACATTCAGCCAGCCCTGGGACAATATGGTGTGGGAGTCATTCTTCCTTCGTACAAGTCTTCTTTTCAGGGCCTTCAAGTAAGTTGGTGTGAATTAACACTGGTCATTTGAAATCAATGGGGAAAAAAAAATGGAGCTATGCCAAATTACATCAGTGAGGGATCCAGCCTTTTGACTTCAAGTTATCCTCAGTTAACACTGGCGTAATCAGAAAAAGGCAACATTTACTTCCCTGCCCAATGAAAATAGCCTGGGTATTGGCTACTTTCAGAGAACTGCCTGAAAACATTACACAAACCATGAATTATTCACAGTATTAAACAAATAATTGTGACTAGTAAATAAATATTTGAAAGTAATGGCTGGTTCATACACCATTCACACATAGTGTAAGGGGGAGATATTCATCATATGAATTACCCATTAAGAATTACTGGCTCAGCTCTAGTTATAACTGATAAACAGTCATGTGGATAACAAGGCAAGTGTTTGGCACGTCTCCTGCTTTCATTCCCAGCAATATGGCTTCCTTTTCAACAGACACATAAGCTCAATTATTTATACCCCTTCTTCCAGAGAAACTCACTGCCTTCCACGCACCTGAAAGGCGGGAGCTGGCTCACAGTTTCCCCAATCCCTACTTGTCTGGTTAAATTCCAGGTCAGGCAACAGCCCTCTGACAGAACCACATTCCTGCTGTAGTTTCAATTACCTAAATTATTCTTCACCTCCTGTCCTAAGCATGGGCATATTTTTGATGGCCTGAGCTGGGAAATGTGAATGCAAACTGCTACCAGATGTAGAGAGGAAGAATGATTTCACATTGGAGGCACTGGCCTCCGAGTCAAAATCTCCGAGCCTCTGCTGTGCCACAGGCTTTCTGTAAGCCACTTAGGCCCAAATCCCCAAAGGTATTTAGGCTTTTAACTCCTGCTCATTGCAGTGAGAGTTAAAAGCCTGAATACCTCCATGGATCTGGGCTTTAGCCTCTGTGGTTATGTCTACACAGCATGAGGGCATCGATAGTGCCGAGCAGGCACATCAGAGCTGACTCCCTGGCTTTGGGAGAAGCGCAATATCCTGGTGTTGGAGAGTGAAATATAATCTGACTGTGGATAGCCCTCACCACAGCGTTCCCAGGAGCTAGCCTGGGTGCCTCCACACAACACTCCACTCTGCTGGGTGGGTGCAACCCACATGCCCCAAAATCACACTGAAGTTTGGGTCACAACCTGCTCCAGCGGGATGCAGGGATCATCCCATAAGGTTCACATGGTGCATGGGCATTCTGCTGGTGGGGCAGCATGAAAAGCACAGGAAGCCAACAGGTTTGGTTCAGCTCAATGATCCTACAAATTCCATTTTAATTCAGCTGCCGCTGGCCACAGAAAGGCAGCAGAGACTGTGCAAAATGGTCCCAGATAAAATATCCGGCACCTTTCACTTATAACACCAGCACAACCTCTGACTGTGTCTGCAAAGAGAATCAGAGCAAATGGTTAACACACAGTTGTGGTGGTTAAAAAAAGAAATGCTTTGCTGCTATTCTATTGTCAGTTTTGGCAAGCAGCACTGGGGAAGCGAAGCACTGATAACATTGCTTTATTGTTCATGTAGGTCCCAACCTTAACATGTTACATCTGTATCTTCTGTCTCAAGAAGTTGCTTTCTTTTCATCAAACACATTCCAGAAGTCAACAGTAAAAGCACTGACAAGAGACAGCAGATTGATCCATTAACTCTCACTCACTGCTAACAGTTCCTTGGCTGAAACCGGACCCTGCATTCCACTTAGGAAGATTTGGTAAGTTCAAAATGTAAACACACTTGCAGGATTTGGTTACGGCTCTCATGCAGCGCAGCCCCTGCCCCAGCACAGCAGGAGGTGCTGGGAATCTCCACAGGTGCTGTACCTCTTATTTTATACATGCGGAATTAAGGAACAACCAGGACAGGCCAAACGAGTCCTCTGTGCCTTGTGTTGCTATTATACCACATTCTCAGTTAGTGCTAATCAATGTGGTTGCAATGAAGGATATTACAGCACACAGCTCTTTCTAATATGTCTAACATTAATAATAATAATAATAATAAATAGTAATAATAATGAAATCTCCCTTCCCCAGAAAAGATGCAATTAAATGAGCACATATTTTCCCGTTGGAGACAGGCCCTTAAGCATCTTCCTCTTAGCAGCAGATAAAATGAAGTCTTGCCTGTCATGGCTTTGAATTTGGTTTGCAAAACCAGCCTTTATTTTAAGTTAGATTTATCCAACAATGCTCCTTTGTTGAACTATTACTCTCCATCCATCCAAGCACGCAGAGTCTCTGCTCACCGACCAACACTCCAGTGCACTGTAAAAGCACGGCACAAAGCGCCACTTCTCAGGCATTTGCTCCCAAAGCTCCAAAGCCCAGCGCCGGCTCCGCTCCACGTGCGGCTCTCTGCCCCCCTCTACTGACTGCCACAGTCGGTCCCGGTCCAATTCCTGCATGCAGGGACTCAGCCCGAGGTGCTGTTACCCTTGGAGAGGTGACAATACACCTTCTGAGAGACGGCAAGATGCTGGCTTATCCTGGGAAGAAGCTGGTTTTTCCTACGCAGCGGCTGGACAAACAGAGTTTTGTCCAAGCAGGCCTCCGAGTTCGGCTTGTGCCTTGCTCACAAAACAGAACGAGGGTTTGTGCTGTGAAATTTGACATGGAGGTAAAACATCACTGCAGTATTCCAGCCAATCCCTTAATACTGGGACTCAAGTTGGTGTCTTCGGTCATCAGGTTCTTGGGATGAATGACATTTTCCAGGATGAGCACCTACTTCAGCTGAAAAGTTACTGTTCTCCAAAATGTCACATATTTTGATGCAGTAGTAGCACTTCCTAAAAAAAACTTTTCAAAGAAACACACCTAATCAAAGAGCCACATTTCTGAAAAGTGCTTTTGGTGCACACCTCCCTGTTGCTGCCCTCTGCTCTTCATGCAGATATGGTACCACATACAGTCCTGGAGCTCGTGAGCCGAAGCAGCAGAGATTGCCATGGGGAAATGCCAGGAGCTGCTGCACTGACATCACTGGGATTCTTGCCACTGATTTCAGGGGAGTCATGATTTCATGCAGGACTCTGCTGCCATTGGACTCGGGGTTTAATTACACAACTTTTCACTAACTGGCTCTCTAGGTATCTACAAGGCTGATTTCTCTCCAATCTCACTCCAAGGGTTAGTTCTGACTTGTTGCAGGGGCCTGTTTGAAAGCTTTGTGCTCCTTATGCTTCCTTTCTTCCTCTGGTACTGTACAATCCCAGACACAGCTCCCTGTGCCAGGCGTACCGAGTATGCGTCATCCATATTTACATCTTTAAAGCTTCAGTTTTCTCTCCTTTGTTGTCTCAAGTTTCCAACGCTTTTTTGCCTTTCCCCTGCTTTTACCTCCTCTGTGATCAGGTCTTATGTATTTAATATCCTCTGGTTACACAGATCTATAAACAGATCCTGACCTAGGGAAAATGACTTCTTGTTATTATGGATCTGGATTGGCAATTCGGTCTGTTTCCAGATCATTTTGGCCCTCTGGCATGACCATTAAGAAGTCATTCCCCTGTCAGATCCAACTGTGCCTGTACAGAAAGATGTCCTGCACATTCCAACTGCAAGTACTTCAGGACTCACAGCAGTGAGAGCAATGGGACCTGAAGCTTGGACAGAACTGGGAGCATCTCCATAGTCATTCTGGACAGAGAACTTCCAACACCTTAATTTGCAGCTGCCTTGCAGTCAAAGACACGTCAGCAACACACTGACCAGCTTCAGTGCTGCTCCTTTGGATAGCTTAAGCAGTGGAGAACACCACGTTCCGGCAGCAGCTGTTGAATATGCACATGGCATCCCGGGCGGGCTTGTCCAGCCTGCCCCAAACTCTGGGAAGATGAAAGCTGGTGGTTATTTGGTTATCTGCGCTGCAATCACACCTCCAGTCGCACTGTAGGGGCACAGTGGGTGAGCAGGGGGCCGTTCCCCTCTCTTTGCTGCACTGTCAGGAGCAGCACAGAGCAGCAAGGGGGGCTGGAAGGCTGGACTGAGGGGTCCTGCCTGCCTGCAGCCTGCCTGGTTTGTACTACAGCAGCCGTGGGTTGGACAGCAGCTCACACGCACAGTGATAATTCAGTCTACCCCTTTCCTCCTTACACTCTGCAAAAAAAGACAGCCTTAGGCCTGAAATAGCCTGGATTTATTTTAGCTGTTTTCTAAACAAGTGATGTGTTAAAAAGAGAAACATACTCCTGTATGAAGTTGCTGTTTGCAATACGTATTTTAAATCCTGGAATGAGCATGAGAGGAACTATCATGGAGATTTAAAGAAATTGAATTACCACCTTTCTTATAGCAGTTCAGAGTTTACAACTTGTTTCCACTTTCAGAAGAGATGTGAGTATTTTACTTGTCTTGGATCTTTCAGAGGATTTTTGGGATCCCGGAATCAGCGGCTGAAAATCAGTGCACTGCACTGCCACCTGATGTGAAGACAAATGCCACCAGCAGCAGCTGTGTTATGTATGAGCACAACTAATGTGAAATAAGAATAAAGCCTGTAAGTCCCTAAGTCTGCAACTGTGCTCTAGCACAGCAAGAGCATCTGCACATTCAGATGCATAGATATGGTTATGTACCTTTTCTGCACACAGAAATGCAATAGTAACGAAGAGAAAGGTAAGAGCAATTTGGACTCTTCAGTTTTAGAGGTTACACTGAGAGGGCCACTGAAAGGCGGAGCCTTTGAGGAAGTCTCAAATTCCAGACAGAGAACTTAAAATCGCAAATGGCTTCTCACTATCTTTGCCCAAATTTACAAAAGTCAAGACACAGCTATAGCTGACGGAAAACCAGCTTTCCTAATGCCTGACCTGGTTATCCAGAAGCATTTTCAACACGAGAACTATGAAAAACTTAAATCCAGTGAATTCCTGCTGACCTGCTACATTACTGCTTGGTGTCACACATTCAAAATGGTCCAACAATGAGTGTGTTAGCAGGGCTGCCTCAAAAGCTTCAGTGTCTCACTTTGGCTAAGCAAGTGTAAGTTTGGATACTTATTTAAAAGCTGTTTGTATCCCTTAGTCCATGAAGCCAGGGTGAAAATTTTGTTGGAATAATCCTTCTCATGAGGTCTCCAATAATACCTACATCCAGCTGGGCTAGAAAAACACTGGGAGCAACCTTTGAGAGACTTTCCTCATTTTGCCTTCCAGCTCCAGCTGAGACTCGGAAGAGCAATATTTTGTAAGCAGGACCAGCAGTGGGAGAAGGAAAAGTTTGCTAAGTCTTGGTAAACATATCCCTATGAGCCAGCTCCGAGTGCCTGCCTCTGCACATACCCAGAGTCCAGGGAACCACAAACAAGTGTAACTGGCTGTACAAATCATATATTCTCTTGATAGAAAAATACAACTGCCTATGTGCCTGAGCCTCTGCACTTAAGTAATTGAGGAAAATAAGTCACTTTTAATTTCAAAAAGCTCTCAGCTGTGTCCTTAGTAATTAAGATAGCATGGATGCAATAAATCAGTACATGTGCCAACCCACAGAGGTCAAATATAATCAGGCAGCAAATTATAGTAAACATTTATGAATCCCTTGTATACGGCACATGACCCCACCCACTCGTTCTGGCACACAGGTTTGCTGTTGATTGCACTGGTCCTTCTGGCATTTCATGTCCTCATGCAAGTCATACCAAGTAGCCACCCTGAAATATTGTACTTGAACATGATCAGACTCATTTTAATCATTGTGTGTATTTTAAATGATGACTAACACACTGAGAGGATGAGAGAAACCAAAATGGTCAGGGAGCTTTTTTTAAAAGAGGAACAAGGAACATGTAAATTGAGGCTTCTATTTAAGCAACAAGAAACTCGGTGCATCCTTCTGCAGGGGAAGGATGGTCTTGTGACTGAAGCACAGGGCTGGGCTGTAAGACCCTGCTGACCACAGCAGTTCTCCAGGAGAGCACAGGAAACCCATGGCAGAGTCCCTGGGAGAGCAGAGTTCCTCAGCTCCCTGTCTGTGGAACAGGGATGATTATGCTCCCATCCTTTATCTGTCTTGCCCATCTACACCAAAAAAACGCTTCATTGAAAGGGATTGTCTTTAATTAGGTGTCTGTGTGTGCTTAGCACAATAAGGTGCCAATTTTAGCTGAGGTCCCTGAGTGCTCCTACCTGGCAAATGAAACAGGCATTTACTGCAGGGTTAATGACCAGCTGAGATTACCTGATCTTATTATTTCATTTGTACTGCTGTCACACCTAAGAGCAGCAGCCACAGACCTGAACCTGTTCTGTGTTTGCATTTAATGCATACAGCACATAATGACAGTGCCTCTCCCAAACAGCTTAAAATTAAGTTTTACTTTCCCTTCCCCCACCGCCAATTTGCAAGGAGTTTGTTCAGGGAATGCTTTTCAGATCCATCTGCCATTGTGACAGCTTCAAGCATCCCCTTGTGCCTGCTCAGATTAGATCTGAACAACACCTGAGAAGTGCAGATGAGACTCTGATCACAACTAGAAGGAAAGTGAGAAATATTTTCTACCAAAAGGTTTAAAGAAACAAAAACATTTCCTGTGTTTTTAAATGCAGTAATGTCCTGCTGATTTTTTTTTTACAAAAGGAAAAAGTAAAACTCAAATAAGAAAGACCAAAAACAATAGGATGTTTTGTCTTAAGACACGCAATTAATGTTGATAGAATTGCAGAGTTTTTATTGGGGGTTGACTTGAGAAAAAGCATTCCTACTGTATTTTCCTCTAAAAAGCTTAGATCCCAAAATACCAGGGACTCTTACGCACAAGCACAGAGGGTTTGGGGTATGAAATCCGCCCCTAACCATAATCTTGACTTCAGTCTACAGACCTTAAGGCTTCTGTTGCATGTTACACTGTCTAGGGAAGCCTTGTACAAGACAGCACACGCTGCATTCAAGGATACTTTGGGTGCTGAAGTGGAGCTTCTGGTAGGGGATGAAAGAGATGGAGATGTGAGATGTCCCATGTTATGAGCCATTTCCTTTCCCTGTGGTGGCACTGATCCTTGGGAGAGAGTTACTTTCTTCTAGTAAAAAAACTGTTCAAAGGAAGTTCCTTACCAGCTGCAGATGAAAGGACTGGAGCTGGCAGGAATATCTTGCCAGCATCAGTGCCTGTTTTATATTTTGCACACACCTGGAGAGTCCTGGAATACAAGAGAAACCACCTCTACATCTTGGGTTACCAGAAGAGTTCCCAGAGCAAGTCTGGGACTCTTCAAAAACTGGCATTTTACCAAGAGGTCACAGACAGTAGGAATAAAATACTTTCTCCTTTGCCTTCTTCAAACTGGAAAGAGACCCTGCAGCTTCATTTGGTTTGTGTGTGCAGAGGTGCACAACGGAGAGAGCAGGGACTGAAGAGGAGACTCATCCCAGCACTATTCAGCTTTTCATAACTATCAAACAACGATAATTTCTGAAAAGGAAATCCCTTTTATTTAAATAACCAGCAACAAAAAGAGAAAATAATGATGTGGCCTTTCATTCCACCCTGCATTAGTACCTCCCTACTATAAAAACTGCCTCGCAAGCAGAACACCTTCCTGAATATCTGAGTGGATAAAAGCTGGGAAAAAGACCCTGGGAGGAAAGCAAAGGATCCCTTTAAGAAGGGACAGGATAATGCCTATCATATCACAGGATGTTCTCTCCTACAGATGTCACCACATGCTGTTCCTCACCCAGTGCTCACCAAAACCCAAATTTGGTGAGTTTGGAATATTACATGAGAGCAGGACTAACCAGACATCCTTTCGGAAATGTAATCTCATACCATGTGAACCAAATTAGAATGATAATGAACTGTCAGTCCCAAAACCTGGAAATGTCTGTATCAAGTATCTTCCAAATTACCCCAAATGCTTGTCTTTAAAATTTTCAGGAAGTTATGCTCAAGTTTGGGAGTTAAATCTGATAAGCCAAAAGGCAGAAAGCTCTCTGCCAATTTTATATTTAAGACGTTCTATGAAGACCCTTGGATACCGGTGCATGTGACAATATCAGGGGCAATGATCAGAGCTGCTATTAGGAAAAAAAACCAAAATAGTAAAACCCTAATTCCCCCAGCTGCAGATAATGAAGTATAGAAACATGAACCTGAACAACCCCCAGTCAAATATACCTCCAGAAGGTGTTATTTACAAAATCTCATCACTTTTAACCAGTGGTGTGATTTGAGAAGCTTGACTCATGGCTTCTTAATGCTTTGGGTTAGCAAGAGTAGTTGGCAGTGCTAGTGGCTGAAGTGAGCTGTACTTTACATGGTAAAGTCAATCCTGTCTACCTGGCAATTAGCCAGGAAGCCTAAAATGAACAGCCCATTGAAAGTTGTTATTGCTTACATGGACAACGCCACTGAGGCCAGGGCTGAGAAAAGGGAGAGGATCAGTGTCCATCACATGTGTTTCCCCCAGCTGCTTCCAGCGGGATGGAGAGAAGCATTTCAGTGGGCAAACAGGTTAGAAAGGGGTCCTGCCATGCTACAGCTCTCTCCGGCAAAGGAGAGCTAGATTTAGGATTAGTGAAATGTTTCTCAGTTGGCCTGAGAAGTTTCTCTGGAAATGAACCCCAAGCCTGCAGATGTTGCTGGTACAAACACGTTCTAAAGCACTGGCGATTTCGGCCCCACACTGAGGAGAGTTTGTTGTCAGCAGGATAATTTGGGAGAGCAGCAGCAATGTGGGTCAGGGTTACATGAAGGGAAGAAAGTCCAGAGCCCATTAAGTATTTTCATTGATTGAAGGGGACTTCTGCAGGATCAGACAGCTTTTTCCAGCATCGCTGATTAGAACTGGGCAAGACTTCTGTTGAAGGAACTTGGCGTTTTCAACTAACACAATTCAACTGTCGGCAAAATCCTGGAGTTTTCATTGAAAACTCAGCTTCAATGAAAATCCCAAACTAAGCACTGTGATTGTGGATGAAAAAATATCTTTGAATAAAAAAAAAAAAGAAACAATATTTCAGATGTTGAAATTTCTCTTTATAAAAGTTCTTGCTTTTGATTCTTGTTGCAACCTCCTCACAAAAGAAATTTGGATAAAACATACAACAAAAATAGTAGAGGAAGGGATGTTTGAATTGTATTTTTCCATATGGAAAAGGCATCTCTAAGGCAGTCCTGCTACTACATGTGGAGACAAAGCAACATTAGTAACATTGCTAATATTTAGGAGACACGGATATCATTCATCTGAGGATCTTGGAGAACAAGCTTTTTTATTCAGAGAACTTCAGATGTGGGACAGCAATCTTTGGAATATATCCATAAAAACGAGATGAAAATTAAAGAAGGGAAGTACTGAAAAAATAATAGTGAATTAAAATCCATTGGACTTCACTCTGGAGCTCAGATCAAATATTCTTCTGCTAGGAAGAGGAAAGGCATTACAGCCTGGCCAACTGTTATTTGGAAATAGAATTGTAATTGTGTATTGAGTTCTTATCTTCAGATGAGGTAATCCACAGCATGCTGATGAACGTTTATCAACCAGGCTGGTTAAGCCCCAGGGAATGACAAAGGGGAGAAAGAATGGGAAAGAGACACATTGGCTATGAAACACTCCTTGCTAGAACAAGAAACAATAGGGTGCTGCAACTGAAAAAGGAGGAGAGACACTTCCTGGGACAAGATGCCTTGCTGAGGTACATCACTACTGAGAGATAAGGGTATTCTCAGTGACAGGTTGGGGCATTGAAACCGCAGCAGCTCCTGCAGCAAGACACGAGGTCTTTCTGAGGTTCATGTTTAAGGTTTCTAATGTCAAGTGACTCTTGCTTTAGACCAGCAAACTATTTGTTTCTCAGGTAAAACTGTTTAAAACAACTTGTTGTAGGAAGCAAGTTCTAAGCAACTCTTGAATTCCAGAGACCTGCAAAATCTTTTAAGAGACACCCAACCCAGCACACTACTTCAGACTTCTCCATGGGTTTTCCTATAGATGAATCAGTAATTTTCCAGCTTAAGCAAAGCATCACACTTCAACATTTTAGTTCTTATTTTCTGGCTACTCTTAACTAACTAATTATATTCTCCATAGTAAACAGCAAATTCGTTTCAGATCTGCTGCTGGAGTCAAGCTCTCCATAGGAAGGAAGTTCAAATGCCAAACTCAGAGAAAGAATAAATGCTATTCCCACTCAAGCATGCCCAAAAGGGGCTTGGGATGGAAAGACCACAAAGGAGAACTATAGAGAGATGTTAGAAACAAGGCAAGAAGAGTTTCACACTCAAAGCATTTCTTTTTCTAAAAGAGCTTTGGCCAGTGCTGTTTAGATCTTACAGGAAGCATCACAGAGCAGAACAAGAGCTTACAGCACACTTGCTGTTTGTGCTGATGCCCATCCTTTTTCAGAAGGAATTTTGCACTCTCCACCCACCCACAAATTTTAAAATCTTTGCTATAATCCTTAACGGAATTTCTATTCAATTTCTGTAACTTCTGTGCAGCCTTCCTTTGACTCAAGTAAGCCTCAGGGTCCTGGTATAAAAATCATTTCCCAGGAGGAATATGAACATCACATTGATTAATAAAACATGTGCAGGTGTGGAGGAGGATGATTCCCACAGCTTCATCTGTAGAGCAGCGAGCTCTCCTATTGGAATAAGGCTCTTCCCTGGTGGCATCACACAGGGTGCAAAGCAGGTGCAGTCCCGTTACACCTTCCATGATAAGAGGAAAACCCTCAGCCAGCCTCCTGCTGCAAATCCTGCCCTTAAGCAGAGGTGAGGCTTGCTGAGAACTCACTTGCCAAAACACCAAGAACTTCAATTCTTTGGTGTCTGCCACAAGAGAGCTTAAAGGGGTCTGAAGTTTTATTATCCAATTGTGCTGTGCTGGGCATCCAGACCCAAGACCTGCAACCAGTGATAATCCTACCCAGAAATGTGTTCCCTCATTCCCTGCATCCAAAGCAGTCTGAGCAGCAGACCAAGGGAGGGGATTCTGCCCCTCTGATCCAGTGAGACCCTACCTGCAGTGCTGCATCCAGCTCTGGAGCTCTCAGCACAGGAAGGACATGGAGCTGTTGGAGCGAGCCCAGAACAGGCCACCAAGATGATTAGAGGGATGGAGCACCTCTCCTATCGGGAAAGGCTGAGAGAAGTGGGTTTGTTCCACTTGGAAAAGAGAAGGCTTCAGAATTACCTAATTGTGGCCTTCCAGTACCTGCAGGAAGCCTACAAGAAGCATGGAGAGAGATTTCATACAAGGGCCTGGAGCAACAAGACAAGGGCGAATGACTTACAGATGAAAGAGGGTAGGTCTAGATTAGATATTAGGCAGAAATGTTTCTCTGTGAGGATGGTGAGGCTCTGGCCCAGGTAGCCCAGAGAAGTTGTGGACGCCCCATCCCTGGAAGTGTTCAAGGCCAGGTTGGATGGACCTCTGAGCAACCTGGGGCAGTGGAAGGGGTTGGAACTAGATGACCTTTGAGGTCTCTTCCAACCCAAGCCATGCTATGATTCTGTGATTTCCGGCCCTATTTTTTTGTCAAACAGCAGGCTACTAAACCAACACAGGTTCTGCCAGCTGGTTGAGCAACCCCACAGAAATGTGTACACAAAGTTCTCCCAAATCCCATACATCACAACAAATAATTGATGACCCTGGTGACGTTTAGGACTCTTTGTCAATCTGACAGCTCTTTCACAGACTTAACAAGCAGGAAAACAAAGAGTAATTTAGCAGAACTAGTGCTTCATGTTCGTGCAGGTCACCGCTGTGACAGTCACCCAGGCACAGATAAACTCTGGCACATGAGCAGCTCTCCCTGCTGCCGAGCTGGACAGGCAGTAGTGACAAAGGCAGCGACGCTGGCACTCCTAGAACTTGCTGAATACCACCATCTACTGGCATAAACTGTGGAGGAAGGGAACGAAAGGAGTGGGGACAGCAGGGAAGCAAGGAGGGGAAAGTGAAAGAGGCTGAAGAAAAATAATGCTATGAGGAAGACAAAACCAAAGCCACCTATCATAAAATAAAAGGCCACTTAGACGAATATGAAAGGAGCAAGAGACAACAGGGAAAAGGAAAAAAATATAGTGGAGGCTGTTTTCCTGATAAATTGTCCCCCACACCAGGCAGCTGGCTCTGAGAGCTGGGCAGGAACCTGTGGGCACAGCACCAGAGCCCAGCTGTTGGGAAGCAGTACAGCTCTACCACAGAAGGTGCAGGCAGCCCAGCCCATCCCAGGCAGGCTTCCCACAGCCCTCAGATCACTCTGGCTGGTCCTATGTACCACAGACCATTACATCTCAAAATACTTCTTTATTTTAGCCCAAAATCTGTTTGCTTCAGGTACCTGAAAGGGCACATCTGGCCTGAAGTGAACACAACCAAGAGAACTCTGGACCTGGTTTGAATGAGTGGTCACCTCCTTCTCACTGCAGTTCCCATCCATGCCAGTATCCCTGCAGGAGCCTTTGGCCCAGAGAGTCCAATTGCTCAGGCCTGGCCTCCTGCCTTGGGCTGCTCCTGGACCTGGCAGAGCTGTGCCCAGCATGTCCCGACAGCCCCCAGCCTCTGGATGTCTCTGTGTTGCAGAGCTTCTCCATAGGCAGTAATGCTCACCCCACTATTGATGGGAGCTCGGTTGGAATTTGTCTTTGGAGATAGGGAAGGCTCCACATGTCATTAGCATAGTGCTCAAGTCATCCACCCACTTGGACCTGCAAGGCTGCTATCACACTGATTGCTGGATGTACACCTTCCAGGAGTGACTTTACAGTCATCTACTCACCCACAGCCATAATTAGAGACAGGAATGTACTATTGCAAAAGAGATTTAATATTCATTTGAATCCTTAATATTCATTTGCTTCAGCTGGGTGCCAGCCCCCTTTCTGTATTTGCTTTCAATGAATATTTTACCAAATTAATTTTCTGGCTGGAATATTGGTGGAAAAGGGTACATTTTAAATCAGTACTGAGGAATACTCCTGGGAAAGAAGCTCAGTGTTCATAATTGTGCATACTATCAACAGAAGCCCAACATTAAGTCTGTACTTATCCAATTCCATGTGCTGAGCTGTAGCTCAAGAGGCCTCCACTCAGTCCCTGTCTGTGCAAAATTCCCTGGCTGATCCTGGGTGACTCCAGCAGTCTCCCCAGTTCCCTGCTCCTGGGGCAGCACAGCCAGGCACAAGAGCTCAGGGCTTCCAAACCCTGCCGTGGTGACTGCACAGAGGTTCTTCCCCGAGCCAACATGGACACAGCTACGGCTGCCTAGCACAGGGCAAGGCTACAAAATGGCCTTTGAATTGGGCT
This sequence comes from Monarcha castaneiventris obscurior, assembly GCA_026261815.1. NCBI lineage: Eukaryota > Metazoa > Chordata > Aves > Passeriformes > Monarchidae > Monarcha > Monarcha castaneiventris. Next base: position 7,782,881 of record JAMPIT010000862.1, read on the forward strand.
GGACAATTCCACTTAAAATAACAGTGATGGCTCTCAAATTGCCCTGGTTTATCTGGTTTAATCTGAATTATCTAGCTCAGGTTAAAAAATCCAAATCAAGAACACATCCGCATTTTTTCTATGGAAAGACCTATCAGCCCTCTTTTTTTCCACCATGTTCAGGTGACAAAACTATAGGAAAGCCTTTACCTTTTCTTCTTGTCCCTAATTATGCCACAATTTTTTCCCCTTCCAGACCACAAGCAGCCCTGAAAATCTACTCCTTCTCCTTAAAAAAGACCCTAAAATATAAACCCTAAATAAAACAATCAGTATCTCAAGTCCCTATCTTTCAGCTCCCTTTGCAAGGAAAGAGCTCAGCCACACAGGGGATTTCATCAGTTCTCTCTGCAAATGCTAGGGTTTTCCTCCACATGGAAATTATTTGTTGGAATATTAAGGAAATTACATTCCACTTAAACTTTCTGCTGTTGTGACACTTCCCTCTACCTTTTTATTTTACCTCTTTCCTTGTTCAGCCTAGCAGCATATCCTTTCTTCTTTTCCCACATTTGCCTGTTCCTTTGTTTCCTATGTCTCCCCTCACTAATTTCTACCTTCTTGTTAAGTCAGCCTGCATCATCCTCTCAACAATGCAAGAAGAGAGGGTAGCACGTTTTCCAGTTATTTCTTTGCAGGGATAGTCAGACCTCACCAGAACCTGTGGCCTAGTACACTCTGGTTTTTCCTTCTCCTCCACCAAATCCCAGGATAGAACACAACCTTCAGCCATCACACCCTCTGTATATTGTCACTACTCCTCCACCTACACAGCAGCCAACTTTCTGTCCTTTGCCTCATCATTCTCTCAGGTTTTCTCACCTCACTCAGACTCCTCCTCTCTCCTCCTTACTTCTCTTTATTCACCCTGGGCTGTGAGCCAAATGCCTCAGGTCTGATAGTAAAAAAAAAAAAAAAACAAACCAACAACAACAAAAAAAAAAACCACAGAGAGAAAAAAAAAAAAAAAAGAAGGAAAAAAAAAGCCCCAACTCCAAAGGTCTGCATAGGATTAAACCCCATTTGCCCCAGATGTCTTGGAGACAATAATAAAAGGGATTCAGACACAGAAGGACTAGATAGTCAGACTTTCCAAGTAAGCAAGTAATGCCAGAAAACATACTGGGCTAATTTCATTCACATGGTACCAATGCAAATTACTGGTGGTGGGGATCAAGGCTGGGATTTTCAAAAGGGTTAAGGCTCATGTTTTTAAAAGCTCTTTACTGACTTAGGAGTCAAAGTCCCATTTTCAAGAGGAAGTTAAGAGCAAAAACCCCCTTCTGGAGTCAGTCCTAATTCTACTAGTCAGACAGGCATTCCCAGATCCTGACTTTGCCAGCCCCTGATTTTCACTGGGAAAGTCCCCAGGATCTCTCTCAGTGGGCAGGCACAGGCTGTGCCTTGGCAGGACGATCACCCCCTGGGTTGGCTGAGACGAGGGACACACAGCAGCCTCCCCATACCCTGTGCTTACAGCTGCCCTCTTTGGCAGGGGTCAGTGGCACTGGGCAGCTGTCCCTTGAGCCCCTGATCCCAACTCCATCCTCAGCTGAACGTGGAGCGAGATTTAACTGAGGGAACTCCCACAGCCAGAGGTAAACACCTACCTGGTTCTGGCCATGAAGGTGGTGTGGGAAAGCCCTGTCCTTCCCTCTCCTCATGCATGTGTTGGGCTGGGAGTGCCCAAGAGAACTCCAGAACTCTGTATGTACTGTTCCATAAGTGCCAACATCTCCTTCACCAAAATCAGTGGCACTTGCTCACTCCCAAGTCATTTAGGGTACAAATTTCAGAGGTATGTTAGGTGATTACATCGTAGGTGCTCCCATTTTTAAACACCTTAGATGTTTACAGATATTGACTTCTCCAGACTGCGCTTACATTAAATATTCCTCAGTGAATTAGGAACATGGGCTATCCTTTTTCAATTGAATTTGAGCCTCTGAGTCCTAGAGGTCCTTTTTGAAAATCCCAGTCCCGTAAACACCACCAGCAATAAGCACCAAAAGACCGGTTTTGAACTAGTTCACCATCCACACTGGAGGACACATTCTCACATGCACCCTGATCCCTGGCTGATACATCAATGGAATGCCCAGATGTTCAAATATGCCAAGAACACCCAACCATTCTTCACCACCCAATACTCTCACCAGAGAAGGCAAAACTCATCACTGCTTTTCTGAAGTGAGCTTGGTGTTGAGATCTTTTGAAAGCCAAGCCCTACTATTTACTACCGCTCTGAACAGCTCCAATCTTTTAATATTTGCTGGCAGAAACTGCACCTTTGTCTCCAAGGCAGCCTCATCTTCCTTTCCAGACATCACTTCTGACTTCAGTAGCAATAAAGGTAGATTAACCAGCTATTCTGAAAATCCCACCATGTCACAGCAACTCAACACCAATTAAATTTTGGATCTTGAATCTTTTCAACAAACTGGCAGTTAATGATCTATAGCCAAAGACTGTTTGACAAGCATAGCTGAAATGTAAAGCCATATGTGCAAATCACCATCTTTTCACACACAACTTGTGAAGAGAAAGAGGAAAATATGAATCAAATTAGCTATCATTATAAATAGTGGTCTGGAAATGAATCACAGATGTTTTGATGGAGAATGGGTTTTTCGTAACACAATTCTTCTGAGAAGTGCCCATTCTGCATGAAAAGGATCCTTTTTTTCCCTGAAGAAACTGATTGTTCAAAATATTTAAGTATTCTAGCCATGCACAAAGACATTTTTGCATGCCTTTGCAATGTTCCATGGGAGCTGGATTTTGTTTTTTGGTGTTCATCTAAGCCAAACTCCTTAAATGAACTACATTTCAAATGTCATATATCTATCATCTTTAAGGGAGGAGACCACAGAGGATCAGTCCAAATAGAAGCCAGGTTTAAAGAAGCTTAAAGAAAGAAGTTTAAAGCCAGGTCCTATGGCAGCTTTTCCAAACAGAAATATTCTGGTCTTTCACCTTACATTTTCTGGTTATTAATCTTTTCTTTTTTTCTTCACTATGGTTACAATTCTTTTCCTTACTCTGTATTTATGCTAGACATGAGTCAGTAACAGCACATGATAAGCAGAAAAGCAATTGGATAAAGGTCCACTACATCATGTACCCTTGGCCAGCAGCACTTGGAGTCATGTCCATCTCTGGGGCAGACGTAAATGCGAACTAAAAGAAAAAATGCCCGAAATTTAATTTGACATGTACCCAGTGTGTCCATCTCTTTCAGAAACAGTAATTAGTATTTGTGGGGTATGTTGGCAACATGAAATTAAGGGAACAAGGTGATAATCTTCACAGGATTGGGCAGAAGGAATTATTCGTAGCCAGTGGAATATGAAGGTACTGTAAGAAGGGTAGGAAATTCAATTGTACCTTAAAACCTTTGACGTTGAACACTTACAGGGTTGTAGTTCCCAGGCATGACAGTGGAAAGTGTGGGGGTTTTTCAGTACAAAAACACTTTGATGACTGAGCTGGGAAAGCTCCACAAGATAAATGACCAGACTGGACCAGTAAATTTGCATGTCTCATTTTTGGAGGATGCACAGAAGTACTCTGAACCCCAGGCAAGAGTAAAGTCAACAGCAAAGCACAGGTTTGTCCAGATTCCCTTGCTGACCTGTGGAAGAAGATGCCTGCTCTCCTCTGATACACTGTGTGGCCTAGAGCATTAAAATTCCTGATCCTTTCAAAAAAGGAACACTATCAAGTGCAGCCTCTCCAAAGGGAGAACCAGAACAGTTCATAATGTGGCATGATTCCTTCCAAAGATTTTTTAATCAAGTAAAACGGAAAAGTGGTAAAGCCCAGAATAGAGCACTGCTTAATATGTTTTAATAAGAAACAAAGAAGGCCCTGTTTTGCACTGTATTGTTCAGGCTTGCCTTTAGGCACATGTGGAAAAATGTTTACTAAATAACTCAAATGCTTAGCAGTGAGATGCATTTTATTTCAAACCGAATTTTCTGCAAGCGCACACACGCCAAAAGGGAAGCAAAAGGTCATCAAATGATTGCAGGTACCAAGCTGTCAGTGCTGCTCTGCAGGCACAAACCCTCCATTGCACCAAGAATGAGCCACATAAAAACCCAAATCAAACTGATTCCCCTCTCAAAAACAAACAAACAAACAAACAAACAGAAACCTGAAAGGAAAAAAGTGTCCCAGCCTGAACTATGAGCAAGAGTGGCACAGAGGGGACTCGTGACTCCAAATATGTGCAGCAGCCATGATTTAGGTGATTGTCTCTTTAATGGTAGGGCCATGATCCAAGCTCAATCCTCACTCTGCCAGGTGAGCAGAGGCATTTGAGAAGTGCCTGACCAGAAGAACTAGACGAAGAATAGCTCCCTCTGGCCTAGATTAATTTTCTTGATATACTTCAAGCAACACCTTCAGCACACTCAGCCCTTAAGCAAATCCCAAAACCAAATGACTAGGGCTCAAACGCCCTCCCATCTCCTCCCCTATCCTCAACAAATCAATCATAATGTTTACAGCTGGCGTAACTGAGTTTTCTTTTAAAAAAATTTTTTTAAAAGCCCCCAACATCCAAACTGACTGATTATTCCGAAAGATTTTAACTTCAAGTAAATGTTTCATTCTTTTGAAAAAAAAACCTCTCAAAAAATGTCTGATCTCCTTTGCATAGGACTCTACATCTTGCCAATCAGACTGAAATACCTGCATCTCTAAGTCACTTCAAAAAATAAAAGGAAGGTGCCTTTTTAATCATTGTTCTTGCATATCAGATCCCCCACCATGATGACACAGTTGGAGTTTGAAACTAATGCCAGGCAGACCTCGGGCAGGGCTGAAAACACCAATAAGGCACAACATGTACCTGCCAACTGCACCATTTCCAACTGAAGTCTATGGCCTTTTTAAGTTATCTGTTGCCTTAGTCATCTCCTACTTGTACTTTCCCATTTTCCTACCAGCCAGAGCGAAATCTCAAAGGCTAGATTGAAGAAGGTGGTACTTGCAGTACACTCGACCTTTGAACCACATGTTGCTGAACAAGTCCCTGCTATTTTAAGTAGAATGATCAAACACACTATTTCCTAAGATAAACACAGCATGCTGAAGTGACATATTTCAAAATCTTCTGTTGTTTGGAATAATCACTTTCTGAGAAGAAAGCAGTGATCCAAATCCCTGCTAGGAATGAGCAGGAATGCTGCCTGAGTATTATCAGTGATCCTGCCGTTACCATCCTAAGATGTCTGTAACCAGTGCCAAAAACAACACCACTTAGCCATTCACAGAATATTCCCAACAACTGCAAGTTTGTTCCTGACTTCAATATCCCTTTTAGTCTGAAAAGAAATTACCACACTGATTTATTCTATAGATCTACTGCTTCCTGTGGGTAATCAAAGTCTTCATAAGCATCTGCAGCTTCAATTGCTTAATTTCTACCGCTCTGGAGAACACACATGTGTGTAAAGGAGCCAGCTGGATTCTGCCGGTTGTTTGTGCATCCTCACCCAGAATCATTCCCATCAGTTACAGCTAAAGTGATTTATATTGTGGTGGGGCCTAGGGGGACTAGGCAGGACCAGGGCACTGCACAAGCTGCAGCAAAGGGCAGTCCCTGCCTGCAGAGCTTGGTCTGCATGCAAGAGGAGCAGCAGATGCAGCAAGGCAAAGGCACTCATCAAACATCTGGCAGCAGCGAGCTCAGAGTGAAGATCTCGCAGGGGAGTTATGTGAATTTTGTCAGCTTCAAACAGCCTCTTCCCCAGGATATGTGGGTGGCAAGTTGAAAGCCACTGCTCTAGATCCTAGGATTTCTCCTTTTGTGGAAATCATTGCTAACCACGAAGACTCTTGGGAATACTGCAGGAGAACACCCAAAGTCAGATTAGTGGCTACTGGCAGAGCAAGGACATCCGATCGACGAGCAGCTCCTGTGGGACTGCCCCTGCTGGCTGGGACCAGACAACCTGATGTCTCAGCCCTTTGGGAGATGCAAAGCAGAAGGACTCTTTTTGCATATGTGATTTGTACAGCCAGGACACTCTTGCACAATAAAGCTGCCCTCATTCATGTGGACTAGATTCAAAGAAAAATGTCAGCGAGAGCCACTCCATTTCTTCAGTGGATTTGAATTAAAAGAACAATTTAGAAAGATTTCTCCAGTCACAAAACCACATAATGTCTTTTAAGGCCACTTCCCTTAATTCTGTTTAAAGGCTGCTACCTTTCCTGAGCTAACAGGAGCTGTGCACTCAGCAGCTTTTCCGTATGTGAAACTCTCCCTAAATCAAATGGGAAGGCATTTGCATATGAGCTCCCGGGAGGCAGCATTTGTCATCCTCATTTTCTGTCTCTTGACATGAAGAAAAATGGATTTATCAGCAAACTAGAGAAAACAGCCTTTTGCATATTTTTGTACAAAACAATTCAAATACTAAGGAAACGGGAGGTGCTTTTTCACAGTCTAGAGGCAGAATTAATGTCCTCTGGATACAATGACATCTGAGGGACACCATCAGCTGTTCCATGTTTAATATGGGACTCTGGTAGCTGCTTATGACTTCTAATGCTCAGGCTTGCAAGCAAAGACATCATTGATCTTGAACAGTAAAAATCCCTCTGTTTTTCATTTAAGTGTCTATGGAAGGTTTTTCCCACCTATCGACTTGCTGAAATGAGATGGATTTTTCTCAAATGAGATACCTTTGTACTTCCAGGAGCACAGACTCAAGCTTCTGCTGGAGATGGGAGTTCAGGATATATCCTCACTAGTGAGCAGGACTTGAGTTAGTTGTGTCTAGATGTGAGCAGCCACAGTACAAAGCAAGTGTATCCTAATGAACCTACATCACCACACAGCTCTCACCCAGGGAGTTTCTGGGGATTTGGCCTCTCTTTTAGATGAAGAGTTGTACAAGCCAGGCTGGAATTACTTAACTTCCACCCAAAGTGTGACTATGCCAGATCAACCCAAAGCCCATACTCTAATCTTGCTCCAAGGTCTGTCTCTGTCATCTGTGCTGATGAAAGCACCAAGCTCACTGCAGAGTTTTGCATGGGACACAGAAAATATAAAGTACAAGTACTAAAAGCCCAACCTGACTCTGAGCTGAAGGCACAAGCTGCAGATCAAAGGTGCCATGATAAAAGAGAGCTTGAACATTGCAGAGCTTGCAAAGTGACACTTGAGTTTTTCAGAAAGTTAAATCTGACAAAAGCCCATCAGCCTCCCAACAGCAACATTGCTGAGAACGCAGCTGCAAAGGGATGTCCTACAAGCAATCAGCTGTGGATCTCCACAACGAGGAAGCTCCAACGAGCTTCTCAGATCTCTCTTCAACTTCTAATCAACTAGAAAGAACAACAAAATTACAGAAGCAGGAAACCATGCTTCCTACTCTTTCATGACAATCCTTTGAAACTCCTCCACTAAAGCAAAGATTTAAATACTTTCCTAGTCATAAAATAATCTTGCTTGTTTTCATCAGTGTGCCAGTTTCAGATGCTTGGAAAACTCTCCTCTCACCTCAAGCAAATAATACCCACATGCAGCTACTGAGCTTCATTAGCTTTTGTTTGCCACAGGAAGCCCTCCTAGCACTGTGCAGATGGATAGAAAAGGAAGGGCACCTCAGGAGAGTCGAGTCAATGAGTGAAACAGGAGTTGGGAGATGCAAATGTGGGGTTTGATTCTGTCCCAGGGTACCTGTGTAATCCTGAACAGGTCACGGAGAACCTTGCTCTGCTTTAGCTCTCCAGCTACAAAATGGGGTGGAAATTCTCTGCCTCAGAGGAATACCATGGTGCTGCAATCACAAAAGCCCAGCTACTGTGGGGCTGCAGCACTCATAAATATTTAAAGAGAATGAAATCAGAAGGGAGCAAAAGACAGGGGGTTTTAATCCACTTCAAATTTACTTTTTCCACTCTGAGTACAAATATGGAATTGGTAAAACCAAGTAATCTGATCTTGCTGCAGTGATACCACAACAGGCAATGTTAATCATAATGTAAAGGCAGCTGAGTGTAGAAATGTGTTTCTTTTTGGCACTGTCTGTTCTGCTGGTTGTCACACATCCCCAGAAGCTGAATGAGTCAAGACATGGAAAAAAAAAGCCCATCAACATGACAACACTGAGTTTGCCAGCTACTTTCATGAACTCTTCAGTTAAGCCCCAGGTTTTCCAACTCTCCAAGGTGTGGAAATAACATGTTTGTAGATGCTTCCTCTTTGCTCACACTGAAGCTGGAACTTGACACCTGGTGGCATAAGTAACAGGGGTCCAAAAAGATCTGAAAGGAAGCTTGATACTCACACGTACCAGCACTGACTACATGGCACACCCCGTACTGTAACGGACCCTGGAAAGGGTCACAGCTTCCATTCCTCACACTGAAAGTAGCAGCAAAGCCTGTCTCCAACATGACACAGTGTGTCACATGCTCAGGTGATGTGTACTAATGCTGAATTTCCAGTAGGTTACAACCCTGAGCTCCTGATGGCACCATTCAATAATTTGATACACAAGACTTCCAGTTGTTAAACGGAGATCTAACAGCAACACTGCGCATGTGTTTTTAAGGACATCAGAACATTCCATCACTTAAGGAGCCATATTCTGATGATTCCAGCTTCTGCATTTCCCTTGACTGACTGGCTCTTCCAAGCAAAATCTCTTTAGGAGTGCTCAGACAACTCCAGGAATAGCAAATTCATTAGCCTGATGTTCTATACAGTGCCTTTGTGGCAGTCCAGCATGGCAAGACCCTACCACTTCAGCAGCAGGTACTCGATGCAGAGTACTCACATAGGTCTGCTTAGCAGTTATTAAACCCACATTGTTTTGCAGAAAGCATAAAACTAACAAACACACTGGATGTTTGGGGTGAGACATGCCATGGCTGCTTTTCCACCCAATGCCATATGTGCAGAGCCTTTCTTTTTGGCAGTACAATACCCAGCATTTCAAGCCCACAGAGACCCAATGTTTATTGTCTGCCAGATGGGCTGTGAAATGTATACTGTTCATAATGGGATTATGCAAGTTGTCCATTGTTTGAAAAATAATCTGAGCATTATCCTTCGTACCCTTTTAATGGATTTCCCTTTTATTTAAATTAGGAAGTCCAATTTTTCTTTTTAAATACTTGCTGTAGATATCTGCTTTCAGCTTTACAAATGACATCTTATTCAGGCACATACTTCAACAGTATTTAGGAAAACCAAGATTTTTTTTTCATAAGTGAAAGTACAAAGAACATATTATTGTATGGAACTATACATACTCACTTTGATGACATACCTGTACTTCTGAGGGTCCCAGAAATAATGAACAATATATAGTGACACAGTTGCTACGATTCACAGCTTTTAGCTCCAATAGAAAAAACAACTACTTTTGGGTATATTCTTGCAGTTTCTGGAGCCAATAAAATTGTGCTTAAATGATTACCTGAACTACAAGTTGTGCAGCTCACCTAAACTTCACATGGTGATTTTCTTGTAGCCATTGACACTCCCAAGGATTTTATGGGGTTTAAATACAGACATCTTCAAAATTAGGTGACTCCTCATCATCAGATTTTCTTATTCCTCTAATCAACCATTCTGTCCATGGACAAGAAACCGTGACCTCACAAATAAAACTATGTGCCTTCAAAAGCAAGATTCAGCATGACCAGTGCTGTTCCTTGAGCTCTATACCCTGATGTCTCCCATCTACGAAAGCTCTGCCTGTTTCATGCTCATGCCTTGCTCATCCTCCTCTCTGAATCCTGATAGGAAGAGCCTTTGAAATCCCCTCACACTTCATTCAGCAGCAAACATGGACCATGCTCTGGGATATGTCTTCAGCACCACCAGTGCCAAGCAGGGCAGGTCTGTGTCTTACACCACACTCCCAGATTTCTTGTGGGATCAAATGGTTTATGTGATTAAGCTCTGGGGCTGGTCTGAACTCAGGAAATTTACTGTTATTTGGGAGTCAGGGCTTTGGAGAACTTCCAGAGCTCACCAAAGAAAAGATTCAAAGTCCTGTTGATTACCATTGGGTTTGGATGAAGTGTTCAGGAACCATTTCTGTTCTTACCACCACTGCAGAAATTACCTGGTGCTCTTGTGCCAAGGTCCCAGATCCAAGCTGTGTTCTCTGCAAGGCCCCACCAGGAACACCTGTACTGTACCGTGTCTGTATGAAAAGGCCCTCGAGCTCTGACCTTCAAGGCATGCCAGAAGCCAAGGCCACTGCCTGCTCCTTCCACCTGGCCAGTCTGCTACACTACTTTCATTAGCTACAGCTTGAACTAATCGTATTTACACTAATGCAGCATCAGCCTGAGGGCCAGAGGGTTGAGATGTCCCTTTTGCACACAAAACCAATGTGACACTCGTAAGTAAGCATGACTGAGCTTTGAAATGGTGCAGAACAGACGTTTTTCTCACTCTCTCGGAATCATCCCTTCCCGCTCCCCCTGCCGTGGGGAATCAGGGCTGGGATTCACCCACAGGTGGCAGTGCTTCAGTGGCAAACACAGTCACGTCACAACCACGCTGGGATCCTGCAGAGCCAAACTGGCTGCAAAAGAGCATAGGTACAAATGGCCCGGTGTTAATAGGGCTCCTTAGTCAAAGCAGCTGAAAAACGACTGAAAAAAAGAGATTGAGTTTCTCTGGGCTAAAGATATTACAAGGGAGAACAAGAATGAATAGTGGCCTGTAGCCACTTTGAGCAAAGTAAAATGTGGATATTACCTGATTTAAAATTATGAAATTGAAGAGCATTAACTGATAGACATTTTTCAGTTCCCCTCCAACTAAGAGGAACGAAAGGATTTGATAAGCTATGGAAACTCACTTACAAAAACCACTGCATTAATTCTTGTGATAAGGAAGCAGTTATTTTTCTTGAAAGAGTTCATTGTTCATAAGTAATTTAAGGACAAATTCCAATTCAGGAAAATACATTTCATATCAAAATTTAATACAACATCCAAGAGTGACAGGAAATTTGGGGCAGCAGGATTAATTTTTTTTAAGTCCAATTCTAGAGGTCTATTTTTAATATTGATTCATAAAACTGTTGCTTCAGTCAAACATTTTTGAAGCTGTGATTTGCTGGTGGTTTGGCTCCTTTGGGGAGGGGGAGAACTTGAAAACATTCTTGGCTTGGCCAGAAGGTATGAACTTGTTCTTGCTTTTGACCTCCTCTGTGCTGCACGAACTCAAATATTCATGCTGCAGTAGAAAAGTGAAGTGAAAATGTGAAAAAAGACTTGAGCAAAGCTCTGCTGTGTTAGACATTGCATAACGGTGTCAAGTACTTTGTGTTGGCAACAATCTGAACATCTCCATCTTTTGTCCACTATAACATTCCTCAGATAGTGCTCTGGACTTTTTAAGACATTGACTTTGTGTCTTTTTATTTCATTCTGAGTAAGCTTTAAAACATCTGGTGTTTTCCAGGTTTTCTCTACAGTTATTTAGAAGTGGAAATTCTCCTGTAAGTCCTGGAGCTCATGCGTTAAGAAAGCCCATGACAACTGATAAAACATGAAAAAAGAAACATATGGCAGATGCAGGCCTGGTTTACTCTGTTATAGCCTGAACACCGAAGAACTGTTTGTGTCCCACTCAGTGGGAGGCAGCAAACTGAGGGTACCTGGGGCATGGCACAGCCACAGTCTCGGCTGCAGAGCAGGACTGGCACAGCAGGAGAAGGAGGCTCCCGTGCTCAGCCCCGGGCAGAAAGCACTCCCTTACCCAGGGTGTCACCGCCCCAAGGAAGGGCTGTCACCAGCTCGGGCTCTTCCCCTCGCACTGTGGGCTGGCAGGGCCCTCTCGGAGCTACATAATCAAGCCCTTATTTTCCTGCTGGCTTCATGATGACTGTGTTTCTCTCAGACCACTCCTTCACTTTCTCATTTTGCTTCTCCATTTTCTACCATTCCTTTAGTAAAGGTTAAGCCAATTTAGAGCTTGCAGTAGGCAGCATTCAGTCACCCAGCAGCCTGATGGTGTCTGTTTGCCCTCGGAATGGGCATAGAAAAGGCAACAGTGAAGGAAGCTTTTCCATGCACTGTCCCACCCATGCTGAGTACCTTGATCTGCAGATCTTCTGCCATAAGGACAGGAGGGTTCTTCATTATCTTGTAGCACCTTCAGGTTGCTCAGTGAGAGCTACAGCATCAAATAAGGGTGGGGCTGTCAAATGCTGCCAGTTGGGATGAGATCATCTGGCCAATGACACAGCCCAGAGACCATTTGCTTTTACCTGGATTTGAAAGGCCACTCTGCTTCCAGCCAATAACCAAAGCCTACTTGATTCACACAAATGACCCTCTGATGAGGCACTTCACAGTTTGTTATTGAACCTCTGACCCACCCATTGTCCAGACCCTAATTTTCCACAGTCCAACTGGACACCCCAAATAAGCCAAAGCACAGTGCCCAGGAGTCACACAGTGCTGACTTTCCACTGCTCTGAAAGGCAAATCCTGCACTCGTATAAATATTTCTGAGCTCCATGTCAATAAACAGGCCCTTCATGGAAGTGTAAAAATAACTGAACCATGCTCCAAGACCTTTCACATTGCTGGAGAGGTGCAAAGAGTCTGCAGTGTAAATAAGAATCAGATTTGCAATTTCTATGCATGCTCTTGTTTTCAAATACATTTAGATTTGTTTCAGTTAAAAATGAAGCTTGAACTGATGCCAGATTTCTTTTTTTTTCTGAAATCCCAACACATCTCAGATTAGCTGTGAACAACAGTTATTCTTTTCCAGTCTCAGCCTACCACTTTCAAAAGGACACAGAAGAGTAGCTCAGATTTAGGATCTGCTCCAGTGGAGAGGACCTGATCTCTTGCCATGAGCACAGGTGCTTCTGTATTGAAGCATTAATCAACCCAAGTCCCATCTGACCACTTTATTCTGTTGGTATGGCAGGCAGTCAGCTGTGGGCTTTCTTCAGAAGCTCATGAGGTCAGTCCATCTCTTTAAAGCAAAAATAATGGCTCTCCAGCAAAGACAGAGAGTTGGCAGCTGTGATGATGAGATGATGTAATTGTACACAGTGGTGATGTGAGATTTTTCTTGGTTCCTAGAAGCCAATACTGCAATCATACTAACAACAGTATTTGCTTAAAATTTTTGGACAAGGAAGGAGACCGAGTTTCTTGCACAAACTGACAGTGATCAAAAGAGAGTGAAAGGTCAGGAATTGGCTGTCAGAATTGGAAGCAGTCAGGACCAAGCTCTGGTGCTGAAAACGCAAGGTAGCAAGCGGTGCAAAGAGCTGGCTACTCCCCTGCACTAACACACATCTCTTTATACCCTGAGCACCCTGGGCTACCTCCCTCTCCACAGCTCCTCTGCTAACAGCTGCTTATCTTCTTCCTCTTGCCATGGGTAAAATGAGGGGATGGAATTATTTGCTATTAGCAGGCTCCCCAAGAATAAATACATGGCACTGTGTACCTTGGCAAAATGGGGTGGACGCTTGACACTGAATCAGCTTTCTTGGGTTTAGTGGTGTGCGTGAATTGACTGAAAAATAACTACTTTTAAAAAGAGCCATGCTTCTTTTAAAAAGAGCCATGCTTCTTTTTTCTACAGCTCAAGAGAAGAGCCTGGAAGGACTAGGCAGGTTGAACAACTGGATAATGAAAAAACCTGGTCACCTTAACTCTTGGAGATTTCAGGAGTTGAGCATCTTGTGGTACCCCAATCCTTTATTTTCTGGGTTTGAAACACTAGAATGGTATTTAACAGAAACAGGTCATGCCTGTAAGAAAATGCTGGGCCACCCTTGTCTGACCAAACTTTCACAATGTGGCCCAATCCACTAGAACCCCTGATAACCACTCCACAGATGTTGCTATTTATAAGTGGAAGTAGAGGCACTCTCAGCTCCACTAAACTTCCCAGTCTGCTCTGCTGCTGGAGTTTGATTTTAATAGAAATGGATTCACCGTCCTAAAAAACTAAAGGATAAAGAAAAGAGTAAACAGAGGTCACTTTGCTAACCCTTAATGAAGTAATTTTCTGCAGTGGTGGTCACTCTGAGTGGCAAATAAAACTTCTTATGCTGTGCCGCTGCATCTCACTGGCTTTCATGCTGTAACAGTTTGTGAGGCACAACATCATAAATAATTCTTGTCACTCTGAACTCCTCCTAGATCCACACAGACTGAAAGTTGTGCCTTATGTCAACCAAGAGGTAAAAACCCTCAACTGAAGGCTGGGGTGTGACCTACCTGCCAGATTTCACAGTACAGGGAACAAATAAATACTGCAGAAGCGGGGGGAAAAAAGTTGGTGAACATTTTTTACTGCCGATTAGGAAGAACTGGACCCATAGAAATTTTTTTGTTTTAAATCTGAGAGATTATTTGTAAATGATGGTGATAATACTCTTACTTGTTCCATATCTGCTTTGAGTTGCTTTTAGATTTGTGTGATTTTCTTTTCTCCAAGATTAAAGTTAGTTTACTGAGTGCTAGAGTTATCTCTAATTACTGTAGAAGTGTTGGAACACAGATAATGTAACTCCTGGGAGGAAAAGGAAACTTAAATCTTTTGGGTTTGGTTTACTTTGATGAATATGGATGATTGGCATTTCTGTTAAAGGAAGTCTGTTAAAGATCCTTTTTATTTGCTTTCATTTAACTTATTAAGGGCTCTTGATAGATGTGTAAATATATATATTTATAAATACACATCTCATATATCCCCTGCCTGTGATCAATGCTGGACAATATAAGGATTCAATATTAGTAGTGTAAAAAAAAGAAGCATAATCTTTGCATAATCTTAATTATTTTAGTCTAATTACTCCAAACAATTTTACCATTGATACAGGTACTTATCCTAAAAATTGAGCAAAATTAATGGGTGTGGCAGGTGAATCAGCTCATAAAATACAATACTGTTTAAGGGAGAAAGATCAACTTTTCTGGGTTGAGAACCTCCACTCTAGCAACTGATTCCCAATTCCCACTCCAGTCTGTCATGTAGATGGCACATGGCAGCACCTCTCTCATTGGAAGAGGAAAATCCAATGTTCACATAGGTGTGCTCTTAAGATTACTACAGGAAGAGAACTGGGAAAATCCAATCTAATCTAGTATGTAGCTATTCCATATTAGAGCTCAGGACACTGAATTACGCCGCTGCACCACGTACATAGACAGAAGGGTTATGTGGGTTATTGACCACTGTATATTTTCCCACTGAATCATAATTATAGATTCTCCTTTACTGGTGCTGCTCAGTAATTCTGTGATGAATCTGATTCACTGTGCAAACACAGCATTCACCAGACCTCAGAGTGTCTTGTTGAAAAGGGAAGCACCATTTCACATCGGTTTCTTTTATCAAAAGGCCACTAAAACACCTTATTTCCCATACGTTCCTGCCTCTGAATGTCCATGGAAGCAGGCATTTTGCAGAGGGCCAGGCTGGGCTCTTCCTATGCCCAGCTCCCAGGGCACTCACAGGGAGCCCACACTCCCAACAGGAGGCTGCGGGTGCTCGAGTCCTTTTCTGGACTCCAGTTGCTTGAGAAAATGTTCCCATTACTTCACATGCTAAATCAAATGAATGAACACGACTCACAGTTGCTTTTCTCCAGCTTCCCTGCCCACCACAGAGACTCCTGAGCTGGCAGAGGCCAGTGTCATTCCACTGTGGTCAATGGAATGATGCCCATTTATATCAGCGGATGATTTAAACCTCTAGACTTTCTCTCTGGCACACATCTCTTTTCCACCAAGCCTGGATATAAAGCAGAGTCTAGAACATAGAGGTGAAAACACTCACAGCTGGTTTAAACTCACACTTCCTCCCTTGCAGCTGCATCACAAGAGCAGGAATTTTGCAGAAATCACTTCCATGTAGCCACGTCTCCCAAGGGAAGGAGGAAAACCCAACATGTCCATGGTAAATAGGTACCAGCACACAGTCACAGCACAACTCCCATCAAGGTGAGGTTCTGACTAAACCCCAGCTTCTCCTGCTTTACTTTTGTGCACAAGTAAGCACCGGAACAGCCACAAGGAGGATTCAGGGTGAGGAAGTGAGGAACAGACTGTCTGAGGGGCCCTTCCTTGTACAGAGAAGTTGCTCTCTGGGCGACTCACAAGCACTGTTGGCTGAGGTAGCTGTGTACTGCTGTAGCATGTTTGGGGAGGGATTCCAGCCTGACTTCTGCAATGATTGTCTTATGCCCTCAAGCATGAGATTTTATTACCCTTATGTTGGCAAGCATGACATTACTTATTGGCCACAGCCTTACTGCAGAGAGGGAGGACTGGCTTGCTACCATTCCCCTCTGGGTGACTGCTAAGCAACTGTCCCAAAATTCGGAGGGAAAGGAGAGAATGTCAATGAGATCATTCCTCAGCCCACCCACTTCCAGCTAAAGCCTCAGAGGAGCACAGTGTGAAAGGAAATAATGACCCAGGGGACCCAAGTGACCAGGCATCTCCTGAATTTGGAAACCAGAGTCACCCAACTGGTGAAAAACAGAGAGGGATGTTCCCAATAAAATGAGCCATGAAAGGACAATTCTGAGTTCCCATTTCTGGGAGGTTGAAGTCTGTAACAAGCTGGAAAGTGCATCCTAGCTTACTGATCAATTAATGCTGCTTCAGACATGATTTGTACATGGAGCAATAGTGACATAAATTGGCCTGGTGAGTTAATCACAGGTAGAAGGTGGAAGCATTTCCAAGAGACCAGGCAGTGTCACAGAATCACAGAATGGCTTGGGTTGGAAGGGGATATTGAAGATCATATAGTTCCAAGACCCCAGCCATGGGCAGGGACACCTTCCACTAGACCAGGCTGCTCCAAGGCACATCCAACCTGGCCTTGAACACCTGCAGGGATGGGGCATCCACAGCTTCTCTGGTTCCAGTGCCTCACCACCCACACTGGGAGGATTTTTTTCCTTAATCCTCTCTTCCAGTTTGAATCCATTCCCCCTGGTCCTGCCACTCCAGGCCCTTGCAAAAAGCCTTGCCCCTAGTACCTTATAATGTTATTCTGCCTTATTCTTTACAGAAGGGACACAGAGCCCTGCACATCAGGTAACGGTGAATGGCCCAGAATCACTTGGGAGGAGGGATGTGAAACACTGCCTGCTCCTTCCCATAGGCAAGGCTTGCCAAGCAGGAGAGGCAACCAGGAAAGCTCAGGCTTAAATACCTGTCAAAACATGAAAGGTTGTGACAATACTATATTCCACCCAGATGCCAGTCTCTCTACTGGAAAATAGAGATATTGTCTATTGGAAAATAACCTATATGAACAATAACAACAAAAACTCACTCTTATTTCAGTCAATATGTCCACAGCCTGATATGCAACTGCCACATTAGATCAGAACAGGAAAATGAACCTTTGGAGTAATGTGAACAAAAGGAAGGAAAACATAAAGGATGATTCAACTGTCTGGTCTTCCTGCCAGGACCATCTGATCACTTTAAGTTGTCTGCAAACATTGATCAGTAGCTCAATATCAGATGACACTATGAAATGTCAGCACAGACAAACCAATTTTTCACAGAGTTCTTTGCTGCCTATTGTATTTCCATATGCTTATTATTTGTGTGGGTTTTATTCCAATTCTTTCAGGAATAGATGTGTCCCCAGGCGCCACACAGTGATAGATATTAGGGTTTCTTCAGGATTACTTGTCACTTTTTTTTTCTTTTGTTAACATCATAACCATTAGATCTAATTACAGGGAAAGCCATGTACATTATAAAATATAAATTAAGGTTTGTTTTACAGATTAAAACTAAATCAATATTTAGC
The DNA here is from genome assembly GCA_026261815.1 of Monarcha castaneiventris obscurior. Taxonomy (NCBI): domain Eukaryota; kingdom Metazoa; phylum Chordata; class Aves; order Passeriformes; family Monarchidae; genus Monarcha; species Monarcha castaneiventris. Next base: position 7,800,735 of record JAMPIT010000862.1, read on the forward strand.
CACAACATTCTCAAATATATTTTCTATAATTACAATATGACACTGATTATTAATTCAGGCTGGAATTATGGTTCTTGCATATATTATCCAGTAAACTGGTAGGGAAATGCCTGCCCTATGAAACCACAGTTCTCTGGGTGAAAAAATAAAACATCACAGCTGGGCCCTCGATGGCTTCAGGAGCATCACTTGTGTGTTAACAGCATCACCAGAGTTCCCTGGTGATATTGTCAATGGTCAGAACTATATAATAGCTGGAAATTTCAAAGATTTGGAGAAGATGATTTTAGAAAAAAATAAAATATTTTAATATGCTTTGCTTCTCACTGCTAAACATGGTTTAGTACTTCAAAAATTTGTACTATATAATATATTTAGGTTTTGATAGCACACGGTACAACTGTGAGCATACAGACAAGGCAGCAAATCTTACTGGTATTAAGTAATCAGAAATTAATTTCCACTAATCACAAGTACACAAGCTGTAGAGATGCACATTAAAGTGCTCCTTGTTTACATCCAGCTACCTCTAGATTTAGAAAATTAATAAAAATGTCAGAAATATAAATCAACAATTAATAAACTTATAATTGCAACAACCAGCAGAGGAATGTAAAGAGAGAACCACTGAGAGAAGCTGCTTTACAAAGAGTTTTGAGGGGTTTTCTTCTCCTGAAATTTTAAATTTCCAAAATGGTAGTGGTTAAAACAGAACACAGAAAAAGAAACCAAACTTTTTAGACCTTTTTTTTCCTTATTTTCTTTTTTCTTTTCCTGGAGAAGAAAGACTCTGTTTCTTTGCTACACAAAGACTCTTTCATTGCTTGGATCCTGAAGTGTTAAGCTAGTTGGTTACTCTGATATCTATTCACACTGTCAAGAATGCCCTAAAATAAATCCAGTGTAAACAGGTTCCGCAGATCCTCATGGCTGGACTTGCTACATGTGTAGGACAGAGCCAGAGCCTTGAGGTGGATCTGCCTCCACCTTCTGTTCTGAGCAGCTCTCCAAGACTCAAAAAGTCAAGTTTGACTTCAGCAGCAACTAATGGAAAAATGATTATGTCACAGCAAAAGGGAAAAATCCACAAGGCACCACATCTCACTAAGCAAAACCCCATCCATTCTTTCCTGTTTCCTCAGCAGAACATCCAAAATACCTTGTTCTACACTGCAACAAGCCTAACTCCAAAGGGTTTGGACAGCAGAAATAATGACACAGGTTTAAGAAGGTAAAAAATCCTTCCTGCTCTTTGATTAACTGGGCTTCTTGATGGAGTTAAGTGCAAACAGCTGCCTGGACTTCAACTGAAAAGCCTAAATCTAAACACTCCATGTTTACATAACCCAAACTTCTAATCAGGCAGCTGGATAATCCACCCATTTAAAGTATCCCTAAGAGTTTCAGGGAAATGTGATTTTCTTACAGCTAAGCCAATCAACAACCACTTTAAAAAACTCCAGCTACCAAGTTACTACTTTGGAACAGGAGTCTCAGCGGGACGGGGTCACGACCCCACAGTGAATCACAAAGCAATTTTGGTGGGATCCTTCCCCCTTTCTTTTTCTTTTTTCTTTCACTCTTTTTCCCCTTTTTTTTTTTTTTTCTTTGAGAAGTACAAATCTGAATCTCTAATTTCCTCTGTATTCAGATGCTGCAAGGTAATAAATGAGAGGAGGAGAAAAGCATACAGCAGTGCTCACACACATCTGGCATCTGCTCACAGGACCTTAATCTAAAATCTCGTGAAATCCACACCACATCCATCCGGAGCCATGGAACTTGGGAAAGGCAAACTACAATCACCACCAACAGAGCCCGTCATTTTTCAGGGGAAAAAAGGGAAAGAGAAGCAGGATTAAGGAATAAGAAGTTTTTACAGACGAAAACAGCACAGATATTTACAGGACCACTTACAGGATTCAATATTCCTTAAACTGGCAGACACTTTAGTAGGGACTCTGAGTTTAGGGTCCCATCTCATCTCAGTCTCATCTCATCTCATCTCATCTCATCTCATCTCATCTCATCTCATCTCATCTCATCTCATCTCATCTCATCTCATCTCATCTCATCTCATCTCATCTCACCTCACAGTAGTGTTTTACCACCATAACTCATTCTAAGGTCAGGCTCTCCGTTTTGTTTTTATGTTTGAAGGAAATATTTTCACCTTATTGCAGTTTACTTACCAGATACCACATGGTTTGTCTTTCTCTTCCTAACTCAGTAAAGACCCTGTGCTAAATCACATCCAGTCACACCTGTTAGATAACACGAGTCTGAACACAGATATTTTCCTTGGCCAATTCAACAAAATTTTAAGTGCCCCAAAAAAAGGTGATACTTCTTGGGCTATGCAGAGAAACATGGGGTTTGTATCCTGATCTACAGGATGATCCTGGACAGCTTTCTTGATCCTTTTGCACCTCCACATCCCTACCTGTAAAAGGTAGTTGGTGTTGGTGTTTTTACAGCCAAGACTGTAAGTAAAGTTGTATTTTAAAACTAGTGAAATACATTGAAAACAAGAAAAACATGCAACTTTTTCCAAGCAGGAAGGGATCCTTTCAGAACATGTGGTAATAAAACAAAAGGACATGCTTTTGCACTGATAAAATCTGGCCACAGAGGAAATAAACTTCATTCAACATTTCTTCATTTTACCAAGACCCCAAGCAGAGCAGCAGATAACAGCACTGGAGATCCAACACTGGAGAAACAGATCTACATAACCTCCTTTCAGATTACATGCTAAATATTTTAATTCCTAGCCAAAGAGGTTGAAAAATTCGGGATTTGATACAAAAATTGTGTCCTTTACTTTCCTCATCAAGAGCCAGATGTCCTACCTGCTCTATTCTTAGCTCTGCCTGGTTCCTATGGGAACTAACTAGATGGCAAATTAGCTTCCCCCTGCTGAACTGCACACCCTGCTCCTAGCTGTGTCCCTAGAAATTTCCCGTGTCTTCTTTAGGAGTCTGTAGCTCCTTTCATCTTTCCAGCGTCTTTTCCACTCCTGCGGCTGATCAACACAGAAAGCAGAAAGTCTGGAAAAAAACAGTAGCAGAATCCGGCACTCACCCCACAAGAGATGAAGTGGCAAGTGATAGGAAATTGGAAGATTATTTATAAAACACCAAAATAACTTCAGTTCCCTCCAGTTTAATCCTCTTTTTCATCTTAAAAATGAGACCACCTCTCTTTGGGTTTTTCTGAGATGTGTTTGAGTTTAAGGTTCCCTTTTAATTATTTTTAAAATGTGTGAGGGGGATGGTTGGAGCACTCTGAGCTGCAAAAACAGAGGCAGTTTATATTCCCCTCTGTGTGGACAGCCAAAATAATAGAGGTATTATAAATCAAATAGCTGTGTTGTAAAAAATCTGCAGTATTTGCTGTTGAAGAATCAGCCAAGCCCAAACATTACCTCATCATTTTGAGAATTAAAATAAAATGCAACAAGTTTCCAGTGAAGTACCCTTTCTACACATACGTTTACAGTCTCCATTTCCAGTATCTTGTTGATAAGAAGATGCAAATATAAATTTTTTGGCAACAAATCTATCACATCAGACTCCTGTAGCCCTACACCTAAGACACCTTTGGAAGAAAAAAATCCTTTTTCAATGTCTTAGCACAACTGTGCTCTTCCACAACCTGAACCTACCAGTCAGTGAGAACTTGTAGGTAAGAATCTGACTCATAAAGGCCGTTCAAAAGGGTTTTTAGCTGTGCCAGCCTCGGATAATGCAGTTCACTTTTTCCTTGACTGGTGAGGAGTAACTTGTTACAAAAAAAGGCTCTCGTGGTTCTGCTTGGTGCAGTATCTGACCTTCACACAAGCTTAGTCTAGACTGCAAATTGAGATACCAATGTGAGAAGTTACAGCAGTGGCTCTGTCTGCAGAAAGTGAGAGGAAGAATATCTGGGTGTTTTCAGACAAGTTTTCCAGCTCAGCCCTGTGAGCTAACACACAGTCTTGCTGTGTGCTCAGAGCTGCCTCAGCCCCAGTTAAATCCAGCTGTTCTTCCACAGCCCCAAATCCTATTTAGCTTGCCCGTGTATCCTGCATTCACACCAGCGTGCAAAGAGCCCCCAGCCAGGGGCAGGGTGCAGAAGCAGATCCTATCTGCTCCCCGACTCTCTGTGGCACCATCCACAGAGGAAATGCAAATGCATTCATTCCATAAGGGTTTCTAAGAGAATTTATTTGAAGCCTGAAAGTGATAAAGGGTAGATATTCTGCAGAGTTTATGGTTTTCTGTAGTAAACAATTACATATTCAACATCTGCTTATCTTGTTCAAAAAAGAGCTTTTTAAAAATAAAAACAGGGGGAACCACAATTAAATATTCAAAATTCAGAATTGTTTTCTAACAAGTTCGGCTTATAGAAATCAGAAGGCTGTTTTTTAGAGGATAACATAATTTTATAGAATTGCAAGCATCTGTACTAAATGTTTGCCTGAGCTTTTGCGTAGCTGAGAATGGTTATAAAGAATAACCTCACGACCACAGAATCACACTGCCAAGATTAGGCACATCTTGCTCATAGTTTCAGTGGGTGCCCCACAGTACCTCTGGGGGCCACATAATGTACTCTGACCCAGGCCCTCTAAAATAATTAAGTGTGTCAAGCTACAGCTACTGAAAAAACCCACCAAATAACCAACAACTAAAACAAAATACCTAAGGCAGAATTTTTAGACTAATCAAAAATACCACCAAACTATTTCACACGCACATGTCCATGATGGAGTATCCCAAGCAAATGGTAACAATTGGAAAACAAAAATAAAACCAGAAGCTATTAAATATGCACAAAACAGGTTTTCACAAAAGAGGAGAAAATACTTTTTCACAGGGATTCCAAGTTAAGCTATCTACTATCCCAAAGGAGAACTAGCTACTGTCTGTCATCGGTGCACTATTAACAGTTTATTAGTCTGCTGACATCTCCATCTAGAAAATACTGGGAAATTGTCTCAGGCTGAGAGGCAACCGCCAGTGAGAAGGACTTGCTGTGATGTGGTGGTGGCAAGCAGGATTTTTTAGACATCTCCACTTACTTTGTGATAAAATGCTTCCAAGATGGTGTCACTTCCCTCCCAGACGGCCCCGCTTTTCTTAGCGCCTGATATGGAATCAGTGACTTCTGTGAATCAGAGCTAATCTCAGGATATGTCACATCTGTAGCAGGAGGAACAGCTGAGCAACACTTGTCCAGGCATAATTGAGCCTCAAGATTGCAGAGCAGTGTGTGATTAATTGGCTGAAGGATTCCTGATAAAGGGCAAGAGGATAATGACCTGCCTGGGTCAATGGGAGGTGCCCTGCTTATCTGGAAGCATAACAGGCATTAAGAGAAATGCTCCTGATCAAGGTCACAGGGAACGGTGACAGATTCTGTGTGAGTGTGAATTTGAGGCATTTCAAAATCACATTCCACAGATGTGCACAGGGGAAGTGTGCTTAGGAAGAGTATTTTAATGCCTTTTATGGTTCTTGTTCCACAATCATTATTCCCAAAAGTATTGCCAGGAGCCTACTCTTGAAAAGATTCACCGATCAGCTTTGCAAGTGCTTCCATGTCAACTTGGAAAAGGTAAGCCTAAATTAAGAGGATTCTCACTTGATTTTCATGTGGATATTCCAGCTTGTTCCAAGGTCCTCTTGGAAGCAAGCAGGTAACGTTCCCACATCGGAAAAGGGACAAGAGCCACATGAAACAACTTCTCTGGACAACAGCTGTGGTGGCACACACATAACTCTTGGTTTAGGAACTCCTTTGGCTCTCTAGGCCTGCTCAGTTAAGCTGAAAAGAGCAGGTATCACTTCAAACTCCCACTCGGGGCTTCCCAGCAAGCACAATATCCTTGGTGCACTCTCAGGGAAAGGAAGGCTTGGACATTTCTAAGGATGGACTTGCAGAACAAGTGCTGAGCGTAGGTCCATCACAGTCTTGTGCTTCAGCCCACCAGGATGTTTTATGCAGAACAACATCTTGTCCAGCAAGTTTGCAGCAAAAAGCTGCTGTGAACATCAGCTGAGTAAGTTTGGGTAACAAAACAATGCCAAACACTCATTTAAAACAACAAAGGCAGCATGAAACAAAAGATACCTTTTTATGACACAGCAGCAGCCTGTTCTGCCATGCAGAGGAGTCCCTGTGTCTTATGGACAGTGCATCTTCTGGGACACATCGCCCTCAACAACCTAAAAAACCTAAATTTGGCTGTCCAGATGGAATTACAGGGGGCTGACACTTGCCTGATCTGGCCAGATCTCCTCAACAATTTGTTTCTTCAAACAGCCCTCCCTCTTCCCTGGGTTGATAAGATTTTCACCTCCATCAAACAGCTGAAGAATTTTTTTTCTCTTAAACGCTAAATATCCATGAAAGAGATTCTATGCGGGCTGAGCTCTTTACACTCCATGACTGCACTCCAGCTGCCTCTGGTCTAATGATGTTTTTTTCATCTGCCACACAGATTTTCATACGCTGAGGTTACTGCTCAATTACATGTTGCTTGTGGAAAATTGAGAGGATGGCAGTTTATTGGAAATAAGTGTGAGGTACAGTCCTACAGGGAGGGAAGTCACTCTTTGAAGCTTCGGTCGGCACTGGTTTATACAGGCCACACAAGAGAAGGTGTGGTGGGTCACCAGCTGACAGATGCTCAGAAGAAATCAAAAGTCATACTGGTTTTGGCACAAATACAAATGGGCAAAGCATCAACTAGAAAGGGATTTTTAGCCTTAATGGAAAGTTTTCCACTTCAAACAACCACAACAAGTAGGAAAAAGATCTTAAAAGTCTTTCAGGACCAAAATAGTCAGACCATGAACAGCAACAATGTAGAGTTTGCAACCTACAGCATTTTCACACCTTTTCTATGCCCTCTCTGGGCAAAAGTGCCCATTCCAATGAGTGAATTGTACACTGCTAATGGTATGAGCCAGGCAAATGGAAGTTCCCAGTTCCACACAGTTAGCCCATCCCTTTCCAGGCCCATCTGCAGCCCATAGCTTCTGAGCCAACTGGAAATGCCCAAGTTGCCATGAGCAACCCATAGCCTCACCCCAAGAAAAAAAACAGAATTCAAAGTGGGCAGCCCATGAACAATGGGACAAGCACTGCCCATCTCCAGAGAGAAAGGATTTGGCTACTTCCCGTTTCGCTCAAAGAAGATTTATGGCTGATCATCATACAATAAGTGCTGGGTAAGGGTTATTAATCTTTCCAAACCCACTTCACATTAGTGACTAATTCAAACTTATTTGGTGCATAAATCACACGGTACTAAAGCATTATGTTTTCCCTCCTCTTTGGCTGTAATTCTGAATCCTTGAGGGGGTTCTTTTACAAACCCCTAAGCTATTTAAGTGGCTCCAAACATGCTGAGCTGAACTCTAATTTATAATCTCACTTCTTGCTCCTGCAGCACTTTCCCTCTCGCCAGCACCTGGCTTCCAAGTGTCCCACTTTGTAGCGCCCAGCCCTCCGAGGAGCTCTCAACAACAGAGCTCAAATCCAGCCCTACAAGCAGCTCGCCTTAGTGCTACAGAGCACTTCAGAGCCCTCACATCCTACTGAACACAGAGATGAGATTAACTAAGGGAGTTCGCAGGGTGGGACACGTACAGAAAAGCTCAGCAATATCTCTGAGCTTCATCCTCATCTCAGAGCTTCGTCCTTATGCAAAGAGTTTGGTTGTATTAAAAATGCACATCAGCTTATACAGGGCATTTTTCTTCATGCTCTGGGGACTGAGATGTCCTCTGAAATGTAACGTTCTGAATGGTCTTGTCCTCCTTCTCCCTTAGACATGGCTGTTCCGTTTTACACTGAAACAATCATACAAGAAGGTTGCTCCCTGCATGTGCAGAACAGGAGTGTCGCGTTCCCAGAATAAAGCTCTTGCATGAAGCCATGCAGATTGCTGTTTTAATTCAGATCAACCTATGCCTAAGCTGTACTGCCATGAGTGTGGTTGTTCTCCCAGCAGCAGCCAACTGTCACTCTCACAAACTCATAAAAACTCATGTGATTTGGCTCCCTGTTAGCAGGCTGGCATTTATCATAAATACACAGCAAGCTCTTCAGTTTCCTCTAGATCAGTGCTTGGGGTTTTTACCTCTGAGAGTAGTTACAATTCACCACTGATCTCCACATAGGCTACAGTCATTGATTATTAATTCACCCTACAACCCTTATTCAAGGATTTTATATCATGGAAAATTATTCCACAGGCTCTGTCTACTATTAAAAAATCTGTTGACTTGATTTTCTTTTATGGTATTTGGCATGCCTTTGGTTCTAGCTGAGCTTTGCTATTAGACCAAAAGGACACAAATATAAAATATCTTCTCTGTACACTACAGTCTTTCCAAGTTGTCTTAGACAAAGCTGAGTTAAAATACATCCCCAAAAGCAACTCCTGGGTGTAACACAGATGAAAAAACCAGAATTACAGCTATTTTCAGCAATTTCCATCCAGGCACTGGCATCTACAGTTCTCATTTGTCTATAGTAAAGAGACAAAGCCTACCTGGCGTTTGAGAACTGGGAAGCCACCTGCACTGGGACAAGGGACATGTTGGTCTTCCAAATACTTAGAATGAGAAGCATTCAGGAAATACCTGGCTTTAGAGGCTTACTCTTCTCTGGCATTTTTCACCTGTGAATAAGTGTCTCCCAAAGCAAATCACTGTAATCATTCCTACTTTACTTGTCCAAGGTCATCTAGCATAGAATGACTGTGAATGCTCTGAAAGATCACTTGCTCTCACACAAGCCATGCTCTCTCCCCTAAAGAGAGTAATGCTATCTTCACAATGATGTAAATTTGGGATCCACTCTATGAATCTAAAACTAAGTTTCTAAGATACACAAAAATAAAATAAGAGCAATTGTAAATTTAAAAAGTTGCAACTTATCTGGACTGGCTTTTAAGGCATCTGCCTTGAGATTTGCAGTGCAGGAATAACATTGCCCTGACATCACAAGTATGTACTTCTGTGCATTGAGAAAATCCTGCTGTTTATTTGGAACTTTTGAAGTCTAGTATCAATATAGCTTCTTAGTCCCCAGAGTGTCCTCAAGGTCTGAGATGTGTATTTTTAACTTCCATGCTTACTGACATTCCATTCAGGCTGTTTGGCTGCTCTCCCCACTGGGGCTCCATCAGCCATCGCTCTGATTTCGGCACCACGGCGCTTATTTGCTTTACCCTTTCCTAAAGGCCTGTGCGAAGAGGTGTGGCCTGCTCTGGCAATGAGTTCACCCTCACAAAACTGCGTTAATCTCAGAGCTGCAGCTCTTTGAGGGCACGTTTCTATCAGTGCAGTCAGCACAAACCAAGGAAATGCTCAGTTAAGGCAGTGCTGCTGCTCAGGATGGTTGTGCCCACCGTGTCTCACGTGCCTCGCTGCCCACACACTCTAACATCCACAGGCTCCCACCGATCCCCTTCCCCCTCACCTCCAGGATTCAGCCACGCTCAGGGCTCATCCTGAAGCACAGCCACCACTGTGGAGGCAGTGGAAGTGGCACGAGGGAAAAAGCCCATGGAGGGACAGCACAAAGCAGTAGGTCAGTGCCAGCTGCACGTTGGCATCCACACATTGCATCCCCCTCGGAGTCGTGATCCCACAGAGCCCCGAGTACACAAAGGCTGTTTGATTCCACTCTAAACAATTTTAGCTGTGCTCAAACAACAGACTCACTTAAAAGCTTCAAGAATTCCTTAAAAAAACCCTTTGCATCAGTGACATTCTTGCTGTATTTTTCAAATCATGTTACCAAAAAAAAGGAAATAAAAAATTAACCAAGGAGTTTGTTGCTTGGAAAAGCCAGTTATTTTTAGTCTGAATACAGAATATTTTAGAAAGCTTGTTATAAAAAAATGGTGATGCAGGAAGAGGACAGAAGGCTCTTCATTCCTGATTTATACTAATGTTGGATTTCCAGGGTGCCATTAGGGAACTGCAGATTGTACTTGTCAAAGAAAATGTCACCACTTATTTTAACAAGGCAAAGAAGATTCAGGACTTGCAGGGCCTGGCACTTTGTGCCACCATCAGAACCAGAAATGCAGCCAGGACACAGCAGTCCTTGAGATGGTACTGCTCAAGTATGGAAAAGTACTGGACACAAGTAGGATCTGGTCTTGGGAGGGGTGGCTAAATAAGGATAGACACAATTTGGATTTCAGCACTGTCCAAGGCATTGCACATCGTCCTTACAGAGCAAAATGGAAAGGAGAAAAGCAAGCTGGACACACCAACCTAGTTGGCAGGAGCACAGGAATTCTATTTTTTTAGCTGCCATAAAGACCTACTGAAACAAGAGCTTCCCAAATCTCTGCAGGTATGTCTGTGACTTTTCCATCATCAGTAGCCTGCTGCTTAGGGAAGCAGAGCATTAGGCTTTCTTTAAAGAAGCCTTAAAAGCCCCTCTGTTCACTTTCAACTATTCATCACAGTCATTTGAAGTTCTCCTTTGCACCCCTCCTTCTTCTTACTCACATCTGGTGCTGCATTTTACTGTGCTGCAACCATAAATAATGAAGGAATGATATGGAGATACTGGATGCTCTGTTCCAGTGTCCTCATGGCCAACCTTCCAATAAAGTCCTTACATTTTCACTACAATAAACACATAAGAGAAGGGGTGGAGGGACAATGTCCCCCATTCTAGAATGCAGCTTTTAAATAGCACTTTATTAGCAGGGTCAGCAAACACATAGGCTGAAAAATAAATAGCATATTTGAAAAAGAGGATTTTCTCCCTCAGTGAGTACATTTGCATTGAAAACTCCAGACAGAATAGACAAGAATTAGCAAAAGCATTTCAGGAAGGGATGATCTCTATCAATAGCTGGGTCTCCTGGCAAAATCTGGCATTTGCATCTCCTACATGCCAGAGGCTGAAGTGGAAGAAGGCTGCTTTTAATTGTCTTTGCTGCAGATATATGACGTGACAGAATGTTGCCCCAACACACAACTTGTCAGGAGGTTACACGGATCACAGCAGACCTTTGCACTCGGTGAGCATTTCTGCAGCTCTGTGACAATCTCTCTCTGTGCAAGCATATCGTATTCCATGACTGATTTGTCATGGAAATGGAGTGAAAACTGCAACCAGTTTTGTAATTTTTCCAAATAACAATTGAAATTACCCTGACAGCACTAGGCCTGTTATCTTCCATTTGCATCTTCACCAGAAGCTCCTTACTGCTGGTGTACAAATTTCTCTTGAAAAGCATTTTTAAGTGGAGACTTGAGGAAATGGGGTTTGGTCAGTGGTTCTTTAAATGGCAGATAATGGAATATGGCACTTCCAGTATAGGCAAACAGTGCCAAGTATGAGCTCTTCAAACTCTAAAACAGAGCTGTGAAAACTATGCCGACCTCCTTTCAAAAATCTCATTCCCATACACTTCACGGTGAAAAAATCTCTGGAGAATAAATACATTAGGGCCTGTTTTCTCTGTAAAAGCTCTTTTTGGTTTATCACTATAATGCACTCGTTCTGGGTATTCCTTGAAGATGCCTTTGAGTCCCACTGTCTTGAAGAAAAGTACCACTGTAGTCTTTATGCACTTGTGAGAACTGACCACAGGAGAAATATTCCAGTTCTATGATCCACAAGCTCATATGAACCAGGTCTTGCACACAACTTAAAAGAAATTAATCTCAGGAGCTTGTCATTACCTCCAGAGTTCCCAGTGAAGTAATGAGAACTCTTTTGAACTGCCTTAGTGGACATTAGGACTACACCTTTCTTGACTGCCCATCCTAATTTCTCAGCTTTGTTTTACTAAATACTCGTTATAAAAAATTAATTGCATCCACATATAGCAAATTGCGTGTGCACTTGGACAGCAAATGGAATACATGAAACTCCAGAAAAAGGCAGAAGCAATGCAAGGTAGAGTAAAGCATTTGGAGTGACTCCTGGCAGCGAGGCACTCAGAGGTTAAACTGGACTGCAGTGAAAGAAATCCCTGCTGAAGGGCTCATTTATTTACACTCCCATTAGAGGAGCCTACAAAGACATACATCAACAGAAACAAACCATTTTAGTACGTCCATTGACCGAACATCCATCAGTGAACACGATCTGTGCCAGCATGTCTTAGAGTGACAAGATATTATTATTGTAGTGCCAGAGGAGGAGGGGGGCAGGGGAAGGAACAAAAGGGAGCGCTGATCCTTGCCTTAACAATGAGCCCCTATTCTCTTGCACCGCACCTGAGCTCCAAGGCTTCAAACCCAACCACCTTTTTCCATTGGCCACTAACAGCTCCTCTGTGGTTTGCCTCACAACTCCCCTGTTTCCTTCAAAGGAGCCTTCTCCTCATGGCATCTCTGGCTGCTGTATCACCTCTGCTAAATAAATGACATCACCTCGCTCATCAGCCCCATGCAGCTTTACTCCTTCCCACTGTTTGCACTCACTGTTTATTTGTTTAAGCACCTAACCCTCTATTAATCCTCCAGACAGCACAAAGGATCCATTTGCCAGAGACTGTGATTAGAGCTGTGAGCACTGAGGCTTCCTGGGAAACACCTGTTTCCCTCAAATAACCTGAGGGAAAAACCTCAGCAAGCAGGACAAACTGCTGGCAGAAATGGAGAGAAATGGGAGCAAAGTCCTGGTGTGATGAGAGCTGCCAAACTCCAGACAGTGGCCATCTTGCCTTCTTCAGTCACCAGTGCAGAAACACACTCAGCATCTACAATACCAAACTCATGTGCCTGTGACACCTGGTTGCTCCTGATCAACTGTGCCTCCCCTCTTCAAATCTTAGGAGCGCAGAAATGTGTAAACTACTTAATGGAGATCTTTTTTGCAGTTATTTCCTTTATTACTTTTTCCCTTTGCTCAAAATTTATATTTAAAAAGACCAACAGCATCTTAAAATCGGAAATATTTCAACCAGCTCCATTTCTGAAACATCATCAGTACCAAAACTGGACCTTACCTTTGTTCCAGGTTTTGTGGGATTTTTCTTCCAACAGCACCAAACATCAGTTCCAGTTTTGAAAAATGGGCATTTTAAGAGAGTATGAACAAGGATTTGAACTTTAATAATCATTTTGGTGAGTCATATAGAGGTAACAGGCACACAAACTCATATAGAAAGGGTCAGTAACTGGATGGCTCTTGGATTTAGCTGCTTTGAAAACAAAGATAAGTGACAACATACAAACAATACCAAGTGGCATAGCGTGGCTCTGAGTCATTCTCTGTTTAATGAAATGAGAGAAAATTATGTACCAAACAGGTTGTATAAGCACCACAGGCAATAACTAAAGCTGGAAGAAGGCCAGGCTACATTAATAGCTGCCATTTGATCTCATTCAAGATTGCTGAACACCCAGTGCCTGATGAAATCAGTGGAAAGGCTCCTACCCATCCCAAGAGGTGCTGTATTGAGCTCAACACTGCTGGCAAACAACAGCACACAGAACAAGGAGCAGAGCTGGTGCTACAGCAGCTTAGTTCATCACCACACTGGAAAGAAGGCTGTGGTGATACTCCCCCCAACCATAGTTCAAGGAAGATCAGCATTTCCTCTTTCCAGGGGAATCTGTCCTCTTGAGTACTTTTAAGCCTCTGAAATTAATGGGATTATTCAAGGAATAATGCACCACAAAACCTGAATATTTATGGTAAATCTACCACAGTGATTTCTAATGTAATGTGATCCAAGAATTCTGAATAAAAAATGAAAAACTCAAAGAGAGATTTTCAACTGATAAATCAGCTGTTCCCCCTTTCAAAGCTATGGAGCTGCAGCAATTTGCAACTAACAAAACCACAGCTTACCATTTTCAAAATTAAAATAACTTTTGCAGTATTTGCAGCTAAGAGCAGACCCTTGCTTATATTTTCTTATGGTAAAATAACAGTTCATTTCTTGTAAAATAACAGGTCATTTCTGAGCCACAAAGTGCAGGGGTTTTTAACTTATCACCAAAATTAGGCATTGCAAGACACTATTTAGATTCCCATTGGTTTCTTACAAGTTGCACTGCTTATACATTAGTAACATCTTCAAGAAGGCCCCAGAGGAAATGAAGAATGCATTAGGCAAGAAAGTGTATACACAGGAATAATATAAAACACACGTTTTCTTCTTTTCTAAACCCCTTTTTGAACTGATGCTGTTAACACCACATAGAAACAAATGCATATACGTGTGTGTGTAATATATATGTAGATATAAGGTTTTATCTATCCACATGTATTGTTCTAGTAACAGTCACCCTTTCATGGGGCTCATCAGTCACAGGTTTTACTCACCTGATGGGCAATTTGCCATCGGGCCATCCCATCTGTCAGCACACCTTATCTGCCTTTCTTCAGATCCATACTTATAAGCAAGGAAAGGTTGGATATCTGTCTCCTCCTAAACACAATAAAATTAAAGCTGTAATTAGCAGCCTGCCCTGGACACCAGGTTACATTCCACGCCACATGTAGAGCCGGGGCAGGAGGGGCAGGTCTCCTGGGACAATGTAGGAGCCCAAAGGAGAAAGTTAGCCCTGATATGTGCAAACAAATGAGAGCTGAGCTTGTCCTTCCTTCAGGAAGCTGAATTATAAACAGGAGCTAGTGCTTGGATGGCACTGAGATTCCCACAAGACACTCTGGGTGGAAGAAATTAGGTTTCAGGAAAAAGAACTCACAGCGAGTATCTGACTATTGACGCCTGTTTAAGTAAAAAAAAATAATAGAAATAAACCAAATAAAATATTATTACCTTCTTGAAAGAGGGAATTTCAACAATTTGCAAAAAAAATGCAGGAGTTCATTAGAAGTCCTTCAGATTTTGTTAGTTCAGTGCATATGCTGCACTCAGGTGAGCTCTGGGGTGGGGCTGCTGGAGCCGGCTGTGCCCGGCGGGAGCAGCCGCTGCCTCCCCTCACAGCTTCGGAGAGCCCCCTCCTCTCCTCACAGCTCGGGCAGCCCCTTCTCCCCTCACACCCTCAAAGCAGCCCCTTCCTCTCCCCACAGGATCAGGGAGGAGCCCCCAGTCTCTCCTCACACTCTTCAGAGAGCTCCCTCCTTCTCTCACAGCCTCAGGGAGCCCCTTCTCCCCTCACATCCCGGGCAGTCCCTTCCTCCCCTCACAGCGTCAGGGAGCCCCTTCTGCCCTCACAGCCCGGGCAGTCCCTTCTCCCCTCACAGCCTCAGGGAGCCCCTTCTCCCCTCACAGCCCGGGCAGTCCCTTCTCCCCTCACAGCCTCAGGGAGCCCCTTCTCCCCTCACAGCCCGGGCAGTCCCTTCCTCCTCTCACAGCGTCAGGGAGCCCCTTCTCCCCTCACAGCCCGGGCAGTCCTTTCCTCCTCTCACAGCCCGGGCAGTCCCTTTCTCCCCTCACAGCCTCAGGGAGCCCCTTCTCCCCTCACAGCCCGGGCAGTCCCTTCCTCCTCTCACAGCCTCAGGGAGCCCCTTCTCCCCTCACCGCCCGGGCAGTCCCTTTCTCCCCTCACAGCCTCAGGGAGCCCCTTCTCCCCTCACAGCCCGGGCAGTCCCTTCCTCCTCTCACAGCCTCAGGGAGCCCCTTCTCCCCTCACAGCTCCCTCGTCTCCTCAAAGCCCGCGCAGCCCCCTCCTCTCCTCACAGCCTCAGGGAGCTCCCTCGTCTCCTCAAAGCCCGCGCAGCCCCCTCCTCTCCTCACAGCCTCAGGGAAGAGCCCTACATCTCTCCTCACAACTCGAGGAACCCCTTCCTCTCCTCGCAGTCTAGGGCAGCCCCTTCATCTCCTCACAGCCCTGGAGCTCCCCTCTCTCCTCCCTCACAGCCTCAGGGAGGAGCCCCCCATCTCTCCTCACAGCTTCGGAGAACCCCCTTCTCTCCTCGCAAGGAGACCGATGCCCAGGCACCCAGAGCCGGACAGGGAACAGCAGCGCTGCTGTTCCAAAACAATGAGAAATCCTCCACAAATGGCTCGTGAAGATTTTCATGGAGCAGGGCTAACAACCCACCCCGTTCCATGTTAGTGACAACCTGCATTTTGCCGCCCTCCCTTCCTTCACAGACCCCAGCCGGGTGCTCTGAGGTGACTCCTGACACCTGGCAGCCCAGGAAACACAACATCTTACACTTCCAGCAGAAATTTGGGTTCAGTGATGCCACTTCCCAGCCAAAAGGGATCATCTATCTTAATTAACCAAACACAAGTGAGCAGCTATGTCAAATGAATTAGCAACACGCACATAATCCCATCACATGTATTCTTGGAGTATCTGCACCTCAGCTGACGGATTTGTCATTAACACAAATGTACTTTAGCCCTGCTTATAATTGAAACCTCACTTCTGGCCAGCCACGTGTCTGGGAGAGCCAGGAGAACTACTTTTTCCATGTTCACAGGCATCTCTGCCAGTCCTTGGTGTCACCACCTGATTAGATCTCTGGCACTGCGGGCTTTGCTTTGGCACGGAGGAGGGATCGTCTCACCGCGCCTGCCTCGAAACGTGGACTTGAGGTTGAAGGCAGAAGAGGAAGAACAGCGGATATTCCACGTACCAAACTGACTTTTCTGCAGATCAGTTGGTTTTCCCATAGTAGAAAGGCACGATTACCTAATTAGATCAATCAAGAACACAAAGTACTTGAAGCTACTGTTCCTTCCAAACCTTGCCTATGTATTTGAGCAGCAAACCTGAAATAAAAAACCAGACATGAGTCCCTGGTTCCACCAATCCCTCCTTGAGCTGACAGAGCTGCTGAGCTACACAGAGAACTTGTGAACATGACACAAGTTCACACCTTGGCTAAACCAGGGCAGATGCTTGGGAGGCAAAAAAACCATCCCAGTACCCTTTTTAATACTTTTCTCTGAAACAGCTGTAGTGTTTTAATGTAAGAAAAATAATATATTCTTCCCTGTGCTCAGCCTCAGAAACTGCTGAAGCATTTCTGCCGATCATTTCCAAGGGAACCCAGCCTGCAGCAGCCCTCAGCGTGGATGATTTCAGCACGCATGGTAAAAGTTTAACAGCATTAGAGGCTGCTACAATGGAAATTGTTGGGCATCGCTGGTTTCACTTATAATAATGAAACTTGGTTGAAATCTAGGAGCAGTTTGATGTAGTAGTTTTTACATAATAAAGACCGTTTTTTGTGAAACCAAATTGTTTCACAGCTCAATGTTTTAACTTTCCAAGTTAATCTTGACTCATATGTTTTATTCTCACCATATCACTGTATTTCATTGTTTCAACTCATACATACGTTACATGAAAACAAATGTTAATACATACCATGTGTGCAGACTGTTACACCCCAGTGAGCATTACACTGTTACACTTTACGATATGATAATAGAAAATCACTGCTATCAAACGTCATATGTTCAAATTTCAGAATCAAAATGTTTTGACAATTCCAAAGTAAAACTTCTCAGAATATTCCCTACACAGCAAGTGCCCAACTCACTTCGACCTCAGTGGGTGCCTGATCTCCTGTTGGGTTTTGCAAACTCATTTTGAAACTTCAAATTTTGTTCTAATAAAGTTCTGCTTTCTGACCAATTTTACCAATAACATGTAACACCTAAACAATAACTTCGAGACCCCAAAGTGCTTGAGTAAATAGGTCAGTGTCTGTGAAAATGGGGTATCTGCTCAATGAGAAAAAATTGGGATTTCTTCCTCCTGCATTCAAAATTGTGAGGTTTTTGTTTGTTTTTCTTTAATACTGGACAGCTCTGGCCAGAAAAAAAAAAATATTTATTTCTCAATACTGCCATTGGGCAGTTTGCACCTGTGTTCCCGTCATTCCTGTGGATTTTTTGCAGATCTTAAGTTACTGGAGCTTTGCAACCTATGTAACTTGTTCATGTATAAAGTCAGGGCAATCATAGCAGTAAAGTGGAAAGATTTTAATGTTCTGTTGTTAAACACTAGCAGATCCCTCCCCGTATATCTGTGGACTTCCCTAAGGTTCTCATCACTGACTCTATCCCAATCTCCATCATCTAAGAAATAAGATTCACAGAATGCAAACCATGACCACAAAACAGACCCAGAGCTTGTTATGAGACATGCAGGGCTCAACTGAAAATCAAACATCCTCAGAGGAATAGCCAGAAACCTGGTTTTGGGAAACATGTCTGGAGGTCGTATTGGCATGGAGGGAGACTGGGGGCCACTGCTGGAGCTCACTGAGAGTGCCTTGGGGCAGAAATTCTCCTGGCTTTATCTTGTCATTCAGTTCCAACGAGTTCTTAGTTCTTTTCCACATTTATGCCTTTAATATTTTACAGACGTCTCCCTCATGTACATAGTCTCTGGACATTGTGTGCCATTTATTTACAGCAGGTTATTCCATACACAGCTCCATGCAGTGCCCGCTGGTAACATTCACTGCTGCTGCCAACAGTTCATGAACCAAGCCACTATCTGCATATTCTCCTTTGGGCTACTAACAAGGTCCTCCAGTGCTCATTCTTCTGTTACTGCCACCCAGACCGTTCCTTTTAGACTTTAAAACAAAATTAATAATCAGGGAGAAAATAAAAGCCATGTGGGACTGTTGTGCTGCTGGCATGTATCATCCTAAAACCACTGCAGTCAGTGGGATAGATTTTGACATCCTGTAAATGGTCACAACAGTGCCAACGAAACCAAAGCTCTTCTCCAGGGTCCAACCTACCAGCGCTCTACTTCCCTGCTCAATATCCTTTTTTTAATCTAATATCAAGAACTTAAGTTCATCAAGTCCTCTGGGCTGGCAGCTGTGGTTATTAACATGAGACCGTGATCACCTTGGAACAAAATTCTATCTGCATTTGTACTCACTTCCCTGGAAGTGTAGCTCCTCTTTCCTGCTTTTTAGCTGGACAAGAATTGTTTATTCTCAGCTGCATCTGCTCCAACAACAGAGACAGAGACCTGCAGCTCTCTTGGACACCTGGGTCAGATGGTTTCTCCTTTCCAGGCCAGTAGTTCAATACTCAAACCTCCACTTCCAACACGATTGCTACATACGCCCTTGTTTGTGCTCGTGGCTTTTCCATGGGCAGACCTGTTGTCCATTTCTGCTGGAGAACGGTTTATATCAATGACTCCTTATGTATTGGGGTGGTAGATGATGTCTTAACTCGCCATGAGGTGCTTTTTCAGAAGGCTTAATAAACTCAACTAAACAACAGCCCAAAATAGGAAGTAAGAGATTTAACAGGCTGGTATTTCTACCCCCTTCTGCTTTCTAAGAAAGACAACATAAAAACCAAACAAGCAGTGGCCCGAACTGAAGCGCACACACAACCCTCCCCATTAACTCGGTGTTTGTCTGTGTTACCTATGAACCAACATGGTTTCAATTTAGCTTCTTATTAATCTCGTGCATTTCTTTCAACTGCTATTTTAAAAATAGAAACTTCATGTTGAACACTTTAATAGCATTAAGTTTCAAAGGCAACAAGCTGCTGTACTGATTTTTTTTCCAAAAACTTTATTGCCAGATGTAAGTATGTGTGATTATTGATATTCTTTGTTTTCCCACAGGTTTCTCTTTTCCTTATTAAACAACATATCTGTAGTAAAGCAGCTCCATGAAAGTCTAGTGAGGTCCATGAGAAATCACTGGTCAGCAGCACACAAATCCATCTCATCTAACTTCAGGCACTTTGCTAAACTGCTTAAATTAGGAGTTTCCCTATCCTGAACTTCCTTCACTCTCAGTAGAAATGACTGAAGACTTTAGGTACTTACATCCTATCTAAACTTCTGAATTGCTTTTGGGAAGTAACTATTTCTTCTTCACTGATTACTGATTCCCAGGCCCACAGAGGAATCAGGTCTCCAACTTGAACAGTTATGTAAGAATCTAATGCAAACTGGGATGAATCCAGACTCAGGGTCCTCAGAAGGACCAACAAACAGGCAGAAAACCTACCAGGAGCACATTTTTGTTTTAGGCCACATATTTAATTTTAAATAAAGTTAATGACTGTTCTGCAGCTGCAGTAGACAGCCTCATCTAACTGCTTGTTTCAATGGTCTTTGGGTGAGAACAAAAGCCAAATACAATCAACAGAAATACAACTGAAGTTTTGGTGGGTTTTGGTGCATATCAGGTTTGTATTTGCTCTGCTCAGCCTTCTCTCTCTCACACAGAGGAAACCTCAGGAAACCGTGCCACAGGAGGCACTGCTTTCATAAAGAACAGGACTGACTTCCTCATAGGCAGAGACAAGTCTGCTAAGAAAAGTTGGTATTATCTCAGGTGGGGAAATATGGGAATGTAAAAACAGCAGCGAATTCCCATCCAACGTTTTTGCAGTCTGGGGCAATGGCAGAGGATAGTGCTGACCCTGGGCAGCTAAGGGAAATCTTCACTGACAGCTGTTGGTTAACTGGGTGATCAGCGATCACACTGGTTGTAACATTTTATTAGCAGATGAAGAGATTTCTTCCCACTCACATCTGATAATTCCCGTCTCTTCAAAGAGGCTGCAGCCACAGAAACAGTGGATTCAGCATCCAGCACAGCTTCTTCCACCACCAGTAACTCTGCTCCAAGGTTCTGGCCCTTCCCCCATCACCTCCAATAACTCATTCCCACCACTCTGCCAGGCGTTTCCATTCCGTCCCTTGTGCTAAATGCCAAATCAGCTGTTTATGTAGCTGTGCTCTGAGGCAGCACAAATTTCCAGTGGGGAGATGGGAGCAATAACCTTGGTTTCTATCAGTGTTTTCAAAGAGTTGCCAGGGGTCCTTACAAAGCAAAAAGAACAATCCTAATCTCCAGCCCTACAGCTTCCCTAGCACACAACTGGAACAGGTAAAGCGAGCGTGTTCTTTCTAGTGTATAGGGAAGATGCACCTAATGGGACTGATCCAAAGCCTGCTGGAAATCAGTAAGTGGACTCCCACTGACTTCAGTCAACTTTGGATCTGCTCTACAAAGCCAGCCAGCTGCAAAAGCTGCTAGAGTCAAAGGAAAATATTCTCCAAAGGAATGGTGGCCTTGTGGTTGAGGTACTGGCATGGTTTCAAGAGACTTGGATTCAGTCTTCAGCTCTACCATTCCTGACCCTGTGCAAATCATTTCACTTCTCCAGCTTCCCTTTCATAAGATGAGGAGTGCATCCTAACAAGCTCACGTGTGGAGAAATTCAGGGATGTCTGAAACAGGAGACAAATGCAGGAAACCCCAGCACCATGTCAGCAGGTGGAACTCCTCCTCTGCCCCTCTGTGGGCCTGATAAGGGCAGTTACCCCATGACAGGGCACAAAGTGACTGTCCCACCAGTATCCTCATGTACTCCCAGCTCTCTGAGTGCAGCTGGAAGCTGTGCCCACAGCTTGTGCCACATAACCTCACCGAGCTGGCTGGAGGCCGGGATGTGCGGCCAACGCTCAGCACAGGCTGCCCAGGCCTTGGCACCACACGCTGAGCTCCAAGCTCCCGTGTCTGTATCCACAGCGATGCCAAGAGCTTCATGCAAAGACTGTTTGAGCAGGTTTGCAGGAGCTGCAGCCCACAGCAGACTCAGCTGCATGACTCCAATCCAGCTAAGCACGTGAGCATTTACCTGACTGCAGTGTGTGAACAGACCTGTTAAAGTCAAGGCAGCACACAGAGAATCACATTCCTGGACTGGGGACTTGGGAGAGGTAAGCTGTGTTTTCATGGAGTTTCAAGGAAGCCTGACAGTATTAACGTTATTGACACACTTGTGCAGAATATCCTCCTACCAACAGCTGGGACTTCTGGCAGCCAAATGCAAACCATCTATTTCAATACTATTCTTCTCTTGTAGGAAACAAATTCTTCCAAGCAGAAGAAATTATTTAAAAAACAACCCAAGCAAAGGCACAAATTAAGCCCCAGAAATTAAATACTGAAATAATTTTTACAGCATAGAAAGATCGAACTGCAAACAAGCTGCAAAAGCCATTACTAATTTAACATTCCATTTTTCCTTTTTTTCCAAAGTGTGATTCTTTTCTTTAAGCCAAGCATACTTTGCTGGGACCAAACCTTCACATTAGATTTCCTGTGCTGTGGATTTGATGAGATAAAGCAGTTTCTTAGGATCAACAAATCACTTCATTAAATAAGACTGTTCGTAAATATTCTCAACAGCAATTAACATCCTGGAGTAAGGAACTCATTTGGGGCTGCATTCCTCACTCAGATACGACCTCCCCTCTAACACCAGGACTGCAGGAGAGGGTCCTACCTTTGAAGGACCGAGAGAAGCCATCCTGGCTCTCACCATTCCCTCCACATCAGCTATTTTGGTTCTCCTGAGCAGGAAAAATGAGCCAAAGGTTGGACAAAGCAGCTTCCCCTCTGTTCTCAAGCCTTGCGAAGAATGGAGCATCCAGTGGTTTTCCAGCTGTCTCTCAAGACTCTGGGGAACCAGGATAATGTACAGTATTTCTTCTCAGCAGAGTGAACAGAATTGCTGGTGTCACTCAGGACCTGGAGTACCTGGATTTTTGCAGTGCCAGCAGTTTATGACAAATGTATTGCCACTCCTGGGAGGTGGAGGAGGTAGAAATTCTAGATTGAAAAACTGGAATGGAAAAGGGTTTTTTCACACCCCTCACCCCATGTAAGGCTCTGCCTGGGAGTGAAGCAGTGCATTGACTGGTAGGGTTTCAGTACTAAGTAAGTCCCGGAGTCAGGGTGGTCCCTGATGAACAAAGATATAAAGCAGAAACTCAAGATGCATTAGAGAGGGTTACTTTGGGTTTTTCTCTGCAGATATTAAACAAATACATCACATTAAGATGCACTATAATTCTCTGTATTTTGACAAGAATACACAGGCACCATTTTGAAATTGTAACAATAAAAGACAATGTTCAATATTCTTCAAAAAACCCCCAGCTTTAGTCCTGCTCTTGTTGAAATGAGCATTCTCATGTTGTTTGAATCACCAGATACTACAGTGCACTAAAAAGTACAATATGCTAGAGCAGAAAATGAACAACATATCAGGATGCAGCAATTTATGTCAAGTCAGTGTCAACTTATCCATTAAACTACTTCTGAATACTTTATGGAGCTCTAACCTTATAAACAAATCTATGAATAATCATAAAAATGCAATACTTTATGGTATTTCCACCTTTGAAAAGACCCTCCATTTTTGTGGGGAAAATCTTCTCCTTGCCATTCAGAAAGAGCTAAATAAATGTGAGTATAAGAACTGATTATAAAAAGCCTACTGAACTGGAGTAACAATAATGCCTCAGTCTCAAAAACATAGAAAGTAAATGCAATTTTACATTAAAGATCTGAAAACAAACTCAAGGCTAATATTTTCAGGGGAAAAAAAAACTTTGATCTCTTTTTCTTTCCAGGGGGGAGCCAATATCAACATGAGTGATTTTGTACTATATTCAGGAGTCTTTATGTGGCTTAATAATGTTAAAGTTATTCCACTGCTTTTTCAAACTTTTCTGGAATCAGCTCCTTGGTGAAACAGGGCCCTATTGAAGACTCTTGAATTTGCATGGCATGTGCAAGACATTTAGATTTATATTCCATGTTAGGCTTGTGTGTTTAGAGTTTACTCAGGCATATGCAATTCATTGGCTGTATTGTTATCTTCACAATGAACAAGCACACTCACTTCATCTGCAAGAAATACAGTTTTAAATGGAGAAAATTAAATTTCCATGAGAAAACGTGTTCCATGAAAATTTCCATCAATAAAGGCTTAGCTCAAATGTACTAAGGTCAAAATACTTTGATTTGAGCCTACCTGGGTACCGTGTGACTTATGTAGCAAAACTATAAAATCATTTGGAAATTATTATTTTGAAAGTGCTGCTGTAATGACAATTATTCCCATTACAGTTCTCTCCACAAGCCTTTGGTGTTCACGATCCTGTTGTGTTCTGTGATGAATTCGCCCACAGAAACCGACAGATTCTGCTTGAAGAAATGTTGATGCTGAACACAAAAAGCCATCCACAGAAGTACACAGCCAGTGTTTGGTTTGATATTTGTGAGACACCATAGTTCGTGTCACATTTGCTGTCACCACCAGAGCGTGCTGGGGGGGTCTCCAAAGTGTGACTGACATTGGTGCTGCCTTATGTGGCTTCCAGTGTCCGTACTAAGCAGGAATTCTGGGACTGGCCAGCACAAGCAGGTGACAGAAGGGTTTGGCTGTGATGGCTCACAGTGAAAGGCAGAGGGAATGTTGCTGCTGTCACCATGTAGGGCAGAGGGATGCCCATGGAAAGAGATCCATGTGAGCGAAGAAAAACTTTGACTCAAGTAAAGTAGCATCTACAGTGAATCACTTTGGGCAAAAAAAGGAGAAGGTGAGTCACTAGAAAAGCTGGCCAAGGGGGGCTATGAGGACAAAGAAATCTATCAGAGATGGAGGTTTGAAAAGTTGGAAGTGATTTCATGTGCAGATAGCAGACAGCTGGATCTACCTCTCAGCAGATCTCATGTACTTCTTCAGTTCCCACTTTCCTTCCCAAATCCCTGATCCTGCACCATTACATTGAATGAAAGATCTGCCAACAGGATCAGGCCAACTACTGCAGAAAACATGTGCTGTCTGCAGGGCAAGAGAAAGGAATTCATGGATCATAAAGAGCTGACTACTGCGTGCTTTTCATTTTCATTTCTTTCACTAAGAACTTAGTATTTGTTTTCTTCTTGCTTCATTAAACCATAAAACTTTCCTTCAGGCCATTGGTCTTTTCTCCTCAGAAAGGTGGCTAATTTGGCTGTGGAGCTGATGGTCCAGAGGAGAATAAAATGCATCTTTTCAGGAGATACAAGAGATGTGCATTGCAGTGTGTTTTGAAACTGCTTCTGTCTTTACTGAGGAACTGCATCCACCAAGCCAGGTTAGAAAACTGGATCAAAATGGGCATATATAGACATATACTAGATAGATAGATAGATAGATAGATAGATAGATAGATAGATAGATAGATAGATAGATAGATAGATAGAACATCTGAATTTAAAGCAAGCGCAATGCAACGGTTCTGAACTACTGCCACTTTGGATCCAAGTGAAACTTGCTCAGAAGGAGCAATCAGGGATTTTAATACCATAAGCATTTCAGATGTTCTGCTCCCAGGGAGAAATCAGGCAGCAGCTTTGCCTTCAAACCCACAATCTCTCAACATTTATCTAAATAACAGTATTAAAGACCATGAAGGGCTCCCTGCCCCTGTATTTCCTGCAAAATCACTCCAGGTCATGTGCATGTCGGTCACCTGCACCAAGATGAGAAGTTCTTCTGAGAACACAAGCCTTGGTGATTATTTTCAACTACCCAAAATAACCCACCACATTTGAGGGAAGAGGCTGCCCCAACATTATCTGCAGGTGACATCACTGTGCAGGTTACAAACATTAAAAATTAAATACAACAATTATACTAAAATAAGCCAAAATGTCTGGTTTGCGTTGGCTTAGAGACAGAGGTCAACAGTAAGGTGTAATTATGGACACCTAATAAGGAATATACAAAATATCAGCATCAATCCCACAACACAAAATGGTGACTGTCTCAGCTATGACTAACAGCTGACTTTAAATCATGTTTTGAAGCGTCCCTCTGGTCTTTGAATAGAATGCAGATGACAATCCTAAAATACATTCTATTTTCCTCCAGATCACTAATGAAGAAATCATACCCATCTAGACACCCTGACATATGGCTCACTGCTATTGATCCAAAAGGAGATGCTGTTATGCAAAAATTCTATTTTTCCACTAGACCTGTTATTTTTTATGATTTGTGCTGCCCAAAACTTCTGCAAATACAGTTTCAGTAACTATAGCAAAAAAAGTTCTGAGATTTTTTACAGAAAGAGATGGATTGGGGATGAGGAGAGGAACAGAACCGTGAATAGCAAAGAAGGAAGAGAAAAATCATACAGTGGGACTCGGAAGGCTGAGAGATATTGCAAGAAAATAACTAGAAAGACTACAAGAAATGCATCTAAAATAAAATAAACAGGAACACGGGGAGTTGGCTGATGGATATCATCTCTGTTGGACAGAGTCCTGAGGAGGCCACCGAGGTGGTTAGTGGGATGGAGCCCCTCTCTGATGAGGAAAGGCTGAGAGAAATGGGATTGTTCAGCCTGGAGAAGAGAAGGCTTAGGGTCACCTAACTGTGGCCTTCCAGTACCTGAAGGGAGCCTACAGGAAAGATGGAGAGGGACTATTTACAAGGGCCTGAAGTGATAGGACAATGGCAAATGGCTTCAAACTGAAAGGGACTAGGGTTAGATTTGACATTAGGAAGAAATTCTTTACTGTGAGGGTGGTGAGGCTCTGGAACAGGTTGCCCAGAGAGGCTGTGGCTGCCCCATCCCTGGAAGTGTCCAAGCCCAGGCTGGATGGGGCTCTGAGCAACCTGGGATAGTGGAAATTGTCCCTGCCCATGGCAACGGAGTTGAAATTAGATGATCTTTAAGGTCCCTTCTAATCCAAACTATTTTGTGATTCTATGATAGGAAATTGCAGCAAAATCCTATCTGTATAGAATCAGTGTGAATTTTCCATTCAGTTCATTTGGGTTGGAACTCCTGCTTTTAAAAGCAACAATTCCAAAATAAACTTAATGTCAATGAGAAGTAAATAAGAACATGCAGCAAGGCAACCTGAACTGCTGATGAACTGAAAGGCATGACCATAAAGGGTGGGTTCATTGCTGAAGTCCCAAAAGCAGCATTGCTTGGAGCCCTTACAGCAGGAACACGTCTGGGACAAAGCTGCTGGTGGTGTTGGAGGTCTCAGTGAAGACAACCTGACCCAGTTTCAAACATGCACAACACGAGCTGTAACACCCCGTGCAGCAGAAGGCACTGCTGCAAAAGCTTCGTGTGCAGCACCCAGCCAGTCCAGCCCCGTGCTGTGAGATTCAGGGACAGAGGAGAGCTGCTAACATTAGCTTCTATCTATACGAGTAAATGAAGTGTGCCTGGGAACATTCCTGGGCATGGAGGCCAGCTGGCAGGGAAAGGCGGGAGTCTCCGCCAGTAAACACCCCTACCCTTCAAAACAGGGAGGCTGGATGCAAACAGCCCCTGGGGACAGCCCTGGGAACACGGCTGCTGCCAGACCCTGCTCCAGAACGACCTGGGGCAGCGCTGGGCAGCGCAGCCAAAACCTCACCAGGGACTGTTCCAGCAGTTCACCGGCACGGGCAGTCACGCTCCTGGCCCAGGAACGGCCCTGCACACTCTTTCACCTATTAGCAGAGGAACAGCAAGCTCCTTCCTTCCTTCCTTCCTTCCTTCCTTCCTTCCTTCCTTCCTTCCTTCCTTCCTTCCTTCCTTCCTTCCTTCCTTCCTTCCTTCCTTCCTTCCTTCCTTCCTTCCTTCCTTCCTGCCTTCCTTCCTTCCCTCCCCCCCTCCCTCCCTCCCTCCCTCCCCCCCCCATGCCTAGGGTAAGCATTTCTCTTGTGTAGAACACATGCAAGCAGCCATTCTCACTGATGCACCCCTTCTCCCATCCCAAACCATCTCCTCTCCCGTTCCCACATGCAAAAGGTCTATGGGGTGGGCTGGTGAAGCAATGGGAATAGTCCAGTTTGAACTGCTGGTGGCTTGCCTGCTCGCTGGTTCACCAAGTGCTGAAGGGCAAACAATCATCACAAGTCAGGAGTGGTTATGCAGAGGATAAGAGCATGGAATGCTTCCAAACCTGTCCCACCTCCTGTGCACACAGGGACCTCACTGTGCAGGGATACCTCATGATTTTTTTAAAGTCATTTAAGTAGTACTAACATCAGGAGTGCTCCAAAACACAGCCTACCTCATGCTCCTGCAGCTGCAGATGGGCTGCTCCAGCAGCCTCACCACCTCAGCAGTTCTTCACAAGACTAAGAAATGCTCCACAAAGCACATCTTGAGGCTCTGGCTGCAAACAGAGCACCTGGTTTTCAAGCCCTTATCTTGATACTCATAACCAGTGACACTCAAATCAATTTGACTGGAAATATATTTTGATTAATAAAAAGAAAAATAATCCATTCCTTTGTCTGATTCACTAGAAAAGATATTCATATTGGCTTCTACAGTAAGAACTTAATAATAATAATCGTATAGAAACCTCTGTTCATGCACATGTGTGTTTATACAAAACCCTGATCAGTTTAAACTGTATTTTCTGTTAAGAAGTTCATTTACCTTATACTAAATCCTAATTAGACCATAAGCCCAAGTCTAGTGAGAATAAATGTGTATGGACAAGTATACTGAGCGCTGGGAATTCACAAGGCTCCTACTTCCAGCTGGGATCTGTTGCTACACGTTGCATGTGTAGGTGAAGAACACAAGCAGTGCCTGACCTTTCCCTGGTTTGCTGCAATACTCAACAGGTTGCTAGAATTCCCTACCAGGAAGCTTTTGGGGATGGGGCAGGAGCCCAAGCTCACGTGTGCCACTGACTCACATATGAAAACTATCCATTTCAGAGTTGTTCTTGGTGCCTAGAATTTGAAGGAGCCTGCTCCCTTGCTGCAAGTTTTTGGCCAGTTCATGCTGGGGATTCCTGCCCACCCACAGCCACAGAGGCAGCGTTTTGCTTTGCACAGGTTCCCCACAGTGCTGCAGGGAAGTCTGGTCACTTCCCTGAGGGAATAATCTCAGCTCCCTCCACCCCAGAGATGACTGACACAGGCCTGAGTTTGGGGCACTGGGCATTCACCTATTTGTGACAGACTGGCTGAGATGACCCTTGTTCTGTGCAAGGGTGGCAGGCTCAGGGGCCTCCCTAAAGCCTTGCTGCCCTCTCAAGGACAGAGGAACCTGCCAGCCCAAAATGGTGCCTGTGGTCAAGGCAATGCTTTGATGTGCTGTCCCCGAGGAAAAGCCTCGCTAAGAGCAGCTGAGATTCCCCTGGCCCTGCAGGAACGTACCTGTTGTATGCCCCAAGCCCGGGGCAGGTGCTACCACTGCAGTTTGGTAACCTGAGAACCTCCAGGGATGTGCTGCTGTGAAAATACCACACATGGTGCAAGAGAAGGGAGGGCTGAATCCCATCTTTCTGAGTCATTCAGCTCTGTATCCTCATTTAGCAAGGAGAAATTGGAAGTTCTTGATTTTTATCATTTCACTATCTAATTTTGTGAAGATTTCTCACAGTTTATGACAGGCAACATTGCTTTGGAGTACATCTGAAAACAGACTGTATTTTAAAAAGAACCTTAGGCTTTAGGGATTACTGCAGCCCAAAGCCATCCTTGAGACCAGCCTAAGCTTCCATTGACATCAGCAGATACTGTGGAGTGATACAAGAGGATCTAGGAAAACAAAGCACTGAGATGTACTCCAGCCCTAAACCTAACCCATGAACAGGATGCCTGTCAATGTTTAGAGCTTTATGTGTAGATGTTATGGCTTATCCAAAAGCAGTCCAGGACTACTCTGTGATGTGAACTGTTGTGTAGTAGTAAAAAGATTCCCTTTGAAAGCTCAAGCACGATCCAAACTGAAGCACAGATGCAAATTCCCACCTTGGCAGAGCTTGTGGACAAGCTCCCCCTGTCCATCCAGGCGTGCTGAACAGATCCCCTGCACGGCACTTGCATGGCCAAAATGCAGAGGGGAATTTCTGGACTCTAGAACTGTAGCTCAGCCATAGCCCCGGAGGTGCAGGAATCCACTCCCTGACTCCCTGGTGATTGCACAGAAGGGAGAGGGGGCCCAGGGCCTTGCACAGAGCCCCAGTGGGATCCAGATGAGCTGCCATTCCCATCAGTCTGCATGAGCAATTGGCCAGCAGCTGCCATGGGGAGGGACACTGTTATGTGACAATTCCCAAAGTCCCACAGACAATCAAGGGGATGAGTGTGGGGCTCAGACAGAAGCTGGCAGAGAGCAAAGGTACCATGATCCTTGACTGTCAGGCTGGCACATAAAAATAAGCCAAGAAAGCAGACTACAGGTAAACTAGAACACGTCAGGCTGGAAAAGGTGGCAATTCCAAGTAGGTCAGGTCCTGCTGTCTCAGGATGACAATGTCCATCAGAGGAGCAAGGGCAGTAATATCAACCAGCATATGTCAGTCAACCCAGAGACTCTCAAATCATGCTGATGCTCTTAAAACACTTCACCTCCAGTAAATGGCAGCACAGTGTGCGAAGGACTCCGACCCTGTGGGAAGACAGAGCTTTCCACAGCAGAACAGCCCTCAGGCTTTGATAACATTGTACCTTGTTTCCACATCTGTCCAGAACCAGACACCTTTGGGTTTAAATATTCCCGGACACAACTTGGGGTTAAACTTGGAGCCTTGCACTTCCTGTGCTATGCAGGTTCTTTCACAGTGGTCCCGTGGACTTCCATACTTCCCAAGGGGATCGCTCAGTCACCATGAGCAGAGGTTGGGCTGATGTCCCAGAGCAGAGGAGGGCAGGCGCTCAGACGTAGGTCTGTGTAACCAGCTCTTTGAACCTTTAAGTCATTCACACAAGAAAGCAACCCTGACAAAAGCTGTGGAATCTTCTGAACACCTCTTCAGACAGCAGAACTGAAAGACAGACTTCCTTTCCTGTGTCATTACACACACACCCTGCCCTAGAATCGGAGTTTAAATCAAGTTCTTTGACACACATCAGAAACCTTCAGCGTAGAATTTCTGAGGCACCAAAATCCTTAAAGACAGACCTAACACAGACAGCCACTGTCAAATCATTTAATTGCTTTCATCAATTGAAAGTATCTTTTGATTCAAAAACAAATGCTTAGCAAGAACTTGGTGAGAAGAGACATAACCTTAGGGCTGAAAAGCAGAGCAACATGTATAATTTTTCCCTTTACAGATAAACAGACCTGCTTTTTAAGTAGCTCCTGAGAAGGACATCTAAGCATTGCTCCAGTGAATAAAGCAGACAGTTCACATGACGACCAGTTCCTGCCTGCATGCATAAGCCTCACGCCAGCAAATCTAATTGAAAATAATCTGTGATCTACACTTTGCATTCTTCAGGAAGCGTGCTTTTATCCCATCTTTTCCCATCTCTCCTCCTCCCCTCCAACCTTAAATGAATCACATATTGAATCACTGCAGCATGGCTGTATTTGATGATGATTTATAGTGCACTGTCTGCCTTTCTCAGTACGCAGTCTTTGGAGGGAGGAGGTATTTTGGACAGGGAAGAACAGACTGTCAGCACCCAATAAATTGTTAGCAGCAGCCACTTCCTGAAATAAATACCGATATAAGATCAGCCTTCTAAGTGGACAGGTGCACAGGGGTGTCTTACATCAACGGCTTGCCTGGCACATAATCCAAATTCTTAGGAACTACAATCAAACGTGGCACTGAGAAGAGAAAGGTTTTACTGACAGTTGTTAATAAATCAATGGAGGAGCTCTGGACACTGCAGAGAATGAGCAGGGACCAGACCCCACTGCTTGGTGCTGTAGGTAGCAAAGATTAAGCCAAATCTTCTGCCCTTGTTTGACAGAAGGGTGCAATATTATGATCAGCAAAACTTCCAAATCTGCAAACTCAACATAATGTTGCACACAAGAAACATTGATGTAAGTTTTTATCATCTCTTCTCAATCATCAGCATTCCCCAGCCTATTGTTTCCCTGCTTCCAACTTCCTTCTTTCCAGTTTTCTCCATGGCAAACAAGTTTATCAGCAGCAGCATGTTCAGACTTCATTGCAGCTCACACATTGATACTGGTACATACTGATCTGTAGCAGTCATGCTTAAATTGGTCCCGCACCATAAGAAAGACGTAGGAAACTATCCCCAGATAGCACCACATGAGGGATTTTTTAGCTGTATCCTACCAAAAAGAAGGGCAGTTAATCTGCTTGGGTCATTCACATTCTGACAGTGAAGCAATGACAGCAGATTGAATACTCAGGGCTAAGAAGGAACTTCAGAGCAGCTTCATGACAACTGTGTGATAACTGCAAAGTTCTTCAAAAGTGTTTTTAAAATGTACTAAACAAGGAAGATGAAGAGAAGAAGGGAAACCGTGGGTCTGTCTCCTCTCCCTCAGCACAGCTTTCCTGGGCCCAAGCTATTGTTTGAGTCAGACAGAAGCAGCACACCCAGGTGCTCCCAGGCACACAAGAGGGCTGGTTACTCACTTCCATCAAAGAGAGACAATTCATTCCTGCTGCATCCTGAACAGCCTCAAGGCCATTACACCAGCGAGGGGCTTGGCTGATTCCTACAGCCTCTGCACTGTGGGGTGTTTTTGCTGAGCACCACCAGAGGGCTCAGCACGGTACAACAGAGCAAAACAAAAGTGCTGACCCCAAAATCCTACCCCCGGAAACAGTGATTTGTTGGCAAACCCACCGATTATATCTTTACAAATCGCAGCTCTTTTTAAAATATGCTCACTTCTCAAGAGGAGTTACTGGTTTCATCACACAATCACCCGGGGAGAATGATTCCCGTTGCTGTTTAGAAGGTCAAAGCAGAGTACCCAGTGGTCTTAAATTATTCATGAATTAATTGTAAAAATACATGTTGCAGGCTTCTAAATACACTTAACACCAGGACACAATGACTGAGAGCTGGTAACTCTTACAAATTCCTGATAAAACTACATTCTGTCTACTTTATGTATGGGCAACATATACAAACTAAGATCTTCCTCCCTGGAGCTACACATCCGGCCACTACCTACCTGTACTAAATGTCTCCAATTCCATCTACTCAACTGCATCAATGATTTCTGAGAAATCTTTCTTATAAGTGAATTTTTCATCCTGACTTCTGAGTCCTGTGTGATGTCTCTCACACTAAAAAGACAAAAGTTGGGCCCTTGGGGTCTTGTCAAAAGCTGATGTAAGACAAAATGCTTGTAAGCTTTGATTGAAATACTTCCTCTCTCCCAGCACCAGCTAATGATTGTGAACGATTTCGTTAAGTGTACATTTCCCTACCTTGAAATAGATACTGTGTCAAGTAGGATTTATAGGTGATTAAACTCAATCATACCTTCAAAGCAGCTTCAGCAGCTCCAAATGCAGTTCTAAAGAGCAGGGAATATCCAGAGGCTGAGCCAGGGTTAAAGAGAGCATCTCTGATCACCAAAATTATTTAAAGTGGTCAAGAATGGGAATCACTGTAACTACTTGTCCCAAGCTATTGTCTTTCGTATTGGAACTGCCAGAACATGCAGGATTTAGGGATGGAAATGGCAGCTTACTATTCTGAGTCATCACCTGGTGCTTGGAGAGAAGCAGTATTTGAATTAAAGCTTTTAAATAATTTGGTTTTATAAGAGCATTGCCATAAAAGGATAGTGGTAGAGTGGAGGAATTGTCCACTGCACATGAGAAAGGCTAAAAAAACCCCTTGAATCCCATGCTTGGCTGTGCCAAGAACTGCTTTGTGACAGCAGGCAAATCCCTTCCCTCCTCTTTTTGTTTTCCTTTCCCACTGCACATCTGCCTTGTGTATTGGGAAAGAGAGATTTACGAGTGTCTTAGGGATTCAGTGGTGCAAGCACTTCTCCTCTCCAAACTTCAGACTAAGGCGAAAACCGCACCCTTTGGCTCCAAGGCTGTTGCTGCAGAGACTTGTACAGCCCCTGTAGGGACCTCGGTGGGGACTGCAAGGGGAGGTCATTAAAGCAGCACCTGTAACCCCATCATCACTCCCTGTGGAGAGCATTTCTAGGGAAACAGAGCACCACGGGGGTATCCTCAAAGTAAACATGGAGGTGGAAGCAGAGACCAACATGGGAACAGAGCAACAAGTCCCATCACAAGCCCCTCCAACCCCTGATTCTGTCTCTGGCCACTGGAAAGCAGTCACACAGCCAGGGTGCACAGGCAGTGATGTTCATCCAGGACACTCCCCTAGCTGTGCATTCCCAGTTGGTGAATTTTGTGAGCCACAGATGGTGTCTTTGCATTAAACAGTCTCAGAGGAATTTTATTCTTGAATTTTCCAGTCTCTTGAGGCAAGTTAATATGACTTCTTCTAAAGGAAGGAGTGAAATATAATCCAGCAAGGCAATATAATGCAGGACAAACTGGAGGCTGGAACAACAGAAGATATTTGCTGATCACTGACTATTCAAGGTGATGGTTCAACATCTTTGCAGGAGACACAAGTAGCAGAATTTTCTTCTGAAAGCTGAAGGCACTGAACTGCTTTAGAAAGTGCTCAGAAGTTCACAGCTATGGCAGCCCACAAGTGTCACCTGTTTGTAACCCCTGGGACAATTCTGTTCCCAATGTAATTTCTCTGAAGCCAGTATGGAGTTTGCCTCAGCTGAATAAAAGGGAAAACCAAAACCCTCTCCTTTCCTGACATGATGCATTTATTCCCAAGGATTTTAGTCTGATACTCTCTCCTTAGTGGAAGCCACAAGCACGAAGAGCTGTAAGGGGCAGGTCACCTGAGAGTCCCTCTCTTTATACTCTCATCTTTTAGGCACTGCACACATGGTGAGAGATCATCTCCTCTGGCCAAAGCAGGTAACAGTACCCAGAGGATGTGACAGCCAGCTTCTCCTGAATTTTAACAGGATTTGGGCAGGATTAACATTTCTTATTTCACGCAGGAAGTTTGTGACAGAAAGAGAATTTAAACTTGAAACACCAATATAAAAACCTTAAATCATCCAAGCTATGCCTGCAAACACTAAATCCACGCTGGAGCAAATCTGCAATAAATTCCAAAGGTGCAGCCCACGCAGTGCCAGGATTTTTAGCCACCCTATGCCACTGTCCCCTTGCCATGCTTCTGCCCCTTATTTAACAAGGGTGCTTCCAGCAGTAGATTTCTTTCTCTAAAAAGATACATACACGAAGAAGCACCAACAACTGGTGTGGTCTAAACCATGCTCAGCAAGACATTGTATTTACCTCTCCGGCATTCCTGGAGAATGAAGACAACATTCTATCAGCATTCATCCTCCTAATCATAAGCCAAGATGAAATGTTAAGCCCTGAAGTAATAAATTTCATCCAAACTGAGAGGGATCCAATTTAACGTATTCTGCATTTGGTGTAAGAGTCATATGGAGATAAAGGACACAGTTATCATCACCAGAAAGAGACGATGAAATGGCTTTGGTGTGGAGACTCTGGAAGGCACAAGCAGAAGTATCATGACCACAGACCTGTCCACATGGGGGCAACTTGAGGACATCGATTGCAAGTCTAATTTGAATTTAGGGAGGGTTTGTTTTAAACTGTATTAAATCCTTGTGAGAAAAGACTGGTTACAAGTTTGTGGGCACAAATGGATTTCTCTTCCCTCACTTCCAAAATTACACTGACTTGAAGTGTCCTTTATTTCTGAAGTGGCTTGTTCACCAGTGTATAAACCATCCCGTTTTGAATTCATACCTACAACTAACACCAAGAATTCTTCTTTCGTTCTTATGCATGGAGACAAAATTTCACTTTCCAAATTTATTACAGTGTATTTCTGTTATTAGTAATTATTATACCACCAAGTCACAGCTGAGGTCAGGACTCATTGTGCCAGGATTTATGTAAACACACAGTAGGATTTCATAGGCCAGATTAGGGGCCAGAAGAGATAATTTAGAATATTTAGTGCTGATCTCGTGTTTAACATAGGTCAAGATTTCTGTGTGTATGCCACTAACTTACATTTGGCTTGAGTGTATTTTCCAAAATAATGTAATTCATTTCTGAAGCAGAAACTGTTTCACACGGAGAACCCACTCTTCCCCTTTACAGTTTGTTTTATCTCCCTCTAACCAACATTATATTTTCACAATATTCTACTTCTCATTTAAATTTGCTGCGGTCATTTCAAATCCCTGTGCTTCCCTATAACACTTTCCTGTCAGGAATTAAAGCGCTTTTAACACAGGTATTTTCTGCCTAAGAAGGCTCTGCGCTGAGAAACTTCAACTATTTTCCCCCCTGCAATTTATTTTAGGGTCTTATCAAAACATAAAACACAGCAGGGCTTGTGCTGTAAATAGAAACAGTCCAGCCTCAGCTCATATCCATCACTGAATTTAATGGCTATCACTGATTTACATCACGGGGAACTCTGGCCCATGTAAACATATGGAGCTAGAGATGGACAGGGTCTGTCTATTCAGCTTCTTTCTAGAAACTAAAGCTGCTGCTACCCGGAAAAGAGGGTTATGGGCTTACATAAGTGTGTCTGTGTATTAAAATATGGATGTGTGTGCATGTCATTTAACTGCAGCTCTGCAAAACTGGGATGTTGTCATATACACTGATTCATAACACTTAACAGTGGCTTTAGCAGGATCCAATCTGGATCCCATCACCATTGATAGATCTGTCATTCCCTGGGAGTTTTGGAACATAAATCCTGTCTCTGTGTTCCTTCTCTTGCAGCCATGAGGATTGCATCCGTCAGTGCGGAAGCTCTCCAACCTCAGGCATATTGTGAACATCAGCCACTGGTGACTAACTGGGACATGGGTCTTGGACACACAAGGAGACCTCGGTGATGGGAACTGTCTCCCATGGGACATCACCTTTCTCCCCCCTCAGGGAAGTGAGTAGGAGAATCACAGCAGATCATCAGCTGCTTCTCCCCCACATACACCCACAAACAGAAACCAAATACATCCCATGCAGATCAACTCAAAGTCAATATTCACTGAATTGGGAAAAGCATAGTGGACAATTAGATTAGATTGTAGGAAGAAATTCTTCCCTGTGAGAGTGACGAGTTCCTGGCACAGGTTGCCCAGACAAGTGGTGGATTCCTTATCTCTGTAATTGTTCGAGACCAGGTTGGATGCAGCTTGGAGGAGCCTGGGACAGTGGAAGGTGCCCCTGCCTGTGGCAGGGCGGTTGAATGAGATGATCTTTAAGGTCCATTCCAACCCAAACCACTCTGTGATTCTATGAAAATCACCAGGGCTGATGATGCTGACCCAGCAAGCCCTTGGCTTTGGCTCATGGCACTCTCCAGTGCCTGCCCAATCATTCTCACTGGCAAAGGGAGCATTCAGAGTGCAAGTCCTGTTCAGCTGCAAAGTACTCAGCTTGACATCTCTCCTGAACCTGGGATTCGTAGAAGGCCGTTAGAAATGGTGGCAAACTACACCCCTAGATTAGGCTGAGATGTTTAAAACATACTCACACAGTGAGCAGAGAATTTTGGTTGGCAGAATTCCCAGAACAAACTGAGGGCAGGCACAGAAAGGCTGCACAAGGCCAAAGAAGCACTGAGCTCGACCCAAAGGTCTCCCTTTTGTGTCCAGCATCATCACAGGATCCTGCTCTTGCTACAGGAGTCAGAGGGTGTTTGACTTTCGACCTCAAGAGCCCTGGAACTGGACTCTTCCTTCCGACCTGGGTGATGCTACCAACATGTTGCACCCCGCTTCTATCTTCATGTGGACCTCAGCCCTTGACACAGAATTCCAGGCATGCCCCATCTCCAGTGGAGAAGTAGAGAGGTTTAAAATGCCACCAAGTGTTAAATTGCAAGGTTTGCTCCCAGGCTTCTGGCCCCTGAAGTGAGTTCTGCTGCAAGGGGTTGGAAAAGGTTGTGTAGTGAACAAGACACGGATTTTTCAGAAAATCTCTACACTTGCCACAGGCTGTGTCCTCACCATCTTCTCTAGTGCCTAACCATCACCAGCACTGGACTCGGCTTGAAAAGCTGGGTATGGTGGGCACTTTCACCCAAATTTCCCTTTTTCTGAAGTACTCCTTGCCATGCTGTGGTTTTAGTTGCTGTGGTGATTGATTTGTGTTTAATGAGCTCATGTTATTGGTTGAGATTTTTCTGGGGTGAGTCATGAGGGTTTCATTTGGTAAAATTCACATGGAGATATTGCCATCTAGATCAGCACCAGATTAGCCAGCTTCAACTCACCTATTTTAACATTCCCAGGTGAAGTCAACTTTCTGATGAGGGAGATAAATGTCTGCAAAGTAAATATTCAGTTAATAAGGTACCTATTGTACTGCTGATTGTGATGAGGCGGCAGCAGCCGCCAGTTTTAATTTAACATGATTTAACTACCAAGCGATTCCAACGACATCATGGGAGCTTGTTAATGAAAATAACGCCGTTCACATTTGCATGTACATGTGCAAGAAAAAAAAAACAACAATAAGAAAGCTGCTCCTGGGCTGACAGCAACTGGAGTGATGTCATTTCAATCAGTGGCATTTAATTGCACAAGGTGGGCCACCATATCCATGAAAATGCAAAGGCTACACAGAGCACAAGCCAGTGATTCTGCTCCAAAGGACAGAACACTGCACTGGGAAATCAAGACACCTATCTCTGAATCCGAACTTTATCACTTCTCTGGCAAACTACTTCACCTCTTCATGCTTCAGTCAGTCCATCTGTTGGAAGGGCATAACAATACTGAACTGTTTTCCCCAGTGCTTTGAAAACTGGGAAATACAAGAGCCAGATTTTGTTATACTTTTGTTTAGGGCTTTTTGTTTCTTCAGATTTACTCTCAGCATCTGGGCCAGATTAGCTGCTTGTCCTGTTTCTATGGGCTAGGGATCGCTTTAAGGACACAAAATAGCTCAAACTGCAGGGGAGGCAGGCCACGGTTCCACATTAAAATGTCATTAAGCTGATTGACCAAGCTGATTTCCACAGGGAACAAACCACATCATTAAAGGACACCTGTCACTAAAGGCAGTTAGTCCATTTGGTGATCCCATCTTATCATTTTACACTGCAGCCTGAAACAGGCCTTCTTAAATCCATTTTCTGACTTTGGAATGTTACAGCTTGTATCCTGAAGATCTGACAGTCTGAACATACAGGAGGAAGAATGAAAGAAGTGATGTTTGTCACGGTTAGAGGATGAAAAGTCTGCCCAGGGAGTTAGAAGAATCCCTGCAGAGTGCCCTGCTCTCTGCTGCGCTCACGTTTCTACCAGATCCCACCAGAGATGCAACAAACTTAGAAAATAAAATAGTTTTTTTAATAGATTATCATTTCCTTCGTCACTTAAATAAGAAACCATCCTGACTGGCTTGACTGAGGCCATCTAGGAAGCTGGTGGCAGAGCAAAGCTGTAAACCCAGATCCCTGGGGTATCCTTCCCCAGCCAGCCTCCCTCAGAGCTGTGAAGCAGGGCTCTGGGGGCACAGCAGACACTCTTGTGATTGCTGAAGCAGCTTGTTTCTACTTACATTTTTCCGTATTTTTTGTTTTAATCACATTGTGAGCTGAACCATAGATTAGTGCCAAAGAGCTTCTAATTACATAGTAACAGTAGCAATTGCATAACCCCCTTCCAGCTCCCTGCAACGGCTCAGCTCCACACTCACCAATGGAATGTCACATTTTTCCATGCTTTAAGTATCTCTTTTCACTAATGCTGCAGCCAATTGCTTCTAATACTGCAGAAAAGAACGAAAAATGCCAAGATTAAACCTCTACAAATCCTAACGGTGTGTTTACAATAGTCTTCAGGTTCACTCCTAACCGCTGGGTCTGTGACCTTCTAGTAAATTATACTATACTGGAAGGTTTTAGCTGCTGTTCCAGCTCCACTGTAAACATGTAAACTTGAGCCATCTGTGCTTTTTTAATATTTCCTGTAAAGCCTATCACTACTCCAATCTGCCGTTTCAATTGGCGGCACAAGAAGTCATTGTGTGCTAATTTTTCCCAAGGGCACTTGATGCACTTTATTAAATAAGGTTTTTTTCTTCCTCATTAAGGCCTTTCCACAACAATAAAACTATATTTTGGATACCCAGGCCAGCAGGCATTGGGCTGGTTTATATGAAAAAACCATCCCAGCCACGCTACGCTTTTCCCAAAGAACAATATGGAGGGAAAGAAAGTTTTTTAGGATGTCGCAACCTTTCCTTTTGGGGGCCTGCAGGGAAAGCATTCTGAAGGCAAGACAGCAGAGGATGGGGAGAGTTTGGCTGAACATCCCAGAAACAAAGGCTTGGATTCTTCCAGGGGCATCAAAAACTTGCTGGGTCGTACACTTCTCCCAACACCTCCAATTGCTGTTGGCTGCTGCACTTTGGGCTGTGCAAGGGGGAACTGAAATGCCAAATGGGATCGGACCCATGGTTCAGTTAGTTCAGGATCCTGTTTCTGAGACCCACACACCAGATGTTTCATAGGAAAATGCAAGAAACCCTACTGTGGAAGCACCAAGGTTCCAGGCCTTCATAAAGATCTTATTTTATTTTATCCCCTACTTTAACAAGCCTAATTTCTCCTCCTGTCCATTGTCATAAAACCTGTTAAAATATTGCTCGCACTGTAGAGTTTCAAGTGAGCAAGGCACTGAGTATGCAGGGAAAAAAAGTGGGATTTTTTTTGGTAGTTTTATACTAATTTTAAACAATACCATGCCAGGATAAGTAACTTTGAGAAGTAATTCTCAAAACCCAGTATAGGATAAATTGGAAGCATACATAGGGTAATTTTTGTCCGGGATTTCATATTATTTCATTTTTAAATCTTTGCCTGTATTTAAAATATGCAGAGTATAACCTTTTCTTTGCATTCTGGTGATTTGACCCGTAATCATAGTAAAACAGTTTGCTAATAAATGCGGGGGATTTTTGCTCATGTAAGTTTAAGCAGAGTTTAAGGTCAGAAAGGACAATTGTGACCCAGGAGCCTGACCAGCTCGCTCATACAAAATAACTGTTTACCATTTTTTTCCCCAAAGCCCTCTTTCTTTTCCTTAAAAAAAATTAGTGACCCACATTCCACACAGGCTACTGGTGACTTTGACATACCTCTGCTCAGAGCTGTGCCAGCAGAGGAGGCCAAAGCAGGTGTTCAAATACTAAGCACTGCTCATAAATTTAATCTGACATCCTGCTCGGAGAATGCTGGGCAAAACAATTGAACCGAGTCCACACACTTTGAAGCTGCAGCTCCAAAAAATCACAGCTGAAAGGGGAGGGAGCTTCCTAGCAACAAAAATGCACCCAAGCCTCCCAGCTGAAGTGTGTGTGTCGCACAACACCTCGTGGGTCCACAGGGTGGGTTTTGGGGAAGGGGGGGAGGCTTAAAGCTTTGAATTTGTCATTTCTTTCTCAACTGGCTTTTAGTTCTGATCCTGGGCGAGAAGAAAGGGGTCCTTGTTTGATAAGAAGGGATGATAACCTGCACCCAAGCCAATAAAAGGGATTAACCCGAGACTGAAGGCTCAATACCGGGTTCTGGCCGATGCATGGTTCAATTAGACTAAAAGCTGTTCTACAGCATTAAAGCAAGTTACCTTCATTTTCAGCTTCAGTGAAACAGACCCCAGATGACAGGATAGGCAAACAAGGACTTTTTCACTTTTCACAATTGCTTTCATCCTGCATTGCCAATATTATTAGACTTTAAAGAAACTGGAAAATCAGAGGAGTGTTCAAAGTAGGTGGTCTCTGCGTATTCATTGCATCCGGGCACATCAGGCTGGGTAACGTGTTTTGTAAGCCCCAGCAATGTGGCTTGCAGTTCATTTCTTCAGTTCATTTTCATTTTCACCTAATAAAATCAATTTTCAACCCAAAGTGATGGCCTACAGATATTACTTTAGAAGCCCAGGATGTAAACACTTCAGACAGTCATGCACCTCCAGCAACACCGTGCTCTCCAAAGAAGGGAGCCTGTTCCTCCAAGGCAGCCTGCTTTTATCCCATGCACCTGGGTAAATCATGGAGAGGAGTGTCTGGCTCTTTTCAGCAGCAGGGGTCAAAATACTTTGAAAAGAAGAAACAAAAAACCATCAGGATCATGACAGACTGACTTTTCACACACGTGGAAATGGAGGCACAGAGGAGCACGGCTCAGCCAAGGTCATCCTGGCTGGACAGCAGAGCTGGGAAGAGCCAGGCACAGGTCCAAAGCATTGCTCTGTGCTCTCCTATCCAGCTGTCCGGCTCTGAACACAGCATGAGGGATGTAAATCT
Organism: Monarcha castaneiventris obscurior; assembly: GCA_026261815.1. Lineage (NCBI taxonomy): Eukaryota > Metazoa > Chordata > Aves > Passeriformes > Monarchidae > Monarcha > Monarcha castaneiventris. The sequence continues at coordinate 7,842,597 of JAMPIT010000862.1, forward strand.
GTGGATTTACATCTTAGACTTTCATTTTTGTTTTCCCCATGATGTAAACAGAATGAACAAACATCCATCTGGAGCACCGGAAACCTGTTTATGGGCAACGTGAACGACTTCCTTGCTATTTCTCTGGTAAAGAAAGCTTGGAGATGATTCCTGGAACTACAGTATCCCCATATATGCTACCACAGAGTGCCTGTTGACGTACTCCAAAATTCAAAAAACAATTAACTTTTTTTCACCCACATTTCCCATGGCTGCCATGGTGGCATAGAGCCTTCTCCTTGCTGTCTATTTGTACAGGGGGCAAGGATTAAATGAACACAACAGTGTTGCAAGCACTAAAAGTGGCCCAGGAGGGGCAGTTGTTTGTAGAGATTTAAATGAAGAAAGGACAAATTTAGAGGTATTTATTTGATAGGAGGCTGTGCTGACCATTCCTGGGAAAGCTGGAGCTGGAGAGCTTAGAAAACAGACTGACCACAACTGGAGGGCTTTCCACTCACGGTTCTGTAAAATGATTACATGGCAAAGATCCAAACTTTTGATACGCAGGAAAAATATGTTGGAAACTGAAGCCATCCTGATAGCCCAGGGCAGCCTGTTTGCTTGGATTTTCCTGGTGTAAATAGAATCACCACACAACAGCTCAAGGACTGTCCAAGCGAGACTGCCAAAAGAAACAGTTATTTTTTATCCAGATCATTCCAGAAATTCCTTCTTCCTTGGCCTGCAAGTGGAACAAACATCCTATTTGCTGGAGCATCCCTACCACTACAGGCAGGACTCGGGTATTCCATATTAATCAACGGTCATCCTGCCCTGGGCAAAGGTTGCTGACTGCAATGTGTGGGAAACAGGAAAAGCAGCTTAAAATAAAGTTGTGAGACTGCTTGTTTCATTCAGGCAGACCTGTCTGTGAGAAAAAGAATTTATGAAATGCTGATTTATTTTTTTCTAACTCTTAAAACAAATGGAAGTGTGAAAATTCACTGGAGCAACACTGTTTTGATAGCCTATCGTGTAAACAGCCCCGAGATTCTGTCAATGCAGTTGAACTTTCAGCTGGGTGGTGGTCAGAGCACAAAGGTCACCACACCCAGGGCTGACCCTGATTGAAACTGTGCTAGCTTTGACTTTCTCCTTCCAAAGCTTCACAACAAACTGCAGCTTAACCCCTTGGAGGTGGCTTGATTTCACTTATCCATCACCACAGCAAAAGAAATCACTAAGCCAAAAAGGCATTTGGCTACAAGAGGGACACAGGACTAAGAGACACTGGAATTTCAGGCTGCCCAGAGAAGTTGTGGGTTCCCCATCCCTGGAAGTATCCAAGGCCAGGTTGGACAGGGCTTGGAGCAGCCTGGGATAACGGGAGGTGTCCCTGCTTCTGATAATGGCAGGGGGTTGGAACAAGATGATCTTTGACATCCCTTCCAACCCAGATCATTCTAGGATTCTATTCTATCACTCCCCACTGCACCATTCTTCACCACCTCTCTCTTCCTTCAGGCTGAACTAACTTTTTTTACTGAATATCTAAAGTATCTCATACTATGCAGCCTTTGATCACAAATTTGGCTCTTGAGTCATTATTGCTTTTAGCAAAATGGGCTTTGTTGCATTTTTCCAGCTAACCTCAATATAACACTAATATTTGCATGGTGCTCGAGCAATTTCTCTAAACTGATGCTTTTTACATAACATGCACAAGGAGTGGTCTTTCAGAAAGGCAAAGCAGGCAGAGGAAGCAGTGGAGGGTGCTGCAATAACGATGGACAAAAAATACTGCAGAGTTCTGCAGAGCTCCTCATTGCACAGACACTCAGGGCTTGAACACAAAGGGATCAGCCTGATTCCTGCAACCACCAAGTGGAATTGGGATTAGAAGAAGCTGCTTCTTAAACATCTACCTAGCAGTCAAAAGCCCCACACAACTGGTAGGGAACAGGAAAAGTCTCAGCTGCATTTTCAGTTTGACAATCTCTGACCTGTGCTCACAGCAATGTGTTCCAACAGAATTTTAGTGGCAGAGACACAAACAATAGCCTGACCTCCTTCATGTTCACAGCTCTCTGGCTGAGCATAGAACCTGAGGCAGAGGTACAAAGGTTAAGTACAACAGTGCTACAAACAGATGATCTTGGGTCTCAGGGGACACCCACAGAAATACTCCAGTCCTTTGCGCTCTCTCATGGATTTCCTCTCCCATCCAGCAGTTTGAAACTTCCTCAGTAGCTTTAAATTCCTGTCATTATCAAAAATTACAACTTTTTTCTCTGCCAAGAAAGTGCTGAATTAACTTGGGCTCTTTAAAAAGTTCCCCATGTTAAGACTCTGGTTTCAGGTCTTATTTTTGAAGAGAGCCTGTTCAGGGCTAGATTTGTACTATCTGAATAGGAATAAGTGTGCCTGCTGCTGGGAGTGCAAGTCTGTTCTCTCGTTTGGATTTTAAATCAACACCAGCAACATGTTTTAGCGCTGTCGCTGCCTGGCCTTCTGTCATGCAGCCTAATTCTTCAATCCCCCCAGGGGCTGAACTCACCCATGTTATAAATACTGTACTGAAGTGCAAACACTCGGATGACCTCTAATACAAGAGTCAGAACTGACCCCTACATTTCTTCATGTTGTCAAACATCCAGAAGATGCAGGACTAATAGGCACACTAATGCCCAAGGAAGAAAGTGAGAACTTCAAACTCTTCTTAATGGAGTTAAAACACATTCTTTAAAAAGAAAAAAAAAGGCTCTGAGAATGTGGCCTTTCACTAACATAAACAGTTTCAAAGAATGGTTGTGGCACAGAAGCAGTGACTGGAAAATCGGAAAATCTGTATAAGAACTGTTGTCATAGTGGATTTCCCATAGGGATTATTTTAATCTAGGGAAGCCATTAAAGACATTGGTTTGGCTGGAGGGTCTCAACTTTTTTTTTTCTTCCCCCTCTCCAGACGCATACATCAAACTCTGTGGGGCTGTCAAGTTATCTCCAGCACTCGCTGAAAAATCTGTGACAGTATTAAAAAGAAAACATTTGATGGTCTTGTGAACTGCTGAGAGTTATCAGTATTAAGGTGTTAATAATGCCATAATCCGAGGCTGATAATTATTCCCCCAATTAGTAATGCAATTTAGCTGCTTAGCACAGCAGTTATGATGCAGACCAGACTCACTGCAAAGGCACTGGGGGAAATTGTCCTAAGAAAATTTGAAATCCCCTGGATTTCAGACCCCAAACAGGACATACAGGGTGCTAGAAATGCAAGGAAGGGAAGGTGTTCTGTATTAAATTTTACAGGAACAGATCTGCTGAGAAGGAAGCAATAATGGCATTGGTTAAAAAACCATTATAAGAGTCCAAATAAGAGAGAAAACAAACTCAGGGATACCCTTAGAGGCTCATTCAGCTAATTCAGTTGGGAGCAGGAGTTTTGAGGGATTCAAGAGGAGAATCACTTCCTGCTGGTCCCAGGGTGGGCACTCCAGCACACATTCAAGTCACTCCATTCCTCTGTATATGACAAAAATGTAAAAGTTGTCACTAAATCCAGGTTAAAAAAAATAAATAAAGGACCAGAATTAATAAAAAATTCCAAAAATGAACTTTCCAGCCACAGTATTAATTCAGGCCCATTATACATCCTGTATACTGCAAAGCATAGATTAAATAATAAAGTCACATATTATATTTAACAAGGAAAACTGAACTGGAAAATGCCTTCTGGTCTCACCCTGTGCATGTGCACATGGCTCAGTCATCAGTGACACAAACCATGGATTTCAGACACCCCAACTCTGAACTTTGGACTCCTCAGCTTTCACATTATCCCAGCACTGATTTTGCAATTATTTAAAGCATAGAGGGATTTCTAAGAACTGCAACATCTTAATTACTTCTTCCATTCAATGTAAAGGTACAACGTTTTAGGAATCAACACCCAATGTAGCTCTGATGGGGCACCAGTAAATGAAACATTTTTTTAACTCCAGCAGCCTCCAGCTGGGCACCATTAACAGATCAAGGCATCTTGCATTTGGGAGCCAAGTCCCTTGGTGGAAATTCAGCTCCTCTAAGAACTTCCACCAACAGACCTTCACTGGAAAAGCACTTACACAAAGACACAACATGATAGTGAAAGCAAATAGAAGATGCAGGCAAGTAAATTTATTTAGCCACAAAATTGTTCCTGTAATATGGAAAAGACTTTTCAGATCTGGCCAACAGCAATGGAAAAGCCACAGGAGGCACTGAAGCATCACTTTTTGTGCTTCTCCTGTTGGAGGCTTCTAAGAGCTTTAATAGAGAAGTTCAAGTTAAGTTTAAAGAACCGTAAAATCCTTTAGGTTGGAAAAGACCTTTAAGATCATCAAGGCCAACTATAAATCCGGCACTGCCAAGTTCACCACTAAACCAAGGCCCTGTGTGCCACATTTACATGTCTTTTAGATGCCTCAGCTGAAGCCCTTCGAGATGTCACTGAAATGAAAACCAAACCATATTTATCAGTATCCACAGTCAGAGGCAGATTGCAACACTTTCCTATGAAAAGGTTTAAAATTGGTTTTGTTTCATTCACATGTCTCATTTAAGATTAGTGGTCAAACCTTTGACTCAGAGATGTAGATTGGACCAGTGGGGCTCAATGTTTAGTAAGGATACAGAACATTTCAAACTGAGTCTCCTCAACCCTACAGCCCCTAAAGCACACAGACCCTGCCAGGAGTTGTAGCTGAGGATTCCCATCCTTAGAGAGGGGAAATCCCTCACTACACATTTCCAGTGCTCCCCCAAGGTCTCCTGTGTGGCTCAGCTGTGTGGCACATCATGGGAGCTCCATGTAGTGTTGGTAGGTTCCTGGTCCAGCCTGGGGATCGAAATAACCCCATTCTTCATGAAAAGAGAAACACTCCTTGCCCAGCTCTATTGAAACAGGTTTTTACTTTCAACAGGCAGGCAGGTGTCTTGATCCTACGAGATTCTATGACATTTAATCTCCTAAATGTCAATGCTGCTTTTGAAATGGGCCTAACCATTAGATACTTTTGGGAATGTCATCCTTCATCTTTAAATTTGCTGTGACCACACACAGTCACCACAAGTCTTGCAGTTCCGTGACCCAGGATATTCTGCAGACATCAATTATTCTTTCTTCCTTTACTCAGGGCTACAAAACAAATCTGAAGTTTTTTGCTTCAGAGGCTTTTCAGAATGCAAAAGTTTCATTAAAACATGAGGAGGAAAAAATGTATTTTATTCTTGCTGTCATAATTCAAAATCCTCTCAGAGTTTCCAAAAACTTCACTTTAGGGCTAACACCAAGCACGGAAAATTTCCGAACAAAAAGAATTTGAGCAAGTTGTTAGCAAAAGTTATTAGCCGAGAGTGGGGATTAGAACTCAGCCTTAACAACTGCCTTTGCTATTGCAAGTCCTATAATAATTTTTACACAGGGGCTGCACAGCAAATTAATTTTCCTAAGGCACTGCAGTCAAGCTTAGCAAAACCATGTTTGTGTGCTGCCTTACACCCTGCACCTCGTGCCCAGCGAGCAGCACAGAGAAGGGACTCTGCCGTGCACTGCCCTCAGCTCCTTGTTCTCCTTCCCAGGCCTGTGTGAAAGCAATAACTCAGCTCACAGGCAGCTTGCACAAGTTTGCTGTCCCTAACAGGCATTATCTGTTCTGCAGCACAACCACAACAAACCACTGACACAGAGAATTGGGGTGGTGCTTCCTGAAGGGGACCTTGGTCAAGGAGCACAGCAGCCACTGGATTGAGGGACTATGGACACCCCTGGAATCATCCCCACTGGCTTCAGCCACTCTGTGCATTTAGGAACAGCCTGTAACCACAGAAAAGGTGCAGTGGGTGGTCCAGAAGTCTGGGTGCTGTGTGGGGGCTTGGAAAATCCCCATTCAGTTCTCCCCTTTAGCACAATCTGTGTGATTCTGCCCAAAAGCGTTGAAGTGTGTGAGCACCCACAAATGCGTGGAACTCTGCGCCTCAGTTCTCTACCTGTAAAGTCAATAAATTAAACTTGCCCTGCATCTGAAGGGTTTGGGGAAATAAATATACTGACAACCATGAGCTCCCATGGATCCTCACATGACCACAGGTGACTGGGGAACTACAGGTCACCAACACTACCAATGACAGAAAACTTCTGCTCGGTCCCTGTTACTCAGAGACTGAGTTTGTGCCCTGAAGCCTGAAGATATCTGCATATTTCAAAAATTGTGAGGGTTTTTTTCTCCCCTCTATGTCTAATACTCTTTGGGTTTCTGATGACCCAAAGAATATCAGACATAACAACATAGATAATGAAAAATTCTGCAGAAATATATCGAGTTTGGAGCTAATTTGGTCTCAGATCTCACTAGCCTGAATCTATTTAGTAAAACTTTAAGAATAAAATTCTCGAGTCCCTATGAATTCATTGTGCCTCACCTGTAACATCAACATTTCCAATTTTACACATTTTGGTGACAAAAACATGCCTCTTTCCACAGGCATTACTTAACTGTAATGTCTATTTATTTAGTATTTCTTTCTGTTTTCCTGCATTGTTATAAAAGTGTAAATCCTACTTGAAAAATCTCCTTTTACAGGTTAAAAATCTCCAAAGGCTTATAAGCTGATGTGAAAGATTGACTTAATTGAGCAGTATATTTTTGATTTACTAAAGAAACCTTAATCCTTTGACTAAACTGATGTATAGATTTTAGAGAGATTAGCAAATCTAAAATGCATTAAATTCCAGGGCAATAAAACCATCTGACTGTATGAAAAGACATAAATGCAAAACACAGCTCGTGTTGCCAGTTACTGTGGGGTCTTTAACTTTGGGTTATCAATGAAATTCCTGATGTAGTTGTTATAATCATATGTAAAAGTATTTACAGAAATGACCATAAACCTACTGACATCAGCACAGGAAACGCATTGTCCAAGCCACGGACCCACACAGAGAGTGCCCTTTCCTGCAAAATCTCCATCAGGAGTTATAAGTGAGCAAAAGACAAAAGAAGCAACTCATTAAAAATATCACAGAGTACGTTACCAGCACCAAATTTTGCCTGTGCCACTACCAACAGGGAACAGAAGCTTTAATTGAAAGCTGTGCTGAAGTGGGGATGGAAATGGCAGCAAGGCCCAGGAAAACTGGAGGGCTGCCAGCTTTCCAGAGGTCAGGAACACGTGGGGAAGCTGTGCTTTAGTTTCCAGCTAAAATCACGAGAGCAGCTGGAGGCTTTGTGAAGGCTTGAGAGCAAACCCTGCAGGAGGAGCAGCAGCCCCTGTGAACAGGAGCCCTGGGATGAGCACACTGATGAGTACAGGGTTCCTCGGATCCCACAGTGATGGAAGCCACACAAACACCTCAGATAGGTGCTGTCCAAGATCCAGATAGCATCTCCTACTATGATCCCTCCCCAAAACACCCAATAACTGCCCCGTGGTTATTTTTTAAAGGCTTTTTTCGCATCTGGAGCTCTCTGCTGACTGATTTAACCATCATTGCCTGCTGTGGCAATGGCTAGGAAAACAAGGACTCAAGGACCAAAAACTGATTCCCCAAGGCTGCCAGTTCAAAACCAGGTATAGATATGACACATAAAGTACAATACTCAGTAGATCCACCATGCCACCTGTAGCAAAAAAATAAATCAGTGCAGAGGAAGCTGTTCAGAAGAAAGCTCTGGCAGGTAGAGCTGTGCTCCTGATACTGGGGTGGCTGATGCCAGGACACCTCATGTTGGGCAGCAGTGCTGCTTGGAGGGTAAAGCACAGGCCAACACTCCTCCACTTTCTGTGTGTCCGTGGGGCTTCCAAGCCTGTTTCCTCCTCCCTGTCTCATGGTCACTTGGTTTCTCCAGAGTAGGAGCTGTCACTACACAGATGCACGGGCCCAGCACTGTGAATTCCTAATGCCAGCGAGGGCCCCTCCATTCCACTGGAATGTAAATAAACCCCAGCACTTCTCCCAGACCTCAGCAAGTTAAATAAAGCACCCACAGAGGCCTACCACCAAAGCACGTGGAAAGGCAGTAAGGGATTGATTCCGGTTTGTCTTTGAACTTCCTGTGCCCTCCTCATAACCTTCAATCCCTTATTTATTTATTTTTTTAATCTTTTCACCAAAACCCACGTTGGAACACAGAGGAACCAGAAACGGGGCACTAAAGAAAAGCAAATTATTAGACTAAAAATATCCTTGCCAAACATGCAGAAAAATAAATAGGTGGAAAATAAGCCCAGCTCTCCTGAGGGCAGAGCAAAGCAATGTATGCTGACGGGTCACAGGGAGAGCTCCAGTAATTACATTTTACATTGCTTTAGGTTTCATTTATGCTGTCAAAACTGTTTTGTCACACTGGATTTTTTTCTAATGCATTTCAGATTTTGGTAATCTCTAGAAAATCTATATCAGTCTAATCAGAGGATTGGGAGGCTCCTTGCTGTATCAAAAATATACTGCTCCATTAAGTCAATCTTTCATACTGGCTTATAAGTCTTTGGAGATTTCCAATTTGTCAAAGGAAGGGATTGGGGTTTTTTCCTGTCCATGTAGCTAAGTTTTTCTAATGATGAATCTTTGAGAAAAAGAAAGAAAAGAATATAAGTAGACTAAAAGTGATGATCATTAAAAGAGCCTGCATTGCCCAAAATTTAGCTCATGAGTGCCCGAGATCCCAAATATTTGCATGAAGATCAGCAAATAATAAGGAAACAATTATCGTGGACAAACTCTTGACTTGTCCCCTTACACTGCATGAGACTCTCCATTTCCAGGCTCCTCTTGGCCTGTTCCTCCCTGCACTGCCATCTATCACAGAGTGGCATCCAACTTCCAGCTCCCTCTGGCCAGGGAACAGCCCCGTGCCCACTTGTGACTGCTCCAAAGGAACCATTTCATGCCTCCCTGCAAAGTGTTCCTCAAGCACGGGAGGGACTCACTGTAAGCAAGAGAAATCCATTCCACTATCAGGTTTCAAATCCCTCCCTTCAAGCTCCCTTCTGCTCCAGCAACTACGGAACACTTGATGTTGTCAATGTTTATGGCCCCAAGCTGTAGGAAGGAGCACCTGGCAGAGCTGTGGAGTGAAGAGATGTGGGTTTGGAAAACAGCAGAGGATGGGGATCATCTCTTCCTCCTCAGTGTCCGCCACCATCTCCCCAGCGGGCTCAGCCCACAGGAACAATTCCTAGTCCACTACATTCAAAATTAACCAAATTAGATTGAGGCAGATTGGGGATTGCTCACGTGAGCCGCTGTCCTCCTCTGCAGTGGGATCAGCAGCTCCTGCAGAGAGGCACGATCAGAACCCAGGACAGGCTGTGAGCAGGAATTTCTGCTGCAGCACAGCTGAACAAAGAGAGCAGCCTGGAGGCCAGGGATGCAGTACCAGCTCTGGGACAAATGGACAGAGCGTGTGCCACTGTTGGAGAAAGCCTCTGGGACAAAAGGATGTGCAGCCGTGTTCAAGCAGAGGAGCTCACACTGCCTTTTTCCACCACAGCTGGGGACTTGCTCTCTTCTGGGGAGCAGCCAAAAACAACTCAGAGTTTTCCTGCTTTAGACATTATCTGAATTAGGCAGCATCCAGGGAAGTTGCAAGGACTGGAGGGCAGTAGGTAAATGACTGGGACTGGGAGAGGAGAAGGGAAAACTAGTAAAGAAATGATCTTCCATAAGTTATATTAATACCTGAGACAAATGTTTAGACTGTGGAATTTTTTAAGGTTATTTCCAGCTTTTCACTATTCTTTTCTGTATTCATTTTTCAGTATAAAATGCACAGCAAACTGAAGCTTCACTTTACACTCTTTTTTTGTTTAATGTTAGTTTATTTCTGCTCCTAAAATAACACCTGTCATATGTACTTATTATTAACACAAATGGACTAGATGCTCTTGGACTCGCCTGGTAATGTGTTTGTAAAGCTCCAAGAAAAATGGAAGCCTGATCTAGGATTTTCTAACTGAATATGAGCACAGAAAATAAAACAATGACAATACAATAGTGGAGCTATATACAATCATATTCAAGAACAAACCTGGCTGGTCTGCCTTGAACTTAGCTCTCATACCCCCGGACTCTTCTAAACAGAATTTCAACTACAACGTGCTTCAAAATACAATGTTGGTCAAGAATTACTGAAGTCGTGTGAAAACCAACAGGAGAATCCCAGCTCTGTTATCAGGCCAAGTCCTCAAAGAACAAACAAGGGAAAACCAACCCAAGCTGTACAGCTAAAAGAGACATTCAGCATCACTGAGCACAACTGAAATACTCCAGCCACAGAGGGTGAAATATTAGCCTCTCAAACACTTCTTGCTAACCAAATCCATTGAAAGCAAAACGATTAAAGTCCACCTGGTGGATTTACAGGGCTTTGTGCTGATATGAGACCATTCACTCACGAGAGGCAGCCTTTTGACATGATTCAGTTGACTGCCCTTGGCATTTGACACACACCTAAGGAGTCTAAGTGGTTACTGCTATTAGCAAAGACTTGAAAAAAGACACTTGTCACATTAGGTCAGCTATCTCTTAACTCCATCCTGTGAAATGTCACCAGTACCCCCGGGTTCTCATTCCTTATCAGTCTTTGAGATATATGTAGTTATTGTTCTAAAGCAGCAAGAAACAGAGACAGAGAAACAAAGGAAAGTGTGAGTTGTTTATTGTCTCTTCCATAAATGACAAGCAGTTCTTGGACCTTTAAGAAAAGGACAGACCAGATTGCTTTGTGCATTATGTTTTTATGGGCATTTTTACCCATGGCAGCTCCTGTCCTGCAGCAAAGTCCCTGTTCAGCCTCTGCAAAGAGGGAGCTGAAGGCTCCTCTGCAGTGGGGCTGGCACTGAGACCAGGGGGACAAAGTCCCCAGAGCTGCACCAGTGCCAACGTGCTCAAACAGGCACAGGGACACCTTTGCCACTCTCCCCTGGGTGGCACTGGGGGCATTTGTCAGGCACAAGCCGTGAGCCAGGCGTAGGAAGCATTGCTGGACTGGCAATGTGCTTCACACAGGTATAAACCAGTACTCGGGAAAAAGCCACCAAGTTGCCCTGACTCTGTTTCCCCACATCTGTTCTGAGCAAATTCACTTTCTTTGAGCTGTGAAGAATTTGTTCTATCTACACAGGTTACACACAGCATAGGCCACGTTTTAAACTAGTGTTACTTAGCTCTGCTAATTCAGAGCCCAGGTGTTCAGCCCCTTGCAGAACCAAACTCTGAGAGAGAATTACAACCTGTGTGCTGAACCCCCACCAGAGCAGTCACTACAGCAGTGGTTATCCAACAGCTCCATGTTAAGACACTGATATCCTGCTCACAGACGTGGCTACACGGAAAGGACATTTTGGGAATTGTGTATTATTTTAAGATGTTGCAGAATCTCCCTTTTCTACTTCATTTAAGGCCCAGAAAACCTAAAGCCTTGAAATCCTACCTTGCCATAGGCTGAACCTCTAAATTGCAATGGGAGAAGGATAGAAGTGGGCAAAAAGGAAAGAAATGCAGAGAAGGGAGACATAGATGAGAGTCTTTCATAATATCTCAGCTGGACAAATTCGTGTTTGACAGCTGGAATTTATGTGAACATTAACAGAATTGATAAGTCAAGGTCTTGCTGACCTTGGTACTATTCCAGAAGTAATATTTTCACGAAGGTGAACTATTTCTGGACATTTCTCCAATGTACTGAACACAAACCTTTTTTTTTCTGACATTGGAGTGAGCACAGCTCCTTGTTTCTGTTGTCTATTGAATGGGAACAATATATTCTTACTGCAGCCAAGGTCATCTAAATTCTTGCCCCTTGGCAGGGATTCACATTTTTCCTCCAAATGCTTTAACAAACAGATCTTGCTTTTCTCTCCCTAAACAGGTTGCACCCACTCCACAGAGCTCAGCCAGCAAAGCCAAGCTTCTCAAAGGTGTGCCAGCAGGAGCCTTGACTTTCTGATAAAACCCCCCTTTCTCTGGTTTACTCTGTTGTTTCCCTCAAGGAGCACAGCTTTGGTGTCACTATTTAGCAGCACTCCCAGGTTAAGCATTCCAAATACAAATGAGTTTTCTTGGGCTGTGAATGAGTTGCTCAAGCAGGGCAATAAAAGGGAGGGAGCTGAAACCAGGATTTCCTGAGGCACAGACTATCTGTTTTCCTTTGGAGTATTTTAATGAGTAAATGTTATTTGCCATCAGTATGACTGGCAGCTGAAAAGCACAGAGGCCTGAGACCCCAGGGGAAGCAAGTGTCTTTTCCTTTCTGGGAAAGGGACACAGTCATGGCCTGACCACGCTCCACTAGTGACAATAAAAGCTCACGACATCCAGGAAACCCCAGTGAACGCAGCTTTCCCTGGTGTGAATCAGCACAGCTCCCTGGGCCTGCAGTGACAGGGATTTATAGCAACTGAGGATGTAGGCAGCTAAATTTATTTCATGAACCACAAAACACATTGTATGCAATCATCTTCATCTATAACAACAAAACCTGTGTGCTCAAGAAAATTGCTTGATGATACCGCAGATATATACATTTATACCAGCTAATTAAGAGTTACTGAACATATCTTTAATTACTGGCAATACTCGGAATGGCCCATGGCCCACAAATGTATCTCTATCATAATCACACTCAACCCTTCTCCTCTTCAAAGTGTATCATAATTGTTTACTAATTAATCTTTAAGCTCTTGTACCACACAGCATGTTTAGCCTTCTATAAACACTGACTACACAGTTCTGGGGAAGAAAAGGAGAGGATGATGTGTTAGGGAATTTACTACATTCACTGAAAGACTCACTGCTTGGCATTTATTTTTGTTAACTTCTGTAGAATCCTGAGAGTCAACAGAGACCTATCTTAGTTCTATGATTCAGATAAACACCCTGATTCACAGTCAGGTTCTAGGCAGCACTTTAACATGATACCTACAGTCCCAGTCACTGTTTGCCTTGCTGATTGCACTCAGGCAAAACACTTGGGGCCCACGCATCACCAAATCCTTATTTACAAAATCCTATTTACAAAATAAATTGTACTGAAGTTTTCTTTCTTGAGCAGAGCCTCACAACTCTATTTAATTGCATGACAAGCAGTGAGATCTTTACTGCAGCCATTAATAGGAAATGGAGTAAGTCTTTAATTTGGAAGGTAACAATAAGTAACATTACCTGGCACATCCTTGATTGGGGTACGGCTGAAACAGCTCCAACTGTTAAGGCTGATCATTTCCAAGTTTTACATTGGCTGTTGGCTGAATTTTTCAGAGATAGCACCAAGTCATTTCTGTAAATAAGGATAGAGGATGGGCTGCCAGGTCAAGTAACTCTAACATGGTCATGGTCAGAAATAACTTGAAATTGTGCAAAGAGAGCGATGCTCTTTCTGTGGAAATTTCAGTATGGCTGAGTTTAAAAAGACAATTATAGTTTGAAATTAAATTTTAGGGTATCTAAGTTACACCTAGCATATACCCCATCTTAAGTCAACATGTGGGATGGCAACATCAACAACTGAAGTTAGGAAATGCTGGGATTAGTGTCATTTGGGCAAGTTTTGCTCAGCTGCATTGACAGTTTTCACTAGGATGCATTTCTTGAGGTCACTCATTTCCACAACCCCACGCTGCTGCACTAGGTACAGGCAGAAGGAAGTTTCATGTCTTTCTCCCTTATTCTGAGATTAGACACAAAAATCATTTCTTTTATGTGATACTCAGCAAATTTTAGGAGAAAGAAGTCACAGTCCTCACTGTCCTTGCCTTCACTGGAGACAGAAACAAGGCAAAAGGACTGAAACCACATCAACCAGAACAAGCTCTGGGCTTTGCAAGAGTTACTCTACACAACTTGAGTCACACTGTTGTGCAGTAACTAATAGAGTTGGCCTTTATGAGACCAAAAAATAGTCTGATTCTGACAGGAGGGAGAATTTTACTCCTATGAATAGGACTTTTCAAGGGCATTCAGCTCCTTGGGCAGGTACGTGTCTCCACGCAGGCATGCACACAAGAAAAGAGAGGGGAAAGATTTCAGTAGCCCAAGTGGAGCTTTGGGCCTATATTGTGTTCATGTGCTGCTAAAGCTGATGATGTGCCAGTATGAACCAGATCATCAGATGGGCACAGGCTCTCTCTGTTCTTTCCTAGGAAGGTGGCAGATAAAAGACAAGGCATTCAAGTAGCTGACAGGGTAACCTGTAAGTGCCTGTCCTGAGCAATCTACTTGTCAGCTTTCCTGGCTAAGAGAGGAGACGTGTGCCACAGCTGTCAGCTTTGTGTCATCTTTCCTCTCTGCCTTTCATCGTCCTTCATCCCATGAATGGAGGTTTTATTTGACTTTCTTTTTTTGGCCCAGCTCGAAGGAGCTCCTTTGTCCCACTGCCTTAATGGATCTTGCGAGTGCGCAAATCCTGCCAGTTCCAGGAATGGCTAAATGAGGAACAGGACCAAAGGCATAAGGAAACCAGCATCAGCATCATCATCATCATCATCACCCAACAGGCACACTGAGGCCTGGAGCTGTAAATGCTCAGGCTGCCCTGGAGGTGAGTGAACACAGGGCCTGCCCTTTGGGCCACTACAACACACTGGCAGCTGTCCACAAGCACTGCACAAAGGACAGGGCTTTCCTTTTTCCCTGCGAGGGATTCCACAGAACACTTCATCACAAGGGTAAATGCCTGTGAAAAAGGGAATTTCAAAGCTGCTTTTCTCTAACAGTGCATCGATATCATCACAAATGAAAGTAGCTTCCAGGTCTGACCAGGAAAATCCCTGCAGCTGATCCACTTCCACACTTCTCCCTGGCAGAAGCTGTGTAAGCCAGGCACTCCCTGCTGTCGGAGATGCATGTAGGTACAACAGGCACTTAAACACCCACCTTCCCATGGAGATAAAGGCCTCACTCCTCAACTCTCTTCCCCTCCACCACAATTATCTAACAGAAGGTGTAGGAATGGATTATGAAAATCTCTGGCTTTGCACAGAAGCATCCATCTACAACAATAATGATGTCTTTAGGCAAACCTCCTCGATTCCTCAGAACTGCCAGGACACACACACAGGAAGGAGGCTGTGGAGCTCCTGTGCAAATTTAGAAGAGTCATGAAAGATCAAAGTAGCACTAGAGACTGGCAGGAGCACGTGTTTAATTTTAGAAAAACAGCATAGCTATGATTGCAAGCCATGAGAGGAGAAGGAGCATCTTCAGAAGCGTAACTTGGAAGTGTGGCACACCAGGAAAAACAAAGCATCAGCAGCTGGCACTCCAGCTCTGATAAGGGGCCAGGAGATTGCAGGCAGATGCATTTTATTGTCAAACAGATTCTAATGAAGTGTCTCGATTTAAGAATGTCAACAATATTTGACTTTGAGCAAGAATATTTCATCATTCCTGGATCAAAGGGGTTTTTGTCTGACCTTTTTATTCCCTTTCCTTTTAGAGACATAAACCATCAGATTTAAAGGTATATGAACTTTGACTCTTTACTCTGACTAGGAACTAAAAAGACCTAATGGTGAAAGTGGCCCTCCTGAGCACAGGGGTGGACCTGGTAGGATGCAGAGGCTGCTCCCAGCTGGGATTATTCTTTGATTCTGTGAAAGTAAATGTCAAAGTAAATACTGAGATGCAGCTCCGGGTGAAAATTCCAATTTCTGCTCATTTTTCCTGCTGGTTTCTGGGAGGCAGAAGGTAAAAGCTCATTAATGTCGCCTCTCTTTTCAGATACCCACTTGCTAGATGACATTTACTTCAGTATTCTGGTATTAAACAAGGAATTCTGAGCCTGTTCTGCTTTCAGATGTGGACCAACTGCCAGAACAGAAAAAGCAGAACTGAGTGAAAGAAAGCATTTGCAATACCTTTGGAAAGACAAGCATTCAGGTGATGAGCAGCTCCCGGTTTTCAAGAGTTACTTGTCAAAGATGCAAGTTCCTGCATGCTCAGCTCTGGGCTTTTTTAACCTATCCATTAGAGAGATGAATTTTTAGATAACTACATGACAATTGCTGGGTTCATCCTGGTCATTCTGCCTGGGTGTTCCAGCCCTCCTCTCAGCCTGCCCTGGGATGTGCTGACGCTGTGGCCAGCCCAGCTCTGCCGGGTTTGTCACAGTGACCTGCACAATGAGCATCACTCCTGGTGCCTTCCAAACACCACTGCAGCCACCCCTGCCTTTGGAAAAGTTTGGAAACAACAAGGAAGTGAAATTAAAAGACCATTTTGCCTATCTTAGATACAATTATGATTCCTACTTGCAAAACTTACACTGCCTGATCACCTCACAAGCTTATCCAATCAGGGGAGTTAGGCACAGAGTCTGACCAGCAGATCCCAAAAGTATTTATAGTCCCAGGAATTCCCTATGGAATGACTGCCACAGATTCATCCAGTGTCTTAGAGCAAATCTGTCATTGGGCAGGCAAAGAAGGTCCTGCATACTAATATTTTCTGAACTGCCTAAGTTTACAGGGGAAAAATGTTTGTGGGATTTTGCAGCAAGGGTTATTTTGGCACTGGTGGGAGAGAAAGATCCAACTGAATGAAAAGCATATTGCAGTTGAGGGCTTTTTTACAGATAAAATATTGCTTGAGAAAGCATAAATTATTGCTTTATTTATCAGAGTAAGATAATTCAAAGTCAAGAGAAAACGAAACTGGAGTATTATAACTTCACTGTTTTTCACAGCTACCTGCTCCCTGTATTAAACAATAAAGGCCATAGTTAGCCCAGAACTGATAAATACAAAACATTCTTAAAACAAAATATAATCTTACTTCATACATCATCATTACTTGGCAAGAAAACAAACAAATGCAGTGGGATTTATCACAGCACTCACACTCGATCAAGAGCACAATAATCTCATTCAAATCAACACCATAACTAGAAAGTAATTGCTGTATAATCAGACATCAAACAGACAAAATCACCCTGGGTGTTTCTAACAAAATCACTTGGTGTCAGCTCAATCCCACTCCCTTTGGATGGTTTATTCACAAAGCGACAGTACTGAGACTTCCCGAAGCCCCTTCCTAATTCCTTCCCGACAGTAAGAGGGGAGATGCAGAAATGCAGCCTCAGAGAGCTCTGTCCCAGGAGCTGGCATCGGGGCATGGGACCATGTACCAACACAGCACATCCCTGCTGCCTGCTCTGGTACCAAACCCAGGCAAACACCATTCCCAGCCTTTACTTCGGGACCCCACAGCCCAGATTCAGAGACTGGCAGACAGCAGCACCAGACTGAAGCAGAAAAGAGGGGGGAATGACAGGAAAGAAGATCTAAGCCTTTTCCCAGCTGGATGAGGGATATCCTCCTGCGTTCCCAGGATGGAAGCTCAGGCTTCAACACTGCACCCTCAGTGCAGGACTCAGTGCAAGCAAGTTTTTTTATACACATGGCATGAAAAGGCTTTCCCACTCCCAACCTGGAAGCTCTTTCCTCAGTTTCCATCAGGCTGCTCTGAAAGGCAGGAATCCCTGGAGGTGCCAGTAGGAACTCCAGTTGATTGTTACACACAAAGGGACAGTTCTGTGTGGAAATTCTTTTGTACTGTGAATCAAATAGTCGTGTAATAATTGTATCGTTTTCTCTGAAGAGCCTCAAAGCAAACGATTTCAAAGGCAGGAAGAAGCAAATACCTGGAGCTCTCTAATTACAGACTCTGAGATATGCACAGCAAAGTATTAAAATAAATGATATAGATGGATTATCAGAGAAGAGAGTGGGCCTGATAAGCCATATTTAGTATACTAATCCTGACTGTTTGTTTTGCATTCTTTGAGCCTTTTAAGATGACAGGTTCTGATCAACTGCTTCCCTTAGAGGTTGGCAGCTTTCCTGCTCTAGCAGTTAATTTCTGTTTGATGTTCTCAACTTTGTGTCAATGTACAAACTACTGTTAAGATATATAGCAGCGATTAAAATAATTCATCCATCTGGTTATAATTAAAGACCTAGTTAAACGTAATGACAACTTGATGTAGCAAAGCCAGCTCTCTTCTTTTAAAAGGGCTGTGTACATTCAGAAACTAATGCTGTAAATGGGTGACAGACTACTGCAATGTGCCCATTAAATTCAGGGGAATTAATTAAACTTGTTTCATAAAAAAGCCTTAATGACATTTACTGGCAAGACAAGTAAGGCAGAAATTGCAAGTATCTGTGATTGCTCCCTACGGAATCTCACTGCTTCCAGAAGGCCTCAGCAGACCCTCCAAGCACCACAGCAGACACTGGATTGAGGCAAAAGGGGGTTATGAATTTGCTCTCCCATAAGGGTTGTAACTGCAAATTTAAGCCTCTGCTGGCTGGGCCCTAACTAAGAACATAAACACGGGGAGGGCACAAACACAATCCTGACACTTTGGGCATCATGAGCAGTGAGCTTCGAATGGGAAATGTTTGTGAGGATCAGAAAATACTTCAGAACCATGGGGACAGATAAAGATTCATTAATCCTGGGAAATAAAGCAACGACATCCCCAATAAGCTGGAAGAGCTGGCATTCTTTATGACTTTGCCTACTTGCAACAGGAAAGATTTCCCTCTTATTCCAAATATTGTATGTTGTGGCAGAAAAATCTCAGGGACTTCCATGTCCTTATGTCAGATCCAGGATTTGCATTGGCTTGAACAAGACCAGGATCAGCTTCAGAAGCTGAACTATGTAAATAACTGATGCTGACTTTGCATTGTTTTGGATCTATCCAAGTGTCTTTCAAAAACTCCCAATGAAGTAGAAAATTGTAATGACTTAATTTGCGTCCAAAGAAACATTAACTCGATCTGAAGGGACTATTTTCTTTCAATATCGAAGTGTTTTAAAGAGGCAATTTTGAAACACAAAGCCCCTTGAATTGAATTCAAGATCTACCTGATTGGAATGATTCGTTTTTCTTTTTTAATAGAAGAACAATTTTGCAAAAGTGACATATATTTGTGAAACTATTATCATAACTAAATCTGATCTTTTTCTGAAAAATCCAGTTTCCACTGAATCTGTCACCTGAGCCAGAGGCTGAGAAAATTTTTCAGGTTTTGGCAGTCGTAAAGAGATCCATGCCTGGTTCCATCATTCCCTTTTCAAATAACTCTGCAAGCATAAAACGATGCAGTCTCCACAGAAAACCAAGGAGGCAGAAGAATATAATCCAAATCTTCCTTATCTTTGCCATGTTATTTGAACAGGTGTGTGCTGTGAAGCCTCCCCTGATTCCCACCTTCCATTTCAGTTCTGGGTATGAAACAAAATATTGCTGAAAATATCACTGGTTTAAAGTTCTTTCCTCTTTCATCCTCCTTGCAATTAAAACAGAGAAATCCACGCATAAATCTCAACCCGTGCCTTGACTTTCTGCCCTTTAAATATTCTGTGTTATATTCCTGGCTGATTAATCCACAATATCTACTTGATAAAGCCACAATGCAGAGTGGAAATGCTGATTTTCCATATCACAACCATAAGCTCATGACTTTACTCTCCATTGGCTTTAAAGTCTTTTGCCAGCTGATTTTTTTAGGACAAGACTCCCAAACAGGTCTGAGGTTTGAGGTTGGGGTATTTTCTTTGCTTTACTCACATATTTTAACTCTTTTCTCTTTGACCAGCAGACTGTGAACAACCTTCTCCTGTGTCCAACCTGTCCCCCACTTTTTCTTCATTAATAGATGTTGAAGTTTTCTTACTTCGAAGCACCTTTTGTACCTCCTAGCAAAGTGCCTGGTGCAACAAGATAAAACTGGCACACTCCAATCCTTTCCTCACTCAAACTCCCCTGTGGATCAGACACCACAATGACAGTTCTGCAGCACACACGCCTCTGTTTCTGCATCTGGTCCAGGTCCAGAAGTCGTGAAACAAAGGCAGCTGTTAACAGTTCCAACTGGCCAAGGGAAAACCCAGAGAATAAGAAATCTCCTGAGAAGACCCAGAGCCATGAGATTTGCAGTCAGATAGCCAGCCCAACTCTCAGTGACCTCTCTGAGAGAACTGAAAACGTCTGGCCGCTTGTCAAAACTGAGCATCCAACGCTGTTGCTGAAGGAAACCCATAGTAAGAGATAGCCAAAGCAATATCAAAGGCACAAAATCCATGAGATATAAGTAATGGAGTTGTTTTGGAATGGAAATGGAATAGCCTTTTCTGCACTGCACGCTCTGTACTGCTTCATAATTATCTGCAGACACAGCAGTTCCTGTTCTGCTCTAATCAGGATAACACAATCCTTACTGCCTTGAACACACAACCTCGGTGTCCCCTTTCGAACATCTCCTGATGGGCTAAAACTGAACCAAAATGTCAAACTACTACAGGAGAGACCAAAGGGACAATTGCCAATATTCAGGCAGAGCAGTTCTTCCATCAATCACACTCTTGCCTCTGTCTACATTACAGTCACAACCTCCACCCCCCAAAATTATTTTGGACTAGTGAACACGAGCAAGGCTATCAAAATCTAGTTCCTAACCCTTCCAGACCAGTGGTTCATAGGCTGCACTGGGTATAACCATTCCTAGCAGCGTTTTAATCACAGAGCCAACATATCCAGCCCCTGGCAATCACAGGGCACCTGGATTTGGGATCTAGAGGGAATCAACAGCATGGACAGCAGACCTGCATTCAGGGGACCCTCCAAACCCTACTTTCAGCCATGAGTACAAATGCTCCAGGAACCTGACTTGCTTCAGCCATTCCAGGACCAGCTGGCTTTAATTTAGCTCACTATTCAAAAACGAACCACTTGAATTTGTAATTTTTAGTCCAAACAAAAGGCTCTACATTTTGGGGCCAGTGTGGAGGGAGTAGGGGATATCTGCCTCACCCTCAGCTACTGCAGAATTGATTCAGCACAGAAGTCAGGCTTAAGGTTCAGCAGGAAATAGGGAACCTCAGCTAAGAAGCAAGGCCAGAGTCCCCTGAAGTAGCCACTGTACAACCTCATTCCCTGGATGAGAGGGTTCACCACAGGCTTCCATGGCAAATCTTTCTCCTCTCACAGTTCTTCTTCCTGTTTCTCAGAGTGCAGCACTATTCTGCTTCAGATCAGCTGCTAAATTATCTTACTGAGATAATCTTAGATCACTGCCTGAGACAACAAAGCAGAAGGAATAATTTGATTTTTATTACCGCCAATTGAAACCAGTCATGAAGATTTATCGGACCTAAAGGGAACAGGTATTTTTCAGCCTTGCTGTAACTAAGTAGGACATACAGTGCCAGGAAAACGTGGAAATGTCTGCCATGCTCCTAGAAGGCAACTGAAGATGGAGACAGTGTGACCAGGCACTGCCAAGCAGCCAGGCTGACCCTTCAGCAACCCTGGGAAGACCTGTGGCCCCTCTCAGCACCTCCCACCAAACAGCCCTTGCACCACCGAGGTGCCCCAGGACAGGCACACCAGCACCCCCAGTGGATTCATGGCCCACCCTTCCTCAGGGTGACACCAGGGAAGTGCCATCTGAAGGAATTCACCAACGCCTCCACCAGACCCTGCTGCCAAGGGAAATTCAGCTGGACTTTTACCCTAACACCTTTCCTTTACGCAATTCTTATCTCTTTCTTCACAGGACCTCCTCATCAAAATCTCCTTGGCACAACCCGAGCTGGTCTTCCATCACAAAGGGCAGGCTGAGCTGAGTTTGGAGGCAATTTGTTCCTTGGAGCATGCATCATTCCTCCAGTCAACGCGTGCATCTGGCCAGGCTTCCTTGGACTGCTTTACAGAGCAGTGGACGCTGTCCAGAGCGCTCTGCTCAGTGTCCCTGACAAGATGGCCATCAAAGACTGGGTTAGGGGTCACTCACCCAAAGCCATTAGCACTCCAAAGTGATTGATTATCATCATGTGTGGTCTCAATCAAGAGCCGGTAATGAGCTGCATTCATTAATCCCATTTATATGTTTGCATAGTCCAGTCTTGAATTTCAGAGAATAAAAAGGCTTCATACTGAGATCAGCACATTGCACTACCTGGCAAGGAGAAGGAAGCCACAGAGGGCAAAAAGGATTTGCATATAATTCTGTATTTTGGGAATTACTGCCCAGGTATTTCTAAAGGCCAAGCAGAGGGGCTCCACAGCATGGCCTGCACAGCTCCCAGCAGCACCAAGCCATAAGCCTGCCTTCCACAGCTCTGTGCTATGGTTCCATCTGTATTTATTTGATGTTTTCCTTGCACTGTTAAAATAACTGTCCATGAGCACAGCTCTATCCAGTGTTACCCCCACTCAAGCTTCTGTTCCCGTTTAGACCATTACAGGTTCTCTGCTACTTTGTGTTTGATAACCCCTTATTTTCTTCTTATCACCTCCATCAAAAACCTCATGTTCTGAATGTGCCCCCGCCACCTTTGGCTGTCCTGTCTTCCTCAAGCCATTCCCCTGTGATAACCTTCCCCAGAGAGCCCCATCAGAAGCAACTTGACCCCATTAAGTAAGAGTCCTGCCCTCACATCCCATTTGGAGCAGGCCAGGCTTCCATCCTCTACACATGAGCTCAGGTTCCTTTCACTAGCATTAAAGCCACATTTTCCTGCCTCGCCTCCCCGAAGGTTCCCTAAAGGAATTGTAAACCTAAAAGGTGAAATTCTGTCTCTGTTGAAGCCAATGGGAATGTTGCCACTGAGTTTAACAAGGCTGGGACTGACCCCAGCACTGGGAGCTCCAGAACAAGGCTCTGTGCCTCACACAGAATGATGAGGGGGTTTTCAGCTCCACCACTTCTGAAAATACTCCAGAATGTCAGTGGGGACACCTTCAACTCATTTAACTCTGTCAGAAGACTTTCATATTGATAAACCCACTGACCAGAACAGCACAAACATGCCAGAACAAAAAATCCTTTGCAAAATACATTAAATTTCAGCTCAACCTTAAGAAGAAACCATTTATTTTAAAACATGTTGGAAACTGCACTCACCTTAGATAGCTCAAGGAATCAGCTAATTGCATGCTTGGCTGTCCAGAAGCTGTCACCACTTTTCCCAGCATAAATTCAGTACACAATGTAAAAAATAAAGTTCTTTCAAAAAGTTAAGAGGAGTTTGTTGGGTTTTTTTCAGAAGGGTATTACTTGGTTAAAAATAGATTTGAATAAGAAATGCCTCTAAGTGTTCCCAGGCCCCTTTTTTGTAGAAATGCTTTTAGCATTTCATGTGGGGAAAAAAATGTTTACCAGTGAGAGGTAATGATGTTTATCCACTCTAATGCAAAAGAACAGCAAATATGTTAACCAGTACCTGATTGTGTAAGCCATTCAAAAACTTTACAATTATGCACTGAAACTTAAAATAAACAAGGTAAAGGTGACACCAACTGCACAGTAAACTTAAACACCTTCATTTTTCTTTTGCAAACCCCTAAAGCCCAGTGTACAGGGTCACCTTCCATGTGATGCCACACATTGCTGGTGCTCTCTGCTGCAATGCCCTGCTGGAAATAATCAGGTACAGTAGGCAAATTCCATAGCCAGCACTTAATATCCTTATTTCACACCCATAATCCACAACAAGGAATTCTTTTTCTCTTCAAAGGAAAGACCACCTCTGCTGAACACTCCTTGACTGGCAGCAGAAAGCCAGGAGATGCCTGGATAATGCCTGAGGGATGCCAGGATGAGAAAGCACTCAGAGGGCCCTGCAAAACACTGTCCTGGTGGTAGAAGGAGCAAGAGAAGGCCTGGAAATGGCACTTCCAATGATCTCTAGAAAGGCAGGATCAGGCAGAGGGATATAATCCCCAGAGCTTCTCACAGGCCAGGAAAGAAATTGGAAAGATGCAAAGCTGTAGAATAAAACTATCAATTGGAAATAAAATGAGACAGGAGGGAAACGTTTGCATTTGCTCCATAGGGAGACAATGACAAAGGACACAGAAATGGTCTCCTGAGGAGATTTGTTCACTGGAATTCAGTGATTCAGGAAGTCACTCAGTCCGAGGTTTTATAGAGCAAGCTACCTACTTCTATGGACACACAGGGAAAATTCATCATTCTTTAGAAAAAAACCCAGCAGGTGACCAGCAGGTGTCGATGCTGACAAGCAGCTGTTGCCTCCAAACCCATCTTCTCAATGAAAGAGACAAAAACCCAGAGCTGAGCTCGGACTTGGTGTTCACGAGAGGCCAAACAGGGTGGAGTGAACGCTGCAGTCCCAGGTGTGCACCAGGCCACCCCTGGCTCTGTGACTTCAGACAAGCTGTCTTCTCCTCCCTCCTGCTTCTCCTGGGTTAAACTGCACAAACCAGCAGCAGGACTGGCCTTGCTCTCTGGCCACAGCCCTCTAAGCTCAGTTTTACAGGCAGTTACTGGGAAAACAGTGCTGGAGCTGTGTTGGTATTGCTCAAAGAGGGTTTTGCCTTTTTCTTCTCTGACCATTTTGGTTTCATGCATGAGTTTAATAGGTGCATGTGAGTATACAGATAAACAACTGTTTCTAAACATACATCCATATTTCATTAACTCAGAGGGACTAAAGGAACTGTGCCCTCCCCCTCAGCTCACACAGGAGCTGCTGATTGTAATACAAGTACGTAGCAGATCCCACGACTCCAGAGCTGTGCACCTTCTGTCTGCTGGTGACCTTCCCTCACTTGGGAATGGATCTGCAAAGCCTCAGGTTACAGCTTTATACAGATTAGAATAAAATTTACTCTGACTTTTAACATGTAGGAGCTATAATGGCTTAGTAATTCATTTATTGGCAAGTGAGCAAAGAGAAGGACAAAAATTCACAGACAGCCCTTCTTCAGAAACAGGAAGAAAGTGTTACTAAAATCCCATACAGACAAAAGGTCTTAACTGCAGCACTAGAGCAGTTTAAAGGGTGAATCCAGGTAAGAATTCACACTCGCTGGCTCATGTCTGGAAAAATATCTCTCACATGCACAGCCTAAGTTCAGTCCTGGAAAACCCACATGGAGAGGCTGCATTAATGCCCAGTCACTTGGGAGAAGAGCACTTTTCTCACTCCCATCACTGAGTTTAGGGTTCATACAGCTGGTTTAAGTTTCAAAGAACCTCGACTGGCACAGCAATGGAGAAGCTCAGTCATACAGCACTCAGGGGTCACAGGGCAGCTTCAGCAAAGGAACAAATTCAGCACAGGAAGGTCCAGATCTGTCTGGTTGTTTTCTGTTCCTCTCCTCTTTCTCAGCTCCCCACTTGCTCCTCAGCAATCAGTCAACAGTTTTGGCAGTGGAAAGACAGACCATCGGCTTCTAAATTCAAAGAAAGTTCAGCAGAGAACACCAGAAAAAAAATCAATTCTCAAGCTCTGTAGTTTCAATATTACCCTAAACCCACCAGTCTGCAGTTGAAAGGAACCTAATTAAGTGCAGAGGTGACTGAAACAAAGTTTCTTTGTTGTTTCCAACGAATTTGGGTGGGTGTGTGCTAAAACTTGAATGCTAACCAGCAAGAATCTTCCAGAAAGAAATCTTTCAGTCATCTTCCTTTGCCGTGCTTTGGTTCCCATCACAAAGCAGGCTCAGGGCACAGGACCTGAGTTCTCTCCCATCAAACCCAGCTGGAAGATGTGTCCCAGCTGGGTCCACAGCACACCCACAGTGAAACCCTGCATGCCAAGGCTGGGACAAGTGTGCTACAACTTAAACACAACACAGTCAAAAGGGCAAAGGCCTCCTCCTGATGTAAATTTACGCAGTGATTTTTATAAGCCAAAGCCCTGGGATTCTATTTAATGCCTCATCCCTGGAAGTGTTCAAGGCCAGCTTGGATGGAGCTCTGAGCAGCCTGATCTAGTGGAAGGTGTCCACAACAGGGCAGGTGGGACTGAGTGATCTTGAAAGTCCCTTCCAACCCAATCCACTCTTATTCCATGATTTAGGTTTTTCTTCTTTGAAAGAGTCTTGTAACAGGCTCTGCTGGTGTCCAGCTAAGACAATCTGTGCAAACTTAAATTCTGCACAGCTGAGAAGATGGAAATCTATAAATATCATTATTTTGATACACATTCATCTGTCTCATCTTCAAAAAAAAACCATAGTCAGGAATCTTCCATTTCTGAAAGCTCAGAGATACAAGGAAATAAAACATAAATGAAGGTCCTGAGTTGCTGATCGTGTAACAGAGTTCCTACAACTTATATTGTTGTTCATCAGGGTGCAAAAAATTCCAGCCAGACACGGGGTGGAAATGAGTCCTACTTCATTTCCAGAATTCACAGACTCTACAAAATATAAAATGCTGCAACTAAAAACCTGAAAGAAAAATATTTTGGCTAATAATAAAATTATGCAAAAGGAGTTAAACACTGATCTTCCAAGTCCTGACTAAAAGATGTCAGAAATCTATGACATACAGAAATTCTAGATAGAGACTTGTGATTTTGAAGCAATTTTCATTCCATAATGGAACCAATTTTTGTTTAAAACATTCACAAAACATTTCCTGTAAAAATTAAATGTTTATTTAAAATACTCAGTGTCTTTAAAAACATGGAAGGATGTTACCTTTTTGTCCTTTCTTATTGTTCAAAATCAAGTCTAATCACTGGTGCTGATTAGATCCTTTCTGGGTTTCTTTTTCAGCTTTTTCTTACTTTGTTTGGGGGTTTTTTGTTGTCTTTTTTAAAAGTTTTCTAGACTTTTTTTCACCCTTTGCAACTTCTTAACACCCTTGTTCTATTGCATCCATGATCAATAAAAGATAAATAGGTAGAACAAAAATATAAAAAGTCCAAAAGATTAACATATCTGTTTTAATGAAAAAGCAAGAAAAGTGATGTTTGTGATCTAGTTATAAAAGTTGTCTTTCATCACAAGCATTTTCAATGGGAGATGTGAACAAGATATACTGCCAACATTTAAATTTATGTAACTTTATTGAACTAGTTTGTCTAACTTTAGTCAACATAATGCTTAATATAGGGGAAGAAAATAGCTTGCACAAGAATTATTGCTATCACTGGAATCAAATTAGACCTAATAATAATTATAATAACAATAATAATAATTCTTGTTTATATAAGGTGTTTCTACAGACTTTTCTACCAGTTAAATATTTCACATGCCTAAAAAATGTAGATTAAATTAAGATTTTTCTACTCTTTGATGACACATATCCTTGAAGAAACATCTAAACTGAACTGCTAAGAATTTGGAGAAGAAAGTTGTAGCAGAGCATTGACCTCATATGAAAACAGAGAAGTAAAACATAAGGATCATGTTTACTCTGTATGAGTTTCCTGTCGACACTGTTTATTATTGAGCAATAAACACACTTGGGTTGTAGAGATATATCTTTAGAAGAGGTATTAAGAATCAAACAGTTTCTGTAAATCTTCTGAGTGGTATTAACATTCAGATTTAAACAAGGTTCCACACATAACACGCATTTGATCATTTAACAGGTCCATGTCCAAAATATTTCTGGCTGCAGATGTCCAGTCAGTATCTGATTCTTCCACTTTGCTTGGCCAAAATGCTGAGATTTAGTCTTATTTTAACTAAACATACCCTAAGTTATTTTTATATGTGTCTCTTGGGCCTCAATTTCACTGAGGCAAATTTCTGCTGTGGTGATGGGCTGTAAATGTTCCTTTCTTCCATTTCCCCTCATTTATCCCAATTTGTGGCATTATCTGATAAAAATGCTGAGGACACCCTCCCTCCCTCATGCAAAATATAAACAAATAGGACATGAAGAAAAGGCACTCCCACATCACTGTCCCAGCACTGGTTGGAGTCCTGAGGGTGATTTCCAGCACCAGGCTGGTGACGCTGAGCTAGTTAGGATGACAGAACTTTGCTTCTTCAGCACAAAGTAAAACCCCTCAAAACCTCCTCTGTTAGCATCAGCACATATGGATGATGTCCCAGAGCCTGGAGCAGGGATGATCTAAGAAGTATTTCTCCAGGTTACTCATTCTAGTTGCTTAGGGTCTCTAAAATCAAAACGTTTCTGTTTGCTTGTCAAAAAGTAAATATGGGACAAAATGCATTTCAGACTGAAAGAAATGTTTCATCACATTCACAAATGGCAAGTGGCTTTTTCCATTTGAGGGCACTGCTTTACTTTTAAAATTATTTTTTTATTAAGTTTTATTGAACCTGATCTTGGAACCCCATTTCAAAACAAAGCCTAAACCTTTCGTGTAAACTCTGCTTAAGTGACAGCTCTCACTTCACTCGTTTTTTCCAGGGTGTGAAAGTTGGGCCAAAATGGTTTGCCAAGTTTGACTGCAAACAGTTTTTGTTGAACTGATTTTTCAGCAAATAAACCAGAGGAGCGACTATTTGTTTTACCTATCTGCGAAAATAATATTGGCAATTCCAATATTGATGCAAAGACATGAGGGACCAACCCTGCTCTGCCAAGGGCCTCGGCAGTGTGGATGGGTGTTAATGAGAAGCCTAAATGCTAATTAACCCCTCCATGGTGGTGTGGCTGTGCTTGTCCCAGAGTGTGTGCCCCAGCCCAGGGCAGCCCGTCCTGCCCAGCTCCGATTTCCATCCGTAGGAGCCTGGCTCTGGCTCTCTCTGTCTATGACAACTCCTGGTTACAGTGCCCAGATACCCCCGAAGTGGCCCTTCAAAGCAGCTACACATGTAAGAATAGTATCCAGCAAGTGTGTGAATACAGCCAACCTTCTCCCACTCCTCAGAAAGTCAATGTCCAGAGCAAACCCCTCCTCTGACTTGTCAACACGCGCTGCCTCACCGCTTGGCCTTTCGAGATTCCAAGCCGGACGGAAGGTGATGGGAATTGAACTTCGGCTCTCAAGAGCACCTGGCTTTGTTATCTCTAAGGGCCCAGGAAGATTTCAGGCGCTATCAGTCCGTGCCATGTCCTGACACTTGACTCACAAAGTGGCACTGGTGTTGGCTTACCTCCAGGCTGCAGATAGCCACTGTCAGCAGCGAGGTGAAAATGAATGGGAGTGGAACAGAAGCAGAGATCCTGCTGCTTCTTTTGGGAGCATCCCAAAAGAGGAGCCCTGTCTCTTCTGACTCTCTCTGAACATCAAGATCTTCATTACAGAGAGTCCAGGAGGTTGAGTTCACACAGTCTTTTGTAGTGCATTATCAACACCTCTGCAGTGGCCACAGGGAAATACTAAAAAACCTAATGGATGTCGGACCAAAACTCCAGGTAGATCCCAGGAACACAACTATGACACAGATTCCAGGCTGAAAGCCTGGAATGCTGAAATTCCTGCTGAAAGCAGGGAAGTTTCTCATTTGCCCCATGCAATCTGCCTCTTGTTCCAGAAGTATATTATTATGTGCAGATATATTCTGTATTTCCTATTCAGAACGAAGACGCTGAAAGCCCATAGCCTCAGACAACACACCAAGTCACAACCCACAATTTGATTTGAATGCACTTCAGCCAGAAGTTGGAGCCTGATGATAATAACCTGACATCTCTCTGGGAACAGATAGCAGGCCGCAAAACTGATCTTCTCCCGCTGCTGAGCCGTGCCTGTGTTACGTGCATAAGACAGATGCAGGAATGCCCTAGGAAGGAGGCAGATACTGCTTTCAATGAGAAACCAGATAACAGCAAAGAAAGCAGCCGCTTTAGAGAAACTTGGGTGCTTCTAAAGCATTCAGAACTGCGGAGGCATTTAGTGTTTGCTCTTTTATCAGTGCAGCTGCAAGTGATAATTCAACCTCCAAGCGGTCTGTGCTTTTGTTCTGTTTGAATTGAAAAATGCCCAAACAAAAATCCCTGCATTGTATTGGGATTATATGCTTGAAAAGAACTGAACAAATTGCATTTAGAACGATCAAAATGATCCATTTTCCTTCCCGTGTTGCTGGTAGACAAAGGTTGGTGTTTGAAGATCAAATTTTACCACTATCAATGTTACTGCTTGATGTGAGTGCAGTGATATAGCTTTATCAGGCAAATTCCAAGACAGATTTACCCAAAAGTCAGTTATCTTTATTATCCTCCTCTTGCAAACAGCAATTGCCAGTGTCACACACTGACACTCCACTAGACATCCTAAGCATCTTTATCACCTCAATATCCCAAAATAGAATGCCTTCTGTATAGTGATGTCTCCATAAGAACACACTTGCAAATGCTATTTCTCCTGTATAAAAACAATAAAAAATAACAACCACTCTTCCAAACAACTGCACTATGAATGTTGCTTCCCTCACAGCCTCCCGTGTTTGACACAGAGAATAAGGCCCAGCTTCTTGTATATTTAGGAACCTCATTCCCACTAAAAATCGAGCCTTTATCCTGGTTTGAATTAAGTCTCACCTTTTGTGAATGAGGTACCACTGTGTCTGCAGAAAAGAGCTCTGCTGCTGCTGCTGCAGGAACCTCCAGCAGGACATGAGGTTGGTGCTGAACCTGAGATGCAGTGATCCGAGCTCACTGCCCACCCCAACAAAACAGCACTGCCAGTGTTAGGGACCTGTATTTAGACAGGTATCTGAATCCATGGAGAGACTCAGCAGGAAAAACATACCAACAGACACGCCTGCTGGATGCTCCCCATTTCCCAAACAACACTTTCCCCCAACAGAAATGTTGATTTAAACCATTCACACTAACGTGAGTGCGGGATAAGGTTGTGATTCTTGGAGCCACCACGTCAGGTCATGAATGATGTAGTAATGAAAAGAAAATTCCATGCTCATTGCCCAGCAAATAAAGACAGGATTGTGAAACTTGCCATGCTGAGCTCTGCACAGAGTGTGGGCACAGATTTGCACAAGAGCCCAGCACAGAAGATGGAGACTTTTGAACATCATCTCACAGTCATTTATCTAAAATTTCTGAGAGCTAAGCACTGTGAAAAGTTGATTAGGAATGCAAGCTCTGATATTTATACCCTGGTCCAAAATCCAGGCACGTTACCTGTCCACGGAAAATGATGTCCCCTTAAATCCTGCTGTGCCAACCATCCATGCCCTGGGCCAGAAACTACCAAATGCCACTGGGAATTGCCCTGGGGTGTGATAAAATCTGTTCCCCACAGGCTGGCAATCTTTAACTCTCCTAACTTCCACACAGAGATGAATCCAAAGAGGTTAAGAGAGAACCTCATCATAACCCCAGGATTTCCCTGCTGATTTACTGTACTAAAATCTCTCCTGTGGAAGTGATGCCTTAGGTTTTAACTTTTATATTTTCCAATTCTGTACTGCTTAGAGTGCAACTCTGAAGTTCCTTGTAGCCTGTAATTTCTGCTCTCTCGTGCATGATAGACATAACAAAGCCTCTCCAGGCTTTGCCTTCAAGGACAGCCAGGCTCTTCTAGGTCCAAAATGTGTAAACCAAAGATTCTAAGGGGGGGCAAGCTGAGGAGAATTACATCATTGAACTGGGGCTTTAATTGGAGAATTAACCCTGATATGCAAATGAACCAAACCTATAAAGGTGTGAAGAACTCATGACCTGGGGTCCATCTTGGGGTCCATTTTTCAGAAGCAGCCTCTGGCTCCCCCAGGGTGTACCTTGAAGGCCCTTCAAATAAACACCTATCTTTATTCCCTTACTCTTGTCCAGTCTCTGTTTCTAGGTGGCTGGAGAAGGCATCAGAAGAAGCGGTGACCTCAAGGGAACAAACAAGATTTTCTGAGCCTCAGTTCTAAGGTACTGCACATCCACAGTTTCCACTGACTTGCTTAGAACTAAAGGTGCTCAATGGCTCCAGAAATCATAATAAAGGGTCATGTCCTATGTAGAGTTCAGATTATTTAGATTCTGCAATTGCTCATATTACCACGTCAAGAGCGGTTTTTTTCAGGACATCATTATCTCCAATTTCCTAGGTTTTCAATGTTTTTCCTAGGGATAATCCCCTACAATGTGGGGTTTTTTCAATACATGCACTGAACAAAGTTCTTATACATGGAATGTAGAAGTTTTTATATAAACTCTCTAAAAAAACCTCAAAGCCTTCAGTTTCAATTTGGTCTTCAGAGAGGTGCAAAAGCTTTGGTGTATTTTTAAAAGCAGAGCATTAGAAAGGATTTTTTTTTTTTCCTGGCTTAACTGACCCTGGAGTTCAACCTTAGCCAAGCTGATAGTTGAGAAAGTAAACCAATTACCATGTTATGTCCAGAGCCTGCCCTGCCCCAGCATCACTGACCCAACATTGTCACACTGCACCTTCTTTTCCACACTTCTCAAAATTCATTTCAGTGAATCACAGATGCTCCTGGATCATTCACTACCTTGGCATAGCAACCACCAGGAAAAGGCAGCTGTGCAGTGGTTTTAGGGCATCCACTGTCTTTGCTAAACAAGCATTTTCATGACAAAAGTCAAGAAATAAATAACAATTTCAAGAAGTTCCTGAAACCTCCATTTAAAGTGCCTTAAGTTGTAAGTTCAAGGAAGGCAATGCCTTTGTGACAGCACAGCTGTTGATTAAAAAGATTCCCAGGGCCTCCTGGTTAGTCTGACTCTTGGTCTTTAGAATTATATGAATATAGGCTTAAGACCACCCAAATTCTCTTTTTTTTTTCTTTTTGAGAGGGGGACAGAAAGAGAACATGCACACAAGCGGGTGAAAGAGACCATTACTCTGGTGTTGGCCAACTGTAGCTTTACAGTAACAAAGATCTGACAGGCAGCACTGACCTGTGACAGCAGCTGTATTTACACTGGAGCCTAGCAGGGAAAGCACGCTGGAGGGGATGGTATATACACTGCAGGATGCAGTGGCCTTTGGAGAGCTGCTTTAACCCACATGTGGAAAATCCAGCTGCAGGAATTTCATTCCCTGCCAAAGCACCACCGGGGGTAGCTGACTTTTGTCTCTTGCTTAGCGAGTACGTGGCTGATTTTGCACCTAAATCTCACCTCTCTACCAGGAAGCATTCCCACAGCAATAGGACATGATGTTCTGGAGAGCCAGAGACAATCCTGGGTATCTCCTATTTTATTAGGATCACCAGCATGACTGATGTGCTCAAGGAAACAGGATGACAGCAAACAAGCTAAGCAGCCTCTAGTCTACAGGACAGGTTTAGGAAATAGGGGAAATAGGAGCTTAAAATCCCCAATCCATTAAAAAAAACCAATAAACCTAAACAAAATTTAAACTATCTTTTCTCAGCAAAAGAGGAAGGATGTAGGCATATTTCAACTACCACAGTTTAGCACCTTATTGAAGCTGTTCTCCCTAGGCTCCGTGGCAGTCCATGGAGAGAGGAGGAGAGGCTCCTCCAAGGATGAGGCAGAGCTGGAGCCCCCAGCTCTCCACTGATGATACAGCAGGGCAGGGACCCAAGACAAGCCCCAGAGAGGCAGGGGCTGTGCCCCTCGTAGATCTGGGCTCAAACAAATCCATTTGTACTGGCTCTCTTCAAACTGAAAGTCATTACACAGCCTTTGGACAACATTTCTTTGTTTTCTAATTGATTCAGTCTTTCTTGGGCTGATCTCTGAAGACAGAGCTTAAACAAAGAGAAACAGAATCAAATACTTCCTTAGGAAAAAGTAAAAAAATCATTAGCATTGCTCTGTCTTGG
The DNA here is from genome assembly GCA_026261815.1 of Monarcha castaneiventris obscurior. Lineage (NCBI taxonomy): Eukaryota > Metazoa > Chordata > Aves > Passeriformes > Monarchidae > Monarcha > Monarcha castaneiventris. The sequence goes on from JAMPIT010000862.1 coordinate 7,876,085, forward strand.
GCTGTAGTTTTCCCATGTTGCTTCCACCTTTACTTATTGTGCTTCCTTCACACCACGAGTTCTTGGATAACAAAGAAAACAGTCCATGTCTTCAAGAACCAGGGCTGGCAGGAAAATCAAATTAAAAATGGCAATCACATTTGCAGCACTATAGGCAGCTAAAATAATCCACTTTGTTATTTATACCACTTCAGGTATCAAGTAGCTCAGAGCCCTGCTGTGCCAGCTCCCTGTGCGTGGAAAGGAAGCAGCCATCACCAACACATGGGAAGCATAACTGGCCAGTATCTTCAGGTGCTGAAGCTTTAAGCATGTTCACATGTCCCATTAATTCCTTTATTACCAGCTGCTTTTGATCCCCTGCCAAAAGCAGGTGCTTTTATACTTCCCTGAATAACACATGGAATATGGGGCTTGTGAATCAGGCTGCAAAAGTCAAGATATGAGAGGCAGATGGGACAGGTTGGTGGAGAAGGGAGTAAGGAAGAGAGGACAAAGTTCAAAGGCACAGGAAGATTATCCCTAAACTTGTTGTGTAAGAGACTCCAGCAGACAGATCTTGGTAGCAGGAAATCCAAACCACGACTTGTTTGGACATAAGTTTTCAGCACAGGAAGTACTCCAGTCTGCAGGACCTGGGCAGAGGCAGTGACCTCAGATCAAGTTTGTTCTCTGCCTCAAGCAAGACGTGGCTCAGTCCCTGAGCCTGCAGCTGCTCCAGCCCTGCAGGAGCAAGACCATGCTGACACTGAGCTCCTGCCCACAGGTTTGAGTCAGTGAGGGCAGCATGGATGTGCTCAGGGCACCTGAGTTGTAACCAGGTATCCTCACAAGCCTCTAGGAAAAGGATAATTACTCCAAAACACTGCTAAAGCCTCTTCATCAATTTGTGAGCCTTTTATTTGGTTTACCTGAGGCACTTCAGGCCAGGCCTGCACCAAGCTCTCATGTGTAGTACAAAGAATAATATAGAATTATAGAATGGTTGGGGTTGGAAGGGATTTTAAAGATCATCTCGTTCCAACCCCCTGCCATGGGCAGGGACACCTCCCACTAGGCCAGGTTGCTCCAAGACCCATCCAACTTGGCCTACCCTGCTTCATCTTCTGCATCATTCATCCTGAAAAACCCGTGGAAGTATTTTCACTCCTTCAGCTATACACTTGTCCTGATCTAGGTACTTGCTGTATAACCAAACTTTGCACTTCTGATAAAATAAAACAGAAATGCAGGTCAAGATGGCAGTAATGGCACATGAGCTCAAGGGCCCAATTCTGATTTCACACACAGATTAAGCAAAATCCACCAATTCACAACAGCCACTTCTCCCACCTACGCTCTCCTCATTTCTGAGGGCTTGGAAGGGAGCAGGACAACTTCAGCTGACCCGAAGAGCCTCTGGACAACAGGAGCAGTCTTCCAGCAATCCTCTTCTCCCCCTCACTTGAGCAGACAGTGCCTACAGGCTGTAACCCCAGCAAGGGCTCAGAGAGGAGGGCAGGGAAACTGCTGCGGCTCAGGCACTGACGTAGGTAGACCCACCACCCCTGCTGCCAGAAAGAACCTTTCAGGGACTCCTTTCCACAGTATTGGGAATTCCTGCAAAACTCCCATTTCTGACGTGCTGCTCTTATGTGAAATATCCGCAGTGTTTGCAAAGAAGTGATTATGAATGACTAACCAGCCGTGCATATATTTCAAGAAAACTTGGAAACGACCTTGTTATTTTTGGAACGAGGGACACTTGTTCAGGGTGAGCTGGCAAGGAAGAGTTACTGTGGAAAGTTACCTAAGGAACAGAGAGTCTGTAGTGCCACCTACTGCTTTACTCCGGATTGTAACTTCACATTTCAAAAAGCCTCAGAGGCAAAAAGTGCCGCCCTGCAGTAGCCCCAAGCTCACCCAGACCCAGAAACAACCCACACCACCTTCCTCCTCAGAAGGTGCAGGAACACTGCCACAGACAGATGTAAGAGCCAATCGTGCCTGGGAGCTTTGCCACGAAGCACAATGTATGATGGCACTTCAAAGAGCACTAGATTTTAATTACAATCATCCGTAGCATTCTTTTTATGCACATGAGCAGCAAAGCTGATTTGGACTCAATGCCTCCTCAGCTTCACCACAGATTAGCAAGAGTAAGTTCCAAAGATACTCCAAAAGATATTGCAAAGGAGCATTGCATAAAAGTATAGTTCATTTATTTTTTATATATTTGAATTTTTTTCATAATTTAACCTTTTAATGCAATTATAAGCCTTCCTGCTGCACAAGACAGAGCACAATTTCCCAGTCTTCAGTCTGCTGCTCAGTCAGTATTGTATAAACCTTCACTAGACTCACAAAATTTATTAAAAAAAAGAAGAAATCCAGTCCATCCCCATGTGCTTATATTCAGCTGCCCAGTTAAATATATGACTGTTCCCTGAGTACATCTCAATTTTCCTAACCACAAATTCACAAAACATGGATGATTCCACAAAGAAAAACAGATACTGCTTTTGGATGATGAGTTCTAAACCAGAAAACAAAACATGCAAAAATACAAGGGGAAGGTTGCTTTTCTCCCCCAGCTACAGAATATCAAAGAGCAGTAATTAGAATTTGCTACTCAGTACAACATATTATCAAAATCACCAAAGAGAACATATCCATTTATTCATAAATGTGGTCTGGATTATATAGGCAGTGTAGATGCTTGGTTGGATGTGTGTCTGGTCTGGTTTGTGTTTGGTTTGGAATCCATTCATTTAGTCCTTAATTTGCCATTAAGGAACTGATAGAGCAAGTGTGCACATTAAACATTTAAATACGGATGCCTGGAGGCACAGAGAGCTAAACAACTGCAAGTGGTTATCGCTGAAAGTTTAAACAAGTGATTTTCCTTCCTCTACAGAGATGAGGTTAAAGGTTGGACCAAACGACCTCCAAAGATCCCTTCCAACCTAAACTCTTCTATCATTCCAGCACATGCAAGTGCAGGAGGAGACAGCCGAGAAGGAAGGGCAATGTCGAGTGTAATGCTCAGGAACATCACTTCCCATTTATACCAGGACTGGGCAAAGTTCCTACATCCAGCTCTTGGGACACTTCACATCTTCAAAAGGATTTTGGTGAGACCCTGCTGTGACATCAGCTCCTTCATACCCTGGGTCTTGCAGAAGGTTCCATACTACAGGCTTTTGTGAAAGCCCAGAGACACCAAGCTCCCCACAGTCTCAGTGCCATGAATTTAAGGGTTCTCAGCCATCTGGAACACAGCACAAATGACACAGTGCTGGGATGTCTGGAAAGCCCGTGTCCACCACACTACACTCACTGGCCACCAAAGAAGGGCTAAAGCCACCAGAGAGCATTTTAACAGCTGCTTTACAAAAACTCCCCAGCTAGGCTTGATTATGTTGTATCTCTATAAAAACCTGACCTGAATCCCTCTTGTGCCAAATGCCAAAGTCCTTCTACACTGAATAAAGGGATTTCACCCCATGACTGATATGTCATTTTCTCTATTTACCTTAGCTAAAAAAAATTCATCACAGATCTTAATACACACTGAATACTGTCACAGAACTTAGACCAACGTTTTTGGTAGAACACAGCAATAGAAAAATATGTCACATTTCATAGTCTGTTCTTCCAAAAACTCCTATAATTTGGCCTGTCTTGTAAGGAAAAAAAATTAAAAATTAGGAAAAAAAAAAAGAAAAGCTGACTTCAGCAGTGCAAAGCTTTTAATGCTGTCTCAAAGCAATGCAGCTTAGAACAGGGAGTGAAGAGTGTGGGATCTGTACAAGAAAAGACTTGGGACAAAATACATTAACTGTAATGGAAGGAAGACAGCATGAAAAAAATCATCAGGAACATTTCCTCCATAGTCGTGGGCTCCCCAGTACACAAAAACCCCATGGATTTACTGCTATGAGACCAGTGGAGTGCCACAAGGATGATTAAGGGACTGCAGCCTCTCTCCCATGAGGAGAGACAAGGAGAACTGGGAATGTTCAGCCTAGAAAAGAGGGTTCAGGGAAATCCTATCACCTGGTATAAATACCTGTTGGGAGAGCATGAAGGAGAGGGAGCCAGAGTCTCCTCACAGCACAAGAGGCACAAACTGAAACACAGGAAACTTTGTCTGACCATAGGAAAAATACTTTTTTTTTTATTGTGAGAGTGGTCAAACTCTAGGATAGGTTGTCCAAAGAGGTTGTGGACTCTCCATTCTCAAAACTAGGAATCCCAAACTCCTCAGCTTTCCTTGGTTCTTTTTAAAAATGCTGACAGAGATTAAATTCTACCCCATTAGGTCGTGTCAGAATCATTAAGTTGAAACAAAAATCAACAAAAATGAAAAACTGCAGACCAGGTGTAATATACACTAAAGTATCAAGACTCTTTCTTCTACTTAAATTTTTCTTTCCTTGATCCCTTAGTACATGTAGGAGAGATTTTAAGAGGGGCATTCAGACTGACTAATCCACGACTAAAATGCTGTTGCATTAACTGGACGTCACCTCCTTCAACATCAGGTACCCACACAAATGGATGTTGTGGACCAGAAAACCTCAGGTTTACCTCAGTGTTTGAATCAGAAGGAATAAGACAACTCTTTTTTGCTTCTTGTTAGTATTGAATGCAAGGGTTACAATTGGGTCTGAACAAATACAGATAAAAAGAATCTGAAAATACTGACATGAACTCCTCAGTTGAATTCCATTTGTATAATTCTTTTGTGCAAAATGCCTGAATTTCAGAGCAAAGCTTCCAGAATAGAAGATAAAATACATGTCAAACTGTCTTGTTTCAACACAGGAACTAGATCTGCATCTATTTAAGGAATTGGCAGGATACATTAATTATGTCCCCAAGAACAAGGTTTGGCCAACTATCTTTAGTGGCTCTGTGTAACTAAGCTTTAAATAAGTGCATGGAATGGAGGCTACAGGGTGCACAGGCAGCAAGTGGCACTTAAAAAGCACAGCCTCGCTCCACAGTCCTGAGCAAACAGCCATGGTTTCCGTGGTGGTTGTAAGGAATTTGCTTTGAATCCGCATTAAATAGCCAATTTTTCTACATCCTGTTTGATGCATTTCGAAAACATCTGTTTTGATTAACTTGAAATCAGTGCGGCACGTTAACATCTCAGAGGAAATTAGGTTCATTTAATATGGATTTTAAGGCTGTGCTCCCCTTGCTCTGGTGATATCAGGAAGGGCTTTATAAGTAGAGGGTTGTGCCTCTGCCATGCCCGGCACTCTGAGCATGGAGTAGGCTACCTGGAGCCCAGGTGTGCCTCCATTGACTTCCCTGGGGGGTGGGGAACAACTCAGGGGAGGAATTGGCCAGATGAGAATTAGATCCTGTGGGATTCCAATTCTAAGTGGAATCCTAAGGGGTGTGTTGCCCCTTGTCTGCTTTCCCCTACAAAGACAAAAGCCAGCAGGAGCTGTTTTCACAAGCTTGTCTTGGTTTCAAGCACCGAAGGCAAGGGGGGACAGCAGACAATTCTGAAAGAAATGGAAACCAATTGAAGCAAGGTCCCACCATTCCTGTGGGTAAGAATCATTCCCAGAGTAAAATAGCTTTCCACACGTCTGTTGGGGTACAGCAAGCTGAAAGATGGGCTTTCTTCACAGAAAAGGTAATTTTCTTCTGGATAGGGAAAAAAAGCCAAAGGCAGTAGTACACCCATTTGAAAAAGCCACTCCCGTATTACAGGTGTTGTAATTCAGTTGCCTCATGTTCCTATGCTCCTGTATCAGCAGTCACCTCTGGTTTGATGAAAGCTCTCAACTGGGAAAGAACAGCACAGGCATCTTGGGAATCTTCCAGTTGTCACTCAGTATGGACATCTGGTCAGGCAAACCTGCTCAATAGGACCTCAGGGACACCGAAACAGTAAAATCAAAATAATACAAAAGTACCAGGATTAGAGTCTAAGGAAAAGCTTCAGAAGGTTGTGACTGAAATATTTGAAATTACAGCATTAGGAGTACTGCAGGCACAGCATGGAAGGGAGGGTCCAAAGAAAATGCCTCAGGTCTGTCTGTAGCAAAAGTCCATTTTGATTCTGCATTTTCTCAACCACTCTCATTTTTATGTATCAGATGTTATCAGCTTCCCACAGCTAAGATTGTCAAAGCAGATTAAAGATACAAATTATTTTCAATAAATTTTTGGGTAACAAAGCTCTTGAAAAATCTCTCCTGTGCCCATTCAGCCTTCCAAGACAAGGACTGCTCCAACTGTGTGTTTCTTCACACAGGATCCAGCTCAGGACTGGGAGGTTGCACATGTGGCTGCAGGACCGAGTTCTCTGATGAGACTTAGCAGTTGGTGAAGTTTCCAGGCTTTGAGCTTCTTCCCGTGGCAATCAAAGGAAGGCAATTTTGCAGACCTTAGTGTCATATTTCCCTGCTCCTTTCAAAAAAACATCTAGTTTTCAACACAGCTCTAATGATAACTTCACAAAATTCTGTGGTTTTGCTTTGTAGATCATTTAAGTATTTTCTCTCATGTTGCTCCACAGCTCTACTGTGTCAGCTCCAAATGAATCAAAGAAATCTCAGAGCAAAAGCTGCTTGAAACTGGTAATGCTCTTCTGGATTCTCAGAGGAACCACCAATTTTGCCTGATGAGGCTCACTCGAAAGACTTCATTGACTTAAGCAAATCTTTCAACATGCATGGCAAGAGTTTAAAGTTTCTAATGAACCATGAAACCAGGCAAGTTTCTAGGGCTTATTGAGAATGCTTTCCTTAATTCTAGCTCCACATCACAGTTTTGCCACCAATCTCACGATGCACAAGACCCATGGGAGAGTTGTACAAGCTGCTGAGGAAAGCTGTGACAAGATTAGAATATCCAGCAGGCCCAGAGGACCAGAAGTTATTCACCAACTTGTAGGCCAATGTTCCAAGGGCCAGTCAGAGAGCAAGGTAAGGGCTGTCCAGAGCAACACTGATCTCCTGTAACAAGTAGGAGCTACTGTGGTTTTCTCTTCTTAAACAGGGTTTCATTGCAAAATGCTTCATCAATACTGACAACAATGCACTTGGATCCAGGATAAAACTTCTGGACACAGAGAAGGACTACAAATTACCAAGTATCCTCTGAAATGCTCTGAGGCAGCTTTTAAGATCACTGTTTAAAGAAAGATTAAAAGCTACAGAAAACACTTGAGCTGCTGAAATCCAGGATCAGCATTTTTCTCTGTCACAGTGTGCCAATACAAGTTAGAGCACAGAGACACTATCTCCCCATTTTTCAAGCAGCTAGACCTTCTAGTCGTGGCAAGTTAGAAGCTTTAAAGACTTCCAGTGCTTAGCTGCAGCAAGGATGAGGAACATGAATGCTTCATGTACCTTACCAAGAAAGTGTAAAATTCACAATGGTTCTCACCAGTGCTGTCCAAACATACAATTGGTGACTGGCCAGTGCAGGCATTTGGAGGGAAGGTGGAGGCTTGACCAATCTGAAGCCAGCTTTGGATCACAGCTGTGCTTCATCCTAGAGGGATGCTAAGCATAAGCACAGTTCATTGTGAAATCCAGAAAATGCACCAGCATTTGGCAGCGCTCTCTGGGCAAAGGAAACAATCATTTTTATTTCTAATTGCACTGAAGAATTCACATGTAGATTCTCCACAGCAGAGCCTGGAGACGCCTGCTTAGCAGCAGGCCTGCTGAAGGTCTGATATTCAGTCACAACTGCACAGAATGCAAATACAAATTTGCTGCAGCTCCAAACAGTAATTGCATTTATCCTTTTGGTTACAGAAGCAGCAGAACCACCAAGTTCCTGTTCCTCCTCACTAGTCAGCACTGACTGACCTTACACTCCCTTTTACTTCAGTTTAAACACTCATCTGCATTTTCATGTTTCTCAAAATCCTTCTGTATCTATTTAAGAACAGATATGCAGAAGGGAGAAGCCTTCTGTACTTTTTAACACGTTAACTTTGAGGACAAAGATTAGAAACCTCTCGGTGACACAGACTGGAGTTAATTAGACAAAATATTCCGTGTGCATACTCTCCTCCAGGCAGCATCTGCAGCTCATGTGTAATGCAAACCATGTTAAGCAGCTCTGTCCAGCCTGATTTTTGTCCAGCTACCAAGGATTCTGACTGAATTTCACCAGACAGAAATGTGCAATTTTTCTGTCATTAGAGAGCACCCAGGGAAGTAGCACAACAAAATGCTTCCTGCTGCTGTTAAATGCAGGAGGCTGATTTCAGCTCAGTCATCTGCTCTCACATTGAGTAATCCACAAATATTTGAGCTTTCTGGCAGCATAACCCCCCCAACACTACAGTAGCAGAGTCTTCTCCTCTAAATGTTCCAAGACATTTCCATGTTTGCCTTCTCAGGCTATTGATAGTAAACTGCTTAATAGGAGAGGGCATCTGTGATGCTTTTCCTGATTATCGATAACATCTAGAAGGCTTAAACATGGCCTTTCCTGCTTCAGATTTTAAAGGAGGTTAATTGAGATCAGATACTTAAAGCTGAAGTTAATAGCAACAGAGTAAGTGCACAGTCCAGACTATGGAAAGAAAACATGTTAAAAAATATTTGGAATAGTTAAATATATCCAGATCAGACACACATGATAACTTCAGAGCACTTAAAAAGAGAATGAAGGACACTAAGCCATTCCTGGCTATCTGTAGAGTGCTCACTGAAAACAGAGGTGGAACTCCAGGAGACCAGAAAGCTGATTTTTAAGAGATAGGAAAGAGTTTGGGAACATTGAGTTCAGTCTGTGGACCTGAGTATAACCCCTATGATACAAAAGAGAGAGTAAGCAATACCTTGGAAATATGCAACAGAATAAACAAAAAATACACCTTTTCAAGATAACTGGCTTAAAAACAAGAATGAGATTTACAGAGTAGAGAGAGGGAAAAGAAGGAGACATGCTGCAGGATACCAAACCAGGGGGTGGAAAGAAGTCAATTATTTGTTCTCTTCCTCCCCCCCAAGGACAGGACAAGAGTGAAGGACTACATTTTAAAAACAAAAGAAATTCAGTTGAGAGGTCTAGATGTTTAGAAGTTGTGTTACAGTTACTTGGAGAGACTGTGAAATCACCTGCCACAGATTTCTAGACCCTGTCAGAGTGGTTTTGGCTAATTATTTACTTGATTGCAGTTATGCCTTCCAGCCCTCAGCATCTCCTCTTGCTCCTCCAGTCCCTGACATCCCATTTCATTCTTCCTTGTCTCACAATCTCTTCCTAGCACCACTTCTTCCCCCAGTGATGCGGAAAACAGACTGTAAAGAATTCTGCCTCAAGTGAGCAATGAATTAAGAGAGAATTAGTGTCACTAATGAGAACACTTTTCAGCCTTTATTAGACCAGTGGCTATGGTGACTTCTTGTGCTACAGTTATAGAGTTGTCTCCATTGCAGCACAGGCATGAACAACTTAAAATCACATCTTGGCTGAGATTTTCTAGGCATGAGGTAGAATTCCTAAGGACATCAATAGCTCCTGCACAGTGCAGCTTCCAAATTTTTTCCAGTTTGGAAAAAACATTGTGTCAGTGGAGAAATAAGCTGTGGTCCTCTAGTTAAAGCCTGTATGACAATAATGCATGTGCAGAAGGCAGCAGAATTACGATGAACTGCTGGACTCTGGCATTTCTTTCCTATGAGAGCTTCATAACTTCAGTGTTGTATTAGCATCAGCTCTTTCCCTGGGATCTATTTTACAAGGAACTTACAAATGGCATGTGTAACAAATGCTATCTATTGCATTTTATTATTCATCTTTTTCCACGTATTGACATTTGAGATGTAACCAGGGACTCTGCACAGAATATGTCTGGCAGGAGTGGTGTGCACTGATTAATGTCCCCTCGGTGCTGATATGAAACACATGGGTTCTATTAGCAAAGCGATGGATGAAATGATCCATTGGAAATTACTTACCTATTCCATGAACATGACTTACCAAAGCCAGGAATGTTCTAGAGATTAACTCTTACGAATGCATGTGAATTAAAGCACTTTCTTTCTGGGAGAAGGGGAGCATTAGCAACCACCCATAGTCTGCAAGGGGTCAGCCCTAAAATCTTTGGAGGAGCTCTGACAGTACAGGAGCAATGTTATATATTCAGACAACGAGTAAATGAAAACAAAGGGCTGTTATTATTCCTGTTCACTTTGACAATTTGAAGTTATTTCTCCTTCAAGTTCAGGCTACAATCGAAAAAAGAATCCCTATAGAAGTCCTTAGATATGTGCTTAATTCTATTAAAATCAACATCCCACCGAAATTGTTGAAGTTAAGCATGTGCTTAAATATTTTTCTGAATCTGACTAGTGCGTACTTACTTGCCAGAGTTTTATTTTCTTTATTGATACAACAGTAACTCAAAAATGCTGTGGACACATAAATATTAGCCAAAACTATTAACTTTTTCTGGATTTCTTGGCCTTTTAAAAAAAATCTGGTCCAGCTAGAAGGCTGCCTTATCATTAAACCAACATATTAAATTTCTCTGACAGTAAAATCTATCTATAGACATACAGTAACAACAAATTAACCTCAATCTGACATGAATGAAAACAGTTTCTAAGTGGTTATAGTTCCTAAAACAGAATCTATATGCAATAAATATAATTATTTCACTGAAATTGTTAGCACATGTTTTTCTTTTGCAACAGACATGTTCGCTGTACCATCTTTGTTGTATTGATATGTTCTTTAGTAGCCCCTTCTGTGCCTTCATCCTTGATTTAAATTTATCGTGACACATTTTTAAACAATAGCAGGAAACCTCACTTATGACTTTAATTATAAAATGGTGTTATAAAATTATATCCACATTTTACTTTTGGCAGTTGGCAATCCTCATTTAACATAAATAACCCTTCTTGGCCTCAGCAGTTCTCTTTGGTTGATTTCAATGCTTACTGTATGTAATTGATATAAAAACACAAGGTTTAGGAAGCAGTTATTGGAACTTGTTAAAAGAAGTAGTCAAGTTCATAAACGCACTCATTTTGCTATGCTACATGCCAAGAGAATTAATAATGGACGTTTGGGAATAGGGGAGAAACTCTGGCTTTTTAAAGAAAGACTGATGTAACTACAGTATTCCACTCCTATGTTAATTGTTTGGCTCACAGACCCACGGCTTTGTTTCTCTTACACCCACAGCTGCTTCCAATAATTTTCTAAAAACTGACACATCCATAGACACACATCCACGTTAGGCACAGACGTCCAGTTTGAGCTCCACATACGCACCAATACCCAAACAATTCTGCTGTTCTGCATTAAGGGACAAGAGCAAATACATTAACCTGGTGGCATAAATAAAAGGAGAAGACAGTCACATCAGAAGAGGCTGCTCCAGAAGACTGAATTCATCAGTACTAGAGATGAAGCTACTTTGAGTCACTTCCCAAAGCAGTTGACATGAAGGGGCTGATTTTCAACGGAAGATGCCTGAATTTGCACAAAGGCACCTTTGTCAGCCTTACCTTTGCACACTGACAGCACTGGTACATGAACAGGTACGTGAGGTACTTGTGTGCACGAGCAGTTCACTCCAGCACAGAATCCTCCGATGCACAAGGGTCGCACAGGAGCAGGAAATGCCACCTGTACTTAATGCAGGGATAGACCATCATTTGCAAAACTGAAGCAACACCTTCTTAACTTCTATCTGATCATCACACAGCATCGCTAACGGGATTAAACATGGACTTAGAAGCATTGGATGAACAGGAGACAAAACCCAGCTCAATTCTCAGCAGTGCTGGTCCATAGCCTCCACTGAGCTGATGGTGCTACTACTTGTCCTTCCCTTCTGAGAACAAATTACTTGGGCTAGAGCCCACTCAAAGTTTTTCCTTCTGCCATTTTAAGGACCCAACTTCAAAAATTCTCTCTTATTAAAGCTAATTTATGAGAAAGAATTCAGAAACATTGGGAATGTTATTCTTAAACTTCCATTTGGCTGGTTTATCTCATACCTCAAAAATCAGGTTAAGACACAAGAAGGAGACTTTGTTCTTTCTGCATCAGGATCCACTGCCTCAGATCTTGAGGGAGGTGTCCTACAAGCCAAGTCACACAACAGGACAAAGCCATAGCACAGGTCTGCATTTGTGGATGCCTGGAGATCTGTGATGCCATAAATTGCCACTAACAAATGCCAGATGTGGATGTTGGGAGCAGGGGCAGCTGGGGAATTCGGAGGAAAGCTGAGATGCTTAAAATGTACATGCTGTGTGTAGGGAGATGGGAGGGCAGGACAGAGGGGCCAGATGTGTGAGTCTCACACAGATAGAGACCAGGCAGACCTGCAAGACAGAGCTAAATAAAATTATTAAGCAAATGAATGTTTCAATTAGGTCACTACCTTGGGATAAAGCTTTAGGAACATGGAAGGGGCAAATACATTTCCTCCCTCCTCTGCTGTACCCACCCCAGCTGGTTTTATACACCCAAAGCTGATATGGTTGGTGTTTGCTCAGGCAAAGGTGTAAGTGCTCATCACTCATATATAAGCCAGTCTCTCAAGCACAACCAGGTAAAAACATGTCTCCTATCCTTTTCCAGTGAACAGGGAGAACACACCAATGCCACCACAAAGAAATGTCTCTCATCTGTAACCTGCCACTTCCAACTGGTGCTGGAAGCAAGAGCCATTCTGTGCCTTTGGCCACTCATTAAACCACTCAGCCAGGAAAACTCAAGGAGACTGGGATTTCGAAAGTTTCTTGCATTCTCCCCTCTTCACCATGCGATGAACCCAGTCTCTGTGACAGAATAAAGTTCATTAAGTAAATCAATCTTATGAGTTTTAATTCTTCTCAATCACTGAACTGTAACATCCATTTCAAACTCTCAAACCCTGTCCCTGATCAGCTGAGACCTACAGACTTTAACGGGGGCTCTGCCCAAGACAGAGGTGCCAGAACAGCCCTGCCACCTGTCCCAACGAGGTCCCAAAGCCAGTGGCTCCCTCCCTAAAACCAGCGTGGCAGCTGCCAGCTCTTTGGTTTCAGTAGTCCCGACTCTCTTTTTCTTCCTTGGCCGTCACCAGGTTTGTGCAAGTGTTAAATCAAACCTGAGAAAACAGTGGTGGGGAACACGTCGCTTTTTCCCTGAGGTTCAGCGGAGGAGGCCACACAGCCTGGCTTTCTCCCTCCCACAGATGGTACGGTGTTGCTGAATAAATAGGAAGCTGACTACCCAGAAGTGGAAGAAATTACTTCAGAGGATGCTGAGACTCCTGGGACTTTCACATTTCCTAATATAAATTTGGATTTTGCTATTTTTATTGAAAAGGGGGTGTTCAGCCAAGGGGGTAGTACTTCCTCCTCACACTTCCTATTGCTATATGCAATATTAATACTTTAACCTTATAATTAGGGACAGTCACATTTTGTGGAACCTGAGGTTTTGCAGACCTCTTGAACTTCTGCAGGAGAGAGTGGGAAAGGGAAGCTGCAAAGATGAAGCTCACCACATCTTTCCTTGTAAGCCTGTGATTTCCTTTTTTCCTTTGAAAGGAGATTCACATTTTTATTTTAAGCCATCAGATTTTTCTGTTTAAAGACCCATCTCCAACACTTGGATTCCATGTAAACAAAAAAAAAAGGCATCACAGTGGAGAAACTTGGGTTTCCTGACTCAACCAACAACTGCAATCAGAACCCAAAGCCACATCCTCAGCTAATATAAATATGGTGTAACTGAAGCTGATAGAGCAAGGCCTGTCAAACATCCCTGTCCTGCCATAATCCTTTTAAACAGAGCTGAGGCAGAATATCTTCCCTAACACAGGAGGGAAGGAAACAGCATTGCTCTGTTTGCACGACTGGGATAGGAGGCCACAGTGAGGAGTTTGCAGTGGCATCAGGGCATTTTCACTCAAGTACTCATCAGAAACAAAGCCATGACTGGCAGCAGGCATCAGAAGTGCTGAAGGAGAAGCAGGACAAAAAGGATGAATCCTCCCTGTTGGCTCAACAGTCTCAGAAGCCAGAAAACATTTCAGATGAAGTCAGTTTAAAACCTTCCCTCCCACCTTCATTTTAAAACTTAACAGTGAATTAAAGGAATTTCTACTACAGCAAAGATTAGAAGCATTTATAAAACAGCAAATATCAGCTTTCACATTATTTTTATCCTGCAAATTATTTTGCAAAACTGAGGTGAAATTTCAGAAAATATAAAAAGTTGTTAAGTCTCTATTTTTACCCTCGAAGTGGGGGAGATGGGAGGATTTTTCAGGTCGCGTTGGTTGGTTTTGGCAAACAAAATATTTGTGCCTTTCAAGAGTCCTCTAAATTTTGGGACCCACCTCCTAGCAAAGACACTTGACTGGGTGTAAGCTCCCAGCCCTGAGTACAGCTGTGGCACACAAGCAAGGACTCCTTTCCAGGTTCAGCAACACCTCCCTCTGTACGTGGCTTAAGGCTGCCCTATGTCTGTGGGAACTCCCGTTTCTCTTGTTGGCCCTTTATATGAACAGGTTGATTCCCCAGCTCCCACCTCCACACCTGATATCAGGGAATGGCTGAATGAACACAATTTTTTCCACCAAAATTTCTGCAGCAGCATCAGCCTCCTTAATTTCAAATTCTGCATGATGCTTTCTTATACTTCATGTGCAGGTAAAACTTTCACTAATAACAGATCCATAATGTATCCCTAGATTTCAATTCTTCCTGCTGATCACTTATCCAAAACACACAACCTTTGCAGTACTGGTGCCAGTCAGCAGCATTTCCATAAGCAGCACTTTCCTGGCTGAAAACTGGCATGACAAAAAGCTCCCTGCCTCCAGGATCTGGGTGATTGTGAAGTTGCAATTTGTATTCTAAAGTCTCAAAAGTTTTCACTCCTCAGCCAAATAGTCTTTGTAAGTGTAACAAATAGTCCAAGTATATCAAAACCCTATAAAACATCAGACTAAAGAGCTACAGCAAATCCCAAAAGAGCCTCTTGGAGAAATTTATTGAACAACAATGTCCTCTGCTGGCAGGAACCGGACTCAACTTGTAACGCTGAGCTGCAGCACCTTCCCGGGGATTCTGGGACATCATCACCAGCAGCCATTGGACGGTCTGAACAAGAAGCCAAGAATAGACCAAAATCAGGACTGAGACAAGATGCCATTTGGATGTTTTCTCTGCTCTACCTCCGATAAGGACAGAGGTCAGGGGACATTTGATGCAAACAAAATATGATTCAAGACTGTCCTATGTGACTCCAAGTCCCAGTGAACAGTGCAGCAGCATGGAAAATAGATCCAGACTGTCCTCTCAGCCTTACTGCTTCTCCTCGGGGTATCTCCAAGCAAGCCAGGTCTCTTCCATCTATTTAGATTTTGAAAGCATCGGAACAGTGAAGGCATCATTTGCACAACTACACCTTACTCCAGAAAAGGGCCTGAGATGATTTCAAGAGCACACAAACAGCATGGAAGTCTGGGATTTATTTCCAGGTGTTGCATACATACTAAGGAATACATTTTCAGAGTATTCCTGTTCCAAAAGAGGCCTACAGGCCCTTGCCTGATTTGGGTGTCCCAGGAACTGTGGTAAAAACCTAACTCCTGATAATTCTCTTTAAACACAGTGGAATTGGGTTCCTCCATGTCCCTAAGTGCTGATTTTGAACAACTCATGTTTCAGTGACACTTCCCTGAATACCTGCTCTAATTCTCAAAATAAAAATCAGTGTAGTTGAAACCCAAGTTTAAGTTTGCTGCCTGGCCTTGAACACTTCCAGGGCTGGGGAGTCCAGTGCCTCACCACCCTCACAGAAATTTTTATAATATCCAACCTAAACCTACTCTCAGTTTGAAGCCATTGCCCCTTGTCCTGTCAGTAAATGTCCTCACTCCGTGTTTCTTGTTGGCTCCCTTCAGGTATTGGAAGGCCACAATTAGGTCACCCTGAAGCTTCTTCCTCGAGGCTGAACAATTTCAGTCATTTAAATGCTCCCAATAATTAACATCCTTTAAGTACTGCATCACCAGTACAAGAGTTCTTCCAGCTTTCTTTGGGAGCTGATAGAAGCCATCAGTGGGAGAAACCTCCAACACCTGCAAAACAACTGCATTGGTGCTTATGGAAGCAGAAGCTGGGCTTGGGAAATGGGAATTAGGAATCAGTGCAATGGCTCAGAATCTGAGTGTCACAGTGGTGGTATTTTGACAAGGGATGGAGAAAAATGCACTGCAAGGCTGAATGAGGCAAGGTGACCAAAATAAGTGAGCAAATTTCATTGTAGGAAAACAGTGGAACTATTGCTAATGATCCTGTAGCTTAGTCACCAATTCTATTTATATGTTTTAAGGGACCATAAATATTTTTATCGGCACTCAGGACACAAAGAGAGCTTTCCAGTTTCTATATAAAGAAGTCATTTTGGACAGATCAAAACAATAAAGGCACAGGACTCCTGGATGACAGATGCCAGGATGTTAGTAACCATAAATGGTTTTCAAATATGGCCCCATCACCATCCCCCACAGTAGCCCTTTCAAGTGGGAATTACAAATTGCTTACTTGGAGAGGAAATTTCAAACAGGCCACTTATCAAAAAGTGCCAAATAAACCTGTCATTGGGATAGAAGTTACAAACCATTCCTAAACTCTGCAGACATTTCCTGAGCCTGTGAACTCTGATCTTGGCTTCTAATAAACATGACATCAGCTCCCCAGCACTGCAGACACAAGACACATGACCCACCACCATGTTATCGCTTCCTCTGCAGTTTCTTCAGGATCTGCTCTAAAGCACAACATCAATGGAAGACTTTCCGCTTGTTTCAAAATTGGTTTTGGATCAGCTCCTTGAAGGGAGGGCAGAACAAGCACAGCATGGAATCAGCGTGTGAGCTGCAAATATTATTGCAGGTATCCACTTAAAAGCAATCCTGAATCTGAGACCTTTGAGGAGTTTTCCAGGTACTGAGTTAGTGACTGGGTTAAGACAAGACTCCTGTTGTTGTCAATGACTTATTAACTGCTCTCCTCCAAGAAACATAATAGAGCCTTTAAAAGCTCTGATTAAGCATCTATGTACTGGATGGCCACTGAATAACATCTCAAAACATGCTATAAACTATTACAATATACCAGGAGATTCCAAACACTGGAATGACAGAGAAATTCCAGTGTTTGGAAATTAATTTCCAAATAAATTCTAGGGGAGGATTAAGATAATTGAAGCTCTACGATTTAGATTTTCTATGTAGGCACTTCTTTTGCAGCCAAGTTTTTGCTTCTGAAACCAACCTTGGAAAAATACATTTGAAATAAAAGTCCCCATTTATCTCTGTGCTGGAAACCTGACTGAGACCCTTATCTGATATACCAAACAAAATATCGACTCAATAAGCCAAAATTCCAATAAACACAGAACTGTGGCCCTTGGGAAAGTAAGTTTAAAAGCATATTATCAAAATACAATCTTTACAAATAAGATATTTGTAATACAGAGCCTCTCCTCTACTCCTATCTAAAGGGCAGACATTTCCTTCATACTTGGGTATTCCCAAAAAAAATCTAGATCAAACATAAGTCAGAGCTGGCAGGGTATAATGCGCAACACAAAAGAAATTTTTGTTTACAAATCTTCATGATTAACACATGAAACTTGCTAGAAAAGACATCTCCAAAAGCCACCAAGAACCCACACAAATGGTGAATTGCAGTAGATGCAGATCTCAAAATCTGTCCAGGGCTCAGAGAGCATGACTGCCCATTTTTCCTTTCTGCATTTTCCCTCTTCCATCCTCATCAGCTCAGAGCCTGCAATTCCTGAAACTACAGCAGTCCTGCAGGTCTAGAACTCCCTGCCCCAGATTGTGACCTGACCACCAACACCTCTAGTGAAGTTTAAAGCCATTGCCCATAAACAACATTCCAGCACAGAGGTGCTACAACATCCTCAAGTCACACTGGCCTTGGCAGGTGCCTCATCTGCCAGGTACAGTGCAAATGTTTCACTCCTATCATGGCAGGGACACGAGGAGGAGCTCAGTCTGGGAAATGGATACACAAGGAGGCACATCTGGGGCTATCACAGTATAGCAGGTCCTTGGGAACCTGCAAAGCTCAAAGCTCCTCTGGATCCTGCTGCAGGGAAGGGGAAACTCCTCCTTGCTCCTGAAATGGACATGAAATATTTGAGTTTCAGACTGGTGGATTTCTCTCTGAGAACTTTTCTTAGGAAAGGTTAAAAAAATTAACAAGAAGGCACAAGATCCCTGGCCTGCATGCACTGACAATCAACATAAACTGCCCAGTTTGCATTATATGATTATTTCACAGAATCACAGGTTGGTTTGGGTTGGAAGGGACTTTAAAGGTGACCTATTTCCAGCTCTGCATGGGCAGGAACCCCTCACACTAGATGAGCTTGCATTTGCCCGTCAACAACAACCCCCACACAAAACAACACCACCAACCTGGTTTCAGAGCTGTTGAAGAGCATGGATGCCCCCAGCACTAGGAAGGAGCAGACACTCCGTACCAACGCCTTGGATCTGCAGCCCTTCAGCAGGAAAGCAAGGAGCACACGATGAGCCCCGACTGCCAGGGAGGGAGGGAGCTGGAGTCGGAGTAATCAGAAGAGCCAGGCAGTGCCGTGCTCTGCCCAAGGGAGCCAAGTGATGTTTAATGAGCAGGAAAAATTCAGTGCTTTGGATTTAATGACTCATGGAGCATGCAGCACCTCCGACCAACGTGCTGTGCATTCATACCCAGGAGGATGTGTGTCAGCTACTGAGTCACGCAGCAGCTCCGCTGCACGGGCTGCCGCCAATCCAAATACAAACTATGCCCAGCCCTGTTCAGTCCTGACATTACCAGAGCCCAGGGTTAAGCTCATCTCCCAAGAGCTTTCTAAAATAAAAACCTTTCTGGTTATAAACAAAACACAGTTTCCAAACCCAGGCTACCAGGAGCATGCTTGGAAGGCCAGCAATTTCCCTGCACACAAGCTCAGCCTTCCAACATCAAAGCACCTGCAATCCAACCTGCTGAAGCTAAACTGATTTCCCACTCGGGAGCAAACTTTAATATAGGAGTGGGACTTGTGTTTTTACGCTACTGACCTACATTTGCAAATCCCTGGAGGTAATTTTGTCCAGCCCACAAGAAGGAGGGGCTATACAGCCAGCTATATTGAGTTGTTATGCAGTAGAGAGCACAGCTGCACTGAACAAAACCAGCCTGTGACATGAGGAACAAACAAAAGCCATGAAGTTCCGCATAGGAAAAACTAATACATTTTAGCCAACAAAATAAGAGACTTTTAATTAACTTGTTCTCATTGAGTGCAGAGATAATCAAATTACAGAAACAACCACATTAGTGTAATCAGTTTAGAAGAACCCACATACAGAGACAAAGGATTTTTCAAGATCCATCTATGAAAAAAGAAGCTCCATTTACACTGCTTTACTATTCCCTTGTCAAAAGCACTCTTGTACTTTCTTTTGGGGAAAAGAAGACCCTGACTCCAATCCAGTTTAATCAAATCCTTGAAAGACTACCACAACTTTGGATCCAATTCTTCAGATATTCTGTATTTTTATTTCTTTCTTCTATTCATGTAGTCCCTCATGAATGTCACCATCCACTTCATCAAGGTATATCTCCCTTCCTTTCAACTGCACAGTAAACACTGGCAATACAACTTGATTGCATCAAAGGGCTTATATTTCAAATAAAAAACCAAAGTGACAAGTAAAATAACAAAACTAGACAGAGCTACTTTGCTAAAATATTGGGATGAAATTTAATTTTTGGAGAGATGCAGCTCATGACTTAAGATCTTCAAGGCTTTCTAGGGGGACTGACTGCTTCAGAAGGGAGTATATTTGTAAGGATGAGCAGGTATCTGTATCAAATCATGACAGATCTGCACTGCTTGAACTGCAGTATTCTTTAGCCAAAACAACACCTTTCCAGTGTCAGCCAAGGTGAAAGTCACTCATGGTTTGGTCCAGCAAGAGTCACACCAGGCCAAGCACAAAGAAACACCTTGAACAGGACCATTCATACCCAGAAATTAAGCGTCTGTTGAAGCACTTTTCCAAAGTGATCCAGAATACATAACCTCACCCTTCGGAAGAAGGGCTCATGTTAAGAGGAACCCAGGGCAGGAATGGAGAACCCACTGGTGGGGAGCTCCTTGAGGGCTGCCCAAACACGTTACAGGTGCTCAGAGCAGGCTCCTCCCACAAACCCCTGCACACACCTGCCTGACAGAGATGCTGAGATGTGACAGGAAGGAGATTTCCATGTGAAGGAAACTGGCTGGAATCGCACCAGCAAGCTTGTGAAAGCCCAAGAGGGATTGGTACAACAGCCAGCTCCTTCTGCCATTAACAAATTCCACCCAAAGCCCAAATGACAGAGACCTGACACCACCACACCCTCCAGCTCTCCTGCCATCTGTACAGTACACCTGCACCAGTTCTAATCTCAGAATCTTGTCCCAGCAATTTAAGGCCTCTGATGGGGACAGGTTTCATATGAGTAACAAGAAATATCTTTTAAATAGATAATGCTCCAGACAGATTTCAGTCAGGGGGTTAAAAAAATAGTTTTTTACATATCTAAAAGTTAGAACTACAGAGGAAAGTGCGTGGCTGCTGCTATTTGCTATTTCTGGACAAAAAAAAAAAAAAACCTGATGAACAAAAAAACCCCATGTGTATATTTTAAAAATCATGAGCTGGGTTTTTTATTAAATTTTATAATTTTACCATAAATTTTAACTTTTTTAATAATTTCAATTTTTATTAAATAATATTACACTGGAAGATCTTTTCTCCCAGATATCATCTTCATACCAAAGGAAGCAGATTGCTCACACAATTTTGTGAACATACAATAACCAGTGTTTAGCAAATCCTGAATATGATGCCAAGCACACCGGTTGTGGCAGAAACCTCCAATGCCTGCTGGGCCCAAAACCTAGGAGGAAATATTAAATGCACACCTTCATGCAGGGGCAGAAACACCACAATGGATCTCACTTTATCATACGGTGAGGGCGAGCAGGAAACTCAGAAAAAACAGCCACTCCAGAGAGTCCTGCACAGGAAGAGTGTCCTCTGCCCTAAGAGTGGATACTGCAGATGTGTCTGGAAGGGGGCTTTACCCCAAGCCTGCGCTGTACAGCCCGGGTATCAGGCCACACGCTCCATCCTCTCAGAGAGCGGAGAAGGCCACCAGGTGTCCCCTGTGCCGCAGTGACACCGCCGCAGGGCCCCGTTCCCGGGGCCGCAGTGGCTCCTGCTGGTCACACACCGGCGGGGTTGTTACCGCTCCGGGAGCGTCTCACGCCACACAGGAGCTTCTCACGCTTCTTGCGCAATTGTTTTCCCTCCGCTGCCGTTCCCGGTCGTGGGCATTTGTTATTGTTGCTGTTGCGTTGCTCTGGAGACCTTGCAGCAACAACAGACCTTCCAGCAATAGACCTTCCAGCTGCCCGCGGAGGTAAAAGCTCAGCAAGTGAAGCTGTCACTCCAGCCAACCTGGGATCAGTCTGTGTCCTTCCTACCAGCGGCAGGAGTCGGTGCCTTTGGATGCCTGGCACAGCCGGGCTGCAGGGAAGGCCCACGACGTCAATCATTTCCGGCCCCTGATCTGGACATTAGGACCTCACTTGGTATTTCTGGTGACCACATCTTGTGGACAGATCTGCATGAGTGAGCGACAGGATGTGATTCAGCCACAGGTAGAGAGGAAAAAGCTGAACTCCATGGGATTTGTGGGCAGTGTGTCAGGACAAGGGAGAAGTTTGCATTTAGGGAGTTTCTCTTTTATCAGTGCTCAGCTCTAACTGCAAAGCAACAATAAACGTGGCCCAACTTTGAAGAAATGCAGTTAAAAGATTATATTCAAATATCCAACACTTGCTTGGTCTTACAAACAAATCAGACTTTTCTTCTGTCACAGCAAATAAAATAATGACTGGTCCTTCAGCAAGCACAGGCAAGAAACCCAACACTGGGTCACGGCCAGAAAAGAAGAGATGAAATAACACCACTATTACAACAACTGCTGTTCTAGGCATCTTCAGAGATTGCTCCTTTTTATAGAAATATTTAAAGCAGTACTCCAAGGCTTGAAAACTTTGCCAGTTTTTAAAGACCTGTGCCCTGATAAGACCTTTTTCTCCTCAAATTAGTTCTTAAATAAAATATTTAAGAATGAATAAATAAACAATAAATAAAATATTTAATCAATAAAATATTTGCAAATGGGTTTGGAACACACCTGAATCCATATTGTCAAGTTTTCCTCACTGTTCTAAAAGCCCAGCCTGACTTTTAAAGAGGAAGCTCTGAGAAACATGAATTAACACAAGGGTAACAATAAAATCGTAACAGTTGGTAATCCAGCCAGAGACTGGAATGGGTGGGGGAGAGAAAAAGAAAAAACAAGTGAAAAACCTACCCTTAGGCACATGAATCTGCAACATGATTTTTCAGAGTGTTAATTATGCTACGGCTCTCACAGGTCACATGCCTTAGGGGAACTCCAGGTGCTGCTCAGCCCTCTGGAAAAGGCTGACGCTGATTTAGGCGCAGGAATAGACACGGGGAAGTCTTATGTAAAGATTCTATATTTAAAAGGCTGAGTCTAGCACTTAATTTTTTTAAAAAAAGAATATTTGCACATTTGGATGAAAACCCAAGTTTAGCAACACAGCGTTTGGGTTGCTTTCATCAGGCATTATTCATTCAGGAAAGTTGCACAACTCCCTCTTCACAGCAGCATCCCAAGTTTGCTAATGCATTGCATAACTCGGACAGTGCTGCCTTCTCCTCCACACCGAGTTAGTTGCAGGGAGCAGGGAAGAGCTCTTCCCTCAAGACTGAATCCAGCCTCACATGTCTCACCCAGCCCGCAGGGCACACTCGTGTGGCCCACGCAGAGGGAGAATTGTTGTAGCAGTAACTCCGCTCTCTCCAAGGCTGCGGCCCAAAGGGCAGGAGCAGCTCACAGGGCAGAGCTCCTTGGAAGCCAGCACAGATCCCACCTGCACCACAGAGTCCTGGTGGCACTCAGGGCTGTTCCCAAACTCCGCCCTGAGGGAGCAGCACTCGGCTGCACCCGACCCAGAGCCGAGGGCTGGAGTAGGGGACACCTGCACAACTCTGCCTCTGCCACCTGTGGCTCAGAAAGAGCTGATTGACAACGAGCCACTCTGCAATCTCCAGCCATTCTGGGAAAGGAGTGAGGCCACTTTTACCCTGAGAGGTTCCACCCTGCCCCCCACTTCAGCTTCACTGTCCTCGGGCAGAAGACTATCTTTAGTTCATCTGCACAGACACAGAATTTTCAGTTTCATTTAGACCTTGTAAGTACAGCTGTTATATTTAAAGCATCTAAAAAGGATGAAGAATGACTTAGGGTACTATTAATATGAGCAATTTTAAACTGAAGAGGTCAAACAAAGGTGAGTCTATTTATCTTAAAAGCTCCCATCCAAATAGCCTCAATCCAGCTTCAGATAATATCTCAGAGTGTCACTCCAACTGAGAAACAGTATCCTAAAGAAAATAGTTATAATAACAGCACGTAATCAGACAATTATTTTGAACCCAGCCTTTCTCATTCCTGTTTTGGAAAGGATAGTACCAAATCCTATGTTTGCCTTTGGGGCTCTTTTTTCACTTGGTCCTACAGCTGAGAGCACAGTTGCAAGACATCCCCATCAGACATGACACAGGATCTACAAGAACCACCACACAGTAGGAGCGCAGACTCAACCCACTGGCCACCATTTGATAGAATGTTGTCTTTCATAGCCTTTAAATTGTATGTACACAGGCATAAAAACTTACAACTTTTACAACCTCACAGCAGGTGCTTGGGCGCCAAGGGTGGAGAAGGAAAACATATTTCCTTTAATTCACCATGTAGATACATATTTAAGAGGAAAATTTTCAAGATTAGCTTAGTACCACCTCCTTGTAGCCCTGACTTGTAGAAGCACAGGAAAGGTAACACCAAGAATTTCTGAAAGTCTTACGCTACATAACACATTTGACAACCAAGCCACACTTTTTTAAAAGCCTAAAAGACAGTCCAGTTTTCTTCTCTGTTTTGAAACCACCAGACTGAAGGAAGGTAAAAAGGCTGAATAGTAGGATGGGCTCATCCTTAGTCATGAAAAAACAGCTCTGTTTGCAACTCTAGCTTTGCAAAGCTTCGTTGCTTCAGCTGAAAGCAGCATGAGAGAGGTCTGTGTCATCAGTCAGATGGCTGGGGACATGCACACTGCTATGGCCCTTTTCGGGCACTTCCCTCCTTGGTCCGGGCTGATCCCTCCCTCTCACCCTTCCCAGTTCCTCACAGGGAAGGGGGTTTTGGTAGCACTGCTAAGTGACTCACCCTCCACACCAAGCAGGGAAGTGTTTCACTATGAGGTGCTTTTCAAGCATGACACAGCCAGAGACAGAAAGACTTTTAAAACCCCCGGAAGTCCCAACACCCACAGGGTGGGAACACAGAGACACCCTTCATGAGCTTGACTCATTATGGGTCGGTGCTGTCAGTTCTGTACCAAGGGACACCCCAATGCATCCGCCTCAGACTCCAGATCTGCAACAGCAGCTTCTACTCTCCTAAACCAAGGGCAAGATTGAGGGGCCTTTTATTGATCCTCTTAATCCAAGTACCACTTACAGGGCTTAGATTGGGAGCTGAATTTTCCTAAAATTTCAGCTATTTAGACCATGGCTGCCAGTGTCACTGAAGTACAGCCAAGGGATACCAAAAGATAAAGTATTGCCACCTCTCATCTGTGGACATTTATCAGAGAGCAGATTTTCAACATGAAAACCCTCAGTGGTACAGATCAGCTTTTCTCAACAGCTTTGTCACTACTGCCTGGTGCTCATGCCAGGGTTTGCATTGATTAATTTCTTTGTCAGTAATGGGGGGACACAGAGATACACACTTTACTTCTTTGCCTGCAGCAAGTGGAAAATACTTCTATTTAGCACAACAAAAATCATCTGCCTGCCAGGCATAGATTTCAGAAAATCACAAATTAACCAATTCTCCATGGGGAGAGAGGGCACCACTCTTTTACATCTCCCCTCTGTGGTTTTGATGCCATTGCATGAAGAAAGGGCTCCACTGACCAGCCAAAGGGTATGAGAACATGACGCCGACATTCTCTCCTCAGCTTTAGTCTTCACCTGCGAGCTAAGCCCAGATACTCAGCACAGGACAGCAGCTTCTTCAAGGCTTTAGCAAAATTACAAGTGCCAGGTACTTGCAGGAGCATTTAAATATTTTATAAACTTCTTTATGTAATTTTTGCTCACTGAGAGCTCACCAACTGCCCTCTGAACTCTTGGCACTCCCCACAAGTAGTTCCTTGGAAAAGCTGAAGTGAGTAAGTGTCTAAAGAGACTTGGGGGAAATGCAGCACTTGTAACAAATTGCTGCAGTTCCCCATCCCCCCGTGGTTCTGCTCTAGATCCACTTTTGGCACAGCCTGGCAAACCCCAAGTGGGAAATGCTGCTTCTGGAGAAGGAGGAAGTATTACAGCTATTGCATGGAGAATGCAAAGAGAACCTGTGTATGGCAAGTTGGAGAGGAATGGGAATTCAGAAAACAGATACATCCCCAAACTGAGGTGACCCCAACAGTACCCAAAGTTAAACACTGAGCATTTTTTTTCCTACAGTTAAGGGAAAATCATAACAGAAATACAGAGGCTTATGAAGAAAAGAGAAGACATTTCTCCAGACCTCATGTTTGTCAACAAGAGCACTGACACAACAACAGAGCCAGTCTTACATGATTAAATTATCACCTGGTGATAATTTATAATGCTGGCCTAGGAAAAGTACAGAGAAGCTATTAAAAGTATATTGGAGAAAGAAATACACATTTTACCAAAGATTCACTATTTATTGTTCTGTCTTTGCCATGTTACTTCCTCATGCTCTGAAAAACAGACATTTGTCTACTAAGAGCCTCTCAGCTATGAGTGTTTAGTAGACACTTTGGAAAATGAATCAAACTCTAAACAGATCACATTCAGCCTTAGCTGAGTAACTGCAAGAATACATTAACAGTACCTACATCCAGTAAGCCTCATTCCTGACTAAAGGAGGCTTTTAGCATATAAACTCATTAAGAAGCTGCAAATGGAGGTTTCATTTCCTATCCTTTTCCATGGGAACTCTGTAAAAGTTGTTACTCAATTACGGTTTTCCCCACTCACCATCCCAAAGGATGAGAGAATTATAGGTCTCCAAATCTGGTTTCCTCAGCCTCTTGAGAGATGATTGAAAATGAACACACTGCCTCCAAAATATTCCCTAACTTTGCAGCTCCTCAGATGTAAACCATCACTGCCTCAAATGCTGAGGGTATGATCAGTGTTGACTGAAAACCCACCTATTTTCTTGCAACACTTTATGCTAGATTCACAGAGAACTTACACCAACCTCTCTGTCTTCTGCCTTTTTTCCAGATCCTTTTTTTCTTCATCCAGCTCTTGCAGCATACAGCAAGTGCATTTCCCTCTCCAAGGGATCTGGAAGAGGGGTGACAGAGATTTTTCCAGCAGACCCAGGGCAGCTCAGAAGGAGCACAAGCCCCAGTCCTCCTGGAACAGCAGGACAAGGCTGACATCAAACTCTACAGTCTCTTCTCTCAAGTTAGTTATTCACAGGCAACTGGGGGGGAAATAGTGTTTACACTCAGAAGAGGTCAGGATTTAGACCACCCTGAAGGTAAGAGTCAATGTTTATTGACTAGCCTGGCAACCACCTTTGCTTTTATTGATTATATCCCAAGCACATTTTTTTCTCAGTTTGACCACGAGCTTGTGATTTTGCTTTATTTGTTTGGACAACAAAACCCAAGGATATGTTTCTGAGCTCAGCAGCAGCAGGCTTGGCTCCTTACAAGTTTCCCTGGACCTCTGCATCATATCTCTGCTTCGGCTGAATAGAGCACCAGGAAAAGCTTCTTAGTTTTACATCCTAGCCCCATAAGTAAGGGCTCGGATGCAAAAGTAAAAGTAACCACTTCTGTAGCTGTGGAGCACACACCAGGATATTCTGGCCCAAAATCAACTTTTCAAATTTTTACAATTGCTTTTCTAACTACTGAAAGCACTTAAATCTGAATTTTATATTACCCCATGGTCTTTTCCATGCAAAGTTACCTGCTCATTTGCATAGGTATCTTTATTTAAATAACAATAAGAAGGTAGCTTACCAAACTGTCCTACAAAGATGTAAAAAGCCACTGAGTCAAGACAGTGCTAAGGAGCAGCAAAAGTAGGGTTACTCCACATGGACTTAGGCAAGGACCAAGCACCCACCCACCCAGAGCTTAACTAGAATGCCTGAAATTGGTCTGAGCTGGGTCTGGCTGGAGTGATTAAAGACCTCTGTGTGACCTCAGGTGACAGAAAGCCCTGAAAGTCTTCATGAGATCTCAGGTTCCTGTCTCCAAGGTTGTCTGATACGACAAGTGCATGCACAGACAATCTAAAGAGATGAGCATGATCAGAGCAGCTCAGGGAGTGAGCCTAGGGGAGCAAATATCCTGTGATTATTATCTGTGGTTTGACAACTTCATAGCTGTGTTGTTCTTATGACAGTAACTATTTGTTGCCCATACTGTGTCAAAGATTCATCCTTTATATCTCTGCAGCCTTTTTCCAGGATATGAAATTAATCTGAAATAATTGTTTTCCTTTATTCTCTCTGTTTCTCTTTTCTGTCATTGGTTTGGTTTTCCACTGTGCTTTACCTCGTCACTGTACTACCGAGTAAGTCAAAAGTTTAAGGCAAGAAAGACTTTTTGCAGGAATTTGGCTCATGGAGAAGCTTTTGCCCATTTCCTGTCGGTTCAATCCACTTTTATTCTGTGCCTCTTCTAACAGATGCCCACCTCACAAACACACCCTTCTGTTCTTTGCTACTGCACCCTCGCAACTGATACTCTCGGCGTAGCCTCAGACCCCTAAAAGCAACACCTGAAGCTGCTCGATGGGGTCATCGATGAGGTGCTGTCTCTGGGCAAGTTTGAGGCAAGAAACACTTTTTGCAGGAATCTGGCTCATGGAGAAGCTTTTGCCCATTTCCTGTCGGTTCAATCCACTTTTATTCTGTGCCTCTTCTAACAGATGCCCACCTCACAAACACACCCTTCTGTTCTTTGCTACTGCACCCTCGCAACTGATACTCTCGGCGTAGCCTCAGACCCCTAAAAGCAACACCTGAAGCTGCTCGATGGGGTCATCGATGAGGTGCTGTCTCTGGGCAGCATGCGGACGGGGGAGCCGCAGCAGCGGCCGGGGCGCACAGCCCGAGCGGGGGTAGGGAAGGGGAAGGGGAAGAGCCGCCCTTCTCGGGGCTTCCGTTCTCCCCCCGCGCGCTCTCAGAGCCAGGTGGAAGCGAAGGGCGCGGGAGGCGCGGGGAGCGCCGCTGGCGGGGAGCGCAGGTGAGGAGCGCGGGGCGCCCGTGGGGAGCGCGGGGCGAGGCCGGAGCGACCCCGGCTCTGCGCTGCACCTGCGGCGGGGCCGGGGCGGGAATGCCCGACAGCCCGGGCTTGTTTCTCCTTTTTACAGCCCTTCTCGCTGCTGTTCGGCGCGCTCCGGGCACCCGCGGGCGCCTCCTCCGCGGGGCCGCTGCCGCTCAGCACTTCCTCGAAGTGGAAGGGGCGCTGCAGCTCGGGCCCCCCAGGCACCCTCCGAGCTGCGCCTGGCCCCGCCAGCCCGAGGGATACTTCGGGACACATCGTTTCATCCCTCTTGACCTTAACCCCCGGTCCTTAGCTCGTTGCTGCAGCACCATTCACGTCCTTGTCTATTCCCACTCAGCGTTTGAAGCTTGGGGCTGTAAGGGCTAAAATCTGCGGAGAGCTCGATCTGTAGAGCCACTGCTGCTTTTTGATAGCTGGGTTGGCCAAAATGCGCAGGAGACATCCCGAGTGGAGACAACAGTAGCCCGAGGACATGTTTCTGGCCTGTTTGATCCACCCGTGCCAGGCCTTGAAGCTCCCACGTGGAGCCCAGGAGCTGGGGCGCGTTCCCGAGCAGATCCAGGCTTGACCTGAAGGCTGTAAGATGTGGAGCCCTGACAGTTTGGGTTTGGTTGAGGTTTAATACTGAGGGGTTTGTTGTCCTCGTTGCTTTACTTGCCCCATTTCTGAGACCGGGCTTTGTTTGTGCTGCGTACTCCAGTAGATTTACAAGTGTTTGTTTTGCCATATCTTCAAACTGAAACCTCCTGGTTTCAAGAGGAAGTGGGGAAGTGAGCGGCTTTAGGGAATGATGGAGTGCCAGGATTAGTGCACTGAGTCCATGGTTTTCCAAGCCAGTGAAAGAAAGGGTTTCACCCACCCCTTGGGCTGCTCATTTTCACCCGTGTCAGCACAGGCATCTGTGCGCAGAATTAGGCTGGGAAGCGAAACCACTTTTAAAGAAACACCCAAAAAATTCCACATCAGCTCCTAAATGTTTTTGCTGGCCCAAGAGGGCAGGTGAGACTGCTGCTTTTCTGTATCAATAATGGTTTATAGTGGAACAAGGGTGGGCAAAAGTAGAGTTCATCTGCCAGATTGCACCCCTGTGCTCCTGAAATAAAATCACATAGTTCTCATCCTTTGGCCATGGATTATTTTTGAAGTTGTTTATTGATGCTTAGGAGCATGACTAGGGACATTTTGACTTTTCTAAAGTCAGGATTTGTGTTTTGCTGCGAATACATTGCAACGGCAGCTGTTCTGTGCACCTTGTACTGCATCTGTGCTGAAAGCTTCACTTGCCTGGGAGACCATCTCAGGAGCTGGGTCTTGGATGCTTTAGGAGAGCCACGGGCCTTTCCCTCCACGGGTAACCCCTGATCTAATGCATACCTAAGCTCGTAAATCCATGTGGCACACAGCAGCACAAGTTCAAAATCCTTTATCCCAGAGGCAGGAAAGGCAGTGTTCCCAGTGTCCAACACAATGCCTTTATTTACCAAGGCAAGCCAAGCAAACTTCTTGGATAAGTATGAACCCTTGTTGGTTTAGTAACTGTTTGGTGTAAAGGTGTGGGCCGGCACAGGCAAGAACCCAGCTAACAACAGGGCTTGTTCCATAGTGTAAATTGGCCTCTTGGAGTCATACAGTTATGAAGCTGCAGTTTTCCCACTTAAGGCTCTCTATATGTGTCCGTAATTTTGGAACTTCAGGGCAGACTCCCAGCCCCATCCCAGTGAAACTCACTGGTAAGGTGACTTCCCTCTAAAAGAATGGCTTTGAGCTGGTCAGATTCTTCATTTATAATGTCATTTGTTTAAGGGGAAATCCATCTAATCTTTAACACATACACTTTCATTGCCTTTATGTTTGGAATAACTTTTATTAGTCGACTTTGTCATTACCACCTCATCTCTATTATCCCTTTGATGGCAAATTTTGCATCAGTGGGGTTGACATCAGGTTTTAAATTACTGAACTGCTACTTAAGAAGATCTACAACAGCCTGTAACATTGTTACATCCCCACTGGCTTAGTTATTTTTTATGTTACAGGCAGTCTGTGTGGGGCCCCTTCAGCTGAGTCTGTGACCTGGGTTCTCGTGTATTGCTGAAAGTTTGCAATAAATGGAATTCATCCATTTTAGTGCCTAAGCCTCAACTGCAAAGGCTTGTTTCAGGACAGAGAGCTGATATGGTACCTTCTCTCACTGGTTAAATATCACAAATCCTGCCTGCAGCATCAGTTACCTTATACCTACAAGCTCTTTCTTCAGCAGAACTCAGCTGGTGATAACCAGAGCTTCTACTTGGAGCATCTTCTCTAGTTTGGCTTGGCATGATTACTGTTCACCTGTCCTGGCAGGAGCCTGGTGGGATCTCAGGCGATTCACCCTGCTGAGAAGGACACGTGCCTGCATCCCTGCACAAGTCAGCAGGAACTGCAGATCTGTGCCTGGATAATGCTGGCAGAGAGCCACTAAAGCTATTTGTTTCCCCTTGTATCTACCTAAATAGGTAAAACTACTCTCTGGATTTGATCCCAGCTGGCAGAACTGCAAGTGTAAACTTTGATTTGCAGTGAAAATTACAGTCCTAAGTGTACCAGTTAACAGAATGCCTTTGTTCACTGGACAGATTGCCAAAGCAGCTCCTACCCACAGCTGCAGGCTTTACAGTGTCCGGGCTGGCACATTAGCACTGTTTGATGGGCAAACCCAGCTAAAACTGAGCTATCCCTACCCAAATGGAGGCATCTGCGTTGGGGGTGTGGCAAAATCAGAATAAAACCAAAAAATCCCACATGCCTATCTTGCAAGAGCAATCATAAGAGCAGAGTCTAGTGCAGAGGTAACAAGATAACGCCTCTGAAGTTCCAGCCAAAGCCGCTGCAAAGTCTTGGCAGCATGGAATGATGTTGAGGCTATGGAGAAATGCATTTGTTTCCGAGAGTGGAGGAAAAACATCCTGTTTGTTTGGTTTGCTTTTGCAGAGCTCACACAGACCTTTCCCAAGATGGCTTCCTTAACTGAATATGGGTCTCACACCTGGGACCTCTTGCTGACAGTTGATCATCAACGTGAAGATGTAAAAAAGGAATTTCCACTACAGGTCACAGGCGACCTTCATGTTGGAGGACTGATGCTGAAATTAGTGGAACAAATCAGTGAGTAAAGACCTGTTTAATTTACACAATGCTACTAAACAATATGTGCAGCTTTCCCTCTACAAAGAAAAGACTTTTGTGTCTTTTGAAAAGGCACTGCCTCACTTCCGTGTCACAGCACAGAGCGTGGAGGTTCTCACACTCAGGGGTTTTTGTGGTCAGAGCCCCTCCCTACGTTCCACCCTCTGTTGCTAAAGCCCCTGTGTTACCATGGTGCCAACAAAACTTTGGGTTTGCCTTTCAGCTAGACAAAAATAATTAAACCAGGCTGACAATTCAACCTCCTCTTCAGACAGATGTTATAGGTGTGTGGTTTGGGGGGCAGGAGAGGTGGGTGATACCCTGTTTATCTACCTGTGGCAGTCAGAGAGAGAGGAGGAGTTGTTAAAAGGCACTTCAGAAGTTACTGTCTCCTGTGCTATTGTGGCATTCTAGCCTAAATCTGAGCCATGTTATACATTGCATACATCCAGTAGGGATGAGCCAGGAAAAGCCAAGACTGGCCGAGTCAAAGTTAGGAAATGAAAAGTAAAATACCCTGTGTACAGTCATAGCAAGTGAGCACAAGAAAAAAATCTCTGATCACTTCTGTCACCCTCTCTTCACACTTACACACACGGTTCAGCCGGAAACTGATGGTAGCCAGAGTTTCCACTGGGTCAGAAGGCTAATTGTTCACAGTATTTTCTTAAAATACTCAACTGGTGTGAAAAGCTTTCTATTTTAATATTTAAAGCAAATCTGTAAGTGATTTGTGTCAGCAGCTCTCTTGAGACACAAAAGGAAACTCCAAAATAAGATAGGGCTCTGCTGTGATATGGACATGCTGAGGAATAGCCTCCGCCTGTGGAGCTTATGAGAAACAAGGATTGATGCAAAGACTGAAACAGCTTGACCAAGATCACACAGAAGCTTTACCTGCTACTACACAGTGACATCTGGGAAGTCATCTAACCTTGGAATTCCCATGGAACTGAGAGCAGCAATACTTTATCTCTTTCCTTGTGCATGTGCTGCTACCTAGCTGTGTGTAACCAAGACTTCCATGGACTGGAAACTGGTTCTTAACACTCTTGAGATGAGCTGCTCAGTGCTGCTGCCAGGAGGCTGTGGAAGAGCTTGTGCCCGTCTGGGTGCACAGGAGATTTTGTGGGGGGATTTTCAGCTTGCACTGACGAGTTGTGGAGTGGGTACCTTTGTTGTTTGTTCCTATCCCAACACAATCCCAACAGCACTGTACCATGTATAGCGCCACATTCAGGAGATGCTCTTTCCCTGTGGATATGCACAAGACTAAGGCAGTGCCACAGTCAGCACCTAGGTTAGCTCTTCAGGGAAAACAAAGTTAGCTCCCAGTGACTGCCACAAGAATTCAGCAAACAGCATCTAGGTCTTGGGACCTGTAGTTGCTGCTTTAATCTAAATAAATATTCTTGTTTGCAGAGACCTGTTTCCAAACAAAGTGTTTTGTATATTTGCTCCATAGTTTATTAATAACCATTTTGTATTTTCCTAGAAATAGCACAAGATTGGTCAGACTATGCTTTTTGGTGGGAGCAAAAGAAATGTTGGCTTCTGAAAACCCACTGGACACTGGATAAATGCGGGGTGCAGGCAGATGCTAAGCTGATCTTTACTACTCAGCACAAAATGCTGCGGCTTCGCTTGCCAAACATGAAGACTGTGAGACTGAAAGTCAGCTTCTCTTCCATGGTGTTCAGAGCTGTCAGTGACATCTGCAAAATGCTCAGTAAGTAAAGATAAATTTCCTCTGGCAACGAAGTTGGAACATTTTATTGGGTGGCTTTGTTTTGATGTGAAGTCCTTCCTCACAGAAGTGTTTAGCTCAGAGAGAAGTTTGAGACAGATTTTGGGGGGTTTTGGTATGCAGTGCATGTCAGTGGTTCTCAGTCTCTGTGATAACTGATGGAAACACTGTCAGGAATGTGCCCCACGAGCTGCAGGAGTGCTGGATAGTCAAAGCTGGCAGTTTTCTAGGAATCCTTGTCCTCCTGGAGCAGGACTTGGTCCTGATTATTCTGTGCCATTGACTAGGAGCTTGAGGTTATCAATGTCCTACACCAGCTTTCACCACAGGCAATTTTACAGGTGTCAACTGATTTATCACCTATTTTCATTAGCATTAATGATTCTACTCTGCCTAACTGCTATATGTGTTCACTTCAGAAGTAGCATGTTTTAAATGTTCAAAACTTCTATATGTTCAGGTCAGGGCATACCTAACAATCCCACCCCAGCCCATGAATATCTCACAGCACTGAGTCCCCAAGTCTCTACCCTTTCCAATAATGGAGCATTTCCAAGTCGAGGGTTTGGAGCATGCCAGATGTGTGCCTGTGATCAGTGGGAATCAGTTGAGTCTGCAAGCAGTCTTCAAAATCCATTTAGTTTAGGGTAAAATAGGGATTAAATTCCTCATCTTAATTTAGATGTTCAAAGCTTAGCCCATTAACACACTCATCTTAAGAAGGAATTTACTCATATTGATCCGCTTTCGATTTCATCTCCTAGCAGTGGATTGTGAAAGGTGTCGTGTCTTTATTATACCTAATAGCTCTGATATAATGATACCACAATCGTTCAATTGGCATTTGGCCAAATTAAATATTCCTGCCTACATTTTCGCTCCAGACTGAGTCAGTGCAGAAACACTGTTACTTTGAATGAGTGAATATTGTCAAAAATGTCTTTGCTTGCTTCAGGGTAAAAGAATTTTTCAGAAATGATGTGCCAGGTTTGTGACTGGGAATACCTGTCCAAATTAGTAGTGCATTAGAGAACAGTGAGAACCAAGACAGAATCTTGTATGAGAAATATAGAGAGCAATAAAAGGCATGAACCTCAATTGCAGTGGTTCAATTTAGATATTTCACAGAGGTTATTATGCTCATAAGTGACTGCAGAGCTGTTACGGAGAAAGAGCCTTTTCCTGGCATTCTAAAATGCAGTTCACTTCCTACAAAAGTAGATTTAAATCCTGCCCAAACTCACTCTCACAGCCCAAAGTCTTTGGCCTTGTTATAGAATTAGTGGATTTTCCACAGCTACTACTTTCAACCTGCTAAAAATAAAATTCAGATTGCAACATGAAGCTTCCTGAAATGCTGTTACCAACCATGGGTGCTCTTTTGGATGTAATCATCTTGCTTCACTTCCTAAACTGTCAATGTAGATATCAGACGGTCAGAAGAACTCTCTTTGTTGAAGCAATCAGAAGGCACACTCAAAAAGAAAAAGAAAAAAGACAAGAACAGCAAAGAACCAGCTACAGAAGATATCTTAAACCTGCACGACTCTCCAGTGAGTTCTGGATTACCAGGTAATGAAAAATCAGTATGATTTTATTGTTCTGACTGGAAGTCAAAAAGAGGAAGAAATTCTTTGTTATGCAATTGAGCCCAGGGAGGCCGGTTTCATGTAGGATGGTCTCAGAGACACAGTGGGCCTGAAATCAGTGGCATCAAGAAATCTCCAATATGTCAGTATTTTCCTGTTGTCTCTAGAAATGTTTTCCTTTCCCTTGATATGAGAAAGGCCACACTAGAAAACAGCACACAGGATGTGCTGCTGCCCTTTGAAAATGGGGACCACGCTTAAAATATTCATGAAATTTGGCAACCTGAAAGGAAAATGAGGAATAAAGGCTTAAAACCATGTGTTTCCCATGTGGAGCACAACTGAGATCTCAGCAAGAAAGAGCATTTCTGTCCCTGAGGTCACCTCACCTCAGGGTGAGGTGACAGGACAAGGCCAGCTGGAAACAGCAGAGTTCAGAGACCACTGAAAGAAAAGGGTTCCGTTGTTATGATGGACAGTGGTGGACAGGACCGTTTTTCATGGGAATAACATTGTGCTCTTAACTTGCAGCCAATCCAGGTTTATACAGTAAAACCATGACACCCATTTATGATCCTCTCAGTGGCTCACCAGCTTCTTCCACAATTACTTGGTTCAGTGACGGTTCCTCGACTGAGCAGAACTGCAGCATCCTGGCCCTCAGTCACCCCACCTGTTCTCCAGAGACACTGGCAGAGATGTACCAGCCACGGACTTTGGCTGACAAAGCCAAACTCAATGCAGGGTAAGGGGCCTCTCCTGAGATCCTTTGGTTTTGAAATGATCAGTGATGTCATTGTGCAGGCTCTGGACTGAAGTCTGTTGTTAGACAAAGGTAAATTCAGTTGAGCACTGTGGACACAGCTAAAGGACAGTTTGGATGGCAAACTCCAAAGTAGACAGTGGAAAGAGACGTGGATAGGTTCAATAATTTTGCATTACAAATAGGTGACTGAGTTCTGCACAAGTAAATGTTGCTTGTTGTATATACACAGAGCATGGAAGTTGGAAGTCTATATGAATGCTCCACCTTCTTGAGTTACGTGAATTTTCCCTGGATTTAGAGGAATTAGAGCTGTTTGTTCCCACTTTTGTTTCACAATTGCACTGGAGCTCTGCAGGTGTGATTGTTTTTCCTGTACAGATGAATCTGTGGGTTGTTTTCTTCCACAGCTGGCTGGATTCATCTCGATCACTTATGGAACAAGGTGTTCTGGAGGAAGATCAACTTCTTCTACGCTTCAAATATTACACTTTCTTTGATTTGAATCCAAAAGTAAGAGCCTTGCTTTTATTGCTGTTCATTGTTTGCCTCCTTTCATGTCAAGGAGCTATACAGTAATACAGAATATATGTAGCTATATATAGGATTTTAGCTAGGATCTGTAACAAGCCCTTCAGAGATCAAATCCAGCTTCTTCCCCTCAGCTACAGCTGGACTTTTACCCTCTGGACACTGAATCACTGTTCCTCACATGAAATAAGATCTTAAATATAAAGAAGGGATCTGAAGAGCACCAGAAACAATATCCCCATTTCCAGAGGGGCTGGTTTACTTTCTGCATCTCTTTTAACAGGAGAAATTAAGGGGAAAACAAGACCAACAGTATTCTAAATTATATAATGAGTCCTGGTTTTGAAACTGGGCTTAAAAATGACATTTATGTTGCACTGCCCTCACTGAATTTCACAGCTTTTCTGGGCTGAAGCCCTCAGAAGAAATCAGGGCACTTTACAGTTTGTGGCATGTTTTTGGGTGAAATGCCACCCCCGCTAAAATCCAAGTACATGTCTCAGCTTCAGCAGCCCAAACATTTCCCTTCTTTGCCTCAGCCAGTCCCGGAGCCATAGGATGGAATTACCCAAAAGAGCTTCAGGCAAGCTAATATCTCACCTCTGCTGGGAGAGGTCACACTCTAAGGTTTACCCTCCCATCACCTACATTTTGCCAGCTCTGGGGCTTGAATATTTCTGTGAGTCACTTCAGCTTATTAACTAAGTATCCAAAAACCAGATAGTGAATTAAAGCAGATCTGGCAAATGTCAAGCCAGTGCAAAGACAGAACCAGAACTGAAAAAGCCGAGAGCAGAAGAAAGAAAATGAGGAACAAGAGAGTTCTGCAGGTCACATTCGAGTCAGCCATGGTCACGTGCTTTTCACTCTGCCAGTGTGGTTTCATGTCTCAGTTACACCAGTCTGAGGCTTCCTGCCTCAAAAGGGGATGTCAGAGTCTCACCTTCTGCCTCAGCCAGAGGCTCCTGGTTGGTTTTCTGTTGGCTCAGCAAGGCCTGGGACCATGCACACAATCACATGAGTTGGTACAAGACAAGGAGGGGAACATGGCAGGGGTGGGAGGAGGAAGGAAACAACCATTGTGGTTCAGCCCAGCGCTAGATCAGCTGCAGCTGGTTGGAGTCTGTGCCTTGGAGGTCACTAATGAGCAGTGTTTGCTCTTTCCTACAGTACGACGCAGTGCGAATCAATCAAATATACGAGCAAGCCCGCTGGGCCATCCTGTTGGAGGAAATCGATTGCACAGAGGAGGAAATGCTCATCTTCGCTGCGCTACAGGCACGTACTTGAGCCAAGTTGCAAAACCTGTTCCCTCAGGAGGCAGGCACAGGTTAGGACAAGACTAGGATAGAGCCCAGGCCAGGAGCTCTGCTTGGGTTGGGGGTCTGTTCCTAGGGTGAGAATCGATCAGCAGCATCCATCAGCTAAAGCAGCTAAACTCAGTAGCAGCAGTAACACCATTAATCAAACAGTTCTGGAACCATTTACTAACATTACCTGCACCTGGAGTATAACTTTGATATCAGTACTAGTATGAAGTGTTGCTTCCCATACTGGCTACCATCCTTTTGCCTCTTCCTGAAAATTTCTGTAATACACATGTTCCCAACAGACAGGAAAAAAGCTACAGCACAATTTGAAGATAGGGACACTATGGAGTACATGGAAGTTTAACATGACTGAGCATGGCTTAGTCTCTGACCATAGGTAATAAAGCACAAATCCCTATTAATAATAAATTCTTTCCTTTGAAATGTAAATGGAGCTGCCAAAAATTCACAGCCTGTCTGAATCCACACTGCAGAACACCAGAGAACGTTTCCACCTGGTATGGATGGCAGAACTAGGGATCCAAACATAGCAGCGAGTCAGCCTCCCAGATCAGGGACAATTATTCAGCAAAGGAATACAAACACTGATAATTAAAATAGGAAACCACTATCAGCCATTGCACTGATAGGAGTCACAGGGGACATGACTGTTTCCTTGGGAAAAACCCCTAATTCCTGCAGAACTTCACGCAGTTGTCCGTGACACAGGAGACCAAAGGGTCTGTTTTCAAACAGTGTGATTGTGTGTTGATAATTGATGCACTGACTGTTGGATATTGCTGTTTCATTTTAGTATCACATAAGCAAGTTATCGTTATCATCAGAGACAAAAGATTCCACCTGCGAATCAGAAGTAGATGAAGTAGAAGCTGCCCTTTCCAATCTGGAAGTGACACTGGAAGGTGGTAACAAAAGTAACATTTTGGTATGTCCTCTGGGATCCCGGAATTCCTGTTGCTGTGCCAAATCTGTTGACCCTGATGAGTCTTCCTGGTCCTTGTTTTTTTTAAACAGTTGGTTAGAGAGTGCATTGTACTAAAATTATTCCTAATTATTCCTGATAGGAGGACATCACAGACATCCCGAAACTTGCTGATAATCTCAAGCTAGTTAGGTGAGTTGTGAAAATTAATAGTAAAACATACAAAACAAAAAGCTTAACCTCACAAGAGATCTCTTGAGTTTTTTGTTCTAATTGAACAGTAGATCTGACAGTTATAAATTGACAAATACCCCAGATAGGTCTAGCCAGCTTAAAATTCTCTTCCAGTCTTTCTCTTCCTGCTTCTAACAGTGTTCCTTGGCAAGTCTTTCTAGCTCCTGGGGTGCTGTGTAGCTGTACTTGTGCTTATTAAAAGACCCTGCTCTTTGTATTTCCTAGTGCTCATCAGTCATTATCTCTAAACAAAAGAGCCTACAGTTTTATTTTCAATCACATTTACCTTTTTTTTTGCCAGTGAAAAACTAGAAGAAACTTGCAGTTCTCCCTGAGAAGAATTTCTGAAAGTAACCCCAGGAAATGTATTTTTTAAACAAAAGAAACAACCAAATTACCCCTTTCTAACCGAACATGGAGTCTGTTTTTTCTAATATCTAAATAAGTTTCTGTGATCCTATTATAATATCTTGATTTATGGGTGATTGAAATGACTGTAGAGACCTCAAGTCTGTAATGCCTTTTTATCACAAAACGGTCTTTGTGTTTTAGAAAGATAAAGTGTTCTGTTGTACAAATATTTATCAGATTCATTCTGTTGGCAGATGGTATTTTTAATCTGGGAACTGAAAACTGCACCTGAAAAATTGTAACTGTTGTTAACTGCTAACAATTGTTAAGTAATAATTTCCAATTTGGAATTTTATTTGACATTCTTATTATTAAGGTGGCTTAAGATGAAAGGGAATTAAGGCTTTTAACAATGGGTTATTTGTTTTTCCCCAGCAGTAGAGCAGTTTCCTTTTATAAACATTCAGCAGTTATTTTTCACCATGAAAAAGTTCCTATATTGTAGAATCCAGGTAGGGTGTAAAACATTTCTTTAAAGGAACACCACCACTTTGTGGCTATAATTATTTGATTAACTGTAAACCTGAATGCAAAGCTGTGCATGTCCTACTGCTGACTGTTCATATGGTGAACTTTTTTTCCTGTTTATTCACAGTATGCACCACAGTAAATGCTGCTTTCACGTGGGGACAGTATTGTGGAGAACCGCAATATTTTTTTCAAAAACAACAAGAAAAAGCTTCCTACAAAGTTTTCAGCAACTTTTTCAGGGATAGAAAAATAATTTTATCTGTCTGAAAAAATTATAGTCCCTTATTTTTGAAGAATGTCACTGTATTGGAAAACTAAAAGCCAAATTATTTGGTAGGTTTGAAAATCTAAGTTTTCTTAATTTAACTGCAAAAATTGTCATTTTCTAGAAAGGATCCTAAACTAGGATTTTTAGAAAGGGCCTGGAGGTGTATGTAATAAGGGTATATATAATACATCACTTTTCCTGCTAGTTCTATGCTCTTTGTATCATCATCTTAGATTTAAAGGGAAATACTGGAATTTTTTTTCTTTTTTCTTCTTTTTCACTTCATTGATGACCTTTGTCACTAGCTGTGAAGTATTTCTCCACTCAAGTAGTGCTAATACCTCTGGTTTTCTCTCCTGGAGGGCTACAAAGCTTCTATAAACTTAGTGAAGGAATAGAATTTTGTTGTGTTAGATATTTAGATAAAGACAAAAAAGATGGTCTCTGCTTCCTTACAATGAATACAAGTTGGTTTTATGGGTGCAGATACTCAAGATAAGGAGCTATGAAAAACTGGTGCCAATTTGTATTAACTAATCGGGGGTTACATTTGTGTTACTGAGTTCATGGAAAAAAGTTAGTCTGTTAAAGGGGAACGGCTTTGATTAGTAATGGAAGAAAAAAAAATGAGAAAAATCGTAGTGGGATTCAGCTAGAATCTGGAGAAAAACCACATCCATACCTGGAATAACCTGGATTGGATCCAGGCATTTCTCACCCCCTCATTGACACAGGTTTGAGTAAGCCAACCAAAGCCATGGGTATGAACTTGAATTTCAGAGGCTCTGTAATATTTGCGAGGGACTTATCACTTTGTATGTGGTGATATAAACAAATGGGATTTCTTTTTTTCTGGTAGGCCCAAGAAGCTGGCACTCAAAGCTATCAAGACATATTGGTTTGTCTTCAGAGACACTTCAATATCTTATTTTAAAAACAAGGAATCTGCACTGGGAGAACCTATTGAGAAACTAAACCTGAAAGGTAGGAATTCTCCTTTCTTTCCCTTTTCTGTTGCATCTGTGAACTGAATAAAACAAGAAATCCCTGCTAGACTCAGGAAGGCAAGCACAGCAGCATTTAGTCTGGGAGCTTTTTCAATTCCTGAGACTCCTAAACAGGCAGATTGCAGCTGCAGAAGAGGATTAAGAAGAAAGGATTCAGTAGTTTAACCCAAACTGGGATTATCAGAGCCTGATTTGTAAAATGCCATATACTGCTGAATTCTTAAACATGGGTCAGGTAGGGAATGTGACTTGTGGGGTGCTTTATTTCCAAATACTTTGACTCTGCATTACATGGGAGTGTTCCCCTGTGTCCTTGGCAAACGCACGCTGGCAGCAGAGGACTATGGATGATGCCATAGGCAGGAATGCCAGAGGCTGTGCCTGCATTCTGCTGTGCAGGGACGGCTCCAGGACTCCTCTGGGCCTTGTCTGTGTCATGCATGGGGATTCCCATGGCTACAGCCAGCTGCTGGAGGAGGAGCCCCAGGTGTGCACACAAACACCAGCACTCTGTATAGCCTCCATCTACATCTACTCCTGCAGGGACATCCTTTGTTCAGCATCAGGGAACCAGTGATGCCCAGGACTCATCCTAGAAGAAACCTTTGAAATAGAAGATTGACCCCTGTGAACAAATGGCTCTGCATCCCAATCTGCATATCCTCAGTAGGTCGGAGAATGCATGGGAAAAAACAGCCAGGGTGGCTGGAACATCACCAAGTAGCCTCTCCCACCAGTTCCTCTCCATTTTAAGTGCTGAGCATTTCCTAAGATCAGGCTGAGGTTTTGGGAGCACTCACATCCTTTCACCTCCACGTTGGCTCACGTGCTCCCTGAGCTCGGAGCATTCATCACCCTGGCAAGCCAGACCAGGCAGTGAACTGGAACAAAAACCTTTCATTAGGGCCTAAGCTTCAAAAGTCTTGGCCCTTAATCTCAAAGGAAAACAACCATGAAGTACTGTTCCTTTGTACAAAAGCAGTAATTAAAGTTACTGATACAGTAATGAAATAAATGAATTTCCTTCTGATTCTCTGTGATCTAGGATGTGAAGTTGTACCAGATGTAAATGTTGCAGCAAAGAAGTTTGGAATCAAATTACTAATTCCTGTTGCTGATGGCATGAATGAAGTATATTTAAGATGTGATAATGTGAGTAATAAGACAAGGGAAGGTTTGGATTCAAGATTATTTATGGCAGATTATTCTGTTCTAGAATTTGTATAGAAAAATGAGGATGCTGCAGAGAGTTTATTATCTAAATCTTTAGAAAATTTAAGAATGATGTAGTGGCCTAAAAAATACATAATGGTTCTGGGGACATAAGGACAGTTAATAATCTTGTGTTTATCATCAGTTGGCAACTGAAGCTGGTAGAAAGAAAACCAGAACAAACTATAAAAAAATTAAAATAAAATAAAAATGTTATAGTACTTTGTTCCAATGTTTTCTGAGGATTGAGGTTTGGATTTTTTCTTTTTTCTTAGTTAGAACTCTCTCCATTCAGATGAGGAGAGCGTGATAAGGATCTTACATTAGTTTATTGTAGTGTATCTGATTAAATTGTGTAAAAATGTTCATTAGGTGAAAACTAGTCACGCAATGAAATTTCCAAGAGAATCTACTTCTCTGAAAATTTAAAACCTAGGGGTAGGTGGAACCAGTCCAATCAGGGAGGAAGAACAGCATAAATCAATGAACTGTCTTGCAGGAGGATCAGTACGCTCGGTGGATGGCTGCTTGTGTTTTAGCCTCCAAGGGCAGAACGATGGCCGACAGCTCCTACCAGCCTGAGGTCCAGAAGATCCTTTCGTTCCTACAGATGAAGAACTGGACCATGTGCTCCCAGACTGCCTCTGAGCCAGAGAATGTAGATATGAAACCCGAATGCTTCGTCTCACCACGCTATACCAAAAAATTCAAGTCCAAGCAGGTATGCAGAGCATGGCTCGATGGCTGGTGTGGGTGATTCCAGTGGTTGCTCAGGGATGAGGCTGGATGGAAGCAGCATTTGGAAGCTGTACAGTACAACACCCTGCAATAGTCATTTGTCCCTTTGCAAGAGGCCTTTTCTTTAAACTGAACACAGGGCCAGGTGTTTTGGCACCTCCTCCAAGTACCTCTCCTGCATGCACACCCTGGCTTAAGTCATCCATGATGTTCTGCTCCTGATAGCACTGTTCCTGGAAGTCCCTTCAGAATAAAAAGGGAAGGATTTTAAGGACTAAAAGCTGCTGTTTCCATCTGAAACAACAGGGTCTTCCTGTCCTCTTGGCCTGGGTATCTTTCTTTCCTCTCCACCTAATTCCTTGTCCACTGCTTCAGCTGTGCAAGAGGTCAGCCTGCCCATCCTGACAAGGGTCTCCAGAACAGTGCTGCACAAACCCAGACCTGAGCCTTTGCTGTCCGTTCCACCCTTGGCACTCGGGATCTGTCCCCAGGTGCCCTCTGTGCTGCATCTGCACAGTGACAATGAAGTGTCTGAACACGGCATCAGACCTCATGATGTTTTAGTGAAACAGGATTTTTGTTCTCCAGTCAGCTGAAAACTTTCTCTCTTGCTGTGTTTCCCAGCTGACCGCTCGTATTCTGGAAGCCCACCAAAATGTATCCCAGATGTCCCTGGTGGAGGCCAAGCTGCGTTTTATCCAAGCCTGGCAGTCCCTCCCTGAGTTTGGCTTATCCTACTACATTGTAAGGTAATCACTCTCTCACTCATGTCAAGCTGCTCCAATGTGTTCATGCTCAGGGATTTGCAGGAAGTCCTTTGACTCCCTGTTCTGGAAACATTTTCTATTTTTTCCCCCACAGACTTATTTTTAGTGATTTCCACACTGCTGGTTTTTTCTATAGGAGTAGCACCCAGTAGCTCCATTCCTGGAGTGAGACTCTGCATTACATCTGCCTTCATA
This sequence comes from Monarcha castaneiventris obscurior, assembly GCA_026261815.1. Taxonomy (NCBI): domain Eukaryota; kingdom Metazoa; phylum Chordata; class Aves; order Passeriformes; family Monarchidae; genus Monarcha; species Monarcha castaneiventris. The sequence continues at coordinate 7,919,969 of JAMPIT010000862.1, forward strand.
CAGACCTGTTGGGTTTAGCCTGAAGTAACCTCTCACTAGGATTAAACCCTTACTGTCATAAACTCTCCAAAATGTCACAAATGCATGTCTCACTGGTGTGCTCAGGTTTGCAGGATGTGTTCACTCTGACCCTTGCTCATGGCAATATAATAAAATGCTAATTTCTTTTGTATTTCACTAAGAGAACAGCAAATGATCCCTTTTTAAGGTTCATGCAGAAGAGCAGTGAGCCCAATAAAGGTCCTGTTGTGTTCACAGCAGCTTCCTTGGACACAGCAGGATTCTGACCTGCAGTCTTTTCTTTTGACAAAACACCAGAAAGCTGAAAAGTCCTGACACAACCATACTTGGAGGCACCTTCCTTAATTTGTGCTTAACACCCCTTCGAGGGCTAGCCAGCAATCATCTGTGGTGCAAACTGGACCAGCTGGGAACCACTGCCTGGCACAGGGGCCGGCTGGCATAGAACTGCCCACATCTGCACTATTAAACTCTGACTTCCCAAAATCCAGTAGCCTCATGTGAACTGCAGGTTCCAAATTACCTGGGAGTCACTTGAGGGAGCACTGCTTGTTCGGAGCCAGAATTCTCCCTGAATTCAGTGCCCAAAAATGCTCCCTGATCCTGTTGAATTTACTAACCCAGGTACAGATTTTTTGCCCCATCTGTCACTATTAATCCTGTTAAAAACACAAACCCTACACCTAAACTGCATTTTGTAGTGGCGAATTGCTACAAACTGCTGGGCAGTATCTCAATGGGACATTAAGTAAAGCACAAATTGTGTCCAGGTGAGATTTTTTCCCTAAGGTCCAGCTGCATCTAAAGAGAGAAGGTTCACAAACAGTATGAAAAATACTGAAAATACTCACAGCATACAGATGAGATTTCTTCCAGCTTTCAGCATGAAGGTAAGGTAGAGGAAGGTAGTTTCTTTACCAGAGTAGTCCGTTCCTAGCTATTCCCAACTCAAAAAATTGTTACCCCCAAAGGTTCTTATACTTTTGTATTTATTTTTCATCTCTAATCAGAAGAAAGTTGAAATGTTAAAATGCCTCAGTAATTTTGTAATGTGATTTATACTCGGAAACATGTATAGATCAGTTGTTTTGATTATATAATTTAGGTTAATATAGGTTGATATAACTAGAAGAACATGTTTCAACATCAGAGAAATGAAGCAACAAAAATTATTGTTGGCATTTTTTCCAGTAAAAATATAATCAAGTTCATGCATTTAGGAAGAACAGTATTTCTTTAGCAGGAAACAACGAATTGGAAAGATTTCAGCCAGATCTACCTGCCTGATTATTTTCCATCTTACACCATGGCTCACCAGCCTACACTTTTGCTTTATAAAAAATCCTGTTCTAAAGATGGATCCAAGCTTTCCTCAATCCCAGGCTGTTGTGACTTCTCCCACGTTTTTTGCACTTCGAGAGGAGAGCAGCTGAAATGTTTCTCTAGACAGAAATCATTGCAAAGCAGATCTGCTCAAAGGTTTTGGGGTTTTTTTCAGGTTTAAAGGAAGCAAGAAGGATGATGTGCTTGGGGTGTCCTATAACAGGCTGATACGGATAGATATGGCCACAGGAGATCCTATCACAACATGGAGGTTCTCCAACATGAAGCAGTGGAATGTGAACTGGGAAATCCGCCAGGTAAACCTGGAACAGCTCTGCATTGCATTTCACACACTGGAGGATGCTTTCAGAAAATATTTTCAAACCTCAGTGAAAAGATTTTGAACGTGTTGTGACACGTTATTAAATAAGCTGTCTGCAGTTTTTCTTAGTGGAGTCTGTAGTCAGAACTCAGAAACTAAAAGATTGCCAAGATTGTTCTTCACAAGTTGCCCTTGATTTTGATGGGATGAAATACAGAGACTCCAGGGTTAATTCCAAAGTGTTGTGTTTACTGCTCTGTCAGTAAAATCTCATTTTAACTCTCATGCATCATCCTCTACATTGTGGTGATGCAGCCTCTATTACAGACAGAGGATACAGGAACCCAGTTTGTCTTTCAAATCCCAGACTGAGATTGCAAAGCCTGCAACTCTGTGTCAGTGTGTGGTCCCTGATTTGGGGTTTCAAAGCTTGAAGCCAGCTCTGTAAACTGTAGATTTCTGGGGTGGAACTAGTGTGACCTGATGTAAATTGAAACCACCCAGGAACTGTTCCTGCTTACGGAGTTTTCCACATCCATGTGCAGGAACCAGGAAAGATCAGGTACACTCCCTGCTGCTCTCCTGCAGTACTCCCTGTTCCAGAGCCTGTAATTCTGGGTCAGGTTGCTGGGGATACTCTAAATTCCTCTGAAAAAAGGCAGAATCCAGTGAGCAACTAAGCTCAGTTTGCTGCATTTTTGAACTAACAGTAGCTGGAAACCCAAACCGGGATCCCAAAGGCAGATTTAGAGCCAGAGCATAACAATGGACAGATTAAACATTATCCAGTAGACAAAGCGTCAGGAGGGCCATTCCTGCTCTTCCCAGTGTTCACTTTATTTGCCATTGGAAAAAAGAGCGAAAAGATTTCACCACAAGAGGGCCCTGATGTAGCAGCAAATCCAGAAACAAGCAGCCTAACACCCTGAGCATCCAGGAGACCCAGAGCTCTTGGTTAGCAGGGGCAGGTGCTGCTTCATCACAGTATTTGTGATCCAGCTGTGCTCTCACACTTCTCTTCTTCCCAGCTTATCTCTGTGTCTGACTGTGCCATGGCTGTTCTCCTTAGGTTGCCATCGAGTTTGACCAGAATGTGTCCATCGCTTTCACATGTCTGAGTGCAGACTGCAAAATCATCCATGAATATATCGGGGGCTACATCTTCTTGTCAACACGTTCCAAGGACCACAATGAAACACTGGATGAAGAACTCTTCCACAAATTAACTGGAGGTCAGGAATGAGATGAAGTAAACTCTCTTCCCACTGCCTGCTTCTTCTTACAGCTAAGACTACCAGAGATGAAAAATAATATCTCTGATTGTTAATTGCTGGCTAGCAATTATTGTTACATGTCAATTAATCTTGTACTATGACTGGGACTGTTGACAGTTTTTGTTAAATACTGAAGCTAAGGTCACTGGATGCAGTATGGCAATTTCATCATCAATACTTGAGGAAAATTTAATCCTGGTTGTTGTCTTTTTGTACAACTCAATGTTTTTAAATAAACAGTGTCTAGCCACTGGACATCTTTTTAATCTAATATTTTTAATTGCAGCAATCTGTTTAAGCGTTCAGGGCATATAACTTGAGGATATGCTACAGTGAATTTTCTTCTCTGTTACAGCCAGGCAACTTCCATTGTTAAACTGGCCATTGTCAGAACTAAAGCTGAATAAATACATATTTTAAAGCTCCATGGCTTGTCTAACACTTGCCCTGAGAACACAAAACATTCCAAGTGCAGACTAAGCTATCGAAACTCCTGTAGTGATTACTCAGTTGTTCAAAAATGTAGAACCCATGTCAACCTTCACCCACTGAAGTGGTTCCTGAAAGCCAGAGAAGCTGCAGAGCATTCATCTTGGCAAACCTGGATCCAACACATTCATCTTTTGAGGAACATTGTTACTTATCTGGTTGAAAACTGGGCTTTAGGTACTATCTAAAATTATTGAAGAGGCCTCTGAGTGTGAGCATTTCTATTTCCTGTCCCTGTTACTCTGTTTCACTGTGACATCTCCCTGAGCTATCCCTGTTGATGTGTGAGGATCTGAAATGCCTGTAGGAGTTCTCTTATGTGCATGCTGCAGAATGCAAAGAGTGATGCTCAGAGGGCCGGAGCCCTTCTGCTCTGGAGACAGGCTGAGAGAGATGGGGCTGTTCAGCCTGGAGAAGAGAAGGCTCCGGGGAGACCTTGGAGCCCCTGGAAGGGCTGTGAGAGAGCTGGAGAGGGATTTTTGCCAAGGGCAGACAGCGATAGGATAAGGAGGAATGGCTTTCCATTGACAGAGGGCAAGGCTGGATTGGATATTAGGGAGAAATTCTTCCCTGTGAGGGTGGTAAGGCGCTGGCACAGGATGTCCAGAGAAGCTGTGGATGCCTCTGAGGAACCAGCTCTGAAGCCACCAGCTCTGCCTGCTGGAAGGAGCCACACACACGAAGTGAATGAAATTTGACACTACCCTGTAAAGCAAGGACAGAGTGAAGCTGGGAGAATTAATGAAACTACTGGACAAACCAAAACGGGTTTCACATATCTAAATACAATGGACTGGTGTTGTCATATCACTAAGTGATGCTGCAGAAATCATTGCATAAATTCATAAGCATCACTGGAAGAGCTGGAGAGCCCTGATTTTCATGCCATGTGCTCTGCTTTTCCCCAGCCCCTGTCAATGGGCTTCAGTGGAATCACTCCCAGTTTGTGCAGTTTAAACCACAGCTTTACATTTTGCAAAAAAAAAAAAAAAAAAAAAAAAGAATACAGCCTGCTTCTGGGCCCTCTGTTCTTCCCTCTCCTCAGCACTTCTTACACGGGCTGAGGGACCATCCAGTTTTCCTTCAGAAGAGAACTTACTTGCTTGTCACCTGCTTGCACAAGCTAAGTATTCTTCTCATGTTGTGAGATCCACCCAAGTCCAAACTCTGGCCATACTTAAAGCCTGCCTAAGAGCGCCATGGGAGAGCTAAATGTACAAATTAGTGCCAGGGCCTCTTCCACAGACAGCTGCCTTCCAGAGCAGTCTCCACGCAGGCTTTGCAGTGAGGACCCTGACCATGCCTGCATGGAAGCCCCTCATTTGGCAATGAGCAATGACAGACTCCTGTAAATTGCTCCCTGGGAAGCACAGCCCATGCTTGCCACTCTTGGAGCAGAGCTTGTCCCGGAGTGCTGCATGGATGCCCTGAAGCTGCCACTTGCCTACGTGACCTGAGCACAGGAATGCAGAGACAGGGGAAATCTGAGCAGTGTGTGGCTCATTTCGTTGCTAAACAAGCACGTTCCCTTGCAGTTCAAGCTGTCTGTACTGGGATTTCAGAGAAACTAGCAAATATTTCCATTTTCTTTCCTGCCCCTCCTTCAATCTTACTCCATGTGTCACTGCCTTCCGACTAAATCCTTCGCTGCTGCTTTGCAAGGAGGAGCTCTGCCAGCTCATTCCAGCTGGACGTAAGCCCTATCCTTTGCCATTTTAAGTTTGAGTGATCCCCTGCTGATGCCCTCTGTCCATATTTCTTCAGGTCATTCAGCTGTCTCTTCTCCTTGCCCCACTCACCTTGCCAGGCTTTTTCACAATAGGCAAGGAACACTTAGGAAAGGAAGCTTTTTATCCAGCTGGGTTCAGTGCTGCATGTGACTGTAGCTCCTCTTCCTACAAGCAGACCCTGGAGAGGTTGGAGTGGGAAGGCATGAACCAGAGCATTCCATAATTCCAGGCTGGATAGGGTGAACAGCACCTGAAAGGAGGCCTACCCCAGCCTTCTCTGCCTGACACCTGCACCAGCCACAGCTTCGAGTAACCTTTCACCCCATGACACGGAGCACATCCCAGCCAGGCTCCAGATGTTCCCTTTATGCACATGGGATACCACACCCTCCCTTATTTGTGCAGTAACCTGATCACGCTGGGCTCTCCTGGGCTCGTCACACCTATTTATACACAGAGTTAAAGACCACGGGATCTTTATAACCACATTATTAATTGCACAGTGCCAGATGTGGGAGAGGTTTCCCAGAGCGAGCGAAAGCAGGACAAGGGCGTCTGCCCTGGAGTTTTGCAATACAGAGATGAAATCCTGGACAGGAATGTTACTTAGATGAAAACAAGCCTTTAGGAATCTTATACCTCAGCTCAGCTGCAACCCTATTTTGTACATGGTGCTTAATTAAACCCGAGCTACGTCAGGGTAAAGCACTACCAAAGTGAGATGGCTCCTGCTGCTCTTACATCAAATTCTGGAGGGGATTTCACCCAGGGGGTACCTTTGAAGGCCCTTTCAAAGGTATTTATACCTTTATTCCCTTATCCTGTCTAGTCTCTGTTTCTGGGAGGCCTCTTAAGGCATCACCTTCAGCCCATATTAGGAGACACACACCCCGTAGTTTTCTGAAACCTCAGGCTAAATAATCCTGTTCTTCCATTCTCTCCCTTTTCTCTATAGGAAAATGTCTTGTTTGTGCTTGCTCTGTGGACAGACCTGCGAAATAGTTCTTTTGTTGGCTTTAAAAGCCATTCTCCAGATTTTTTTTCAGGCTATTTTCATTCTAAACCATCACTTGGATCACGGCCAGTAAGAAACATTCACCTCTTAAACTTTACAGCCTGGTACCATCCTCACCTTCTCCTGCTCGCCCCATCTCTGCTTATCTTGGTGTCACTAAGGAATGCAGGCTCAGCCCGAGCATTCCTGCGGGCAGAGGGGCTTTGTGCAGCCCTGAATCACCCCCGGGGAGGGGGCGTCTGGTTCAGCTCTCTTTGCATCACCCGTGTGAAAAGGCTGACAGAAACGCCTGCCTTTGCTAACCGCTCCCTCAGGTTGTCACTGAAACTCTCAGAAAAGCGGAAAAAAAGAATGAAAGGCGACATGAGAACAAGCCAAAGTGACTCACAAAGGGGGAAATCTCTGCCTGCTGTTCGCAGGTTTTTCAAAGAAACTTGTGAACGAGGGCTGCTGCCTGCCCTGGGAAACCTTCACGAGTACCTGGGCAGCTGCCTGAGATGTAGCACCATGGCAGAAATGTTTCAGGTCATGAGAGTTTGCAGCTAAGCAAAGAGCTGGGAAGATACAATACCTGCCACAAAAACCGGGCATCCAAAAAAGCAGAAACAAAGACGGAAAATAACATTAACAAAACCTCTTTTTCCAAGGGTGCTCTGCCTCTTCCAACAGGTTTTCTGTATCACTCAGAAATCAAGCGCCTCTGGGCAAACAAAACCTCCATCTCCCTTCCACCTTCACCAAAACGAGCAGCCGCTTTCCCAGGCTGACAGTCTGCTTGTCTCAGTCTCCCACATGAAGTCAGTAACGTTGAACTCATTAAAATTAAGGCAGCTTTTGGCTCACCGGTTTTCCTGGAGTATTTTTGTAAGATATTAAAATCAGTAAGATACCAATAACCCTAAAATAAGCAATGAAAATTCACTGTCTGTAAATACTGAGCTAAGGGCAGCAAACGCAACACAAACAGTTCATAGCCCAGGGCAAAGCCAGGCCGCCTCCCTGCTCCTCGGCTTCCCAAAGAGGCGCTCTGCAGCCAGCAGCTCTGCGAAGCCAGAGGGAAGGCAGGGTTTCCACCGGCCTGTGTGGAGCTGGACTTTCCACCTCTTATACCAAATTCCTCAGATTTTTGTAACCTGCTCCACTTTGCCCTTTGAACCGCAGCGAGTGCAGAGCTCTGACGGTACCTGCGGGTGCGCACGTGCCGGGCCCGGCTGCGCTCTCCTCGCCCCACCGGGGTTAATGGTGGGATTAGCCCCTCATTTAGGAAACCATCTGTCTTGCCCTGGAGCCATTCCACAGGGGAACAACATGTACGCCTCGCCCAGCCTCCAAGGGAACCGCAAGGGCTCCAGCGAGTCCTGCTGGAAGCCCCTATCTCTGTTCTGGTCGACATTCATCTCTGTGGATGTTCTGGTGTTTTTCAAGGCTCCCTCCCCACGCACATAACGACCCACACGGTCAATAGATAAAGGTCTCCCTAATGTGTACTTGCAGACTCAAGGTTTTTGGGCAAGCAAGACCTTTATCTGCACTTTAGCACTGAAGTTTACAGGTCGGTGCTGCCTTCATGTCAGGGATCTGTTTTGTTGTCCCGATAAAGGCAAAGCACTGACTACTGTTCTCCTTGGAAATCTTAATAATTAGTTGTCTTACAGTAGCAACAGAACCATCACCCTTTTGCTTTTACTTTGGAACAATCTCCATCAATTCACCCCTTTCTGGGATCGTTTCCCTGACTTTATTCTCTTCTCTCAACTTAATTATTATTTGAATTGTGGGAAAGCTGAAAACCCCAGCTCAGGGCAGGTCCCTCAGTGGGAGATAGTTTATGTTGTCAGTTTTACTTATCCAGCAAAGGATGAGAGAAGTAGCAGGAAGGGAATTCTCCCAAGCCATGTGGTACACAGATGCAGAACAGAGAACACAACCCACGCACAGCAGGACCGGGAAAGGCCTCCCAAGGCTGTCACACAGGGACTGAGATGCTCCACGCCCTCTCCATCGGCAGAGAGAATTCCTCTCTGCAGGAGGAGCAGGTGAGGGTTTCATTTTTGACATATCCTAAGGGCCTCCTTAGAAAAGTAATTTGTCCTGCGTGAACATTTCCAGGATTTACTCCCAAGAGCAAGATTCTTAGCTAGAAATTCAAACACTTGAAGCCCTTCATTGGCGCCTAAAGAGAGACCAAAGCTCATGTCAGCAGGCACAGCCTCAGCTTTACATCATCCTGACCTGCCAACAAAGGAACACAACAATTCCTCTCCCTCCCGCCGCCAGTGAAAGACGTGAGAGTTGGGACTATTGACACTGATCTTTTCCCTTTGCCCCCCTCTGCTTAGACAAAGACAGACAGGAGCAGCCCTGCCTGAGTGTTGGGAAATAAGAGCCCTCCCACCCACCTCCTGCTAGGGCCAAGGGAGCAGGGAAAGCTGCCTGGAGCCGCCCCCTCTCAAAGCTGGATGCGGGGGAGTGAGCCTGGAACAAACCTCGCCTGAGCCTGTGGGCAGAGCCGGGAGCAGGGAAAGCTGGGAATAGAGAAGAGGCATTTCACGCTGTCGGCTGAGTCACCCCCAAGTGTATAAAATCAAGGCCAGGAGTCGGAGCCACTCCGAGTGGAGGCACGAGGCACCGGCACTTTTGGACAGGTACGTGCAAGCGGATGCGGTTTAGAGGCAAGGATTAAGATTAAATCTAAGACTGGAATACAACACTCCAATTCCTCCCATCCTCTCCCTGCCAATGTGCAGCTGAGCACGGGATCCAGCGGCTCCGGGAAGCCCTGAGGCTGCTTGGCTCTTTCACGGTTCCATCTGACAGAAAGGACACAGGCAACCAAAATACATTATTTTGGTGGTTCGGTATATCCTATTTTCCTGGTCCCTTACTTCAAAACTGGGATGGCAGCAAAGGATAACAGTCTGGGCGACACCTGGCATCATTCGGGAACAGCAAGTAGAAATTAAATTTTGGAATAAGTCTGAGATGTTTCATAATAAGTGGGGCTTCGGTCACCACCCTATGCTGTAACATATTTTTGGACGAGGAATGACCATTTTGATGCCGAGAAGCACAAAAGCTCAGTAAGAAAAGCACTGGTTTGAGGCTGAGGTTAATTCCTTCCTCTGACACAGATTACCTGTGGAGACCTCGTACAAATCATTTAGGACTTTTTTTTTGACAAGGACCAGGGCAGGGGTGGGAGGAGGAGGGAGCACAGAGGGAGCTGTAACACTAAATAACATGTTTCTTGGCGCTCAGGCCTTTGGGGCCCTGATCCAGGAGCATTCTCAGTTTCTGACCACTTCCACTGCAGTGTGGTTCGGGAGCTGCACTTTCAGTGCATCCTTTCCCAGAGCTGGGCCGTGCAGCCTTTCTGTGGCTCTCATCTACAGCAGGGCCCAGCCCTGCCGCTGCCCCACCACCACTGCCAGCGGCTCAGGAGCCCCACAGCGCCTGTGGGGTCCCCACTGTGACTGCCCTCAAAACGGGGCAGAACTGCCCTGGCAGAGCCCGCACAAGTCCCGGAGTTTTGCCGTTCCAGCTTCTTCTGAGGGAAGGAAAGTCCTCCTAACACAAGAAAGGCACTTTTACCTACTCACTCCATCACAGCTCAGCTCAGTTTGGGATCCTGTGCTTTAAAATCTGGCAACTCTGTTCTCGGACCCATTCATTTGCTTTGAACAGACAACCTCACAGAAAACAATCTCTTGCTATAGGCACACTTGACCCTGTTGTTTGAGCATCAGCCTGCTGGAAAACTCCTCCCACTGGGCTGGCCAAACCGGACACTATGCAGCAGGACAACCTGCTGGCACTGAGGGTCCTGGTGTGGGATACAACTTGGTTCATGCTTCCTGCATGAAAAACTGTAGGCACACTTAGGCTAAGACTGCATGAAACTTCTGTCCCCAAGGATTCATGTTTACTTAGGCTTAAGTACAGAAGAGCTGTTAATTATCCCTTATCACTGTCTGGATATAATAGGAAAGGGCTTATAAAATGTTTTAAATAGTTTGTAGATGCCTGGAGGGATTTCAATTTAGCTTTAAATGTTGATGTTTTGTTTTCCCCTCCTGAAACAAATCTTGCAAATTCCAGGCACCTCGGAGAAGGATGTTGTCACCCTTGCTCATCCTCCCTCTGCTGGTGGGGACCACAGCCTATGGCCCGGTGAACAGAGCAGCATCCAGGGATGTCACCACCTTTTTTCAGCTGGCTCAGGAAGACCCTTGGGAGAATGTTAATCTCACCAGCATGTCCTGTGAGCATCAGAAGAACAGGACCTGGATCACCCTGCAGCTGACCAACAGCAGCCTGACAGCTTTCCCTGTCTGCCTTCCAGAGACCCTGGAGACCTTGGATCTGAGCAACAACCTCTTGGAAGAGGTGAATGGCACAGAGATAGCAAACCTCCCACAGCTGCGTGTCCTCTCGCTGAGGCACAACCACCTGTGGTCAGTGAGGTGGGGATCTGAAGTCCTCAGCAGTCTCCTCAAGCTGGACTTGAGCTTTAATAAGCTGTCATCTGTGCCATCCTGCCACAGCTCTGCCCTGCCTAACCTGAGGTGGTTGTCCTTGTCTGGAAATCCACTGATTGAAATCCAGCCACTGGCTTTTTCCTGCTACCCTCAGCTGCACCTCTTGAACCTCTCTGCAACGCTGCTCGGGCAGGATGACAGCAGAGGAATTAGGGAGTCTGCTTTTGCCATCAGCACAGATCCCAACGAGGCCATGAACAGGCCTGGAAACTCCATCAATGTGCTTGATCTGAGCGGGACCTTTCTTGAGAAAAGTGAGTTTCTGGGTCTCCCACTGTAAACATGGGGTTTGGTCAGGCCAGGGGAGCAGAAGCCTTGCTGGGACGATGACTCCCATCCTGGCTGAGCCTGGAGTGCAGGGGGAACACCTCACACTGAAAGCTGCAAACAGCTGGTCCAAGCGTGCAAGGCACTCTCACAAAAACCAGCTTCCCAAAGGAAGGGCAGACACCAAACACCATGAGACAGGACGATTTGTCCCAGTGTAGTCACCCACCTCAATCCTAATCCCACTGTCTGCTACTGACAGTCATCCCCCTGTCAGCCCTGGGATTAGTTTTGGGACACACAGGAGGAAATTAGTTTCTCTTTCCAGACAGGCTGTTGAAACCTTTCTTTGTCCCCACAGCTACACTCAGCTTTTCTCACAGCATTAAAGTAGCACTGAGAGAGGCTTTTTGTGCCATCCACAGCCAGCCAAATACTTCCGCAGAGGGGGGAGGCAATCCCTGCCCCGAGCAATCCACAGGATGTTTTTTTCCTTTTGCCTGCCTCCCCTGCCAGCCTCGGTTTACAGCTGAGGTGCTGAGGCACACAGATGTGAGATGCCTTGCCCAGCTGCTCTCAGCCTGGGGCAGAGCCAGGGCCTTAGGGGCTCCTCAAGCCAGAGGCTTCGCTTCAACTCACATTTAACAGATGCACCACCAAATTTCCTCTGAATTTGCCTAATCCTCTTGTGGTAGTGAGTTACCCTATTGAGTCATGGGATGGAAAGGCCCTTTTGTACAAGATCTATTCTTTCTGTTTCATGCCTCTTGGCTGTTTCTCCTGTGCTAGGAGAAATTAGTGATTTGCCTTTCTTGCAACAGTCAGGACCGTGTAGACCACTTTTCTGAGCAGAGAAATCCTTGTTTATTTAATCTCACCCAACAAGAAAGCTATTCCATATCTCTTACCAGCTTTATTCTCCTTTTTCCCCAACTTTTCCTCCCCCCTTATGACAGCCTGACCTACATGGAATATTACAAAAATGCAGCTGCATTTTTGTAATACATGAGTGTTTATACACTGATGTATTCATTTTTGTTCTATTCTTTTCCCAAAGAGAATAGCTGCAGAAGGTGACAGATACTTTGTATCTATGAATTCAAATCTGTGGATTTCTAGGCAGAAATCCACAGGAATCCTCTGTTTAGGCAATAGGTGTAAATATTTTTCTGTTTCAGTTCAACCAGAGTGGGCCAGAGACTTGCCCAACCTCAGATCACTTCACCTGACAAAGATGCCACGTTTAAGAAGCCTGGACAGCAATTTCTTCCAGTCTCTGCCTGGTCTCCGAGAGCTGCACTGTCAGGACTCCCATTCCCTGGGTTTTGTACAGACAGAGATGTTTGGCAGTGCCCCTCATCTGAGCCATCTCTCATTTGATAAGTGAGTTGTTTTCTGTTTTGTCCTTCCTTGCATAATGCTGCGAGGCTGCTGTGGTGCCTGGGAGCTGACTTGAACAGTTTGTTATCAGATTTAGGAAGGAGGTGTGGGCTTGTAAGACTTTTGTGCCATGTAAGACCTGTGATCTGGCCTGATAGAGCTGACACAGCCTGAAGAGGCAGCATGGGACTCATAGCACAATTAATTGTTTGCTTGTGGTTATATCCATTGTGCTCCCACTCCTCTGCCTCATCTCCCTGTCCAATGGATGAATTCACCCAGTGCTGTTCAGATCAGCACAGATCCATGAATCCCACCTGTGATATAGACCAAGCTTCCAACACCCACAGTGGCAATATCCCATCAGAGGAAAAGCCGGTCACTGTGGATTCCCTGCTCTGCAAAGGATGAATGCTGACAATTTCCTAAAATTGCATCTGGGAAGGAGACAAAAATCCTGTCCCTCCCACTTTGAGTGTGAGAGTTTAATATCGTTCCTTGTTCAGCATTAGTAAAAGCAATGGTTTGCTGCTCCTTCTAAGGGTAGCATCTCTTGGTATGTCACACACCCGAAATACTGAGAGGGGCAAAAGTCTGAAAGTGATTTATCAAAATAAGAGCAGATGAAGTGCACACAGAGCAGTCAGTGTAAAGGAGAAGATCTGGAGAGCACTTTAAAACATTTTTATAATACCGACCCAGATTATAAGCATATCAGAAAACAAACACTAGAGCACTGGCTGTGCCTAGAGACCAGTTTCAGGAAAATAAACACACTTAAAGCAAAACCCCTATGGATTCCATCCCCATTTGATTGCCCTACTGAATTTACACAGCACTTTCCAACACGTGCAGAAATACCAGTTCAAAGTGCTAAAAATCATGCCCAGAGTTAAAGGAGTAGCAGTAAAGGTCCTAGAAAAAAAAGAGAGCATCTTCTGAGCATGCAAAGTGCAGGATGGTGGGTTTCATAACTGGCTACTGCCAAGGGAACTGGGAATAGTGCTTTGTGCCTTACACACACTGAGGATAAGGGATACTAAGCACACTCGGGTCGTTGGAGGGTTTTCTAATTACTGCATTTGTCATCCTGTAGCTGTAACCTGAGTTCCTTTAATCCTTGGAACACCAATTCATCGGATGGCATCACCATCAGCTTGTACGGGAATCCTCTCCTGTGCAACTGCCAGCTCTCCTGGCTGCTGTCCAAGCCCAAGCAAGTTGTTCTGCAAAAGTAAGTAAGCTCAAGGAGATAAAGTAATGCTCTTCAGACACAACTTCAACGTGTAAGTTGTTTAGGGATCACATATTCACCACCATCTAAATTATTCACATTTCTCATGGGTTCTTCCCTTCCACAAAGGTAGAAATGCAAAATAATGTCCCTTTCAGGGACAAAGCATAAAGTGTTATTGGCTGCGGATTCTACTTTGAGCTGTCTTGATGTGCCAGCACTGGGAGCAGAAACTGGAAAACTTTGGAAGACCTTTAACAAATCATTTCCTCCTAACCCTCCTATTCCCAAACCTTACATCACCAGCAGCAGCCAACAAAACCCCTTGCAAATAGCACCATTTCTCACCTATTGTTTTCGTGCTCTCCTACAGTTTTACAGACTAATTACCGTAAGCTGGAGCTAAAAGAAATATTTGCATATAAATGGTCTCTCCTCCTTTTGAAAGGCCACCAAGAAGATTTGTCATCAAATCTCTCGGAGAGCAGCGAAGTAGATTGTTGAAATCAGATAGTTTGTCATCGGGATGGGCTTAGCAGTTGCATTCTTTACCTACCAAAACTTCAGTGTCTGAGTAAATAAAGAATTCGATCTTAGTCATTTGAAAGTCCCGAGTCAGCCCACTTCCAGCTGCCTAAACCAGCTGGATTAAGAATCCTGGGAATCCTGTTACATCTCTCTGCATGTGTTCCGCTGTTACTGTGGCATTAAAGTCTGACTCTTTAAAACAAGTTGCTTTGAATCCCGATGCCCTTTGCTAAGGTTCACAGCCATTGTACCAAAGGGTGCTTCCCCTCGGGCAAAAGATATTCCTGCACCTTACTAAACCAAAAAGCCAGTTCCAGCTGAATTCCACAGTCAGGGCTGTGGAAAGCTGCCTGGACTATTGCTAAAACAACCTAGCTTTGGTCTAGGTTTCACATCCTCACTAATATAAAGATGCTTTTGACAGCAGGTTGCCAGCTCCAATCCAAGCAGCCTGCAGAAACCTGCAATGTTCTTGTGAATCTTGACTATTCTGGTTTCCCTCTGCAGGGCTCGGGAGACTTTTTGCACATCCCAAGAAGATTCGGGCAGACCTTCAACATCTTTTTCGCTGCTGGAGCTCTACGATAAATGCCAGTCTGAGAGCAATGTCACACTGCCTGATTCGATCACAGCCTCTCCTGATCACGATGCTTTCAACTTCACCAGTGATGATGCCACTGCTGTAGTAACAACAAACTCAGCTCTGCTGACCAAAGGTTGGACTCACACCAGCTCCCTAATCCAGGGGGATGTAAGGAGCACAGCAGCATCCAACCCAACGCTAACCAAAGACACTTACACCAGCTCCCTAATCCATGGGGATGTAAGGAGCATGGCAGCATCCAACCCAACGCTAACCAAAGACACTTACACCAGCTCCCTAATCCACGGGGATGTAATGAGTGCTGCAGCATCCAACCCAATGCTAACCAAAGACACTTACACCAGCTCCCTAATCCATGGGGATGTAATGAGTGCTGCAGCATCCAACCCAATGCTAACCAAAGACACTTACACCAGCTCCCTAATCCACAGAAATGTAAGGAGCACAGCAGCATCCAACCCAACGGAGCCGATGCTAACAAAGGCCAAGAGTTCCTCCCATGAGGAGGAGGCAGTTTCTGAATCCACAAGCAATCCCCCTTCCTTGGCATCCGTAACCTCCTTCCCAGTTTTTCTCCAAGAGCTCTTTGCTCAGTCCTCAGATCACAGCTCCACAAGTCAAACTGGAACAGAACAGCTACAGAGAGGGCTCAGAACAACCGATGTGACATTTCCCCAGGAAGGGCCATTCAAACAAACCACCAGTGATTATTCCACTGGAGCAACAGCAGTCTCCCACACCACCAACCATCACATTCACTCCTTTGCCACCCATGCTGTGGAAGGTGTCCCCCGAACGAGCCCCCCACAGCTGAATCCCACAAGGAGCAGTGCCCGGTCAGAGCCTGCACCCACCACACCATCGCCACATTACGTCGATGACTACGATTACGAGGAGCAGCCAAAGGAAACCCCGGTGCAGCTGGCACACGTCGCCTGTGACTACAATCCATGCAGGCACCTGCAGAAGCCGTGCAGTGAGCTCCAGAGCGTATCCCAGTGTTCATGTCCCGGCACAACGAGCGAAGATGAGGTTCCAGACCCACCCAGGCTCAGAGAGGTGATAGAAATCACAGACAGCTCTGCACAGATACGCTGGTGTGCCCCATACTCGGTTGTTCACACCTATGAGCTGATACTCCGTGCCCAAGACAAGGAGGACAGGCAGTTTGTCATGGACAACATTTACCCCACGGCCAGGCAGCACACTCTGTATAACCTGCTGCCATTCACCACTTACCACATCTGCGTGACTGCTTCCAACAAAGCAGGGTCGAGCCAGACAACAGACCACGAAATTCCAGGTAATTCGTGCACCAGATTTAAAACAAAACCCAGCTACAAGTATGTTTTTGCTGCTCTGTCTGCAGCAAGTGGACTCTTTCTCATTACCACAATTATTTTGTCTGTGTGTCTGTGCAAGGCATGCAAAAAGCCTCAGAGTGAGCAGTATGGTACACACTTGGTCTCCTACAAGAACCCAGCATTTGATCATCCCTTAAAACTACAAGCCACTAATTAGCTCCGGGTTATTGCTCTACACATTCAAAGCTCACTGTCTCCATCACCTTGGTGTGTTTTTGTGAGACTCTGAAAATGGCCTTCAGCAAAACTATGAACCATCAGATTTCATAACCCTGATGTTTGTAAGGGAGAGAAAACAACCAAAAAAAAAAGAAGAAAAACTAATAATGAAGGTAGTCAACAAGAAAAAACTCTTTGGCCTCCTGTTCCTGTGCTAAGCAGCAGCAAACCTGGACACTAACCTTGAAGAGTTGTTTTTATAATCACCTACAAATAGAGTAGCATAAATTTCACAGTGAGAGGCTGCCTGGCCAGCTGCCTGCCTCCATTATCTCTCATGAACACAGGTGAGAGCTGTAATCCGAGGTGCATTAAGCTGAGCAAGACACACTCTTTTATTCACAGAGCAAAGCTGGGGGCTCAATTTTTTAAAGGTATTATCCATAAAGAGAGTTCAGCTGAAAGGAGTGAGTGGGCTCAGTGCACAGGGTGCTGTGCAGATCTAACTCCTTAAGCACCTGCAGTGGATGCAGATGATCAACCTAACTTCAGTTCAGGAAAAAGAAACACAACATTTAGTTGTAGTCACAGATTGTGCAGGATCTGTAGGGCAGGGGTAATTGTTTTGTTCTGAATTTTTATGATGTTGTTCACAACTGAGCCTCCCAAGTGCTTCCCCAATACCAGCTCACAGGCAGTGGGGGGTTTGCAGTACAGCAGCGACCCACAGAAGTGGGTAGGGGAGCATATTAACATTTGCTTCCCAATGGATTTTAAACAGAGAGGATGTTCCGTCCCAATCATCCATCCCATCTACAGATTTAGCAGCTGATAATTCACCTCATACAGAGGCAGAAAGCCAATAATGAAACAGTTTTTTACTCAGTGTGCGCTGCTGAGACTAGAAAAACCCAAATGCCCTGCACTAGCAGCAGACAGCTCTGCAGACATCCTTCAGATGAACTCTTGGGTGCCAATTCTGCACAATAATAGTAAGAGGTGCTGACAATCCCAGCTTTGAGTTTGCCATTAGAATTCAAAGAGATATTTTGTGCAAGGGCAGGCAGTTGTCCCCATCTGGTATTTCCCCATAGGTTTTAGTTCCAGGAGCTGCCCGTTCCTGCTGCTGTTCACTGCTGTACTGACACAGTGCATAAAGCCCCCTGAACTCTGAGGGGAAGGTGCTGTACTGTGTAACAAAGTCTCTGTTCCATTCTTTGGGGCTTTTAATGCTTTCAGTATTAACAGAAATAAAAGCTACAGAGCTATGTTCTGTTTTTTTGTTAAAGATATGAATCTTGGTGTTGTCTTTACCATCTCCAATGTTTACCCTGAGAAATTAACTCCTTTTGTTGTTTTGGAATGAACTTTCATCATGTAGTAAAGAAATGTTTTTATCACAGTAAATTTGTGTTCTCTGATGTCCCAAGAGCTTTCATTGTGTGTGTGGCAGAAGGAGGCTTGTGGTGGTGGGGAGTTTGCTCCTCCTTTGCTGGGAGTTTGTCCTCTCCCCAGCTCTGCACAGGGAGTGACACTATCGCTGGGCAGATGCAGATTCCTGCCACGTCTGTCCTGAGCTCCATGACTCAAACTCACAATAGAAGTGGACAACACAGGATGGTGTCACATTTCACTTTGGAAATCTCTTTTATTTTCACATTCTGGTAGTTCAGACTTTTCTCCATTTGGACCTAGGTTTTTAGACTTATTTCTGGCCTGGTTTTTCCTGCATTTTCTGGAGGGTTTAGTGATTGGATACAGATGATTGTCATTTGAAGCGAGCAAATGAGCCAAAGACTCATTATCCCAAATTGGGGCAGAGATCATCTATTTCCTTGTGTTTGTACAACATAGCTCTAGGAGACCTTGACTGGGGTGTTTGGTTTTAACAGAAACAAAGCAAAATAAGAGATTAGTGAATAGCAGTTTATATTGTCTTATATATTATATTGAAGATTAGCTCTAGAGGAGGACGAATAAAAGATACTGCAACTGAAAATAAAGATTGTTCCAACTTAACTATTAGTCCAAAGCAAGAGGACATCATTTAAAATGAGATATTGAGAGGACACATCTCACTACCCTTTACCACACTGCAGCTCATAATTGCTGAACTAGAAGGTTCATCACAACTGATTTCTCCAACCAGTTCTCACTCCAGCCTCTCCTGAATTTCACAGCCAAGGGAACATATTAGAGCCTCCAATTGTTAAAAGTACCCTTTCTGGGAGCCACACAAATATACAAGCCCTGCTCCCACAACCCCCACTTGTTCCAACTTAATGTAACCCTCAACAGCCCAATTTGACCTGAGCTGATGAACCATCCTGAAGCACAGATGCCCCAGCCAGGGGCAGTGCCTCTCTCTTGCCTGGTTACACTCCACCCTTCCACAAGTGAAATCCAAGAGGTTAGCAGCAGGATTAAAAACATGGCATTTGTATTTATCAACACCTTTGAGAAGTATCAGTGCTTCAAAAGATTATTTTTTTTTCCCCCACTACCACTTTATATTTTCACTGGAATCCATTTTAGCAATGACCAACTAAACTCTGTTTGCAGTGGAGGGAGCTCTCACAGCACTGCTCAGGACTGGGCAGTGAGGGGAGCAAAGCAACCCGGGGGCTGCACAGAAACTTTCCCAAGAAAGCCATTTAGGAAGATGCCCAGCTTTGCTCTGCTTGCTTGTTCCTTCCCCTCTTCCTGCTTGCACCCAACAGCAAATCCTGTTAGTACCTCCAACTCCAAAGACATCAAACTTTGGCAGCGTGACTGGAATATCCAAATATCTCTGAAACAATCTTTAAAAGCTATCAAAAGCCAACATATAAAACATATATAACTAATACTCCACTCACTGTTCCGCTGTTCCACTTGTCCCGTTTCTCTGAGAGGAAGATCACTTGGGGGAAGTGCAGAGGACATTGCAATACAGTTTTTTAACGGCTTGTGTAGCTTTGTCTCTGTTTTTTCTTTCTCAGAAGAAAGTCTTATCAAGATCCTTCTCCATTCACTTATCAGTTTTTCTTCTTTCCAAAGAACCAAGTCCAAGCAAAGAGAGCCCAGAGTAGCCAATGGTGGCTGTGGGTGCACCCCCTGGTTGTCATGGCAGAAGTGCACAATGCTCCATCTCTAACAGCACTTGAAAATCAGTCACTGAGTCTCAGCAGAAACACTCTGGGAAATGGAGTGTTCCCCTCCATACAGGGAAAAAAAAGCTCTTTAAGGGCCAGACTCTCGCTGGATGTAAGGGAACAGAGAGGGACACCTTGCTTTTGGTGCAACAAATGCCATTTAGAGGAGCAGTCCCTGAGAGCGTTGTAAGCAGGTGGGTGGGAAAGCCCAGAGCAGCAGGACAAGGTGCTTCAGCCTGATCCCTCTCAGCGCCAGAAGAGATCCCACTTTTCAGTTGTCCCAGGCCAGAGGTGTGACAGGCATTAAAGGAGCCTTCTGGGAGATGATGCAGCCCAAGGCAGTAAGCACACACCACATCCCAGGCTCCATCAACCTCTTCATGGAAGGAAGCACAAGTTCAAGCCCGAAGCTCCCTCAGCAAGCCCTGCCCTGGAACAGCCATACTCCTCCACAGGGATCTCTGGAACAACACGTTTGTGTGAAGTTAGAAATGAAGATGCCTCTGAGGGCTCAGGATGTTGCTTGCCAAGAAGCCTCTGATTTGCTCTTTACCTGTGAAACACAGAGAGATACATCACACGTGAGAACATGTTTCGTGTTGGCGGAAACAGATATTCATAAAAGAACATGTTTAAACTCCGGGTGCTTTTTCTTTTTACCAGCTCTCCAAAGGAGAGCTCCGTTCTGAACAGGACAATCCCAAGCTCTCTAAAAAGTAATCAAGCAGCAGTAGAAATTAACACTATTCGGGAATACATTCAGAAAGTAGTCAGGAAGCAAGGTTAGTGCTCTGCTGGCATCTAGAGGGAGAGGGGGGAATCATCTCCCCAGGTATTCCCACAGGACAATACTCATTCTTTCACCGAAGAGCTGCAGCCTGCAGTGACTAAGGGTCACTGACTTCCACTGCCCGTGTGCTCCTGTGTGTCCTCACCTACTCCCGTGTGAAGGGAAAGAAGGCAGGAGTGCTGAGAATTAACAGCAGCAACAGCCACAGTCCCACAAGCTGTTATTCAGCAGCTTGTCTGTCCCCTGCCTCTAATTCCTTTTGTAGCCTTCTGACCAGGAATTTTTCTGCCAACTCGCCACTGATAGGGAAAATCTGAAGGTTTTTTTGTAAGAGCAAGGAAAACCTTGCTGCCTGGAAAAACTGGAAAATCAGTCTACAAGTGCAGTAAGATTTTTTTTTTTTTTTAACTATTGTAGATTTTAGAAGATCAGATTGCATTCATTGCACTTAGAGAAAAATAAATAGCAGTGTTTACACTGGTGTCTTAGCAGAACAAAATCATTATGAATGGAGTGTTTTTATTCCACAGGGCAGCCCTGTATTTTGTGCTGCTACAGAACCCTCACCCTTCAGTGCTGGCTGACGTTGCCCACCAGCACACACAACACAGTAACACTTGTATGGCACTGCAGGTATTCCCTGACACACTCCCACAGCCTGTGCCCTCTTTTTTCCTAGATCCTTTGCTGAACAGGCTGTATGAGCAGCCTTTTGATCTATGAATGTCAAATTAGATGTTTTAAAGGAACAGAAGTGAGAAATAACCCTCAGAAAATATTAACAAGAAATGGAAGGAGTAGGATGAAAGAGAAGAAAACTCTTCACTATACATATTACAGAGCAGGAGAGAAACAAAGCAACTCAGAAGAAATCAAGTAAAAGAATCCCAAGAAAATCCATAAAAACCAGAATCCCTCATTCATTGTCTTCTCCAGGAGGTGGAAGCAGCGATGCATCCATCCCAGCCAGGCAGGGCTGGCACCTCCTGCAGGGCTCAGCCTCAGGCTCCATGAGCCCAAACTTCTGGCATGAAACTCCAGATAGAAGAGGGGGGAACAAATCACATACTCAGCACTAAGTAGAGATTTTCTTCTTTGAAAAACTAAAATCTATGTGTTGTGCAAAAAGCTTTGTGCTGGGAAGACTTGAGTACTGTGTTTATTAAATGTTCAGAAGCTATTGCTCTTATCAGAACATGATTAAGGAATGGTACTTAACTTATCTAAGGCCACGGGGTGAAATGATGTCACCCTCTTTGTGGCAATCATTCCTTCTGCTGTCATCACTGCTGCCTTGAGGATTCCCAGTGAGTTATCTCCAAGGAAAAGCAAAAAATACACACACACACACACACTCTCCCCTCCCAGGACTAACCTCCATCTCAGGAACATTGTGCCAGCAACAAACATCCCCAGAGGACTGAGCTCTGTCCTCTGCACCTCTAACTAAAAATCTCTCTTCTTTGTGCAGCTGCCTATTCACTCAAAGCCAGAAAACACAGAGTTTCTACCACATTTAGTCAAAATTAGGTCCAGGTTCTACTTGAACGACAGAGTACTAAGCATACAAACCTCATTTTTTTCAAGAAACCAAGCTAAAACCCCCCATTACAACCCCAGGATCTTCCATGGGGGTGTTTATTGTAAGATTTGTTATTGTCTCCCTGCTTCTTGTAGATGCTGGAAAAGATCAGAACAGCCATAAGTTATGATAAGAGGGTAAGGAAAACAACACAAAGCGCAGGCAGCTCTGAGTCTAAACTCAGCTCCTAAGGCAAATCCAAAAAGCTTCAGGGAGTGCTGGCTTTAAACATGACCTATGCACGTTTGGTCCTTGGGGTGCCCTGGCTGAAAGCTCAGCCTTCACCCTGGCATGACAAATCCTAAACCACAGCTCTGGGTCAGTCCCCACCCAGTGCCACCTTCACACCTGCAAGGACCTCAGATGAAATCAAACCACAGCCAGGGAGTTTATCCTGGACACAAATGAGGCAGATGAGGGTGACAGGGGATAATAAAACCCCTTAAGTTAGCCAGAGAACTGTTCTTAAACCCAGTGCATACCTGAGGGCTGATGAAACCCTTGCTCTGCCCTGGAGGCCAGTCCCAGGGAAGGAGCCCTGCCAGACCACAGTTGTGAGTAAGGAACCCACTGACCACAGCAGCTCCAAACTTAGCTCAGCAGCTTGCTGCACACCAGCTCAGGAGCCAGGCTCCAGCCAGCCATGGAACAAACCCTGGCCCCAGATGGTTCATAGCACTGCAGGAGCTGCTCTCGCCAAGCACAGAGCCGTGTGTAACAGGGTGCCTGGGACAGCACCAGCTCTAACCTTCCTTTCCATCAGGAATTCTGGAAAATCCTGGCTCCTACCCCCAGGGCAGCACTGAGCAGCACGTGGTAGCTGCTGGTAACAGCACACAATCTGTCTGCGTTTCCCTGTCAGGCCCTTTGTGGCATCCTGTGGCAAAAGCAAACCCAAGGCCCAGCTCAGCACCAGAGAAAGGCCACCCCCCAAATTTACACAGTACCCTTGGATGGATTGATGCCACTGATCACACTCTCGCTGGCTGTGAGGGAACAGAGGGGGACACCTTGCTTTTGGTGCAACAAATGCCATTTGGAGGAGCAGTCCCTGAGAGCCCTGGAAGCAGGTGGGTGGGAAAGCCCAGAGCAGCAGGACAAGGTGCTTCAGGAGAGACCAGGAACCTCCTGGGATACCACAACAAGCTCTGAATGATCCCTAACCTGAGGTAACAAGGAGGTGACCACCTAACATCAACCTGAACAACCCTCAACCTAAACATCCCTCAACAGCTCCTTTAAAAGCTTGGCTCTCTATTGATTCCAGCTATAACACTGGATTGGTGTTAAATACCCAGGATTTGGTACTGCTGCCATCTTTGCTTGCTGTAACCTAAGAGCAGGGTCAGAGTTCACAGTGATTTGGGTCATTTAGGGTGCATTTCTGATGATATTGGAGGTCATACAAATCCAGATATATCCAGACTATTACTAGGTAGACCTTTTCCCTGTGTATGACCTAGATGTGCATTTCTCTACCTTTATACAAACACTGTTTTCCTCTCTGCCTGCTAAAATTTGGATATAAAAAGGCAAAGACCATCCACTTCCAAATCCTGTTCTCAGTTATGCTTCAAAGGTGCAAAAAAACCAGAAAAAAAAACCCCAAAAACAACTGCTAAAAATGGTTGAAAGATGATAGAATCGTTTTCCCTATTTCTTTATTCCGACCACGGTCCAAATGCTGGATTTTGATGTCTCACCACACAAAGCTGTTGCTGGCACTAGAGACCTGCTCACCATGAGGATGTGCTTCACTTGCAGTGAGCTCCTGATAGAGGTGCAGGTGCCTGAAAATGGAAAACAACCTCAAGAGCTCCCATCCTCCACCTGTTTCTTACATCTTGCTGGTGCAGGGACACATTTATTGGATAATTTTCTCTACACAGGAGCACTTTAAACCCTGACTTTTCACACCCAGCCAAAGATACGCCACAAAAATTATAGGGTTTAGGTATTATGTGGGCATTTTCCTTTCAGTCAGAGCTCTTTTTTGAGCTGCTGTGTCTTACTGTGAACACAATACAAAATGAATTCACTTTGTGGATTTGAGTATGTGCTTTGCATCTAAACTACATTACATTTGTATTGTTCAGGGTGAAGAAAATAATTTAAATTGCTATTCAGAAATACATTTACAAAAACCAAACAGAAGCTTCTTATGGCAACATAGCATTTGTGTTAAGATCATCCTAATAGGTATAAGCTATTTTACAGCTCTAACCTTATTTTTAGTGATGATAAAGCCTACCTCTCTACAATGGGGATACAAGCTGAGTCTCTCAGGCACATGAGAAGTTCAGGCTGTTACAAAAAAACACACCTTGTATCACTTTTTTTCCTGTAATTCAGTCCTGTGTAACTTCACCTGCGACAAACAAACCCCTTTTTGGCAGCGGGTTCTGCAAAAAAGCAGCTCTTCAAAACCTACCCAGGACAGGTGGGATGGCACAGCAGGACTTAGCAGGGAACAGCTGCAAGACGCCACACAGAGTCTTATAAAAAGGAAAGGCTGTGGCTGCCTGGCGCTGGGTCAAACCATCCCTCCCTCAGCTCCCGGCTCCCTCAGGGATGAGGGCGGGATCCCGCGGGCTGTGAGCCCCATCCCTCCCTCAGCTCCCGGCTCCCTCAGGGATGAGGGCAGGATCCCGCGGGCTGTGAGCCCCATCCCGCACCATCTCTCCCTCAGCTCCCGGCTCCCTCAGGGATGAGGGCGGGATCCCGCGGGCTGTGAGCCCCATCCCGCACCATCCCTCCCTCAGCTCCCGGCTCCCTCAGGGATGAAGGCGGGATCCCGCGGGCTGTGAGCCCCATCCCTCCCTCAGCTCCCGGCTCCCTCAGGGATGAGGGCGGGATCCCGCGGGCTGTGAGCCCCATCCCTCCCTCAGCTCCCGGCTCCCTCAGGGATGAGGGCGGGATCCCGCGGGCTGTGAGCCCCATCCCTCCCTCAGCTCCCGGCTCCCTCAGGGATGAGGGCGGGATCCCGCGGGCTGTGAGCCCCATCCCGCGCCATCCCTCCCTCAGCTCCCGGCTCCCTCGGGGATGAGGGCGGGATCCCGCGGGCTGTGAGCCCCATCCCTCCCTCAGCTCCCGGCTCCCTCAGGGATGAGGGCGGGATCCCTCGGCCGCGCCCTGGCGCCCCCCAGCGGCCACGAGCGCAGCGCGAGCCAAGCCCGGCCCCGCCAGGCGGGAAAACCTCCGCAAGGCCCCCGAGCGAGCGCGCGGCTCCTCCATAGGCGTCCGCGGCGTTCGCCGGCAGGCGGGCGGCAGGGGGCGTTCCGCCCGGCGGCGAGCGGCGCGCAGGCGCGCGGAGGGCAGCCCCGCGTGAGGCGCGGCGGAAGGCCCCGTTCTGGAAGCATCCCGGGCCCATCCCGGTGTGTCCCGGTGTGTCCCGGTGTGTCCCGGTGTGTCCCGCTCGGCCCCGCCATGCCCGAGAGCGCGCCCGGCAGAGCCCCCGCCGGGGCCGGCAACAGGGCCAAGGGCGCCTACCAGGACCGCGACAAGCCCGCCCAGATCCGCTTCAGCAACATCGCCGCCGGCAAAGGTTCGGGGGGAGCCGGGCCGGGCCCCGCGTGGGCCGCGGTCGGGGCGGGCGGCGATGGAGCCCCGGCGCCGGGCACCGCCCGGGGCCGCGTCCCAGGGACAGGAGCAGGAATTCCGTGGGTCTGATGGCTGGGAGGCCCCCGGGAGGGGCCGGCGCGTGTCGGGGCTGCGGTACAGGGCAGGGACACGAGCCCCGGCGGCAGTGCGTGCTGTGTTCTGCTGCTTTGTCGTTCCCCAGATTTAAAATGGCTGCAGTCAAGTGATCAGATACTAATTGCTTAAAAAAAAAGAACAGTGGAAACCAGTCCTGATGCTGCAGCGTTTTACATCATTCCACTGTTTTGGGTCTTTTAGTCTGTCTGGGAATTGCTTTAAACTGGGAGGAGTTTTGTTTTTAGAAAAGGTGTTTAAATGATGGAGTGTTTGTAGTTCTTTAGATCAGTTTGCAAACATTTTCTTCTCTTTCCAGCTGTTGCCGATGCAATTAGAACGAGCCTTGGACCAAAGGGAATGGATAAAATGGTAAGTTTTGTGTTTTAAATTCTCAAAATTTTAAGCTTATTGGTGATGCTGTAAATTCAGCATGTCTTATAGAGAATGCCACCTCTTGCCTTAATTCTTTCCCGTGTTTCAGTTATTTAAGGGAAAGTGGGAACTAAATGGAGCTCTTGGTTTGGGAGATGATGTTAAAGAAAATCCTTTGAGTCTCAAGTGAAAGATTTGTAGCCACTGATCAGAGCTGTGTTCCTGCCCTTTGTTCCCAGATTCAGGATGCTAAGGGAGATGTGACAATCACCAATGATGGTGCCACTATCCTGAAACAAATGCAGGTTCTGCACCCTGCAGCCAAAATGGTGAGTGGTTTCTCTTCCAGTTTGTGTGGATTTGAGGAGCATTGCCCAGGACAGTGACAGAGCAGGAAATTCTCTGCATTGTGCTCCAGGAACGTTTATTCTGATTGTGGCATGTGCTGAAGAGTTACAAACCCTCATTTCTTACCCAGTGTTCCTCAGGCACAATCCCTCTGGACATGTTTTAAGAAAATGTAGCCCAAAGCTTCATCTGTCATTTAAGAAGGAAAAGTCATGTCCCAAACCATTAGGATAGAAGGGAATGAAAGAAGGGAATGAGTGAAGGTATGGTCAGGTGGTCTGAGGATACAGGAGTTGGTCCTTTGAGATGTTCAGGGTTCATGGATTTGGTTGTGGTTGGAGATGGAAATGAGCTTCCTGTGACCCTCCCCTAGGGAAGGAAAAGGGAAACCTGTTAGGTGTGTTCAGTTTTAAATTTGGGGGCAAAAAAGCTTTGTTTCTGGGAGTGACTTACTGTACCATAGCTGGTTTTGGGCCAAAGAGGTGTCTGGGTAGGGGTAAGCAGCACTCTTTGTATTTTAAATTTTTGTTACAATTTCTCCCTCAGTTGGTAGAGCTCTCGAAAGCACAAGATATTGAAGCTGGTGATGGCACAACCTCTGTTGTTGTCATTGCTGGAGCTCTTTTGGATGCCTGTTCCAGACTCCTTCAGAAAGGTAAATGTGTATTTTTAATATGCAGAGACTGTAGGTAGTGAAGTCTTTTTGTCCTCTTGCACGTGTGTGGTGAAGCTTAAAGCAGCTATTACCAGTTGGAAGGATGAAGGGTGTACCCCACACTCCAGGGAAAGTGAGGAGTTTCACACAGAACTGTAGGAAAGCAGTCTTTGAAAATCTGAAATTAAATCAGTGTCAGCCTCCTCACAGGCATCAGCTGAACAGCAGCAGCTTTAACAATGCCAGGAGAACTTGGAGGAAGTGTTTCTGGGATGTCAGGGATCACCAGGAAATGTGCAAGACCTGTCTGTGAGGACAATTTACTTGGAATGTTACAGCTTTTTGCCTCAGTTTCAGTAGCAGAGAGTAATAAGGGAGGTCATACACCCATGAAGAATGTTCTGCTGAAATGCCTTCAGTTTATTCTGACCTGAGTATCTGAAGCTTTAAGATGGAAAGAGGTGAAGAAAAACCAAAAAATGTATGTTTGAAAGCATGAAGTGTCCAACAGGCATTTTTTATCTCTGCACAGGAATTCACCCCACCATCATTTCGGAGTCATTCCAGAAGGCTCTGGATAAAGGTATCGAGGTGTTGACCAACATGGCCCAGCCCGTGGAGCTCAGTGACAGGGAGACCCTGCTGAACAGTGCAACAACTTCCCTCAACTCCAAGGTACAGCTGCCCTCGGACTGGCAGCTCCAGCCCAGCCAGGCTCTCAGCTTCCCAAGTCTAGGAAAGAGCAGTTCCATTTTCTGTGCATCCCTGAGTGTGGGTTTTCCCCCCAGCGTTGCTGCTCTGTCCTTGCCATGGGGCAGCCATTAAGGAAATGCCATGTTAAGATATCTTTGCTTCAAAACTCTGACATCAAGCACTGAAACACAATGACAATATAGTTCTGAAACTGCTGCGTATCAGTGTGAGGTCTCTCACCATGTTTTCTCTGCTGTTGAATCCCTTAGGTTGTGTGTCAGTATTCTAGTTTACTTTCTCCAATGAGTGTGGATGCAGTGATGAAGGTGATTGACCCAGCTACAGCCAATAGTGTGGACCTCAGAGATATTAAAATTGTGAAGAAGTTGGGGTAAGAAACAACTTGTAATTAGACAGATTTTGTCTCTGTGAAATGAGTTTCCCAGAGTGCTCCAGTAATGGGTTGTGTTTGCTTCCAGAGGCACAATTGATGATTGTGAACTGGTTGAGGGACTCGTCCTGACTCAGAAGGTGGCAAATACCGGTGTAACCAGGGTGGAAAAAGCCAAAATTGGCCTCATTCAGTTCTGCTTGTCTGCTCCAAAAACAGATGTAAGTCAGACTGTGGCTAGAACAAAACCTCGTGCTCTAAGACTTGGGACATGCAAATGTAATAACAAATGTTTTTTTAAGATGCTGTGGTGTCAGCTCTGTGCCACAGCTAGAGTGAAGGGGTGGTGGGTACTAAAAATACAGGTTGGTGTAAAAAAGAAAATTGTTTAAATTACAAGAAATACTGAACTGTCTCACAGTATTTGGTGTTATACTTACTTGTGTATAATTACAGCATCTTAAGTTAAAGAACATGTAACATTTTGATACTTGCTTTTAAAGTCAGCTCACAATACTTGCTTTTTTTTTATTTTAAATAGATGGACAACCAGATAGTTGTTTCTGATTATGCTCAAATGGACAGAGTGCTGCGTGAGGAGAGGGCCTACATCCTGAACCTGGTGAAGCAGATCAAGAAGGCTGGGTGCAATGTGCTGCTCATTCAGAAGTCCATTCTGAGGTACGTTCATGCCCAGGCCCCAGCTCTCGGTGGGTGCTCGGGGGGACACTTGGAATTGTTTGGAAAACTGAAACCAAACACACCCACACTTGGCAGAGTAACTGTGACTGTACCTTTACAAAGCACCAGCCTTTTCTGCATTTTGAGTTTGATGACATCCTTACTTTGTACTCTGAAGAGTTTGAGCCCTAGGAACTGACTCCTTCCCTCTCGTTTTCAGGGATGCTCTCAGTGACCTGGCCCTCCATTTTCTGAACAAAGTTAAGATCATGGTGGTTAAAGACATCGAAAGAGAGGACATTGAGTTTATATGTAAGGTAAGGTGGGTCATATAAATGAGCAGCAGTGTTTAAAATCTACCCCAAAACTAGCTGCCCAGCCAGGGCCAGTTCATTGTGATATTTTCACAAGTTTCATCTCTTGACTATAATGCAAGAACAGACATTTCCCTAAAAAACATTCGTGCTCTGCTGAGCAGTCACACTTGTGTAGAAGGATTCAGGACAGATGTAAAAGCCACAGTCCCTTCTGCATTTTACTGTCCTGTGCAGAAGAACAACATGCAGTGTATTTGCTGACTCTGCAGTCAGCCTCTGGATTAATTTTTTTCCCCATTACTTTTTCAGACAATTGGAACTAAGCCTGTGGCTCACATTGACCAGTTCACCCCTGACATGCTGGGCTCTGCTGAGCTGGCAGAGGAGGTCAACTTGAACGGTTCTGGGAAACTAATAAAGGTGAGTGAGGGACAAAACATTAATACCCACTTAACATCTGTAAGTTATATTAATAACTGGTAGCTTTAATGTTTTTTACTATGGAATTTATTACATTTAAGTACCTACCTCTAAGCTCTGAGTAGCCACCAACTTTGGCAGTGCAGTGGTTTTGCTTGGCCAGACATCAGTGCTGTTACACAGTTTGAAAGTGCCAATGGCAATGTCTTTTTGTCCCAAACTTTAATTTTTTCCCCAGTGTCAGTATTTGGTTTTATGTTTTAGATTACAGGCTGCACAAACCCTGGGAAAACTGTGAGCATCGTGGTACGTGGATCCAACAAACTCGTCCTGGAGGAAGCCGAGCGCTCCATTCACGATGCCCTGTGTGTCATAAGGTGCTTAGTGAAGAAAAGGTAACGTCTCCGTTTGGTTAATTAATGACACCTAAAGGCTGATTATTGTGAGTGCACTTCTTGATGGTCATTTCTGTGCCCTCAGGGCTTTGATTGCTGGTGGTGGAGCCCCGGAGATCGAGCTGGCGCTGCGACTGAACGAGTACGCGCGGACGCTCAAGGGCATGGAGTCCTACTGTGTCCGTGCCTACGGGGATGCACTCGAGGTCATTCCCTCCACCCTGGCTGAGAACGCAGGGCTCAACCCCATTTCCACCGTAACAGAGCTCAGAAACAGACATGCCCAAGGAGAGAAAACAGCTGGCATTAACGTCAGAAAGGTAACGAGGGGTTAGAATACCTGGGTATTACAGGGGAAATGCTTAACCTTAGGGCTGGACTAGTGAGAGGGCAAGTTGGTGTCTCATAGTGGTAGCCTCCCTAAAATTAGCAGAGGGAAATTACAGCTGGTTCTCTTAAGAGCTTACCCTGAGCATTGGTATTAAACGCCGTACCCACAGGACAAGAAACATCTCATGTCTCTACAATACTATTTCAACTACAACTAGAGATCCATTTAGAATGATACATCAGTATGGTCTGCAGTGGAAGGTGTTCATAAGTTGGGAGTAACGCCACAGCTTCTTCTCAGTTGGCACTCTTGACCTTTTCTGTTGGCTGATTTTGACTGGACATGTCAAATGCTTGGGGGGAGAAGATGTGTGCTGTAATGCCCCTGTTGCAGATGAAAGCGCTGTGATAGTCTAGGAGTTGACTGCCCTCAGGACTCTGCTAAAAGAAAAGGTGCTAAATGTGGCTGTAGGCTGTCTTGCACAGAGTGAAGGCTCCTTGTTCCCCTAGGGTGGCATTTCCAACATCCTGGAGGAGCTGGTCGTGCAGCCTCTGCTGGTGTCCTTGAGTGCACTGACCCTCGCGACAGAAACCGTGCGCAGCATTCTCAAGATTGATGATGTGGTGAGTGGTGTTGGCATCGTGGTTTGGGTTCTCTTTCCTTCACAAGCACCAGGAGTTGTCATTCATTTGCTGTGCTTCAAAATATGGTTACTGTGGAGAGTGTTCTCCGTTTGTGTGCTGCTTGAGACCATTCAGCCTTTTCATAACTGCAGCTAAAATTAAATGCACTATAAATGCTGCACTGTAAGGCAAGGAGTTAGTCACTAAAACCCCAGGATCTTTAAACAAAGAAGGAATTGTGATGTATGCTGTGATTTCTTCTGCCTGACTGTGCCCTCCTTGCAGGTGAACACTCGAGGGTAAGCTGAGCAGGGAGGTGGGGACCATGGCCTTGAGCTCCTGCCCTGTAGCTGGAATATGGATTCCTCACCAAAAGCGCCTGTGTGAATTGTCTTAAACTCCACCAAGACTGATGTACTTTGATCAGGTTTAACTTAAAAACCAGTTGGTTTTCAAAAAGAAAATGCTGTTTTATCAATAAACACGCAGTAGTCTACCTGAGTCTTTGCTGTATAATTTTGTTAGAATTTGTTACATTTGCTCTTCTGTACTCCTCTTTATCTCTGAAAAGTTTAAGGCAATTTATTAGCTCTAGTGATACATTCTAAAAACACCCTTGAAGTGCACTCCAGCACTTAGCTGGCTTAGAGCTGCTCCTCCAGAAGCTTTCCCTAAGGAAGTGGTGTTACTGCTCTTAGAGAGGAGGAGGATCCTTGCAGTGGGAGCACATCGCATTCCTTGCTCTCCAGATCTGCAGTGATTCCTGATGCCATCACATGATCCAGAGTCCTACAAAGGGTGCTCTTCACTCTCTCTCTTCCCCCTGCCCCCAGATGTTTTCCCAAAGTTGGCCAAGAAGTCAAAAGTACACTGGTCTATAATAATGCAAATTAGCTTTCCAACTTCTTATTCTCAGCCTGACATTTGAATTAACCCTTTCATCTCCATTATTGCCATATTGAAACAACCCAATTCCTCTTTTGTTTAAAGGAGTGTGTCTTCATTTCTTCTCACATTTCCATTCATGATTGCTTGGAGCTGAAGCTTTTGAGTAAACTTCCACCATGGTGTTGAGCTGCTGTTACTGAAATACTTTCCTTTGACTTGCCAAGTGGAACAAAGAGAGTAACTCAAAAACTAATTAATAAATTAGACAATCGATTTAGGCATTAATGCTCTGTATGAATTATTCATTGCCTGTTTAAAATTGCAAATGATGCCTTACTCTACAGGGTCACATCCAACAATGATCTCTTAGTTTAGGCACTATGATTAAAGCTTTCATCCCCCATTATCAAAGAGTTACAATTCTTGACAAGAATTACAACAATTGTATATGATTTCATACACAAAAAGAATTTGTAATTTCACTACACTAAATAGGCCTATCCATCATTAATGCCTCTTTGCAGAGGCAGAACATTCCTGCTTATCCTGATTTAGGATAGAATATTCCTAGCACAGAATGTTCCTGCTTATCCTGCTTTACCCTTACCCTATAATCGCTTACCTGAAGTACAAACCAAGATGGAAAAAGCTTCTTTGATAACTTGAGGGTCCAAAAGACGTGGGCTCGGCAGTGAGAGTTACAGGGGCCGACTTGAACCCTGCTAAAAGTTACCTAAAACTCGGCGCGGGCGGGGCGGCTCGGGCCGGGCGGTTAACGCGCCCCGGGGCCGCCTCCGCGGGGCGGAGCGGGGCCGCCTCCCTGCGCTCCCTGAGCTCCCTGAGCTCCCTGCGCTCCGGGGCCGCCTCCCGCCGCCGCCCGGGATGGAGGACGCGCACCGGGCCGCCTGCCTGGCCGCCTCCTGCCTCCGCACGCCGCTCGACCCGCGCACACGGGCCCCCGCCGCGCTCTACGAGCGGGGGCCGCCGCCCGCCGCCGCGCAGGTACCGCGGGCACGGCCGGGACGCGGGGCCGGGGCTGCCCCGAACCGCTCTGCACAGAGCTCCCCGCGCTCCCCGGCTCCTGCACAGGGCTCCCCGCGCTCCCCCGGCTCCGCCCGGGCCGGGGCTGCCCCGAACCGCTCTGCACAGAGCTCCCCGCGTTGCCCCGGCACAGGGACACGCACAGGGGACACCTGACAGATGGCCCTGCTGCAGCGCCGATCCCCTAAGGAGCTTGTGGCAGCGCGGCGTCTGCAGAGCAGATGGAAAACTGCCCCTTGCCCGGCCCGCGGAAAGGGCTGGGATCGTCCCGCGGATCGGGACAGGAAACTGGGTTTGTGCACGATGGTGGCAGCGGCGGATTCAGGGAGGTGGAGGGTCCTGGCGCTGGGGGTTCTGAATGGGCGCTTTAAATTCGCTGCTTGGATCCTGTGATTCCCATTGCTTTAGGTCACTGCTAGGGAAAAAAACAGTTAAAGATTTCTGCAGTGAAAACCTGACAAAACGTAAACGAGGGGTTTTGTTGCAATGTCAAAGCTTATTAAAATACCCCTGCGTGGAGAAGTAGTATTCTAATTTCTTTATAAACACTTTTTAAAACATGGTGCTTAGAAGAAAATGAAGCCTTTGGGGTGCTTACTAACCTGGCTTTAATAACTTCTCTGACCTGTGTAAACTCTAAAAATACTTAAAGAATATTACCTGCACCCAGCTGCAAACTGCCAAACAGTATTGGAAATATAAACTGTGCAGAATCCCGTGTCATTTCACAGTAAGTGAATGGAATAAACATTTATGCACCACATCTCTAATGACTTATTTGTAGAGTGGTTATGGAAATAGGAGGCAGAGAAGATTCTGTTTACTTGTAAATAAGAGCATTATTAGAGCTGCATAGTAATCAAGGAAAAATTACACTTTACAAAATAGTTAATTTTTTTCTTTTTGTTAAGTCCTTTTGATGGTATTTCCTGTTATAAACACATTGATTACAGGGCAGACTTGGGAATTTTTACAGGCTTTAAATAGGACCCTTAGGATATAAATTAATCTGCAATGATTATTCCATGTGATTCTACATTAACATTTGTATACAGGTATCTCTATTTGGTGTTACTTTACCATTCATTAGACTTAATTAGGCTAAAGCAATATTAAGAACCTTGTTCCTCTTCCTTCTAGCAGAAAGATTTACAAACATCTCTTCTAGGATGGCTTTGATTTGGATTCAAATACCAACAGAGAGCAGATCTCCCCTCCAAAGAGAGACTGTGACAAGTGGATAGACTTTTCCAAAATGTACTATTCAAATCAAGAGTATTATTTGAAGCTGGAAGAGTTGAAGAATGCCCACATGGAGACGATGGCAAAGTTGGAAAGTATGTATCGGAACAAGCTGTATTTAAAAGGAGTACAACCCTTGGAGAAGACAAATGACACTTCTCCAAAGTGCTGTAGGTAAGTTCAGGGGCACTTTTTAGCTGAAGATTCCCAAATGCTTTGCAGGCAGCTGTAAAACAGCAGGGTGTGTTTCTGGGCTGGAAAGTGTTGCTCTCCCCATCTCTCATAACCAGATAATCAGAGAAAAGTCAGTTTTAATAAGAGAAACGCTCATTACCTTGCTAATGGTCTGTGGGGTTTAGAGGTGGGTGTGCAGCAGGGGTGGGCAGCACATGTAGGAAAGCACAGAGCCTTTCCCAAGCCAGGAAGTGCTGACTTGGTGATCAGCACTAAAACCAGGATCTGCTCTGAGTGCCCAGTGTGCTGCTCTTTTCCCTCTCTCTCCCCTCAGCCACTCATTTTGGTTTCTAGTGGTGATTCCTTACACTGGAAGTCACTGGCTTTGCATCAATGTTGGACTGGCTCAAACCAAGTGGATTTTTTCCCTTTTTTTTTCAAGGCCAACATGGGACAAGAGCTCATATCAGCCTCTTAACCTGCACAAATCCTTTTCAGACTCAGACTTAAGTGATCCCTTGGGCTCAAGTTTATCCGATGTGTCTGATGGAGAATTAGTGTTTGAAGAAAACAGCAGTGAAACTGCATTGTCCTCATTTGCCAAGCAGCAGATTGAAAAAATGTGGGATGGGTTCTCTCTGGAGGACTACATCTCCCGTGCCAAGCACAGCTCACCAGCCTGCAGGAAGGTGCACAAGAAACAGAAAGCGTGGTCCCCCAGAATCACCGTGCCCAAGCCTTTCCAGATGACCATCAGAGAAGCTCAGAAGAAAGAGCAGAACATCAAATCCAAGTCACAGATCGAACTGGAAAATCACTTGCTGAAGAAGCAGCTGGAGGAGGAAGCAGAGTGTCAGAAGAAATTCCGAGCCAACCCCGTGCCCGCTGCCGTCTTCCTGCCGCTTTACCACGACATCGTGCAGCGCAATGAGGAGCGCAGGAGATCTGTGAGGGAGAGGAGCAAACTCAAGCTCCTGGCTTCCCAAAAGCCCTTCAAATTCATCGAGCGAGAGAGGCAGAGGAGGGAAATCAGGAAAATGCAATTGAAAGACATTTCCCCACCTGAAAATAAAACCAAAGCGTTCAGAGCGAAGCCAGTTCCTAAATGTGTTTATAGTCCGGATTTCAATGACAGGCTAAAGGAGGAGGAGCTCTACAGAGAAATCAGGATCAGGATGAGAGCTGAGGAGCTGCTACGAAATTCATCGGTACCCAACAGCAGACTGGCCTTAAAAGAGCCCAACAAAAAGAAGAAACACAAGAGCACCGAACCAAAGCAAACAGAACAGAAACCCAAGATCAAATCAAGCGTTCCAGATTTTGAGCTCCTACATGAGAAATTCCAGAAACGCCTCCTGCAACAAAAAAAAGTGAAACACCTCACAGTCTGTGAGCCTTTTGACCTTCGTACTTCATACATCCCCTCAAAAAAGGGCAAGATCTTGAAGGACATTCAAGAGGATGAAGAAAAATTGAAGGAAACACGGTGGCCATTTGCCTCTCCCAGACGGAAACCTCAGATGGGGCAGGCAGGGGCAAACCCACATCTCTTGGGAGGAGGAAAATCCAAACCTCCCAAAAACACAGAATCCACGAGACGACGCCTACAAGCCCTAAGGTGACTGCTTAGCGATGCTCTACTTTATAGATACTTAAAAAGTAGATTTTTTTTTTTTTTATATTAATAGATTTTGGTATTTTATTTGGTATTATTTTTGGTATTTCTACATATGTAATTAATTCTTCCATGCAGTGAATATAGGACTTAATTTGTTAAGGGCTTATAATACAAATCTTAAAATATTTAAATACAGGACTTAATTAGTATTTATTATTGTTAAAGGAACAGTAGTGCATTTTTGTCAGAATGTCCCTTAGGAAGACAAATGACTGCTCTTTCCCAGGATATCCTGGATCCTTTCAAATGGCACATACCTTGTGTCCTCTCATGGCAACCCCGTTTTTCTCTTTGGAATCATCTTTGCCAAAGCTTCCTTTGAAGTCTTGCTCTAGATTTAAAATGAATTCAGCCTTAGTTTATTTTCCCCACCAGGAATTCCCTTGAGGAAAAGAGAAAGCTGGAAGAACAACAAAAAAGGAACAGAACCAAGCAGAAACAAAGAACAAGAAAATTCCAGAAAATTGTAATGGCTCGGGCTGAGGCCAATGACCCACATCAGAGCCTAGCTCAGATGTCTAAATCCAGATTAAAAACATTCAGGTATTTTGTCGCATTCCCCTGAATCCTGAACACCTCATTCAACAATGAGAAGGAGAGGTTTAGGATTGCATTGTATGTTAAACATACAATGTATAAAATAAATAGTATAATCTAAGTTTAGATACTTACACATGGTAAATTAAACATGGTGCAAGCAGCTGGTAAAAAAGTGGTCAGACTTAGTATTTCAAGTGGGAAATTGTTGCCAATCTATATGAACTCAGAGTATAGAAATATATAGCATATAGAAATACATGTATTGCACCTTAGAGTATCATAGATTCTCTAACAAGGGGCTCACGTGTTTTCTGAATTCATGTATCAATTAGAGAGGAAAAAGTTACAAAAATCAAAAGGAAAGGGAACAGTGTGGATACAGAATATCCTTGCAGAGCTGGATACTGCACTGGTGTTGGTACAACTTTGGCGCAGCAGTGAACATTTCACAATTCACTTCTTTGTCCCAGCAGGTCCCCACTGAAGAGGGAGATTAAAGCAGGAATATTTTAGCTTCACAGTGTAACAGCAGTGACCCAGGAAGCTGCTGGTGTTCAGGAGGAATGGGATCCAGAGTTCCCTGGAGTAGAGATGCAATGCAAAGACTGTTTGTGTACCACTGAGTACACAGGGAAGAGCACCAGGGCCTTCTTGGAGTGCTGTAAGCTGCCACTGCAGCTCTGACACGGCTCTAACACCATCATTGCTGCTTGGGCTCGTGTTTGGGGCTAAATTAACCCTTTCTGCTTATTGCTCTTTCCAATCCCCCCAAAAATCAATCCTGTTTGAGCAAGCCTTTAGTGAGGTTTGTGGTCTGGCCTGGCCTGGTGGCACTGCTGCAGTATTGTCACTTTAAGGTGCTGTTACGTGGGGATGGTGAGAGGCACCGACTCCTCTGCCCCTGTAGCTTCACGCCTGGGCAGGATTCTTGGGCAGCAACCACAAATCCTGATTTCCAGCAATCTGGCATCCTGTTAATAACAGGAGCTTTATAATCTGTGTGTCCTTGGACATGTGGTCTGCTGACTCTGGGACAGAAGCAGGAAACAACTGGAGCCAGAGTAGGTAGAGAACTAAGAGAGACAGTGGGTGATTGCAGATGGGATTTGAGTTCAGTCAACAGCAAATTTCACATCACAGTGTTCAGCTTAATCAGATTTCAGGAGCTCCTGTGTGTGTGTAAAATGGTGCTATTGCAAAGCAAGATTACTTCCCTGGTGCTGGGTCAGAGGCTGGTGCAAGTGTTGAACCTGATAATGCTCATTTCAGCACAGCTGGGCAATGAGGTCTGTCAGGGGCAGTGCTCTTGCAAAGCAAGGAGCAACATAAAGTCCACTTCCCAGCATGGTGAGGGATTCAGAGATGGTCAGGGAGAGAGGCTGGAGGAGGCAGAGGTGTAAAATGCACCCCCTGATGTCATCCTTGTCCTGAAGTGTCTGACCTGCAATGCCAGATCTGCCCAGTTCAGAGGCACGTCACAGAGCTGCCTGTCCCACACTGAGGAGGGATTACAGCTCGTTCCACCTGCATTATCCAGTGCTCCTGTGATCCCAGAGACCATTTCAGTTATGAATCAACAGTTTCATTATCCTGCTCCATTGACTGGGCCCTTGACAAACCAACTCAGGAAAAAAGTGTTCCACGAGCCAGAATGTGGCCGCCCCTCTTGGGAGATCAGCTGCTAAAGCAGCAAGGTTCTCATCATCAGACTTTAAAAGTACTGATTTTTTTTTTAATGCTGTTAATTTCCTATGGTGTATTTTGTTTCATTTTGCTTAGAGCAACTGGAAGATCTCTAGGAAATCAGCATGTAAAAAACCCTAAATATCCAAATTTCTTTTTACAAAAACCCCAAGAATCCAAACTCAGCCTCTATTTAACTCCAGTAGCCAGGACCTGCCTCTGCTTAGCCAAAGTGACTCCTTCAGAGGTGAATTGTTCAGTACCTTTTATGTATCTTGAAGTATGACAACACTTAATTTGTTATGAGCAATTTAACTGCTGTAGGAAATTACTCCTTGTACTATAAATTAATAATGATTTCTCTTGTGCTCTGCTTCCTGTAGGAACAACGAGAAGCAGAGAAGGCAGGAATATTTGCAAGAATTGCAAGAAATGGAAGAAAGAGTAAAACAGATGCCACTGCTTTTTGAAAGAGTCACTCAGGTTGCCTTGTTTCTGAACTACTAATTAACCTTGATTGATACAGAATAAGACATTTGTAATATAATATTTTTAGAAGATACTTGATCAACTTTTCAGGGCAGTGTTTCTCCATTTCAACCTCTGTTGCCCCATCTCCATATAAATATCAGTAATTTTTGTGACGTGCTTGCACAGGGAACAGAGAACTGTTGTAAAGGTGTGTCTGATTCTGGTTACAACATAACTCTGACCACAACCAAACATTGCTGGTACAGAAAAGTAAAATCTGGTACAAAATTTTCAAGTATTGTTTTGCCTTTATTACCTGCAGTAAATAATCATTCCCACTTGTCAGCTGCAAATAATGAAACAGAGGATGAATAGAAATAAAAGTATCAAGATACAGGCATTTAATGCATTAGGTAACACTTAACCATTGTGGTTTTTCTACAGAAAAATGCCAGAATAGCTGCAGAGAAGTATTATTCAAACAGACTGAGAGCACTGGGGGTCTGCCCAGAGTTTGTTTCAAAGAAGGGAGGAGCAGCCAAACCACTGCAGATCTCCACTGCTGGAGATTTTACCTCCATCGCTGTCAGAGAAAGGTAGAGATGACTGAAGGCTTTTTCTTTTTACCCACTACATAGCTAATAATTAGAAATTTTTTCGTGTGTAGATTTAAGGGTTTTTTAATGATTTTTAGTATTTGCCAGGGAACTATTTGACTATGTGGTATGTTAGCATTAGTAGGTACTTTTGATTGTGTTTCCTGAATTAAATATTATTTCCTAAAACAGAGGAGAGCTTCTTAACCAAACTGGTTATGTTATGTAATACACTTCAAAGAGAAATGAAGAAAAACATTTCTTGTTTGTTCCTTTCATCAAAAATTCTGGCAGGTTGCTGTGAGTCACTACCTTTAAATTTTAATTTTTTTAAATGAACCTTATTAAAAATAGTTTCTAGTATCTATTGGGTGTTACGATTTAAAAAGCAGCAGAAATTAAAAAATGGGAATATATAAGCAAGACTGTTGAGTTACTTTCTAGCATAAAGAGAGACTCTTGTGTTCCCCATTCCCTTTTCATTCCCCAGCTCCACCCCAGCCAAGACTACCAGGCTTTGTCCTGGATTACACAAAGGTGGTTTAACACCTCCTGGAAAACATCTCCCCAGAAAATAAAACCCCACGTGCAATTTGTCTTTTCAGCATCATCAAGGTTCAAGTGAAAAAGAGGGAATCCTTTGAGGAAGCAGCTGAAGACAATCCCCAGTCGGAGCACTCCTGGGAAGAGGAGGAGGAGGAGAAGGGAAAAGGTGTCAAAACCTCCACCCCAGATGAGCAGTGCAGCGATCTGGAGGGTGGGGATGAGGCCAGAGCCAGCCCTTACATCCCTGAGCCTGGGTCCAGCCCACCCTCAGGCCAGCACAGTGACGAGGAAGAGGAGGAGGAAGAGGAGGGGGAGGAGAAAGAGGAGGGGGAGGAGGAGGAAGCAGAGTCAAGCCCATCCCCTGGCCATTCCCAAGAGGAAGAAGAGGAGGAAGAGGAAGCAAAGGCAGGCCCATCCCTCGGCCATTCCCAGGAAGAGGAAGAGGAGGAAGAGGAAGCAAAGGCAGGCCCATCCCTTGGCCATTCCCAGGAGGAAGAGGAGGAGTCCAGAGCCAGCTCTCACTCCAAGGGGTCCCGTGAGCACGAAGAGGAAGCTCAGTCAGACCCTGAGGCTGAGGCTGCCTTCCAGTATGAGGATGAGGAATATGAGAGTGATGATTCAGAGGAGAAGCCCAGTGATGAGGAGGGTGACTGACAGGAGGGTGACTGACAGGAAGGTGATGGGATGGGCTGGCACTCAGGAGCCTCTTCCACTGCTGCCTGTGGAACAGACACCAGAGAAAAATGTGGTGCTTTGCTACAAATCCAAAATTCGTGGATTTTTACCTCTTTAAGAGACCTCCCAGTGCAGGAATTTTGGTTGTTTTCCAGTAAGAAAGCTCAAGTTCCTAGTTTTCACCAAGGAAATAATTTACTTTTGTATTCATCTTCTTTACTGCACTCTTCTGAGACATCAGTGCACCTCTGTTTTTGAAATGAATTGCAACCTCATTGCTTAATAATGATGTTATTAAACACTGTTATTAATAATAACAGTGTGCTGTGTAAGTACCAAGGGCTCATATCCAGCTCTTTCCACGGGCACTCAGGAACTTCTTCCACTGCTGCCTGTGGAACAGACACCAGAGAAATACTTGGTGCTTTGCTACAAATCCAAAATTCTTGGATTTTTACCTCTTAGTTTAAGAGACCTGCCAGTGCAGGAATTTTGGTTGTTTTCCAGTAAGAACGCTCAAGTTCCTAGTTTTCACCAAGGAAATAATTTACTTTTGTATTCGTCTTCTTTATTGCACTCTTCTGTGACATCAGTGCACCTCTGTTTTTGAAATGAATTGCAACCTCATTGCTTTATAACATTACACAGTGTGCTGTGTAAGTACTGAGGGCTCCTTTCCAGCTCCTCCCACGGGCTCGCAAAGCCACGGGAGATTTTGGAGCAGGAATTGCCATTTTATCCCTGTAAGAGGGGAATCTTTTTACCTCAGGTAACTCTAGTTGTACGAAACTATGCAAGGAAGTGCTTTAATACCTCTTCTTACACATTGGCTACTCAGGACTTCAGTTACTCCACAAAAACCTCTCCCAAAAATGTTTGGGATTTGGTTTTTGTCTTAACATCAGTAGTACCTTCCCCTCATATTACTGGCTTTCTTGCTAAAAAATGTTGTTAATATTTTTTCCTCCTTGTTTTGTTACAATATCTTCATGTTCGGAAGTTTTTTAAGCATTATTACTTTTATTTATTTTTGAAGTGTGAACATAACTAATGTGAATTTGAGACTCTTTGAAAACTTGAATAAAATACCTGTGAAAATATGAATCCTTGCTTCACGAGGAAGTTTGCTTGTCAGTATTCTGTGATTCTGAAGAGTTGTACAATTAACAATCCCTTATTACTGGTACTTGTCTCTTTAGGAAATCAAATCTTTTTCTGAAAGAAGGCAGAGGAACTCAGAATTATGGTTTTTTTCTCAGATTATCTGAAGTCATTTCAAAGAAAAAAATGTCAAATCTGTTTCTAAGATTTGACAGCTCTCAACTGAGTGTTCTAAAGGAACAAATATATAATCGTTGAACTACTAAGATAGGGATTAAAAGTACCACTAAAATTCCTTTGAACTTTAAGAAAGTAGCAAAACCAATGCTTTTTTAAGGCTTTAGAAGGAGTTGGGAACCTGTGTATAATTTAGATTGACACTGAATCCTTAAATATTCACCTTAGTAACAGCAGAATTAATGAACATGATAAATATGATATAACCCAGAAGAGTTAGGACAGCTTTTGGAGGTTATGCCTCAGCTTTTTTAGCATTTCTGGAAAAGAAAGACAGAATTGTGTGGACTAAGGAGATCCAAATGATGATGGCTTCCCAAGCTTTCCAGGGAGCATTTCTAGGACATAATTTGCTAGCAAAGGATCTTAAAGAAAGCAATCTTATTGTAGGGAAAGAAAGATCCTCATGAATGGGAGATCAAACCTTGAGGTATTAAGGGAACCACTCATGGAAACCACTTGGAGCAGCAGAGCTTTTCAGATGGGGAGGATAATGAGATTTAAGTCAAAAAAGCTGTTCAGAAATTGCATTACAAACATGAAGGGATAAACATTCCAATAAGGAATTAAAAAGCAGAGAAAGCAAAGAAAAATCAGAGATGACAGAACAGAAATGGAGACAGACAGCTCAGGGTGAATGAAGCAAAGAACAGCAGTGAAAAATATTTTAAACAAAGAAGAGCCACGTACACCTGTCAGGAGAGGGAAAATAGTCTGGCCTAAAAACCAAGCCATGAATTGACCTCTTTTTTTTCTTTTTTTTCTTTTTTTTCTTTTTTTTCTTTTTTTTTTTTTTTAATGCAAGATGATTTAAATGTAGACAATCCAGAAAAATTAATAGGATAACAGCACTGGGGGGAAAAAAAAAAAAAACCAAAATAACCTATATTTAAAGAAACAACCCAATATCTTTGAAAATCAAAATTCAGGTGAAGGATTTTGGTAAATTACCAAGATACAGAGAAGTACCATAGAAAGGAGAATAGAATGTGTGGTACTTTGTCAGAACTCAAAACATTTTAAGGCAATTAACATGGAGAAAAAGAAAGTTTTAAGGTTTTTTTGATTCACCAAAGGTGATATAATAGAAGCATTTTAAGGCACAAAGCTCATTAGAAGAGAAATGTTGATGAGTTATGCTTTCAGGGAAGCCACCCAGCAGGAGGGAGAGGAATAGGAAAGTTTCTCACAGATTATTGAATATTCTGTCTTTAATATTTTAATTAATGGCCACAGCACAAGAGTAGGAACATGTTCCAAAATTTGCAAAGAAAATGAGAAAGGTGTATCTGAAAAAAGGATTAAAACCACCACGTGGGAAGAAGGGGGCA
Organism: Monarcha castaneiventris obscurior; assembly: GCA_026261815.1. Lineage (NCBI taxonomy): Eukaryota > Metazoa > Chordata > Aves > Passeriformes > Monarchidae > Monarcha > Monarcha castaneiventris. The sequence goes on from JAMPIT010000862.1 coordinate 7,962,848, forward strand.
ACTTTGCATGTGGACTGTGGTATGAAATAATTTTGAAGTGCAAGAATAGTGTTTCTATACAATAATTATGTTCTGGAGTAAGAAGCCAGAAGTTTTGGATATTGTGCTTCTTCAAGCATTTTTTCTATTTACAATATTGCTTCCTCTAGAAACCATCTCCTCCTGTACATAGTTGTCACAACACCAAGCAGGTTATGTTCTCTTTTCCTTAGAGGAAAAGATTATTACATCAAAATATTACACCTTTTTCAGCTGCTCCAGATGAAGAGAATAACAAAAGAATTCAAATTCTTGAAGAAAATGTTTAAAGCCATTCCTATTTTGGAATTAATTATGGTCTCATGTAGAATCCTCAAGGCTTCTTTAATGGCAGCAAGCAAAATATTTGCCTGAGCTTGGCAGATATTTAGAGGCTTTTGCACTCTAAAGATCAGAATATATTATTAAAAATTATTTTTAACAGTGTGTCTGTCCCTTTACCCACAGACTGAAGTCAAACATGAGTTTTGTATACAGAGTACATTTGTCCAGGAATACTGTCTAGTCCATAATTACAAGATATGGCAGCTGCTGGCTTACAAACATGAAAATAATGAAATCTGATAAATTAGATAAAATGAGATAAAATTAAAAATAGTTTGGTGTCTGTACTTTTCACCCTTCAGTGGAATTACAGTTTTACATCTCTGGTTATATAATGTTTTGGTAATTACTTGGCTTTAGGAAAAATAAAAAAGCCCTTGCATACTCCAGCAAAACTCAAAATTGCTTCTTTCTTCAACAGGAATTCCAGGTATTTGAAGAATGAACTAAGACTTACAAATAGTATCAGAAAAATTCCTGCCCCTCCTGGGCACTAAAATCACAGCAGTGAGATGGAGCAGAGAAATTAGGGATCACAGGGATAAGGCAAACCACAGAGACATGAAGAATGCTGTATGGGTTCAAGCTGAGGAGGCCACAGGGGCAGCAGGACTTCCCCCCTTCAGTTGTGGCCAGTTATGATCCGTGTCCCAGGGAGCTGCATCCCAGGATTAGCCACGTGGGACAATCCCCCACGTGCTGCTGTGGCTGTAGCACAGAGGAGGCAGATGTTGACAGGCAAGAAACACTCTGAGTTCCTGATCATTACCACCACAAACGAGACTATGTTTAATTTCACGAGCACAAACCATGAAAGTCAGTTGTCAACAGGGCTGAAAAGAAGAATATTTGCACCTGCACAGCTCAAAACTTGCTACTAATAGTCAGGGTTTACTGACATAAGCAGATTACTAACAATAGTTAGGCAGGTTACAATAAGAAGGTTAGGAAGATTAGGCAGCTTGCTGATTAACTGTAGCAACCACGCTGCCAACACAGCCACGAAATTCTGGCTGCCAGGATAACGAATTGTTACAAACCAGCCTGCTTCCACATTATTCAGATGATTCCAGACACAGTTTTCCACACTTGCAGGTGTACCTGGTTCTCAGGTTAACTTGCTGTAATTTTTCACGTGCGTTCTGTGCCGTCCCACATTTTCTAAGATGGATAAAAGACACACAAATTATGTTTTCAATAAGTAGTAAAAGCAAACAATAAAAAATCAGCTTTTTGGGGGTCTCATTCTGATTAGGCTCTGCTCTGGGGAGCTCAATCCTGCAGCATCTTTATCCCCAAGGTACTGGAATTGCCAAGGGCACCATCCCAGCTACTCAAGCAATGAGCTCTGAGATCTGACACTGAAGGGCCACACAAACAGCTGAGTGGGAGGCAGCAGCACTTGGAAAGGGCCCGTGTGGGGTTTTGAACTCTGGGTTTTCTAACCAAAAAAGCAACTGCAAACATTGCAGGGCAGAATGTGAGCCCAAAGTGCTGAGGCTCATCTGACACACGGGGCCTGCTTATGGTGCCACTGCAAAATGGCCACTCCTAACAAACACCCATCATGGATTTCATGATACTGCAAAACTGTGACACTTCCCAGGGCAGCGAGAATTCCCTATATCCCTTGCTTGTTAACCAAACTCACAGTTTATTGCTGGGTGAAAGTTTCCTTCTGCCAGTACTCTGTTAATGCTGATTTAATTCAGGCCTAGCAAGCTGAGGCTGAGTTTAACTCTGCTCCTGGGGCTGCCTGGGTACCTGTTTGCCTGCTCCAGCTTGTTCCTGACCCTGAGAACTGGCACACAGCCCCTCCTGTTCCCACAGCTCCCTCTCCTCCCTTTCCTACTGAAAGGTAGCTCAGTGTTGCCCAGAAATAGCCCTCAGTTTCCAACCAGCCATGCAGCTCCTGGGTAATATTCAACTTTGTATAAAGGGTAACTAGGAAAAAGCTGCTCAGTTTAATGCAACAGTCAGTTCTCTATCACACCTCAAAGGCAGCTCCACACCCAACTCAGCTCCCTGCCCTCCCACCCTGAGGCAGAGCCAGCAATTCCAAAACGTGGGCCAAATTCCATTTGAGGGTACACAGCTGAGCCGTGCACTGGTCACCTGTCACTGCACTCAATGTGACACTAAATGAAAATAAAATTCACCCTGGAAGATGGTTCTGTGGAAGAGAACTCTTCTTTTTGAGTCAGAATTACCAATCCCAAAGGAATTTCCATTCCCTGCTACTGCTGGCAGCTGAAGGGGCAGGGAAACCAAGTGGGGAACATCCAGGTACACGAGGATTTCCCAGCACTGTCCCTACCTTTCACCCCATTCTTGCAAATCTTGTGTCTTGACAAAGAAAATTCTACAAAGTCTGCAAAAAACTTTGAATTCCTCAGGCAAAAAAAAATCTGGAAGGGCCAAATACTAGGATAAAGGAGCCAAGTCTGTGGATGAGATGCCTGAAGGTTTCTCAGATCACAGCACAAAATTATCCAAAGAAGCTGCACATCCCAATTTGTCTCCTTAGGCAAATCATCTTGCAATAACCAGGTAGTTTCCATGATGGGGTTAGATTTTGGGGTTTTTCTATAAATAACAGCTTTATCAAAACCTCAGCAAAACACATTATCTAAACAACAGCACAGAGATACTAAAAATCTGCTTCCCTGTTGTTTGTGAGTTGTGCTCCATCCTAACGCGCTGCCACAAGCTCCTTTCATACATCACCCACTCAACACAGGCCCCCAGCTCTGCAATTTCCTTCAGGCAGCATCCTGTAAAATAATGGAAAAGGTCATAACCTGATAAATTATCTATAATTTGTGCATAGATGGCTGTGGACACAGTCCCCTTGCCGTAAATGAGAACAAAGGGCTGAGACAGAAGGATATACTCGATAAAGTACTTGTGAATTTTTTTATCCTTTCCCAATGTCTGGTTTCAAAGAACAGTTTGAAGTGAATTGAAAGTTTCTTTCAGGTGACAGGGAGCAGTCCCTCTCCTCTCTCCTGGCTACTTACTGCTGAGCAGGGCCCAAGGCTTGTAAAGCCCAGATTGAGAAGTTCTTCTGAGCATCCAGTAACTCTGCTCAGCTTGCTGAAATAGCAGAAATAATCTCAGGAAAGCACTCCAGACCACAACAGAAGTTCTTTCCAGCCATTTTGGTGAGGATTAATGGAAGCAGAAGGAGGGAAGATCAGATGACAGCTAATAAAGATGGGGAAGCAAATAACAAAAAGGAGCTGTTTGTTTGTCTCAGTGAGAACCCACAAGCACAGCCCCAGTGTGTGTTTCTTATTTTTTGTTTAATGTACATAAAACACATCTCAAATACACTGAGGGATCTGACAATCATTTTCCCCAGACTTCTGTTTCAAGCCTAGCATGCATTTTTTTACAGTTATTTTGGAACTGTGACAGTCTTTTAGGGTTTTTATTTGTTTGGGTTATGGCTTTTTGGAGGGAGGGAGCGGGGGATTGTGTAAGGGTTTGGGGTTTTTTTTAGAACTTCCTGCAGCATAATCTCTTTGGACTCTGTATCCCAGACAATTTGCTGCAGAACATCTACTTATATCCCAGTCACACAAAGAACAATCATAGCAAGAAGTATTGTACTCTCTACTATAAACACTGGTAGAATGAAATAGTAAGATTAAGGGGAAAATAGGTAAAAATAGAACTCTTTTCTTTCCAAAGGAAATAACATGATTTTCACCCCAGCCTCTCTTGTCATTGGAACAACAATGCTTCATTTTAGGCCATATCTGACTGCACTTGGAAGCAGGAAACCCTGGCACAAATGTGCTACAGCAGCTTGTGCTTTGTTTGCCCTGAATGTCTGGGCCAGCACTGCAGGTTTCAAGGGACTTTAGCTAGAGGTTAACAGAGCTGTTCCAGGGGGTACATTTTCCTAGAGCACAATTCCAATCATATTCCAGTGCTCCAGAGCACTCCAGAGCACTGGAAAGCTCTGCAGGTCAGGAAAGTGGGGGTGACTTGTTGAAGCATCTCGGCTCTCTGGATAAACTTGTCCATTTTGCACTGGGACAGAGGTTCAGTGACCAACTGCTGCTCAGGCCTGGATCCCAGCTTCAGAAAAGAGGGATGTGTGGCAGAAAAGCACTTAACAGCACATTTCCAAGCACTTATTCCCAGGGAGATCCCTACCATTGACTTTACAGGAATTACAACTCAGTTCTCAGGATCTGACTTGTTAGAGACTAAAAAAAAATAACAATCCATCTATTTCCTTTGGCCCCAGAGTAGAATTGTGGCCTGCAAAGTGACATCCCTGGAGAACATGGAAATATTAGCATAGCTTACCTGCAATCCCAGAATTCATCTTCACTGCCACCCCCAATGTAGGGTTTCTCTTCACACAGCAAACACAAAATTCATATAAAGGCTGCATGCTTCTTTCCTAACTAATGTGATCCTTTGATATTCCTGTTATTTTTCCCAGTAAAAAGCTAAAAAGCCATTTCTGGCTGTTTTCAATATCAACAGACAGTAAGGGAACCCCTCTACTCCTGCAACATTAATGGTGTAAAATCTGCCCCCTCTTCCTATTCCATCTTTCCCTGTACAGGAAACAAACAACAAGTCACCTTTATTTTATATCTTTCAAAAGTCAAACCACTTCAGAGGAAGCCCAGGAACTGGAGAGAAAACTGCCCTACCCTGGCATCACACATGCACATTTCCTCTGATAAGCAGCTTCTCATTTTCCAGAATCAAGATTTCTCTTTTTTTCCCCTTTCTTTGTCCTTTTGAGCTTGGATTTTTAACTCTTCCATTTCAGAAGAACATCTGGCTGTGTTTCATGTTGGTCCTCTGGGTTTGCATCTCCTCTCCATCCAGAATTCCTTCCAGACGGGCTCTTGAGTCCTCCAGTTTAATTAATAATCTGCCCTGGGAAGGGGGAAGGACAGCACATGATAAATGTTCATTTTGAAAAGCAGCTTAGATGTTTGATGTCAGCATCAAGAGTCTGAGCAACCATTTGAAAAAGTGGGAGGTCAGGGTCCCTGTAGGTAAAGTGGGTGCTTTGATGGAAACAGGGACCAGGATCTCACCCACATCCTCCTCAGGACTCATTTTGAGCACTGCAAATAAACTTTATAGCTGGGCATGTTCCCTGAGGAAGACACCAGAGTCCCCACCAGCTGTAGAGAGTTGCTATATTAAAGCTGTACATTATCTTGTGCCATGTAGAGCTGTTCCTCAGCCAGTCCATGAACGTTAATGAAATGCCATGTGTGTTTCCCAGCCCTGGCTCTGCCCCAGTGCAGTGCTGACTCCATTCTGGAGCAGTGAGCTGCTGGCAGCCACAGCACACACCCTTCCAGAGGCTGAGCATCCCCCTTCTCCAGCTGTGAGCAATATGGAACAGATCCATCTTTCTCCAGATACACAGAGAAGTTCCATCTCAGGGCTCTTTGTCTCTCTCAGCTGAGGCCACTGGAGTCTGGAGCTCTTCACTTCTTGTCTCCATTAGGATTCCTTCCCAACTTCCCTCTTCCCCAGAGCCGTAGGGGAATATTCTGGCCAAGAGAATACTCATTTCCTGTTGCATCTTAAGACTGTGATGCTCGATCTTCCTGCTGGGATGATTTACAAGCATCTTCAAACCTCTGGAATCCTTTAAAATGAAAAACCCAAGACTGACTTCACACTCACTCCAACCACTCCATGAAGGAATTCCAAAGCTTGGAATTCACCTGCTCTGGAGTTCCTCCCAGCTGCTTAATCACATCAGCAGCTCTGGCAAATGCTTCCCAGGCAAGGGGAGCCCGGAGTTCATTCCAGTGTGGGGATCCCCACAAAAACATAAAGCTCATGAGCTTTTGAACAAATTAAATTTGTGGTAAGAGACAAAAATAACATCGGAGAGTATCCAAGACTGACTGCTTTCATTCCTTTAATGTATTTTGTTGATGGAAAAACTAGAATAGAGTGGTGTTCTGCTTAAGTGACCAGAAATGAGGGAACTCTTGGGATGATCAGTTGCTTTCACAACTGATGTTTCAAAGCACCAAGGAGCAGTGGCTGTACGTTGACAGTATCGTGAAAAAACACCACTTTTCTTCATCTCCTCCACCAAAGAAGTGAAGTTGCAGGTCAGAGTCACCTTATCAGGACAGCAGATGCATTAGCAGAGGAAGGAATCAGTCCAGTCAATAAAGGAATTGATACCTGTCTATAGTTAGAAAATGCCTTTTACGGTACAAGCTGTTCTTCTGGCTCACTGAGAAATGGAAGAGTTTTATTGGGTTTCCAAAGACACAGATACATGTATAATTAATACTGCCTAACTGCCAGACATCTAGAGTGTTCTAGGATTTGAAATGTTCCTTTTATTTTCTTGTTTCCTTCTCAAGAACGGATCTAACAGCTCTGGGGGAAAGAGGAGACATGGAAAAGAGTTAGGAATTTCCTCTATAATGAGCAGGGGGCTGGTATACAAACTTTAAGGTGATGGATACAGAGACTACTCAGAATCCACTGAGCAGGAAAACAGGATTCAGGCTTCTCTTTCTGACCACTGTGGGGTGGCAGGAGAGTGACTTCGGCTTTCTGCTTCACGATCCCTGAAGCAGGAATTATATCTGTCCACATTCCCAATACTCACTGAGGTTACTGGGCAGTCAGGCCACGCACGTGCAGAGTACTCTGGGAAAATGCAAACTGGATTTCTTTAGGATCAAGCCCACCAAGGAATGCATCCCAGCCACTAGGGGGAAGCTGGTCCCAAGGGCTAAAGGGCTGTTCCAAAGTAAACCCCTTGAGATGTGGGCAGACCAACCCTGAGCTTGTGGCCCTGGGAGTTCCCCTCTGCAGACTGCCTCAGGAGATGCAGGCACAGCCCAAGGGCTCCTGCTTCCAGCACAGTGTGGAAGAGGAACACAGCGTGGGGACAAAAATGCTTAAGCTTTACACTATCTACTTATCATTCCCTTTCTGAGAAGTTCAAAGCTGGCACCAACTGTGCACAAAGATTTTCTTGGTGTGATGGAGAAAATATTTCCTTAAGAGTGTAAAAGCTTGCAAACATTCCATAAAGGAAAATCCAACTTTCACTTCACTTGCTCCTTGAACAGATATTTTACTAAGATGGGATTTACAGCATGAAAAACTCAGTAGTCTTATTCCAAGTGATCAGTTTTGTCAGCAGACCAAATAAATAATGAACTATGAGCCTTTTGTTGCCACTGATGTCATCAAGAAGGGAAATGTTGGCAAACTGCCATGTTTAGCTCTCTGAGAGTATCTATTAAAAAGCAAAAGATACCTAGCAGATATAATCCATACTATCAATACTGTATGTTCTTAACTCTTCACCTCATCTCAAAAACAATTTAAAAGGGGGATTTTTGAAGTGGGTAACTAATTTGGATTTGTTTTCCAGCTTACTCTCACTATTCTGTTAAAAGTAAAACTTCTAAACACACAGTTTTACAGCTCTTCACTTAGGCAGTAAACCTGTTTCTCTAAGAAGCATTCACACAGTAACAGAAGAAACAATGATTTTTTTTTCTTTTATATATCCACAGATAGCAGGAATAAATGCACAAAAGGAAATACAAGTCTAATTTTTGAGAAGATGAAGGAAACACTAGGATGTTTGTAACAGATGAAGACAAAAAACCAAAATACAATTAATAAGCACCAACAGAATTAAGGTGAATTTTTATGCAATCTTGCTCCTCATGAGCAACAAATGGCCTCAGATTTACCTTGGTGTTAGGGAGCTTTTATAAATCTCATTTTGCACCAGTAAAAGTCAGGAACAGCAGTTTGAAAGGAACAGAATTACACTCTTCAGATGCAGCACAAGCTGCATGTCAGCACGTGCCCATGCTTGCTATTTCTAGGAAGAACACAAGGCAGATTTACCAACCACAATTCAGTTACAATTAATGTAATGGTAAAAACCTTGGCTTTATTACCTTTCTTTCATTTTCATCTCAATTCTTTAATTTCCAAGTAAGCCTTTTTTTTTCCTCTTGGATTCTTTTGAGCATAAAGTGCACAGTTTTTCTTCAGGTTAAACAGAAATAGCAGAAGATCAATACAGGTTTTCATCAGAATAATAACAACAAAATCCAATATGTCTGATGGAACCATAATTTATACTCTCCACAGAGGTGATTTTCTATTGGTAAAGTCAATAAGACTTTCTTCATTAATAAGTTTCAGTTAGGAATTGAGTGAACTCACCTGGAAAAGCCACTTATCCATCACAAACCTACGAGTTTTCACAATTTGCCATAAAAACATTGCCAGGAACACAGAAAAACCCCAACATATTGTGCCTGACAAGCACTGCCTTGAAACAGGAAGGTCTCCATAGTTTGCTTTTTGATCCACCTCACTTTACTGACACGCTTTTGTACTCCAAAGAAGTGATAAAAAGAAGGTTCCAGGGGAGCTGAAAAAAATGGGAGATGTAAGTTTTGATACTGACAAAGACTGTTCAACATCATTCCAGGGAATGCAGAGCAAGACTTTTGCACTCTTCTCCCATCCCTTCCCAGGGTTTGGCTCACAGGCTCACCCACATGGAAAACATCCCAATGCCAGCAGTAATGGTCACAGCAGAAAAGTCAGCATTAGCACACTGGGAAAACCTCCTGGAGCTGAGAATGCTCAAGTGGAGTGGAATAAATGATCTTATTATTTCTACAGCACTTCCTAGAAAAGCATTAGGTAGCCCAAGGAATGGAGCACTTCAGTAAAGGAGAGTGTTTTTTCAGGATCATCAGTGGATCATCATCCAAGAACCAAGTCCTGCTTCCTTAATTAAGAGGTCCCAAATGCTCTTGTATTTCTGTGGGACTGCTCCTGACAGCACCCTGAGCAGGGCTGGGCTCTTGCTCACTTGTGTCCAGAAAAGATGACAAATGAAAGGTTTCTGGGATCTTAATCCAATTTCTCATTGCTGTATGGAAGAGGTTTGCACATGATAAAATCACCAGGATTAATCACATCCCCAGAGCAGAAGCACCTCATGGCCACTGAGCCTGAGGCTCTGCTGGGAATTACAGTGTAAAAATAGTTCCCAAGAGTTTATAATCTAAGTGATTAAGGCAAAAAAAGTTACATTCTTATTAAAAATAAGCCTTAGAGGCACAGTATAATATATTTAAATAATGACCTAGCCTTGATTCCAAACTGATTTTATCACTGTTTTTACCTTCTACTTCAGAAAAATACTACAGGGTGACTAATTCCCCCCCAGGGCAAAAGAAAAGGAATTAAGAACAGTACCATTCAATAGAAACAGTACCTCTTAATCAATGCTTTAATGTTTGATTAAAACTCCTGCTATTAGGGAAATGGCAAAGCCCAGATTCAAAACTTACCTGCAGGTCTCCTTACTGCAATATGGTTTTCAGTAAACAAATATGCATTTTCAAGTCTTCTTTTAATGTAATTAAAAAATGCATCCTTTGAGCCAACAATATCCTCTGTCAAACACTGAGGTGTTAAAATTGCATCAGTAAATTTCTGTCCAGCTGTCTGGCTGCCAAGATCCAGGTGCAATTTAGGCCTACGTGAAACTAAGGGATCTGAATAAATAAAATTAAGGATACGTGAGACACAGTTCTGCAATTAAGAAGGAAATTAATGCACCTAGTATTTATAATCTGATGTAAGGAGTTCTTACAGTCTGAGGTAGAAATCTTGGAATTTCCTTGAATAAAAATTCCTAACTCTCTCAAGCTTGTATCCTCAACAAAACTAGAACAGAAATGTAGGCAAGTGTCCCAGCCAAATGAATATTGACCCTTAATCCAGTATAATACAACACAAATTTGTAAAAGACCAGTTCTCAGCTAACCAGGCATTTGCCTTTGATTAGATTTATTTTATTACCTATATTTATATTTATTACCTATATTTTACTTTTCTCATCAGTCTGGACTTCAGGAAAAGCACTTCAAACGAGGAGCTGGTTAAAATGGAGACAAGAATATCCCTGTAGGATGAGACACAGCGAGCCAGGGAAGAGATAAATTGGAAAGCATTAGGCTAAGGGAAGGCTGAAATTGATTTCATTTAATAACCTTTGAAATGAACACTGGAGAGAGGGAGGAAAGGCAAAGGAAAGAAAGAGTGCTGATGGCACAGGTCTGGGAAGACTCAGAGGTAGATGGTAGCAGCTGGTCTTCACACTGCTGGTTGCTAAATTTATTTGGATTTGATACAGTTGCCCAATATCACACAACCCTTTAAGAACTAAGTAATGAATGAAATAAAATAAACTTGCCCCTTCTGAGATGAATTGACAAGGTTTTTTAACAGGACGTAGAAGCCTCACAAAACACCAAGTGTAACTCTCTATAAACTCCTGCTTATTCTGTGAAAGCAGACCTGTAAAAAGGCTACAAAAATGCCTTACAGGTCACCAGTAATCAGCAGGTAGATGTATTTCTTATATTTTTCATGTTTTGAATCCAGACACATGGGAGCCCGAAGGCTGATGCTCCTGGACACTGCAATGAATTGAGCTGAGTACAAATCCTGCCCCTAGAAATGAAACAAAAGTCGGTGTTTCTGAAGCCCTACCCTGATTCAATTACTAAGGCAGTGTTAAATGACATAATTAAAGTATTGCCTTTGATAGCTGATATTCCTGATTCCAACAGCACTGCAGACAAAGGAAGATTTCAGTGTTCAGAGCAATTACTGCTTTTGTGGAAGGATGAAGTGTTAAAACACAGACAAACCAAACCGTGTTTTAGAGTGCCATGAGAGGAGATGACATCATCACTCCAGCCCATCTGGGAGGAAGAGCACTGAGCCACAGATGAGCCAAAATCCCTCCTGGAATAAAAGAAGAGAGTTCCACTGACTTCAGGAAAATTTTTCCCAGTGTTCCTGCGTGTTGCAGATTAAAATGACGCACTTCATAGACTAGCAGAGGTGAAACAAGGCTAAAGCCACAAAGACTGATGTACCATATTCATTTAGGGCAATTTATTCTTTTCACTCCAAGTATATTTGCAGATGCTAAAAATCAAGACTGTGGCAGCTACTCACATGGGTCAATATGCTGAAAAAGATGGCTATTTCTGCAGAAATAAAGAACATATGGTCCTTATTGCCAGCTAAGGGTCTCTTTTAAAACAATTTTCCTTAATCTGATTTGCCTTACAATTACCCTAAATCCTGCCATGATTGCTCTCATGGAGCATTCACAGAATTTGGCTTCCCTTGAAGACGTATTTTCCCTTCCCCTGGTTACCAGCCTTTATTATTGATTTTTAGATAATCCCCGCAGTTACTAGAGAAAGGTTTTGGCAAGTTTCCCTCGAGGCTGCAGATGCCCATTACCTTATCAACAGAGCATCCTTTCTCCCCTGAGCCCCCTGGCTGCTTCCCTGGGCACACTCTGAGCAGGGAGCAGCAGGGAGAACATTCAATATCCTCTCCCTGGCGAACCAGAAAGGCCACAGCTGCCGGCCCCAGCAGAGGGGCTGCTCAGCAAACCTGCCCCAGAGAGGGGCCTGCCTGGACCCAGCTGCAGAGAACTAAGAAATCCCCCTTCCCACAGCAAAATGTGCCAGCAGAAATTTGGGCCATTTCGCCCTCTCCTTACTGGGAGGAGATCAGGCTTCTTTGAAGGACCCTTTTAACCAATGGAGAACTGTAATCAGAAAAGTGCTGTCATTAACATCTCTGACACCAGAGGTTGTATCAGAGAAAGGGGGTTCTTTTGTCAGAGAAATAATAGAGACTGAATATTCTCTGTAAGCTGCATTCTGAGATCTGAGTGGCTAAATCGAGAAGAAAAGCTTAAAGAAATTTCTTTGAGCTGTTATTGTAAAATTTAGAACTAATACCTGGCTAAAAGTGCCTATGTGAACAGCCACTATGGTTATTTATTTTAGTGGAGTTTGTGGGGTTGTTCTTATTTTTGTTTGGCTGTTGTTTGGTGGTTTTTAATTGAGAAAAACATCAACTGTGGATTTTTTTGGATGGCTGGTTTTCTTAAGGTAGAGAAGGAAGAACTGGATTACAGTTTTGGATAGAGAAATCACAGAAATATAATCATAAAATGGTTTGGGTTGGAAGGGACCTCAACGATCATCTAATCCCAACCCCTCAAACTTTCCTCCAAGTGAATGTGAAATCTCAGAAGCCACAAAGGCAATACAAGAATGCCAAGACCTATTAAATAGAACTAAAACATTTTTTCCCTTTTATTTTTGGAGTTGGCTATGCTGTTGAGAGATGGGGCATTCACACCTCAGAGTGACGAGATGGAGAGAGTCTGAAGGGGTACAGAGCTCCTCTGGGGAAGAGCTGTGCCTTGCATCCAAAACTGGGTAAGAGGCTCCTTTAAAAGGAGCTGCGCTGTCCTCGGTGTCCAGCTGCCACTCAGGAGAAGAGACAGAAACGCTCAGGGTTCCAACTTGTCCCCTCCCTCCGAGCCAAGCAATCCGGAGAAGCGCTGACAAACTGCAGCCGCGGCCCCGAGCCAGCCCCTGGAAGGCAGCAGGAGCACGGCCGAGAGCTGCTGCCAGGGGCTGGCTGCTGCCCATCCCTGTCCGACAGCAGTCGCTGCAATCCCGGCGCTGGAGCTGCTCCTCCCTGCAGCAACAGGGAGCGCCGGGCTGCTGCTGTCTCCTATGGGGATCGAACGCTGTCAGTGCTCTGGCTGCCCCTGCTCTTGCCCCAGCGAGGCTGCAGCTGTGGACACGCTGGTTGCATGCAGAGCTGCTGCTTTATCCCGCGGTGAGGAAACTGCTGGCTCTGCAGCCGCACGGATACAGCCGCTGTGGGCTGCTGTCTGCCGGGGAACAGGCGATCGGAGCGAGTGTAATGCAAAGTGGAAGCCTTTCGTTTTGGGGGTAGCTAAATGATTGATTAACGGGCATTGAATAGGTGCAAGAACCTGAGTTACCTGGTGCTAGTGAGTGCCAAGGGCTGAGCAGGATCACCACAAGTCACTGAGAGGCTGTCCCCAGGCACTGCGTCAGCTTTCAAGATCAGTGCAGGTCCTACTGCTGCTTCTCCCTGGAGTCACATGAAAAACGAGAAGGAAAAAGCTACACAACACCAAACCACAAACCGAAGGAGAAAAAAAAAAAAAAAAAGGCAAGCCAACCAGCCCAGGAGATCAAATAGATATTCCAGCCCACCCCCCAGTAAAATTCTCTGTTAAATTATTAAGAATATGTAGGCATTTACAAAGAGATTGAAATAAAATAACCACTGGTGCACGGAGATGTTTTTGACTAAGTGCAGTGGAGTTTTGCTTTCTACCTAAGCTATAAACCTTTGGCACTCGGGGGATTAGGAGGAGAAAGGCTGACAGATTTAACTCTTGCAGCACAAGTGGTTTCATGATACCAACGCGATAAGGCTGAAACTCGATGCCAGTGTGACTTTCACACATCAGAATGTGCATCCTGCTACTACCACATACTTTAACTCTAAACACCAACAGTTAAAGTGGCAGCTCATTTCCATGGCATATCTGTGAAAAAAGCCTCACACCAGAAGAGGCTCTTGGTTTATTTATAGGCAAAACAGCTGCTTTGGGCATTCCATGATCTGAGGTCTGCTCCCAGTCCTGCATGCATGGAGTTACCTTGTGTGGAAGTAAAACGTGGAGCCCCTTTCCAAAGCCTTTTTCACTGGATGAGACACCTCCGATGGGACACAGCTCGACTGGAGGTTTTCTTTACTCATAAGAAAAATTATAATTTTTGATGGTGGTGGCAGACTAACCCAGAATGCAACTTAGGTTAGTTCATTTTGCAAAACAAAATCGTTTTCACAGCTGCTTTCCTCTCAATTTCCCTCCTGAAATGCTCATTAAATATACAAGAAACAAAGGCAAATAATAACCTCCAGTCAAATTATTAGAGGGGAGGACGATGTTTCTCACCTGCACGCTGGAATGATTCCACTCATACCACCCACACACTCAGATGAAGGAATTTTCTCCCACTGCTCCCTTTCTCCTGCTCTGTTGGGGGCAGCACATGCTGCTGTGCCTCTCATCCTGCAGCTGAAGTATGAAATATGACATGCTTTTGTTAGTTAACACCGGGTACACCAACGTGTGTCAGTACAAACAGGCATAAAACTCCCCCATGTTATTACAAATACAAGTGGTGAGAACTTTTTCACGTTCTCCACGTTTGCTCTCACGTGACAATATTCATTGCAACTACAAGTTTCCAGCTCCCTCTAAATATTTCATCTTGTATGGATTCACACTCTTAAATCACACCACTGAAATAGCCTACTCTTCTACCCTCTTATATTTTTATGATCCTTTTAGAGGAGTTCTGTATCATTTATTTAGATTCATTATTGCTTTTCTCCCTTAAAAGCCACTTCATTTAACGTAGCCACCACTTCCATTTTTCAATATATATATAAATGGGGTGGGTGCGTGCGTGCTCTGAGATCATGATCAGCATTTTGCCAAGCAGCAAGCTGCAGTTTTGCCAGTCTCATGCTGGAGGAGAAATCAATGACAGATTCTAGATCCTTTATATGCACACGGACCACAAAATGTCAAACAAAGGTAAGTAAGCAATTCCTTTCCCCTGGAATTCCAGTCCAGTATCTTTGCCCAGTTCCCAGAAGTCAACATAAATCAAGAAAAGACTCAAAGATCAAGACACAAAAAGACTTCCTACTTCTTACAGAGTTTCAGAATGAATCTCTACAGTCATGAATAATCCCAAATGAACTGTCAGCACAACACACTTCCCAAAACAGAACATTTACACACACACTAAGTGAAAGAATGGGAAAAACTGGTTGCTGGTAATTCAGACTCTCCAAATACATTTGGGAATATTCATCAATCTGGTTAAATCTGCTCTGTAGTCTACAGAGGCACACAAAACTCACACGAAGTACCAAATGCTTGCACACACTGAGGTATTAACATCAATTTAAATGGTCAGTTTAATTAAAGCAGGCAAGTTTGAGCACAGACGAGCCCTGCAGTGAATTGCTGCTGAACACGGATTAAATCAAGACCGGGGAGGGGGGAGGAATCATTGAGCTGTAACTCTTCTTTCCCCCACTTCTTTCCCCAAACATACTCAGCCTAATCATACACAGTTTGTCCAAACAGGAGCTCTGTGGGGCTTTTCCTTCTCTTTGTTTTCCCTGCTTTCTCGAAAGCTGTAACCACTCCTTGGCTCTTTTTCCAGGCAAGGCTGCCAGCTTCTATAAACGGACTCCAAGCCTGGCAGGCAGCAGGCACAAGTCTGGTTGCAGTATCCCTGCTTTGCCATCTATTTCTGCAGACACTTATCCCAATGCTTGCAAGCCAAGGGTATTTTCCTTAGGTTTATCTATTCCATCTTAAGCAGCAGGTAAGATAAACTCCTTCAGAGGCGATTCCAGCTCTCCCTGAGGTGATTCACGCTGCATGAAAGACTTAAAAAGTTTTTCCTCCCTGACATTGCCAGAGTTGCAAGTCAGTATCCTGCACACAAAACCCGTGCTGATTTATTCAGCTTCTCTTATCTCCCTCCTTTCACTCTCTCAGCTGATACAAGGCATGCCAAGTTCACGGTGCTCCCCTAATGCTGCACTGCTGCTCCCTTCCCCTTCCAAAGGGAACATTCTCTGTATTTATTTAGCAAGATGGCTTTTAAAAATAGGAACACAAAATCCAGTGCTGAGTTCAGGATAGTTATGGCAGATACAGCAGGTGCAAATATTCTCTTACACAGCATTTTCTGATGATATGACAAAGGAAAACTTTACTTGCAAAGGGCTCAGAAGGACTTTCCAGGGTAATTTTCATGCCAGTGTTTTCAGATATGGTAACCAAGATCCCTTTCAGCCTACAAGTACCAGAAAAATGTTTCAAAAGGCCAAATTGTACCAGACAAGACTGAGCTTTCTGAAGAGGGCCAGAAGGTGTCTGTGCCTCCTTAGTTGCATGTTGTCCTCAAACTACCCACTTTCATCCATTTATTACTGGCACAGAATTCCCAGTTAAAAATACAGAATTCAAAGGCAGCAGAAGTTCAATATGTGAACACCCCTCAATTTAACATGTAATTTACTGAAATTTGGAGTTGGGCCCGGACACAGCCCTACATACAGACATAGCCCAGTACTTTGTGTGAGGATTCAAAAAGTCGGCTCATGGTGCTTCTAGTCAAAAATATCATAGAATAATTTTCTAGATGATGATGCTACTGTTTAATCTGGATTTTTTCTCTCTTGCCTGATGCAAACACATGAGAGTTAACTGGAGATCAGCTTTTAATTTTCCAGCACTGCAATTTTTCTGTGTTACTGAATTCAACACATTAATGTGGTACTTTGTTGATCCTGTTGAACCTATTTCAAACCCAGCCAAAGTCAGTCCAAAGATTTCCCTGCTTTGCAGTTACTCCTGCACATCCATGGGGTGTTTCTGCTCGATGGCAGAAGCAGTGGGGGACAGGTTTGTTCCCTGCAGAAGCCAACACAAGCTTTGGACAGGACACACAAGGCAGGGCAGGGACAGTTAAACATCCACGTATCCATATGGAGCTATAAAGTGAAATTTAATCTCACTGTGGAGCACTCATACCTCAGCCCACCCCTCAGAGGGTCACCTACCCCTTCAGAAGGCAACACACTGATAAAATGACTTTATGCACTCCTGCATGCTCATCTTTTGTCCTGTCCCGGGGTGCCCTACAAAGAGCTCCAGTGCTGACAAGATATGAGTGTGCTTTGGAGGTGCTTTGCAATTGGTTACAAAAGGCTCACAGACAACAATGAGCTGCACGAGGCTCCTGGTTGAAAAAAGAAAGCTGGGAAAGGGAAAATTATTTGTCACTGAAGCGTGAAAGATTTTTACCATAAAACAACAAAGTTGTCATTTTCAAACTACAAAACAGTACTTCAGAATGCAGTAGAAATGCTATTAAAGACTACTAGAAACAAAAAATAGTTTTCCCAAGCATTGACAGTGACTGTAAGTTGCTCACACAGCTTTTCCTTCTAATGTCTCCCTGCAGTTTTACTTTCAATGACCTCAGACACCTTCTTGCTTCAACATTTTAGGAAGAGGCATCTAATCTCCTATAGCCCAATCAAGCACCAAACCTAAGTCAAGCTCAGCTCCACTTCTTTTACTCTCAGGTACAATAATGCTGCAAGCCAAAACTTTAAAGGCAGGTTTTAGAACTAAGACAATGCCTATTTACAAACAATTATGAACTACAGCCTAATTATGCTTTTTTTCCCCACAATTTTCAGGAAAGCAATCTGTCTTCCCAGTCTTTTTCCCTCAAACTGTGCCAAGCACTAAGATGATCTTCGCAGCATCTTTCAAGTTAAACACTCTACACCAAAATGCTCTCAAACTACACATTTTTTAAATGACAGAATGATTCAGGCACATCAGTGTTTTTCAAATTCCTTGTGCTTAAAATATTCTGTTGAATCACCCAGAATTCAAGAAGTTTTAGAGATGCCGTTTTTACTAATGCTGACAAATATGGCAAAAAGCCAAATCTGCCTCCTCCAGGCTCCAGAAGGTCAAACAGGAATAAATGGAGACATGAATCAGCCCAGAAATGTGGGATTAGAAGATGTGCAAGCAAATTTTAGCCTCATTATAGTCATTACAGCAAAACTCCCATTGCACAGCTTCAGTGGGTACAGGGGGAACCCTTTCCACCCAAAACATCCTGATTAAGGCATAAACCACTCCAATTTCCAGTGCTGCAAAATACTGGGTCTCAAATCCAGCAAGGCAAATTACTAAATCCTTTTTCAGAGCAGCTCTGCTTAATGTTGGCAGGCAGCATGCCTGGAGTATCAGACATTTCTCCCCATCTCCCATTCCCTTATTTGACTTTGCTGACCCCAACTGAGATATGGGGAATCACATCTCGTCCCCAGGCACTCCAGACCTGCCCAGTCCTCACTGGCCCAGATGTCCCTGCTGAGGTGGGGAGATTTATTTACAGGCATGGGAGTTCAAAGAGGTTTTGCACCTTTTGATTTAAAAAAAGATTCTCTGTAACCTGCAGGTATCAAGATCATTCTCCTGAAGTTCCTGCTCTGCTTCATGAGCTACTTGTGCTGTGACCTTGATTCATCATCTCGTTGGCAACTGGAAAAGTTTGTATAATCTGCAATTCTACTCAGCTATTAAGACATTCGAAGGACAGAAGTGACCCTGATGCCTTAGGTTTTAACTTCTATATTTTCCAATTCTGTACTGCTTAGAGTGTAACTCTGAAGTTTCTTGTAGCCTGTAATTTCTGCTCTCTCGTGCTAGGGAGACATAACAAAGCCTCTCCAGGCTTTGCCTTCAAGGACAGCCAGGCTCTTCTAGGCCCAAAATGTGTAAACCAAAGATTCTAAGGGGGGCAAGCTGAGGGGAGTTACATCATTAAACTGGGGCTTTAATTGGAGAATTAACCCTGATATGCAAATGAACCAAACCTATAAAGGTGTGAAGAACTCGTGACCTGGGGTCCATCTTGGGGTCCATTTTTGGAAGCAGCCTCTGGCTCCCCCAGGGTGTACCTTGGAGGCCCTTCAAATAAATACCGACCTTTATTCCCTTACTCTTGTCTAGTCTCTGTTTCTAGGTGGCTGGAGAAGGCATCAACCCCAAGAACTTACAAGTCCAGTTTCAGAAAAACTCCCAATTATCACTGCAAATTCATCAACAACAAATATAGAATATGAATTTAACTTGCATGTTATTGAAATAACCTGCTAAGCATTAATACACAGGCAGCAACCAGCGGCTTAAGGGATATTTTCTGCTTCTAACACATCCAGCAAAGCTTGAAATCCTTTTGCTACCTAGGCAGAGAGGCCTTCTTTGTGTTTAAAAATAGCACTAAAAGAAAAATACTTTGATTCCTCAGCACCAAGTGCTTAAGGTTGTTTACAAGTAATTGATAAAGCCCAAGAAGCCAGTACAACACCTTGTTGTTATTTCCAAGCAGTTACAACCAGAACTTGGAGAAGCAGCTTTTTTGGTGCATTTTTAATCCAGCTTTTTACAATTCTTCTTATAAAATGTCCTATGCAAAAAGGGAGAGGTCTGATTCCCACAGAAGGCTTAACAGCTCCCCTGAAACTGGGATAAATGATACTGCTGGTCAAACAGCCCCAGAGAAAGGAAGTTTGTGCAATGGGTATCTCCAAAGTGACCCCAAACATGCTGCCAGATCTGCCCTTGTTCAGGAAGGGACAACACTGTGGGTGGCACTTTCTCCAAACTCTGTCGTGGCTGAGGCCTGAGGACAAAATATTCCAAGGCCATGGGAAAGGATCTTGAGGATTCTGGGGCTTTGGATCAGCTCTGTGAGGCTCCTAATTATTTCTATTATTATATAGAATTCATATTATTCTATATATATTGAGATATATATATAAATTCTATATATAAAATAGAATATTCTATTATATTATTATATGTAATTCATATTATTATTATGAATTATAATAAATTTCATTACTTAAAGTCAGTAACGAACCAAAAACATTTCAAGGCTTCCTCCTCCCAACTGTTGCTTTAACACTGGTAGACAAACATCCATATTTAAACTATTGCTAACAAATACATTATCTCCAGATGCTCTGCTTATCTTTTGAATAACCTCTTGAAAACAGAAAGAACTATACTTTCAGGATGAATAAAAAAGTTTTTGTTATTATTATTATCATCATCATCCTGTGTTCTTACATCCCACTGATGAGGGTAAGAGCAATGGAAAAGTGTCAGGAAAAATGAATCTCAATAGCTACAGGAAAAGTTCTTCTTTAAAATCTGAAAATGATCTGTGCACAGGCACAACTCAAAAATTAAAGCAACTCTGGACTAGTTTCAGGTGTTCTTACCCAGGAATTTCTGTTACAGCTGTATCAGTGATAGCTGCAAATGTTTGGAGAAAGCAAATCACAACTTTAATAAAATTGCTGTACATGGGTACTCACCAAGGAACAACCAGAAGCACATTTATAAAGTGCAGGGACAAATCTCTTCAAAAAAGGACAGCAGATAATTAAAAATACACATCCCCACTGGAACAGGCACTGCAAAGGGAAACAGGGCTCACTGTGGACAAGAAACATGAAGATGAGTGAACATGTAGACCCTGGAAAGACTAAATCACTACAAAAGGAAATCAGTCAGTGAACAGAAACAGCAAACAGGGGGAGGGCATGTTTTTGTTCAAATTTCACTCAAAGTTTGGTTTTCTACAATGACCTTGGCTGTTGGCTGCTTTACTTGCAGTAGCAAAACAAAAACAAAACAGGAAATTCCACAGCTGTCTGAATCAAAAAGTGGACAGAAGAAAAGAGAAACGACAAAAATTTGAATGATTTTTGGCAGAAATTCAAGCAGAAAAATTGAGTCCAGTTGACATTTTCATGGTTTCCTTTAAAAATTCTCTTTAAGACATTTTTCTTATTGGTGTTTTATTTCAATGCTTTGTTGAGAGAGCATCTTGCATTTACATACTTGGGCATAACATTTTGGCTTTTTATCACTTAAAGCAGTTGCTGACAGTGTATTAGCAGTTGTTTTTCAGCATGAGGTAACTTAAAACTGCAAAACCTCAGTGAGCTCCATCCACACTGAATGTGTGACAGCATCTGTCAGCCTGAATTAGTTTTATTTTGGGATCATGCTGATCAGAGTATGCCAACAAAGGCACTAAAAAGCATCAAAGCAAAAATAATCACCTCTGAATTAGGAGGCCTCTTCCCATTGGTGACTGCTGACATTTCCTTGAGGACTGGGCAGGTGGAAGCCTCATTGGGTTGCATTTTTTGTGGGCACTACAAGCACTTAATGACTTCAACTGGGAACAACAGGACCTGAAACAGGGAGCACAGAGGGGTCAACACCTGTGCAAAGCTCAAATGGAACAAGCACTGAAGCTGCACAATGCCTGATGGCTGGCAGGAGACAGAATATGACTGCAAGAAAATGTCCTGTATTCCTCCTTGGTGTGTAACTCATTCAAGCACAACCCTGAAGAAAATTATCAATGTGTCTTTTATACGTGTCTTAACCCTGTTATCACATATAATGTGTCCAAAATTGTTGTTGCATGCGAGTTTCACAAGAAATAAGTTTCATAACTATTATTTTTGAAGTCTCCATGATGAGCAGCCATGCAGCAGTGAGCCCAGCACCACAGAACTGGGCCTTTTTTATTCTCCCAACAAGAGAAAAAGATGTTTCTCTGTATGTAAAATAAAGGCTGGTGGATAAATCTAAAATATGGCAGAACAACACAATCTTATCTGCAGCTAAAATATGAGATGAAGTTAAACGGGGGGGAAAAAAAGTAAAAGAAATCTAAATGTTCCTATTGGAACAAGCATTTGTGTCCCTGTGTTTCACCTGCCAGCTCCAGCTGAGCACAGCAGTTCCACACACTCTGCTCACAGGCTGCTCCTATTGTCTTGGGGGACTTTTGTTTAGTCTGTGGGAGATGGCTGCATTTTAAAATAATAAGAAAAGAGAACTCTGCATTATCAGAACTCATGCCAAGCAACTATAAAGAATTTTGATGGCTCTTTCATTTCACATGAGGCTTTAATCTGTAACAATTACCTTCTTCCAGCATGTGTGTGTTCCCTCTTTGTGACTGACAGGGAATACAAAAGCCAGGATAAGTGATATTGGCTACAAGCCACTTGGATATGACCTTTTCATTGAAATGTTTAAAGCTTTGGCTGCTCCTGAGGTTTAATCCTCAGTTCCTCACTTGGGCAAAACGCTTACAGATCTGGAATTTTTTCTGCAATGATTAATTGAGCCATTTATTTCTGCTCCCTTGCTTTCCCAGGCAATCTGATCACGTGTGGCTGATTTGAGCACACACCTTCATGAGATCAACAAAAAGAAGTGAGAGTTGCAGTTATTTCTGTATTTCTTTCGTGTCCCAACCTGTGATTATCAGGTAGGATGTAAAACATCTGGAACAGAGTCAACACGCTCCAAATAATGCAGGATTCTTTGCAAAAATATTCTTCCAATAAAATAAGGAGTCCTTGTGTTTGTGTTTGCCACTGAACCCACTGCTGAGATGATTATTTTAACAAGATGCCACGGTAGTTACTGTGTTCTTATAGGAACTTCCCATGGGTTTCGATTCTTACTACTTTAAAATGGAATAAATAAATTAGCATAAGAGGAAACAATATTTTACTGAGACAATTCAGTGCCCATTACCACAAAGCAAATATTCAAGAACCACTTCCAAACGACCACTAGGTGACATTTTCAGTTTATGGCTGATTTTTTTTTTTTTTTTTTTTTTTTTTTTTTTACCTCTTATCCAAATGATCCTAGATATCCTTGGCTTCTGAGGAAAGTACAGAATTATTTGGAATCCAAGACTGCAAACAAAGCTCTTGGATTCCATGTGGCTGTAGACACAGGCAATACCACAGCAAAACTGAAGTTGGTGTGTTTGTACATCAATAATAAATCTCCCTAAAGAACTCAGAGAAACCCCAACCCACCAGTGCTACCACTGAAAATCACCCCTGTGGAAAATAAACTGTGTAAATGATATGTTGGAAAAGAATTGAATCTCTGCCTGAACTCAAAGCTGTCATTGGAGCAGAGACAGGTTGCTCTGGAGCAGTCCTTCCTCCCAGGGTACAAATGGGACCTGTTCTGTTTGCAGGGGAAAGGGATCTTCTCCAAATGGCTGCACTGGAGGGAATTTTCCATGCAGTTTTCACAGGCTGCAGCGACTGCCACTGCTGCTGCAAGCAAAGCAGGTGAAAGTTAGTGTTTGCAAGATGCACTAAGCCATTGAGGCAATCCTGCAAAGGCACAGCTCTTCAGCCAACAGCAAAATAACTTCTTTTGCTGGCCAGCTAAAGTTACAACTTGGCAGATTTCTCTATTTAAAGAGCAAAATATAAAGCAGAATGTATGTGAGGTATTTTCTTCTCACATAAAAGTTCTGTAACTGAAATAGATGCCTGCTCTTCCAGAAGGACTCTCCCCCAGCAATGGCCAGAGGGTGTTGTGGCATAAAAAAGCCAAGAGGATCTGATTAGGGTAAGATTTAATTCTTTTGTTTTAGGAACAAGGAGCTCCAGCTGGATCAGCCACCAGCAGAATAATTGCCCAAGTTTAGCTTTGTCAATGCCCATTGAGTAAGTGACACTGCAATGAGGTTAAAAAGGACTGCTCACAGCCACCTCAGAGCTGCTGCTGTTTGTCCTGGTCACCAGTCCTGGTGCAAAACTTCCTCTGTAGCACAGAGCAGCAGCTCCTTAATGAGGCTCTCACAGCTTTTCTGAAAAGCTTGAACAGGACAAACATTTAAGAGATTTCTGAATGCTCAGAGGTGGCTTTCACATCCAAAACACTCAGTGTGACTTCCCCCAACTTTACAGCAGCTGTTCCTACCTCGACGTTTTGGAGACATTCAAACCCTGAACTCCTAAACCCACTGAAGGCAACAGCTCTGCACAAAGGCTTTGCTTTACCATCCCAATACAATTAAACCTTAAAGCTCAGACTCTTTCCAGTATTTCAGATGGACAGTCTGCTTTGCAGTGTGGCAAACTGGCAATTAGGAAATTTGACATACAGCAAAATATTTGGGGGCTAACTGTTGAGCAATTAGTTATTCAAACCTGAATCCTGGAATTTCTCAAAACTTCTGATGTTTTCCTGTGGTTACTCTGGGAGAAGCAGAGCAATTAATCCAAAAGCCCCCCCAACAAAATGCCGTGAAATCTTTATTACCTTTAACCAACCATTCCTGCCTGCACCTTTCAGCTGTGCTGACATAACCAGGGAAGAGAATTGGTGTCTATTGGCCATAAAAATCACACCCACAAATTAAGCATAGTGCTAAACATACCATTTTTTAGGTAATTCTCAGGCTCATCTTCTAAACAATCCTTTGATCTACTGCCAAATTTATTCTAGTGTTGGCTTAAAAGAGTTGGAGGCTGAAAACCCTTAATGACTTATTTTTAGTGCCCATTTTTGCACAGATGCATTATTGTTTATAAGTGTTGTCAGTATAAAAGGACAAATAACAAATGCCAGATACATGGTTTGGGGGAAAAAAAATCAAATCACCAAATTCCTGGAACTGCAGCTTTAATATGAACTCTTAGTAATTTCAGCCTAATAATAATTAAAACCATCACAAATTTGGTAATATTTACCAACACTTACCATCTCTGGTCACACTATAATTCATCAAAACTCTGCAATTAATCGTTTTGATGGATATGACTCTGGTAAATGTGTCAGACACACCCATGGATAGGGTGAGAAGAAAGTCCTGCCAGTATTTTCTTTACTTCTGTAAACAATCTTTCATTTAAAGTGTTTGTCTTCTTACTAAACACTTGTAAATGTAAGATACTGAAATAATGAAACAGCAAAGAAATTGTAAATCAAAGCCTTCAGTTTTTCTCATCACCAATAATCTGTTTTGCTTATGTAATGGGAAACAAAATGTTACATCCTAAAAGATCTGCCAAAAATTTCTACTATGTAAACATGATTCCTACAGTGAATAAAGTTCATGCTAGACATAGCTCAGGGGAAGTCTTCAGGTTCACACTTATCACGGACAAATTTTGGGGTTTTTCTTCAAATCATTTATTTTGGTGCTCAGAAACTCAAAGTGCTGTTAAATAAACACAGGGAGCATCCCTGCATGGGAGCCTGAATGAATTTGAGAGCTCCTCCGTGATCTAAAGCAGTTTTCTTGTCAGCCTAGATAAAAGTGCAGGACTAGAGAGTGGTACTCAAATTACAGCCATATTATGTACTTCCTCCTCAGATCCTGGAGACCAAGGAAGTAAACACTGAAGTACTGAGCTGAAGCTGAGAACAAGTTCTAACAGCCTCACACTCTCCAGCTAAACAGGGAGAAAGTCACTTGCATTCAGCTGCTCTTTTCTCTCAGCAGGGGTTGTTTTCTGTGGAGCAGAGAAGAGACTTGGATGTGGGAAAACATTCCAAATATTAAACACTTCTGAAAACTCTCTGAGGTGCCTTTCTGTGCCTAAATAGATCTCAAAATGAATGCCACTTTTAATTGGGCCTTTGACAAAATCAAACAAGAGGAAAAAAGGATTTTTTAAAAAAGTGATATGAAAAGATATTTATTGAAAGTGATAATGAAAGTTGGTTTGTTGGGGGTTCTTTTGGAGAAAAAAAGGATGCTCAGCACCTCAATACCTTACAACATAAGGACCCAATCTCCAAGTGTTCCTTCAAAGATGTGCACACATGGAACACTAGGGGAACTTCTTGTGTAAATATCTCCCTTAAACTGGTGTTTAACTAAGAGGTATTACAAATGGGAAATACTAAACACTTTAAATCCAGTTCTGGCCACACTACAAGTGCTGAAGTTGAAAATAACACACCGACTCCAAGTGTATTCTCAAGAGCAGTGCCCTGTATATAATGACCACAGATATGCAACACTGGGTGTGACTGCTCACATTTCTTTTGTTTTGATTTGTCCTTGACTGCTCAGGGAAAAAACCACTCCAGTATTCTGTGCCATTACTCATCTCAGAAGTGATTATCTGTCACAAGAAAACTCCAGCCATGCAAAAACCAGTACTAGTAAAGCAAGCTGGAGGGAACCTACTGCTCATGCTATAAAAGGTGTTCATAAACTGCATGTGCTCCAGTTCTCAATGTGAAAATAAATTTCTCACCAGGTTTGCAGGCTCAGAATCAGAGAAAGTGCAGCATTAAGCAGGCAATACGGTCATATCTCTAATGAACACCTCAAGCCATCAGTATTTTTTCCCCTCCACTAAATATTTTTCTCTCAAAGCCATCAGTATTTTTTCCCCTCCACTAAATATTTTTCTCTTGCATCCTTTTCCCTGTTGTCTGACAAGAACTAAAATAAAGGATTTCGAGTTGATGTGCACAAAGATTCCCTCATTCTCTCACCATGAACTTGTGTATAAATGAGCAGCTAACAACAAACCCCTTCTATTTTGTCAAAAATAACAGCATGTGAGGATGGGGAGTTCAGATTTGTATGAACCAATGTGGTGGTTGGTGACATCTGAAAATACTTTTTTCTTACCCTGGCTGAGATGCAACCAATTGTGTCAGAACTATGCTGCAGCCCCAGTCAAGCAAAAGACCAAACCAAAGGAATTGCAGGATAATGTGAACAAGCAGCAACATTTACAGCGGGGTGGCATAACCTGAGAACAGATAATTTACCAGAGGAGGAAGATCTAAGAGGCTGATTGCAGATCCATTCCACAAGAACCACCTGGAATCACACAATTGCCTCAAAACCCACTTTACCTACTAGGTCACAACATTATTTTGATGTTTAAGCACCAGACAACCCCTTAACCTACTTAGAAAGTGCCCAGTGGAGCACATGTTCCAGTTCTGCATGGAGGAGAAGGGAGAGATCAATCACAAATCTGTTTACCTGAGAGAATGGATGTGGGCACAGGGAGCACAAGGCAAGGGGGAAAAACAAGGCCCAGCATCCCACGTGCTCCAAGAGCATTGCTGGAAGCACAGCTCCAGCTCATACTGAGCAGTGGGATGTTCCCTGTCATCCTTACTGCTGCAGAAAAGGTGCTTCTCTAAATGTCTTGTGAAGCAGAAGAGGAGCCAGAAGATCCTCAGGACTCTGGATTCCTCTCCACTTCCCAGCCCTACCCAAATGCCAGCACTAGCAGCTGCTTTCTGAGCAGGGAATGCAACACTATCACCCCCAGCACTCAGCAAAAGGCAACCTCCTCACAGGATGTGGAGCCCTGAGGCCTAAGGGGAAGATGCTCAAAATTTTATTGTGCTCTGCTTCTTGCTGTGTTGAGCAACAGGTCCCAACCTCCCAGTCGTTTTCCCTGAAGGGTGAATTCAGCAGCATGCAAACTTCTTTTAAGGTTTAACACTTTCAGATCCCACACCAAATGCAAGCATATTTCAACTCAGTTGGTCAGCACTTCTCACAGCACATTTGACAAGAAGTTTGCCTCATGCTAAAAACCAAGAAAAGCTTTTTTTCCCCCCTAATCATTATTATTCTTATTCTTTCCAGTAGCATCCATAACATGCCAAGCAGTTTCCAAACACCCTGTTCCTGCCCTGAGAAGATCACAGTGCCTGCAATGAAGGCCATGGGATAAGGCACACCCAGACCACTGGCCTCGACCAGAAACACACACAGTCACTCTGTCTGGATCTTGTGGAATTCTTTTCTGCTGCATGGAGTGGTACCACTGTTGTACCCCTGAGCAGAGGGATTCTCATCTCTCCTAGATGCCCAAATAAGATGGGACAGTTCTGTTGTGACTAACTGTTACAAAGATGATTGTTCTTCACAAGTTTCAGTCATCACCTTCAGTAACTCCACTAAAATGTTCTTCACTGTGTTCTACTGTCAAGATAAAGAAATTTATGGACACAAAACAGGTTAATAAAAAAACGCAAGTGTGAAGAAGTACTCACATATATAATTTCAAGGTGAAGCTAATTTAGTTTTGATCCCCCCTCGCTCCAAATATTATTTATGTTTGTGTGGCAGCTGAGGTCAAATTCCTGTCACTTATCTAAGGTACAAACCCAAATGTCTTTAAACCAGTTCGAAAATATTACTTGAAATTTGTCAAATAAACTGATCTTTCCTAGAAAGAAAAGAAGTCATGATACAGTCACCACCCTGCCCTCTCCAAAAGCACAGGTGAGTTTATGCAGTGGATTGACACTGAGCTGCAGAGTCATAACTCCTTCATCATTCATGGCAATTCTTAAAAAAAAAAGAAAAAGATTTCACAAGAGAAACATTCTTGCTGCACTTCGGAAGTGATGTGAAATGTTAGATGCTTATCCAAATGAAATAAAGCCTCTGAGCCTTCAGAAAAGTTTATTTCTAGAGAAGTATTAATAATGCTGAACAGAGGCTCAGAAAGCTCCATTCAAACAACCATTTCGAGATGCTTTCCCAGTTACCAACACCTCACAAACATCTGAAACAAACATGGGGCAAGAACCTGGCATAAACCTCTCCTCTGTGGGTGATAAAATATGAAACAGTGCCTCAGTTCTAATCAGATTATCCCATGAAAGGGAAAACTTTTAAAGGCAAATTACACTAATTTAATCTGTATTCCTGTTTCAGAATTACATTAGTATTTCATCCCAGGAAATCCGTGACAATCCTAGAAGCTCAAGGCTTCTAAATACCAAATACCAACAGTTCCATGGTACAGTAGTGATGGTTTCTTCACCTGTTTGGATGGAAGAGATGAATCACAATGTGACATCAGAAACTGTTGGGTGATTTTAGGCCAAAAATACCAATTTGTTTCAAGGAAATTCCTTGTTTAAGAGGAAAAATGCATCATATGACAAGAGCAGGGGAGAGCCAGGACTTTGGTGGCTGCTAGCACAGGGAACACAGCTGTAACTACAGGGAAAGTCACCTTGGAGTGTAATGCAATTCCCAGACCATTCAAGGTCCAGAAGAAATCCATTTACAGCTAAGAACTATATAAATATCACATGTAAGAGAATGCCAGCACGGTAATGCGAGAAGGTGGGAAAGGAAAATGGACTATTAAGAAAGGGGAAATGAGGAAATACAGCTCGGGGATTCTTTGGTTGGATGAGAAGGAAGTTGTGAATGATGTCTGATGTGGGGCACTGTGCTTTGAGATGTTCCTCAGAGGGCCAGGGAAGAGATTGCAGCATTGCCTGGAATGAAATAAAATAACAAAAAAATATATTTTCTTGGTTTTGATAATTCAGGATTCTGAATGGAATTGGGATCGAATAGAAGGTCTCATAAATTTAGTCTTAAATAAGGGACTCAGCAGCAAAAATGATAAATGGTGGTATAAATGAGAACAGAAGCTTTCCTTCAGTAACTAAATATTTAGCTGGATCCCCGAGGATTCCTCCAATCCCAGATAAATTCTTGCCTGGCCCAAATCAGAGCACCCTTCAAGCCTTATTTGTACCTTTCTGAGGAGGGCTCAAGGTCCCAGGGACCTTCACCTTTGCTCTGTTCCAAATGAGCCTCACCCAACCTCTGTGAAACTGGGGAAAACAAGCACAGGGAAGAGAGGAAAACCATGGGATACTCTGAGAGAACACCACAACAGCTCCTACACTGCCTCACTCTCTCCTAAATACTGAAGCCTTTTGCCTCCTGCCAGAAGTGGCTGCAAATGTGGCTGTCAGCTGGGAGCTGGCTGTGTGCAGCAAGCCCCAAACCTGCAGGATGCCAAAAACATCCTCCAAAGCCAGGGGAGAGCAGGAATTGTCACATGGAGAGGCACCTCTTAACAGAGCTCATCTCATGAGCCACTTCTGTGTGGAGGCATTTTTGATTCTTGGGTGTAGAGAACTAAAATTAATTTCTTTTGGTGATTTTAAAGCTTATCAAGTTGGAGGAAAATTCCTGCAACAGCCTTTCATAATGTACCAATTTCCATACAATGGAAAATAGCATTTACACAATAAAATTTTAACTCTGTTGTAGGAACCCCCTGAAAAAATTCTGTATGAGATCTTATGAAAAGGAAGATGGGATTTATTTAAAAACAAAAATGACCACACTGACTTTAGTTAGTGGAACTCTCACTCAAATACTCACAAGCACAAAGTGTTCTCTATCAGAATATTTGATGGCTCCAGTTCAGGTGCCCATCTCCCTGACACCTTCTATTTAGGTTAGTTCTGACTCTTCACTTGAATGAAATCACACATCTGGCACTCTGTGGCCATTCACAGACCTTCCCTCTCAGCCCTTGTTCTACAGCATCCTTTGGAGCCACCACAAACACTTCTTTTCCCCCCATTATCATTTTAAGACAGCTCTACCTCATTTTAGTGAGGAAAAAACTCCCTACATGTCAAGTTTCAGAAATAATTATAGTATTAGAGCTACAAGCAATTGGAGCTGCAAACTGTTAGAAATTGGGATGTACAAAAATAATCAGCAAACAAATTCTCAACATGCTATTTATGTTATCACAAAAAGCACCAAACTGTTCCGTGTAAAAAAAAAATTAAAAATCTTATCTACTAAACACATTTGTGTCTTAGAACAATTCCAGACATGTGACATTGTGCAAAGAAAAAAAACCACAAATAGTATCTACCAAGGCTGAGCTCTGTTTTCTAATTAGGTGAAACAAAAGATCTTAAATTTCTTATTAGGGGAAAAAAGTCAATTTTACTCAAAGAGTGCACTTCTACACACAGATCATTTAATCAGAACTGTGCTACAGTGTTTAGCAACTGTACCACAGAATGTTTAATTCATTTGCTTGGTCCAGATCCTTGTTTTAGTGAAAAGAAGTAGAAGTTAATTTTCTGTGAGGAATAAATCCTGAACAACTCCTGAATCAGGGTGCACAGCAGTGCCAGCACTCCGTCCCAGTAAGGACACCTGACATGCACATTAGTCCCAACAGGAATGTTGTATTGATTATAGCCTGTCATATGACAGTCCCTCTGCTATTTATGTACAATTAGCATCAAGTTTCATCCTGGGCCACTGCCACTTTGGATTTAATTTTACTTGGATCCAGCTACATACACACGAATGGGCCTCCTACAGTCGCATTCCTCAGTGTGGGAGCTGTTTTCCCTTCAAATTGCTGGGATATATTTTCAGTAGGGGCCTAAAAATGCTGCAATTCATAATTTGTGCCTTCAGTCCACTGCTTTCAAAATGCACACATCACTAATCTCAGGCTCAGTAACATTTCAGGCCAGGACACAGACATGAACTCGGACTAAGGCTTTCTTTAGCTTTTCACCCAAAAATGAAGTTAATAGATTACAGTGGTCATTGGTACCTGTGTTACAGCCAGCTCAGGAGAAAGGCAAGCTCACTCTGCCAGAACTATGAGTAACCACAATAAAAAAATCACCTGGCTGGGTCGGGCAGCTCTCACTTTAAATGCAGAGAGCAGCCCCCTGGCCAGGACAGCATTTTCTCCCAGGATGTCGAGTCACTCAGTGCCCAGAGCCACAGAACACCAGCCCTGTGCTGAAAAGAGAGGTGGCAGTGAAGCCTCACACACTGATTTCTTCAGAATTTGAAAAAGATTTTGTGGTGTTCTTTAACAAAAAAAGCCAAACAAAACAGCAAAAATCAAAATTCCCATTAGTCCTGTGGGACTCTACTTTTATTCAGTCATTTCAGAGTTTGCTAGAAGGGGACACATGATACAGTTAAACATCAAACCCTGTGGTCATGTGGGGATCTAATACTAAAATTAACAGAAAAGCTTCAGCTGGCAGCACCAGTTAAAAAGGAAACAGAGCCCAGGCTTTGCTCCTTCACAGACCCACCACAGGGCCCTGCAGAGTTAACCAGGATCCTTTTAATTACTATCTCTTCCATATAGGCTTTGTGCCAGGTTTATCAATGCAGAACATTCCTGACTTCCCTCTTTTCCCTTCACTGCCCTGCAGCCACCCCAGTGCTAAGTTTGAGGGTATTTAGAACACCATGGGACACGCTGTGACCCAGCAAGCCCAGGGGACAATAAATCCTATTTCAATATAGCCATACGCTGCTATGCTACCAGGGGACTAATATTTGCTATTTCTTCAGGAAGCTCAAACTTCATGAATCAACTCTGAATTTCCTAGGACCATAGAATTGGCTCCAAGTACACATATTCCAATTGTTTTAAACCAACTGAAGTTACGATACTCATTTTGGAGTCAAATGAAAAAAAATAGTTACTAGCTCCTAAAACAGTAAAAAGAAAATAGAAAATTTTGTGTTTTCTTGGTGTGGGGACCCAGTTTAAAAGACAAAGTCTTCCATCCAAATCCATATCGTTTGTTTCAAAGTAAGAAAAAAAACCAAAACAACAAACCAATCTGTTGCCTTAAGCAAGATTTTTTTTCCCCCCAGACCACTGGCTGACTACAGGGACAAATTCAATCCAATTTTTGCAGTCTCCAGCTGAGACTGATGGTAGATCCCTTCTGCTCTCCCAAGTAGGTCACAGAGCACTCCTAATCAGTACCAGTGTGCCATTCTTTTAATCTGTGACCACTTAACTGGCCAGGGGTGGATTTTAAGTACAAGCCATAGCCAAAACACAGCATTGTGAACTGCAGTGAGTTCTGTTAGTGCTGGAGCTGACCTTCTGCAGTCTCGAGGAATGCTAAACAAGCCTTGCAGGTCACTGCCACCCTGCCAGACTCACACAGAACAGCTCCATGGACACAGATAGTATCCAAGGCACTCTGACAGCAGCCTGGGCTAATATTGGCTGCTGCAGCCCCATTGAAAGAGTCGTGCCAGAGGTCACAAACCATCCCTGGCAGCTCGGGGGGAGTCTGTTCAAACAGGAAAAGCAGCACTCACTTACCTGCTGCTTATTCCTTGTCTTAAAGGCATCCAGAGCTGTTTAAGCTTTAAGAAAAAGAAAGACTCTGCCTTCTCAGAGCCTGGCCAAGGTATTCTAAAGAGCAACAAAAGATCATCCTTCTGCTTACCTTTATTAATGGAACTGCACATTCATGTCTCAGCATCACCTCTAAGTGTTGCACACTGCAAGTCTGACATATCTTTCTTCAGTCAGTTAATAGCACAAGAAAATTTGTGGTGATGCTGCCAAGTGCAGCCAGAACTGAGAACTAGGTTTTGAAATGGAAGAATAATTTGGCTGTATGGTCCATGAAAGAGAAGGATATTGAGAACAGGGAGATTCCTCTCTTTGCATTTTAGCTATCTGGTTGCTAAACAAAAGTTATCTTTCCACATGAGGTGACTGGATGGTCTGTTAGAGAACAGGATTCCTACACAGAAGGAAGCTTCCTAAGTGCAGAATTTCTGCCTGAACTCTTTTTGCCCTGCAAGTTTCTCAGAAAAGACACTTTCATGAACATATTGAGATGTCACAATGAAGTGACAAATGTCATATTTACCTCAGTCTTCATGGAAAAGAGCATGATTAGGTATTTAACTAAATGGGGACATGGATCCTGCTCAGAATATTTACTCTTCTCTCTTTCACTGATATAGGAACAGAGCTCAGGAAAAGCTGCCAATGTCCAGTCAAGGGGTCAGGAACAAGGCTAGAAGGTAGGTCTCAGCCCTTTTTCCAAAACATGGTCCCTTGGTGGTCATCCATGGACCGTATCACCACGGTATTTTATGGAGCAGTTCATGAGGAAGACCTAAGGCTAAGAATTTCATGGGTAGTGCAGATCATGGATAGCACAGAGGTCTGGAGCTGGATTCTTGTCTAGAGGCTCTCTTGCTCCCATTACCACAAAGCTGGACAGCCATGGTGTGACCTTGGAAAGGATGGGTTTTTCCTTACTGCAAACTGGCTGATCTGCTTATATTTCAGTAATGCCTCAAGTCTGAACTCTCATTCTTACAGGTATTGCCCTGACAAGAATACTATGGCATTATTTTTCTTGCCATAAAAAAACATGTAGCTTAAATTAATGAAGTACAGTATTGTTATTCTCATTTTGAGGGGATGAGGAACTGCTGTGTGAACAGCACAGTAGAAGCACTAAAAGCATCAAAGCAACATTTGAAATGCTGCAGTTATTCCATCAGGTTGTCATTACTGAGTCAAATAATTCTTTCTTAGACTCGCTGTTAACATGTGGCCTCTCACAGACATACACAACAGTAGCAAGCAGCTGCTAAATACTCAGTTTGCAAGACACTTGGGAGGTATATTGCCAAAGCTTATCTATGTAGTTTCATTTTCATGCCTGCTATCAGCTTGTTCTGACCAGCATTGGAAATCCCATCTCTAGTGATACTCTGAACTCCCATTCTGAATTGTCTCTGTGCAGTGTCAGAGTTTAGTCACCAGTGAGTGATGCACTTCCCAGTACTTACAACCATACAGGTTGCCCTGTATTTTCAAGTCACCCTGAACTGATAACATGCCTTGTCTGATACGCTTCGAATTGCTCCAACTCTTATCTTTTCTGATAAGAGTTTCTAGACACATGCTGGTATTTCAAACACCATAAAATATGCCTATATTTTTGGGTGTCTCTAAGCACAATGGCCAAACCACTTTCAGGCCCGTGACAGCCCAGATTACTGCTGGTTTAGGTCTCACGGGGGTCCCAAGACCAACAAGTTCCTGATCACTTCCCTGTCTTATCACTGCCTTTGTAAACTGCAGAGATCCATGGATGGGAGAAATGATTGGGAATGTGGGCTAAGCTTGTGTATTTGCTGAAGAACTGCCTGGATCATTACAAGGCGTGCAAAGAAGAAAACCCCTATTTGTCAGGACTTAATTTAACTTAATACTTTAATACTTTGCAGGAAGGTCTTTGGTACTGACTGTGGCAAAGGCTGCATTCCATGAATGAAAAATGTCTCTGAAGAAGCCAAAGGATGGAATAAGGAGAGATAAGTGTAACACTTCCTTACTACCCAGTCATCTAAATATAAAGCTAACACCCAGCCTATGCTACCAGGCCTTTCTCCACTGGAAACTAGCTTCCAGGACTTGAGCTAAGGGTGAGGGAGGCACAAACACAGCAGGAGATGTCTGGCATCTGTGCACCCCACACAGTTCTAAGCCATGTGCCAAGGACGTGGATGACACCTCCCAGCTAAAGGAAGACAAGCAGAGAAGCAGAGGGATTTGCAGCTGAGGAACCAGAACAAAGCCCAGAGCTTCTGCCAGACTCCTTCATGATTTGCTGATTAAAAGTCATTTGGTATGTCTGACCCTTAGAGTTCCTCATCCCCTCAAAATGAGAACAACAATACTGCTCTTCATTAATTTAAGATACTCATTTTTTTTATGGCAAGAAAAATAATGTCACAGTATTCTTGTCAGGGCAACACCTGTGAGAATGAGAGTTCAGACTTGAGGCATTACTGAAATATAAGCAGAACAGTCAGTTTACAGTAAGGAAAAACCCATCCTTTCCAAACATCCAGACCCAAAACATGCTGCATGACCCACAGCTCCAGCTACAATTGTAACATGCATTTCATGAGGTTTTCTTTCTGTACTTCCTTTTCTTTTGGAGGTTCACACCAGTTAATGAAACCTCTTTGTAACTGCAGCACATTCATTCACAAGGCATTGGGGAATTCTTACTTCACACTGGTCAAACAATTCACTGATTTGTTTACAGAAAAGCTGTGCCAAATAGCTGGACTGTTGTCATGAACCTTCACCCAGACCTTTTTTATAGCAGTTACTAGAATGTAATGTAAAATTGAATTAAACAGCATTGAATGAGTTCCTACCAAAAATAGAAAGACAAATTCCACATTACATCCAGCAAATGAAATTTGGACAAACAGCCCTTTGTTGTGGATGAAAGAGTTCTACACTGGGATTTACCACTGATTTCCACCCAGTGGTGAAACACAAACAGCTACAAGCAAATACTACTGCCCAGCTGTGTATGTGGGCTCTGATATGATACACAGGGAAGGACTAAAGTCAATTCTTATCAAATCCAATTCCATTTTTATCCATCACTCTTCTCATACTGAGTCATGCTTGCCATCATTTTCACACAGAATTATCATGCCAGAGATCACGATAGTTTTCCGTGAAGAAACACTGATAAAACACAAATATTTGCAGTCTCTGGCACTATAAAAAGCAGATTTAGATTAGGGGGATTAAAGCAAGCTTCCTCAATTAAAGATACGTGATCGATCACCTTAAACTCTCTCCTCCCCTCAAACGAGAGGAGCACTTCGAAGAAGAGCACTCAGCCTTTTCCACACGGACTCTCCCGAGCAGGTATCACATTTCCCAAGGAGAGGGGCAGTTCCCGCAGGAGCAGCGATTCGCAGCCCGGCTCAGGGCTGTAACTTTCCACTGCCCAGCCGGCTCCTCGCCGTGCCCCAGGCTGGCCTGACCTTTCCCAGCGCAGCCCCTCGCTTTGGGCCGTGCTTGCGCACATTCCAACAGCCAGGGTAAAACCGGGAGCGAAGCCGCTCAGACAGAGTGAGTGAAAGAATTCCAACAGGAGGGAAATCAGGGAGTGAGGTGGTTTGCTACACAGTTACTGCTGCAAATAAATGAGACCCTTACCCAGTTTCTCGAGGAGCTTGTGTTGCATTTACTATAAAGCAAGGAGAATCAGGCTCTTGGGCTGTTATTTTGTTGTGAGCAGAGCACACTGGGAACAGGCATCTTTTCAGTGAAGTCTCTGACCCAACTGACACATGTGCACCTGAAACTGATTTTGTAAATTGGGGCCCTAAATACAAAGGCCCTGCTGAGAGGCATAGAAATGTCTTACCTCCTCACAGCTTTTTTTTTTAATAACTTCTTGTGTTTTTTAAAAGACAACTTGAAGAGGAAGGATACACATACTTCTCCCTTTCCTGTTCTTCCTACCACCAAACCTTCTCTTTTGACATGTGAGAAATCCAGCTCCTGCTCCCTGTCCTTGCAGACCCCCAGGGACAGCAGCCAGCCTCTGCCTGGCACTGTTTGCACCATGCAGAGGGCTTTGCTCTCAAGTCCAGATCAAGAGAATCAGATGTCTGCCTTGAACAAACATTCACTCCTTTGTGATCCTTCACCTTTCCTTCTCTCACCCTCCAATATAAAAAAACCATCCTCAGGAGCACAAAGGGCTGGACCCTGTGCTGAGTTCCTTTAAGGTTATAAATTGTAGGAGCAGAGAGGAGCCTGACTCTGAGTTTGCTGGGCTTTCAATGCCAGCTGTCTGTTCCCTGTTGTCCTGGAACATGGAAAGGGGTGGCAGTGCCATAGGAGGCATGTGAGAGACCTGGCTGTGTAAGCAGGAACAGAAGCCATATGAGGTCAAAGGAGGAGCTTGGATCACTCCTGTGCTGATGCTAAAAAAGCAGGGCTGTACAGTCAGTACAGAAGGCAGCAAAAAATAAAGTGCAAGCTTCACAGTGGAGGGATGGAGGAGTTGGCTCCTAATGTGCAGAATATCACAGGGAAGGCATCAAGACAGAGAGGAGGGTTTGATGCAAAGCTTGGGGAGGCTGTCCCAAGCCTGTTAGGCCCCAGGGACTCAGCCTTTGATTAGTTTTAATGACAACAGAAAAGTAACAGACTAAACTTTAGTGCCTTCCCATGACCAGTGTGTTGCCTTTGCTGTGTTCTCAGACACAAAACATAACCCTGAGAGATTAATTCCATTTGATTTTAGTTACAGCCACGAATGTTTTACTCAGGGGGAACAGAACAGCATGAAACTTCCTGCAACCCGAGGCTCTACCACCCTTTCTCTCCAACAGAGCTCCTTTAGGATGAACAACACCTGCTAAAGCCCAGAGTTTTGTCTGTGGTGGAACCCTTGCATCCAGAACAACTTTCCTAGTTATCAGTGATCCACAATAATTAATGGACTCTGTATCACCAAATTCAATGATTCCCATAATGCCCAGAACTACTGATTCTGTTCTAAGGGCATATTTTCTCCACTGCTTGTAATTTCTATGACTAACTTTTACACCAGTATTTATCCCATCATCTCTCCTCCCAAAGGAGATTTTCCTCCTCTTTTAATCTCAAGACTAAATGATAGAAGGTATTAAGAGTCATTCCAATTGGCTCTTCATATCCTCCTTCATATCTCAGCTTGTCTCCATCACGATGCCCTCTGAAGCCAAAATCTGTGTGCTGACTAATCTAGGTCAGCAATTGGTGGCTGTTACTTGTTTCCTTGTTCTCAGCAGGATGGAAGCCTGCTGTGTGCCACGAATCCTGCTGCAGGTCTTTTTATGGCAGTGCTGGACCTTGGGGCCCTGCTGCTGGGATTAAACAGAACCTGCCAGTTCCTGTCACAAAGAAATATTTACTACCACATTGTCCTGCAATGAATCAACTCACCTGTGGTGGGAACAAATGCAAGACAACTGTGCTTTGCATGGACACGAGCCCATAAAGTAAGGGATTTGTATAAAAACCTTACAGATAGATGTACACATGGCATATGGAAGGGTGTGGGACTGTTGCCAGTTCCATCCATGACAGCAGGATTGAAATGGAGAGGAACAGAAAATAGATTTGGAATTTAGGAGAAACAAAATTATTAGTGCAAAGCACTCCCCACCTGAAATTAATTCACTGCTAACTAGGTAAACAATAGCTCCTATTAAGTTAAGGGTGTCTTCTTGCAATCAGTAGGTATTTGTAAATCTGCAGCTTTGGATTGTGCTGCACACCCTGTGAAACTCAAGCCAACACCACCTTTGTATAAATTTGTTAAAAACCACTGCTTTTAAACCACTGGGATACAGTAGTACCTCCTAAAAAAGCATTTGTATTAAACTGCAAATATTAGATCATCCACAGGCATTTTCTCCTGATTCCAAGAGGTTGCAGACCAAGTGTGTTTAGTACATTTAAGAAGGTAAAAGTTTGCTTCAAACCTAAGCAGCCCTTTCCAGCTTGCCCAGAGTAAAAGGGTGTTCTTTTCTTCCAGCAATACAAAGTAGGTTAGATTTAAATTCCAGTCTACAGTACTTCCCACTGGAGTGAATCTAACCCAAATTCACCACCTTTTACAGATGAAAAAGAGTGTAAGAGTAGTAACAACAGTCATTTAAAAGGGCATAAGAAGGAATATAGAAATCAGGAACTTCTTCTGGATTAAACAATGAAAATGTGAGATGTGCCAGAGTCCTATGGGAAACATTTTCAGCCTTGCTCCTGATAGGAGCTGGGGACACGGAGCTGCAGCAGTTTTGTCCCTCTCAGGCTGTCAGAAACCACTTGATATCCTTCTAACAATAATAGAAAAAAAAAACCTCGCAGCAAATTCCAGCAGACTTTGAAGGCAAAAGAACTAAAGAAAAATTAAGAGCTATACACAGGAACAAGAATGTTGGAACCCAGCTGACTTCAAACAAATTACATGGACAATTATATGCTTCACTTGCATGAGTCACTGCTCTGATCATAGTAGCTGTACTGTTGCAATAATTAACTATTTTTCCCCCCCATGAAAATTCATGTTAACTGTGCACTTACTGCAGTTTGCTTTTCCAGGCATAACAATCGGTCACAGAAAAAGATGATTTTTTGGGGCATTTACCTGCAAGAGAAGAAAAAATTGAAATATTAAAAAGCTGAGTATTTCAATACTTTTCTATGTTGTATTTAATCCACCTTTTCATACTTGGATAAAACCATGCTTTTCTGGAAGCAATACTATTTCTACTTACATTGATATTTACACTTTGAAGTACAATCTAAAATCAAACCAATTTACTGTATTGATTTTTGTACCTGCACCAGGTAATATGTTTTAATACATGCATATGCATTTAGATAATTCCAAATTAAAGACTTTTAATATCCTGCTCATCCAACTTTTCAAAGTGTATACAATTAGATCACGAACTGTATGTATCAAAAGCAGCACAAAAATACATTACTAGCTGCTTATACAGTATTTTTAACCAACAAGTCTAAAAGCCCTTTGCAAATGAGGTAAACACCTCTCTTATGCACAGAGTAAACTGTGTTTTACTTGAGGCAGACCCAGAGAGCCCTCATTACTAGGCCAGGTGTCTCTCCTGTAGACCACACTTCATCTGGGAATGAGTTCTTGAGTGTGTAAGCAGGTAAAGATTCTGGACCCTTGAACGTGATACTGAAGCACACAACCTTCTAAAAGTGTAAAGGGTTTTTTCCCCCACTAATAATTTCTTGGATTTTCTCCCTTTGCACAGAACAACCTTAACTAGAGGGACACTGGAGCATTTGTAGATCTGCTCTTTATGCCCTTGAGAGATAAATAAAAACCAGCAATGAAAGAACAAATATTTACAATCAGAATGTACACCAAATATATTAAACAGGCCAGTGATAACACTGATGATACTGAAACAACCACGAATTGAGTGTGACATCTGAGCCTTATAAAAACCCCAGAAAGTACAATAGCCTATTATGAGGCTGTAGGATACAAAGAGGTTTCAGCTAAAAGGCCTTATGTAACCCTGAACTGAGTTAGGCTGGAGTCTCCCATCCCAACAGCTTTGTAACTCCAGGCTTAACAAGGGAACAAACATCAGAGAAAATCCTTAAGGGAGAATGTGTTTGAGGAGGTTAAACTCAAGTAAAGCGATCATGACATAAATTGTGATTAGGAATTATTATAGAAAGGGATGGCTCCCTGTAACAGGTCTAAACAAACCATGTTCACATTCACAGCACATTCTACACCATCAGCTTGGACTGTTCCATTCTGTTAAAACATGACTGACCTACCTGTAAAAAAAAAAAAATGCTTTCAGGGTCTATAAAAACAGGGATAAAGTTTCAGGGCACGGCTGGGAAGGCAGGGGTGGTAAAAGGGTTAATGTGCGAGTTTGCACTTTCAATTTAACACTAGTTAGCACTTAAGACATGAAATAATAAGCAGCGTTCCAGTTATTTACAGCGAGGTTCCTTCTTTCCCCACACCGCACTCTTGAGTCAGGCACAACTCCGGCTCCGAGCTGACCCGCAGCTCCCACCGGCACCAGTAGATGGCACAAACCATTTATTTCACTGCATCCAACACCAGATTTATCGCAATGTCTCAGAAGCAGAGAATCACCCATCATCTTCAAAGTAATGCTGTGACACGTCCCTCCAACGTAAGAGCAGTCACTCCTTATAACCTTTAAATTAATAGTTGTTCTAAAAAAACTTAAAATATATGTAGCACTGAACAAGAATTCTATTATATCCATGTAGATACATTGCATACATTCACAGGTAAAAGTGAATATAGGTAACGAGGAGAAACACCAGACATCAATTAACTACAGCAATTGCTAAAATATCTTCTGCCTCAGAAAATAAAAAAAAACAAAACTAATTAGAGGTATAGAAGTAATACAAATCAGGCTACACTCACAATGAGGCAAACCCCACCCATTTATTTTAGAACTAGATAAAAACTTAAAAGAAACAGCAAATAATCAAACCTGTCAAAAACTTTGAGAAAATTTGACAAGGAAAAAAAGAGGCCTAAATATTTGCCTAAAGAAAAAAAAAATGATAGTTTATAATCAATCACACACTATCATCCATGAAATCCACATGGTTTCTAAAGAACAAGAAAAATAGACACTAAAATAGTTTTTATTACTTAAAAAAAAATATACACACTCCTGGAACAGTTGCTTTGCTGTTACAAACATGTTGGAAAACCCCAGTTCCTGGAAAGAGAACAAAAAGGGAATTACACTGAAATACAGGGCTGGGGAAGCAGCTCGTGCTCTTCAAAGCACAACACTTGCTCTTGCACAGTTTTGACAGAATTCCTGGAATATTGCAGAAAGAAGAATCTGTCTGCCTGACTCCATTTTTAAAGTTGCAAATATAACCTATAGCTACCTAATTATAGGATTTAATGATACTTAATTTTGTGTTTTCAGAGAAATACTATGACATCATGTCATTTTACAGGGCAAACCACTTAGCTTAATAGCTGCTATTCACTGCAGAAGGACACATTAGAAGCTATGCAATCATATGGTAAATTATGCTCATATCTCTTGGTCAAACTATAGCTTAATAACATGAGAAAAACTGTAAATAACGTGAAGATTCATGGTTTAATTATTTTAATAGAAAGTAATTTATCAAATAATTATGAAAAATAAAGAAGCAGCCAGGTCTAATGGGCTGGAATATACAAGCAACAATGTTTTTCTGCATTAAGCCAGGAACTCCTGGACCAAAATGTTCATAGTTAAGAACATCTTAATTTTTCCTCCAATCCAGGACAACTCCAGGCAGTCAAAGCACCAGGCAGTGCTTGTCTCTCCCTCTCCCACCCCTCACGAGATCCAGTGATTGTGCAGATCAGTTCAACGGGTTGATCTGAAAGGCAAATTTGGTTTTGGCAGGTTTGTTCTTTGGTGACCCAACCCAGGCTGTGCCATATGCTCAGATGTGATGCAAGGGGAGAACAGGGAATATGCAGCCAGCAGTGGAAGAACTGTTCCACACCAAACCCTGCTTATACCAGATTAGGTGTGAGGCCCAGCTGATTAAATTTGGGACAATTTAGTCTGGGACATTTGACAAGACAATATTTAGATGGCAACATCAGCAATTTTACAGATAAACCCAGAAAAAACCAGACATGCCCACCACTGTAAAGAAACCATATTAGCACAGCTAATGACTTAATGAAATTCAGTGTCATGTACCCAAAGCAATGTTGTGACAAAATCATTTTCCAGGGTAAATACCCCAGTTTTACTGCTGGTATGGACAGCTGGGCTGTTTGCCTTAATTCCTGAGCAGCTCAGATATGCCCAAGGGTATCTAGGGAAAGGTGTCCCTGCCCAGGGCAGGGGGCTGGAACTAGATGGGCTTTAAAGCTCCTTCCAACCCAAACCAGTCTGTGATTCTGTCTGGGAGTGACAAGTGGAAAAACGTCTCTTGTGATTGTTGACCACCTTTGCTGCTAGAGAAGTGAGACCCTAGAGAACCTGAGGGTGGCAAATACCAGTTACATCCTTTGCACACAAAGCTTTTTACCTCCTTGTCCCCTTCTCACTGCACATCATCTTAAACCTCAGCATGGAGGAGGTACAGACTCGTGGAATGGAATTGTTCCTGCTCTGAAGGGCTGGTTTGCTGAGGCAGGCAATGATAGCAGCCTTCACAGTTTTGATCACCCCACAAAGGGCTGAGGAGGGAGTCAGAGATAAAGCGAACAGGAAGCCAAGGCAAACATCTGTCTGTCTCCAGGACATTTGAATTCCCTCCTGACTGGAGCTCTATGCTGCCTCTCCACCTGACTCACAATTTCTCTGTAACACATTTCTGCTGAAATGAGCTGCACTGAGCACACCTGCTAGCAGGGCTGCTTATAGTAAACCACCTCCATTTGATTTAAACATATCAGAGAATGACCATAGAAAAAGCTTAGTTGGCAGTTCTGGGGGAAAAAAGAAAGAGTAGTAAGAGGGATTAGTCATGTCTGTAACCACCATGGAACAGTACTGATAGTCCTCCATGGTGGAAGCAGGCAACAGTCACTGTACTTGCCCTGGAGATAAGAGAAATGTGTTTCCAGACTCAGCA
Organism: Monarcha castaneiventris obscurior; assembly: GCA_026261815.1. NCBI lineage: Eukaryota > Metazoa > Chordata > Aves > Passeriformes > Monarchidae > Monarcha > Monarcha castaneiventris. The sequence continues at coordinate 8,006,246 of JAMPIT010000862.1, forward strand.
AACTGCCACTGCTCCTCTCCAAGGCAGCACAAGGGTCACACAGGGCTGAGGTTTTGCTTCTAACCAGGCATCCTGTCAGTGGTGATTTCCTGATGGGGACAGAAAGCAGAGCACAAACTAAGCCAGACCAACTGGGTATCTTTAGGAGTCAATGGAAGTGGTAGCAGTGGACATTTCTCTGATGGCTGCACCAAGAGTATCTTTGTGTCTCATGAAGATGTCCATATAAACACAGAAATGGATTGGAGCATGGATAACCTGAATGCACTTAAGAGTATGGGAATGCCTTAGCTAGGTTTGCACTGTGATTATAAGCCCAAATTTATAGGACAGACTTGGAATTTCATGGACCAGGATCCTAACACTGCTGACAGAGGAGTGAACTGTAAAACACCGACATCCCTAACCCCTTGCTTCAAAATGCAAGTTGGAATTTTGCATCAGTAGTTATCTAAGGGCAGATTTGCAGTCGGTGGATCTCCATAAGCCAGAATTTTTTGGGGTTTTTCCAACCCCACAAGGAGGCAATTGGGAAAAGGTTTGAACAAAACTCAGATCCCATTGTCTAAAGAAGGAACATGCTGGATCAGAAACAGGCCAACAAGACAACCTCAGCAGGAGATAGGAGGAGGATTAACAAGTGAAATTGCTATTTGACAATGAACATTGCTGAGATGGAAAGCACAAGGGGCTGGCTGACAAAAATAATTATTAGATTGTTTTAGACACAAGATGATGGAGCTGATGATTTATCTCAGCAGTAAAATACCCTTGTTATTGGGTATTTCCTTACAAACTTGGCTGAACAGCCCCCTCCAGGACACAGAAATGCCATACATTAAGATTTGGTGGGGAGTTTTCTTCCAGTACAAATAATGGAACTACTATCCTCCCAAAACTTCAGTAAAATTCTCTATATCAACAAAGGAAATATGAACTACATTACAAAGGGAAGTCAGTTAAAAAATAAAAGCTATTCTAGGTCTCTGAGAAGACTTTAGAGGTTCCTTCTCCCAACACTGGGAGGTATATTGAATCTGCAGATTGGTCAAATTCCAAAAATCTTCCAAGGTCCTCAAAATCTTATTTTCTGAAGGCACAAAAGACACAGCCTTTATTGCTGCTGAAATTACCTTCCCTGGGTCACAGACTATTCAAAGAGAGATTACAAACTAAAGGGCTTTTCTCCAGTCAAGGAAGGGAAAAAAATGCCATACTTACAGTATTTTAGCAACTCTTGCCACTGAGAATTTATTGTCTCAGAACAATGAAAATAAATGCAAAATAACTCAACTGATAAATGCTGGCTACAACCTCCAGAGGAAAAACCACCCCAAAAGCAGAATAAAACCTATTTCTTAGGAGCCTTCCCAGCTTCTCCCTGAAACACACTGATTTTGGATGCCTTTGGCTACCATCTCACCTGTTGTGGCAGTGGTCTTCTACCAAACATGTTTGACTTCAGGTCAAAAATATTTCTTCTGCAAGCATGAGCAAGCCAAACTTCTCAACTCTCACTTTGTGGGGATGCTGTGAGACTTCTTTCCTACATTATTTTCTGACTTGGTAAATTTTTTGGGAGGGGATGTCATCAGTCTTTGGCTCTGTGTGTGCACTGTGCCTTCAACTACCAGGGCCTAAAACTTGTGGTACCTTCAATCACGGTAAAAAATTATAAATACAAATTATAGCTCAGAGGTAGAAACACTCTTCTTTTCCTCTTGTGGGTAGCAATTGCAAAGCTACAATTAACCTCAATTAATAGGAAGGGTAAACTTTCTACAAAGAATATGCTGTTCAGGTGTTCTTAGTGAGAGCACTTGGCACTGCTTCATCTGTCTGTAACAGGGAGCTCTGCTGGGGTGAAAATTGAAGTGGCTGAAGTTTAATCCAAGTGCAAAGTAGGTTCCCCCCCCCCCCCCATAGAAAAAGCAATCCTGCTAATAAAAGCTACCTTGGGAAGTTCAGAGACTGTTTGGATCCTGAGTGCATCGATGGGCCTTCATTGCCCTGAAGAGCCTCCCCTGAGACCCCCATCCCACACTCTGGCCACTGACACATTTCACCTCAGGCTGAATTCCCTGGTACTTCCCCGAGATCTGTGCTCAGTCCTGCCCCTGCTGAGCCTGACTCGAGTGGACTCCCTGGATTCCTGACCTCCAGCCTGCTTCCTCACCACACATTTGTGTCATTTCTGACACAGTCATCACATTTCTGCTGATCACTGGGCTGCACCCAGAACCTGTGAGTGCCACCAACTCTGCTCAGCCACAGGAAAAGTAATTTTCTGCAACCCTTACCTTAGGCAGCAGTGTAACAATTAAGCACTTGTCCCTTGCTCTCACTGTTCCTTCCTCCTATTAGAGTAAGAAATATTCGAAGTGTCAACTTCCACTCCACCTACAAGATTGGTGGAAATGAAAGAATAAGATCGAGGTCACTAGAGACAAAAAATTGGGGAAATTACTAAATCCTGTACAGAACTGTCCCCTTCAAGGCTTCTACTGTATTAAGATTTGCATTTTCAATCCATCATGTCTCTCTCACATCACTTGAGATACATTTTATATTCTACATCCAGAAACTATTTCCTATTGGCTTTCTCAGTGTTGCAGTTGTAGTAACTACACAAAAAATAGCATTCCATGCACACTGTTTGCATGGGTTCTGTATCTATCCCATAGACCAGCAATATGTACCTTTAGTTTAATCTTCATGCATCAAGCCAGGCTGCTAATTTTTTACATATACTAATGAACTTTTAAACAGTGTTGCCCAAAGGAGAATATTCTGGACAATACATTGTAGAAAAAAATAAATTACATCCCTTGAAGTCAAAGGTTTTGACTTCAAAATTTTAGATTTTTTATTTAAAACTTCCCTGTACATCTGAAATGACTTTCTGTGTATTTGAATGTAACTTGGCTTTTTAGCTGTATACTTTTGAGGGGAGCTCATACTGGCTTGTATTTTGTACAGTTGGCTCAGTGTGAAGGAGGGAGAACAAATATCACATCACTATCTGATCAGGTGGCCTTTGGCTTGGGAATGTCCTCACCTACCCTAAAAAGGAAGGTACAGCAGAAGATCTGAGTAAGAGAAAGATTGAGAAGATAAAAAGCTTCAAAGGCAGGAGGATACATTTGTCTAACTTTCCCCCCATTTTTTTTGTATTCTCAAATTCCAGGAATGTACATGTCCTGCATCCCCCTTCCCACTTAATCCTAGCTCCATACTCATCCCTACTGGAAAAAATGTTTTCTACAGCCACAGTGCTCCATATATCCAGGTTAAAACTAATCACTTTTGTCAGGTGAGATTTCAGTGCTGGCTTAAAGCGTATGTGAAACTATGGCCTCATTAATCAGCAAATTTTATCTAATTACCAGAAGCCACAAGGGATGATCCCACTGCTGTAACATTTCACAGCTCCCACTCCCAAACTTGATGGGTTGTGTTGTCCCCTTCCAGCAGGCTTGTGACCCAAATACCAGCACGTATGAACAAATTCCCATCCCCCTTGAGACCCAGTTTGTATCTGCAATGGGCCCCAGCTCATAAATTACTGCTGTTCTGCAGGGTGAGTTCTTAATAGAAACTTCTCCTGATTTGGCAGCCCTGGCCTTACGTGCACCTCATTCCCCCTGGGGGCAGGAGGCAGAGGGAGGTGTAGGACCAGGATGGGAAGATGCAAACAAATCCAGGCCCCTCTTGCAATGTTGTTCTCTGATCCCCACTATAGGCAACACAGCATCAGCTGAGGAGATGCCTTTGTTTCCCACTTGGAAAATCTGTTCCATTCAGGATTTCAGAAAATAGAACCATTTCATCCCAGCTAAACTCCATAGCTTGGTTTGTGTTCCTGTGACAAGCCATTAATCTATCTCACATACACAAGGATCCATATAGGAGAGGAAAAGCCTTGCTTCTGGACTTCTTGGGAGACAACACAGGGCTTTTACAGGCCCTTATCACCCATCCAGCAGAGGAGGGCTGACAATGGCACATTTTCTTCTAGAACAATCTACTGCAGCCATTTCCCCCCTGCCAAGAAAACAACTGAACTACTCTCAAAGGTTAGAGATTAGACTACTTATTTAAAAGAACTAAAGAACAGATTTTAGTCTTCCCGTTATCTGTTTCCATGAGAAAATCTCCATGCTTGCCCCAGAGTTCTCCTTTTGTGTCTAGTCTAGACTATCATAATAGATGTGACAATTGTTTTTATTACATAACTTTGGGAAACAGACTCCGAGAATTTGGTTATTAGAAAAATTCTGCTTTGAATAAGATAGGACAATGTGTGGCTTTTAAAAAGCAAACCATGAATGCCTCTATTGTTGGTTTGCTTTCAAACTTGATTTTTCAGCCTAGAAAAAGCAAGAGCCACTAAATGCATTTTAGTTTGTGCCAAACAGTAACATCCATAGAAAGATTTCCTTTTCCTACACTTCTTCCCATGCATAAGGACATAGTAGAGTTCTTCATGCAGGGAAAAATAGGATTTGACCTTAAATTGCTGTCCCAAATGATAGTAAAGTGATAATCCCAAACCAACACTAGATAAAACTCATGGTCACCAAACCCACCAAGTTATCTATTAAATCATCAAGGCTGGACATCCTGCCAGTCACTCACAGCTAAAAACTCTGAAGTGCTTGGACCATCCTTTGCCATCATTTGCTCCCCCAGGCTGGACCCATTTTATACTTCTCTGAGAGTGAGGTGTAATAAATCTCTGTAAAGCAGTTTTGTTGTGTTCATGATACTCCACTATTTACTGAAGAAGTGCCCTCACTGTGCCTCTCAGCTGGACAGCAGACACAGGCAGCCTTACAAGATATTTTCTACTAAAAATAAGGCTGCTTTAGATGTGGTTTCATCTAAGTACCTCTATATTAAACTATTTTTGGTGCTATTTTGACTTCCTCCACAGTTCAATCTTCCAGATTACATCTCTGTCCTGCTTTACACTTGGAAGGGATTGAAAAACTTGTTAGTGGTGTTAAATGGAACAGAGATTCCTGCTAATGGATTATTGATCATATGTGAGGGATCTTTAGAGTATCACCAGCAGAATGCCTTTCTCCCCTCTATATAAAAATCTCGTATTAAAAATACTAAACATTACATGCTGATTATTTTCATGAGGGAAAGTATTAAGCACAAAACACATCCCTGCTGTAAGAGGAGGTGGCATCTCTATTTTTAGCCAAGGATTTTATAGGGTATTTCATCAAACTCTGAGAGTCCCTTTACCAAAAAAAAAAAAAAAGAAAAAATCAGTATAAAAGTTCTCCATTACTCGGCCATAACCACAAGCTTGTTTGGCTGAAACACACCACAAAGTAATTTGCTACCTCCCCACAATACCAGTTTTAAACAGAGCAAGAATGAGGGACTTGGCAGATGAAAAGTGAAATTTTATTTCATGCACATTGTCCTAGAAACTTTTTTCACCTTTGTGAGTTGTATCTGACAGGCATCTTGAAACTAACCTGAAGTCCTTTTCCATCTACAATCCAGGACATATTAGATAAATTTGGGTTTAAGGCTAATTTGCTGTTAGGTGACACTTAACTAAATCATACCACATTTCTTTCCTTCAGCTGGAGTCGAATGCCAATATTATAGTTTCACTTTATAAAAAGTCAGTTTTCAGAAATAACTTGGGCAGCAGTCTGGTAAAAAAAAAAAAAAAAAGTAAATATAAATCTTCATCTAAGGTTCCGCCAGGGGAAAAATCATCAAACTGGAGACCCTATGAATAAATACCCCCTGTTTTCAACTAAGTTTGCAATGAGGTTAGAATGGTTAAAGGCATGCCAGGTTTGCATCTGTACAGTGCTGTCACACTGTGCTAATCCAGCCTTTCACTGTGGCTCAGACAGCTCCCTGGAACTCACAGCACAACACATGCTTCTAATTACCCATTTTCTCTGTGCAGGCAGCTCTCAAGACCTGCATTTCCCAAATCGTTGAGGTCTAATTCTCCAGGAAGAAAACACGTCCAGCATCTTTGCTGCAGTCCTAGAAGGAAAGAGGGAATGACAAAAGGCCTGTCCACCCACACAGACAAACTGGTCACCCACATCAGCATCTTTCACATCTTGGGAAGTAACTGGAGGTATTTTGACCTGATCCTTCATTGCAGGGGGAAGTGAAGTTGGCTTTTGCCATGGAAGGTGTCACTGACATCCCCCTTGGAAGCGTGGTGACCTCTGTAACACAAGGAATGTGTGGCAGCTTCTGTGGCAGCCCTGTCATTTTCAGTCTGCAATGCCAAGTTTCTCATTCTGCCCTGCCTAAAAAATTGGTTATTGCTACCTGAACACAGAGCTTGCAGGGATGCTCCCTTAAAATAAAATTCTCCAAAGGATGCTCACGGGGGAAAAAGGATTCTAAGGATAGAAATACTTTTTTTTTTTTCAGTTCTAATTTTCCCTTCACAGTGGAAAAGACCAGCCACAAAGGAACGTGATCAAAGACTAAGTTTAGTCACAGGTATGACAGAAGAGAGCAGCATTTTAAAAATATAGCTTGCCAAAGGCTGAACAATAATTTATGGACTGAAATAGAGAAATGGGTGAAAAGACACAAAAAGCTTAAACAAAAACACCCCATATCTAAAACAAGGAGTTCACTGTGAAAATATGAAAAAAATAATAACCAAGAAGCCTAATGAACTGCATGATGATTGTGTACATATTATATACATTCAAAAAGCTACAAGCTCATCTTCAAAACCTTGGGAAGGATGTGAGATCTTTTCCTTCAGCAGTGTTAATTGCCCAAAACTGAAAGCTGCAGCTTCATCCAAATTGTTTTTGTAGTATCACCTCTCCAAGAAAAAGGTCTAAAAAAGGTCTCTCCAAGAAAAATCACTAAATAGTGATTTGGTTTCTACTCCCTCCATCCTTCTACCTCTTTTTTTTTTCTCCAACATAAAAAAAGGTGCTGCTGATTTCCAAAATGAGCAAGCTAAAGGAGCTTGTTTTGGAATGCTAGCCCTATGCTCATCACTTGGGGAATACATTTTAATCTCAAGGTTATTCACTACAGAAGGGAAAGGACAGCCAAGCTGTACATGCAACAGCATGGAAGGTAAAGGCAATGCATTAAAAACACCTGGAAATGCTGAGGGACAGTTTGGAATTTAGGCTCAGTTATAAAGCTGAGACTGGACTGAGATAAATCAGTTATAAAACAGTCTCACTTGAAGCTATAACCTGTATTTTATCCTGATGTGTTTATGAATTTGGCAGCCACTAAAGCCACCAATTATCATGGAAGTGACATCTACCACACTCACATTAATACCCTGGATTCATACCCTGTGAGCCACAATCCCAGGTACAGAAGGATGCAAGAGACTAACTGTTATTCCAGAAGGGGCATTACTGTTACCTGTGGATATAAAGTGGAGTTTTCTCAGTTTAAATCAGAATAATGACTCAAAGTTGTCACATGCCCACTACATCATAGAGAGAACAGGGCTTCACCAATCTTGTAAATATTAAGAATTTACTAAAGACAAAACATTGATCTTTGGTGGATCTATTCCTCAAATGCCATCTGGAGTTATTTCACTTGTTAGAGAGAAAAGATTGTTGCCTCAAAAGCTAAAAGATCAAGTAATGCTCCAAATAAAGACATTACCACAATGAAGTTAGCAGTTCCATTTTAAATACAAAGTGGACCTAAGTAACAGACAATTGCCCAGAGACAATTGTTAGATTTAACACTGTGTAAAGTTTATTGGGGAGGATCAATAGTCTCTGCCAATGGCATTTAGAGCACTGACACTATGGAACACTTTATCTCAGTCCTCAACCTTTACAGTTTGATTGCTGTTTTGGTACTATCCTACTACCTACCTTTCCTTAAAAAAACCTTTAAGGTCCTTTAAAAGTTTGTTAGGCCAAAAAATAAAGCTAAGTTATTATATCCAAAGCAGGCAAGTAAAAAAAAAAATAAACCAAAACAGTAAAACCAACAAACAAAACCCCCAACACTTTCAGAACTAGTGAATGTTCAGAGATGACCAGATCTGGTTTAACAGAAGGGTAACAACTTGGGGTTTGCCTAAAGATGTTATTAACATGGCTTCATAGTAGTCTGTGTGTCAGCAGAACAGCTCAGCAAACTTCTCACCATCTTTCTGACAGTCACAGCATCACAGAAGATGGTTCACAGCTGCAGATTCTAGAATTGTTCCTAGAGCTGAGCCTGACAGAATTTGTGCCAAGTTTATTACAGTTAAACAGCTCTTGAAGAACAGCTGATTTCTCTTAAGTTATGAGTATTACTTTATAGCTATATAATGCAAAAGGAGTATTTATATCTCATCGTGCTCACTTGTTTACATGCAGAGTCCCACGTTAAAGACTTTTCTCAGTAAAAAGAACTTTATTTGAACTTTACTAGAGGAAGGAGGAAATTTCTTACCTTTGTCTTCTGACCTCATGTCAGCATCAGCACAATTCACATGAACGTGGCAAGCAAGATTTGGCTAACAGAATTCAGTTATCAGTGAGACACCAAAAAGATGACATCTTTAAAAGACTGCAGGTGGAGAATTTGTTCCTTGCAATATGCAGTGTTTTTCCCCAGTGGTTTTCTTCAGTTCCTCCTCAGAATCTGTTTTTTATGGATCTGTACATACTGTGAAAAGTTACTCTACAATCTGAAGTTTAATGCCTAATCCTTATTGAGAGCTATTTTAATTATCTCAAAATATTAATAAACTGTGTTTACAGTTCATCACTTTAGGAAGTTTATTGATGAGCATATCCCTATCTGGCTTTTCTTCAGATATTTCATTTCCTAACATTTCCTACCATGTTTTACACATTTCAAAGCTTTACTCTCTCAAGTGTTAATTACCAATCGTCTCTGAAATTGTGCCCATCTACTTACAACACACTGATAATGAGACACCCAGGTTTAGTTAAAATATTCTTTGAGTGTTCTAAAATTACTTTAGGCCACTGCCCTGCTGCTGTTCCAAGCAATGCCCACAGATACTCCCTAATTATGCTGTCCTTTCCTTTGCCCTGTCACCAAGCAAAGGAATATCCAATTTGCTCTCCACTTTCTCCCTCAGCTCTATTTTTCAAGTTTTTTCTTGGACTGAACTTCTCTTCTTTTTTTTTTTTTTTTTCCCAAGGACAGGTAAGTTTTTATTTCTTCTCTCCACTTAGTTACATTCAATTTCCTGTTTCCAAGATTTTTAGATTATGTTGTATTATTTCTTCCTACTTGTGTTTGTAACACCTGACTTATGATCATCTGCAAATGCTGTTAATATTCTTCTTACATCCAGCCTCTCTGCAATCATTGATCTGGGACATTCATCAAAACAGAGCAGTTGCTTTCTTCCACATAAGAATAAATGAAATTAAATGCAAAGTTTGTTTGGCCAAAGACGCGGTTAAAGATGGAGTCAAACAAATGTAATTAAAGAATAAAAGAAGTGCATTAGAAGCTCTCCCAAAGAAAAAATAAAACAATTAAGAATGGCAGCAGATGCTCAGTGAGAAGAGGGATGCTCAGGCAGGATTAGTTCTGCCATTTCTAGAATGACATGAAGCAAGAGTGGAAGGACAGAACAAATTCTCTGCATTCCTTTCATTAGCCAAACATATTTCCTGGTCCTATCACGTCAATAATCCCAGAACTAAGTGGGACAGCTGCAGGAGAAAGTGGAAACTACAAGGCATTTTTCTCTGCTTTGAGAAGAAATCTTTGGCAATGGACACAGAGTGGTAAAGTGAAAACTCTGCAGCCAGGACACGCCCCCCCATAAAGGCATGGATGGGGAAAGGGCCTTTCCTGAAGGATGAGGTGGAGGCTGGAGTTGTTTACAATGACACTCATGACATTAACAGATTGTTTTAGTTGTGTGTTGCCCAGACATCCTTGAAAATTTACAGCTGGCAATTTCCTCTGAATGCCTCATTCCTTTCACTTCAGCCTCACTCAACACCTGCCTTCTCTTTGCCTTATTTCCCCAGCCCTGTTTTTCTCCCTTCCCTGGTCTTTGCATTTACAAGTCCTACTTCACCAGTCAAGAAATTATGACACCAAGTTGATATTTTTCTCTTATTTGTATGCTTCCTCCTGCTATCAGAACCTCAGCTTTCCTGGATGCACAACCCCTAATGCTGGCACACCACCCAAGAAAATCATACTGGTTCTGGAAAACCAAATTGACCACAGCTAAAGGAGATGATCTGCTATAGCAAATTTACAGGGACAGTGTCCAAAAACAAACAAACAAAAAAAGCTTTAAAGAGTAAAAAAACCCACATAAAAGGTAAAAGGAAGAGCTCTCTAACTTTGGGGTGAAAGCTAATAAGCACTGCTTGCCCATCCACATAACCTTTATTTTGTGGCACTCTCAGACCCTGGTGGCCCACCCCATCACCCCTCAAGAGTGTGTGCAGGGATTAGACAAGCATTCAAAATATATAAACCCCCACAAATTGTAGAGCCCTTGTGAAGAACAAACAGACCACAAAAGCTTAATTATTTAATTCTGCCCATAGAGTTCCCACTCCCCACTTTAGTTTGTGCTGATGGGTCTCCCCTCACCCACTTTTTTCCAGGCTGAAGAAGCCCAGCTGCCCCAGTCCCTTCTTCACCTTGGAGATAGGCTCTGTTGGACTTGCACAGGGTTTTCCATCTCTTGTGGTGATGGACCAAAACCCAGGCATGGTGTGCCAGATGCAGCAGCTGAGTGACCAGCAGAGAGAATCACTTCACTTGATGTCCTGGTTATGTTCCTTTTGATCCAGCCTAGTGTGCAGTTAGCTTTTATCACTACCAGGCCACACTGCTGACCTGAAACCCAAGCAAATTTTTCTATTGATTGCAACAGGGCCGAAATACCAGACTGAACATCTAATAAAGGAGCCAACAGACAGGGAACAGTAGCAACAAAACAGCAAGCATAAGCTTACAACAACTCCTGATAGCATGTGCAGGAGAAAAGTTGTGATCAGATACACCCATCCTGCTAAAACAGCTGCTTTTTACTGACTGCCCTGAGTTTCTGAGCCAACTTTCACCTGGCTCCTTACAGAAGGGAGATGGGAAGTGATCAGTTTTCCCAGACCACAGCTTGCAGGAAGATAGGGAGGCTATTTCTAAAAAAAAAATCAACGTGTTATTTTAGATAACACAGGCAGTGCTAGTGATGAAGCAGAAACTCTCCCCTGCTCAAGCACAGGATTTAGCAAACAAACTGGCAAAGCCCACCCCTGCTGTTTGTTACTCCTGCAATTTATTAAAACCACATTGCAATCTGGGGCATTACCAACACCTGATGTCATTGTGAGGCCGCATCTCTTCCCAAAATAGTTAACATTCATTTAACAAACTGATTTAAGGACTCAAACATTTGTCTCTTACACGCAGAGAAAATAGAAGCGAGCCTTCACCACAAGCAGGAGGAGTTAAAAGAATCTGACTTTCTGGTCTCTTACATCAGTTTGTTTTGAACACCAGGGTTAGCTAGAACATCAAAACACACATAGGAACTGTTTATTCTATGTGCTAGAGTTACAGCCCTGCTTTTAACCCCCCAACAGCTTGCTATGCCTGTCCATTCTACTGGAATCACTTTCAAATTCGACCCCAGCAGCTCCAGTAATCTTCAATTACAGCCACTCTGCAAAAGCCAACCCACCAGAGCAAGACAAACAAGCTGAATTAAACAAAGCACTGCTACCACCCTGACACAGATGTTAGCAGCATGCAGTTCCTTTTAGGCATGATAAAAAATAAAAGAGACCATTCACATTGCAGCTCTTCAAGTCTTAAACGCTGCAGAATTTTTTCCAAGAAACTTAACTGAGGAATTAAGTGCAGTAACACATCACATTAAGCCAGTATTACATCACCCAGGATCTGATTTGGCACTACACAGTCTTGCATCCTCGGAGATTCTGCCCAAAACACAAATGTGTATTTGAATACAAGATCTCCCCAGCTCTCCCAGAAAGAAAGTAGAGAAACCACATAATACACACCCACGAAATGAAGACTGAGGAACTGGAATCCCCACAGCACTTCTAGAATTGGTCAGGCAATCAGAGCAGTGTAAATATGTGTAACTGTATTTACTTATTCAAGTATGTTATGGTTTTCATTGTACTGGCAATCTTCTGGGGATGACTACAGATGCCTAATTTTAAACTGTGTATTGCATTACACAGAAGGTATGGATTTAAAAAATCATATGGAAAAAATACAGGTTTTGAGCCCCATCCAGCAGCTACATGGCTGAGCACACACTATCTGTAACGTCAGACAGCCAACAAAAGCTTCAAAAACATAGCTAAATGTCCTTTTTATGACTTATTAGCAACAGTGCAGTACCTGCCTGCTAGATACAAACTTCACAGCAGTAGTAATTCAGCCACTACTTCCACAACTCTGGAGTAGCCTACACATCACAAAACACTATTTTTTTTTCCCTTTATAAAACTCTGAAAGAGTGCTTAAGCACCTGTCCCACAGGCTCAGCCACAGCACAGGTGAACACCACCTCAACAAAGCTACAGAGAAAGTTTCCTTTGGAAACCACCCAGAGGGCATTCCACAAATCAAAAGTACCACTTCTGTAACAAGTTTCACTGACCAGGGCAATGCCATCCCAAAACCAAAGTAACTGCTTCAATTTAAGTGATGAAAGTTTGTTCCTAGAAGGGTATCGAAACATTTCATAATAGTAGCCTCCTCATAGAAGTGAGTCATAAATTGCTTTTTTCAAACGAGGTAAGACTCGAAGGAAATGCGTACGTAGGTACAGAGTACATCCACTGATAGGAGCTTTCCCACATGAAAGTTGGCAAGCACGTTCTCTGCTCCTTCAGGCAGCGATGAGATGTGCAACCATAGCCTGCTGAGTTTGTGTTGCCACTGAAAAGCCTTAAGACCACTCCTGTTCCCCTCTGGCTATCTAACACACCTCACACATTTGGACAAATCTAAAGCCAGCCTTGCCTGAAGTGCACTTTGAAGGGCAGCTGCAAGGGGCTGCAGCAGGGAGCTGGACACCTCATGGATAGCAGCATCGTAGAGGAGGGGACACACCTCACTTGTGACCTGCACAGGCTTTGGTGGAGAGCACAGGGCTGCGAGGGTAAGAGACAGCCAGCACCCAACCCCGGGCTGGCCCCTCCTGCTCGCAGGGCCCACTGGACAGCGAGATACTCTACTCCACTCCCTCCCAGAGAGAGACCTGGAGGGGTAATGCCCGCCATTGCCACAGAGCCCCACACACAGCGTGCCCCCATCTCCTCACTGCACTCCCGCAGTGCCTCAGCACCAACGGGATGGTGCCCGAACCCCTTCCCCTCACAGACCAGACACCCCAACCCTTTTCCTCAAATCCCTTCCCCTCACGGACCAGACACCCGAACCCTTTTCTTCAAATCCCTTCCCCTCACGGACCAGACACCCCAACCCTTTTCCTCAAATCCCTTCCCCTCCTGGGCCAATTCCTCGAACCTCCTCCCCTCACGGGCCAGGCCCCATGGCTCCCTCCCTTCACCTCATGGAGCAGAGCCCCGCGAACCCCTTCAGCTCACTAAGGAAAGCCACCCCGACTCCCTTCACTTCACTGAGCAGAGGCCCCCCGGAGAAGAGCCCCCCGACCCCCTCTCCTCACACGGCCCAGCCCCCCGAGCCCCGTCCCCTCACGGCCCGCCCGCCGCGCTCCCGCCATGGCCCCTGCGGCACGCGCCGGGGGCGCCCAACGGCCGCGCCTTTCCCGCCCCCTCCCGCCGCAGCCCCGAAAGCCGCGCTCAGGCGCGCGCGTCACGCCGCCGCCGCCGCCGGCCAATGGGAGCGCTCCGAGCCCCGCGCCCGCGCTTTGCGAACTCGGGGGCGGGGCCGCCGTGAGTGACAGCTGGGCTCGGCCTATGGGAGAGCGGCGCCCCCCCCTTAGCGCGCAAAGCGCTGCTGGGGAGGGGGCGGGGCCCCTCTGCTCGCCCCCCCGCCGCCGCCAGCTCCCCCCGCCCCTCCGAGGCGCTCCGCGGATTGACAGCCGGCCCAGCCAATCAGCGTGGCGGCCGCCTTCGCGGCGGCACATCCCGGGGCCAATGGGAGCGGCGGATGGGCGGGGCCCCCGAGGTTTCCAAACGCTCCGCGGCGCCATGGGCTGAAAACTAAACCGAGATGGAATCTCCCAGTCTGAACCGGTTTGAGCCGGTTCCGAGCCTGTGGCATTAGGAGGGGGAGACGCGCCGCGCTCAGTCCCCGCCGCCGCTGCCGCGTGTGTGACCTGCTCGTAGGGGACCCGCAGCTGAGGGGGCGAAGTTTAGTGCGAGCCGCGGGGGGGGCGGCGGGAATGGGGGCGAACTGAGCGCCGGGCGGGGAGGGCGGCAGCCGCAGGGGCAGCGAGAGCCGGCGGGGCCGGGCCTGGGCGGCGCGGGAGGCGCAGCCGGGTAGATCCCCCCGCACCAGCGAGGCCGGAGCGCCGCGCCGGCCGCTTGCCCGGGGCTGAGGGGAAGGCGCGGAGCCGAGCGCGGAGCCCCCGGGGCCGCTTCGGGCGCCTGCTGCAGCCAGGCCGGGCACGCTGCGAGGGGAGGAGTGGCGCCACTAACCCCGACCCACCACCGAGGAGGGAGCGCTCTCCTTCCCCCCCACCTCCTGCCGCGGTGGTTTTTTCCCTCCTTCCGTGGTGTTTTTTTTTTTTTTTTTTCCCTCCTTCCGTGGTTTTTTTTTTTTTTTTTCCTTTTTGGGAGGGGGTTCTTTTTGGTGGTCTTTTTTTATTTTCCTTTTTTTTTTTTTTCTTGTGGCGTGTGGTGGTTAGAAACTTGGCTTGCCCGCCCCTACTTTCTGAAGGAAGAGGCTGTGAGAAACCCCTAGGTAAGCGAGGGCTGCGGGGGGGTCGCGATGGGCAACGCGGAGGGGGCAGAGGGGGGGGATTTTGGGGAACAGAACGGGGGGATGTGTCCGTGCAGGGGGACACAGAGCCTGGCCTGTGCTAGGAGGGATGTGATGGACCCCGTGGAGAAGCCCTGAGGGGCGGGGGTGCACTCGGATGGGGTTTGGGGTACGAGCATCCCCGGCCTGGCCGAGCGCAGCCACGGATGCTGCGGGGGATGCTCCTCGTTAGGAGGGGCCCGGGCAGGCTGGGATCGGGTGCGGGCAAACCCGGCGACATAATCTGTAAATTATTAGGAGTGGAAGTTTCCAGAAATATTTTTTTGTGTGTGTGTGTGTCTGTGCAGCAGTATTGAAACGTCCGCCTGGATCACGTGGGGAGCCCTGTATAGAGCGCAGGGCTGGAGCCCAGGGGAGGAGGAGGAGGAGGAGGAGGAGGAGGGAGGGGCTGCGGGGCCGCCGCGCTCCGCAGGGCCCCGGCCCGCCCGAC
Organism: Monarcha castaneiventris obscurior; assembly: GCA_026261815.1. Classification (NCBI taxonomy): domain Eukaryota; kingdom Metazoa; phylum Chordata; class Aves; order Passeriformes; family Monarchidae; genus Monarcha; species Monarcha castaneiventris. The sequence goes on from JAMPIT010000862.1 coordinate 8,021,634, forward strand.
CCACCGCCCGGGCCCGATCCCGATCCCCGCCGGGAGCCGGGGCCCTGCCGGCCCGAGCCCGGAGCCCGGAGCCGGCGCGGCTGCCCGGAAGCCAGGGCGCTGCCCGCCCGCCGGGGCGCTGCGGCAGGAGCCGGGGAAGGGCCGCCGTGCTGGGTGGGTGTGAGTTATTTCCAGCCGAAAATGAGCGCTCCGAGGTGTCGGGCAGATGTTACTTAATCCGTCTCGTCCTTCTCCTTCACGTGTGTGTGAGGGAGCGAAGGGAAGGGGCGGTTTCGTTGCCATTGCTGGTGTGTGGAGTGTGATGCGAACGCGTTCGTCGTGCGCTGCGTTTCAGAGGCACTCACCCCTCCTGGGTGGGATTTACAAGTGATGCGGCTAATTCCTCGGAAGAGGGAGGCAATTCATTTGCATTGCGTGCTTAGAAATGGGGCACAGTGACTCTCCCAGGGTGGGTTTGTTTTTTTTTTTTAGTCGCTGCCCCCAATGAGCTGTAAATATCTGGGTTGAAGGTGCTGTGGGATTCATGATGAATGCTCAATCTTTCTTACTATTAAATGCCTGCTGTTATTCCTGTGTGCTACATGCCAAAATGAATCGAGTCTACCACAACAAGCTAACTGTTGTGTTAAAGGTCCAGGGTCATCGAGAGTTGGGATAACTGTGTAAACAGTGCTGTAAATGCAGTTCTTTTGACCTTCGGTAGATGTCACGTTCTTGCTATGTTGTAGTTCAGATTTTTTTCCGGTTTTTTGTGGGTTTTTTTGGGTTTTTTAAACTTTTTCTCTTTTGTTTCTGCTTGCCCATTTATTAAAGGACTCATCAGTGGTGGTTCTTGGAGCTGAGGCTTAAACCTGTTCCGGAGTTCAGGCATGATGGGGGAGGGAAAGTGTAGGAGTACGGTAAATCAGAGATTATGAGCTTCATGTGGGTACAGTGTTAGGAGTGGGAGATGGAGTTGGTTGCAGGTGGTGGTGGCCGCCATTTCTGTGTTTCGGCTGGCGAAGTAGGTAGGTCATTTTGAAGATAATGCTGGGAGTGGCGAAGGGCCCTATTCAAAACATTTCCTTTCTGCTTCCATGTGGTGAATAACTTCTCTTGGTCACGCTGCTGCTCCGTGGTGCTCTCAGGGCGGCCTGAAAACCACCGAAAGAGGCTCAGGTCTGAGATGAATGGCCCTACCTGAGGAGCGACTGGTTCACGGCATTTATTGTAGTTTGAAAACTGCTTTCCCGGCTCACGGCTCAGCCGTGGAGGCCAGATGTGGACAAAAAGGGGCGTGCCTGGGAGCACGAGTGGTTGGGGGAGCATTAACTGCTCTGAGCCTCTTCATGGGTGCAGTTTCCTTCTAGTGGTGCTGTTCACTGCCTCTCATCTGCCTGGTGACGTTTTCAGCCTCCTCCTGAGTCAAAAGAATGAAATGAAGAATGAAGTCAGCCTTTCCTGCTGTTGTGTTTCTTGCTTCCAAATTTAACATTGCAATTTTGAAAACATTAGGAGGGAAGAAGAGGCATGGATTGTTAATTTTAATTTATTTTGTTCTCTACTCGATGTTTATTTTCTCCTGGTTTTGCAGGTACACGTTGTAAAAAGACTTAACTGGATGTTGAGATGAAGCCCTTAAAATGGTTGTGTTAGTGTAGTAATACTGAGTTTTCTACTTGAAAATCCAATGAAAATATTCGGGTTTTAAGCTATTTTTATATATGTAGGTAAAAGAAATTACTGAACACTACTTGAAAATACACATTTCTGAACAAGATTTTCCTTGTCTGAATGCTACTGTAAGACTTTCACTTAATTAGTAATGACTAGGGTTGAGGCACAGGTTTGTCTTGCTCCTTACTATTGAGCATGACTTAAATACATAAAGCATAAAACAAATCCTTACTTACACATGGAGTTATTTAGTAAGAGTAAACCTGATTTTATGGGGTGTGTTTCTGGAAGAATTTCAGGTTGTATTTTTCTGAATATGTGGATGGCTCTGATGTAACTTTTTGATTGATCTTGCACTTGCCCTGACTTCTGGCTGTTTGTTCAGTGAGCAGTTTTATGTGAGATTTGTAGGTTTACAGCGTTTGAAAAGGAGGGTGAGTGGCACAGAGGTGCTGTAGATGGCAGGGTGGGAATATGTGTTAGAGTTGCCATTGACTGTTAGAAGAGGGCACTAAACTTGATTAGGTGTTTCACACGTGGGGGAGGATGGTGTGAAACAAGTAGAGGATAACTTTACCATCAAAAATTCTGCGGCTTCTGGCTTGTTTTCCTGCTTTTCATGAATGTCTTTATCTTGCACCAGTCTCTGGCTGGTAAAGAATCTTACATGCACACCCCACCTGACTCCCTTTGCATAATATCAAGGCTGCTCTATCTAGGACAAAGAGTTAATGCATGTGTTCCTGGGTTTAGGGGACCTGAAGCCTCCAGTAGAATTCCATTTCAGTTTGAAGTGATCTCTCGTGGCACACAGAGTAACCTGCTGATTTAACAGTCCCTTTGCTTCAAGTTCTCAAAGTGCCTTCAGTCAACTTAGTTTCAGTGGTAATTTTTTACTTGGATGTGGTTAACTTGCAAGGTGGTTTTCTTTTTTTTTTTTTTTTCTTCCCAGCTATTTGAAAAATGCCTTCTGGCTAATTTCTTGCTCTGTGTGTAGATCACGTTTCACCTCCATACCCAAGTGTTTAAAAGCTTTTGGAACTGAATCTTCTGAATGTGCATGTTGGCCTTGGGAACTCGATACTCGGCTGAGATTGCCAGTGTGGGTTTTGGTTGTAGTGACACAAGGCTTTTCAACCAGCAAACGTGTTCAGGGGCTGCTGGGGGCTGGGGGGTTGATTCCTGCTTTTAAGTAAGCTCTGGGGTGCTGGTAACACAGCCCATTCTCTAGTCAGGCTGTTATTAGGTGTTTTACCTGTTGAAGACCCTGAGAGTTGAGCTGGGGTTAGTAATGTGTGAATTTTTCAGGAGGGAAAAAGAGAAGTTTGTCCTGGTATGTGCCCCACAATCAAAGCAGTGTTGCATTCAGTGTTATCTACTACTGCTAACATAAGCATCTTGTTTCAATGAGACAAATGAGCTAAGTTGAAGCACTTGCTTTGCAGCTGCACCTGATAATAATTTCTTAGTAATTGATCAGTTTTTTAAAAATTTATTTTGCAGTAATCTATGCCAGCAATTATGACAATGTTAGCAGACCATGCAGCTCGTCAGCTGCTGGATTTTAACCAGAAACTGGATATCAATCTCTTGGACAATGTGGTGAACTGCTTGTACCATGGAGAAGGTGCACAGGTAAGGTGGACTTGGAACCTACATTTATTGACCATGTTTAACCTTACAGCAAATCAGCTGAGCAAAATCAATTTACTTCAATAACAATTAGTATTAGTGAATTTACTGAGCTAGTGACTGGAATATCACTGGCAGTCACGTGAAATGTGAATTCACATTGAAATGACACTTGGAGAAATGTTTGTTTGGTGTGTGTTCATTCCTAGCTTGCCTTCTGCTGTTGAGAATTATTAGCAAATATGTTTTGGTAAGGACGCTGTGCAGCTCACCTTTCCTGACTTAGTTCTTCAGGAAGGTCTGAGGTACCTGTTACTTGTTATCATGGACAGGATTATGAAGCCATAAATGCAATGTTCGCTTCAGTGAAGAATTGTATTTAAAAGAAAAATCTTAGTGGTGTTATTACTGTGTTTATATTTATAAAGAAGCATGTCATGTATATTTAATAGAAGAGTTTGTTCCTTTCTTGTGTCTGGTCTTTTTTATTTCCTGTTACAGTTTGCACAGGTTCTTCTTGCACTCTTTGGACTTAGTGCAGATTGTGAAGTATTGAGTTAAAATGGAGGGACTGTGCATTTGTGTGTTTGCATATATTGCCTTGAAAGTGAATCTTGTATTGCTTTTATCTATTTCTTGAACTTCTTTGGAAACAAGACTTAAATGTTGAGAGCAAGTTTTGCTACAAAGGGTGTTGGCATAGTTCCTCTTCTGGCAGATTTTAATTGTTCAGGCTCAACAAATTGGGAGTTTCAGTGTCAGGCATCTCGTACTAAGATAGTCTTGCACAACAATAAGTGAATTAAATGGGACAAAGTAGCTGATGCTTTTCTATTCTTTCCAGCTGTTAAAATAAACAATGATATGTACTTGCATATGTGTATGCTTTGTGTATCTCTTTAGGGAAAAAAAAAAGCTTTTTTAAAGCTTACTAATGTGAATTCCAATAGGTTTTGAAATACCTTGTTGTTTTTTTAAATATTTGCATTTTGAGTGTTCTAAATTCAAATAGTTACTTGTTGTAGTTTTTAAAGTGCTTGGATGACAGAAAACTCCTTGTTAGCTTTTTGCCCTAAAAGTGTGGACATCTGTAGCACTCATTTTGTGATAATGCTTTACTGCCCTGCAAAACAGATGATGCTTATAATATTGTTTGGTTTGAAGAGAGTTGAAACAGTTGGGAAAAGTTTATAAGGAAAATAAAGGATTAACACCAAATACAATGATCAAATTGCCATTGTTCTGGCCTTGTCAGAAATTGCTTCACTTAAAACAGCTGGGAAAAGTCTCCAGTATTTGGAAAATCAATGCAATAAGAAGCAAAAATTCAGGAGGTGGTGTTTAACTGGCAGAAGTGAATTATGATAGAAACTTGTTTTACATACATGTATTAATATGTGTCACCTCAGTGAAACTTTAGTCAGCTATTTGAGTGCGCTTCCAAAGTGGAGACATTTCAGGGAGTCTGAGCTTTTCCCTCTTCCAGGGGTTCCAAAGGTTCCTGCAGGAAAAAATGATTCTCAGAAGAGTCTGACAGCTCAAGCCCTATACTGAAGGGTGACAGGAATAATAGGAGCTGAGGAAACAAAATATTAAAATTGGGAGATCACCAGTGGTTTTCCTGGAATAGGTCAGGGTAATGTCAGGGTAAAACAGGTTTAGAATGCAACCTGAATGGCCTGTGCTGAACTTGCTTTCAGATTCACCTGCCTCCTCCTTCTGCTTAGTTCTTATCTCTGCTTGCAAAACTGTTATCTGCTGATCTATATTAGGCAAGAAAGAAGCTATTTTCTGTCCTAGAGATTTAAAATTTGTTTCTCTTAGCTTTTTTGGGTGTACTTCTCTGAAAGGAAAAAAATGTCCCCACCCTAGTGCAACACATGACTAAGGAGATTTCATGCAACTTGTAAATGTTTACCTGGACTCATTCCAGCCTCTTAATTCCATTGATCTGTTAGATCTTCAAATGTCCAGAGTGATTATTTGCAAATTTCTTTTTGGTACGAGCAATACCATGAGGTTTTGTTCTTGATTAACCATTATTATTAAATTTATATCAAATTTATTGTTAGTTTATGAAGCTACAGGGTTTAATGTCCAGGAAAGGGGTTAGTGGGTATGAGAGCAAACCTCTCAGCTTGGGGAGAAGGATATGGAGTGTCTGTGTTGTTGGTGTTGAAATTTGATCCTGGGATATCTCACCAGTATTAGAAGCAAACAGGAGGCCAGTATAAAAACACACTTTCAGATTGAACCTGGAAGTAATACAGCTATTTCTTCCCTTTTAAAACTAAAGTGTATTAAAAGTACTGGTTTTTCTGTTCGTTTTTTTTTTAACTCTGATGTCATACTGTAACAATATGGCTGTACTGGTTGTGGTCTTAAACAGAACATTTGTGTGGCACTTCTCCATGTCAAATCTGCAGGCACCTACTTGCTGGTGCAGTTGCTCTGCTGTGCTCAGTTCTATCAAGTAGGGTTCAAGTAGTGTTGTACAGATATTTTAGACATCCTTGCTCTTTTCTGTTGGAACCTCCAGTTTTATTTTGTAAATCACATGCCAGTTTTGTCTGTTTCTTGCATTTTATGTATATGGATTTGGGGTCTTGATTGGGTTTCTAGGTTACTGAAAATACATGTTTTCTTACACCAGTTGATGATTAGCTCAAGCATGTACTTGGATGAGACTAGAAATCTGCATGGCAGTAGTAAGTTCTAACTGTTGAAGTTAATCCTTAAGTAAAGCTTTAACTGCTTTGCAGCTCTGTGGAATTGGCTCTGCAGTGCAGTGAAAGAACAAGCTAAGTTCTGTTAACTGTGTTGTAAAATGTCCACCTCGTTGGTAAGGCAGTGCCTGATGCTTGTAGGGGATACAATTTGCAGCAAGATCTGTCAGTGCACTGCACTTTTGGAAATGGCTGACATCAGTTTGTCTCCCTGAAGATTCTTGAGGACATCCAGACTTTGAAAAGGATGGCTGAAATGAGTTCAGCTGTTTCAATGTGTAATTGCTTCAGATGAGGTTTTCAAGAAACCACAGTATGTGGGACAGTAATTGATAATGTCAGTCTGAAGGAAGAGCAAACCATTAGCATGACCAACTCCCTTCCTCCCACCAGTAGGTTTTTATTATGGTTTTGTAGGTTGTCAGGTACACCAAGGATCCCTCAGAAGGAGGGATTGGAGACCTCTAATGCTCTTCTCTGTGGTTCTTCAGAATAAAGTCAACAGTTCCTACATCAACAACTTTGCAGCACGGTACAGTGCTCCTTAAAGCTGGCAACTTCATATGAGTGTTTCTACCGAAACTAGAAAATTAGGGTGTCCTAGAATGAAGTTTTATCTAGATGGCTTTGTGGAAGGGGAGAAAACTTCATTCCCTAGTAGGTTTTCTGCATAATGTGTGCTGTTCTTGCATGCTCACTGCTGGTCTGGATGAATCATTCAGGATGCAAAAGTGGAAGTGATTAATTACTGTCCTGCATCGATGGGCTTTTGGAGTTTGGTTGTTACTAAACTTCAGCTGTCACAGAAGGAGGCTTAAGAGACTTGTTGCTGCTGGTTGAGTTCTGCCTAACTCTTAGATAAGTAGTTTAAATGCAGTGTTACATATTGATGTCTTCACTGACAGTATATAACTTCTTAAATAATCTAATGCTAACAATTTTTCAAATCAAATTTTCTTTTAGCAAAGAATGGCACAAGAAGTGTTGACTCACTTAAAAGAACATCCCGATGCGTGGACAAGAGTTGATACTATTTTGGAGTTCTCTCAGAACATGAATACCAAAGTAAGCAAATTAACTTTTATTTATTTGGTTTTCCTCTTTCTTCCATTCATAAACTTTGAGGAAGGTATCTCATTTTTAGCCATAGACTTTCTTGATTCAAACCACATTTTTTTAATTGTCTTGTTCTCAAAGTTGGCTTTAAACAAGAACTGTAAATGAAAAAATATTCAGGCCTCCTTTTACATTGCCAAGAGTTTCTCCCTCCCCTTTTTTTTTGAGGATGAGCTAAATTGGATACACAGAGTTTTTTTTCAAGGCACATACAAGCATTATGCCACTTCCCAAGATTGTTATTGTGTCTGTATAAATCTGAGTAGTGAAAAGTCTCCTAGAGCCACGTTTTGTCCTTGGATAAGTGCTTGGCTGTTTGTGATCATAATGAAAGCCATGCGCATGTAACTGAGGAGAAAATTTGTCCCTAGGTGTGTTAAAAACAAAATAAACCTTATTAGGCCAAGGTTTTGAGCAATCAATAAAGGTTAAGCACTCCAAAGTTTGTAGCACGTCAGTTCTTTGCTTCTATGCAGAACACATTTGCTTTGTACTGCTGTTGGAAATCCATCCATCATGGTAGAGGCTAAAATGGGCAGCATTCAGGGCTTTTTCTGCAATTTGAAATGCTTTACCTAAGACTTGTGAAGTTTGAGCCAAAAAGATGATCAAAATGTGTTTCCACTGTCTTAAGTTTGATGATTATTATCTCAAATAACTGACATGCATGTTTTGCTGCTGGATGCACACTGTGTTCAAACAGAAAAAATTGTGTTTGGATGGTTTCTGAAATCATGTGGTATTCATGAAGCAGTTCATTTTTTTTTCATTACTCTCTGAAGTTGAGGGGAAAACAGTTTAAAGAACTTCCTCAAAGTAACACCTTTAAGCACTTTTAAGTAACAGTGTTTGCCTGTTTGCTTGCCTGGTAAACTTTGCTTTTTATACTGACAGACATTACTAATGTTTAAGTTGATTTATCAACAGTATTTTTAAAAACTCAAATTTGTCTTGTGAAAAATGAGATGATTAGAGGAACAGAAAGAAAGCAACAGGTAAAGAATTCTTCAATTTACATAAATTGCGAATGATTTGGTGCTAAATTTATGCACTATGACATTTGGCTTTTATGCAATCATATTTTTTCTTTAATTAAAGCTGTTAACACTACCTGATATTAATCATAATGTTCCATTATGTTGATTGCTTGTAATAGGAAGAAAAGGGGTGTCTTCCTGTGCAACTGACACAGCTAGGCTTTGACGGCAGGCCTCCACAAGGTCTACCCTTTTGATTCCCTTTAACTGAATTCTGTTCATCAATTGTTTTTTGTTTCTTGGGAGGTGGGAGGGAAAGGGATTCGGTGCATAAAATAAGTAATAAGGGTGCCATAGAAATTTCTACCATAGGGATCATTTCATGCTTTTTTTTTTTTTTTTTTTTGAGTCTTTGCTGTTGCCTGTCCCTCATCTTCATAACTGGGCAGTGAATTAGTGATAGACAATTAGCAGCAAGCAAATCAGGAGCAAATGAGTTTTTGAGAGGCTTCTGTCTTACAGGGAGTTAAAAAGTGTTCTCATGTACTGTTGCAGCAGTTGATTAAAAGGCAGGACTTTGTAATTGGTATCAGTGACTTTTTTGGGAGTGGTGTTTGTCATTATCAGAGAAATGAGAGGAATTAGAACCAGTAAATCAAATTAAACAAAGTAAAAACCCCAGAAGGCCCCTTGCAGGATGGTGAGGCTGATGGAGCCCTTCCAGTGTGGTGTGGCAGGGAGGATGTGCAGGTGAGGGCTGTACCCAGTGATTTACTGCTGCTGTTCAGTGTCACATGCAAGTGTTAGGGGAAAGGAATATTTTCAGGACTGAGGAAGAAGTGAACAAGGCACTGCAGAGGGCAGAACTGAAGTCACTTATGTACAAAAGAATGAGTAGAAATCTTTACAGCATGAGCAGCTTAAGGGCCATGAAGCCAAATGAGATGTTTGAGCAGGTAATGAGGGATAGGTGTGTCAGATTGCTACAGGTGTCTGCCCTTTTCTTTGACTCCAGGAAATTCTAAGTGAGGGAAAAACCCACTAAAGATGAGGTCTGTCCTTAGTCTGTTGTTAGGTTTTTCATTTAAGTTTCATTTGGTCATGTAGTGTTTGTTTGAAATGAAACTAGACTTGCCATTCTGGTGTAAAAGCTAAGTAAGTTCACTTGTGGAAAAAAGTTTGGAAGAAAATGAACATTTCCAGTTAGCTGATACCTGAAAAATTCATGTGTGTGCCTGTAGAACGTAGAAATTTCACTAGCATGTAGATGTGCTTCAGGAAAGTTAGCACTGTGTGATATAAATATTCTTACTGTCAACATTGTTAGGAGCTTTTGTAAGTATGTGTTGTATTGTGAGCCTGGATCAGTTGCAGATGGTGTCTGTAAACTTACAGCAGTGGCTGAAATCACTTCCTGTGAAGCATTTTGCTTAAGAATGCTTTTGCACGTTTTCCTTCATGAAAATTCCCTTGATTTCATTTAGCTTTTATGTCATATAATTAAGTCAATTTACAGGTTAAAATCTAGTTGATAAGTTTTTGCTGCTGACCATGGAGGAAGTAAAAATACCCTGCCAACCTTCTGTAATTCATAATTTTTCTGGATGCCCAGGGTTTTGGAAGGGGACAGAATATTTTGCAAATATAGGATGTGCACCTGAAATCTCCTGGGAAATGGGATCAGATAGAGAAGCGAAGGGATGTAGGTTATGTTAAGATGAGAACAGCAAAAATGCTCTTCTTGTACAATGTAGTTTGGGACAGTCTACATTGTGTTTTTTTAATGAAACTGAAGTCTGTATGATCCCTTTGGTCGAAATACTAATGATCCTACTTTGTGTAACAACTAACCATTTTAAAGAGGAACTCTTATTCTCAGCCAAACTTGGAACTGTGAAAACTTGAGTTTACCTTTCAGGCATTGATGTGACTTTTTTTTTTTTTTTTCTTCCTAATCCACTGCAGATAAAGTAAATGCAAAACTCCTCATCCCCTTTTCTCTCCTGTCTATTCATGCTAATGGGGTTTTACATATTAAAGTTCTTTGATCATACCATGACAAACTTCTTTCCCTGTTACTGTGAGTTGGCAGTAGGGACAAATGGGCAGAGGGAATGGCCATTTGCAACGTTAATGGTTTTGGGTAAGAACATAGGAAGGAATTCCTGAAAGGTAAAATGATTTCCAAGAGCTTATTCACATTTTTATTGTTCTTTGACTGAGCACAAAAGTTCATCTTTAAATAGTAGAAATAGCTGCCATATTGGGGTGGGGATTGAAATTAAATAAACCTGTGGGTTGTCTTGCTGTTCCTAAAGTAACACACCAGTGAAGTTTGGGAAATACTTTCTCTAGAAAGTGCCAGTGTCAGGACGTGTGATGCTAAGACAAGATTTTTTTTTCCAGCTCTTAGAGGAACAATAGGTAGCTTGAGACACCATCCAAGCTACTAAATATTTTAGGAGCCTGGTTGTGTTAATACTCAAACATAGGAGCAGTCATTTATGATAAAAATTCATATCTGGCTGCTACTTTTCCAGATAGCCAAAATTGTCTGCCAGAGGGCTTTTTATTATAGTTTTTTTTTCCCCCTCCTGGTGTGAGCATGATCAAACAGCAGGACTTAGTATAGCCAAGAATAAAACAAGAAAATGCAATGCATGAAACCTCAGTAAATGGGTGAATAGACATATATTTAATAAAATTGTTAGATTAATAATCTTGAAGTCTTAGACATTAAGTGTGAATGTGATTGGATGAGAGTCCTGCAAGTTAGTTAGTCCTACAGTAATGTACTCACATTTTGTTCTTCTCCAATTTCAGTATTATGGACTGCAAATCTTGGAAAATGTGATAAAAACAAGATGGAAGATTCTTCCAAGGAACCAGTGCGAAGGTAGGGAGAGATTTTTGTCTTTCCTCATAACTTTTGTGTATTAGCCGAGGTTCAGACTGTCAGTCTCTAAGGTTTTGTTGTGTCATGGTCATCTTGAATGATGAAACCACATCTTTCACGTTTATGATAGTGGTCTAAGTGGGTTGGTGAGCAGCTGAAGTTCTGTAAATATGTGGAAAAGGTGTGACTGATAGTTTTGAAAACAGATGAGCCTCTGGCATTGAGGTAGAGGTTTTTATTCTCTGTACTTGGCACAGGAGGTTTTCTTCACCTTCTCTGATCTGTGTGTGCAGTCCTTGCAGTGTTCTGTCATTTCCTAGTACACTCTGTGGTTCACTTGTTACCTTGTGTAGGTTTGTGTAATTATTTTGAAATTGTAACCAGCTGCAATGATTTTAAAATAGAAACACTAAGTAAATGCACTTTCTTACCTATTGATGGTCACTCATTCTGTTAGGCTTAATTCATGGAAGTGTATAAGCAGGCAGATTGCTGCAATTGGTGCAGTGTAGGGTAACCCCCAGTCCTCCCATCAATGTGAGGAAGCTGGAAGTCTTAAAATAAACACTGTGTTTGGTTTCTGGGTTTTCCCCTCCCCTGTAGCTTGCAGTGGTGCTGGCTTTTAGATGCTGGCTACAGTAATGGAGGTACCCCTGTGGTATGGGGTTAGTGCTTATTCACATGGCTGGCTGTCACAACTTGGGCTTCTAAACATTACGTGCAACCACTTTAAATTTTTGACATCAAATGTTTACTAAAAGATGGTCTTGGAACTAATGAAAAGTATTCCAGATTTCTGTGTTCTGCAGTGAGCTTTTATTAACCATGCTGAGACATGCTTTAAATTTTTACTGCCAGTGCTCCAGTTCTGAAACTGTATTAATTAAAACAGAGTTTTAAATGTTGATGAAAACAAATGCATAGAGAGAGAGACTTACTCATTTTTGTGTTTATTCCTCTTCTCACCTTTCCCCCATCCCTTCCAACTGTAGGCTGGCAAAGGGTAGCTGTCTTTGAAAGTAAAACTGAAAGTGAAGTTTCCATTCATTCTGGAGGTTTCTAGGGAACAGCTTCAGCTCAGGCTCAGACACAGCTATGCCCTTTTGAGAAACTAAAAGCACCTTAGTTAGCTAAAGTTAAGTGTTCTTTGTGCCTTTAATTATTGGGGTATCTCAGCTCAGTCATATTTTGTTGCATTCTTGACTATGAGAACTTAGTTTCAACATTTGGAAGTTTCCTCCTAAAGTTTTTGGCTGTGGGAGCTGAGCAGGAGGAAGAGGAGGAGTTGTTAGTAGTGCCCTCCTGTGAAGGGAGGTGTAGTGGAACAGATGTCATGGGGATGGACTTGACTGGAGAGTTTGGAACTGAACAAGTGCCAAATACAGGGTGTAATGCAGGAGTTCAAAGTTTTAAAATTCATGCTCTTAATCCATAGGAGAGCTGAGAAGTAGTGGTGGTGGGATGAGGTTGCTGCTGGCTGTGCTTTGGGTCATTTTATTTCTAATAGTGACAGTGGTGTGGAGTGGTTCCTGCCATCTAAGAAGATGCAATAACTCCCTATGTTACAAGGCAGATTAAAGTTACTGTCTCTAGTTGTGTAATCATCTTGAAGTACTCCATTCTTATTCTTCCTGACTCTACATATCTATGAACACTCACTCCAGAGGAAATAAAAAAATTCTTTATACTAGCAAAAGTGTGTTGTTTGTTCATCTTTTAAACCATTTTACCTTTGACAGAGCCAAACTAAAATTGTGAAATTGACTTTTGTCCTTTTTTAGGGGAACTGGGTTAGCTGGCTTTTACTTGTGTGGTAGAAGAGGAACCAAATGTATTTACTGTACCATGGCATTTTATCCAGCTTGGCCTCGGTGGTGTAGGAGGGAGAATCTGTTTCATCTCTAATCCAGTTTGATCTGGTCTGTGGTGGTTGTTTTTAAATTTATTTTTTTTTTGGCTGATGATACTGGCTGGTACAAAAGAACTGCTCCAGAGCTCATTCAGGTGGCTTGATTACCTGGGAGATAGTCAGGCTGGTTAACTTGAGGTTTCCTTGGCTCCAGCCATTCTTTGGTTGACAGGATTTTCCTGTTCAAAGTGTGACTGGTGGAATGTGTGTGCAGGAAACTGAAACTCAGCATACAATGCAATGCTTAGTGACAAAGCAAACCATGCAGGTTTCAAATCAGTTTTACTTTATATCTTCATTTATAAAAGATGTCTTCTGCATGTCTGGGTTGGTTTGTGTAGTAAATACAGCTGACAAATCTTACTATTGGTTAAGAGAAACTGAATGTATTTATGAGAAAAATGCTGTTAACCCTTTGTAGCAACAGCAGCTGAAGTTAAGAGCAGACCTGAATTAAAGGGTCAGTGAATAAAAAAAGTTTTTGAAACAACTTCCTGAGGCTTGTTGGGAGAAATAAAGCAATGCTGTTAATTAGAGCCTAAACTGTAACTTTTTTAAAAAGTTTTGTTGTTGTTGTTTTTTTAACGAGTTGTGCATCAGAATGACTTGTTGGGCCTTGAGGTTAGCCAGAGGTTTGTTACTGCTTCTGCCTGAGTGCTGGGAGGTTTCAGCTTCCAGCATGGAATTTCAAATGCAAGGAGGAAAATGTTTTCTTCAGATACATTCTTTAGACTTGAAACGCTGTTCCAAAGTTTGGTTTTGTTTTAAAATAGTTTTTGGGTTTGGGCTTTTCTGGCCCTGCTGCCTTTTAACTTTTGTAAAGTAGCTTTCTGTTCCTCAGGTGGTGGTGTTTGTGAGCACTTTTGAAGAGTTCATTTTTATCTTTCCATAATTCTGAAAGGAATTTGGGCAAAGCAATCAATTTACAGTTCTAAAATACTTGTGATTACTTTGCTTTTTGTTTTTCTTGATTTTTGGTTTGCTTTTGGAGTTAGCAGTGGGAACCAGTTGGTGCTGTAGACAAAAGTGGAGTTTATAAGGCACAGAAGGGGTAAAACTCAGTTAAATCAGATGCCTGGCCTGCATGTTCAGCCTTGAGACATGTTTGGTCATAGCCCCCAGCAATGGTTAGCCTTGCTCTGGGTGATTTATTTAGTCCTCGGGAGAGTGCTTGGAATGGCTCTTCCACGTACACAAATGATGTCATGTGGTTTTCATTGAAGCCTGGCTGAGGCGGGTGATGTATTCCAGAACATCCCAGGCAGTGCTGAACTTGGCTGATGGCCAGGGTATTGTGCCATCATTCTCAAGTTGAAGTTCTCAGTTTATTGAGGTGTGATACTAAATTGCTTTAAACTCTGATATCCTTTGGAGTTGATTATTTAATAACACTCAGAAAGGATGGCATTTGATTAAAGTGCTGTGGTCTCAAAAGGATTTTCTCTGGCAGTGTGAAAACCTGCCTGGAAAAAAAGGCTTTTTGCTCTTCAGCGCAGTGATACATTTCATTAATCCTGCATTGTGAAATGAAATACTGTTCCCCTGAACAGAGCGAGCTTGTCTGGAGTGTTTGGAGTTGGAATGGATAAAGCACTTCTTCATTATGAAACACAAATTGCTTGTACAACTTTCCTCATTCTGAAATGAAAAAGTGAAGTGTTCAGAGATGCAGTTCAGTGTTTTCCAGGAAGGTCCCAGAGTTGAGTGTAAAGCTTTTGGTGCAGTGGAAGCTGCTGTAGAGGAGGTTTTTCTGTGCAGTGATGAGATATTTTAATGGTAATTCCTGGCCTGCTTCATGTGGAAGATGTTTCTTTGGTTCTCTGTAATGAAGGGGGGGATGAGCTGCATGGCACTTCTGTGTGTGTGTGAAGACAAACTCTGTGCCTTTTTTCAGAGTTTTCATGAGTTTTCTGTTGAAAAGCAGATATATTACAGATTGATTCAGTTCACCACTAAGGGGGAAAGACGATTTGTGGGACTGTGTGGGAAAGCATTGTTTCTTAATGCTAAAAATAAGATGGTATTTTGACTACCTTTTGGGACTAAACAGTTCAGTGTAAGTGTGTATGCATATCAACATCCCCAGAGGGGACAGCTCAGCTTTAGCATTTGAAATTCTAATTTTGATTGCAAAATAATGTTAATGTGCTGAGTTACATTGCCCACCTGATTCATTTATGCCTATTATTCTTTAATACAAGCACAAAATTTAGCAATTTTAGTAAATTAGAGTGAGCTTGCATCTGCAGCACCGGCTAGAATAATTTTTGACACTTGTTAAATGCTTGTGCTCTGTGACTGCACAAGAAGGCTGTGCTTGTGTGCCTTGAGGACAAGAAGTGGGTTTATTGCAGGTGTGTGTTTGCTGATTGTGTCCATGGTTATTTACCTGCTGTGCTGGGCTGTGACAGGAACTCTGTGCTCAGGTACACAGAGTACAGGAGAGGTAATGGCTTCCTAGAGCACATCCAAAGGTTAAACTGTAGGATATTTCCTCAAGTTCAGGCTGCAGAAGTTACTCATACTGGATAATGTGACATTCCTCTCTGTCCCAGTTCCACTCTAAGCATTGCATAGCTTGGGTCACTTGGGAAAACAACTTTCCCTCCAGGAAGTGTTTCAGTTTTACTGGATGTTTGCCTCTCTGTCGAGGAGCAACTTTCACAGAAGGATGACAGTATCTAATGGACATCCAGGAATATTCTAAAAGGCCCATGAGTTCATGCCCTTGCTCTATCATCCCTTTTGTGGTACTTGATACAAAAGTACTTCCTGGGTTTTGCATTCCAGAAAGTGCCAGCAGTGGGGCTGGTCCAGGCCTGGAGCAGGGTCTGCTCCCTTTGGTTGCAGGTTGTCCTGAGATCAGTGCAGTTGCAAGGTCAGATGATCTTTGAAGAACATTCGTGTGTCCTGGGTGTTGTGGTTGGTGTGGCTTTTGTTTTGTTGTATTGGAAGGTCCTGCACTGTCTGTCTCTTCCTGCTTGGCTCTGTGAAGGGCCTGAACTTGGCAGCTGAGGTGTTGGCATCTTCAAGAGTTGTTCAGCAGCTTCTGTGATGGAAGGAGACCTTCTAGGCAGTGGTTGTGGGGCTTGTGCATGCCCTGTGCTTTCCTTTTTACCATAACACTTCCTTTTAAGTTCCCCAGACACAGTGCTTTTAGCTTATCCCATGGACTTCTACCCCTGAATGGTTTCTTGGACATGTTCTGCTGAAAAATGGTAATGAGCCTCTGGGTTGATTTTTGTCAGAATATAAATTTGACATATATTTGTTATGCTGAAAATTATCTTTCCTATGGAATGATAAATAAACGAGCAATTAAATATGGAGCAGAAACCATAACACTTGAAGTAAAAAAAGAAAAAGTAGAAAATGACATCTGAGCCAAAAAGAGCATTAGTGAATTGGATAGCTGCTGCTTTTAAGGGATTAAGAATGTGACTTTGTTCACTGGATGGACGACCTCAGGAGCCTGCAGCATGATGTGTGAAAAGGAGCAAACTTTTTAGGTTGTCTTTTGAGCCATGGTCACTATTTTTACTTGTATTTTTATTTTTTATTTTTAATGGAGAAACTGTGGAGCAGAGCAGCTGTTCTCCTCTGCTGGTCTCGAGGCCGGATCGATGGCAGCACAATATTCCAGTTGTTACTGAATAGCACAGTGCCATTGATGCAGTGAGATGGAAAAGGCCATGGATTTGCAGTTGGAACTCTAAGAACAATATTAACTTTTTAATTCCTTTTTTGAAATGCAAAGAGTTACAACAGTAGGCTTCCCTTAGTGGTTTGGCAGATGGTTATAATAGTTTAGTTTCTGGCACTGCAGACTTATTTCCATACTATTCTGGGGGCTTTCATATCTCATTTGTGAATTACTGTAATGCTTCAGCAAAGAGTGTGTTTTAGGTTTAAAATATCAGACCAGGCCTATGATGTCAGACCAGTGCTTGGTAATAACTCTTACCCAGTGATACTTTATTAATGACCATTCTCCTGGAGTAATGTGGATTGATCCTGGTTGATGATGATGAATAGTTCCACTTGCAATTGGAACTACCTGTAGAACAGCTCCTGTCTAGTATGTATCTAATGGTTCAAAGTCTGGATCTAGTTTTTCCAGATTTCACGAGGATGCAATTAATAAACTGCCCCCTTTAATCCTGTTGCTTAAGCCTGAAATGAAAAAAAAAAAAATTACTGAATTTGGCTGAGTCTTAGACAAGTTTTAAAACTTAGAACAGAGGCTGTGGATTATGTCTTCAACAGAAGACATTCTTCTCCTTAAAGTGACAGCTTCTGAAGTCTTCAACATATGCATGTTGTCTGCGTGAGTCAGCTGACTTGTCTTGTTGAAGAAATGATTGAAACAAGATTTTTGGGTTCATGAATTTGAATAGTAAAGCATCTGCCAATTCTCAGACTTCCTTATGACAAGAAAACACTTGCCCGGTTTGAAGTGTGGTGTCAGAGCTGAACTCCTGGAATGTTCACCTGGGTCGTGACTCCAGGCCCTCTGTGCGTGCCTCTTCCTGGGAGTCAGCTGTTCTTGTACAGAATGGCTTTAGACGTGGATATTGTCACTTGGAAAGTCTTTGTTTCCATGGATTTAGTAACTAGGAGTGAGCTGAGGGTTAGGTGGCAAAATGAAACTTTGGGCAGTGTGGCTTTCTACAGTGATTGGGGATTTTTTGCTTTTATGGTAGAGCTGAAAACTAAAATTCGAAAACATTTGTAGAAGAAACACAACAAAATGAATGATTTAAACACACTCTCTGCTGCTGGTTGGCCAATTGCCAATATAAGAATTAAAAATAAAAAAACCAGTAAGGTAAAATTTATTAAGAGTTTCTAGACTCAAAGCATCCGTATGTGCTATAAAAGCACAGTGGCTCACACTCAAATGAATTGTGCTATATTAGTGAATGAAGCTTTAAGTTCTGTTCTTGTAAGATTTCACAGGGGAAGCTTTGCTAAGCTCTGGCACAGTGCTTGACTTTGAAATGCTGTATATAGGAATTCCTGTCTTTAAAATGGATCACCTAAGTAGACTGGAGCATCTCTGAACTTCTGCGTGCAGTGCAAGTGATGTGTCAAAGCTTTCCGTGCAGATCAGCAAACTTGGCCTTGAAACTGGAGTCACACTTGGGAAGTTCTGTTTATTCTTTGAGGTCACTTCTCTCTGGTACAAACTATTGCAAGGACACTCTATAATCTTTAGTGTGTTTTTCTTTTGGTTTATTGAAATAGTTTAGGTGTAAAGCCATTTTGTACATCTAAAATATCCCCTGTCAGGACTGATAAAGGTGTATTTTTCCCATGTAGCACACAAGAAGGATGCTCACTGGCACATGCTTATCTGGCCCTTAGAGGTGTTTCTTGTTTAAAAACATGAAGAATCTGAATTCAGAAATATTTATTGCTACGTCTGTGATAACTGGCATAACTGAAAATAAATTCCTACCTCTTCTGCAGGTATTAAAAAATACGTTGTTGGCCTAATTATCAAGACCTCATCTGACCCAACGTGTGTAGAAGTAAGTGAAGAGTTCTCAGGGGAGGGTGAGGGAGGGGATTGTTATGCCAAACCTGACTCTTGTCTTTTTTTTTTCTCCAGAAAGAGAAAGTGTATATTGGGAAACTGAATATGATTCTTGTTCAGGTAAGCCAGAGTTCATAACATTTTAAACCTTATTATAAAGTGTCTGACTTTGCTGTGTGTCTCACGTGTGGCTGGCTCCCTTTGCAGATCCTGAAACAGGAGTGGCCGAAGCACTGGCCCACGTTCATCAGCGATATTGTGGGAGCGAGCAGGACCAGCGAGAGCCTCTGTCAGAACAACATGGTGATCCTGAAACTGCTCAGTGAAGAAGTGTTTGATTTTTCCAGTGGCCAGATTACTCAAGTAAAAGCTAAGCATTTGAAAGACAGGCAAGTAGATCTGTTTAAATCTTAATGAACAGAGTAGACTTTGTGCTTGCTGCTAAATAGTTGCTCTCGCTTGGAGCCTTTCTGTGAGCACCTACAGCTGTGCAATTCCATTTCTGAGCCCAAGAGGGTTACTGGTCTTTTTTTGAAGCAGTACTCCTAGGGGATCCCTAACTTCATTTTGTACACACGGGGATTTGTACCTTGCTACAAGTAGCATCTGCTGACTGATGGTTCCTACCCTTTTAACACAGCTTTCAGCATCGATTGATTGCATTTCCTTAGCCAGAATTTGTAGGCACGGGCTTCAAGCTACTTCAAATATGCATTATTACCATGAAAATGGGGAAAAGACAGGTGGCTTTGGAATGCCTCCATGGGCATAGGTCTTCAGGACCTGTACTGTGAGCATACATATTTTATTTATGAAATGTGGAAATGCTTAGTTTTGGATGAATTTTTTTTTTTTTACAGCATGTGCAATGAATTCTCTCAGATATTTCAACTGTGTCAGTTTGTGATGGTAAGTCATATTTCTTCAATGATATTTTCAAAATTCCCCCCTTTGTGCCTAACAGTGTCACAATGTCATAAACTCTAAATGGTCATTTACAGGAAAACTCCCAAAACGCTCCCTTAGTCCATGCAACTTTGGAAACTTTGCTACGATTTCTGAACTGGATTCCTCTGGGATATATATTTGAGACCAAGTTAATCAGCACACTAATATACAAGGTACTCTTGCAAAAAAATGGCAGCTCTTAAATTTAAACACAAGTTGTGGAAAAGCTGTACAACACTTCTGTAATACTCTTTATTTTTTTTCTTCCCTCAACAGTTCTTAAATGTTCCCATGTTTCGAAATGTCTCTTTGAAGTGCCTCACAGAGATTGCAGGTGTCAGTGTAAGCCAGTATGAAGAACAGTTTGTAACACTTTTTACACTGACCATGATGCAGTTAAAACAGGTAAATGATTTTCAGAAATCTCTTTGTATTTCATATTACAAAATCAATTTCTGTAGAACCTAGTTGAACTGACAGGTTTATGTTCATTATAGAGCTCTTGACAGGAAAAGTATTGTTCTTTGGTGGTATTTGTGGCTTGATCAGAAGATGCCAAGTGTGTTTTTCTGGACTTGATTGCAGCTGTATTTCTGCTGTATTGATTTGATTAATTTAAGAGATATTTTGAGCACTTGGGCTGTCTCATGGGGAAATGTGAACTATGTGTCTCAAGACCTAAACTGACCTAACTTCCACAAGCTGCTCTTTAATTTTTGGAACAGATAGAAACACTTTTTATAAAAAGCCATACGTCAAATTTATATAATTTGATGATTCCCCTCTGAGCACTTCAGACTCGAGTACATGAGTCCTTTCCTCAGCGTGTTTATATCATAAGAAGATGGGCGAAGGGGTTTTTTTTTAAAGTCGTTTCCTCTCTTGGCAATGTTGATCCATCTTGGGGGTTCTTCATAAAAAACAAGCAACATATTTGTTAACACACAGTAGTTTTTCTGTATAAAAAGGGGAAATTTTTGATGATGTCTGTGTTCTTTTTGTTAGATGCTTCCTTTAAATACCAATATCCGACTTGCGTACTCGAATGGAAAAGACGATGAACAGAACTTCATTCAGAATCTCAGTTTGTTCCTCTGCACGTTCCTCAAGGAGCATGGCCTACTTATAGAAAAAAGGTTAAATCTGAGGGAAACACTAATGGAGGTAAGTAGCTTGATTTATCTGGTTTAAAAATGTAGCAGGTGTGTTCTCATGCTCAAAGGATGTGATATTAATGTAATTTCTAGATCACTGTGCTTAAAGTGGGTAAGAGAAAAAAACAAATCATAAATAGAAGAACCCCTTCAAAATGTTTGTTTCCTAGTATGCTTCAATGGCATTCTGCTTTCAGTGATCCTTCACCAGTTACAAGGTCTGAAAACTTAACTCTGTCTCACCCTCTTCTTACTTGTTCCTCCATGGAAGTGTCAAATAGTGCTTCAAAGTAAATGAATGTATTCTTTTTCCATGGGTTTACATGTTTCTGCTTAACTCTCACATGGAGAAGGTGTGTTGCTATGACTTCATCAGTCTGTGTGTTCACTGAGCATCCAGAGCAGCTTTCTAGGGTGCAGCACATGCTGTAGGCCAGTTCCTCCTTCCTGATGTAGCTTCTTGCCGAGTTTGCCTTTTCCCTACTGAAAAGCTTTAAATAATCCTCAAGGACAAGGCTGTTTCTGTGTATTAAAATCTGTTTGTGCCAGTGGCAGAGCCCTGTGAAGTGACTGTGACAGTAAAACCATGGCACTGTGGCAATTGGAGATGCAGAGAAGAATGAAGGGTTGGAAATACTGAAACACTGAGGGTACTGCTTCATGCTGTAGAGGGGGTAGATCACCAATTAGGGTTTTCAGTTGTGTTGTTTTAATTGTGAATAACAATTTCGCTGGGACTGAACTATTCTATGGTGACTTTTTTGCTACTGCTGCACTCCAGGGGAGTGAAAAGTGGCTCCATATCCCCTTGGAGCACCATTTTCTGTGCACAGAATCAAGCCCTGTGCAGGTTTGGAGGTTGTAGGCTGAAGAACTGCCCTGAGATGAGGAGAAAAACACCATCCCAATTTTTAAACCTAGAGACCAGGTTCCATTGGGAGGGGGAAGTACATCTTGCAGGTTGATTAGCTGTAATTCACTGTGTCCATCTGAATTCTAGTCTGTGTTCCAGACAGTGATCTCAATATATTTCTTCTGGAGGTAGCCCTCTACAAAAGTAAAAAGCATATTAATAAAATTGGCTACAAATATCAAATTGTAGCTCATTTAGAAGATGGTCACAGAGGAGTTTCACTTTTTCATTTTCAATAGGGCAACTGTTAACAGTTCCAGATAATTCCTGAATTTGCAAGTAGTAAGCTTTCAAAATAACTGGGAATCAGGCAAGCACAGCTCAAGGCTCAAGTTTCTGCTTACACTGAGGCTGTATTAGGAAGGCCTGTGTAAAACAGACATTTACAAAACTGGATTCGGAAGACTTTCAGTCATGCATAGAATGGTTTAACAAAGTTCTTACGCCTGCCTAAAATGGTTGCAAACTTCTGTAAGCTCTGGTGTAATAGAAGCTAGGCACAGGTTTTCTTTAAAAAGCTCTGTGTCATCCTAACCTGTTAATTCCTGCGCTTTGGACGTAGCAGGTCTTCGGAAATCGTTCCATGGATTCATTGGATCTCTGTAGACTAACAGAGGAATCCACAGAAGATATTTTAAGTGAAATTACGAAGAGAAATTGAGGTGTAAATATTAATATATGGCTGTTCTGAGTCCCTCTTTTGACGCTGTAGGTGGAGATGCTGAATCAGGTCTTTACCTTTTAAAATGCTCCAAGTTGTTGTAGGGCCCAAACTATGAAAATATCTTCAGATTTTATCATTTCATTCTGTTTGTTCACTAATGGGCAATTGCTTTGATATCTTTCACCAGGGACTGCATAATAAGCTTAGGCAAAAGAGGTTTGTCTGTGTAGTTTTAATTTCTCTGGTTGGTATCTGAGCTTGTCAGAATTGCATCAGTGGCTTTCCCTGCTCAGCCTGCTCTGGCTGTTCTGTCAGGAAAGAATTTGAACATCTTCTGGTAGATGACTTCTCTGAAAGGAAAGGTGCAGTATTCCAGGGTCAAAGGATCCAGAACAAAGTAGTAGCAGTAGTCTTGAGGACAGCAGTCACTGACACCAGCTGGTGAGGGTTTTTTGAGGTTCTGAAAATGCCTTGCAGAAGCTCCAGATGCTGTGGGTTTGATAATTTACAAACAGGCTGGTTTGGTGATGGCATTTTTTTAAGATGTCTTTAGGCTATTTCAGATTTAAGAATTCATACAGACTTTGAAAATAACAATAATTGACAGGAGTCCTTGGTTTTTAGTTGCTCTGCCAGTCACAACTCTGACTTGTAAGTAATGTCACTGCAATGTTAATGCCTCTGGTTCCAAACTCTTGAGATTAATTTGGCATTTTGTCAGGTCTTGGATAACTGAACTTGAAGCAATGTGGTTTGACCTGCAGATACACTCGGTAATTGGATGTTTAAACCACTCTTTTCCAGGCTCTTCATTACATGTTGTTGGTATCAGAAGTTGAAGAAACTGAAATTTTCAAGATTTGTCTGGAGTATTGGAACCATTTAGCTGCTGAGCTCTACAGGGAAAGTCCGTTCTCAACGTCTGCTTCTCCACTGCTTTCGGGGAGTCAACACTTCGATGTTCCTCCCAGGAGACAGCTTTATTTGCCTGTTTTGTCCAAGGTAAGCCACGTTCAAGTGAAGGCATTGGAAAGGTTCAGATTCTGTTTGTGAATTAGAGATTTTGCTTCTTGTAAGGGGTGGCATAAGAACTTACCTTAGAGTAATTGATAGTTGATACAACTCTAGTTATGTAATCAATGTGAAAATACTTTAAAATGCTAGCAGTATATAATGAGTATTAATGTGATGTTTCAGCTTTTTTAAGGTACTTAATTTAAAAATAAATCTGTATTAAACAATTTCTGTAAACAGAAAGGTTGGAGTGTTAGAGTTGGAGGAAAACCTCTGTGTTGGGGAAGAGAGGTCTTTAAAAGACCCCTAATATGACATAAGCATTTTGAAGCTCTGGAAAGTATAAACCCTACATAGGCTGAGTTTTTTTAAAGTACTCAGCTTGATCATTGGAGGGAGAGAAGTCAGCAGGCTCTGTCCTTAATGGCTTGTTAGTTGATGTTTCTGTACAGCTGGGTATAACCTTTCTGTGCTTGAGGCTCCAGAGTGCTCTGGAGACACCTGTGGAGCTGGGAGAGTGTTGGATGTTGTAGTTTGATGGAGTTTGAACTTCCCCCAGGTTCGATTGCTCATGGTCAGCCGCATGGCCAAGCCTGAAGAAGTCCTGGTTGTGGAAAATGATCAAGGGGAGGTAGTTCGGGAATTCATGAAGGATACGGATTCCATAAACTTGTATAAAAATATGAGAGAAACGTTGGGTAAGTGAACTGGCTGCACTCTGTGTGCTGTGGGTCTGTGCAGCTGCATCCGTGTGTTATCTTAGGATCTGAATTATTGTGTGGGTAAAAGGGTTATCAGCAAGAAGTACTACACAGACTGGAAAGGGAGGGAGGCAGTGGCTGCTCTGAAGTTTCCTGTTTGAGGCATGTAGTGTTCTATAACCTGGTGGAGTAGTAAAACACTGCTTAATTTTTGTCCTTAGGTATTGCAGTGATAATGAGGTTTTTGAGGCAGGAAAAAATCTCAAGAGTCCTGATTGTAACTTGAGGGAGCAAAGGGAGTAGAGTTGTCAGATATTTAGGACATTAGACCTTCAGTATTAAATTTATTTTATCAAATCCTGATGGGAACACTGAGTGTTTAGCAACAAGTTTGTGCATTAGGAATGTATGTGTGAGATGCAAAGTGTATGTGTGGGTATCTTTTATTCTCACTTCTCAACTTGTGGTGTAGGTATAGCCAGTGTTAAATTGATTGTTCTAATGCATTTGCACGTGGCATGTGAAAAACATTTTTGTTCCATGAAACAATTACTGCATGTCCTGAGCCTTAAGTTGTGTTGCCAGATACAGGATTATTTATATGAAAATGCAGGTCAGGTTTTTATTGCTGATGTTGTATTACCCATAAGATTCACTTGGAAAAAAAAGGGGAAGCTGTATTCTGTGGTACAGTAAAAATCTATTTCTGAACCTGGCCTTAAATTGCTCTTGACTTGCTGGGATTTAGAGTTTTATATTGGAGACACTAATCCTATTAGGGGCTGATGCAAGTGACTGAGTTGTGATACCTGAATCTTCCACCTAGACATGTTCAGGAGCACCAGCTCCACTTTAATCGTGGTTATTGCACCCAGCAAATGGAGTGACACTAAAATACAGAGCTGAAGAAAATGCATGGGCCTACACACTGTATAATGTCCCCAAAGGCAGCCAATCCCATATTCCCTGTGGACCATCAGGACATGCCTTTTGATAATAATTTGCCTTGGCATCACGTGGGACATGCATTGATTCAGTCTTCTCACATCACCTGCATGTGATGTTTTGCTGAGATCCCTTAGAACATAAATTCTCAATAAAATTTATTGTCCATCTTTAAAATAATATTAACAAATTTCTGCCTCAGTTACTACTTCATGCTGTCATGACTTCAGGAAGGAAATATTACGCTTTTACCTGACAGCTTCAGTGAGTTTTTATGTAACTGCTTATGGAGCTGAGATCCAGGCTGCTGCTTTAAAATGTTCCACGTTGATGTCTTTCAGTTTATCTCACGCATCTGGATTATGCAGACACAGAACGAATTATGACTGAAAAGCTTCACAATCAAGTGAATGGCACTGAGTGGTCGTGGAAAAATCTGAACACCCTGTGCTGGGCTATCGGCTCCATCAGCGGTGCCATGCATGAAGAAGATGAAAAGAGATTCCTGGTTACAGTAATTAAGGTATGGTGGGGCAGAACTAACAGCTTGGTCACACTTCAGTTTATGCTGAAGAAACCAAGTTTGCAGAAACACTGCTCTGTGAACTTAGAGAGATGCCTTAGTGGATGCAGGGGGATAAGAATGAATTAATGGGAAATCTTACATCCTGAATTTAGGGGTGATGAATAAGTTAGCTATGAACAATGCATTGATCCATTGAGCCTTTTCATCAGATAAACTTTAGTTTATGATGAAATGTATTCTTTGGGGATGCAGAAGAGATGGAAAGGGATTGCTTATGAAATACAGCAGAGTGGCAAAGTAATCTGTGATTGTAACTAGCCTAGCCACCTTGCTCTTTTGCAGTATCTGTATATTCATTGATCAAAGTTTGGTTAATAGGTGGATGATATTTTTACAAGAGTAATGGACTTTAACAAGTCATACAAAGATTCTTGCAGAATATCTATTTATAAGTCATACAGAAGATGTAGTTTAATTTCTTCTATTTGATGTGCAGTCTGTATTTTTATCCATGAGCTACTCAGACAGTATTGAGTACTGTAAGGCTTGTTGAACTCCCCCTGCAGGAATCCTTAGTTATAATTTAAAATGGAGATTCCTTAGTTGAAAACAGTGATCAGGGTTTGGATGAAACTTACATGATTGCACATTGCCCCAGTCTTAATCCACTTGCGTGGGGTTTTATTTCTTTACTTGGATTTTGAGCTTGATTGTGACAACCATCTTTAAATCCAGCTGCTTACAGGATGTTATGCTTGTAATGCTTTTAATGGAACTGGACAAACTTGAAGAGGAAACTAAGAATCTGTTGTGTTGTAGGATCTCCTGGGACTCTGTGAACAAAAGCGAGGAAAGGACAACAAAGCCATTATTGCATCAAATATAATGTATATAGTAGGTCAATACCCGCGGTTTTTGAGGGCTCACTGGAAATTTTTGAAGACAGTAGTCAACAAGCTGTTTGAATTCATGCATGGTAATTATCTGCTTTTTATAATTTGCTGTTTTAATTATTAAAAAAAAGATGCCTATACATGGAGGGGAAAAAATACAAAGCAGTAACTGCCTTGATTTCATTTAGAAACCCATGATGGCGTCCAGGACATGGCTTGTGATACCTTCATAAAAATAGCACAAAAATGCCGCCGACACTTTGTCCAGGTTCAGGTGGGAGAGGTCATGCCATTTATTGATGAAATCCTGAACAATATTAACACAATCATCTGTGACCTTCAGCCACAACAGGTAGGTTCGATTTGGGGTTGTGGATAATTCCGAAAGATTAATGCAGAGTTCCTACTTGGTGAGCTGTAGGGGTGTTTTGCAGGAGTTGAATTATATTCTTCAGTTTTTGTTAGGGACAGTGTCAGGGTATAAATGCCATGATTAAGTTGCATTGCTGGAATCTCAGCTGGAGTGTTTAGAAAGAGAATTAAAGTACATTTAGTTGGAATTTTGATTCCTGGAATGCCTTCAAGAAAGAAGACACTGACTGTAACGTGGTGATTCTGCTTTGGGAAAGAGCAATATCCTACTATAACAGTATATACCTGCAGCTCTTGTATTTGTGAAGGAGGGGGTGAGGAACAGTCCAAAAGGGGAAAATCCAAAATCCAGTCCTTTCTAAAAAAGGAGGGGGAAATCTGTCTGGGAAGAGCATGGCTCATGACAAGAGAGCAGTGTGCACCTGCACTATTGTACTGAAACTTAAGGCAGAGTGGATCTGGCACCTGGAAAAAGATAACTTCCAGGACTGATGGGAGCCCGTGCACAGCTCTGGTAAAACTTGAGTTTTCCCTTGGTCCTTTTTAACCTCTGTGTTTGTGGTGTCACTGTTGCCATCAGGTGCACACATTTTACGAAGCAGTTGGATACATGATTGGGGCACAGACAGACCAGACTGTGCAGGAGCATCTGATAGAAAAGTACATGTTGCTGCCCAACCAGGTGTGGGACAGCATCATTCAGCAGGCAACAAAGGTGAGCTTATACATTTTAATGTGTTTGGTGTTCGGGTCTAAAACCCTGCTAAATGTTTGCCCTCCCAAAAATCCACAGTGTTGGATTTTTCACAGTAAGTGCATGGAGCTGGGCTGGACTTCATTACATAATGGCTAAGACAGAGAGTGACATGACAATGAAAGTGTTGTTATGAGACAGGAGACTTAAATGACAAAATAAATACTTGTTTAAATCTACTTTAAAGTACAATCTGTTACTGTACAGAATTTATTTCCGTAGATTTTTCTAATGCCTTCCTTTCACTTGGCTTTTGGTAACAGAAAAGTTGAAATGCTAAAAATACTGTTCACTGTTCTTCCTTTCTTCTCCCACCATTCTCTTAAAGTACATCTTTTCTTACTTTATCTTCTATTTCTTTCAGTCTTTTGAAAATACTTTTATCTCTACACACTGAAGAACAAGTCTTGCACTTCACAAGAGACAATCCATTTGCAGTTAATCTAATTAAAGGGCCTGAAACTTAAGCAAGCTTGAGTTACTTTTCCTACCCTGACTTCTCTCAAGAGCACACTGCATTTCCTTTGGACCCCTTCTATTTGTTTTCAAGTTCTTCATCTCCTTAGTTTTTTGTCTTTCTTTAACTAGGGTAATGCTTGTACCACTGCAGCAAAAACACTTCTGCAGAAGAGTAGAATGAAATTAAGTTTTATCCTGACTCTGTTGGAGGTAGTGGCAAATGCCATCAAATAAGCTGCAGTACCTCTATAAAAAGTCCGTAAATTTGAGTGATCTGTTCTTTAAGGCAGTGTATAAAATAATTTGTTTAAACTTAGGTTTTTATATTGAAAGCCAAAGGGTGGTTGTATTCACTAACCAAGATGAACTCTTACTTTTTTTCACAGAATGTTGATATTCTAAAGGATCCTGAAACAGTTAAGCAGCTTGGTAGCATTCTGAAAACCAATGTAAGAGCGTGTAAAGCAGTTGGCCACCCCTTTGTGATTCAGCTTGGAAGAATTTATTTAGATATGCTGAATGTGTACAAGTGCCTAAGTGAAAATATTTCTGCAGCTATTCAGGCTAATGGTAAGAAATTCCATGTTCTTCCTGAAAACGGGGGTTGGCAGTGTCTGCCATTAGGTTTCAGAGTACATCCCAGTTAGATTAGTTTTACTGTTTGGGAAAGTGGAGAAGGACTGAAAGTGCTCACTTAAATCTTTTTTTTGCTAGCAGATGTTGTATTCAAATAAAGAACTCCCAGCTTTTGAGGGAGGAAGAAACATCTATAAATGAGCAAGTTTAGGAGAATGCAGAACACCAGGGATGCTTACTTAGAATTAATAGGCATCTTGCTGAGATGCAGTTGTAGCCTGTGTTCTTTTAGCTTACTCTGGTTTTGAGTATTAAAGGACTGTCTGTAAATAGGATCTCATTCATTCCTTCAGAAGATGTCAGCAGGGTTTTGAGATGAGACTCTGCTGCTACAAGGCTGCATTGCAGAAATGTAACGAGTGAAGATGCCTGAAAGTCACGGTAAACCAGGCTTGCAGTCACAGAAGGAATTCTCAATTACCTCCTCCATTTTTACCAGCTAACTTCAGGGCCTGTGGCATCTCAGTAGAATGTGCTTCTGTAGTAGTTCATTTCAAGATGAAATGAGTCAGTTGCTGAATTCTGTGCTGTGCCCAGTTTTCTGGCCAGTGCACAAGATGTACCTGGAAATTGGAATGTTAAATGCAGCTTAGTAACTGTGCAGCTGGTTTACCTTGAAGTAGCTTCTCGGAACTCAGAGTAGAACTGCCTGAGAAATCAATAACTTTTCATTCAGCTGATCTAATGGCCAGAATTTATCATTGCCAGACACAGTGAAGTTGAGGAAGCAGTTGCTGCGGCTGTGGGCCTGGTGAGCTCCTCGAGCAGCAGCTGCTGTGATTGCAGAGAACATTTTTACAACTGGCAAAGATTAAAGACAAAGGAAGTCTTTAATAGTCTTTGTAATTCAGATACAAAAATCAAGCATGCTCTGTGTTGTTAATATCAAGTTAATTTGGTGGGGGGGTGTGTTGGTTTTGGTTTTTTTGAGACCTCACACAATTAACTGAAGCTTTAAAATTTTCCAGGTGAAATGGTAACAAAGCAGCCCTTGATTAGAAGTATGAGGACTGTAAAAAGGGAAACCTTAAAATTAATTTCTGGCTGGGTGAGCAGGTCCAATGATCCGCAGATGGTAAGTGAATGTATTTTATACAAATAACTTCTAAGGCAGAATTGGGAAGACCTCTGGCTTGTGTTCAGTTGTTGGTCACAGGAATTTGGTTCAGGTGGTGTGTAAAATATAATGGAGGAAGCGGAAATATAAGAGGTAAACCTGAGCAATGTTTGAGATACTTCAGTTAATTTTAGCTGAGAGTAATCTTACAGGGAGATTTAAGATGGAGACACAGAGGGATGGGAACCTATTTCAGCTTCCATAGGAAAAGTGTCACCTGTAACTAAAAGAGGAACTTGGCTACAAACTGTGCTGGAGACTGCTCAGTAGCTGCACTGCTATAACCTGGCTTACTCTTCCAACCAGGTAGCTGAAAACTTTGTTCCTCCGTTGTTGGATGCAGTTCTCATCGACTACCAGCGGAACGTCCCGGCCGCTCGGGAGCCCGAGGTGCTCAGTACCATGGCTATCATTGTCAACAAGCTGGGGGGACACATCACTGCTGAAATACCTCAGATCTTCGATGCTGTTTTTGAGTGCACATTAAACATGATCAACAAGGTATTTATATTTAAAACCTGGGATAAGACATCTCCTTCTGAACATCACTGCAACACATGGGATCTTGTGATTCATCTGGTTTTTTCCCGGTCACAGAGCACATTTGTGGCACTTGATGAAATCTCTGCTCAAATGAGTGTACTTGTTCTGTAATTGAGCTGTCTAGGTGGATGTCTTAAATTGCCTTAAACCTCTCTGGTTAGTTCCTGGTTTAAGCCATGAGTAATTTTTTTCTGGGGCCTCGGGAGTGTTGCACTTCTGGAAGCAGAAGTGTACTTTAGTCAAATGTCAGTGTAAGACATGTAACTGCTAAAATTGGTAGATATTTAAAGTGTAAGAACACCACTACTGATCAGCCATGTTGAGTATTTCCTCGCTAAGTGTGTGGTATGTACTGACTTGCTCTGTTTAGTGGAAAATGATACAATGGAACTTAAGGAGACTTGGCTTTTTTCCCCTTTCCCTTCAAGGACTTTGAAGAATATCCTGAACATAGAACAAACTTCTTCTTGCTACTCCAAGCTGTAAATTCTCACTGCTTCCCAGCCTTCCTGGCCATTCCACCTGCACAGTTCAAACTTGTCCTGGATTCTATTATTTGGGCTTTCAAACACACAATGAGAAACGTGGCAGATACAGGTAAACGGAAGTGTTTAATACAGATCAGAGATTTTCTGGTAGAATGCGGTTCTTTTTTTTCCTTTTCTTTAATCAAACTTAGCATATTGTTCACATGATTCTGTACTGCATTTGCACAAGGGTAGAATTCCTCTGTCTCAGCTTCAAGGTGTCAGCCAGGTATCCATGGATGGGCTGAGATGTTTGGTTGTTGTTCCATTTCTGTAGCTAGAAGAGAGCACTATTACAGTTTCTACTTGCTTTCTTTGCCATGTGAGGATTGGCACTCCTCTGAAATGGCTGAACGGATGCACCAGCTCAAAATGGTGTCACAAAAAAATTGAGAAGCCACTGGTTTCTTTTGAGCCATTTGGGATGGGAAGAAAAGATGTTGTTCAGTTGCATTTCACCAAGTAAAGTAATTAAAGTTTCCGTTTAAATCTAAACGTTAAAACACCTTTCCTTGTTTAATTAGCCAGCACTTGTCTGGGTAGAGGGTTTTGCTCATCAAGCGGTATGATTGGCTCTTTATGCTAATGGTATGCTAATAATATGATAATGAAGCCAAAGGGGCATGCCAGGTCTGGGAGGCAGTGCCCTCTAGTGCCAGCCCGGGGAAGTGCCTCACAAAGGCCATGCTGGGCATCCTGCATTTCTTGGGATATTCATGTTGTTTTGGAAAGGCCAAAATCTCCCAGCTGTTTGAATATTGTTCTCTTGGTCACTTTTTTGGTGCCTGTTTTGCAGGACTTCAGATCCTTTATACCCTACTACAGAACGTTGCACAGGAGGAGACAGCTGCCCAGAGCTTCTATCAGACGTATTTCTGTGATATCCTGCAGCACATCTTCTCCGTGGTCACAGACACCTCGCACACTGCAGGTGAGAATGCGCCCCTGTGTGAGGCAGGTGATGGAAACCATCCCTTTGAACATCAAAATAATGGAGCACATCCTGTTCTCAATAACAACTGTCTGTGTCTGACTTTGATCTTTGCAGGTTTGACAATGCATGCGTCAATCCTTGCCTACATGTTCAACTTGGTAGAAGAGGGAAAAATAAGTACTCCTTTAAACCCTGGAAATCCAGTGAACAACCAAATGTTTATTCAGGAGTATGTGGCTAATCTCCTCAAATCTGCATTTCCTCACCTGCAAGAGTAAGTCTGGCATGATTCAGTAATGCTTCTCAGTGGGTTCTTACCTCCTAGAATTCTAACTGATGTGTTTGCTGTTAGTGCCCAGGTTAAGCTGTTCGTAACAGGACTCTTCAGTTTAAACCAGGATATTCCTGCCTTCAAGGAACACCTAAGGGATTTCCTGGTCCAAATCAAGGTATGTCGGGTGTGCTTTTCTCAGGAAATTAAAAACAGTTTTGAGCAAGGTATTGTTGGAAAGCCTTTGGACAGTGTGGAGTCAGTGTTTGTTTGAGAAATACAAGTTATTTTGCTTCTTTCTAAAATGCAGGGAGAACTCTGTCCAGTGGCTTGTGTGATTGAGTGGTGTTCATGGAACCTGTTTCACTGGGATTTAATTTCATAAATTGGACTTGAACATCATTGCATGTGTTTTACATTGTGCACGCAATCCTTATGTGTGACAACTGCAAAACTAAATCTAATGGGAAATAAGTTGATTTTTAACTAGAGTTTTTTCATTCTGCTTGGAATTGGAACTGGTTTTGAAATTAGCTACACCAGTGCTATGCTTTTATTTTCCTAAGGATGCTGGAATTCTAAGATTGGTAGGGAATAGTTTGTTAATTAGTTTTGAGACTGCAATTGTCAGGTATTTCAGAACTGTAATATTCTGCTTTAATGGTGATACGCTCCAGATGCTGGGTTACTGTGGTGTCCCATTCCGTAACACACGGTGAACATCTTTCAATATTGCTTTTGCTGTTTTAATTGTGACTGTAGGAACAGAAAACCGTGCAAGCAGCCTGTCAGGGAACAGGAAAGGAAGATGTTTCCTGTATCATTTTGGAAGCTATTGCTCTGCCTAAAGCATTTGACAATAAACTAATGTTTTTATGTGAATTATCCCAGGAATTTGCAGGTGAAGACACATCAGACTTATTCTTGGAGGAGAGAGAAACAGCCCTTCGGCAGGCTCAAGAGGAGAAGCATAAACTTCAGATGTCTGTACCTGGCATCCTTAATCCACATGAAATTCCTGAGGAGATGTGCGATTAAAAACAAAAATAAAACAAGTTTTGCAGTTTTCTTTCTGTACAGCTACTTTGTTGTGATAGAAGAAAACAGCACTTGGATATTTGTTGACCAAAATGATGCCAATTTGTAAATTAAAATGTCACCTAGTGGCCCTTTTTCTTATGTGTTTTTTGTATAAGAAATTTTCTGTGAAATATCCTTCCATTGTTTAAGCTTTTGTTTGGTCATCTTTATTTAGATTTGCATGAAGTTGAAAATTAAGGCATTTTCAAAGTAATTACTTCATGCCCATTTTGTGGCTAAGGGGAAAATAGGCAAAACGTAACTTGTAAAAGACTATATTGCAAAATAATACAATTTCCTGTAAGAGTATCGATTTTTAATTCGGAGTTATTTTCTTTCTAGTCTGTCCTGCAGTCTAGGAGAAAAGGTAAAGAGTAAAGCAGATTGAATTAATTGTTAAGCAGAGGATTCTAGTGCTGCGTTTGTTCTGATCAGTTAGCAGCTTTCTGGACTGAGTGGTAAGGCTATAGGCTACGTGTATTTGCAAGTTGTATGGCAAGTTTGCAGCAAGATCATGTGCATATCATCCCATTGTAAAGCAACTTCTAAAGAGTATGGGAACACAGTACAGTTAGTTATTTTTACACAGTTCTTTTGTTTTTGTGTGTGTGCTGTCGCTTTGTCGACAACAGCTTTTTGTTTTCCTCAATGAGGAGTGTTGCTCATTTGTGAGCCTTCATTAACTCGAAGTGAAATGGTTAAAATATTTATCCTGTTAGAATAGGCTGCATCTTTTTAACAACTCATAAAATAAAAAAAAAAAAAACTGGCTTTTGAGATGACTTATACTAATTTACATTGTTTACCATGCTGTAGTGCTTAAAGAACACTACTTAAGAGCAAAATAAACTTGGTTTACATTTATTTTTCTTTCTTTGGCTTATTCTTTTATTGGATGAAAATGCTGTGATCATATTTAAGATTTGTATTTGAAGGCGTAGGAAAAGTTCCTTGAGGTCTAGATAACTGTTGCTTCTGGCTTGCCTCATCTCAAGGACTTTGGCTGTGCTTGAAGTTACCATGAACTAAGTTGGGTTCCATTTGGAAGTACAGTAGCTGTTCTGACTTACCTCCGTGGATAACTATTCCATACCACGTTACTATAAAATGCCAGGAATAAGGTACTCTTGCTCTTTCTCTCTCTGGACTCTTTGCAATTTATTTCAAAGAGGTATTGCACTGTATCTTGACTAAACAGTTAATAATAGTCCATGTTAATAACATGTGTAGACAAGATCTACGGTTATTTTTCTACCTAAAGTTTTGTAGTTAAATGATTTTCACAGATTTATGAAGCAGTATGAACACTAAGGTTGTGTACAGTCTTGGCTTCCCTATCTCTGTCATGTCTTGTCTCTGTCCTCTCAGTCGGTGTTGAGCTCTCCCAAAGTTTCTCCATGGATTTGGTGTCCAGTGTCCAGGTTGTTACTTGGCTGAAGCGTGGCCATCTCAGAGAGCTGTAACAGGAGGCCAGGCAGGCGTGGGGCTGTTGTGTGTCTGTTTGGGTACTGTAGTTGTTAACTTTGTGCTGTGTGTTCCTTTTGAAGTAGAAGTGCATGAGTTAGCGGTGTTCCTGTAGGATGTAGCTGTGCCCAGAATGTTCCCAGGCTGAAGTGTTGGCCCTTTGTGTCTGTGAGCATCTGTCCGTTGGTTCTGTGTGGTTGGCCCTGGCAGAGCTCCCACACCAAGGGCCTTGGGCAGTGTCACTGTGAGCTGGCACTGCCTGCAGAGGTTCCTCAAACCCCAGTGGCTGCCACTGTCTACAGCCTCCCAAAACTGAATTACTGCCAGAGTTGTTAAAACATTCGTTTCTTACTCCGTAAAGCTCCAAGTTCCAGCTTTTTCATGTCTTCCCATCAACGTGGAGCTTTCTGCTCCACCCTGCCAAGGCAATATTGTCTTTATTGGGCAGTTTAAAGTGCAGCAGTTGAAGTCCTGTTAAAGGACACGTCTGGAAAGGACATGAAATGGCTTGTGACCAGGCTGAGTCGCAGCATTAGAGCTGCAGATTACCAAAAGCTGTGCAGAGAAGTAAGAAAAGGTTATTAAAATGGAAATAAATCCCACCAACAGCGTGATGGCAGATCCCATCCCGTGAGTCACAGAGCTGAGCACTGAATTGGTTCTGACGTGCGGTGGCATTAACTCTGCATTCAGAACAGTTCTGAACAAAAATACACACCTATGCATTTATGCACCTTCCTTCCTTCCTTAAAGGTTGAGGTTAGTCTGAGGCTCATGGTCTGGTTGTTCACTGAAGATTTAAATGTGACCTAAACTCTCAAACAACAAACCCAAAATGTATTTTTATGTTGATTTCAGAGAAGAGTTGTTTCGTTATTTTGATACCTTATGAGTTATCTAGTAACAACATTCTAATCCTAGGTTTTGCTTCCCTTTTAGATCTAAAAATTTAACTGTGGTCTTGTCTTGTTCTTTTAAGATAATTGGTGCCTTTCCCTGATCTCTGCAGCTGCTATAAATATGCAGCTTCTGTGGAGTTCTGGATACCATTAAAGATTTGACTTGTGTGTGTGCATATTTCTAGTGCAGTTATCCTGAATGTGAAAAAAAAAGAAAAAAAAAGACAATGTACATCTAAGAAAGTTTTAGTTCTAATGCACACTCTGTAAATCAAAATATATGGATAAAAAGCATGAACCATCATATAAACATCTCCATAACTTGTAACTATATGTAAACCAATGTTTGTGCATATTTCTATACAGATTTTACAAAAAAAAAAAAAGAAAAACAGTTCTGTGTACTCCAGGTACATTGATAAATACAAATATTTCAGGGTGTTTTCTGTGTTTACATGAATTGATTGTCAGCTGATGAAGACACCCCAAGTACTTGTTTCAGGCTGCCATGATGTGTTTGCTACTGTAACTGAAGCAGATTATCTTCCAAAGCATTTTAGGTTAGTTGGGTTTGGTTTTTTTAAACTAGAATAATTTGGTGTGTGTTAATCTGATTGGTTTAAGTGAACTATTTTCCAATAAAGCTAATATTTATGCAAAAAAAGCTTTAGAAATGCTCATCTCTCTAGGAAGCTGTAAGAGTTACTGCTGATAGTTTTTAGCACTGGAAAGGCAATAAAACTTCAGCTTGAAGGGGAAAAAAAAGAGGGCAAGATGCTGAAAATGATGCATTAAAATGCAGAGACTGCCTGAGGTGAGGAACTTGCCTTGGTGCTGTGACAAGGGGCCAGACTGTCCAGAGTCCATTTCTCACTGCCTAAATGATAATTACTGATCCCAGGCTCCCGGGGTGCCAGAAGGTGTGGCTAAACTTCTTCCTTCTCCCCCTTACTAGGTTTGTCTCCAGATGTCACAGGGCCAAATTGAAATGTTGGCAATAGCTCTTTAAAAAGCATCTTGGTGCCAAAAATCAGTAAAAGAATAACCCTCTCCATCTGCCCATCAGGAATGCATCTCTGCACTTCATTCCTTGAGACTGAATTAATTTTTAGGCTTTCAGCTTCAGGACATCCTCGCTTCATAGTCCAAGGCTGTCCTTGTCAGCAGGGTTCCCTTGGGAAAAGGTTTGGCCATTCCCACTGAGGGAATAATTTTCAGGTCATTATTCCACGTACCATGCACCTCAACTGCCTGAAAGTCCCAGATTTCACACCTACAAACCCGTGAGCACTTTTTTTGTGCTTTAATTGTGTACAGGGAAAGAGGGGATTGAGGAGGAATATTTTGGAGGTTAAGATTATGGAAGAAAACACTCAGATTTTCACTTTTATTTACTCCTTTCAAGTTCAAAGTCAACACAGCGCTTTTTCCTGGGTGATCTCTTGGGCAGTCTCTTCCCTGTCTCACCTATGCAGGGGCCTGTTTTTTGGTTGTGAACACCCTTTAAATCTTAAATCCTAAAATACTCTCAGCTTTTCCTGAGTCTTGAAGTCTGCAGTCTTTCATGGATCTTGGGATTTCAGCAAAGATTATCACGAAGAATGGGCCAATTTAACAGCTGGAGTGGGGAGGGGAATTAAAATTTTCCCTCAGTGTATGTGTGCTGGAGAGCAGGCTCCAACCCACTTCCTACCCCACTGGTATTTGTAGCCCAATATGGCCAAATTTTAAGTATTCTCTACTATTTGGAGTAACTCAAGTTGCATTGGTCTTCTCAGGGTGCTGTGACACCAAACTCTAGTTAGACATGAACCCTCGTTAAAAAGTTTAAAATGCTACAAAAGCAATGAAAGTGAAGTGCTGAAACTTAAAAGTGGGTAAACTTAAACAGATTGTGGCTTCCAGCAGCACTCCAGACATGAGTTCACAGATTTAACTGGACTCCAGTAGTAGCTCAGTGTTGGGACATGAATTTTGGAAAGTGTGTACGTTCTTGGTCTTAATCCAGCCCCAAACTTGGATTAAGAACTTTAGTTTTGCCCAAGTCTTGCATTTATTGAAGTTACTCCTCTAGGAAGAGCTGTGCTGGCACTTAACCAGAGCAAATGTTTCCAGATGAGGAGCACTGCAGCCAGGGGAAGGGAAGAGGCCTCCTGGGGATAAAACAACCTTGCTGGGATGGCACACAGAGAGAAGAAAGGTTAAGAGGAAAAACAGCATGGAAGAGCAGGAGGAGGAGGATGATCTCTGTAACCAGGCCACTTACAGAGAGCTCTTGTCTTCAGCTTGGAAGCTAACATTTAATTTAAAAGAATTCAATTTAGTCTCTAGTTTTAAAAAAAAAAAATAAAAGAATGTGTGCAGTAAAACGAATTAGGCTTTCAATATTCCCTTCTGCTCAAAAGCAGGAGTGACTCAAGGTCACCCATGCTCTTCTGCTGTATTCCTTGAGCTTGGCATGTGACACCACGCTCCAGAAGGTCCCTTCTGCTGACTCCGGTGTTTACATGGTGCTGCACTCGGATCAGACAGCTGATTTGTCAAGAAAACAATCTTTGAAGATGTTCTGGCAGCTCGTTTTGAGTCTGTTATAAAAGTTACTGCAGGGTCTGTATAAGGAGGAAAGAGCAGACAGAAAAGTGCAAATTCAAATCAGATGATGCAGATTGTAGAATGAGGTGTTCTACAATAACTGAAATAATCTTGGACACACAGAAGGTAAGGCAGCACAACATCAAGTGAAAACTAACATGTAAATGCACAACATAAAACCCTCTGATCTACCTTTTGAGGGACCTCAAGCTTTGAAATCGGTGCTGTAGAAGAGAAAGGTGGTCACTACATTAATTCAGGCAGGAGCACAACATAATTGCAATATTCTGGACTCCTTTTATTCTTCCCTTATGAGTTCTCAGGCTAGCTGGAAGAGATGAAAAAACCAAAAAAGGCTTTACAGGGTCCAGTACCTCAGTGTCATTTTAATAACTAAACCAGTTAGGTATTAAAGAGTTATTACTGTGGAGATTTAGTGACGTAACTAGTTAGTTTAATAGCTAACTAGCTCGTGGTGGTCAGATTTCTATCAATAGAAAATACATAGGGTAGAAAAGACCCTGTCAGGAATTAAAACATCTATAAATTAAATCTAAGGAGAAAGATCAGTAAAAAGTTTCAGGGAAGTTTCTGTGTTTTTACTCAGTCTTCATCCTCTTGCTTGCATTACTACCCTTTGTTATTCTCAGAAATCATTTGAAATATACTTGCATTAACACGTTATGTGAATTAAAGTGACAGACAAGGAATCTATGTCTCCTGTAGACTCTCAAGTTAATTTTCTGTATTAGTTTAAATTAGTAAAAAGGAAATTTCAGTAGGGAATATTTATGAATAGCTGTCTTCATTGATACACCTAACTTGGAAAGTATTTCAAAACAAAGCAGTGACAAGAACTCTGGGTGAAACATCATTCTGGTGTATTCCTGACTTGCACTGTTGTTGTTCCCTACCTGTTGTTTACAGTAAATTATCTCTTATTTTTAAACAGAAGCGGAATTTTTTTGTCTTACTTCAACAAAGTGATGCTTGGAGGCTTGTTTGGAGGCGAACGTTCTGTGCCCTGGAGTGGGAGGTTACACACAACCACCACGGTGTTAGCAGCCTAGATAAATATGCACATGGAATTAAAAAAAAAACCAACCCAGAACGGCATCTCCACAAAGGCATCAGATTTATTTCAAGTGGAAGAAATATGAGACAGCCACTAAACAAGTCAACTTCCCCCCCCCCCCCCCCAGTTTGGTGATTCTGTTTTACTTTCTACTAAACTATATTGCATCTGCATTGCGGCTATTAATAGATTTGGGTTTTTAATCCTACGTATAGGTCGGTGAACTCGAAGCGGTCAGAGTAACACAGGGACTCACCACTGGGTGGTACTACAGAAATAAAAAATAGCGCTTAATACTCGGGAAGTGCCTACTTTGGGGAGAAAAACCAGCCAAGCTCTATCATGTGATCCATATTCCAGTTACATATACCTGGGAGAGGGAGCAGGACTGAGGGACGGCAAAAAAAAAAAAAAAAAAAAAAAAGGTTAGGCTGCTTTTTTTAATGGAAAACAGATGTTTGCCTGAAAATTTCTCATACGCGGGCTTGAAACCTCGTTCAAAACGTACCCAAGACAGAGTAAACTAGCCGGTAGTTGTAACAGCATAAATTATGTATCCTCAATTAAAGTTTGTCGTTTATTTTGACCGTGTCTTTTATTTAGAAAAGGCTATTTCCAGCCAGTCACAGATGCCATTGCTCATTGTACAGAGTAAGTCACGGTCCAAGAGGAGGGGCAAAAAAACCAGCGCGGAAAACTATGAGGTAAAAATAAATTAATTTTTAGCAAAAAACGCTGCCATAGCCCACCCAATGCCCATTTTCGGGGTCCAGGCCGGCGGCGCCCACAGGTGCCCCCGCTCCCCTCAGCCGCGCTGGGCGGGAAGGAGATGGCGGCGGCTCTTCCGTCCCGCGCCCCGACGGCGGAAAACGCCAATAAACCACCCAAAAGACCTGGAAACCGGCCTGGAAACCGAGAACTTCCTCGCTACGGAGCTCGGCTTAGCGTGCTAAGCGCTCCCTTCAGGCGGGAGGTCCCCGAGGCAGCCCGGCGAGCGCGGCGGGAGCGCGGCTCCAGGCACCGAGGGAACGGGCGGGCAGAAGCCGCTCCCACGTCGCTGTCACGGCGGCGGCGGCGTGCGCGCATTCCTGGCGGAGATTCCCGGCTGCGGGAGGCGGGAAGAGGGCAGGGAGAAGGGGAGAGGGCAGGGAGAGGCGCTTCCCGCCCTTCCCCGGGCGCGCGCCCAACCGTCGCCGCCGCCATTTTACCCTCCCGCCCCCTTTCCTCCTCCTCCCCGCTCGCCATCCCGCCGCTCGGAACCGCGGTGGGAAGGCGGGGCGAGAGGGAAAAGGGAGGAGGAGGGACTCGGCCACCTTCGCCTCCTCCTGCCTGGTCGGAAACTGCCGAGCGGCGCCCGAGCGCCCTGTCCCCCCCTTCGCTCCCGTCCCCTCCTCCTCCTCCTTCCCCCTCAGCAAAATGGCGGCGCGTGGAGTCCCTGGGAGCCAGTGAGTGACTCGGCTTCTCCTCCTCCTCCTCCCCGCCGCTGCCGCCGCCGCCACAGGCTCATTTGCATTGATCAGCCGCCCCGGATCCCAGACCGGCCCCTGCCTCTCCCCCCCCCTCCCCTCCCCTTCTCTTCCCATTCCTTCCCGCCCCCTCCCTCCCCTCCCCCCCGGTGACCCCCGCCCCGGCCCCCATCAATCATCAATCAGCAGCACCGAGCGGATCAATCAATGGTCGGGAGGAGGCGGCGGCGGCGGCTGCTGCTGTTAATGAACAATGTGTGAGAGCTGCGCCGAGCTGCTGGAGGTGTTAAATGAGAGTAAGTGCGGCCGCCCTCCCCCGCTTCCCTCCCCCCGGGCCGGGACCCCGCGGACCCTCCTCTGCACCGGGTTACAGCCCCGCTTCGCCTCCTTCCTCGCCTCTCCCCGCCCGCCTCGGGCCTCCCGGGCGCGGGGTTCCCTCTCTCCCCGGCCATGGAGGAGCTCCCTCCATGCCCTGCTCGGCGCTTCCTTCCCCCTTCCTTCCCCGCGGCCTGGGGCGGGCCCGCCGCCGCCGTGTCCCCGCTCCATCCCCCCTTTCCCTCGGGATCCGCATCCCCAGCAGCCGCGGCGAGGCCTGGCCGCGCTGAGGAGCTGCCCGGGAGTCGCTCCGGGGGCAGCCGGGCCTGGGCTGGGTCCCTTTTAACCAGCAGCAGTAGCAGCAGCAGCAAAGGCGGCTCGAAGTGATCCTGCCTTCCCCTCCCTGTGCCTGGCCTCGGTACGCGGTGCAGGTGCTTTTCGGGCACCGATTCTCCCGAAGCTGTGAGGGAAGCGGCGCCTGGAGGAGCCTGGCTCGGCTTGGCGAGGTTGGGAAGGTGCTGCCGGGTGTTTGGCTTCGGGGGTGGTCTCTGGCTCCCTCCCGAAGTTTCCTCTTCACGAGTGTTACCGGCAGGGTCGGAGGGGTGATACAGCAGGTGTTCCCCCCGCTGCCGCTGGCATCAGGAGCGTTTAGGGCACGAAATTCCCTGTAGGCCTCGTGTATCCCTTGGAACCTGCGCTCCGTGGCAGCCGAGGTACCTTCCCAGCTTCTCAGGAGCTCTGCCTCACGAACAAAGACTAAAAAACCACCATTTGTACGGATGCTGAGGAATTGAAGCAACTTACCAGCTGAAGTTTGTGGTTAGAGGGAAGTTTAACTATCTCGGATCTTAAACATGGCATTTTTTCCTGGTTACACTCTGCAAATCCTGTTCCAGCAGAGTGGAGCACAGAATGCTGCCTGGGACAGGGTTTGGGTAGAGTTCTCTTCACTCTCCTGAGGCCCACTTCCATGTGCAGTTTGTTCTTCCCTAGGATCCTACAGTAGTTCAATGTTGGCCTCTTTCTTGCTGGGGAAATAGGGCCAGTGATGGCCAGCTTTGAGAAGTAAAAATGTAGGTGTAAAAGTAACTTTTAGGAGAGTTCAGAGGCTGGAGTAAATCAGATTATGTTGATATTACACACCAAATGGTTATTTAAACAGTAGGTTCAAAATAAGACTTAATTATCAATGGTATGTGATGACAGCTTCTTGTTGGAAGAGAAAATTTCACCTGCTTTGGATGGATTGATAAGCAATCATTGCTTAAACTTGATTGGGATTGGTAGGAGCAAGTAGAAAAAAGAAACATTAAATTTGATACTTCAAGGAAACCCTGAAATTCTGGTATGAATTGATTTTTACAGGTGTTTTAAGGTAATTGGGATTGATGGAGACAGATATTTCCCTATAGATAAAGCAATGTCTTAAATCACTTTAACAATTCTTTTCTTATGTGTATATATGTATGTAAAACTGGAGTATGGATAATTTAATGGTTCTGCATTATATAAGGTATATCTCTGCTATTAAGTAGAAGGAAATATGTCTTTGAAAGTCGAAATTTATTAGGAAAATTCTGAAGTACTACTGCTGTGTAGTTAATTTCCAGAAATGCTGCTTAAGTAGCATTAGGTTTGGCCTTCCCTTCAGAGAAAGAAGCACCCTGTAAATCACCAGAACTGTTTGGTGTGTGTGTTTGGATGCAAAGACATGTGATGGTGCTCCCTTCTCACTGGATGAGACTTGAGTTGTGAGGCAGGGATGGTGTCTTTTATAACTTCCAGTTGAGTTATTTGCGTTCCTTAAGTAATAACGAAAGGTACATAATGCAAAATGATGTCAAGCCTTGGTTTTTGAAACACTGCAGCAGAAATGAAAAGTGGTAGTAAAGAATGAGGTCATGCCCGAAATGTGTGAGCCACAGGCTGCCAGCAGTTTCCTTTGCTGCCCACGGAGCATTTGGGATCAGCTCTGCACTTGGAACTACCCAAGCAGGGTTTGCAGAGAGGTCCAGGAAACAGCATCTCCTTGCTGTTCTCTTGCTAAACCAAATATTTTTACATGGCCACACACTGGCCTTTGTGTTAATTTGCTTTAATGTTTACAAAATATGATTTGGTATCAATTGCATGACAGGTGACTTGGAAAGGGAATTGACAGCGGCTCTCAACAGTGGTGTTTGGGAAGGAACACGTGGGAAGCTCCTGTTTTCTTCCTAAGAAGTTACCAACTGATGGGTGACAGAAGGGTGAAACTGAACAGCTCTGCCAACAAACAGGCATATTTTTATCAGAAGCATATTAGTTCCTCTGCAAACTGCTACAGAATTAACCCACACCCCGTAACAGTGTGCAGAGCTGGGCATTTTGTCCAGCAGTGACCTTTGTGTAGGCCCAGGGTTATGTCCTGGGAAGGCTCCAGGTCCTCAGGCCTGATTTTGTCACAGGCAGTCAATGGTCCTGGGTTTGTGGCACTCAGGGGCTGCCTGAGGTGCTGAACTGGAAACACGTGGATTGATAAGCTTATTTTTTTTTGGCCAAAGGTGTGCAAGTATGCATGTATTTATTTAAAATACATTGCTGTGCTTAAGCATGAGAAGCAGTCAATATTCTGTGGGCAGAATCAGCAGTGTTGGTTTTTTTGGTATAGATTTCTTTTTCTTCTCTTGCAGCATCTTAATTTTCAGCATTTGATCTACATGTTAAACCCAGTAAATTCCCTGATCTTGAAGTTATTTCCTGAGAAGAAGTAGTAATTTCAAGTTATGATTTGATCCAGGAACTCGGTAAAATACAAATTCCCCTATGAAATGCCCAGACTTTAGAGGAGTTTTTGCACTGTAAGACAATCTGTTCAATCAGAGCAAACAGTCTTAATTTCTCACTGTAGGTTTCTTAGCATCATTTACATTATCCCAGGCAGGGTTTAATAGGAGTAAAGTCTATAAAGAGTCTGATTTTTTTTTTTAAATTAATCTTCCACAATACAAACATTTTTAGTAGCCTTTATTAGAAGAAAAAAAGGGAAGACACAATGGGCTGCTTTTTAAGATAAGGCCACTTATTTACAAAAGGCTTAGGAACAGATTCTAATGGCATTAATTATAGGGGCTCATTTAAATGAGCACAAATTTTACAGGAAAAGTGCATTGAGGCCATTCTGTGCTTTTATGTTAATTTACAGCATTCTGTATCCCAAGATGAACCCTGATATACTTTGCATTCCTTGGTTTCTTTGGATGCCAGGTCTTGTCAGTCTAGGAGGGTTTATATTGAGTTTCATTTGTTCTTGAGTAATATTTACATTTCTGTGCTATCCAGAGGCCCTGACCAGGACAGCTCTGTTTTGCTAGGCACTGCACGGGTACCCAGATAATCTTAACCCTAAAGTGAGCCAGAAAATAGAGAAATGAAACATCAGAGGTGGTTTTTGCTGTCTCAGGTCTCTCACAGGAGTTCTGCAGGTTGCTGCGTCCCACCTGGAGCCATGGGCATAGTTGGAGCTGCCTGTAGGTTGATGCCATCACCCCTGTGGAGGCTTCACTCCCAAGTCTTGAGGATGTGGTGCTCGGTGCTGAGTGAATGTTGAGTGCAAGGCTGTCCTTGTGTGCCTGGGAGTGCCTCCTCTTAGCTGCAAGTGCCAGTCTGGTTCTCAGAGCAGTCCTGAGTCAGCATCCTCACAGCCCTGGCCATGGCGTGTCCCAGAGAGCCCAGCTCAGCTTGGTTGCCTACGAGGCTTCCCTTTGGGACT
Source organism: Monarcha castaneiventris obscurior (assembly GCA_026261815.1). Lineage (NCBI taxonomy): Eukaryota > Metazoa > Chordata > Aves > Passeriformes > Monarchidae > Monarcha > Monarcha castaneiventris. The sequence goes on from JAMPIT010000862.1 coordinate 8,066,098, forward strand.
GCAGCTGATCTTGATGTGTGTTGACTTAAAACCCCGTAGGTGATTTTGGTTTAGGTTTGGTTTGTTCTTCTTGTTTGGTTTGGGTTTTATAAAAGTAAGAAACAAAGATGACAACATGGAAAAATAGGTTTTATTATGTAGTGGCAGCCGTGGTTTTAGGTTACGTTGGTAGGCCTCGGTTATTCCCAGTTCTTGGTTTCTGGGAACAAAGTTTGTTTTCTTCCCAGCATTCTGCTTCAGTTTTTTCAATTACTACCTCTTCAGCCCATTTTTTCCCCCCTATCATCTCTAAAACCTTATAAAATCAGTTCACACTGATGATTAGAGCCTTCTAGATGTTTTTCTACTACACCAGCATGCAGGCTGTTTTTCACCTTATGTTTTCCCTTTAGTAAACCAGTAAAATAAAAAACACCAAGGACCAGCCCAAAACACTCCTCCCTGCCCCCCTCCCAGTTTACTGAAGCACAGGAGATGAATGTGGACTCACACTGTTGTTTTCTCTGTGTTATCACTGTCAGCTGGTCTGCAGAACTGCTCCCAGGATGATGAGGTCCATAAAACACTTGAGGTGCTGGAGTGCTTTACTGTTTGTGTAGTTTCAGGATAGTCCTGTGTTTGGATGCTGGAGATTCTTGGCTTGACTCCTTGTCTTGTTGTCCTGGCATGTAGGAGGTACAAAGAGTAGCCTTGGAGGTTGGGTGAGGGTATGTTTACCTTGAGCTAGGTGAGAAATCATATTCCAAAACATTGTAGCATTCAGTTTGCTCTTTGGGATCTGGAGAGGATCAATATTTTATGCTGTGAGAACTCAGATATTGAGGATGTGTTATAAAATTATTACAAATATTGCATCATTAACATCACTTGGTCTCCAAGAGCTGCTCTCACTTGTTCAGTGGTTACCTGTAAACTTCAGGATTGATTATTCGATTACCTCTAGTGTTTTGTGAAGATCTAAAGTTTCATTTGGCTGTTTGATGATTCCTCTTGTGCAAAACTGTAAAAGTTGCCTCTGGTGCATGGCTTTTTTCTTTCTTTTGTTTTTCCCTGTCTTTTTAAAAAAATTCATCTTTTTTCCCCCCTTAAATGATATTTCCATGTTCAGAACCTCTGCAGAGATGCTATGGAGGATTTATTGGGGTAACTGCCCAACCTTATAGATCTTTGCTGTCTCCTATTGAAGAAAAGAAAGCCACTTATTTATAATACTGAAATTCAGTAATTTTTTCTTGTTTACTTTTGGCTTTGACTCTTTTTAAGGTAGTGAGCAGCCAGGCTTAAAGGAAAATGAAAAGAACCTTTTCTTTATAGCAGCATTGCCAAATTGCAGTTATGGACTGTGCTGAAGTGCTACTCCAAATAAACTGGAGTAAACAGAGGGAAAAAATGGAAGGAGGAACTTGTATCCTTGATAATTGTGAACTTTCCAAAGTGAAAGGGAAGGTGACACTAAGACAAAGTTGTTTTGTTTATAATTGTAAAGCAATTGGAGGAAAAACTCCGTGACTTTCGTAGCTAAAAGGCTTCTATTTTTGGAAAGATATTTCAGCTTTTGTTCTGTACAATTATTTTGGTTCATGTTATTTGATGTGATCAGAAACGATTTTGTCCTGAGACTTTTCCTGTTCAGGCTGCTGCAAACTGGTTCCTTCTCATTGCTCAAGCCACTTGATCCGTGATGCTGAAGATGAGTTACATAAATCCCATTCTGCTGAGTTTTGTTGTGAGTTACAGACCATTGACGTGTGTTTACTGAGATGCTTCCCTTTGCATATAGGGAAATCTTCTGTTGGAGAAGTACTTGGGACAATATCCTTAAAGCCACGAGGCTCTACCACTGTAGAGTGGATTAGTTAGTGGATAACTTCAAGGAAAATGAAGGCAAGAAAGGAAAAGAAAAGCATCCCTTGCTTCACATTCAAAAGATACTTGATCAGTGTAGAGCTTGAAGTCATTTTGTTTCCCATGTAGGAAATCTTCCTGTGTGATTATTCTTTTGGTGTGCTTGGTGCCATGCTGCTTTCCCTCCACAAGGGTAGTTTTCAAGTCACCCAAGTCTCAAGCAGTTCCTGAGCCAAGTCCAAGACAATGTGCTTTAGGCTATCTGGGATGTTGTTGGTGTCAGTTCTTCTACCAGAGCAGCTCTTGGAGCTGTCCCTGGATGCAGAGGTGGTGAGAGTGTAGTGGGGCACTGTGGATGCTCAGGCTCAGTGTCACTCTGGGGTTCAGGGGGCAGGATCTTGGAGAGCAGACCTGGCTCCGTTTCCCTTGGCTTGCCTTGGAGGTGATGCCTTGGTTTTGGGAGATTGGTGGTTTTGTCTGCCATGGAGACACTTCAGGGCATTATGAGCCTCGCCCATTCTTTTAATTCACAGAATTCCTTTTTGCTTCTTTTTCTTCCCTGTTAAACAGTAAAATTGCTGATACAGACTTGCTGTGTTACAGGTTTCAATTCCTTGCTGCTTGATTTCTCCATGTCACTGCAGTTTGCATCCATCTTCCCGTGTTCAACTAACATTGAGTCAGAAAAGCAAATCCTGGAATCGTGTTCTGTGTCCAAGTGATGAGCAGGCTGTGATTTGGCATTTAAGTGATTGGGAGGGAAGAGCAATGTTTACTTCTTAGTTCCTTTTATTTGATCTGTCTTCTTCTTCGAGTTCTTTTCAGGTAGCTAATAGGAATTTCTGCAGCCCAAGCTACAGCTTTGTAGTTGTCTGGATGCTGGGACAATGTGAAAAAGATTCTTACCATCCTCAGGAACAAGTGGTTGTGCTGATTACTCAGTGCTGCTCATAGTAACAGCATGCTGCAATTAAACAGAGTTGTGGCCATTTAATTTCTGTCGTTTAAGCTGATATTGAGGTGATTTCTTCTTTCATTTTGTGCAGCAAATTGGCAATTTCTTGAAAATGTTAGGAGGTGAGAAGCCGTTCTTTCCACTTTGTGCTTTCCCTTGTATGGGAATTGATTTGCAATATGAATGCTAAACATGGACATGCAACTGTGAGGATTTCTGTGGTGTTCTTAACACTTAGTAAAAATATCCAGCTTGTTTGTAGATTTGCAAAGTTTTATTTCTGGAATTGTTCAGATCAAGCGTGTCTGGTGGACGGTGAGCTTCTCAAGAGAACCCTGGTGCAAGTGCATTGCAGTTCTGTGCATCTGTATAGAACTGCTCATGAGATTCCATGCTGGAGCAACTGGTGGAAGAAGTTGCAACTAGTCAGAAAAAATCCTTGTGGAAGATGCACCTTTGGGAAAATGCACCTTTATTCAGCTAATTTGTAGAAGGGCTGTAAATAAGCCTTGAGAAACCTGTGACAATTGAGACTTGATTTCTAGATCAGCATCCCTGCAGACCATTGGTTCCCGTCAAGGAGGTGAGTGGCAAAACTTCTTTTGCCTTTTTCCACACTTTCCACACATTGAAGAAGCCTCCAATTCATTGCATTGACTTCCAGTTGAGAGTTTTTAATCTGTAATTGTGTCTAGAAATGGGATATACACTTTATGCTGTGTTGTTCAACAGTCATTGTCTTTATCTTATCCTGTTGTGCTTCTCAGGTCATTTTCAGGGGATTTGATAGATTTCAGCAAGAGTTTAATTTCGTCTTTAGGAAGTGTTCATTTGCCTATTTATTAGTCTGTGACACGTAATTATTAAATTCTTCATAATTTAGGTTTCAATACAAGCCCCATGGTTTTCACCAGCAGTGAAATTACTTTTAAGTGGGTGTGAACTGAAAAACAGAGTCATTTTCTGCCAGTAGTTTCTGTTCTTTGCAAATCTCTTCATCAGATTTCATTCTGAACTCTGTGGGCATCAACAAAACTGACAGTGCTTTCCCTTCTGTGCTCTGTCTGCTTGGAGGAGCTGTGAACAGTGCTGGAAGTGGGCAGTGGCATGTTTGGGAGGGCAGCTCCAGAAAAGCTCTAGAGGGGCCAGAGTATCAATATCTACTGGGGAGTTTGGGAAATGGGAAATGGGCTGTCTGTGGAAGGCTTGTGTAGCACAGCTTACCCACCCTTGTCAGGCATCTGTGTTCTGGGCAGGAGGTGTGTGGTGAGATTACACTCTGGGCTCACAGTCAACACTTGATACAAGATACTGAAAACTTTAGTTTTCCTTCTTGGAACTGTTATGGGGTAACGCTGGGGAGTGTGAGCTCAAAAGCTTGATAAAAGTAAGTTCTGCTTAGTTGAAGGACAGTCAGTGCAGTACATCCTTGTCTGTATTGGCTGGTCTCTGACTTCTTTCACAGTTAACAACTGTTGCTGGTTTACTTAGGGGTGATCTATTTTTTCCTCTAAACTACTTTTTTTCCTTAATATTTGATGTGAAACTTGAACACCAGAGTATTTCAAGTTGTGGGTGTCAGTGCTTGATCTGCTGATGTAATAGTTAGAGTAGATGCAGTCTGATGAAGCTGATCAGAAATTGAAATCAGTTTCCATCAGTGTCTTGGAAACTTGGTGGGTCTGAACAACAGTGCCAGTTGGAGTCTTTCCAGAGTGACTTGGATTTGAACTGTGTGTAGCCATAGCTACAGATACTGCCCCATGTGTACTTGCTGATATGAGACCTGCAAAAACATTTGTTTATATCAAAATGGCATCTGTAAATACATTTTCTGGTTGTGGGGGATGCTTGTCATGAAACTTTGCTGCTGTCTTGGATGTACTTGTATAGACCCTGTGCATTGCCTTCAGCCATCTCTTATTTCTTTCAGTCCATCAGCTTTTAAAAATTATGTTTTAGCCAGTAAATTACCTAATACACCATGTATTTGAGAGATTTACTAAATACAGATTATCAGGCACAGAGGAATGCAAAATTTGAGTGTATATCTGAAAGTTGAGAGAGACAATGACTTTATTGCTTGCCTATCCTTCCTCAGGATTCTGTTGTCCTTTCCGAATGAGTGTTGCTTGCACCTGTGCTGATGGAAACAAATAAAGCCTTGGAGTTCAAATGCTGAGCAAGCTCTTCCTGGGCTTTCAATGAACTGCCTGAAGCTCCATTGAGGATAATGACCCATTGCCCATTTACCTCTCATCTCCTTGTTTAAGCAGGCTTAAATATACTTTGTAAGAAATGAATTAATCATATTTGACTCTCACAGATTCTGTCCCTGAAACCTGGAGCACAGTCATTACATGCTTTTGTTGTAAATTTACTGGTGATCTGTTGCTTCTTATGGGCCAGGGTGGCTCAGTCATGGGCCTTTTCTTTCTGGTAGTGGGGGAAAGCTGCTGTTGTTGTCTGAAACTGATTCACAGCGTGCCAAGTAGTACAGCTGAACTAATTTGTGAAGTTCTCTCTTGAAAATAGAATGCTTCCTGGAGTAGGTATTTTAATTTTTGCATTCCTTGCTACTTCTAATTAAGACTAATAGAAAACTTCTTTAGTTTTTGGAATCTTGTTCATGCAATTAAATCTTTGTTCTACTTATGAAGCAGTTTGATAGACTGAGTTATGTGTCTTCACCTTAAAGGAGTATTTTAAAAGGAGTTCAGAGCTGGAGTATTAGAGAAAAATTATTCAAACACAGAGTCATTCAAGTACTGATACATTATGTTATTGAAAGAATGCAAGTACTCTCTTGTAAACTGAAAGCAAGCAATCCTTTATCTGAGCAGTAGTTTTGGCAGTGTCCCTGTCAGCCCTAGCTTTGAAATTTACCTTGGGATAATTAGTGATATGCTAGGAAATGCTGGAATTATGCAGTGCTTGTCCAATCCTGCACTGATTCCTTAAGAAACTTGCAGTGGCTGTTGTCAAAATATTATGATGGGCAGCCTGACTTTCCACATCTAGTATGTGTTTTGGTGATGTCAGGCAGACTTGATTGTGGAAATACTGCCTAAATTGAGATGGTTTTTTTGGTTTTGTTTTGTTGGGTTTTTTCTTAATTAAAAGAGGAACTATGACAACTTCAATATAAAGAAAAAAACACGGTCTTCCCAGAATTGTAACATCTTGTCTTGGAGTCAAAGACAATTCACAATACTGAGTTAAAATAGGACTCTGAAATGAGACTGCTACTTTTTTTTTTCCTTTTTTTTTGGTTGTTTTTTTTATTTTTCTTTCTTTTTTTGTTAAACTCCACTGAGTGGCACAGATGCTTTGAAATTGCTTTGTGGGTTTTTTTTCCTTAGTAATATGTAACTTGCCTTTCCCTGGAGAGGGAGGACTGCAATATCTTGGCTGCTGAGAATCCCAAGATAACAGAAGCATTAGGAGGTGCAGTGCAGAGATCCCACAGATGCTTCCATAGACTCCTGTCTGACATGACTGACATGGAACCAGTGCTGATGAATGCTGCTGGACCCAGGCTCAGCCCTGCTGTACTGCCAGGCTCCCATGGAAATGCAGCAGCCTGGGCATCCCAGGAGCAGCTTTGTGCATTCCTGCTGTGCTGTGCTGGGCCCAGGGAGCCCTCTCAGAAGCTGGAGGTATGAAAAGGACAATGTGGAGACTCCTGCAGACTCTTCTTGGGCCAGCAGAGCCAGAGCAAGGTGCAGTTTGGCCCAGTTTATTCCATTCCCAGCCAGCTACTGCACACGCTGGTCTCACCCCATTTCCTGCTGGTGTTTGATCAGGAAGGCCGAATGTGCATTACACAGTGTTTAACCAATGGAAGCACATTCTGCTCCTGGAACCTCTGATGGGAGTCTCCTGCTTCTCTGCATCCATGCCACTCTGTGCTGCACGGGATACTGCTTGTTCCTCAGTCATTGGCATAACCCAACCTGAATTACGTATTTCACATTCCCGTCTTACCCAGGCCAGATCTCCACTGTTAGGCGTCCTTGGATTCAGTATTGGTGAACTTGGAGCTGTGGCTCACTGAGTGGGAACAGTGTGAGTTTACACAGTGTAGCAACTTAGGCTTGGCTTTGTGTGGAAGGTGCAGTGCTGCTGCTGGAGCTGGCCTGGCTCGTGCTGCAGCACAGCTCTTTTACACTTGAGGTGCTGTATCTGAGAGTTTATTTCGATTGTAGTTGACTGGAGTAGTTCTGGGTAGAGCCAGCTCCAGTGTGCTGGGTAAATCTGGGTATCATCTGATAACTAGCATTTAACTGCATTTAGAACAATGTGGAGCTGTTCCTGGAAGCAGTGGCTGTGGCAGGTTCTCTTTGGGAAGGTGAAAGTCACAAGATACTCTTAAGGGCAGCTGTTGGCTTAGGTAGACTTCTGCAGCCATTCTAAAGGGGGCATTTTAACCCAAAGCAAATGTGGCCTAGCATGATGAAAACTTTAGGGTGGCATCACTCCTGCAAGGTGCCAATTCTTAAATTTCGTACAGCTGCCCAGAGCCAGCTGCTGCTGTTTTGCTCCAGATTGCATTAACTTATTGTGATTAAAGGAAAACAGGTGTTTGCTGGAGAAGATAAGGGAGGTGGGATGGGAAGGGAAATGTAGAGATTAAAAGAGAGAACTCGTTGGTGTTTGCAGTGAAACACAGGAGATAAAGGCAGCGGTTACCTGAGGTCAGCTGATTTCCCTGTTCTGGTGAAATTGTATCTTAGAAATGCTGTCTGGTTGATGAACATTCCAAGGCTTGTTCTGCTCTTTGTGCAACTGTGCTGTGCACTGGAATACTGAATTAGAACTCCTCAGGTGCTTCTGATCTCATGGTGGCTGTGAGGAATTACTCAGGTGCTGAATAACCAGCAGATGATGTTGGGGACACCAGCTGTAGCTGCTTTTTCCTTATTCTTTTGAGTAGCTCCAGTATTTCCATTCCTAAGAACACAGTATTGTTTAGACTTGCAAAGCTGTGTCAGATTTGTTGAAATTGCCTTTGTTCAAAAGTTTGTCTCTGACACAAGCACAGTTTGGGTTTTTTCCAAGGAAATGAGACTCTTAAAGTTGCTAATTCCTGTCCTTAAGCCATGATGTTGTCTTCACAATATTTGTGTTTTAATATTTGTGTACTTCATAGTCAAAAACTTGCAGGAAAGCAATCTATTTACCAAGTTGTAGTATTTATAAATACAAGAAGTTTAGAGTTTGATGTAGATTTAAAATGAATTGAGGTGTGTTGTGGGCTAGAGGTGGGTGTAGTTATCTCTAACGCTGTGCTCTGGTGCTGTGATGAGTATCATCAAGGGAGTGTTAAAGGCACTCAAGCACCCTAACCAGGCCCTTACAGAATTTTATTGCTCTAGTGTTTGGGGTTACAGATCTGATTGTTCCTGGCACTTGAACGGTGTTTCTAATACCAAAGAATTAACTTTTTGCATTTTCTAGTGCATTCTGCAGTTGTGTTTCTCTTTGATTAATGTGTATCTAGTCAGTATTCTGGGATGCTTTTGTGTTATGGAGACAGGTAGAAAGAAGACTTTTTTCCTCCCTGAAAAGTTGTAGGGAAGTCTGGACAGTTAAACTGTGGCCATTAAACTTCAAGCTGATGCTGTCCTATTAAATACTTGTCAAGGATGGCTCCATAAAGGTTGGGAAGAAGTCTGGTGAATCAATCTAAGGCAGTCATGAATTCTTTATAATAAAAAAAGTAATTCTAATAGGTGAAAGTAGAAAGGGAATGGGAGATGCTGAGCTCTGTGGCTATCATCTTACATGCTGTTGATCCTAAGCAAAAAGAAACCCCCTACTAAGCACTGAAAACATCTCAATGCATTGAAAAACATGTGCTGGTTCTCTGTGCAATCAATGGTGCTCACACAAAAAGTTATACCTTCATATATATATATACACCACATATATATTTCTGTCAAGATAAGTGTTATTGCTCCTAATGCTGTTTTGTTTAGTGTATGGCTCATTTCCTCTGTTTACTCTGTATCAGTGAACAATTTCTGAGAATAATGCTCATTCTGCAAGTGATCTGGTCTTTCCCATGAGAAGCTGATATCAGATGAGGCTTGGGGGAGGAGGGGGAGGGAGCACAATCCATATGCAACTGGACCTCAACACAGTTTGGAATATGGAGAAAATAGAGTTAAAGATTTTAAAGAGTCTTGTGTTATTTACTTTTGGCTGGGTTATGTTTCTGAAAGTAGAGAAAGTATGCTTTTAGAAGTGATTATTTTTGCTTGCCATTTGATTTTGTACTTGGTATGATAAGTGACCTTTGGATATAAGATATTCCCCGCAAGTCCAGCATGATGGTTGTCCTTGAGGTCTAATTACAGTGTGTTCCTCTAGCTCCGAAGTTCTTGCTAAAAATGCACTTAGGAGCTCAGCTTCATTTGGCCACGGTTGTATTTCGAAATTGTATTGCCCTGTTCTTTGCAGTTGATTTGTATTTTTCTCATCTTCTGTCGTTTTTTTGGTTTAGTCAATTTATTTATAGGGTTTTTTCTGAGTTTGGGAGCTTGTGTTGTTTCTAGTACTGTAACACACTTTTAGCAAATCACCCTTCTGTGAAAGATTAGGTAAATCACCCAAGTTTTCATTTAGAGTTAGCCAAGTAAAACAGGAGACTGGGGAAATAGCAAGGGAATATTATTTAAAAAATTTTTTTATATGAAATGTTTTAAATTTTTGCTTTGACCATTGTGTATTTTGGCTTCTCATCAGCTACTTGAATAAACAATTACACTTTAAGTCAGTCTGATTTTTTTTTTTTTAAGAATATCTGAAAACTTACACACTAGAAGATGTTAAATCAGGTTAGTTAAGCAGCTCAGTTTTTTCTTCTGTGGTGTTACTGTGACAAAAAGATCTCTAAACCATCTTGTGACTATCCAGTGAGATGAGCCCCTGCAAGTATGTGGAAAGACCCCATTTCCTGCATTATATTGGTAGAATATATTTAGCTGGAATTTACCTACATCCTGCTCTTTGCTCTTTCTGCTGGTTGGTTCTTTCTTGGATGGATCTCTTGAAAATCTTCAGTGTTCTGTTTTTTTGGGACTCTAATAGTAACCACATCTTTGCCCACAGATGAGCAATATTGGGGTGAAGTTGCTCCAGATGGGGCGGGGCAATTTTACAACTCTGGTTACTACAAAGGTGTTTACTTCTCCCAGCTTCACATTCCTCACCCTTCCTTTCCCAGCTTCCCCTGCTCACAAAGTGCCAGCCTGAGTATTCCATGGCTTACAAAGCCAACAAGAATGTGGGCACTTTTCAGCTGGATTGGCAAGTTGGGTTTGTGCTGGCTCGCGGGAATGCTGATGGTGTTTGAAATGCATGGCTATGGATGCCGTTGGTAGTGTGGGCTTGAACTGGGGTATATTGATTGTGAAATCGGATCTAGTTCAGGGTGGAGGTGTTTGTGTGCATGGAAAGTAAGAGGGGAAAAAGAGAGACTCAAGGGTGCAAAGGTTTAAGGGGCTTTAACTGAGAAGAAAGATTTGGTAGAGCAAGTTTAAGGAAGGAGAAGAAAGTTGAGCTCAGAGATAGGGAAGGAGAGCATTTCTAACACTGCTGCCTTGTGAGTGCCTGGAGAAGGAAGCAGCCACTGCAGACACGAAGGAGCTGAGCCTAGGATCGGAGTGCCACTGCTGAGACAGAAACTTAAAGATCCTGCAGTGCCTGGCTGGGAAGCTCTGGGGCAACTGTTATCAATTCTTACTGAGGAGAGCACACAGGCTGCCACTTTGATGGGGTTCAGAGGCTCTCAGAGCACACAAGGATACCGTAGTGCATCCTGTGGGAATCACTGCCTCAGGTGTGAAACTAGGGAGAAGTCTTGCTACCAAATCAATTTGCAGGAAGGAGGCTGGGTGCAGTAGAAGTTTTTGGAAAAGTTTGACATGGTTGTTACTGCTGGATTTGCAGCAGTGAAAATGTGAGAAAGTGGGGAGGCAGCAGGTTGAGGAGGTTCTGAGGCATGGCAGGATGCTGGAGCATGGGAGAGAGTAAAGGACGTGCTTTAGTCACAAGTGAATGAGTGTGGTTTAACTGCTGGCCCATTCAAGGTAGAAGAGAACTAATTTAGAAGGAGAGGCAGACACCATCATTTGGAAGTGAAATCGTGCAGCAAGGAAGTTCTCCCAGAACTGACAGAAATCAGAAAATGCCCAGGAATGACAATGACTGTGTGTGTTCCTATTGCTTTTCTGTCTGTACTTTTTTCAATTAAAGAAATCTTAGAAATGCTTCAGAACCAATTGTTTCTGTACTTCAAGCTGCATGTGTCCCTAAACAGAGGTGCTATAAATCAAGACTATCCATAGAGCTGATACTCAGAGAGGAGCTCAAAAGCCTAAGATTGAAATTTTGGTGGTGAGGACACAAATTAACAGAGGTGAACAAGATAATTTCTGCTAAGGAGCGAAAGAGAACTTGAGCTAAGGTCCAGGAGAAGGAGGCTTGCCACATGTGTCACTGCCTGTTTTGGTAGCACAGACTTAGCTAAGCTCCTTGGAAAACTGCAGCCTCAGTGTGGTTCCTCCTTTTTGGAGCCTCCTGTCTTTCCAGGAATAAACCCAATATTATTTCTGGGTACAGAAACCCAAAGGGAAATCATGTCTGTAGCCACTGTATTAATTAGAAGTGATTAATAAATAAGACCAGTTGAAGCTGGTCGGTGTGTGAGATGTAGAATGTGTAAACAGGAAAATAACAGGTTTCTCCAACTTGTGCAAATACCTCCCTATTTTTTGACCTGAGGCATTAGTTTCAGTATTTCCATAACTTCTCTGTTCTGTCCCCTTTACATGGCAATTGTAGCTTTGAAGGGGCCAGTTTGCTTAACTTTCAGTTCTTTATAATCTCAAAGAGGGAAATTTGGGAGTGATTCAAACTTTTGCACTGAAAAGGCTGCTCTGGAAGTTGGAGCTACTGTCCTGCTTGTTAGAGTGTGTATTTAATTAGGGTGATGGGGGAATGAAGGAAGTGTTAGAAATGGATGTGTAAGATCCTACAAGGTAAAATCACCTTTGTTGCTACTAATTTCTCATAAATTTTTTTTCTGTCAAGTTTGAAGGAATTCATCTTAATGAAACAATGCTCACAAAATTGGGAAAACAGAGATTTTATGAACCTTTGATGCTGGGCAGGGGTTTTTTGTTGTTTTGGTTTTTTTTAAGGTGCTATCTATAGCTAAGGATCTGTCCTTTTGTGGTAAGCTTGACCTAAGTTGTGTGATGGAGTTCTTGGTTTCTTCAGTGCTGTGCTTTGGCCTTGAGAGAGTCAACTGTCATGGTAATTAGTGGTGTTTAAAATAAAAGGTGATGCTGAGTGATACCCATCTTTTAGTCTGCTTCTATGTCTTGTGTTTTGTCCAGTGTTGTGTAGGATCTTTAGAGCCTTATAGGAGTGAGATAGAAAAGTGGTTTTTAAAGTTTGATGGTATCTTGTTCAGAGGCTGCTTTTTGGATGTTTTTCTATTTGTATGTATGCATATGTATGAACATGTGGATGTATGTGCATATGTGATGTCCTTGTTTCAAAGAAGTCATAAGTATTTGTTCAGTGTGATTATTCTGTGAAGTGGTTTTCTTCTGAACTTTGCTTTCTGATCCATGCCCACAGACTTTCATTAGCTTTAGTTTTTGGAAACCTGTATGAATGGATCACACAGGACCTTGCAAGGCTGAGGCTGGAGAGGAGGTTGAGGCAGGGATTCTGAAGAGCTCGCTGCTGTTCAGGAACCTTTCCCACACAGTTTGCTTGTGAAGTGGATTTGTGAGCGTGTAATACTTGAAATTTCATGTGAAATATGGAGATGAAAACTCAGTTGTCTTATAAATGCAAAGATCCACTTAAAAGGAATGCTGACCTTTATTTGTGTGGCATTTAGATAATTGTACAAGTGTTTGGAAATTTAGGACAGGGAGGAAGCAAGAGTTGTGCACTGGTAGTTGGGGAAAAGTGTGTGGCCAGGAGACAGAATCCAGTGCCCTGGGATATAATCAGTGCTGCATAAGTGGAGCTGTGGACCTACTGATGTTGGCCTTATTTGAGTGTAGAAGCATTTTTAGAGGGAAGTGGGACATTTGATAATCCCTCAGTGAAGTGTTCGGGGTTTGAACTCAGTACAGAACTGTTCTGGTTTCCTCTGTAATAAATGTGGTAAGCCTTTATCATTTTGCCAATTAGTGATTCATTATGGTTAAATGTCATGATAGATGTGTCTATATTTGAAAGCAATAATCATCAGCTCAGTCTGAAATAACCTTATATGTACCCAGCACATTGTTCTTATCCCTGGTAGTTTTGTTGTGGTTTGGTTTTTGTTTGTTTGCTTGTTTTTCCCAGTCTTTATCTGATCAGGAAAAGGAAGTTGAGGTCTCACGGTCATCTCAAAATGCAGACATTTAAAAATCAGGGTGGAAAAAAACCCCTAGCAAAACAAAAAAGCAAACCCAAGGCGTCTGGTTAATGAGTAAAGTTGTTGAAAGTTCATACTTGAAAGTGCACATCAATCAGGAGTTCCCGGGAAAGCTTATGAGGAATATTTCATAAAAATAGGATTACAAGAAGGGTCTGTTCTCAATCATGAATTATTGCAGCAATATTCAAGAACATCGTGCACTTAGAGTTTTCAAGTCACTTGCATCTAAACCTTACCTCTGTTAACCAAATCTACATGGTTTTACTTCAGTATTTATTTTTTGTGCTGTCAAAGGTAATTTCTAATAAAAACAACAATTGCACATTGTTTTTTTTTTTTCCTCCTAATGTGTTTACGTTTTTGTTTTCTTTAGTATCAGACATTGAAGGTGGTGATGCTTTGCAGCTCAGAAAGGAACATGCCCTCAAGATATTTGCTTACATCAATTCCTGGACGCAAAGGTAATTTTGGATTGAGTTTGAATGCTGAGGATGCTGAATCTCAACAGCAGTTTCCCCTTTTCAAAATACAGTAGAGTGATTAGAATTAGCAAATTATTAATGTGTAGCTAAGTGATACTTGGGGAGTAAAGACTATTTTGCTACTTAGAAAATAAAAATAAGCTCATTACCCAGTGCATTTTTGGCAAAGCATATTTTGAATGCAATTGGCATTCTGGATGCTGTAATAATTGTGTAGAAAAACAACTATATTGTGATGACAAACAATGTGCCTTGCTGCTTTAACATGAAATTTTGTGACCATCTTCTGCAGAGGCAGGGTAAGGTAAGAATTTAAGAAAAGGTGACTGAATGGAACCATCCTGTTAAATTTGTCTCCATGTCCTAATACTCTGAGTCAAAGCGATGAAGGATTGCAGCCCATAGCTACTAAACTGATAAAGAAAATCTTTGCACGTGGTTGTCTTAAATCAACTACATTATTCCTTTTAATCTAGTGTTTAAATTACTGTTTTGGGGTTGTTTCTTTGAAGTTATGATATCAGCTGTTCTGCTTAAGAATAGCTTATTCTTACTTTGCAGCTACTTCTTTCAGCACAAGGAAATGTATGGATATTACTTTTTAGAAAGAATCTACAGTAAAGATGTTTGGAATTTAGTGTTCAGCAGTGGTTATAAGACCAAACTGAATCCACTAAATCATAAGAAATATTGGGAAAAGCATATAGAGGATAAATTGGAAAACATTGTTTAGGTATTTAGAAGATAGCAAAATAAAAAAAATGGATTGTCACATTTTGGATACCTGTGAAAGTGGAAACATCCTCATTTTGCCCAAGAATTATAAGCCAAGTTCATTTTCTTCTAAAAGCCATGTGCTTTTAGACACAGAGAAGGAATTTTTAAATCAAAATAAACAGCAGACACAGAAACCAGACTTCTGTCATTTCGTGACAGGTCCTAGATCCCAAGTTTGTCAGAGAACAATTGCAACCCAGTTTTCCAGGTCATCATCTGTTCAGAGTTTTGTTCTGTTCTACAGCTTGACAGACCCAACCTGAAGAAAAAAATAAAGATTGGATAACATTTAGTTCTTTTTGTTCTTCTGGTTTCCTTGTTACCTTCCATATGTAGTGGTTTCATACTGGAAAAGTCTGGAGAACAGTCCTTATACTGTTTAAAGGAGAATCTAACAAAGAGGCCACAGGAAGGAGTTTTACTTGACATTTCAAGTAAATTTCATATCCTGTCTCTAGTCTGCCAAATGGGCTTTTGAGAGGTCTGCTTGTTTTGAGTTTGAGGCCTTCCTTAAAAACCACTTTTTACTTTGTTGCCTGTAGTTTAAATCTCTGCTTTCCTTCAGAAGATCATTTGGCAACACATCCTGAAGAGCACCTTTTGCTTCCATCTGCATGTAGTGTTTCCATTTTAGTTTTCTTCTGGAAATAGTTAGGTTCAAAGAAGTAGCATGCTCATTTTTTATTGGTCTTCTCAATTTTTGGTGGAGCTCTTCTTCCTGTGAGCTCCACATTCCAACAGAGGAAGACTTAGAGGTTTTGCACATACCTCTGTCTTGGAAAAGAATTCTCCAGTGTATGAGAAGTCTTCACCAGACTGTTTTCATTGTTATTGAGGATGATTTGTTACACCCAAGCTGGGCAGTAATTTGTAGGCATAAGTGGTGGGCCTTTTGAACATGATTTTCCCCCAGGATAAATGCTTGAGGATACACTGGGTTTTGCCTGCAGTCCCTTGTTGTCATTTGTTAATATGAAAATGCATTTACAAGTAAATGGCAGGAATGTTTTTCACACGGGTAAAGGCACACTCCATTTATACAATATTAAAGGGGTTTTTCTTCCTGCAGAGGTGGAACTAAAGGGTTTAGATGCTTCAATCACTGTATCTGTGCTGGAGTGAGGGAATCCTGAATGTTACCTTTTTGTTTAACCCACTGAAAAAAAATAAATGTCTGTATTCAGAAAGTATGTGCTTTAAGAGCTGTAGCTCAGGGGCATGTTCATGTTCCATCAAGAGAGGCAGCACCCTCTACCTGTCATAGCTCTGGGTTCTCTTGATTATTTTCCCTAAAAATTAAAATTTGTTAATCCCAGTTTCTCAGTGAAATGCTTTGGTTGCAGATAAATTTTTAATTGCTGCTTATTGATGATTTCTCCCCCTATCTTTTGTCTGCTGATTTCTTTTAGAAATGGTACATGTGATTTTTATATTATTTTGATATCTGAGAACTTTGGTTGTGGACTGGAGTCCATTGTTCTTCATCTAAGAGAAGGTGGAGAACATCTCTACTGCAAGAAAGCTCCCAGTGTATGTAGCAGAATTTGAGTAAGAAAGAGCTGAGTCCATCTCCCAGAGTCTGTTACAAGCATGTAGCCTTTAATTTTGATTTTCAGTAAGGACAATGCAATGATGCCTTTCTTTTCTGTGTTCTCCAGGATTTCAATCCTTTTACAGGAATGTCCTCCACCTCTTTTTTCAGAATGAGGGAAGTGCTTGTTTGTATGGAAGAGGCAGCTGTTCCCAGGCAATAGGTTTAGGGTACCTACCTCAGGGGTTTATGCACCCAGACTCTATTTGGCATACATAGTTATCCTTGCCCACAACTAGAGATATGTTAGAGTTTTTGAACTTGGTGATTTAATTGATTTTTAATGCTGTTGTCAAAGGGATGGTGTAGGGTTTTTCCCTCTTGTTCTTTGCAGTGTCAGTAGATAATCAGGGGAATAATCTCTGAGCCTGCCCAGTGAAGAAAGTACTGAAGATACTTGAGCTGCCTTTTCCTAGATGGATAAAGGATATCAATGTGCATGGGATCACCATGCAGATGCAGATAAAGGAAGTGAACTTAAATACTCCATTAAAAGTAAAATTACTTTGGAGCCCTGTTGATTTGAAAATAACAATAACGAGTTCTTACACAGCTGACAAGAATGTCAGGATGATTTAGTGCAGTAAAGAGCAGTAGAGAAAGCCAGATGAGGAAATGGAGTCAGAAACATACTGAAAAACATGACTTCTTCAGTAGCACAGTGACCTTGCCCACAGAACGTTTTTGTCTGTATTTTACTTGCTGTAGCAGCTGCTAAATGATAACAGTTACTTGATAGTTTTGGTAAGCATTTGGAAATAATGGGATGTTCTCAAGGAGGAGGGTTCTGTGACTCCCACTTGCTGTTGGGTAGAGTCTGTTTCATTTGGATTTCTTTTATTTTATGATTCTGTCAAATAACTTGTTGTTTAAAATGTTTTAATGCAAAGAGTTCTATTGGTGAAGTACCCGCCTGATTGTAACTGTAGGAATTTTTATTTATGTTTTTCTTCTGTTTTCTTACAGACAATGTTTGTGCTGTTTCAAGGAGTATAAACATCTGGAGATCTTTAACCAAGTAGTTTGTGCGCTTATTAACTTAGTGATTGCCCAAGTCCAAGCTCTGCGGGACCAGCTCTGTAAACATTGCACTATTAATATAGATTCAACATGGCCAGAGCAGAGTAATCATGCTGATGAGCCCCTGAATGTAGAAAGAGAGTCTCACGAAGAAGAAAATGGAGAACGACAAAAATCTCTAGAGAAAAAGTTTGATTCCACAAGAACTTGTATCCTGAGCGAGGAGGAGCCCACAAAGAACACGGATGCTTTTGGCTTATGGAGCACTGATGAGAAGGAGAAGCTGCTGCTGTGTGTGGCAAAAATCTTTCAGATTCAGTTTCCTCTGTACACAGCTTATAAGCATAATACTCACCCCACAATAGAGGTATATCTTCTCCTTGTGTCTATCTGGAATTATTTGGTGAAAGGTTAATTGTTCTCATTAATGAGCAGATTTTTTGGGTGCTCATTGCTTTCACACAGGATGGGCACATTCAGCTCTCCTGTTGACTTCAGTAGAACTTTTCAGAGAAACTTTCGAAATGACACTTAACTCTTCTACTTTCTTTAAAATATGCTTAATTGTTATAGGTGATACATTGATAAGTGTTGGCTGGAACTGTACACTGAATTATTGTGCTGTTTAAGTAACAGGAAGGCAAAAAGGGGAAGCCTTTCTTCCAGAAGGTAACCCATTAGCAGTTCACTAATTTCTTTTCATTGCAATCTGTGGTTCTAGAAGCAAAGCTTCAGAAACTAAACTTTGTGCAAGACCAAACTTGTTAGAACAGCTGGAATAACTGAGCTTTGCACAGGTTGCTTTGTTCCAAGGTGCTGTTTTTTTCTCTCTGATATTTGTTATGGCTGCCATTCACATCTTCCCTATTTTACTCTGGAAAAAAAAAAAAAGAAAAAAATTTCAAAAATCCTGCCATGCTTAAATCACAGTTTCTGAAAATAATATGGTGGTGTTAGCATTTCCTAGTGGAAACAACACATTCTTGGAAAGGTTGGCTTTTGATTCAGCTTGTTGTAGTCTGATAACAAGTAAACAGTTATTTTACAGTATTTATATGCAAAGAAGATGCACGGTTCACTATATAGGATAAGCTTCTATCCAACAAACTTCTGAGAAAGTCGAAGTGGAGAGTTAAAGTGCAGCCATCCCACTCTCTTTTATTTTTTATTTAGAGAGTTGTGGGAGCTCACTGGAGCTCTGAGGGGTGAAGTTTGCTTTAAAAACTTAAATCCAAACTGGGAAGATGCTGAGTCAGATATAATTATGTAAGTTAGGGTGGTCACAACATCTGATCAGTTCTTCCTGAACGAATGCTGCCATATCTGACAATAAATGTAGTTAAAACCCCCTCCACAGCAGGTTCTTTAGGTGGCTTGGATTTTGGTTCTTGTCCTACTCCAAACCATATGGGCATAAGTTAACAGAGGTAGTTTCAAGTGTGTGTGTGTGTATAGATATAAAGTGAATTGATTTATCTTCTGCACTCCTGTGGGACATTTACTAACACTGGCTTCAGAGGAATGTGGAATGAACAATTCTGGAACAGCTCTTCTGTGGACTATCACACCTGATTCTTTTAAATTACTGTTTCATCTGGTTTTTTTCTTCTCTTTGAATTTCACTTCCAAACGATCAAAAGAAAATCTCCAAGTGCCTGATGGGATTTCTTTTTCCCTTGGTGTGCAGCCTTGGAGTGATTTAGACCCAGATCTGCTGTAGGTTGCTGTGCTGTGCTGTGATGATGCCCAGCACTCCAGACATACTCATGTATATATTATATATGTATCATCCTGTTATACATCACTTGAATTATCAAATGCATTCATTAGCTAGCCTAAAAATGTAATTTAAGGGGAAGCTGAGAATGAAAGCCATTTTCCTGAGGTATAGGCAGATAAGGGAAGTTTTTTTATCCTTTTTGCTAGACTTTGTTTGTTTGCAGGTCTGGATTATAGAGGTGTGCCAGCCTGCCATTTTGTGTACCTTTTTTGGTGGGGGGGAGATTTTTTATTTTGCTTTTCAAAGGTCCCAGCATCAATAATTTTCTTACAAATTGATATTTTTCATATTTGGAAAGCACAAGGATTCTGTTATTCTAGAGTAGTGTTAGCTATTTAATGTCAAAACTTTCTGTTCTCATGAGTGACTCACTGAGGTTTAGAATTTAATTTTGGATTTCAGTCTAGGACACATCATAGTTGAACTGAGACAATTTATTAGTCCCAGTAACAAGAGCACTTCTTGTTTTAAATCAGCCTTGCTCTCAGTCCTCAAGAGATGCTAAAATAAAAGGTCCCTGGTTTAAGTGCATTATCTATACTTGTAAGTTAAACAGATTCCTGAACAGCCTGAATCTGCCAAGAATTTGTTAGGAGAAGCTGCTGTAGCTCTCTCCCTTTCCCATTAAGCATTTCTTTTGCCCTGGAAAAAGGGAAATCTGCTGATCCAGAACAGACTCCAGTCTTTGCTCTGACTGACTTTAGAAATTCCTTGTTCTAGATTCTTGAGGTGAATTTTCACAATTTCATGGAGTTATCACATCCACTAAGGTTTCACTGTGCCTAGAAATGGCCTCTTAGGCTGCTGTTTAAAAATTCCCAATGTAAGGCTTTCCCACGGTAACAATTAGCAGTCAGTGTTTCTGTTATCCTTTGCTCTGCTTTGTTCTTAATGGCAGCAGAGAAGTCTTGAAGTCTAATCCTCTTCTCAGCTGCTTGCCAAAGCCATTTTACTTTGCACTATCTGGTAGAGAAGAAAAACATTCACGTGGGAGCAGGAGGTTTTCCCTTGTTCAGGAGTTCATAAAGTTGGATTAAAATGAACAGCAAAGTGAGATTTGTTGTAGTCAAAAAGGTTTCTACCTGTAGGATCATACAGATCTCTCCTTAAATGATAGGGGCTAAGAATTGCTTTTGTCCCTTACAACATCTCTAAAGTGAGAGTGAAGACCATGACAGCCTGATTGGTAGCCAGGAGAGCCATGCACACACCTCTCCTAAAATATATCAGTATTTTTGGTGCCCAGAGGGGCCTTTGTGTCTATTTTTCATTCTAAACAGAATTAACTCAAAGTATTTTTAAAAATATAGTTAGTTTTTGGAGAAATATTCATACTTTTTTTTTTCTTTTTGCTTTATGGGATATTTTTAAGAACTCTTGCATACAGGGTGGTTTATGGCTGTATACCCGATCCTTTTCATACTTTGTGCAGCAAGTAAAATACCTGGAATGGACACTTCAGAGGAGGGGAAAAAAGGATCTATAAAAGGAGGCTCTGAAAATCCTGTAGAGAAAGAAGCAACAATGTGATGTGCACTCCTGAACTTTGCACTGTCTCAGAAGGAACAATGAATGTGGAGGGAGTTACCCAACCATTTAGCACATCTTGACAGAGGATGAAATGAAAGTGGAAACAAAATCAGTTGCTGAGGTGTCTGTAGCTGCAGTCCCTGACTGTCTGGGGTCTTGTGCTCTCTGCTTCTCCTTTTCAAGTAAATATTTTCTTGGAAGATGTCTGTGCTTTCCACGAAGGTTGTGTCTGGGTCAGACCTCAGCCAGTACATTTTATTATGGGGTGTTTGGAAGGTACCCTAAAGCTCATCTCATTCCAGCCCTCTGCCATGGGCAGGGACACTTTCCACTCTTCCAGGTTGCTCCAAGCCCCATCCAGCCTGGCCTTGGACACTTCCAGGGATCCAGGGGCCAGCCACAGCTTCTCTGGGCAACCTGTGCCAGGGCCTCACCACCCTCACAGGGAAGAATTTCTTCCTAATCCCAAATCTAGCCCTGCCCTCTGGCAGTGTGAAGCCATTCCCCCTTTTCTTTTTGCTGTAGGGCTTTGGGCCAACACTATCCCTGCCTGCCTTTCTCAGAAGTCCCTCTGCAGCTTTTCTCCAGGTAAAGGTTCTGGAAAGCTGCTCTAGCTTCTCCTGAAGTGATGGTGGAATTTAATGCCATGTTAGATTCCCATGAGGAATTCTCTTATTTCCTCATAAACTCGAGCTTAAAGAACTCTCACTGTTCTGTTTCCCATCTGCAGGAACAGAAGCCACATTTCCAGACTCAGTCTCTCAACTGCAGCCTTTTCCAAGCTTTGCAGGACTCGTGCAACAGCCCTCTGTGACTTTGGGATTTCTGCATTCTAAGAATTACAGTTCACCTTACAACAAAACCGTGTTTTTTTCAAGAAAACTAATGAAATTTCTCACACCATTTCTGCAGTTTTCATGAGCAGAGCACTGAACACCTTTTCTTGCTGCTTAAAAACATACCACCTACTGCCTTCAAAGCTGTTTTAAAAATAACTGTTAGAGTATCACGAGTTCAGGCATGACTTAGAGTTCAGCAGAAGAAAAAAAAACGAAAATAAATGCTTAGCTATAATATGAGCATATTGAATAATTCAAAATGTTTGTATCACACTTAATCCATCCAAAATTGCTTGCCTCCAGCATCCTCTGGTACAGTTCTAAGAAGCTTACTCCTACACAGCTATTTAAAATATATTCAGGAAATTTCACTTAAAAACGTAACTTTATCTTAAACTTGCATTTGATTTGTGACTCTCAGTATTGGGTGCTTGGCATGGAGGGGTGAGAAGGAGAGGAATGTGTGCTTTACCTACAAATATCCATGGCAATGTTGGGTTTTACAGCCACATTTTATACCTTCGGTGGCCTTTTGCCCCCAGCAATGTGCATGAAACCAACAATAAGTTACAGCCCTAATAAAGAAACTTCCCACTGTGTAGTGCCCAACAACAAGTGGATGTTGTGGACGTGAAAAAGAAAAGCTGTTTTCCCAAACCCTTTTCAGTTTAGTGCTTCTAGGAAGTAGATTTCTTGTTGCAGCAAGTAGCCAGCAGAGTGATAGGGTGATACAATTCTTTCCTCCTCTTCACTTAGCTCACTCCTATAAAAATTTGACGTTTATTTTGTATGATGTGTTTTGTTATTTAAAAAAAATAGCAGCTGAAACCAAAGATTTTAAATATTTTCATGGCAATGAATATTTTGACATTTTAACCCTTTAAATCTTTAAATGTAGGACTGTAGGATGTCCTGGATTTCATCTAAATTCAGATGTTTGCATATATGTCTCATGTTTATTAGAAATTATATTCCAAAGTCCCTGGATTGGTTCTGCTCTGTATTTCTCAGACTGGTGTGACAGACTGTCCCCTTTACCATATTCCTGTTAAAAAAATTGGTGATCTGAACAGGGGTGGGATTGAAGAATAATCTGTTAATCCAGCCTTTGAGAGCCACTGCTGAAATGTCCTCCTAAGTATATTTGTGTATTCATGTATATTAACAGAGGTAAAAAGTACAGAAAAGTCTGGTTTGCATTGTAAAAGTGGAGCAAAGCTTGAGCTTCTGTCTTCTTCTGAATTAGGTATTTGGTTTTTCTATTGTTGACTGTGACACTTGGTAAATGGCAGTTGCTTTTTTGTTCTATAAATGTGCTTTTATTGCTTGAGTTAACTTTAATTTTTCTCTTTAAACAGGATATTTCTGCTCAAGAAAGCAATATATTAGGGGCGTTCTGTGATATGAATGTAAGTTGTCCACTTTTAAATAGGTGCACATTTCCTAGAAACTTAAAATAACCATATTCATTCCTCTGTATGGATTTGTGTTACACTAATGTAGCTTTTGAATTTCCTGTATGTCTGAATGATCTAGTATTGATTCTTCTCTTGTTTTTTGACTGTTTCTAGGATGTAGAAGTACCATTGCACTTGCTTCGTTATGTGTGTCTGTTTTGTGGAAAAAATGGCCTTTCCCTCATGAAGGATTGTTTTGAGTATGGAACCCCCGAGACGCTGCCATTTCTTATAGCACATGCATTTATCACAGTGGTGTCTAATGTGAGTATTCCCTTCAAACTCTGCCACTTGAACACAAAAAGTAAAAGGAATCTGCAGTCTGGAAGAACTCTGTGGGACCAGGGAGGGATAAAAACACTGTACATTTTCCATGTTGGGAATGAGGTTTGCTCATCCATAGGGCATTTTGTTGTCCAAACCTTCTGCATCTCCTGGAAGCACACAAGTAGCTTTCCAAGTTCATACCTAGATAGGGAGATTGTAAGAGCCCCAAAAGATACAAGAATGTTGTCAGAGGCCATTTCTGTCCCTGAAATTGTGCTGTGGAAGTGGTTTTAGTTTCTTTAGGGTATTTTAACTTCTCAGCTATTCCGTATGAGGCACAAAGGATTTCTTTTCTCTTCAATTTCCTGTGATTTTATACCATTATACACATTTGCAGCATAGAGGTAATCATCTTTTTTTCCACTTAGTTTTAGAATGCATCTCCTCCATCATTTCTGCATTTTGAAATCACAGGGATTTTTGACTGGCAGAATTACGGACTGATTTTAGTGGAGATTTGAAGGAGATGGGTGACAAAAATAAAACCCAGTCCTTGAAGAAGGACATATGAAGACTTGGTGTAATGTGGGGGTAGAAGTTGTGACCTGTCTTGGGGATGGGCAAAAAGGAAACCAGTAGTTTGTTATGCCTTGTACAAAGTGAGGTTGACATCATTTTGACACTGATTGCAATTTTAAATACTTCCAATCTGATCCTTCCTCCCACACATCTTCCCCTCCTTGTTGCTGTTACTGCCCAGCCAGGAGGGTGTTCTGAGTAAATCCTGGAACAGGTTTGCACAGAGGGGGGCAGTGATTGAAATCAAGCTGGTGTTGAGGATCTGTATCCCACTTTCCTGATCCTTTAGTGTGGTCATTCCTGACCTGTTGGTCAGAAACCAAATGGGCAAGGCCATGATCTGCTCCATTCTAAACCTGCCCAGGAGGGCTGGTGCAGCAGCTCCCTGTGTTTGATTGTGGGATATGTTCTCAACCTGGGAGATGTGTTCTCTTCTGGCCCTTTTTATGTGAGCTGCTGAGTTCCTCATCTCCAGCTGCTGTCAGTGCAGTCCTCATCAAACCATCTGCTGAAAGCTGTGTTCTTGTAGCTTATTCTGGTTCTGAAGGAAATTCTGGTCACAGAACCAAATGTTTTTGCATGTTTGTTTTATTTTTGTTTTCTTTTTTGTGAGAAGGGGCAAAACTGCTTGAACAATGAGTGGCAGCTCCCTATCACACCAGCATGTTTTTAAACCAGCATGATGAGTGCAAATCCCATTTCCTGGGTATCCCATATCAGTGCAATTGCCTTTCTTCTTTGTCCTTTTTGGAAGTCTTTATTTTTCTCCACATAAATTGTTTATTTTCTTTATTCTGGGTGGTGTGCCCTATACCAAAATACTTCTCAGCAAAGTTTCTCCTTTCAATTTCTTAGCAACTTTGCATTTCTCTTTGGTTCTAGTAGGTAACCCATTAAGTTGGCTTTTGCAGCTGTTTTAGATGAGTTCTATGGTTAAACTTGGCAGATAAAATGAAATTCAACCATAACCAAAGAACTGTTTCTTCAGCCTCTTCCAGCACTGCATCTTTTCCCATTCAACAAACATCTTTCTTTTGTACTCTGTCTGGCTTTGCTGGCAAATCTGTGTGTGAGTTGGAGGAAAACAATTTAAAAAAAAATTATATTTAGATTTTATTTTTATGTGTCAGTTCACTACAGAAAGTATAAGAAAATGTTCCACGTGTAATGTGCTTTATTCATCCACTTGCTGCATTTTGGTGTCACTCAGTGTACTTGGTAGCACTGCTGCTGCCTTTCAAATGCAACATAGTTATTACAGCCAGATGAAGCAGCTAATTTTTTGGACAAAATACATTTTACCTTGCCAATATTAAAAAAAAAATGATGCATGAACTTACGATTTTGATGTAATGTTTCTCTTTCCCTGTTGGTTTTTATATCATTGCATTGTATAGTTCATATAACTTAGGTAAATAAAAATAGTTTAATGAATGTTTCTGATTGGTGTATTGGTCCACAAACCCCACTAAAACAAAAAGAAGCATTCGCAAAATGAATAAGATATTGGTGGTCTCAGCAAGAACTCTGCTAATCTGACTTGGTTTCATCCCAACCCATTTGATTTCATGGGATTTAGAGATATTTATTCCATTAATAACTCTGCAGTGTCAATTGTTAACTTGTTCCCAATGTGTAAAGCCAGACCACAGTGTGTAGTAACCCTTAAATACATTTTCACAGCTGTAGTAACTCTTGAGAATGGCAGTTAAGTAGCCAATCTTGTAAAGATTCCTTGAAATATCCATGCTGGAATTTATTTTCAAGTCTGTAAGATAAAGGAGTTCTTTAGCCACTACCTTCTAGAAATGAATTGCCTCTGATAAAGAGCAAATAGTAGAAAAAAAACTCTGAAACTTGAGAACAGAACAGATGTAGTGAATACTTTGTCTTAAAAGCAGGTGGAAGCAAAAAAGTGATGTGATTTCATGTTATTTTTTTGTCTTTTTATAGATGCTAGGTGATGTAATTTTATATATGTTATTTAAACAATTTAGTATGCAAATGTGAGTCTGTATTCAAAATCACAGTTTCATTTGTAACATGTGAAGTGATGCATTAATTGAATTTTGAGGCTGAAGGTTCTGTGTGATGCAAGTTTACAGATGCATTATTTCAACTTAGGAGTTTGAAATAATACAGAGTGAAATTACTGTGAACAGTGAAAGCTATAGAAACAAAATGATAAAAACATTTCATACTTTTATTTCACAAAGAAATGTATTTTCTTTGGTGTTTCATACTGTATTCGAAGCAGAGTACATGGTGTTAAAAATCAAATTGTGTAATCACAATAGTATCTTTGTCACCCTTGCAATTCCTTGTCAAAATGTTATTTAATTCCTGTTTCTGGAACAAGCATCTTCTAGTGACACTTTGTATCTTTGGGTTGTTAGCATTTTTTCCTTCTTGAGGCTGCCAGTTGGATCAGAAGCTTATTCTGAGTGGGGTCTTTTTTGCAGCGTGAAGATCTGGCTGGTTTGTCTTGCAAAGTAGGTTATATTGTTTCTGTGCAGTGCTTGTTGCCTTGTAAAAAGTGAGCCTGCAAATATTTTTGTCAGAAGTGACTCAAAAAGTTCCTTGGCAAATGCTGGAAATGTTGAAAAGAAACTGGTGATAAGTCTGACTGCAGCCTAATATTTTTCTCTCCCATCAAGAAGGAATTTATACATTTCCTGCATATGGAATTGAGTCCTTAGGCAGAATTTCTTGCATCGGTTGCAAAGCTGAAATTCTTTAAAGAGCAGAGGTGGGGATGCAGAGGGCCCTGAGTGAGTGATGGGGTTGCTTTTCACAAGGGCTCTGTGTGCACATGACTGAATTTACGTGGGCAGGAGCAACAGCTGCCGCTGTTTCATCTGTGCTTCATCCCTTACCTGGCACGGAGTAACAGGTTTAACAGGCTCACAACTGCTTTTTGAAATGCAGATGTGGCACTTCTGACTTTGCCTGTGGAAGTTGTTTGGTTGGTGCTTTTCCTCACAGCGGTGCTAAGTAGCTGTTTCAAGGGGTTTTTCTCTTCTGCATGTATTTTCTTCCTGCATTCGGCTTTGCAAAGGTGGTAAAGGCAGAATGGGAAATATGAGAAATGCAAATATGGTAGTAAAAAACTGTGCTTAATCACTGCTTGTAAAACTTCTTGTTTTATAAGATATGTAAGCCCTGAGAAGGAAAATAACACAAGTCAAACAATGTTACTTGGTGTAGGAGTGGTTTGCAAGGAACTGAAAGAGTGGAATAATTTTCATGTAAACTTTTAAGGAAAGAGGAAAAAAACCCAACCCACAAGGCAGAGTAATTTCTGAAGAAATTACAGAAAATAAAACAATGAGACACCTGGGCAGTATGATGCTATTTATACAAAGTTTGTGTTTTCCAGTTGACTAGCAGGAAAGATGGAAATCCTCTTTATAAGCCACAAAAGCATTCCTCAGATAACAGTTTGGAAAATTAGAAAATTAAGAAGTTGAATGGAAACCACCAAGAAAGCCTTTTCTTAAAGAGGGGTTGCACATGCAAGTGTACCACCAGTATTTCAGTTTTTTGCCATTCTCTTTAAATGTCATTAATGAAATTTTAATCTATTTATGTTTTTGCATTATAGATCAGAATATGGCTACACATCCCTGCTGTCATGCAGCACATTATACCCTTTAGGACTTACGTTATCAGGTAAATTTTTATTTTAAGAGTTTTTCTTGTGGGGCTTTTTGACAACACCTATTTCTAATTGCAGCTGATACACTTTTAATTGTACAGGTGGTTGCTCTGACTGTCATTTTAACAAGGAGGGTGAAGGTAATGTTTAGGGTTAGTTTGGGCAGCTCCTTGCATCTGATTTCAGTATCAGTCAGATCGATCTTGTTAAGAGCATTCTGAGTGTGACATCCAGCCCCATTCTGACATGTTGGGTCAGGTTCAATTGTACCACAGTCTCCCTCAGTGTGATATCTTCATAAAACTGTACATGGAGTTTGCAGTGAGATGCTGTAAGTAGAAGAGCAATCTGCAGTCACTGAGGTTTCAGATCCTGAGTTTGAACACAGCTTCACATTCTGATGTTCTGTATTTCCAGCTGGCAGGAGCTGAAGTGCCATCAAAAGTCTACTTGCACTTTTATGTAGCTGAATATATCCAGCCCCAAAGATTGCCTTTATATCAAGCTGTCTGTCATGAAAAACACTTTCAAATTGAAGTACTTGTAAGGGTATTTAATTATACAAGCAGTTTGTTTTTATTGGGTTTCTCAGGACAATAGAAACATTTCAGTGAGCTGCTGATGAAATTATCTCTGTGTGTATCTGCCTGGAGGTGGAGGGGTGTGGTCACAGCTAATTCCCCTTCCAGTGGCCCAACATGAAATTTTCCTGGTGCAGCCACTGCTTTTGCATAGGCCCATAGCTCCTCCAGGGTTCTGGATTTCCTCTAACTGTAATATTAGAAATGTGCTTATACTGGTCATAACAAAAACAGGGCCTTTACACATTATTCTGTCTTAACTACACCAGTATAAAATAACACTCAACAAAAATAATTACATTGGCAACAAACAGGTTCCCAGAACAATGAGACTGGGAATTGTTTCATATTTTAAAATGGTCTGGTTTTATTTTGACTGTAAAAATTTAAGTACTGGCTTGGCTGTCGATCTGTTTTGCTGTACTATGGTTTCTACTAAAATCACACCAGCAGAGAGAAGAGTATTTTGATCTTTTATTAAAACACATCACTCTTGAGTTACAGTCCAGCCATGTGCGCTCCTTTAATGCTGATGTGCTATCTTTGAAATCTTATAAAGGTAATTATTAATCATGAGGCAGTCAAGAGAGAGCAGGCAGAGGATTTTCAAGTGCTTGTCTCCGTACATATTCCATTAATGCTTGTTGGTGTACCTGGGAATTTGGTCATGAGCCTTCCCTGTCTTCTTGCAATGTATGGAAATGAAAAAGGGCATCAAGGGATCAGCAGTTAGTGTTAGGCTGTTAATAAGGAACTACTTGAGGGAGACAGACTAACACGTCCTGTGGTTTTTGCTGCTAATCCTTGCTTGTCATCCTGTAATGCTTAAAACATTTTCTGTTTTATAACTGTAGTTGTAATTGGGGTCACTGGAATGTATAGAATATTGGGGGGGGTCTCATGTCTTCCTCTTTACCCATTAGAATATTTGCATCTAGTTCAAAATGTGATTTGTCAGCAGCTTCTTGCCACAAATAACGCCCTTGATGTCTGTTTGTAGAATGTACAATAGGTTCACATCAGTCAGGTAGCATTGACACAGGATACATCTATGGAAAACCCGGCTTAGAGCAGGATGGGGATGTTCTCCCAGTTTTTATTTTTCACAGCTGAATCCTGATGGGATCTGAGGTTTCTCGATGCTGTGAAATCCAGAACTTTTTTAGTGACGAGTCGCTTTTGGAGTGGGACGGAAGCTTGGAGGCCATATAGCAAAAATAACCTCTATTGCTGTACCTTTATGTGGGACAGAAGTGAACACAGATGCCTTCAGGCAAAGATGACTCTTGATGGATGCAGCTCACCCCACGTGGCTGTCAAACTTACAGATCTTGTCTCAGCAGCTTTGGGCTCTGGGTCTCCATCTGCTTTTACTTCGGGAAAAAGGCAAAAAAAAAAAGGGGACACAATCCTGGGCACAGCAGCACAGCACCTTTTAAAGAAATCCTGCAGAGCTTCTGCTGCCCTGCAAACTAAGAGGGCTTGGAGGAGGTTTCAGTCTAGAATGAGCTCCTGGGGCTCTAATTTAATTCCAGTTGCTGCTCCTGTAGGTTCCCTGCAGGAAATGCAGGAAGTGCATTTTGCAGGGCTGACCAGCATGAGCAGCAAGAGAGATCACCTGACCAGCATCTCAGCAGAACTTTTTGTCAGCTGAGGTTACCCTTTATGTTATGGTTATTTCTGCAAGGACTGGATGAAGGGAACAGCAAAGTGTGTATTTGTGGAGAGGAGACCACTGCTGGAATTTGCAGACATCATGGGCACAATCCTGTCATTATTGCTGCTCCTAGAAAAAGAGGAATAAATGTTATTTTCTGCCTGGCCGGTGGAGCATGGGCATTCACATCTTGCCTCTGAGGGGCCTGTGTTTTTAAGCAGTTTAGGAAAGAAATAAAGGATTAAATTAAAAATTACATGAATTAAAATTTACATCTTTCAGTAAGGAAGCAAAGTGATTTTGACCTCATCAGAAGGAAGCTCTTACTGATCGTAATACCTTAGAATTCTGCATTTAAAATTGCAAAATTCTCATTAAAAAAGACTTACAAAAGTGACTCGAGAAAATAAGTCCT
This sequence comes from Monarcha castaneiventris obscurior, assembly GCA_026261815.1. Classification (NCBI taxonomy): domain Eukaryota; kingdom Metazoa; phylum Chordata; class Aves; order Passeriformes; family Monarchidae; genus Monarcha; species Monarcha castaneiventris. Next base: position 8,095,987 of record JAMPIT010000862.1, read on the forward strand.
GACTTACTGCAGTTTTGAATGAGGGTGAGTTGATGATGTCTCTTTATGAACAAAGGCATTGGTTCCTTCCATCTTCTGCCTCAAGATCAGAGATGAGAGATGCTCTACAGGGTTCCAAATGGTGAATGTCTCAAGGGTGCAGGAGCTCTCACCAGTGGTGTTTTGAGGACAGTTTTTTCAGTGGTGAGACTGTTGACTGAAAGTGCCATGGAGAGTTCTGTCCTGTAGGAAGTGCAGCAGTAGCACTGACCAGGAGCATATTTTGTTCCACCCCTTTCTGCTCCCATCCCCTTCTCCATTCTCGCTGCCTCCTGCTTGAAGATGGATCTGGAGATCTTTTTTGGGAAGGATTCCTGTCTCTGCTGCAGTTAGGCAGAAACAGTGTCCTGTGCTGGAGCACTATGGGATGAAATTCCAAATGGCAGTGGCTCTTGTGTGGCTGTGGCAGGGGGCACACACAGCACTGGTATCTGCAGAGGGAGTGGAAACTCCAAACAATTCTTGAACCATGATGCTTCCCATAGAAAATACAGCTGAAAGAATTCAAATTACTCTCCTGCTAAAAATACTCATCATGAGATGGAGTTTATGGGAGTACCCAAACCACTCCTTGCTACTATTTGTCGTGAACCTTGAAGGTTTTAATCACAAAAAATATTTCACTCCTGCAAGAAATCTGAAAATTTAAAGTAAAAAGAATAGATAGGTCAGAAGACAATAACCAGACACTTGAGAAGCACTGACTCGTTCTGCTGGATGCCCTTTTGCAGCTGTGGTCCAAAGGAGTAAGATTAAGGGGAAAAAAGATGATTTCACAGCCGAGTAGCTGAAGGTCCTGAAGCATAAGATGTGATTGTAAGCGTTACATTAGCATAGAACTGCGTGTTTAAAACTGAACTCTTTCTATCCCCAAATACAGCAAAGTGAAATAATTTAAGTAGGTTAAAACTGATATTTAAAACAATTAAATGTAGATTTTATGTGTGAATTGATTATTTGAAGCATGCCGGGCTGGCAGGACAGGTCCTATAATATGTGGAGTATCCTTTCTGCAGATGTATATAAAAGGTATGTTTCATTCTGAAAGTCTCATTTAGGCAAAAACTCCAGATTAAGTCGATTACACAGGTCCTGGCATATCATTCATCTCGTCTTTTAAGACTTAATGTTCATCAGACTCAAAAAGATAAAAATGTAGGAATTAAAAAAATAATGAAGGACAGAATGGAAGCTATTATTAAGCCATTAAATGAGTCAGTCACACATTCACATTTCTATACTGTCTATACAGTTCTGATCCTTCCATCCTGCAGATAATAACAGAACTACCTCGGTGGTAGGAAGTGTGACAAAGAAGGTGGCAATAAAAAATTTACGTTGAGAGGAGGAGAGACAGTCTAGGAGGGTTTTTTTTTTTTTGACAGGGCAATTCATATCATGTATGAATGATATGAAGATAATAAGTAGGAAATGGTAATTCACAGGTTTTGAAAAACAAGGAATGGAGAATGTGCCACCCAATTGTCAGGTTGCAGATTTAAGAAGCGAAAGGAGTTTGTTTTTCACTCAAGCATAATTGTCAAACTGACTGGCACAGGTTAATGAGAAAGCCAAAAGTATAAATAGAAAGAGATAAATGAATTCACAGTAGTAGATAGGTTCATCCATTTTTTTATACATGGGATAAATCTTTAATCCGCTTTCAGAGTGGCTATTTTGGGTTAAATAGACCTTTTGCCTCCACTGTTCTTACATGAGGCAATGCAGCAAATTTACAGGTAGTCAGTGTAGGGAAGGATGTGAGTTAATTGCCAGTGCTTGGTAAACATTTCCTTTTTCTTAATAATAATAATGCTATACCTCTAAAAACATAAAATGTTACTGATGCAGGTTTAGGCCATTGCATCTTTCCACAGTAAAAAAGGAGGTGTGGCCTACTCTGCACATTTCTGTGGTTTTAATCTTTGTAGTCAAGATATGATCATGTTTGATTTATGACCGGTGTAGTAGTGCCAATAAATTTTCTAGTGTTGGCTGCAGTTACATTTCTAAAGAGAAGTTTGCCATCCTCAGCTTTTTTACTGGTTAGAACAACCCAGTTGTGTCAAATACCTGGGCTGAGTGAGTGGTGACGAGTGCTCTGTTCTCTGTAGCTTTCCACAGGGCCTTGGCAAAACAGAAAGATACTGTTACTTTTGTAGCTATGAAAATGCATCTACACCACAATTTGACTTATAACCTGCAATTTTTTTAACAACATGCTCTTGATACTGTAATACAGAAAATAAGACACAGGTCTGATTCAGGTTAAAAATGTGCATGTAATGTGTACTGTATAAATGGAAATAGGTTTAGACTGATAATGTAAGAAATGTTCATTTTTATAAGCTAGATTAATGTAGTAACTTCACCAAACTTTGTAGTGTGAGGAAGATTTCAGGTCCAGGTCCTGTTACAGAAGTTTAATGGAGCCACCAAAGCTTTGTCTGTATAGGTGTGTCCATCCCCCTGCGCAGTGCATGCAAACACTCATCTGTCTTTTGTAAAATGAGAGAGTTCATGTGATGTGTTTGAACATGTCTGAGATCTTCAGAGATGCTTCACCAAACTACTGACTTGATGTGCATTATGGACATGAAAAAGCTCTGGAACCACGGCTGATGGGAGTTTGCATGTAAAAATGGGGAGGGAAAAATTGGTCTGGTATTGCTGAGAGCCATAGAATCATTAAGGTTGGAAAACACCCCTAAGGCTGAGTCCAGCCTTTAACTCAGCAGTGCCACGTTCACCACTAAACCATGTCCCCAAGTGCCACTTCTGCCCTTTTTTTGATCATTTCCAGGGACAGCAGCTCCAAAATCCCCCAACTCTGTACCTGCTTTTTTGTGATTGGGTGTGGGAGCTTAATTATGGCCTCCATTCTTTCATTCACTGCCTCTCCCATAAAATAAATCCTCAATATTTAATTTGCTGTTGGCCCAGCTGGACAGAGATGCAGGGTGTCCCTTTGTCACTAGGGCAGGACATACATGGATGGTGGCTGGAACACAAGCACTGTCATCACTATTTGCTGATGACAAATCAGCTCATTTGCTAATCACAAATAATTGCGTTTGGTAACACAGACCAGGACGTTTTTCCCTCAGAGTGTAACTGCTCTCACCTGTCTGTAGGTTAAAGGCAGGTCACTGCTTTGCTGCTGGACTTTTTAAATGGATGTTCCCTTTCCATCCCTACTTTGCTTCTGTTTAGAACCCAAAGCACAGAAGCAGCACTTTCTTGCCAGGGTTTGGTTTCCAGTGCTCCACACGAGAAGACAAATTTCACAACTAAGAAGGATCTGATTGCCTTAGCCTGGAATGTTCCTTCTTTTGTCCTCCTGTTACTGATCTGTGATTCCTATCATACATCTCCAGTCTCTGGGATTATTTGCACTGAAGTCTCTTTTCTCTGTTTGACACTGTTAAGTATCATTTAAGTGTGTTTATTTTAAGGCCTTTACACAAGAGCTGTGAAGAAGAACCATCATCTAAATAAGAATCAGGGCCTGTAGTTTCACTTTTGAAAAAAATTTACTGATGTTTATATGATGTAAATGCAAAGGAATGGTGCATAAATCTGGTTAAGTGTAGTTTAATATCTCGTGTGTTTTTTAAAAGATTCATCCATCTATTTGGCCGGTCTCCAAGGACAGATCCAGGCTGAGGCTGTCAAACAAATGGATTTTTAACGCATTTCTGTGTAGTTAAATCTAGTTTGGATGTAGCTGAAACTTCAAAATGCTGAAGTACAGCAGAAAAAATTAATTATGCTAACTTTGTATGCATGTACCTTTCACTGTGCCATCTTTAATGGCATCAAAATAAGCTCAGGAAAGCTTGTTTCTAAACATTTTCCTCTTACACATTCAGTTAGAAGAAATTCTCAGTTGTGTTGGTGTTTTGTATGTGAACTTCACAGGCATTGCAGTACAGATTCTCTGTGTGTTGGTGTTGTAGTTGCTTAGGTAAGACTGAGGTTCCACCAGGTTCTGTAAATTAGTTTTTATAAGTCATTATTTCTTATGCCTTCTATTTGCAGAGAATGTGGTGCAGGATTAGATGACTCCAAGAGAAAGGACTTAAACTGTTTAAAATTCTTTAGCAATTTATTTACTTTTTTAAAAATTTTACATAATTTTGGTTTTCCTTGGTGTTTTTCTTTAATTGTTGCCAGCTTTCGATAATGGTATTTGAAGGCTGAGTGCTCTTAGAGCTATTGGAAGTACTAATCCTATTGGAAGCTCTAACCAAGATGCTCCAGGAACATTCTAGTTTGAATCATACCCTTTTTGTTTTTCTTCCATTTGTAATTTCTTCCAGGTATTTATGTAAACTGTCAGACCAGGAATTGCGGCAGAGCGCGGCCCGGAACATGGCAGATTTAATGTGGAGCACAGTGAAAGAACCCTTGGATACAGCCTTGTGTTTTGATAAAGAAAGTCTTGATCTTGCATTCAAATACTTCATGTCACCAACTCTAACGATGAGATTGGCTGGGCTGAGCCAAATAACAGTAAGAACTTTTAAAAAATATCAATTACGGTTAGCAAAAAATGTTTCTTGTCGTGTTTTATGATTTACAGGCTTGTTTGGGGGGCTTTTTTTTAATGTGTGAAAGCAGCAGGATCCTCTTACATGCAGCCTTAGGAAATTACAGTGGTGATGGTGAGTGTAGGGTTTGCTGAGAGCTGAGTACAAGTGGTGGCTGTGTTTGCACCATATGGAACTGGCTCACGTTACCTGAACAATTCACATGCTAAACAGCACACTTGGAGCTGTGGTTTGTGACAGCTGTGTTGAAATGGAGTCCCTTGCCACGGCAATGTTTGTTGCTTCGAAAGGCTTTCAATCTCTTTGCATTTTTACCTTTGCAGCATCTTGACTCTGCTGCAATTAGCTGCTGCTTTGTATTGCACAAACCTCGTTTTCTGTTTGTTAGTACAGTCTGTTTCTCGAGAGAGCATTTCTGCATTAATTAGCACAAGTCTCAATTGAAGAGGTAAATATCTACAGCATGGAATAGAAAACAATTAAAACCAAAAAAATCCCCATCTTTCCCTTTCCCATGGAAATGCTCCACATTGCACCAGGCAAGAGACATGGGGCATTCTTGATTTGTCATGGCTTCCTACAACCATTAACAGTCCCACAGGAGGGCAAAAGTGAAGTTTTTTATCCATCTGAGCCTTTTCAGTTTTGTGTTTTCTAAACATGTTTGGTCTTCCCTCTTCTGATGATGTGGTATCACTGAGGGACTGTCACTGAGTACAGGTTTACTTAAACTTGATTTTGCTTCTCACTACAGTTAGAGATAGAAGTACTTGCAGTTGAATAAAGGGCAATTTAAAGAGATCTGTAAGTACTTTTAATCAGATTATTGCTGGCTTTTACCAAAGTAAACATTTATTTACATACAGGTAACTTACTGGGTTGTGAAAAAAGGCTGTGGGCTACATCCACGCGGTATAATTGATCTTAAAATATATTTCCACTTTTGCATAGTTCCAATTACATTAGATTTCAGGTCCTATAAATCCTTTCCTTTGGTTTTATACAATGCTTCTCGTTCAACTACCAGTGAATGTCTTTTTGTGTATCCTTGCCAAAACAAAGTCTGAAAATAAGAATACATCAGCTGCTTTATTTATTCAGGCATTTAGCTCACTTAAGGGAGTGTGAAGTTGTGTTAAGTAGTTATATGTTTTCACCTGTTGTGATTGATAAATACTGCTGTAAAAAATCAGAGTTTTTAAATAACAAACATGTATTACCAGAGGAAAAATTTTGCAGTATTTTTAGACTAAAGCCAATAGTTTTCAGCTTGTAAAAATGGAATATTGTATTCTCATTGTATGCTAATAAGTTACTGTCTTCTTTTATGTGAATAGTCTTTAAAACTTCTCTGGAACACTGAGACAATTTATTCTTTCTCATTCAAGTCATAGAAAGTTTTGGTTTTGTTGTTACCTTGTTTCTCTTCCATTTCATCTCCCAGTCACCTGGTTGAGGTGGTTCAGCTCCAAAATACCATCTCTCTCCACTATTCCCTCACAAATAGGATTTTATTTTCCTGTCCTTTGGTGCCTGGCTCTGGAGATGAGACCCAGGAGATGTTTTTTAGTGCTCAGTGTTCTTTGCTGAAGCCTTTCTCCCTTTGTGTCCTTCCTAACTGCCCTGCCACATTTGTGCTGCACCAGTTGAGTGTCTGGGCACAGGTGCCTTTTGTTTCTGACCATGTTTCATAGATAGTAAAAAATGAAAAAGGATTTTATTCCCTCTGGCATTCAAGGAAACAAAACTTGAAGTGAAAAACTTGTTAGGAGGTGAGGGAGAGCAAGGTGTTGCAACGCTGTCCCACATGTCTTTTGTCTTGTGCTGCTGTGTCAGAATTCTGAGATTTTAGTTGAAGTTACTGTAAAAATTGTTTGCAAATCCCAGTATGAAAAAGAAATCTTTGTCAGAATTGGAGAAGGATTTGGTGTGGGAAGTGTTGCTCAATGGTGACCCTGGATTTAAAATTGATGGTAGGAGCAGTTCAAGACTCTGTCACTCTTTGAGCCCTTTCAAAACATTTTCATGTGGAGGGGAATCTTTAGAAAAGTCAGTGAGCTTCCACTGCTTTATCTGACCCAGTTCCAACTGGGCACAACAGCCTCTTCCTGAAGTTCTTGTCACGTGGTTTTCCACTCCTAAATATGTTTCATTTGAAATTCTCTATTAGTAACCAATCTATTAATAATTGTGTAGTCAGGCTCTCATGGCTCACCAATTTCCATGCAGATTTTCCATTTTGTGTCTTCAAAACCATTTTCCCCCCTAAAAATCATTGAGATTGGACACAGATAAATCTGTGTAAAGACTTGAGAAGATTAGTGAATTCACCTGAATTGTAGAATGCATGTACTAGATTTATTTCAAGAAAGGAGTAAATGTTTTGACAAAGTTATGCAACAAGCATAATTTTAACTTCAAAAATTCAGATTACTGTGCCTTTATTTTTTTTTTTTTTTAAATAAGATGCCAAATAAGTTCTATTGTGTAATTTAAAATGTTTAAAAAGATGTTACGTACATGTAAAGAATTGGATACAGAGCCATCACTGTGTCTGGAAGGTGATGCTGAGGGAAGAAGTGGAAAAGAGATCTAAAACTTCTAACAGGCTTTTTTTTTTTCCTTCTGTAATGTCTTAAATTTATCAGTTCAGATGTGTTTGAAAGCTTCATTTCATGTGAAAATACCTGGTTGTCATTCTCTTAATTTTGCCTAAACAACTTACTGGAAAACTATTATAAAGTCATATAAAAATTTGTTTAATGTCCCTAACTATTTTGAATTATAAGAAAACTACCTCACCAAATATTTGGATAAAACTGTAATTTTTTTCTTCCTTTTTCTAACCATAGAATCAACTTCATACCTTCAATGATGTGTGTAACAATGAGTCATTAGTTTCAGACACAGAAACGTAAGTAGGAACCTTATTCTGAATACTTGAAGTGTTTTCTGTGCTTGCAGTTCTTCCCTCTTGTTGCTATGGTTTATACACAGTGGGGGAGCAGTCATAATCTGACACATTGATTAGAAATATTCTAACCAGGGGGTTAATAAATGGTTTTAAATGGTAACTATAAAATATTTCTAAATGTTTCTGGATTTTTTTTTGCTGTATTGAAGTATAGAGACAAGGTAAGCTTTAGAAAAATGGAGATCCTGAAATAATAAATACCTTTAAATGGGCTATTATTTCCATTGTGATATATAAATAAGAACCAGCTAATTCATATCCAATTCATACCATTTTTGCCATCTTCTCATTTCTCTGGATTATTTATTGACTTGTCTTGCCATCACTGGCTCCCAGCCTTGTTATTAGTTTTCTGCTGAGTTTGTGAGGTAATGCTATTGTTTTTTTTCTTCAAAGTCCTTATTTGTATAATTCGGGTGTGTTGAACAATTTTAAAAGGACTCACATAAATCTTCAAGGAGATTCACCTGTGGGATTGTATTTCAGCCAGGAAATGTTCATTTGTGTAACTCTGAACTTAATGTTAGAACTGTGAAGAATTTAAATTAAAAATACGTATTTTGGTATTTGAAATAACTGTTCTTGTGAAATAACAGGCAAAGTGGGTAAATTACAGAATTTTACTCATAATATACTTTTTGTTTCTCTTGGGGGGTGATGTGCTCTGTTTATCTTGGGGGCCACAGACACAAACTCTCCAGTACCTTTTGCTCATTAATGGGAAGTCTGTCGCAGCAGCAGTGTCTTGCTTTTGTCTGGATACTTTAATTACAAATAGTTTTATTTGTAGTGAGATCTGGCTGCAGTCATGACCACAATTGTGTAGATTTCATGTGAAAAGCACTGTAGATATTTGAAGAGAAATTTGTGGGAATATGTTGGGTTTTTTTAAACATAAAGAACCAAAATCTAGGGCACTTTTGCTTCTGTGAAGATGTGGAAATACCTTGGGAATAAGAAATAAATAGTAAATACTCCAGGAGGGAACATGTTGGGAATGTGAGGTTGGCTGGGGTGTTTCCTACCCAGCACTGCCAGTTCACTGGTGTGTTGTTACACTGGGACTGACAAACCTCAGATTTATCCAGTTCTTCTCCTTCCCTCACGCTGATAATATGAAACAGAGGTAGTTTTTAGGTCGTAGTAACAGTAACAAGTGATTGTGCCACTTAAACTTAATACAGAGCTGTTTGATCTTCTGTGTCAAATGTAAAAAAGAAAAGTTACGAATGTGGAAAAAGAGAAGAGTGGTTAAATTTCCCTGCAGAAGAGCAGATGTACTCTGTAAGAGCATCAGAGTTATTTTAAAGCTGAAGGAAATTGTCAGATTCTCCTTTGGGATATTACTTTCTTGGCAGGGGCATCTGTAAACAGGCTGTCATTTGAAAGGAATGCAGCACGAACAGAAAACCTTCTTTTCCACTTTTGTAGTATGTGATTTTTTAAAAAAAATGGCATTCCAGTTGTTCTGGTGTTTTACCTGAAAGGCTGGTTGCAAATCAGTATCAAGTATTGCTGCTCATCTTCACATATCTTTTGGAATCAGTGATGTCTTCCAGCCAAATAATCAGAAGGGGCTGGAACGGGAGGATGGGGAAAATGTCTCACTTCTCCAGTTTGTTCACTACAAAGCTTCCCTCTCATTACAGACTCTGAGAAATTTTTGGATGAAAAGGCACTTAGGGAGTTGGCAGTGACTGAATGAGCACCAAAAGGAAAGCTTTTCATTCCTGTGTTCTTTCCTTAGCGGAGAAAGGAAGTCTGAAGTTTTATTTTGTACCTTTGTAGCCTCTGCAGATTTGCCAAAAGAAGATGTCCTGCATTATGTCTGGTCATCCCCATTCTATGTTTTGACTTTTCCAGATGCGTTTGGAACTGTCAACCTTTGGGATTTCTCCTTCTGTATCTTGATAAGGTGGGTTTGCGGGAGGTACCTTAAAAAAAAAAAACAGCTTTCAGTTAGTCCTAGCTCTTCCTTGTTCAGAATTAATATCAGGATTTTTTAGCAAATATTTTGCAGTGGTGGCTTCCCACCTTTATCCTCTGCCCTGCAGTTTTGTCCATGGTAAGACAAAAAAGCATCTTCTGTCTAGGAAAACACTGGATTTCACAAATTGCACTTGAAAGCAGCAGAAAGCTGAGACAGAGGGATCTGTTCTGTAGCTGCAGGTATTTGTGTGTCTTTTGAGATTTCATTTCCCTCTCTTCTCAAGGGTTGAGGCTTTGTGGTGACCGAGGATGGTCCAGATGTGGGCAATGCCTCCGCCACTCAACTTCATCATATCCCTCAGAGATGGACTTTTAACTGAGCTGTTCCTGGCTCTAAAGATAGAATCAGATTCTGTGCAATCTGAGGTACTGAGGAGTGTGAAATCTACTGAAGCTAAAAATAATGAGACTGAACAGAAGAGTCTCCAAGTCTTTGAATAACTGATTCCTGCAACTGTTGCACTGATGTCACAGTGAAAAATGATGATGCTTTTCAGGAAGTGAAAGATACCTTTTTTTTTTGGTGTTACTTGGACCACAAGAGGAAAAAGTATTTTTTTTCTTTAGTGAGGACACTGTCAGCTTCTGGAAATAACATGTGTAAAGAGAGATTTTGTTTTGCTCTTCTCCTGGCAGGCAGCCAAGTATTCGGGTTTCAGGTTCCAGGTTGACACTGAGACAACTTCCTTGACTCATTTAAAAACCTTGATTACCCTCACTTAAAAAGCTTCCTACAGAGCAATTTCAGGTGTCCAGAATTCCTTTCACCTGTGAACAGAAAGAACTGGATTATTTCTTCTCCTTTCTTTCCCTCTCTTTCCTTATTTACTGAGATACTCAACTGCAAGTTCTGTGTTGCTTTTTCCCTTCACTGCAGTTTCTTACCTTATGTTAACTCTTACATTCTCAATTTTTGTCTAAGCTTACCGACTTGAGTTCCTGGCAGTTTTATTTAAACACCTCTTCTCCTCTCTCTCTACCAAATTTCAGGGATCTTTTCAGATTTTCTCTGGGAAAAAAAAAGTGTATTTTTTCACTCAGCTCACTAATGTTTCTTTCTTGTGGCCCACACAGTAGTTAAACAAATATTCCAGATGATGTCAGAGTGGTGGTTTCAGAGCCTGCAGAGCATCAAAGAGGAAAATTTGTGCTCAGAAGCAAAAACATGTGCTTGAATGTGTGTTGGGAAGGTGCCTTCTGTATCCTCTTTGCATTTCTGATCCTAAATAGTTGAGATCAGGGTTTCACATCTGTTGTGTTGTAGATCCTATTTCAGTGATGTTGTCAAGAGGTGTTAGTGTTCCTCCCTTGCAAGCTGCCAGTAACAGAGCTGCATTTTTTCATTGGAGCTTTTATATTCTGTTTCTCAGTGATGTTGAGGACTCATTGTTGTATTTCATCCAGCTCTGAGCTGGTGTGTTTTTGTTGCTTCACGGGGAATTGACTGGTTGAATAAATAAGGTTTTCTTTGAGGGGGGTTACTTTGCTGTGGGATTTTTTCCTGGATTTGGGTCATCATGTGGGTACCAAGTATTGCACCACAGCCTTAGATTAAAATGTTTCTAGGACTTTAACCCAGTCCTTTCATAGAGAGGTGTTCTTTGACCTACCAGGAAAATGCATAAACTGGAGGATAAGAATGAACAAAATTCAGGCTCTGCTTGCCCTCTTTGTAAGTGCAGCTCCAAACATCAGGTTATATCACCAACTGCACAGCTCCCACTCTATTCCTTGCGCTCTCATGGAATGCCTGGGGAAACTCAAGTCAAAAACGCTTGAATTTCATTTCCTGGAAGTAAACCAGTTATTTTTGACAGACATGGATTATCAGTGAATTTACATTAAAGATTCTAGGGAGAAATGGATTAAGTGCTGTGTACATTTCCAGTGTGAGAGAGACTTAGAGACAATTAAACCAGGGTAGCTGCTACCTTTGCCTTTTTACTCTCCTCTCCTCCCTCAGCCACAACACAGACCCATAGAGAGTATCAAGTGCTTTAAATGACTTTTCCTATTGCTATCCAATTATTAAATCCATGAAAAACAGCTAATATGTGTTACTCCCAAGGTGAATTTTCTTACTCCTAAGGTCTGTCTGAGTTGGATATCTAATTTGTAAAACCATTCCTTGTGCTGCTACTTACATGTGAGAGGGAAAAGCACATCTGTGCTTTGATCATAATGCATGATTTTTACTCTTGCCATTTCCTTTAATACAAAAGAGTAATTTTTTTCAAGAAAACCTTTCCTGAAGTGGAAGTGTTCGGGAAAGAAGTCAGACATCCTTCATTTACACTGAAATCAGCTTTTTTGAATCTTTGAATCTGATTTTGTAAATATATTCCTTAGTAAATCAGAGAGCAAAATACTTTGTGGGAGTAATAACTTGATCATTTTAAAAGGTAGTGATTGCTGTGGTCTCAGCCCTCAGTTCCTGGGAGGAACAGTTCTCTCTGGGAAGCACAAGGGCTTCATTCTGCCTTGCACAAGGATCCTGTTGTTTTTGGTCATCCTCAACAAATCCATATCAAATGAACATTTGATGTACCTTCAGAAATCTGAGATGTCGTTTTACCACAGCTGAGCTCACCAGAAGGATAAAGAGTTTGTTACTGCTGAGAATACATCCATTAAAAAAGGCATTCCTTCAAAAGAATTATCTGTGGTTTTTCAGAAGAAACATGGTGTGAATTAGAGACAAAACTGCCATGGTAATTGAATAAAATGTGAAGGAACTCACTGCAGAGGAGAGCTTTTGTTCTTTCCTTTGGAGTGGTTAAAATGCAACATATGACTGCTTACAAAGCCTAATGGATGTTGTGCCATGAGCAGGAGTGTTGGGATAAAGAGACTCTGTGAGGAATATGTCCTTTCATGCTGACATTGCCCAGTGAGCCTGGCAGTGTTTGTTTGTACAGGATTCCTTCTGAAAGCTACACCTTGAAAAATTCAGATCCAGAAGAAAGGAAAGGTCTTTCTTCAGACTTTGGTAGACAGAAATCCAAGCCCTGGCTGAGTCAGAAATGTGCATGTGCCAAAGTTTGGGTTGGGTGGGCATCTTCTGGGTGTTGGGGATAGTTGGGTTTTGGTTTGGTTCTGAAAAGAGGCTGTGGGAAGTTAAGGACATCTTGGATTCATGGAACAGATGTAGCTTATCTTTTCAGTCCCTCTTTGAGCAGATCCTCTGTCAAGCTGACGTTACAGTGTGAGAACTAATTTATTGATAAGCTGTAAATGATAACTGTTGGCAAACTTTCATACCTTGCAAGCCAGTTATTACTTAAATGACTTAAATTACAGGACATTATCTTTGAACAATGTGAGAATATTTGATTCCCCATGTCCTGGAATTAAAAGAGAACAGTATAGAGATGATGTGGAGTAACAGGAACTTTGCTCCTTGAGTTCAACCACGAGGATCAGGCAATTCAAAACAATTGAAGCACTGGCAGCGTGCCCCTGAACAGTGAATCCTGTTTGGAAAACCTACAAAGGCAATCTCTTTTTCATTAAAGAATCTTGTTTCCTTCTTGAGGATGATAAAGATTGGCAATCCTGGATTTTAATAGTAACCATAAATGTGACACAGAGAGAAGTGGTAAAAATAACTCTCCCTCAAGTCGTCTAAGACACCCCTCCCTCCATCCTCTCCTCCCTGTGAAACAGAGCACTGTTACTTCAGGGCCATTTAAACCAAAGGCTGGGCTTTAAATACTCTGGTGTCCTGTAATTGCCTCTGGTGCCAAAATCGGGGTAAACAAACGTTTGCTTGAAGAGAAGGAATAAAAAGGAGCTTATGCACTGCTTTCCAGACAGGGCAGTGCTTTCTGGAAGTTCAGCTTTTGTTTTGGAAAATTCACTTTCCTTATCCTGGTCAGTTTGAATATTTGCTTGTGGAATGGCAGTGGGTAAAGTTCCCTGTGGTTATGGATGAAGCAGAAGGAGAATTTGGAAGTGCCTGTGTGCTGCACGTGTGTAAGTATGACCATGGCAAACATAGTTTGGGAGAGTTGCTATTTGTGTAAGAGAATCTAAAACTGTGTACATGGCTTTCTTTAGAGAATAATTTCTGTCATTCCCACCTTCAGCTACATTTCAGTACTTTGGAATTTCATTATAACCTTGGATTAAATAGCAGTATCAAAATTTTACCTGTGAGGTCTTTGGAATTGTTTGCACGTGGTCTGTTGAGCATTAACTAATAAAATTAGTAGAATTATTGGTTATATTTGCTGATGATCCAGAGGGGAAATGTTGATATTTGGCATTAGTCTTCCAGCTAAAGAAAAGAAATAAGGAAATCATTTGCTTCCTGCTTGGAAAAATGAACGTTGACTATGGTTTGTGTTCAGAAGGTTTTTGTGCCCTCACTCCAGCTGCAGATACCAACTTGCAGGAAGTGCTGTGCTAGAGAAGAGCACACAGTAAATATTACAGGCAGAGAATTTTATATTCCCACTCTTTTTTCATCTCCAGGTCAATTGCAAAAGAACTTGCAGACTGGCTTATCACCAACAATGTAGTTGAGCACATTTTTGGACCAAATTTACATATTGAGGTTTGTATTCAATTGTTGTTAATTTGGTATAAACATGGTGCATTAACTTGTTGTTCTAGTAAATCTTTCCTCATTGTGTTCTCACTTTGCAGATCATCAAACAGTGCCAAGTGATTCTGAATTTTCTTGCAGCTGAAGGGAGACTTAGTACTCAACATATAGACTGTATTTGGGCTGCAGCACAGGTATATATCAAATTTTTATAATTGCAGGGGTGATAAAAACAATATAAAATAAGTTGATTTTGTTTCATGTTCTTGAAGTTGTTTCTTGCGTTTTCTTGGCTCTCTGAGCATTTTGCTGATGAAAACGTGAAGTTAGGCAGCTGCCACAGTTACTGGGTTATTTATTAGATGCAAAAAATCACCCTGGCTGCTCTAATAAAAGGAAAAAAATGAGGTTGTATAGCAAGGACAGTGTTTTCACCAAGAACAGGGATGAAGCTTGGAGGGTAGTTGCAATATTTTTATTATTGTGCTAAATTGCCTTGCTCCTGTGTGTTGTAGCTTCTGGTACTCCTGGTGGGAACAATCAGGTGAAAATTGTGGCAGTGAAGTTTACAGCTGTGCTCCTCTGCTGGTGTTAAAATCTGTAGAAGGCACTGAAATTTTATTTTTTGCTTGCTAAAGCTGGAAACTCTGATAGGTTTTTTGCCTTCAGGAAGATTTATTTGTGTGCTGCTTTTAATGGGTCGCTGTGCTTGTTATTTTAGCTTGTGACATTTTTTATTTAGGGGTTTGAATACAATAGGCATGAACAGGCCTAGGGAACACACTGTTACACAGGTTAGAATTTAAAGAGGGTTTTTTAGGTGTTCAATATTTCTTTGTCATTTCTTTCAGTCAAATAGTACTGAACACACATTCTGAAGCCAGTGTGGTCCATTGTCATTAAAACATGCAGCTGGAATGTTAATAAATGCTCATTGGAACAGCATTTGCTTCAACATTTTTCTGTATCAGAGTAATTAATAATTATTTATTTCACACTACATTTTTAAAACAATATTTTCACTTCCTTGATGTTTCCCCACAGCATCTCGCACACTGTTCAACCTCTGGATTTTTTAATATATTTCATACTGCTTTAAGAATAATATAATTACCTAATGTTGATAATCCTTTTACAGTTTAAGTGTTCATTTTGACAGTGATATTTTCAAAATATGTTTGATACCAGAATTAAGTATGTCCTGATTATTTCCTGTCGAAGGCTTAAACCCCCAATGTTGTTTAGAAGCCTCACACCTTTAGACTAAAAGAATAGAAGGCCTTAAAGTGTATTTTCCACTTTTTAAACATACTTTTAGGCAAAAACTCATCTTCCCTAAATGGAAGGTATTTCTAAATGTTTAAATGCTTCCTTGTATAGAACCCACATGATTTCACTGCACTGTGAATCCTGTGAAAGTTGGATTGTACTATCCTGTACATAGTAAATTGCTGACACAGATATTGAAGGCAAAATTAAATAAATAAAGAATGAAAAAACCCCCTTTTGAGGTGCATGTGTGGTAACCAACATAAGAATTTTTTTCTAGAAGTTTCCCATAACCATTATTTTATTTTTTGAATAACAACATTCTAGCAAACATAATGAAACTCTTTTAAGTGACTCTGAAAAGCAGCATTTACCCAAAGAGGAGCCATCCAGGAGCTCTGGTACTTTAATGTGGAAATAGAGTAGTTAGCTGAACACATTGTCATGGTTTTTGACATCCATTACTGGAAACACAAAAGAATTCTTTATAATCCTCACACAGTCTCTTCCTGAGTAGTCTTCATTTGTATTTACCACTGCTAATAAGTTACCATTGCAAATACTGCTTCCCTCAAGATTTACCATATAAACTTAAATTTTAGAAGTTGTATTTAAGTTCAAATACAAAACAAACTTCCAGTTCTTCTTTTCACCTGATATCTCAAAAGTAGAACTAAGGAGGGAACTGTTACATTTGATTTGTCCATTTGCAGGCTTTACAGTGTCAAAATAACTTTAGTCAAAATTGCAAATCTGCTGGAGTTTGGAATCATTCAACAACTCCTTCCTGAGAATCTGTGCAAATACGTTTATTTGCTGCAATATTTGATTCATTTGTTTATTTTGCTGTTCCTGTTACCTTCTCTGTTTGTACCTCGTAGCTGAAGCATTGCAGTCGTTACATACACGACTTGTTTCCTTCTTTGATCAAAAACTTGGACCCTGTCCCACTCAGACACCTTCTTAACCTCGTCTCAACTCTTCATCCCAGTGCTCACACTGAACAGGTAAAGACAAGGCCCACAGAATCACTGTCATGAGAAAAGCAACTTAATGAGAGTGTTAAATGACTCTTATGGATTTATCTTCCTGAAGGATTGCAATAAAAGGAATATTCACTAAGGCAGAAAGGGGGAACTTTATGAGTAAAGTTGTCATGTTTCTTCAAGTACACCTTTCCTGGCTTTTGAAGTCTAATCTTTAGAGATTTTCAAAGACTTCATAACCAGTGACAGAAGATTTTAACTTCCTGTCTGAAGTTAGAATTTGTTTCACACAACATCAGTTAGTTGATTTGTTTATTTTGATGAGTTTATTTTGGTGAGCTGTAGTATTGGCTAGAGGGAGATGAACAGTGGATCTTTGTATCCAAAACCTGCTGCTTAATGGTACTTTTCCCTGGTTTTCTTCCCAGACCTTGTATTTGGCGTCCATGCTGATAAAAGCCCTGTGGAATAATGCACTGGCAGCTAAGGCTCAGCTGTCAAAGCAAAGCTCCTTTGCATCTTTACTGAGTACCAACCTGCCCATGGGAAACAAAAAAGGTGCGTGGTTTTCCAGTAGATCTGGGAGTTGAATTTGAAATTTTCATTGTCTGCTTGTTGAGTTTGGACAAAAAGTAGGTATAGAACTTCCTCCTTTAAGTATTTTTTAAAAGTATCATGCTGGCATATTTTTCCAGCAGAACTTGAGGCTGTAGATGAAAGCATTAAAAGTCTGTGAGTGCATTTGGAAAGCTTTGTGTTTCAGATCCATTCTGTTTGTATAGCTAAAGTAGTCCGTATTTTTCTTTTTCCTTTTCTTTTTAATTCAGAAGATGATCCCTAACTCATCAGTTAACTATTCTTGTTCTACTACACATCTGTAATGTAGTAGCTACATAAAATCTTACAGAAGCTTACCTACTTCTTACCTAGTTTTTGGTATTGCATGCTGTTTCTCATTAGGTTTTTTGTTTTTTACTTGACTGTGTCTTTCCCCACAGTCATTACTAAAGGTGCTGCCAAGCCATTTTCCTGTAGCTTCCCTTTCTCTTCCTACTGCTGGTTTTTATGAATCATGGACATCTATATGCTGACAAAATGATTTTTAGTCACTTATTTTTCCATCCTGCTTTTTTCCTTCAGAAGAAGAGGAGCTCAGAAGAGCAGCCCCTTCCCCTTGTAAGTAGCATTTCAGTTGTACTGTACCACAATTTGTTACTGTGGTGCTTTTCAATTTGAGCGGGATTAGAGTAAATTTGAAATTTTGATTTTATGAGAAATCGAGTGCAATGATATTTTGAGTAGAACCTAGGAAATTTGTGTAACTATGGCAAGAAGAGACATCAAAATACGAACTTTGTAGTAAAATGCTCAGTGTTCCAAATGAAATTATTAGTGTTTAGGTACACAGATTGTTTGAGCTATATATCCCTGTTTACTGGAAAAATGCTCAACATTTGAGGCAGATTTATGCAAGGCTGTTACATTCCAGTAATTACCTGTCACAGAGTAACTGGGAAATGTGGTTTTGAATTAGGGTCACCAGCAGCAAGCCCTCAAAGTAGTGACAACAGTGACACCCATCAGAGTGGAGGCAGTGACATTGAAATGGAGGAGCAGCTGATCAACAGAACAAAACACGTCCAGCAGCGACTTTCGGACACAGAGGTAAGAGTGAGAGTCTGAGTCTGGGAATTCTGTTACTCAGTTGCCTGTTATTAGCTATAAAAGGATTTTTTTATCTGTACTTGTTTCAAACCCACTTCAGACAAATGTATTCCTGCATTTAAATTGTGTTTCAGCTAGGTGTATCTCTTAGTAAGGGACTGCAAGACGTTGTTTCTGTGTCACACTGTGACTCTTAGCGTGTGCAAAGTCTGCACATACACCCTGTTAGCAGCCAGGTAATGCAAAAAATCAATTATTAAATCCAAATCTTGCTCGGAGCATTTTATCATCAGCAACCAAATTGAGAAAGAATGAATTGAGACTAGTAGATGTGACACATTTCCTCCTAAAGGAAGACTGATGTTTGGATGACGATGATGATGGTATTAATTATGTATTTCCAGTGGTCCTTTATTTTCCCACCAATCTTACAAAAACCCGAAATAATTTCAGGAATCCATGCAAGGCAGCTCTGATGAGACAGCCAACAGTGGTGAGGATGGCAGCAGCGGGCCTGGGAGCAGCAGTGGCCACAGTGATGGGTCCAGCAACGAGGCCAACTCCAGCCACGCCAGCCAGTCCGCCGGGAGCCCCGGCAGCGAGGTGCAGTCGGAGGACATCGCCGATATCGAGGCTCTCAAAGAGGAGGAGGACGAAGAGGAAGAAGACAGGAGTCACAATGCCCAGAAAAGCAGTAGGAGCACAGATCTCCGAGGCAGAAAACTGGAATCACAAGCAGGCATTTGTCTGGGAGATGCCCAGGGGGCGACGGAGAGGAGCGGTGCCAGTAACGGGGCGGGCAAGGAGCACGTGTTCAACACGGACGCGGTGCCGCCGGTGGACAATCGCATCCGCATGCTCGACGCTTGTTCTCATGCTGAGGATGCCGAGCACGACATGGCAGGGGAGATGAGCACTGCTCACATTTCACAGGGCTCTCAAGATTCCTGTATCACTCACACAGGGGACTTCCTCGGGGAAACTATTGGGAATGAATTATTTAACTGTCGGCAGTTCATTGGGCCACAGCACCACCACCACCATCACCACCACCACCATCACCACGATGGGTAGGTAGTTTGGCATTTCTCCTGGCTCCTTCCGTAGCAGAATCCTCCATTTGGGCAGAAATTGGTGTATGGACATTTTGCTGTAGCTCAGGATAATTTTGTCTTGCAGAAATGACATCATTTATCACACACATTGATTGTGTTAACACAGACAGTTACACAGAAATCTGGTTTGTTCACATCTGGTTAAAGGTTTCACTTAAGTTTTGGTATTGAATAAACAAGACAGCATTTAAGAAAATACTAAAAATGTTTTGGAAAATGCTGCATTTAGTTAACATTAAGAAGCCAACTTGGTCATCGTGCTAGTGAGGCCTTCGGTTTATTTCTCTGTAATTGTTTTTCCAATTCATACAAGGGCTGCTGTTCAAACAGATGATTCATCCTGACTTTAGCTTTAGGGAGATGTCTGCTCACTTGTAGTATGCTTTAAACAAGTTCCTCTTTGATATTGTCCATTCTGATATTCTTCTTTTACAGGCATATGGTCGATGATATGCTTAGTGCAGATGATGTCAGCTGCAGTAGTTCTCAAGTCAGTGCAAAATCAGAGAAAAATATGGCAGATTTTGATGGGGAAGAGTCTGGCTGCGAAGAAGAGCTTGTACAGATTAATTCCCATGCTGAGCTGACATCTCATCTTCAGCAGCACCTCCCTAACCTGGCCTCTATCTATCATGAACATCTGAGTCAAGGTAAGAGTGATAAAACCTGAAAAATGTAGTTTGTAATTCTGAATTAGTGTCCAGTAATTTAAGCTGAAATAATTAATTAATTGAAATATTATAATTCATTGTTAATTGAAATAATAATGAAATTATTTTAACCATTTATTTGTATTTGTCCAAAGAAGCCAT
The DNA here is from genome assembly GCA_026261815.1 of Monarcha castaneiventris obscurior. NCBI lineage: Eukaryota > Metazoa > Chordata > Aves > Passeriformes > Monarchidae > Monarcha > Monarcha castaneiventris. The sequence continues at coordinate 8,115,938 of JAMPIT010000862.1, forward strand.
GATGACTGCTGAGAACTTAACGTTTCTCCAAGAGATTCATTTTTGTATCTGTGTTCGTTAGTGAACACAGAAATACTCATTTGTGCTTAGGTGTGTTCAAGCTGTGTTTATCTTTTTAAATCCCCCCCTTCCCATTTCTTCTGGAGCTTTTAATGCAAATTAAAACAAATAAAGGCACAAAAGAACCTAGTACTTGTTTCTTCTAACAGCTTATTTAAGTGTAAAGAAAGGTGGTACTGAAAGCAAGCTTGCTTTCTGTTTTGCTCCCTGAAACCTTCTGCGATTTTTGTTCTGGTGTGTGCGTATTATTGTGAGTTTGTACATTTGACATCGTAAATTAACCTATGAAAGAATTAACCATAATGGGCTCTAGAGAAGAGAATTCTGGAAAAATGACGTAAAATATAACTTGATACTTTTGGGAACTTGCTGTAAAGGGCATTTGATGCTATTTCATCTTACACTGCCAAATCTTTTTAGTTTACTTCAGGGTGCAATTTAAGATGCTACTAAAACACTTCCCAAGAATTATATCATCTTTCCATATGCTATTTTGGCAGCTTTATTTTCTCTTTTACCCTCTTTTTAAACCTAGTGGAGAGCAGGGTTGATGAAGGGTTTATGTTTTTGTTCACTGGCCTGGAAGAACCAAATTTGCTCTCATCCAGCAGACAGCAAACCCAGTGCTCTTTATGTATTTCCCTGAAATAATTGAGTAAGAAGTTTTTATAATAATAATTTCAGCCTGACATTGAAAATTTGGTTTTTTCTCTCTACTGCAGAGTTGAATAAACTATTAAAACTTCATAAATCTGTAAATCAGCATATTTTTTTCAATATTTTCCATAGATATTACTCGTCTAACCGAAAATTCAAATTACTGGTTGAGCATGAGGCCTTCAGTGCAGATTATTTTTGACACCCCTAGTTTTGCATGTGCAAATAATTACAGTGTTCTGTGTGCAGTCTGAATTTCCTACTTGACTTTGCTGTTGCATGAAAATAGTAGCAAATAGTAGATCAATGAATGGTGCCAGCTGTGGGCACAGAGAGGAAGGAAAATGTCTATCAGTGTTTATGAAAACATGATGAGTTTCTAAAATCCTGCACTTGATGCTTTAGCACATGGAAAAAATGGTGTTTGTTTTTCCTGGTTTTCACTTGGATGGAGGGAATCTTGTAGTAGGAGGGGAGTTTATTGAAATGTGCTCCTTTCCTGTGTTCCAGCCAGGGTGGTTATGGAGATAACTCCCTTTGGACCACGGCACTACAGAAAGGCTTAAATATTTTAATTACAGTAGGAATCAAATTAAAAAGCAATTGCATCTGCAGTTCTTCAGTGCTGTTTTTAATTGCACTTTGCCATTAGTCAAAAGCAGTGTAAATATTGGCCCAACTGCCCTGTTGGCTTCTTGTATGGTCTTTTAAGAACCCATATGTGAAAAAAGGCTGCTATTACAGTGTTGTTGCACTTTGAAATAGCCAAGTTAACAAATAAAATGTGTTGTTGTTTGTGCACTTAGGGAGTGATGTTCAATTCAGATGTTCTTCTGCTTTTTCACTAATGATCTTTATATTTTGTCCAGGACCAGCAGTTCACAAACATCAGTATAACAGCAATGCAGTGACAGACATTAATTTGGATAATGTTTGTAAGAAAGGAAATACCCTGCTGTGGGATCTGGTCCAGGATGAAGATGCAGTAAGTTGAAGACCAGAAAACACTGTTTTTTAAAAGAAAATAAGTACATAATATTCATTGACTTTTCTTTCTACTTGCTGTAGATTCATCTTTCTGAAGGGTTAATAAATGAGGCAGAGAAGCTGCTCTGTTCTTTAGTGTGCTGGTTCACTGACAGACAGATTCGAATGAGATTTATCGAAGGCTGCTTAGAAAACTTAGCAAACAACAGGTAACTTTAATCATAAATTATCTGTTTTATAAGTATTCTTATTTTTGCAGCATGCCAGAAATCCAAGTTGGCTGTAATGGTTATTTCATTTTACAGAAAGACAACTTAAACTAGGCAAAAGCAAAAGAATGAAAATAGTTTCCAAAGTGTTGTGGATGCTTCCGATCCTCCATTTTCTGTTTTGTTTTGGTTTCCTGAATTTCTCATTTTGTTGTATTTGTCTGTTCTCCCTTCTGCCAGAGGTTATTGCCTTCTTGCCTTTGTCAAAATCAGGTCTGCACCTCAGTCAGTCCAGTGCAAGGTCAGGTGCCTTGGCATGAGCGTTTTGAACTCAATATTCAGATTTTACACACAAGTGGCTGAGGAGCAGACAAGTTCTTTTCCACTAAGTGTGTTATGGGGTCTCATTTCTGTGGGGAAGGAACAGCTTGACCTCAGATAATTTGTTTTAATACCAGCCAAAGCTGTGAGATTGTACTGGTGAAAGTGGAATTTATTTTCATGATACAAATGACAGCTGGACATCACCTGCTATGTTGTGCTTTTTGCTGAGAACTGCATTTGAGAGATGAGCTATGAGTGTGCTGAGAGATTAATCTCGTCTGTGTGTCCAGGGAGTTACATATAAAGAATTTGAGGTTATGTGTAGTTCAGGTTCAGAAAACTTCTTAGTTGATTTGGTGGGAAATTCCACAAGCACAGGAAGGACATGGACCCGTTGGAGCACATCCAGAGAAGTTGATTGGAGGGATGGAGCCCCTCTCCTGTGAGGAAAGGGTGAGAGAATTGGGATTGTTTAGCCTGGAGAAAAGAAGGCTTTGGGATGACCTAATTGTGGCCTTCCTCAGCCTGAAGGGAGCCTGCAAGAAACATGGAGAGAGACTCTTTACAAGGGCCTGGAGTGACAGGACAAGGGGGAATGGCTTCAGATGGAGAGTAGGTTTAGATTAGATACAAGGAAAAGATTGCTTATTGTGAGGGCAGCGAGGCCCTGGCACAGGCTGCCCAGAGAAGCTGTGGCTGCCCCATCCCTGGAAGTGTCCAGGGCTGGGCTGGATGGGGCTCTGAGCAACCTGGGACAGTGGAAAATGTCCCTGCCCATGGCAGGGGGTGGTATGAGGAGACTTTTAAAGGCCCTTCCAACCCAGATCACTTTATGATCTATGATTTACTGAGCTTTCCTTTAGTTGGTTTGCTCACAGAACCTGAGCTTCTCAAAGGAATTTTTAAATCAGTTATTTCAGCTTTGTAACAGTCACATGTTGTCATTGTTTATCTCTCTCTCCCCCTTAGATCTGTAGTAGTTTCACTTCGTCTTCTTCCCAAGCTGTTTGGAACCTTTCAGCAGTTTGGGAGCAGCTACGATACCCATTGGATAACAATGTAAGTAGGCCCTGTCCCAGCAGTGCTGGCACTCAGGGGGCTCTGTGGGGTGTTAAAATCTCTGAAAGTTGAACACAGACTACAGCATTCCTTAGCAGAACAAACCATGCAGCTGCCTGGTGTAACTGTGGAGAACAGACTGGCAGAACTTCAGCATTTATGATTATCAGCAATTTTTCTTGGCCTTTCTGACATGACATTTAAACATATGCCCAGTCCTGTGTTAGACTCTATCTGAATTAGGGCCGTGAGGAACAGTTTTCATGGGCTCAAAAGGGAGTGTTCTGTCAGTCCTGTGCCTGAAAATGACATTAGGAAACCTTAAGAATTGCAAGGAAGAAGAGAGTGCAGTACTGCAAAGTGCTCCTGAATTTGTGGTAGATGGAAGACTGAATGTGTACCTTGGGGGTTATGTGTGTGCCATTTCCCTGCAACAGCTGTCTGCTTTCTGTGGCTTTTCTGAGCTTTTTAAGCAAACCATAATACTTTCTGTCCTTTAAATTGCCACAGGTGGGCAGAAAAGGAACTAAACATGATGAAACTTTTCTTTGATAATTTGGTACACTACATCCAGGCAGTCAGGGAGGGACGACACAAACACGCACTGTAAGTACACAACTGACTTGGGGTGTTGGATATTTTATGGTTTGAAACATTTCTGCTTTCTTCTGTTGCTTCTGATGTGTTCTTGTAAGTAAATACTTTCTATAGGGATATCTCCTCTTTAGGGAGACAAAGGTCTGTAAAAACAACATTTTAAATAGCTCCTTTTTCTTAAAAAAATCTCAACTCTTGTCATTTTTGTTAGACATCATGTTGAGTATTTGTGTGCAAATAAAACATGAAGGTTTAGATCTTCAAGTTAAAGTGATTTCATATCACTATTCAAATGTTTTAGTTTTAAAATTTGTCATTAGGTTTTGCATAATTCTTTTGTTTAACACATCCAGCTGCACTTTCTAATCTGTGTCATTAAAATCAGGTGTATATAAACAAGCAATTCAATTTCCAGCTCCCTAATCCCAGAGGAAGACACTGTTCATGTTTTGACAGATGTCAAAGTCAATATGGGCACCCACATCTGAAAAACGTTGCTATTTATGGGTCCAATTTAACTTCTTCAAATCTAACTTCACCTTTATATTAGATGTTGCTTTAGTGAAGAATTACTTAGAAAAGTGGGATCTTTTAAATTGAGGCAAATGATAAATTGTTCTGTTCCTTTGACCATCAAGCTTTTACTGTATAAATAAAGGTAATCTTTTTCTATAAGTTATGAAAATATTTTTATAAAGAATATGTATCATCTGGAATTGGAAATTCAGGGTAGAAATGCCAGCATTTTACAAGTTTGGGGGAAAAGAATGAAGTAGATCCTGCAAGGTGACAAAATGATGCACTTGAATTGGACTGTAACCAAAAAACCCACTCCCATTCCCTTTCTCAAATCCCAATAAAAAAAGGGCTTTATCTAGTGGCAACTTTTGTGTCATTCCGCTGTTTGGGGTGGTTCTGCAACATCTACAACTGGGGTCTGGACCATGCACTGAGCTAGAAATTCAGAATGAAACTTGTAAGAAACAATTATTTATGCTTTGAAAAGGCACAGTATGAGTAGGAGAGAAATTATGGCAATAAACAATTAAATAAAATTCCATTTTTATCCAAATTTACATTTAGATACAGCCACAGTGCAGAAGTTCAGGTTCGTCTTCAGTTCTTGACGTGTGTGTTTTCAACTCTGGGATCTCCAGATCATTTCAGTGAGTATTTGAGGTGATCTTACCACAGAAGCACCTCAGAGTAAGGCAAAAATACTTCCTAGTAATCCATGTCAGCTTAATATGGTATTTTAAACAGGCAGTTTAAAATAATCTCTGAGACAGTTTCAAAAGAAGGAAGATTTTCTGGCAAAAGCACAGAACCAACACTGGAATTCAAATTCACTTGCAGTTGGGTGAAAACAAATTTTCATGTTCTCTGTGCTTCAGTTTTTCTAAATAATAGAACTGTAAAACTACAAAAAAATTGTGAACATTGTAATTGCTAAAGGAAGATAATACATTATGTACTTATGGGCTTTGGTTTATGTCCATAATGTTCCCAGAGATCTTTTACTGGAGTACTGTATTCCAAAAAGGAATAATTCCTTATATTTTAATTCTGTCTGAAATTAATTTCCTTTATGAATAAAGTAGTTACCCTTTTTACAATTGATACTTGAGTGGTCTCATTATAGTCAAAGTTATCATATGATACATTTATATGTTGTGACCTGACATAAATATTCTGATTTTTCTGTGTATATCCTCGGGATTTGTGGAGTATTTGATGTTCTAAAGGAGTAGTTAAAAAAACTTCCCTAATTGTAGGGTTGAGTTTAGAACAAGTGGACATCCTGTGGCACTGCTTAGTAGAAGATTCTGAATGTTATGATGATGCACTACACTGGTTCTTGAATCAAGTACGGAGTAAAGACCAGCATGCCATGGGTATGGAGACTTACAAACACCTTTTTTTGGAAAAGGTATGTAGAGAGTTAATTCCAACCTTATCATTCCAATAGAAATGCTTCATTCCATATCAACACTATTTAATGGATTTAAAATTGTTTCTATGGAAATCATCTCTTCAGTAGCCCAGGAGGGCCCCACTTGTCATGCAGAGGTTTTTCTCTGCTTGGAGAAAGGAGGGAAATGGATTAGTGGGAATTCTTTTCACACTGTTTAACCTGAATGTTTCTTTACAAATAGCCCCTGTGTTGTATCTGCAGCTGTGTAGCACTTTTATCTGAATTTGAAAAAAAAAAAAACTGCACAAAACTATAATTTGCTTTATGCTGTGCAGCTTAACCTGACTGAAAAATGGACTTTTCTTTTTGGGAGGGGCCTATAAATCTCAGCAATACAGCCACTGAAAAGGCAAACATGCAGAGCTTTTTCCAAGGGGTTCCATTCATCCATTTGGACAGATGACATTACAAAATGGATAGATTGTGCAATAATTAATGTAGTCTAGTTCTTTCCCAAGGTTACACAGGTTTTTGTCTGGTTTTGTAATGTGTAAGGTTTTTTGAATGGGTGTCACATATGCTAACAAATTCTTTTGCTGCTGATAAGTTAAGCAGCTGATGTTAAAATAATGTTTTTTCCCCCTCTGCATTGTTCAAATCAGTGATGAACTGTTTAAGACAATTATAGTTGATTTTTTTGCATTGTATCTAAAATTCAGGGTGTGATCTTTTGCAAGAACAAATTCTATTTAATCTACTGCATTTGAATATGATGAATAATAACAGCAATTAGTAATAACAGCGCTAGTGAAACAAATACCCTGTAGTTGCTCTCTGTTCCACCACTGAAATTTTTTTGCATACTAAAGCACGTTGATTTTGTTTAGATGCCACAACTAAAACCTGAAACTATCAGCATGACTGGCCTAAACCTCTTCCAGCATTTGTGTAATTTGGCTCGGTTGGCTACGAGTGCTTACGATGGTGGCTCCAACTCCGAGGTGAGCCTGGCTTCTGTCTCTTGCTTTTCTTCTCTCTGGCACGTGTGGATTTTGTCTCTGGAGGCAAAGGTAGAAAACCACAGGGTGATTCCTGTTGCCTGCATCACTTTGTGCAGTTCACTGTGTTGTTAACATAACTGAACTGTATCCACTGCTGAGTTTAAGGAGTGGGTTTGTAACATTTACTTATCTAATGAAGAAGAGTCAGATGATATTCTATTGGTCAGACTTAATTCTGACTGGAAATCTGTTGTAAAATGTGTCTCAATTTATGTATTATGTGCTTTAGAAGTTTTTTATCCAGAGAAATTACCTCATAAATAAAATTATACTTAGAATATATTCTCCTAATTGATTTGAGGCAATTTTTTTCTCACAAAGAATGCAGATTATAGTTGTGGTTTTACGGCTTTTTTTGAAAGTATTTCTGTTTGTCAGAAATGAAAATTTACTATTTTGAATTTCAGCCAGTTCTCCTCATGTTTCAGACTTGAAAAATGTGTCTTTGAAACCTAGAATTTTGTAGTAATTGGTGTGTGCAGTGATGACAGTGCAAGCAGCGGAGAAAATGAGATACTGTTAATGATTGAGTCAAGAGGTAAAAAGAGCGTCTCAGATCAGAAAAAAGTAAAAAAATGAGGCAATATTTTGTTTTCCTTTTGTCAAACAGTTGTGTGGCATGGACCAGTTCTGGGGCATTGCTTTAAGGGCACAGTCTGGTGATGTCAGTCGAGCAGCCATCCAGTACATCAACTCTTACTACATCAACGGTATGAACTTGAATTTTTAGCTTTTTTTGCCTGTTTAAAGTGTTTTAAAAAATACCTTGAACTATCTTTTTTTTATTCTTACTATTAAAATATGTTGTTCCAAAGCTGTGCCTATATAATTGACTTGAACTGGTATTACAGGTAAAACTGGTCTGGAAAAAGAACAGGAATTTATTAGCAAGTGTATGGAGAGTCTGATGATAGCTTCGAGTAACCTGGAGCAAGACTCTCATTCGAGTCTGACCATTATTGAAAGAGGGCTCTTAATGCTGAAAACACACCTGGAGGCTTTCAGGAGAAGGTAAAATCTCTCTTGATATATTTGGATGCAGAATTTATTTCTACTCCTCTTACCGTAATGATGAGTGTGTTAAGAGTTGTTAATTTAAGGAATGGTTTCTTTGTGTAAAGGGAAGCCAGTAGGGAATAATTGTGAAAGGTAATAAATAAAGTTTAAACAGTTACCAGCGTGGGCCCTTGTTCTTGGGTAAATGTGTGGATGTGGTTGGTATTTCCCCATCCCTCACCAAAGAAGCTTCTTTAAAGTTATTTTAATTTTATTTGAAGAATAGTGAGGATGTCATAACTTCCTCTTATTTTGAAGAAAAAAAAAAAAAAACAAAACTATTCACAGGTTTTTTCTTTCTCTCATTGTTTAGCAAACACTTGTGTTAAATAGGCTTTGACAAAACCACTTTTTCCATGTTTTTGCCTGCTTCCTCAGGTTTGCATATCACCTGAGACAGTGGCAGATTGAGGGCACTGGCATCAGCAGTCACTTGAAAGCCCTGAGTGACAAACAGTCGCTACCTCTGAGGATTGTCTGTCAGCCAGCTGGACTTCCTGACAAGGTGAGTTAAAATTCCTTTTCCTGGCAGACCCTACCCTGTGAAATGTTAGGAATTCCATAGTGCTCTTGGGAAAATAAAACCCCTGTTTTCTTTCAGATGACCATAGAAATGTACCCTAGTGATCAGGTGGCTGATCTGCGAGCAGAAGTCACACATTGGTATGAAAATTTGCAGAAGGAGCAGATAAATCAGCAAGCACAGCTTCAGGAGTTTGGCCAAAGCAGCCGCAAAGGGGATTTCCCTGGTGAGCTCTTTCTACCTGCAGATTTTGCCTTTACAACTTAAGTGATTGTGGGGTTTTTTTTCCCTCAGATATCCCATCTAAGCAAGCATTATGGTTTATTTTCTTTAGCTCTAGTTCTAATTAGTACCACCCTCACTTGTAATTACTAGTGTTGTTTCCTAAGCACTACCATTATTGATTTGAAATAGCAAAGAAAATATGCATCTATCAGAAGTCCTTAGATCTATCCAAGTTCCATGTTTCAATAGATTTCCTCCCACTTTATTTTTCTTCTTGTTGTTTGAATTATGTTATTTTCTGTAAACTGGAGATAACTGTTGCACACAACTTGATAAAGTTCTATATTTCTGTATATCTTATTCTGTATTTCATCTGATCCATACACTTCTGGCTCTACCATTGATTCAGAGTTTGAAGCCATAATTCAGATTCATAATTTATGCTCTACATACACGTATTCCAGTCAGGTGGAAGATCTTCCTTACTCCTGCAATTGCTTTTTAATTTATAGTCATCCTGTAGCAAAAATGATTCTTCTGCCTGCTTTGAGGCTCCTAATTTGGAATGTCACCTTGCTCCTGAGGTGGCCATTGCTTGCTTAATACAGTGAATATGCATCCTGTTGTTGTTCCCTCTTAATGTGTTTGTGAGTAAATGAGAATTCCTACTTTATCCTTCAGGAGGATGTTTTCTAAATCCTCTTGATGTTATATATTACAGCATTCTTCTCAGTTACTGCTCTTCAAAATGGTTTCTGAATTAGCTTTGTTTTCTTGGTTTTTCTCTCATTGTAAGCCTGAGTTAGCATGTAATGAATAATTATCTGAACAAATTCTGTCCATGAACAGCTCCTTCCAGCACCACTATTAGAATATGTTTAAACATGATTCAGACTTGCTTTTCACAGTTTAACAACTTCTAAAAAATGTGTTTTAATGAGACACAATATAAGTAAACCAGACTGAATTTTGGACACATTAATTGCCTTCTTGGTAAAATCCTTTCCCAGCCACTGATGATAAGCAGTTTTAGTAAAGAAATTGTCTTGTTTTCCACCATTTAGCAGAAAACACTTATTTTTATGGTAACTGGGATTTTAGAAACATGTGGTCATGTTGGGCAAAGCGTGCCTGTAAGAAGAGAGGCTTGGCTGTCTGCACCAAATGAAATTCTTATCTTTTAATTGGTCAGGTTTCTTGTTCAGTGTTGAGTTCTTTGCAGGGTGTTCTCAGTTTTTCCTTTCTGAAGTGGGTGTGACTTCTTTGGTTCCAACTTAGATTTCAGTGAGATTAATGTTGCTTCTTTGACTTGACCACAGGTGTGTGGTACAAGGGGATTTTGTTGATGATCACAATCGTTTCTCATTGTCCTTCTGTGGCAGTGTCATTTACTACAAAATATGGAAGGCGTGTTTAAATTCCTATTATAAACACTTTTCACTAGATGGTTGGGTGACCTGTTACTGAAAAGGTTATTTCTGAATACATGCAAGTAAATTTAGTTTAATGTAATAACCACTTTTCTTAAGGAAGTGACATTCAGTTTTTGCCTCTTTTTATTTGCTGCTGAAGGGTGTACTATTCAAACTATGAAACTGAAACCATGATACCAGGATTTTGCTGAAATAAGCTTTTATCCTAGGTGGCCTTATGGGACCTGTGAGAATGATTTCATCTGGGCACGAACTGACAACTGACTATGATGAAAAAACGCTCCATGAGTTGGGGTTTAAGGATATGCAGGTACTGCCAGCATGGATGGAGGGCAGTCACTGGGAACAGTGGCCCATGCTTTGTGTTCTGCAGCTGATTCCTGTGTGTGGGGCTGGGTGTGAGCAATGTGTGGGGCTGATACCAGCTCAGCACTGGAGTCTCCCCAGCCTCAGGGGCAGAATAAGGAGTGCAGCTACACCATGAATGCCTTAAGTGAAGGCAAACCCAAACTTCATTTGTGGCAGTTGTTGAAAATGCTGCAATGTAAAGATTTGGCTACAAAAGAAAAATTTATCTTTAAGTTTTTATTCTGATCCCTGTGAAAAAATTCCATGATTTATTATCATTCCGTGAATAAAATTGTGCTCCTTGGCTGTGTTGCAGATGGTGTTTGTGTCCCTGGGTGCTCCCAGGAGAGAACGGAAGGGTGAAGGTGTCCAGCTCCCAGCTTCCTGCCTACCTCCTCCTCAGAAGGACAACATTCCAATGCTTTTACTCCTGCAAGAACCTCATCTCACCACCCTTTTTGATTTGTTAGAGATGCTGGCCTCTTTTAAGCCTCCTTCTGGAGAAGTGGCTATGGAAGATAGTGAGGTAATTTAGGGTAATTTTATTAGAACAATTACATTTAAGTCTTACTTAATTGGATCTGGTTTTCCTGTGTAGCCTACTTCTTGTGTACTCTGGTCAATTGCTAGAGATGTTGATTGCCTGTTTATTCACTTATAGTAAAATCTTTATAATAATTTTTCTTAGCAATATTGTTCTGATATATTTTAATGTTCCAAATATTGTACAAGCTGTAAAAAGAATTCTTAAGAAACAATATTGATTATTTAAGTAGATGTGGTGACTCATAATGGGAGGTGGCTTGAAGAAAGGTTTGTGAAGTTGTATTGCAAAAACTCAAGCTTTGTCTTGTATGCCATCATTAGCTTGAGGGAAATTAAATAATATCTAGTAGATTTGAACCTGTAGTTTATTTATAAGTTTAATGTGCATTTAAATATTCCAAAATATGTGATATGATTTAAAGATCATCGTTTCTTCCAAGTTGAGACTTCAACTGCCATATCGTAATTATTTATTAGATAGGAAACAGCTTCTTAATTAAGGATAAGTACAGTTTTGGGCTTTGAAATGTCATTTTCTCAAAGAAAGTGGTTGTGGTTTGGTTTGTCAGAGTGCAAGGTGTGAAGAGCTCCATCTCCATGCAGAAAACTTATCCAGACGTGTCTGGGAACTGTTAATGCTCTTACCAACGTGCCCTAATATGCTGCAGGCATTCCAGAATATTTCTGATGAGCAGGTGAACAAAGTTTTTACATGTTTATCTCTATTATACATGAATGTTTTAGCACCCAGTGTTTTTGTTGAGTTTTCCCCAAATGGGAATGTTAAATAGTAAATATGTTAAATGTGCTGAGGCACAAGTAAACCTAATAAATCTAAAACTAAACAGAGACATGAGCTTAGCTCCCAGAGTTTGTTTTTAACATTTCTTTTCAAAATTTATTTTATAAATGAAAAGAATAGTCAGTACTAATGATCACAATCTTTTGGCTTGAATTCAAAGAGCAGTTTCTTCAGCTGCAGCCTGGCTTTAACACTGACTGTTGTGATAGTGATACTTCTGTACTCTCTAAGTTCACAGCATGGATTGGTTGGAAGCTTAGTTGATTTCATGTCCTACAGATGAAAATATTATTCATCCTCCTTAAAAGTGGTTGAAAGTACATCCTAACAGATTTTAGATATAACAGCTCTTTATGCACATATGCATCAAAATTTTGGTGGAAGTTACAGTTCAGACTGTAACATTTGCTTTTCCCTAATTTAAAGTTGTGTGTATGTTAGCATGCAATAATGTTGCCTTTTCATTATTCAAATTGTTAATCATGGATAGAAATATGCTTGGAATTGTCTAATTTCAGATAACAGATGAAATTAAACCCCAAATAATTTGTCCATGCCACTTGAAAAATCCTCTGCCTGAATTTTTAGATAGATCAGCATTACATAAAATTGTGTTAATTATTTTCTATCTTTTTTTTCCTCTTTTAAGGGTAATGATGGCTTTAGCTGGAAGGACCTTCTGCGAATAAAAAGTGCCCATAAACTTTTGTATGCCCTGGAAATTATTGAAGCTTTGGGAAAGCCCAACAGGAGAATAAGACGTGAATCTACGGTAATTTTCTTGCACGGAATATCTGTGTTCCTCTGAACCAGCACCTGTATCAAAGATTTATTTTATCATATCATAATTCTTTAGCTGTTGTTACAAATGATCTTGTTTATCTTTAGGGAAGTTACAGTGATCTTTACCCAGACTCAGATGATTCAAGTGAAGATCAAATTGAAAACAGTAAAAACACGTGGAGCTGCAAGGTCTGTTTTTGTTACAGTATTCTGTGATACCTAAGACAGTTTGTCAAGGGAGATATAAAATAAAAACCCATTTAAAACATCATCTATCTTAAAGTTTCTTATCTCAAATTTAGGGATAACATTTACAAGTTTTTCTGTGTTACCAGGCCTGTAAATTCATTGCAGCCATGTACAGTTATTTCATTTGTTTTCATTAAATATCCAGCTGAATAGTTTATAATTTATTTATTAATTTATAAAGCTTAGGTTGGTATCTAACTGATCTTAGTGACATTTCTGTGTCTGCTTTTTCTCACATTGGTTCCATAATATACTTACAGTTTGTTGCTGCTGGGGGGCTCCAACAGTTACTGGAAATTTTCAATTCTGGAATCCTAGAGCCTAAAGAGCAGGAATCGTGGACTGTGGTAGGTGTTTATTCACCCTTTCCCTCCGGAAGAATATTCCTGTTATTTGTAAAGACTTTTAATACTTTGACCCTTTGTTACAGTTATTTTTCTGTTGTGAAATGGATTCATTCTCTCATTGAAGCCACCAGAGTCCATGCAGTAGCATCTTTTTTTTTTAATATTTTATATTCCTGGATGAGTTTATTATTAAAAGAAAGTGTGTATATACTTCTGCTTTTTTATGTTTTAAAATCACCCTTCCTGTTTTTCTGTGTATTTTGGGGGGGGTGGTCCATTCTTAAAATTGTAGAACTTAAAACTGTAGATCATGGAACCTTAGAGGGAAAAAAACCTGGGTTCCTTCCTCAGGAATGATTGCAGCTGCATTGCTATTACAACAACAGATCACACTTTTTTAAAGAAGTCAGTAGTAGCCAAACAAGAATGGATTACTTTATTTTTGCTCTTTTTTTTGCTTATTTTTAGGAAGGTTGTTATTTGGGAAATTGTTCATGATAGTCTGTATTAAAAGCAGTGATCTGTTAATTATCTCTCCCTTCAAGAGGCCAAGAAATGCCATTTTCCCTTGCTGTCAGTGAGACAATTAATATAGTGGCTGTGGTGCTAATAAAGACACTTCTCAATAAAGAGCATGATTATTAGTCATTCTTGCATAATATCTTTTTCATTATTATTCTATCAGTAGTTAAATCCAAGTTACTTCTAGTTTTTTATCCTTTATACCTTGCTGAGGCTTTCAGTCGCAAACTCCATAGTAGGCATTGAATACTGTGTAAAATAAATCCCTCGAAATTGAAGATTTCATTTCCTTCCTCTTCCCAGTGGCAGCTGGACTGTCTTGCTTGCTTGCTGAAGCTGATCTGCCAGTTTGCAGTGGATCCCTCAGATCTGGATTTGGCTTACCACGATGTCTTTGCCTGGTCTGGGGTAGCAGAGAGCCACAGGAAAAGGACGTGGCCGGGCAAATCCAGGAAGACAACGAGTGACCATGTGAAGGGCCTTCATATCCCTCGTCTGACAGAGGTAGGAGACAGACAGAGGTTCTGTGGGCTTTAGAAAAGGACTCTTTTTCTGAAAGAGTAAATGTGAAGTCCTTATTGTAGTAATAAAATAATGTAGTGGGAAGGTTAGTAGGACTAATTGATATCAGTAATATTGATTGATATCCTACTCGTTCTCTAAAAAAGCATTTTAATAGCTTTAAACCTGGCAAGCAAAAGGTGTTTTGGTGATTGGTGAACACATTAATTGGGAATTCAGAATTTCAGTGTTTTGTCCCTGTTTCTTAGATTTTGTTTCCTAAATTGCTCAGTCCTTTTTTACAGTAACATATTATTATTAACCTGTGATAGCACGGTTATAACACGAGCTGGCCTCGTCCTCGCTACATCCATTTTGGATTCCTTTAGTGAACACTAAAATAACTTCATTTGGGATATCTGAGTGAGTGTATGGTGAACTTACCTGCAGCTGTAAACCTTCCTGCCAGATTCCTGCATGCTGATTTCCTAAAGCAGGCCAAGCACATGGAATATTTTGGCATCAGGGAAGTGTTCACTGTAAATCGACTTTCTTGGGCACAGGACCAGCTGTGACTGCCAGAAAGTGCAGGTCTGAACTCTGAGCTGGAGCCAAACTTCCCATTTGTTATACCTGGAAAGACCTTAACCATTCTATAAATATCAGCCATTTCTGACAAAACAAATCCCTAAATCACTAGGGCTGCTGTCATACAGGGAAGTTATCAAATGTATTAAATTTTTAACATGTCAGTGCTGCTGTCGGCTTCTCTAACTGGTTTTCAATTTTTAATTGTCAGTTGATTAATATTTTTGATTGCAGTGGATTTGGTATTTAAATATTTTAAGATTTTCTTCAGACTTGGATTTTAAAATTCTGTGTAGTCTGTCAGGTTCTCTAAAGATGAATATTTTAAGTGAATGTGTAGTCAATAAAATGCATTGATCACAGAGATAGGCAAAATATGTGTCCAACCTCATCCTCAACCCTGTCTCCTCAAGCCTAAGGTTTTCAAAAGGCTGTGAGCAGTTTATGCTTTTAAAAAAAATACCGTGTTTTTACTGGAAGGATTGAATAAATAGATGATTTTCCTATTCAGTTGCATTGTCTTTCTTAGAGAAACAGAAATTTTAGCATCTAGACCTAGTCAGTGAAACATGGGATTTTAGCTGTGCTTTAATAAAAACAGTAAATTGTTAACTGTGAAGATGCTGTGATTTGCCTTTGGCTCTTCCTCCTCTGCACAGGTGGGTTTATTTAGATTCACACAGTGTGTATAATTGAAAAACAGATCAAAAAGCTTGTTGTTATATTAACTTGTTTTTTTTTTTTTTTCTTTTGACTTCAATTTTTAAAGGTGTTTCTTGTACTTGTCCAGGGAACCAGTTTGATTCAGCGACTTATGTCAGTTGCTTATACATATGACAACTTGGCACCTAGGTACAATATCTTTTTATTTTTGTGATAAAGCTGATCGAGTGTGCGCATTTTCATCGCTGCTTTAGTTCACCAGGGCTCTTCCAGCTGTGGTCCCATTGACAGCCACATCAGAAATTGATGCCAGAGGCTGTAGACTTGCTTTTCTTAGTCACCTCCTGTGGTTATCCTGCCCTCAAAGCAGTGGCAGAGAGGAGAGGGGTGAGAACTCCGTGGTCAGGGTGTAAGGCATGGATCTATAACCTATATATGACATGCTTTAAAAATTCTCATGCCAAAATCCCTTCTTCATTTTCTCCAGAGCATTCTCAATTTCAAGGCAGCGTAAAGGAGAAATGAAAATAAATTCACTTTTATGTTGCTTCGTCGTCTGCCAGTTTTGATTTATTTTTTTCATCCTGCTGAAATTACTGGTTTAGCCATTGTGCAGATACTGAAGGCAAAATTTTACCTATTGGAGATTTTGGTCCTGTTGCCTTTTTGTCCTGAGAAAAGCAATTCTGTGTAAGGCTGCATTGTGGCAGTCAGACTGATGCTGGGGAGGTCAGATTTTTGTTACATTGGTGTTGTAGAATTGATTCCAAGTGATGGATAGGATAGTGTGTTTGACCATATTTTTAAAAGATTGTTAAGGACATTCAGAGCATTTCCAGTCAAGTCTGCAAGAGTGCTTAACTTCAACCAATAGTTGAGCTGCAGGAATAATTTTAAGTATATATGCTATGGTTTTGGTTTCATAACCTTTTATTGCAATTAATAAAAATGTAAGTAAATAAATATTACATGTTTATTCAGAGTGTGGTTTCTTTAGAAGAAAACTAGATTTCTTCTGTGTGGGTCAGTTCTTAGCTCTGTTTGACATCCCTATTTTGGGTATAATAAAGGGACTGTGGGTACTTCTCCTTGACTTTTAATCTTGTAGTTAGTAAAGCTTTATGGGGGTGACTTGAAGGTTTTCATAGTTTTATTATTGTTGCTAATTTTGAATACTGCAAGAAATTAATCCTTTTAAGATGGATAATTTTCCAAGTGGTTACTTAAGAGTAACTGTGTTGTGCCTTGTGTGTACTTGTATTTCTGAGTGCTAATCTGTTACATTGTGATAAAGTTCAAATGATTTTCTCTTCTTCCCATCAGGGTGTTGAAGGCTCAGTCTGATCACAGGTCGAGGCATGAAGGTCAGTGCTGCAAACCAGCTGTGTCAGGGCCTGGTAATAGGGACAGCAAATTGATGATGATCATAAATTACGGGTTTGACTTACTCCACCATTAGAATGCTGGAAAATGGTGTTATTCCAAGGAATTATTTGTGGTTTCTGAGTGAAATCCGGTCTGGGTTTTTCCCTGATTCACCTTCGGGCCCAAATCCAGTCTGAGTTTTCTCACCAGTCTTGATTTAGGGTGAAATCCCCTCGTGGTTATTCCCTGTTCCACTTTCCACACGAAATCCAGTCCGGGTTTCCCCTCGGTCCTGACTTTGTGTGAAATCCACTCCAGGTTTTTCCCTGAGCCACTTCCCAGGAGAAATCTGCTCCGGGTTTCTCTCAGCCCTCATTCCAGGAGAACTCTGCTCCGGGTTTCTCTCAGCCCTCATTCCAGGAGAAATCTGCTCCGGGTTTCTCTCAGCCCTAATTCCAGGAGAAATCTGCTCTGGTTTTCTCTCAGCCCTAATTCCAGGAGAACTCTGGTCCAGTTTTCTCTGAGCCCTAATTCCAGGAGAAATCTGGTCCAGGTTTCCCCCGATCAGGTTTCCCAGAGAATTCCTGTCTGTGTTTTCCCCATCCTGTTTCTAGCTGAAATCTCTAGGTTTTCCCCATCCACTTTCCAGGGTAAATCCCATCTGGATTTTCCCCCATTCTTGCTCCCAACCCTGATCCCCAAACTTTATATCCAACTTGGAAAGGGGGAAATTCAGTTTTATTTTAGGAATTAAGCTGGAGCAGGGGTTGGAAGCATGTTCTGTTCGGTGCCATGGGCAGCAGCTGCTTCTCTCTTGCCTAAATATTTCTTATTAGGCTTGTGGCAGAAATTCCGTGTGAGAATTTTCAGCCCGAGTGGCTTCAATGAGAACAGCAAATGTAGACAAATCCCATATAGCACTTTATCCTGCATTAGTAACCAATGGCAGAGGTATCCAGGCTGGATCCCATCAAAATGCAACACTTGGCAAAGAAGAAAATACAAAGTTCAGGTGGAAGTTAAGGAGAAGATGGGGGGGCTATCAAGAGTAAACTCTTGCTGCACCTGAAAAGTTGAAATGAGACCTTATTCCAAGAGCAGCTTTCTTTAACCTGGCAAGAGAAACAGCTTCATTGGCAAGACAGGAGGGATCCTATCCCATAAAAAGCTGTCCTGGAACCCTTGGACACATCTGTAACTGAGTGTTCATGCCTTGTTTACTTGAACAAACCCCAGCAGTTGCTGTCATTGGGTGGGGCTGTGCTTGGGCTCTTGGGCTGGTGGCAGTGTCTCTCCTACATAATTAAAGATGAAGAATGGTTTCTCCGTTGATAATTCCTTTAAAAAAGTCATTTAAAAAATGGGGTATTTGGAAGTGTAGTCCTTGAAAGCATGCCTGCCTTATTATAGGAGGAGAGGTGACACTGGATGGAGTCTGAAACACTCCAAAATACTCGCTCTTGTTCTAATTTCCTTACAAAGGTGCTACCTATAAATTTTCAATGTTACTTGGGGGCTGCAAAATGATTGAAATGGAACTTCTGTGTGAGGCAACACAAACGTGGCCATAGAAATGAGTACAAAGCAGGAAATAAGTGTGAACATGTGATGCAAAGCACCAGCTCACTGGTTAAGAAGTAGAGATGCAGGAAAGGGTTGTGCCCCTCACTGATAATATTTAATCTGATTAAATGGTCATCATTAGTACAGAGTCAGTATTTAATAAGCATATTGGTAAAACTCTGGAGTTTAGGTCATGTCCTATGTGCCTAGGAAAGATTTGGTCTTGCCTGTTGGTGTGACTGAAATAAATGTCATTTGGGCTGGACTGTGCAACGCTTCCACCAAAAAGCCTTTGCTGTTCCTTACAGTGGCATTTCTCTCCTCCTCTTTCAGTCACTCACTATTCCATGTGGCTCCTGGTGAGCTGGGCTCACTGCTGCTCCTTGGTGAAATCCAGTCTGGCCGACAGTGACCATTTGCAAGACTGGCTCAAGAAACTCACCCTTCTTATTCCAGAGGTATGGGAAGGGGGAGGTTGTTGCATTCCTAATTAGTGCCATTAACTTTGCTCTGCCATTAAATTCAAGACCTGTATTTTCCTGCTAAAAGTGGCAGGATCTGCCTCAGGTACTTGCAGTGCTGTGTAAGAAGTGATCATTGTAAGGTGGCACCGCTGTGGTCGATGGCAAACCAAGTTATGAGCTCTCACCTTTGTTCTTGGCTTCTGTTTGAAGGTCATTTTTTCATTGTAATTTGTTAAAATTCCTGGGTAATTTGTTAAAATTTCTAGGTGATGCCACCTGACTTGAATTAGCTTAAATGTACCTCCACCCCTCATTTTTTCACATTATTTTAAAAATTATCATTTAGTTTGCTCTACTTAGAATCACAAAGTGAGGTGAATGCGAAGTGATACAAAAATCTTTGTCGTGGCCAAACCTTTGTCTAGCTTTAAGTAATTATTTCTCATGTAATAAAGGCTTAAAAATGGCATCAATATAGTCACAGTAGATATTTTTTGTATTTATAAGTGGTTGCTTAAAGGTGCAATGTGGGCATGAAGTGATAATTCTTATCTGTTGCTTTATTACTCAAGCACAGGAAAAGCTTACAGGCTGATTCCACTTAAAATCCTTGGAAATGAGAGAGTGCAAACTTCCAAGGCTGGGTTAGAGATAGACTCTGGATATTTTTTTTAATAAAAGAAAGAAGGAAATAATTCTAGTGAAATTAAATTAATTAATTGTTAGGAATGGGTAAAGGTAAATTCAGGATTCACATAGATTTTCTTAATTTGCTGGATGTGATATTTTCTATTCTAGTCACTGTAATCTTTCCTGTAGAAAACAAATAACTCAAGAGGTACAGGGCACGGACAAATCATCTTTTTAATTAGAACAACATATTTTGCATTTTTCTGTAAGCAATTTAAATGCACATTCTTTGTAATAGCTGCTTTTAGAACGAGACATTCTACCCTGATAACCTCATAGATGAGAGGAATTTATGCACCTATGAAAGAAAAACATAGAAAAGAAAAAAATCTTCCAAATAATATGTGTAATCATTTCATTTTATGGTTTTTCCCAGACTGCAGTTCGCCATGAGTCTTGCAATGGCTTGTACAAATTATCTCTCTCTGGCCTGGATGGGGGAGACTCAATCAATCGCTCCTTTCTGCTGCTGGCTGCTTCAACCTTGCTAAAATTTCTCCCTGATGCTCAAGCTCTGAAACCAATTAGGGTAAGAATTTAAGAACTGACAAAGCTTTATCAAAGAGATAGTTAAATATATTTTTTAACATAAAAACTCAAACTGGTAGCTCATAATCATTACGTCTGACGTACTGTTTCAGATACACAGAGATATTGAGGCTTCTGGTTTAGATGTTTCCAGAACCTTTCCAAAAGTGGTTAAACTGTGACACTGCAGTAATTTACAGCTTAGCTGTGCCTGGAGAAATGCAGAACAGCTTTTAGGAAGTGCTCTTGTTCTTGAATTCCAATGTCCACATAACAGATATTTTAAAGAAGAGTTAAATTAAAACAATCTACAGAAGATTTTGCAGTATTTGTCTCATTTCCAGAAGAGTTTAAAATTTGATCTCTATTAACTAATATTGAAATCAGCCCAAGTTCTTCATGTTTTGTCCAGTCTAATCTTGAATATTTTTGTGATTCACAGTGGG
Source organism: Monarcha castaneiventris obscurior (assembly GCA_026261815.1). Taxonomy (NCBI): domain Eukaryota; kingdom Metazoa; phylum Chordata; class Aves; order Passeriformes; family Monarchidae; genus Monarcha; species Monarcha castaneiventris. The sequence continues at coordinate 8,136,449 of JAMPIT010000862.1, forward strand.
TGGGATGAACTCCACACTATTCTACAAATTTTTTACAGGTCTGGTGGATCATCCTGACAATGTTTCAAGAAAATTAATAAAAATACTGCAGAAGAAAAATAGAGCACACACTGTTACCATTGTAAAATACACTGTTCTTATACCTTAGGGACTTGAAGAAAGTAATATTCTTGTAACACAGTTACTGGCTTCACTGTGGTTTTTTAATACAGTTATTTTGTCTTGTACTTCAGAACAAAAGCAATTTCTTTCCACAGATAGAGGATTATGAAGAGGAAACTGTGCTGCGCCCTGGTTGTAAGGAATATTTTTGGCTGCTGTGCAAACTGATTGATAACATTCATGTCAAAGATGCAAGTCAGGTAGGTTTGCTTTGCATTTGTATCAATGTTTATTTCTTTTTAATTTGTGTCTTCAGACATTTTTTCTTAAGATATGATGAAATGCTGTGAACAGCTCTTGGATTTTTCCCATCTCCCAGCTTTCCCTTCTCAGGGAAGCTTCAGGTAGTGACTCTGTGTAGTCAAGAAAGGGGGCTTGTTTAACACACAGAGAAGGTGACCTTAGTTGAAGGTCACAGACATGGGAATACTTTAATTATCTGTGAGATTCACTGTTGATAATTTCAGTGTGTTCCTAGGAGGAGCTAGTCAAGTATTTGATTAAAGCTGAAAGAGTTAAATTCAGTTAACGGCTGCTTAGCAGAAGTTAGAGAACTTACCTAGAGCATGTTTGAAAATGAGTTTTAATTATCTCTGATTTCTGTGTGCAGTAATAAAATCTCCTCCAAAAGAAGTCCAGAATTATTTCCCATTTGTATTCCATTTTCTTTATTTTGAATCAGACAACCCTGCTTGATTTAGATGCACTGGCGAGACACCTTGCTGACTGCATTCGGAGGTGAGCTTTGCCCACAGCAATTCCACTCATAATTTGCATTGCATTTATTGTTAATGGGGCAGAGCTGTGACATTCCTTCTCTCTCTGTCTGTGCACGTACAGCAGGGAAATCCTTGACCATCAGGATGGTAACATAGAAGATGATGGGCTCACAGGACTGCTTCGCCTTGCAACCAGCGTCATTAAGCACAAACCACCCTTCAAATTTTCTCGGGAAGGCCAGGTGAGAAGGACACTGAATGACCACTTAGAGATCAAAATAATATCTTTTTTACCACATTTTCATTGCAGGACTCAATATCTGAAAGTACATCTACATTCTAGCTTTAGGATGATGGACAAACCCACACATATTCCTTTATAAACACATAGCACGTACAGACCCTTCTCTTTCTAACTATATTTAATTCCAGAATAGAGTTCTTACATCCCTGAAGTTTTATTTCTTTCCATTTATTATCTTTAGATGTTTTTTACTATTGATCAGCATTAACTGGTTTAAGTCCTTAACCACAGCTGGTTTTGACCAAATCCTGGGACAGGCTGATGTAAGAGTAACATTCAAGCACTACATCTGTGCAGTGGCAGAGATCTGTTAAAAGAATATTCCATTCCACTTGTGCTTGTAAGGTGGGAGAGTGGTGAGGCAGGGGAAGTTGCTAAAAAACTTTTATTTTGTTTGTGAGAACTACATTGTCTTAAAAAAAGCAAATTGTGTGTAAAAACTGATTTAGGATGATGGTTTTTTCTGTAGGCTGTACAGAACTTATTATTGGGCCTTCAGTGAGGTTTCAGCTGAAAAGTAGGCCCTGGTGTCTAATGACGCTGTTTTTATCTTGTCTGTTTATTCTGTTACCATAAAATGGCCCTGAAGGTAATTTGATTGTCCAAATGTGACATTGCTGGCAGCACTTTAAAAGGCTGCTCCTGTAGTTCTACTGGATAAGTGTATTTTACTTATGGAGAGTTTGCAGGTTAAACTAGAGTAAGAATTCAGTTCACAGAGTGCAGTGTGGGGGAGGATGTGCAAGCTAAAATAGAGGTATGCAAAGGTCAGATTTCTGTAGCTTGGATGTATGGAAAGCTTAAGAAGAAAGGAAAAGGGAAGCTGAAGTAGAAAGGAGTGATGCTGTCCAGAATCCTAAAGCACGTTGTGTGCATGGAGTGTATCACAGGCAGGCAGGAATCTGCAGGGATGAATGTGAACAGAGCAGTGTCCACAGCAAACTCCTCAAAAACAGTTTGCCTTTGCTGAGAGACAGGGACTTAGTACCTTTTCTAAAACTAAGTCTTCACCTGGTATTAATGTTTTTGATTCTGTACAATGAAGAGCACGTGTTAACTGCACATTACAAAGTGCATTAGTGAAGAGGTTTGTGTCCTGTTCAGTGCAACAGAGCAGGACTGTGAAACCACCTTGCTTCCCTCTGAGCAATTTCAGTGTAAAAATTTCCAGTGAAGTGTCACAGCTGGATTGGAAGCTCATGCTCTACAAATGGGGGAAGAATTCTGGCCCTTTTTTTTTTTTTTTTTTCTGTGTAGAAAGGAGGTACCCAAGTTCAGACAGCTGCATGTCTTTCTGAGTGTATTATCTGGCATGGTGAAATAAATAACAGTGTGAAATGTGTTTATTAGCCGAAGGCAACCTGACTTGGTGCAGCAGTGCTCTGTGTGTGATACAGGTCTGGAATGTTCTGCATGATAGAGGTCTGGAAAGTCTGCAGAAGTTTTTAGAAAATGGTTAATATATGATTTATCTCCTAAGAATACATTCAAGCTGCTAAATATTGCCAACTTAACTGTTTTCCAGGAGTTTCTGAGGGACATCTTCAATCTGCTGTTCTTGCTGCCCAGTCTGAAGGACAGACAACAGCCAAAGTGCAAGTCCCACTCCTCCAGGGCTGCTGCTTACGACTTGCTGGTGGAAATGGTGAAAGGCTCTGTGGAAAACTACAGGCTGCTCCACAACTGGGTCATGGCACAGCACATGCAGTGTAAGAACCTTAGTTACACACAGCTTTGGAGTGTTTTGTGGCCACTAACACTGCTCTGGGAATTCCACTTACAGCTCTGCTGTTTATCCCCCATCACCTGGGATAGTGTCGTACAAGAGTTGGCATCTTTTGCTCACCTACCAGATTAAATCCCATAATAATTTCTGTGCCACCTTTTCTTAAATATGGGTTATTTAGAGTGTGTGGTCCTGTTAAATGGCACATACACACAGGCAACATTGGATTTTACATGTTTCATCCTCTTGTGCTGGATTTAATTTCCCTTTTTCCTTTCTAACATGGAGAAACCTGGAATATCTATACCTAAATCAAAGTATATAAATCACACTGAGGTACTGGAATTGTGCTGGCTGTGAACAGCACTGTGATGTTTTCAGAGTGTGATATCATTGTAGCTGACTTCAGTCTGTACCCAGATATCTGCATAAAGCAGTTTAGCTGTGCCTCTTGGCTTCCATGCTTCCTGCCTCTTGGAACCACAATTCCTGTATATAATATGGAAATCACCAAAATTCGGAGTTAGTTAATATTTTATCTTTGATTTGCAAATCCTCATTATGCATTTTTAGCTTGCTTGATTTCCTTTCACATGGCCAGTTTAAATTCCTGTAACCTGAGGTTCTGTAATTTATTATAATCTATGGAATTGATTTTAGTGCCTTACAATTCAGAAAGCAAAAGAGAAATCTGATCATAATAATGCTTTGTGTTCTATTCTCATATGCCTGGGGCCTTCCAAGGGCTCCTGTGCTCAGAAGAAATATTATGAAGAATATATTTTATGAAAATATTGGATATTTATGTTTGCTCTGAGCACATTATCTACTGCTGAGGTTGTCTGTATCTCTCCAGGTGCAATCATTCATTTTTTACAATCAGTATTTTCCTCACTCCAAATCTCAGTACTTCCTTGGTGTGGAAGTTTTCTGTAACATTTACCACAGTTGTTGCTTTCTTCCAAACACTCTTCTCTCGATTGTTTGTTGCATCCCAAGTTCTCCAGAGCCATCTGCTCTGTGCTCCTGCTCCATAGCCAGTATTTCTCACTTGCATGGATGTTAATTTTATTACAGCTGACAGAGTGCTGTTGTCTCTGTGATGTGCACCCAGCACAGGACTTGTGATACCTCATTTGTTGAAGGTTTTGTTATTCCACTGATGAGATCCAAAGATTTTTGAAACTGGGGTTTTCCACTTTGTTATGCTTGTAATCTTATTAGGCTTCAAAAATCTTAGTCTTAGACCTGTCTCTCCATTCTTCTTAGGAGAAACACTCAGGACAATACAGGAATTCCCATCCTGCCTTTGGTTTTAATGTGTTTTCTTAACAGGGAGAGCTCACAATTCATTCAGGTTGATCTTACTGAAGAGTGGATTTAGACACCTTCAGTTGTTCATAAAATTTCATGCAGTGTTTTGGATTTTGGCTTCTTTAAAGACTGATAAAACCCTTCAGTTCAAAGGGCAGGTGCTTTGCTTTCCAGCAAGGTAAAGTTCATGTCTGGTGTTAGGGATGGAGCAGGAGCATCATCAGAAGGTGGAATGTAGAGAAATGCACGGTCATTCTGAGAGGAAAAAATTCTGCTTTATTTTGCTTAAAATAGAATGTGAACATTGCAAGTTTGGTTTCAAGTTTCCCCATCTCTTCCTGAGAAAAAGCTGGTTTCTATAACAACAGAGAGGAATAAAGAAGATAGACATCAACGAGCTTCAAATTTGCCTTTCTAGTTAAGATCCATATGGAAGAAGGAAAAACTTTGTTACACAAATGAAGACAGTCACTTAAAAAATCCCAGGGTGGGGAACACAGGATTGTCCTGAGAAAGTCCTTGTCAAATTCCTGAATGCTCTTTGTCAGATGGAAGGAAGTGGAAGATACTCCCAGCTGCTCTGTGAAGTACAAAGTCAACTGATTGCTTTGCAATTCCAGCTTGATGAGCTCTAAGCAGTGATAGATGCTGAGTCCTTGCATCAGAAGGGGTGAATTAGGATGTTGTAATTTAGGAATTGCAGTTAAGGGAGGGAATTCTGGATTATTCTGCCATGCTAATGACCTTCTTTAGGAGGTGAAACGTGCAGGGGAGCTTTGTTTCAGCTTCCTGACCAGCCCATGGAACCAGGTAACCCGAGTTCACACCACTGACATTTGTTGAAACAGGAGAATTAAACCTCTTTCCTTCCCTCCTTGGAGCTTCAGGGCTAATGGTTGTTTTGATGCCAATGCCAGAATGAAGATTACAACGATTATTTGTTGTGCAACAGAACATCTTGTGGGGCTGGTCTCTGAAGATGTGAGGACGCCAAATAGTTTCCTGAACTTATATCTGATAGTGTGAATTGAGAAGAATCCTTAATGAGTCTTTCATCTGTGACAAAATCATTAAGGATTTAAAGTTTCAATCTTGAACTCCACATAGCTTTTATGGATTGTAAAATAGACTATTTTGGGGGATATTTTTTCCTCTTTGTCTGAACATATACTTCAGTAGAGGCACTGAATTATTTGTGGGACACTGTGTTTTTGGAGAACGATATTTTTGGGGATGAATAGCAAAGCTGGATGCATGGCAGGGTTTTGTGTCCAAATTCTTGGATACCAAGGAAGATTGTCTAAGCTGGTTACCATGTTCCTGACTGGCAGGTGAGGAGAACTTTCCCATTCTGATTTCTTGGCAGCCATGTCAGAACAAGGCTGATGAAAGAGTCACTCAGAACTGCCAAACTTGTCTGGTGCCTCCCTGTGTAAGAAATCCATTGCTACATCTGGTATGAAATAGAGAGGACTAGAAAGCTTAGAGGAAAAGAAAATGGCTTTTTCATTCTGATTCACTTGGTGCTTTGGAGAGCACGGCGAGCCCCTTGCAGGCCGAAGTGGTGTGACAGGAAGGCTGCTGCTCTATCCAGAGATATTAGAGATTTTCCTGAGGAATACATAATCCATTTTGCTAAGGATCAGGCACAATGTGGCTCGTGCCTGTGAATGAACAGTGCATAACCAGGTGATATTTTGTTAGTGTGAGCATCCAGCTTTTCATTGTATTTCTGTTTTTGCAAATTGCACTTTGGATTGATTGTTTTGCTGCCTGTGTGACTCCTGTTTCTCACAGCTTCCCATGCACCTTACAAGTGGGATTATTGGCCACACGATGACGTTCGTGCTGAGTGTAGGTTTGTGGGTTTAACCAACCTTGGAGCCACGTGTTACCTGGCCTCCACTATTCAGCAGCTCTACATGATCCCAGAGGCCAGACAGGCAATTTTCACTGCAAAGGTGAGTGGGGGGCTTGGATAGAAATTTACATTTAGAGTCAGTGCAAATGCTGAAAAAATACAGATTCACTTCTGAGACTTACTTCTAGATAAAGAATATTTCCTCAGCAGTTAGTTTGCTTTTTGTTCAGCTGGGTTCTTCTGCTGGTGTCTGAAGTGATTTTTTTCTTAAATATGTAATGGGGTAGGTTCTTAAGGTTGCATTGAAATAAAATGTTCTAAAAGTCATATTTCTGTTGCTTTCAACTAGGTTGATTCAGGTTTTGGGTTTATGTGAATTCTGTTGGTTCTTAACTGCTGATTTGCCATTTTGTTACAAAGTGTTTTTTTCATGAATGTTTATAAAATTCCCAGGGTGTGTTTCTCATGCTACCAGAAGCGCAGCAGGTGCTGCAAGTTATCATACATTGGTTAACTTCCAGAATTGCAGTATTACTACTTTTAGCTCCTTACTGTAAGAGAGAAAGCATCATTTTGGTCCCTGACATCAGCAGGGCAGATAGAATGGGTGAAACACCCTCACTGGCAGTGACCTCATCATTTTTTGTTTCTGTTAATTGCTGCTACTTGTCACTTCACTTCTGGAGTTGCCATTTATAAATGAAAATGAAAAGCTAAATAAGAGCAGCTACTGGTCTGCCCATGAGATGCATTGTGGAGAGGGTTGTTCAGAACCCTCACAACATCTGTGAATTAAAAAAAATTATTCCAAAACCACTAATACTTTGTAATACTTTCCCAAAAGCTCCTACCTGCAATAAATTTTTAGGAAGTAGAGTTATTTTTCTCTCAGGTTTAATGTTGACATGCCAAAAAAAGTGTAAAAAAGTATAAAAACTATAAATGTAAGATAATAGACTGTGTGTTCTTGTACACAATCATTTTTCTTAATGGTCCATAATCAAGTAATTGGGTTTTTATTTGAATGTTACATCTTTTTAATGTCTGTTTTTGCAAAGTAATAAGCAAAACCATAAAGTCTTCTTTTATTAATTTCTGTTAGTACTCAGAAGATATGAAACACAAGACCACTCTCCTGGAACTCCAGAAGATGTTTACATACCTAATGGTAGGTGTGAAAAGAGAGTATTTTAGAAAGTATCCTATTTCTGGGGAGGGTGGGGAATGCAAGAAAACCACAGTGGAGACAATGGACCAGTTTGAAACTGGGTAATTGGCTGTATTCTCCCAAGGAAGGATTTGTCTGATTGTTACAGGAGCCCTCCAGGTAGGAATTTGGGACAGTCCTGCTGTGTTGAGGCCACTTCCCAAACTGATTTTGGTAAATGGTCAATAGAAACTGTCCCTGCAGAAATGACCACAGCCCTGTGTATGGATTTGGAATATTCAAGGGATTCTTTGTGCATAGTTCGGGTCAATCAACAGTGTTGAATTACAGAGGTGCTGGGGATGTGGAGATTCCCTGGTGATAAAATAAAATACATTGTTTTTATTCATTGCATTTTCCTTGCACCGATATTTAAAGATTAATCCATTGAAATAAAGCAAAATATTGAGATTCCAGGACCAAACAAAATTAAAGCAGTTCACAGGTGTTCAGTGCTGTTAAAACACTGAAACAATGAAATAACAAAAAAAACCTGAGGAGAGTTGAGAATCTGGATGCTGGTTTTGTGTAAGAAATGCACAAGCACTTTGAAGACAAATGGGGAATCTTGACTTGCAATGCCTGCCATGAATCATAGAAATTATTAAATTAGGTGTTCACATAGGCAGAAAATATTACAGGAACATAAAGTCATACAAAGACTGAGCACTGTTTAACTCTTGAAGAAAGAGTTTATTCTAAAAAAGGCAATATTTACAGGAGGTACTGTCTTGCTACACATCCTTAAAAGAAAACAGAGTAAATAAGTCCTGAATTCCTAGGGTGCAAGGCAGTGGAATGGAGATATATTCTAAAGAACTGCTTTATGCTGCAAATTATTTTCTCTGACTAAACACATCCTGTTGAAAACTAAATGATAACACAGGGTCTGAATGAGAATTGAGCACTTGGCAACATTTAAGTCAGCAATGTCCAGAAATACATAAACACAAGCTAATGTTCTCACATTTTATTTTGTGTCAGATATGCAGGAACTGCAGGTGTCACATCTTCAGCCAAGCTATTTGATTTTAATGATTCATTTTATGAAGTATTTACTAAATATTTTAATGCTTTTTTACTAATGAGATCTTACTAATTGGTATCATGATAATGGTAATCAATTAGTTAAAAGCTGCTTTGCATCAGAAACATTTAAAACTTTAAGAAACTGTGCCTAATAAGCATATTGTATGTATTTGTCTTTTTAAAAACAGATATTCATATCTGTGTGGCACATCTGTGTAACTTGAAAATAAAAGGGTTTGTGTTGATTTGGTTTTGTTTGATTTCTTTTATCCAAAGGAAAGTGAATGCAAGGCCTATAACCCACGGCCTTTCTGTAAAACCTACACCATGGATAAGCAGCCCTTGAACACTGGAGAGCAGAAAGATATGACTGAGTTCTTCACTGACCTAATAACAAAAATAGAGGAAATGTCTCCAGAACTGGTGAGTTATTAAGAAGGAGCAAAAAGGGAGCTTGAAAACTTGGAGATTTGCTCAAATTTCCTTGACAGAATTTATTCATTCCTTCCCAGAAAAACACAGTGAAAAGCTTGTTTGGAGGTGTTATCACAAACAATGTTGTTTCTTTGGTAAGTGTCCCTTCTCTACCCTTATCTTCCAAAGATTATTTTTTTCTAGCTTCTCAAAACAAATAATTCCATTACTCTTCTCTTCTATTTATTCAGGACTGTGAGCATGTGAGTCAGACAGCTGAGGAGTTCTACACAGTGAGGTGCCAGGTGGCAGATATGAAGAATATTTATGTGAGTAGTGCCGGGCTGAGATGAGTCTGGTAGATCTCAGTTACAAAGGGCACAAACACTGCCACACACTTGGAGGTGTTGATGCTTTGTATCTGCATTCCAGTTTTGGGGTGGTTTTAGGTCGATATTATAAGGTAATTTAGTTTCATCTTTTCAGTGCAGTGTGCTATCAGCTGGGGCCATTTGCCATTGACTATTGTTTTACAGTCAATAATCACTATTTATTTCTGTTTTAAACATGCTGTGGCCATTTTATGTGAGAACTGTAAATGTCAAAAGATTTAAAATCTTTAGGTAGTACTGCTTATTAAGTTAATTTGAAGCTCACAACAGCATAATTCTATGTTTTCAAGCTTTTTAAACAACCATTAATCTCCACACTTGGAATTTGAATTTAAAAGACTTGAATTCTTTGAGACAGCTTGGAATGTTGAGTACCATTTTTATGAGTTGGATTCTTAATTCTGTGTATGGATTAGGAGCTGGTTTGCCTGTCACACTCTTAGTCCAAGTGTTTGCTCTTCTGTGAAAAATTTTGGGGCCTTTTACCACCTTTATTTTCATCACTTGTGGAAATGTTAATTAAAGTAAAATTGAAAGGGAGGGATTTGGAATGTAGCCTATGTAAGCACAAGATAAATATCCAAGATAAATGTAAACTCCCTTTTTGTTTGTTCCATGCAGGAATCTCTTGATGAAGTAACTATTAAAGATACCTTGGAAGGTGACAACATGTACACGTGTTCTCATTGTGGGAAGAAAGTGCGGGCTGAGAAAAGGTGTGGCTAAGAAAAAGAAATATTCTTAATGTTTCTTTTTAGTAAATTACCAGAATTACATTTGGAATAACAGTAATCCTTTAGGTGGAACAGGACTGCTCTTTCATTGAGTTTATACCCTGTAGTCCTATAAGGATGTGATCCCTGTGCAAATCAGAAATAAGAAGGAAATCAAATTTCCAAAACAATGAATCTGAAGTATCTTAGCAAAAGATGACAGGAAAATGTTCATGATGTTTTTTAATTTAAAAAAACCCCAGAAATTAGTACCCATTGAAACATTAGTCCTGGGTTTAAAATGTTGAATGCCTTCAAAGGTTGGTTACTCATTTTGCAGGATAATTGCTTAAGTTTCATCCATCACCCCAAATTTCTTATTAAAATCTGTAGCTTTAAAAATGTTTCCATGTTTTGAAAAGTCTGCTAATAAAGAGAGAGTAAATAAAAATTTAATGTTGCCTTCGTATTGCAGCCAACAAATCTCTTCCTTAGAGCTGGAAAACCTGATTGTTGTTTCCAATGACATGGGTGAAAGAGTAACGTACTTGAAAGTCATTATTGCAAATTTTATGAGATTTAATGCAGGAGATGTTCTGCCCTGAAGCTTCTCTTTTGGAAGATAGTAACTCCCTGCAGTGAGGGGATTTGCATTGTCGAATTCATTCATGGCTCATTTTATGATACTATTTTAGAAAACTGGTTCCTGCCATATGAGTACGTTTGCTGTTTGTCCCAAGGTACAACGACAGCCTAAATAGAATTGTTCAGTGGGCTAAATGTGACCTTCCTGCTGCTGGTCAGTCTGCCCTGCTCTGGGGCACCATGAGAGCTGGATTTTATATTTATGTGTCTTAGCAACAGATCTCCAATGTTACAGTTGAAATAAATGTTTAAAATCTCTGTGAAAATACAATTCACCCTGCTAAGGTTTTGTAAATCATGGTTATTTGTGATCCTTCAGGGCGTGTTTCAAGAAACTACCTCGTATCTTAAGCTTCAACACCATGAGATATACATTTAATATGGTGACCATGATGAAGGAGAAAGTCAATACCCATTTTTCATTCCCTTTACGTTTGGATATGACGCCCTACACTGAAGATTTCCTCATGGGAAAAAACGACAGGAAAGAAGGTATGCTCATAAAATGGCTTCAGCAAGCTTTGGCTCTTTGTGTATCACTTTCTGTGTATGGAACAGAGGCAAATAAAATCACACACAGCTTTAATCAACCTGTATTCCCCAAGTCTCACACTGTGTTTCACATAGGAAAAACAGCCAAGTTTTGGTTTCATGTACTGTTCAATTTGAATTAGTCTTAAATTTGTTTTTACAATATGAGAAAAATCACAAATAGTTACAGAGTTTGTGGCTGATGTTGAAGTTTGGGTGTTTAGGAAATAACTGATTAAATACTGTGTTGAATTATTTCAGGTTTTAAGGAAGATGGTGGATATTTGAAAGAAACGGAGAGTTACGAGTATGACCTGATTGGTGTGACAGTTCACACAGGAACAGCAGATGGGGGGCATTACTACAGTTTTATCAGGGACATTGTCAATCCTCATGCTTACAAAAACAACAAGTGGTGAGCTATGCAATTTATATTTCATATTCTTAATAACTAAACTTGTTGGCCTTGTTAGATGCAGTTCCATAGGGGGCACATCCTGTGGGTTCCTCTGAAAAGCACAGGATGTTGGACTTGGGTAGGTGTCAGAATATTCATTTATTATCCTACAAATTGGCGTGTTGTAGCCAGGAGAGCTGTGTGCTCCCTCAGACACAGGGGTGGCTGGGAATGCTGTGCTGGCCTCACCACAGCCAGCCTTGCTTCCTCATGGGACTAGATTGGAGTTATTTCAGTAGAAAGGATTTCCTAGATTGTCCTTCATCAAATCTGCTTGGTACCTTGGATGAGGATCCAGCTGCATTTATGGATGTAGAATTTGGGAAAGGGAAGGGACATGGCCATGGAAAGAAGGAGGGTCCTGCTAGGAGACATAAGAAAGCAGGGAACACTCTGCCTGTTATTTTTGGATGTGGTATCTCCATTTCTCACTGGAGCCCTGGAATAGGAGACAAGGTTTCCTCTATTCCTGTTCCCTAGAATAGCTGGAGCATTTTTGAAACAGGACCAGTTTGTGACCTAATCCCTGCTCCAGTGGGGATCCACAGCAGTACCTCCTTCTCTGATCTTCCTAGAAGGAAGTCACTTGTGGGACCAGATTTTCATTTGCTGGGATCTAAACAAGACGTCGGAAATTAATGGGAATATTTCAATCCGAGGAACCATTGGAAGTGCTCATTTGGCTTGATTTGCCCTTAGAGATGAGCAGCAGTTGATTTCAAAGCTTCTTCCTGTCTTGCAGGTACCTTTTCAATGATGCTGAAGTGAAACCCTTTGATTCTGCCCAGCTCGCTTCCGAATGTTTTGGTGGAGAAATGACTGTAAGTTGTGACCTGAATTTTTTGTCATGTTCAGCTCTAATACCTGGTACAATCTGGTACAATCCAGGTCTTCTATGAGGTTTTAAAAGAAAGCTGTCAGGAGTAGAGTACAGGTATTATTAATGAAGCAAAGTTAATTAGTGAAGTGTCTCTCCAAAGAAGAGGTATTTCTTTACTATATCTGGTTTTTACCATACCATTTATTCAGCTATAAAAAAGTGAGTCTGCAACTAATTTAAGAATCCTTGCTTGGGTGGCTGCTTTGCTCAGACCACTGGTGAAGGAATAATTACTTCAAGCTGAGGTGTATTCTGGAAGAAAAAAGAGCATTTTGATCTTTGTCTATGCCTTGTTTCACTGCCTGTGATATCAGTTGGAATATTTTTACACACTATTAATACAAACAACACTCAAATGTTCTCAGGTTGTGCCTGACTCGATCATTATTTCTAGCTGTGTACATGGTATAAAGCACATTATGAATAACACAGTATCTTACTCAAGCAATCCTGTGCATTTGACAACTTTTCTTGTCTGGGAAAGACAATATGCTGAAATAAAACCAAAAAATGCCTTTGTTTGGCAAACGGATAAAATACATTTCGGTGCCTCTAAAGAAGAGGTGTCAGTGAGATGGATGAGCCAGGAAATTGCTTGGGATGGAGGTACAGTGTTGCATAGAAGCTTTGAAAATTCAGAAGAGGTCACTGTAGAGGAAAAAAGAAACAAGAGTGCTTTGAGCAAGAACTGAGTTGTCAGCAGCCCTCATAAGTGTCATGAAATAAATGTGCAAGTGAGCTATCACAAACTGTTAGAAACTAGAGCATTAAAAAGCTTGTAATTAATGGTTTTACTTTCTTCTTGACAGACAAAAACTTATGATTCTGTTACTGATAAATTTATGGACTTCTCCTTTGAAAAGGTATTTCTCTTCCAAACCCTTATTCTATGATTATATTTCTGATTCCATGATTTCTCTCTCAAAGCAAAAATTATACAGATGTTTTTTTCTCCAAGACACACAGTGCTTACATGCTGTTTTATAAACGGATGGAGCCAGAGGAGGAAAATGGCAAAGACTACAAATTTGATGTTTCATCAGAATTGCTGGAGGTACAAGTTGATTTGTTTTAACACCAATTTTAAAACACTCTAGGAGACCCTAAACACATCAGAAATCTGAATATACATAGGAAAGCAAAAATAATTTAAATCACTAAGATGACAGTCCTTTCTTTTCACTGTCTTCCTTAGAAAATTGTCATGGGATAGGAAAGGAGTTAGAGTTTACATTTTACGTGGATTTTAGACATTTTCTCATTTTGACCTGTATAGGGAATAAATCCCTTTTTATCACCTGGAAAATCCAATGTCCCTGCTCCCTCTGGCCAGAAGCGTTGTTTCAGCATCTGCCATATTTTAATTTTAAAAGACTCTCCATTCCTAGCCAGCAAATCAGATCATGCTTTTTTCCTTCTCAGTCTTAAAAATATTAATGGATTTTATCAGTTAAATGTTTAAACTGTATTGCTGTGAAAACCACTCTGCATTGATTTGATCAAAAACATCATTTTGGAGAGAGGAACCGGAGGACGTGGCCTGAAATCCTGTTCTGGTTTAATGATGGAGATTCCAATCTTATTCCTTAAGAATTTATCAGAAGTTCTCAGAGCTCATCAAGCTTTGGGTTAGACTTCAGCTGTGGTTCTTTTTAAACTTGTTGGACCAGTCCTCAAAATTTTAGCCTAAAACTCTGAATAATTAAATTATAAAAATGAGGTCACAGAAGGAGAAGGTTTGCATCTCTGTTCTGCAGTCCCATGGCAGGCAAAACCAATACTGGCTATGGTATGAATAAAGCAACTTTGTGCCAGTTCTTTAAACTAAAGTGTTTCCAGAAATAATTTTTCATACAAAAAAATTTGGTTTTTTTAGCCTTGGCAATCATTTAAATATTTTTAAAATCATGCTTAAGTAGTGAAATAAACTGCTTTCTTGTATCTGATGGTAGCATTTTTTCTTCAGTGGATATGGCATGATAACATGCAGTTCCTTCAAGACAAGAACATTTTTGAACATACATATTTTGGGTAAGTTTTTCTTTAAAAATGTAATATTAATGCTTCTTTTCTTCTTGCAGATTATCATTATTTATTTTAATTAACAAATAAAATTACTGACTCTAGGTTTATGTGGCAGTTGTGTAGTAGCATCCCAAGCACACTACCAGATCCAAAAGCGGTTTCTCTGATGACAGCAAAGGTAAGGATTTCCAAAGTATCTCATTTTCTTTTAACTATTTCCTTGTTGACATTTTAATTCATGCATTCTAAATTAATGGTGCCATTTTTTTTTTCCAGTTAAGCACTTCCTTTGTACTAGAGACATTTATTCATTCAAAGGAAAAGGTATTCTATTTACTTGTAAATTCTCATTAAGTAGCTGCATGAATCTAGTGAAAAGCATATCTGTACTTCTCATTTTACAAATGGGATTTTGAGCTGTAAAAGTAGCATTTATGATGCAAAGTTAATGTTTAGAGTGTCATTTACCACATTTATAGTGAGCACTGCACAATGGAATATAAAATGTAGGTGAAAACATATGAACTGGTATTTTTCTGTAGGTGCACCGTATTATTAGTTCATAAAATGTTTATTGTTTATAAAATGTATATATTTTTTATAAGATCTGGTGCTTTACTGAACCATTTAGAAATGTTTAAAGATTATGCTGGAATTCATTGTTTGAAGTTACAGTTTTTTCTGTATTTCTTTTCACAGCCTACAATGCTTCAGTGGATTGAACTGTTAACAAAACAGTTTAATAACAGTCAGGCAGCTTGTGAAGTAAGTGACTTAGGAACTCAGCAAAGTACAAACCAACTTTCTATATATTGTTTAACTTTCCTGGAGGTTCGTATCCCTGGAATATTTTGGACTATGAACTACTGTATTTGGTATATTTGTGCTCTGTGAGATGAAATTCATCTTCTCTGATTACTGCAGATTCTGGGGATTGACTTAACTTTTATTTGCAGAAACCTATGTTGAGACCACAGGCCAAAATCATTTTGTCACTGGAATATGAGAGAGCCAGTGTCACAAACTCTTGATTTGATTAATTTTTAAGCAGTGATTTGTGTAATTAAGACGTGTTTAGATTAAGTCACACAAGAGACATGGAAAGACAGACAAAGAATTTGCTGTGGTCTTGTTGAAAGCAATTTTGAGCTACTGAAGAAAAGTTTGATCATTTTTCTGTGATAATATAAATGGCCAAGGAGCCCAGCACAGACTGTGTTCTGCACTAGACTTTATTCAGTAGAAAGCAATTAAATGCATTATTCTTTTATAAATTGATTCTAGGTTGTTAAATTATGTGACATTCAGTATTTGGGTGTACAGTTGTCTCAATGGGGTGTAGTCCTAAGATGTTTGAGTGAAGACATTTTAACATAGTAAAGAATACTCAGCTGCAATTAACATAAAAGTAAGAACGTTGATTCTTTATTTTAAACTGTCTTTCCTTGTGACTTGAACAAAATTCTGGGAGTCAGAAGAATGAGCTGTATTATTTGCTGAGTCTGACTTGGAATGAGTCATTCTCTGTTAGTTTTCTACTTTTTGGGTCTCTGGAGGCTGTGAGGCTTTTCCACATGTTAAAATGCAGAAGGGATCTAATTTGGGAAGCACTGTCTAATCCTATCACTCTTCTACAAGATGCTTCAGCTAATGCTTTATTGTAAGCATAGTTTTTATTCTGTTGACATCACTTTGCAGGATAAGTGTGTTCTTCCAGATAATTTTCTAATGGCATGCAGAGCACAGGGATAAGAAGATACCAGATATAAATTTATATTGCTGTTTACTGCTATTGATCTTTATTTCTTTATTCCTCCATGCACAGAAGACTTTTAGATTTCCCTTGGATTAAAACTTGCCTGTTCCTTAATAATAGTAACATCGATTTCTCTTCAGACTTTAATATCATGCAAAAAAGAAGATTGGACTAGAGCAAGTGTGGAACAAAACTAACACAGTATGTATCTTCTGCAGTGGTTTTTGGATCGTATGGCTGATGATGATTGGTGGCCAATGCAGATTCTAATAAAGTGTCCCAATCAGATTGTGAGGCAGGTAAGAAAAAATGTTCCTTTCCAAGTCAGGTGACTGCTTGACCTGTGACCAGAAGCAGACAATTATGATGGCAGATCCAGTGATTCTGACAGTTGTAGTGAATACCTGTAATTGTCTGATTCTTCTCCATTCCTGCAATGATTTAGGGAAGATTTGGCCATGGGAGGGTTACTGTTTGCAACAACCCCAGCACAGCTGTACAGTCAGGATCACTACATCACAGTAGATGCAAGCTAAGGTTTCTACATGATGTCTACAAATCTGAACACTTTACATAAAAAAATTGGGTTTTTTTCTCAATTAACAATAGTTCTTCAAGATCCACATTCAGAAAACAAAAAAGAATAAACTGTTTACATTCAGTGCTCCTCAAAGCTCCAATTCGAAACTTGTGTAGTAAGTTTTTGTGGGTACAGTTGATTTTACAATATTATGCCACAAAGCTTTGTTAATACCCTTTCCTGGAAATACTTTTTTAAAAAACCCCATATTGGTAGCATTTGGACATTGACAAATACAGCCATTAATAGTGTCACTTACATGTGTACTTCACTTTCTTTGCAAGTTGTTAAGGTATAACTTAAACTTACTTTATCTCAGCTGAATTCTTCAGTTGGATTTCTGGTTATTGAAGTGATACTTTCATACAGACCCATACGTAGTTTTTGTATGCAGTGCATCAGTGAAGGAATATATTTCATGGGAGAACTCCATGCAAAGTCTCAGGCAAGGTCTGCTCCTCATGAATGCTTTACAAAATCAAAATACTGGAAGGAATTTCCTTCAAATTTTCACATTAATGCCTGTGAGCCAGCAGCAAAATGAAAAAGCATCTTGCCAAAAATAGCAAAATGTTTTGGAAAATAGAGATAGAAGAAAAAAATCAAGTCATGTTTCAGTGCACACCAATATTAAAAGCTGAGTTTAGGGTTCCTTCATCTCTTCATAAAAACCAGGTTTGACTCTTCTGTTAAAATACGATCTCAGCTTTGCCTTTCAAACTTCAAAGCTGTGAAGAGCTGGCAGTGGGACTTGGAGGCAGAATATTCTTTGCTTAGGAATTACACAGTGACCTTTTTGTAAAGGACTGAAGATGTGCAGTTCATTCCCTTCTCTGTCTGCAGATGTTCCAGCGCTTGTGTATCCATGTGATCCAGAGACTGAGGCCAGTGCATGCACACCTTTATCTGCAGCCAGGAATGGAAGACTGGTAAAAGAAACCACCTGCTAACTTTTGTTTATTCCCTGCATTGCTGCAGCTGCTTTTATTGGTGAATTACTCAAAACAGTCATGTAAAGCTGAAATAGTGCTGATTGTTCTTCATTATTCTGCCCAAACTGCTCTGATTTATTTAAAAATACCAATAGGGTTGCAAGAGGCAGTGTCAAAGAGACATTGTTTGAAACATTTGCTCCCTTAGAGTAGATTTTCAGCATGGTGTTTATTTTCCCTGTCACTTGGACTCTCTAAGTGTAAATCTCACTCCTTAGACTTGAGAGTCCTACTGTCAATTGGATCTGGAGGCACAAAGGTGTGGAACCTGTTATTTGTACATCCAGTCAAAGAGATTGGAGATAAGAGGTTAATCCTATAACTAAATCCCAGGTTTTGTCAAAAAGGAGGAAGAACCCTCTTGGATTCTACTTTGCTCTGCTTATTATCAAGAAAACTGTCACTTTATCTCCAATTATGAAATGCTCGAACTCTTTTTCATATGAGATAAGAAGAAAAAAGTGGTTTTTCTTTCACCTCTTGTTTTAAAGTTGTGATTGTGATAATAACTTGTTACCCAGAGTGAAAACGGCAGAGTCAGTAATAACTATGCTGCCATATCAAAACTCAGGATGTGGAGGTACAATTTTCATGGCAAAAAGTAGAATTTAATTTGCTCTGGAAGCCTTACTTGAAAAGAGTCTGTGACTTGTTTGTTCAGTGATAAGATCCAACTTTGAGCAGATGTCTGAGGCTGAAGGTGGATGTTCCCTGCCTTGCCAGGGTGCTCTGTGTGTTCAGGAGGGTGCTTGCCTTGGTTCCACAGCCTAAATAGCTGTAATTGCATTCTCATTCAATTTGCCTTGCAAAGCAAGAGGATGATTTTGGGCAGAAGATCCCCAATACTGGTTTTCTCAGAATTCTTTTCCTGACCAGAATCTTGATTCAGAGCTCTGATCTGATGAACCCTTCAGCATTTCAAGCGCCCGATGCTCCCTTAGGCTGAGCTGTGTCGTTACCCAGGGCCTTTGGTCAGGGCTGAAGGATCTGAGAGCAGGACAGAGCAGAAACAGGAGCTTTTGGTGCATTCCTTTGTTTGGGCTGGCTCAGGGTGGCTCGGTGCTGTGTGAAATCCCCATACCCAGGCTGGCTGTTGCTGTTGCTGGCAGCTCGGATGACATGGACGGGCCCGTGGAGGACATCGGCAGCCGCTCGTGCGTCACGCGCTTCGTGAAGACGCTGCTGTCCATCATGGAGCACGGAGTCAAACCCCACAGCAAGCACCTCACCGAGTATTTCGCCTTCCTGTACGAATTTGCCAAAATGGGAGAGGAGGAAGTGAGTACAGCCTTGCATTTGGGGAGTTGGTGGTGTCTGTGCACCAACGTGTTTTCAAGTAATTCCGTGCCTGCGTTTTTCAGAGCCAGTTCCTGCTCTCTCTGCAAGCCATATCCACAATGGTCCATTTCTACATGGGAACCAAAGGGCCTGAGAATGTAAGTTTGAGTGTTTTATATAACAAGAACCAATCTTTCCTGGTTTACATCTGTGATCATTGGTGCCGTGTGTCTTGAATCATCTTTCAGCTGTTAAATTAAAATTGCTTCACATACACAATTTTTTCAATGTTTAAGTGAATATCATATTTTTAAAAATACGTTGAATTAACTAATTTTGTTTAGTGTAGAAATAGGTACTGAGGAAAAACAATGAAGGTTGCCCTTAACTTGATACTAATGGTTTTATGTACTATTGTACAATTTAGGTCCTTAAATTTACCTGCTTTTTTTGTTAAACAGACCGTATCTTCAGCCAGCCCACTTCCTGCATTTGTAAATACAATTTAGCTTATGCAAAATGAATGTATCAGTGTGAAAATCAATTGATTAGATATTTACCTGCTTTGATTCATGCAAGTTGATGAAGTTGTTTGGAATAAAGGAGAGCATATATGCAAAGGCTCTTTGAAATGGTGGCTCAGAATGTCCACACTGAAGTTCTCTTTTTTTTCCTTAGCCCCAGGTTGAAGTGCTTTCTGAGGAAGAAGGGGAGGAAGAGGAGGAAGAGGAAGATATACTTTCTTTAGCAGAAGAGAAATACAGGCCTGCTGCACTGGAAAAGATGATTGCCCTGATTGCTCTTCTGGTGGAACAGTCTCGCTCAGAAAGGCAAGAGCTCCTGAAACACCAAAAAAAATTTAGATTTGATGGTTCAGAAAGGAGCCCAAGATTTTATGGGTTTCTCTGAGGGTTTTACTGGGGGCTTTTTTAACAGCATAAATGAGCTTGTGTAAGAACCCATTATATTTTTAACCATTTGAAAAAAAAAGAGTTTGTTGAGCAAATACAAGATGGGTTAAATACTTGAACACACTCAATTGCCCACATTCGATTCCTTTTTTTTTCTGGTCTAAGTACAAAATTTTGGGGTTTTGGTTCAGTTTCACATCAACACCTTTATTGTCTCTTGTATGCTGTGAAACTGAAGAACATGAACCAACACTCAGTCCTGAATGTCTCCCTAACCATAACCATGGCTGAAGTCAAATGATGGTTTTCTTTTGTATTTCAGGCATTTGACCTTGTCACAGAACGACATGGCAGCACTGACAGGAGGAAAGGTAACCAAGTTAAAAATGACTGCTTTAGCCTCCAAAAACCCCCTGGCTGTGTGGAGCTGTAGGCAGTGCACTGCATCTGCTTATCTGTTGCAGGGTTTCCCTTTTTTATTTCAACATATCCGTGATGGGATCAACATCAGGCAAACGTGCAACCTCATTTTCAGCTTGTGCCGCTACAACAATCGCCTTGCAGAGCACGTGAGTATCAGGGACCTGTAGCTGTTTACTGACATCTCTGATAACTGTCACGGGGTAATTGGGATTATTTTAACTGAATAAGCACAAGTCTAATGAGTTCTGTTTGGTTTCTTTTCAAGATTGTGTCCATGCTGTTCACATCCATAGCAAAGCTGACACCTGAGGTATGTAAATGCACTCCCTGACTAGTAAATAGTGTGTATTCATATTTTCCTGGTTTAAATCACATAAATAATCCTTTAATAGTCTGTATTCATATTTTCCTGGTTTAAATCACATAAATAATCCTGTAATAGTCCATATTCATATTTTCCTGGTTTAAATCACATAAATAATCCTTTGCTCATCAAAAATCTCGCATGGAAAATGATCCCACTGAATTTTTTGTGCCATTAAATGAAGTCTAACTGCACTGTCTATGAAGTTTTCTAAAACAGAAATTTGCTGTGCCACTTAGAATGAGAGTATTATTCAAGTCAAATAACATTTCTAGGTTCTCCACCAGTATGAATTTCTCTTAAAAAATTGGTAACATTAAAATATGTGTGCAAGAATAAGTGGATTAATTAGTAATTATTATTTGGCTGTTCAAGATTTGGGGCACTGTTTTGCAGTTCTGTGCAGGCAGGCAAATTTCTCATTCAGAGTAAATTCCTGCACTTGTAACAACAGAAATACTAAGAGTTCCAAATGGATTCCAGATGCAAAATATATATAATTATAGTTGTAAGCACTTTGTTGAAATGTTGTGAAAAGCTGGGTGAGTCTTGGCAGTGTAAAACCTCAAAATAGGATGCTTTTGGATAAACTTTCCCGGATCCATATCCCATGTTATGTAAATACATGAAAATAATAACTTATCTGAGCTAGTGAAATCTTCTGTAAATAACAACCAGAATAAGTTGGTGGATTATTCAACAGTGGGCAGCTTGATTCCTTTCCTTTTTCCAGAATAATGTCTGATTTAAGATGTTACTGTTACTTCCTATGTATTTCCTATAATATATATATTATATAAATATATAAAATCTGTATTTCCTTTAACTTCTTCTAGACTGATCCTGTTGCTTTGCAGTAACTGTAACCAGTGGCCTAATTCTGCTGTATCCATGTGTGGATATAGATATGTATGGATTATGTACAGATTAAATAGTAAGGGATTAAAGTGTTATAAATGTTCATGTCTGAAGTTCATAGAAATCTTACAGACATTGGGGTTTTTTAAAGAGTACTATAAAGAAATGTAGATGAAATTAAATAGATCAAATTGGATATTTTTCCCTTTTCTGCATTACAGGCAGCCAATCCTTTTTTCAAATTGCTCACCATGCTCATGGAATTTGCTGGTGGACCTCCAGGAATGCCACCCTTTGCTTCTTACATCCTGCAGAGGATATGGGAGGTACAATATGTAAAATAAAACAGAAGCTAAATTGTCTTTCTCTTGTTGGTTCTTTCATGTCTGTTTGGCATTTTGTTGTCATCCTTCCTGCATCAGTCCCTGATTTTTTTATTACCGTTCCTCTTCCAAATAAACAGCTACAGCCAATAGACATTAGGAAGTTCTGTTGTGACTTTCAATGTATTTTAGCAGCATTTGGGTTAATGGCTCTTTCAGTTTGACTTCAAATTTTAGTTTAATGAGAAATTAATTGATTCATAATAAGGGTTGAAAATGCTTTTTCTAGACAAATTCCACATAGTTTTCTCAGTTATCCTTTTGCAAGGCCTGTAAAATGTTTCAAGACTCATCATTTGTTTGTGGGTTTTTCTGGCCTTTATGTACAGATTCCTTGAATATTCATTTGACATATTTGGTTCTGTGTAAAATGTCCATTAACACTTTCAACCCCTAAAATAGTGCTGAACTGAGTCTGCTGGAAAATTGCTGTGTGCAGGACCAACCTTGCTTGTGTTTCTAAAGTGAGAAAGAGACTTCTTAACCAAGTTGGCACAGGGATGAATTCCTTGATCTGAGCCATAGATGAGGAATTGAAGCTTTCTTTTTGCCTGCCTGCTCTTTGAGTTCCCAGTACAATTTCCTGTCTTTATTCCTGGCTGAGAACAGCACATCCAGCCTGGAGACTGCTGAGGACCAGCTCATCCCCTTTAATACCCTTACAAAACAGGGCTGGAGTTTTGTAAAAGGTTTTTACTGTGCAGCATTGAGACCTCTGGTAAAACATGACCCTTCCTTACCCACTGGAGCACTGTGGGACAGGACATGGATTGCTGTCCCAAAGGGTTTTCCTCCTGGTCAGGAGCAGCTGTAGGATCACAAGCGTTGCAGGTGATGTGGTGGATGAGCTGTAGCTGCTGCACCTCAGGTAAAGGAGTCCAAGCAGCACATCTCAAGGTCCACAGTGACACCCAGCTGGTGACACAGGGCCAGGGATATAAATGGTGCAGGCAGAGATGGGAGAGGCAGCAGTGAATGCCCAGACTTGAGGTGGAGAACCTGCTTTTACAGCCACTCCAGCTTCCAGAAGTCATTAAGAAGTGATTGAGCTCTGCAGACACTGAGCAATGATTGTCTCTTCCTTGGACATTCCCTCCAGCCATTACCCAGGAAACGTGACAGAGCAATTTGTCATTTCTAAATAAAGGGAGGAGAATGTTCTTAAGGTGTTTATTTTTAAATTGAGATTAAAATTTTATAAGCAAGAGTTATGGTCACGTCAGCTGTTCGTATTCTTCAGGTGGAGTAGAGGAACTGGGAACAGCTTCAGCAACCCACTTACTACCTCTGATTACTTAGATAGGGTAGAATTTTTTGCTTGGCTGGGCACCTGGGCCTTGAGGTAAAAAGAAAGTAGTTTTTAAAAAACTAACAAAAGAACAAACTGCATTTATTGGCCTCATGTGAACAGATTTCCAACTACAGAGAGCCAGAAAAGCACAGGATGTTTTCTCCTTCCACTGCACAACAGCACTCATTGCCTTTGGAAAGTGCTGGACAAATTTATTCCTTGAAATTGTATATTCAATAAAAAAATGTAATAGTTACCCTCAGCATGAAGCTGTGTGAAAATCTTTGAATACCATTTATGTTGTTTTGATGTAACTTATAAAAATGCTGATTCAGTGTTAAAGTTTTGTGTTAGATATTTTTAAAAGATACTTGTTTATAAAGACAAGGACGTTCCATTTTAATATTTCAACTCCTAAATTTCTCAGAATATGCAGAAAGAATAGGCAGAGTAATTGCCTGGGCTGAGACTGAACTTTCAAAACTGTGAACAAGGTTCAGAAGCACCAACCGGTGAAATTTAATAAGGGTTTTCTTTGTGTGCAGAGCAGCTCAGTCTAACAGGTGCTTTCATAGCCCTAAGTGATTCTAAAAAGAAACGTTGGAAGTGATTTTGGGGTTTTTTAATGCAATCAGTACATAGTAGGAAGATTAATGTATTCCTTTTGATTTTTCCCCTCTCCTTTAGGTCATTGAGTACAACCCATCCCAGTGCCTGGATTGGCTGGCTGTGCAAACGCCTCGGAACAAACTGGCTCACAGCTGGGTCCTGCAGAACATGGAAAACTGGGTTGAACGTTTCCTCCTGGCACACAACTACCCTCGAGTGAGAACTTGTAAGTGAATTTTAGTTGAAGGAAATTTGTCACCTGCTGCAGTGAGTTGCATGCTCCTGTGTTTGTCTTTTCTTCCTTTTCCAGTTGTTTTAGAATTGCTGGGTTTTAAAATCTTAGGATAACTGTGGTGCCTCATGCAGAGGTGTTAGCAGTTATCATAGATGCTGGTTTCTTTTGGTACCTTGAATGATACATTGGTAGGTTCTTTATCTTAAGTGATTCATCTACAAGGTCCAGGAAAACCTAAAGAAGGAAAAGAGGTAATTCCAGAGGTTTTCCATTGTGCCCATCACACAGCTGTACAGTAGGTGGGAGTAGCACATGTTGTTCTTTCACAGTAATGTTCAGCTGAGTCCTTAACTTGTGGATCAAGGAGAAGCCACGTGTGCTTTCTCCCAGATTCCAGGGTATCCTGGCTCTCTGGTTTGTTCTGCCAGGAATCACACTGTCACATTGCCAGAGAACATTTTCACACTTCCCTGTGTCGATTTCTTTTACAAAGGAGACTGCACAGGTACAGGCCACTGACCTTTAACACATTTCTGTGGCTGAGGGATGTGTGAAAACTGGAGGTACAGCTTTGCAACAGGCTCCAGTTGTAAACATCTCTGAGGAGGTCATGACCTCTTGATTGAGCAGTGGACAGTTCAGTCATGGAAAACCTCTGGGATGCGTTGTGTGATGGGATGTGGGATCACACTCTGTGGTGGGGTGCATTGTGTTAGCACAAGGAGAACCAGGCAGCAGACAGGGATGTGGGTGAAGAGGCCTGGAAGCACATCCGAGCACCACTTTAACAAGCTTTGTACTGCTCTTATCCGCTTGGATTATTTTTCTGGTGTGAACACAGTAATAGCACGTTGTGTAAAATGCTTTGGGATCTGTAAATGGAACATGCAGTGCAATTTAATTGCTGTTTACATGGCTGTTAAGCAGGTATGTCACTGTCAAAGGTGTAACAAATCTGTTTTTATTTGAAGCTGCAGCCTATCTCTTGGTGTCGCTTATTCCAAGCAATTCCTTCCGTCAGATGTTCCGATCGACCCGCTCTTTGCACATCCCCACACGGGACCTGCCCCTCAGCCCAGACACCACAGTAGTTCTGCACCAGGTCTACAACGTGCTCCTTGGGCTGCTCTCACGAGCCAAGCTCTACGTTGACGCTGCTGTTCACGGCACCACCAAACTGGTGCCCTACTTCAGTTTCATGACGTACTGTTTGATCTCCAAAACCGAGAAGCTCATGTTCTCCACCTACTTCATGGACTTGTGGAACCTCTTCCAGCCGAAGCTCTCGGAGCCGGCCATCGCCACCAACCACAACAAGCAGGCCCTGCTGTCCTTCTGGTACAACGTGTGCGTGGACTGTCCCGAGAACGTGCGCCTTATCGTGCAGAACCCCGTGGTGACCAAGAACATTGCCTTCAATTACATCCTCGCGGACCACGACGACCAGGATGTGGTGCTCTTCAACCGCGGGATGCTGCCCGCCTACTACGGCATCCTGCGCCTGTGCTGCGAGCAGTCCCCTGCCTTCACCAGGCAGCTGGCTTCTCACCAGAACATCCAGTGGGCCTTCAAGAACCTCACCCCTCACGCCAGTCAGTACCCAGGAGTAAGTGACCCACGCCAAAATGCGCCATTGTTCCCCTCTCACCCGGTGTCTCTTGTAACTTAACGTATCCCATGGCAAAAGTATTACGTGGGGGTTTCCTGGTGGAAGTAATTCATGTGTTTAGATCCATTTGCTGGACTTCCTGGGGGACTGGTTTGGCTTTTCCTTGCTGTGCAGCAGCTGGAGAGCAGGTGTCGTTTTCTGGGAGCAGACACTGGTGTTTCCACTGTTCAGTATTCCAACCTAGTCATAAGAAACAAGGAATAACCTTGGATGGTGGTCTCTAGGAAGGGGGTCGCATTATAACACACGAAGTTGGAGGAATTCCCCAGTTTCTACTTTGCTTTAGTTTCTGGAATAGGGCCAAGATTTAGCCTGTTGCATTCCAGTGGAGGACAGCCTAGTGTTCCCCTTGGGAACACCCACATGCCTTTGGCAGAACTGGGAGTTATGCTGTCACTACAACACAGTGACACCTGCAGCAGAGAGCAGGTGCAGGCTAAAGGAGGCCATGTGTGATGGTCAAACAACAGGCTTACAAAGGCTGCAAGAGACAAAGGGCTTGGGTTTGCGTGGTCACACAGGGAATATTAATATTGCTTTGGGCTCCTTTAGGGGTGTGCAGGACAGGAAGAGAATACAAAGCTTCCCATCACTGTGGAGAGGAGGATGCATGGAGTCTTCCATGCTGAACTTCTCCTAGGGAAATTTTACACTCTGACAGTCCTGTTGCTCCTCTTGTTGCCATCTCCCCTCAGAAGTCTCACTTTGTTTTGCAAGGGACCTGAGTTCCTCCACTGTGTTTAGTGTTTGCCAGGCATGGGACTGCAGCAGGTTTTGGCACAAGCAGCTTTCTGAATGTTTGGTCCCAGGGGTGGGGATTTCAGAGTCCTCTGTACATATAAATGTGGCTGTGAGCTGTGCTCTTAGGAAGCATCAAAACATCTAATTTTATAACTTTGGAATAAAGTCTGAACTATACCATACTGACAGAGCTGACTAACCAAGTATTTCTGTGTTTTAGGCAGTAGAAGAGCTGTTTAACCTCATGCAGCTGTTTGTAGCTCAGAGGCCAGACATGAGAGAGGAAGAGATAGAGGACATAAAGCAATTTAAGAAAACCACCATAAGCTGTTACCTGCGCTGCTTGGACGGACGCTCTTGTTGGACAACTCTCATAAGGTACAGCCCTGTGTTCATCCAGCAGCTCAGCTGGAATTCCATCCTCAGCCTCCCCCCATGAGCAGAGCTGTACTTCCAGCTGCTCTTGTTGGCAGTTGTTACTTGGGAGCAGAAATGGGATGTAGAAATTGTGCCTGTGGGACAGTTTTATTGTATTGTGTCTTCAAAGAGTTTTTCATTTCTGGTTGTAGCAAGTACAGCTGAAAGTGCTGCTTGGGCATTCTAGCAGAGCTAAAAACTGCCTGTGCATGTAGGTCAGCTCTGGGGTTTTAAATGGAGCTGTTGGTGCACTGAAACCTTTGTGGAAAGGACAAACTGTGTTACCTGGAGGGGCTACAAGCACTCACCTGTCACAGAGCACAGCCACATTGTCCCAAATAATCTTTATGTTGGGAGAAAACATTCATTAGCATAATGCTTTCTTTTCTGTTCTGCTGTAAGCATAAAATATTCTGATTAAAATGTTTACAGACATTTAAAAGGCCAAACATATGCTTGACTGAAGCTATTTAAATGTATCATTTAAGAAGCATGAACTTCTGTCTATGGAAGTACATTATTTTCCACATCTTTGCAGGGGTTGTATAGGAAATATTTCTGTAAAGGTTATTTATAAATTACTTTCTGTAACACAAAGGAGGTTGACAGCAGAGGCATTTTTAAATTAAAAAGTAGGGGGGGTAATGATGAGAGGAATTATTTCTTTTGGGGCTTCTTTGTTCTTTTGGGATTATTTTCCAAAATAACAGCATGAGTATAACAATTTTAAGCTTGGAATGCAACTTTCAGTGTTCTCAGTGTTTGGATTTTTTTCCTAGTGCCTTCAGAATATTATTAGAATCTGATGAAGACAGACTTCTTGTTGTGTTCAATAGAGGATTGATTCTGATGACTGAGGTAATTACTTTGTTATTTAATTATAGCAAACATCTCACCCTGGTACTTTCCCTGTCGGCTTTAATAAGATTTCGTTCTAGTACTAAAAAGATCAGGAAATTGTTTGTCTGCTTCTCACAACAGAGGGAAAACCACAAATAGATTATGCTGAGAGGAATAAATTTAGGCTTTTTTGGTGTCATTCCCTTTGTTTCAGGTAATTGGGAATGAATGGCTGAGTGCAGTCACACAGTTGTTATTAGTTAAACAGTGTTGAGGCAACAGGTTAAAAACCAGAAATAACTTAAAGGGCGCTCAGCTGCAGTTGTGGTTAATGTTTCTGACCCTCCATTGAGGCCCTCCTGAGGCAGTTCTCCTTTTCTTTCCTACCTGTTGTGCCTTTGTTTGCAAGGAGTGGTGTGAAAACACACAAACTCGATTTCTTTCTGATGGAACTACTCCTAAAATGCATTTCTGGAGCACATTTAGTATATTCAAGTTGTAAATGGGGGTTTGGTCCATGAGACCAGACCAGAATTAGTTCAAAATAGGAAAGGAAAAAAATTAAATGATGCACCTCTGAAATGGCTACAGCTGGAATGTCAAGCCCCTGCCCCCAGCAGTTTCACTCTGCAGATCCACATGTCCTGCTGAGAGGAATATCCTGGATTCCGTTCAGCACTTCCATTATTGAGGTGATGGATGAGAACCTGTGTTCATTAAAAGCACTGGCAGTGCTCCATGGGGAAGGCTCTCTCTGAGAACAAGAATAAAAATGTGGATGTGTTGGAGAAAGCATAAAAACAAGATTCAGTTCATTCTTGGCACATGTAGAACAGTGTATTCAGGAGAGATACTTAACTGGGAGAATCCATGGTGCAAGACAAGTGGCTCAGAGGTAATTGGGGCTGTACAGAAAATGGGATTTTGGAATAGGCTCCTTCAGGAGGGGGCAGCCAGCACAACTGGAAGTTGTCAGGAGGCCTTGGAGCAAACATCTGTCAGGGATATCTAGTCTGCCTTTAGGCACGTGGCTGGACTGGATGGTGCTCTGAGGTTGATTCCAGTCCCGTTTTTATATAAAAATTCTCTTAACTCTTTTTATGTCACCGGTTTGCATTTTCTGGGAGAAAGTGTGATGGAAGTAGCTGGAATTACAGGAACAGTGCAGTGCTATTTGAAAATTGACTTTTCAGGAGCTTGTTATAAATATAAGCCTATAGATTAATAAATTGTAGTTAATTACTCCAGAATATCTGTTCCTTTTTGTTATGAAAATGCCTCCATCCAATGAACTGGGTGTAAAAAGTCAGGAACTGGGCTGTAAGGTTATCCATACATGAGATGTAAGTAGATTAAGGTACATACATACAGATGTATAAAAAGAATTTGTTTAGCTTCATTAGCCCTCATCCATACCAGCAATGGATAATTAAGTTTATGAAGAGTGTGTAATCCAAAATGAATTTATTCTGTGTAAAACACTGGTAGAAATTAGATTAAACTGGTGTTACTTTACAGCTTGAGGTTGGCTGGCCTTATAGTGTCACTTGTTGGCTGGAAGCGTTTTGCCTGGTGACAAAAAACTGCATTAAGGAGTTGTCACATCCAGAAAAGTTTTCCATTTAGGGGCGGCCGTGTGTCTTTTATCTCCACTGTAGTATATAAAAAGTGCCTGGCAAGGGTTTGCATTCTAGGGACTGAGGCTGTTTCTTTATCTTTCAAATACCCCAGCAGATTAAATATCTTTTCTTACATCCTGTGCTAGAATTTTTGCAGTTCGGAAATGAGTTGCTTTTCCTTCCCAATATTTCTATAAATCACAGGTGCCCAGAAGGTATAAAAGGAGAAGTAATTCATCTGATGTACAACCATATGTCCTTCAGCAGCATTTTGAAAAATGACTGGCATCTATCTTAATCCTACCTTTATTTCCCCAAATTCATACATCTGTGTCTGTCTTTGTGCACCTCTTGTATGACTTTGTCTGCTGGCACAGAAAGTTTGGGATTACAGGGATATAAAAGTACTGTGTCTCAAATGACACTTTGTTCATTGGGCTGTAGATACAGGTGTGAAAACTTGGTAATTGTTTTGAGCTGGGAACACAAAGCTTTTACCTCGAAAACAAATGAAGAACTTTGTGACTATAGCTAATACCTTCTATTGTTTGAGCATAAAATAAATGTAAATGTATCTGCAGGATAACAAGAGGAATGCTAACAAGTACCTTAGTTTGGCAACATCAAGTTTTGGCTTTTTTTCTTTTCTTCTTGCCAGTCCTTTAACACGTTGCACATGATGTACCATGAGGCCACAGCTTGCCATGTGACTGGAGACCTGGTAGAGCTTCTGTCCATTTTCCTTTCGGTTCTGAAGTCCACACGTCCATACCTGCAAAGAAAAGGTTTGATCATAACTCTTGAAAGGTTTATGCCTCTTGTCTCTAAATGAATTTTCCTCACCCAAACCCTAGTTTTTTTGTCTTGGTTGATGGCTGTGTTTACAAACTTGCTGTACAGTAGGATATGTGGCTGTTAATGGATGTTAAATTGTTAGTGATTTAATTACTTATTGACTTAATATGAAACTAGATTTCATAAATTTAATAGCAGTAGACCAGTGAGGTTTAACAGATGCCTAGATGGATTAAGATCACGGTAGAGGAAAAAGATTCCTCAGCAGTAAAATTGTGTGCTTTATTTAACGAGCTTTTGAGCCATGAGCTAAGCAGCCTCTTGGGATGTTTGCATTTGCAGATGTGAAGCAAGCTCTCATTCAGTGGCAGGAACGGATTGAATTTGCCCATAAGCTCTTAACTCTGCTCAATTCCTACAGTCCTCCCGAGCTTAGAAACGCCTGCATTGGTAAGTCCTGGCCATGCAGGACCTGTCCTGCACAGGGACCTGCTGTCAGATGGAAATGCCACTTATGCAAGTGCACGTGCTCTGCTAGGAACTCTGGAGGTCGGGATTGTTTGTGTGGTACTGTCAGTGCACCAGTACTGGTGTTCTAATTCCAAAGAGCTCTGGGTTTGGCAGGGTTCACTGAATATTCCTGTACTCAGTTAAGGCACACAGACTGGGGACACAAAAAGTCCCCTGTCACTTTGTGAGACCCCACCTAATAAGGGGCATGACTGAGGAATAACTCCTCAGTTCAGGTGTCAGGGAGTTTAGAGTCAAATTCCAAATCTGGCATTAAAGTTCAAACATGAACTAAAGCTCCCCTGGAGCCCAAGTTACTGAGAAACAGCTTTTTCTGTTCATTTTTATGATCCAGTGCTGTGAAGTATACTAGGGGAAGTAAAGCTTAAATAGCTTGTAGAAAGGAATGGATTTGCTTTTTAAAGTGTAGACACAGATACTTATACCAATGTCTCTCTTGCATTAGTGGAGCTATTTCAGGAAGGTCCAGGTTTTTCTATTTTAGGCTTTTTTAATATTATTTAATGGATTGCTGATAAAGGCCTAACGCTGTGTCCAAAGTACCTTTTTTTGTGTGATTTGTATGCATTTCCCCCTATTTTGAGTATTTTCTCGTTGTCCTCCTGACTGCTGCTGGTTGCCATTTTCCAGGCGTCAGACCTGCTCTGTTACAGAAGAAGCTAAGAGGGTAATTTTGCTGAGGTTCTCATTCTGCAAGCTGGCCCCTCCCTGGTGGGTGCTGCACCACTGAGCAGGGTCTCTCCCAGTGGCAGAGGTGAAGGGAGTCGGGATGGAGTCAGGAGCGTCACTCAGGTGCTGCTCACGGCGGAGCTGCGGCAGAAGGGATGCGAGAGAGAGTTTGCAAATGCATGAGCCTTAAGTTGAACTGTTTGCTGTTAAGAAATAACAATTTGTAATAGCAAAAACAACTTTTTGTTTGTAGATGTCCTCAAGGAGCTTGTACTTTTAAGTCCTCATGATTTCCTACATACTCTGGTTCCATTTCTACAGCACAATCATTGTACATACCACCACAGTAATATCCCAAGTAGGTATTTCAGTGATTGTATTTTGAAGTTCTCTTACACTATTATTACTCTATCGTGTTCCTTGCTGATGTCAAATATTGACCTTTTTAATATATCCCTATTTTATCCGAACTTACACTACAGTGTCTCTTGGACCTTATTTTCCATGTCGTGAAAATTTGAAATTAATAGGGGGGAAAAGCAATATTCGTCCTCCGCGTCCCGAACTCAACATGTGCCTCTTGCCCACCATGGTGGAAGCCAGCAAGGTATGTAAACAAGTGGTCCTGTAAAGAATTGTTTCTCTGTTGTTTTCCCATTTTTATAAAAGTATTCAAAGAATCCAGTAGCTCAATGCATTTACCTTTTCTTTGTAAGCAAAGCATAATTCTTCTTCAAGATGTGTTGTCCTCATATACTCCATTCTAGATGTGCACTCCAGAAGCACCATTTCCCTGCCCTTGGTGATACACAGCTTCATATTGCAGACACCATAAGGGTTTGGGCCTTGTGGTAGGAAAAAAATCCCATAGCACACATTTTGGTAATTTCCCAGTCTGTCTGTGGCATTTATAAAGGAAATTGAGGCACCACCCAGGGACTGTCCAGATGGGTTTCACACTATGTTAAGGTTTATTGCCAGCCAGCCAAGTAGACCCCGCAGGTTCCCTTAGAGTCCATTCAGCTGGGACTGAGGCGTAATTTCCTCTTTGTTTGGGTAAAATCCAGTGCCTGAAATGTCATATAGGGCTTTTTAAGTCTTTTCACTTGCCATTTTCCCTTCTGTGGGCTTCCTGATGGGATGCCAGCTTTGGTGGGGCTACTCCATAGTGACTTGCCACGTCCCGTTGTTAGAGCTGCAGCAACGGTGGGATTCAGCTCACGTCACTTTGCCTATCTAAAAGGTCAGCATCCAGCTCTTCCTGGGGCTCATGGCCGTAAACAGTTACCCTGGGAAGGAGAGAAAGAGTTCCCCTCCTTCCTGCCCCGGGTGCCTGAGCCTGGATGAGGCAGCTCTCTCTCCACGGAGCGCGGGGAACACCAGTGACTAGATTTTAGATAGCTAAAGTCAGGTCAGGTGAATCCCACCCGCCAAGGAATATGTATGGACAATCATTTGAAGCAGGAGAACTCGTTACTTGCTGTCCGGTAACTGTGGTTCTTCAAGATGCTTTGTCCACACAGATTCTGTGCTCCTCCTGCTGTGCTAATTCCGAGTCCTGTCCTAGGGGATTCTTATGGGTGAAGGAATTGAGTGGTGGTTGAAGCCGCCATACCCCTTGTGCCCTCAGGTACAGTGGTCGCAAGGACACACTGGGTGCAGGCACAGCCCCAGTGGACACAGCTATTCAGAAAGAATCCAATCTCCTGCACATGGGGCCTATGTGCACGTAGATGGGAATCTGTGTGGGCAACACATTTCGAAGAAGCACGGTTACTGTAGGGTAAGTAACCCTTCTTTTTTAAAGCTTTCAGAATGATGCTGTGTCTATTTGTGCACCATCAAATTGACTGTGTAATCCAAGTGTTGGAAAAGATGTTAGAGAGCCAGAAAATGTCTCTAGTGGGTTTCCCCATCGTGCATCCAGAAGTGACACTACATAATGTAAATATCTGGACTTAAAAAGTTGTCATATTACATGACACGGTATTTCACCCTTTATATCGGAATTCCTGATGCATTGGGAAGCAGAATATTTTTAAACCTCTAGAACCACATCCACAGTCACATTGCCCTGTGGTTTTGCATGCTTGTTTTTCATTCAGTTGCTTTGTATAAGGTTGCATTTGTTTGCTTGAGTTTTAGAGGTTTTCTCTTGGCTCTCTGATGCCATTTTAAGCTGATACACATCCAAAATATTAAAATATTGATATATACGTATCATTGGGTTTGAGACATTCCTGAAAATTCTGCTCTGAAGCTCAGTCTTGAGAAAATTCTGATTTCTACAGATCACAACTGAGAAGTTACGATTTAAAAAGCAGTAGTGTGTATATATTTAGGTGTCTGTATGTGATACAAAGTCACGGCATTCTTTTCCTGTCCTCTTGAAGCCATGGTATTTGCACAGCTTTGCACCTTCTCGGTGTTGGCTCAGAACTCTCCAGTACAAGATTTTACTGGCAGGGGATTGCATTTGCCATCCGTCCTCCTATCACACCCTGGTGCTTGCCAAGGGCTGGCTGAGGAGGCACCTGGAGGTTCCCACTGTTTTCCTGTAGTCCAGGATGAAACATTGCAGGGCAGGTGACAGGAAGGGAGATGCTCAGGGAATCTGGGAGCTGTCCCGTGGCTTTGTAGGTTGAATGAGGCTCTCTTAAATCTTCAGGGCAAAGACGATGTTTACGACCGGATGCTGCTGGACTATTTCTTCTCCTACCACCAGTTCATCCACCTCCTGTGTCGAGTTGCAATCAACTGTGAAAAGTTTACTGAAACTTTAGTTAAAATGAGTAAGTATCAAGGTGAAACAGCCAAAGGGTTTTTTTCTGCCATAACTTTGAGTACTTTTCCACTAAGTGTTATATTCAGAGTTTTTATGAAAAAGCAGAGCTTGTGAAGCTTGTTGTGTTTGGGTATTACTTTTATCCACAAAACTGTTACCTGTGTGTAAGATAGTGCAGCCTTGCCCACATGACTGGCACATTTTGGGCCTGTCCAGAAAGGAGCTGAGGTAACCACCGAGAATTCAGTCTTACTGTACACTTAGAGTTCAATACAGGACTCACTAAGGCTATTTTTGGGTGGTTGGCAGTTTAAATGGCTTTGGATCAGATCCTGGATCCTCAGCATCTCAGCAATGGCAATTAATGGGCAATATTTACACTTTTGTGTTCCCACACAAATTCGAGGGCGAGTCCCTCAGTGTCTCACCAGTGATCTTGTCTAAAGAGAATGACAGAATGTCCTTTTATCCCCTAAATCGCCCATCTGCTTGTTGTTTGTCACACTTTTCCAATGTATTTATTAAATGGACTGTAAAAACCTGACAGACACTACAGCCTTCTGGTCACAGAAAATGCTTGCAAGGTGATCCTTTAAAATGCACCTTGGCACTGCTTTTCTGAGGAACTTCCCTGTCTCCCAGGAGGTTCTCCCACACTGACTTCTTCCCTCGTGCCATTGCAGGTGTCCTGGTTGCTTATGAAGGTTTGCCACTTCACCTTGCGCTCTTCCCCAAACTCTGGACTGAGCTTTGCCAGACCCAGGTAAGAGTCAGCTTGAGAACCAGCAGTATGAAAACACAGGCAAAACACACTGAATGTGGAACAAAGATCCCACAGTTGTAACTGCTGGGTGGTGTTTAATAAAATACCTCTGCCTGCGTTGCTGCTGTCTGAGAAAACCTTTTATATTTCAAATATAAAAATCTGGTACATTGTATTTGCTCCCTGTACATCCTGCAAAAGCTGGACACAGCAACTCCCCCCAGTAACACTGGTGGGATGGTGGGTGTGCAGAAAGCACCTCATGCTGCCTCTGAAATTCCAGCTTTTTATGGAGCCCACACGCTGGGGTGATGAAGGAAAAATTAGGAGATGTCAAAATCTGGCTATCATTGCAGAGGACCCTGTGGTTGGCTCCCAGATCAGGAGGCTCTGTCCCTTCCCCTGCACACTGGTGGGGATGAAGTGGCCTTCCTGGGGAAGGAGCTTCACAGGAAGATGGGAAACAAGAATTGTTAGTAATTGATTTGTACCATTTACTGACACCCAACAGACCTGAACTGTTTCTCGGTGGGCCTGGCCTGCACATGCAGTGCTGACTCTGCCATCTTCTCTCTCCTTGCCAGTCTGCCATGTCCAAGAACTGTGTGAAGCTCCTCTGTGAAGATCCAGTTTTTGCAGAATATATCAAATGTATTCTGATGGATGAAAGGACCTTTCTTAACAACAACATTGTCTACACCTTTCTGACCCATTTTCTTCTCAAGGTACACGGTCTTTCAGCAATAATTATTGTTCCAAGGAATGCACGCACTGATGCTGCTTCATTTTGGGATGCTGTTTTCACAGTCCCAAATTTTTGTGGCTTTTTAAAAAATACTTTGTTTCCACAGGTGCAAGGGCAGGTATTTTCTGAAGCAAACTGTGCCAACTTAATCAACACTCTAATTACAAATCTAATAAATCAGTATCAAAGCCTAGAATCTGACTTCAGCAACCAGAGAGTCGAAATTTCCAAAGCAAGCTCTACGTTAAATGGGGTGAGTCTTTTCTAACAAACACGAGCAGCGTTCAGGAGGCGGCTCATTTCCTACAGCAACTATTCAGTGTCAGGCACTCTGTGCCTCAGCTGGGCTCCTGGGGAGGGCATGGGAAGCTGGGAATATTAACGTGGCTGTGGGGAGCAAAGCCATGCAAGTGCAGGAGCAGTAATGGCAGGAGTGTTGTATCCCAGCAAGGTTTTGTGTCTCAGCAGTGTTGTCACCCCCAGGACAGAGCTAGGTAAGGTCAGCAGATGGAGAGTGGGGAGTTGCAGTGCTGTGAGCAGCTCCAGAGTGGGATCTTTGGGCTGCTCAGAACATGAGCAGCACCTCCTCACTGCACAGTCTTTGTGTGCAGGATCCATCCAACGCCCGTTCGAAATGAGGCTGAAGTTTGTTTCTCTGTTTGCAGGACCTCCGAGCACTTGCCTTGCTGCTTTCGGTGCACGCTCCCAAACAGCTCAACTCGGCCCTGATTCCAACTTTACAAGAGCTTTTAAACAAATGTAGAGCTTGTCAACAACAGAGGAACTCATTACAAGAGCAAGAAGCCAAAGAAAGAAAAACTAAAGGTTTGGTGTCATTCTAATACAAACTTGTAGCAAAGTAATGTAATATTTTATCCCTATAGGGTGGGCCGTTCCTTGGCTCCGATTCCCAATAGCACACAAAAATACCATTTTATTGTGGAGCTAAAATTCACAGATGGCATGAATTCTCCGCAAGGAAATAAGTATTTATTGGAGGGCTGTGGAGAGGGGTGGGAATGTGAGCGGTGCCTGTTCCCTGAGCCAGCTCCCTGTCCCTGCAGACGACGAAGGAGCCACTCCAGTGAAGAGGCGGCGGGTGAGCAGCGACGAGGAGCACACCGTGGACATCGGCGACATCAAAGCCGAGCCCCGCGAGGCGCTGACCCCCACCAGCACCTCGGACAACGAGACCAGGGACTCCTCCATCATCGACCCGGGCACGGAGCAGGACCCGCCCTCCCCCGAGAACAGTTCTGTCAAGGAGTACAGGATGGAAGTGCCCTCTTCGTTTTCCGAAGACATAATGCTGGCCACGCGCCCGCAGCACACGGAGGAGCAGCCGGGGAACGGCAAATTCGAAGAATGCAAAGAGTTCAAAGACCTGCAGACTGCCAAGGATTCCATGGGAGCCGAGGAGGACTCGGAGTTTCCTTCCACGTCAATTTCAGCGGTTTTATCCGACCTCGCAGACTTGCGGAGCTGCGATGGCCAAGCCTTACCATCCCAGGACCCCGAAACTAATT
Source organism: Monarcha castaneiventris obscurior (assembly GCA_026261815.1). Lineage (NCBI taxonomy): Eukaryota > Metazoa > Chordata > Aves > Passeriformes > Monarchidae > Monarcha > Monarcha castaneiventris. Next base: position 8,173,608 of record JAMPIT010000862.1, read on the forward strand.
TATCAATCAGTTGTGGCCATTCCAGAGGACTTTTTAGTCACATGCAGCAGCATGACATTTTAGACATCCTGTGCAGGACCATTGAGTCTACGATTCACGTGGTCACACGGATATCCGGGAAAGGAAACCAAGCTGCTTCTTGACATTAGATGGAGCATGTCTGCTTTTAAGTCTTTTTTTTTTTTTTTTTTTTTTAATCCTTCTTCTCCCCCAAAAAATGCTGTTTGTATAAGTTTTGCTTATTTCTGTTTTGTGCTTCAGTTTGTCCAGTGCTCTCTGCTTGAATGGCAAGATAGATTTATATGCTTAATTCTTGGTCAGGCAGAACTCAAGATCTTTTTTTTTTTTTTTTTAATTTTATTTTGCATCTACCGTACACTTTCTTAAAGGGCAATCAGATAATGGCTATGTTTTATGTAATTAAGAGTTCACTGTAGTGGCTTTCATTTAATATGGCTGTCTGGGAGAACAGGGCCTCCTGGCCCTGTATGATGTAATTTAAACTTATGGCATTTTTACTGTGTATAATATGGTGTCCTCTGTGCCAGTTTTGTACCTTATAATCGAGGCAGATTGCCTCAGATCGCTGTGGTTCTTATTATCAAAATTAAGTTTACTTGTATACTAAACAACCACAAGAAATTTGATTCTGTAAAGAATCCTCTTTAGCTGTGGCCTGGCAGTATATATATGGTGCTTTATTTAACAGAATACCTGTGGAGGAAATAAAGCACACTTGATGTAAAATTAATTGTTTTATTTTTATTGACATGATCAATTGCTATTCTGTGCACTTCATTAAACTGATTGTGATGACTTTTCACTTGTTTATAATATGTTGCTTCAGACTTTGGATTTCTCAGCAAAGAACTTCGTAAGTGAAACAGCAGCAGAGACAAATGATGGTCAGAAGTTCAGATTTGATGTAAATTTTGGTGCTTGTTTACTGTGCATGAATGTTCAGCCACACAGTGGAGAGGGGACTGATGGTTGGTGATGGAACACGAAGTGCTGTCAAAAGCCAGTGCAACTTGGCATCTCTTTTCTCTTATTTTAACATCTCTTAAGTCACTTTTCTCTTGCACCAGTTGCAGACTTCCTTTCTTTTTCCCCTCTGCTCTATCTGGCTCTGCTTCCTCACTTTTTGACAGCTTCTGCACCCCTGGAATGACTTTACCATCTCTCCCATCATATTTCCTTCTGTTGTTTCTGAGTAATACCTGTTTCCTATGTGACTTCTTGGACTGTCAATGCTACTGGTTTTAATATCTGATTAAACTCCATTTTCAGTGTCATTTTCCCATTGCTCAGCTCATTTGTTTTTCTCTTGCCGTCATCTACCTTGGTCTTTTTTCTTCCAAGTTCATTCCATGTACCATTCACTGCAGTTTTGCATCACTTGCTTCTCCTCAAGTCTGTGATGCTCTTGCTGCCTTTGAATTTACTCACTGGTTTTAACTTCCTGTAATTAATTCATGTTTCAAGTTTACAATTTATATTCCTGTTTATTTAGCATTTTTATCCTGCATTTACAGACAGTGCCGACACTGGTAAGTGCTTATGGTGGTCTCCTCATTATTCAGAAATGAAATCCTTATGTCTTTGTTCTCTTTGGCAATAATTTTATTACCTTTTCTGATTAGCTTTCTGCAGACTGTAACTCCAGAGAAATCATCAACAGCTTGTAGTCAAAACTTCTACAATCAGAATTCGTCTGTCAAGGAAAACATTGGCCTATGGATCAAAACCTGGGATGCAGCAGCTGTTGGAACCCTTTGGGTGAGTAGTTTTGTTAATTAATTGCCCTTTTTAGAACAGTGCAGCTGATTGTTGGGATGTTGTCTGAGCTGGGATCACCCCAGAGTTGTGGCATTCTGGCCTTCAGGATGGTTTTTTTTTAGCTCATTTTCAAGCAGACCAACTATTAACAGTACTTGATAATTATTTCATAAAGGATACACAAATACTGCACCACTGATCATGCCAGAATTACCAGAAATATGATTGCTCCTACAGCCCTTCCCTTCCACGACCTCCTAATTTCCCTCTTGAGTATTCCTGCAATTTTTACAGAGATTTTTTTTCACAGTAGAGTTTTTTGAACAAAATCAAGCAGCACCTGCACAAATGTGTCTTGCTTTTCCAGAGCCTGTTTCCAGGTGTTTGTCCTCTGTCTCCCTCAGTCTCCATGCTCTGTAAGTCAGTATTTCTTCCATTCTAATTCCCCTTCTCTCACTTTAAATCAGTTTTCTGGTTTGTATTTTTTTGCCTTAAAAAATGTTCCCTTATCCTGCCTTTGAAAACCCTTTAACCCTAAACCCTTCATTTTCCACTGGCTTCCTCAGTCTCTTAAAGCTTTGATCTTCTTCCATGCTTGATCCCACTTCTCATTTATGATTACTTATTTCCTCCCAGAAGTTCCACCTTCTATTTAACCCCTTCAGAATTAAGCTTTTAAATACCTTCTCTGTGCACAGTCAGCCTCTCCTCTGGCACTCAACCTGCTGAGATCTGGAAAGAATTTTGGCCATGATTTTACAAATCATGTTTTTCCCATTGCCTTTCTCAGCTAATTAATCATCTAACATTTTTTACTTTTTATTGGAAAGTCTAGGAGAAGTTTTAGCACCAATCTTGGAGGGGCATGGGGCTGTTCCTCCTCCTTTTCCAGGGGTTTTGGCAGCCCCACACCTGGAGCAAGGACTGCAACGCTGGAAGCACAAGTAAGTCCTGTCTTTTTTAATACCAGTGATTGGCAACTGCTCCATTGCAGTGAGGGTAGGGAGAAAGGAAAATTCAGAGGAGCAAACTTGCTTGTGGCCCACAGGTGGAAGGGGATTTCAGTCACAAGGGAAAATGGGTGAGGCACAATTCCCAGAGTACTGGGGCTGCAATTTCACTGTTTGTACAAACTTGGAATTGCATAGAACCACCTACTCTCAAGTATTAAATGGTTGCAAAATCTCTTCAACCATCTACCCACAAACCTGCTGAAGCCTGAACTGTCTTAAACCTTAATTTCCCTTTGTCAACCATTACCCTAAATCATTTTTATATTCAAAACATCAGCCTTTTCTTCCTTGAATATTGGAGGCGGGGGGGGGGGGAAGGTAACTCAATTCTGAGCATCCAGAAACATCCTAAAATACAACCTTACTGAAGAGGCTGTTCCCCCCCAGCACCTGGACACCCAAAGCAGCAGCAGTGCAACACCCAGGAACTGCTCTGTGCCTCTCCTGTCACTGTGGGGCTTTGTTCTGGTTCCTAGCACAGACCTCACCTCAGTTCACAGGGCTTTTTAGATAACTGACTGCCAGCTTTTCGGGAGCCCCTGACTGTGGCAAGGAGCAGCACCTCTGTCTCCTCTGGCTGATAGAAGCTTTCTGGTGGTAACGTTGCCATGTGTCGGCATTCTGTAAAAATAAAATATACAGGACTTAACTTCTAAGAAACTTACTTAGTGTGGCAGTATCAGTTTATGGAGAAAAGCAGCTTGATGTAAAGTCACATTTTTATTGAGCCAAGCATGTTTTTCCAAAGGCAGCCTGCCCTGTTGTGGCCAGTTTGTTTCAGACTGTGTATTTCATTTGTACACTTTATTTATGAAGCATTTGAGAACTAAGTCATCCTTGCTCACCTCGAGATGGTTTAATTAGGAATTACAATTTGTTCCTGTCAAAATTCTCTTTAACAGTTGTTCTCTTTGAGGTACAGCATTGCAGAGGGCTGTAAATCATTTCAGTGGAAGGTTTTACAGAGCTGCAGAAAGAAAGCACTATTACTGTTTGGTTCTTCCTAAATAAATGTCACACTGAGGTCAAGTAAGGGCGTACAGTGCATGCAGGCCTAATAATTACATGACATTGTTAATTATCTTTCCTAAAACTGCAGTTGAAAACAGTCTGCAGTGAAAAGCATCTAGCAAGAGGCTGTAAATGATACCCCCCCATTTCCTGAAATGGAGCAGCAGTTTTGTAATCCCTTTCAGCTCACCTCTGCTGGGAACTCCGTCTCCTACACGGATTTAATTTTGCCACTTGATACACTGAGTATCAAGGAACTGGAAATGTTTCCTACTGATTGGTGTAGCTCACCTACCTCTGAGGGCAGGACTCACTGCAGCTGAATCATTGTCACTCTGAAGTTGCAGGCAAGCAGAACAGAGATCACTGTCCCCAAGTAAAGCTGTTTATATGCACAGTCTGACTTGCCTCTCATTCCCTAAAAACCCATAAATAGTGCTTAAACTATGTACAGTCTCACAGAAGTGGGTCTTTATTCTTCCCACAAATAAATTATATATATATATTTTTTTTTAGAAAACCAAATGTTAACAAAGTATAAAAAGTAATGCCCTAACAAAACTACAGTGCTGTTATCATTCCATGTTGTCTTTAGACTGCTGCAGTAAAATATGTATTTCTTCAAAATATTGCTTCTTCCAACATTGTCTTGTACTCTCTTCATGGGAGACGGGAACCCCTTTGCATTCCAGCTCCAGTTCCGACTGAGCTGCCAGGTCCTGGAAGTTCAAGGCCACTGTTGCATAATGTTCTGAGGGAAGAAAACAGGACCCTTGAGTGAAGTGCTTTTTAAAGAATGACTCCTGCTGTTGGTGTTGTTGCTGATGCCCTCTCTGCTCTGCCTGTCTGAGCACAGCCTCTTTTCACAGCTCTCTGGGCTGGGCTGTTCTCTGAAGGACACAGACCAAGGGAAGTGTCCAGCTAAGGCTGTTCCCTGCCAGCTTTGGTCCTTCTCCCTGCAAAGAGCCCTCCAATATGAGAGATCCTGGGAGAAACTCACCATCAGGCCAGCTCCTACACCGCCACTTCAGGACAAGTCTTTGGCTTGGGACCTGTGGGAAGAGAAGAAGGTTCTCCTCGTTAGCACAGGAGAGAATTCCCATTACAGTGAAATACAGGGAGAGCAGCATTATCTTATGGAATACTGGACACATGCATGTAAAGACCAGGGTTGGGGTTTGTTTTTGAAATAAACTCTTTTCATGGAGGTCTCAGTGTGCTGCATTCCACTGTTCTGTTTTTGCTGTGGGAAAAGATCGGGACTCATTGGTTACTGCACGTAAAACACTGATTTTCTTGCAGACTTTGGAACAAGGACAAGCCCAGTTTTCCCCACTGAAATTGTGAAGTGTGACAGAGTGATTGTGTTACACAACCCAGCCTGGCCCAGTGCACAAGTTGGGCACTCCTGCAGATGAAAATGGTTTTTAGGACATTTCAAAAATGCAGCTGAGCTCTAATTACCAGGTTTTCCCTTCTATTTGCACCAGCATTCAGCTGGGACAGGGTAACATTTGCCCTGAATAGAACAGAGCTCATTTCCCCAGTTAAAAAGGGATACAGATTTGGGAGCTAAACCTTAAACCTGTTTTCTCTCTCCTCTTAGTTACAAAGGATGGTGCTGGGTTTTCTCCTCCCCACTCAGGTCCTTAGGTGTGGTCAGCCCCTGTGCTGTTGACAGGACAGAAAAACCATACAACAAAAGAGCAACTGTTTGGCTTTGAAAGAGAAGAACTGAAATACGCACTAGAGAAGCTGAAATTCGCAAATTTACGCTGCTTTTTAGCTCAGAGAAGAAGCCACCACCACCCCCCCTCCCCCCATTTTTAAAGCAGAGTAGAAGCTTTTTACCAGTTCTGTGTATTCACCGCTGACACAGCCCTCAAACATCTGAAGTTTGCCTCCTTTCTCTGCTTCAATCACAGCTGGGCACTTGGAGAACTTCTGTACCAGCTACCAAAAAAAAGAACAGAGCTCAAAATGAGTCATGCTGGGAGACAAGGGAGGCGTGCTGAGGGAAATGAACTCTGATACACCTGGAAGCACTCATGGGGCTTTTGGTTTTACCCAGCAGTGCTGGGGTGGTGGCAGGGGCCAGTGAGGTGCCACAGTGAGACTGCAAATGGTGAGAGCTTGCACTGGTAAATGCAGGCCAGCACAGACTCTCACAGGCACAGACACAACTGAGCAGTCCCAGACTGGGACAGGAGGGAAATGGAGCAGCAGCTTTAGGAAGGTGCAGAAGAGCTGCCAAGAGCCATTTCTGTTTCCCAGAGGTAGCCCTGGGACTGTACTTTAAAGTTCTCCAACACCAGCCCAGACTCTTTTGAAGGACATAAACCCAAAATTAGTGATTGTGTATTTCATACCCTATAAGCAACAGTATCATCACTGCCAGTAATTAATCTAATTAACCTGCAAGCTGTGGGTAACAGCAGTGCCAGCACTGAGCCCTTCAGGCTCCTGAGCAACACCTACATCAAACAGCAAAGCTTTTGGTAAGGACAGCACAAGGAAGCTGCACCCAAACCACATAAAGTGTAGCTGCATCTTTGAGTACTTGGCTTTGTTAAGGTAACAGCTGGCAAAAACAGGTCTAGAGCAACCTAATAAACTCTCATCAAATGGAATCTGTACTTGACACTGTGACATGTTTATTACTTACACAACTCTTCAGCTGCATCAACATCCACATTCAGTTAAAATGCCTCCTGAAAGTATCACTTACTTCCTTCTTTGTGAAGATGCTGTAAAGTTCATCAGCTGGAGAGTTGAAGACTTCCCTCATATGTATCCTCACTGTTGGAATTTTTACTCCAACCATATCCAGAGACTGTGGTGTAACAGAGTCCTGCAGAGCAAAACAAATATTCACAGGAATGAGGGTGGTATCTTAACACTTAAAACCTTCTGGCAGGGCAGGACTGTTGTCACCTGCACATTCTCAAACACAGAGTGGGAATAGGTGGTGATTGTACAGTGCATTTCTGGATTTACCCAGCAGCATTATTAATCAGGAGTCCCTGAATTCAGTGAAGAAACCTGAAGCCAACATACCTGCACCGTGCTCCCACTTGGTTTTCGCTCCGTGGCCAGTTCCTGACCCACAGCAGCTTTTGTTGGCAGAATCATTCCCAAGGTGAACTCTGCAACAAAGAAAAGCACTTTTCAGTGGGAAATTGAGCTGTTCAACCCCCCTGACCTTCAGACACACTGTGAAGATCACCAAAACCCTGGGGAATGGGTAAAACTGCAGGAGCACTGAATAAAACTCCAGCTTCCCATTATGTTTCCATCAGGAACAGACCTAAGAGAAATTTCCCTTAAAAAGGCATTTCCAAGTTACCCTGACCCCAAATCAGTAACATCTGCACAGACTTCTGGCAGCACAGCAGATGTTCAGATCAAAGAGCAATAATGCCCAAAGAAATTCTTCTAAATTCCAGAAAACTGGAATGAAACTAAATACAGAGTGTGAGCCATCCCTGTCAGAGACTGCTTCCCCTTGAGTTTCCAGTGTTAAAGAATCTTTGGATGCCCTAAAAATCATACACAGTCATTTCTCAAGCCAAAAACTGCTGGATCCAACTTGGGAAAATTATACAGCATTTGACAAAAAAAAAAAAAAGAGGTAATAATTTAACAAAGTAGTTCACAATCACAGAGATGCACCTGTAACAATTTGATTACAACAAGCTGCAAATGCATCAAGTCCAAATTTTATACATATATGTACACACATCCTTTCTCATTTTAAAGGGACAGTTTCACAGGAATGAAAGCAACAAGGATTAAAATCAGCTGAGAGCAAATATCTGCCTAGAAAATAGGAATTATGTTTGGGAAATTTTTTGAGCACACTTTACTAGCTGTAATTCACAAAAATACCACAGTTCAAAAAATAGAAAGGGAAACTGACATTTGGTTCACGTTTGGTTTAGAAGAACAAGTGAAAATTTATAAATTTAGCAATAGTTTGGGATAATAAAATCTTAGATTCTCAAACGATTATGGCAAGCTTAAGGATGAGCAGAGAATGTATCTGTAGAGTGAAAAACAAAGACAGCATTTCAGAAATCCTAGGAAATAACTAATTTAATAATAACTAAAACAAAGGGACACAAAAATAAGGCAGCAGTTCAGGCAGGGAAGGCAGTTTTTTAAAATTAGGTTACAAAAATAAATCCTAATATTGGCCAATCCTAATAAGGCCAAGCTGAGCCCTGGCAGGGCCTGTGTGACCCAGCACAGCCTCAGTCACTGCAGAACCTTCTGGACACAGCCACATTTGAGAGCAAGAAAGATCCTCAGTGTCAGGACTCTCTTATTTCATCTCAGCTGGTGACACTTAAAAATAAAACCAGTACAAACCCAGGGATGTGTCAGTACCTGGCCGAGCTGTTCAGGAGAGGCACCTGCACAGGAGCATTCCCAAGGAGCTGATTCATTCACCTGCATTAATTTACCTGTTTTAAGTGCTTTCAGGTAGTCCCTCAGGGCCTCTCTGACTTTGGTGGTTCCTTCAGTTCTCATCAGGTCCTTCAGAACATCACCTTCCCCTTTCTTCTTGCTAACGTTTATCTAGAAACAGAAAAATTAACAGCATCTGAGAGACCCCAGTCATGACCCTTTTGGGTTCTGGCAGCAAAGGAAATCATTTGGGCTTTGTTTACTATGCTCAGAGGACAGCTGCAATTTCAAATTCATGATCTTGGGTGAGCCAAGCTTAGCTAAAAATAAGTCCTCTTAAGACATAAATAAATGTAGTACCTCCACTCAGTCCAGTTCATCAAGTACAGCCAAGAGCTGCTTCTCAGCAGAGGCTGAAGGATGTGTGGCAGCCCAGTATCACCCAGTACCCAACCAACACAGGGACTCCTTAAGCTCTTAGGGCTGGGAGTGGTTTGCTGTGTTGCTTTGGGGTTTTTTTAAGACTACAAAGCAGAGTTCTGCTCCAATTTGTAGTTAAAATATCATCACAATAATTAGCAAAGCAAACTGTGCACATTCCTCATTGGTAAATCTGAGAATAGAACAAGGCATTATTCCAAGTATAATAAACAAAAGCATGAAATAAACTATGCACATGTAATCATCCCATTTAATAATGGGATATTTCATCCCATTTAATAATGGGATATTTCAAAATATGATGCCTAGATGTTGATTAATGCTTTATTTAAGGATTGTGGACCTATACAGCCATACCAGTGATGCACACCTACCTCTGTATCATCTACCTCATTTTCTTCTGACAGGTTAGGAATTTCAACAGATCCCTTATGTTTCTCACCAGACTCTTTCACTGTACCTGTATTAACATAACGAATTCTTAAATGCATCATTAAAAACTATTTCCCCCACAGCAAGTTTTACACTTGGAACTCGGTTGTACAAAGGTGTTACCTGCAGGGAGTTGCCTCAAGGCAGATTTGAAGGAACTGAACAGCAACCTGAGCCTTTCCTGGGAGCTGGGTTCCCTATCCAGGTGCACCAAGGGATGGACACAGACCCACCTGCTCCATGCACTGCTCTCCCCTGCAGTTGTCACCTGCTCTGACACCTTTACAGCCCATCACCAACACTGAATGTGCATCTAAGGGTGGGGAGGGAAAATCATCTCCTCCTCCCCTGAATGTGTCTGCTCTGGATGCAGAAGCTCCCTGGAATGCTGACCATGGCCTCTTTAATTGTGTGAAAGCTCCCACCACACAGCCATGGCACCAGGAAACATACATGGGTATCATGGAGACATACACAATTGACGTTTTTTAAATCAGGAAATTCAGATGCACATTTAGAGCACTTGATATTACTTTTAACCACTTTGCAATCACTGTACACTGCAGAAAGACTCAGCAAGGACAGGAATTATGCTCCACTTCTGCACCCTCCGGGGCCAAGGCCCCCCCCACTGAGCTGCCCCTGTGCTGCTCTGCCTCAGATCCCCACTGCAAAAATTGAATTTAAGGTCTGAGGCTTTTTTCATTACACTGAAGACTCTCCCCCGATTTGCCTTGCAAAAGCGTTTTGTTATTTAAATTAACTCACTAATTAGATCACGATAAAATCTCTTCAGAAAGCAACAACAGAAACATGCAGGTCTGTCAGCTCAGTGTCAGAACATAAAAAATCTAACAAGATGCTTCATCAGCAAAACTCTCAATTCCAACAGCCCAGGGCTGAGCACGGTTGCAGAAGGGGAATTATCATGAAGGCAGATGCATTATTTCTGGGGATTCTCACTGTCACAGGAGCCACCTGGATCCCACTGTTCCTTAATGTCACTCTCATTATTTTAATTACTTCCCTGAGCCCCCACAGGATCGTGGGGCACCGACAGAACCCAAGAGGTCGGGATCCCAGTGAGGGACTCAAACAAATGCCCGGGTGTGTCCTGGCAAGGAGAAGGTGAAGGGCTGTTGGTAACACCAAGTGCAGAGATCCCTCCCCACTCGGGTCTGAGGCAATGAGGGATTGCACAACATGCAAACTCTGTTAATCCACAACTACACAACCCCATCCACACAGGGACAGCTGAACTGGGCCTCGGAGTCTCCCAGGAGAACCTGTCACTCAATAAAGCCATGGGAACTGATTAATGCCATCCTTGAAACACTCCTGGGCCCACACAGCCACCTCAGTGTGCTCTTCCCTGCTCCCTTCCAAGCACCAGGATCGTACAGGAAAACCACACAACGTGGTCTTTGCAGACAATAAAGCCAATCTTATTTCTGGCTGCTCTCCACTGAAAGGAAGTGCAGGCATGCAGGAAGGAGTTTTGGGGAGCAAAACAGAAACCTGACTTCAGCTAATCCTATTAGCAATTTTCACAACTCTTAAAACAGAGTTTCACAGTGACAGTGTCTGTGCTGGGCAGCAAAGTCCAACCAAGTGAACAAACAGAGCTGGTGGTTCAGCATGACGTAGGTGCAGCTCTGCATTTTCAGTACCACTGTAAGGTAAATAAAGCTTTACTACCTTTTCATCAAACCATCAAATTATCTGTTGGAATTCCACTGAAATTCAACAACAGACCTGAGAATAAATTATTTTTCGTTTCCTGCCAATCCAGTGTGAAGCACACATCTGAGAAAGACCCACCTATAACACACTGTTGAAACACTTGCTTTAAAAGGACGAACACGTTTTCACAAAGTTTCCATCACAATGTGGAATAAGCCATTAAAATCCTCATTACATCCTCCAACAGATGACAGAACAGCCATTTTGCTCAGTTTTAGTGCCATTAAGTATCCTCAGTTCCTCACTTTCTTGTTTCTCCCTCATCTAAATTCCTAAGCACGATGTTTTCCCAACACTGGACTTCCAAATCGGCTGCAAATCTCAGGATTTTTATCATTTGTCCTTACATAGCCACATTTTAATCATAGCTTGAAGTCCTAGTTATCCTTGAAGACTTGTAGAACTAATTACAGCAATTACAATTTTTAGCAGTTCAGTCTGAACTCTCACTTCTAATTTAGAGCTCTCGGAACACACAACAACACGATGGCTATCACAAAAAAAAAACCATCAGCCTCTGGGTTTTTTTTAGAATTTCCTCTGTAGTAGCCAACTCCTTTAAAATTAAGCTCTCAAAGCCACGATTCACTCAGTGCAGCAAAGCACCCAGCACAAGTCAGAGCTGTCTCTAAACACTGAGCAGCACAAAGACCTTGCAGAGAAACAGTTTAGAAAGAACTTACATAGGAATACAAACAAAATACTGTCTGCCTGCTTCTAACCTCATACTGAAATAAGCCACACAAAGCCAAACTAACCTGTGTTTAAAGCTTAAGGTGATTTTAGCCGAACTTAAAGAAGTCAAAAAGCTGATTACAATTATTTTATCTACACTGATTTCAACTGCACAAGAGTACAATATTTGCCCTGCTCTCTGTTAACACTGACATCACAACTCTAAGTATGTTCTCAGTTTAGAACACACTTGGAACATTTAAAACTATCTAAAACAAACAATGGTACTTAGTTTAAAGTCCCCTCTTATTGTAAGAGCAGACTTCAATTCCAGGTCTGGTCTCAGCACTATTCCAGTCAGGCAAACCTCCACACCCGAGACCTGTAAGAAATAAGTATTTGGGGAAGCACAGCCTGTCACTTGGCACTGCAATATCCAGGGACATTCCATCAGCTGCTTCCCATTCTTACTCCACTGCAAGACACGGGCCACAATTTGCTGTCACGTTTTAGGCATCTAATAAATGGAAAAAATTCCTTGGTATCACCAAAAGCCGAAGTGCAAACAAAGAGCTTGTCATGGGACAAGCACAGCAGAGGGCAACTCCAAGAGCTGGGACTGCAAACGGATACAGCAGAAAAAAAATGCACGGGCACAGCCCCCAGTATCCCAAATAATTAATAATTATTTCTATTTCCCACTAAAGAGTTTTATCCTCATCTAATTCGTAACCCTCAATGTAAGGTACAGTTAGTTATTGGAAACAGCTGTAATGTGACGTTCCCTAGGTGTTCCTGCTCTCCACAGGCACAGAGCACAAGCTGAAATTGGGAGCTGGACTTTGGGCACAGCGGAACTAAACCAGCCCCGGCACTCTGCTGTCAATACCGCCACGCTGCAGGCGTTTACTTCGTGCACAGCCCGGTGAGGAACCCCGCGCTGCTACACGGGGCACGCAGAGCTAAGGAATATGCGGTGGGAAAAACCCTGGCTGAAGGGGAAAGAGCCGAGCTCGGGTTTCAAGGTTATTTAAGAACACGCATTTATCCAGTCCAGGCCCACGTGGCTCCCGCAGTCTCCCCACGACTCTGAGTCACTGCAGCTCCCCGAGACATTGGCGTTTTCCCAGCCCGGAGGGGACAGGTTCCTCGGCACAGGGACGGCTCCCGATGGCAGCAGGCACCGGCACCGAGCCGCGGCAGCCCTGCCAAGGCCGCCTCCCGGCGGGGCCGCGCCGGGCCCGGTCCCCGTCCCTGCGGCTCCCCCGCATCCCCCTTTCCCCCGTACCTTTCCAGCTGAGGCGCAGGTTCCACTCGTAGAAGAAGATGAGTTTCCCTTTGCGGCTGTTGCAGGACGCCTCGCCCTCCACGTGTTTGAGGTCGCCGATCTCGCAGCGCCCGGCCTCGCCCTCCACCACCAGCCCCTCCAGCACCTCCTTCAGCTTCCTCTTGGACCAGCTGGTCGCGTCCCGCTCCGTCCTGCCCCGGGAGCGGCGGGGTCAGCGCCGGCCCCGCCGCCCCGCGCCCCTGCCCCGCATCCCGGCCCGCTCCCGCCGCATCCCGGCCCTCACCAGTGCCAGTTGTTCACGTTGGTGGCGTCCGCCCGCTCCTCCACGATCCAGCGCGGGTCTCCCTGGCCCCACTTGGCCATGGCGCTGCCCCGGCCCCGCCGCGGCGCCGCCTCCGCCGCCTCCCCCCGCTCCCTCCCGGCCGCTTCCGCCGGCACCGCCAGAAGGTGCCAGAAACTTCCCCGCCCCGCCGCCGGAGGAGGAGGAGGAGGAAGGCGAGGCCCTGCCCTGCCCTTCCTCCCGGCGCGGAGGGCGGAGGGAGCGGGGCCGCGGCGCCCCGAGCCCCCTCACCGCTCCGGCTCTCACCGGCCGCTCCTGTGCCCAGGAAAAGCCGCTCCTCCGGGGCTGCTCCCGGCTCCGGGGGAAGGCACCGCCTCACTGCAAAAGAGGAGAGGAAAAAAAATAAAAAAAGAGGAAAACAGGAAAATTAGAAAACAGACTCTCGTTTTCAAACACTGCGGCGGACACTCCTGCGCAGAAGAACAGAATAATTGATGTCCCAAAATCGCTACATCCGAAGCAATGACAATGCAACGCCCTGGAATCGGGTTTATTGTCTTGCCCATTTAACACATGCCAAAAGGAATTAAATACACTGTGAGGCAGCGCTGCTGCTGGGGAAGCAACCCTGCAGTACAGCACTGCAGCCCTTCCCTCATATTGCTTGTTCTCGTTCTTATCCATCCTTACAACAGCAGCAGAATTAAAATCTGGATAACAGTCCCATATTCTTATTGCTCATTTAATTCTGAGCTGTTCCAATGAGTCTCATTGTGGTTTTTCTAAAAATGTTCTTCATCGAGTGTTCTTATCAGAGAGATACATCATCACCAGACTTGTCATCTTCAGAATCATCATCTTCAGGCTCATCATCTCCAGGTTCATCATCTCCAGGCTCTGCATCCAAAATCACTGCCACCTCTGAAAATTTTACTCCTTTCAGTTCTTTCTCAGGGGCAGGCAATGTGGGATGAGGTGTTAAGGAAATAGCTGGCTTCTGATATGTGTCAGTCACAAAGGAATCCTGCAATAAAGTGTAATGCAGGTGAGGCAGAAAGCTACAAATGTTTGAGTGTGGACAAATTATAAGCAGTAGAAATCATAAAATTGTGAGCCCTTTACTGTACACATTTCATAAAGACAGAAGAAAGTCATCACTTCTGGATCAAAATCCTGCTCCTTCTGCTAGGCAGGGACAAACAGCTTCTCCTCTATGATTTTTTTACATAGAATGGTTTGGGGTGGAAGGGACCTTAAGAGATTGTCCAGCTCCAACCCCCCTGCCATGGGCAGGGACACCTTGCACTAGACCAGGTTGCTCCAAGCCCTGTCCAGCCTGGCTTCAAACACTTCCAGGGATTACTTCACAAGATTTCTTTTTTTTTTTAAGTTACATCAGATTTACTTTTTTGATAATTCCTTCAGTTATCTGATGACTAACAATAAAATGCTTTTCACTCCATGCTTGGCAATCAAAAAGCTAATTACCTGTTTTGTTGTGAATCCTACAGTGGGCTGGGCCTGCACATTTCTACTTTCAGCAGCTTTTTCAGGTGCTCCATTTTGCTCACTTTCACTCTTGTAATCCAGCAGCACTGTGTCCAGGTAATTGTCTTTTTCAGGGGCCTGGATTTCATCTTCTTCAGCATCATCTCCTCTGGTGCCATCCAGGTTGTCAAATGACATCATCTCAGTTTTCCTGAGAGAGTTAAGAGAAGTCACAGCACCTTGAGCCGAGACAAAAATCTCAGCCTCTCTACAACCAAGAGCAGTGTGATCTCAAAATCAATTATTTTACCCAGGGGAATGTTAAGTAGCTTCTTGTATCCTGAAGGTTCTTCTCTGCATCAGGATTAACAATTCGCTAAAGAGTAAGTGGGAATTTGCCTTTGACAGAAGATTAAAGGGTATTAACTTCCTTCAAGTGTAGAGATTTTTAACTTCTCATTTTAAGAGTCCTTAAAAATGGACCTATAGCCTAGTGAGAGATCCAAGGAAAATCCTCTGGTACCAGAATAAACTAGAACCACGTTTTTTATATGCAATTTTCTATAAATTTGTGATAGCAGCAGTCTACTTACCCATTATTCATGTGCTCTGGTTTCTCTAAGCTTTTCAGACTTCCATTTTTGTCAACTGCCCATGGGTTATCAATGCCCTCCATAATTTTAACTTTCTTGACCAAATCCTGTTTCCCATACTTCCTGAAAATAATACATTAAAATAATAATAATATATTTAAATAGTTAATTTTTTCAAGATTGGCTTTCTAGTTGTTTTAGAAACAGAAGATTATTTTTTTGTGTCATAAGTTTAATACACATTTAATACATATTATTTTACACAGCATTTATTTTCAGTATTTTTCTGGGAATTACTTTGGAGTATTTCCTATTTTTCCATAATGGTAGCAGTGTAAATGTTTGCTTCCCTTCTGGAAATCATTTGTTTTCCTCTACCACGTGGCCCTGCTGCTACTGAAGTTAAGCAGCAAAACCTTCCTTGATTTCATCATTCATGGGGTTGGAAAAGACTCATGTTCCCCCTTTCCCAGTTAAAATTCCTGCTGTTCCCATTTCTCTGATTTAAAAGTATTTATTTCTGCTTTTGCTGTGTGACAAACACGAGAAGAAACAACTTTGAGCTGCGTGTGGTGCATCCAGCTTAGCAAATCCTGGACACTGCTCCCTGCAAACGCCAGTAATTTATCAGACAAACATTTTTCGAGTTGACATTTAATTAAACCAATCAGCTGTAAATCTCAATGATGATGTTAAGGGAAACCCTCTGTACCTTTTCCTCCTGAGATCCAGCAGGATGTAGGCCAGGAAGGCAAGGAAGGTGCCGGCGAGCAGGACCCCGAGCACGATGGCAGCCACGAGCTGCGAGGATGCTGGGGCTGCAGGAGCCTCCCCGATGGCAGCACTGACAGATGCTGAGAACACCTTCTGCAGCTCCTCCTCAATGCCCTCCTTCTGCTCCCTCAGTTTTCTGAGGATACAAGGGTAAAGTGTGCTTGCTTTACCAGACCTTCATTTTGGCTGCAGGAGTAGTGGAGAAAATCCAGAGTGTCCCTCCCTGGTCTGTGCCAAGACCTTTCCCAAGGATTCAGACTTGTCGTGTCTTTCATTCAGGAAAAGCTCTGTTTTCCAGTGACCAATCCTGGTGCTCGTGACCCCTAAAATGCTGCAAAGCTTGGACAGTTGAGCTAGATCCACATCACTGCCAGGTTACCAAAGAAATGTAAAATACACCCAAAGTGTGAGTTTTTAATTAACATTCTGCCACTCCGAAGTCAATATATATTTTAATTATATTCTTTCTGCTTCAGCTTTTTTTTTTTTTCTTAAACTGGCTTTTATATCTGTTTTGCACAATGAAGCAGCCTTATTCATGTTTTTGGCAAAGCCTGAAAATTAGCTTTCAGTAAACACTGGAAAAGCTTTTGGAATTCTAAAAAACCCTATGTGCATAAGCCCCACCACCCAGAGGGCAGACTGTGCCACACAGACCTTTTTACATCTTCTGCAGGTACTTCCTGGTGGGCCTCATCAAAAGCAATGATTTTTATTTGGGTTTCATCAGTGCTGCTCCTTGCTTTTCTTTCAAACTCCTCAGAATAAATAGCAACCACGTATACATTCCATCCAAGTTTGTCTTCCAGGACCCTGACATCATATGAAGAAAACACTTTTAATTAACTGGGCAGTGACAGATTCTTTTACTCTGGAAATTAAATCAAGTATTATTTAATACAACATTTGGCAGATATTAATTGATACTAATAAAAATACCTTGGCAGGAATTTTAACCTAAGCATGTAAAAATGCAGGATTATCATCAGTAAAGGAATTAAACTATTTGCCCAAAATTGTTGGGTGATCAAGTAGCAGAGGAAAACAATATCTGTAGATTACTATAAACAGTAAAGGTGGGGAGGAGGGAAATTCAGTCTCATAATCCTCATTGTTTTCTCCTCCTTTTCCACAGAGATTTTCATGCTGGATTGGACCAGTGGGCCAGTGAATCCATCATTCTGATAGCAATCAGCACCAGCTGCTTCCAAGAAAGTTTTTCATTTAATTTTTACCAGCAAGAAACTGGTTCATATTAGCAGCAACATCACCAACTCATTTTTCCCACCCTTCAGAGTGATTTCCCTTCATAAGGCCAGGGCTCCATCTTTCCAATGTAAACAGATGTTTATGTACGGCCAAACAACAGATCTTCCATATTTGTTAACTTGCCAAAAAGGCCCAAATATGGTTTTAATTGTAGGGTGGCCATCACACATCACCGGCTAATCCCCTGTTCCTGCAGGGCTGGGGTGTCCTGGAAAAGCTCTGCTGCTGTGCCATGAGGGGGGATTTGCACCTGTAGCAATGGTGGGTTTGGTTCGTGGTGTCTGTCCTGTGTCTCCACATTTTTATCTTGCTATCCATGAGAACCCTTGTCCTAGGCAGTTAAAAATGACACAAACATTGAGGTGGGAAGAGACCTCTTGAAATTGTCTAGTTCAATGACCTCCTTGGGATTTGCCAGCTTCAGGCCAAAAACATACGAGGCAAAAATTGGTGGATTCCTGTGAATTCCCTCAGATTATTCTGAGCCACATCAGATTGAAGGCCTGGCTTTTCCTGGGCACTGTCTGTATCAGCTCCCTGTAGGATGTCAGACCCCTATCCCAAAGGGACTGTAAATTTATCCTTAGAAATTATACCAGAATAAGCTTCATGGCTTCAAAAAATACCTTTGTATTTCATCACTGTTTTTTTCCACCACGTTGATCTTCTGATTAAGCACCAGCCTCACAATGTTGCTGCTGGAACTGGAATCAACAATTACCTAATAAAGAATCACATGTAAGATTTTCTAAAGCATTTGTACTTCTTGTAGATTGATCAAAAAAACCCTCAAACAAACAATCCACTAAACAACAACAAAAACCCTCTGATATAAAATAACTTTCCTCCAAAAATCAGTTTTTTGTGCCAACATTTTTATATGCCAATGAAAATGGCAATATATTAATTCTAGTATGTAAATATTCACATAGCTCACAGCCCTACTGACCGTGTTAAGTAATTTTTTGGTTTTGCCATTACCAAACTTAGCCCTTCTTGTTTACAATCTTGACATGGAAATAAATCAGGATTATACAGAAAAATCTTCCTTACAGTGACTGTTGTCCGGGCTGTGAGTCTTCTTGTGCCGTTGTCTGCAGCTTGGACTTGCAGATTAAATGTTCCAGTCTTTCCTGCTAGAGAAACTGTAAAAATCTGCCCCGTTTTTTCATCGATGTCGAATTCATCAGTTGGACCTCCCACTAAGCTGTACAGCAGAAGTCCATTGTCTCCTGAGTCTGGATCTGTGGCCTGGTTTAAAAAAGGTGATTTGTGACACTCCACTTGTGGCTTTTGGGCTGCACATTGCTCTTCAACCAGTACACTCAGCTCTCAAGAGCAGATTGAAGAGCTCTTTTAATCCAGTGAAAGAAACCCAGACCTTTCCCAGGATTTGTGTCCTCGTGAAGAGCACAGGAAATACTCTACCTGGACTGTAATGACAGGGTATTTGTAGGGCACGGAGTTGGGAATGCGGGCAGAGTAGGAGCTGCTGGAAAACACGGGCTCTTCGTTCACATCCTGCACAGAGATGGTCAGCATGGCCACGTTCTCAGCAAACAGGCCTGGAAAAAACACAAGTGAACAACCTTGACAGTCAGCTTTTCACCTTTCATATCAAACTTCACAAGTTAAAGAGAATCACAACTCCTGTGTGGGTTGCAAATACAAAACATGTGGCCATTGCTTCCCTGGAAGGTCGTTCAAAGCAAAAAGTTACCTGAATGCTGGAATCCTGCAGCAGAGACTTTTTTGTTTGCTTGAATTAAAATCACATACTGAGAAACTTCCTCATAGTCCAAATTAACTGCTGTTCTCAGCTCACCACTTTCAGGATCCAGTTTAAAGTGACCTGAAAGGAAAAACATGCACTTTTGCTGTTACAGCTGCCATTTCACTTGTACCCCTCCTGTCTCTCGTGTCTTAGTTGCTCTTGGGATGTTTCATGGATCCTCTGCTCTGAACAGTGTAAAATTCAACAATTCCACTGGCCAAGCAGCAAAGGTATCACAGCTGGGTGCCTATCCCACACCAAACAGCTCTTAAACATGTAAAGGAACAGCATATGTGAAAAATAATTTCACATTATTTCACAAATAAGGAGAATTGCAGCTTCTTCCTGCACAACTCCATTTTTTACGTATTTCCACATTTTCTCTCAGTTTCTATATACTTTGTTGTGGGCCAAGTGGAGCCCGGGCACAGCTGCAAGAGCTGCAGGAGGGCAGATGCCTTAACATAAGTGCAAGGAAATGATGGACTAAAAGTGACTGGCAGGGAGGAAGCTGCTTGTTTACAACACTTTCTATTTTGGCTCCCCCAGTCTCTAAATTATCATAGTTTAAGACTAAAGGAACCCATTTCTTAGCAAGCTACCACCCTTTCTAAAGCCAAAGATCAGCAAAGTCAATGCTGAAAAGCTCTGAAAGAAATTCTCTGTGTACTCCTTTTTGTAAAATGAAGTTTGTCCATGCTCTCCATCATCTCCTCACTTATGCACAGCAGCACCTGCCATGCAAAAGGCAGGTTATGATGTTCTCCTGGCTATTTTAACTCATTAGGGCAATAGTACTTACCTCTTTCATTGCCAGATACAACAGTGTAAGCAATAGACTTTCCTGAAGTTTCAACCACAGCAAAATCATAAATTAAATAATCCACTCCTGTGTTTTCCGAAACAGAAACGCTAATGGAGGAAATAAATGATAAATCATAATGTTAAATTAGCCAACAGTTGTTGCCCAGGCAGGCTCTAGAATTTAGCTCTTTTAAAGAGAGTTCTCTGTGGAAAATCTTGCCCCCACCCCCCAGTTGTTTGCTGAATCTGCCCAACTTGCAGAGTGCAGTACAAACCCTGGTTTTCCAGCCAGATTTTGGGTCATCCTTGAGTAAAACCTAAGGAAAAATGTTTTATAGTGTGCAAGGGGAAAGGGACGAAGAGTCTGGCTTTTGAAAGCTGCAAAGTAGAGAAATAAAAGGCAACGCCTCAATTCACACTCACAGAACCCCCAGCATAGCAGAACTTCCTATATTTTGCTTAAATAAACCCCACAACTGATGTCCTTTCTTCTGCATGGAAAAATATGAAAATGACCTTCAACTTTGCTATGTTCTGCACTCCCTGGTGAACACATCCCAGTTATATAACTTGATATGAAAGCCTCACCTGATCTCACTTTTGTTAAAGCGAGGAACGAATGGACGGTTGTCAAACACGTTCAGAGTAACCAGAGCAGTACCATTTAAAGGAGGAGAACCTTTGTCCTTTGCCATCACTGTTAAATGCATCTCTCCAGATCTAGACAGGTTTCCAGTTGTAATTATCTTCCCCTCACTCACATCCTCTATCAGGAAGAACGGGCTCACGCTGGGATCCGGGAGGATGTAATACTCAATAAGGCCATTTTGCCCCTGCCATGAAAGGAACACAATTTCATGGAACTGGGAGGGTGTTTGGAAGGGTAGGGTAAACACTGAAACAAGAGATCCAAAAAACATCTCGTGAAATTGTTTTGAAAATAATATTTTTTTTTTTCTTTTAAGAATGAAAACGTGGGGTTAGCTATGGTAGGATGGGTGCCAATTTAAAAAAAAACCCAAAACACAAAGCAGAAGAAAACACACAAAGAATTGGTCATTTACACAGAAAAAACATGGCAAAAAGGTGTCTAATGAAAACAAGTTAGATGTGTAGAGGGGCACAGTCAGAGTAGTGAGGGTGGCACAGGGAGGACAAGTGCCACTCTGCAGCTGAAGGAGGAGTTTCGTGGGGGTTTCAATGCAGGCCTCCCACAGTTCAGCAATTTTCAAAGGCAATTTCACTTTTTATACAAGATCATTGAAAAGGCTGATTAATAAAGGGCTGTTAGATGATTTGCAGCAATGTACCACAGCTGCAGCTATTCTAACCAAAATTATGCGTGAAGAAACAGGAAGGCACCTGCTACACCTATTTTGTTGTCACTTTGAGATGTTTCATCTTGTAAATGATATAATTACTAGTGATGTTGTCATGGCGATGTGGTTGACTACTGGATACCCCTGCCAGTGCCTGGATACTATTTGATGGCTGTAGTACAGATATATCAAGCAAAATTACATTTAAAGATGGGAACAGAAAGAATTAGCTGGGGTGCCACACTTCAGAGGAGTTTGGCAAGCAGACATTTCCTTGCTCGAGCAGCTGATGTTTAGTTTTTACAGATTCTTCTACCTCAAAAGTCCTAATAACTTCAGAGACACTAAGTTGCTTCAGTGCTTGCGTGCTTCTGAAGAACTGGTGCAGCTCTGTGTAGTAAAGGGAAAAATTAAAGGAAATAGAGCTGAGGAAACATGCCCAAAGGCAGGGAGTACGTCATTGTCAAGGCGGAGCCAGCAAAACTCCAAATTTCCAGTTCCCAGAGCTGGTAGTTAACCAGGATTCACCTTGTGCTGCAGTTGGTGCTTCATGCCTAAGGAGTGGGGCAGGATGTGTTAGTGCTGCAGCCCAGAGCAGCTGCAGGCCCCACAGGAGGAGTTACCTGGTCACGGTCGGTGGCGCTCACGGTGATGACAGGAGCACCCACAGGATTCACCATATTTATGGAAGCAGAGTAGGAGCTCTGGGTGAACACCGGGGCATTGTCATTCACATCAATCACTGCAACACTGACCTGGGTAGTTGCCTAGAAAACAAAAGGGTGTCGTGCATTTTAGAGCCTTTGGAATCTCTTATTTAGCATTGTTTTTTCCTTACTTAAACATACAACAGAAAGTGTAAGTCAGTGTTTGAAAATGCTGCAGTGAAATGTTGTTTGGGTTTAATTTTGTGAACTTGACATCAGAGATCACTACAGATCATTCACATCAATCACTGCAACACTGACCTGGATAGTTGCCTAGAAAACAAAAGGGTGTCGTGCATTTTAGAGTCTTTGGAATCTCTTATTTAGTGTTGGTTTTTCCTTACTTGCACATACAACAAAGTATAAGTCAGTCTTTGAAAACGCTGCAGTGAAATGTTGTTTGGGTTTGATTTTGTGAACTTGACATCAGAGATCACGACAGGATTTTAACAGGAGAGGCAGTAGGATTCTACTTCTTGAAAGGTGTGTGAATGTGTAAGAACAGGATGTTTAGGAGACCAACATCCTCCATGCAGTTCAGGAAGCCCCCACATGGCTCTGGTTCTGTTAAATAAGTGTCTAATATCTTTTCAAATAAAAGAAATACAATGGAACTAGAACAATCTGCTGAAAATTATTCTCCTCCTGTGAAAAATTATCCCATCACTTACAGTTGTAACAGCAGGAAGCAAACTCCTGTTCCCCAGCACAGGTCAGTCAGCAAACAATTCAGGGTCAAAGCCTACCGTGCATAATTTTGAAGTATTTCACATAATTAAAGTATACTGCTACTCAATGTGGCTAAAGGCTGTACAAGTCTGACTCTAAACACGATGAGGTGACTCATTTATTCCACGCAGTAAATGTCTGGGATAAATCTCCCTCCCAACAGTTCAAAATCCACTCTGAAGGGTCACTGTTCATTACAGTAATGGTCTCTTACCTGGTAGAAAGGGGCAGATTTATTGTTGACTGCAGTCACTGTAAGGCTGTATTTATTCATGGCTTCATAGTCTGGAGAGTTCCTTATCTTAATGATGCCCTGTATTTCATCTATTTCAAATATCTTTTCTCCATCACCTGAGATAGATTTAAACAAGCACCATCCATTAATACATCTTAGAAGCACATAATTAACTACACTCTTAAATTATATGTTTACTTGTGTCCTGAACTCATTAAAACAATTTTTCTAAGTATCAGATAGATAATGTAGAAAAAGAGCAGAAATATTTTGAGTGGATAGGCATTTGAAACATGAGCCAAGAGAATGGGTTAATGAATTTTGCAGGTACATCTGTCACCCTAGTGATGGATAGTTGGTGTTCTGGGGTCAGTCTGTTGAACAAGTTCCTCCAGGTCTGTGCAACTTTTCAAGGCACTTTTGCAGTGTTCTGACCTTCTGGAGGTTCACTCTGCTGTTTGCTGGTTGCAGTAGTTATGAGCACAGTGCTCCTGCCAAGACCTCTCAGAGGAGTTGTCTGCATTTATTGTGTCTCTAACGAAGGCAGACTGAGTGACCCAGAGATGTAAAGAGAAATGGATGTGGCTGCCAACAGACATGGCAGTGACTCCTGCTGGTTTTGCTCAGCCTCAAAGTTCGTGTGCACATTGGAAATAAAGGACTAAAACCATATAAACTGTATTCACATTGCTTTACATGGTCCTTACAACTAAACCATTTCAGCTCCTGCAGGCTTTGGTCCAAAGGAGTCTAAATTTCCATCTCTGTTGTGTTCTACAAGGCAGGGATGAATTAGGCCCTTATTCCTCATTCAGAAAACAATCTTTTTTAATCAAAATTATTCCTGTTGATTGCAGCTATGGCAGTCAAGTAGCTGAAGATTTTTTATAAAGCTGATTTGTAACAGGATTAAGAATACAATTAAAAGCACAAAAATCTGTAGTATCTGCAAAGTTCCTACTCAGTTGGTTTGTATGTTGTATGAGCATAAATTAGTAACATTCCAAACCAGGTGAAAGTGAAACCTTCTTGACTTTCATGGAAAGAGGTTAGGAAATAACGTGGATAATACTATTTATGCTCATGATTGTAGAGATAACGAAGTGCCAGTGCAGTGACAGAATTCCTTGTTACCTGTGAGGTTATACAGAACAAAGGCATTGTCTCCTGTGTCTCTGTCTGATGCTGTGATTTTTCCCACTATGAATCCCACAGGCACGTTTTCCTTGACTCTGAAGTCAGGCACTGGATCAAACACAGGTGGCCAGTCATTAACATCAGTGATCTTTATCACAACTGTGCAGTAACCCCTTTTCTTCTCAGGGATTCCATCATCTTCAGCATAGACCACAACCTGTAAGTTACACAGTTTTTGGTAATGAGAAATCATACAAAGAGAAATCATACAAATCCTTGCATAAGGATTAAAAAAATCTTGGTGAATTTGAAATATTCTTAGAAATGTGAAGTCCAGTTCTGAATCCAATCTCAAAATAATGATTGAAAACTTAAGGAGTATTTGGGTCAATTTAAAAAGTCTTTCTATGTAGAACCAACACATTCACCAGTATTTTTGCTTGAAGCAAAATAAGATCATTGAAAAAAAAATCCAGCAGTGGCAACAACAAAAAGATTTAACTGAGAATCATCTCTGCAAGATCTTGGTCCAGCACAGATTCAATCAACAGACAGCACTGAATACATGAGCTGGCATTGTGAAATTAGTCATTCATGTGTTGAAGTGTTTGCAGGGCAAGTGAACAATGAGCTGTGCTTGAATTTTGTTATAGTCAAAAGGCAGTGGCTTGTTTTAATAATGCCTCACACCTTGAGATGCTCCTGTTCTAAACCAGTGCAGAAAATGTTCAAGCATTATCCAGCTAAACAAAAGCACAAGTGTCAGCTGTTTTCCAAGAGAAAGATAAAGAGTTCTGAATAAAGAAGATTTAAGAAATCTAAAGCAAACCTGATACTCTGTAGGTTCCTCTTCATAATCAAAGGGGGCAGTGGAATAAAGGATTCCAGTTGTTTCATTTATCCTGAATTTCAGTCCATGTCCATTGAGAATGCCATATGTTAGGAAACCATTTCTACCAGTGTCATTGTCCTGAGCTTTCAGCTGCACAATCTGAGTAGCAGGTAAATTCTGTGGAGGAAGAAAGATTGAGGCTCTCAGAGACTGCTTTGCTGCAATTGCTTGAATTATGTGAAAGGAGGGGAAGTTACAGACATTGCATCCACTTACAGTTGTATAGACACTTTAAAATCAAAATTACAAAACTTGTTCAGCACAGTAAGAGAGTCTCTTGCTTTCTCTAATTTACAGAAAAGAACTGTTTTCCTCCCCCCATGTCTCTACCCATAGCTGCAAATTTCAGGAAGAAAAACTATTTCAAACAGCCCAAATGTTAACAGCAAGTCAGATGCTTGAGGTTATTTCTGTTTAACAGCCTCTTCTCCTATGAAATTCAGTGTTCTCAACTCCAAACCCACGTTTCTTTCTGAACACTATTTGGCTAATAATTATCAAAATAAATAATCTAATTCTTCCTTTCTAACAGTGTTATTTGCCCCAGGATTGACAGAAGATATCAGTGTTTCACTTGCAGGGCTATTTGAGACCTGATCTCAAGTTATTTGATCCAACAGGGCATCCAGCAATTCCCACTGTGTAAATATTTCACATGGAAATCAAATTTTTAAGGTTGGGCAATGTGATTCTAGTTCTTCTCCATTAAACTAACTGGGAACATTATAATTAGGTGTAGTAAGTGAACCTATTTTTAACTCAGTGGTAGAAATGGACTCGATTTTAAGTCAGTTGTGGCTGCTGTTGAGAATATGTGTGCATCAGCTGGGGATCTCAAAGGCAAGGGATGTGCTCTATAAAATATGAACATGATCTATGTGCTGCTTTTTCTTTAAGAAAAGCAACCAGCAAATGAAAGTGTGGAAAGTGTTGCTTGAAAATTGAAGAGTGAAATGTTGAGCAAGATGCTTTTGTATATTTAAATGCTGTGGCTTCTTCAGTAGAGAACCACAATGTCTGAAAACCTGACTGAAATATGGCTTGTCCTCTGCTACTGATCACTTGTGGCAGCAAAATCACAACAGATTGTACATAAGCAGGAGGAGAAGTATTGCTAAATTAGAGACTTTCCCCTGCTACTTCTCTGCATGAAGCTCCCTTCCAAAAGGCTGAGTGAGAGCCTGTGAGGTGCCCAGCACATCCAATAGATTTTGAATGCACCTGAATATTCTCTATGTAAAAATATTCCAAATGGAGTGGTAGTTCTTCCTTCATGGAGCCCCTTATTAGAAAAGATTCCCTTCAATTAGTCCACATTCCTAGATCATTCCTGTTGCATATTGGGATTTTCAGCTTGAAATAAACCTCACAAGATCATGTGGTAGAACAAAACAGCAAGTCTGCCCAGTTCTAGAAGGTTTACTTGTATACTCAACAAAAGACTATTTATTATTATTATTATTTTGAAGACTTATTTTTATGATTCAGTTTGGATGACATTTTCTTACCTCTGCCAATGTCTCTTCTAGTAGAGAAGAGGGGAAAACTGGAGGGAAATTGTTTTCATCGATAACTTCCACCTTCACTTCAACTTCATTAAATATGGTAGCATTTGTAGAGTCTGTTGCTCGTACCTTGAAATTTACTGGAAAATCTTCCACTTCTAGAGTCTTACTTGTTCTTATGATACCACTGGATGAATGGATAATGAAATATCCTGTTTAAAAAAAAAAAATCAACCAGAAATTATTATGGTTATGATTTTATCTGTTGAAACTGAAGATATGAATCCTCCACTGAAAAATATACATTATTTATATGAATGTTATATGTTACAATTTTCTTCAAAGAACAAAATGAAATTCAACATTTTTAAAAGGTAGTCAAGAAGATCAGATATATCCAGATCTGTAATTAACAAAAAGAAATAATTCAGAAGGTCAGATGGGAACCAAAGGAGAGAAAATTCATTCCACCACTCTCCAGTCAGGTCTTCACCTTCCTCTGAAGCAGTGAGAGATTATTTGCCCCTGCTTCAGTTAGAAATTTTCATATTTCCTAAGAAGTCCTGTTCTTAATGAAGATGAGGAATTTTTCAACTAACGTCAAGATCACAACTTCATACAGAACGCTTTACAAAACTGAAATACAGATTGGCTGTCTGATGATAGATTAAAATCAGCTCTATATTTAGTAAAAAAAGACACATGACAAAGCACCGATGCACTTGACCACATGTAAACTTATTCTAGGCACTCATATTTGTTAAGAAAACGTTGCTGAGTTAGTTTTTCTACTAGAAGTTTTTGTGCTATTCATTTTTTTTTTCTCCAGCCAGAGTAACTTTATTGCTGCCCAGGTACCACCTGATCTTCCTGCAGCAGACACAGCACAGAGCTGGTGAAGCCAGCCTTGGACCACGTGGCTTGTGCTGCTGTGACAGAAATTCAATCATGTGCAGCTGATGCAGATCAATGCACTACATTGGGTTCATTCACATCCAGTACTAATGGCTGTGGAACTGAGGTGAGAGCAAAAGGAGAGAGAAGGAACAATCCCAGTGCTGTGCTTGTTTCACACCCCCTGTTCCCGTTATTCCACATCAAGGGCTCACCCTTCTCATCTCCAGAGGCAATGCTGTAGCTCACAGGGAGCTTGTACAAGGCCCCGATCTCTACAACAAACACATCTGGGGGTGTCTTCTCAGGCAGAGGGGCAGGGTGATAGGCTTCTTCCAAGAACACCGGGAAGGAGACATCCAGGGGAGCCACCATGACTGACACCTGCAGAGAAAAGGACATGGCCATGGGGGTTATGTTTTCAGCTTTAGCAAAAGCTCTCCTACTGAGGTGTGAGACAGCACAAGTCCAGGCCAGTGAGGAAAAGCCTGGGATTGCTGAGTTTGACACTGCCCTGAGGGCAGCAGATCCTGGTGGAAAAGGCCAGCAGCCTCATCAGCTTAGGTTCACCTGGGTACTTTGCTAAGTGCAGAGGGGGATTCCAGTTCCTCACATCCAGCACATTTCAAAGGACTTGTTAAACTAAGCAGCTCTCAGAGAGATGCACTCAGCTCCAGTCTTTCACTGGAGAGGCTATAACCAGAGCAGGAGCTTGCACATACAGTGTTTTACAACTATTATAACTGATTTGTAGATTTAAAAAAAGGTGATAGGTGGTAAATAAATAATGCATACTGCTTCACAAAAGTAAAGATAATTTATTTCTAACTGTTGCCAGACAGCTGCTGTCCAGTCCATTAAAGAATGATGGCTTGTAAGCCTACATTTTAAAGCTGTTGAAGGTAATTTTCTACATCTTTATCCATATAGATTTCTAGTTCTATTTTTAGTTGTGCTGCGATATTTAGTGGCAAAAGATCACCAGCAAGTTATAAGCACTGTGTAAAGATAATTTTTAAAATCATATTTACATTTCTCACTCTTCAATTTAGAAATTATTTTTTCTTACATTATAGGAAAATAAACAGGAACACTATTTGCCATCTCCTGTTTATTCATCACACACGTCCTTTCTGGCTGCCTCACTCTTTGACCTTGCACAGAAGTCTCCCCTGCTCTAATCCTCCTCCCTCACAGCCTGGAGCTTCTGTCTGTCTTTTTTGAAATTCAATGATCACAACCATTTTGGGTGGTGTGCCAGCAATTGCTAGGGCAGCATAACGTGGTAACTGTTACCTTGTAGCCTGAAGCAGAAATGAATCCATGACATTCCTGACAATGATTCTTGGTTTGCATAGTTTTGCCTCATTAACACCCCTTTCCTGGTGTAGTTATGCTCAGTTTAGATTAAAACAATCTGGGAAATCAACTGTGCAGCAAACAGTGCAAGGTGTAAATTTTAGTACCTTTACAGAGGTTGAAAGAGGTGGCAGACCCGAATCCGTAGCGGTGACATTCAAGGAGTAATACAAGGGAACAGTTTGTTTGGATAAGTCTCTTGTTAACCTGAGCTCTCCTGTGGCACTGGAAAGACTGAAGAGGCCTTCTGAGTTTCCACCTGAAAACAGAAAAAGAAGTGTTGGAGATGTTCCCTGGAACCAGCAGAGACAAGTGACTGAAGTGTATGCCCAGCCCAGAAGAGAGACAGGTTGAAATCCTAATTTGAGGATGTGATTTGGAGCAAGACCCCCCCTCTAGTCCAACCTCTTGGCTCAAAACATGGCCTGGAGTGAATTCAGCACAGGTTGTTCAAGGTTTTGATCCATCAGGTGAGAACCTCCAAGGACAGCCTCTCTGAGCAAGCTGTTCAGTAATTACTGATCCTCACAGAGGATTTCTTACCCCTTCTATGCAGTCAGAGCCTGCCAGTTCAGTTTGTGACCATTCTCTCTCATTCTGGTGTCATGCAGCTTGGTTTAGCAGTATCAAGTATCCCAGTAATCAAGAGCCCTAAGATTTTTTTCTAACATACCTGAAATACTGTAGAAAATGCCTTCATCATAGCCCTTGCCTTCATCTCTTGCATTGATATCTACTACCAGTGTGCCAGCTGTAGAATTGTCTGGGAGGATCTTGTAATATGAGGACTGGTCAAACACGGGTCCTTCTTCATTGACATCTTCCACAGTAACTGAGAAAGAATCGTCACATTTGGTGAGTTTTACCTAAATGGTTACAAATTGGTTGTTTTTTGGTTTGTTTTTCCTTTTTTCCAGCTAATATCAACCAACACATCTTCTCTGCATGAGAATACCTGGATACATTCTGATCAAAAGTAGGGCTGGCCAAAAGCTAGGATGCCAGTTACACAGAAATCTTTGTCTTTTTTCCCCAAGAGAACAAATTTATTTAATTCTTTTTAAGGGAAAAAAGCCATCAAATCAAGCACTATTATTTTCACAACACTAAAAATCACTGTCAACACTGTTTATCACCCTAGAAAATGCCCTTCTGTATAAAAGCAGAAAAAAACCTGAATTATGTTTTTGGAAACCTTTTCAATCAAAATGTCAATAGGTTCTCAGAAAATATAAAAAACTGTGAATATATTGAGGGAAGTAATGTCAGTTTGTATGAGAAAATCTTCATTTTTGACATGGCAAACTTTTTTTTTGGAAAAATTTCGTCTGGCTATAGGGGAAAGATCACATCATAATTTCTGATAATTAGCAGACTGCATTAGTATTGGTTTATGCCTCATAATTACACATGCTGAAGTATTCCCTAAGGTTAATGAAAGTTCATTTTCTGTGGTGAAGTAGAGCTACCTGTAATGTTTGCTGTGTCCTGGAGAAGTGGCTCTCCAGGATTGAAAGCTTTCAGAATAAACATATACTGGGAATGACTTTCATAGTCCAGAGGCTGAAGGGTTGCAATATCTCCAGAAAGTTCTCCAACATGAAATGAAGTCGTCTCTCCAGTTATGGTGTAATGAATGATGGCATTGTACCCTATATCTTCATCTGTGGCCACTGCACTCAAAATCTAAAATGAAAGGAAAAAAGTCAGAAACAAAGAAGTTTAGAGCAGAACAAAGAGAGTGGCAAAACATGCACACAAGAGTGGTATTGACCCATAGAGTGCTAGCTGAATTACTCATTAATTAATTGCACTGCTGGAATTCTGGCACAGTTTGTGGCAGGGCAGTTATGGATTGTCAGGAGATACCTCTTCCCTTGATTCCTGTAAACCATTAGGTCACATCTGCAAGGCAGATATGGAGCCAGAAATGAATTCACTGGGAGGCTGCCCAGGGAAGTTGTGATGCCCCATTTCTGGAAGTGTCCAAGGCCAGGCTGGATGGAGCTCTGTGCAACCTGGTCTAGAGAAAGGTGTCCCTGCCCATGGCTGGAGGGTTGGGAACAAGATGATCTTTAAGGTCCCTTCCAATCCAAACCATTCCATGATTCTGGGACAGAAAAGATTGAGAGGGATGCTGGATATATGCACAACACCTACAGCACTAAACATCTATTAAACATGTTGCCCATAGATCTTGTGGGCGCTCCATCTGTGCAGTGTGGCATCACTGCTGGGGGCCGGAGGGAAAGGGGGAGCAGCTCTCACTCTTTGTGAGAGTTTTAGGAAGAATCAGTGGGACAGGACAGGTACTCCACTGTCATACAAACCCAACGTGCTGTGTGATTTTACAGGCCCCACAAAGTGAAAAATGACGTTCACCAGTGCACAGCCACGAGAGACCCCTGCTCCTTCCAAGTGCAGAGAGAGAAAAGAAGTGCCCAAGAGGCTGTTTATTCCCAGTGCCACACACCACATGTGGAGGCTCGTTCTCCCTCACAGTGACGGCATAGGATTTCTGTGGGAACACTGGTGGGTTGTCATTCACATCTTCCACAGCGATGCTCAGAGCTACGCTTGCAGATTGGGGTGGTTTGCCAGAATCAGTGGCCTGTGAAGGAACAACTTGTCATTAAAAACAGCACTGCTTTGACACAAACTTACTTTGCCACTCCAGTTTTGCCCCAAAAATTGTGAATTTTTGCCTCTGAAGTCCTGCTTGGGCCAGTTATCCCCCAGGGACACTTCTCTAGCCCTGTACTTGATTAGTTGGCACATCTTCCTGCAGCTGGTATCCTCACCCCATCACATGCTCTGCCTCATTTCATTAACAATTAATCAAAAGCTCGAGCCTGGATGCAGATCAAACATGTCATGTGATCAGATGTGGCACTAATCAACACACAACTGTGATGTACAGATATCTGTGCTGTGGCAGTTAAAAGAATGAGGAAATCCCTTGCATTTTGAGGGTTTAAAGTGCTTACAAAGCAACTTGTGAAGAGCAGCCAGTATGTGGCAAATTCACAGTCAGTTTTACACTGCACAAACATCTGCCATCAAAAATTCTAATCTGTAGGTCCATACACAGAATTTTCAATTTGTCTTGAAAAGTGCCCACTTTTATTAACTTGAAATTTTTCAGAAGACACTGCTCCATTTTTAGTATGTTTCCTCTATATCTTCCACAAGTTCTTTGACCTGCAAAAATGTCCTTCAAATATATTTGTACTTGATGGCCAGTGCTGGAACACTTCTTTGTATGCACAATAATTGATCTCATTAGTAGCAGTAAAAATCAATAAAATCAGCTAGAATAAACAGATATCCTCATGGACGTTGAATGAAAGTTTATGGTTTTTCTTTTTTTTTTTTACTTGAAAAATCTCATTCCAGGTGCTTTTTTAAAAGATCTAAGGAGATATATTTTGGAAAATGAAAAAAATAAGGGAAAGGGACAAATAATATGGATTGGCAAAGCAGCTGTATGGTCTAAAATGGACGCAGGAATGCTTTGCAGATGTCACAGTCAGCTGCTGTGTGACTGTGACCTTTAAAATTTAGGGTTCATAAGTCATTTATTCACTAATACCAATACACAGAGCAGAAAACAGAGCTCTGCATACAAAACATAAGGAACAGTCAAAATTTACTCATGAATTCTGATGGAATTCTCTGAGATAAAGTGGTTTTCTTGCGATGATTCAGTATTTTCTCTTTTTTCAGTGTTGAGAATTCTGTGAACTTGTATCAAATTTGTCAACTTACCATTATTTTCAATTCATAACTGTCCATCACTTCTCTGTCTAAGGATTTTTTTGTCATCAGCTTGCCAGTAGAACTGTTAATATGGAACGTTCCAGCAAAATCATCTTGCAGAGAGTAGCTTATAAGAGCATTATCTCCTATATCCAGGTCAGTAGCAGAAAATGTGCCCAAGTCCAGATCAGGTGCATTCTCAGGAACTGATAAATTAGTTTTGATCCATGGTGAGAAAACTGGAGAGTTGTCATTGATGTCTTCGACTCGCACAGTTACCTATATCAAAAAAAAAAAAGGAAACAAAAGGGAAAAGAGACACAAATTTGAGCTGTAGAAATGGTGTCCAAAGGAGAATTTTGATTCATTTTAGTCCATGGAAGCCTATAGGAAACAAAACAACAACCAAGGAACAAACCTCAAAGGGATACATAACTTCAGCGTTTTTCGGCATTTGAGCATTTTCACGACCTCTGCATTTTGAATTTTTTTTATTCTCAGCTGCAAGATAACATATATGTGAGATAGCACACTCTAACTGGAAGAGATGAGCAGAACTAATAACCTGGGGCTTTTTGGCTCATCTACCTCATGCATTTGACAGAACTAGGCACAGAACCAGTTTGGTTCTGTTAATCAGTTGAGAAGTTTGGTGTTAACCAGTTTCTCTGGCTATGGGTTGTTCACAAGGAACTCTCAGGGAGTGACA
This sequence comes from Monarcha castaneiventris obscurior, assembly GCA_026261815.1. Lineage (NCBI taxonomy): Eukaryota > Metazoa > Chordata > Aves > Passeriformes > Monarchidae > Monarcha > Monarcha castaneiventris. Next base: position 8,206,627 of record JAMPIT010000862.1, read on the forward strand.
CAATCTGTGAAGCTGACAATATCCCCAGATGGTAATATCTCCTCAGGATATAAAAAAAGGGAAATTAAATAGAAGGCTCTCAAAGCTTCACATTTGCATGACAGAAGATATATATATGGATTTTGCTCGGTTGGTAATATTTTTAAAAGATATTTCATATTCCTTGATAAAAACTATTTTGAAATGCATCTACCATACCAAAGCAACAGCTGTGTTGGGTGGCACCAGAGAATCCACAGCTTCCACAAGGATGCTGTACAGGTCTCCATCTTCCCGATCCAGCCTGGCAAGAGCCACGATGTCTCCTTGGTCACCGATGGAGAACTTGTCCCTGTGGGATTTCAGGGAGTATCCAACTTGCACAGCTATGCTTCCAGTCAGAGCTTTCACAGAGCCCACTGCAGTCCCTGGGGGTTTGTTTTCCTCAATGCTGAACTCGTAGCTGGAGCTCTCAAAAGTCAGTCCAAAGCTGGTGTCATTTACCAGCAAGTAGAGAGTAACAGAGACTGAAGAAAGAAATTAAAATAGTGAAGTCACTGCTAAAATCATCATGACCCATACTCTGTTTCCTTAAGTTCTTGAGGAACTAGTACAAAATGATAGAAAATATCACATAGGAAAGAGGAATGATAAGAAAAAAGAATGCAATAGCAATAAGGATTAATGTTACACAAAACATGAGGCTTTTTAATACCTAATTGATTTTCCAGAATAACCTCACTTCCCTGATGACAGAAGTGTTGCTTCAGTGTGGCAGGAGAGCAAGGATCACCAATTTGAAGCTAATGGGATGTGCAGGTGTTTCACACACCTTAAAAATCTGACCCTTAATTGCTTTGTAAAAAGAGAGGAGGGATATACATAAACACACGAGTGCAATTCCTGTTGTGACCACTTGTCCTATCTTAAGAAAATCAGTTGTTTCTGATAAATCAAAGTTAACCTCCAAAAAACACATTAAAAAGTTACAAAAAATACTACGTGATTGCGTATTTTTTGGAAGAACAGACACTCAGTTGAGGGTGATTTGCCAGCTTTAGTTTGTTTAAATGTTTCTAATTCTAAGATGATAACAGAAAGCCGAAAGAGAAACACATAATCAGTATTATTTGAATACAGCTTTTAGGAGTGACTACAGCTATGGAGTCCTGGTTTTTGTACCATGAGTACAACTGCAATAAATGAATTTTTTTAAAAATTATTTCTAGCTAGGGTTATTAAAATCAAGTTTTCTGTTAATATGATTAGCCTGGAGGAGATCAAAGTGTAAACAGCGTATTCATCATGTTGAAATGTAACTTTTTTTTTTCCTTAAATTCAGTTTGACTTGACAGCAATGGGATTAATTTCAAATTTAAATGGGTGCAGGGGTTATGTTTATGTGGGAAAAGAAAAGGAAAAAGGGTAAAAGGTGGTTTACCATTGGAGGCAAGCTGAGGAACTCCATGATCAGTAGCAACAACTGTCAGTGTAACAACTGTGTCAGCTGTGATGTGCTCCAGGTTACTGCCGAGGGTGATTTCTCCAGTGCCGTTATTTATACGGAAATCATCAGAATGGTTCATGAGGCTGATTAAAGAGCAATCAGGAGAGCATTCATATTAATGGCCTTGGAAGTGCCATCTACTTAGTGCCACCTCTGTAAGGAGCACTCAACAGAGTGCTCAACTCAATATTTGTCTATTTATAAAGAACAGCTTTTAATTGCTGTCTTTAGCCTAAAATATCTTGGCCTTTTACTTCCAAGTAAGTCTTCCACCATGAAAATGTACAACGTTCATGCCTTCAGTTCCCATTATACCCCCAGGCTTTGATGTCCCCACTAGGAGAAGGCAGATCTTGCACACTCAGCTGCATATTCAGCAGCAGGAGAAACCCAGGTGACATTCCTCTGAAGACCTGCAAATTCCTGATGTTCTATGAACTCTCACAGATAACTGAATTGCTCACAAGTAATGTGTTTTAGGTGGAATGCCATCTCATAGTTAGAAATAACCTCTTTCGAGGCAGTAGTTTTAAACATCCACAAGTTTACTGCTCATTCACCTGTCCTTCTCAATCTATGCTTTTCACATCAAGGTATCCTGGTGTTTTCCATGATTTAGAGCTCACAGAAATCTACACTGATTTTTCTATGCACAGTGCATTAAAGAAGTTAATTTCTTATCTCCTCCTCCCAGCAAACAGAAGATATGTACAAAGAGTCAGAGATTCATTTACTTCCTACCCAGAAAGTCCAAAGTGTTATTCAGAATTTCAAAAATTCAAACAAATCTTGGCTGTGGGTTTTTGTTGCCAGTTTATCATTTGGTCGTGCCTTCTCTTATGACATAATCATGATTTGATAAGCTCTAAAAACACCCAGTAATGACTGTCATTCTTCCTAAGTATAGAAATCATAACTGATTATAGCACTCATAAAATATTTTTGAAGAGATCTTAAGGAGGATAAGATCAATCAAAATACCTCTGTGTTTCTCTCACAACAGGTACTTATTAACCTCCCAGAAATGTACCTGTATGAAATGACAGCGTTGTTCCCAAGGTCGAGGTCAGTGGCAGACACTGACAGGACAAACTCTCCTTCCTTTGCTGTTGCCACACGGACGCTGGCTGAGTACTGTGCCCTTGTGAACTGAGGAGGGTTGTCATTCACATCTAACACCTGAATGCTGACCTGTGTGAAGTTCTGGGGTGTGGCAGGAGAAAACCATGAGTCAGAAAGTGCACAGGCACTTCAGTGTACAAATAAAAGGGAGTTCAGATAAAGCATAACTCGCTACTCCTTACCTGCCTCGGAGGCACTCCGTTATCAGATGCCACCAGGAGCAGCTCATACTTGTCTTTACTTTCTCGGTCTACAGAGCCAGTAACCACAATGGTTCCATCCTAGAGAAGGCAGTGGTTCAATGCACAGATCATTTTGAGAACTCTTGCACACTGAATTCTCAAAAGGGACGAGGGATTGAAATAATCTGTTCTCCTTTGGACTAGTTCACATTCCAAGCAACACCTGACCAGGAATGTCTTAGTTTTTGAATATCAACATCTATTTCCAACCTACAGAGCACGTGCTGGTTTGGATGTGTACTAGAATGGTAGTGCCTACTCCTTTTCACCTGATGTGTCTTACTATGCCAAGTCATTTAATGAACAGCAGTATCTAAATATTGCCTTCTGCATACCCAAACCCTTACCTGCTGGATGCTGTATGGATTATCCCCATCCTCAGCTGACAAGTAGTAAGTAATTCGTGCATTCTCTCCCTCATCCAAATCGGTGGCAGTCACACGTCCAACTCTAGTGGGATTATCCAACCTGTATTCACCTTCCAGAGCCTCAAAATTGTATGGCTGATTCTGAAACTCAGGGTTGTTGTCATTGACATCCAGAACAGTGATGTGGAACAAGGCACTTGAATTAAGCCCATTTGTTACATTATCAACAGCACATACCTGACAAAGTAAGAAAAAAAATGGAATTTTACTTGACTGCATTGCCATTTTAACTGTTGATAAAGATATAAAAAGGCATTCAAGGGAATGAAGCAGAGGTGAGCCAAAGCTGCAGTTTCTCTCCAAACTTACTTGTAAAGTGAATCCAGATGTAGTCTCCCTGTCCAGTTCTGTGTCATTCCTTAATGAAAGGGTTCCAGGGATATCCACAGTAAATGAAGTGCTATTGTGAATAAAGTAGCCCTGAGAAAAGCCAGCCTAAAAAGAAAACATTGTTCACGTAAGTTTAAAATGATGAAGATTTAATTTCAAAAAATAATCTTATTAATACCAATATCTGGCATTTTTATAGGACTTCTCATTACAGAAGTACAAGATTTGCCAGGTTTAATAAATGAAATCCTGCACCCTGAGCTATTGGAACAATAGACTACTTTGGCAAAACGGGGTATGTGGAAGCACTTAAGGGCTTCCCTATTTGGGTCCTACACATTTTCTCTCCCTAAAGCTCTCCAAGACTTATCCCCATGATGCAAAGGGCAGCAAAACAGAGTTCAGCGGAGTCTGAACCGAGCATTTATGGTGCTTGAAAACTGACATGAGCAAGAATAATGTTGCAAATCAGAAATCTCTTCCTCCAAAGCATCTCCCCAGTGCCACAGCTACCTGTGAAGTGTCTTTATAAAACGAGGAGAGAAAGAAACCACTTGTTACAAAGCACGGGGATATTCTGTGATTTCCTATTATAGAAGAAACAACTCTATCAGGGTTACAAATTGCCTCTCTCTCTAAGCTGAGACTAAAGGTAAGTTTACCAAGTTTAGTTTACCGAGCAACAATCAATCAGAAACTATTATTTTGACACAAGAAGCAATAAGACAGAATTTAAAAAAAAAATATCTGTTCTCTCTCTCGTGTGATACATTCACCTCACATGCACATGCACAGAAGCAAACACCACTTCCTGTCCTGGGTCACATATACAATGGGAGAGAAGCTCTCCCCATCTTCTCTGATCTAGCCAATAAACTATTTTGTACAAGGTCTTAACTTCCTTGGTTAGGGAAATTTTATTGCTGGCTCCAGAGAAAGCAAGACAAAGTTTTCATGACCCAAAATATACTTAGCACCAACCATTTAAGAAATCTCCTTTTGCCCATCTACTACTATGCTTTTTTGCAGATTAATAGAGAAAAACATGTCATTTTGATTTATCAGGGTGAGATTAATTTGGTACCTACCTCGTCCTTGTCAGTGACATTGAATGTGTAGACAGGACTCCCCTTCTGATGGTTTTCAAACACAAACACATCATAAGCTGCCTGACTGAATTCTGGTGGGTTATCATTGACATCTTTTACACAAACAACTACAAGTGTTTCATTGCTGAGACTTGGCTGACCTCCATCTGATGCCTCCACTTTCACTTCAAATACATTTATGGTTTCATAATCCAGCTGCTGCTTCAGGCTGAGCTGGCCTGTGCTTGAGTTGACAAGGAACACTGGGGATGAGGTTTGAGGTTGTTGGTCGACAATTTGGTACGTCACCAGGGCGTTGGCCCCAGCATCCTGATCAGTGGCAGACACTGTCAGCAGGGCACTTCCCAGCTCCTGGTCTTCAGGGACCTTCACTTCATACCTGCTGCATGAGAAGACCGGGTAGTTGTCGTTCACATCATCGATGACGACGGTCAGGTTGAGCGCTGTAGATCTCACGGGTTGGCCTTGGTCACTGGCAATCACTGTTAAGTTATAAAAGCCTTGTTCTTCTCTGTCCAGCACCTTTTCCAGCAAAATGAACCCTGAGCTGTCAATATCCATTTTTCCTTCTCCACCCTTCAGAGTGAAAACCACTAATCCATTAAAGCCCTCATCTGCATCCGTGGCTGACACGCTGGTGACCTTGGTTCCCACTGGCTCGTTCTCCGGAATGGCGATGGTGGTGTTGGTGGTACCAAACACGGGGCTGTTATCATTGACATCTGTAACTCTGATAAACACCGTGGCATAGTCGGTAGCGCTCCCATCTGACAGGGAAATACTGAAAGTGTAATTTCTCTGGGATTCGTAGTCCAGTTTGGCTTTTGTTGAGATGACTCCCTTCCCATCGATGGTGAATGGAGCAGATTCCGTCAGCACCCGAAACTCAACTGGTATGTGGGGATTTAAAGCCTTATACTCTACCTGTGTAAGATACAGCATATTATCAATAAATGAATTAAAACACTGTCTGAAAAAAGAATAGCTGTTTTAACTATGTCCAAACTCATTTTATGGTTGATACTGTGTCTTGGTTTTTACTTCTTTTAATGAATTTTCATTCAGATACTTGTTAACTTCACATATTCTTTAAAAGAAGTAAAAATCAAAAATCAAGCCTCTGTACACATAAAAATGCAGAGAGGACTGCCTTTTATTGAAATGTGAATATATATAACACATAATGTAACAGACTGCACTTTAACCTTTGGTTCTGCCTGTCTTTATAGGAAAAAAGGGGGAAATTAACTCAAGATGTCTATAAATCAAAATGCTAAAACACATTATATTCTCACTGCTTTGCTATGAGGCCTCCCATGTGTGTTCAGACCTTCATCCAAGAAGGAGCTATCATGGTGCATTCTGGTGCTCTGCTTGTCTGAGCATTTTTTGGATCAAAATGAAGAGCAAGTTCTAGGCCCTTCTTTGAAAATGCCTTTATGACATTTCTCTGATGGGAATTCTCATATCATGACACAGGGTTTTAGATTTATCACCAAGAGATAAAGGAATATTGCCTATTCCAGGCTTTGAGCCACTAAACCCTTTGGAGGGTGTCCAAAGTCAACAGAGGGCTACACACAAAACTTTACTTTCTCAAGCTCTTCTGGGGTTCATTTTGTTTAATTTGTGGGGTTGGGTTTGTTTTCTTTTTAGTGTTAAATGGTAGCAGATGCTGTTTAAATGTTTGCAAAGGTTTAACTGGAAGCAAACCCGCCTTGGTGATAAACTTCATCTGAGGGATGTACTCAGTACTGCATGAGAAGCTTGCTGTGTAGAGCACACAGTATCTGGCTCTCCACAACTCAGGGAGATATGGATATTTAGAGCACATCTATTACAGGATTTTCTTAGAGCTACCCTGTGCTATATAGAGATAAAGTTCTTCTTACTTGTACTACTTCAACAGGAGCAACCAGCTCTTCTTCCACAGACACATTGTATGTTTTCTGAACAAACTGTGGTCTGGAATCTCCAACTGCAAAGATTTCTACTGGAATTGATGAGCTTCTTGGAACTGTCCCACCTGCAAACAAAAGGAAACCATTTCCCAACAGATGCACAAAATACCCCTCAAAATTACACTTTTCTATGGGTACTGCCTTTTTAAAAGTTTTTAATCCTTAGTCCTACTGTTATAGTACTGCCTCAGAGGTCCTCACCAAGACCACAGACAAAGGATGGACTGAGGAATCCCTTTTGTACCCTTATTTTCCTCCCCAGTACCCATTTTATCTACGTGACCCTAAATGTGAAGACACAGAGCTCATATTGACCAACTAATGGAAAAATCACAAGGCTGAAAACCACTTTGTATTCTCATTGTACCAGGAGTGGGATGCCATTCCAAGGTTACATTTATTTCTACCCTTATTCAGGTCATGAATGTTCACTGAGTCCTCTGTTACTCTTTTAAATCAAAGAAACCCCCAATAACTATGGCTAAGGAAATGCTGTTTATGCTGGTCATCCTAAAAATGCATTTGGCATCTCCAGTTTACCCCCATGGATATGCAAATAATGACCAAATTACTCAGCACATTTTACTTTCCTTTTACTCCTTATTGACTGATGAGTGAGTTATAAATTTCTGACTCCTGCCTGAACTTCTGTTTCCTATGCTGTTCAACAGCAGTCAGTAAGTTAAAGGAAGATGTGATTACACACACATATATATATATATAAAAATATAAGTGTGTTATTTCACATGCTCTTCCCACAGCCATAAAGAAAACAGATTTGATACAACACCATCAGCAGAAACAGTTTTACCAGAGATGCAGCAATTACTTTGGATAAATAAAACTGTTTCTTCTTAGCTTCAACAAACAAGAGCAGATAAAATATATGCTATTATTCAAACAAAGCCTGTGAACCTATTTGACAGCATTCCTTCAAGTAAAAAACCAAACAAAACCAAAACTCATCACCAGGAATAGCTGTGTTGACCAGTACTAAAATCCTGTCTTACCATCAGTAGCTGTTATCCACAAGACAAACTTCTTAAGCTCGTTGATTCCTAATGGGATTACTGTTTTTAAACTGATTTCTCCTGTGGATGTATCCAATTGAAAGTGTCCATCTTCATTGCCCCCAGCTAAGATGAAGCTTATCTCTCCATTTATACCATCATCTGGATCATCAGCAGCAACCTGGAGGAAAAAAAATTATTTTACTTTAGTTTCTGTGCTTTTTATCAAAACTCCCATTTTAGATATACTTAAAAATCAGGTAAATATAGCTGCAGTTAAATTTGGTTGTACCTTTCACTGTCCACTTCCTATGTAATTAAACCTCAGTAACAAAGTTTGCTCTTGGATGCACACACAATATCATTCCAGCAGCACCAGCAAAATCCAACTCCTGTGGAACTCATGTGAATTACACCAAGTTTGTATCTCGGAGAACTGGTTTCATAACAATTCCAAAGGCACTGGAGGCAGATTGTTCAGGAGATTTCATCAGGAGCCATGAAATCTGCACAGCTGGGTATGAGCTTTGATAGTGACTCCCTATAGATCTCAACTCCTATTTCCTGTTTTATTTGGTTAATGGGTTTACTATGTTAGGAAAAGCATATTGTATCTAAAAATTATCCCCAATGCTCCAGCATTCAGCAGCCTTTCAAAGATGTGCCATTATTTGAGTTCCTGGACTCTAACAACATTCAGTTTTTATTAAACACTTTACAACAACTAAATTCAAGAATCTTATTTTCTGTCATATATTTGTGGAATTCAGGCTGGTGCACAGTACCAGAATAAAAATCCTTTATAATTTATTCCCTGATCTGGGATATGATTAAATTATCCAGGACACCGTGATTATGGAATATCAATAGCTTTGAAATGAAAGGTGGATTGTTTCTGAGCTGAGAGGAGTTCAAAAAAGACCCCCTACTCAACAGAACTGCTACACACGTTTAAGCAAGGACTCATGCATGCATTCAACACAAAAATGTCATTTTTGCTTAGTATTTCTGGTACCTGAAGAATGGCCATTCCTGCAGTCATGTTGAGGAAAATTTCTTGTCTATATGGTGTGTCTCTAAAGGTTGGGCTGTTGTCATTTTCGTCCAGCAGCACTATGTTGATAGGAGAGTTCACCTCTTGGTGAGGTACCAAATGATCCCTAGCAGTGACCTGCAAAAACGATGCAGTGAAAAGACTGTGAGGTTCAAATGCATGCTCTATAAGTAGTCAAAAGGATGAGTGAGAACTACAAGCTGAGTAAACTGTGTCAGCAGTGGTATTTCCCTCCAGATAACTTTGATGTCAAAGCCTGGATTTGATTCTTCAATTAAGCTGCTGATCCATACTCAAGGTTCAGCCTCCTGCCAGGACAGATCAGGTCTCACCAGTTGGCCCAGATTACCTTGGGAAGGACCAGGCTTATTTTTAATACCTGGAGGTGAATAGAGGGTACTCTCTCCCTATCCAGCAGTGTGGAGTTCCTCACAGTTAGGATCCCAGCTGGACTCAGCTGGAAGGGACTGTCCTCTGGAGTGAGAGTGAGCGTTCCCTGGAAGCCTCCCTGCAACAGGGAAGATACTTGTTATTTAATACCTACTGAGCTACTCCCTTAGGATGATTTCTTCTTCTTTTCCTCATGGAGAAGATTAAATTTTCTTGTTTAACTGAGATTACAGTTAACCAAAATTAAAACAAGAGAGAGAAGCAAACAACATGGAAGAAATAACATGAAGGCTGAGAATTACTCGCAGCTTTGTGTTCATTTTGTACTTCTGCACTTCCAGATTTGGGACTTTTTGCAAAACAGAAGAATTCCAAAGACAGCCAAAATTTATTCTTTGCCTGCAGTACTCTACACCTTAAAAAAGTGAAATTAAGTTTGCTTTGCATATTTAGGTAGTCAGAAAAATAAAAATCTATTCACAATAGCTGTATAACACAAATGCATATTATATTATATTTCAGTATTTTTAGCAGCCATAAAAACACTGTCTTTTTACCTCATCTCGGTCAGTAGCTGTTACTTGAAGAACTTCCATCCCATTTGGGGAATTTTCTGGAAGTGAGACATTGTAACTTGCTTGTGACAGTACTGGATCGTTGTCATTCTCATCTCCAATAGTAACCAGAACTATTGCATCAGCTGTTTTGAAAACCTTGTCTTGCTGAGCAGCCTAGAAAACAGAGTTTATAGCTGGAAATTCCATGCCCTGATAACAACAAGCTTAACACAAGGACGTGGCAACTGCATATTTAGAATTATTTATTTCCTTTATTTTGATTTTTAAATGGCAGGATGGAGCCTTGATACCAATTACTATGAGAAATACTATTAACAGCAACTGGGATTTACATATAATTTTCTGAAATTGAGACTAAAATGCCAAAACAATCTCTACCTGAATGCCCACCACAAGATTTGGACATATTTCTCTGTCAATTGAGGTCTTGACTTCCAACACTCCAGTGTCATCGATTGAAAAGCTGTTGTTATAGGCTGGGGGGTTCACTGAAAAGCAATAAATTGGGAAGGGTTAATGAGACTGAACCAGAACAGTAAGTCTGATCTGTCCTTTGTATGAGTGTTAACACCTCAGCCATAGCAAAAAGGAACAGACATTCCACATAAAAGACTGCTTTTCAAACACTCTGTCCTCAAAACAATTCCTAGGAAATTCACTCACATTTCAAGGGTCTCAAATTAAGCATTTCATAAACTTTTTGCAATTCCTTTAGGAGGAGGAAAAGCTCCTGATGGAATTCTCTCTTTATATGGTCCTGAATGGAAATTCTTTGATCTAATTGAAGCCTCTAGACTGGCTTACACTTGAAATCAGGAATTGATTTTTGTTCATTGGAAGGAGGGTAAGAACATGTAAACATTTTAGAAGTAGCTAGACCCTGCAACAATGGCTGAGATTAGACTGATTTAGCTCGTGGAGCAGCACTGCAGTGAAGCTGTGTGCACTTCAAGACATCTGAATGAAACCTGCACTTCCTTATCATTGTCTCCAGTGATAGGTAAATGAATCATCATGAATTACTGTGTCAATGTCTAGAAGAAAATAAAGGCTCTTACCTAGTTTGATGCTGTAAATTAATTTTTCATTTATACCTTTGTCTCCATCTTGAGCCAAGATCTTCTCTGGAAGAATAGCCAGAGGACCCACCTAGAAAACATGCATTAACCTGATTAACTTGATAAAAAACCACACATTGACTTAAAATCTTTCATGAGATAAGTCACAGTTTTGATTAAATAACATGTATTTAATCAATGTGATCAGGAAAAAATTCTTTCTTTGCCATATGCCCTTTACAGAGGAAAATTATGACCAAGATACTTGAGGGATTCACTGTGTTTAAGAAACACTGTGATTAAGCTGCAGTCACAGATGGAATTTATGTTAAGAACATTGAGTATTTCAGTTCTATTCCTCTCCTAGAAGACAACACATGAGTCTATACTGCAGCCCTAATAAAAACAGATTAAAATGTTTTAGAAGAGCTAATATTATTTCTTTCTCTAGAATTAAAGATGAGCTTCTAACAAAAGGACACTGGAGGTGTAACTCTAAAAGTAAATGTGGTTTAAAATATGTTAATGTGAAGATAATGACATAGAAATAGAGATAATAGTTAACCTTTTTAATTTTAGTGGATTACTCTGATAATACTATACTGTCACTGTTTTTTCTTAATACACACAGAAACCTGAGTCAAACAAGTACATTCCACCAAGAAATTTCTACTCTATATAGAAAAAAATGTTACAAATGTAACATAGACCATGGATTGCCATTCAGATCCTTATTTTTGCTTACCTGATTGTAATGCAGTATGAAGGAATTACACTACTTAAAACTAATTAATTTCAGGACTGATGGACAGCCAGTTGCCCTTTGAATTTTACATAAAAAGCCCTGTTAGAACAGGAATTTTGGGGTTTTTTCCTTTTCTCACTTTTTTTTTTTTTTTACATTTTTCCCCCAAAACACAATCTGTTTCTGTCACAGAAAATTCTACGCTTCATCTAATACATGGCCTGCTTATCTGCTAGTTGGAGGTCTACAGCTGAGATCTTTTTCACTGGCCAGCACAGAGGAAAGCAGCTCCATCCATCTTAAGCTGCTCAAGGAGGAAGAATCCTTGAAAGAAAAGCACTATGGATAGGGATAACCTATTTACAGCAGCATTCAGTGAAGAGCTTTTACCTGGTTTTCATTGATTTTTCCAGTGTATGCAGATCGACTGAAATAAGGGTTCAATGTATCATAATCTTGCACATTAATTATTAATGATGCAGTGTCACTCTGGTTTCCAAATTTTTCCTGCATCCCAAAGGAAAGAAGAAAATAAGAACCACTGTTGTGAAAAAACTGTATCTCAGTGGAAAATACAGCAGAACATTATTATTACATGTACTTTGCAGCACTTTTAACCTGAGAACTCTCAGCCTGTCAGATGTTCCATTTCTGGAAATCCAGTTCTAGGAATAAAGCTATCAACAGGTAATGTTTCTTTAGTTACTCATTTTCTATCAGGCATGTAGAATATAGTAATAGAATATATGCTACAGCTGTACTATGTATATACACTATACCACAATAAACCCAGCAAAATGACTTATTTTTAGTTCTAAAAGGAAATGAAGGCAAATACATCTTCAAATCTCAAAAAAGACAAACAAAAAACCTGGTAAGACTGAGCAAAAATATGAGAGATCTGCCAGAATGAATAGGTGAATATGTGTTACAATAGTGGAGAATGAATATGTTCAATATTTCTCCTTCGAGAAACACAGAAAGAAACTTGGGCTGGTATTTGAGAGGAAACAAACAATGGCTCAACTATTAAGAATGTGCTACTTTATCTCCAGTATAAACCAAGTTGCAGACACAAGTTTTGGTTTGGGAACTCCCAAAGTTGTAAATTTGTACAAACTGGGATACTGTAAAACAAAGGAACTATCGTGGGTCTCATTCTTCTTTTAATTTGTATCATACCTTTGCTTGGACTGTTAAATTGAAAAAGTTGACTTTGTTGTAATCCAGTGGTTTTTTCACCGTGATGTTTCCATCTCCTTCCCTTATAGAAAAGTAATCAGAGTTTGGGCCCTGTTAAATGAATAAATCAAATATTTTATATGATTGATGATGAAATATATTTTCTTTTCTCTTTTTTTCACCTTTATTATTGGACTATTTTTCAAAAAGGTGCAGGAATGTCTCAGCCACCACCAATGGAAAGAAAAAGGCTGATCCTCCTCCACCCATTCTATTGCCTCCCCTGTCAGTGCCAATAGAATTTCTATCTGATTTATCTTATCCTGTGGCACACAGGGGAATGGCATCAGCTTCTCTTCACCAACTATAAAGGGAGCAGAGACAGCAAGCTCAGATGTGAAGATTTCCACTGCAGATATCTAAATGTAGTTGAAATAATCTTACTTCAATTGGCTTGAGGACTGGAGACCAACAACAATTCAAATATAAACTTTAAAAAGAGAGGAAGCAGCTCTGCCACCTGCTACTACAAAGGATCACTGAGTTCCTTAGCTGTAGCTGAAGAGTGCCATAAATCATTCCACAAACGTTAAGAAACAAGACTCAGGCCTCAGTGCATGCCAGGCTGATCCTGTGGTATGATTTAAAAGATCTCTTGGATGTTTTGCGGATTTTTAAACTTCACAGTGCAAGGGAGCATGCTGGGTTCAGGTCCCTGGCTATGGATCCATGAAATTCAAACTGGTGTTCCCAGCTCCCAACTAACAAAGGGCACTCACCCACAGACTGTAGGTAAGGAGGTTGAATTCTGGTGAAAAGTCCTTATCCTTAGCTTCCACTTTTATAACCATGGAATTAATTTCAGCTACCTAAGAGGAAATAAAGGTCATCAAATGCTCAGTCACAAGCCCCTTTCCAGATCCTTCCTGACTTGGGGCAGGAAAGTTGTGCCACCACCTTAGCCAATCACTTGCCACTGCTGTTTTAGGCTGGGCATGTTTCTCCACCACCCCACTCCCCCAGCTGTACGTGCAGCCCAGCCTTTCTTTTCCACACCCACGGGAAGAAGCAGGTAAGTCCCATAAATAAGGGTGCATGTAATGAACTAATCTCAGTGTGGTCACATTAGAACCTCCCCAAAAAGTAATTTAAAAATATCCCAGGAAAAAAGATATTAGCATTTGCCATAACCCACCTCTGATACTGAAGCACTATAATTAGCTTGCTGAAATTCTGGAGCATGGTCGTTTACATCTATTAATTCTACGTTCCGTCCATTCACTATCTCTTCAGTCTTTGCAGTGGAAGAAATGACAACAGTGAGGTGGCAGCATTCTGCTAACATTTAATTTCATATAAAATGAGATCCTCAAAGAGACAGCCTTTCATTAAACTATCATTTAGAATTAGGGAATAGAGGGAATTAGACTACCATTCCTAAAATTAACTTTTTAAAATTTACCTTAGTTTTCTGTGAACAAAACCACTCCTTTTCAATCAGCAGATTTCAACAAATTTTCTTTGACACGGTACTCTGAACTCCCTGCATCATAGCTTTCAATTAAATAGTATTGCAGAAAATAATCATTTGCATTAAATTAGACAATTAATACAGTTGATGAAGCGTGGTTTGTACTTACTGCTCCAATCTTTTGGCAAATAACAGCATACCAGACCATTTTGCCCTAAAATTGAATGAACAAGCCAATAAATAATGTAATTGATGAACTAATAATACGATTATCAAAGATAATTTTTGCCAAAATTATACAAAATTCCTTCTAGTACTTGAATCCTTAGGTGTGTTGTACCGAAACACTCAGCTTAAAATTAACATACTGTAAATACTTTGCTCTATATTATAAAGTTTATTTGACTGCCACTCATCTACTGCTGATACCCACTCACCCAGATCCCACCATCCCTCTGTACCTAACTGCTCTCCCCAACAAAAAGTTGACAAGAGAAGCGAGGAGAACATGTGCAAGAAGCATAAAAAGTGTTTTAATCCATTTGGGAAATACCCAAATGAGAAATACAAATGTAAAAAATCATTAGTACATTTTCATCCATTACAAACATAGATTGTAACAGTGTTTTTTACAATATGCCTGGTCCAGGTCTGTCAAGTACAGTGCTACTCTGAGATGACAGTGTCCAAAATACAAATCCAGTGGTACTCTGAAGTAGCACTTGTATTATAAATTATCTCTATTTACTCTGCAGTATTACACCATTTTCATATTCAGAGGCAGCTTCAGCCAGGAAAAACACTGATATTGCTTTCCAAATTCCTGGTAGTGCTCCAGAGCAAGAACTGTCTAGGAAGAAGGATCCATCCTTTTGTGCATCAAGCAACAGAGGTTCATAAATCCATGTGTGTGAAGTGCTTATGATTAAGGATTACCTTCCACCAAATTATATCTGCTCAATCTCACTTTGATGAAATAATTCATGTTCCTGAGGGGTGAGTTGTAAGGCAAGTGGCACCTGCCATAATGCATATTTACAACTCTCAGTACAATACATGACTAGAAAAGAACCTGTCTGGCTGTCAGCATGGAAGTTTAGTTATAGGAAACTGAAGACATTTAACAGATATTGGTGAGAGGTAGATACTGAATTCTATTCAGACAAATCACTTCTTTGAAATACCAACCTGTATTGCGAGAGAATGAACAATCAAAATGCATTATCTTAATGCTATTTTTTTTCACTTATCAAGAAAACCTTTATCTCTAGCCTTTATAGGCAGTAAAAATAATACCTCAAGAGCCTCAACATCCAGTGCCTTAAGAGTCCTCACAGTTGCATTGCTAGATCCAGGAGGATAGACCAGTTCTACATAACTCTTGTGTTCGGGGAATATCAACTCTCGTAATTTCAGATTCACATTGGGTGGGATATCTGTAATCCATTCTATGTCACCTGTAAGAGAAAATGTAACCAAATTAGATTGTTTCATGGAAAAGAAATCCATGGGTTCATTTCATATGTATTGACAACTTGATAACTGGTGACCTTTGGTTACATTTTATATTATTTTGGCATTTTCAGCTCGTCTAAGATATGTTCAAGTCCCCTTAAGTACCCTGCACAAGTGTATTGATGTGTTTTTAAAACCACATAAAGCCACTTTTTCCATATATGGATATATGCACACAATATATCCAGAATTAAGAAGTTTGACATAGTTTACACCTAAATTTGCACAATTTTCTTTGAAAATAGCTTAATGCTGCACAACTTTTTTTTCCACATTTACTGTGAAAATGTAATCAAAGTCAGCCGATGTAATCAAACTCATCAAGAGGCTGCATGGGATGAGTTTCAGTACTTTCCAAACACAAGGGCCTTTCATATATTTTAGCTGAATCTATCAGGCAGTAGAACCCAGTGTCAATCTGGATTCAGGTGGAAAGCGTGTGGCCTTTCCCTTAGTGTGTTCCTGTTTGTGCAGGACACAAACACAAAACACTGCAGCCTTCGAATCAATTCTTACTTGATTTTCTACCACCATGCATTTGGGAACCATCCTCCTGAAAATATGAAGACTTGTTATTTGTATCAGGATTCCTGTTAGCCTGACTGTCATTTCAGTAGTGAGTGTGTACTACTTGCTTGGTTCAACACCAAATCTGTTTACAATTGCATTAAAATGTATCCTTTTAAACCACCCAGCGTGGTGTTCCTGGCAATTTTATTAAATAAAGTTACCTTACTCATGTCAAGACATTTGTGTTGATGTAATCATACTTATCTTCTCAAAGAACACATTATCTGGATTGCAAACCCACGATCCCCTCTCCTTTCCAAAATCTTCCCTGAACAGCCCAAATATTTTCCATGATCTTCAGGAAACTTGCAAGCTGTGTTTCTTCCTTATGCACTGGTGTTATACTCCATCACTGCTAATTTAGCTTAGCAAATGCTTTCTGTAACAGTCCCATCTCTAATCTCTACACACAGTCTTGTGCTCTTGGTCTCCAAGCATTTCAGGAATAGAACCTTAACTTCTTCCAGCAGCAGGGAGTGTCTGGAATGCTGTCAGCTACCAGCCCAGAGACACTGGACTTTAATTGTGTGTGAGGAGAAAGTCCACTGAGCTGACAGCAAGCACAGAACAGCAGGGCTGGGGCTCAGGGGCACAGCTCTGTGTGGTATCACCCTGGTATCACCCTGTGTGGTATCACCCTGCTGTGTACAGTGCTGAAAACCCTCCAGGAAAACCAAATCCAGCTTTGCCTGCCATAGGCTGTCCTGTCCTCCATGCAGAGCTGGATACATTCAGACAAGTATCAAGCAGCTGCCAAAGAAATAGCATTCCCTCCAGAGGAGAAGGCCCAATAAAAAGAAGTAATGAGGAAAAATGAAACCTGGTTGTCCCTCTTGCTTGTTCATCAGATATGTCAGCAGGTTCATTCACACATATAATGCACACAGAGGGCCAGAGTTCTTGCTGGCTGATTAAAACTTAAATGGAATCAGAGTGTAAGGTAGATGTGTTCCTTTCTAACTCCATGCAAGAGTCAGACACATGAGCTGTTCCCACAGCTCCAAAAGAAAGGTTTCAACAGTGTAAGAAAATCATTGGATCTGGATCATACCTGTGTCCTGTGTGTTGTTGAAAGCCAGAAGCAGTGAAGATTGCCTATGGACAGTCAGCATGAAATCCTAAGGATTATGACATGTCCCAAAGGGAAGGCTTTGGCCATAACTTAACACTTTGACTTGTAAGAGCTGGATATCCATTAGGGACATCAAATACTGGCTGGACAAGGTAAACTGAGAACATTTTCTGTACTCGCTTCTTTCCCATTGCCTGATGTGTCTATTCAGACAACAAGATCCTTGGATCAGAGAATTTGGGGTTTATATTTATTTATTCCACTAAGCACTATGTCATGTACGCAGCTGCTGCATCCAGCCATGAAGACTACTGTAAATCAATTAATTACACAGACTTATTACAAAATACACTGACTACTGTGTGCATTTAGGAGGAGATCAGACAATTCTAGCTTAGAATCCTGATTTTACCTGTGTATCCATCCAAAAAGCTTGAGATCACCAGTGGGCGGGGTGGTACATCACAGTTGATAGCTGTTATTTCTAAAAAGGAACAGAAAAGTCATGTACAAAGAACACAGAGGGACTATGTCCAGAAATAGTACAAGGTAAACAAGCTCACGCTATGTAAACCTAGATGCACACAATAGCTCAAATTAAGCTCCAAGACATTCACCACAGTGGCACCTTGAAGGGTTTAAAGCAATACATGACATGGAGTAGGCAAACATTGGTTTCCTGGACCCAGTCTAGGGCTTTACTGCCTGACAAGAATGAGTCACTGCTCAATAGTATCCTGATGAACTGTTTGTGGAAATCGTACCCGAAACTACTCTTGTACCTTGGCCTTGAGATTGTTTTCTGCTCCCAAGACAGCTCTGAACACAAAGCTATTCCCCACAGAAACTCTAGCACAAATCCAGGAGCTTAGGGTGAACGCACATTGGCAGATTTACCTGAAATTTACTCTCCTTAAACTTTTTGACAAGTAGCCCTTTGGGAGTATATTTTCTTTTCACAAGAAGTGGCTTTCCTAAGTGGTTTCTTGTACCTCAGTCACCTCTCTGTATTTTCTCTGTGTGACGAAAGTGACAAGAGTTTTGGGTTTTTTTATCTTTAAGACCTGCAAACTATACACACAGGAATCCACAAGTCTACCAAAATTATTCCTCCTTCCCTGACTAGAATTCATCAGCAAAGCTGCTAGAGTGCAATCTATGCTCTTATGGATACCTGTGCAACTTCTGTGGTTCTGTGTGGGTTTGCACCAATGCTAAGAAAGTCCCCACTCCTGTCTTTGTCATCCTTACGTATATTCAAAGGGACATTTGGTATAAACAAGTGGTGGGCTATTTTTTCCTGGCCAGGTAGGTGCCTTCATATCTGCATTACTCTACAGGATCTCATTTATGAGTGAGCAGTGGACAGATTTCTACACAAGTCACTTGAATAGAATCCTAATGACTATTTCTAGATAGCAGCTGCTGGTTATGGGTCTAATTCACTACCTGCAACTCTGAGTATGCAAAAGCCTGGGCTCTGGACTAGTGAAAAAGATAAAAAATTGGTAATTCTCTCTTTCTGGAAGCGTCAATACATCAAATAGAACTTTTGGTGGAGTACTTATCACTGTGAATAGCAGAACAGCGGTAACTACGCCAACCTAATTTAGAGCTGAGCAGAAGCAGCAAGGAATTCAACTGATTCCAACTTGAAAACTAACCATCCTCAGACTCAGCTTCAACCTAGATATTTTATTTAATGACTGCCGCAAATATAAAATAACCAAACCCCCAAAAGTTCAAAGAAAGCTTGGAAAAACCCTTGTATATACAAGGGCATGGTTTTCAACTGTCCATCACTCAGTCCCTAAAAGCCCACGGTCCACTTCCAAGGGCACAAAGATTGCTTCTTGAGATGTTATTTTATCAGGCAATAAATCAATGTATTTGAAAGCTCTAGGTTTGTGATTCACATGAATTTAATACATTCAATTTTGTTCTATTTCAATAAAAGCAGTAAAATACTCAGGCATTTATAAACACAGCAATACTCACTTTGTGCATCGACACAGAGGAACGTTGCCCAGCCGACCAAAGCAAAAACCAGAGCTCTGGAAAGAGCCATGAGCACTGCAGGAAAAATATCCAACTCAAAGCAAAACCAGATGGTTGTTTCTCAGCTAGAATACTTGCAAGGAATCATTTCATTTGCCATATCAGAGGTTAGTTATTATCCTGACAAATGCTTCACTGAAAATGACACAAAAGACTGGAATAAGCCTCCGAGAGCAACCCACAAATTATATAATGTGCTTATCATTTTCAGCTTGTGAGATCAAAGTCCTTGTGGGCAATAAAAAATAAACCAACAAGGAAATCCACATTTCTGCTGTAACACAAAATGTGACAAGTGCATTTTTATTTTAACATTCCATCTAGACATGAGAATGAACTAGCAAGATGTCCAGGCCAGTGTGAGAGAAATGTACGTATTCTTTGGGAAAGAAAATTAATGGGGTGTTAAAGCCAAAGGGACCAGCATTGCCCCTTTTGATCTTGTAACGATGGCAGAGTATCTTCACATAACTCTGTTCCACAAGGAATAAACACAGAATTCCTGTTTGAAAACTGGTTACTATCTGATGTGATGAAAGCAGACACCTCTGAAGCATGTCTAGTATTTTACACATACTATACACTGAAAATAAGTTTAGCAGGCAGCTAAAACATTTTACTTCAATGAAATTACCTAAAAAAAAAAAAAAATCCCCAAACCACCAATATTTTAAACTCATAGAAAACCTCAAAGAGTACAAATGATGGAGACAAACTACATGACTGAATGTATTCCTTGTAGGTAAATACACCTTTAATTGGAAAGAGCAACTGATTACACAGCAAGGAAACTGCTGCCAGCCCAAGGTCTTTTTGTGATTGTGCCAGCATGTTTAGTCACCATGGATACTAAAGTAATTACTGTAGGCTGAACGATAACACAACATACAATAAAATTGCATGTAACAACTAGAAAATAAAATTACCATTGTGCTGTCCTAGCCTTGAATAATTGAAATGTGGGAACAACTCAAGCAGAAGCAATTAAAGAAATATTAAAAGAAGTCCAAGCATGGTCACCCATGATTTTTGAACAAAGGCCACGTGCAGCAGTGATTGTGCCTTCGGTGGTGTTATTTATTGCTGGTACCAATCTCAGGTAGGTAACTTTCCTCCCTAAGCTGATTGTTCCCCATGTCCATGATGGCCAAGCCTTTGCAAGTTTATATGGCAAAGTAGGAAGGCAGGTCTGTGCACAAAATGCCTCTTGTGAAGAAGAAAAAGGAAGAGAATTTCCCTTACCTCGGTCACCAAACACCTTCGGGCTATCGCTGCCAGGCCAGAGCCCACAGAATCTGATATTTGTACCAAAAAGTTCTAGCCACCAATCCTCTTGACCACTGGAAATATTCATGTGCTGGAAGCCTTAATCCACTAAAGACCTACTTTTGGATATCCCAAACCAGAGAGAAGGTAATGCAGCCTGTGTGCTCTGGGAGCTCTGTTAGCAAGAGGCCTCCCAGAGAGCTGGAAGCTCAGCCATGAGAGGTGGCACAAGACATTAGAGGATCAAACTCCAGCAAGACCTCCCACATTATCCATGGGGAAGCAGCCCAAAAGCT
This sequence comes from Monarcha castaneiventris obscurior, assembly GCA_026261815.1. Classification (NCBI taxonomy): domain Eukaryota; kingdom Metazoa; phylum Chordata; class Aves; order Passeriformes; family Monarchidae; genus Monarcha; species Monarcha castaneiventris. Next base: position 8,227,570 of record JAMPIT010000862.1, read on the forward strand.
GAAGGAAGAAAGCCTCTAGTGTACACAAACCCCTACAGGCAGGTGTAGAATGAAAACTGCTCTAACACACAGCACAACTCTGTTAATTCTCTCTTTGGAAGCTGCAACACTGGTTTTGCTGTGAGGGTCTTGGTCCAAAACAACAGCAGCACCTCCCAAAAATTAGCATTCAATGCCCCTATGATTCCCAAAGTAGAGGAGCTCACAGGCCTGTTAAGCTTTGCCAGTTGCTGTAGCCTTCCAATGAGCTGAAGGATCCTTCAGCCTCCACCATCGTGCTGCTCAAAGACAGGATGAGACACTGACCTCAGGGACACAGCCATTCCGTGCTCTCACTTGGCCTCAAGCCTGGAAAAGCCCTAGGCTGCTTTTATTTATAGATACAGCCAGGAGGGGATTCAACAGCAAATCTATTCCTATGATAAGATAAATTTAGCAGGAGTCAAGTCTTCTTTACCTCCTCAAAAATGGGACTTGATCTTGGAGGTCTTTTCCAACCTAAAGGATTCTGTCACTCTGTAATTAGTAAGAAATAGAGAAAGAAGCTCAAACACAGTGGTACAGTTCATGAAGGTTAGTTTTCACTGAGCTGCAGGAGGAATGTCTGCAGGGTCTGTGTGTGCTGCTCTCCTGGACAACAGTAATAACTTAAGGTGTTACATTGGCCTAGAGGGGGGAGGGAGGTGCCTAAATGGAAGCAGAATTCATGTAGTGGCTCAAGCAATCATCTGATGCACGGGAGCAGCTTCCCAACACAATCCCATATGTCTGAGCACTCAACAGGAAGAGAAAACAATGATTTTTAAAAAATTGATTCCCTTCTGGCCAAGAGAAGGTGTTACTCAGTCACATCAAACATGCCCACGTTATTCATAGACTGGGGCAACCATATGTCCACTCCTAACACGACATCTTTTTGCCTTGGAGCCATCACTGAATTTAAAATTCTGTCCCTTTCTCTGAGATTTCTGAGCATCCAGGAAACAGGCACAGCTCCAGAGTGCAGTAAGTTCATTTATACCCACGTGTGACAGCAGGATGTACACTGCAGCCTTCCCAATATACCAACTGCACACATTCAGGACATTCAAGACATCCATATAGCAATTCCTAGAAACAGAATCATGGAAACTAATCATATTCAGAGATTTAACAGATTGTACCATTTAAACAATCTGCACTGGGGCAGTGCAAAGCGAAGTTAAATGTTTTTTTAAACATAGCTTAGTCTGACATTTTGCATACTTGGGTCAGTTGTAGGGCAGCTCACTCAGGAATTTTTAATCCAGCTTCAACACTTGATGCAGATAAAAATTCTTTTAAGTTCTTGTAGATTTGGAGTAGCTCTGCATTTAATGATATCCTGTTCTTGACTGATAAAAAGTCTGTATGAGGATGCTGCAATTTAATCACAAATACACATGCATGATTGAGACCATCAAACAACATTTATGCACATACTTAGTTCTTAAAAGCATCTATAAAAAACTCACACACTTCTTAAGTTAATAATGTTTATTTCCATTAAACCAAGACAAATTTTCAAAATTAATACAAGGTAAAAATTCAAGGTGGTTGGCATGGGGAAAAAAGATAAGATTGCACATCATGGATATTATTTGTATATGCTCAAAAATATTTTTGAGTAAAACAATACTGGCACGTAGAACTGGCACTTTCCCACAGAACAAAACCAGCAGAATTTTCCTTTCTCTTCTAGTCAGTAGTTGTATGAAAACTAAACACACACATGCAGCCTGCAACTTTCATAGCCAGGTTTACCATGGGAATTTGGAATAACCCTCTATCAGAAGTCACAAAATTGTAGCAAAACACTTTTTCTACTGCATTTTCATACCTGATGGATTTTATAATACTTTCAACAAACAACAATCAGTTTTCCAATATTGACTACAAGTGCTTCAAACTGCCTTAGTATGTGCAAATAGGCCTGAGGCATTCACAAAACCTTATTTATTTGATACAGATTAAAGCACTCCTGCAAAGTTACCACTCCTGCCCGAAATCAAAGCCACTGAAAACCAATTTTGCTTGTTGGTTTCACTGGGTTCCAAATTTGCTATAGCATTGGACAAAACACACAAGTAACACTGATTTTTAATTGTTTCAGTAAAAATCTTCCACCTTTGACAGCAGGATTTTCAAGTATTGCTATCCTAGTCTTCTAACACTTACCGAAAATCATCAAGAAACAAGACAAACAAAAAAGCCCAAATGGAGAGAAGAGCATTTAAACAAATCTCCCCTCCCCTTCCCCCCACCCCACCCTCCCACCCAGGATCTTGCTGACTTAATTCCAAACTCACAATGTATTGTATAGCCAGGAGCTGGAATAAGCTTTCCCTGAGCGCTCTTTCTACCTGTTTCAAAAAGTCAGAACGTGTTTCCTTGAATTCAGCCATTATTATTATTATTATTATTATTGCCATTTTCTTTGCTAATATGCAACACATTTTCTAGGCAAGTTATTTCATTTTGGCAGCCCTGGATTTGTATTCTATTGCTCCAAATACAGAACTTGAAAGTGCATCTGACTTCTAAACAGTATTAATCAGGCAGGTTTCAGGGACTAACTAGACCCAAAAGATCTACGTGCAAAAGCCTTTGTAATGATACATCTCTGTTGAAAGATGCAGAGTCAGTAACAGATCTGCTCCAGAAATTTAGTGGCATAGCATCAATTAGAATTGCTTTGCATCCTAAGGTTTGGGTTTTAGAAGGGAACAGAGCACTGTCCTGTGCAGGAGGGGTCAGGAATAGGGATGGGTATACATTTCATATACAAGAAAAGCAAGTGGTTCACATGCAAGATGCAATGCTGCACCATCATGGCACTGAGAGCAGCTTTGGAGGTCTAGTTCCTACCTGCTACCCACCTTCAGAGGAGTGGGAGTTGTATGATGTACACAAGGAAGCCTCAGAACTGCATGAAAATTTTGCTTAAACTAGTCTAAGTCACAGGTATTGTCATGGACTTTAAATGCAAATCCCCAAAAGACTGACCTAAAATGTACCATTAAATACAACACAATATAAATGCACGAGGAGACCTGGGTTAATGCTGCTGACTGCATTCAGAATTCAGTAGTCTTGCTTTTTCCTTTTCAGTATTTCTAGCATACCAAAAGGCATATTTGTGTCTTCCCCCATAAATAAAGTCAGTCTAATAATTTAATTTTGTAGATTTATAAAATATTATTTTCTATGCAACTTAACGCAGTAGCCTAAAAAAAGCAATTAAATTTAAATTTAAGAAATAGTATATTTACAATTAAAATAAGTACAGACCTTATTGAGTTTGCATTCATTTATAGCACAAAATAATTTACAAGGCTTAAAGTAATAAATAAGTCACTGGAAAGCTTTCAGAGATGTGCATTCTCCACATGGCAGAGTGCAGTGGAGTTTCAGGAAGCAGTAATGAGTTCTGGCTAAAGTGTGTCCATGACTCCTTATGTTGGGCGGCCTGGACCAAAACGAGCTTTTGACCTGGGTTAAAAACACACAAAGAACATATTTACATTATTAATGTCGGGTTTTTACATTATTAATGCAGCTTTTTGATGTGTGGAGGTTTCTTGGTTTTGTTTTACAAGGTGGACAAAGAACAAGCTAAAAAATTGGCTAAGACTTTTCTGATTTTCCATAATTTCACAGAAAGAAAATGATGCTGGAGCTGCAGTGAACCTCCCCCCCAGCATGGCTCCAAGAGTTTCACTCTCCCAGTTCTACTGGGAGACAAAGGGAAGCTTTCACACCTCATAGAGCTTAACCTGGTGGAAGCTGATCCATAAGAAGTGTGTGAAATGAGGTGTGTTCTTTAAACACCTACCACCCCACACCCCCAAAAATCCATGAGTTTTTCTTGTTTTTATTTTAAAATCTTACCTGGGATTCTTCTCAGCATTGCTTTGTCGTGCACTGACCTGTGCTGAGGCTTTTATCTGAGCTTCAAGTCTAGAATAAATGCCTCCTGCATACTGGAATCCAGAAAAAAATAAATAATCAAGTTTTGACATAATTTCAATGTAATCAGTGACTTCCCATAAAAATCACTAATATTCAGCAGAACCTATAGCATACTTTTGTCCATTACCACAGCCCAGTACTGAATTTTTTAACCCCATTCTATTTTTCATGAGCAGTTTTTAGAGGCAGTAAACTTTAAATATTATTTTAAACTATAATCCTCAAAAAATCATGCTTGGAACAAAATGAAGATTGCTAAAATTAATTCTTTAGCTTAAGTATTGCGTAGATGTTATTTTGATTTGTGTTTAGTATTTTTGTTAACCAAGGCTCACTTCAGCTCTGTTATCACTACATTTTGCCAGGACAAATCTTACTTCTTTGCTGTCTTTGGACTTGACTCGATCAAGGTCTCCCAGTCTCATTTTTATTAAGTGCCCTGTGATCTCAGACATTCTTCTCTGATCTGCCAGAAATAAGAAAGGATATTTAGAAGAGAGGTTTTCCTTGCTACTGAATACAGGGAGGATTAGACACAGTTTTTAGTGATACTGGATCTGTAATTTTTTTCAGTTCATATAAAAATCTTGAACACCCAAGATCCTAAATCCTGATGCAGGATGTCGCCTCAGCAGCCTTGGCAGATACCAGAATCAGCCTGAGGCACTACACTGAGATGAAAATCTCTGCAAATGGTTTTGAGGCAGAGGTTTTCAAAACAGCAAAATTGCACAAGAGTCTCAGGAGAAATTCAAAAAAAGGCAGAACAAATTAATACAATTCTGAATATTTTTAGTCAGAGAGACTGGGAAAGAGATAGAAGTGGATGTTTCTCTGTTTATCTGCACAGACAACAAATGCCACAGGGATGCAGGAAAAAATATCTGCATACTTTTATAATCATGAGATGACACAACTATAATCTCTGTAGGTTATGTGCTGATATTCTAAATAAAGCACATAAATCACACAAACACCCCAAATCCCATTGCTGTATCTGAGATTAAATTCACCCTAAAGGGGTGTAACTGGCTACATTTTAAAGAAATTAGCTCAATCATTTTCTTTGCATAATATTAACTTTAGGAAAGCTAAACTCAGGCAGGAACAGACCATCTTCTCTTTGAGCATCTTGGTTGAATCTCAGGGACCTGGAGGCATCCCATTTGTTCTGCTGCATGCTCACACTGGAAGAGAAAAGTGCACACCTTCTTATCGTAACAGCTTACAAAGAGGCAGATACTAAAATGTGTTTTCAAGGGCTTTGAAAATGACTTACATGAATGGAGATGCATCTCGGGAACTTGACTGTTGAAAAAAGAAAACCACATTAAACGTGTTTTAAGGTCAAGTCCAAAACTTAAGAGAGAATTCCTCATTATTTAACCCAGCCAGAGAGCCTGGATTCACTGCTGTGATTTTACCTTGTCAGATGGCTTCTCCTTTTTCTGAACACTGGGTGAAGAAACCACTTTCTTTGGGTGCCTGTAGGATTTCTTTAATTTCTCCTTTCTCCCTGCTAATGGAAGAAATATCTATTCGTACTCTCAGATACTAGGAATTTCTCAACTACAGAGCTACTACAGTATTTTTTCCCTCTGTTTCCTAACAAATAGTGTAAATTAACTGTCTGTTTTTCTTTTATTAGTGTTGCAGGCATGCTAACACATTACTCAAATGCTTTTCTATGATAAGTATACAGAAACTCAAGTATGTATTTAAAATGCAGAGTGGTTACACATAACAGCATAAATTTTTTAAATTTAAAAATAAGTGCACATACAAGCTACACTTTTGACCATAATAATTCAATGAATAAATTCTAAACAATATCAGATCAAACAACTTTAAATGACAAACATTTTCTTTTAAAATTGATTTTTTTTTTTTAACAAGCTGGTACAATTCATTCCCTTTGAGTAAAGACAAAAAGAACAAAGAACTGCCTCAGTTTGAATGAATCATTAGCAGGGTGAAAAGGAGAAGTTGCTTTTTGGCTTTCCATGTTCCTAAAACCATTATCACATTTTAAAAAGAATAAAAATCTTTTTAGATCATAAAAAGCTTAGCTTCAATGTAGACAGAATTTTAGGCACATTAACCAGTCATTCCTCTATGCAATCAAAAGAATATTCTGCAAATTTTTTTTTGCATGTAAAAGCAGTCATGTAATTGCTGCCTTTTCTTCCAGCATTTATTACATGAAATTTCATTAATTTCACAGTTTCCTGCAAAGTAAGTGCTTGATAATTCCACGGACTTCTCAGACATGAAAAGTCGCAGATTTCCTTGTTTGCCAGTGATTTTTGATGGCACTGAGCAGTGCAGTAATTTGTACCTAACCACAGAAAAACTAGAAATAAAATTCAAGTAACGTTGTTTTTTAATTTCAAAACAGCTAATGTTCAAAATCTGCTTAGAGAGGGCTTCTGCTGCCTCAAATCCCTATCTGATAACTCCAGAGAGGACTGTAAAGACTTGCTGTACCTGGCTTCTTGCACACTTCTTCTTCATCCCCCACTTCATCCTCAGTGACCTCTGAGCCAGTGGTATACTCCTCCTCTTCAGATAACAGTGATTGCTGCTTCTAATCAACACCAGGAGAAGCCAGAGATTAAAAGTGAGGCTGGGTTGCTATTAAATGATACAGATAAAATCTCTCTTGCAGGAGCTGACATCCAACAGAGCTCCCTACCTCAGTGATGTAACAGTGAACAATTCCTAACAGATCAGCACAGAATTACTGAAATGTTCACTAATGTGATGTTTACATTGTTTGAATATACACACGTGTCTAAATTAAGTGATAATGAGTGCCTAGTAATGAGAAATGAGGAAGCTTAATGAAGACATGAAGCACCTCAGACCAGCCAACAGATACTCACAACCTTGGATTTTGATTTTTGTTTGTCAGCCTAAAAAACTATTAATACCTGATGCATGCAGTGCTAGTGTGGGCTGTTGTCACTTATAAAAACATTTAAAGGAGTTTTTTATTTCTATTAAGGCCAAAGTAGTACTTCACATTTCTTGTACAAACTGTTGCTATACTGCAACATCCAAATTAAAGCAAAAGCAAGCATCTTCTGTCTCATTAGTTAGTAAATAGCAATCAAAACTAGTTCTCTGTTAGTACAGAAGACCAATATTTGAAATAATAAGTATTTTACTAACCAGCTGCAAAGTCCAGTTCTTCAGAGACAAAAACTGTAGTCACAAAGAGAGAGAAAGGCATATAAATTAAAGAGCTAAAAATAATTAGAATAAAAAAGTGAGAGGAATTCTGAAAATAGGAGTGGTATGTTATAGTAAAGTGCTCTACACTGGTAGCTCCCAGGCCTCCTCCCATCTTAAAGTCTAAATTTTGGTGGAATGACTAAACCCAAGCAGGATGCAAACCAGTGACCAATTAAATGCAGCCAATTCATGTTTTAGTGTGCCTAAGCTTAGCATTAAAAATATTTACAGCTGATTTTTTGATGGAAAATCAGTCCAGGACAGGAGGGAAATTATGTACCCTGTTGTTATGGAGATTAAATGTAATAGTGGGAGAACTTCTGATACTGATTGCAATTCTCATGAAGTCAGCAGCATTGTGCTACCATCAGTATCACTAAGTTATCAGAAGTTCCAGAACTTCAGAAACTTATCACTGCATGAACGTTGTCTTTAAACCAGAGGCATTATCATATCAGTCTCCTTAAATCTGCCTTAGAAAGTATTTCTGTTGACCTGCTGTGGAATGTAAAATCTTGCACATCTTGAAAGGGAAAAAACACCAAACCAACCAATCTCAACCAAAACACAACCCAAGCTGTTGTTCATCTTTTGTGGACATGCAGCAGTCATGTGGAAAACTTCAGACACATCAGCAGACAAAACCAAGGCAGCAATTACTTAAGTATTTGCCACATGATGTATTTTACAGCTTGACTGGATCCTTAAATATCATCAGTTTGAGAATGGGGTGGGGAAAGCACCAGACATAAGGAAAATTCCCTTTTATATACCGAATTGTTTCCAGCAGACATGGGAAAAGTTTTGTCTTTTCACCAACCAGGTACTTTGTACCTACGTTATCCTGCAATGCTCAGCAGTGTGCTTCTTCCTCCAACCATGTATGGGGTTTATTTTTATTAAAACTTGTTCAACAACTTCTTCAAAGAATCCTCATTATTAGAAAAAAGGAAAGAAAAGCATCAGCACTCACAGCATTGATTTCTCCAGTTTTGGGGCCCCACGGTGTATTTGGTTCTACAAGCACATCACATTCAAGGCCTTTGTCATCACCGAGCCCAATACCAGAATCACTTAGAGAGAAATACATAAAACAAAAAAGAAATATTTCTATTTCACTATTTTAGAATCAGTCTCAATTTACTCAACATTTATCAGTCAGCCACAAAGGATTTTAATAGCAATACATTAAAATACAAAGATATGAGTGAATGCTTATGGAGGTTGAATGACTAAATGCCTGCTTGAAAAGTAAAAGTGTTTGTTCTTCGCTTCCCAATTTCCAAGTAAACAACCAAAAATAAGTCACCCTTAGAAAGTTCTATGACTCATTTTGAAATGGGAGAGAACTCAAATATAACAAACACACGTGTTCACTGCTGAAGGCTAAGTTATTTCAGTAACACAATAAAATGCTCTTACCTATTCTCATCCTTAGTGAAAGGAACAACGATAACATCTCTGTGATGCAGCAGATCATTCAAGATCTGAGTTGTTAGAGATGGCAAAGCACCCCCATCTTCACTTTGAGATGGCAAAGCAACCCCCTCTTCACTTTCTGGAGGTAACTCCACCACGTGATCCCTCACTTTGCAGCCCTGCAGTACACAGAGACAGAAGATCACATATTGGAGTTAATGGGAAGAACTAATTTCAGCAAGCATAACAACAAAAGTTCAAGTTTTGAATTACAATCCTTATTTTGGAAGAAGATCCATTTTCCTAACACACATTTTCCCCACCCCTACTATGTGTTACGCTCTTTTAAAAGAGAGCTGCCATTGAAGTACCTTTGGGAGGGTTGTAGGGTCAAACCGAAGAACTTTTTGGTTACAACAGGGATACACTCCTGTGCCTGTCGAGCCCAGAGCACTTGCTACACCTGGATAAAGAACTGGCTGCGGATGGTACTGGCAGTGGGAGAATTCAGTGCACAGGAAAGACTACATTAGAAAAAAGAGAGAGAGACAGAGGTGAGATGACCTATTTGAAGATGACCTATGAAGTAAAAATTCTGCACTCTAAACAATGTATATCAAGCTTTATTACCACATATTTTCCAAACTGCTTTAATCCCTGCTTCACCCTCCAAAAGTCACCCAACCACAAGCCAAAGTGAAATTACACAAACCTGGTTACATCTTGAGCAGGTCAACCAATTGACAGTCCCCCAAAGACGCCAATAAACATCCCGCCAGGACTTCAATTCCTCGTGAAGGCCAATTAAATACTCATGCACTTCCCAGGTTTTGTCTCTGAAAAAGCAAAGCATCAGAGTCATGACTGTGTTTTGATCCTGCCACCAGAACTGTGAGGTGGAGAAAGAGCAGAAAACACACTGGTGAAAAGCCTACAGCAGAGTTACAACCAGAAGGATACAATGTGAGACAATGATTATTAAACTCAGAGCAGAACAGAGGCAAAGAGCCTTTGTTCTTTCACAACATCCTAAACTCACTCATAACAAAGAATTACAGCTTGATTCATCTCAAGATCCATATACTGCAAATTTATAAGCTAAGATAAACATCTTCTATGCATCTGCACCACAACAATAATTACTTAACTAAGAAATGTAGTTTGACAACACAAGCTCATGCCCTTTGGATGAAGGTACATACCTGACAGTTAGAGTCTGAAAAATACAGGACTTTGTTCCTTCCTTGTGATCAAATGAGACACACTTCTTCAGAATTCAAAAGAGGATATGCAACTTGCAGTGGAGCATGTTATCTTCAGAAAGAGCAGCTAAAATTTCCCCCCAATTTTAAGCCCTGGCCTGAATAATTTTTGTTATATGTGCCTAGCCTAGACAAAGCAAGCAGTACTTCCAGTAGGAAAATAGTTCTAGGCACCACCAGAGGACCAATAAACAGAAACCTATTTTTAAATCATTAAAGATAGAATTGTATTAGCTCCTGAGCCTGAATTCCTTAGTGGCCAGCATCACTTCCCAGTAAACATATTCTGTGTAGCAAAGCATCACAAGCAGCACAAGGCAGATAATTAGAATCTAGATAATCCTCTGAGTAACTTTAAAGCCCTGCACATTTATCTGCTGGGAATTGCAGAGCAGCTACATACACTCAGCTTAAGTGAAGTAATACAATTAATGAGTTTTACGTGACTAATCAGCAATAATCTTAAACAGGTCAGGACAGGGGCAAAAGACTTGGTTCTATTTAGACTGTGAGACAAAACTCATCCCACACCTTGGAATAACTGGAGCTGATATGGAACTGTTTGGGTTGCTCTGAACAAAAAGAATCTGATGAGAAAGGTCTCCTGTCCTTAATCTCCCACCATTCTCCTTGAAGGGGGCACATGGGGAAGGAGGGAACTGCAGCTGATCATGGACTGATCTTCATTAACAGGAGAATCCAGCTGTTCACAGCCATGGATCAGACAGAATTCAATTACACATTTGTGCCAAATCAATCAGGCTTACACACAGAACAGGTCCTGCAAGCTCCTCTGACAAATACTCCAGGAACAGAAAAACAACTGGCAAAGTTTATTTATAGCAGTCTTTAAGCAGGTTGAGCATTTGATTTGACAGTATAAAGTCAGTCTAGAAAATACTCTTAAAACCTTTCTTTGCTGGCATGGTGGAGTCTATCCTTCTCTAACAAACCTTGCAGAAATGCAGCATTTAATTCAATCTGTCATCAACTACACACATCTTAAAACCATCTGATGAAAGAATTAGCTGAGTATTTTCTATTTAAAGCAGTGCAACCCAAAATAGCCCTGCCAGTAATCGTGGCTGCAGTTTTCCCATTTCCATTCAGCAGCAGCACTGCTGAATGAATTTCATTAGTACATCATCACAATCACACCCCTCCCTCTGTTTTATTTTTTGCTAGGCAATACAAGGAGTTGAAAAGTTTCATACACTCTTCATATCTATGACTTAATTTTGTAATGTATCTGAGTATGCAGTACATCTAAAATCACCCAAAATCATAGAGTTGAAGAAACATCTTATGTATAAATATATATGTATATATTCACTACCTTATATGAACATAGACAATATTCCCATGTTGATCTATGTTGATTTTTCCTGGTACACAAGGAATTCTCCTTTCAGTTTCTTTAGTTAGCAGCTTTTTACATAAACAACACCTAGATTTAAAAAAAAAAAAAAATAGAAGGAAAGAAAGCACTGGAGTAAGAGCAGGACTTCTGAACACAGGGACTGTCCTTGCCATTGAAATAGCAATGAAGAAACACCATACCTGTATAATGTTGCTGCATTTCCTCTGGAATCTGGATTTACATACTCCGGATCAAACAATCTCTCAATCTTCTTGCAGAAAAGTTTACTATTAATGACAGCAACACAGCTCACCCATTAGAAAAAAACTGAAAACTACTTTACGTAGAGTGAGTTTAACAACTACATTCTGATAGGCAAAGTCACTCTTAGAATCTAGCTTTTAATATAATTGTCTTTTAAATTATCCTGTTCATCTCATCTTTACACAGGCGTGACGGAAGAGATCCTTTGATTTTTTTTTCCCCCCCCCTTTATTATATTGCCAATATAAACTGCTAGGTTCTACTTCGACTAAAAGACCTTTTGTAAGTGAATATTGCTGTGAAATTGCACTTCATCCTAAAATTAAGCCTTCATCCCTTACCAACTGAAGTCCTCCCTTACTTTCACCTTGCTTGTCTGTCAGTCTGCACTCCAATAATTGGCCCTTATCTCAATACTAAGCTGGAGTCCTGATGTTTGAAAGAGCATTCCAGCACAACTATTCAGCCTCCCAGCCACCCTGAATTCTAAGTCTAAACATCTGAGTTCACAGGATGCTGAAGCCCAACCATTCTCTACCAATTTAGAGCATGTCATCTCAGAAAAGGTTTCTCACCCTAATCCTGACTCCCATGTGAGAATTCATTAATAATTCGCCCATGCCACGCTCCTAGTAGGGCCTCTCCTTTTGCTCATTTCCTATAAAAGCTCTTTCATTTTGCGCATAATTTTAAATATCAAATTCTGGAGTCACACCATTATATTCTGCATTAAAAATGCATTACATGAGAATATATATAATTTCAAACTCCACAGCAGTTACAAAATATTATCCCAAAGCTCAACAGCACCTCAGTAGTGTATTACAGGACAAAAAAAGTTACCTCTTAAATTTGTCTCTTTTGTCCTTCAGCTCTTCCACTTCATTGTGCCTGAAGAGATCAGCAATGTGTGTAACAAGATTAGCATTGATACAGTTCATGTTACACGGCGTGGCTACAATAGCATTCATATTTTTGTGACAATAATGAATACATTTTTCTACCTAGGAAAAATAGAAATATGAATGTTAAGGAATTCTAGACAAAAAAAACCTCATACTAATCACTTCAAGATTTTTATTTTTTTTAAAGTGTGGTGTTTTGGAAAACTATTTCAGTTTCACTTAAAAATAAAAAGCAAGCCTCAGATTTGCCTAAAGGGGACGCTGAATTAACATGACTTAGCTTATGTTCTCCTCCAAAAATTTCAGTAACCTTCCAATTGCTTGTTAAAATAGAACCACATGGATCTCATCTTCAACAGCTGTGCTTTACTGTGGGTCACCCCAATGACAGAACTTTTGACAAACATTTTAACAAAATCAGCAGATACTCCAGATATAGATTTGGAAAATCAGATCCTAAATTGCAGAAGTGTCATTCATGTAAAAAGGATATAAAACAAGCACTCTAGATCACACCATCACATTTAGAAGGAACTTACTCTAAGTTTTATTGCACTGAGATTCTGCAGATATTTGATTACTGCCCTGAATAGGAAAGGTGGTAAAAATCTCAAAGTGTTCTCATTGCAGCACCTGTTTATGTTAGAGCCAAAGCACAACAAACAAGCTGTTAAGACACCTGGTAATTAACTGTGCCCTCATGCCAGAAAAATCAATCTTTCTTAGTACTTACTAATGAATCCATCTTCAAAAACTCAGAAGAAATAAGGATTGATATAACATTTGATGGTTCTAAAAGGAAACAGAAAAAAGGTGGGTTTTTTACATGATTTTTTTTGTAATTTCATATCACATCCCTCCCTCTTCATATTTAGCATCTGTGTTAGTGATTATTTTAGAAATCTACCTGTTGTTCCATCTTCTAGTATCCAGAACCTTTTAACCACCTTAAGAAACAAACTTCTGTTTTACCATTTCAGTGGCCAGAGTACAACTATAACAATCTGGAATTTATTAGAATTGGAAAAGGAGGCTTCATAGGGATACAATGACTAAGCAATTAAAAAGATTAACTCCCATCTGTAGCCATCACACCCAGCTGAGATTTTCTCAACATAACCTTGCATTGCAAGTTATAAACAAACCAAGAGAAGAAAGTTATATTTTTAAAAATGGTAGCAAAGGCTCATTTAAAAATTTAAAACTTGCCTCAAAATCCATAAAGGCAAAGGCTCTTCTATCATTGGATTGGATTGCATTGAAATTGCAGAAAACATTGCAATTGTACCAACAGGGAGCAGAGGAGAAACAAACAAACCAATCATCAGCATTTTAAATCTACCACTCTGTCCTTGGTCAGAAGAGGTCTGAAGACTCTTAATTAAAAACATCACATCCCAAAATATATTAGGGCTTTTTTTATTGCTTCAACTTTCAACATGTTTCCTCAAAGCTGTCAGTGCTGGCAAAGCAGACATCTGCTGAAATGACCACAAGATCTCTGTTGCAACACTTTTCTAACAAATGACAACAGTCAGAAACAAACCAACTGGGGCTGAACTGCATCAAAACCATTCATCTTCAATTAGTACAGAACACAACAAACCTACAAGAAATGATCTGCTTTTACCTAAGGTGGGCATTTCATTAGCCTCAGACTCTTTAGAGTTCCTTTTGACATATCTTATCAGCCAGTCGAAGATGTGAACGTCACAGTGCACAGAAATGTCCACCTCCTCCCAGCGCTGGGCATCCACTGACAGGTACTCAGCAAAGTATTTCATCTCTGAAACCAAAAGGTCTCGAGGACACACAAAATCTTCTTTGAGGTTTTTGGCTTCATCACACACATGGATCACCATATTGGGCCTCAAAAGAAAAAAAGCCACAAAGCAAATTAGGAGCCTAAGCCAATTAGGACACTCATCTCCAGCTCTGGATCACGCATTGCAACACTGATGTCACCAACAGGGTTTCATTAACAGAGGGAAAACAAATCACAGTTATTAGCTATTAATAGAAACTATTGTTGGATAGGTGAAGAAGACAGATGTATATCCCCTACAGATAATGAAAGTGATTTAATTGAGGGAGCAGAAATAGAAAATTTCTAGCTCCGTTCCACAATTTTGTCACCTCTGTTATAGGATACAACCTGAATTACATGGAGAACTTATTTGTTTTCCCTTCTTAATTTTCTTAAAAGAGTAACCAGATATAGGTGCCTAAGTCACTGAGGCACCAAGGACAAAAACAGCCATTTTCATCTGTGGAAATTAAGATTGGTTTATTGTACATTAAAATGTCTATTTCTTAAGAAAAGCTGGAAGCTAGAATCAGTAAATGCTATCTCTACAAAGAGATGCTTATGTTTCAAACAGACATTATTCTATGTGTACTTACACAGTATGAAAAACAGGGATGTGATGGAATGAAAGTGACCTGGATGGCTATTTGAATTCATGGGAAAATTCTTCATTTACAGCTTTCTTTTCTTGCTTTAATACAGGAAAAATCTGTGCTCACAGAATATTTTTTTAAGTGTAATTGAGCATCAATCTTGTTTCATTCCTTATTAAAATCAGGTATGTTTCCCATTCCTGCCCCAGCAGTGATCAATCACCCAGAGGAGCACTATGCACAGATTTGTATCTTACTACTCACAACACATTCTCAAAACAACTCCTTGTATTTTGGTAGCAATGGAAGGTTTCCAAATTTCTTACAGCATTCATTAGGATGTTTCCAGCTATTTTCTTTCTGGTAGTAGAAAAATATGAGCAATCTAGACATCTTCCTGTCAGTTCTACAATCCCCTAGATAACAAACACATAAAGCTTTTCTTACCCCTGGGTTTCATCAGTGCTTTCTCCACTGTTATGTACAGGACCGTTCTCAGATTCTGAAGAACAGCTCCCTGTGGAGGCTGCACTGGGCCTTCCTTCAATGTAAGGAAAAAAGGCTGCATTAGAACAAAAATTCCTCAACTTTTGCTCTTCAGCATCTTGGAAATGCAACTGAAATATGGCTGTCACGGTGGAGTAATGGCACACAGCTGGCAACAAATCCGTTTCCATAAGGGCTACTAAACAATCCAGATTCCTGCTCTGAGTGCCATGCACTGGGAACTCACAGCAGCAGCATTTCTGGGCTGCCCAGACACTTGGCTACAAACCCAGATCACTCCTGGCTCAACACAGAGCTTAAGACTCACAGCCTTGAGCACTTCCTTCTGGGAATGTGACCCATCCCTTTAGCTCTTCTCGTCTGCTTTGTGGGGTGTGGCTCCTAAGACCCTGCCACATCGAAGCTTCTGCCAGGCCGTAACTTGAGACCTACCCCACTCCTTACCCATCATGTGCCAGCTTTGGAAATCAGCAGCTTCCAGAAAGAAGCGCAGAAGACTCTTAGGATGTGTTGTTTCTGCCAAATTTCTCACACACGTGGCTTAAACCTGCTGATCACGTAAAACAATGTTCAAAGAGAGCAGACCGTGACATTTGCCTGGTCCTAGAGCTACATCATGGAGGTTATTCCCAGAATAAAGGACAGATGCACTTCAAATAGATGATCTTCACAAAGGCACTACAAGCAGTGGAAAGTGGACACAACAACCTTGTGAAGTCCAGGAGTTCAGTCACCAAATCCACTGAGTTCTAGATCAAGGGTTAAAACAATGAATGTCTTTTCCAACTGTGAATGGACTACTGCAGTCTGAAACTTCAATGATCTTGCTTAAAAGTCAGAAAGATCATTGTCTTTTTTAAACAATGGAAGGGCACATATCTGTCTTCCACTGAAAACCCATAAGGTGGTGATTTTCCATGATGATGCCACTCTCTCAGATTTCGGGAGTTCAGAAGCATCTTCTCCCCTCTGGTGTAATGTAAGAGGCTGTATTCTTCTGAAGAAGATTAAGACAGACCTCTTCATCTTATGGCTAAACAACTACAGCAGACTGACACCAAAATGATACGGTTCAGAACACAGCAGTTACACCCTTCAGGAAAGCAAAATTACTGCTCTGGAGGCAGAAGAAACAAAACTCCCCAAAGGTGCAGCCTAAGGCCTTGCACAGTTAAGCCTTAGCAAGGCCTTAATAGAGGGAGCACACTTAAGAGAAGGGGAAGATTCACTCAACAGATTCACTCCCAGCAAAACCTTGGAAAGAGCTGGTGAAAGCACAGCTTTCTGGGCAGCCATCCCATTGCAGGCAGGTGAGATGGGAGCCCTGGGTTTGGAATCAAAGGTGAGAGTTTTAAAAGAAGGGACTGTGGAAGTACACAGTATGAAAGGGTTCTGTCTGCAAATATTAACAAGCTCCTTGTGAACACAGTGATTTATTGGAGGCAATAATGATGACAAGAACATGCAACACAGCCAAATTAGTGGGGACATCTGAACTCCACCATATATTTCTTTGTATCTTTTTTTCCTCCCTCCCAAAGCTCAAAGTTTCATTAACTTTTGAAACCTTGTAATAAATACCTTGGGTAAAAGGCTGTCCTATGTGCTTGTTCACTGCCATGAGATGCAATCAGAGGGACTTACCAGCAGTTTGCCTTATAATTAGCAAGTATTAAATCAGCTTTTATAACTCAGCCAAAACCAGAATGCAGCTCAGAATGAGTATGGTCTGATTTGCTTTTTCTTGCTGTTACTCATGACTACAAACAAATGCAAACAGGCCCAAAATTATGGATCCTAACAATAAGCTAATGTGAATAAAGCCACTAGGAAGAAATTAGTTAAACAAAAACCACGTACAAATAGGGTTTTCTCAATTCCCCATTTCTGAAATATAGGAGTACCTCACAAATACTAAGAAGGTGAATTCACCCAAGCCTGTGAGAAAAAAAGATTAACTACCCGAATTTCACATCAACAAATTACACATAAACAGGGCAAATTATTTATCCAAAGTCGCAAAGAAAACAGAGAATAATCTCAGGCCAGGATCTTGTCATAGGAAACATTACATTAGTGGACTTAAGTGCATTACATGTACTGCACTGCTAGAAAGAAAACATGCACTAATTGTCTGAGGAGTTCTAGAAGCAGAGTTAGCTCGTTAACTGCCTACTGGGAAGCTGCTAATCCTGTAAACAGGGACCTGTGGGTGCCAGCAGCATTTATCCCACATCATGTGTGGAACCACATAATTGAAAGCTGATGGGAAGCACTTTCAATCTTGACACTCCATATACACTTATCCAATAGCATCCCTTAATTAGAGTTATTAAAAATACTTTATTCAAAGTTCAAACAGCTGTTTTTCTGCTGCAAAGAGGACAGCGAAAGCTGCAGTGAAGGACATTTTAACAGAGAACACGTTGTTTAAACATTTCACTGACATCTTAGTTTTTAACACAAAAATTATTAATTCATCACTGAAGCAAATTTCTCATGCAGTGCATTTATCAAGTCCTATAGTCACTGGAACAGTTTATACAGTTTATACTGAAAATCAGAGAATAACACTCACACATTTGATTACAACTTCTGACAGAAGGAATTGTTAATAATATTTAATTGTGCTGTGATTGAATTGACAACTATTGCATTTGGTCCTCTTCTGCCCAATAATTACTCGGGCATAATTGACTAACACACATTTTATGTCATCACAAGACTGTCTTGAAGCAAAAAATTAGCCACATTTTGCTCCAACTCCTCTGTACCCATCCTTGGCAAACACAGGGCTTCTATCTGGGAGAGGAAGGTTTGCCCTTGAGGGATCACCTCCTCAGCTTCCTGCAGCTTTTCTACACAATACTCTCCAGTTATTTCAATAATGCTGCTTAATGTGACTTCAGATGGCTGTAGGGTTAACAACACACCACCAAAACTCCTAAACAGAGGATTCAGCAGAAAGATTTACACCTCTTGGAAGGACAAGTTATCAAAACCACCCAAACAAACATTGATTCTTAAACTAAACTAATGGCAAGTGCCTTGTATGCATGATATTTATACTAAACTTTCCCCAAATGAATGACTGTTATTCCTGGGTGGACTTAACCACTCAGGACAGAAGCATGCACATACTGATTATCAAAGCCAATATATTTCAGAATGACTAGAAACATACCAGTTATAGTAATGGAATCCTGCCCAATAGCAGGCTCCTGAAACTCTGTCTGTGTATCGAGCAAGGAGGATTTGATGTACGTAGCTAAAGTTTCCACAGGACTCCCACCAGCAGCCATCAGGGGATTATATTGGTTGTCAACAGGTGAACTTCCACTGCTTTTTAGTTCATCAAACCTTTTTGCACACTGTCACAAGATTAAATGATAGGACAATGAAGCAGTAGCTTTCAGCACATTTTTAATAATTATGATTTGAGATGGATATTGCACATCTTTTGCACACGAACAGTTGCTGATATCAAACTTAAAATGCTTCCTATTTAGTTAGTGGTATCAGGAAAGTACATAAAAACACAGTAAAATAATAGCTACCATAATTAAATACTCTAACAGAAAGAGAAAAAATTAGAACCTGTTTCAACTTTCATCTCCTTACCCCCCGTGATTTTAAGCCCCATTTTCAACAGGGAAAGTTATGGGGAGAGTTTGAGTTCTCATTTTGTAACTAGTTCTTTTACCATCAATATGGTCAAATGCTATTAAGCTACAGAAATTGGTTCACAATTACTTTTCTTTTACTTTATGACCTCCATTCCAGTTTGGACAAAAGGGACTGGTGCTTCCCACTGCAGTTCTACCAATTTTTCATTCCCACTGCAGTTCTATAAACTTCCCATTCCCTGTTTTTGATGAACTAGAAAGTCTTTCCATTCTGTCAATTTGTACCAACACACTCATAATTATAGGTTTGGTTCAGCAAAGTCCTACACAGAGGTAACTTGCACATACAAGTAAATCTACTTAATTCTACAGGTGATCCTCCTGTGACACAGGCATTGGGCTCCATTAGCAGCTGGTTTTATTTATTTATTTAGGGTTGAATTAACAGACACTGCTCCATGCCAGGGCCCCTTTTGGCCAGGGGCACACTGGGACATCCTTCTGATATTCAGTGTCTCAAATTTGGGATGCCAGTCTAATACAAACAAGAGGTAAATAAAGGGATATCTGTGCTTTTATGTAACTGCCTTAAACAAGACATTTAGTTCTTTAAAAACAGAGTAATCAAACACGTACTAATCAATCACATTCATTAATATGAGGAGAGAGCTCACTGATGTTGTTATTTTATTTGCTTAATGCACACAGTGCTGTCTGCACATTGAAAGGTGAACAGCAGAGACGTCCCCAAGCACTTTGCCAAGCACTTGAAAGGCAGTAACATTCCACAGAAGCTTCTACACCCAATCCTTCATTTTTATGTTCTAAATACAAGGTTACAGCAACGCCCAATAGCACTGCTATAAATGTGAGCTGACACATTTGATTAGGTTTGCAAGAAAGTCAAGACCACTGGCTTGTTTTCTTTCAGCTTCGCTGATTCACAAGGGCACAAGACATTTTCTTTTCTTAGCTTACACTCTCTCAGAAGTGAAAAAGTCAAAATTATTATTTAAAAAAATAAGCGTTTCACCAGGAAATTCAGCAATCCAGAAGAAGTACACAGAGGTTCTTCCAACTCTACTCCAACCAAAAAAGAAAAATCCACATCTTGGAGGATCAAAAAACAAACAACTGCACTCTTCACCTAATAGAGACCTGTAAATCTTTCTTGTTCAGAATTGTAGCAACAAGCACAAAGAGTTATTAGGTTTCCTAGTAAGGATACTACAACCTTCATGAGGTTAGTGGGTACTGGCATCCTTTCCACCCAAGTCTTAGCTAAGGAGTTAGGAATACAGTAGCACAACTCCCTTTTTTTATTACTTTTTAATTTTTCCTTTCTGGTAACTTTCATTCTTATACAGAATAAGTTCTAATGAAATAAAATGCAGAATACATTTCTTAATTTCAATACTTAGGTTCTGTAGAAATGAAACAAAGCAAAAAACCCCACCTCTTTTCAGTCTACTGCTCATTTAACATTTTCAATTAGGTGTAAATTACTTCAGGGAAAAAAAAAAACCCTTAACTTAAATTTCCCTCCCTCCCCCCAGAAATGTTTTCTTCTCCATAAAACAGTGCTTAAAGCATACATATTCTTTTAGTAGTAAACTCACTTCTTTGGATGTATATCCTGGCACCAGCCTTGCCACACTGTCCCAGTTGATAGGCTGAGGAACACCCATTAGGGAACACAGGATCATATCCAAAACCATTTGGTTGTTGTCATAGGGAAAGTTATTGTTTTCTGAGAATCCACGACTCATCTTTGGCTACTTAAGCCTAGAAGAGAAAGAGTAATTTTTAGCAAGTCTCACTGCATGGTTTGGTAAAGCTTGATCTACTTTACCTGCAGCACTCCATAAATTACTGGGGGAAGAGTTCACCACAGCATTAAAGTCAAGTACTGAGGCTTTTTTTGACAACATTTACATATTCTCAAAACCCTGAGGGAGAAGCAGATGCACAAAACACACCAAACCCAACCCAAGAGCAGCAGGTATTATCTACCATTCCTCTGAGGTGCCTCTTTCCAGAGGGGAAATCACACCTCTGAGTGCTCTCATACAACAGAAGGGCTTCCCACAATCTCAGAATAAACAGCCTAAGTTACAGAGGAGCATTTTAATGTAAATTTACTCACATCCAAATACAGTTATGTGTTCCCACAAACTTTCTACTCTCAGCTTTGCTCTCTCCTGCTCTGCCCATCTGTTCAGCACACCTGATTGCCATTATTGAGTAGCCAAACCTAGATACCTATTTAAGGGCCATCAGTATTTCGGAGCCAGGAAACACCTGAATCTCGTTCAGCTCTCATCCCCAACACCTGACATTCCTAACTCGTTATTAGGCATGATGAGCCATTCCAAAAACCTCTTATTCCTCAGCTTCAAGCTGAACACCAGAACAATGCATATAAGGACAGCAGTAAACACCTTAAAAAACAGGATCATATTTAGTTGTGGATTTTTTTTTTCTTTTTCCAAGTGGATTTTATATATAGCACCAAGGAACAGAGTAAAAGTTCAAAGTTCTATTTTAGCATATGCTGGGAAAGAACTGCAGGCATTAATCAAGAGTTTCATGTTCAAGTAACACACAGCCAAAAAGCCCAGGAGGGACTCACTTGGAAAGCAACTTGGACCTTTTCTGAAGTACCTTAAACAGATCCCATAAATAACAAAACTTAAAATCCACACACAAATTTTTGACATATAATGCAAGAATGATAGAGAAATTGAGAGAAAATACACCTAGATAACACCTGGTAACTTGTTACTGAAGGCATACTATATGTAGATGTTTCTTCTGCACCACTCTCTTTCTAAAAGAAAAGATGCTTAAAATATACAAAATCTCCCTGGATTTTTCCTCCCTCCAGAAGCTTTTCCAGCCCTTTTTTCTGCTTGTTTTGCTGGTAGAAACAGAAATCACAGCAGCAGGTAACTGTAAGCTTTCATCCTCTCAAAAGAGCAGCTGAATTAAATCAGAAAGAAAAACCCAGAACCCACTGAGAAAATTATTTGGTTTCCCACAGTCATGAGATTTAAAAAGAAGAAAGCAAGCCACAAAGCAGAAGACAAGTCCTATAGAAAATTTCATACCATTTTAGCAATTCTATCTAAATGAAATCTGCTGTAAAACATGCCAGACAGCCAGTTCTAAAGGAAAAAGGTCCTCGCAGATTATATGAGTCCAAAATTTCTGAGTCAAATAGATGCCACTATCAGGTAAAAGTGGCTCAGTCCCTGAAGTCGCTGTGTCCTTATCCCTCAGCCTGAGAGCACTCTCAAGCAGTGTCACTGTGGTGATTCTGTGGTGGAGACTTCTCTCTGTCAGTGTGCAGACAGATGTCGGCACCAATTACATTTCAGCCCCTGAACATCTCCCATTTCTGCTGCTAGGAGGGGAAATAACCGGGCCAGGGCAGGTCAGCACCAGTGGCAAACCTCAGTGCTTATGAAATACAGAGCTGACTTCTTGTGCTAGCTCATACCCATGGAGCAGCTGGTTTAAAAATATGTTTGGACGAGATAAGTAAATGATGGAGTATTATAATCCCCTGGTCTCGCACCATAAAATAGGCTTAATGCAAGTAAAATTGCCAGCTATGTCAATATTCCATAAATCACCATTTTGAGGGCTAGTGCTATGGGATGATTACACTGGGAAATCAAAGAAAGAAAGAAAGAAAACCTTTTTTTTTTTTGCAACATCTCTGAGGCTGTAATTTACAGGGGAAAATTCTGAGGGCTTCACTGGTAACAAGTTTACTACACATCAACTCTGTGGACCATGAAGCAGCTCGAGCATGAAGGGATGACAGGTGCTCTAAAACACGATGACAGGTTCAGAGAGAATCAAGTCTTTGTCTCTCATACATGTTTCTGTATTTGCTTATTCTGCACATTAAAATACTGTTCTGTATATGCTTATTACTGCAAGGACAAATGAAGGAAAAGACTTCATCACAGGCATACAGAAGTTAAGTGGTTTTTTTTATATTCTGGAAAGAGCATGGGACTCCTCTTTGCAGCTTTATATATGACATTCAATATTTGCTTTTTGTCTTTTAAGAAACCCTGTTGGAAATATAGACACATGCAAGGCTCTGTCTCATGCAAGAATTCTCTAAAAGCAGCAACATACAGCCTGTAATAAATGATATTCTTAAGAGAAAAAGCAACTTCTACAGATTCTCACCGCTCTGTTATTGCAGGGAAAGCTCAGGTTAACCCTTTCCTCAACTATGAAAACTGGAGAAGAAAAAAGTTTCCAAATTATTTAACTCTGACCAACTCATTTGAGATACACAGCATAGAAAGATACGTGAGAACAGAAATTTCTATTAATACTCAGAATTGCAAATTCAGTGGTGCAAAGGATTCCTAAGAGTTAATTCATCATGGAAGCACACAATATGATTCTACTTTTTTATTATTTAAAGCAGTAAATAATTGGTGAAGAAATTAAAAATTACTGCCCCTTGCAGGCGCACAACCTGAGGGAAGGTGAAGATGGTGGGATGGGCACGAGGTTCCCATCCACAGCCCTGAAACGCAAGGAAGTGATGGTGCAGAATGAGGCGGGGGAGAGGAACAACAGCAACTTTGTAGCTTGCCCACGTACCAGCTAACATTAAAAATTACAACGTGTTTAAATTAAAAAAATAACAACCGGTCTCAGACACCCTACAAGTGCAGCAGCCTCCTCGTGTGACGCCCTCAGAGCGGGGACCCCGACGCCCCCCGGGCGCTCTCCGCCGGAACCCCTCCCGGGCGCTCTCCCGGCTTTACCTGGCGGTTCCCAGGCGCGGGGTCAGCGTGACGGGACAGGACAGACAGCGGCTGCTCCTCGGGCCGTGCGGGGGTGGCAGCGGGACGGGGACCCGGCTGCACCGAGGGACGAGCGGGACCGGCGGACGCCCCGTCCGCAGCCGCCGCGCCGCGCCCTCATCTGCCGGCGCCGCCCGGCCCCGCCCTGCCGGGGCTCCGTGAGGGGGGCGGCCCCCGCCAATGGGCGCGCCGCGCCTGACGAGGCCCCGCCCCCTCGCGCCGGGCGCAGCCAATGGGGCGGCGCGGAGCGCTCCCGCCCCGGGCGCGCGGCGGCCCCGCCTTGCCGCAGTGCAGCGGCGGCGGCAGCGCCCCCTCCCGCCCCGCGCGCGGCGTCCGGTCGCCGCGGCAACGCCACGCCCCGCCCCGCCCCGCGCGGCGTCACGGTGACGTCACGGTGACGTCACGGCGGGGAAAAGGGGGGACACAGCTCGGTGCCGCCGGTGACGTCACGGCGGGCTCGGCCTCGTCCGCATTCCCGCCTGCCCGAACCCCGCCGGGAAGGAAAAGCCTGGCCCCAGGGGTTCTCAGCGCCTGCCAAAATCGTGCATCGCACGCTAGAAGCAGCCTCGTGACACAAGCACAGCAGATTAATTAAGCAGCAATGTGTTAATGCACTCCACGCTCCCACCAAAAAGAAGCCTCGGTTTAAGCTTTCCCAGGTTTCCAGCTGATGTAAACGTTTGATCCACGGTTAGCTATAAAAAACACTGCCAGAAAACTCCAATTAGAGATAATTACACAGAACTCCCAACCGCTGGGAGTGGCTCACCAGAGTTACTCTGCAAAGGCTCCGACAGTCCCAATCCTGTTATTTCACCCACACACTTTGATTCCTACTGCATGTCTACTACTGCATCAAGTATTCCCAAACATTTTAAAATTACCTCCTGTGGGAAGCCACCCAAGCCTGATAAAGACCAGCTCAGATCCCCATTTCCCACATAACAATCCTTCCCAATCACACCATCTAACTTCTGTTCCTTCGTGGTAATTTGGCAAAAATCAGGGATATGAATCATTTTCTCTCTAAAAACCCCACTTGGAAATTCTGGAGTAACACAATGAGGACAGAGAATGCAAGAAAAGCACAGGAAAATTCAGAAAAAATGATTCCACCAACCTAGAGAAGTGTCTGAAATCCAAATTGTCTAAGTCAGTCTGAAAGCTTCCCTTAGGTCTCAGAGAAAGCAAATCCCACTGATTTCATACCACCCCACAGCCATCCACAGAATAAGCCAATGCTGGAATATTCCTGTATTCTGATGACATCCAGTTATCTCATGATGAATGGAAACTTGATGGCATGTCAGAGAAATGAAATATGGTTTTTTACTCAACCTGTGCTGTTAGGCAGAAGTTCAGTCCCCCTCTGTTCATTTTTCAAAATGAGGAAAAAAAACCCCAGTATTTGAAAATAAACAAAAAAACCAGTATCTTACATTTCACTCATTTGCTGTTCTAGAAACTGTGCTTGATCAATTACCATCATTCAAAGGTACTGGAACTATGTCTTTGTATTTTTCATTCCTAAAGCCAAAAACCTGTGTTTATACTCTGAGAGCATAAATAATCCCTGTCATTTGATCCAGTCTGAGAGTTTTGTGACTCTTGTGAAATTCAGGGAACTTGAGTAGCTCAAAGCAGGTACAGAAGGTGCAGGGGTGCCCTGCACTGACATCACACCCCTCTTACCAGTCAAACCAGTTACACCAGTACACCTGCTCCAAGGAGAGATTATCCAGCTGCTTAAAGGCTGAGCTCCACGTGGCCACAGAAGCCAGGGGATGGATTTATCAGCCCAAAGCTGCTTCAAATTGCTCTGCAGAGGAACCAAGACACAAGGAGAAGGGAAAAGGATGTGTCTCACCACCTGTGGACACACACAATTACTGCTTGGCTTTACAGCCCCAAAATGTTCACCAATCTCAACACTTGGGCCACACCTGCATGGATAAAAATCTGGAAGGAGTTACATAAGAACATAACTTTTTGTGTTGTGTTTTGCAAAACAAGTACACTTCTGCCACAATTGTAGACAGGAGTATTTCTACACTGGTGCATCAAGAAATTCCTCTACTGGTTTCCAAGTTTGCACCTCTTCTGGGAGACTTTCACTGCAAACAGATTAGATTTGTAAGAAATTGCATTTGCTTTGTATTTACCTCACTAACAAATTTCACCAAGACTGCCAAGTGAGTCAGAACAACCTTCAAATCCCAGATGAAGTCTAATTCCACACAAGGAAGAGTTTTTGAACCTGTGCAAAAGTGGCCAATTTATTGGGTTTTACTAGACAAACAGAGTATTTTAAATGTATTATTCAGAAAGCTGAACAAAGCTTTGACCTGGTGCATGCTCATGTCCTGTTTGCACCCAGAGAACCACTCAGACGTGGCATTTGCCAGTAGCTCACACATTCAAGCAGAAAATGGTTCATCTACCAAACAGGATCAGTAGGATTTCAGTAAGAATAAACTAAAACCTGATGTCAGAGCTCTGTTCCAGACTTCCAGGTCTGCTACAGGTATAGAAATGATTCCAAAGAATAACAGAAAGGTAACTTAGTATGTACAGACCTCAAAATAAGGGCTGATTGCCTAATGCTTGAGTTAAGCAATACTTCAACAACCTCTCTTTTCTGATCTCTTCTACACTCTCCTGTTGCAGCCACACCTGCTCCTTTTGCTCTTCTCCCCTTCCTCAAGTTGTGCAAGTCTTGAGCAGCCTGTCCACCAGCCTTCCTTTTCACCCAGAGCTCATTTAGGTCTTTTTTCTGTAGCCTGGCACATGGACAGAAACACACAGTGAATTGTAGGGTATGTTTTACTTCAATGAACTTTAATACCCTCCTGCAATCAGTACAATTAATTGTGAGTTAAGTAACTAACTTCATTTCCTCAGAGCCTTCTTTTCCAATTAAAGTAATTGCAAGATTGAAAGGATCAAAATTCTTGCTGAGATTTAATAGATACAATGATGAGAGCGACTTGTAGGCTAAGTCAAACAAATATAAAGACAACTCAGATAAGAATAATCTATCTTCTTTTAAAAGAATTGTTATCAAAATAGTATGACCTGACAGTGAAATTAAACTTGTCTTTCTAAAAATGAGACTTAAAACATTCCAACAAACATCATGGCACTGCCTTCTCAACTTGTTCTGAGCCAGAAAACAGAAGAGAAAACAGGAAAAAACCAGCCAGAAAACCAAAAGATCTACCTGAATGGATACTCTACCAAAACCCACGAAGTTTGGGGTTTATTTATTCATTCATTTAAAGACCCTTCCTCTGACTGAAATCTCACTGACACAAGAGAGGCTGACAGTCCATTAATTACATCTCAGGACAGTAAATTAATTCCCTCCAGGGACACACTCTGCACACAGAACTGTACACTTGATACCCCCCACCCCCCTTGTGCCTCTCTGTATTTGAGATTTCAGATATTTTTTTGCTATTTTCATTTCAACAACAGATATAATTTTCAGATGCAGATAATTTTCTTCTATGCCCTGGTACACAGGGCAATGTCTCAGCAACATGTTCTGTTTTAGACCTATTAAACCTATTTTCAAGTTTCTCATTTGCCCTTTAACTGCTTTCTTTTACATCTGCACTTGAAAATCTAACAATTTACTATAAATCATTCTAATCACCATCTCCCAGTACCTGAGCACAACCACTTAAATACATGTTCTATTTATTAACAACAGGCATTCAGAGATTACTTTAAAATCAAGGTTCCAGCATAACATCTGTCTTTTCAGCCACCCTACCTTGATAAAATTGTGCTCATTTCAGCATTTTTTAGTTTTTTTGTGTTGAACAGACTTGTAAGAACCCAAGGCCAGCAAGTGCAATTAAAATCTAAATACTGAAAGCTTTGTTACCACATAATGGGTGTTGAAGATCCCTGTAGGAATGGTCAAACTGAACTTAATCAATTAAGCAAAGGCCTGTGCCCTACTTACATTTTTGAGTACCTTTAAAATAAAACAGCTACTTTAATGATTAAGACAAACTCAAGTTATTTAATCCACTGGTGTAACCTTCAGAAGTGTTATACATACATACTGCAAGGAAAAGAAAAGTTTTAATTATCTTTGCTTCATTTAACAGAAAACCAAAACAGTATTTCAAGACAGAATTCTCAAACACCCATTTGATGAAAATACTCTGAACAGTCTTAATATTTTTATGGCTTTTGATAAACTGGAGCCCTCAAATTTTATGGGCAGATGCAAAATTTACCACCTGAAAGGCAGCATAAAAAGTTTGTCCAATTCCAAGACCTTCTCTAACTGAGACAATTAAGCAAGAAATGTTACTTTTTCATTGATGCTCCAATTAATTTCAACTTCCCCCAACTCAAGGCTTTCCTACTGCTCAAAAATGCAGGATAGGTATTTTGACACTCATATAAAACCAGTACAGAACAGAAATAAGTTGAGTTGCAGATGGCAGCTGACAGACTGTGGATAGGCAGCTAACAGGCCACAACACAAAATGGCTAAGAGTGATGCAAAGTTAGTTATGGGAGTAACAGCTAATGAGTGTCTGACTGCAGAATACCCTTTATTTTGATGTCTTTTAATAAACAAAAGAGAATGACTGGAACTACTGGTGTTGCCTCACTGCTCTCCCTTTGTAAACTCTCTTTTTCCTCCCAAGTCCCTTTTTTCTAAGAGCTCAGTTCTTTAAGACAGAACCCTACTTCTTATGAAAAGCAACTTAAACCTTCGAACTATTCAGTTGTGTAAATCTCCTGCAATTCTCCCTCCCTTCAGAGGGAGACAATGTGCTATTACTCCTTCATGGTTCTGAGTGGGAAGTTTTGGAGGACACCTTACAGAAATCAATTTTCTCTTTGCACACCTATTGAAGAGGCTTCTTGTCCAGCAAATATTCCTATGAAGACTGGGTATTAATTTGTCTCCTAAACAAGAATGGCAGTCCCTATTTTTTTTTTCTTTGTTTGCTTTTCCATAAATGCCTCACTTCTCCTATCTCAAGATCTCAGAGTTGCTGCCAGGTGGGTGGATAGAATCACTGACGTACAGCCTTAGGTGAGTCAAAAATAAATACCACAAATTTGAGCAATCATTTCTCCATCCCTTCACCAGCCAGTAGCAGCAATAACTGGTACAGACCCACCAGTGCTCCACTACAAACCAGATTTTCAACAAACCCTAAGTGGTATCAATAAAGCACAGTTCAGTTGCTTTGTTGATCAAAGTGCATCAGAGTTCCTGCTTCTCTCCCCCTGCCACAGAGGAGTCCGACCCAACAGGAACTTTGCTACTTCCAGCAAAAACAGTTTCAAAAGCAGCCTCCTGCTCCTCTAAAGTCACAGCAGCAGGGGCTCCTCTGACAGCTGTGCTGGGGAAGGCTGGCCGCTGCTCCGTAATCCTTTCCAGGTCCGCTGTTCTCCTACCTCTTCTTTTGCCCAGGATTTTGATGTAATTAGCTGGCACAAGTCCTGTTGTTTGGCCATCATAACTAGCCAGAAGCCAACCACGGATCTTGGGTTGTTGTTCTGAAGAAGAGAATGCAAAAGCGTCAAGTTACAAAACAATTCAATAAAACTGAACAAAATTGCTCAGTAAGTTTTATTAGGATGCAAGTAATCACTTATTGGGGAGAAAAAATCAGTGTGGGTGAGGAATTTGGTCAAATAAAGTGGTTTGGGGATTTTTCGTTTTAATTTTCAAACTCTTACAGTATAACTTCTTTCCCATGTGATTAGGAAATAAACCCAAAATTAGAAGTTTACCTTTGGGTGCTAATCTTAGCATGTCACCAGCACGGAAAGAAATTTCTTCTTCTGAGAGAGCATTGAAATCATATTCTGCTCTTCCAACCACATGGTCATCTTCTCCACTTGCCCAGTTACTAGACACTGCTTTCAAACACAAATCACAAGTTTATCTGCTTCGAGTTACAAAGTTTGGTTTGTTTTTCAAGGGAAAATGAAGAAAACACTTTAACTTCCTTGCTAAAACTTCTCCAATAGAGAAGTGACAGAAATAACATGAAAAGCAAGATCTATTGAGCAAATCCAACCAACAATTCTCCCACCCAACCCAAACTGCCACACCTAATAGGAAGGAACCAGAAATAGAGAGGAACCATGATTCTGGAATAGCTGAAAGCCTCAGCATGAAACCACATCCTAACTCAACAGCAGGCAGGCTGTCACTTGCATCACATGCCTAAAATTCAGTACTGTATTAATTAATTACTATTAGTATCTATTAATTACTACTGCTGCAGTGTGAGATTAATCACTAAACAGGCAACAACAAAAGGAACAATACATGCTGCACTTCTCTGGTGCTGCAGGTCATCTTTACCTGTTTCTTCGTCACTGTATGTAGAAAGCAGCTTCCAAATCAGGTAGGGGCCTCCCATTATAACAGCAAAGAACAAGAAAATGGGCCAGGATTTTGCAGAGTTAGCCACCTTGTCTTCAAGGCCAGCACGAGCTACTTTGCCCTCACTCTCAGCCCACAAATCCTCGTTCTCAGAGCTCTGCCGCAGACCCAGCAAGCGCTGCAGGCGTTGGTAGAGGTACCTGATAGTTCTCACTAGAGCAAAAGCTGAGAACACCTTGGTGAAGTGAATTTTGAGGCGGGAGAAGTGGTTGGCCACATCCAACACGGCTCTGAAGCTGTTGTAGACAGCTGAGAAGGTTGCATCCATCATCATGCTGACCGAGGCGAAGGCATGCACGATGCTTTCGATGGACTGAAAGGCGCCTCTGCTGCTCTCCTCAGCCTGCTGCACAAACCTGCTGGGGGGAATGCCATCGGCACAGAAGCGGTTATAGCCCAGACCTCCGTAGCCATAGCTGTAGGGGCTATAGCTTCCATAGAAAGAGGAGCCATATGAGCCATAGGCTGGAGAAAAAGAACTGCTGTAGGCTGGCCTGAAAGTGCTCAGGCTGCTGCTTCCCGTTTGCTGCGATGGTCTTGGCAAAATGGGTGGAGGGATTCGTGCCACCACGGGTTGTCCGGGCCTGGTCAGCAGGTTGTCACCCAAGTCAGCAGACCTAAAGGAATTCAGACAATCAAGATCAGCACCCAAAGTTGAAGTTTTCATTTCCACAGAGCCCTTGGCTAACTACATAAATACCACAGTGAGCTCCAGTAGTGCTGGGATAGGGGACCTGGGAGCTAAATGCTCGCTATGTTGCACAGCGTTTGCTGGAAGTAAAAAATCTGGTCAGGAAACGCAGACTTTCAGGGGAATAAAAAAAAAAAACCCAACCATAATGAGATATTCAGTGTAAGCATGGAACTGGAATGTAAACATGGAAAAACTTTGTCTATTTATTGTATCATTTATTGTGTATTTAATGTATCAACACATGA
Organism: Monarcha castaneiventris obscurior; assembly: GCA_026261815.1. Classification (NCBI taxonomy): domain Eukaryota; kingdom Metazoa; phylum Chordata; class Aves; order Passeriformes; family Monarchidae; genus Monarcha; species Monarcha castaneiventris. Next base: position 8,258,756 of record JAMPIT010000862.1, read on the forward strand.
AATACACGACCCAGAGCCATCAAACCTGCTGCTCTAACACCCAGCTCATTCTTCTGCACATGAAAGCCTCTCATAGGCCCTAAGAGGAATTTTTAGGAACTTTCCAATCTGAAAGCTTTATTTCCAACACTTGTTCCCAGCTCTTCTATACAATGAGCCAATGATACAGCAGGAAGGAAGTCTGAGAGCTCCTTTGGATCCACTCTTAAAGGGTGGCATGACCTAACTGAGAATCGAAGTAATTATGCAACAAGATGTGCAAGGGCTTTGGGGTCCCCAAATTCCCTCTCCACCCAACCTACCTGATTACCTTTGTGCAGACTGTCAAGGGGTTGAATCTACTACTGCTAAGTGTTGGCAGAAAGAGGTATTATGACTCTGTCATTTGTACCTAATTTAGTAACTTTCCTTTTCCTTTGTATGCCCATAAGTTTAAATCATTTTATCAACGCCCTTTGTAATAAAACTCTGCAAGTACTTGACTGGCATTTCAATTCTGTCAAGCAGCTTTTTGTCCAACTTCTGCCATTTCAATAAAAATACATGCGTTTCATTCACATACTATCACCCTAAAAGTCAAACATTTTATTTCCCATGCTTAGTGCCTCATCCCATGACTTCCCAAAACGAAGAAAGTCAAGCTGGAATGGCTGTGGAGCTGCTGCTGGCTGTACTATTTCCATACAAGGTAGGGAACAGCTTCCTCTCAGCAAAACTTACAGGTTTCCACAGCAAAGAATAATATTTGTATCTTTGCACTGCTGTATTTTCCATCACAGACTGTAACTCTCTCAGCAGTTGAAAACAGCAGGAAAAATAAGTTATTATCCCAGCAAACAGAGCTACTGTAACTCAGTAAGTCACACTACAGTCCTCTCCCCAGTCGTCAGCTTGGGACACCCCACTTTAAAGCTGCTTGAAGCCATTTAAAATGGGGCAAATAAACCCAGAATGGAAAACGAACACCAAACTGCTGGCTCAGCACACTGCAGAGAACGTAGCAAGGTTTCTGCTCAATGTTTAGTGTTGGGCCAACCTTTTGCCCAGTTTCAGCTCTCTCCAATTGCAATCACCAGCAGCAAATGAAAAACAAGGCGAGTATTCAGCCACCGAGGGAGCTTTCCTTGACTTCTCGTGAAAGGGAAGGAGTTTACAAACACTTTCTGTGCATCCTTCTCCACGAGCCGGCTGGGTTTTCTGGGAGAGCTCCCAGAAGACGGGAACACACACGAGACTGACAACACACGGGAATGTTTTCCAAGTGCTGGGGGTGACACGCAGCTCCCACAGCGCTGCAGAGGCTCGGGGGCTCACGGCCGCCAGGAATGGACTGTGAATGCCCCCAGGAATGGAGTATTAATGCCGCCAGGAATGGAGTATTAATGCAGCCAGGAATGGACCGGGAATGCCCCCAGGAATGGAGTATTAATGCCCCTAGGAACGGACTGTGAATGCCCCCAGGAATGGAGTATTAATGCCCCCAGGAATGGAGTATTAATGCCCCTAGGAACGAACTGGGAATGCCCCCAGGAATGGAGTATTAATGCCCCCAGGAACGGACTGGGAATGCCCCCAGGAATGGAGTATTAATGCCCCCAGGAATGGAGTATTAATGCCCCCAGGAACGGACTGGGAATGCCCCCAGGAATGGAGTACTAATGCCGCCAGGAATGGACTGTGAACTCACACCGGTGACAACACAGCTCTCCCCTCCCCACAGCGCACACGCAGCTTCCCTCAGACGCCAGCGGGGTTTGAGCTCGAAGCCCCGCAGCCCGAGCCCAGCCCTCCCCGCCCGGCACAAGCCCCTCACAGTGCGGGGCCGCCCCGACCGCCCCCCGGCGCCGCGCACAGCCCCGGCCGGGCCCGCCTTTTCAGCGGAGCGGGCCCGGCCGGCCCGAGGGGCGAACACCCACGGCCTCCGCGGCGGGGACACCCGGGGAGGGACGCCGGCACTCACTGGAAGGAGGGCGCGGTGCCCGGCAGCCGCCGGGACTCCCAAGGCTTGGGCGGCGGCGTCGCCGCCATCGCGGCCCCTCAGCCCCGCTCGGCTCCGCTTCGGCTTCGCTCGGCTCCGCTTCGGCACCGCTCGGCTCGGGCTCGACCCCAGCTCGGCCTCACTCGGCCCCGCTCGGTTCGGGCTCGGCCTCGCTCGGCCCCGCCCGCTGGCAGGCGCCTCGCGGGAGAGCCGAGCTATTCCACCAGCCGCCCTGCGGGCACGGCGCCCCGCCGCGCCGGCCGAGCGATGCACTCTGCCGCTCTGCTGAGCTAGCCTGTGCCGGCTCCGCAGGCCGCCGAGCGAGGGTGAGCGGGACCGGGAATGGGAATGGGAGTGGGAAAGGGAATGGGAATGGAGTGGGAACGGGAACGGGAACAGCGCCCGCCTCCGGCCTGCGGGGCCGGCCCTGTGCTCCGCGCCTCTGCGGCTCAGCCCGCGGTGTGGGCGCAGTGGGCCGCCCCCTCAGACGTAGGCACCGAGCCCCCGCAGCCCTGAGGCCAGGGCCGGAACGGGCCCCGAGCTCCCCTCGCTCACACATGGGGGGCCCCGAGCTCCCCTCGCTCACACATGGGGGGCTGAGCTCCCCTCACTCACACATGGGGGGCCCCGAGGTCCCCTCACCCACACATGAGGGGCTGAGCTCCCCTCACTCACACATGAGGAACCCCGAGCTCCCCTCACTCACACATGGGGGGCCCCGAGCTCCCCTCGCTCACACATGGGGGGCTGAGCTCCCCTCACTCACACATGGGGGGCCCCGAGGTCCCCTCACCCACACATGAGGGGCTGAGCTCCCCTCACTCACACATGAGGAACCCCGAGCTCCCCTCACTCACACATGGGGGGCCCCGAGCTCCCCTCGCTCACACATGGGGGGCTGAGCTCCCCTCACTCACACATGGGGGGCCCCGAGGTCCCCTCACCCACACATGAGGGGCTGAGCTCCCCTCACTCACACATGAGGAACCCCGAGCTCCCCTCACTCACACATGAGGCGTCCTGAGCTCCCCTCACTCACACATGGGGGGCCCCGAGCTCCCCTCACTCACACATGGGGGGCCCCGAGCTCCCCTCACTCACACATGAGGGACCCCGAGCTCCCCTCACTCACACATGAGGCGCCCCGAGCTCCCCTCGCTCACACATGAGGGGCTGAGCTCCCCTCACTCACACATGGGGGGCCCCGAGCTCCCCTCGCTCACACATGAGGGACCCCGAGCTCCCCTCACTCACACATGAGGCGCCCCGAGCTCCCCTCACTCACACATGGGGGGCCCCGAGCTCCCCTCACTCACACATGGGGGGCCCTGATTCCTCCCCCTCTCCCCCATTGCCACAAAATGTCACGAATGTTGTCACATTTGCCCTTATGTGTCACCCACTGCCAGTATTTAAGTCTCATGATGATGAACTGAGGTTACAGTTACCTAAAAGCGGGTTTGTGTTTGCTCTTTCCTCTTGAAAAGCAGCTTTGAAGTTTTCCAGGTTTTCCTGGTTTTACAGCTTCCCATAAAACATCCAAACCCAGGACAAACGAAATTCATTGAATTGATGACTTTTTCCATGCTGTGGAGGTTTTCCACGGATATATCCCAACTCTTGGGGCACAAGAACTAGGAGAGTGTCAAATGTTGCTTGCAGGAGCTAAGCCCAAACCAAAATGAGGTGGTTCGTTTGTCTGTAGGTATTGTGGAATTCCTTGCTGAATTTATTCCCGCTTTGGGTGATAATGGACTCATTAAACCTTTGGTCTGAACAATTGTGGTTATCCTTACACACCTCCTGAAATTTCCTGGATGTCCAGTAAGGGTGAGCACCTCACCGGGAATCTTTCTTCAAAAAAAAAAAAATGCTGAGTTCTATCCCATCACGAAATTTAAGACAAAACAAAAAAAAAATCAGTCTTTCCTAAAGTTCTGGGCAGAGAGAACGACAGGAAAGCAAATCAGCCATGATATTTTTTTGGGGGGGAAAAGCATTATGAGATTTCTCACAAAAACAGGAGTCCTTTATTGAGAAGGGAAATAAATCTTAAAAAAATTGGAGGGGCTTTGTGTGACACAAGGGGGTGGCTTGAGGCTCTTTTTTCTTTTCCCCCCTGTGATTTTAACACACTGATTCTTTAGTCATTGCAATTTTAGGAGAAATTTCCATTTTAAATTTGCCTTAACATGTCTTAGCTCTACTTTCCTTCATTCAGTAAAGATTTAGCATGTCATGTACTTTATCCAAGATAAAACTGGGCAAAAGCTCAGCATTCCCTTGTCAGAACTCAAATTCAGGTTTTCTAGGAAAATCCCAGGAAGTACAGGAGCTTTTCCCCCTGTCAGTGCTCTTTTTGTGTTGGTCTTCCACTTCTCTTGTCCCTGTGATTTGAAACAAACATGTCTCCTAAATTTTCTGTAGAGGACCAAAAAAATTCCAGTTACTCTAAATACGGTGCAGTCAAATCTCAGCTGAGTGTTTTTATTGTTGAATTGCTGAACTGTGTTTATTCTAAGCTTTGTTTCTTTTTATTTTTCTGTTTTGAATTTTAGATTTGCCCAGCATGTCTTCACTAACAGAGAAGGACAGACCAATTGTTCAGCTGTTACTCAACGCTGGCACTTGCCCACGATGTATTTTGAGGTTCTGCTGTGTGGGATCACAGATGCTTTACAGACATCCACACAAGGTTTGTCCTTCCTTGTGTTCTTGGGCTCTTTGCCTGAGAGGAGAAGGAGTTATGAAAAACTGTGCTTTTTCCTTTAATGGAAAGGAAATTCACACTAAATTGCAGAATTGGTAGGAGGATGCAACTGAAGAATTGAGAGGACAGGTTAAGGATAAATCAGAGAAACACGGTGTAATTAGACATCCTTTTTAGCTTGCTCTAATCCCCTGTCTCTATGCTTGGGTCTGCTGGTGTCTGTCTTGATTGTTTCACCTTTGTTCAAGTTTAGACTCTCCAGAATTAATTTTTAACATCTTTCTTCCCTATCCTTTTCCATTTTTATCAATTATTTGAGGAGTGTTTGTTCATTTTGCCCTTTTCTGTTCTTTTGCATCTCTGCCTGATTTTCCTCTGAGTTGCAACAACACAGTAACTGCTCTCTTCCTTACTGAAAACCTTTTAATGAACTCTTCTTCCTGAACTATGTCTTGTCTCTCATCCTTCCAGGAATCAGAGACATGGAGGTAATTTTTAATCTTTGAAGGCTTCTCTCCTGACACAAAGTTCTTGCTCTGTGTTTAATTTCACCCCCACCTGTGTCTGCTTCTTTCTCATTATAGTGGCCAACTCTCTTCCTGGCCTAGTGGAGTTGGAGGAATTCAATTCTAACATAATCTAAATGACAAGAAAGCACTAACTGTCTCTTTTCACTGAATAATGATGGGGCAAAGATAAATGTGTTTGTACAAGTCTGGAAAATGTTTTGGTTCTTGGATGAAAAACGAGTTGTTCAGCAATATTTTCTCTGGAAATTTCTATTTTGAGAGAAATGCAGCTTGGAGCTGTTGAATTGTGATCTTTGGGTATAAATTCCAAGTTGTTAATTACCTACACTGAGCCTCCACTGGAATAGTACTGCCTTATGGAATTGTGTTTGTCAGGGAGGGAGAAACAACCACGGTGTGATTCCTCTGTTTGTGTTAGGATCTGATGAAGGATTTACAGCAATTTCTGGGAAACAATGGGGAAAAAGAAGACCCAGCCTGTTTGGATGTGGCTGACCCACCTTGTAAGAGAATCAGACTGGAACACAGGGAAGAAGGTGCTGAGGATGTGAACCACAACGGAGCCATCCCACAGATTCCCGAGGCTGCCAGTGGGAATGCTGCAATGGAGAGCTCAGCTCTGAAGGTCTGCAACGTGTGTTTGGGAATTCTCCAGGAGTTCTGCGAGGCTGACTTTGTGAAAAAGGTAAATTCTTAGCCTTTTGGGCTGCTTTTTTGGAGGATAGAGCTGCTGACTGAAAACATTGTGCAGTTTTTTTGTTGTTTTTTTCCAAAGAGATGTTTTCTCTTTCTTTTGAAAGAAAGAGGCCAAAAACCAAACCAAAACATTTGCCTACTTGGAATATTTGAAATGTAGATGGCACAATTCTACTGAATCCTGGGCAATGTTTGCACACCTGTGCAGCTGGGAAGTTGCATCTGTGGTGGGGCTGAATTTTGCCCAGCCTTTGTCAAAGAGGCACTTTTTGAAAAGTAGCAGTGCAGGTGCAGTGGAATGACTGCAGGGAGCACACTTTCCTAAGAAAAGGGCCGACAGATTTGTGGTTACATGAATTCAGGAGGTGACCTGAGGTTCAGCTGCTTTCAAGGAAAACCTCGGTGGAGCTGGTGACCTCTCTTCACTTTTTTGTGTGACAGGAGAATGAGGAGTCATCAAGTGCTGTTCTCTGAACTGCCTGTTTCTAACACAGCACAAACCTGGCTTTAGGATGTACCACAGGGGAAGAAAATGTTTTGGTGGTACAACAGGTTGTAGATAATAGAGAAAATGTGAGTTAGGAGAGAATGTGGGCACAGAGCATTGCAAACACCATCTCTGAGCAATCAAATTGCTCATGTGACAAACTGAAATATCAGCTAGCAATCTCACACTGGCATCTGAGATGTTTAACAGAGTTTGGATAGAAAAGGATTTGGTTTAATAGCAGGAATGTGTCAAAAAGGGACTAGGCAGAAAGCACAGGATGTAGTTTCTGTTGTTGCAGAACATAATTGTTTCTTTTTTGTTTCCATTGGCAGAATATGTATCATTTTACAGAATCCACTGCTGATGTTAGTTTCAGAGTTACTCTCTTCGGTAGCAATGGAAACTCTGACAGCACTTGTTAAGGCACCACAAAACCTAATTATTTGATACATAAATTTCCTTATCTGAGACGCTGATTTCACCTAAAATTTCAATATACAATTGGTCCTGGCCTTAAAATAGTGAATTTGGTTGTTTCATAGCACTAAGGATACAGTTTGTTCGTAAATTTTTTTTTAACAGGACAAAAAAGCTTATATTTCAATAAGTTGTTAGTGATTACTCTGGTTTGTATGTTGGGCATCTCTCTGGATGTGTGTTAGCATGCATGAATTCACAGTGATGATGTAGAATAAAGATTATCAAGTTTATAAAATTATAAATATTAATATGAAGCTCCTTCTCTTACAGGTGTGCCAAAAAGTTAATTCTGCTGACTACCAATTCACCAGTTTTGTATTTTCTGTGTCACTACCCCCACAGCTGTCTGTCAGGGAGGTAAGTAACTTAAATAATTAAATACATATTTAAGAAAGTAACTGTGGAATGCACGAGCGGGAGGTGGTTTAATTTTTAATTGCTACTGCTTAAAAAAACCAAAAGCACGTGCTGGAAGTGGAGTCTGCTCTCCCCTTCCTTGTGGGTGAGTATTATTGTAATTAATAAAGGGCCTGAGTCATTTCAGTTTTCAGTTAGCCCAGGAGTTACTTTCCAGCTGAAAACCTAAAAGGAGTTTGTTGAAACCCTCAGTGAATTGTTCCCTTTGGTGCAGATGCCAGCCCTGCTTTGAGGAGCTTCTCAGAGCCACAGCTGGTGCCTTTCCAGGGGTAAATGATAATTGGTAGTGCAGAGTGCAAATGAAGGAATTTGAGGATGAACTCTTGAAGTGTTCAGCATTTTACGTGATGGGAAAAGACACTCAGTTGTGAGATATTTTGCAATCTTCCCCTGCCTTCTGATATAAAATGGTGCAAAAGTACTGCTCTAAAAGCGATGCAGAAGTGGTGTTTTAAAGAGCAACATGTAAATCTGTGCAGTAGATGCCTGCTGCAGTTAAGATGTGCTGGAAGCTTCAGAGAACGTGGCAGAAAGAAGCATAGATGGTGTTGGATTTCTATGTAAAGCTGTGCTGGGGCCTCCTCTGCTCCCACCCAGTTTGTTAAATAATCTACTGCACGTGCAGTGGTGATTTGTGCTGTTACTTGTGGCATCCTGGGCAAATGCCACTAATAGCTGACAAACATTCTACTCCTAAATCTTCTGGAGCATAAGATTCTCTACTTCCCATCTTAAATTGAGCATAATTGGTGTGTTTGCTTTGTTCTTTCTGGCCGGGTGAACTGCCCTGATTCCCATTTTGGTTTTTGATGCCTCTAAAAAGTGAGGTGTGTCCAAAAGCACTTTGAGGCTAGGTGGGTATTGGGATGCCTGCGATGCTCTGGGGAACCCCAAATGTAGGTCAGACTTTACCAGGTTTTACTCCAGCTTTAAGCCTGGTGCAAGCCGAGGTGTTCCAAGAGCACCTGGTGTTTGCAGGAAGCCTCGGTAGAGGGTGGTGTTGCGTTGCAGTTCAGGTGAGGGATGTCCTCAGTGCCTTGTGTTCAGCAAAGCAGCAGTGCTGGGGACAGCCAAGGGAGCAGGAGTTGTGCTGTGGGCCCACAAATCAATAGATGGAGTGAAATGAGTGAGTAGGAAGCTCCAAAACCGGATCTGTTCCCTTTGGAAGCAGTTTTGGTTCGACTGGGAGAAGGTTGGGATTATGAAGTTCTTGCTGCCCCTTCTATTCCATGCCCCCAGTCTTGCCAAATGCTACAGCAGCTGTTTGCTGTAATTTTTTATGCAGGGGTGAAAAGGGGTGATGAAGAAGAACTTTAAAAATCACGGGGGTTCATTTACCTATCCCTTTATCATTCAGAAAAAAAATCGGTGAGAACCTGTTTCACAGCCACAGAAAAGCAGCAATACAATATGTAAAAATGTCTGAAAATATCAAAATCAGGTATCATGATATGTTAAAATGCTTTGTGTTGAAAAGAGGTAGTTTGTTGAATTCTGCTTTTAATTCTTTGACGTGCTCTGTACAAGAACATGTGTAATCCTATCATCAAAGGACACCCAAAGGCAGCTTCTCCCACTGCCCTCCAGTGTGACACACAGATTTTCTCCATCGTCTTTTTAACAAAAAAAATCAGAAACTGCCTTTCAGTGTTACCTTCAACTCATTTAATTATGACAGTTGTCATCCTGCCAAGTCTAAAATGTACGAGAGGAGCTGGAGAAGAGCGGGACATAAAATCTACATTTGCATAGTATTTGTATCTGTGATGCAAGGAAGCAATTGCCTCCTTCCACAAGTAGGAGATTTGATTGAAATAAATCATAAATACGGGAGTCCCAAGTTTATGTCAGACAACTCTATTAGAATACGAAGTGAGTCGTGCCCTTCAGAAGGGTGACTGTGGGCTCTGTCTGTGGTCTCAGTCGTGATCCATCATCCTGGTGCTTGCTACAAGGACGTTGATGCAAATAACATCTGTAGTCATTACTCCCTGTAGGGCTGCCTGTGCCTCATCCTGGAATTCCCCATCTCCAAGCTCTTTTCTAATACACTCAAACAGTGCTGTGGCTGGGATTGCACATGGTATTTCAACTGTTGCCACTGTGCTCCCTCAGATAGCAGCAGAATAATATCCTGCAGCTTGGAATCAATACAGCACCTGAGCTGCTCTATTCCAGAGATGTGTTTGCTGCTAAGCATTGCCCTGCAGGCTTCAGCTCTGTAATGAGCATTTTTCATTTTCAAACCACTTTGCAAACATGCAGTAATTACGAAGTAGAGGGATCTGATCCCCTGCTCCATGTACAGCTGGGAGAGAGTGGAGGGGTTTGGCTGGCTTGGTGGTTGAATGCGATTTGGAATTTGGGATCTTTTGGCTTCTGTGCTTGCAGTACCCTCATCTATTGTTTCCCCTTAATTGAAGGGGAAAAGTAATTTCTTTAATTCTCTTTCAGCTTCGAAATCAAGAGAGAGAGGAGATGAAATTTGACCTGTGGTCTCATTTTAGCATAGCTGCTCCCCTGCAGAAGTTTTGCCTATTTTGTAGTTTTATCCCCAGAAAACAGGGAAGAGGAGTGAGATTAGCCCCCCCACTGAGCCCCAACACTGCATATGCTCTAAATCAAGGCATGGGAGAGGTTTCTTTGTAAATTGGCATTTGTCAAATGCAGATTCCTAGGCCCAGTTCTGTGGTTGTCATATCCTCTAGTTCAGAGCTACGTTCAAGGAATTTCAAGTGAAGCTATTTTTATTTATGATTTTATCTGGGTTATTATGCAAACAGGATTACAATGTACTTCAAGTGAAGCAGCCTTACTCATACTGTCTACAAATGCAGGATAATGAATCACGGTGGGTTTGAGCAAACAGCATTTCATCACTACAACTGCATTTGTTTTGTTCAGCAGTGTGGGGGTTTGTGTATCATGGATCTAACAAATTTCGTGTCCTCTCTCCTCCATCCCTCTTCCCTCTTAATTTCTAGCACTGTTTTTAAGGTTCCCTCATTCTTTTAGATGTACCAAAGGAAGGATAATAGAATTATTTTTTTGATTGAGCTCCTTATCAGCATGGAAAAGGGATCTATGATGTGGTTCCTTCCGATATCCATGTCATCCTGGCTCTGCTTCCTGAAGTTTGAGGGCTGTTCTCAAACCTCTTCCTTAGAATGATTTCCTTGAAAATGGACAGTGATTCTTTCAGCAGTGTTTGGGGGAAGTTATTCTTCAAGCACTGTATATGAAGAATGAAAGACAGGGGAGGGATTTAAAAGTCTGCAGCCTGCAGACTGAAAACTGTTTCACTGTGCTTGTTTCAAATCAAACGACTTGATTTTTGGAATTCATCTTCGGTGAAGATGGTGACACAGGCTGAATTGCTTAAGTGGTTTCCTGCCAGTCCTAATGTATTTTGTAGTTGTTGGTAGAGGAGAACTGAAAGTGTTGTGCTTCACTGTAGGAAGTTTTGAGGGGAGTTTTTGTCTTTGTACTAATTGTTAGTGAACTTGAGCATTTGTACTAAAAGCTCCCTCTGATTTCTAGAATTATTCCTTCTGTTCCTCACCTTTTCCATATTTAGCCTATTCTCCTAAACTAAGTGGTGTGCTTTAAATAAGGGGGCAATTCTGGGATTACCACAAGACCAAGTCTATTTTTAATTTCTTTCTTTTTTATAATGGATGATAGCTGAATTTGGGGTTTTATTAATTTATGCCCATCAGCTTTCATATACCATTCATTTTAGACACTTCTTTTTTCATTTCTCTGTATGGAAGATAACTGATAACCTAGAGTCTTTTTGTAGTTACAGTATTAATAGCAAAGTGTTTAATGAAACCTCTTTTGTTTTTTTTAAAGCCAGGCAGGATCTGAGGTGAAGAGCAAAGTGATGCCTTAGAAATAAAAACAAACACCAATTCCATCTTTCCACTCCTGAAGCGAAAGCTAAATTCCTGATACTTCCTTTTAGTCATGAGTTTTTAAAACACTTCTCCTTTCACAAAGAGTCTCTGAGATTGTTGGGAGTTCTGAGCTTTAATTTCACTTGCTTTTGTTTTTTGCTCTCTTTTCCCTGGGCATGGCTGGTGACCTGCAGCGTGCTGCTTGGCTGGGGGTGAAGCAGGAGATGAGGTGAGTAATGGCTTTTGCTGTCTGTCTGTCTGTCTGACAAGAACTCTTCATACAAACACCATTTGTCTAGAAAAATGCTGTTTTTATAGCCCAGTTTACCTGATGCTTACAAGGAATAAGGTGGCAGCTGGGTTTTGTGTGTTTGGTTTTTTCTTTTTTCCCTGGTTTGACCTCACTTGGGGTTTCTTATCTCTTTTGCTCTCTAAGCTCCCAAACAAGTGGTTTGAAATGCATCTCTCTCTTTCTCAGCTTTTCTCTGGGCGGGCTCTGTAAAGACTTTTGCAACTTTTGATCTCCCAGGAAGCTCTGGCATCAGTTTCCTCAGTGCAGGGGGGAAAAAAAAGCATCTGTTTTACTTGGCAGTAGTTACTTAAGTTCATCTTGAAATATTGTATGTCATGTAACTATTTTTGACAGACCCCTGTGCAAGTTATTATTTCTTTGTGATTCAGAAATCTGGGCCTTCCCTTGGCAAAGGATGACATTGTTCAGCTGAAAGAAGCTTATAAGTGGATTATTCATCCCCAGTTGTCAGAGGAGTTGGGTGTTCCTGCTGATGGAAAGGTCTTGTATAAATAACAGAACGCGTTTTTATTTGGTTTTTTTATTCTTTTTTCATATGTGTTTGTGTGTGTATTTATACACTTACACACATGGTGGGGAAATAAAAATCTATCCTGTTTTCCTTATTAAGAGACAAACTAGTTGAGTGGCTCCTAAATTCACTGTAGGGAAAAGCAGGGGGGAAATTCTTTTAACCAGAGATCTCCAAGTGTGAGTCCTGAGGGGCCCAATCTTCATTTTTGTACACACAGATCACTGAATCTCCTGAAACCACCACAGGCTTGTGCTAAATCTCTTGTGCTGCCATCCTCCTTCTGTTAATGAGACTTTTCCAGTTGTCTCCTGTTCCAGGATCCCTGTTTTGCAGAGGCTGAGGAATGCTCATGCATTCCTTCCTTGCTCTCCTGTCACTGCCAACACTTGCCACTGCTCTGGGAGCTCAGTTGTTCAGGTTCTGTGGGTAAAATACATTTCTGAAATGAACTGAAAGAGAAGAGACTGGTCCTTGTTCACTTTAATGAGCACTAGGAATGGGCTTGTTGGGACCTGCAATATCCCTAAGTAGGCAACAGAAATGTTTTTTTCAAACTGTTTTCAACTTGCAGATTCTGACTAATATCCTTAAAATCTTTCTGAAAGGCATTGACTGAACATGGCAGTCGAGTGTTGGCAAACTCAGAAGCACCTTGAATCATCTTGAATGTAAAATTTCTGCAGTTGTGGCTGTCTGTGGTTTTTACTTGTCACCAGCCATAGCACTGACCCCAGGAGTAGATTCACTGAGTCTTTATGTTGATTTGTCAGCTTCCAGAACAACTGCAGGCTGTGTTTTCCCAGGAGTGCTAATTGAAAGCATCCCTTTTGTCTTAGTGAAGAGGAAACCCATTCAGTTACTCTGAAGATGATGCAGGAAGAAACAAACTTCTTACACACCAATTTAGCAAAAGCTCTACACCACTTAGGCACTGAGCCACTCCAGACATCATGTACCATAAAAGTTGTTCTTCCCGTGCCCTTTATCTCCAAGGCACTTGAATATTAGCCAATCTTTTCAATAGCCCTCCTGAGGTGCTCTGGTATCTGAGTAACACAAGTAATGAGTGTTGTTTGCCCAAGGCCAGAGAGGGAATTGGGAGTAGAATTGAGATTACACTGGAGTTCCTGGGCTAGCTGTCAATCCTCGAGGATGTGTTGCCTTTCTTTGCCCCAAGGCCATGCAGGCATTGCAAAGGAAGCCCCTGACAAAATTTTACAGTGGTGACTACTGCAGGGTTTTTATCTGTATTGCACTCCTGGGAGGGCTCTGGGGCTTAGTGACCATAATAGGCTTTGAGCCTTGGCTGCCTCTGCCTGGCCCTGCACAGGATGGGATCAGTGCAGGTCACTCATGGCTCTGAAGTGCTCTCACGTCATCTTTGGTGACTTCAGAAAGGCAAGTGCTGCTCTGGCACACCTTTTAATGGCTTTAAGGATAAATAAATGGGTTACTGTCTCTGTTGTGTCTACTGTTTTCCTGAAGCTACAATATGGGTGCTTGAGAATATCCTGTCGTCTTTGTTAAAAAACTATTACCACCCTCTTGTTATTTTTTTTTCTTTTTTTTTTAATTTAGAGTTTGTTTGAAGTTAGCGTGGTCTTTGCTCACCCAGAAACAGACGAGGAGTGTCATTTCCTGTAAGTTTTTCTACAAGTAACAAAAGGTCTTTATCTAAATGTTGTGCAATATTGTTGGTTTGGATTTGTTACAGAGGACAATATGCAGTGTTTATAAACTAAAATGTGGCCTGTATCTAGATTTCCTCATATCCACATAAAGTTGCAGAGCTTGAAGTTACACCATCTCTGGTTAATTCTGCTCTTCAATGCCAAGAAAAATATCATCCAGAATTCTGATCTGAGCTGGAAGGAGAGCATTCAGATGAGTTGTTCAATTTCACCCCTTCTCAAAGTCATTCCCTGTGTCATTTTAAAAAATTCAAACCATGTAATTGCAGGTGGGGAATCTTTTGAGGTCATCCTGTTCTTACAAGGCACATGGACAGGAGGGAGGGCTTAGAAGGGAGTTAATCCAACGTAGCTGGTTGATGAAAACACACAGAAATTCCCTGGCCACTACACACGCCTGGCCCAGTAGGGCACCTGCTGTACACAAAGAAGCAAAACAGTTCTGTGAATTTAGCTGCCATTTGATCTGATTTCTCAAAATCTAGCTGTAGTATATTCTGGATAATTAGGGTCACTCTTCCTGTTTGTTGGTGCTTCCTGGAAAACTTAAAGTTTCACTCAGTTAATTTGTACCTACTGCAAGTTCATTCTTAGCACAGAAAGAGGCTCAGCAGAGACGTCTCTGCTGAATAGTGAATTCTCTTCTTGAGAGTGGAGATTTCTCTCGCAGCCTTTATTTATTTCTGTTTTCTCTGCTGGCAATCTGTGATCTTTGAGTGCTCAGTCCACCACCTTCTTGGTTTTCCACAGCTGCATCTTTCGTTTGTCTTGAGGTGGGGGATGAGGGAATGGAAGCTTGGGAAGGAACAGGTATTAGGAACAATGATAATCAGTGTTTGCTGGACATCTTTCCTTTCCAGCTTCTTCAAGACTGGGCAAAAGAGGGAGAAAATTGTAGGGCCAAACTACAGTTCTAAATAATGGTACCTTTAATCCTGTAAGAACTGAAGTATTTCTGGATCCTTCACCCTTTTGTTCTCATTTATTTGATTTTACTTCCTTCATCTGAAACCTATTCCCTGGTGTTTTCAACTCATCCTTCCATCCTTTTTCTGGCATTTCAGGAATATTGATGTTGAACATGCTATGGTGGCAGTGTCAGTGCTCCAAGCAGAGCAGTTGTAGAGGTGAAAGCTGTAAAGAAGCTCCATTCCACATTGCAATTGCTCAGGTTTATTCCATGTGACCTGACAATATCCCTTTATTTGCCTTCTCTTTGTAGCACACTTAAACAGCAATTAAGGTTTGAGACACTTTCTGAAGTAACAGCACCTTACCTAATTTAATTACACAGTGGTTCCTGAGGTGCCAAGGCATTCTGCTTGTGTGAGTGGTTGGCTGTGGGCACATTCTGAGGCAGTGCTTTGGTTTTGATGGGAATGTGATAGATTTAGCAATTGTCACAGGAATAGTGACAGTCACGGTTTTTATGGAAGCAAAATAAGACTTTGTCTCAACCTGGAGAACTTTTGGATTGGATTTCCAAGCATGGCATCTGCAGTTTCTCTCCTGTCCTTACACAGTTGTGTGGAGGTAGCTGTGCAGAAATGACCAGGAGTTTGACCTGGAAGATTGGATTGGCTCTTGCCAATTCATATTTGGAGATATTTCAGGCTGAGGTGATACTGAAATTCTGGAAGAGAGAGTTTGCTCTGCTTTGTGTCACAGACTGGCCAGGGAAGTTGTTTGTATAGAAACTGCAAAACCTGCTTCCTTAGAGTCTGAAAATAGTTGCAGAGGTGTTGAAAAGCACCAGCAAGAAAAGATAAATTGGGTTAAAGGTCACAAATACCTCTGACTGCATACACAGAAATCCATAAATCATCTCTGACTGCATGGAAATCCACTAATAGGAAGAGCAACTTCCTCTACACTACTCAGAAAAAGTGTTTCACTGACTTGGCTTTCACTTTCATGAAACAGCCAATAGTTTCCTTTTGAACGGGCAAAGCACAAGTGGTGCTGAACACCTGGGGCTACCTTTTCAGGAGGAAATTGAATTATCCTCTCCAGAAGGGACAGTTTGAATCTCAGGTTTGTAGTGGGCATTGTCTAAGAGCAGCAAGTACAGGTTTCAAGGTGACAGCAGATCTTGCCTAGAACTTAGAACACTAATCATGGCCTTTATTGAGAAGGATTGGAAAGGACTGAAAGCTAAACTTGTTGTGTGCTTTTCCAGCCCATCTCAAAGCTGAGACACGGTGGTGTTGGCCAGAGCAGAAGAAGAGAGCTTTGTCCATGATTTCTCTGGATCAAGCAAGGCACATCTTGCACCATTTGTGGTTTAGGATAAAGGGGATTTGAAAATCTGCTCTGAGCTAAGCTGTGGAAGTGAGACACTGGATGTATGGGTACAAAAACCATTTACATGCTGTGCTTGTGAGTCTGTCTGTTTATTTTTCTCTGTAAGAGGAGCAGCTAATTTTCATTTCTGTGTTTAGAGCCACAGCCTGCCCGGACTGTTTCAAACCAGCAAAGAACAAACAGGTAAGATCTCCATCACTGTATTTCTGTTCTGACATTCAGAATTTCACAGCAGTAGCTACAACTTATCTGGGTATTCAGTCAGTGCTCAGTGTCTGGTTTTCCTTCATCAAAAAGCTCTCCACTTTTCAACTGTATGAAAATAAAGTTGTCTCCTTTATTCACTTCACAATTCTCAGCTGAGGAAAACCAAGAGCTTGGTGCTTTTCTTTAGGTCATTCATTTTCCAGGCTGTCTAAAGGCCATAATTTTAAGAATGTTCTCTGTAAATACCTCCCTTAAGATCTAGGAATTTGACTGTCATGCATTAAAAGTAGCATAAAAGATGATCCTCAAGCTCTCTGTGGGTGAAGCAGTTCAGATAAGTCACATTGTAAAGATGAGACTCGGCAGCCAAAAGGGAAACGATCACACTGCAGTTTTCATGTCCTCTGATCTGAATGAAAGCCAGGATCCAGGCAGGATGGTTTTATCCTGTCTGCCTCTGGAGGAGGGGGCGAAAGAAAAGGGACCTTGCCACTTGTTGCAGACCCTGAGCATGCACACAAGCACTGATGGAAAAGGGGACATGCCAGGATAAAAAACCAGTCAGAGGGAAACTGATCCAAGTGGGACAGTTGATGTGATCAGAGGGAGAACAAGTAACTTCTGTCAGAAGCCATTGCAAGGCCTTTCATTCTTTCTGGTGAAGAGTCTGCCAGCGTTTGGCAGAGGCAGAGTCTGGCCCAGGAATTCTGCTGACTCTACTCCACCTGACCAATAAATGCTACTCTTTTTTTAGCAGGGCTGTAGTGTTATAACTCGCTGCTTGCTGCATTGCTGTCCTTTAAAAGGGGGAAATCCCACATAAGGGGCTAAATCAGCAGGGCCTGGCTGTTAAAACCACACAGGCAACAAAATGGAGGGGAATCTAAAGAAAAATACGAGCTCTGAAGAGCTGTCAGAGGTTCGTCCTCACAAAGAAGCTGGGCTTCAAGGGCTGTGTTAATCAGAGAAGTGGTGTAAAAACTGGCTGCTGAGGGAAAATTTCTGTGCTGTCTATGTAGACAGTGATTTAAAACTGCTGCTGGTTGCAGGGCTTTCCAGCTCATCTGTTCTATGAGGAAGGGGAGTGCTATTATCTCCAATTTATGCTTAGAAGGAGAAAGAGCAGCTTTCCTGAAGACACCCAGGAACTCTCTTTAGAGCCAAGACTTGAATTGTCCCAAACAGTGACCCAGTATTTTTCTTTTTTCTTTTTCCCCCCCAAATCCCCAATCCAGTTTGCAAAAAAGACACCACTAAATTGGAAATTCAGCAGACAGCCATCAGGGCAGTCCTGGGGCTGGAGCACATGCCTGGGAGGAGAGGCTGAGGAACCTGGACTTCTCCAAGGTTCTTGGTGAAGGCTTTGGAGAGGATCCAGCTGAATCTTCTGCCAGTGCCAAAAGAGATGATCGAGAGCAGGGAGCCAGGCTGGTCTTCACAGAGCGTGGTTGGAAGGATGAGACACAGCAGGAATATGCTGAAATGAGAAGCTCAGAGGAGATGCAAGAAAAAATCATTTTACCTTGAGGGAACTGAGAGTGGAGCAGGCTGTGGAGAGAGGGGGGTGCAGGCTTGGTAGATTTCAAGACCTGACCATGCTTTGATTAGGAGCTTCATTTAGAGACCTTCTCCTGTGCTCAGCCTTCCCAGAGCAGGATTTCACCTCAGCTGTTGCAACACTTGTTTCTCCTGTCCTAGGAACATAAATTCTCCCTGGAGTTCTCCCAGCAGCACCTGGCTGTGCATGGAGCTTGGCAGTTGTGGCTCCTGCTCCTGCTGCACTGCCACTGCTGCTTTTGCTGCAGCCTGGGAGTGGGAAGCTGCTTGCTTTCCACAGGAGGAACTGCCCAGCCCCACTGTTCAGAGCCCTTAGTTCTGAGAATCAATCAACTTTGGAACTTCAGAAAGAGATTCCTACTCAACAGGCTTATTTTCAGCTGAACTACCTGCCTGCTGTCACTGACATAAAAGCTGGGGCTTAGGTATATTTAACTCCTGAAAATGAAGCTGGTTTAGGTTTCTGTTCTTGGATTTAGGATTCTGTTTTTAGACTATTTTGCAAATTTGGACCTGGGCTCCCAAGTGAGCAGTGACAAAACTGCACAGTGTAAGTTTCAGTGCTTTTTTTCTTCCTTAGGCATATCCTTTCTTTGCTTTTCTTAGTTCTTGACTCATTTTTTTATTTCACTTCAGTCTGTTTTCACCAGAATGGCAGTTATAAAAGCCCTGGAGAAGATAAAAGAAGAGGATTTTCTCAAGTAAGTATATACTGAAACTATTTCTTAGTACTGTGCTTTTGTACAGAATTAGGGAGGGGAGGAAAATTGTCAGTGGGTAAGTAGTAGTAGGGTGGCTTTAAAAGAATTTTTAATTGTTTAAATTCTGTTGGTTTACTGGTTAAAAAATGTTTTCTTTCTGGCAATAGAAAACCACTCCTGAACTTTCAATTAAAAGGATTATTTTGAACTTTAGAGTTTGTAGGGTAAGCTTCCCTTTACAAGAAATATTCCCATATTTCCAAAATGTTAGGAGGTGAGTTTTAAGAAAAGACCAAGTGCTGTTAATATGGTAAAAATCACACACGGTGGGAAGCCAAATCTTGACACTTTTTACTGCTCTGGTGATGCTGCATCATGTTCTGGTAGTGACAATATATTTCACACTGTTTTTATTTTTAATGCAGGCATTTTCCATGTCCTCCAAGTTCACCAAAGAAGCTCTGTGATGCTCTGGAAATTCAGTGCAATAATGGTGCAGTTTTTGTGGCTGGTAAAGCAATCCATTTATTTGCTGCTGTGTTGTCTTCAAGAGAACTTTGTAACACTGCCCTGAGACCCAGAGGATTCTTGCTGTTTGTTAATTCCTGTAGTGAAGTGTAGGGAGCAAAGAAACAAATCCAGCTCCATCCAAGAGTGGCTTGAAAGGGGAATAAATTATATTTGACCTGTGCTGAAGATACTATTTTGTCAAAAGTTAGACATTACAGATCCCCTCAGAATCATGGTTTGGGAAAGGCACCTCCACACCAACAAGCTCCCAGCAATGCTGTTCACTTCCTTGGGTTTTGACTCGCATTCAGGGGTTTTCACTGCATATTTCTCTGCATGTTGTCCCATCCAAAATTGCAAATCTTAATGGGATTTATAGAGGTTTGGGTGAGACAGGTAGTGCAGCAACACTTGGGTGTCCCTGAGTTCAGATGATTTAACTGTTTTATCATCTGCCTGCCTGTTTTATTATCTGCTCTTCTCCTAGTACTTTGTATGAACAACTTATTTAAATACATGCAAACTGATTATTATTAAAAAGAACCCAGCCTGCAATTTAAATCCAACATACTGTGATGATAAAAATATAGAGAAATGGAAAATGAAAAAGTGCAGAAGTGAATGGCAGGGTAGCTGATGTTCTGCATATAACCATTCCTTATTTTTAATTCCTGATTAGACAGCTAGATGTACATTTTTGTGAATCCAAAATCTCCAGCTCCTTTTAGGCCTTTCCAAACACATTGTTTTATTTTAGGGTGCTTTTTTGGATAGTTTTGTCAGAATTCAACAGTATGAACAGCAAAACAGAGGGTTTGCTTTCTGCCTGTCATTTAATACTGCTCTTGTCATTTATAGTTTATATCTTGCTCCAACAAACAAAAATCCAGGCAGGTGTTTAATTTTTGAAGAACCAAATCCAGAATAGAATTTATTGAGTGCAGTGCAGATATTTTGCTTTTTATAAATGAGATGGGACCTTAATTTATAAGCACAACATTGTCCTCTTGACCTTACCTTTGATGTTCAGTGATTGCTTCCTGCCCCAACTTTTTTTAAGCATTCAGGGGCTGTCAAAACAAGAAACACCTTCTGGTTTTTTTAAACCTACTCTTGTTCAGATCAAAAGTTGAAATTATTAGAATAGGGAGCTGAGAAAAAAAAAAAAAACAACACCAGCAAACCTTCTTGTTCTTTTTCCATTTTATGGAAAGAGAATTTAGCAGTGTGAATTCATCTGAGTGATGAGTCACGCTACTTTCATTATTTGCCCCAGTGAAACTGTTACTCAGTTTCCCCATTTGTTTGTGTGGCTTTTTCTTGCAGCTCGAACTGCAGGAAGGAAACACTGTTCGAGATAGGAAAATATGATACAAAACTCCAAACCCCTGAGATGGCAGAGGTACAGAGAAAATGCAAAGCTGAGCTACTCTGAACTCTGTTATTTTCCCTATGCAAGGTTTCAGTTGAAAGTGGTTTAAGCAAGGGGTTGCTCTTTGGCCTTTATGAATTATTTCCTTGCTTTGGGAATATTTTCAGTTCTTATCAAACCTGGCCATAAAAAAGCTCATATTGGTCATCCATGTCAGGCTTGTTCTTTGGTTATAGCCTGTCATGGAGGTGCCATGAAAACATCCCTGGGATCATCCAAGGATGCCAATCTCTTTACATAGCATCTTCTCAAGACTCCTGCCATTCCTCCTCATACTTTATTGGGACTTTTTGCTCCTTGCATGGTGTTCCTTGTAGTGAGCCAAAGCATTTTAGTTTGGGTTTCTTTTAAGCTTTCCAACAGTGGCAGAACTGGCTTGGAACCTGGATTATTTCAAACAGGAGGGATACACCTGAAGGCAGGACTGCAGCCACAAGGCTCCCCAAGTCCATCCTAAGTGGCCATCCTGGCTACTGCCACTCTCCTGGCAAAGAGAAAGAAGCTCTTCATGTTTCTTACCTCGATCCATTTATTTTCCTCAGCGTATAAAGTTCTCTGAATCCAAATCAAAAACCAAGCCACGTGTGTTCCATAGTGCTGGTGTAATGCTCCTGCCATAAAACAAGCTTGAGCCTGTCAATTTATTTTCACAGAGCTCCCATGGAAGTTAAATGTGCTGTGCAAGAGTGCAGCTTTTGCTCAGGGTCGTAGAATGATTAGAAGCACTGTGCTTGTTTTTTTCCAGGAAGATACAACAAATATTCCAGGAATTTACCTCAGACTCCCTGGATTATTGATGGGGAGCGGAAGCTGGAGTCTTCAGTGGAAGAATTGATTTCAGAGCATCTAATGGCACAATTCAAGGCAGACAGTAAGTATTTTGGAGATCTACCATACATATTTTTCATCATTACTGGAAGATTTTTTTCTTGGTAGCTACCTACTTAATATGGGAGTATAATGGAAAAATGATGTTTCTTTATCCCTCTCTTATCCATCCGAGTCAAAGCTTGTAAACTTTATTTAGCTGTGATCTTGGAGTAATTAGATCCTTTTATCCTGCTAAAGTAGCTTTTCAGTGGATCTGATGATGCAAATATGTTGGTTTCATGTGGTAGTGTTTTTACCTAACCAAACTCCTTAACAGTTGGTAATTCATAAATTACTTGTAGGAAGAAGGATTTTGCCACGGGTGTTTCACAATATCTGCCTGGCTTTTGACCCCTTCATGTTTCTTACCTCGACTCATTTCTTTCCCTCAGTGTATAAAGTTCCACAAGCTGAATGCTTATCCAGGGATTATCCAGATGAAATAATCGCTGCCCATCATTTGTCATCTCACAGATGTGGAGTTAGAGACATAGAAGGCCCAAGGAAAAACTGCATTAAATATTAGTTTGGAAGAAAACCTGCTACTTCACCCTCCTCTCCTCCCAGTGGATATGTTAGTCTGGTTGCAGCAGCTTCATTCAGGCCAAGGAATTGGGAGTGCTCTTCAAGAAACTTGGGAATAAACAGGAACTCTCACAGTTTCTGTAGTGCAGGCTTCAGTTTACAAAATAGATTTGAAGTGGATTTTGCAAACAAGTTTAGAAAGAAAATATTTCGCCTTTTAAAAGCTGTAGAGAGTATTAAAAATGTAAAATTAAAGCTCACCTGCCTTGTTCAAATCTGTTACAGGCTTTAATTTTAGTTCCTCTGGAAGAGAAGATGTGGATGTAAGGACACTAGGCAATGGTAAGGCTTGGAAGACCCCTTGATAAACAGAGATGAAATGGATGTGTGGAGCTCCTCTGACAGATCCTGCTGAATGCCACGTGTGTGACTAGGCACGCTTTGGAATTTCATCTCAGAAACCATTTAGTGAAACTTATATATTTATTCCCAAAGACCAAACAGCTTCATAAAAGCAGCTTGAAACAGGAGCCCTTTTTCAGTGGCCTTGGCTGCATGGAAAAGCATAGTTAGTTATAAGTATTTTATTTTATTCACTCCCTACTTTTAAGTCCTTTATGTCAGACTGATTTCTCTCTTGTTTTCTGTTGGATCCTTCTAATTCCTTCACTGTGGGGGAGCCTTATTTTCTTTATGAACTTGAGTCCCTTATAAAGGTCAGCTGCTTTCCAGCGTGCTGAAGCTGCTGTAGCCAAGGGAGGAGGGAAGGAAAAAGTAAAAATGAACAATTCTGTGTTTCAGTTGCTGTCTGATTTGTAGTGTGATTCTTGGCATTGCTTGTGCTGGGGATTGTCCAGGCCCTGAGCACAGAGTTACAACTCTGGCAACAGATGTTGAGCTGAGGGAGTGGGATTTAACATTGCCGTGCACCTGGGCATTGCTGTAGGTGACAGAAAATAAGCTAATTAGCTTTTTTTCTTATTTTATTTTTTAATTAGCACAGACTTGTACAAGATGTCTTCTGGGAAGTCATAATTTGCACTTATTGCTGATACTGGGGTTTAGTAGCCAAAAAAAGGTCCCTTGTTTCTTCCCTTCCATCTGATGCTCCCTCCCTCAGCCCGCCAGGCCTCTCCCTGTTTGTGTAACGTCTTCACACCTTGCAGCCTTCCTGTGTAAACTGCAGCATTAATTTACAACAACATGTTTTTGTGTTTTATGCCCGTGCCTGTTGCCAGGAAGGCCCTTTGCAATCGAGCTGGTGAATCCTCACAGGATACATTTCACTGCTGAGGAGATGAAGAGGCTTCAGCAGGTAAATCACTGGCACCTCACAGAGCTCACAAGCACGTGCTGCCTCTCCAAGCCAGCAGCTCTGCTAACTGACTGCTTTTTTAACTATCACAGGCAATTAATGACTCTTCAGACAAAATACAGGTTCGAGATTTACAGCTTGTCACCAGGTCAGTGTTTATCGTTGCTGGTGAGGGATTTCAAAGCCACACTCAGGGGGGAGTTGGGAAGTGTTCTTGCTCACAGCCTTGGATAATTATGCTTATGTTAAGTGAGTAATTAATTTCTTTTGTTTAGAGAGGCGATTGGTCGTATGAAGGAAGGTGAAGAGGAGAAGACAAAGACCTACAGTGCCTTAATATGGACAGACAAAGCAATACAGAGAGAAGACATCACATTTCTAGATGATATCAAGGTAGCAGGAGCTCTTGTTGCTGATTTAAATAGTACCTGTCCTGGTATCTGAGGGAAGAGTTAAATACATGCACTCATGGGCCAATCTCCTGCTCTGTACTTGGTTTTTGCTTTTTTTTTTTTCAATCGGGGTTTCTCTTGCTATAGGGACTTCCATACCACCCTTCCTTCCTCCCCCAGTCACTCCAGCAGGGCAGGGGGCTGGCCGTTAGCAGATACAACAAATCCTTGTGTAGTGTTCACCTCCCAGGAGACCAAATCACCAAAATCAGTGGATGGGAGAGGAGGAAACCTGGCACCTACACCCCTTTCTTGACCTTAGATAGTGTCTGAGAGGGGCAGAGAAGCTCTTTTGGTCTGCTCTAAAGCCATTCTCCCGCAGCTGAAACAGTTTGGAGGTGGAAGTGTCCATGACAGAGTGCAAAGAGGCCTCAGGAAGGCTCAGCATGTGCAGGAACGAGAACTTTCTCCAGATGTTGGCCTGATGGAGAAGTGGGTTCAGTTTTTGGTGTGTTGCACCATTTCCTACAGGACTTGCCCACGAGTTCATCCTCAAAATGAGGGCTTGAGCAGTTACAGCTCAGGCAGACAACTGTTGGGAAGCTCTTCCTTTAGCTTCCCTTGCTCCTGAGAAGTTGCCTTTCAAACTGCTGCATCTCCTTTGGGAAAGGGAGTTGGGAATGAACTTTTGAAAAGACTGTTCTCAGATCTAATCTCATTTAAAGCTTTTTTCCCTCACTTTTTTTCCCAGGGGGTTGGCTGTAGTTTAGACAAAGCATTTTGTGGGTGGGATCTTTTTTTCCTGATTGCCCTGAGGCTCTGAGCGAGCTGCCAAATCCTGGAGTCATTCCAGCAAAGGGCTATGGAGATTTCAAGGTTATTCCTCTGTATTTGTGATTCCATTAGTTTGTGTTCACGTGAGGCCTCGTTTGGCCTGTGAGAGGGCTGCCCTTTTCCCTTTGATAAACTTGGAATAAACGGCTCTCGCCTTGAGATCACTCAACTACCAGAGCACAAGATAAAAAAAGAATGGGACTGGTTAACACCACACGATTCCTACAATGTGTGCAGCATTTACACATTCCCTCCCTCATGTTTTTGGCTGCTTCTCATCCCAGGAGCTGAAGCTGGAGCAGAAGACCCCGCTGCGGGTGCTGCACCGGCGGCCCCTGGCTGTGCGGTGCCGCCTCATCCACACCATGAGCTCCGAGTACATCGACGAGCACCACTTCCGCCTGCACCTGAAGACTCAGGCAGGAACGTATCCTTGGGTGCCCTGACACCAGGCAGGTGCCAACCACTGCTGCTGGCAGTGATTGGGATAGTGGGGAGTTTCCTGCTCTGGTGGCTGCGGTGTTGCAAAATCCCTGCTCTCCCGCAGCGGTGTTGCTGCACAGTATTCGCTTTTAGGTCACAATTTCACACTGGAGTTTCCATAAAGTTATGTGACAGCTATAAAAATTGTGCTGCTTCAAAATACACTTAAGCTTTTTCTAATTTAACTGAGAACTTTGCACCTCCAAAAACGAGCTTTTCCACAACATTTCATGCACTTCAGTGCAGAGTGGAGATCACTGCTACTTACAGTGATCTTACAAGTTACAGTCTTGTCCAAAAGTCACCATTCATTTTGGAATGTAACAAAATAAAGGTCAGCAGTGCAGCAGGCACCAGAGTCAGAAGCCAGGAATTAGGAGCTCTCTTGAAGGTAGGTATGGGCTTAACAGGACATTAACTGAGAAATTACTTAGGAGTAGAAAAACCACTTTATTTCCCCCTTTTTGATTTCTTTGGTGTGAAATCCACCTCTCCTTAGCCAGTATTTCCAGCTACATTAAAGAGTTTGTGCACGGAGACTTTGGTAGAACAAAGCCCAACATTGGGTCCCTTCTGAACAGAACTGCTGACATTCTGGAGCTGGATGTAGAAGTAAGTTGTTTGCTATTTCTCTTTCCTGGAAATTACTAAGGGAGTTGCCCTTGTGAGAGGCTTTCCACGGAATTGCTCTAAGTGGATCAACATTCCTTACTACAGGACACATTTCCTACTGCTACTCTCCTTTGTAAACGCAGCCCAGCAGTGAGTGATGCTGCCAAGAAGTAGCAAAAGGAGTTGTGATTCTTTTGGTATCTGTAAAACAACTCTGCTGCCCTCTTTTCTTCCTCTGCTTTTCTAGTCTGTTGATGTTGACTGGCCTCCAACCCTGGCTGATTAACTTCTGGAGTTGGGATGAGGAAGCAGCTCCTGGTGACCAGATACTGTGCAGTGTTACAGCCTGGGTGCCAAGGGTGTCCCTGGAACGTTTGGATCATGTTGATCTGCCAAAGGATACCCTTGGACTCTACTTTACACACTCTGGACCAGGTAGTGTTGGTTCAAGCTCTAGCCTTACTTTTATTTCTTCTGTACATAAAAAGGTTTTGGGAAGCCAGGGTATACAACCCTCCATCAAGCCAGATTTTATTTTAAACTCTTTTTATATTGGATACTGAAGCGTTCCTTGTCTGGGTGCAGGTAGCACTGAGTTATCTGAAACCCACTCCCAACTTTTTCTGAGCAGTTCATGCAGGAAATCCCAAAAGCCAGGGAGACTGCAGCCAGAAGGACAGTGCCTGGAGCAAGTCTCCCTGAGACACTGACTGCTTTATGGCCAGTGGCAGTAGACATGAGCAAATTTGTCTCTCAAAGTACTTTTCAAAGGGAAAAAAAAAGCTTTCAGAGGAAAACTTTGCACTTAAAACCAAGTTCTTCTCATTTAAAAACACTGGGGATGCTTCCTAGAAACAAGAGTTGTGGCCTCATCAGCCCTCTTGAGGAGTAGGAATTCCCCAGTGAGTCACACGATATAAAAAGATTGGGAACTCCTGGCAGTGGTGCATGATGGGAATCTGAAGAAAAACAGGAATACCAAGAATGTCGAAGTGCAGGCAGAAACAAAAGGTGCCACAGGATGTTGGTATCAAGAGACACAGATAAAAAGCTGTGATTTAGTAGCATAATACATTTTTTCTTGTACCTCACCTTGGATGGATGCCTGGAAGAGTTGAACACAACCTAGGAACTTGCCTGGAATAGGGAAGATCTTAGGTTTTCTTTGGTTACTTTAAATGTTTCATACTAAGAACCACCTGCATCTTTAGGAAGCAATTTTTTATACTTGTATCATGTTAATCCATTAGGGAGGTGCTTCCTTGAAGTACAGAAGAGAGTTAAACTATCAACAAGAAACTAAGGTCTGGAATTTCAGAGCTCTTTGTTAACATTTTGGGAATAAAGAGGGGAGTATTTGCCAGGACAAACCACTGTCTGGGGACAGGGAGGATGACTGGGATGTCTTCCCTTGAATTCAGTGATGCCAGCACCTCATGCTAGAACAGCTCCTGAGGAGCTTGAGATGGAGGCTCTAAAAGTGTTAATAAATACATTTTTAAGGAGCTCCTTTAAGGCTCTGCCTGTGCTGGGCTGTCAAAACTTGTATCTGTAACATAAGTAATTCAGAAGCTTCTGTTTTTTAACACAAAAATTTGATTCAGACAGCAATATTATTTTTGGTTTGAATACTAAAGCTCTTATGAGCAACAGATTCCATGAGCAGTTCTCAGATAATGATCTGCAGCTAAGAAGGAAGTGTCATTAATGATGGAAAACTAAAGAAACTGAGTTCAGAAAACAAAAGAGAATTTCATATCTGCGTGATTTCTTAAAACTCAAAGTGAGATAAAATATGATTTATAAATTCCATAAGCTACAAGGGAAAAAAATGTAAACAAGACTGTGCACTCTGGAAAAAACAGGCATGGGAAGAGCTGTCCCAAGGGGAAATGGAGCCAAAGGGGGAAAGGGAAAGGGCTGCTGCCTTAGTGCCAAGGACACACGAGGCGCTTCCCTCTGCAGCTCCTGCTGCACATGGGGATCCCAGACAGAATCCAGGATAAACAAGGCCATAAAGATGACCCTCAATGTGCTGAGTCTGAGCTCTCCTCTGGGCAAGGCAGAGAGCTCCTTCCAAAACTCCCAAGCTGTTTATTTTTACAGTAAATCTGAAGTGTCCGAATGGGGGGGTGGAAGCTGATATGCAAAAATCCCTGAGCTCTTGAGGCAGTTCCTGGGCACCAATCACATGCAAATATGAAACTGAGAGATGCAGTCTGGGGATCTGAACTTTGTTTCCAGCCCAGTTTCTGAACCATCATGTACTGAACATTGCAGCAATAATATTCATGTTGTACTTGGGCCTTCATCTGATTTTTGGAGCACTTTTGGGAGTGCTCAAACCGGGTGTTTTGTGAGAGCAAGATTTCATCTTGTATTTCCCCAGCTGGACACCTCTGATGCCTCCCCCCCTGCATTTTGGTTTTGCATTAGCTCAGCTGGGCCTGGAGAAAGCTGTACCAGCAGCACAGCTCAGCCAAAAGCATCTGTGCCCTTGTTCCCTCTGCCCAACAACTCAACAGCTCTGCCACAAAGCCTGCTGAGGCAGATGAGCCCTCACGTGCCTTGAGGTTTTATAGTGGCCACCAGCAGCAGGGAGCAGAAAATACCCCAAAAAACCCCAGGAAAAGCAACCAATAACCTACCTTCTCCCTCTTCCCTGCCTTTCCCGTGGTGAGGGATGTCATGAAGCCGAGGAGGTTGCAGAAGCTGAGCACTTGGTATAACCAGTTTTTTTTAATTACCAAACCAACTCGTTTACAAAGGAAAACAGAACTTTGAAAATATTTAATTATACAGTAAAAACAAATTGTACTATAAAGAGCTTTCTATGAAGTGAGTAAAATGTTTACATTTAATATACTTAAAACTGAGAACTTCAAAAAAAAAAAAGAACTGAATAAACAACACATTTCGAACTTTCTGTGTATTTCTTTGGTCTTTCTGGTGCTTAAAAGTGTGGAGGAGAGGTGCAGAAGTGAGGAAAAACTGCTTTGAAACAGGGAGAGTCAATTAGTTTAGTTGTGCACCTGGAGTTTGGGGAAGCAGTTTCCAAACTTCACCTGCCTGTCAGGTCTGTGTGATGGAATTCCAGCAGCACCACCAGAGTGCTTCCAGTGCAGTGGATTCCTGCAGGGAAAGCATCCCTGAGTTCCTGTAAGCCACAAAGGGGTTCTGGGGCACCTTTCCTTGTGTACAATTCTACATCTCAAGCGACTTTTTTGATTTGGGGGTGGGTTTTGGACTTTCTATTGCTTTTTTTATTGCTGCTCTCATTGTGCAGTTTTATGTCACCGAAAGGTAACACCTGAGCCCCTTAAGCTTTATCTGCCCTAAAGAGCAGCTGTGTCACTTAAGAAATACTCAGACATTTCTCTATGTTGCTTCTTAAAAAATAACAGTATAACGAAGTAGCCAAGGCCAGAGTGTCTTACCCAGCCAGTTACCTCCAGCTGGTGCCAGGAACAGCTCCGGCTCAGGCTAAGAGCCAAGACTGGGAATCAGGTGGGAGGGAAGAAGTTCTGGTTCCTGATACAGAGGATAGAGGAGTGTTTTTAATTAGTACTGACTGAAATGGCTTCAAAAGTGGTTAACAGAGGTGAGGCTGCACCAAGGCAGCCTCTGGCTTTGCCCTCCTGGGAGGAGGTGGTGCTGGGGAGGCAGGATCTGAGCCTTCTTTAAGCAGTCACTTGCATAGCAGGAAACTGCCGGGATACCTGAGGAAAGAGTAAGTGGATACTTCGGCTCCAGAGATTTCTGCCTTTCCAAATCTCACTCACATCACAGCTACACACACACACGACTTGCAGAGTAATAACAGCTTCATTCCTAAAGCAACAGGGGCATGGCTTGTAAAATAGTGCGCTCTGGATGAAGTGCAGGCAAGTCCTCACTTTCTGTTCCTTCTCTTGTGCAGTGATTTCCTTTACAACAGAGCTGGACTATTTAAAAACTCAAACCTTCCGGTCTTTTTAAATATATCTAACAATGACATAGTCATTAAAAAAATTTACGAGTAAATTTGCCTTCAAAGCAAATGGAGTGTGGTGACAGCGTGGAAAATCAATACATGTTCTCATTTTAAGAGAAGAGTATTTATAGAAAGGGGGTTAAAAACCTAAACCTTTCAAGTAAGTTGAGCAGAACTCGGACGTCATTAGATGAAACTGAGCTAGAGTGCTCACGTGCAGGCTTTTTTGTTCCTAATTTCTGTCCTATCAAAAATGTAATTTCTATAGCAAAAATGGCTATTTCAAAACAACTTTAACCCTGTGAAGTATTTGAAATTTTAACCCTTCTGAAGATGCCAGCTTTTACAGTCCCCAAAGGTAAGGAAGCTTTAAGTGTTAACAGTTCCCACTTCCAACAGCGTAAAAATATGTCTACAAGGTACTTTTTTAAGGTACAGAACCCCAAACCCTACTCCCACCTCCCTCTTTATGGGCTACAATAAATAACCTTTAAGTTACACCACGAAACTTGCACAGCGACATTCTGAAAGAGAAAGCAGGGACTCCAGAAGGGTAAATTACTCCTCTCCACGCAGCGGCACCCGGGGAGCTCTACGTACCCAGCGCTGGCTCACGGGTTATAGCTCTGTAAGATGTTATCGAAGGGGAACGACTGGTAGAGCTCATCCGTGTGGACACCGTCGGTGTCATAGAACTGGCCGTCGGCCAGGCTGCCCTGGTGGCCGCTGGACAGTCTGGGTTCGCCCAGCACCTCCTGGTCCATGAAGCTGTACACGGGGTCGGGCAGTCCGGGCTGGGAGGGGAAAGCCGCGGCGCCGCCGCCCGTGGGCAGCTGGAGCTGCTGCCGCTGGCTGCCCGCGCCCAGCACGGCGCTCAGCTTCTCCAGGCTGATGCTGCCGCAGTTCAGCTCCTCCGCCTCCATGCCCAGCACGCCGGCGCTGGAGGCGCTGCCGCCGGGGAGGCTCTGCAGCTCGGCGGCCGGCACCACCACGGCCCCCAGCCCGTTCGTGCTGCTGTAGGTCCGGAAGAAGCCCGAGTCCTTCTCGTCGGGCCAGGCCAGGGCGCTGTCGTGGAAGGCGGGCAGGGAGCCGCCGGCCGGCGGGGGCTCCGCGGAGAAGCTGCCGGGAGGGTGGGAGCCGAGCAGCCCGGCCGGGGCCGCCGAGCCGTGCAGCCAGCACGGGGACAGCACGTCCTGCTTGCCCGGCCCCACCGCCGGCGTGTGCGCCAGCTGCGAGCAGCCCGGGTACAGCTGGCTCGGGTTGGACAGGGCGCCCAACCCCGGCATCATCAGCGAGGATGGAAACATGTTCGGCTCTACGGAGAGAACGCCACTTTTTAGGGGTTTGGGTTTTTTTCAAATTACAAATTTGCAGCAAAGAAAGACAACAGAGTCTTTCTAAGTCTCTACGTGCATTACCACTGTCTACTTGGTTCACTGCTCTCCAGGATGGACCCCAGAGCTCTGGACAGCAGCAAGAGAGCTGCCTACCTCACCTCCCTATGGCCCATACTGAGGGTGACATAAAGAACTGATAGTTTTAAGTTTGTACAGTTAGAAGTACCAGTATCTTACAGGAAAAAAAACCTCAAGAGATTAGAATTTCAAGCAAAGAGGAGGGCACTATCTGCTTAAACAACTGTCAGATTGCAGGCAAAAACCTACCTTTCTTAATCAGCTTCCCCTCAGGGGTGACAACAGGGAATGGGGCTACTTTGGGCCTCTCTGTCGTGGTGCTTGATCCTGCAAAGGAACAAAACATGAGTCTGCAGCATTTAGAGAAAACAGCTCCATTTAAATATAAGTTCACTCAAACAGAAGAAAAAGACAAATATTTTCCTTACCACAGTCCTGTATGAGCTTCTGCCAAGCCAACGTCGATCTTTGCCTTTTTGCTTTGTTGCCATATGGATCTACAGAGAAAGGAGTGGAAGGGCAAAGTGTTATATTTATCTTTAATAAATGCCTAAAGGAACCTCCCAGTGGCACCAAGCTGTAGTAGGATTTATTTAAAAGAGAATATTGCAGGCATGGCAGCACTAACAAACCATGCCAGTGTTACCCCACGGAAATTATTGGTATTTTCGCTGAAAGAGGGATCAAACTGACTGCTGTAACTTTTAAAACCCAAAACTCTACTTTGCAGGAGCAGTGTTGTAGATTTTTTACTAATTAAGCCGCTACCACGAGTCCTGCATTGATCATGGCCGTTCAGAAGCTCATCTCATTGGAAGCATACCCTTTTCATCTGGCAGGTATCTGAAATCCATGGGCTCACTGACTTCCTGGTCAGAGGGCCTCCGCAGCTGCATCTTCACTGTGACAGGCTCAGTGATGTCTCTGAGGAACGGCGGCGTCCTGAACACGATTGCGACCTGGCGGTGAACGTCGGCCTGGGAGAAGGAACCTTTGGCCTCCCAGTTGTCCAGGACAAACCTGACTTCTATGTCATCTGGGCCATGAGGAACAGAAGATGCTTGTTAAGTTCGGAAATGGAGGAACTTGTAGCAGAAAAAAAGGGGAGCAAAGTGAGGAGCCTGACTCAGAATTCAGATGCAAAGTAAATGGATAAACTTTGAAGGCAGAAGATCCCATGAACCTGAAAGCTACGAAACCAAACCACTTCGAGGTGTGTGGTGAAGGGTTTCAGCCCCACAGCAGGAAAATGATTATGGAATGTGTTCATTTGGAGAAAAAGGGAGAGAAAACACCTAGTCCAGGTTACCTTTCTGAACTTTGTCACACAGCAGAAATATTTCGTCTCCTCCTTTGACGCTTCCACAGTTCTTGTTCACACGACAGATTCTCAATTCTGCGGTGTTGGGAGCTCCTGGAAGCAAACAGGCAAATATAATGACATAGAATTATTGTGGCTTTGTCACTATTGGATGGGAGGTGCTGGGAGTTCAGGCATATGAAGGGAAGGCAACAGCTGGAGGAGTGTGACACCCTGAAATCCACACAAAGCAAGTCGCTCCATACAGGAAATTCAGCAGCAGGGCCTAATATTCCATGATCCTACAGCTTATCTCCAAACACAAGACACCAGCACTGCTGTGCCACTCTTTCCCTAACTACTGTAGAACAGTCTCAAATACTTCCCCCACGGACGTGGTTGTGCTCAGCCCCACTGCCCTTTGAGCTGCAGAATTCAAAGCAGCTCTGAGTGACAGATTACCTGGTACAGTCACACTTCTCTGGAAAGAGCTGGCCTAGCAAGTCAGGAGAATTCCCCTCTCTGAGGATCTGCCTCTAGTTCTGTTCTCTAGTTCTATTCTCAGAGGTACTTGGCCATCCAGCCTCTCCTCTGTTCCCCTCTGCAGGTGTCCAAGAACAGCTCTAGGACCATAATTTCGTACCTTCACCAAGGGCAGCAGGTTGCACCCCAAACCACTCAAATTTTAAACTCCAGACTGTGGCTGTACATGAACAGCCCTCAGGATAGCTGTGGGTGGAGAGCTGTCTCTCACCATGAATTAGCCCCCACTGAAGGCTGCACATTGCATTCCAAACAATCTCATGGCTATGGACAACTCCAGTCGGATGGAGCCACGCTCTGCCTGGTGGTGTCCGGCTCCATTCTGGAGCAGCAGCTCCAAACATAGTTAAAATGTCTGGAACGATCCAGCTGGTGCTGCTTTGACACCATGAAAGTGATCCTCCATGAGGCTCCACCACCACAGGCTCCCTGTTCCAGACACAGGGAAGAAATACAAACCGAAGCTCACAGTGTCACCCTCAAAAAAAAAACCTCAAAAACCAATCAAACCTGCTGTAGACACTCAGTTTGAATCAATTCCTGCCCAAGTACAGGTAAAGCACAGCACAGACTATACCTAGAGCAGAGTTCCTGGTAACCTCTCACCAGACCCCAATTACGTAGTTACCATCTGCAGTTATTACTGTCATTATTGTAAGTGGGAGCTACAGCCTCGTGTACTACATGACACACACCACTTCATTTGCTGAATGAATCAGAAGCCTTCAAGGGAGGGGAAACCAAACAAACCCAGAAACAGCACAGGGCCATGTGATTGGCAGCGTCATGGTGTGCTTTTCAGAGGAAGGGTAAATTAAGAATTGTGAGGAAAAGCCTAATTTTACCATTGTTTCACTTCTGTGTGCTTGAATGGCACTCGGTGAGAGAGAATCAGAGTGGTTTAGCTTGGAAGGGACCTTAAAGATCATCCGGATCCAACCCTCTGCCATGGGCAGTGACACCTTCCACTATCCCAGGTTGCTCAAAGCCCCATCCAACCCAGCCTTGGACACTTCCAGGGACAGGGCAGCCACAGCTTCTCTGGGCAACCTGTGCCAGGGCCTCACCATCCCCAACAGGGAAGAATTTCTTCCTAATATCCAATCTAACCCTTCCCTCTGTTGGTTTGAAACCATCACCCCCTGTCCTATCACTGCATGCCCTTGTGAAAAGTCCCTCTCCAGCTCTCTTGCAGTTCCCTTTAGGTCCTTGTAACAGATTTTTGGGACGGTCTCCTTCACTGGAGTTTGTTGTTTTGTTCTTAGACAAGGAATTCAGGAAGGAAATCAACACACAAATGCCAGCAGATGTGGATGCACCACCGTGCTGTCAGCAGGAGTCTGGCACCCGCCTCAGAGGGAAACATTCCTCCCCTCCTGTCACCTCAGCTCCTGCCCAATTCCTGTTCCTCGCCCCCCTACACCACATCCCTGGGGACAAATCCCTAGAGAAACGAGCTCCTCACCAAAAATCATGCTGCTTTCCACAAGGGCAGGACAACATGTTCTACCCAACTCCATTTCTCAGAAATGGTGAGCTGCTTCATCTGACTCTTCCCGAGAGTTTTTGATATGCAGCTTGCGAAATTTCTGTTCTGAACCAGTTAACTTTAGAAGCATTTGGAAACAGAAGGTGCTGAACTTGAGACCCTTGCAGCCTCTGCTAATGGGGTTGCCTGTGTGATGTCAGTATGATTCTTCTGTGTCTCACTATGCAAAGCAAGGGGAGACTACAAAGGATGCGAAAGTGAAGAAAACGCTCGATTTGGAAGTGTCTAAGCTGATTTTCAGAGCATCTCTTTGCTCCTAATCCGAGCAGATCCCTGCAGGCTCAGAGCTCAGAGCCCAGGGTTGCCCAGCCTGCAGTCCCTGTCTCCTGAGGGTACAACCCAGCTGTACCTCAGAGCAGCTCTAACCAGGCCGATGTCTCTAAAAGAAACTCGGATCTGAAAGTGAGCGAGGCCGTTTTTTTACGATTTGTGGTCGCAGCTCTGCACGGGTTTATTTACACGGCTGCTGCGTTACAGGGAGGGCTTTGGGTACCTCCAGTGCTGCCCACAGACACCCCCAGCACCCACCCCTGCTTCCCCCACAGCACCCAGCCCCAGCCTCCTGACGTCAGACCACAGGGACGAGTAATCATGATTTGGCACATTTCTAAATGGCATCTGAGGCAGAGCTGCAAATCTGGTACATCAGTTTTTTATCTCGGCCCTGATTATTTCAGTGCACGGGTTCTCAGTAACACAACGCTCACAGTTCCAGCTTCTAGATCATTCTAGAGGAGACTCTAAATATATCAGAGCCATCTGAGTTTCATACTCAACATTTTCATAATGGTTGTGCCCACATCAACACAATCCTAACAACTTTAGGAAATGCAGATCTCATTTTATTCAGTAGTTTCTGCTAAAATAAGGACCTCAAATATTTAGCATGGAAACACTCATGCTGCAGAAATGAAAAACACTGCAGGAAAGTTTTCTGAGATTAAGAGCTCTTTTGCTACTCTGCTCCCAGACAGGAGTCCAGCACACACTGAGGGCTAAAATCCTCAGCTGTCAATGCCCTAGAGATAACCAGTTTCGTGGAATGTGGAAAACAGTGCCAAGAAGGGGTTTCATGTACTTCTGCACCCTCCTGGAGCATGATCAAGGACTCCCCCATTACACTGAAACAGCCACCAACCAGGACAAGAAAGGCCTTATGACAGCTTCCCACTGGGATAAATCTGTCTTGCAAGTCCCATTCCAGAGCCCTCACAAGGCAAAGGCAAGATTCCTCAAGGGCACAAACAGGTTCCAGAGGACTCCCTTGGAAAACAGACCAACCTTGAGGCAGCCATCCATCTCACTACTCTATCAGCCATCTATCTATATCACTTTAATCACGTGGCACATCAGGAATGGGCCTTTCCTTGCACTCACTGCTGCTGTGTGTGAACAAGGGCTGGAAACACAGCTGTATGTGAGTCCATGAATGCCATGGACAATCCTTACTCTGGCTGGCCAACATTTCACCCTGGGATCATGTCTGAATGTACGCTCACTGTGAGTTGCCACGTGTCAGTCCTGCAGAAGTGACCCAGAACTGGCAGAGACCTCAGAAACCTGGCATTTCTCACCCCAAGCTAAAGAGAAAAACAAAAAGAAATCATCTGGCTGAGCTGGTACTCACTGTTGTCATAGATGGGGTTGGAAATCAAAGGAGGAAGGGCTATCGTGTAGTTGCCGTGCTCGTCAGGAAGGAAAGCTTGGAAGCAGAGTCGGACGACGTTGAGGTCGTACTCGTCGATGTTGTGCAGCTGCTCCTCGGGCACTGAAGGACAGACAACACTGTGGATCAGTCATGGAACCAGCAGGAATTCTTTACCACACTGGGGATGAGTCCTCACCAGTAAAAGAGATGGTGGTGCCCAGGCACATGTGCCCACAGCCTCTGGCAGCTGGACAGGGGCTGCATGAATTAATCCCTTGTTCACAACAAATGGTACTGAAGCCTTTAACGTTTTCCCTGCACTCAACAGGGCTCAACTGTCCGAGTTCTCCAGCTGTTTTTTGTGTCTGGTTTCCTCACCTTGCCTGCCACAACAGTCTCATGTATCTACAGGTTAAAAGTCTTCTTTTATTCTTCTTTGTGCATGATAAAATTTACAAAAATAATGTTGTTGTCCAAGATAAGTATTTTGGTACAAACGGATCCTAGAATCTCATGAAAGAATTTCTGCAGCAGCGACAGACTTTGGCTACGTGGTATCATTATTTTCCTCTAGAAACTGAGATGGAAGAAGAGTCAGAAGGCAATTCCCAGGGCAAGAATGAAGCTGAAACAACAGAAACTACCTCCCCACCCCATCAGCACCAGTGTCACTGCTGTACCTTTCAGAGCAGGGATTAGTGGAGTCATTAGGATACAGATTCGTAACGCAAGAAGGAAACCCTTGTTGGAAAGGATTCATTTCCTTGCATATCCCTGCCAGTATAAAACCCAGCAATGCATTAACCTGAACTCAGCATTTCAATTTTGTTCACTCCTTATTTTAATTACAAGACGCAGGACCTGGGATATCATTACTGAACATTTCACATATTCCCACCTTAATGGACAACTCCGGGAAGAGTGGCCCCCTCTGAATTCGACACTTTCCTTTAAGGCCTGACACTAAACCATTATGTTGACATTCAGTGCTAGCAAAAATGAGAAACTGACTTAATTTCACTTAAGTAGAAGTACTGATAATTAAAATCACTGCGAGTGTTTCTGTTTCCCCAAACCCCTCCAAGCAGCAGTTCAGCACTTTCACACTCCTCACAATTACCCAAAGCCAACACGTGCCAAGTCACCAGATCACCAGCTCCCCATGCACTCCCTCCCCTCCCTTTCAAAGGCCTCTTGCAAGAACAGAAGATTAAACATGGCTGTGATAAGAAGTCTGGGGACCACGCTGCACTGATTAGATTGCGTGCTCTGAACTTTAGCGTTTATCACTGGCTCAGGTCTCCACCCTGCCACGAGTGGGATTCCACAATGCCCACTTGAGTGACTTCTTCCTTTTACCTTTTGATAGTGTGAAATAGTAAGTGTGATGAGCTCACAATACTTTCCACTGGCTTTTTCAGTCCTTCTGGTGCTCTGAATATCAGTTTCTCCTGCTCTCTGCTGCAAAGGGAAATCAAGTCACCTTTCCCCTTTGCAAGCCTGTGATCTGCAATATTTCAAGACAAATACAGCAGCAAGTACAAAACTAAGCAACAACTGTGTGAGCTTCAGAAGTGGTGAGGCCCAGGGGAGCTCTGCCCGTGAGCACCTTGCAGGCAGGTGCTGACTGTGACACCAGAGACACAAAATTTTATGCTTTAGTGCACTCCATCAGTTCACCTGCTAGCCTGAATAGGATCTTTAGGAAACAGGTTTGGAACAGACAGCTCCTCAGACTGACTTGGATCTGGCCGACTCCACAGCCCAACTCTTGATACTGCCTGATCCAGAGAACACAGAAAGGAAAGTGCATTTTCCAAAGTGCACCTTGCAGAAGGTTGTCAGAGCACAACAAAGGGCTATCAAAGGGAAGAGAGCAGCTCTAATCCACACCCTGACCTCAGGGCTTATGTGCCTGACCTTATGGCTTACTGTGCTAGCCATTGGTGACTGCATGGATCCTTCCAGAGACCCAAGGAGTGGTCAAACCTCAAACCTCTTCACAATTAAACTGAGCACAGAGATTCAGTACCTTTGCCTGAGTAAGCTATCAGTAGATGGAGGCTGAGCATGAAATCTGGATCTGGCTTTTGACCCTGAACCAGAAGTGAGGACTGTAGTTGTGCAACCAAGTCTCTCTCTCTCATGCTAAAGGAGCCTCGGTCCTGCTCTGTGTTTTCCACAGGGAAATGTGTCTCTTCCTCAGAAACAAGTAACAGCAGGCTAAAGCCTAAGAGTACTCTATAAAAGCAAAAATATTCTAGATATGGAGAAAATTAGCAATGTTAATGTTCAAATGACATCATTTCCTATGCTGCAAACTTGCGCAAATTCCCAATAAATCTGTTTAACACCTGACACAGGAGTGGTGTGCCAAGAATGGCAGGGGACAGAATCCCTGTGTACAGCTCATTCCATTGCAGCAAAACCCACTGCTCCTGATTTGCATGTTTTTATAAACGATTTATTAGAATTTTAAAAAATCCGTAGTTTGAAAGAGGAAGTGTTCAGTCAAGAATGATTCCTCTTGGGCTATTTTTAACCAGACAAGAAGAACATAACAGAGCAAAAAAAGGAGAACAAGACAGCTGCAACTCCATCTTGTGATGACGTGCTTCAAAAAAAAAAAGACCAGATTCCATGTGCATATGAAGAAGCACACAGCTTTCACCAATTTCAAAATATAAAAGACCATCATCCAAACAAAATAAAGTGTTGTTATTTTTAACAAACATCTAATTCTGCTCCCTCTGAAGTCAATTTGAGAGCAGCCACCAACTTGGAATGGATGCTGGCTTCCACCATGGGAATATTAAAAGCAAACAAAGCCAAGGCAGACAAACACCCTGAGTAATGCCCCGGAGCACGGCCGGATGGAGGATGGTCGTGTCATTCCATGTTATTCCAACAACTTCTGTGCAGGAGGACAACAGACAGGGTTGAACCTGACAAACCTGAAGTCATTAAAGTTAGGAAACGCTGTCGAAGATTTTGGGAACGCTATGTACTGGAGAGGAGGAGCAGCCTCCTGCACCGAGCCCCGCGAGCTCCGCACCAGCGGCTCGGCTGAAACCAGGGGCATCACACACGTGAAGCACAAACGTCACCCAACCTGGCACCTTGGGGGCAGGTGTGGTGAAAAAAGGCTCCAACACGACACATGAACCAAAAAAAAAACAAAAAGGGAAGAAGTTCTCTGGTTTTGGCAAGAGTTCAATTTCCTCTTCTGACTGCTGCTTGCTGTGTGGTACCACACCTTAGTCACCATCTGAATCCAGCCGAAAGAGCTGGAACCCAACCAAAAGCCTGGGTATGTTCCTGTGATGGCCCAATCTAATAACAAAAAATAGCCTTAACCTGGCAGAAATCCTTTAACTGTAGTTACCTCTGCACACAGGAGCACATGAAGGACTATTCCTAAGTTTCACAAGGAGCTTTCAGAAGTAACTCACAGACATAATACAGAGAAATTAAAATAATGTTTAAAAATAATTAAAACTCTAAGGTAAATATGGAATATGATGTCAAAAAACCCCATAAAAATACCAGCAGCACCATGGTAAAAGAAATCCAACCCTGCTCACCAAGATTCTGGCAACAGGGTTTTAAAAGGAGTACCTGGAGTTACAGTCAAATCTGGGGAGGATTTGCTGTTCATCTGGAAAGGGGTTACAATAACTAGTAAATAAATTCATTATAAATCTGTTTACAACTCCTCTGAACAAAATGCTGATTCCCCAACTTTAATAACTAATTATCTTGGAAATAATTCCCTAATCCATTGTCTAATAACATGGGAAGAGACCAATACAGTCCCAGTGTGGGCAAAACACCCCACATGAGCTAAACAGTGAACTCCTTCCAGCCCGAGCCGGCTAATCCAGGCAGCTCCCAGCCATTAGGTTTGGGTTGTCCCTGTCTCCAAGATTGTGTCTCTAAAATCCAGAGATGCCCCACTGGAAGTCCACTGAATTCCACTGAGAACCTGCTGGATTTGCTTCTGTGACACAAAACTGGAGACTTTCTGGGTTCAACACACCAACGTGCAAGCCCAAGTTTGGACACAAAATTAAAGATGCTGATAATATCAGGCCTCCTGCTTATTAATTTCTAATCATAGTTTTATAGTTTTTCTAGTATTTCAAAAGCTTTCAACGTCCAGCAAGGCCAATAAAATGCCATTTATCTGATTAAATAAAGGGGGGATTAAAGGCTGATGTTCACTCATAAGGTGATGCTTCAGGGAAAGTGAAAGTTTATTCTGAACACTGAAAAGAAACGATCAAGGGTTTGGTTTTTTGACTGATAATGTGACACCTTATCAAACAGCAGATCCCTCACACAGAGCCCATCACCCAGCTAATGATGTCAGCCTTCTGGAGTGGGCAGAACTGGAGGCACTTGAGCACCTCAACGTGCACGGAAACTTCCAGGGCAAACGTGGTGTGACACAGTCAGAGAGGGCTCTGTGGAGAGCACCAGCTCACCCTGCAAAGGGACATCCTGTGACCTTCCCCTCTCAGTGAGGGGCTGCAGGGGCACACGAGCCATGTGAGATGTCACAGAGAATGACCTTCCACAAGTTAAAACACCCCAGAGATCATACATCATTAATAATCATTACACATCACTCCCCACATGTGTGGGGAACACACATCATTAATAATCATCATGAGTTGTTTCTCTCTTACGCAGATGAGGGTTTTTAATTTAGGGATATGCTGGGAGCTCAGTTTCATTTAAGGGATGACACAGAGGTGGTTTGCCTCCAGGGTTTTGCTCCTGGAGTACAAAGATACCCCCCTTGGCCCTGATACCGACTGGGCAGTCTAACTTGGTCCTTGCCAAAGGTTTTGCTGCAAAAGGTGGCTCTGCCCAACCTTTCCAGTGCTGCTCAGGCTGGCTTAGCTCTCATGTGGTGAATCAGATCAAGGAACTGGTCTGGCTCAGAACAATCTTGCCAGAAGGGAAGAGGAAAAGGCTTGTTTTCAGCCAGCTGGTTCCCACGACAGGTAGTCCTGGCGCAAGGGAATCGGTGGAAGCAGAGCCTCTTCCAGAGCTGCTGCTGATTTACACCAGGTTCAATCAGGCAGGGAAATGGGGTGCAAGTCACAGGTCCCTCTTGGTGCCCAGAAGGTCCATTTCAGACCCAGCTCATCCCCCCAGCCTATATCCATGCTGCAGCCACAGCTGTGCTGGTGTAGCCTTCTACTAGCACTTCCAGAGAGGTTCATGGAATCATGGAATGGTCTGGGTTGGAAGGGACCTTAAAGATCATCCAGATCCAGCCCTCTGCCATGGGCAGCGACACCTTCCACTAAACCAGGCTGCTCCAAGTCCCACCCAGCCTGGCCTTGGGACACTTCCAGGGGCAGCCACAGCTTCTCTGGGCAACCTGTGGCAGGGCCTCACCACCATCATAGTAAAGAATTTCCTCTGTATATCCAACCTAAATTTTCCCTCTTTCTGTTTGAACTCATTACTCCTTGTCTTATCACTACAGTCCCTGATGAGAGTCCTGGTGAAGCTGGGAACAAGGGGAGGGAAGGACTTTG
Source organism: Monarcha castaneiventris obscurior (assembly GCA_026261815.1). Taxonomy (NCBI): domain Eukaryota; kingdom Metazoa; phylum Chordata; class Aves; order Passeriformes; family Monarchidae; genus Monarcha; species Monarcha castaneiventris. The sequence continues at coordinate 8,300,199 of JAMPIT010000862.1, forward strand.
GCAGCACCTTGTTTCTTCTGACACACCGACACCTGCTTTATTCCACTGAGATCCACAAAAAGGTAGTTTTCAATCAATTCTGTAGAAAAAAAATGAACTTTTACATGTACCTTGAAACAGAATGTTCATCAGCAACACCCGTTTTTTAAAAAGCAAAAACTCAGGAAGTTGATGAGTGCAAACAACTGAAAGTCAGATGCCAATCTACAGTCAGTAAATGCCCAAACTTGTATGGATGCACTTCCCTGGTTTACAGAACAAAGAAATGCAAGGAAGGTGAATGGCCTGGCCAAGGGAAGAACTGGAAATTCTTACAAATTAAAACTTTCAAAACTCAGCCCTTGTTTTGCCTAGACAGTGTTTCTCTGGCTTCTTTTCCTGTTTCAAATTCAGTATGAGAAAGGTAAAGTTCAAACAGATTTAAAGAAGTGTATCCATCAGCCTCTGTAGATTCCTAATACCTTTCTTTAGCAGGTTTTATCATAAAAAATTAAAGAAGTCAGCATTTTTGTTTAGCTACTTGGTTAAGTTTCCTTTTTAAACAATTTGGAAGGGGGCTGTCCTTTAGATTAACATACATATTTTGGCATAAGCAGCAAGGAGCATTTGCATGAGAACAGAAGAACAAAGGGCTTTCCAAAGCTAAGTGCTAAAGCGATGCCACGATCAGGACACGCAGCTCCCCTTGAGTGGGTTTGCTCCGTGCCTCTTCAATAGCTGATGACTCTCACTACTAATATTTTACACTCCAGGATTTAACTGGGGGGTTGCACATTTGTTTTAACTCAAAAGAAGCTTAAAGTTTCTTGTGGTATCGGAGGCGATCGTTACAGTGGACACTTTCCCAACCCAAGGATTCTCGCCAAGAGCCGCTTGCCTAATCCATGGCTCCATAAAACTCGCTGCAGACCCGGCAGGTGCAGAGGGGGATCCTGGGGATGCCGTGGGCGAGTGGCAGGAGAGGAGAGGAGAGGAGAGGAGAGGAGAGGAGAGGAGAGGAGAGGAGAGGAGAGGAGAGGAGAGGAGAGGAGAGGAGGCTTTCTGATGGATGCGGTGCCGGAGGAAGCTGCGGGGAGGGGAGCGCGCGTGGGCAGGAAGCGAGCGCGGCGGGGGCGTCGCGGCGGAGCCGGTGACGAGCGCGGAGCCGCCGCGGGGTCACTGCCCGCGGGCGGAAAGGGGAAACAGCAGAGGAACAACTGCGGAGGCACACGCAGACAGGGTTAGGTGTGGGGTGCAGGGGACAGCCTAAAAATGAACTGCACGCTCCTAGGCAAAAGCAGTTGTGAAGGAGCTGGAAGCTTAAGCCTGTGGCAAGCTCCAGGGAAAGGCAGTTTAACCCCTCGGATAAAAACTGCCTGGAATCTGGCGATTCTATGGATTCTCACTCCAAGATGAGTCCGGGGTTTTCGTGCCATCATGCATTTGGCTGGAAAAAGGTCAACCCTCTGTAACACTGCACTGAGTAGAGTTTTTCTCTAATTTAAAGAAAACACTTAGGGCTTTTCCTCATTGATAATTAACTCGAGTTGTTATTAACCCACTTGTTGTCTCCATGTTAAGTCACACCCACTCACAAAAGCTCTTAACTGAAAACTGGCTCTTCTTTTAATTTGAGTTGGCTGTACATCAGACAGCGCACGGGAAGACAAGGATATGGCACAACTCAACAGCTACTAAAAGAAAACAAACACCATAGAAAGCAGACATGGACCAGCTCCACTGGAGGAGTAACTCTGCTCCTTCGATGCTGTGCTATTTCATATCATCATCATCCTCATCATCATCACCATGCCAAGGAGTCCTAGTTACATGTTAGGCTGACACCGTGCCCCATTTCCCTGGAGTGCTCAGGGATGAGAGACAAAAAGGATTTTATAGAATTGTTTAAATTGTTAGAGGACAAAAACACATGGGATGTGCTTTGGGAACACAACAGATCACGAACACGGTGTGGAAACAGCAATTCCCTGTCTCTCAAACAAGGCTAACTCGAGGAACAACCTGATTACAAATCATCCTAGTGAACGCACTCAGTTCCTACAGCCTGGGCTGAACTTCCCAAGGGATAAATGCTGCCAGCCAACACTGGGAATTCACAGGGAGGCAGCCTTACACTGCAGACAGACTCTGATGCAGACACCTCCAGCTGGGCACACGGCAGCGATCTGCAAACAAATTCCAATGACCCAGCGATTCTGAGGTAGGCATCGATTGTTTAGGGTCAATACTGAACTTCTCTGCCCCAAAAAGATGCTCAGGACAGGGAATGTTTGTTCCAGAAGAAAGTGGGAAAGAAAAAGAAAAGCCAGCCAACACACAAGCACCCTGAAGGCTCATTTTCCGTGAAGTTTCTTTGATGATGTCATACAAGGAATGAGTAACACCAACTTGCGACCTGCTTAGAGGATGCACAGCTTCGGAATGTCTCTAAACAGGGAAGTCAGATGCCTTTCTGAAGACACAGAGGTAAAGCACAGTGCAGTGCAGGATGGATTCAGCACAGCCTGCACAATCCTGGAAAATGTACCAGTACTCTCCTGACCTTAAAAAACAAACTAAATCCATACATAAAACTTTCAACCTTATCAAGCAGCAAACACCGCAGTGACTGCTGCTCACAAAACCCTGTTCTGATCAACTAAATAAACATATATAAATATTCCTGTCACCAATCCTGTTTTATTAGACCTTGGTCCCAGGCCTTTCTAGGCTCTGCTCAGCGTGGGACTGCCCTGGAGGCCATTCTGAAGTGGCTCTGCTTTGTGCTGACACGTTAACATGCGCCGAAGGGCAATGACGCGGGTGGGGATTGCCAGCGGCCCCCTCTCAGCACAGCCCCTGCCCAGAGCAGGGTGCTGCCCTGTGTGTCACCCAGGCAGCCTCTCCTCTGCTGCCAGGGCAGGAATGTGGCCTCCTCCCCTGCTGCACTGGCGGGAAGCAGCCCAGGATCTGCCTGGATGCTACCAAGCACAACCTTCTGCGATCGCCCAAAATTTATTAGTGAATGTGGAGTTAAGTGCCAACAACTGTAAAAATCTACTTCCTTCTACAGAAAAGTTCCCCTTTTACTGTTTGGAATCAAGGTAGAGCTGGCTGAGTCAAGGCAACATAATCCAAACCCTTAAACTGTTTAAATTGTGCTGATGAACTAAACTCTTGTCAAAATACTGTGTGCATGCACTATCATAACTAGGGTAATTGCTCAAATGGGCCATCAGGGCCATCAACCTGACTCCAAACAGCTGTTCTAAAATTAAGAAAAATATCTAAGACATTCCTTATTCTGTGATAAATTCAACATCCTTCTTTTTGTCCCGATTCAGGGACATGTATTTTAAAGTCAGCCAGAAATCCAGCTCTCCACTCTCCATAAAGGACCTTACCTGAATATAGCAAGAATTTTGTGGGTATTAAAAAACCCACTGAAATGTCTGGAAAATCTCCAAGCTCCTGCCACACTTAGGGAAATACGTGACTACACTGACACTGCTTAGCTAATAATTTGGGAGTATTTATGCCTGTCACCTAATTCCCCCAGTTGTGCCTGCATTCTGCACGTGTTGGTCCGACTCCAGTTGGCCCAAAACTTTGCCGTGTGTCCCCCACCCCCTCTGTGCAGTGAACTTGGCAGTTAAATTGCTGTGAGAGGAGTTGGTTTAGCAAGTTGATCTGAAGGGAAACCACTCTCAGTTTCTTTGGGGTTTTTTTTTTTTGTTTTCAAGTTGGTTTTCCATTGGAGCAACTCGCTGCTTTTGTTTGCCGCGTGGCCACGCAGCCCCTGTGTGAGGTGTGAGGAAAGGGGTGGGAGTGTGTGAGCAGGGATGGAGGGAAGAGCAGCATGACTCCTTCTGAGAGCAGCCCACAGATCAGTCACATCAAACACAACCCCGTGGGCAACCCCTCAAAGGTGTGGCTGTGCAGCAGCAGGTCCTGCCTCTGACTTGCTGAGAGACCAACCACAGCATCACAGGATGGTTTGGGGTGCAAGGGACTTTAAAGATCATCTCGTTCCTACCCCTGCCATGGGCAGGGACACCTCCCACCAGACTGGGCTGCTCTAAGCCCTGTCCAACCCAGCCTTGATATTGCAATCCTGCTGTGGGTATCTGAGCTGTGAAATCAAGTGAAGGGCAGCTCCCAGGGGTCTATCAGCCCCCTGACCTGGTCACGAAAAACACAGCAAGAGAAGAGATGAGAAAGTGGCAAGTGAGATTTGTATAGGTTTAAGTTGTTACAGAGTTATGCTAATTCAGTCTTTTACTCTCATCACTGCCAAAACTGGGGAATCCAATTCCCAAGACACTAGGAGAAGTTTCCAGGAAAGGTTTCTGCTGCTACCCCACTCCTTCTGTCCGAGCAGCAACTCAGACTGCTGCCGGGAATTAAAAAAACTCAAAAAAAAGGGCAGCTATCCAAATAGATTCATCATGTGATGACTGGGAAGAAAGACTGGGAGGGACACAGAAGGGGAAGACTGTTTCTCAGAAAGAGGTTTTTTGGAAAAAAAAAATAAAGCTCCAACACAAAAGCAAAGGCAGGACAGGACAAACAAAACCCCATCACCGTGCCAAGAGAACCAGCTGATTTCCACTCACCATTGAAAGGGTTAATTTTCTTCGAGATTCGTAAAGAAATGGATTCCTTCAAGTCTTTCTTCTTCACACACTGAATGCCCAAGTTCTGAAAGCTGAAGCACATGTGGCAAGATTTCAGCAACTAATAACATCTTCAGTGTAGACTATTAAATAAAATATTCATGTTAATTAGTGTGATAACATCCAGTGTAAGAAATGAAAAAAGGCTTCTTTTGAGAAGGGTGTACAAGACCTGAAGAGCAGAGGTGCTGTTTTTCCTAAAGTAAGGGCAGACACAGAAGCAAAAAAAACCTAAAATAAAATCCTAAATCATTTATATTATTAAGAATATATATTTCTATATTGAAAATTATTATTCTGCAGTAAACCTACAGTAATTAAAAAGTCAGATACTCAGTCTTGGGTGATTTATAGTGACAATCATTTTTGTAATCAATAAACCTGGTAATTTGCATTAGTTAAAGGATTTGCTCTCCTGCTTTTATCAGGGAATGTAAATCTTAAACACTATTTTAAAGGGTTTTTTTTTAACAGGTCAAAACAGGTTTTTAAATCTAACATAGTTATGGAAAAGTTCTAAAGAGCTGCAGCTCCTCCTGATTTGCATAAAGTTCAGGTCAGCTCAGTGTAGGAGGTGGGGGGAGTCCCAGGCAGGGTGACTCTTTCCCACATGGAAAAACCATGACATCATCAAAGCTGAGTGGATGTAAAGCAGGAAGTTAAAAAAAAAAAAAAAAGAAAAAAAGAAATAATCCGTGTTTCACGATGTTACAATAAGCTCTGAAGATGGGTTGTGCCAGCAGGCATCTGTCTCCAGAAGTACCAGTCATTTCCCTTCCTTTCAAACTCCACAAACCTTCTTTGCTCTACCAAAAGAGCATCTTACTGCACCTAAAGATACTCCTTGTTCCTGCCAAGAGTGATTCTACACTTCTGAACAAGACTATCTTAGCATGATGTTGAGTTTAATTTCTCTAAACTCCCTTCTGCTGTGTTCAGAGGTTCCCAAACCCTCTGCCATCAGGCTCCACTTCCAGGGCCTCTGTTCACTAGAGGAAGGCACAGGCTTCCTTTGCAAATTGAACATAACATGACCTAGGGGAAAATAAAACACAGCAGCATCTCATAATTCACTAAAGCACTTTGCCTTCATATTGTGGCTACTGATATTCAGATTGGGACTGTACCTTGATGAGCAATCCTATTTCCACCTGCTCCTGGAAGAATTACTTTCTTTAGGACTTGATCACAGCACACAGTACTTCCCCCCACACAGAATACCCACTGTATTCCACAGATCGTGTGAAGCACACTTCAAAGTCCACGAGCAGGCCTGGTTTCATGTTATACCCCCAAACAAAGCCTCTCGTGGACGGGAGGCTTTTCAGCACCCCAAATTCTCAGATTATCAATGTTTTCTGAGGCTGGGCTGTCACAGTGAAAGTGTGTGTTTAACCATGGCCAGGCAGAGGCTGGGCCAGAGGAGGAACTGCCGAGAGCCCCAGCAGGGCTGTGGGGTTTCACATCGATGCGCGCTGACAGGAAGCAAGTGAGATAACGAGAAGAGAGAGGGAGAAGTAGGAAGAGAGAGAAAAAATGAAAAACATCTAAAAAACTATGATATCATCCTCACAGAGAGAGGAAACTAGGAAGTAAAAATCTGAGTACACAGGCAGCCCCACAAGCTCTGACTTTCATACTCTTGCCTTGATGTCTTGGCCAGGGAGGGCTCTGATCAAGTTTGGGCAGCAGTACAAAGATCATTGTACCACAGGCAGAACAAAACGCTTGGGAACTTTAGAACATGGGGAACTTTGAACAGCAGAAAGCAGAGTAATTACTCAGAGCAGCCCAAAATCTGTGATTAATAATTCCACTTCCACTGTGAAAAAAAAAAATGGATTTTTGCTCAATTTGGGATGCTCAGCAAGAGCAAAGAGCCAGAAACACTATTGAGAGAGGACATATCCTGCTCACTAGTACTGGATGAGGCTTTTCTCCAACACGGACTCGAAGAGAAGAATGTGAAGATTGAGTCACCAGCCACAAAAAGGAAAATGACTTTAAACATCCAGATCCAATTATGGATCACACTGTTCTTTCATCTTAAAGCAACCAATGATTTGTTAAAAAAAATGAGTGTACCGATGCTGGAAACATTTCAAAGGGAATGTGTCGAGCCTCCTCCCATCAGGATCTCCAATGTCAAACACAAAGCTCACAGTTTCACATTATCAATAAAATGAAAGCAGCCCACTTACTATTCTGTAAGAAACTGAGAGACTCATTTCCTAAAAATATTGAGAAGAATTCATGGATGGAGCAAACAAGCACCAGTGCCTGAAGTGAAGCAGAGGCATGGCATTATGCCAAAGGACAGGATTTGATGCAAACATATAATGGAGATGAAACCACAATCTGCAAATAAATATTTGCAGAGCATCCCAGTGTTTCTTGGCGTGACACCCTGTAATGGCCTCTCTAACAGGCTCACCTCGTGCCTACACACTGAACCTTGTGCAACAAAATGCCAAGAGGAGAAACAATCACCAGTGTCTTCCTGCACTCAGTGATGGGAACACAGGGCCAGAAAAGGCGTTAAGCAATCGGGCTTTTCTGCTTCGGATCAGCAGGCACAGAGCTGAGGAGAGGAAGTGGGACGGGCCAGAGCAGGAGACTTCCTTTGACCTTGGCTGAGGAAGCTTGATTTGAGAAGCCAAAGGGGAAGCTGGGGAATGGATGGTCAGAGGAAGGTGCAAGGTCCTGTAGCAGTTTAGGATGTTTGCAGGTCAGCGTGCCCCGTGCCACGGAACACACTGCAGCACATTCATGGTCCCTTGAGCCTGGGCTGGATGCTGAAGAAGCATCTCCACTGTTTGTTTCACCATCAGGCAATCTCCACCTTCAAAACAGATGTGACTTCAGCTCTCTCCTTTAATAGTGTCCTACTGACTAAACCCACATAAACATGGAGTAATTCCACTAACAGCAACAGAATCCCATTGGCCTGAGAGCTGTGTGTAAGAGCTACTTATACACTGAAATACTTACCTGATTTTCTTCCCAGCTCAGTTATGCTTACCCCAGAGCAATAGCCTACTTCCATATTCCCTACATTGCAAACTGTGAACCACAAACAGCTTGCCAGTTCCAAATTCCCCTCTCCAGCAATAATCACTCCATGTTTGCTGCAGCTTATTCTGCCTCTCTTTTATTATACAAGAGTTGGTAAACTTAGAGGAAACGCCATCAAATACATCTGTATTTGAGATATTCTTAATAGCACTGAGAAATGTCTTGTACATATCCTGAGTCTTCCTCACTGCATCCACAAGCAGATAATTCCCTGGCATATTTATTCTTCAGAGCTGGGCCTGAGCAGAATCTGTATTTTCACTCAAAAAACCCCAACCCAAACAACAAGCAACAACAGTGACAACTACTAATACATTTCTAGATGTGTCACAACCACTGTCTTCTAGATTACATGATACTCAGCCACTACAAACTTTCTCCAGAAAGTCCAAATATAATTTTCATGGAAGATATGAACTTCCCTCATCACCACGAAGTAGCTGTTACCCATTCTATTACTCACCATTTTCACATGTACCAAAGAGTCATGCTCAAGAGCAAGATATACTAATGAACGAGACTAAAAAAAGCAAGTGTGAGGAAGGAAAAGAAGACAGACACTGGGAGAATGGATAAAGGACAGAAAAGGGTGACAGGGAAGAAAAAGTGCAAGTGCAGTATTGAAAAAAGAAGGAAATACTCCAAAGGGAAGTTGCCCGAGATGGATTAGTAAACTACAGCAAAGACAGCATTCTCATTGCACTTTGAATCATTAGTGTGAGTTTTAAAACACAAGATTAGCAAATCACTTCCATAATTAATCAAACTCCCAAGGAACACCATTACTCACGACAGCACTCGCCGTTCTGGCCCAAACTCAGCTTCGTAGTAGCCATCTCTGCAGTCTTTTCCAACCAGATCATGAGGGTGTGGCTTGTAGGGTTCATTCTTCGTTACCAACGTCGTTCTTATTTTGACTTTTCCAAAATAGTTCAGAATCTACAAAAAAATGCGAGATATTTTAGGTATCAGTCCCCACCTGTTACAGAAAATAAATTTTATCCTGAAATACTCTACAGAAGAAATACCAGAGCTACGTAGGTGACCACAGAGAAATGTTGCTTGAAGAACAAGTCTACCTCCAAAGATTTTAGGAAAAAACTCATAAAGCCTCAGGGATGAGGATATTACCTGTGGATGGAACACTAAGTAGTGAAAGAGGATCTTAACAGATTCAGCATGACACAATCCCCTCTGAAGCTGTTGGGTTTTTTCCCAACTAATTCTCAGATGAGTATTCAATCTTACATTCAAGCTGGGGAGTACCAAATTCTCAAGCTCCCCTAGCAGAGCTTTCAAAGCAGTCATCAGCCTAATTCAGAGCTCCTTTCCCAGGTGCATAAAAGCAACCTCGAGCTGACGGCTACCAGTGAAGTCACCGAGTGTGGGGGAGTGTAAAAGAAAAAAAAAAAGAGGAAAAATAGTTTGGCCTAAAGTGTTTGACGCATAAAAACTTGAAAGCAAATACAACACTTGCTCAGGCACACGTTTGTGCAGAGGTGAGCTCGCCTCCTCCACTTCCCCTGCCCTATAACTAACAGTTCCTCTCCTTCCCTTCCTTTCATCCTCCTGAGACTCCAAGGATCCATCATGTACCCTTTTTTAGTCAACACCTCAAACCTTTGACTTGACCTGTGCTCTTCTACCTGTCACCATGTGTTCGCTTCTTCAATCTTCAATTTGGCTCCATTCAGTCTTCATGAATGGAGAAGTCACTGTTCAAACAAGTGACTGTTGAATAACAAGTCACTGTTACTTTTTACCCTTAAAATGATACTTCACTACTCCTTCACTTTCTTCAACCATTACATTATTTCTCCCACATTTCACACCCAACCCCATGAACTTGAAGCTGATCTAGCTGCTTTTGGTTCTCTAGTTTTCCTCCTTGATGTTCATCTTCATAACCACACCATGAAATTTAATCTCTTCCTGGCCCGTCTCTTCTCATCCTCATTCACATTTCCATCTCTAGAGGGGACTCCCCTGGCACCTAATCAGCACTAAAGCCTCCTACGGGCTTCAGGGAGGCAGGAATTCACCCAGAAATCACCTGCTATCAGTACAATCAGCTCTGTCATCAATAGTCACCTTTTCAAAAGAACAAACTTGGCAAGGCTTGCATGGTCACCTACCCACGTTCCATCTCTCCTCTGTGTTCTGCCTGGCCTTCATGTGCAGCACAGTCCAAGAAAAGTGGAATGAAGGCTTGATTCAGCCCATTCAGCTTGTGCCCTGACACAGACTTAGGCTGAGAGTCTGTGCAAGCCTCTACTCTTGCCAACAGCCCACACAGTTCCTTGTTCAATTGGCAGAGTGCTGAAAAAATGAGTCTGGCACCATCTCCATTTCCTGCATTCCCTAACCAAATCTGGCACTGTGATAGTCAAAGGGAAACCTTCTTTGCTTCTTCCCTTAGTAATTCTGGCTCCAGGGCTGGACCAGCTTCCACAGTTGCTTTATGCAACTCTGCCGCTCAACACATGACTGCCAACACTCTTTCTCAAACCCTCCTTCTCAAAGAGCTTTTATGTCTCAGCATAAAACACCTCGTATTTTTCACACTTCACAACCTCTCTATCTGTTGTTTTTCTGTTGTGATTCCAGAGACTCCAGTTTTGGCTCCACATTGGTTTTTTCGTACTGGCACTCATGGCAAACACAGATACACAGCCTCTGTCCCGGGGCACTGCAATGGACTGCAAGATGGCAAGTGCTCCTAACTTCCCATTTAAATTGGAGCTTTCTCCTCTAATCTCAGCTCTGACAGACTTCCTCCAAACTGAAATAGATCAAGGAAACAAAAGCAACTTGAACACCAGATAGGGGACCAGAAATTCTTTTCTCCTACCCTATGTGTCTAAGGTCTCCTTTGTCCAACCTATGAAAGCAACTGCCCAAGTGGTTCCATTCCAGCTCTACTGTCTCTTTGTCCCTGCTTTGATCACAGCTGCCAGGGCTCCTCTGAATCCCTTCATTCTGGATTTCCCAACCCATCCATGGTGCAACCAGCCAACTCATCACTGCAGATGCTCTGAGGACACAATTCCCCTTTCTCAGCTCATTTTTAAGTTCTGTACCCCGTTCTGACTGCACACACCTCCCGCTGGTGTCTTTTGCAGAGCCCCTTTGCCCCATCACGGGCGACTGTTCGCTTGCACAAAGCGCCTTCTTTCATGCTGTGCCCAGCAACATTTCAAAGCCTTTCCACATTTTGTAGGCAAATTCCTTCAACGCTCTCCCAAAATTCATGCTGCAGTCCAAACCATAAAACCAAACCCACATCACCTAACTAAGAAAGCAGAGCGAGCGTGCATACAGAGAAAGCTGCTAATGAATGGCTCCCAGAGCTTGAGTCTTCCCTGAGTCCCCTCTAGCAGCACTTTGTAAACCACCTCTGCACCTTCTCCTCTTTTTGTAAACCAAATCTTTTCGTGACCAGGAGCAAGTAACTCTTTTCCCACTCTGCTGCAACTCCATTTGCATGCCAAGGAAAGAATCACAGAACATGAGATGAAAAGCACTGTATTTACTGTGCAGAGTCCAACACATAGCTACGAGCATCACGGTAATGTGGGCAATGGTAATTCCTGGATAAAAGCAGTATTTACCTGGATGGAAGGGAAGGTCTTGTTGTTTTCAGTACTGTGCTCTCCTGGAATGCTGCCTGCTGATCTTCCCTCACATTTGTATCTGAAACGCATGCCCCTTTGCCTGGGTTGCTCAAATATTTCAATGCAGGGCTCAAGGCCACCTTGAAAAGAAATTATTTTCAGTGTTAGGACACAGTAGAGCTTAAAAAACAGCAGAAGATGCAAGAATTAGAATTTCTAGACTTTTGATTTACATTACCATCTTTCCACTTGGTCTACCTTATCAGAAAAATCTACCCTTTATGTGCATGCGCATGTTGAAGGTGGGGTACAAGGGAAGAGGACAGATTTGGATGAAACATCCACAGTATCAATGCCACAGAAGTAATTTGCAAAAAAGACACCCTTCCCTCCATCTCATCTAGAACTTAGCTTCTTTCAACCATCATAGAAAACATGTCTGATGAAAGAAGATTTTATACAACAAAATCCAAATCATTATTTTGAGGGAGTGGTTGACATTTTTAGGAATAATACAGTTTTAAGAATGGCTGTCCTCTCCAAGCACTGGTACTGTCAACTGCCATGATCTCTTAAGTGTCCTCTGAAAGTGAAGATGTTTGCTCAGAATTGATTGATTTAGTTCCTATCACAGTGCAGCAGAAACTATTCAAATTCTGCAAAAAACCCCCACCCTTCAGGGTTGAATACTGTCACTGTGAGCTCAGAAAATACCTGATTGCTCGTATTGAATTCTACATTTTGAGCTGCCTATCTCCCACGGGGCTGGTTTCTAGTTGCAGTATCTCCCCAGACAATGAAACCTCAAAAAAGCTATTGGGCAGTTGTCAGAAGGGAGGTTTTCAGGAAACACAGAGTGAGAGATGAGAATAAGAGACAGCAGAACTCTTAAAGGGGGGGGGGGGGCGGGTTAGAAAGACATTAACTTAGCAAGAGCCTAAGTACTTTTCAAGTGATGTTTTATTGCCAGACAGTAACAAGCTATTTAATATATCTCACTGAGAACATCAAACAGGACAGTCAATCAAACACTGACAACAGTGGGGTGGCATGTGAAAAACAAACAACAGAGGCTAAGTAAATATTGTTGAAGTTGAATCATCACAGTGCTACACGATCAGAAGAACGTAGCTTATGGAAATGTCTACTGAGCTCTCTGTCATCTTCATATAATAGCATCCTCCTCAAGCAAGGCTGAGCATCACAAACAAACAGGACAGACAATATCCTGTGGCACAGCACCGAAAAAAAAGTGCTTGGACTTCAACATAATAAGCAAAACAGTTATTAAATATATTGAAAGTGCTGAAAGGGTAAAAGAACCCCTACTTCCTTTTGCCCAAGGTCTATGCTGCCTGAGAGTCCACGGCACATGAGTTTTGGCAAAGAGGTGGATTCCAATCCTAACTCCATAATAAAGGCTTGTCTTTTGCTGCACCTACAATGGTTTAGGTACCCCTGCCAACACAAAGTTTGAACTTTATACCTGGGATTTGTTGATCACAAAACATTTCCAGTGCTGCAGCAGTTCATACCCAAAGTAGGAAAATATTATAACCTATGAGATAAAGTAATCAAGAGCAGCAGAGAAGGGATGGATGGAAAGAACGACATCTGAGACGTCACCTCAGTCTGACCTGAATGCACATTTATCTGTCACACACCTACAGCAGTGGTGGAACTGCATCTGCCACTATGTGAGGGCAGCTCCTGTGCTGGGATTGTCTTCATCAACCGGAGCCTCTGCAAAAACCGACTGTCTCTTCAAAAGCACAATGCACTTCTACTCCAGGCTCTGTCTGGGGTCAAAACCTTTGGGAACTGTGGTTCAGGACCCTTTATAGACCTTTTTATCAGTAAAAATGCAGTTTCTAAACTGACCACCTCCCATAGATTTTAAATAACTTTCTGATCTGTCACATTAAATACACATTAGACACTAGTCTAGGTCCAGTTACTTAGAAGTCCCTTTTCCAGATACTTCCCAGCTCTTTACCTAATTCTCCTTTAGATGAGCTTTGCATATTTTCTCTTTCTGGAAAACAAGCAAGTCCAGCAGAAGGGAAGGGGAAGACAGGCACTGATAACAAAAAAGCCTAGAAATGACGTAAAGCTGGTGTCAGAGAGCAGAAGTCTGAGTTTCTCACAAAACCACACTCACACATCTGTGTATGGCTATTTTAACTTTCACACTCCAATTTACTTAGGCCGTCACACTGATCAGCACAAATAAAGACAAGCATCCACATACTAAATTAAAAATCTGTTTTACAAGTTAAAACGACAAAATTGCAGCAAAGTGCCTACCAATCATTACACTTGGAGATTCTCGTGCTTACGTAGCTGCTAACCAGACGGGCAGGACACCCGCAGACATTACGTATTTGTCAAAACTAGCCAGAGCCTTGCCACTCGAAACTACAAGAGCACAATCACTTGAGGTCTTCAACTCTTGCTGCTTCAACCAACAATTTCCCTTCACATTCTATTAATACTCATATGAGAGGACTGTTTTCTCACCTATTAAGAGCCCTTTATTTTAAAACTCTGGGCTCAGTGTTCTTTACAGGGCTGTGGTCGAAACAAATGTCATTGAAGGTAAACTCACCGCTCAGCAGCAGGTGTGCTTGTGGGAAAGTAAAGCTCGGCGACACAGCAGCCTCCAGAGATTAAACATTAAACTTCATTTTGTCTTGGCTGCCTCTCTCTCTCTATTTAAGAATCACGTTATCATCTCTGCTGTGCTTATCAGTGTCATCATGTTTTTCGTAGAGAGGAAACACACAGAAGTGTTTGTGCAAACAAGAGCTATTACCAGCACTCTGCAGCCAAGTGTCCAGTGTTCCCCATTTCTGTAAATCAGCAATGTGCTTGTCAGGTGGCACAGCTTAACTATTTCACAATCTGCTCTCTCACACACACACACACAGAGGTCTGTTAGTTCCCACACAGTCACTACAGACCCGTCCTCCTCAGGTCTCTCTTTGTTTGTCCAAAAAAACACCAAAAGTCAAACTCCCACTAATTCTGGAAGAGAAATGCACAGCTACTCATATTACCTGCCTGCCCACAACTACTCCATAAAGCATTTGAAATGGAAGAAAAGAAAAAAATCTAGCTAATCCTTCATCTAAGTTCTTAAGAGTTTAATTTGTCTTTGTAATTAATTCTAATTGCCTATACACATGCTAGCAAGAGAAACATTGTGCTACATATTATAACCTGCCTGTCATTCTTTTTGTTATTAAATTGCTTTTTCCCCCCCTCTTGCCCCAAAAACAACACTGAATAATTTTAAAGAGAATATAGGAGATCAAGTGTCCCAATTATATATGCAAGGACATCGGGTAAAAGCAGTGACAGCTCCAAGAGTTCAGCAAGGAGAAGAGGTAAAAGCAGTGACAGCTCCAAGAGTCAGCCAGTTTATGCTCATTCAAGAACTGAAGGGTGTTTTATTCTCACATTTTGAGCAATACAAAGAAGAACAAAAGGACAATCCCTAAAACTCAGAGCAAAATTCCATCAGACCTCTCCATGACAAGAAAGCCGGGATGGCTTAAAGTTTAACACAGTCTGTGCCGTGAGGGAGGAAGTGTGACATGCTGCCACCGAGCAAAGTGACACGCGATCAAGGGTTCTGTCTCATTCCTTTGCTCCAGGCAAGCAGGCTCTGGAGGAACTGCCCAATTTGTCATTTGTGCCCAATTTTCTCTCACAGCCAGGAGTGCCCGGACTGACTCTCCATCAACATCTGCGTGTGAAAGCAGAACAGCTGTGGGTCTTTGTAGAAGATGTGAAAGTATCACCCGAAACCCTCCGGCCCGAGGTGACTGAAGTGAGACACAGATGGAAGAAGCGTCACTGCTTAACTCTGATGTCACTGCTCTATACAAATCCCTGGTGGCCCTAAGTCTGTCATTTCTAAAAACCAGGAATCTATCCACTTATAACCTTCTGCAACACCTCAGGCAAAGAGGGAGGATGATGGAAGCTTTGTTACAGAAGACTCCAGTTTAAGCAAAAGCAACTGGAAACATAAACATGACTTGATTTGAAAAAGCAGTAATCTACCTACGGCTCCATAAACCGCACAAATTCTAACAGAGACCGAGAAACGCTCATGAACTTCCTCTTCACTATCGTGTTACATTATAAAACGGCAACTAGAAGAAAAAAAAAAACAACGACAAAAGCTAGCTAGTACCAGGAAGTTATAAACTTCCCCCACTGAAAAATTCCTTATCTGGTTCCTAATTACACTGAAAATACATAAAGACACGAAGGAAAAAAAACCCCAAAACTCCTCTCTCCTGCTTCAGTGTTGCCACTCTAAAATACATCATAACATTTAAAGGACAAGCCCAGCTTGTTTTCTCTCTATGTCGATAGTTAGCACACCCATGTATTTATCAGAAGTGAAAGTTCATACCTTGTTAAGTAGGAACAGAACGTACAGGTTTAGAAAAACAGCTTTCCCTAGAAATACTATTCTAATTAGTATAGCCAAGTTTTAAATTTAGGCATATTTTTTTTAACCCTAAGAAAGATACCATAGAGACTCCTCCCGAAAGGATGACAAACTCGGTTCAATTTAGCCTGAAGAAACTTGATTGTGCTTTTTGTTGTAATTACTCAAAGCACGATCCCTTATCTGCGTCACTTTGCATTTGTGCCACCACTGTTTCTCATTCATTTGCATTCTCACAGCCGAGCTCCGATGTGAACAGGATCCCGATGAGCATCACCCAAACCTTCAGCCTGTCGTCTCCAGCCCAGATACGAGACCCGCGAGCGTACTGAACACCTAAAGGTGATTAACGCCGCAATTTTAAGCCTTAAGAGATCCACTCGAAACGCAACAGCCTTGTAAGATCCCATCGCGACACAACTCAGCCTCGCAGTGCAAACACCCAACGCGACCAGCGAGGGAAGGCGGGGAGCGCTTGGAGCCCCCGGGGCCGCTCCCCGCGCCCCCCGCCCAGCCCCGCCGCTCACCGGCCATGCTGACAGCTCCGCTCCGGCCTCTGCGCTGCGGGGCTCCGGCCCGGGCCCGCACTCCTCGCAGGGACGCAGGGACGGCCGCAGCTGCCGGGCTGGCCGCCCTTTTCAGGGGGAATTTCCCGTGGGGCGGGCGGACGTGCGCGCTGAGCCGCGGGGCCGCCCCGCTCCGCCCCGCCCGGCACGGCACCGCCCCGCCCGGCACCGAGACCCCGCTCCGGGAAACCGGGCAGGGGTCTGTCCTGCCGCCCTGCCCTGCCCTGCCCGCTAGCCGAAAGTACAGAGGAAATTCAACTGCTCCGATTGCAGAGCACGGCAGATAGGATGCCATGATGAATTTTGTCTTTTCTTTTATACCCCTGTTACACCTTTTTGCAACTTCTGTATTCTTAGTGCTTTTTTGCCTACATTCTTAGACTTGTTCATAAAGCTAAGAGACTAAACATTTTAGAGGCTTCGTAGTTAGGGAGCAATATGCCCCAGACCCCAAGGTCCTCTCCAGAACACATTTTGTAAACTAAGATAAAACCATCCAGGGGAAGGTTCCTTGGGAGGGAGGGCTCATTTGAGCCTCTCATTGAGGAATATTTAATAAATACGCTGATTAGTAAAACTTAAAATGTAAGACCCAGATCTAGAAGAGAGGGACTGTGCGGTGGCAATGGGGAGGTGCACAGAGGTGTATTCGACCTGTTCGTGGTGCACCTAAGGATCCTTACAATAAATACCAAGGTAAAACCCTTTTTCCCCTTCTAACCGTGTTCTCCTCTTGATTTTTAAAACCAGGAAAGGCATCAGATACACCGAGAGCCCGTTTCCTTCCATCCCCTTCACGCTTTCAGAGCATCGCTCCTACAGCCCGCTCTCCCAGCCTCCAGACACCTCGTTATCCATCTTCTTCTCGGCTACATGGAGCCTGGTGGTCAGCCCGGAGAAGGGAAAGCTCCAGGGAAGGCTGTACTGTAGCCTTCCAGTGCCTATCTAAGCCCCTCGGGGGTTTGTAAGAAGAACAAGGATAGACTTTTTACCAAGGCCTGTAGTGACAGGAAAAGGAGGAATGGCTTTAAGTGACAAAGGGCAGGGTTACATTAGATATTGATAAGGAATTCTTTACTGTGAGGGTGGTGAGGCACTGGAACAAGCCTACCCCAAGAAGCTGGGGATGCCCCATCCTAGGAAGTGTGCAAGGCCAGGCTGGATGAAGCTTGGAGCAGCCTGGTCTAGTAGATAATGTTGCTGCCCAAAGCAGGGGGTTGGAAAGAGATGGGCTTTGAATGCCCCTTTCAACCCATTCTGTGATTCAATAACTACGCTGTACATACTAGGGATAGACAAACGTTGCAAGTGAAGTAAAAACTAATCATCAACAAGCTGATTAAGTCACAATGATCAGCCTTAAATCTACCAAACCTTCAGAGCATCCCAGATCCTCAATCTCACAGCTTGGCCCTGACAGAGTGAGATGAAGTGAAGGAGTTGGACACTGGCAACAACCCCATCCCCATGTTTGGATCAGGTGGCGAGGTCACAAACAAATAAACAAATCTGAGGGGAAAATAAAAAACACCTGAGAAAAGAGGAACACAAAGAAACAGGAAGGCCACACCTAGCTGTGGTGTTAAGACTGTTTAGTTAGCAACAAAATTTAAATTATATTTTCTTACATCTTTTCTCTGGGAGTGGAATAAACTGTCCCATGTGAAAATGCAGTTAAATCAATTAGTATACCTGAAAAAGAAAGATTAATAAAATAAAAAGAAAAGCCTGAAAGAACACTCAAGTGAGGTACAAAACTGATAGGTTTTTATGGTTTTTTTCACTATCCTATTTCTAAACCTAAGGTTATCAGGATGTCCAGAAATGAAGCACAGCTGAAAATGCTGTTCTATGATCTGCAAATCCATACACCAACCCATGTAACTAAGCAGAAGAGGCTGCCAAATGCTTATTATTTTTCCTGCTCTATAGTCCATCTCATATTAACAGGATTTCTCTTTGTAACCTTAATTTTGCTCAGCTATCAGCATATTTCCTATAAACTGAAATCATCTTTCTTCACCCATAAGCAAAACTTCCCTTATTTAAGATTCATGGTTCGTCACATGATTGCACCCCTGTCAAACTTATAACTGAAATTGGAGAAGAATCCTAGGGAACACACAGGATAATCAAAATGTCTGTGACATTAGCCTTAGATGATTAAAGAAAAGAAAAACTACATTATTCAGATGTTATAATAAAATAATTCTATGGTTGTGGGTTAGTTTCTTGCCAGAAGAACATATTTTTTTTATTTTCTCTCCCACAAAAAAGCCAAAACAAAACAACACAAAAGATATAAACCAGCAGTGCCCTAAAAGTATGAAAAATTCCAACTAGATTTTTTACGTCTTCAGGGATTTCTTGGATTCCCTACAACTGATGATGTACAACAAAGCAGGCAAGTGGGTCTAATATTCTAAATCAAACTTGGACTTTACCTACACAAGCACACATGACCCCAAAGCACAAACTGAAAAAGAGATCACAAATAAAATTGTGTTGCTCTACAATAAAGGCAGCAAATTGGAAAACACACAGCCTCGATTCTCTCTGCTAAGTGCTCCATCCAAACAATTAGCTCATCAACATCTCATATTAGGAGATGCTTCAGGTTTTTAACTGATAACCTGGTGGTTCAAGTTTTGTAGAAGCCTTCCTTCCCAGGGCTGAACAGCCAGAGAAATGCCTCCAGTTTGAGGCATCTCTGCAGATCACAGGAATGACCCAGACAGGATTTTTAAAAGGAAAGGGCTGCAGTGCCTCTGGGATAGCTGAAGCTGTAGATGTGAGTTTTGAGTTTGGATGTAAAGCAAGTTGTCAGTACAGATGTATGAACTGACTAATGAAGTTTCCTTACTTATGTTCAGGCTGGTTTGCCAAATCTCTGATAGTAAAAACTGTGACATTTCAGAAAGAATGAATTTAGGGGCTTCCCTAAATACAGTTTATATCCCTGGTTCCCACCTATTTTTCCAGCCCATTACACTACTGAGTAAACACAGACCAGGGAGACCGTGGCTCAAAACAGAAGTATCTACTCATTTCTTCAGAAGGAAAGTGTTATTGTAGGGTACACAATCTAAACCGATGTGAAATTAAGGGCAGTATTCCAGGCAACACAAACACCATGTTATGACTAAAACATCATAAACATTCCCTACTTTTCCCCAGTTCTTTTGAACTCTAACTCTTAGGGCTTGCAGGAACAGGCTACTCAAAGATAATCCTTAAGATTGCACATTCGAAACTGAGGTGGTATCTCACACACACACCAGTGTCTTTGGTACAAACTGCTCCTTGACATTATTTTTAAGAAAAAATATGAATGGATTGCACTTCTTAGAGCATCCCAAAAACTTTACCTCTATCCCTTCCTCCAAATGGAAACAGCTTGTGATAAGAGGACAACCAACCATATGAAGAGTTTCATCATGTAAGATCTATGTGCTCCAGCCATCAGAATACACAGACTGAACAAAGTGATTGAAGGAAGGACAGCATGAAAAGGAGATGTTTTCTTGATGGTTTTCCTCTAGCAGTAGCCATAAGCCAATGGCCAGGGAAAAGCACAAGAGTGGGACAAAAGGAGCTTTTAGTCTAAGACCAGTGTAGCTGTTTTATAAAACATTCATGTTCCTAAACACTGTGGAAACCAAAAAGCCTTCCCAAGAAAAAGGCAAAAACCTAAGCAAATGAAAGAGGCCTTACTCAAAGTCATGCAAGCATGAGGATATTCCTCTACTCCTGACTACCCTGCATGCAATTCTGCTCTGCTGCAATTGGAATCCCTGGCACAGGGATTATCCCAGGAGAGAGTGGTGAACTAAAGGATTGCAATACAGCTTTGGCAATCACAGAAACCTCATCAGCGACTGACATGAAGCGTAAGAACATGTCATAGCTTTGGGTATATGCAGATCTCTGCAAAAAGCAGACGGAATTCCCCTCCTGCAGCATTGCATAACAAAAGCCAGGTGCTTCACTATTATTTTTGTCAGCTGACTTTGGCTATAGCCAGAGGCGAGATACCAGAATTCTTAGGCCAGTCTGATCCAGTGCTTCACTTCCTGTCTTCCAGTTAAAGCAAGTGTTTTAAGATCCCATTTCTCCACTTATCAAGTCCAAAGACAAGTCCTCACCTCCTGCTTTTCACTGGCTGCTGCACTAGCAGAGTTAACACCTATGTTGCTATAAGAAATAAAGCTCCCTGTTCTGGCAGGGAACGTCATGGGGCGAGCAAGGGTAGAGTGGAGGGATAAAAAGCCAGCACTAAAACCTCCTACAGCAGAGGAGTGAGTGCTTGACATGGTATTTGTGGAGCCCAGGACGATGGCTCTTTAGTGGTGCTTAGCACAGGCATTGCCCAATGAAGCTGGCTGTGACAGGAGAGCAGCACAGGCAAACTGTTAAGTCTTTATTTCCTGTTCCCGGCTATCTGACTTCCATCAAAGATAAGGCCCTTGTCACTGGCCTGGTTAGGCAGACACTAAGGTACCGTCAGCATATGGCTCTCCTAATGAGGTACATCATACTAGGAGCAAAAATAATGTTAATAGAATCATTCCCTTCTCTCCTTATGGAATAAAGTTATGTCCTGTTTTCTTGTCCACTGTATCTCAAGCCTCACCTACTGCCAGATTAGAAACTTCCAATCCTCTATGCCTTAAGAAACCTTTTGCTGTTTGTTTTTTAATCTCAAAGGCATCTTACTTAAACACTGTCAGACCTTTTGGTGGTTAAAGCTTTTGTGGTTATTGGTCCTGAGAAAGGTTCTAATGCAGAAGCCATTCTCAAAAAAGCCATGGCTTCCAGATTAATGATAAACTCAAAGGTTGTTCAAGTCATTCTGCTGGAAGTGTTCCTGTACCACGCTTTCAGTTTGTTTGACATAGAACAATGCCACTGTGCCTCCCTCAAAACAGGGTGGAGAGAAAGGAAATGCTAATAGAGAAAGGTTGGTCTTGTGGATAAGGCACAAGGCTGTGATTCAGGAGACTGGTATTTGGCTCTTGGCAAGTCAGCCTTTCTACTCTTAGGCAAGTCGTTTAATTCTCTAAGCCTCAATTTCCCCAACAGAAATCACAGAAGATACTTCCTTGCTCCCACACTTCTGTCTTATTCACTGATGATGCAACTTCTTCAGGGGATGAACCGCTGGTTACATGAAAGTGCCAAGGAAAAAACGATGATAGCTTAATGAACACTGGGGTAGTGTCAGAAAAAGACAGTGTCCCCTCTCTGCCTCCTTCTATCCAGGTAACTCACTCCTGTGTGTTCCTACACTGTTCCAAGCACTCCTTTGGAGACACAGGAGCGTGCTTAAAGGTAACCTGGTGGAAACAAGATTATTACTTTTTTCTGCTGGCTCAGTTTTTACTGAGCCAGTTCCACGTACAATCACAGAAATTACTCTGCCAGCAGGAAGGAATGTGGTGGCACCAAGGCCAGAACAAGTTTTTGGAAGGCAAATTTGGGCAGAGGTGCCTGCTTCCTGACAGAGTGCTAACGTCATGGAACTGTAGCATAACACTGTATTTTTAGCCTGAGAAATTGATAAACCTTCCTGAAATTTCTAATTTACACTCCTTCCTTCCCAGAGTTAGTATTCAGAGCAGAACTTCTCAGGCACTTTCTCCCCCAGGCCTCTCAAGTGCTTCCTATTCCCTTCTCCTCATCCCAGTGCTATAAACACATACCGCAGTTTGGGAGTTGCATTATTTAACAGAGAAAAACTAAATGTTTGTTGGCAGGCAAAGAAAAAGATGGAATGGTGTTTTCATTTTCCACTGTGGTACATAAAAGCCTCTCATTACAGTGAAGCTGATTAGTGACCTCTGAAGTGGTCGCTAAAACTGTAAACACCTTCCTCATGCCACAATCAAGATTCATCTGATGCAGTTGAGCTGTAGGGAGAGGACTTAGGGAAGAGATGAGCTCAAGCTGAGCAGAAGGAGCTAGGTCAGCAGAAAACAACCTTTTTCTGCCCAGATTGATTTTTTTCGAAATCGATTACCTCTATAAGCCAGATCACTGTTGCTGCTTTCAAAGGGAAGCAATAGAATTGCTCTATCTGCAGCCACAAAACAAATATAAGGAGGCAGAAGGAAGGATGGGAATTGTCTCTTTGGCAACAGCAAGCTGTTAGAGTAAGAAGTTTATCACTAAAACTGCATACTAAAAATATATAGGCAACAGATGTCTAAAGTAATTCTACTGCTCCCCAAAACCCAGCATATATCAGCCAGTCACCATGCACTGGATCCACTACAGAGCATAACAATCACTCATCCAGGTCTTTATTACAAGGCTTCCCTTTTTCCTCAGGGCTCACAAGGAGTTTAAACTACTTAACATCGCCCTGAGCTTCAAGAATCTCAAAAGACTGTATCTACAGCCAATAATCAGAATCAATTCGGTTGGAAAAGACCTTTGAGATCAGAATCCAATCTTTGACTGAACACCCACCTTGTCAAGCAGACCATGGCAGCGAGTGCCACATCCAGTCTTTCCTTAAACACCACCAGGGCTGCTGAATCCATCACCTCCCTGGGCAGCCCATTCCTATATCGAATCACCCCTTCTGTGAAGAAATTCTTCATAATTTCAACATAATTCTTCATAAGTCCAACATAAAAACCCCCTGGTGCTGCTTAAGACTGTGTCCTCCCTTCCTATTGCTGTCTGCCTGGGAGAAGAGGCTGATCCCCACCCAGCCACAGCCTCCTTTCAGGGAGCTGCAGAGTGACAAGGCCACCTCAAGGAGGTGAAAAAGGTACCTTGTTTCAGTACAGCCCCATCAGATATATCTCCTCTTAATTTGGAGTCTCACACCTTAATTTTCAACCTCTAGCCCAATGACTCCCGAAGTTCTGATTTGTACAGTTAAGGGATTACACCCAGGAATGACAGAGTGACACTGCTCTTCAGGCCAAAGGTAAACACCCAACACCTTCTGGGACAAGTTTACACATCAAGTCCTCCTACATATGCAAAGCAAACCTCCAGTTTGTAAACTGGCCACTGCATGTCTTATCTGGCCCTGCATTAGCCCTTTCCTACAGATTGCCCGGGGCTGTGTGTCACAGGTGCCACCTCACCATGCAAAGTCTTACTGGCAGTAGTTAGCCACAATCAACTCCGAGTAAGCCACCAGCAGGCTGCTCACCCTGCTGCTGTCTGCACTTGTGCCTGTGCATCCAACCCACTGCCACGCTGCAATAAGATAATTTAGATTTATTAAAAAGGCCTACATCTTAGTAAGGCTACCATTGTTAGTCTGAGCTTTCTGAATTACAGGGTTGAAAGCCCTTGATTTCTCACCCAGAACAGTGATGAGTTTTGCTATTTCATTGTCTTGTTCATTTGGCAGTTGCTACATGACTTGTCAATTTTGCTTTTGGGACATTTGGGGAAAGTTTGACATTGTTTTTGTAATCAATGTTGTGGTTAACCTCTCATATAACAATGAGTTTGATAAATACTCATTCATTTGCACAGGATTTCCACTTGTGAGCCTTAATATTGCTGAAAAGAGATGAAATCCAAAAACAACCTCTGTGTTTTCAATCCGAAATACTGTGCCTTAGGTACAGTAAATGTGTCAGGAACCATGAGACTCAAAACATTTTCAGATGCCTGAAAAAAATACTCTACATACCATACCCACTGCATGCAAATAAAGAATACACATATCAATCTGACTTTTTTTTAAATTAAAAAGAACAATAAGCCAAGAAGACGACTAATTCTTCAAGAGATCTCTTGTGCAATAAAAATAATAAAAAAAAGGAACTGAACTGATGTTTTGCTCTGTGCAGTGGAAATAACAGCTCTAGACTTCAGGCTGTTGAATGGAAACGCAACAGACACCACAAGCTGCTTCTGGCAAGTACGTGCAGGAACCAGAGGAAGGAGAAGGCCTAACCCAAGAAAGAGCTGACAGAAAGGAGCCAGTGGCAAGAAGGATTAATGAGAACAAGGGCTAGTGTTGGCTACAAGAGCCATGTCATATATAAAGCTGAATATATAGAAAAGGCAACTGCTTTATGGAAAGGTTCCTTAACAGGCAGATGTAAAAAAGACAAATTATTAAAGCCACTCATGTCCCAGCTCCACTCCTGATTGGTCTCCAACGAGACCCTGGGGTGCAAGTAAGTCAGCAGTGCTGAAAGTCAACCTGTTGGGCTCTCTGTTTCTCAAAGGCTGAGACAGGTACCTGCTACCTAAACTTTTCCATTGCACCAGCCCCATGGATTCTAAGACAAGCATTTCAGGCTGTAGTATCCAAAGAGCAGGAAGTAAGGAATGGAGGGCATTTGGAATAAAGTCTCTGATTACAGTTCCACTGCTCTTACTCCTGGTTGTCACAGCAGCTTGGTCCCTTAAGGGCCTTGTACCATTGCCTCAGCGATTGTGAGTAACACCCTTGGGTTTGTGGTGTCTCAATAAAATGCCCCCTCGTGGTGACCACCACGATTTCCTCACAGGGCACACAAATCCCGCTTCCCTCACTGCTCTGGTTGTCTGCTTCTCCCAGAACACGAAGGTAAAAATTACCACGTGCAAAGCAGAGAACTGCAGTCTCTGTGCACTGTCTTGAGCTCTCATCTCCAAGAAAAGTAGCCAAAGAGAGCTGACTGTGCCTTTTCCAGGAGTTTCCATTAAAAGGAAACCTGCATAAATAACCATCTGCATAACTGAAATTAAACTGAGACCAAAGTTCCCACTTGAACTTGAAAAGTATTTCTGTCCATGTACATAATCATTTGCTTAAAAAAAAACAGACAAAAAGCCAAATCTGTAGGTCTAAAGAAGTTTGTTACTTTTTAAAAATAATACAGCTATTTCAGTTTTTCTTACCACCTTCTCTTAGCCTGTAAAAGCAAAATCCTGTGAGCAAACCAATCCAGACAATACCACTTCAAAGCTTTAGATACTAGAGACTCATAGTTCAGTAAGAGAGACACCAAATCTGGTCCCAAAGGCATAGATGCTGTAGAGAAGTAAATTCTGTAGCTGGCTGATTCCAGGAGATTCAGACATGGTAATAGCAGAGATATTTGCCTGAAGTAAAACTGGCTACCACACTTAGTTAATATTCATTATGCTCCACACCCCCTATAATCAGCCTGCAGAGAGACTGTTGCAACTGTGAGATCGAGAGTGAGACCTGATTCACATCCAGACACTTCGACTGCCCCGAGTCTTTCAAACTTACTTGACCCACCAAGTGAGACTGTGGCTCCCAGGAGAAAGCTCCTGCTGCAAGGAAAGCTTTAATTCCACCTTTCCTTAACTCCTTCTTTAATTCCAGCTTTCTTTTCCCCAATGTTAGACCCTTTTGAGATTCAGCTGGAAAGGGCACTGGGCCATCTTGTCAAGATTGTGCTTTTGTCAAGAAAGGTTGAACCAGAAGATCCTGAGGTTCCTTTCCAAGACAGCATTCCACTCCATGACAGATGCTGTCTTGTAAATTGCTGGTGCTACCCTGTTTCACCATTTTCACCTGTTTATTTTGACTGCCAGGGCTTTGGGACAGTTTGGGGGGATTTTTCATCCTGGCTCCACAGCACACCAGGGTGATCTAAGACTGCAGCTCCTCAGCTGCATGGCAACCCAACCCTTACATGTGAGGCACTGATTTCTTTTTGGGCTCCTGAGCTCTCTTATGTTACTGCTCCTAATTCTCTTTGCCTAACAGTGGGCAATGTCTGTGCCCAAAAAGCCCATTAGGAAACAGATCTGAAATAATGTCATTAATTAAAAAATCCATGTTGTTTAGCTGCTGGATTGTTTAAAAGTAGAATTTCTATTCCTTTTACGTATCTTAATTACACATGGTACTGTTTCTGCCTCCTGAATATGCATCTTTAAGTTTCAATGTCAACATAAATACTGGTACAGCTATGCAATTACAGCACTTTTGCTTCTGCAAATATTCCCATGACCTACATCACAAAAAACTCTGGCAGGTGACCCAGTTACTACAGACTTGGTCAGTTCAGGACTTCACACTTGCAACACAGTTAAAACCTTATTTGCAAAACAGCACTGCTGTAACTGGTCAAGTGGAAACCATGTGACCTGACACGTTTTTAATTGCAATGCAGACAGAACTTTTAATTTACATAGCCTAGGACTAGCATATACTTCTGTTCTGATGCCAGAGGACACCAGAAATGTAGGAAGTGAAAAAAAAAGAAAGGTGGCCACTTGGATAATTTACTCAGACAATTACTGTCTCATCATTACCATCCCTGCTTGGAAGAATGTTTACCAGTGCCCCTAGAAGAAGAATGGAAAAATAAAATTAAATATATAGCTGAATGGAACCACAGAATAAATTACACTTAGCATAGCAATTACAGTTCCTCCCAGACTGTATTATGAACAGCTTATATTTGTGTGGTCAACAAGCCTGCCTCATAAACACCCCTGTAATTAATTTGAAATAACAAAAACCAGGGGTAAATAAACATGATGTTCTTTTTGCTCCCTTTAACAGTGTTTGGCTCCTTACCTACATACAGGCAGTCCATTCACTGCAGCTGATGAAGCAGAACTCTCCAGCCAGGAAAGAAGGACTCAGGTGTACCAGGGATGAAGGTAGAAGCAAGAACCTCCTAAAATGATAAAAACCCAATTGATTGTGGTTTATAAAAACAATACATAGCAAAGTAGCTACTGCTTAATTATATGTTACTAAAGGGGTTTTTTCCTCTCCTTAACAGCCATTCTATGCTCTAGCAACCCTGTCCACTTCTCTTTTGCAATATCCTCCCCTCCACAAGCCTCTAACCCACCATTCTTTCAACTTTTGCAAAAGTTGCTGGCTGTCTTCCAACCCAGAGCTTCCCAATGCCATGTGCACAGCACTGCTTTATGAACAGATGTTTGGTATCTTCATAAACTCCTGTCCTGGCTCAGTAAGATGGCAGGGAGCCACAATTCTCTGTGGTTCCATTTACAAGAGCAGCTCCATCTTGGCTCACAGCATGCTCAAGCAGAGACTGCTCCACGGCATTATTTGGGAATTTCAGAAAATTCACAGTCCTAAAGCTGGAAGAGGGAAGGGGCATGTCAGCATCTCTCAAATGAGTGTTTTTCCAGCTTTATTTGAGGGGCTTTAAGAAACTCATGAAGCAGTAGCACATTCTTGGTGCTGGAGACATGCTCGTTGTGCGTGTTCACTGCACTGAACAAGCTTTGATTCCAGGAATAAGTTCATGCAGTTTGGGGTCAGGCAATAACACGTTCACAGCAGTACAGTACAGTTAAAAGTCAAAAACCCAATCACACACCTCACTTTCAGACAACACTTCCACTTGAGCTGACTGAAAGTTTGAGTGATAAAAGTCCACGGCCCTGCAAACAGAACATTCATATAAGTATTGAAGTATTGTAAGGCAGGTGGATTCCAGAAACTTGGTGTAAACTCTGTCATTCTTTCAGAAAGATGTAACAATATACCAGTTCACATATGTAACTTTAATCATGTTTTTAAATAAATATGTACACTTAGCATCCATTTCTTTTCTGGAAGTACTCCTTAGAATATAAGTCGGCCTATTTTTTTTACAGTTTTACTATCAAGAATTACTGGGATTCCTCCTTACCACTCTCACTCACCTCCAGGATAGTAGGACATAAGAACTTACCTATGAGGTGTTAACTTGCATCTGGCAGTCCTGTGGCACTGTGTGTTGTGCTAAAATTCTTAGTGAGACTTTTTTAATGGAGAAACAAAAACAAGCAGGAAACAAATTTGTGATTTTTTTTTGTTGTTGTTATGAATATAGTCTGAAAGGAAAAGTTAATTTGCAAACTTATAAAAAAGCAACGGGAAAGAGTAGTGGGCTATCATGTAAGTGTGGCTTAAAAATCAGTAGCTGGTGTCAGCAGTCTCTAGAAATAGCTACCAGAGCCCTTACACCAGTCCTTAGCCACATGCAGTCAATACTTTATGCATTGGGAATCCCCACTGCAGGCACAGGCAACCTGACTCTAAAGAAAAAGGGTCTCACACATTCAGGGAACTTGGCTTTAGTTTCTGGTGTTAGCCACAAAGTTTCTGTCTGACCCTTCATAAATGGTTTGTCTCTAGGCCTTAGATTCATCTGTTAAAGCAGAAGGAAAGCCTTGGAAAACAATGCATGATCCTTAATTCCAAACCTTAATACAAATAAGGAACTTTTGGTGGGCACTCTGTCCAGTTATTCCAGATAAGAAGTCACCTTAAACACTGGTGTTAGTGGTATCCATTATTTAACAAATAGATCATCTCACGTTTGTCAACAAAACACCTTCTCAATAAGTAGCTGAAAACCAAAACAATCTAAGCTAAAGGAACAGTGACTGAGAACAGACCAAAGTTCACATACAAGCAGAAGCTGATGAAATAATGTGGTGTGCTTAGAAACTAACCTGTGGTTAGTTTCAATACTGCAGCCTTAAACATTTCTAAGTAATGGCTTTGCTTTTTATTGACGTTTTTAGACCTTTGCACGAGGACAGACAAAAGTGCAGCAGGGTTTCCCCACTGACATCACAGCTGCTGAAATCAGGAGTGACCTTTAAGGCTCAACACACAAGATTTTGAGTTTGAACATACAAACCTCTGTTTGAGCTCCACAGCTGGGCTGCTGGACAATCCATCTCAGCTTACTTGTTACTGAAAGGTGAACTCAAACCAACTTTAAATAACCAAAGTCTAGAGAAAATTGAGATATTACCTTTACTGAATTTTCCCCACTTGAAGTCACAACATGTACGAATGGGAGAGAAAATTAACATGCTGCTGATTACTCATTTCTGTAAGAGGAACAGTATTTAGTAAACTGATTGATAATTTTACAGGCACGTACCAAACATTTACCCTGAATTACAGCAAAGTGAACAACTCTGTACTTGCACAACTTACCATTTGGTGTAAGGCAGGATTTATTTGGTGGGTGAACAGAGGAACAGAAACAGGGGATTCCCTGGCCTTCTCATTGCTAGTACTTCACTTCTTGCAACACTGTCATTTTCCTCAAAATACAATTCCCAGGGGCATATTTTTGTCTCATTAGGTTTTAACTAAATTACTGCAACTAATCACTCTAGAGCAAATACTGTCTCCATGATTTTCCAGTTGTTCATGATCTGGCAAATTTGGTAAATGCTTTGAACAAAAGCTATACCAGGTTGCTTTACAGACTCTCCCAACATGTTATCCTACGTAGCAAAAAAGGGACAATATTAATTAAAGACCTGTAAAAACATTCAGAATGAGAGGAGAAAATTTACATATGCCATACCATCTAGACAAAACCAAAAGTGAATGTAACGACCAGTTACAAGTCTTGCAAGAAATGGAGACTTCAGTTTCAGAAATAAAATTCAGAGCCAGCACCAGCTTTCAGTTTCCTGATAGTCTAATGCCTGTTCCGTTTGAGAGCAGAAAATGCATACACTTAAAATAGCTGGTACTTCTTTAGCTTAGTTATTAGAAATCTCTGTTGGATTGCTGATTATGACAAGTTTATGCCTTTCTGCTTAAGGCTCTACATAATAAAGTGAAAATTCAGTATCAGATAAATAAAAGAGGGGAAAACAACCTAACAAAATCACAACAAACATCGTTCCAAACCAGTGCTGAAAGCATTTAGCCAAGAATTACACATCAAGTAGGTGTGATAACTTTCTGTCCTGGCCAAGTGACCACACTGGAAAAACAGAGCAGAATTTAAACTGCAGGAATAAAATAAATTCTAGCATGTTCTAGTTTTAGCATCTACTTATTACAGCCTGAACTCTGCTTTATTTTTATCATATTATCACCAACACGTTGGTTATGGCTAGTCAACACTTCCTATTTTAAGGCCACATTTTCAGTTACTCCCAGTTTGCCAAAACCTTTTCTTCACATGATCACATACACTGCCCCCTGAGATGATTTTTTTAGGAAAAACAGAACAAATATGACTCAGTCATTTCTACGAATGACCATGGGGAACGTAAGTGTTAACTATATTCAAGGAATTCTGAAAACTTTTAAGAAACTTCTTTGCATTTCAGAAACAGGGACATGAAATTTAGCAAGGAGGCCGTGCTGGTATCACTACTGGGATTTTTTGCTCTTCCTTGGAAAAGATCGACCTTGCACATGCTTGCAGACTTGCTTTTAGTAGCCAAAATTTTCAGCTCTCTCCATTGCACACACATGCAGAGAGTAAGCTGGATGGTGCCTGCAGTAGGCAGCTGATTGCCAGGCTGCCACAGGCTGAAACTGAAACAGGGTAAGGTTATTTCTCCTCTGGTTTTAGGACTCACAGGAGATTTACTCATCACCATCGAATAATGGATTACCCAGTTCAAATTCAGAAAGAGGGATTCAGGTGAGAAAGGGAAATGTGAATTATCAGAGAGAAAAGGAAAACAGGCAAGAGTCTGAGATCAGAAGAAATGAAAAAAAGATGAGGCGTGAATAAGAAACAAGGCTGGGAGAAGACAGCAGGAGGATTCAGAGTGTCTTCCCAAGAAAGAGGAACTGCTCAAGGATGAGCAGTCCGTATCAATTTCTTGAAGGTCAGACAGCTGAGAGTTTAACAGGCTGTATTTTCCAGAATGAAAGAAAAATCAGCCCCCAGGCTACTGCTTTGCCAAGATACTCCCACAAAAACACCCAAGATCCAACAGCTAGGAGCCCTGAGCCCTTGGGCCACGCTTAGGGCTTGGCAGCCTGAGGTAGATGATAGCTGAAGAAACCCTCATCCATGGGGGTGTCCACACTGACCAACACGAGGGAGGCAGCGAGGAGTGCTCCAGGCTGGACAGCACCCCCTGCACTCTGCTGAGTCCCGCGGGGCTCAGGGCCCGGCAGGGCTGGGCAGGAAGCGGGGGCCTGCGGGGGGATGCGGGTGTCGGGGCAGCACTGACGCTGCCGGGCGGCCACAGCGGCAGCGCCCGCAGCCCGCCCGCCCCCGCCGCCACCCCGCCCCGCGTGGGACGGGCACGGCCCCTGCAGCCCCGCGTGGGACGGGCACGGCCCCTGCAGCCCCGGGAAAAGGGCACGGGCCCTGCAGCCCCGCGTGGGACGGGCACGGCCCCTGCAGCCCCGAGTGGGACGGGCACGGCCCCCTGCAGCCCCGGGAAAAGGGCACGGCCCCTGCAGCCCCGCGTGGGACGGGCACAGCCCCTGCAGCCCCGCGTGGGACGGGCACGGCCCCTGCAGCACCGGGAAAAGGGAACAGCCTCCTGCAGCCCCGCGTGGGACGGGCACAGCCCCTGCAGCCCCGCGTGGGACGGGCACAGCCCCTGCAGCCCCGGGCACAGCCCCTGCGAGCCCCGGGCACAGCCCCTGCAGCCCCGGGCGAAGGGCACAGACCCCTGCAAGCCCCGGGCAAAGGGCACAGCCCCTGCCAGCCCCGGGCGAAGGGCACAGCCCCCTGCAGCACCGGGAAAAGGGAACAGCCCCCTGCAGCCCCGCGTGGGACGGGCACAGCCCCTGCAGCCCCGGGAAAAGGGCACAGCCCCTGCAGCCCCGGGTGAAGGGCACAGCCCCCGGGGCAGGGGGGACGGGGGGAAGGAAGGCAGCAGCCCACCGGGCTCGCCAGGGGAAGAGCATTGTGCCATGGCACCGAAATCCTGCTCACGGCCATCTCTGATTTCCTTTGGGACAGGGCACGGGCTGCCTGCAGCCCCGGCGTGGGTATGAGCACCGCGCCTGCACCCTACAACCACGGCTCCTCATTTACTGGAATAATGCACAGCAGCACGCTCTTTATAAGAAGTGTGATGAGGTAATTACAAAAACACAGCCAGGAGTTTTTGCTGGTCTTTTTAGGCTCAACAGCTTATGTCACTAAGCATTACATAAGACAAGGTTTGTAAGCCCCCTCTCTCCCACAGTCAAGATTAACAAATTCCCAGGTACCTTTTTTTTCCTCTTTGCTTTTTCCTCATTAAGGCAAAAGGTAAGTTTTCTGTTACTTTCTCTCAGTTTCTACAGGAAAATCAATGGCTACAGCCAAAATGTAGGTGACTTCACATTAACTGCTTCTTTGCTTGTACCTAACGAGTAAAACCACAGATGTTAATTCCTGCAAGGGAATTTCTTGCTCAGAGTTACTAATGAGACACAATTTCAGTACAGAGCTGCTGCTCGTGGAAGAGACTGAGTCCCTCATCTCAAGCCATGGCACCCGGCAACCAGCTAAGAAAGCAGAGAGAAAAGAGCAACGTTTGGAGGAAGCCTGATATCAAAGAGCCTCTCTCACTGAGTCCTTATGCAGGAGTAACTTCCCTTTCAATCACTTTAACAGAGGAGAACACTGAAGTTGAGTAAGTTTGAACTTTATTTACAAACAGCTGAATTCTAATCTGCAGAGTCCTGGAGCAGCATCGAGCTTCTGCAACATCCAGGGAAACTCCAGAACACTGACGTCACTTAACATCACACTTGACACCTTATATGTCAAGATACATTAAGATAAGATGTGTAATTCACCAATGGATCAAGTCTGAGAAACTAGTAACCTAAATGCTTCCTGAATGTTCTTCTCAAAACCCTGAACATTCTTCTTAAAACCCTAAGAGTGAGGAGGAAAATAAAAAAGTTTTTAAAAAGAGCAATTAGAAGATAACCACAAAGCAAAAGTAAAATGAAATGATCTGTGTAAAGGTATATGCATTAAATAGGTTTGTCTAGTTTGAGAATAGTTGCAGAAGTGCATGTGCTGACATTAAGCCTATGGGAAAGTCATTCCTTAAGCAGTCTTGGAATACTCATGTGGAAGAATTTAAAAGCATGGGAATATTGCAGGATTGTAGTCTACTACAAAACATTTCCCATATTCCTTTTGCTGTTTATCTTATCACCTACTTCAGCTTTAGCTCCTTCAAATTCCTGACAGATTTGTATTTACACAGGTGCTGAAGTTGAATACCTACTGTAACTGGTACACAGAAGTGACAATATTTGAGTACCACTGTTTTAGAACAGGTCACAAAACTGAGGCAACCATTTTATAAACCCAAGGTGTAGTTCTGCTAAAAGCTACTTAAGCAATATGGGTACTGTTTCTTAATTTTAACCTGTGACTAAATCAAAGCCTTGCAGTCTAAGTTTTGGGGGTTTTGGAGGGTAGAAGAAAGAATAAGGCCTCTCAAACCCAAGAAGGTCAATTTCTAAGGGATAAATTGCACCTGAAGCAAGCTGGAAACCAGAGAATGAGGGAAAAAACAAGTGGATTGTGATAAATATGGTCATTCTTTCTCCACAGGTCTGGGAGAGTAGCAGCAGAGGGAATGCTACAGAGTTAAGACATGACAAGATAGATACCACTTCTTATTTCTTTACAGTCCTTCAATCTTGTCACTAAGGCAGATACTTAAGATGCTTAGAGCTCAGATTTGCTCTTTAAGACAAGCAACTCATTTTAAAACAATTCAGGGGTATCTTTGTCCACGTATCAAACTGGGACTTCAGCTGAATCATGCAGTTTGCAAACTGCAGAATTCAGAGGGCATTAAATCAAACCCCAGATCTACCAGAAGCAGGAAAGCAAAGCAGTGTTCCTGGTCTCCTCAGATTTACTCTAGCATGGCAGTTTAGTGGTGGACTTGGCAGTGTTAGGTTTACAGCTGGACTCTTAACTTAAAGGTTTTTTCCAACCTAAATGATTCAATGACATTATCATTTTGTAGAATACTTTTTTCTGGCACTGCCTTCCTCCCATCCCTTAGAGTTGGTTTAGTTGTTTAGGTTTTTTTAAGCAGATCCCATTTGCACTAAAAAAAAAAAAGAAAAGAAAAAGAGACTAAAGATTTTAAATTTCACTTTGAAGATAGTTTTTTGCAGTACATACAAAAATACTCTGAAAAAACAACTTACAAGTTCACTTATGAAACCACCCAATGATGAAGAAATTACAGTAGAGAAATAGCATAATCTTTGTTTCATATAATCAGAATTTCTCCCCACCCCCCAAAAACCCCTAATGCACTTAGCTGGGTAAGCAGTGTTACCAGTTTCCAGAACCAGACTCAAGACTACTACAGGTTTTCATGTAAGCATTTAGAACAGCTCTCAGGGTTTATCTGAAACCACTTTCTGCACACAGCTTGCAGGTGGGCAGTAGTGTCAGGACAGCCTCAGCTGTTGCAGTGCTTCAGTGCATCTTCAGCTGTGTGTTCAGAGTTGGGCTTTACTACCCAGTGACACAAAAAACCTCTCAAGTCTCATGCTGGAGCAGTCTTGAGAGAAAAATAAATATCAGACAACGCAGCATGGGACGTGTCTATCATCTCCATACCTTGGTGGCATCCTCTGCTGCATTTCCTTCAACACTGACATCATTTATGGGCCTCCATGGGAGGCAATACCTGTGTAGTGCATGGCTGTGCAAGACAGTGGAAAGCTGCGAGCCAAGGAAGCTGAGCACCATTGTGAGAGATGCACAGGAGTGCGTGTGCCAAATGGGAAAGTAATTGGAGATAAGAACAGTATATGCACATGAATTAGGCAAGCACTGATGAACACAAGCACACTCGTAAACACTTGAAAACAGAATGTGGTTGCAGCAACTAATTAACACTGATGACATACATTCTGAATCCAAGGCACAGGACAGGTTGGTTTTTGTAGCTGCTTCAGCTGGTGGCAATTTAGACTTCTTAAAAACTCATAAAGGTAACTGTTACAAGCCCATGCAAAGAGCAGTTCAAAAGGAAGCAAGCATCTAACAGCAGTATAAAAGTAAGACCATGATTTTAACTGGTCAGTTACAGTACAGCCACAGTAACCTTCTACCTTTGTTAGTAACTACAGCACACATTCAGAATAAGGACTGGTAACAAGTGATTATCCTCTTCACCTGGAGATCAACCACTTACCCATTAAGGGTAAGTTTGATGGATCTTTTAATAATACGAATGCTATTTGTTGGAACAGGAGATGAAGAATCTGGCAGTTCTTTACTGGAAAGCCTCTATAACACACAAACATGCCACAGAAAAAAAAGAAAAAAGGAATTTTTAATTAATTAATGAATTCATTTAAATTCATTAATTCAAAAGTAGCAGCAGATAAACCCTTTCCTAGCTGAATATAACATTCATTATATACCAAACCAATATGGCCCCAAACCCATTTTCAGAGAAGATTTTTTTTTTCACCACCCCACTTGTTTAATTATCACCATAGGCAGAGGAAGAGCATTTTCCCCTCTGCACAATTCTCCTCTTGCATGAACTGAGGCCAGTATATCCCTGATGGGAGGGGGGGAAATGAGCTGTGAGTTGCTCAAACAGCACAGTGAAGAAAGATTTCTTTCAGATCCAGGGATCAGGAAAACAGAGTCTCTACTGTCTGGATCACTTCCAGTCTTACAGCCCTCCATTTCGCAACATTTTACATGACACACAGCAATTAAAATCACCTATAGACTTCAAAGCTTCCATGCCTCATCACAGAAACCAGTATACAAGTACTGATAACAGTACAAGAAAACCAAAGCAGGACACAAACTGTCAGTGTCTGAAGGCATAGAAACATGTTTTTTCAAGTTCAAAACTTGGAAACTTTGGCTTCACTTTTCTGAAGGTCATTGTTCAGTTATTTAATTTGTTGGAAGCACAACAGGTAAAACCTTACTAATCTTCGAACCGCCAAGTTTAATGGTACATAAATCTTTGTACATAAAATGAAAATGCTAGCTCTGCTTTACCTATGAATACAAAAGCACAATAAATACCTGTGATCTTGATGTGATCACTGGAATCTGCATGGATTTTCCATCAAGGACACCCTAAAAAAGCCAGAAGGAATTTGTTAGGCAGTATTGCCAGGTTCCTGACTGAGAGGCAGCAAGTTCTGGCAGCTAGGATACCTTAAAATCATACATGCATTAACAACCTCCACCCCGTGGAGGGTGGGTTTAGGTATCCTGAAGCCCTAAAACTACACAGACAGTGGTTCAGGTATTTCAACCTTCACCAACAAGATCTCATCTTGATTTGAGGGTGTGCCCTCAAGAGTTTATGCCTCAGTAACAAGCTACATGAATAGCAAAGCTCCTTATCTTCCCTTTTAGAGGCCAAATGCTTTGGTCTTGATAGCAGTTTTAGTTTACATCAGTGAATCAAGTAGTTTTGAAAAGAAAATTCAAAGAAAGAAAATTCAGTATTATTTCAAGCATGGCAAGGAATTAGACATTACCAAATCAAACATGTAAAAGACAGGTCATACAAGTGTAATATTTGGGGAATGAGGACTGAAATAAGCTAAACTAAAAAGTGTATTTTTGTTTCCATCAGTAAACAGGCAGAGTATTTATGTGAGGCAGTCTAGGCACTAAACTATTGTGCTTTTCAGTTAGTCTGCTGAGAAAAATCACTTAAAAATTACATTTTTTGCTGCTCTCTTCCTCCCATCTTGAGGGTATCCGCTTTCTGTGAAATCGGAGTCCCACACGTTTAGCTGGAGGAACAAAATACACACTCAAAATAATTGCTGTGCTAAAATTCCCTTCTTATTTGGGTACAGCTTCCAGTCAACACATTACATGTATTAGGGGTCATTCTTAAAAGAATATTTCTACAAGTCCACCATTACCCCACAGGAATTTCAAGCATCTGAAAAAGTCCTACTACCCAAACCTTGAAATCTGTACTTGCAATATTCAGTACTAGATAAGTTCTACAAGATGATTCTTTACAAGTGTCAAAACTGAGGGTTCTCTTTCTAGTTCTTCTTTGCTTGTGCCTCAAATCACAGGTCAAGGTCCAAGAACAGCTATTTAAGGACACTTACATATAGCAATAAAACAAATGAAATATTAATCTAAAAGTTCCACAAAACCAGGAGTTAACAAGCAACTCCACGCTATCATTTCAGAAGTAATGACCTATTGAGTAGGCTGCTGACTTTTAAAGCAGCAAAACAATCAATAGGCATTCAAAAAGCATCTGCCAGAAACAGATTAGCTCATACTTTTACAGTTATAAGATTCATATCTTCTTCATTTGAGTATGATTTTTTTCTGAGTGAAGAACTGCTACCAGATGAGACAGTTCATTCAGCAATTGGTCATTGTGGTGACAGATAAGTACAGCAGTATTTAGAGATCTTGGCACCAGATGAGAAGCAATCACTAAGTGCCAGATCCTGAAAATACGTTGTTTAATAGTTATACATTATATTCATTACAATTTTTCACATCTACATTCTAGCACAACTAGATGTGCTTAAATTTAGATTCCCAAATCCTTTGGGGATGTAGAAATGCATTTATTTTTAGTTATTTCATTTGTTCTACACCAGTAATTAGTACTACTTCAAACCCTCCTTGGCCTAGCCCCCCCCTTCTTGCCTTTTCTCCATCTATGGCTTTTTGGGGGCATTCTCCCGATGTAGGTGGACGAGATACTTTAGAGGTTGGTGAATAATGTTGCTTAGGTGAAGCACTCTTAGGATCCGTGATTAGAGTCCCACTTAATTTATGCTGTCCTTGCACAAAACACGTTCTGAGTTGACAAACCGTGTTATATCCTGGAATGGTGCAACCAATTGGAGGTCCCGATGTTCTTAGTGCAACTGTAGCCTCCATTTCTGTAGGAGACACCTGGCTTTTAGAGTTTGGCCACGAAATTTAAAACCACATTCCACCTACCACTTCAAATACATACTTGGATCAGTCACAGGAATGCAAAGTCCCTTAGACGTTGATGGCTCAGCTACACTGTTGGCACCACTACAACTCTGACATTCAACATTTCTATAAAAGTCAAACACTAGAGTTATAAAATGCTAGTTTGTAAAACACTGTATATGTCATTTCCAGAAAGCGCATGCAAGACAAACATCGACCTCCTTAGCTCATTGTCAGAGCTCTACTAAACAAAACAACCTCTCAGGCAATGTAGCACCAGACCATCATTTTGCTGAATTTCAGACTGCAGATTTAAACTCAAGCATTTTCTTTACTGAGTTTTTATGTCCTGATATATTTTCCCATATTAGTCTACCCAGCTGCTGCTGCTGTTGCTGTGCTGCTTTGAACCATTGTTCTGCTCTACCCAGATGTGCACACCATATATTTTTTTTTTTTTCATGTGACTCCTACAGTATCAAACAGTCTGAAGAGGGCAGGTATCACACATTTGGTAGGATTGGGCAATTACTCTCAAGGTTACATATTCTTCCTGTGCTTAGGGAGTATCTTAGGGATAAACAGACTTCCCAGGAAGTGACAGAAAGTTTTACTGCCCGCGTTCTCATACCACTCTGCT
The DNA here is from genome assembly GCA_026261815.1 of Monarcha castaneiventris obscurior. Classification (NCBI taxonomy): domain Eukaryota; kingdom Metazoa; phylum Chordata; class Aves; order Passeriformes; family Monarchidae; genus Monarcha; species Monarcha castaneiventris. Next base: position 8,338,855 of record JAMPIT010000862.1, read on the forward strand.
AAGTCAGCAGCAGCTGTAGTGTTTCTGTGACCAAGATCAGTACTTCATTAGAACTCAATCTACTTGGCATCAACTTTTTGTTAGAAAGAACAGTTACTTGCACATAAAATACTCCAGCTTCAAGTTACACACTAACCTATGAAGATTTATATTCAAGACTAAATAATTTCCCTGCTGTCAAGTTCTTCCTACCTATGTGTTCATGGACATTTAGTTTTTTCAAGGACTTCTTCAACCTGGTCTCCTATCATGTGCCCAATGGAGATTCCAGCTTTGTTCCTGAAGCTCTTAGAGCCCTCCACATGCTTATGGTCCACATAGATTCAAACAAGAAATCCTAGACCTCATTTACATTGTGAGTCAGTTAAGAGCAGCTTCTCCACAGTTCCAAGGTTATGGCACTAACCTTTCTGTCTCTGCTGTAGAGATGTCCAACTTAGATATCTTATTTAACGAAGAGGAATTAGAGGGTGTTCTGGAATCTCTGTCTTTGGAACCATCCGAACAGCTTTCACCTAAAGAAGACCTTTTGCACTGAAGTCCACTATTATTTTGACTAATATCTGACACCCTTTGCTGAAACGACAGTGAAAAAATAAAGTCTTCAAGTAATTACTAAAGATTTTATTAAAATTTACCAGAAGAGCCGAATTTTTATTATACCTTCTTTCTTTTCTGTAAGGTTCCTGCTGGCAAAAAATAATGGAGTTGCTTTCTCTTCACATAAGTTGCCTCAATCTTCATACCTTCCTTTAGGATGTTGAGGGCACTGGCCTGCCTGTAAACTGACATCAAACACAGCATTGTAGCTTAGTGGGGATGTTTGCACTAGTACTTGTCAAAGTTACATATGGGTTCTTTAGGAACATGTCAGCCCAGCCCAAATGAAGAATTCCCAGCCTAAATGAACACAAAATGCTGCCCAAGCACTCCCAAAACTCACAAGAGGATGAAATGTGACCTATGACGCCTCTTTCACATTCACTAGAGACCAGCCACAACAGCTATTTGAGTTCAAACATAAATACATAAATTCAAAAATAAATATATAAATATTTAAATTCTCTCTGTCCAAGGAAGCAAGACTGGCTTTTAGGGACATCTGCTTTAATAGACTCACTACAATTTAAACAGGTTTTTCTCAACTGCATGCAAACGGCCTTTTATGCAACTGAAAAATGCTATAGCAGCACAACAGTTACTACAGAACTAAGTCACATTTAGATAAGCTTATCTAACTGGCCTATCATGAGCATAACTGGAAAGTCAGCTTACTAACACCCAGAGTGGGAATCAAAGCAAGGACATGCAACTAAAAGGCTTTCTACAGGAGACCTGACATGAGATAAAAGCACAGACGTGAACATACACACCAATATGGACCGTTACTTCTAAGGAAATTCAGTAATGTTTGTACATAAAAGGGAAATAAAGCTCACTGAACAAAAGCCCTCCAAACTGAGCCTTCTATCCTTGAGCTCATCAACCTGAAATCAGTCTTTGCCCTCTAAAGTTATTCTCTCAAAGTCAAGGCACATGGTAACAGCTCTCGAGCACAGAACTCCTGGTCATCCCCACAGCTGCGAAAGGATTTCACACCTCTCAAGGAACAACTTTTCTGTTCAATTCTCTCTGGATTTGAGTCCTCTGTCCAACCCATACCATAGACTGTGCTTCACTAAAGTAAGAGCACACAGCCATACTGACAGTGTTTGTGCATAAAGGATTTACCATTAGTTCTGGCCTCTTAGCAGCACATAAATCTCATTAACATAATTTACATTTGCCGTTGAAATGCCAATTTACATTTGCCACTGGATGTAATGTGCAGGCACAGATAACAGTGCAAGTCTGAGGAAACCACCCCACCTTGAGCTTGTAACTCAGATGAGAGTTTTGATGCATTTTTCTGTGCTTTTCTCATATCCCAAGCATGAACTAAGGTCAGGTTTTACTGCATTTACTTGTTGTTTGAGCAGGACAACACACAGGTCATCATGCTGGTAATATGGATAAACTCCAACAAACAGTCAGAGGATTTCACTGTTCAGAACTCCTTGTCCAAACACACTTGTCACTTCAGAAGAATAGCCTGGTTTCCTTATTATGCTAGCATTATCTAACAACACTTGCAATATTAATTTATGTCTACGTCTATCAAAAGTAGTACATGAACATGAAAATTCACATCCAAGACTGCATGTAATTACAATGTGACAACTCAGTGACTTTCACAGTTCTGGGATCATATTATACACAAACTGTCTGGGAAAAATACCATCAACAACTCATTTCAGAGCTTGACACAGTCAATTCCCACTTTCAAAGTTCAGCAGCTGACTACTGTTTGACAAGTATAGCTATCCCAGCAAATAGGCATCTCTGGGCTTCACATCTGACTGTCCCCTACAGAAAATGCAGCTCCTTTGGGAGTCTTTACACTATGATCTACAGAACTGTTATTTCACCTATGGTACCTGGTGTGTGACTGTAACACACTTTTGTTTCAAGATGGCCTTACTTTGACAAAGTGTCAACGTAACCTCTTTTTCAACCTAATCTTTTGTATGTTGCTATCTACAGGGATATCTAATAACAGGAGGAAGCACAATTCACTTTGTGAAGCAATTTCCACTGGAATAAAAAGAACTAAACCCTACAACTCTTGAGCAAAAATAGAGCCTTACCTGTATCTGTGAACGACTGTATCCCATGTGTTAGATCAACATTAGTCTTTACTGCACTTTCTGCTTTCTTAAATACAAGCCCGAGAAACCACATTGATACATAACCACTCCTAAAAAAAGACAGATTCACAAACCTGAGTTAGGCACAGATACCAGTGATTTGGATTCTAGTACATTTTAGTTGTTTAGCTTAGAGCCACCCCAGACTTAAATTCCCAGAGTACTTCTTCCCGATGTTCTCCATTCTTTAAAAAGATCTTCCATGTTCAGGACCCTGCCTGTTAGAGCATCTACTGTACTTCAGAAAAATAACAAAACTCACTGTTTATAGAGATCTTTGTTGCCAGGGAAAGACTGTGGCTGTACGTGTGCAATAGTTATAAATTCATTCCTTTCCAAGTTTCCAACCAGCACACGGATTTTAGACTCAACGAGGCCAATCCTAGTAAGAACAAGAGGTATTTTATTCATTTTTAACTGTATCCAGCACATCAGTTAGATATTTTTTTGTAATAGAGTGTTAACCAATCAATAAGTGCCAAGTTTCATACAGCTGAGCAGACATGAGATCTTTATATCACACACACACTGTAATTTGAGATGTTTCCAGTGACGTTTGTGCTTTTGTTTCTAAAGACAGAGATAAGTTTTACATGTACTCTGAACTGTTCAGATACAACATTTCCACCTATAACCTATGATGAAAATAACAAGGAGCAGACCCCAGCACCTCTGGGGTGCAGCAAAACTCCTTTTTGCCACAAGGATCAAGAAGAGTGGTTTTAAAAAGGCTCAAGCACACCAAGATGCAATTTTTCCTGTAGATTGATCAGTGAAAATGGAAAAATAGAATTATTTTAATGAACGAATGACCTAGTCAACAGTCCCATCAGAAACTTCCCTAAGAAATGAATCATCACCATGAGAGCTTTAATTTCAAAGAAGTAGTGGCATTTCATTCTTCTGCCTGAAACTCTACTAACTTTAAAAGCAGTCAGAAATCTGTATGTTCTTCAAAAGTATCTTCACATAGATGAATAACAGAGATGTGCTATCTACTCCCAAATCCACCCAAGAACTGGTGAACTAAACTTTTTCTTATAATAAACTGAAGCAAATTTATCTTCTTCTTTATTGTTTTCCCCAGCTGCAAAACTGGAAAATGTGCCTATATTTCTGTCACTGCAAAAACATCAGCTCTTATGAGAGCCAGAATTTCCCTCGTCTTTATTGTGAGGTACAGTAAGGTTTATTCACTCAAGAACATTTCATATTAAAAATTATTTGGCCCTCTGCTCACACACCTTGTTGTACACAACTGTGACTGATATCAAGCTGTAGCTGATAAGATTTTTAAGTGAATATATTAGAAAGTTCAGATAAAAGGTATTACCTATTAAAACTATTTTTAAACATTAAGCTATCTTTTAGAGATGGCACAAGAATTATCTAACTTAAAGCACAAGCCAAACTTTGAAGTAAAACTAAGGTGCCCTCAGAATAGGGGTCTGTTACAGAGAGTTTGCTTACTTGAGCAAAGCAAGCAAAGTACTCATTTCTCAGCAAAGAAATCCACTGGAAAGTCAATAAACATGCATTACAGTGCCTAATTCCTCACCACTTTCCTTATGTGTGTGAGTCAGCACATTCACATAGGTTAAATAAGTAATTGTTGGCATTTCTCCCTTCATTGAAGAAAAGTAGGTCTGGAATAGGTTGACCACGCACCAGTGCAGTCTAGCACTGAGTGCAACCTAGTCCATAAATATTACAGAAAAACTCTTCATTGAAATCAGGTCTAAGGCTCTAGAACAGTGGTCTTCAAAGCAGGGAGGGAATGGGGTGTATTCCATGCCCAGTTGCATAGTTACAGACTTTATTTGTTAATACAATTAACAAAAATATGGTGCAACATTGAATTGAGTTTCAGTTTTGCACCGGACCCACGTTTAAAGCAAGGCTTACCAGTTTAAGTGGTGCTCCTCTGTAAAGGCACTGGCAGTCAGCACAATGTAATGTCTAGAAGAAGAAAGGAAAATGAATACACTAGCTCAAGACTTTATTCTACATTCTAGATTTCAGATGATTTTTTTTTTTTTGGTAGGAAAAATTATGTGAGTGGCTTAAGACAGTTTTTCCCATTTTCCCTATGCTTATATGTACCAAAATTTCTATGACCCCCTTCAGTTTCTTTTAAAAAAACCCCAAACCGAAACATATCAATACAATCTTCTATTTAGACCCCCAAGTTAAAACTCATTATGCTAACCACTAAAAGTAAGTAATTTCAAGTTCAGACAACAGATTTCATACATACTTGTACTTCTGAAAGAAGTTCAGTGGTTCAAAGAGCTTTGGCCAGTCTGATTTTCCTTTGAGAATCTCATCTGTAACTTCAAGACCTACAAATATGGTTGAAAATCTTATTACTACTTTTTAAAGATTACCATGACAAACTTTAGAAAATTTTAACAGTAACTGACAGAACAAAAAGCAGGAATTCCCTTGACACAATGTAGATCTACAAGAGCTTATTGGAAAACTGGTCCCTTATTGCCTGCAACAGGTGTATTTCCCAGAGAAATCTTATTACTAGAACACCTCACTGCACAAAACTAATTCAGGTAACGTGGTTCCATAGAGCAAGAATGACACTGTTTAATCAGTTAACAAGCACAGAATGTACTTTACCACGTTGGAACTCCTCTACCATGACTGCTCGTGTTGACACAGACACGTTGTATGTGGAGTTCTGCTGTGGGTAGGCCGGGGTGATGATGGGCATCACGTGGTACCTGTCTGATGGGTTCACCTACGAGGTTACAACAACTTTGTTTAGCCCCAGTTCACTCAGAAGAAAGCTTTAAGGCTTCTCAATTCAATGGCTACCTACCCTAGGGTCCCAGACTGGTAAGTTAAGAAAGCTCTCTTCAAGACGTTTCAGCAACACTGGCTTTGGCCAATCCCTACAGAAGGCAAGACAGTAATTAAGTGTCTGTTTTAAGCTCTGCAATTCAGGGCTGCACAGGATGCTGTCAATGTACATCTTTATATAAATAACTACAAGTGTTACATCTTCATGAAAATTAAAATAAACAGCTCTTACCATTTTGAAAAAATCAAGAAGAACTTGTTAACGAGAGTAGAGGCCAAAGCATTCGGGTAGAGTTGACATATTCTTGCTACCAGCATTGCCCAGGAGACTCCACCAAGAAATCCCATGATGTTGGAGTAAACACCACGTCCTAGAATGGATACCATGCAGTTAGTCTACGGCCTTTCAAATTTACAGCACCAGCTACACTATCTATAGAATACTTAATATATTTCAGCCTCAATGTCATTTATTTTTGCAGTGCAGTGAGGCCAAAAATGCTGATCCTTACAGTGATGAGAAAAAGAATCAGTACAACACCACTTCCCAAAATATTGCTACTGTGAAACTTGCTTGTGCTGCTGCACCTACTGCTTCACTCCAATTCCCCTTCTTTAAGTTCTGCCAGTCTTCTAGTACTTGCTCTGGCCACATGGGCAAACAGGATTTTCCTATTCCTTTTACACTTAATTGGGAATTTTTATCATTTGTAGTCAGGTTCCTAATAAACAGTGAAGCATCCTGTCTCATAAGCACTCCCCTCTTCTCCGAACTCCACCCCCACTAAAAAACACACGGAATTTACCACATGGACAGACCATGAACTTAAACTAAAAGGGTTTTGATTTAACAAGTGCCATTTAAATAGCAATCCAAAGCTGCAGTACATCTGACAGTGAGCATGAGGTGCCTCTGAAAAGTTTAAAGATCCCAAACCACCCCGTCACTCACGTTTTGCCCACAGTTTAACAGCACGGAGCGTGAGCCGGAAGTTCTCCAGATTGGGCACCAGGCGCAGTATTTCATCTGTAACCCTGCTGCCTGCGAGACAAAAGGTGAAGCACAGAATTCTGTTTCCAGTCACAGGTACAAGTCAGGTGTTCCTGTACAGGATCAACAGCTTACAGCTTATGCTTCAAGTCTAGGAAACCAAGTTTGGATTACTCGCTTTGTATTACCTTAAAAATTATAGACTACAGGTAACATTCAGCATCACTTTAGGTAACTGGTGCCCTCAACCTCAGCCTTTTCACAATTTAGACTCCAATTAACAACTTTTAAATAAAGCCTCTCTACAGGATGTTTTGGCCATAAACTAGAACACCAGAAGTTCCACCTCAGCATGAAGAACTTTCCATTGAAGGGTGGCAGAGCACTGGAACTGGTTGCCATGGGAGGCCATGAAATGTCCCTGTCTGGAAGGATTCAAAACCCACCTGGACACATTCCTGGGTCAGGTGCTCCAGATGACTGTGCCTTATCTGGGGGTGTTGAACTGGACGATCTCCAGAGGTCCCTTCTAACCCTAAATATTCTATGATTCCAAAAGCTAGGTTTCTTTTGACAGCCATTAAACCAACTGGTGTTAAATAGCAAGCCAGTCACACATTGGGTATTTTAATTACTTTTTTTTTTAAATGAACTACCTTCTTTACCATTCATACATTCTTATCAAGTGCCCTTAGTCATCGGAGTTTCTGGGGCAAACTGGAGCACTGCTCACAAACCAATCAAACAAACGTGAAACACAAGTCTATGTAAACACACAACTCCTTGAAATATCTAAATTTAGGCCCTCTGGTTTCCTCCTCAGAACTGATGTACACAGGAGATCAGTTTCTGCACCTTGTACAGAAATGTGGGTCGTGTAATGTGCATTCTATGCCCATTTCAATGTCTTTTTAAAGGTGTGCAGAACATGCTCACCATTTAAGCTCCGTATGCATCTTATATCCAGGCTTTTGAGGCACGAGTCATCCCTGAGATCGAGATCATCGGAAACTGTTGGCAAGGACAGCTTTGCAAACACGAGATCAATCTTCAAGAGAAAGAAGATTCAACCATGACTTACAATGCAGCACTGCTTGCAAACAGGACACTAGTGAGGGACACTTAATCATTCCTCTCTAAAAAGAGTGGTTAACATCTGTATTTAGAACTATGTGACCACAGATATTTATTTGACAGAAAACAAGAAAATTGTTCTAAGTTCCCTATTTATTTATAAAACCAGCTCTTTTTTTAAGCTAGGGAAAGGAAGGGGGTATTTTTGTTGGAAAGATTACTCTAAACTTAGAACTCCTATTAAAAGGAAATTTTAAATTAGCCATAAAATTAAGACATAAATTTACATCACCTCAACCACACTTCAGCAAATGAGAAAGCATTTTCTTTATGCTGTAAGGCCTTAAGCATCTGGTTTTTGGTACAGTCTGAGGCAAGAAAATTATTCTGTGAATGTCTGTCGCAGATAAAGGCCACAGGGAGGTCACTGAACAGGTGTCTTCATGATAGTAATACCAAGCAGTAACTTGCTTAGGTATTACAGCAAGTAGGTATTTATAATGTACATGAAATGTATTCCAGATAGAAGGATTCCTGCAGCTGACAAACTGAGGCAGGAGTCAAATGAGTACTTTTACTTTTCATTTTCCATGTTGTCTGTCTCACAAGCACTTCATTTCTGATTTGCAACAAAACATCAGGCGATTCATGCAGTGAACCACAACACGAACACCCCCTGCAGAAAGGCAGCTCTTGTCAGAGCTCAGCAGAGTTAGCACGGACACTGCCTCTACTCCCACTCTGCACATCCTTGGGAGATAAATGCTATCCAAGCAAGCTCTCCTGGTCTGCAGCACGGGCTTAAAAAAATACGTCCCTTATGTTCCCACACTTGCCAGGCTACCTAGGGGCTTATTTTCCTAGAAGATCCCATTTTACTTCTTTTGGGATAGGTTGTGGTCAGGCTGTTTAATTACAGTTTCCTAAATATGCTGCAGTGTACCAATAATCTCATAAAAGAGCATGATCATAAGGCCCCAAAAAAGTTAATCCTACTCCAAAGCAAGAAAAAATCTCACTTAAAGGGAAAAAAAACCTAAATAGAAATTAAAATTCTTACCTCAATGCCATCAAACTCAAATTTGATAACTGGTACATATGCATCCTCAATGGCCTGTGAAGGAGAGGATATCTGTAATAAGATGTCCTTTTGCTACTTTAAAGTTTTTCCTGTACTATGATAAAATATAGAATTTACACTAAACTGCTCAGTATAAAGACGGAGTTCCTTCCAAACACAAAAAATGCTAATAACTCTCAAGCAGGATTATGGTACTAAGATTAGATTTTATTAAAAAGTTATTTAGGCAAGAGATTCAGAGGCTAATTATGTATTGTAACCAACAGTCAGTGCACAACAAACCACCAGTCTCAGTGGTTGTAAGCCCCCTACTACAGCCAAGATAAAAGCATAGCTTCCAGGGAAAATCTTGCTTTTTGATACAGCTGACTCATTCTGAAACCATAGTGGGGGGAGAGGGACCACAAAAACTCTTAAAAGATGTAGTCACTGGGGAAAGGAACCGAGAGCTGGACATCAGCATTTTCACGCTGCATAAACCGGTATTTTCAGAGGGTACTCAAAACTGATTCAATTTTGGCTTCTAAGACATTCACTACCAATGCAAGTCTTTAACATGAATATTGTTACTGTAAAATTTACACATCCATCAAGCAGAGAGTTTACTCACTCTTAGGTTTTTTACTTCCTCTAGATTCTTCAGTTTTTCAAAGAATGACTGAAAAAAATCCGACCTCTCCACATGACTGGGAGCAACACAAAGGGCATCTATGTCAGAACCTGCAAAGAGATTCCATTTCTCCTCTTACTGTCAGAAGTCACTTTCCACCATCAGAACTATGACCAGACACCGAAAGTACTACCTTTGGTGTGTACTCCAAGCCTGTAGGAACCAAATGTAAATATTTTGCCACCAACTTGTTCTGTTATTGAAGGGGGAAGATTCTGTGGGTAGAAGAGAGAGTTTAAGATGAGCATGGTCCTCTGTGCAAGTTTAAGTTGCATATAAGTTACTTAGGAAAACTGTAACAACCTGCATAAGCAATGCCTTCTCACTCCCATACATTTTAGTTCACCGGGTTGATATTGTTTTTCTGAAATAAGTTGAGCTTGCAACTCCAAAAAAAAGATTATAGGTGATGTAGCAGTACTTTTATTAATTTATACAAATTAAGACCTATTATTAGCCCTCCCTGCAGCAGAGGCACATAAATTAACACAACCTAAGAGCCATTCAAAAGGCATGTCGAGAGTAATAATTTCAAACTAGACTGAGTGCTGTAGGCTGTTTGGGGCAAGATCCGTGCCAATCTTACCATCTTTCTCATCCACAATGCCTTGTTTTGGCTTTGTTAACAGCTGCAAGTAAACTGAGTGAGCCAAAGCAGGCATTTATTCAGTTCCCCGAAGACTCTGAGATCTTGATCTTGGAGTATCTTTTATAATTTATTCCAATGGCAGTTACTACAGGTCTACTTGACACTTAAGAAGTTAAAAGTTGAACTTTGGCATAGATCCTAGTAGCAGAGATTTTAAATCAAAAGGCTTCAGCTGTTTTGATAAAAACAAAAAAATTTCTTACCTTGCTCTCAGCCAGTTCTGAAATCCATTCTCTGACAAAGTTATTCAGTTTACCAAGAACAGTAGTCCTGTAAAGAAAACCCATGCTAAATTTGCTTTAAAAGAAAAAAACCAAACCAAAAAAACCCCAAGAGGAAATTTTAGTCTTGTTATACCTGTGATAGAGTTCTTCCTGATCCTCAAACACCCCAAATGGCTTCATTGCTTCAATCAGCTTCTGCGTATGGATGTAGTCTTTATCGCTAGGAGGAGCCAAGCTAATTGGAGAGGTAAGTCCATAGTGCCCTTGAGGCTGGTTCTGCTGCCTGGAAGTACTGGGAGAAAATAAAGGAATAAGTACATGTAAGAAAAAAACCTTATTAGATAAAAACACTTTAGCTTACACTTTACAAATCCATTTCTGCTTTTTTACCCAATGTTAACCAAAAGGAGAAAAAAATCTCGCTTATCATTTTTAGATGACTTGACGTCACTTAGAAGTCACAACTACTTTTCAAAAAAAAGCATTTACAGATGTAAGACGTGATCCAAGTTGCTGCCATCTTAACACAATTTAATTGCATCACTCTAGCCCATCAAAACTAATCTCTGGGAAACTAAAAGGTTTGAAACCCACCAAGGACAACCCTACAGACAGCAGAAGTTTTGGACATTTCAGTTTCAATTTAAGGATACTCCCAACAGTTTCCTGCTAGCACCAAACACGACAACTGAACTTCTTTGAATTAAATGTTTTTGTTAGGTTTCTACAGATTCAGGAAGAGCATTACAGTTGATTGTAAAGGCATATTGGTCTAGGAAACAGAACTGATGCAATAAATTTAATATATTATTCTATAAACCCCTTGTTTTACATAGGGGAAAATGGAGAAAAAGCACTTTATTTTGCACTATCAGCTGAAACCAGGAGAGAGAAAGGAGTGGGACAGGAGGTAAGAATGGTGCTTAATGCATCCAAGGTCTCTACAGAAACACCAGCAGCAAAAGCCAGAGACACCCCAGAAGGTCTCATCACGCTTGTCAGGGTCCAGACCCAGACCCTAAGGCTCAAGGGATTAATTGTGCCATTATTTAAACTGGATATTTTCCTCATTCACACATGTACAACTCCAAAGATCACCTGGGTTAGGCAAGAGATGTTTATACCTATTTAAGGTACCTGACCCATTCTGGCTGGAACAAGATTAGGAAATGTTCAGAGGCCAGCTTCACCACTTGATTTTAAAAGAGACAGCTTATTACACAGCTCCTTATTTCTAATTGTTGCCTTTACTCCCTCTCTTAAAGAGATTTCACACTCTCTTTAAGAATCTTCATGCAACTACATGCAGAGCTTGTAGTCACCTAGGGGTTGTTTTTTTCCCCCCCTTCCTCTCTCCAAGCCCGTTTTTCAAACCTTCTTCTCTGTGCTTTCCAAAAAGCTGGGGGCAGGTATTAGGACTGTAGTCCTATCAACTGGTGTCCCCAGTCAGAACATCTGTTTACTTACAAGCATAAGTAGGTCTTGACCTAATTTGCCTTGTTTATAGACATTGACAATTTCCACTTCATGAATAAAAACGGTCATAATGAATATTTTCTTTCCTATGATATCATTTTCATAACAAATGCAGGAGGAAAGCCTGTACTTAGTTGCTGTGCATTACAACTAAATTAAAACACCTACAGCAGGAACTGCTTCCAGGTTTTATGCATTGCTTGCATTGTACGACTCGCACTTCATAAAGTTCCCACAAAACATGAACAGGATTTGGACTGCACCAGCATTTAAGGGCTTTCAAAGGTTCAAAAAGGCACCACCTGCCTTTCATTGCCTCATTCTGCCTACAGATAATGTAACTGGAGACTGACGTAAAGCACAATATCAATTAGATAAACCTAATATTATTAGCATCAAATACATTTATTATTAATTAAATATTATTCATATAAAATTCTCCTAGCCAACAGGAGATATTTTCCAGTTGCTTACACATATTACTGATAGTTTGACCTCACAACTTAAGAGGTGAGGGGAAACAGCACCTGGGAAGTTTCACTGAGTGAAACTCCATAGAATTTGTTGCCCTTCTGGAATAAAAAAAATAAGGAAAGTCTTACTTTGCTCTCTCAATCATATACATTTAAGGGATCTTATGGATCCTAACACACATCGCACACTACCATCACCCTTCTGTTTAAACGAGAATCACGATGCAGTTTAATATTTTGCCAAATCTTGCTACAACCCGTGCACCACAGCCAACACCTCCAAGATGTGTCTGTTCTAGTAAATCATACTTTCACACAAAAAGCCAACCTAAAGGGATTTATTCCAGGTTTTGCCCCTCCTTTACAGCTTCCAAAAGCTGCAAGGCGTGTCTCCCACACACACCAGGAGTCGAAGGGCAAGCTCACACTATGTGGCTTAGGGCGCTGCTTTCAGCCATCGGTGCGGGGCAGAACGACCAGAAATCAGCTCCTGACCCACCAAAATCAATAGCAGAAAGCAGGAAAAACGAAGAAGGAGGAAAAACCCCACCACCTGGGACTTTCAACGAAGGGAGCCCAACTCCACCCTTCACCGCTGCCGCCCCAGCTCATGCTGCACGGAGCCCGCGGGCAGCTGCTGCCGGGCCAAGGCTCCCTGTCCCTGCCCCTGTCCCCGAGGCTCAGACAGAGTCACGGCTCCGCAGGGCTCCGCGGGACGCGCAGCCCCAGACCAAGGCGCAGCCCCGTTACCGCCGTTCCTCGCCCGCCATTGCCGTTGCTTGGCGACGGCGTCGCCGCCACACGCGGTGAGACCCGGGCGAGGCGGCCCCGCCACCCGCACGCCACCATTTATTTCAACCGAGAATTCCTCCCCCTTCGGGGCGAGGGCAGGCTCGGCCCCCGCGGCCCGCCGGGGCCCCTGAGCGGGGCTGCTCCGGCGGGGCCCCCGCGCTCCCCTCAGAGCAGAGCAGGGCAGGGCGGGAAGGCGCCGCCGCCTCACCCGCGCGTCTCCTTCATGGCGCGCGCGCACAGCCCGCGCCGCCGCCCGCGCTTCCCGCCCTTCTGCGCCACCGCCCCCTTCCCGGCGGCCCCCGCGCCGCCCGCCCCGCGCCGCGCCGCGCCCCCTGGCGGCTGCGGCGGGGCCGGCTCCCCTCAGGGCGCCGCCGCCATGTCCTCGGAGCGCCGCTAGGGACGGGCAGCGCCGCCCGGGGGGGATGTGCCCTGCCCGTGGCGTATCTTCCTGCCCCGAGGAGGATATTCCTGCCCCGAGGAGGGTATTCCTGCCCCGAGGAGGGTATTCCTGCCCCGTGGCGCTGACAGAGCCGCCGAGGCTGGGCTGGTCCCCGGCATGAGGGGGTCGCGCATCGCACCTGCCCGCCCCTCAGCTCCCACAGCTGAGGGCGTTCCCGCTCCTGACATCTCTTTCCAGAGAGGAGGGGTAAAAGAACGAGGACTCGTTCTTGTATTAAGCTCCTGACAGCCTCCTGACATCCCCTTGCAGAGAGGACAAGTTAAAAAAGTCCCCCAGGATTCGCTCTTGTGTTCGTTTATTCTGATCCAGTAAGTATCCAAGCCCAGCATCCCTTGACTACAGCTGGTATCAGGAGGATTTAACACACATTGTTAATGTCGGCAAATAGCTTTGAGTACTCACTGCAATGTAATTACTGTATATAATTATCATAGAAACACAGAGTGGTTTGGGTTGGAAGGGGCTGTGAAGCTCATCTCATTCCACCCCCTGCCATGGTCAGGGACACTTCCCACTATCCCAGACTGCTCCAAGCCCCTCCGAGCTGGCCCTGGACACTTCCAGGGATGGGGCAGCCACAGCTTCTCTGGGCATCCTGTGCCAGGGCCTGCCCACCCTCACAGGGAAGATTTTTTTCTGATACCTAGTCAAAACCTACCCTCTCTCAGTTTGAACCCATTCCCCCTTCTCCTCCTGCTACATGCTCTTGTGAATAGTCTTGGCTAATCTTTCCTCGAAGTTCCATTCAGGCCACGATTATTATAATAGTTTTGGTTTGATACTCAGTGTTACAAACTGAGTATCAAACCAACCAGACTACCCTGAGACTGTGGCATTTAGATGACAATTCCCCACTCACATTCGAGTCTGCAAAAAGTTAAACAAACAAAAAGCATAATGTTTCTGTAAAGTTGAATAAATCTTTGGAAAAACTTCTCCTTCCTGCTGCCCCGATGTCTTGCCACATCACAGCCTTTCTCTGAGGTTAGCATGTGATTTCTGTACTTTTCTGAGTTGTCTGTAGTATCTTTTTTGAAGTAAAATACATACTATCTTGCAAGATGCTTTGAAGAAACACAAACTTAACTTTTGTCCTAAAATTTTAACAAATTAACAAAACAAGCGTACCTTTAGCAGGAGTCTTACCCACCCTACTCAAATAACCTAATGGGGAGATGAAAATTATTTTATCTATTGAATATTAGCATGTTAGTGATTATCCTAACATTTCAAAGTCTTTGATTTGATTGATGCTTCTGCAAGGGGTTGTATTGGTAAAGAAGAAAAAAAAAAAACCAAGCAAGTTTATTGAGAGTTTTTGGTAAACCTCCAGTCAAGCACTTTTTATTCTCAGAAATTCCTCAGGGTTTCCTTTAATATTTTATGGTTCTCACAACAATAGTGTGATCCTACAATCAGGAAAACTTGTATACTGCTTCCTGTTCTTTTCTCTCAGATTCATACCATCTATTTAGTGTGAGGAAAACACCTGCCTTTATTTTTCCCGAGTTTACAAGGCCAATTACCCAAGTTTATTTTTTTTTAAACCTGTTTCTGCTGCGTGCTTTAGGACCTCAACAGGAACTGCATTTGCCTACAGATGTGATGGGAGGTTTTTAATGGAGAAGTGATACTTTTCTTTAAATCACCTGGAACATTTAGGAAAAAATTTACAGCTCATCAAGCACAGGAGTTCTTCTACAGGTGCAACTCTAATGTTAAATGGAAGTGAAGACTAATTAAGCTTAACCATCTTCAATGCTCAGCTATTAAAGAGAAAAGGCAGGAGGTGTTTGAGAAACAGAGAGTGGTAAAGTTAGGGTGAGGTGGCTGGGTAAGCTCTTACAAGGCTAGAGCTGGGATTCACAAATAATATGCTTTTCCTGGAAAAGGGATAGTTTGGAGAACAGTAATTGAATAGGCTTCTTTTTGTTGTTATGGAGTTTATGAGCTCTAGTTCCCAGTGTTGCCTGAGGTGACTGGGTTGGCTCTTCTGTGAGTAGTTTGGCTTTTTTTTTTCCCCCCCAGAAAATAAAGGTCTTCTGTTGTTTACCATTTATTTATTCTAATATTGGTTACTATTAGTTACTTGTTTCTGATGTATAATTGCTGCCTTCTGCCCACATAATTACCCCAGTTTTATATGTAGCAGTGATTAAACCAGCTCGTGTTTCAGAGTGTGTAGAGTATATAGACAGTTTGTTTCAAGGTAGTGCTTTTCTTTGCTGGGTGTGTTACGTTACCTTTAAAATTCTTTTGTGTAGTGCCCAGGTTATAGAAATGCCTAAAAACTAACTAAATATTGTAGTTGGGGTTGTTTCTTGGTGGGTGTCTGTCATCCAGATAGCATTCCTTTAGAGTGATATCATGTGGGGGAGATGTTTGGGTTTATTTGTTCAAATTTATTTTTTAGATTGCTGCTCTGTTGTTAAGGAGTAAATATCCTTCTCTGTAGTAAAAACGAGGTGATATCTGAGCACTTTTCATCTGTTAGAGTGTATTTCTGAATTATGGAGAGGTGCTTTATAAACACCTAGGCTATGCATTTTCATGTGTCATAGTCTGTATATATTATTTTAGTCTAATCTGTGAAGTTAATGATAGAGGGATGTGGCTTATAAAGCACTTGTGGGAGACCACATGTTTGATAGACTTGTGAAGTTTGACAGTCTTCTTATTCCTGGATAAAAGAAGCTGTCTGTATATTCCTTATAATCTTGCTGTTGTTGTTTCTTATCCCTCTTCCACTTGGGTCTATTCAGGTGCCACCCTGTGTGCCATAAGGAATTTTGGCTTGTAAATGCCTGTGCCTTTTCAGTGGGAAGTAGCAACCTTGTCCATTTTCCCTATTTAAAATCTGTTTTTGTCTCTCCTAAGTGAGCTAGTTACCTGTTACTGTTTTATTTGATAAAGTGCTTTGTGATTCTTACAATATTTAATAGTTATAAAATTTTAATGATTAAAGATGGGTGAGCCTAATAAGGCAGCTCTGGAGGAATTTGGGGTTTATGCATGAAAAGTTATGTACCAGCTACTGTACCTGAGTCTCTCTGCTTCAGCATGTGAAATCTGAGAGGGAGGCTGCTGCAGAGAAAATATTTGTGTGGTATTAAAATATTGTCCACATCACAGAAATTTATCAGAAAAAAATAGTTTATTCAAGCTCTGTATTTGTGCAGAGGATTTTATCTGTGCAATGTACTATATTTCACTAGAGAGATTTTTGTCAGCAATAATTTGTATGTATACATTTAGGCTCTGATTAATATCAGCTAAAATATGAAATTCAAATCTGGAAAGCTGTGTTTTGTAATAAATGTTCCCAGGATTCACTAATCTCTGATGTGGAAGATCTATGTTGAGAGATAACACGAAACAGCAGAAGGTGGGGCTACTGAAGGCAGATCTTAGATGGATGGATTTAAACAAGTGGTGGCTGAAGGGTTTGAGTAGTTTGTTGTGGATTTGGTTTTCTCCTTTGTTTTTTAATTCCCTCGATTTACTTGAGAGATGCAGTTCTGTGGGGTTATAACCATACAAGCTGCTGAGAATTGTGAATGCATAAAGCATTTATTTTTTAAGCCAGTCCTAGCTGCCAAACCCAACTGCCTTGGAGGGCATCCCTTTGGGACTGTGCTGCTGCACTGCCACTTGTCCCTCCAGGCTGGCTTCTTCCTAGTGGTTGGTAGCTCCTTATAGGGGCCATTCCAGGGGATTTCTCCCATCACTGCAGTCACTTGGTAGGGTTTCAACGTGCCACTGGTGATGAGCCAGCAAAATGGAGCCTCTGCTTTGCTATCCCAGGGAAGTTTTGCATGCTCGTGCCCTCGATGTGGAATTAGTAGCGCTCTTCCCTGCCCATCAGCAGCAAAAGGCTTCACGGGACCCGCACGGGCTCGCGGGGCGGGTGCAAATGTCACCGGGAGATGGACGGGTCACTCCCTGGTTTCACTTCAAATTGGAGCAGAGATTAATGCCGGTGTTACCCGCTCCTAAAACAGGTTAGTTAATGGGAGCTAACTGTGAGCTCGCTGAAGCAGCACTAATCTCACTGAAGTGTCTGTCTTTGATCAGCTCATTCCCTCTCAGCAGGCCGAAAAATAGCCACAGGACAGGAGTGCTCGGTTTACAATCACGTTAATTTCGCTTTAGGTTTGTCTTTAGCTGTTGGAGATTAATGAATCAAAAGGGTGTTTAAATTTACAACCAGTTCTCTTCTAATCGCTTGGCAGTATTATTTCTGGCTGTTTTCTGCTTTGATTACCTGAGCCAGTCATCTAAAGGACGCTGCTGTTCTGCCATCTGATAGTGGGGCACAGCTTTAAATGTCTGGGAACCAGCAAGATGACAGTGGAGGGTGTTGAGGATTTTTTGTTTTTCCAGCTGTTTCCTGAGCTGTATATTTGTTGCAACTGTGTCCAAATCCACCATCTCCCATTCTGATTCACTCATTTTTGCCCATAAATCAGTCATTTTTTTTATTCCACCAGTATGCATCAGATGTGGGGACAGTATATTTGGGTTATTCATTTGTGGGGAAGTGTGGATGGGACCTGTGATGTTCAACAGTTAAGCGTGAGCAAAGGGTCTGCTTAATGAGGTCTAAGGATGATAGCATTTGGATAAGCAGCTGGCATAGGGAATTGTAGGTTTCTTCAGTTTCTTGGGGTTTCACTCTTAGGGGGAACCTTGTGTGGTGAAGTGTTTGCATGTCCTATAGAGAACCTGGCTATTGTGGCTCTGTAAAGATTTGATTTGAACTCTGGTACCCTCCAAAGATATTATGTGCATAAAATTCCTTACCCTTTCAGTTTTCCTTTGATGTGCTTCCTTTGGGGGAGGAAAATTGAGTGAAAAGTGCACTTGTAATTTAAGATTACTTCTCTATAAAAGAAACAGTGATCTCTGCTAGCTGCACCTGAAGAAGGAAATAATTTTATGTGGTAGGTGTAGGTTCAGAAAGTCTCTTGGGTCAGAAATAGTTGCCAGGAAGGTATTGCCCAAATTTAATAGGATATGGCTCTTGTAGTTTTTTTCTTTACCTTCGTTTTGCAGGTAATATTTATTTTACAGGAGTACTGAAGAGGTGTTACTTGTTATTGTAGACAAAGTATTTCCTCTGATGTGAACAGAAGTTTGTACAGATGAGTGTCTTTATGAAAAGCTGTATGTGGAGAGCAGACAAGTGTATTTTTTTATTTTCTTGATGTAGGAAGAGAGCAAACCTGTTTAATCTTTGCATTTTTCTTTACTCCTGTGCTGAGGACCCAAGTCCTTGGACAGCTGATGGTGTGTGACACTGCTACTGTTCCAGTTCCATTATAGTGTGAACGTGGCTGTGAGCTTGTTTTTGAGCATTAAAGCCTGATGCTAATACCCCTGATGCACCATCTCTTATCATGTTGAGGAGTCTTCTTTGTCATGAATTCATTAGTTTCATGCAGAGATCGTATATAATTCTGATTGCTGCTTGCAGGGAAACTTTAAAGAGGGGAATGGATACTGATAATTACCGAAACACCTCAGTTGTATGTGCGAGTGGGGAGAGATTTTCATATCCATTGACCTTGTGGTAAAACCCTCTTGAAGGGTTTTTTTCCCCCTCACCTTTTTATGTGATGGTGTTATGTTCAACTTCATGCAGAAACAGGAAAAGAGGGCATAAGTAGAACTCAGCTTCTTTTAGAAGGTTTTGTGATTTTGGCACTCGTATCCAGTCTGGTGCATTGTTCACAGGCTTTCTTTGTTGTAGTCGATGAAGTAAACCATGGATAATTGATGATAATTTCTTTTTGAACAGTTGTCTGGTCAGGGAATGTATGTGTAAGGTAAGCATGGAAGTGATGCTTTCTTGTAAGTCTTTAAATAAACAAAAATTAACTGAAAAAGAAGAGCTGAAGCAAAGGAGAATGACAAGTAATGGGCTGAAAAATTAGGAAGAAGCAAGAGGATCATTATAGAACAAAGTCACTACAATTATGTAGTTTATGTGCATATCCTTTAGGATTTCTTGCCTATCTGTGTGTGTATAGGTGGGTATGCATATTCAATTACTTCTGCCTTGATAACTGGCAAACAAACATAGGGCAAAATCAATATTGCTTATAAATAAGCAAGTGTTTCCTGATAGGTTCAAAATTTTAACATGTGTATTATGTATTCTCTTAGCTACAGGTAAAAATTGAGTGAGAGAATAGAAAGCAGGAGACAAACAAGTGAGCAGTGGATTAGATGTGCGTGATGTTCCCAACAACTGCTTTTAAATAAGGCAGTCCAAGGTCTGCCTCAGGAATACAGGATGGGTGTTCCAGTGTGTGGGTGAAATGCTGAAATGTTTTGAGCTCCTGAATACAGGGTTCATTCTTGGGTGCACCAACTCTACTAAAATACAAAGGGTTTCTACCTGGTATAAATATAACTTATTCCTGACTTAGGTTTTCCTTATGCTGTACAAAAAGAAGAAAATGGCAGTTGTGGAAATAAGCCCCCAGTCTATGTGAGCTCACAAATTCTTATCTGGCAGTCACTCTGTCTTTATTGTACTTTCATCCATATGCTTTCTCCTAAATAATGTATATTTGGTGCTTTTTCTATTAACAAATTTTGTTTTAGTCTGAAAGTTTCCCTTTTGCTTGCTGTTTGAAGCAGTGGAATAAAGGGGAGTTGTTCACAGCAAAGATTGATGTAAAGATTTCAGATGTACAGGATTATTGTTTTCTGAGATTATTGAAAATTGATTCACTAAGAATTTGTTGCCAGATGAATTTTCTGTCTTTGAAGCACTCTGTTTTCCCTGGGGAGCCCTTATTTAATTGTTAACTAATTTACCTAGTTAACTAGATATAGTAACTCCTTTCTGGGATGGCTGAGTTCACTCTTCAAAGAGAAGTCTCCAGGTGTTCTTTGCTATTTTGCACAGGAGTATTTAATTATTCCAGGTATTTAAGAAATAATGCTAACTTGTGCAAGGTTGCTTTTAATTATGCTCTCATCTGCCAGACTTTGGGACTATCTTACCATAATGTGAAAACAGGGACAAGTGAGATCTTGGAGTCCTACTTTAATCTTTATAACGTGCTGGTTGTTTGCAGAGGTGGTACAGGAAAGTAAAGCTAAGAATTCATTACACAGCTAAAATCATACACATATTGATCAATAAAATCACTCTGGTCACATCAGCATAGCCACAAAAATAGTGTGCCATGTTGACTGCTGAAAACTTGGCAGGGGGAAGAAATGTTCCATCACAACTGTTGGAAAAGTGGAAGGAATAACTGGTTTCATGTGTTTGTGAATTTCCAGGTAGTCCACGTCTGTGCAAGTATCCTTTTTGTTAAGCTGCTCGTTCCTTCCCTGAAGGATGACCAGCAGGTTCTTAATATTTCTGTGTACTGTTGTGTAATGCATGTGGATAACAACACTTGGCTGTGCTCTATGCCTGGATAAATACAATTGCAATGGTTCTAGAAAGCAATGAGTTACTGTTAAGCTGCACTTTTTGGAATCATCTTCTTAATACTTAAGTAGAAACTTAAGGCTCCTGTAGGGGTTTTTATTTGGTGTATGATCTTTCTACGTGTTTCATATGGTGTGAAGTGGACTCTGCTGTGGGTGAGGAGCATGGTAAGGGAAGGGCTGAGCTCTGAAACTTGGGGCTTAGAGCTTCTAGCAATGAAACTACAGCGATCTTGCTGTGAGAGAATTGTCCTCTGTGGCATCTACACAAGTGCAACTGAATCTTGGAGTTGTCTGGTTGTGCTTTAGGATTTCCTTCAATGCACACAAATTCTTGAGGCAAAAATCAGGAAGTAAAATTAATTTTTTGAAGCATAAATAAAGCGGTGAGGCATTTAGGTGTTTGTGTGGTATGTGATCTCCACCCCTAGTTAGTCATGGCTGTGGAAGGATCTGCTTGCCAAATACTTGATTCATAACTATGCTGTGTAAATCGTGTTATCGTGTAATAGTGTGAGGCAGAATGTAAGTTCTGGGTGAAGGTCTCTCCTCAAGTCTGGGTCTAAAGTGGTAACAGACACAGATCTGGATCTGTTATCCTGCAGCTCAGCATCTTAGTGTTTACTTTTACTCAGGTAGAAATCATCTGTATTTTTCACTAGCAAGAGGCATGCATAGACTGCCCTACCTCTTTCCTGGGACTGTAGCTTTTTAAATTGATTTTTTTTTTCTTTAAACTACATGTGGATTCGTTTCATTTATCCTTTCATGTGCCCCATCAATGAAGCACGTAGGAAGATAAAAGTATTAATTACCTTCAACTACTAAGACTGAGAATAAATAGGTTTTCATATTGCTAGTTTCATACTGTACTATAATTAACAGCATCCAAGAGTGCAGAACTTGAAACAGATTAGAAAAGAAACCTCAGTGCTGTTCCGCTTTTACCTTCAGCCCTGCAGCTTTCCAAGAGGTATACAGTGGATTTTCAGTCTAGTGGATATTTCTTAGCTGGCAACAGATAAAAGCCTTCAGTTTCCTGGGAGAGAACCAGAGCATAGAAAAAGCTGGTTGCATAGCCACTAGTGGAATCCCTTTAATACTGGCTAGGTGATCTTGAGCATATTTAAAATAACAGTAAGGAGAATCTCATTTCAGCGAGGCAGAGTTCATTCTTGATAAAGGGCTTTCCAGAAACTAGTTCTTTGTAACTATAGAAACACCTAAATTTTCTAATCTTTGATGGAGAATGAGAACAGACTTTGCTGCGTTCTCGGTAAATCCCAGAGCTGATAGTGAATGCTTAACACACTGAATGTAGTAGGAAAGAGGCTCTTTGGAACTTGCTTCCAGTAAAACATTCTCTAAATCAGAGTAATATCCTTATGAAGCTGCTTAATAATGAAAAAGGTGGTCAGAGGAATGTAGTGGTGAATGTCCTTGGAGTTGAGAAAAAAAGACTGAAGCAATGTAAATTAATTTTCTGCATCTTTCAGAAAATTATCTCTGCTCACAGCCCCATTTTATAAAATTGGAATCAAACCCAACTGCACTTCTTTTGCACTTGAACACAACACAACTGTTGGTAACACTAAACAGCAGTGGCAACAATACTTCCTGGTGTGGAGACAGCTAAAATCTGTATAATACGAGGAACATGAAAGGCTACTTTAAATCTATAACTTTAAAGATAAGTGTGCAAGTCACTAAGAAAGTAAGCACCATACTTAAGTTTGAACAGAATTTGATATGGAGCCAAATTCAGGTGGAAGGGCTCCATCCTGAACCTGAACTGCTTCTTCAGTCCTGATAGAAAACTTGTTGCTTTTCCTTTAGCTGTTGTCAAATGGGAAGGAAAAACAACAGAGCACTGGGAAAGACTTTCTTGAAGGTGCTTTTGTTGTAAGGGGATCTTTATTTGGAAGACTCCCTCCTGTAGGTAACAGGCTTCAGAATGTTTGTGAAGGAATTTAGGGAGCAAACCAGAAAGTTTCAATGTGTGCTAAGTCATATCACGCTGAAGTAAATGATGAGTGACAAAGCACAAGGTATTCAGAGTGGCTGTTCCTAAATAGAATATTCAGTGCCATGCTTTACAAACAGTTTCCTGTTCTTCATGTTGCTGATTTTGTAGCTCTTGTCACTGGAAAAGGAACAGCTGAAGAAAACTTGCATATGTAATCCAACTTGCATAGTTTAATTGCAGCCACCTCAAGCACCTCTGTGAAAAGTGCAGTTTTTACATGGGTAAGGCCCCTGCCATTAGTGAATGCCACTGATCCAATGCAAAACTCAGTTTGCAAGCAATATTGCTTGAGAACAATGATTCCTCTCTCCACTACTGCACCAAAGAGAGAATATAACAGGAATGTCATTTCTTAAAATTTCTCAAGGAGCTGCATGGGTAGTTAGACACACAATGATTCTTTTATTTAAGATGATTTAGCTTTAATAGCTTTATTTAGGAGATACGTGGCTAAATATCCATGCAGGTCTTGGAAAATATGGTAGTTGGATTGTAACAAGCCATGGTGACCCCAATAAACACTTTAAACCCAGTAACTCAGTGCTGTTAGGGGAAACTTAACCAGTGGTGCAAAACATGAAATTTGAAATCAGTCAGATTATTTTTCACTGATGCAGAAAGAAGCTTTATTTCATGAGAGAGACACTTCTATTTTTCAGGAGTACACAGCAGGATTTTTGATATTCTTACTTTGACAGCTGTAAGTTAACTTTCCTTTATTTTTTTCTTTTAACTTCTTATTGGGTCAAGTAAAATAATTTCTCCCGGATTTAACCTGAGATTTCTCCCCATGCTGTAATTTCAATTGTCATTCCATGCTGCTGGCTTGACACTTGTGCTTTTTCAGCTGAATAAGGTATCTTGCAATTGTCATGACTGTTGTGTATTGTTAATTAAATGCCATAAGCACATCTGTTTCTGCGAGAAAGAGGCTACAATTTCAGTTAATGGTTATTATACAGGGTGAGTATCAAGGAGAGTGTGCTCATCCCTCTTTTCCAGGATCACACAGGTGCAGGGATATGCCTCTTGCTTGAACTACAGAAACAAAGATTGATCTCAACCAAGATGGATAACGCAGCACCCTTAAGTCAGTGCTGACTCTCGGTAAGAGATTGAGGCTGACACTGCTCTCTGCAGGTGTCTGAGATATATCTCTCTAAGCCTGTCAGTCCCCCAGACAGTCTCCGAGGTCAGGGGAGACTGTCTCTGGTGCAAGGCAGTGCAGCTGTGCTGCTTCCAGTTCTGCTGCCTGGGATGTGGGCAAAGAGAGAAACCCTAAACTGGTATCTGCCTGCTGCCTTCTACCATGTTATTTTTTTCTCTTGGAAATGCCTTACTTGATACGCTGTATGATTTAATTTGTGGACTTTTCCCCTTTTGTTTTTCAGGCTGAGGTAACAGCCCTCTGGAAGAGCTGGAAAATACACAAGTAAGTTTTTTGGTTTTGGGGGGTTTTTTCCTTCCTCCTCTGAGTCATGTTTTGGATGACCATGTCATTTGCCACTCTCTGTCTAGAGAGCTCCGACTGACTTCCTAACACTGGAGTTTAAATTAAGATCAGGTGTTGAGTTTTTCAGAATCTTGGAAGAATTTCAAGTTATTTTTCAGGTTTTACTGCAGATGAACTTGAAGCAAAAGTGCTTTCAAACAGTCTTTGCTTTCTGTCAGCATCCATACAAAATCCTAGAGATTTTGGGTGGGAATCCAGAGAAACATGTATTTGAGATTTTTTTTTTAAATTAGAATCTGTGTAACTAGAGGCAGAAGAATGGCAGAGTCTATTTTTAATTGACCTTAATATCATGTTTTGGCCAGCATCTGCTCAGTTACATGATTGCAGGTGATCTGGATTTGTGCTGTACCTTCAGCAGGGCAAGTGAGCACAGAGCTTGCACAGATTAACCCGTGCAGACACCCGCGCAGCTTTCCAGCCGTCAATGTGTAAGAGATTCAGCTTTTAAAAAACGTGCATTCGTTCTTGTCTGAAACTTCCTTGGGGCTGAAGTTCTGCTCCCAAAGTGCTTTTTTCTGCCCCTCTCCCCCCCCGCCCCCGCCCAAAAAACCTCTCCATGATCTTTATAAAAAGTAATGAACAAAGGATGTGATCGCTATCTGCGGGGAACTGAATGCAGTACTTGGCGTCCAGAGTGTTGATTTTCCTGGGGAAAAATAAAAGCTACTACTCCCTCTCCTGGCCTCATAGGGGAAGTATATGGAATTGTCAAAAGGGGGCATTCTTGCTTTTTCAGACAAACGAAAAAGAAGTCATAAAATAAGTGTATAGTTAGACCTGTCATTTAGGTAGAGTAGAAGTTGCTCCAGCTGAAAGTCTTTAGCCAAAGCAAATATAACAGATGGAATATTAAATATCAGAAGTGATTTGCAGACTAATTTAATCCCTTACTTTGTGGACAGAGGTTTTATCTATTTCACCTAAGGTTTACCCAAAGCTTTTGTTAATTGATGAAAATGCCCACTGCAATTACACATGCACCATCTGTGTCTAAAAATACGTATCCCCTCCCATTTTCATTTAACTCTCAGAGGATAATTCTCTGTATCTGTGAAAATACAAATCTGACAAAGTCCTGCAGGTCTGTATGCAGATTTTCTACAACTGATTTTGCACTTTGATCTGGTATGTGTAGAGTTGCCAAGTAGTAGTTGAACAAATTGTGCATTCTTCTAAAAATCTCTTGAAAGGGTAAATCCTTATGTATAACCAATCTGAAAGTAGCTCTGGAAACTGAGAAGGCACTGATGCCCTGGGTAGTCCTTGCTCATGGAAACAAAAGCAAATCCAAAACTGACTGCAAATAGAGTGATTTTTGGTTTTAAACTTCTGTGTTAAGAGACTTCATCAAAGATATTTACTTCTAAGTTTGTCTGAGCATTTATGGATTAAACCTGTTAACAAACAGGTTCACACGGGTGCTGATAATTCCTGTTTATAACCAAATTTTACTATGCTCTTAGGAATTTCTAGTGGTTTTATTTGCTCGAGTGTTATGGTGTTTATGATTAGGTACAGTCTTCATATACATGGTAATTAATATGCTGTACCTTTAATATTCTGGATCAACTAGGGCAAAGCAAACATATGACCTGCAATAAAAAAAGTCACATCTGAAGATACATTTTTTTTTTTTCCTCTTGCCTAAGGAATAATTTTCTTTGTAATTCAGTTTATCTAGCTAATGCATTTCTGCCCTAAGATTATAGAATAATAAATTATTCTGCCCTAAGATTATAGAATAGTTTAGTCACCGTATTTTAAAAAGATGCTACTTTTCCACCAAGATGCTGTTTTTCCCACCTCAGCATCTAATTTAAGTGTAGTGGAATGTTAGGACTGGGATAAACATCTTTCTCATGCTAAGAGGTATAATCAGAAAACACCAGCACAACAAGGAGGTTAAAAGTATGTAGCTGTAGAGAGGGCCATAAAATAGTTTTGTTTTAAAACAAACAAAGTTTCAATGATCTTTCTGTACTACCCTTCACCTCCTGTAGTCGTTTATACTTGAGGGAAGTGGGTGCAAGGCACTGCCAGATACTCCTCACTCAGATTTATAAGCAATCACTAAGCTGCAGAGGAACAGGCAGTGTTTACACTGGCAGCTTTCTCCTGGTAATGGAAGAAAAGCACTGGCCCCAAGCACTTGATTCTGAGCTCCTCATATCTCTGCATAGCCAGGGTGGGAGGTTAATTTGGAGTTAACTGCACCAAATACTCCAGTTTGTTACGCTTTAAACTGCTAATGTAGACATCCTCTTACAGGGACCTGGCTATTTGAAAAAGATTAAGTTGAAATGAGCTGGAGGTACAGAACAAAACGCTGACAGAAAAGCAATTGTGGGTATAAGGAAGAAATCTAAGTGTCATCTGTACTCATCATCAAATCAAAAATAAAACACGAGCAAAGAATTTCAATTAATCCACTATGCAAGACAATAAAATAAAAAGGTTAAAAGGTGAACAGAAAACAGGCAAGATGGTCAGTCTGCTCCTTGATAAAGTAACTGAATATATGTTTTTTGGGATTGTGCCTGCAAAGATATTCTTTTGTGTGTCCTGTCCTGTGACCAGTTTTAGGATTGCTCTGTGTGTGTAACTCTTCCATTTCATGCTGTTTTGTACTACTTTGCACCAAGTGCAGCTCTTGAGGTTTGACTGCAGCAGGATGTAAAAATGCAGATTGCCATTCTGATTTGGCTGAGATAATGCCCAGGTGTGTGCTTTGAGCATGGTTTTACTCCACTGCAAGTTAGCAGGTCTCCTAAGATAAATGATAGGTTATTACCATGATTTTTTTATTAGGAATCCATTATTAGTGTCATTTTGGAAGACAGAATGCTGTGGGTTTGTTTATTGGTGTGTCTGTGCAGGTGTGAGGGAATGTAAGATACGTAGCTATTAAAAACCCTCAAACAACCAAACAAAAAACAACTATAAATGATGAAATGCCATGAAATAGAAATCAGGTGGTGGATTACTTGTAAGCTACCCCAAAAGTGTGTTTGTGAGAATAAATGAAAGTATTCTCAAACAAAAGACTTGCTATTACGAGTCAGACCTGGTTTCAAAACATGGAAGAGGATGGAAGGAGCTTGCATTGACTGTAGGGAGGTATGAAGTAAAGAAAGCCACAAGCTATGAGGGTAAAAGGGCCATAGAAACAGCCAGGAATAATAATTTGTGGAATAGCATGGAGTAAATTCTTAAACCTGGAGCTCTGATAACAATGGTAAATTCAAGCACTCAAAGTTATTTTGATAATACTATTATTACACAATGAAATATTTATATTCTTCCTAACGTGCCTCAATTTGCTGGGGAAGAAAAACTCAACAAAACAAATCCCCAGCAAAACAAATCACCTGGTGATCAGGAACCTGAAAATTATCTTAAATTCTGCTAGTTCACAGAAGTAAGAAGGATGTAACAGCAATGGGGTGTTGCATAAATGCAGGGATTGAAATTCCCGAGAGGAACAAACTTGGGTGGACATGAAATAAATAATCAAAGGACTTTTTATTGTACCAGCCTGACCCACCAAAATGGTTCAGTTAGAGGCCAAGCCTGCCCAGCTCATGTTTCAAAAATGGATTTGTGAGAACTTGGTGCTGCACATGACCAGTCCTTCAACTGACTGCAGAGTGAGGCTGTGTCAGGATGACAATTCTTCCTGTGTTGTGTCAACACCCAGCTGGCTATTCCACATGAGGGACACAATTATGATTCCTCTAATAATATTAATGAGTTCTGTGTCTGTGCAGTTCTAGAGGAGACTGAATACACACCACTCCAACACTTTCCTGTTTTAACTCGAGCCAGTGGTGAACTGGTTAAGGCACTTTTCAGCTTGTGGAAATTTTTGTTCCAAAAGAAGTGTCAGATGCACTGTTCTTATTATGTCTTTGGAATACAAGGGTTAACTTTTCTCAGCAGTGCAATGGACTTCAGGTTTAAGTAAGAATCAGCATGAGAGGTTTCAATACTAAATTAGAACTTGATTCTGTACAGAGTTCAAATTTGGTATCAAAAGTGTCAAGATTTGCATGTTAATTTGGCTGTGAATTTTCCACATGGGCTGCTGGACATCCATCATTTGAAACCATGGTTCTGTAGACTTTAATTTCATTGAAAGGGGAAGGAAAAAACCAAAATCCTTGAGAGGGTAATCCAGGGAGCCAGTCTTTGAATTTGTCCCTGCAATGAATGTACTGCAAAACTTTATTAAGACAAAACTTTATTAGGAGAACTGAGAAATTAAGTGGATTTGTTCTTCAAACTCCCCCACAGAAACTGCTCAATTGATTTCACAAGAAGATGAATATAAGTGAAAACTTCCTGATCAAGCGTCTTATTAAAGGTAAGAGCAAAACTCCAATGGGTTCTTGGCATTTGGGACAATGTGAAGCAAGTTCTGGAACTCCTGGCTTAGCTTTGTCTTCAAATATTGTGTTAAGAAACCAGGCAGGGAAGTGCTTTTGGAGCTAGTGCTGGGTGGGAAGAAAAGGTAAGTCAGAGCAGAATGATAAATAATGTGTTGGTCTCTGAGAGGAGAGGTGTCGTCTTGTTCCTGACACACTGTCAAGAAGATGTTTTACTGATTTGACTCTGTGTTGAAGAACACACAGCAGTTACTTAGTAAGTGGTTTTATAGGGAATCTCACCCATGTTACAATAAACGGAGCTCAAAGATAACATGTCTTTTATGCTTTTACGCTTTTTGGATGATAACTGTGAAAAATTACCTAGGGAAGGTTAGCAAGCTGTACCTGTGGCCATTTTCTCATGACCCCTGAGTGATAAAGTTTACTATCTTGGATCATGATGTGTTGTCAAATGACAGGTTTGCCTGTCTGGCCAGCAAAAAGTAATTGAGGAGTGTTATGGTTTTACAATCCAGGTTTCACCATATTTGTAGCTTTTTGAGCTGTTAGACCTGAACAAAATAGGTCAATGCTGACAGAATAAGGTTGGCTCTCACTCTTCCTCAGATTTTGACTTCTTTGTATGCACCTCATACCTGAAAGCTTCATATAGGATGCGTGTACTTTTCTGGAGGTATTGCTGTTGTAATTTCACTTACAGCTCGAGTTAGGATTTTTTTGGTGTCATGGTACAGTATTTTTTTGGTTGCTGTTCTAAAATCTGTATCTGGAATCCCAGATCTGCATGAATTTGAAATGGTAATTTGAGAGGCTCCTGTAAGTGGGGAATTGGGAAATCCCTACCAGCTGGAACTACTTAATAGTGGAAGCTTTGCTGACCTGAGGTTAGCTATCCATAAGCCATTTATTTTTGTAGGTATGGGGCCAAGATATGGAGCAGCAAAATTGCTTCTCTTGCTCTATTTCTCACACCCTCCCCTTCAGTAGTGGTTTCATCTGTCACACCCACCTTGTATCCTGAAATATATTGGAAAAAAAACAAAACAAAAACCCCCAAACAGATGTGTTTTGTATGGTGGTTTTTTGTTTGTTTTTTTTTTTTTTTTTTTAAACACTCTTTCAGTCTTGGGACAGAAGTATCTGTGTAAACATCCTTATGGCTGAGATTTTCTGTAGCTGTTCAATACCTGCTGACTCTGGGACTATTTTTAGTCACTATATACATTAAACATTACTATTTTTAGGTAGCTTCCTCAAGTTACCTTCATCTGCATGAAATGTTTTATCTTGCCACTTGGAGTTTGTCTAAGTCAAATAATAAAAAAGCAAAGTAGAAAATCGGGATGCTTTACATCCATTACACTTTTCCAGGTAAGCTAAATCTAGAAAAAAGAAACATTAAAGAAAAAAGGCTGTTTTGGCTACAAATGACTTAATTAACTCCTGTGGGGAAAGAGCCTTCATGTGGGTATCATTTGGTGTTTGCTGCCACTGGTGATGTCCTGTTTCAGGGACACAACTTGGTAAATAGATTTCACTGTAACCTCAGAACAACAAAAGCACTGGAAATCCTGAACTTGTGTGTACTGGAGAAAACAGGTCTCTATTTGTTCTACGGTAGTAAGATAGTTCCTGATCTAGATATGAAGGGTGGAAAAAAGCTTTTGTTTGAGGTGTTGGATAAACTGAAGGACCCCAAGATGAAAATGTTTTTCAGGTTAGATGAGGTGTAATGGTGGTAGCACAGCTGAGATGAGACTGGTGCTCAACGTGCATAAAACAGCAGAAAAGGTGTTAAATGAGCTGGGAAAATTAGGAATGATGGTAGCAGTGTGGTGACCAAATGCTCTTCCTTTCCATGAGGTGCCTGAACTCCTTGGTATGCACATATGTTAAAGGTAAATGGAGCAATTAGGATATCATAGGAATTATGAACCAAAAGTCCAAAGTAAACAAAATGCTTATATATACTCAAGAAATGAAAATATTGCTATATTAGCACTGGTTTTCAGCTGACCACATACTAGATTGAAGCAGCTTTGTAAAGGAAAACACTTGTGGGGAAAAAAGTAATCAACAAAGTTTAAATTTATACCTTGTGATTGAATGTTTTAGTGGGAAATAAATGAAAGGTAGATTTTTTTGAAAAAATCTTTTGCTGCGTTAGGGAAATACTTTTTTTTTTTTCCCAACTTATGTTTGATATTATGGAATGGTTTTTACAGGATACTAAGGTACGCTTTTTCCAGCCTGCAGTTATCATGGATTTTCTTAAATTAAAAAAACCTACAACCAAACAACAAAAAAAATCCCAACTTGAAGCAACTCTGAGGGATTTGCTAGCTTATTATTTTGCCCTGAGGCGGGATCAATTTTACCTGTTATTCAAGACAGAAGTTTGTCTGGCTTCCCTTTAAAGCCATTATGATAAAGACTTAAGTCTTCCTGCTTTCCTCTGTTCATGTTTGATTACCTGGTATTTTGTCTTATCTGTGTAGAGTAAGTAGTGAGTTTTTGCAGCAGCCTTTTGCACAGTGGAAGGCTGTTACAGCGTCCCCTCAAATGGGCTTTGTTATACCAAACAAATTCCCAAAGGGCAGTCAAATATAGCACAAATAGAAAAATATGATGTAGGATGACACTTGAAGCCAAACCCAAATGCCAAGTGTAGAAACACTCACCCTGTTTTCTTCTCAGATCTTTGCTTCTTGATGCAAGAGCTTTTCCTTCTAAATATCGCCTGGAAGGACAGGAATTGTTTTGTGGCTTTGCAATTCTGCCTCTATAGTTAGAGGGTTCAGCTTCTCCACAATGTGGGGAGTTTTTCCCAGTTTGTAGCGAGTGGCTCTTTGCTGTGGTCTGCATTGGACAGGGCACAATCCTACGTGCATTCCACTTCCACCTTGTGGAGGGGAGGGATTAGATGAGTTGTTTCATGAGCTACTCTGTCAAATAGCCTGAGAGACACCTTGCCTCCCATAAGACTTCCACATCTGAATCTCATCTATCAAAGGAAAGTCTGATATTTTCTAGGATGCCACAATTTGTGGAAATGAATGAGCTTAATTAAGCTCATGGGAAGCTCTCACAAATGGCTAGAGATAAATATCAAATGGGGTCAATACACTGTCATGAGACTTTTGGCTTGTTACTGGATGTTCCCATCCCTTTGGGATGGCCTAGAGGGCAAGGACTTCTGAGAAGATTGGGGTTGGCCATGATTAAAGCTATATTTAGAAACTTTTTTAATTGCATAGACTTCAGGCACATTAGAGCTGGCTGATTTTTTTTTTTTTTAATGGAACAGTTTTCTGTTAGAAAATGCAGTTTAGTGGAAATTGGAGTGTTCCATGGGACTGTGTCAATCTGATCATAGCTTTTGACAGAAAGGGAAAATTAACTCAATTTGTCAGTGCTTTAGTAATATGAGTGTGTCATTTGGACAATGTGTGCCTTATTGAACTATTTGACTTGTTTCATGTTGGAACTCAGAGCAGAATTAGAGTAATTGTACTCTTATCAAGATACCAGTTTGCATATATGATAACTATTATCTTCTACACAATTTTTTTGATGATAAATCATATTAAAGTGGAACATGTGGGTAGACAAAACCTTTACTGAGTGTCACTGCCACAGAATGTTATTTATTATTTTATTCTTACAAAATAAAAATTAGGTTCTAGATCAGATTCTAATAAAAATTAGAAATGCTGGAATTTCTTGGAAAATAGAAGTTGTCCTAAGCTTCAGGAAGAGTTGGCAGAACAAAAAAACCAAATCCTGATATAAATCAAATCTACTGATGATAAAGATTTTGACCAGTCCTGTGAGTCTCAAATGGAAGTGGTGGTCTCAGATTTTTCTACAGGAAACATAAAACGTTGGAAAGTACTCACTGAACATAAAGGGTGACAAACACAATAAAAATCAGAGGTCTGGGAAAAAATACTGTAGGAACACAGATTATATAAAATAATGTGGAAAGCCAGCCTCAGGGAGAACCTGGCCTGCAGTTCCTGATGGATGGCTGAAAATCAGGAGCATTGAGACACAGAGGAATAACCATAAGGAAAAGCAGTATGAGCATTCTGGATGTACCCAAACATTTTTTGTATAGATAAACACCACCAAGAAATTCCTTTTGAGCAAATTGAACTCTTGTACTTTGCAAGGGACACGATCAGGCAAGCTGAAAAAGGACTTGAGAAGAATGTTCATTGGGGTGATGGGATCAGCTCCTGGATTTCTGTTGTAACTTGCTGGCTACAACAGTGGGTCGATTGGCAACAAATTTATTTGCACTTCTTCGCTGGGGAGAGGAAGGTGTTTG
The DNA here is from genome assembly GCA_026261815.1 of Monarcha castaneiventris obscurior. Taxonomy (NCBI): domain Eukaryota; kingdom Metazoa; phylum Chordata; class Aves; order Passeriformes; family Monarchidae; genus Monarcha; species Monarcha castaneiventris. The sequence continues at coordinate 8,372,024 of JAMPIT010000862.1, forward strand.
CTGCCTGTCAATTTGGAGCTCACTTTAAAGACTAGGTATGCTGCTTAACACTAAAAACCCAAGGACCAGTTCATGATTATAGTGTTAGAAAAGGAAAGTGGAAAAACATAACTCAAGGTCTGAGGGTATCTTGCACTAGTCTCTAATTTTAGCTTGTGCTTGGCATTTCCCCTTTGGTGTTTGTTACAACCAGCGAAGGATCTCCTTGCTAGGGCTGTTTCTTGAGAAAAATTTGACATCTAGGTTTGATTCTTGATTGACTTGGATGCCTGCTTTTGAATTTGCACAGTGGGTTATAATTTTGGATGCTTGTGGTCTTGCTTCTAGCAGTTTGGTGTGGGGAGTGTGCCAATGTGCTGTACCAGGGATGGTTTGGATCACAAAGGGATCACAGTGTCTGCACAGGTGAAGTGCAGAGAACCCCGCAGAGTGGATGTTTCTGCCTTCATCCTTGCAGAAACTCAGCTCCAATTTAGTTCCATATTTTGTCAACTTCCTATTGGAAGTGTTATTTTTAGCACTATGGCATATTTTTGTTTCCCTTTCTCAGCAGCATGACTGTGTTGCATTCATAGCTTGAGTGCTTCAGGTAACTTGCCAGCACTGACTAATGCCATCAAGCATAGCTTGTGCCTCCAGAACCCCAACACAGTTTTGCAGTCTCTAGATGACACAGAGCCATACACTGGACCCACAAGTTAAAATTAAGTGCAACCGTTGATGAAGGAAAAATTTTTTGCATTACATGAGCATACAGGAGGGAATTTTTTTTCTTGGTTTATTTTTCACATTAAAAAAACCACGGGAAAATAATATGCTACAACTTAATATATGCTGCTGTGTCCCATCTTGGGGGATGAGTATGTCATTCCATATGCTGTAGCTAAACATAAATGAACTGTTATTAATGATTGCCATAATGTTTTCTAGCAGTTAGCTGGCTGTGATTCTAGGAATTTTTTTCCACTGTGTTTTGAAGGGTTAGGTTATTTAAACTTACTATCAAATAGAATCAGATCAAAGTGAGCTAATTTTTCTTAAACACTAATCATTTTAAGGCTATTGAACTAAATATAGAGTCAGTTCATTAAATCATTAAAACAGCCTGCAATAATGCTCACAAAGTCATTATAGTGCTATTCCCCAGCCAGAGAGGTGGTGTTGCCTTAAGCACAGTTTAATCAAATTAGATGGTGGGTTATGTCCTGGGGTTTCTCCTATTGATATTCATTAAAAATACATGATTTATCACTAATCTCTATAAGGTATATCCTACTCCTCCAAATGAATTTTGTAAATGTCAGGGGGAAGAAAACAGAATAGTTTATTGTTATAAGAATTTAAGTGTGGTGTGATCACATTTACATTTGTATAATATGTAATTTAGTGATAGATGATAATTTTAATGTGCCTTTAAAATTTTTGTCCTTAGTTAAAAAGTTAACAAAAATGGAAAACCCCCAGGAATAGCCACGTTATATCTTAGTGCTGTATAAGCATATGAATTAACTTTAGAACTAATTATTCTGTAGATCATCATATAGTTTCTCTTATAGATTGTCTATAAAAGTTCACTGTTTAATTTCATGTACTCCTTTTGGTACCATTTTCCATTTTTTCCTTTTATTTGGAGCACTTCAGCATAGTAACTTCTCTGTCCTTCCCTCTTCACTCTTAATTTTAAGGCTTGCCTTGTTTTAAAAGGCAAGGGAACACTGATGAGAAGACCACACACAAACATTCCCCTCTGCGCTGTCACTGCTACTCCTTTTAAGTGAAAATTTCTTCATTAATAGAATGCTTTTTAATCTTGTAACACTCTAAAAATGGGATAGAGTGACAATGTCACCTAACATCCAAACATGCAGCATAATGGTGCTGTGAGGCTCTACCTCACTTCAGACAGGATGAAACACATTTGATTAGTGGTTATTTGCAATCAGTACAGTCTTAATTCTTCAAACTGGAATTTGCCTGAATTATCCCAACTCTGAAGTGTGCCGTGAATTTCCATCATTTTTGTATTCCTGTTACTTGTGAATCTTTGATGCCACTTGGCAGCCCAGCTGAATATTCCCAGTGATACCTCTTGCTTTGAGAATTTCTTGGTGTTCTGTTGTCACTTCTGTCCAGGGAAGAGCCACATGCTGAACTTGGTTATGGCTCCTGCAGTGCTTTTCCTGGGTCAGGGTTTTAAAAGAATAGATTCAGGATTTCTGGGAGAAATGGATCATGTTCTCAGTGCCCTGAAAATCTTCTGTCAAAGCTCAGAGTTCACCCAACACTGCTTAGCTCATGGCTTTGCTATGTGGACACAGATTAGTAAGAAGCTATTTACTTGCTTGTTGGGTATTAATCATGTTACCACAGAATTGCCACTTAATTAAGACTGGCTTGAATTAAAACATAAATTGTTGTAATTACTGAGGTGGTGTTGTAATTGCTGAGAAGTTCATATAACAGCACTTGCAGTAGGAACTTCAGATGTGGTTTTAAAACCCTGTCCCGCCTGAATTTGTCAGCTGTGCCAAAAGCTATTGTCAATTACTCTGAGGTAGATCTGAACAGATTGCTGCTGTCATGGGCTCTGCTGTTGATTTACACTGGCACATCTGAAAGAGGAGCTTGGTTCTATACCTTTTAGAAATTGAAGATGTTCTTCTAGGTGGATAATTCCTCTGCTGGACCCTTGAATACTGGTGGCTTTGGATTTGCTGGGCTGTGGCTAAATGTAATTATGATTCTAGACCAGTTGAAGCCTCTCTAGTTGGTGCTGTTGAAGTTCCCCCCTGCCGCCTGTACACTGGCACAGGAGCTTGTCTCATGCTAACATAAGTAGGTTCAAGAACCTAAACCTGCAGAAAAGCTTTCATATTGGCATCTGAACTCATCCTAGGATGTCTTACTGTGGGATTTGACAAATGCCAGTTCTAGGTGCAAGGAAGTCAGGGTTGTACAACTTTGTGAGGAGAAGGGCCTGCCAGGAGCAGCACTGAGAGCAGCTGGAAAGGGTATAGAGCTGTACTCTGAATTAAAGAACAGTAGTGCTTTTGCTCACAATCTTACTTCCAACCATGTGTGGGTTTTTTGTTTGTCTGGGTTTTTTTCATACTGAAGTTCAGTGAGTTTTCTGAAAATAGAGCTTTCATTCTACACTTTCTAGCTCTCACTTTGTGAAGGAAAACTTGAAAAATCTGTCCTAAACATAATGAGGCTTGAAGAGCTCAAGAGGTACAGTTCAAGTAGAAAAGATACCCTCTTTTCTTAACTGGCTGCTCATATCATGGTTTATAACCAAACCCCTGACGTTTTTGGAATGTGAGTTGTGGTTGTTGGATTTTTTTCAGTGTCCTGGGCTGGCTGAGTGGAGTAAAGGCAGCAGCCTCAGAGGTAGCTGAGTGGCACACAAGCCTTGTCTGGGTGTCGGAGCTGCTCGTGCAGGGTGCAGTGTGTGAGACGCTGTCTGCACGCAACCCCAGTGGAGCTGTAGTGTAGGTCTGGCAATCAGCCCACGAGCCCTAATCCTGCAAATATACATCACACGCTTCATTTTATACTCGTGAGAAGCCCAGCCTAAATGAAATCCTATTAAATTGTGGGTCTACAGCTAATTAAACATCTGCCTTTCAGTGATTTTTTTATTTTTGTGAGATTACATATAATGTATAGGTAAGTACACATCTGTAGGATTCTATCAATTTTTTAAAAGGCAATATATGAAACATTTGTTGTTTTCCTGTAACAAGTCCCCATAATAAAGTGCTCATGAATGACACCATCTACTTTCCCTGGTTTTACTTTTGTTTCAAAACTTTTCAAAGCAAAGTGTGAGGTACAATGAGGCAGCTGGCTGTTATCCATAGGCTCTTCAGCTCCAAAGCCTTTAAGGTGAGATGTGAACAAGACTGTGCCTTAATTATTGGCAGCAACTAGCTTGGCTTTTCAAAGTAATAAATGGGGGTCCTTACAAAGTCTCTTCTTAAGTAGCTAAATGCATAATCCACCCGGGATATTGTTTTAAAATTCATTTCATCTTCAGTAATTTGATCAGAGAAAGAGTTGTATTGGTCATTTCTCTTGTGTAAGAACTGTGTCGCACCTAGGGGCAAGGAACATTTATTTTCATGATTAATACCTGTGAGTTTCATGGCCTAATGAGAAAGCCCTAGATGTATTTGAAATGAAATTGCCTTTTTTTTTTTCTTTGACCCTTTGTTCAATTCATGTAAACACTTTGACTACTGTCCTTCTCCTTGTGGGTCTGAAGATCCTGTATCACCCATGTAGCATTTGTTTGTATATGTAGTTGCAATATTAAGGTATGGGAGTGCCAAAACAAGTCCTTTTAAGTGGACACCTGTATACATTTGTGTAACTTATTACATTTCTCAAAGATGAATACCCCTGGAATTGTGAAAGTGAAAGTTAATGAAATATTTTGCCCTACTTTCCCTGGCACCCATCCAACCGGACCAAGAAATCTAGTGCTGGGTTTTGTGTTGCTATTAAGTCCATCAGTCTTTTCACTGCAACCTCCTATTTGTTGAAGTTCAGTCTGAAATGTATATGTACCTGGAAAAAAACCCCACGTAGTGTATTCCTACCTGTACTGTTTACTCCTCATGTAACAGCTCGGCTTGAAAGTATTTTGAAGGGATTTTAAACATGCCAATCTTCCATCTGCCCCAGTGTAAAGGCAGCATTAGTCCTTGATGATCTCACTGCAGTGTCATCTTGCCTTTCTCTAATGTCAACTCTTGCTATAACTCGTCTGCATTAAATTGAAGATCCTTGGTGTGAAGGGTATGTCTTAATTCCCTAAATCCTTTATAACCTGTATGACTTTGAATGAATGCTAAAACATTCATACTTTATTTGCTGGTGTGCTTTTGCACTTGTTTTACTTTGGTTCTCCTGTTCCTTCAAAATCATTGATTTGAAAGTGCATCTTGTTCTGTAAAGACCCAAAGAAATTAAAGGAAGGCCTTGCAGTGGGCTGGGGGGTGGGGGGAAGGACTTTGAGCCTTCATGATAGGAAGGAAAATATTGAAGGATAGGCTCACATGTTAGAGCTACTGGTGTCATTAAATACTTATCCAAGGTGTCCAGAAGCTTAAGTGGGTAGGCAGAACTCCACTGTGTAAGGCAATTAAAATGACTGATGCCTTGATAAAAAGTCAGCACATTGTTGATATTTTGGCTGTTTGGTGTTGTACAGGCATGGTTTAAATGCTGCATTTGTGTTTCTGTCTTAACATCTGTGGTGGTGAATGTCAGCTCCAAAAATAAGAAGCAGTTGTGCCTGGTGAGTAGGGGTGCCCTGAGAAAGGGTTGCAGTAGCTGGCTGTGGCCCACCTCATTCGAGTCTCCTGGGCATTAGTGTGAGAGTCTGCTTGCAACACTGGTGCTGCCCAGCTGCTGAGCTGTTCTGTGCCAGAACATGCAGGAACACAGCTCTGTGGGGAGCAGGAGCCAATTCAAAATCTGCTGGTCGGAGCACCGGAGGGCAGCCTTGGATGGGACTGCATGGCCTGGTTCAGTGCCTTGTAGGAAGAGTTGAGATAACTTGGAGGGCATCAAGTAGCCATCGGAAGGTGACCTGTGTTGGCTCCTCAGCTGACAGGTGCTGGGTGAGAAGCAGCACATGACAATGAATCTTTCACCTCACATAGTGGCATCTTTGGACTGAGGTTGTTTGGCCAATGCCATTAACTGCAAGGTGCTGAGCTTTGTTTAACAAAGCAAATGTTACATTAAAACATAATTGAGCTAAATCGATAGCTGTGCTGCTCTGAAGGCAGTGCTGGTGGAGACAGTGCCCCCGGTTTTCATTTGAGATGCTGCTGGTAAAATTAATTTCAAGGATTAATCCTTCCCTGTGCAGAAGATGAAGCACTTTAAAGACATTTGTTATTTATACTTACTGTGTCCCAAAAGAAAGATAGAGCAACCGGGAGAAGCAGAAGCTTTATTTTACCACAGAAGAGGAAGTAATTCCGGGAGGGTCTCTGAGTACTTTTGCCATTAGGTCAAGACCCAAGATTGGAAGCTCAGGGTGCAGGGTGGAGTTCCCCTCTTGTCTCAGTGTATGAAACCTGCTTCTTGTGACCTGTCACATAAGCATGGCATGTTAGTCACTTTTTCCCCTGAAAAACGTTTCTGCAAGTAGAATAAACCATCCTTTTGTGGTGCAAAATGTGAAAGCATTTAACAAATGTACATATAGTTTAGTTAACAACTTGTGTGGTAGATTTACCATCCACCCCCTAAAATAAAGACTGATGTTTCCATTAATTACACAATGATTACTTTCCAGCAGGATAAATCAGCCCCTGCTGAGCTCCAGGCTGCCACAGCTAGTCTGGTACCTATGCCTGAATTCAATACTTTAAAGCTGCCTTCAATATTTCTTTCACAAGTAGTACCTGTCTGAAGGCTCCTAGACATAACCACAGACATCTATAATGTCAGGCAAATCCCTGCCTTCTGGGCAAGTCTGAATCACTTCCTTTGTATTTATCAGAGATAAAAAGTAAACATGCTTATGGAACTTATCATGTTTCTGTCCTGCTTGTAACATCACGTGTGTGCACATCTGAATGCACATACCCAAGTGAGCTCAACTTTTAAGGCATCTGCTTGTTTGATTGGTAAATCAGATATTTCCCTATGAATTTGACATTGTCCTGACTTTATTCTCCAGGGGATTTTGGAAGAGTGTCCAGATGCTATGAGCTTATTGGCTCATGGTGGTTTTCCCACTAATTCACTAATTATTTTTCACAAATTTCCATGTTCGTGTGTGCATCTGATATGTATGGTGTGTGTGAACATAAGTGCTATTTCAGTGAGAAAGATGCAACCATAGTCATGTTATGTAAATAAGAGTTTATCTGCTCAAAGCACTACTCAGGAGTGCAGGATTTGGCAATGGAAACAATTTCTTAAGAAGTGGTGTCTGGTTTTAGTTCTGGCTGCTGTCTTTTCAGACTAGACAGCTTTTGGCTGTTGCACATTTTTGTTTCCCTCTCATCCATTGTTCTTTCTAACACAGGTCTCTCACTGCTCAGTGCCTTCCCAGATGTTCCCCAGGCTGAAATGGGTTGTCTGTCATTGCTGTTCATAACTTGCCAATTTGGTTTGACCTTTTGATGTGTGGTGGAGCTGAATTCTCTTTTCTTGGTAACCAAAAATGTATTTTCTGAAGCTGCATGGTTTGGAACATGGTTTGGTATGTACAGAAACGTATTTATGGTGATTATTGTGGTAATGAAAGACTACCTGTTGAATTCTCAGCAGTCAAAAGAGTCACTTACAATAATGAAGACATTTGAATACAAGGCCAGTAGGTTCATTCCTGTTTTACTTCAGGGTCTCTTAGGAGCTTTATCTATGTTCACAGCTACATTTTCGTTGCTTGCACTTCCTCATGTGTCTCATCTTTACTCATCATGACGTTGATATCACTTGACATGCCTGGCCAGCAGACAGCATCTGTTATTTTCCACACTCAGGCCACTGCCCTGGAAGTGCAGAAAGAAGGATTCCTTCTTTTTAATGATCTGTGCCTCATGATTCGGTTGTCTTATATATGACTTCACCCCTGCTCCATTCACGTTCTCAGTTGCTGTCTTTTTGAGTAGCCATCCAGAGAGAAAGGTGGGTACAAACACTTAGGAAAGTCAATTTGGGTGGATGCATTTTCTGACATGAGTGCTGTGTAGCTCACTGGGATCGAGCCCACATTCTGCTTCACTGAACACCCTTTTTCATGTGGCAGCATCCTGTGGTTGGTGTCCTTGTTCACCAGTTCCTTGTGAAGGCTGTGCTGCCTTGAATTAACAGTGTCCATACTGCAGTTTTGTTTGTACCAGTAGTTTGTCTGCATCTGAAGGGCTCAAAAGATGGTGTCAGCAATCCCTAATAACCTTTGGGCCCAGCTGCAATTTTAGCAGTGGTACCTTCTGAGTTGCTATACAGATTCAGCTTGTAGCTCCTGCAGTAAAAGCAAGGATGGGGCTGTGTGTAGTTTTGTAGCTGTTTCCATCTTCAATGTGTGTAACTTTTTTCTGAATTTGTGCTTTCTAGCAAATGCCTGAAGATACAGCTGTGCTCTGCCACCTCTTCTGCCATCCTGTCTCCTGTGCCCATACCCCCAGTTTTGATTCTGAGTTTCAGAAATCCTGCTGGTTGCTTTTGCTGATGACATTAATATTCCTTTGTGGCAGGCTGGTTCCCACATGGCATTCCTTGGCATCTGCTGGTGCTCACTGTGCTGTGAGGTAACTGTTGTCCTTCCACAATACCTTGTGCCTGTGCCTTTGGCAGTGAGTACTGAGACTGCTCTGGCCAAGTCAGGTAATATTTCTTGATGAGTGTTTTTACAAAGGTTTTGCACAACTTCAGTGTCTGTGTGTAAGTGCTGTTACCTGGCTCTCAGAAGGAATCAGGTGGGTACAGAGGCCAGGAGGACACAAAGCAATTACCTTCCTTTTCAGCAGCCTTATACTGCTTATCCAGCTTCTGGGCTCTGTGGCTTTAGCAGCAGTGCCTTCAGCATTTATTTTATTGCTCCCACAGTTTTTCTTTCATGTGATGGGTGCTTGGTGAAGCAGGTGCTCTGTTGGCTAGGCTGTTCTATTTTTCAGGCGTAACATGCCTGGGAAACATCAACTACTTCAGAAACATTTTGGTAATATTAGAGAGATGTCAGTCCTTTCTGAGCTTGGGGCTTTGGGTGTGTGCATGTGTATGGCTGGTGATGTCTTTGGAGATGCTTGTACTCCACTTACACTTGCTTTTGCATGGCTGATTCACTCCCTGAACTTCTTAGGGACCCAAACCTTGATCTCTAGAGGCCCCTACTGTTGACCTTACTTACACAATGTGGAAGCAGGACTTCAGAGGGGAGGCTGAGGTAGCAAAGGTGTATGGAGTATGGAGGAACGAAGTTTGTGTGTCTGCTCAAACTGAGCAGATGAGGAATCTGAATTTCCTAAGGGAGTACTTGAAACAGTAGGTGGCTGATTACTCCAGGGGCTCTCCCTCTCTTCTTACTTCCTTGCTTGAGGAAATGGATGTGAATGTTGCATTGCTCTGATGCTAGAAGTATCCTTGCTGGATGCTACTGCTTGTGGGAAAGACAGGCAGGATGCTGAAATGCCACCAATGCCTGCACATTTCATGCTGAATCAGTTCTGGAGCCTTCCCATTGCATAGTGCCTCTGTGCCTGTGGAACAGCTTGTATCCAGGCAGTGCCATGTCTCGGGGTAGGGCAAGGCTGAGCATTGCAAAATCAGAAGGCTTTGAGGAATCCATGAGAGGATAAACTTCTGCCATGGTGAGTGCTGTTGCATTCGTTACTTCAGGGGAAACGGTGGCTTCTGTGCCAGGAGTTTTTCAGCCAGGTGTTCTTTCTCCTTAGTCTACTTGCAGATTGAATGCTATGGTTGTTGTACTGCTGGGTCATTTCAATTTTGCTTTTGTGGGTGCACTGTTGCTTTCTTCTTTTGTGTAATGCTGGGGAACTTCTTGTAGCTTAGTGCTGTCACTGATGACCTACAAGCAATTTGGTGTTGCTTTTTTTTTTTGTGCATTGTTGTTATCCTTGACTGCTAAACTATTTCAGGCTTTACCAAACACTTAACCTTGGCTGGTTTGCATCACACTAATATCACATATGTCCAAAAGTTAAAAGCAATGGTTTTAAGGGTATTAGGAAAGTTGCAAGGTTTCCAAGGGTAGGAAAAGCCACAGTCAAAGCTGCTTGGAGAACTTAGCTGGACCTTGTCATGCAAAAGGATGAAAGAACCTGAAAGTTTGAAACTGTGCTCTGCTTCTCCAATTCACAAATAAAAGAGAAATCTGATAGTAGAACAGTGTGTGGGTGTGCCAATAAAGACTCTTGGAGTGCCCCAAAGGGTCCAACTCAAGGAATTACTGGTAATCTTCATCCTAGGGCTTCTTAACCTTTTGAAGCCTAAAGCTGGCAAACTAAAAGATTAAACTCATGTAGGTTTTGGTGAATAATTCCCCATGTTTTGAAGACAATAGAAGACAGCCTCTTTAGGCCTGCCCTATGGATATCATTATGTGCATTAATGGGATATTGGAGAGCTGCAGCAAATTGTCTGACAGTCTGGAAGCAGGGTGGGATGCTCTGCTTGCAAGAGTATTATAGATATTTTCTAGTAGTACAGGTAAGGATTTGAAGGTATTGAAACCAATTCTAAAGTCCAGATGCAAAGAGTGGGAATACTCCCATCCCCACACAAAGAAAGGGTGCTGACAAGAGGTACAGGACCCAGTGGTTGTTCCCTTTGGAAGCAGAGTGATCAGTGTGTGTCAGCAGCCTTTTCCAAAACTGGGGAGTCTCCTGTTCAAGTGTTTGCCTACCAGATTTCTGTTCTCCAGTGGGAATACTGAAAAGACCAGCTCTGTGGATTTTAATCTGCATTTGGGATCTCTCAAGCCAGTGGCTAAAAGATGAAGACAATTGGTTTGCAGCTTGAATTCAATTATGTTTCTTTTATGTAGATACAGTGGATTCAGTACGTCATATCAGTATGACAGAAAAGGGAAGTGAATTATCCTGGGCCCTAAAACCATTGTTGGGGAAGGAAAAGATTTGTAGATGTTAGTTAACATACTTTGACAACTGTTTGCCAAAGCCATTCATTACATCTGCCTCTGCATTAGAAAGGGCACAATATTTCATTTTCCATTTCCTTTCACAAATAGAAAATTAATTGCATAGACTTGCAGAAAGTGCAGATATAACTCGTTATGTATTGTTAAGGCTGTCTGTGATAAATTTATCAAGCTTAGACAAAAAGTACTCTGAAATCACAATGGATCTATCTTAATTAACGTTCTTTAAGTGACAGTTACACCTGTTTGGAAATGGGAAGTAAGAGACAAGTTTTCCAGAAGCACAGTAATAGTGGTCTCTGGTTATAGAGGACGCTGGCAAACATAAACTATGCTTTTATTTGAGCCCTGTTACCACCTTTCACAAATCAGATTCAAAGTCCTGTTTTGCAAATTAATTATTCCTGTGTATCTGTTAAAAAAACCCTAAACTGGGCTGTTATGACCATGCAATAATGGTTATCTTGCTGTTACCAGTGATGTAATTGAGCAGTTATATGGGGTGAAGGTGAACCCATTAAAGTCCATCCCTATAATGCAGTTATGACATATGCTGTTTATAGAACTCCCAGCCATAAAACTATCCTACTGTTATCCATTCTTGGTTATATTTGCTGATACAGCTTATCTCTGCTGGTGCCACTGGAGTGGTGCTGTGGAGACCGTCCTTAATGACAGTAGAAACCAGAGGGTGATCAGAAATGGTGTCACAGTTAGAAGCAGCAAACAGGAGGAGGTCAGGGACACGAGGACACGTTACTGCAATGTGCCAAGTTGCCTTGGCAAATAAATACCACAAGATGGAAAGATAAGGGAGAAAATGGGAAGTTTTGCACTTGTGGCTGAAGGCAGATGGACTTGCTGGTGGATGGCTGAGCACTGAGAAGAGTTTTCAACAAGCTGATATTTCACTCTGTTTTACTCTGGATTGAGGTTACATCCTGGCTATAGATTCCATGGGGGAAGAGCACTAATGGACTGGCAGCCAGAGGCTCTTGGGCTGAGGCCTTATGAGGTTTGGGTGAAGAGGGAGAGTGGTGAGCACTGGTGTCTTCATCACTGTCAATCTACAGGAAAACACCTTCTGTAAAGACAGCCTTAATTAGTATTTTAAGTTCCACAGTTGTTAGATTGTGATTTAGGAGTTATCCTGTTATCTGCATGTTTGGTTTCACAGATCATCTGCTCTTAGAGCTTTTGTTACAGGCCTCACTTTCAGCTTGTGGGTTATAAACAGTCTGAAACTTCTGCTTTTCCCGAGTGCTTTTCTGACACCATCCTCTGACCTACACTTCACCCCTTCCTGCACTCCTTTCCCCCACTCTGAATTTTTCGAGTGCTGAGATCAGCTCTTCATTTTTACCAGTACTTTTTAGGCTTGAATTCTAACAACAGAAAATAGAACTAAGTTTAATGCAGTGTCTTTCTATTTTTCTTGTTGTGTTTGCTGAGAAACTCAAACTTTAAAATAAAAACCAACCTGCAGCAGTCAGTATAAGCCTATTTCCTTAGTTGCTTCAAACAGTTCTAGAGTTCCTTGAGTTTTTCTGCTCAACTATGCAGATGTGAAACATTCCTCCCTTGGTCTGAGCATGTACAGACCTCTCAGTGGCAGAGCACGATGGAATTTGTGTGATGCACATACCTCAGTCCAGTCACAAGTGTCATTAACAGCAAAACTATGTTACAGTTTTCACCAAACAAGCCTCAAACTCAGACTTCAAAATGTAGGTATTTTTGTTTGTTTTCCTGAAATGGTGTTTGTTTTCCTTCGCTTCTGAGAGTATCAAGGGTTTAGCAATGCAGGGATCTGCCTAAATTAGCAAGTTAAAAGGAATCTGGTGGAGAAGATCTAGTTGTGGGTTTTTGTTTTGATCTGTACGTTAATGTGTACATGTGAAACAATCCTTCAGTCTGCAAAGGTGCTGCTGCTGCTGTTGGTGGAAGGAGTTTGCAAAGGCATCGTAGTGCACTTGCTGTTTTAGTGATAGACCCATTTCCTCTCTGTTTAGAGCCTCGTTATAGCCCTGTTCTGTAGGAAGATACACGGTGGTGCTAAAAGGGCATATTTCCCATCCTTCCTTCTGTTTCCTTCCCTGCTGCAGCTCCAAATGTACTCTTTGCTATTCAGCACTGTCCCATTTTATCTGTTACAATGCTGTCAGCAGAAGAGCTGATGCTGACCCCCTACGTGCCATTGTTATGCTTTAGTACCAACATCCCAAGGCAGGTGACAGAGTTTTCATTTCTTGGCTGTTATTTGAAATTCTAACTTGGGTAGGTTTCACTGCCTTGGTTAAAACTCTGGGCATGAACCGAAGATTCTCTTTCACAGACAAACAAGGGAAAAAAGTTCTGGCGCCACAGAATTGGAATATGCTGTTCAGCCTCACAAAATATACCAAGTAGGAAGCATGGAGCTCCTGGCTTTGAATTTAGCACATCAGTGGTGTGTGGACTTAGATTTATGATATCTCAGCCTTTTTATTCTCCAGCACTTTTCAGTGGTGGTCATCACTGCTTTTTTGATCTTATTGATAGAAGACCTTGAGGTTTAGTCACATGTGACTTTTACCTCTGCCAGCACCACTCCTAGATTAGATTAGAGATTAGGTTTGTCTTCTTTTTCTTCATCCTTTTCCTGGCTCCACGTATTTGAGTCTACTGACCTTCAGTCTCTTTAAGATCAAACTACAGTGTTCAGCAAAGACAAACCTATGTGTGAGTCTGTAATCTGAGCAGTTGCTTTCAGTCAATAATTACCCTGAATTTTTGGGCATTTCCAGCCTTGTCTTTTCTAAGATCTCAACCCATTCCCTGACTGTGATTTAGAAGATGGTGGAAGGTGAATGGAAAAAAGGGAGATTTGTGAGGAGTCGAATGCTTTTCATTTGCTTCCAGAGCTGCTTCCCCATGCAGGACTTCTAAATCAACTACCAAAATCTTTGGCTTAAACTTTTGCTTACATCCAAGAAACAAGTTTTCTATGTCAGTTGCCTTATGATAAATCTGAATACCCATTCCTGGTGTCCAGTTTGAAAACCTTGATTCTTCTCAAAGAATATTTAAAAAGCAGAATAATGAGTAGTATGTACATCTGACTGTTGCTTGGATTTGCAGATGAAGAATATGGGTTTGGATCATAGGTTTAAGATGGAAGGCTAGGTTTATTTACAGGATTTGTATGTATCATACAAGGTGAGCTCACAAGCCGTGGTTTGGCACAGCACACAAAACACCCAGATAACCTTAAGCAACCGACTGATTTCAATTAGATCCTTGTCAGGATTGCACCAATCAATTTAAGAAGCAACAGCATGTAACTTCTGTGACACAGATTTCACAAACTGCATAATTCATAATTAATGTTATGTGGACCTTAAGAGGTAGAACAGTGCACAAATACTCTGTGGCCTCTTCCCTGTGCATGAAATACTTAGTATTTGCAGTGAACATCTCTTGAATTGGCCCATACCCCACAGAAGTTTACCTTAAACTGAAGAAGATACACAGAAATTATACTTGAAATTGTAATTAAAAAAGAATAGGGAATGCTAATTACCTACAGCATAAAATAGGCTGTTAAAGCAAGATTTTGTGATTTCTGTTAGTTAGCTCATCTCAAAGGCTGGTGTGTGCATAAATGTGAGAGAGCGTAGAAGTTCAAATGTAGTGTGATTTTTAAACCAAATAGTTTAAAGATATAACTTGTGGAGGTAGAAACATTGCTGCAAAAAGTGCCCTGTTTCCACGTTGCCCATCCTTATTCCTTCACAGGAAGAGCTGAAAGGGATTAATGTGCCTCAGTAATGCATAGCCACGGTGAGATTCCTTCTTTGGGCTCCCTCTCTGCAGGTCAAGGGCAATAATGCCCCAGCTGCTGATCAACACCAGCACCAACAGTCTCTCTTGCGTGTCACACAAAAGTACCAGTCTAGTTCCACCAGTTCAAACAGCTGGTTTGAAGTCACCCAGCTGATTTTGTCTGTCATGTGTTAGGAAGTGAACATCTGAGCTCCTCTGCTGGCAGAGGAGTGGATGGGCAGAAGAGTTCTCAAGCAGCACTGTCCTCAGTTGGACTGTGAAGAATCTGTCAATGGCCCAATTGTCTTCACGGGATCTTTTGTGCTGCAGTTAAGGCACTGCCTGTTGTGTGTGGACACGGCTGAACGCAGAGGAATGGGATCTGCATCAGTCATAGCCACATCAGTAGGGAGGGAGATATTGCTGTGTTGTACTGGGCCAGTTGTATTGCGAAGAAAAAAGGGAGAGCTCACTTCCTCTCCCTGCAAAGCCATCCCTTCCTTCCCAGCCCCTGCAATTATCTACTCCAAGCTGTTTTTCCACTAGATTATCTGCAGAGTAGTTTTACAAGAAGCATTGAGAAACAAGCCAGTATAGAAACAGTAGAAGGACTCGGGAATTTCTTTCTGATGTCCTGGTGTGTTCCAAGGTGGCTTGATACAGGATACACAGAGGTGGCCACCAGGCTATGTGTCTTTGCTATGAGCGAGGAGACAAGATTTCTCAAAGTCTTTTCCTTTCTCAAGACAAGGAGTGTGCAAGAAGCTCCTGCTTTTGGAGTTTCCTAGCACATCACAATCTGCTTCCCTCTGGAGATGACCAGAAGGGGGAAATTGATGAATGTTTATTTATCCCGAGGGACAGCATGAGCTCCCCTAGTTTCACAACCCATTGTGATTCACCCAGCCATGTTTGCTTTTTTCTGTTTGATAGAATTGAAGTATTTTACACCGAGCTGTATTATGAACAGAGTTCAAAGCAACTGTGTGTGATGGGATTGATTCTTTGTAAATGAACTATTTTCTGTTCCAGAGTTCAAGCTCAGAATGTCATAGTCACTTTTTCATTTTGGAAGGACTACCTCTTTTCTCAGGCAGGAAACAAAGGCTTATGATAGAGAGCATTTCTTGAAACCTTGACTCTTTAAATAACTGTTCTGTAGAGCACCTAAAATACACCAAAATACCTGGTCTAGTATGAGCCATGGAGGAAGTTTCTGCAGCTACTTGCTAATTTGGCACTTGTGTCAGTGCTTGAGTGAGCAGTGCTGCTCCACTCCACAGTGTGTCAGTGGAGAAACCCCACAAGCATGGTGTGACTGCACATTCTTCTCATCTGTGTTCACAGGGGGACTGGGGTTCTACTTCTGAACCTGCATTCAGAGAGGAGCTTTAACATTTCTAGGTATGTACCTCTGCTGGACCTCTAGCAAAAGGTGGAGTAAGGCCTAGTGTTAGTATGCTGGACTGATGAAAACGTTAAATATGTATCTCTATCAGCATCCAGCAGCTGTCAGGATAAAGGAAGTTGTGTTGCCAGTTGGTGCATGCAGCAGCATCCTGCTGTGGAGAAAAGTGCTGACCACACTTCACCTTTTGAGCCAGCTGTCTTCAGGGATTTTCTATCAGAATCTGTCTTCAAAATGCTCCTTGTCTTCCAGCCTCCTCTAAAGTCTTCTTTGTCTTCAGGTCAGTTATTCTTCACAAGGTTCTTCTCCAAATTTCTGTAAAAACCCAGGGGATACTTGGCAGTTCACTGGAACTGAGGAAAGCTGAAGTCATGACTTGGCAATCTATTTTTGATAAGATGACTTTCAGGATTTATTCATTCCTACTGCATGTGTCTGCTACTCAATCCAACAGGCATAAATGACACATAAGCAATGGAGTAAAGGTTGTACCTGAAGAGAATTTTTCTTTTATTTTTTTTCCCTTTTAAAAATTGTTTCTGTAACAGACTTTCAAATCACTTGTACCATTGTGGGGTCATCTCAGATGTCTTTGCTATTCAGGTGTATTTTTCTTAAAAAGCTTAATTTTTCAGACCATAGATACTTAGCACAGTTTTGTTTCTTAGCTCTGAAAAATTAAACCTTCAGAATCACTTACCACTGTGTCCAGTTGCTCTTTATTTTACCTGCAGTTAATAAACTTTGTAATATGGACTGATTGTACCTAAATAGTCAATAACATTTTCATTATCAGCTCCGTTATCAGTTTCTCACGGATGTCACAAAAGCAATGAGTCCTGTATTATGTTGTGGAGGAAGAACAGGGCCTTCAGGATGAGTTTATGGAGGGGGCAAAGGTGAGAGGGGACCCTTGGGCGTGTGCAGTGCTCTGCGTGTGAGGCTGGTGGTGGTTTAGCAGCAGAGCTGGGAGCCCTGGGGCTCAGCAGTAGGAAATGAGGATGACTAAGCAGAGGAGAGAAGCTGGGAACAAGGCATCTGAAGATGATGTGATGACACAGAGGAGGATGTTAAAGGAATTCAAAGCACCGAGTAAAATGGCTGGGGCAAAAGGCCCAGGCAAAAGGAACATTACTTTCATAATCTGCATGGGGAGGAAGGGATCAGGAAGTGCCTGAAGGGAGAAGGTGGGCAGAGAAAAGGGTTACTGTGACATGTTCCTTGGAGATAGATGATGAATGTTTTATTCTCTGAAACCAATTACTTTAGAAGAGCACAAAAGGATGGGAGTCACTTGACTAAATGTGGACACCTGTGTGTAGATATTAATACCTCAGCTTTCTCTCTAAGTTCTCTATATTATCTAGATCTCTGTAAACGGGAGAGAAAAATATTCACAAATGGGTTTGGTTCCTGAGGGCAGGGCCTTTACAGAACCCTGAATAGCTCTGCAGTTTTTCGAGTTTCTCTTCATTCTGCAGGTTCCGTCCCCAAAAGGCCCTGTAAATTGCTGGTCAATTTATGGTGCCAGGTTGTTTTTTTTGGCAGAGCTTAAATGTAAACTGATTTCTTCTGAAAACAGGATAACAAAGCAAAGGTTACCCATCATTCTTAAATAGATGGCCATTTAGACCCAGATTCACTAGAAGCCTGTGATGTACCTGAAATTAGAAAGTGTCTCCAGCTGATAAAACCAGAACCAGAGGAGTGCAATGCTGTGGTGACTGTAATAGTACTACTGTATTGTGTAATAACTATAATAGTGATGGTATCTGCAAGTGTAACCTTTAATTACTCTGCCTGTTTCTGCAAACTCTTTAGGAAGGAAAAATAACACCTATTTGACACATGTTGTGAAAATTAAATTTCCCAAGAGACAAAGAGTATAGGAATGTCTCTGCAATGTCAAACCAAGCTCCCTTCTAACACAATGTTTTTGTCTCTGATGGTGACCAATAGCAGATGCATAAGGGAAAAAAGAAAATATGTGACAAGTCCAGTGTGACACTGGCTGGATTATAATTTCCTACTTTCAGCAGTCTGCAGAATTTTTTGAGTCTGAGCTTGCTTTTGAAGCGTCTTGTGTAATAGCCCAGAATGGTGCTTTTCCTCATTTATACATCTGTCTGCTTTGATTCTTTCTGTCCCCTAGCATCAGGTCTTCCTGTCCAGCTCAGTGTCACATGTAGTGCATTCCAGTTGATTCAGGAGACTAACACCCATTTTTACAAGGGATATATGAAATCCAGGTCTTCTGAGAGTCACTGACTATTGCCCATAAAGGGAGTTTTCTGGAGTGATTTTTTTTTTTGGAAAAAGGTTGTTGGAATCTGCGTAGGGTTTTGGGAATGAAGGTGGTGAATCAGTTAAATGCTGTTTTGTGTTTGAAGAAGAAGGGGGGGAAAAGGACTATAGAAGTGGGATATATTTAAGTTGGAGTTATCCAGTATTAGAGAATTTTACATGTGACACAAGAGAAATATCATTGCCACTGGTAGAGTAGATACCTGAAATACTTGTATATTGGAGTGCCCTAGTCCCCTTTTTAGATGAGGTGTAAGCAAATAGAAGTGTATCATCTATAGCTGGTGCACAAGACCATAGTACAGTAAAAGGTTTATTTATCAGCCAAAACTCTGTTCTGCTGTATCTCTGCCTCTGTTATAGGCACAAATATTAGTTTCTTTTACTCTGTAGGTGATTCTTGTCAAAGGGAAAGGGGGAAGAGGGTCATCCCTGCTGTCCCCTTTTTTGTACTGACTTCTCTCCTAACACTTGCTAAAAGTAGCACTGAAATCAGTCCAGGTCCCTTAACTTCTCCCGAGGGAGAATGTGGAGAGAGGTGAAGGTGTCTACTACAAATACATAATTTTCTTTTCACTTCATTGTTCCCTCTCCATCTGACTTGGCAGGTGAGTGGGAATGGTGTGCAAATCGATCCCGAGGCAATCAAAGACACGGCAGCTGGCCAGAGCTGAACACCGATGCGCTGATCGCCTCCAAATCAATTCACACGCTGCTCTTGCTCAGGTTACCTACCACTTCAGCAGGGAGAGGTGCATGGGGAACGGAGGAGAAAATTACACTAAAAGGATTCTGGAACCTTTCTAAGTAGGCCACCTTTGTGCAACCCTTCTTCTCTCATACATACATTTGTACTGGATGTAAGGATATGATAAGGTCACAGTGCAGTGCCTTGTTTGAAACGTAGATGTTGCTCAAAGGGAGCAGACTGGGGTCCTGGAGAATGCCTGGGAAATTGTGTGGAAGAGACGGAGCAATCCTGTGCTTTCCTTACTGTTTTCCACCTTGGTGTTAGATATTTAACTAGTCAAGCATTGCTGTTGGGATATGCACAAGCTTAAATAATCCTGTGGAGTGTTGTGCCACAGGGAACCGTGGCTCCTAATTTCTAACCACTCCTCAAGGTGAGTGGCTTTTGTTTTGCTTTAATAAGCCAGGAGTTGTGCATGTCGAAAGTGCCTATTGTACAAAGATCTCAATTTACTTGGCAAACTTCCATGCATTAAGTCTCCCTGCTTTGCTGTCAGGGAGTGAGGTATTGTTATCTCCATTAGGAGCAAGTGAGCCAGGAATAAATGCTTAGTCTCTACGTATTGCTCTTGCTTCCTTTTATTTTCCTTTCTTCTCATGGATAGTAGCCCTTAATTTAGAGTGTAGATTGTTGAGACTGGAGATGGTTCTGGCTCCTACAGAAGAGGGACGGCACCTCATCCCCATGCCAACACAAGGACATCTCCCTTTTTCTCCTGCAAGTGGCTGGCTGTGACCCAGTTCAGTGCTGTCCTTAGGGATTCTCTTGTCTGTGCCACAGTTGCCATGGTCCCTAGGGAAGCAGTCAGCAAATAATTTAGGGGTAGGACCACCCGGCAGCCTCTTCTTCCTGCCAGTCACTGACGTGAGACCTTGGCAAAAGGCTCAGTCTCACGTGGCAATGTGTATCCATATGCACAGAGGATAATCCTTCAGGGAACCCTCTCCTACACCAGGGTAGCCATGATTTGGGTCCTGTGGCTTCATACATGGAACATGTCTCTTGGGGAGGGGGAAATAAATGCAGTTGGCTGAGTGAATTGCTCAAAGCAATGCTGAAAGGCAGTGGCAGATCTAGGGGAAGACTTGGATATTGTGGGCTCCAGCCCATGCTGCTTGCAATAACACCATTGCTGGATGACTGAATATATTCAGAGATTATTGCTCTGTGTGTCCCCTTGTGGTTTAGGGTACCACAAGACGTGGCGTGGCACAGGAGCTGCCTTCCCCTTGGAACGGAAGGCAGGAACAGCATGCACGGAACAGGTACAGCCGTGTCAATAAGGAAGAACTGGCATTCATTTATTATGTTTATTGCCCGTTAATTTTAAGGGGTGCTGATACACTTGTCTGTTTTCAATAGTCCAATTGCTGCTAATCATAACAGGAAGTAAATATTGGCCACTGCCTTGGGAACACATTGGATCACAAGCGGTTTGTGGCAGAAGTTGTCTTTTTGCTGGGCACTTGATGAGATGAGGCCTTATTTCTGTCTGGGGAGCAGGAGTTCGAAGGTTGCCCGTCACATGTCCTCTCCTGCTCCGAGATAAAGCTGGCAGGTGGAGCCAGGCAGGTGGCCGAGAGCTATGGCAGGGCCCAAGGGTGAGCTGCTGCCATTTGTGAGGTACTCTGAGCACAACGGGGAGGTCCAGGAAGAGCTAGGTGTCTGAAACAACACAAGCACAATATTTCTTGCTGTTCTCCTGGAGAATGGCACATTCTGTTGTTTTATGTAAATTATAAGAGGATGCAAGGTAATCTGCTGTTTGCAATCCAAATTTATGGTGAAGTTTTGTTGGACTGTGCTGTTGAAGCTGAGATGGAGTGTTTTACTCACCTGGTACTTGTGATGATATAACAGGCATCTCTGAATCCCACCTGGATGGATCTGACTTACTCAGCATGGATACTAATTGGATGTGCAAGGGATTAGTAATGGGCTGTTGAGATTCCAGAGCCATCTAGAACTTTTTTGTTTCTTCAGAGAATCCTGTCTGTCATGGTTACCTCTCAGCATCTGGAGAGGGTTACCATGTGATGCTTTGAATTATATGCCAAAATTAGTGTTGACTATAGGTATGGAAAGTATATGATAACCAGATATGGCTTAAGGAGTCTCCCAGCCCTTGGAGCACTCATGTAATAGCCCTGTTTGAGTTGCAAAGAGGCTGGAGAGGAATTGTTGTTTTACTAGCCTAAGAGTCTGGAGATGCTAATGACCATGGAAAAGCAGGATGCCAAAGTGGCATGGCTAAAGGTTCTCACAATTAATGGTGCTATTGTTTAACGTGCCAGCGGTGCTTCACGTGTTTCTTCGTGTGATAGGGGAACAAAGACTTTAACATCTTGAGAATGGCTCTTGAGGACTCGTTAGGTGACTCACCCACATCTGGCCTTCATCCAGGTAAGCCAGGCTCTCAGGCAGGTGTCCATGTTGGAGTGTAACCTGAACCATTTGCTGCCCAGCTCTGATCTCCCAGAAAAGCCAAAGGAGCTTTAGTGAGCAAGCCTAGGATTGTCTGGAGTTGGGCCAAGGCCAGAGCAAGTTGAAATGCTGCCTTTTGGTCCTCTCTGACTCTCGTGGACTTGAGCTGCTTTCCTGGTGTCTGTACACTGGATGTCACCTGGCAATAGAGCTATTTACTGTGATCCCAGCAGTCCCAGACTGCTGTGGGACACCCCTCAGAACTGGGGGACTCCTGCACATGCTGAATCGGAGCTGTGGAGGTGCTGTCATGGCAGGCAAAAGCACCATTTGGGCAAAGTGGACAGTTTTTTTGCAGTAGATAAAGAGATGGTATTTTATCCTGTACTGGCTTTGTGAGAACTTTTTAGAATAATCTGAAAATAGCTGAAGTCTCTCTTGAGCTTTAGGCCTTCAGGTCTGCTGTTGTTGAGCTTGGGAGGTCTGGTTATTATATTTTTCCATCTCTAGAGTGTGGGGATGGAAGACAATACTGATTACTACCTTCTGATTACATCCTTAATAATTCCCATGCTTGGCTGTTGTTTGGAAGTAACAGCCTGGATGATGACTATTTTCTTGTCTGGGAGAACAACATCTAATTCTTCATTCTTGAGTGAGGTTCCTCTGCTGTTCCACTGACACACTGAGCTCTGACCCAGAGATGTGGCTGCATTCATTTGTAACTCTTCTGTGGCCTGTTGGAGCCTCTTCTCCTGCAGACCTTTGGTAAATGATGGAGGGAGACACAGAATCACAGAACTGCTCAGGTTGGGAGGAACCACAGTGAGGCATCTGGTCCTGCTTCCCTTCTCAAGGAGCGTCATCCCAGAGCCTGTGGCACAGGATTGTGTCCAGACAGTTCTGGAGTATCTCCAGTGGGGGAGAACTCCAGACAGTTCTGGAGTATCTCCAGTGAGGGAGAGCTCCACACCCTCTCTGGGCAATCTGTTCCAGTGCATGGTCATCCACACTGTAAAGTTTTTCCTCATATTTAGGTTTGGGAACTTCCCGGGCATCAGTTTCTGCCTGCTGCCTCTTGTTCTATTTATTGGTTGGCACCACCAAGAAGAGTCTGGCTCCATCTTCTCAGCACCCTCCCTTTAGATATTATACATATTGATGACGTCCCCTCAAATTGTCTCTTTGGGGCTGAACAGGCCCAACTCCGTTAGCTTTTCCTTGTAAGAGAGATACTCCAGTCCTCTCATCATCTTGTTGCCCTCCTCTGGACTTGCTCCAACAGTTCCGTGCCCATCTTCCGTCGGGCGCCTATGACTTTGGGCACTTCTAACCAGCACTGCTGAGGCTGGAAACCACCAGCGGCATCCCCGGGCGAGAGAAACCCAACGGGATGTGTTGTTTTCGGGCAGACGCTCCCGATGCTCCGGGGCCGGGTCAGCAGCATCCCGGGACACGGCGGGAGCGGGGCCGGCAGAGCCGCGCCGAGGCCGCACGGGGGCGCCGCCCGCCCGCGGACGCGGCTGTGGCGGCGGGACAAAGGCAACGCTGAGGCCCGGCACCGCCCCGGGCTGGCACCGAGCGGGACACGGCACCGCCCCGGGCTGGCACCGAGCGGGACACGGCACCGCCCCGGGCTGGACAGGGGAGCACGGCACCGCCCCGGGCTGGCACCGGGCTGGGCAGGGACGGGGCTGAGAAGGGTACACGGCACTCCGGGCCGGGAAGGGGCTGCTGGTGAAAGAGGCTGCCCGCTGATTCACGCCTCCAGTTTACATTATCGAGCCTTCCCGTCGCAGGAAAACCCCGGGAGGGAGTGAATTTATGTATGTGGTTTTTTCTTCCCAAGAGCTAATGAGCGCGATGCTTTTGGGCAGGATCCCATCAGTTGCTTTGCCGGGCCGGGAAGGGAAATCACTTGTACTTTCGTTCCCCTCTTTGATCCCAGCCAGTATGTAAAAGAATTGCAATTACACTTAAGCAGCACCTTTTACCCCACAGCGTCCAAATTCAAATATAAACCTGAAGATCGGCTTCTGCGTTTTTCTTTTCTCTTTTTTTTTTTTTTTTTTTTTTTTTTTTTTTTTTTTTTTTTTGGTCCCGGGAAAACTTCTCGGGTGGGCGCTCTGGCTTTTCCCTGATCTTCCCTGTACGATCTCCCTTTTGTCGGTTGTACGGGCTGGAGTCCCCTGGGTGGCAGCCCGAGTAACTCATTCATCATCATAACAACCGTTTAGTGTAAAATTAACAACAACTTAACTACTACAGCAATAAACATGGTCCTGCATTACCACAGATTGATGAGGATTACTTAGTTACAATCAGCTGGGGCACAGACAGGAGAGGAGAAAGGCTGCCAAATCAATAGCTTTCCCAAAGTTTAAAACTTAATCTCCTCCCTTTAGTGTTGCTGATGCTCGGGGGCTTGTTTGTGGCTGGGTTGGGAGGAGGAAAAGGGAAGGAAGGGAATTTCCTTCCCCCCTCCCCCCGGAAAGTTGGCACTTAGTATTTGCTTTGTGGGAAGATGAGGACAAAGTCCTCTGCGTGCATCTGTTCATACACCTGATTTCTGTAGCTTTTATCTTGAAAAGGGTCCGATTGGTTGATTATCTAAATATATTTTGCCTTTAATTCCTTCACTGTTTAAATTCTCAGCTTAACCTTCTAAAAGGCAGCAGTGGACCCCTAAACGAGCTGCCAATCGATCCCGAAACAACAATGCATGAGAAAGAGGGAGCTCTCAAGCAAATCGGTCCTCGCCCCCACTAACACAATGTGCTGGTTATCTGGCTCTCCTTCCCCGTGTAAACTCGGAAGCGTTCATCCCAAGAAACAAAGGACAAGGCGAAAACAGCTAAGTGCACCTAGAGCTGCATCTAAACAAAAGAAGAAAAAGCCTAAACAAACCCAAGGTTTTCTATTTCTTCCTGAGCCAAGTAATCCCTTTGATTACATCTAATACCTGCCAAAACCCAGATGGTATGCCCACCCATCGCACAGTGTGATAATGCCACATTGTGAAATCTACCCATTAATATTAATTGTCAGCTAGAGAATCTGTCTGAACTACTAAAGCTCGAGGTTGCCTTGAGAAAGCAGGGCATGATTTAGCAGGGATTTAAAGATAATTCTTATTCTTTCGTTCTCTATCTCGCATACGTTGAATGTTAAACAACAGGCCTAGAATGGGACTCCAATTTCTGCCTCTCAGAAATCTGGTCTTAAACCAGTGTGTACTTGGGGTCTCCACCTGGTGACCAAAATATTACCTTAAATTGCCGTGGGGTGTGCAGGTTCCATATAGGTGTACCCTGCTGCCCCGACTGAATCTCGACTCCCTGCTCACGACAGACTCTACCAAGCACATGTGACTCTTCTTCTTTCTTTCCATTGCTTCCCAAATACCCTCACCATAATGGACTTGGTAATCTTTGAGGATTACTAAATAAGTCTTCTGGAAACTTTTTTTTTTTAATTGTACACATTGCAAACTCAGTGGTCGAACATGGTGGGGAAAGAGAAAATGACTGTAGAAAGATGTGATGGTACTGCAGTGGAGGTGCTCCCCTCAAATTTTAAGGAACTACAGCTGGGGTTGGGACTCATAAAAGTCCTTGAGTCCTCTGAAAAGAGAGAAAGAGAAGTGTGAATTAAAGGAGGCAGGATGAACGTGTATGTTCTTCATGGTGTTAGCTCTTGCCAGCTCCTCTCAAGCCCTGTTTCCAGGACAATAGTAATCATTAGTTGTTACAATGGCTGGCTCTTGTCATTCATCTGAAGGCCTCAAAACCAGTTTTAAACTGATTGTGGCTCTGTTTACATGCAAAAAAGCAACCACAGTGTCCTGCTGTGGCCCAGGCCCAGCCCCACAGAGGCAAGACTTGGTCTGGACAGCACTGAACTGTCCAGGAAAGCAGTGATCAGTTTTGATATATGTAGTTCTCAAAACGGCAGCAGCTCATGGCCTGTCACTAGATATGGCCAATTTTACATGGATGAGGGGTGAGCTCTAAAAGTTGGGCCTGAAGACACAAACATTTATGTTTTAATCCCTAGTCAAGCTGCTCTGTTACTGATCTCTACCATAGATGCTTTATGTACAAGTGGCTCCAAGTAAGCTGGCACTTCTAGAATAGAGTGAAAAACCTATGCAAACGAGACTGTGGCAAAGCTATCGAGGCCTGGAAATTCAGGTTCCAAGGTCTGCTATTCCGTCCTTCCCTCATTCCTTTACATCTGGCTATTCTGCAGCAATTTAGGCAATAAGACTCTTTGAAATGGGAACAGTCAGGCATATAAATATATGAATATGTAAATCAGATTTGTATTATCAGAGGTTCATATCAGTATAGGCGTACATGAAGATGTGCTGCTTTCTTTGTCATTTTCCTTCCCAACAAAATCCTTTGTACCTCCTTTGTCTCCTTGCAGTGGAACCTGTGTCTCTCAGGATTTTACCAGAAGAGCGTTTTGTTAATTTTTTGACCTTGGAAAGGTACAAGCTGCACTTACCCAGCACCACCCTGAAAGCATCTTGGCCTGGGCTTTAGAGAATGCCTGAAAATCTGCATGGCTTTCCCAAGCAGCTGCCACCACCCCCTCCAGCAGCTCTTGTGTCACGGGCAGCCAGCCTGGGCCTGCTCTGGTTACTTTCGCATCCTCTCCCCGGGATCAGCTGAGCGGCACCAGGAAGGGAGAGATGTGAAATAAAAAGTGGAACAAAGGACCCTTTTCCTGCCACTGCTGAAGCTGATGGCCAGTGTCCTGCTGACTTCAGCAGCACCAATGTTGTTAAGAATAGGCCTGTTCTAAGCTCACTGTTGAGTCTGCAGCTCGCATAGACTTC
Source organism: Monarcha castaneiventris obscurior (assembly GCA_026261815.1). Lineage (NCBI taxonomy): Eukaryota > Metazoa > Chordata > Aves > Passeriformes > Monarchidae > Monarcha > Monarcha castaneiventris. Next base: position 8,398,212 of record JAMPIT010000862.1, read on the forward strand.
TCTTGAGTTACAACGTGTGTGCAAATGCACGGTGAGGGGAAATGCACAGTTTTTGGCAATTGAAAGTTTAATCAAAAGGCCACTTTTCCCATCTGTTATTTTTGGGCCCAGCCTCCCGAGGGTCAGCTTGATAACATTTCACGCTGCTTCTAATCAATTTTATACCAGGAAGCAGTGTGAGAGCTGACTACCAGAGAGCTGGAGTGGCATGGAGCTCAGCACTGGGAACATAGCTGGAAAAATATGTTGGGGATTTTGGGGCATAAACAAATGTTTCCTAATCTGGACTGCAACTCTGTCAGGCATGTACCGACAAGCAGATGTCGATTGGAGCTGAAAACCAGCAGGTTCTACTACAGTGTAACCTGTAAATCCACATCTTGACAGGCATGTTGTGGTATGCAGAGCTGTAGTCTCTGAGAAATAAGGTAACACAGGAATCAGATCATGGAATCAAATACAGTGATTATCACTTTTTTGCTTTGTATAGACAAAGCAAGTAGGTAGTAGTTAGTACTCATTGTGTTCTATATGACTGTTTAGATCACACTTCATTTTTTGGAGTTTGCAGCCTTGGAGGATTAAATGATTTTGAAGACACGGGTCTCCTTGGTTGGTCTGTTTCTCCACTATGTCCATTCTATCCCGTGATTGTCTCTTCCATGACTGGACAAACACAGGCATCTGTAACTCCTGGGAGCTCTGTTCCTTGCTCCACACACCTTGTAGGGAACCACATATAAGAGGAAGAAGAACTAAGAGTACTGGGGTCAGAGCTGGAGCAAGACTTCTCAGCAGGGCTGGCAAGACTGAATTTTGCTGCCTCAGCTGTGAGAGCTTGGGATCAGGCTTGGTAACCTTGGAACTTTCAGAGGTTAGAAGGTGGGGGAAGACTGCAGCTGCCAGAAGGGCAACCTGGGCTGCAGCAGTAGCCCTGGTTTCAGGGGACTTGACAGACCCTGACTGGTTGTTGTTGTAGTCAGCTGCTGTTTCTGTCCCTTGAAATACAGGAACCCTGATTTATTTGGAGGACTCTTAAAATATCAGGAGGAATCTGCAGCAATACAGTTGAGCCTGGTGCTTGCGCTCTGCTTGTGTGCTTTTGGCAACGGGAAACTTCAATTTTCAGGGATTTCTAGCATGTTTGTAGGCAGAAAATGCCAACAGCCCAGCTCTGTGGGCTGTACTGACCCCTGCTTTTCAAGTAGATTATCCCTACGTGGTTCTCAGCAGCACCTGTGGACTTGTGAGCCAAAGAAACCCAATTAAAATAACACCACATAGTTTGCATTGCATGCAGCTGTGGCTCTTCCTGTGCCCAGGGCTGGCGCTTCTGACCAACAGTTGTTACTTTCCGTGGACAGGTTTCCCTCAGCACAGGCAGGGCACTCAGGGGTGGTGGCTGCCTGCATCGACAGTGAGGGATCTGCTGAGTGCCTGACTCCATCCCAAGGCTCGCTTTTGGGATAAGGAATGAGCTTCTTGAGGAGGTAATAGTGGGCAGTTTGGGATAAAGTGTGCCCTGTTTTATCTATTTCAAAAATAAACAGCCTAATCTCATAGGGAAGAGGTGAAATATTAATTTTTATTTCAGCATGCAAACACTGCTCATACCAGTGTGTCTGAGGAGCGTGATCGTTGTAGCCCACCCCGGAGGGCGGCTCTTTAGTGATGCAAATAGAGTTCTGATGGTTTGGGCTTTTCTCAGTGTAAGGAATAAAGCTGGGAGCAAGCATCGTCTTCCAGCGTTTCAGCTGCTTCGGTGCCAAGGATTAGACCAAACTTAACCTTCATCAGCAGTTTAATCTAATGGTGTGGTTGTGCAGCTGATTTAAATCAGTGCTGCACTGGGTTGCTCTTCTCCGCCCTGCAGCTGCGTGCTCTGTTCTGCTGCTGCTGCTCCTCTCCCCTCGCTCGTTCCATGCACTTTGCTAAACCAGCAAAAACCCTCTCGGCAAAAGGGAGCAAATATTTTCGTGTTGGCTTAGGGAGCTGGATGATGAGGTCAGCAAGGTGGCAGGGCCAGCCCTGGAGTGATTCCATGAATTGGGTGAGCCACCCTAACAGCTCACTGCTGCTGGGAAGAGTGTTCCTACACACAAGTGGTGTGCTGACAAACCTGCGGGTGATGGACCACACCGGCCTGCAAAGTCTCAGCTTTCCGTGTGGAGATTCCCAGAGGACTCCCTGTGACAGGCCTCGGTGACTCGCCCAAATTGCAAAGACAGCCGGTGGCAGAGCCAAGATCCCAAACTAACAGCAGAGGAACAAAACCTTGCTCTTTTCGTAGTTTAAATCCGAGTTTTATTTTGATTAATAGAAGCTAAAAGGGAACTCGATGCATTTCAGAATAATGGTACTTGGAAAGCAACATCCTGGACTAAAATCTTTTTTTTTTCGAAGCACCTTTTGTTCGGGTTAAGGTACAGCAGAAAACCACAAAACGGAGCCTTTTAGGCGGTGGGAAAGGATGCAGTTCTCCTGAACTTCCACTGGGCTCCTCTGCTGTTACAGTCAACAGAAGCACCAATTAAACGCTTCCTGGTCTGAACCGAGCTGGTTTCCAGTCGAGATTCCAGCCTGTGGACTCGGTATTGTTTCTGTCCAGAGGTCTGTATTACCAAAACTGACAGGTGTCACAGGGGTTATTCCGTTCTTAGCACTATTTTGAATTTTAAAAAATCCCGAAATATTAAAAATATCTGAGAAGAAAAGGTGTTTGTAAGATACTGGAAATCCTATTACGTGGCACCGTTCTGTTTTCCAGGCTGTCCAGATGATAGGTTATGGATGATATTGAAGCTCAGAATCATACAATGACTATTGTGTTAGACTTATACAATGAATACAGCGCCCCACAGTTGAACCAGGTTTCTTTTCCTCTTAATGTTTATTTTATGTCTAAGTGAAACGAGAACTCAGTTTTATATATTCTCTCTATATAAATATTTCTCTACTTTTTCAAGTGCTCATGAAAAATGTGACAAGATGTCCACCGAGGTCACAAATGTAAGCATAAATAGCTGCAATTTAACATCAGTAGTTAGCAAACAAGATACCCTCGAGGTAAAGAGGCTGATAAAAAGAGGGCAGCGATGCATTAAAGATGCATTATTTGGGGGTCTATGGATATAATTTAGGCTTCACAACAAGGTCAGACTGATTTAATTCTCTCTGCAAAGGTCAGTCCAAGGCCTGGCTGTACTAACCCCTGTGCTCTCCATCTGTCTGCACTCCAAGCCAGACACTTTCAATAGGTGATTGTGTGCTCATGACTGGATGAGAACACATTGAAATTACCTCCGGGTCCAGGCCTCCAAACGCGTTTACTCGGAGCCACCGCTGACCCTGGAGTAGCTGGTACCTCTGGAACTTTGCACTCGGCTGCAGCTTTGAAGTGTTGAGGAGAACATCTGATATTGGTGTTTTCCTAATGTTGAAAGTGCCCGTGAGTATTGGGCTTCATAAATGTGTTACCGCAGTGTCATAAACGCTTCATGCAGGTTCATTCTAAGAACCTTGAAACGTGAGTTCTTTTCTGCACTGGCAAAAGTATAATAATATAAAGTAAAAAAACCCCAAACTATTCCAGTATTCACTTTCTCCAAAATGAGGAAAAATGAAGAAACTGGTGTTTGTGGACATCTTTATTTAATAGTCCAGGTTTTTAAAAAATCTTCCTCCATAAGCAAGGGATTCTTTAAAAATAATTGACAGGACAAAATAAATATGCCATGTCCCAGTATCTGTTAGTCATTTTCTTGCTGCTTTTTTCACTTGATGCTAAACGTTTCTGAATTCTCTTTTCATTTTAAGTAGGAAACAGGTTTATTAATCTGAATGCAACAACTAGAGAAAATGAGGCCAGTGAATGATTTGAGTTTTCAGTCGATATTTAGCTCACTGAAGTAGTCACACACAGCAAACAACACTTGCTTTCATGAAAAAAAAAAAAAGACATGTAAGATTAGTGGAAGGTACACTTAATTTAAAAAATGTAAGAGGCCTTATTTTTACCTGTATGATTTGGACTAAAAGGAGGATATAAACAGATACTGCTTTTATTGTAGGCCAAAGCAGAAAGGTAAAATGATATAAAATGGCATGAAATAATTGATGTACTATGCTAACAACCAAACTGAACAAAAAAAAAAAAAAAAAACAATTCTCCACACAGTGCTCTTTCTCAGGTACTGTAAGTATTCCTTGGGTACAAGACTTAATGTACATTTGGTTTCAGTGCTTATTTTACATTTGTACAGTAAACAGTTTCAAAAGGAAAAAAATGGGTGAATCTGATTGGGAACCAACAAGATCAAAATCAGGAATTCAGACCTTAGGATCCAACTCTCCACAAGGTATCTTGTCCTGTGTTGCTCAAGCCTGCCTACTGTAAAGTCACCTAAAAAGAGAACTGCAAGAACAATAATACAGATCACAACAGAGTAAATTAAAGGCAGATTTTCAGATTTCTGCCTGTCTTCCTCAGGTTAAATAATGTTCCCTGGTAAACAAATTCTGATCTTAAATGATAAAGACTTTTTGTTCCAGGTATCTTACGAAATCAGTTCTTGCTCTTGTGCACGATGCGTGCTGATGAATCAGAGATAGTATTTGGCTCTTGAGGCTGTTTCAGTGGCCCTGCTTTTCTAAGTTTGAAGAAGGCAGAGAGAGAATCTGTGCAGAGATCACAAAAAAAAGGTGGTAAATGGTATAATCCTTTTTTTAGTTTTTTTTAGAACATGTGATGCCTGACCCCATGCCCCCATGCACACACACTCCCATTTCTGGTGGCTAGCTCACCTTTTCACTAGGTCCAAGGGTTGCTGGAACACCTCTTCTGCTGTAAGGTGTGCAGGTGTGCTTGGATTAGCCACAGGGAATCATTGGAGAGTGAGTGGTAGAGGAAGTCACCTTCCTGTGATATAAACTCACAGCCTCTATGGGTCCTAACTCCTGCTCTCTGAAGGAGCTGGGCTCTGAACCTGGGCTCTTTTCATTGAGTGGGTGTTTTTATAGTTGTTACTATTTGTGGTATTGTATTAGGAGTATTAAGGTATTCATTACACCAACTGTTTGCTTTAAAATACTTTGTGGGCGAGCTTTTATTGCTCAGGAATGGCGCCAGATGGACAGTCCTGAGGAGCAAAGTCCTCACGCTATCTGCAGGTCATGGCACAAGCAGTGGCACATTAAGTTCTTCCTCTTCTGTCTTCCTCCACCACCAGCCTGACAATTCAGGAGGAAAAGGGCACCCCAGAGGCTGTGGTGCCTCTCCACAGACACCAACATCAGGCCCCCCTGTTGAGGTGGCAGATTTGAGACACATTTGTGCACCTGCATGGGGCCTTTCCCAGAGGCTGCCTGGGATCTGGCTGTTTACAGCCTCTTATAGCATCCTTCCTGGAAGCTGGGGCAATTTTTGAAGCAGTTGCTGTCTCTTGCATGAATCCATACTGAACAGGCTTTACTGTATTTCTATCTCCATCACCTGGAGCTCTGATGTCCCTTTTTGAATCAGTTTTACCCCCACAAATTAGGGAAGGGGCACAGTTTCCAACAGGGATTGAACTGGTAATATCCATCCTCGTGTCAATAATGGAAGCCATTCCTACAGAACAAAATAACCTGTTGTGCCTGGTGGTTCCTTAATGCAAGCCCCTGTCCTTTGTTTGCATCTCACTTGGAGTGCTGCTTATCACTTTCCAACCTAAAATCTGTCTGGCTTCTTGCTTTCCTGAAAAACTGAGCCCAGGATGGGCTGAAAAAGCCGCCAGCCCTGTCAGTGCTCTGGAGATGTGCTCATCTACCTGGCTGACACTGTGTTCCAGAAAGCCTTTGTACAATCTGGCTCTTAGGCTAGGATGGCTTAAGCTAACAGTGGGAACCCTTAATGTGACAATATTGACAACTCCCACCCTAGGGTGGTGTTCTGCTCTGGCAACTTCTTCACCAGGGAAGGACTACTCAAAGTACAGCGCTGCTTCTCGTGCTTTGCTTATGTTCTGCACACTCAAAAAGGAAAGCAAATAGCAAATCTGGAGGTCTCATAAAAACACCTGATTTTCCTCCTCAAAGCAGTGAGTGCTGATCTGACCTCACATGGCTCTCTCAGGGGCCGCAGGACTTCAAGGGTACAGGCTCATCTGGTCTCCAAGCACACATTTTGCCCTCCGAAACAGAAAAATCCAGTGCCACAAATGCGGGCAGCTGCTTTTTGATTGTGCGCTCGGTGCATTTTTTCACGTGTGAGACATGACATGCTCTGTCAAGCCACCGTATTCAAACTTCCCCTAATATATTTCATTTTTATTAGCGACGGAGGACAGGTGATTTGAATCTTAATCCTAGGGGGTGATGTGTGTGTGAGGTGTAGAACACCTAGGCGTGCGCTGTGGTGCAGCTATTGCAACCAGCTCACATGCTTTGCATATCAATCTCGAGGCTTTTGCTGTGCCCAGCTTTTCTAGGGGCATTTGGTGGAAATTAAAATATGAGGGATGCAGGCCACTTTACACCATTGTATTTCCCTTTCCTATTGTTAAGTTTTTGATTCCTCTTTTCCCTTACTGTGTATTTATACTCCTGCCAAGTTCCAAGGGAGCAGAAAAGCTGCTCCTTTTATTATTATTAAGTGATGCTTTCGACAAGTCAGGCTTTCAGAGAGGAGAAAGCATCAGGCAGGCAGGTGAAGACAATTTCTGCATTGCGGAGTTACTGTCTTACATGTGCTTGTCCTGTGGGATGGAACTTAACAATTCACAGCTCTCCTGTCCTCAAGCTCCTTGCGAAACTCACTCCAAGCCAAGATCTTCCAGTTTGCCTCCATTTGGTTTGAATGGCTCCCTGACTCCAGGAACTCTCTCCCCTCCAATCCACAGGTGGTAGGAGCGGTGTTTGGGGCAGGATAGCTGAGCTGCTGTTAGGCAAGAAACGGGACAAACAGGTTAAAAAAAAGTCTGCGTTCCCAGGTGGATAAAGCTGAGGGAGAGCAAAGAAATCACCTCAGCTAAGCAGAAAACAAAAAGATGTTATTTTGTCCTTTCTGTTGTAGCGTTTTTGTGGAGCAGCAGCTGCCAGCACGGATGGTTCCCTAAATGCTCGCAGGGAGTCCTGCTCCCGGCAGAGACCAGGGCAGGCGCTGCCCTGCTGCGGGCCCTTCCTCCTGGGACAGGCAGCGGCCTCCCCTTGCTCTGAGCCGAGTTCACGGCCTTGCCCCCGCAGCTCTGGGGAAGGTCACCGTGTTTGCAGGCGCTGGAGGAATGTGCTTCTGGCGCTGGGAAAGCTCAACACCAGAGGAAGCAGTCCCAAGTGCTTCCTCAGGTTTTCCCTGCAGAAAGGGGGCAGGGGCGGAGAGAGGACAAAGACAAATTTTTCTTGCCACGGACACGAGTGATGCAAAGCTCTACATGAAAGCTGGGCAACATAAACCCTTCCCTCTTCCCCTCCCACACAGGGAACCACAAGAAGTTGTGTACGCTGCTTTACCTGTATTTTGATGTCTCAAGGCACGCACAGACCTCAGGCTAGCTCTGTATCAGGGACAGCTTCCATGTGGGCAGCAGCATCAAACTTTTAATCCCTGAAATTAGAAAAGCCATCTTACCTAATAGGGGGAAAAAATACCTTGGGACATTTGCAGAGTTAAAAGAAACAGCGTGTAACAGTGTGGACGAAGTCCTGACCTGAAGCGCGATGAACTGCACCAACACCTTTGGTACAGCTACAAGTTTATAGTGTTCTGGAGTGTTGTTTATGTTACTATAAAAAAAGGTGAGAAAATATATTCAGTTACTTTCTGTTTCTCCCCATTGAGCAGATGGCAATTCATAGCTCAAACTGTTTTTTAAGCCATTTCACATTTTACTAATAAGTACAATGTGCTTTTCAACAGCAAGCCGTGCTCAGGCACTTCTGCAGAGGTTATGTGGTTGCTCAGGTAGCTCAGAAATCAGAGACTTTATGAATCCTGTTGCATTGTAGTGGCAAGGATTTTCTGGTCATGTCTCACGTGGTGGAAAACAAGCTGAAACCTCTCCCACTTCTTGTTTCAGATTATTTCTAATTTTGCAGGCCACAAATAATAGTGTGCTTACTTGAGCCGCCTCGGTCTGAGATTGTTTCTACCAACTATGTTCCTGGTAGAACAAACCACACTTCTTAAGGAGCTGAATGTTCTTTACATTTTAAGTGTATAATAACAGGTAGAGATGGCTATTGGGAAAAGTGAGAAAACATTGAGCAGTTCTGTTCCAGGAAGTTTTGGTGCTTTAGAATGAAAGCTGTTAATATTGCACACACTGGAAAATTCTCACCATTACATCCATGGTTTTCTCAAAACCTGTTAAATTATATGAGTGCAGAAATAAGAAAGAGTGGGTTTTATTATTAATTGACACTCATTTTTAGCCGGCATGTGGTGGCAGGTCCTCCAAACAAACCCGAGGCACAGATTAGAGCTGAAAGTTTAGGAAATGTCCTAAATCTTTGTAGCATTGCAGACAGGAAGTGTAATATTAAACTGACAAATTGAATATATCTATTTTTTTCAATGTAATTCACAGTTTCTTCCTATTATTTTTTACTACCCATGGAGATAAAGCAAAACAAATTCCTCAAAACAGAGAGGAATATATTTCCAGATACCTTTTCCTATTAAGTAATATACCTCTCTCATACATATGTACTGTCAAATATCTATCCATTCCTTTTCCACACCGCGTCTCCAGCCAGAAGTGTTGGCTATGCAAATATTGCAGAACCGACTCTTAACATATGTGCTGTGTGCCTGGCTACAGCTACACGGGAAACTCTAGGTAATAATTAGAGTCTGCATATATTATCTTGCAATTACAATTTTACATAATCGGTTATGTAATCTCAAGGCTGGTATGCAGTGAGAAACTGTGGTTACGTCAGAATTCTTCGGAAGAAAAATAAAATTATTGATTGTAAGTGCACGTCCTAGCGAGGAGGGAGCGCAGAGGGATGGTGCAGCCGGAATATCTCGGCGGTGGAAGCCACTCCGGCTCTCGCCAAGGCGGGACTCGCCCCCCAGGAGCGAGCAGCGGCAGCCCGGCGGCTCCGGGGGAGGGGAGCGGGGAAGGGGACAAGGAAAACAAGTGGGAAGGTGACAAAGTGGCGGGCGCTGATTTGTTGTAGGAGCCTGTGCTCGTTCCCAGCTCCTGAACCGCTCCCGGAGAGGATCGGGATGCGGAGCTGGGTCCGCTGCGAGCCGCGGATGGAGCCGAGCCTGCCCGCCCTTTCCCTCGGGGGCTACGACAGCGGCATCCAGCAGCTCCTGCCCGAGCCGCTGCCATCGCCCGAAAGGGCCGGGGGTGTGCGGGGGAAGCCCCCGGAAAAAAAAAATATAACCCAGGCACGCAGGGAAAAACACCGGAGTGATAAATAAACCACAAAGTGAATCAGATGCAATCGCCAGGCGTTCACTCCCGATAAACAGCAAGCTTTATAATATCCAGGTGTTGGGGAAAGCTGTTGTCTTATAGTTTATAAATCCCTGCTGGTGGGAGGGAGGGTGAGAATCTTTGGAGGTGAATGAAATATCAAATCACGAGGCTGTATGTAGATTTATGATTGCATAAGAGGCTCAATGATTTCCATATATTGAAATGTGCTGTCCTTTCCACGACTGCCCAGCCCTTGGAGGGAGAGAGACGCTCGATTCTGCCTTGATCAATGCTGACTGTGAAGCAAGGAGGAGGAGAAGGGGGGGACCAGGCTGGCACCAGATGGAGCAGGGTCTAGGGAAAGGTCAAGGTTAGCTCAGGCTGCTATTGAATCGGTTGCAGCCTCACAGATAGATCTCTGCCTCCGAGGCACCCACTGGGGCTTCTCAGAATCAAATCTAATAGAAAAGGCAGTCACAGAATGAAATCGCTTCATCTGAATGCTAAAATTGTTATTAGGCTACATTAGAGAGATACCGGGCACATGATTACCAAAAAAGGAAGCATGCCTAGCAGTTTGCGACTGAAATAAAAGCTGTGAATATGTTGATACCATCGGCGATGTGCAAAGATAATAGATAACAGGAGAGAGGGGCAGGGAGAGACGCGTGTGTGTAACGAACAGATTAACATATTGATGCGGATGTATGTATCCGTATAAAATTATCCGTGTGCGTCGCCGTGTCTGCGCCGGGCTGTGTTTGTACGCACGCAGAGAGGAGTGCTCGGATTCCTGCGTGTCCTGCAGTGGCCGTGGCCCTCGGCACTCCCAGGATGTTTGTTAATCGATTGGGACCGCAGTTATGGGCCAAGAAGCGGGAGGCAACTTGGCAGAGAGGTTTGGTGCTGGCTCCTTGCAGGACCCGACTCGTGCTACGATGGTTGCCATCACTTTGATTTTTGATTTTAAGTCTTCCTGGAGGCATAGGGTTCAGACATTGTTTAAGGCCACTCATTTTCTGGCTCATCTCAGGCAAAACTTCGAGGAAATGTCATTAGGTCCACACACATGTGCAGACACCCCACATCCCAGACGCAGGAGCGTGACGTGAGCACACACATACGTGTTTGGAGCAGCAGGGCTGTCAGCTGGCTTACAGAGATCAAAGTGAGGCTCTTCCCAGTTACCAGCTCCTCCATGTTACCAATTCCTTAACCTACAGCACAGCCATACCTTAAAGAAGGACTTAGTCTTGTAAAATAAATGCTGGCTACACTAGATTAAACATGATGACTGCACTCTAAGGGTTAATAAATTTAGAATTAACAGATCATCCCAGCTTGATACAGCTACTACAGATGATTTAATATGCAGCCTAAGCAGGTTGACAGTCAGCTCACAGATGCAGATAAGATCAAACAGTCTCTTGATTCAATAGATTGAATGGTTGTACTGAGTGTCTGGAAGGTGAGTGACAGTACGTATATGGCAGGGGTTCTGGTAAAGAAGGGCTTCGATTCCCCACTGCTGTGCACTGTACTGGTTTTCCTTTTCTAGCAGTCAACCTTTTTCAGCAATCAAATCCGGAGTTAACATGAAAAAAAATGTCTCAAATATAGTTCAGGAGAGTTATTTGAAGTTTTCAGTAATGAAAAGCTCCATGCTTTAATAGTAATCACCATTACTATCGCTAGTCTGCACTTCAGATTCCTTTTCCACGGACAAGGCCATCGCCACCCACTCTATCCCACAGGGAGTCTCAGCTGTCCACAGGCTCTGTCTGTCTGTCCACACCAGTCCCCTTCCCTGGCAGACCTCAATGCACAGGAAGAAGCTATTTTGGAGGCCGAACAAGGACACCTTGCCCCAGACAACCCCTGGGACTTAGTGAGTGCAGCCTTATCCTAATGTGATTCGCCATCCAGAGGCTTTGGCTGCAGGAAACCTCAATGGATGCAGAGTGACAAAGACAATTCCCTCAGAATGGAGCTTCTTTTTCAGCTCTTTTGCTTTTCTGGCTTAAAAGTTAACGTCTGTAGTAACTCTTCTGTGGTTTATGTTTTCCTTTTTTGCTCTCCTGTCCTATTTAAACGGGAATGTAAAACAGTCCTCATGGAGGCTGGTGAGCAATGGGATGACAGAGTGGTCTCTAACAATTTTATTATTTGATCAAGAGTAAAAGCTCCACCTGAACCATTAGATTTTACAATATGAATATGTTTCCAGGCAATTTTAAAAACGCATGTTATGTATTCGATAGACCGTCACAGGTCTGAATTGTGTCTTATTGTATTATATGGGGCCACCACACTGATACGGATATTTGTGCTAAAGTTACTGCACATCTGAATGCTTATAAATTAGCTGTATTGTTTACTTTGGTGGGGTTTTAAAATACTCCCATGGTTTTGACGAATGCCCTGAAGAAGGTTGGTGTGATGAGCAGTGCTGCTTTGAATCTGCCAGCAGAGCAAACCCAGAACCCACCTGAGATCTCTGTTTCTTTGTGATTTTTAAAATTGGGCTCATGTACTTTTGCAAACGCTTACCTGTAAATTGCAGTTTCATTTTAATTTAGAAACCAGTGGCTCCCTTTCCAGCCCTGAAATGCTGAGTTAGAAAAGAGGGCCTGGGTGTGTGCTTTGGATAGAGATCCACATGTGAGCGTCCACAGATTTTCCTGAGCAGGTCTGCGATGCCACACAGGGATGAGCCAGTCTTTTTCCTACTCCATGCCTAGAAGCACCTCTCAGGTGGGCTGATAGAGGCACAAAAATCTTCATCTTGTAATTAGAGAGAGGCGATATCCAAGTGCCAGTGCTTCTCAGGGCGAAGGAAGAGCACTCAGATATCCCTTGCAGAAGAAATGCCCAAGCAGAAGAGCCCACGAACACACTGAAGAAGGCCGTGTGAGGCAGCGGGAAGGCTGAGAGGACTCAGGGAAGCCGTGGGACTCGGAGGAGCGCTGTCCTTGCGGCCGAGCCCCGCTCCGGGGGGGACTCGGGCGCGGAGGGGCCGCCGGGCCCCCCGGATGCCCCCGCGGCGGCGGTGCCGCTTCCCAAGGCGGAACCAGCGAAACCAGTTATCTGGCAGCAATTTGCATATTGATGGTGCCTCCTGCCGTTCTCCCTGATTGCTTTGCAGGAAGGAAAGGTAACAGGAAAATACAGAACCCCCTCTCAAAAATGGCAAAGAGGCTCCTACGTGCACGGGGGCTCTGATGGAAGAGTAAAGCCTGGTAAAGCCCATGGCAGGGAGTTTGTTTGCCAAACTGATTTTTGGCTTAGAACTTGAAAAGAGCAGTTGTGTGTTTCTTTCTTTTTTTTTTTAAGTTTTGAGGCTGAAAATGTGAGATCCGTGCTAGAGACAAGCACTGATCACTTCAGGGAGAAATAATTAGCCTCGTCATATTCACTGAATGTGTAAGTCTAAGGAGGAGGCAATCCTTGGAGATTGAGAAAGGCATTGAACAGACACTTTAAAAGTACAGTGTCATGGTACATATGTTTTTTAGTCTCACTCATAAGCAGTGTACAGATGTGCAGTATGGCACTGAATATAAGAGCTAATTTGGGCTCTATTAATAGAGAATAGTTTCACTTTTATTGGCTCTGAGTCCAGTGGCTGCCTAAGACACACCTATTGTGAGGCCCTTTTGGCCTTCCTCGTAGGAATGGCCACGCTGTGTCCTTGTACACCCCTAAGTGTTCAGATTCCTTCAGCTCTGGGCAGCACCACCCAGGGTGCCAGGAGCCCGTAGCTCATCTCACGCCGTGCTGAGGGGCTGTTCAGGACTGTTCAGGAGGAGATGGCTGCAGATCACATTGCTCCAGCCACATCTAGACCAAACTTGTCCCTGCTGCCTGTGGGGGATAGCACTTACAGACTGGTGCTCTGCTGTGGCCTGGATTTACCCGTGGATATCTATAGCACCCAAACGTCTGAGGGAGGTGTGTGTCAGCACAGACAGTCCATGGAGCTCTCTCTCTCTCTCTCTCCATGTGTTTACATCCATTTCTCTCTCTCTAGGCTCTCAGATGCGGTGAAACTAAATATGATAGGGCAAATTACAGTCTCAATTGTGAATACATTAATTTCAGTATGGTAATATCAAACATTGTACTTATTTCTGATTTCTGTATTTAATTTCCCCTGCTTTTTTAAATGCTGGGGAATAGTTGCTCAGTGAACAATAGCATTAGTACAATAACTCCCCCCAGCCCCAGCATTCATACTTAATGCACATCAGCTTTCTATGTAATTCCATACAATATACTTGCATGTTATTTTAATTGAGTGAAATCTTACTCATTCTGGTGGGAGAAAGCATTCTTTTCACTGCAGCCAGGATTCATACTGCACTGACAGAATTGTATGTGCTGACAATAACAAATGGTGGCAAAACTATCCAAACTGCTCAAAGAGGTGGGCTCTTATCACAGGTTATTCACCACCACTCTTGCTCCCCCTCAGCGCTGTGTCTTTCTGTGCAGCTTTGGGCTATATAATAATTTATTCTACTGACTACAGAGAGTTGCATTAAAATATTTTTGTAAGCATTTTAACGATTAAGCTGAAATTTTGCATGGAATAAATATGGCAAAGGAGAAAACCTATAGTAAAGCTGTCCTTATTTTTAAGCACAGAGAAAGGACTCTGCTCTCTCATCTATTAATTATTTTTCATCTAGATCCTCACACAAACTATGTCATGTTCTGCAAAGCAGGCGCATTTCTTCTTGGCTGAAGCTAAAAGCTAAACCTAAATGTCACCTGAAATAGTAATATAAAATGAATATAGAGAATGATGATTGTGTATGTAAAAATTCAATTCAATGCATTCTAAGTGACTAAAAGTTGAAGCTCTAAAAAGCAATGTGAGTTATTTACAGAAGATGTTAAGGCACCAATCTAACAGCATGCTTGAGTACATGCTTACTTTAAGCATGTAAGTACAGCTGATGTGCCCAAAGATAAATATGTGCTTAAGAATTTTGCAGTACCCAAGGCCAAGTAGATTCCTCTGGCAGGGGTTATATCAAGCAGAGTTAGAGGAGGAAAATCCTTTTTTATTGCACTGTCCTTTGTACTGTCCCTCACACCAAGCGTGCTAGGAAGGAGGGACTGTGTTCAGCAGCAGGCAAGTAAACAACTAAATCTTTTTTCATCTTGTTTTGCAAAACTAATTTCTCAATGGAAATAATTTCTTTTTGATTGCTGATGTTTGGTTTCTCAGATTAGTGAGTTGTTTTTGTTACTCTACTTTTTAAAATTTATTTGAGGTGTAGCTGGATTTATTTTTCAAAACAAAATGTTTGCCTTTCCCTGCCTGCCACATCCAGAGTAGGGCATTCCAGATTTCCTCATGGGGAGAGTTTGATCCCCTTGGATCTAATCTTGCACAGAAGTGCACTTTTCAGCTCAAGTCAGAACAGGAATTTAAAAAGCTGTTTGTGTCAATGACCTGTTTTCCTACTGCTCAGAGGCTTGGACACAGTGACCTGCTTGGATGCATGGCTCGGGATCTCACCAGTGACTCAAAAGGACCAACTTTTGAGTGCCTTCATGGGTTCCTGGGAGGCACAACAGAGTAATCCTGATGAAGGGGGGATTGGGGTGTGTGGAACATCTTGCTGAGGAGAACCTGGCTTCTCACAGTGCTTTGTTTTGGAATGGCTTGCACATGACACAACCCTGCAGTGAGAGAGCCCCAGGCTGCAGCCTGGCTTGGTCAAAACTCTTCTTAAATAGATGGAGATGCTGCTCTTGAGTTCAGGTGTAACTGTGTGGGGAGGTGGGCATGGAACCTGTGGGATCCAGCTCTGTGAGAGCAATCCATTCACAGCTTGTGGCCCATCTTTCTGGCCCTGGGCTGGGCTTTGTTTGCTGTAGGGTCGAGGAAAATCTCAAGTCTGCGTCTAAACCAGACACGCGCTCCTTGTCTTAGTGTGATGTGAGGTGATAAAACTACCTTTTGGAAGTTAAAGGCTAAAGAAAAGTAGGGAGCATTCATCAGCAAAATCCTTTGTAACACAAAGCAATATTTAAATTCAGGTTCAATATTCAAATCTGAATGGCTCATCCTTTTCTAAGTGATGCCAGCACACAGGTAGGACCCATTTCCACATATTTCTGGGGAGAAGATAAAGTCCAGGAAGATTAAAAGATTCCAACAAACTGTTAGCAAAGATATTTATTTATGTTCTCTTTATCTTACACATTTAGGACCCTCTTGGGAGATACCTAAAGTGTCATTTCTTGTTCCTGGCCTCTTCTCAGTGTATAGGAACATGCAGGTGGGTCAGGGTGCCAAGTGTGCCCTGTGAAATCCTCTGGGTAGCTGTAGCTTTACCTTGGGTATCTATACATATTCCACTGAGTATGCAGCTTCAGAAGAGCTAGAAGTACCAAATTCATACCCTAGATGTCAGTAAAAGAAAAAAACATTAAAATCCATTAAAAATCATTGTATAAAACTCTGTGAATCAAGCAATGGGTTAGCCAATTATTCGTAAGATAATTCCCTATATGGACCAGCAGCTGGAGTCCCAAGTTTCAGCTCAATCAAATTTACACAGCCCAAGTTATAACCTCTTCAAGGTGGGGATTGTAACAGGAGCACTGACAGACCATAACTACTGTGCCTCTTTAGTAACAAAAGCTCAACTACCTCACTCGTGCCGTGGCTGCTGGTGCTGCAATAATTAAGACTGTATGGATTTGCATTATAGGTCAGGTTCTGGGAGGATTTAAATGCACATAGTTTAAATCATGGTGGCTTGAAATGTAGCATTGAAACGCTCGGGGCAGGTTATGTATTTACTTATAAAAAGATTTATAAATATTAAACCTACAATATGACAAATAACTAAGTAGTGCAAATTAAACCTAGTTTGGCTGAAATCAAACATTTTATTAAAAATGAGATTTTTAGTAACGCCTTCCTCTGCCTGCCCACACACAAGCAAAAGTCTTTGTGTACTTCAAGGGAGGGTTTTTGCCATTTCAAAGTCTGTTCCCTGAGCAGTTTGTGCCATTTATTTTATAGTCAACCCCAGAAAGCCCAGTCAAGGTTCAGGGCTCCATCGTGCTAGGTCCTGTGCAAGCAGAGGCAGGCTGAAATCCCAGACCTTGCTGAAACCCATGGAAAAAAGTCTCCCCAAGTTCAGGGTTTTATTCCAGGTCCTGCCTAGGGCGAGCCGATAACGAAATCTTTCTGTCACCTGGCGCTCAGATGTCTGTGATCCTGCACGGACTCGCTGCTGTGTGTGCTGTGCTTCCTAGTAAGAGCTTGCAAAATCAGAGTTTATTTTGAGCCTTTATTAAAAAGGGGGGGAAAAAAAAAAGAGAGAAAAGGCAAAGCAGCGCGCCCAAGTTTCTCCTGCGGGAATACTAATGCACATACTATTTCTAGAACGTGCAAGTCCTCTGCTCATTCACGGGAGTCAACCTGGTGTGATAAGAGTTCCACCCACGTTGCCTCCGCCTGATTGAGACTATCAAGACGGTGTCGGAAAGCACCCCGTGCGATCTGCCGTTACATAACGCAGCCCAGCTCCGGGGAACTGGCAGAGTTCTGGAATTTGTGTTTGGTCCTAATGTTCTGTAATGTTGGCAAGTGAGATTCCTGCTCTGAGTGAGTGACAGTTGGAGCTTCGAAGCAGGAACATTTGCCCACCAAAGTTGCTGAACTCACCCACTGCCAAGTCTGTCACTGAATTAGCAGATAGGCAGGGACAGCAGTATGTGGCATGAACTGTGTCACACTCCTTTGCACCTTCGGGCTCCAGTCCTGTGTGCCTGCCTGTGAGATGGAGGAAGGCCACACTTCTCACTGTTGGACAGTTTTATGTCCCTTTCTACAGCAACCTCTAAGTATCTCATGTGCTTGAATGTAGGGAGGACTATGTTGTTTCTCAGGCAGAGAGCTGAGGTATGAGAAAAGGGACAGGTACATTTTTGTAGATTTAAATCTTAGACTAATTTTTACAGCATGAATGTTCTCACCTGGGCACTCTGTCCTGCTGCTGCAGGTTACTGCCATTGTTGTGGGACAGGGATGGGTTCCCATCTCTGCTCTCAGCTGCTCCAGGGCATGAGCTGGTGTCTCAGAGCTCTGGTTCACATGGGACAGGTTGAGGCGGGATGGGCACTCAGCCAGTGAGACAGACCCTTCTCTAAGGTTAGCTTCCCCTTGGAGGCAGCCTGAAACCCACCATGGCTCTGATTTCAGCGTGTACCTCAGTTTGCTGAGGTGTAGGGCCACATTTCCTCCAGCTGACTTTGCTCTGGGGCTAGGAGACTGTAGCCAAAGAGCAGCTGATAACATGGCCAGGGTGACAGCAGCTCCAAACGCTGCAGCAGGACTGCAAGGATCCCCTGCAGCTTGGGCAAAGAACGGCTGCAGAGGAGCAGGAGGTGACACAAGTTTGTCAATCCACAGAACATGATCACTGGGTCATCTTCTGTGCTGGCCTGGGTTTGTTTTCACCTGCCCTTCCATCCACCAGGGTTTCTGGGTGTTAGCAGTCAGCATTCGGGCATTTCTCACTGTGTTTACCTGCCGCTTGCACTGGGTTGTTGGTACAACCCAGCAAGGGACGCCAGCGTCCAAGAGGCGCAGACAGGGCTAGAGATGCTCGGTGTGTGGCAGAGGTGCTGTGAGGGTGGAAGCAGAGATACAGGAGGTTCAGCTGGTGGGGTGCAACGCCCTTGCTCCGCAGCTCTCCTGGGCTGCTCCCAGCCCCAGCCGTGCCCCCGGCCCTGCCTTTGCTGCCGGTGCCGGGGCCAGCTCCGAGGCAGCTCATCCCCTGCGCCCGGACGCGCCGGGTCCGTGCCCGTGGGGCTGACCCTGCTGCCAACATCAGCCTCTCCGGCAGCGCCGGGGCAATCCGAGCCCTCCTTCCGCGGGTGTCCGAGCCCAGGACGCTGATGGGGGCACCCCGCGGGGGTTGCCGTGTCTCGGGGGGCTCAGCCCGGGGCTGCGGCCGGGGGTGGCCCCGCATCCCTCCCGTAGCGAAGGCAGCGCCCGGCGCTGGGCTGAGGCTGTAGCAAACTCCCTCGCAAGAGCTGTTTGTTGACCACATTCACGTTCAGAGCCCTGAAGCTAAAAGCACTTTACACCATAAAATAAAAGCACTGTCTTTTTTTCTAAAAGGTTACGTCTGGAGGCCACGCTGCTCATACTTCATACAGAAAACTACTGAAAGGGCTATGAAATCCTCTATGATTTACACTCCCTCTCAGTGCATTAGGATATAGATCTACTCGACTCTAAAAATACTGTGGAGTTTCTAACCGACGTGAATATATGTGCATTATTTCAGAAAGTCTGTTAGAAAACTTGTCAACACATTATAAAGCATAAACCAGGACTTGGCCATTAAATACAGAGATCAGAGACAAAATGTATACGGCAGGAAGTACCGAGAAAAGTCCCTCCATTCAAAAAAAGTCTATTAGCTAAAAGTTTACACACAATATACACCAAAAGGTTTAGAGCGAGACCGTGGACCGCAATTACAAGGCATAAATGGAATCAGTAGGGGCTTTACAGTCCCCAGCGCAGTTAGCTGGGCTGCCAGAAAATAATTTTGTCATAATTTATTACCCACCGAAAGCCACATCAAGGATTGTAAATACAGTCACTTTGTGTCCACGACTGCTCGTTAAACAGCCTCGTTCCCTTCCCCTAAAAATACAATGAAATAAAAACCCACCTGCATTATTAATCTGCGGTCATGCCGTGTTAAAAATGTCTTCTCACTCCTTTTCTTTCTTGAGGTTTGTTATCTCTCTCCAATCACATGACAATGCGAAGCGCTGGTGGGGGGGGTAGAGGAACGAGGGGGAGCCCACCACTATTGCGATCAAATGCTAATATTAATAATTATCCAGCCAGGATGAAATATTATTTTTAAGGCAGCGAGTTTCCATTTAATTCGAGGCATTTTTACGGTGCTGGAATTAAGGGCATGCTGATGGTAAGAACATCCTCGCTGCCATTCATGAAAGCATCTGTAAAATTAGCTCCTGACTGTAGGTTTTGAGATGCGGTCTGGGAAGTCACCTCTGGAATCTCAAACACGGCACGATAATGAAACAGATTTAGTTGTCACCAAGTGCTTAATTTGCTATGATTTTTAAAAAAGAAAATCAATGAAACGATCCCTGTGATTGGGAATAAGCACAGGTAGGTGTTCTGATGCAGGTTGGCTTTAGAGAGCGTAATGAATTGTAATTCAGAGGAGTGTTAACTGCGAACCGCAGAACCTTTCAGGGGTAATAAAGTCATTACTTTTTACATTGCAGCCACCTTCAAAAGCTTTATACGTGCCATTAGATATAAATCAAGCCCCATATATGTATCTACATCTCCGCACAGACACACGCCCGCGTTTCGCGCAGGGACATGTGCACGCCTGGCACAGCCAGCCCTGCGAGCGGCGAGAGCCGGAGCCGCCGCCGATGTCACCTGCGGCTGGGCGCCCCCGCCACGTCCCGCATCTGCTCCCGCACCCTGCCCGGCAGCCGCGGGGCGCATCCCCGTGCCTGTGGATAAAGGAGGGGAGCGGGGGCCGGGGGGGGGGCCGAGCGGCGGCGGGCGGAGCCGGGGGGCGGCTGGCGGGAAGCTGAAACCATCCCACGGCGGAGCGGCTCGGCCCGGCCCGGCCCCTGACAGCTCCGCCGGTGCGCGCTGGGGCTCGTCCCGCCAACAGGTCCCCGCCGAGCCGCGGCCCCGCCGCCCCCTCGCTCCCCCGGGCGGCCGCGGCTCTGCCCGGCCGAGTCTCCTTACGGCGGCGGGCAGCTCCTCGTCCCCCCGGGCTCTCGCCCGGCGCTCCGCTCCGCCTGTCCGCCGCCGTCCCGGGCACGGTTACCCCCTCGCACTCCCTTGGCAGCCGCACTTTGCTCCGCACACCCGTTCGCCTCCAGAGCTTAATTCTACCGCAACCTGATCCCTCCCGGTGCCGGCAGCGTCCGCCTCGCTCCGGGTCCTTTCGGCGAAGTTGCAGCCGCCGCCGCCGCCGCCGCATCCTCCCAACTCCAGCCACTTCTCGGTGCCTCCTGCCGCCTCGCCTCCCCCCCTCTCCCGCCCTCCCCCGTTGCCAGCCCGCCGCCCGCGCCGCCCCGCCGCCGGCAGCCCCGCGTTTCGCTTTCGTTCAGAGCCCGTGGCTGCGGGCAGGGCTCGGAGCGCCGCCGGGGGAGGAAGGGGGGCTCCGGGGCTGGCGGGCGCCAGCAGCCCGCGGGGAAAGCTGCGAGGTCCCGCCGCCCTCCGCTCCCCTCCGCCCCGCTCCTGCGGCTTCTCCTCCCGTGCCTGCCGCTTCCTCGCCCGCCAAACTCCGCTCGCTGCTCCCCCGCCCGCCCCGGGGCAAGGCCCGCCGCTCGCCGCCGAAGTTTCCCGCGGCCCGGCCCGAGCCCCCGCCGCCCCCCGGCTCCCCGCGGGGCCGCCGCCGCCGTCCCCCGGGGACGGGCCGCAGCTCCCGGGAGGAGGGGACTCGGCGGCTTCGAGGGGGATGGGGGGGGGGCGAGCGGGGAAGCCGGGAGCCGGATGCCCCCCCCTTGCTTTTTGGGTGGTCTCCGGTCCTACCTGGCTTCCCCCAGCTCCCCCACCTCCTCGGCACAGCCCGCGGCCAGCCTGCCCCGCAGCCCTCTCTGCCCGGCTCTGGCTTCACCGATGTGTTTGCTTTTCCAGCGGGGGTGTGCGTGCGAGAGCTGCCGCTGCCTGCCTGCCTGCTCGCTTTCTCCCGCTCCTTTTCCTCCCTTCTCTCTCCCCGTGTGCGTGTTTAATTTCCCCCCCTCGCCCCTCTCCCGGGTCCCCTCTTGCACCCGCTCCTCCGCGGCCACTCGCGGCTCCGGCCGCCGCCCCCTCCGCCCCCGGCCCCCCGGCTCCATTCGGCAGCGTGCGCCGGGCGGCCGGTGCACCCCCCCCCGCCGCGCCCCCTCCCCTCTCCCCCCTGCGATCACTGTCCATTGGCTTGTCCTGCTCTCTTTTTCATGTCCAGCCCCTGATGAGTGTCCATTGGTGTTGCCTTCGCCTTCCCTCCTCCCCTCTCCCCGGCTTGCCCTGCCCATGTTTTGTATGTCTCTGTCCATCCAGGCTCCTGACGTTCAAGTTCGCAGGGACGTCACGTCCGCACTTGAACTTGCAGCTCAGGGGGGCTTTTGCCATTTTTTTCATCTCTCTCTCTCCTTCTCTCTCTCCCTCTCTCTCTCTCCCTCTCCCTCTCTCTCTTTTTTTTCCTTGCACAAAAAAAAAAAAAAAAAAAAAAGCCATGACTGCTATCCCACAATTCATCTTCCCTGCGCCATCTTTGTATTATTTCTAATTTATTTTGGATGTCAAAAGACATTGATGAAGATATTTTCTCTGGAGTCTCCTTCCTCTCTAACCCGTCTCTCCCGATGTGAACCGAGCGACTCACAAGCCACCGAAGCCACCAACCCACCATGTCGCGCCGCAAGCAAGGCAAACCCCAGCACTTAAGCAAACGGGAATTTTCACGTAAGTAACCCGGAGAGCAATTTATTTAATTTCCCCTTCACGGATTTAATTTTTAATTCGAGCGAGAGCACGGGAAAAAAAAAATTTAAAAGTGAGAGCGAGTGAGCGAGTCGGGGAAAAAATTAACTCAGCGCCGGCTCGGGATTCTCAGCATTCCGGTTAATTTCTCCCTCTCTAATTTAATCACCTTGATGACTTTTCTTCTCTTTCTGCCCGTGCCCCTCGCCCGCCGGCGCGCACTCCGCTGCCCCACTCGGCGCTCGCCTCTCGCCTCCCGCTCTCCGCGCTGTTTGGCGGCAAGAGCGGCAGCTCTCGCCCCGGCACCGGGAGAGGCGCGGGCGAGGTGCGGGGCTGCCGGGGGCACAACCGGCCGAAAGTGGGAAGGAATTCCTGCGGGAGCGGCGGGCTGGATGCCGGACACCGCGGTGGCCGGGCGGGCGGGATGTGCGGGCGAGCGGAGCGCGGAGAAAGTCCGGCGGCCGGAGCCCCCCGGGCTGCCGGCGGGCTCGCCCCCTCGCCCCGCGGCGCCCTCCCGGGGGGGGCACAGCCGAGCCGAGCCGGGCCGCCTCCCTTTTGTTTCCGCCGCGGGGTGCGGGGTGGCCGTCCCGCCGCCCCCCGCTCCCCGCCGCCCCGGGCCGGCGCCGTGCGGGGCTCCGCCGCCCCGACCTCGCCCCGCGCCCGCCCCGCCGCCGCTCCAGCTGGGGCTGGGGCGGGGGGCGGCACCGGGCGGCGAGGGAGCCGAGCCGAGCCGCGCCGCGCCGGCTGGGATTCCCTCCTCGCCCTCGCCTCGCGTTCTCCCGCTCGCTTACTATTTTTTGGAAGATTTTCAAAAAAAAAAAAAAAGTGGAAGTGGATTTTGATTGGGAAAAATCTCGTGTCTGAATGTTTACAAGCACCGCGTGTGCGGGGAGCCTCCTGCCAACAAACACAGGCGAGAGCGAGCCCGGGCTGAGCACACACGCGCGCACACACACACGCACACACACACACTCGCACCCTCACACCCGCGAACGGCCCTTTCTCGCCGCCGCATTTCAACCCCAAACCAAATCCGCTCTCCCCGGGAGAGAAAAAACAAACCCCGAGCCCCAGCACACCGTTCGCAACAAAAACTCTCCGGCTCCCTCCGTCCCTCCCTCCAGCCGCCACCACACACACCAGGGCTAGATGCAAGATAAGCGGGAGCGCTCTTTGCACAACAAAAGGCAACTCGAGCTGGAAAGGTTTGGGGCGAGGGGGGTGGGAAGGAAGGGAGAAAAAAAAAAAAAATCCCCTTTTCCTCGGGGTGAGCCGGGGGGAAGGGGAAATGCTGCATGCTTCTCCTCACTCCTTTTCCCCCCTTTTCTTTATTTCTTCCTTTCTCTCTCTCCCATTACTCCCGGCGGGTTTTGTTCCCTCCCAGGGATGGCAGAAAACCCAGGGCCAGTTCTTCCTGCCAACCATCCCCGGCTCCCTCGGCCCTTCGCAAAACCCCCCAAACTTTCCGCCGCGATTTCTCTTCCCCCTCGGCCGCCCAGACATTCCAGCCAGGTTCGCACATGGAGCGAAGGAAGCAGCGCCGGCTCTATGCAGGCGGCCGCTCCGCCGCGGGCAGGGCCGGCCGGGGGCTCTGCCTGCCCAAAGTTTGCCCTAAAACCGGGGGGGTGTCGGGGGCTCAATCCCTCCCCCCGCCCCAGGTCGTTTTTCTGCTCATCTCCCCGCTACTTTTCGGGGCGCCTTTTTTTTTAAATTTTTTTTTTTAAATTGCCTGGCTGGGGTTGGGGTGCAGCATCACTGGCTTATGGGGGTGGGGGCCCCCCTGGAAATGGGGTACGGGGGGTGCTTTTCCTGGGCAGCCCTGGAAGTGGGGTGCGGGAAGCGGGGATCGCGGCGGGACCGGAGGAGGGGGGTGGGGGGCTCCGACTCGCCCCCCGGGGCAGCGGAGACAGGCGGGATCCCCGCGGCTGCTCCTCGCCGAGAAACCCGCGGGCCGGCGCGGAGTTCCGCACGTGCGGGACGGGAGCGGCGGCCGGGACGGGCCCGGGGGTCCCTCCGGCGAGAGCCGCCCCGGCGGTGGGGAGGGGGGGTGTGGGTGGGCCGGGAGCCGGGGGGGAAGGGGAGGCCGGGCCGGGGGAGCGGCGCGCCGGGGGATGCGGCGGCGGGGCCGGGGCCGGGGCGGCGGAGGCGGCGGGCGGGCTCCGTGCCCGCTTCGGTCGCTAGGAGGCACAGCGAGATCAAACAACCGGGCAGCCCCGCGAACTTGAACCTGGCCGGCTCCTCCGCTGCCTCCCGGCCGGCGGGAGGGGGAGGGCGCCCAGCTCCCTCCCCTCCACCCCCCCAACCCCCCCTCCTTCTTCTTCTTTGTTCTTAATTTTGCGCGGAGTTTGCTTGCTCCGGGAGGCAGCGGGGGATGCTTGCCTTCCCCCTCCCCGGGTTTCCCCTCCCTCCCCATAACGCGTTGGCGGTTCCCATTGTACCCCCAAGTCTCCCTTTCCTTGCACCGCACGATCCGAAGACAAACTTGGGATTAAACAACCCTTCTCCGTCCTTCCCATGGTACGGTGCGGGGCAGTGCCCCGGCAGCGCATCCGCATTGCCCCGCGGGCATTTTCCCGCACCGTACCGTGGCACCCCCCCTCCCCGCCCCATCACCCCCGGTACCTCCTTTCTCCCGACACTCCAAAATCCATCCCGCTTTTGCCGGTGCGGTTGTTTTGGTGGCTGGGAACAGGGGGAAGAAGGGGGGAGTAGGAGGGCGAAGGGGGAAAGCTGAAAAGACATGTTGGTGGAAGGGCAATTTGCATGAAAAATAGAGACGGATGATTAGGGACCCAGGCAGGGAATTTTGATTGCCCCAGAATTAAAAGATGCATCTTGCAAATCGGAGGCAAGACCAGGTGAATAGTATTCTGGTGTTTTCTTTGTAATCCCGGTATTTTATGTTATGTTCTGAAAGTAGCGGTAATAATAAAAAGCATGTTTTTTGCTGCCTCTGCCTCCATCAGGAGCCAAATGTTTTGCAGCAAACACGGTGCCAGCCGTATTTCATACATTAGTATATAATTCTTGTTAATTAGCAATAATTTACGTTAAGAGCATAGAAAATGTTGAGGTTACAGGTTTTATATCTGTACATTTGATCATCTTGTTATTTTCAAGAACTTTGCCTCCTATAAAATTAATTAGGTGAAATGTGGAGGTGTAATCAGCAACCTCTGAATTACCACTTCATTTCCTGGTTTTGATTGTAAATCAGCCCAGTCCATACAGACTTTAGCAAAGTCTATTTTTGTTCAGTGCCACTTTTAACTGTCTAGTGTCGAAGCAGCGGGTTACCTTCCCCTGCTAAATAATAGTGACAGCGTCAGAAAGGAATCAGGCCGCGGGAAAACATTATAATTGAGTAATGATTATGCAGAGCTCCTCGCTAAGCCAGTTGTAAGGGGAGCACGGGTGGTTTAGTGTCTTTTTGCTGCGGAGGGTCGGTGAGCTCGAAGTTAGATTCGCAAAATACCTTTGTCTGCGGCGTGCAGCGAGCTACCGGTGGAATTAGTCCTGCAATAATTTACTCCCTCGGTCCGAACGCAAGGAACGGCTTGGGGAGAAAAACGCCATGCCCGGCAATCCCGCAGAAACACCCTGCTCCTCTGCCGGCTTCCCGAGGAGCGTGAGATGCACGTTGTGCCTCCTCTCCTGTCGGTCTGTAAGTTTAGAAGAAAGCCCCAGCGATTAAGACATTGTTTTTATTAATATGAATGTAACCTTCATATTCCTGTGGTTGACCTTACGTTAAATTAGAAGTAGTACTAGAGGCAAGAAATGATGGACTGGATCCCTGTGTCCTAGTTGGAGCTGAGGTACGGCGAGGTAGTGTGCTCTTTCAATATTATTTTACGCAGCACAACTGGGAGCTACTCCAGATCTTCCTCCTCAATATTCAGCCTAGGTAGGGTTGAAATAAATTTAACCTGAGTTCACTGGATTTTTGCACTTTATCAAAATCAGTTCCAATATTGTGCAGTCAAATTAAAATCTATTTTTTGATTCTCTGTGGCTTTAAGTTCATTAAATGTGAAATTGGCAGCCAGCTAAAGAAGGTCAGGCTGATTAACTGTTTAGGAGTTGTATTCTGTCTCACTTGCATTACCTGGCAGTGTTTTGATGTGGGTTGTATTTGTAGTACCCTCTCCTCCTGCTCGCTGCTGTTAGCGTGCGTGTTGTGTTGCGCAGACAGAGGAACACCAACATGCTGCTGCTATTTATTTTTTTTCCCCCCTCGTGCAAGGCAATAGTGATGGAGACTGCACAGAGATTGCCAGGGTATTTCTCTGCAAATTTAATGTAAAAAAAAATAAGCCAGCAGAAAAGAGAGCCGAGTCTGCCTCGTTAAAGCATCCACTGACGATTCTGTGAGCAGAAATAGCCTCATAATGAAGCTTTTTGGAGCTCATTCAGAAAATTTGTCAACTTTGACAACATTAGGCAAGGTATTTTGAGTTTAAAGAAGGCGCTTCTCACTGTTGCAAGGAAATGTGGCAGTTGCTTGGCCAGGCTGATTTTTAGATGCTGAAGGCCACCAGTGCTAACATGTTCAAGATAATTTAGGCATTCCCTTATTTCAGGATGAAAAAACGCAAAATGACTGATTGCCTGATTTCCTTAAGTACTAAAAAATATCCTATCCAGCTTATATCTCTGAGTGCACTCACTGGTGAATTTGCTGTTTATTTGGATCCTGAGGAGTAGCTCAAAAGTGAGAGGTGCCTCCCCCCGCCCTGCAGGCATTTCTGCTGCACTTGCTTTTTATCATTTTGGTTTTCTGCCATATATATAAAAATTTATTTATTTATTTATTTGCCTCGTCCCCTCCTCCCTCCTCCCCCCCTTCAAATAACTACCGGCTTTAGGATTTTTTTAAATTGGAAGCCGCAAACGGGCCGATGGGGACAGTGACACAAATCCGTGCATTTGCGTCTGCACGTGCGTTCTGAGGGCTGCGTGTGCCCCGCGTGTCGGTGCCTGGGTGTGTGTGGCCATGCAGGCTGCCTCTCCCCCTCTTCTCTTTTGCACACATTACCTGCACGGCCTGAACAGGGAATGTGCAGCGTCTGTGTGTATTGAAACACCTTCTGTCTACGCTGTGTTTCTGAATTTTAGAAAGTGGGTCTGGTCTGGCTGGTGGAAGATACACACCCATGTGTGTGAGAGCGTGTGCAGTGCTTTTAGCCGTGAATTCATGTACATAAATAATACATTCAGCAATAAAACACCGTATTCCTTTCTTGTCGTAGTACCACAAGAGTTTCGCAGTGTATTCTTTCAGCCTATCCATTTAATTTTAGCACCAAATCGTTCAAGGAGTCAGAAATTTGCCCTCGTGTAGGAACACGGAGACAGTTGCGGTGCTTGCCCCCTGAGTTCTGCATGCTACAGCTGCTCCTGCAAAATCTCTTCCCTGTAACTGCTGAATCCCTGTCCTCGGTGCCGTGCCGACGGCCGTGTTGCATGGGTTTGGTTGGGGGGGAGCAGGCGGACTCGAGAGCGGGGTGTAATATTCATGAAGAGGGGGCTCGGCGCTTTCCTCCCCCCGTGCCTGGTGCCTTTCCCGAGAGCTCTAACCATTCTCCTTTTGTTTCTCAAACTGCAGCCGAACCTCTTGAAGCCATTCTCACTGATGATGAACCTGAACATGGCACATTGGGAGCTCCGGAAGGGGACCACGACCTCCTCACTTGTGGCCAGTGTCAGATGAACTTTCCGTTGGGGGACATTCTTATTTTTATTGAGCACAAACGGAAACAATGCAATGGCAGTCTCTGCCTAGAGAAGGCTGTGGATAAGCCACCTTCACCCTCACCAAGTGAGCTGAAAAAAGCATCCAATCCTGTGGAGGTTGGCATCCAGGTTACGCCAGAGGATGACGATTGTTTATCAACGTCATCTAGAGGAATTTGCCCTAAACAGGAACATATAGCAGGTAAATTAAAGCAAGGAGAAGTGTTTGCGAGTTTATTTCTGTTTCAGTTGCAACGTAGCATGTTGGCAGTCGTGCACTGCCGTGTCTGTGTGTTCTGCTCGCCGTGACGGCCGGGGTGTCCGTGGCCTCCCTGCCTCGGGTTAGCGGTGTTTCCTGGTGCCTGCGCAGAGGCAGGAGCAACAGGCACGTGCCGTGCCAGCCGGTGTTTCTGGCGGTATTGTTTGAGGCCCCTCTCGTGATTTGCCTGCATTGTAGTCACCGTCTCCCGGTGCCTCGCCTGCCGGAGTGCCGTGGGAGGAGGGTTCCGAGCCTGCCGTGCGAGAAAGCGAGGAGCTTTTGAGTCTTTGGCAAAGTCAGGGGTGAAAGAGTTAACCGAGCATCAGCCAGCCTTGGTTCCATATTGGCTGTCAGCGTATGGACTGTAATTAAACACAGCCCCATGGCAAAGTGACACCACCGACCTTGACTTTAAGATGCCATTTTCGACTGGCCAGGCCAGAGTAGAGAGGGCAGTTGCTGAAGCGCACAGACATGCTTATTCGAAAAGTTTAAGGGCATGTTGGAAATTTCAAAAGGTTGGTTTGACAGGAAAGGCTGCTCTCTGCAGCCTGCCTCCTCAGCCAAATGATAAATGCTTCGCTGTGCTCTCTCTTGTCTCTGATGTGGTTTTGACAGATGTATCTTGATTTTGTTTGCGGTTTACACAACCACATGTCAGCCGTACAAATGTCCAAGGCAGAGTTCTGTTTTGTGCAACAAACAGTATGAAATGTAATTTAAAAAAAGAAAAAAGGGTAAATAATAGTATATTTTTTTATTTTTTAAAAAATCAGAAAAACATTGGCCGTGCAGGTATTTTCACAAATGAGGTTAAAAAAATAACAGTGTACCGTGTGAAAGAAAATCCCAGAGCTCTGGGAGTGTAACAAGGCACGCTCTGCTTTTAAAACCCTGCTAGTAAACAAAAGTAGTGCCCATTTGCAGCGAGCATGTCAAATCACTTCAAACCACGCTAATACTGCCAGTCGAAAAAGGCGAGACCGCAGCATATCAACCCCAATGAATGCCTGAACCGGTTTCAAACTCCCCCTCCAGTGCTGTTTGGGATGTGGCACTGCTGGTACCTCTCTTGGGGGAGCCCAGAGGACCGCTCGGGGTTGTCGGAGGCGCAGTACATCATCACATGATGTGCTGGAGCTTGTCTTGGCCTTGCTTTGGCCACAAAGTTAAACCATAATAGGGCAGTAGGCGCTGGGAGGTTCAGCGGGATCCTCTCGCAGCCTCCCTGGCCTCCAAGCTGGCCGCCAAACTATGCTGGAGAGCTGCAGTTTTGGAGGTTTTGTGGTGGCAGCAGATCCATATCGGTGCACGGGTGTCTGCCTGTGCACGTGTCTGTGTGCAGAGCCATGTGCGTGCACACGCAGACGTCATGTGAACGAGTGTGTGCTGTTTCTGCAGAGTAATTGGTATTTCCTTGAGACGTGAATATCTCTACATTTAAGAGGAAACAGAGGTTCAGCTACTGCTGAGATACATTTTGAATGAGACTTAAACCCCCAATAATTCCCCGTATTGCACTTCCCAGGCACGGATGTTAAAGGTGAGGTTTTTTTTCCCAGAGTGGTAGAGGGCAGTGCCCATTTCCATGTGCTGCCTGCGATCTGACGGAAAGCAAGCAGAAGTGTAGGGCATGATTAATGAAGCAGGAGCCTGGCGGAAGGGATTTGTAGTCTTCCAAGCTCTGGAGCCATACTAAATCACCAAATATGGAGGAGCGGCGGTATGATGTAACGCTGTATTTACGTACGGCGCCGCTCCGCTCAAAAGACAAAACACAGTGTCTGTCAAGCAAGAATTAAACATGCTGTCGTCCCCGTGGTCCCAGATAGGTGCCTGGGCTGAAGGGATGGCCATGCCGAGGAGTTCTGCACGAGGGGAACCTCCTCTGCTGAGGGATTTGCTCTGGCACTTGCTTGGTGCGGGAGGCTCAGCGAGCCAAGTCTCCCTTTCGCGTGGCGCAGGTGACGCGAAGCGAGGAGGATTTGGGCTCGCGCGCCGTCACGGGGCTGTTAATTCAGAAAGGGCCGTGGTTTTAACTGACTGTAAATGCTTCGCTGAGCGGAGGCGGTGGCTGAGGACAGGGGCACCGTGGCAGGGCCTGATCCTGCTCGCTGTTACACGTAGGTGGGCTTGGCTGGGAGCAGGCTTGGTGTCGTGCAGGAGGGTCCATGGAGCAAGCCATGAGTGTGTCCTGAGTAGAGATGGAGTTGCAGTTGCCAGGGGCTCTTCTGCCCCAAGTTTTCTGGCTGTGCCTCCGGATGGGAGGTCCAAGAATGCAGGTTCTCTGTGCCTCCCTGGCTGGGCTGGAGCCGAGTGACACTGGGGTCCCTTGGTTATTCCTGTTGGTTGGAAATATAGCCTGGATTTGGGAGAAGGTGGCACCAGGAATTGTGGGGTTTGTGCTGTTCCTCCCCTTCGTGTTTTCATCTGCCTTTTCACTTGGATGAGTTCAGCTCCCTCATGCCGCAAAGAAGTGTGGCGATAGCTGGAGTGACCCACTGCTTGTAGCCAGTAGTTTGTGGAGTCCAGCAGTAAAATTTCCAGTGAGGGTCTTGGAGCTTGAACTGTGGAGTTCAGGCTACAGGAAGGCCCCTGCAGAGAACCTCAAATTCTTCCAGTTCAGCTATTTATATCTGACGTCTGTGCAAGAATGCAAAATGCAAAAGATTTGGGTGTGTAATTCTAATAAAAAAGACAGGGTGCATTTGGAAAAATACACAGAAGTTAGGGGAAGTGATTCGTTTTGCTAAGAGACCAGAAAATACATATTTTGTAGCAATATAAAAATGTCCCCGGTTAGTTGTGAGGCTGGAAGAGGTGTTCCAGGTTAGCCCTGGATCCCGAGGTGCTGTGGGTGAACGCTGGGTGCAGTTTGTTCCCTGCCTGCAGTTTTGTAGTCAGTAAGTTGGGGTGTTATAGTAGGAGAGAATCTTAAGTAATGGTTAAAGATCTACAGATGGAGGAAGGAGGCAGCGACTCATTCAAATGCAGGGAGAAATGATGTGTGTTTTAACTGTCGCTAGGCTGTTCTTTATCCTGCCGTTTTCCAGAGACAGGGATGAGGACAGGAGCTTAGATGTGTGTGTGCAACCTGTGCAGCAGCCGTGGGATCCACATAGGTGCAGGCGTGTGTCCGTACCTGGCTCTTCCATGTGGGTGTCTGCCTGTGCACAGCTCTGCCTTGCTATAAAATTTTGAGTGATGCTGATCCAGCACTGGAGCTGAAATGCCATAAATTTAACTGAAAATTAATAGGATATGTTGTGTGGGTCCAACGAGGCAGCTTTCATCAATATGTATGTCAAAGCCTCACCACCAGATACCGGCAGCCCGTGATTTGCAGTGAGGGCGACGGCAGCGCTTTAGTTATCCGCTCTCGTATTTTACAATAGGGGGAAATATTAACTGAAGTATCTGGAGATCAGTGAACGTAAAATCGCTCTTCACTTATTGAAAAGGCCGAGGAAATATTTATCGCCCGCCCGTGTCAGGTTTTGGCGGTTTGTTTGTTGAATGTATAAATCCGAGGGAATTAATGAAAGGCTGGGGTTTGGGTGAAGAAGGACCTTAAATGTTACTTGGATGCAGTTGGGGGAACACTTTGGAGTGCTGTTGCTTATTCCCCTGTATAATGCCGAGTGTGTATCCGTGGATGCTCTATTTACTGTACAAAGAGGGGAGGAGGAGGGGAGGTCGTTTTTACTGCTCGAATCCTATATTCTCAAGCTGCTTGTGACATTCAAGTAAAACACGTGGGAAAATAATGTAAGAAATCCCTCTGTCTGCTGCAGTCGGGGGAAGGTGAACGTCATTTGGTACTAAATTTCAGACTGAGTATATTTGATTATTGCAGGTCTCAGGAAGTAATGTCTTTAAGCAGAAATTTTCTTGGGCTGTTATTAGTAGTTGCCATTATAATTCTGTAGGTTGTGAATGTCGATTCCTTGTTTTGTTTTGTTCTGGAGACAAAAAAATACTGCTGTCTGCACTCAATAGTTAGCATTGCATCTGGACAATAAGATGAAAGCTTAAAGATAGAGGAAAGGCAGAAGGAATATGGGAAGATTTTGAAGTCAAATTCTGTCTGCTTTCCTCATACAAAGAAACAGAGAGCACAGGCTGGGTAAAATATTGGAGGCAGGAAAAAATAGTGAGGGTGCTACCCAAAGGCTCCCGCTCCCGAGATTTGGAGCGCTGCGTACAAGCTGTATTTGTAAATAAGACAGAGAAAGGTTGTGAACCGGCAGCTTGGCTGTTTTGTCAAAGTACAATGTTAGAGAAACTCTTTCTAAGACAAATTGTAAATAGAAGTGTCACGATGATTGCATGATTGAGCTCTAGAAGTGTCTTGCAATTGCTGGCATTGTCAGAAGACTTTTGAAAGCTTAATTAAAGGCGGTGGCCTGTGCGGCTGTGAAATTTACTTCTCGGGGGGGAAAAATGTAGGAAATGTAGGGGATCAAAAAGTTGCTGTAATGCTGCTCGCACGGGGATACAGAGAAGAGTCAATAGTTTCCCTGCTTTCCCCGTTGCCTTTTATAAATAACGTTTTTTGAAGAAGCAAGCACGTGACACCAGTATCATCCTTTGTATGAGGTAAAGATTGTGTTAATTTTCCTATTCCCTGCTGTTCCAGACAGTTAATGTAAAAATGGCTCTTTATTGGAAACACAAATATGAGTTCACTGGAAGCACGGAAGCAGGGTAGAAAGTTTTCCTCTGCCTCTGCCTTCCAGGGGAGTATCCCAGTGTTGTGGTGCCCTGAATATTTCTGGTGGGTTTTTTTGTTTCCTGCAAATCAGATCTTCTGAGAGGATGAGAAGTATATTTTCTGTTCTTTCTCCTATTGCATGGGACACTGAATTGTGGAGCTGTCCACGAGCAGAAGCATCACTGAGTCCAAAATGCTGGCGGTTCAAGAAGCAGCCTGGCACACGTTAAGCTCCATATAGATCTTGAAAGGTGCACGTTGGCATCACGTGCCGAAAGCTCTGAAAATCATGCGCATGATAACGCAAGGCTCTGTGTGCAGAGTCCCAGCAACGAATGCTGGGTGATGGAAACTGAGGCAGGGAGTAAATTAAGCACCTTCTAATTAGCCCGGTGGGAGAAGTAAAGTCTTCCCTAAACATTCCCATAATTTGGTAATGCCTCTTTTAAAGAGGAGGAGGCCTATTAGCATCACCGCGTTTTGTATATGCAACCCTCAGCCCACGAGCTCTTTCTTGTTTCATTCAAATAATAAAGACGATTAAAGAGGCTTGCGAGGCACCGTCAGGCAACGGGAGCAGAGCCTCCAGTTGTTTGCCTGCACGCATCCTCATTACGGAAATCTTTTTGGACAAAATTCCCTTCAAGCTTCGGTCTGTTTTTGTATCCACTAGTACCAGCTTTGTGCAATAAAAGGCGTTTAGCATCAAGCTGGACATGGCCTGGCACAGTGCCACTTGTGTTTTGTTGGGTTTTTTTTTTTAGCTAATCGCTGAGGATCTCTCGTTACCTTTCTGCTTGTTGTGATTTTGTTCGGGTCATGATGCTGCCAGGGATGTCGCGAGTCCAAGGAAGTTGTCTTCTCCCAGTGGCAGGCATTTGAACGCAGCTTCCATCCGGGAGCGCTCGGTTTTATGTGTCAGCTACTGGGGTATTGCACAAGTCCTTAAAACACGTCAAGTCCGTGTATTTTAATACATTAAGACTTATGTATACATATATATTCATACTGGTAGCATGGCCCTAAAATTAACCATTGGGTGTTTTTCTATTTTTTGCTTTTCCCTTGGGCTAATGAACATAATTTTGTCTCACTGTGTGCATAGACAGTAGGTGCAGCCTGGTGACGTCGGGTGTAGCAGGTTTGGGCCCATGCAGGTAGACACCAGTACATGGATTGCTGTGATTTATGGCATACTTTTAAAAATAACAGGCACATTAATGGACCCACGAACCACCCAAGCGGTTGGGATGATCTGATAATGAATTTCCATGAAACACAGTTCGCTCTGGAGGGCCCCCATCTTGGGTGTGCGTTGCTCCGCCAGACGTGGATCAAACTCTTGCAGGAGCTGGACCGGTGGCTGTGAACCCCTATGGATGAGCAGACCAAGCACTCCCATTATTCAAACCCTCCTGTGTTAATGCCAAACGCGTTTTAAAGCCCATAAACATCCTCCCCATCTCTCTAATCAGGTTTAGTATGCAACGCATCCCGCACGGGGTTCAGCCAGTTTGTTTTCCAACCTTTATTGGCCAGCTGCACTCGCTGTGCATCTTTAAAATATTTCAGCGAGGTTTTTTTTGCTCTTCTGTCACCCAGGCTGGTAACTTGGTGGCTCATTCTTCATTCGGAGGTGGCATTGCCTGGGGTTGGCGAGGGAAAGGTTTGCGGTGTGGGGTGTGGCGAGGTCAGCCCCGATCCCAGCAGGGAATTTGTGTTCTTCATTTGCCTTTACAATCGGAGCACAGCTACTGTACCTTGGAGCAGCTCTCAGGTGTGAGCTCAGATGGGCGCATGTAAATGTCCTGTCAGATGCAACACAGGAATATTAATGTTTCCTCAGCACCATGCTATAATAAAGCTGTACACAGCCAGCTTAATATGTAGCCGGGCTGGGGAATTGTATAAAACTTCGATAGCCCAGTGTGAATGACAGCGGTGGAAAAAAATATTCAATATGCCACAGTTTGCATTCTTGTTTGCCTTTGATCTAAAGCAAAATGAAAACATCCTCTTCTTTCCCTCCTAGTTCTGAATAGGTGCCCTTCCTCTGCAAAATTGGATAGTAAGTAAGAAAAGAAAACAAAGTACGGGGCATGGTGCAGAATTATTTGAAGCACATTAACTCCAGCCCACTGGGGGATGTAATTTTTTCAAGTATTAGCAAACATTTATTTTTTATACTTGGGATTGTTGGCATTGCTTTTCATTCTTTTTTTAGCATCTGGGTCTGGTCGAAACAAAGAAAACAGTCACCACAAACAGGGCTGGAGCCCCCTTTGCCCCCTGGCTTGGGCACAGCCCAGGCTGTACATCCTTCTCCAGAGGTTTCATTTGCATCTTCTTGTGTGTTCAAATCTTCAGCTCCATCCAAAGGTGTCTGTTTTTCAGTGCGGTTGTGTTCGAGGATTTTTAATAATGTGCTCATTTAACTGAATCAACAGCTGTCAGGAGCGGTTGTAGTAAATCCACAAAATGCACAAAGAAAAATACATACGTTCCCTGAAACAAAACACTTGAAACAAATTGGCTGCCAAAAAAAGCTGCTGAATTCTGGGTTTGCAGACAGTGCACCAAAGTGTTTATTCTCTCCGCTTTCCCCGGAGACCTCTCCCCGCTTGCCTGCTGCAATTCTGCTGGAACTTTTTACCTGAACAGGTTGCTGTTAAAAAAAAATCCCACCACTTCTGCCTGTTTGGTGGGCACAGAGCTCAGCTACAGCTCAGATTTTTGTTTTTCACGCTAAATAGCTGAGACACCAAGAGTGGGGCAAGAAGCAAAACCCAAACAGCTGCATTGCCGACAAGGCAGGGAGGCTCGCTGTCCCTGTGGAATAAGTGCCAGGAGAAGCAGTGCTTCCTCTCTGCCCTTCCAGGTAGGCGTTGTCAGGGTGCTTCAGAGGGTGCAGGATTCCCACCGGCCTGGGTGTGCTGGTGGAGGGAGACCTGGGGAGCTTTGGTCAGTCAGAACCAAGGACTTTCCTGCTTCCATCCTCCCCTGCTTTGCCTAAATGCTGAACAATTACACCTACAATTTGATCTTAGCTGCAGATAGAAAAACCTCTGCCTAAATAAACAATGGAATTACTGCTGAACAACAAAGGCTCAAAGAAGAGCCCTGCCTTTAGTGGTGTTATTATTGTTGTTGTGGATAATAATATTATTATTATTATTGTTATTATTACTGCTATTACTACAGCTATTACCTTTTTAAAATTACACATCACAGTTCCTTGTTCCTTTAGGAAGTAAGGAGTTTAATTTTGCATTAATTGCTTGCTTAATTGATTTATCAGGTAGGGAAATATAAAATGCGAAAATAAAAATGTGTTATGTTGTATCCTTCCCCCCCCCAATATTCTCAACAATTAATTTGTCATCCAGCATTACTTTGCTTCAGCATCACAGCTGGGTTTTTTTTCAGACAGTGAATGAATCATCTGCGTTTTGTTGTATTTTATACTGAGTTTATTCTTTGTGGAGTAGGAGAATAGATCAGCAAAACTGTCGTTCTTCAGCCAGGGCATCGCAAGTGCACGGAGCATTTACTGTGTGAGGGTGGCCGGGGCTTTTCCCTGTGCTTCTCTATTACTGATGCTGATTTTCGTGTTTAGGGAAGAGTTGCTGTTGTGCAATGAGAAACAGTAGTCCAGGAGCCTCGTTCTCTTTGAGGAGCTAGAACACAGTGGGATGCATTTGGAAAGAGATAGAGGCTGTATTATTTTGTAATAAACTATAAACTGTCCTATGTTAAATTTGTGTTACGTTAGAAAAAATCAATAAGGAAAAATTAAATTCTGATAAAGATACTCTTGGATCTTTGAAAACAACTGCTGTCCTTTTAACTAAAACATTTGAGGAGCTTCAAAGAGTATGTATTTCTTCTGATCTTAGAGCTGTGTGACTGGTAGCAGGGAAAAAAAATCTTATTCTACATACAAGTGGATTGCTTAACAAGTCAGCACAGACACATACTTGTTTGTACCATAGAGATAAAAATTCCTGTATAAAAATAATTCAGTTGCTGACAGCAGGCATTGTGCTGGGGCTGCCTCTTTTGTGTTGGCCGGGGGTCAGGGACCACGGCTCCCACTTTCTGCCGGGGGGAAGGCTGTCACGATTGCTTGCTGGAGCCTGGAAATAAGTTAATTGCTTTATTTTAAGGAATGCTCAGAGCCCAGTAGTGTGGTTTTTACGTCTCTGGAAACAGAGAGAGAAGTAGGGGGAAAAATCTCCTAATGGGGGACATGACTTGAAGGCAGTTTGGGAGACATGGCCTTCAACAGCTCGGCGGCCCGGCAGTAGTTTCTAAACTTTTGTTTTTAATCTAATTCTGATTTATGCTGTCACATGCCGTACTAGCCTTCCCTGGACTCTTCTTGTGTGAAGTAATGTTGGTGTTGGGGGGAATTGGTTAAAACCGGGGACTCGTGGCCAATCCAGATGTTTGCTGTTGTGGTTGTTGCACGGCACCAGGTCCCGTTTTGTCCAATAAATGTTAAAAAAGCGGGACATTAGCACAGCTGCAGGCATCCTCTGTTTTGCTCTGCAGGGGTGCAGGTAGGATAAGCCATGAGGTTGGAGAAGGCTGGTGAGGTGGGAATAGGAATTACTTGAGCATTCATCCATCCTTCAAAGTCGGGGTGCCAGGGAGGCAGCCAGCGCTTCCCTCCCCAGCCTCCTCGTGGGATCTGTGGCAGAATCGTGTCTCTCTGCCCTGCTCTGCACCCTTTGGGATGGCCGGATGGGGCCCGGCGGGGCCGGCCGAGAGCGGAGCCAAGTTTGGGAGCGGCCGGCGGCGCTGAGCGGTGCCCCCGCAAACTCGGCTCGCTCGGCGGCTGCAGCTCCGCTCCCGGGAGCACAGCGACTTTCTCCGTGGCACGCTCCGGTGCCGAGATCTTTTCATCCCTCCCTTTTAAATGCAGCGAGCCCCTAAAATTAATGCTGCTGCACTTTGATGAAAATAATGTTTTTATAATACATTTGCTGTTTACATGGAAGATGTGACTTGAGGGGAAAAAGGCTTTTTTGGAGGGTGGTGGAAATCTTGTTAATCTGCTCTCGGAGAGCGGCACACAATACTGCCTATGAGCAAGTCTGTGCTGCTTTTGATAAATTACCATGTTTAGAGATAGGTTTGGCTCTTAAGGGCTTAGTTTTCTGAACAAAGTCCATAACAATGTTTTCTGCCTCTGTTTGTCTCCAGCCCCTTTGGCTTGACTCGGAGCCCTGTGTTTAGTTGAAGCTCCGTCTGGAAGATATAACAATTTTGCATTAAAAAAATAAGGAAATCACAGGAAGAAAAACCCTTTTGCTTTTTGGATGAATCTTACTGATAATTTGCTAAAGCTCATTTGAATTTTAAGCACTTCTTTAATCTTCAAAGGCTAAATTGCTTTATGAATATGCATGGTGTGGGCAGACTTTAGTTCATTACCTAGTTGTAAATTCTAATGACCATTAGGTCCTTGCAGTAATTGCGAATTGTTTTGCATTTTTGATTGGCCTATTAACATGTGCATTCGGCACACATCAGGCCAGCCTGTCAGGCTGCTGAAGGAGAAAAAAAAGGTGAAAATTGTTTTATAGCACCAAGATTCTTAGATTTTCAATCTTGGAAAATTGATGATGTAAAAAAATTAAAGCGGTGTTTTTTCTTCTCAAGATTGAAAGTTCACCAAGAGATTTGACATATTTAATTTACATGATGACTTTGCACTCCTTCATTAATGCAATTTGCATATGAAGCTGTTGTTAATCACTTTTGATCATGTTTTGTGTATTAGCTGCCTCAGTGGCTCTTCTCCCTCAGATGCTCCAGTAGAAAGCAGCAAAATGATGCATCTTCTTGCCAAGTTTCCTTTAGTGAATTGAGGAATTAGGAGTCTAACCTTGAGTAATTAAATATGTTCTATCAGTTCTCTTTTAATGTTAAGTACACTTGGTTGGAAGTGTAGAAGGAAATTGTTCCCATTTGGGGGAGACATTCCTTTAAAAAATAATTCTGTATGTATAGCTAGAACAGAATTATTTTCCGTGCTCTGGAGATGCCAGGGCCGGAGGGAGAGGTGACAGCAGGGCAGGATGTGGCGGTGCCTGGACCCGTCTCTGCGTGACCAGTGTTGAAAGCGCGTGCCCCGGGCCCCATCCCGTGCTGCCCGTGGCTGCAGAGCTGCTGCTGGCATTGGGGTGCTGGCCCTGCCTTTGGGGGACGCTGCACAAAGGGCAGGGAGCGCCCTGCTCACAGCAGCAATCCGTGCTGTTGGTGCTGCTCCTCTTCCACTCCAACCTCCCAGTTGCCTCATCGCAAGGAAGGGTCTTTTTCTCCTGCCTGTCTGGGCAAGGCGTTAATCATCCAGCCCTGGGAGGGGAAACTGGGAGCAGCCTGGCTGGAAGCCTGCCCAGCTCTCATAGCCTGCCCGGGCATCCACGCCCGGCCAGCACCAGAGGCCATCCGCCACCCCTCCTGCCTGGCTGGGGCTTGGCCTGGTCCCTGTCCTCTTGTCCCTCAGGCTGGCAGCACCGCAATTCCTGGCTATGGGATCGGGGCCTTGCCTTTGCTTCATCCCTTCGGTTGTCCAGCCTTGGTAATTGATGCTCAGCTTTGGTTGGAGAGTTTATCACTGGGTAAGAAATGAATCGGAGGGGTGAAACGGATACCCTGATTAAAGGAACTGCTTAATGAAAGAAAATAAACGGAGAGGGAAAAGGACCATTCTGGAAGGAACAGAAGTATAATTTTAAC
This sequence comes from Monarcha castaneiventris obscurior, assembly GCA_026261815.1. Taxonomy (NCBI): domain Eukaryota; kingdom Metazoa; phylum Chordata; class Aves; order Passeriformes; family Monarchidae; genus Monarcha; species Monarcha castaneiventris. The sequence continues at coordinate 8,437,598 of JAMPIT010000862.1, forward strand.
CTCGGAGGAGACCTGCTGCTGCCCTTCCATGACTTCCACCCATACCACGCTAAAAGCGTGGTTCAGTTCAAAGTTGTTAATATTCAGCTGGGAAACAGTATCCAGAACACAAATAAATTATTAAGTGCATGAACTTTTTCGGCAGTAAGATGAACTGATGGGGTCCATCTGCGAGATCCAGGGGCTTTTTATTTGTGTGTGTCGAACGATTCTGCCCTCTCCGACTTCATAGCCTTTGGTCCCTGGCCAAGTGCATGCATAATTGATTCCACACGTGCTATCATTTTCTTGATGTAATTGCTTTAGTAAGATATGTTGAAATCTAATGGATAATTTACTATATGAAAATGACAAAAAAAGTAAACGTTCGTGTTTTGCGCCGGGCGCGGAGAGGAGAGGAGAGTGCCCAGGTGACCTGCGTGGTGAGGGGAAACCCACGTGGACCATCTCCCACAAGCAAAGATGGAGGTGGATCTCTGGAGATGTTCAGAGCAAACTCTCTGGAGTTAACTGGAGTTTTATAACACAGGTGAAATCAAAACAGTGGCATTCTTCAGAAACTTTTTTTTTTTTTTCTGGAGTGATGACTTATTTGCTTTTCTAATTGCCAGAATGTGAACTCAGAAAGAAGTTCTCTGCAGAAGGCAAGGGGGGAGTATTTCTAGAAATCAGTGTGTCCTGGACTTGCTGCCCTGTGCTGCAGAAGGTCTTGACACTGGTGCCTTGCCTGGCAAAAAGATCTCTTCTGGCTGCTTAAATAATGCACCAAATTAAAATCAGTGCCTCAGTTGGGCTGGATATATTTTTAGAGATTTCAGAAGTGTGTAAATACCAAATCTACCTATAATTCCATCCACATCCAAAGGAGACTATTCCACTTGAAAATTTGACATCACATTGGACTTTAAGAAATGATTTGTTAATCTCATCTCCTTACCCCCTTGCTTCCCAGTCCTGCAATATTCTGTATTCCTTTCCGTAATTTTTTAAAATAGACTTTTGAGGTGGTGTAGACACAAAAACATTTTCTCATTTGATTCCCCCCCTGCCATGATGTTTTCAATGTACTAAAAGAGGAAAAAATATCCAAGGCAAACCCACATAACTGTAGCAAAACTGTTTTTGAGCAAGTCATAATAATGAACAACACATGATCTGAAATGTGATCAGCAAACATATACTTATGCCAAGGAATTTTTGCCATTCACATACCAAGGTTCTGTAAATCAGTAAACCACGGCAGAGGAGCCCCCGGCACAGCAAGGGGAGGAGCAGGAGCAGGAGCAGGAGCAAGATCAGGATGGGCTGCCTGGCAGAACTGTCTTGTTCACAGAGCAGGGAATGGGAACAAGTTTTTTCTCTTCCACCTTCCTTGTCTTCCTCTTGGTCCATGCACCAAAATGTACCTCTAAAGAGGGAAAGTGCAGCCTGATCTGTCCTCAAAAGCAAAAGCAGACAAATAAGTAGCAAAGGGATGAAATTTCATCACAACGTGTTTTGTGGGATTTTTTTTTCCTTCCCCCACCTCCCCGTGTTACACAGAACCAAAATGTAAATTACTTTCTGGTCCTAATTGGATTTAATTATTTCTTTAGGAGAGGATGGGTGGGAGGGGGTGGGAATGGCACACAGCTGTCCTAACAAAACAAAGGAGCCAGAAAACCCTCACTTTCCCCCATGTTGGCTAATAAACGGTGCGGAGGATCTTAGTGCTGGCAAGCAAATGGAGCGCTGTGTAGACCTGGGGAAGGGGTAAGCGCTGTCGGCAGCCGGGAGCATTAGGAAAAGGCCAGGCTAGCTGTTAGGAAGTGCCCTTAAACGGTGATTTGTGGTTTCCTATTAATTTCTGTAACTGCCCTGTGTTTTAGAGCACCCAGCCTGGCCCTTCCCTTAACTTAACCCACGTTGCCCAGATGCCTCGGCCCTGTGGTGAGACCCACCCTCAGTAGTGGGCTGCGAATTTTGCCGGTGCCACTCACCTGGGAAGCACCAGTGGCACTGCTGGGAGGGACCGGGAGTGGATTTGGGTGCCCTGCACTTGGTGGGGTGTTCCTGTGCCCCCCAGCTGGGGTCTGGGACACTTGGGTGCCTGTGGTGGGGTCTGTGTGAGCTGATGCTGCTCTGTGGGTTGGTGGCACATCACGCCCGCCGATCTCCAAGAGCTTTACAAGCTTTAATGAATGTGACCACTAACGTGATTTATAGTGCGATTCATTATTGGTATTGGAGGGACTGTATTCTTATTTTGTCATTTGCTGTTAAAATTAATACACTCCATGCTGGCTATAAAAGTGTATTTGCATTTAATTGCAAGTCAGAATGAATTAGTGGATATGATTTAAACCTGAACTCACTCCCTAAAAAGAAATCTTCAGTGGGGAAGGAAAAATCAAGCTCTGTGCTGGATGTCTTTGGTGGACGTAGGGATGGAGAAGGGAGTCGGGGAGGGGAGGGGGCCGGCGGGGGCTTGGCTCCTTTTTTTTTTTCCTTTTCTTTTTTTTTTTTTTTTTTAAATTCTTGAGGTTGCTTTCAGCAAAAAATGCCTTTGCCAGGAGGGGCTTAGGCAAAGTGGTCAAGCACATCTGCTCCTGGGAAGGTAGGGAAGAAAAGAGGTTACTAGTAATAGGGCAGCAGCACAAAGGGAAAATTGTACACTGGAAGCATTAGTCTCCTCGGCGGTGGTGTGGCCAGACTGGTTTAGCAGACAGGATGATAGATTGCTTTGTCAAGGGTCCCAGGGTGTGCCCTGAACTTGAAGCACTTTGTTTATCTTGAATAGAAAGGGAAAAGCACAGACATAATCGATGTCTAGTTTTTTAGGAGGGAGGAAGAGGTAGAGGAGGGAGCGAGGGGGTGGTGGCGGGGGGGAGGCCCTGGCTGTGGCTCTCCATTAACAGATGAACTTGGCTGAAGTCCAGAGTTTGATGAGAGAGTGTCACAGCTCCAGGGCCGGCCAGCCTTTTCAATAATTTTCTTTTTTTTTATACCTGCTGACTGTACATCAAATGCTCCCAGGTCTTTTGGCTAAAGGCAAGAAGAGGGAGAGAGAGGGGGGAAAAGACACAGCTCCATTTTTTCCCTCTGAACCAGTTGAGACCAGTCCCTTGGCCACGCACGCAGGTTCTATCATCTTTCCTGGCTTGCTGTTGGGAAAAAAAAAGAGTTGTCGCCGTGCCAGTAACCTGAGGGCCCAGGACAGGAAAAAAAAAAAGGGGGTTGCTGTACTGAGAGGCAAACTAAACTTGAGAGTGTGAGAGCAGGAGGGGCTTGCGTGTGTCTGCGAGATTTCAGAGATAGCAGGAGTTAAATTGGGGGGTGAAAAGCATCTGCAAGGCAATGCCTGCCTGGCTGGGGAGAGTGAACCCTGGGGGCAGACCCGGCGCAGGCCCACAGCTTGTGCACGACAGCACCTTTTCATGCTGGCTCCCACCCATTCCAATGACTTTATGAGAAAAAAAATCAAACTGATCCCTTAGTGCAGACTTGCACTGGGTGTGAAGGTGGCTGCACTTCCAGCCTTCATGCAGCCCTCAGAGAAGGTTGCTGGGCCGTGCCTGACGTCGAGGTGCTTCGTTGGGTGGTGAGAATATAGACAAAATGCTGTGGTGGTGTGGTAAACGCTATGGTGGTGAGAATAAAGACAAAATCCAAGATCTTTACTGAGTTACTGTCATTTTTACTAAAAGTTCCTTGCTTTGCAAGAGGTCGATGTGGGGATGTAGTAAAGAAGGCTGCAGGGATGCTCTGGGTCGGAGCTTCCCAAGGGTGCCTGGCTGGGGATGTGGGTGGCCCCAGAGCACCTGTGACTTGGAAACACAATCTGAATTCATGGTTGTTTTGGGTATTTTTATTTTTTTGTTGTTTCCGATTATGCCGTTTCTGACAGTTGTTCAGCTATTTACCAGTCTTGGCAGGAGGCTGAGCCTGTAACATCCTGACATTTTTGCTTTTTAACAGGCCAGTCTCATCGTGCTGGAACAAACAGCAGCTTAACTGCGTTTCACTCTGGCTGATTTGAATAACGTGTACTCTGGTCAAACAAGAAACTCCTCAAAGGAAGAGCTCAACGCCTTGTTTCCCGTCATGCTGATGGACGGTGGATTTCAAAATGCACGGAAAGGGCATAGCTGGGAAAACACGGGCTCCCCCCGCTGCAAAGGGCAGCATTTTCAGAGGTGTGAAGGGTAGGTTGGAGTGGGTTGGGTCACCTGCCTGTCCTCTGTCCCTTCGATGCATTCCCAGCATCATGTCTTGCTGGAAATTACGAGGTTTGCTTGGCACTAGAGGCTTATGTCACGTGAGTGTCCTCTTGGAAAGTGGGCATGCATAGGGATGGCCTCTTTTAGTTAAAGCTTTGCCTGACCACCTTGCTCCATGTGGGCATCCAGGTCTGTGAGTCACAGTTTTGGAGGAATCTGGGAATACGCCATGGGTTGAAAATCCCAGCCTTGTTTCCTCTCATTCCGCTTTGCGTTCTTAGCTAGCAGCTGGTGATGTGCGGTGCACTGAGCTCTGCTCTGTGGGAAGAAAGTACAAAGGCTGGGAAGAGGCTGTGGGATATGGCTCCATGAAACTGAGCACTGGGCTCTGGGTCTGGAGATCTCCTTCCTTACACTGGTTCTTCCCTCACTCCTCATGTTGCATGTCAGACTGTAACTGGTTTGATGGTGAGCTTCCCAGCGACTTGGCAGCCCTGAGTTTTTTCCCAGGCGTTTGCCTAGGCACATGCGCAGCTCCCGTGTGTGTAATGCCTGCACAGGACTCCCTGTTATCTGCTGATCGAGGTGTTTACCTCTGCAGCATCCATTACGTGAGGACCTGAGTGCCTCGGAGATGTTAATGATCACACCCTCGCACTGCCAGGGCCAGAGAGGCACCTGCTGTGGCACAGGTGGGGCAGCTCGCCCCAGGTAAGGCCAGAGAGCTGCAGCAGAGCGGCAATGAGAGCCCAGCCTCAGCGCTCTTCCTCCCTGCTGGTGGCTTGGCAAAGCTGGGGAGAAAAGCAAAGATGTGGTCGCATCTCCAAACCAACCTGCTCTTTACCAAGACCTTGGTAAGGAGTCCACCTCACTTCACCTCTGGCCCCGGGGAGATTCAGCCCCTTGGTCTGGGGGCACGTGCTCGGCTACAGCCGTGCAGTGGGTTAGATTCACCTGTACATCTGTGGGGAGGCAGCGGGATTTGCAGGGGCTCTCTGTGTTTGGGCAAAAAGCACTGGTAGCAAAGGTGGGTTGTATGTCCAGGAGACAAGGCGGTGACCTTTGGGTCAAGTACCTGTGTCTGGAGAGAGCACGATAAATATTGTACAGTGGGAACAATGGGGCTGTAACAGAGCTGCGCCCGAAGAGGCTCGGGCTGAGCAGCCGGCTGGCTGAGAGGCTGCCGGGGGAGCGGTGTAGTATTTCTAGTTCAAACTGATTGAAACGTCGACTAAAAATCAATGTTGTTGACTAGGGATAATTTACAGTTTTCTCGGCGCTAAGTAGCCGTGCGCGTAAGGATGCGCTCCGGGATGAGCGCCGAGTGGTCTGGGCGCGGTGCTGAATCAGATGCATTATAGGTCAGCTCTTTATTTGTTTCATCACGACTTTTACACAGTTGTCGTGTAATTTATGGCTGCTTTCACGTTGTCAAACATTTTCATTGCGGCTGCTTCTTAACACACTCCTGACACAAACACGGCTGCTTTAAAGACACTGTATTGTTTCATAATCTGAGAGGAGGACTATAAAACATCAAATTACACTATCTTCAGGCTAATCTAAATGCACTACAGATTGAAATCAGAGCTCATTTGTCCCTGATGCAAATTATTAAGTTCTAATTATAAATATCCATTTAATTACCCCATACATTTTTATTCTGCAGACCTTCTCAGCAATTCTGTCTGAGATACAGTAGATGTATAGGAGAAAATCTGCAGTAATTAATGTGCATTTCCTAAATAATAAAGAACAAACATGAGCCACTTTGTTCATGGATGACATATCCGCACACACATTTTTAGCTATCCGTGTCACGGCGGCAGACGCTGAATGCTAATTCAAAAATAAATGGAAAAGACAAAAATTAAAAGTTTGGGGGTTTATTTCCCTCCTTTCCCTGCCTGTCGTGGAAAGAGCTGGGTCTTTCAGTGCCTTGTGCCCCCTGGGATAGGAATGAAGGTGGCTCTGGGAAGCATGGCATCATGTCCCTGGCCTCTGTCTCATGGGGGTGCTGATCCTGAAGCTGCCTTGTACTGGAAGCCCCACAAACCCAGATGCATCTTGCAGTTAAACAGACTGGGGGAGCCGCTCTCTGCCACTCCAGCCGCTCCAACTTCTCAGTTTCATGCCCAACAGCAGCTGGGCAAGTTACAAAAGCTCCTCTCGGGCAGCAGTAGGGAATGTTTGTGGTCCCCTCCCTGATTCTGTGTTCATGCAAAACCCAAGGGCAGGGATAGACACAGAGAAAGTGTCTGTGGGGGCAGATCCTGCTCAGAGTTACCCCAGGGGTAAATCCTGAGGGGCTTCCCTGCAGTCAGGAGAGTCATTTGGTAGGCACAGTGGTGTAAAGGAGCTTGGGCTCTACCCGTTATGGTTATTTATGTTCAGATTAACAGAGAGCTTTGTCTACCGGCCACTGGAGCCTAGGAAAAAAACTTGTTGAAGGTGGCAGGCATGGAGTTGAGCCTGGATACAAGTGATGCCTGTCAAAGTTCACCAGGGGAGCACGTGTGTGTGTGAGTGTGTGTACCCATACACATATATGGGGTGGGAGTCTGACTGCATGGCAGTTAATGTGAGCATTGCCACAGGCTTCACTGCACTCCCTGTTTATACCCATATTTGCATCTGCTTTGTGGGTGATGGAGTAGGCTTTCTGGAAAGGATACTCGTGTGCTATCAGTAATTATAAACAGAAATTAGCTTTAAATTTTCTCAGGCATATATTCCACTAAAGCTCCATTCATTTAATCAGTTAAGAAGATGAGGGACTGCAGCAGTGTCCTTAATTCCCAAATAACTTTGTCCTTATTTATTATAATCGTTTTATCTCAAACTTTGTCCTAGAGTCACAGGGCACTAAGAAGAAAATCGTAGAAGTGTTGATAGGAGCCTAAGGACCTTTATAGAAATAAACCAAACAAACCCAAGCCTGATTTTCATAAATAGAAGAATAATTGCCTTGGCTTTTCTAGCAGCAGTATATTTTTTTGAAAGATCAGCCTGTCTTTTTTTTCTTTTTTTGTTTTTGTTGGGGTTTTTTTCCCCAGAATCACAATTACTCTACTGCTTTGAAACATGTCTTTTATTACGATTCCTCTGCAGCACAGTCACTGTACAGATAATACTGCTTGAGATTTTGCATCTTGTCATCTCTATTATACAGAAATTTAAACTGCAGCCTAACCTGGCAGTCGGATGGCGAGCGAGCCACGCCGCAGGCTTGTGTGTGCTTTAATTCCCACACGATCTGCTTTTACCTGAGCAGCTGAATGTGTATCTCTGCTCATGTTGTTATTGTCTGGAGTAGAAAGTAAACTACCTATCCCACCAGCCACACTAGCTTTTCACAGCTTAATAGTATTTACCTGTAGTTATTATTAATGTTGTTGTTGTTGTTGTTATTATTATTATTATATCCTCCAGATGCATCGGTCGTTATATTGCTGGTGTCTGGTGGGGTGCCCCGGCTGGGACTCGCTAATGGGGTCACCCGTGTCAGGGTGTGATGTGTGGATTATGTTTACTGTGGCGTGTTTTGTTTGTGAGCGAGGCTGTGGCAGTGGGGCAGATGATGAATTAAGATACTCCACGGTTTCAGGCTCATCCCTGTGGTTCCAAGTCTCTGATACAATAAAGATCCTCTTGTGATTTAGAGGGATTTATGTGCCTGTAGTGGACTTGGAGCTGAACTTGAAGGTGTGATAGTCCAGTGCTTTGGGGTATTTTTGGTGAAATTTGGGTTTATCCACGACCCGGATAAGCACTTGGAATTTGTTGTGAAAACCTTGGAGATGCGTGAACAATCCAGTTAGATATCCTGGCTGAGATACTGGTCCATTTTTCATCTTTAAACCTCCACGAGTCAGCTGGGTGATACTCATTGCCAAAACATGAACAGCCAAAGAGATCACAGGATGATTTGGGTTGGAAGGGACTTCAAAACTCACCTGGTTCCAACCCCCTGCCATTGGCAGGGTCACCTTCCACTAGACCAGGTTGCTCAGAGCCTGATTCAACGAGGCCTTGAACACCTTCAGGGATGGTGAATGCGTGTGTGCTGTCGGGGACCCCAGTGATTAATGCCTTCAGAGGCTTCCTTACCCTCCAGGATGCAAGTAAAGCATTAATTCTCTTAAAAGTCAAGTTTGCTGTACTGTCTTTACACCTGGGCTGTGGAGGTTGGAGTCAGGGCATGGTAGGATGGCCTTCACCCTTGGGGCAGCTGGCTTGTCACTACGGCAGAAGGATGCTCAGAGCTTCCCACTGTTCTCTCCCGTAGGTCTCACTTTCCCTTTTTCCCCCCCGCCATGCATCCACTTAAATGGACAACTGTGGTCTGTACACAGGTTCTTCTTACTTATTTTATCTTCTGAAAGACTCCAACAAGCTTTTACCCACTGAGTCTATAGAGAAAACGGCCAGGCAATTTTTGTTTCAATTTAGGCGTCTCTCCGGAGCACTAGTTCCAGAGACTGATCAATAGGTTTTATTGTAGACCTCACTGTCTCTAAAAGCACCGTGACCTTATCCTGTCTAAAAATAGCATTTGCTCTTGCTGCCTGCAGAACCTTGACCTGTGACAACCCATTTGGAGCATAACTGACACGTGCAGTCAGCTGTGCATCCAAGACCCTTGCACGCCCCAGGAGAAAGCTCCCTGTGCTCCTTGTAGCCCTTGTTGAGAAGAAGGAGAGAGGGAGGGGTGTGGTGGTGGATGAGGTGTCCTACTCCCTCAGGAGTCCCAAAGTGGATGAGGGTTGGTCTTTTCCAGGTCCTGAGCAAGCCCTGCTCCAGCCCATGGGCAGTGGGAAGCAAGCACCTCTGAGCGTCCATCCTCTTTTTTTGGGAAGAGCCTTGCATGCAAAGCCAAAGACACATTCACACCAGCGCCTTGTGCCACATCCCTGCGTGAGTTCCTGAGCTCAGGGAAGTGCTGCTCTGGAAAGCATACTGTCCTTTGTTTCAAAGCTGCTCTTCCTACTTTTGGACAAAAGAAGGTCACCTAAGTCACACCATTTCCTGGTCAGTGGGTGTGTTTGAGGCAGTTCCCAGGGGCAGAGTGAGGGGGGAGAGCTCGGTGTGGATTTTGGTGACCTATTGATGCAGCTCAGGGGCTTGAAGTGACCTCCAGGTACTTCCTGCCTATGGCAGTGTCAGGCAGAGAAGAGCCCTGTTGCACACCTGCATCCTCCACCAGAAGGGGCTTGTTTGGTGTTTTCTGTGCAAATGAAGGGATGTGGGAGAAGAGGAGCCTTCAGGGACCCTGGCACCCCTCCCTCCCTCCTGCTGTGGCCGGGCTGCCCAGCAAGGGTTAATCGTCCTCCCTGGTGAGCAAGGCCTGGTGCAGAGCCTCTGGGAGATGAAAAGGAAAGCAGCTATGATTGCAGAGCTGTAAAAGGTGGCATTTTGTTCTCCCCGCTAACAAAAGCCAGGACTATTGTTGCCTCCGAGCTTGAAAGAGAGGTCACCGGTGGTATTAGTGCAGCTAATCACAGGAGAGGCCGGGTGGGCTCGGGCGCTGCTGGCGGGGCTGGGACCGGCCAGCGCGGGCTGTTCCCAGGCACAGGTTCCTCTTTGGTTACACAAAATGTCCGCTCCCGCTCCCCTAATGCGCAGGCTATTATTAGCCGGTGTCACTCGGTTATCTGAGAGTGGCGCTTTTAGCTGCCATCTAAGTGCTTGACACTTGGGTTTACAGCAGATTAAATTAATTTTTAGGCTGGTTTGGCTTTACTGGGTGTAGACAAAGGGAGCAGCTGCTGTGGAAATGTAATCTGGCACTGGTGAGGGTGGACAGCCCTAGCTGGTCTTCCCTTCTGCCTGTGCTTGGAGGGTCTCAACATGCAGGGGACAATTTTGGTACCTAAAACACGGTCCCTTGGAGCATGGGCACCTGCAGGCATCCCCAGCTCAGTGCTGGTCCATGTCCCTATTAGTCAAAGCATGTTGAGATGGAGAGCCTGTGGATGTGACCAGCTGGCAAGTGCAGGCACCAAACTGGTGCTTATCTTGTGTCTGTCCAAATGCTGTAGTGCAGAGCTCATGATAAATATTATTTACTTATTGATGAGTCTGTTGGTGCAAGTCATTCCTTTTGCTCCTGGGCATGTTTTTGTCTTACTTATTTTTGGCTAAAAAGCAGCAGGCCTTCCAGAAGATTCTGCACAAGTTTTTTCTGCCCTAAAAGCAGATCAGGTCAAGAAATTAGTCAGAGATGGAACTGACTTAATTGCCAGTTGTTGCTGTGGGTGAGTGGCACAAGGGATGGCCATTTTGAGTGGAGGTGGTGGGGGGCAAGGAGTTTAAAACAGGGTCAGTGTCAGAAACCGAGTTCTTCTGAGCCAGCTCCAGATGGAAAAATCTGGTTGAAGACCTTTCCTCGAGGTCTTCAACTGCTGTTTGAAGGGCATTCTTAGACATTGGATCTAATATCACTCTACCTTTAAAGTTAGATTGAGAGGGATCAAAGACACCTCTCAAGATCAAGACACAGCTGGCCCTGCTCCAAAACTGCTTCCTCAATAACCTTCCTCAAGAAGAGAAGGGTAGGAGCGGGCCAGGAGTCAGCAAGGTTGTTGGTGTCGGGAGATATTTTTCTCTAGCCGGCTGATGAGGTTCCAGGGCGGCTGCTGCCTTGTGCTCCTGACACGAGGCATCAGACCAGTCACTGCCCCAAAAACCTGAGGGGGTGGGATTTGCGGAGCAGGGGAGCAAGGTTAGCCCAGAGCTGGGGTGAGCAGCCGCTCCACACGGAAATAGCAGATGTTAAAAAAGGTAATGGCTGGATGAAAACTCAGCCCCCATCTTAAATTCATTGCTGTCTTTTCTTGTGGCGTTGGGATCAACGACTGGTGTAAGCAAATTCCATTTTCCCTGTGGTACCTCGGCATTGACTGGTGTGCAGCTCTGGCAGGCTGGGCTGCTTTCCCTTGAGTCCTGCACCCTGCTCATCACCGTTCTTCCCATTTATTTGCCTCCTGGCGTGGGAGAGTCTCTGTGGCTGTGGTTTGTGTGCAGGGTGCATTTCAGGGGAGCATGCACAGGTGCTGTATGGGCATCTCTAGGGAAGGAGGCATGGGCTCGGAGGCTCCAGAGGCAAAGTTTTCATGGGTAAAGGGCAAAGCAGAAACACCTCTGGGGTTTCTCTGCCCAGCCTGGCTTTTGGGTTTGATCCATACGAGGCTGATGATCACATTAAATTCACCATCTTTCAAAATGAGGTCAGGGCAGTGGTGGGAGAACATGCAGAGCTGTGGTGAGGGTGCTGTGCAAGCCTTGGCGTGGGAGGCTGGTTGCCCCTTGCAGCCCTTGGCATGCTGAAGACCTCCCTGAGCAGCCTGCAGGCAGGTACATGCAGTGAGTCCGGCCAAGTTTTGATCCTGGCACTTTCCCTCATTACTTGGGGAACTTTGGGAGAGTCACAAATAATTCAGCTTGGTGTGGTGCAGGGGGAGGATCCTGTCTTGATTTCAGCATGTGGTGGTGTATTCACCTGAAAAACGAAAACCTTTTCTGGGCAGGTAAAATACGTGCTGGAAAGTGTGGTTGGGTGAATTTAGGTGCAGCTTTGGCTGGCAAAAAAAACCCCAAAAAACAACAAAACAAACAAAAAAAAAACCCCAAAACAAAAAAGAGATTTGGAAAACTTTTGGTCACGGAACCAAAATCTAAAAGGCTTTTATTTCATTTCCATTCTGGTTTTCCCTCTGAATTTTCTGTTTGGAAAACAAATGGAAAATCTGGTTTACATCCTTCACTAATTAGGAAAATGGAACTCCTGTGAAGGGGATTAAGTTTAAGTTACTAATGACTGCATAGCAATATGACAGCCTCCACTGAAAGAGAGTTACCTGCTCATCTTGTCTTATTTAGAGTTTTGTTTAGTGTTGTGGCAAGGTGGAGGTTTCATATGGATTTCTGGGCACATCTGTAGGTACACTTCACCTATATGCTTTGCCAGTAAAAGTTTTGCAACAAGTGGATAATGTGTTTTAATCATCCCAACAGAGCAGCCAGCGGTAGCATTGCTTTGAAATGTGTGTTGTTGGGATGGAAAGCCCTCCTTGTCCGTGGTGTTTTGGGAGTTAGGAGGCGGATTTTATGGAGTGCTGACTGTGCTGCTTTCCATCTTGATGGGGATGTCCATCTTGATGGGTGTTGGCCTGGCCTTGGGGAAGGTGGTGGCTGCTGCTCTTGCTGAGAAGCTCTTGGAAACCTGGTTTTCCATTCCATAACTCTCAAATTTAAATTAGCTGTTGGGGCTGCAGTATGTCAACCCAGTCAAATTCGAATCATGTTTGCATAATTCACACCTCACGTCTGATGGGAGAAAAAGTGTTTCCTTAAATTAACAAAAGCCTGTAATTATTTTCTTCTACATGTTGAAATCTGAGAGAAAGGCGTCTCCTTGAATTTTATTCTTTCTATAATTTGTTTTTGCTGTTGTTTCAGAATAATTCAGTCATGTATTTATTAGGAACTGGCAGCATCTGCTAATTTTCAGAGCCATCACAATGATGGCAACATAAAAACTTGAGGCCAGAAATGGGGCCAACACCTTATTTGCAAGCAGTCACATTTATTTTGGTGCTAACGCTGCTCTGTTAGCAGAGGAATATGGTGCTCAGCATAATAAAGAGTATGAAAATTTGGCCCTGAGCAATCACTTCTGCTGTGTTGGGGTCAGATTGCGGAGCCTTTACTCATCAGGGTAAGTATTTATTAACCTTCGGAGAACAATGGCTGTAATGAGATTACCTGGGTAAGTGCTTATCCAGTCGGGAAGGAAGTTTTGGAGCCTGGGCCCAGTGGTATTTTAAGAGAGATAAGGATAAGGAGGGCTCTTTGCTCTGCAGGTCGCTTTCCTACCTGTGCCTGGCAGGGCTGGAGGGCAGCCCGGACTGGCCAGGAGTTAATGCCTTTTGAAGTGGTGGTTTCACTCTGTGTTGTCTTTCCTGGATTAGCCGTGCTGAGAGGGAGAAAAAGCAGTAAAAAAGTCAGTGTTTGAGTGACGTGAACAAAGTAATTGACTATCAGTATCAAGAATTACTGCACAACCATGCAGGGGACAAGTCAGAACATAACTTGACAAAACCCTGCAACAAAGGGCTGCTCAAACACACCCTTCAGTCTCGGGAGCTGTAAATTGAGCTTCAATTCCAGGGAAATACTTTTAGGCTTTGTGTATGTTTTTGTATCTGCTTGCAGCGCTTCAGTGCCACTCAGGAGGTGACTGAAATCCCCAAAAAGAAGCAGCAAGCACTGTGCTCAGCCAAGCACCAAGATCAGTTGTTCGTGATGGTTTGTGGCAAAGTGGCTTTAGTCTTCACAATCATACAGTATTTCTCTGATTCCCACCTCGTTTTCCCATCCGGCTCTGTGTACTTCTCAGAAAACACTTGGGGAGGTGAAACAGCTCCTCAGTCATATTTTAGTCGCTGTTTTTCTTACAAGGGAGAAACAAAGAGGGGGACCTTGTACCCTGCTGTGTGAGTGCAATGATCATTCCGTGAGCAGCTCCACACCCATTTCTTCCTACAGGTTAGAGACACATTTTTGGCACTGGACACGGTAAGCGTTCCAACATGTTTTTAATCTGTGGCTCTCACGTCTTTAAAGGTCTGGTGTCGTGGCTCTGGTTGCATGCACGTATTTCAAGGTATCTGAGTAGTGCAAAATGTGGGTAAAGTACCGTGACATGAATTTAATCTGTTGGTAGGAGTTTGCTCTGTGTTTGTTCTGCCTGTCCTTCGGTGACACTTTCTATGTCCTCAGCTTTTTGCCTGTGACATTAGATGACTCTTCTGGATTTCCTGGTGTCTGGCAAAAGGCTAGTGACAATGCACTGTTGATACTTTCTACATTTATTCCTAAGTGCTGAAACCTGTCAACTACTTCTGCTGGGCATGCAAAGTGAAAAGTTGGATTGTTCATTTTCTACCCAGCGTGCACCTAGGTGTTGAAACACGGTGCCAAAATTGTGGAATTCTGTTGAATTGGGTTTTTGATCAGATGCCAGACTCTGATTCAATTCCTTCCCCATTTGCCCGGAATGCAGACTGTGCCAGTTGATTTTCCCCCTTCTGTGAATGGCATTGCCACAGTCTGAACTCAGCTAGCCTTGTGATTTCTCAGATGCTTTTTCTTAGAGGCAGAGCCATAGGAGCAAATGTCTGGGGAGGACCTTCCAGGTCACTGGGTACAGTCTGTGGCCTTCGACATCCAGAGGTGCTGAAATGGCTTCATGTGGCCTCGTTTTGTGTTTTACTCAAACACGCTGAGATGAGAACAGTGCCCGGGGTGGAGCGGCGGGCGAGGAGGAGGGAAGAGGAGATGGATGATCCCTCTCTTGTTGTGGGAAGATTCAGCAGTTGCCCTTGGTCCTTTCACCTCTGTGGGGCCACGTAAGGGTTACAGCATTTGAGACGTTTCCCAAAGTGTCAGTGTTCAGAGCACCATTAGGAAAAGATGAGATGAATGACCAAAATGTAGGGGCAAAACAAATTAGGCAGTTCAAAAGCTGCAAACAAGTCATTTGTGGGGAATAACGAAGGCTTGCGGTTGTGAGGCCGTCCCTTCTCCAGCCCATTGCCACTGTGTTTATAAATCAGGGGAACAAAACAGGAGCCCTTGTTAGGCCTGGGTGACATTAAGGGTGCATTTAGCTACAGAGTGTAACACTGGCTGCTGTGAAATCAGATGGATGCTCAGGCTGTGCTGCAGCTTGTGGGGAGAGCAAGGCTGTGCCTTTGGGACTGGGTCAGACCTTCCTCGGGTATCACGTTTCCTGTTCTGCAGAGAAGGCTCCATAGGTCCAAGCCAGGTTTTTCCCCATTTGTGGCTCTCTAGTTCTGCCTCTTGAGACATTGCTCCAGCCTTTCCCTGCCTAATATCCACTGACCTCTGCTCCCTCAGGGATAGACCCGACACGTCCCCTTTAGGCAGTGGTGCCTCCTGTCCCCTGTAACCCCATCTGCAGGGTCCCTACATGGACGTGCTGCAACCCTCCTGGTTATCCTTACACACCAGGAAACCTGACTGGCTGGTGTAGGTGCTCCTAAGTGAGCAGTATTATATTACCCCACATAAATGTCACATTAATGGAGCATTATAACCCAAAGATGCTCGTAGATCACTCTAAACCGTTTTAGGCATCTGTTACACTTCCGTCATCTGCTCTTCACTGATTTGTTTGTGTTTGGGATGGGAAGGACACTGCCAGGAGAGCCTGGAGGGGACCTGGGGGGGGAGGTGGGGCTGGAATAATGAGCAGCCCACCTTTTGTCTGGGAGCTACGCTGGGGTGAAGCCCAGCTCCACCAGACTGTGTTGGCCATGCTGGAAGAGGCGTCACAAGCTGCGGCTTGGCTTCCGAGGGGTGTTGATAGAAAGTGCTGACTTATCTGAGCTGGCTCAGCGCCTCCTGAAAGTCCGGTGTAGGCACGGGGGGAGCCTGAGCTCGGCGCAGCTGAAAGCCCACGGTGCCTCGTCTGTGACGGCTTTCTAGATCACACCATGTAACACAGCCCAACAAAGGGCTTTTAAATCCTAGTCGAGAAGACAGACAATAGAAGGTCAGAGTTTAAAAGAGAAAGTGTGCCTCAGACTGATGTAATTCCCCTTCTCCCCCCTTTTCGTAGTGTGAATCCTTTGATATTTGAGCAGGGAAATCCTCTTTATCGGGAAACTCCACCTCCTCTTATCTCATACTCCCTCGAAAATACTATCTGCTCTCCTGCCTTTCAGCCTCCCAACCCAGTTTGTGGTGGGAACCTCCGTGTGGGCAACACTGCCCTCCCATCCCTCTCACCAGGTGTGCACAGCGAGGCTTGGGGCTCCACACCGGGATTTGCTGTAAGTGAACACCCTCTGGCTAGTGATTCCTGTGAGGATCCATGCTTGCCTGTCCTGGGAGTGTATGGGGTCTGCAGATGAGGCCACCTCAACCTGTCATGACACTGCCCTTGCAGCAATCACCTGGCAAGGCTTAGGTGGTGAAGCCTACCCCTGTTTACCTTTCAGCCCAGCAAATAAAGGTCTCCCTCACCTTCTTGTACTGTGGAGCAATCTTTTTAAAAAAGATAGAAAACTGGCCATGTTGAGTCAGACCAGAGATCTGGTGTTCTCTTTCCAGCCTGTACAGAGTGGGAGCCCTTGGAAGCAGCAGAAGACACAAAGCAGGTGCAGGAAATTTCCTATTCCCTGCTGTGCTCTCTTGTCTTTCCTTTCTGGCTTTGTGGGTTGGGCTGGAGCATCCCCACTCTTCCCTCAAGGTTGTGCCCATCCCTTCTGGTTACTTGTATGCGTTTTGCCTGAACTGGGACTTGGGAGGTTGCATTACATTGCTGATTGCATCAGATAAGTTGTGTTTCTTAACCTCCTTGCAATGGGCTGCAGTAAGTCTTGTTAGCACTCTTAATTTGCTCTAACAAACAGTTGCAAAGCTGGGGGAAGGAAACGTCCCTGTGTGTGCACTCAAAGCCACTGGGGATCTTGGCGGGGCTGCTGCACCTTTGGAGACCAAAAAGCTTCTGTCCCTCTCCTGCCCTGTGGAAATCAGGTTGTGGCTCTGACCTGAGCTGCTGGTAATCAGAGGACCAGGCTCTCCTTTCACACAAGCAGATTTTCACCTGCCGTGACTCTGAGGATGTCACTAGGTATATTCTCAATGTGAGACAAGCAGAGGAGCCCAGCACATCTTTGTGTGTGGAGGACACCAGGTACCTGTTCTGATGTCCAGCTGGTGTCAGCGACTGCTGGGGTGATACCTGAGGAGTTTTGTTCTTTCCACATCCAGAAGAGGCAGTGAATCACCTGTAGTCACACCTAGGGCAACCCTCGAGGTGTAAATCAAATGGGACTTGCCTGGCCAATTTGCACCAGCAGCTGTTCTAATCCTGAAGGCTCATCCCTGAAGTCATACAGGATTGGCCACTTCATTTTTTCTCCTTAAGACATTGAGTAACTTTTCCAGTACAATGGATTTTGGTATTCACATTGCTCTCTCCCCTCCCATTGGCCCTAAAACGCACAGGGCCGGGGCAAGAATTCACAGGACTTCTCAGCAACATTTTACAATCTTCCCAGTTTGCTGTGCTCCTGCACTTCCAACTTCTTATAGTCTGGAAAAGAGCTTGGGCTGCAAGAAGACTCTGTCTATGAAATGGTGCAGAGTAGAAGGAAATGGTGTCAGTAACTGTGCCGTTGATGTAGATTGTAATTCTTGCAGCCTTCAGTTCCAACCCAGATTAGCACTCCCTTAGTTTAAAATAACAAAAAGGGAACTGTCAAAATCAGAGCAAAAATGTTGGCATGATAAAACATGTTAACAGGTAGCCATTAGCACTTTATGTCTGCATGAATAGTGGCTCTAAGTGTTTTTTATTGGTAACAAAGCAGGGAGGATGGGCAGAGAATGGCATTTGTGTTCAAACTGGCTTGTTGCTTTAATTGCAGTTTTTTATTGTCATTACTTTGTGGTCAGGGTATGCTCTGGGCTGGGGAAGTGGCCTTGGGACACAGCTGGGTTTCAAGTTTTTTGCCAGAGAAGGAAGAAAGCACCAGATAGTCTGGACAGGACTTGTTATTATTCTTATTTTGCTCCTACAACGTGTTTGAGATACCCAGCTCTGGAAGGAGAGTGAGGGGATGGCTGTGGTGCAGACTGAAACATGACTGTAACATCCGGGGCTGCTCGGTCCTGATGTGTGAGATGTTCCCACTGCCGAACCATGGAAAAGTCACCACACTGAGGGCAGCTCTGGATTGTGCTGGTGCTTTGCTGGTTGACATTTGACTGATCATTCATGGTCGTTCCCCGGCACCAGCATCCAGAGGTTGCTTAAGGGAATGGCAGACATTTATCGGAAGAACAAAAAAAAAAGGAAAAAAAGGAAAGAAACAAAAAGGGGGGGGGGGGGTCCTGTGTAGACATTGGGAGTATTTGCCCCAGAAATTAAGGTAAATCCCTCTGGGTTTTTTGATGGAGGAGAGGCCGTTGGCTCCATCCTACCAAGCAGCAGCATGTGCCAGCTCCGATGGCTGGAGGTGACTTCAGCCTTCCTGACTCACCCTGAGACCCATCACAGCCCTGCTTGTCTCTGTTTCCACCCTCTTTGACCATCCATGTTTCCTCTGGTGCATGGAGCTCTCTGGCATCCAGCTTCTGCCAATGTGGAGGTCCTTGGGAAAAAAAGATTAAAAAAAAAAAAGATTAAAAAAAAAAGATGCATGCTCTTGCCATCTCCTATGGACCCTTCCTGTTGCATGCCTTCAGAAACATGCCTTGTGAATGTTTTGTTTGTGTCTCTGCAACTGGCAGCCCTTCTTGTTAGTAGAAATGTCAGCTCCTGCCTTGTTGCTGACTGCAGGGCTGAGTCTTCGTGTGTCGCTGCTGGCAAGGATCTGGCCTTGGGCAAAGCCTCTCTTCCCCTGCTTCTCTCTGCTGCTCTTGGGCCCATGTGTCGATGAACACGAGTTGCCTCCTACTGTTTATTTACACGAGATTTTTTGGGGAGACAGCCTGATGGCAGTCGGTGTCTTAGGTTGGTTCTCCATGCAAGAGCTTAGTAGTTGCTCAACTACTTTTGCTGTTGATTTGGGGTGGCTCTTTGTTTCTTGTGAGGTTTTGCTCATGAGTACATGTGTGGGCTTGGGTTCTGCTGTGGGGAGAGACATTGGTGCCCCCTGTGTAGCCTGAAAGCCTTGAAAATCTCAGCCTTGGGTGCAAAATGCGCCTTTTGAGTATCAACACTTCCTTCCTTCCTTCCCAGAGAAAACAGAATAGTGCTGGCAGTTGTAGCACAGTGCCTTGTTCTTTCCTTACAGGAGCTCTGGATTAATGGCAAAAACATGGTCTGGACGCTGCTCTACAGCCTTCAGAAAATCTGTTTGTTTGTTTTCCCCCCTCGGCTGTGGTGCGGCGGGCGCGAGGACACTTCCCACCTTTCTGCCATATGTTCTTGGATCCTTGCAAGACGGTAGCAGGGTTTGCACCTGGACAGCTGAAGGCCATGGGTGGCTCTGTGGGACCCACACTGCCCTCCCTCCCTCCCTCGCTCCTACGCACGCTAAAACGATCTTTTCCTCCAGCTGAACCTTACAAGGTTTTCCTCCATAGGCACTTCAGTAGGTTTTAACTTTTTTGTCTTGAATCCAAGCAGCTTTAATCAACATAAACGCTTGCGGTGGGTATAGGTTGCCGCATTTAATAAAGGGTGAGCTTCCTCCCCCCCTTTTCTTTCTTCTCTTCTTTCTTTTCATCCCTTATTTTGCATTCTGCCGCGCGCGATGAGTGTTTAATCCCTGCCCTTCTGTCTGTTGAGATATTATGTTTTTTTAATAGTGCTTGTTTATGACTAAGGTCAAAGACAGTATTTCAGAACAAAAATTAGAGTTAGTTCATAATTGAGTACATATGTATGTTACTGTTTATTTTTATAGTTTGCTAATTTATTTTTAAACAGCTCAGTTGAGCCAACATGTTTATAGGTCTGTTTATCACATGTCTTGCCAGTCGGAGTGCTAAAAGACACATGCTTTTCAATAGCACAGATCCGAAGTGAAATTAGATAATACAGCCAGGTAGCAATTTAATTACATTAATTGAATGTTTAGGTTGAAATGTAGTTTTGCAAAGGCTATAATGGAATACATTTATAAGTGTCTGCATATAAATCTTGGCATTTAAAATGTTATTCAAGCCTGCTGGCAGGGAAATGAAACTCCATTGAGTGTTTTTGAGGGAGAAAGGGGGTATTTCACTATGAGTACTGTGCTTGCCGTCGCTTGGGGTTTGGGCCCTGTCCCGGCTGTGGGGAACCTCTGCGGATGCTCCTTTCTGTGGGGAGATACCTGGTCAGGAGGATGCGTGGCCTGATCCAGAATGATGGGATCAGGAAACAACAGCCCCTTCAAGTCCCGATGGGAAGATAAGGGGTGAGTCCCGATGGAGAGATAAGGGGTGAGTCCTGATGGAGGGATAAGGGGTGAGTCCTGATGGAGAGATAAGGGGTGAGCTGGCGCTTGGCAGGAGGGCAGAGAGTCCTGTGTTAGCCAACATGGAGAAAGTGTTTGTCCGGCTGAAACCATCGTGCTCGTGCACAGAGTAATTTCCCAAGTTTGCCAGCTGCTGCACTGGATTGTACCTGTGTGTTCTGGCTGTGGGCTACTGAACAGCCCTGGAAAGGCAGCTCAGGGGAAGCTCTGCTGAAGAGCAGAAGCTGTGAATGAACCACGCTCTCCAGCCCGGATGAAGATTTAATCCTCAGCATAAACATGTACAAATAACGTATTGTCAGGAGAGGGAAAGGGAAAATTCCTTTGGTTTGACGGTGCCCAGGAATAGCAGGCTTAGCTGGGAGAGGATGGGAAGAACTGCTCTGGCACTCTTTAGTTTTCTTTACTCCCTTTTGCATGCACCCATTTCCAAGCAAAACGCTAAAATCATGGCATTTCTAGTGGGGCTGGGTTTTTTTGCAGATCTCTTCTAGAATCCCGAGAGCTGAGCGAGGTTTCAAAAGCAAAAAATAGTATAAATCAAAAGGAGCAGGAGGTCATAGGTGGATTTTTATCGGGGCTTAGGGATAGATAAGGGGTAACCAGAGGAGAGGTACAGCTTGTGCAACATTCTTGTGCCACGGTGGGCGATCTCCTTTTGGGTGCCTGCAAGCTGGGAGGGATGGAGGAGCAGGAGGGGGGATATACAAGACCTAAACACCCAGGCAGTGGGAAGTGTTTGGAATTAAGCTGGTGGCGAGCAGGCCCCTGGCATTTCTCAGGCTTTTATATTGCATACAAGCCGGGAAAAATGCTTCAGGCTCAGCACAGGGATCTTTCTATGTGTTTTGTGCACACGCTTGTGTGTGGGAACTTGAAGCCTCTCCTTCCTTATCTGGGTTGGGATGGTCAACTGAGGTGTGGGCTTTTTCCCCCTGGTCTTGAAGGGTTGACGTGTGCTTTCAGTCCCTTGCCAAAGCACAAGTAATGTGGCTTCTCAAGTCGAGGTGCCTCTAGTGAATCTGGCATTTTGGGTAGTCATGGCTGGTGTTTTGGCAAGAGCTGCAGTTTCTTCTCTGTCTTTTGGATCAAAGGAGGCTTCCCTGTGTGTCTTGATGGACTTTCTTGGTGGGGTTTGGCCTCATGGGTCAGGGTCTGCTGACAAAACACAGCACAAAGTGATAGCTGGACAGGCTTTGATGCAGATACTAAAATATTTAACTGTGTTAATAGCATTTGCTTTCTTTGCCTCTTACTTTCCCCACCAGTCTATAAAGTGATGATTCTTTGAGGGCCTGACAGGCATCTGAACATGGGGTGGCTCTTTGTCCCCTCCTTTGGTAACTTCCTACTAACTGTCTTAAAAAGCTCTAATCAGTGGGGTTTTCCCATCTCCTCTCTTTTTAGCTGAAAATAAGTGACTGATTTCTATTTTTTCATCTTACAAAAGCTCACCTCTGGCTTAAGACCAACTAGGGAGAGTTTGTGGTAAAAAAAAAAAATGTAGTCCAAATCAGAGGGTTTCAGTGAAAGTCACAACATAAAACTGAAGTTAGAGTGGCCTCCACCAGGTGATTACCATAATGCTGAGTGCTTATTGCTGGACTCAGGGCTTCTGAATGCTTGGGAATGATTCCAGCTTGTTTGGGCTTAGGAACAAAACCTCTCTGTGATGCTGCAGCCAGGGTGGAAGGGATCCAGGGAGCATTGGGAAGTGGTGCAGCACCATCCCCGTGCTGAAGGCTTGTTTTAATAACTAAAGCTAGCAGAGCATCCCACAGCATTGCAGTAGGAATGTTTTCAGGCTGAGTTCAAAATGCTTACTTAAGAATAATCAGTAGTGGCCTAAAAGCTGACTTACCTTAGGAAGGAGACCAAGAGGTAGGACTGCTGTGTTAAGGATGCTGAAGTGGTACATGTTTTAGGATCAGATTGCAGTCATTTTGGGTTGGAGGGCATCTTCTTCAGCCCTGATTCTGCTGCCATCCTTGCAAACAAAACCAAAATTGGTTTTGTCTGAGTTTTGGTCTCAGGTGACAGAGCTGGTGTGAGGAAGAGCAGCTGCAAACACTCTTTTTTGGGGTTTATGAGGCCTAAGCCATGAGAGTTGAGCACAGGAGTAGATAAACAAGCTCTGCTGATGGCCTTCTGTTACATTTGCAGTGGGATCTGTTTTTTAAGATCATTTTTTCCCCGAATCTTTGAGAGTAGGCCACTTAAAGGACTCACAGAACTGTATTTTCTTTACAGTAATGAGGCATCATGACATACCAGTTGTGGGAAATCTGATAGACTTGGGAGACCCTAGGAGGGTAGAAAATCACTTAATTTACTTTGTGTGCCATAGTCTTAATTTTCAACTATTTGAACAACTGATTGCTGGGGCAATCATCAGATCTTCAGAGTTAAGATGTTTCCTGCTGGAACTGAGCATTAGCTAAATCAGCAATGGTAAAACGGAGCGATCGCGCGCGTCCATCTGAGGGTAAGGAGGAGAAATTAAATCCCTGAACCCGAGCTCCAGTGCTTTCTCCTTTTGTGGGAAGGGTGAGGCAGGTGAGGCTCACCTGCTCTGGTGGTTGGTTACCCGGGTGGGGAGCTGGGGCTGCGTGGCTTTGGCTGTGGCTCTGGTTGGCTCCGGTGGCGGCTCCGGCAGGAAGGAGCTGGGTCTGGTTTCCTTCTGAGCTCTCTGCTCAGTGATTCCCCTGGTATTTGCTCATTGTGAGTAAGAGCGATAAAATCTAGTGGTGGAATTACATTATGTCTTGGGTGCTTTCTTTCCAAATTAGTAGTAATCCTACGTGTCTTTGACCCATTTCACGGAGACAGAGGGCTGGATTCTGCTGCCTGTTTTCTGTGAGCAGCTGGCTGAAGCAAACAGACCTTGAGTAAAGGGATTAGAAACCAGCCCTTCACTTGGGTGAGGTGTTGCAGTCCTTGTGCTGTGGAGAGTCCTTTCTTGGGCGAGTTTTCCCCACAAGCCTTGCATAGGTACCTGCTCATGAAGAGACTGCTGGTTTAGCTTACAGGGATGGGAATAATAGCAGTGGAAGCGCAGAGCGAGGCACCCAGGGTGATGGGACCCATTTCATTCACCAAGATCAAGCTTGTACTGGAGCAAAAACGGCAGAGGACTTTGCATTTTGAAAACTCTATGCCACTGAAAAAAAGTATTTGAAATTGTTCAGAAAGGCAAATAGGCATGGGTGTTCAGAGACCTTCTCCTGCCTTCCCGTGTCAGCAGAAAATGAAAAATTCAGTGTGAAAGTATTTTCTTACTAAAAGAACCCCAAACTGGACTGTAAAATGCAATACTAATTTCTAAAGGCTGAGAGCGGCATGAGGGAGAATATTTAATTACAGTGGCAAAGTACAAACATTTCCTAGCAAGCATTCATTGTATTAATAATAATTTATTAATTCCTTGGCTAAAACACGCATCCCGCTCCTGTTCTTTTTTAGTGAGCCGGGAATCCGATCCCACTTTTTATTTTGCTGACAACCGCCCAGCAAGTAGGGAGGGTAGAGGCTGGAGACTATTTATATAAACAGAGGCTTTATGTTTCGCTGTGTGGATGGTGATGCTGGGGTTGCACAGTTTTGGTTTAGCAGAGGAGGCGAGGACTTGAAGCCGATCAGCTGATGCAGGGGGCCCAAGTATCTGACTGCTCCAGCGATAAGTGTCTGTACAAATATTTATACAATCCCGATAGTCTTTTGAATTGCATTATTACAGCACAAAAAGCTGTCAGGTTTCCAGGCTTTCCGAGGCGTACTTCTTACGAGGCTCGCGTTCGTTTTGCCAGCGGACACGGGCGAGCTCCGCTCCCGCTCGGAGCCGGCTGGACCCGTGCCACGGCCCCGCTGGGACTGGGGTAGGTGCTGAGCCCCTGCAGCACCCAGCCCCAGCTGATAAGCCCCGTGAGAGCCTGGCTCTGTTAGCTCAGGCTTAGCACTGAATTCTTGCAATTATGTGGCACAGGGCTGATGCAGAGCAGCCGCGGAGTGAGACTGTGGGCTGAAGGAGCTCAGAGCAAAGGGTGTTGGAGAGGCAACCCCTGCATTTGAGAGACACATTTCTGTGCCAGGCTGCAAACTCCCACCTTATCCTGGAATGCTGCTCCTCCCCGGGGTCACTCACAGAGAGGGTCTGATTCCAGGTCTGCAGCTAATGGTTGGAGGCAAATGTCGCATCAGGCCCCACATAGGAAAATGACAGTTGTCACTTAGAAGGAGCAGTTAAGAGATTTTGGTGGTTTATGTGCAGAGCCAGATGTAGATGGATTTGGATAGGTAGAGGAAAATTCACCTTGTGCCTTTTCTGCTGGAAGTTAGTCCACATATCCACATAGGTAGGTATCCAGGCATTGCTGATGGTTTGATGGTGATTCTCACGAGATCTGTGTTTTTTCCTAAAGCTTTCTTGGAGCCATGGGATTACAGCATCCTACTGGCGCTCTGGAATAGAATTTGACAACAGGACTTCAGTTCCACTTCAGATCGGATATGTGCAGGCAGGGTTCACACTGCTTGCTGCCATGAGGCCAAAGGGATTATTCCAGATCTGCAAAACCAACAAGAGTTTGAGTCAGTGGTAGGGAAAGCTGGAGGCTTCACCAAAGTGACTGGAATAAATCAAGTGCTGTCAGTGGAAAGCAGTGGCTGTCCTGGAGCAGGGTTGGAATACATCAGTAGCTGCCCCAGCCCTGGCAGAGAAAGCCCTGTGTTTTCACATGCTGATAGTGATTGCCTGTCCTGTTCCACTTATTTGTAAGATTAGGAGTTTGGAAAATATTTGCAAGGTTGTGAAACCATAGTCTGGGGTTGCTGAGGGCCTCCTGGTGTCCTTCAGTGTCACAGTTCCGGGATAGCCTTGGTTTTTAGGGACGAGTGTGTGTCTTCTAACAGCTATAAGTGTCTCTCCAGAGCTTTCAAAGGAGTGGGTTCTTTACTTCCAGTGCAGCGTTTGTTTGTTTTTAGGGCATGTTTTTCCACAAGGAAAGAAGAGTAGCAATCCCATGATCAAAGAAACAAAGCAAATTGCTGTGGAATTTCTGCTTAACAGTATTTGAATAAAAAAAAAAGTAGTATATAATTTTTGTATATAATTTATAAATGAGTCATGTGTGCCTCAGCTCTGGCCTGCTGGAGCAGTGTCAGAGCAGTGTCAGGTTCAGCAGCCTGTGTCAGCCCATCACTTGGGATGTGGTGTTGTACAGGGAGAGCAGAGCCATGAGGCTGCTCCATCCACACCCCTGGCTGTGGTGAGCCCCTCTGCTGCTGCAGCATTCTGGCTTGGACAGGTGACCTGCATGCAGGGAAAGGATCAAGTGGCTTGGGGAGGGAAAAATCACCTCCTGATGCTCATGGTAAGGAGTAAAGCCAGGTTTTCCATGGTGGCTGGTTAATTCACTGGGACTGCTGTGTGCCCTGCTCCTGCAGCTCCCAGTGCTGCAGCATCCCTGCTTGGCCAGTATCACTGGACAGACCATGCCCAGCACAGCAATGTGGTTAGCCAGATAACAAGGGCATTAAACCCTGTTTTTCTGCCCATGTTCTAACAGGAATAGCCCCATTCCTGAAATTGTACCTGCAAATCTTACGTCTAAGTCATCTCATTTGGCCATGGGATTCCTGCTGAGCCTGGCTGCAGGGGGTGGGATGGGGTAGACCTCTCCCTTCATGCAGTTATTTGAGCTCTTGTGGGGCAGGGCTGTGCTCAGAGGGGCTTTACCAGGATAAGAACAATTAGGGCTGGTTTTTTGCAAGTAGTAGGGTTGTGCTTAAAAACGCCCGTTGGGCTTGGAAGGGCTGTATGTGTTTCCCTGGAAGCCTCTCCTTTAGTTTCCAGCAGGGATGTGCTCTGCCTGTGCAGCATCCCAACTTGAGAGGAGGCAGATGGAAACGGTAAGTGCTCAGGGCAACTTTAAGGCAGCATTATTAATGTCACAGCCCCAAAAAGAAGTCTGTGTAGTGTATTGCTTGATGTCTAGTGTAGCTGGACATTCTGTTTGGTGTCTCAGAGGCAGCACAGCTGGAGCAGGCCGGTTTTGTAGCGGTCACCTGTCCCCCTTGCTGTTTCCTCTAGTGCCAGGAGCTCTCTGGATGGGCACAATGGCATGGGACATCCTCACCATGAGTCCAGAAGTGGTGCCCGCAGGGACACACCACTCTGGAGGGCTGTTAAAAGCTCAGCTTTAGAGGAGATGGGGAAGTAAGTGCAGAATTGCTTCAAACAGCTTAAAAATGTGGGATGTGTGGTGGAAAGCGCACACACTGCAGCTGTTTGTGACCTGATCTGATCCTGATCACCCACATGTCCTACTGAAGGGGGCAAGGAGCTGCAGGTGCTGCTGGAGCTGCACCAAGGGGATGATGGCTTCCATGGCTCCCATTCTGGTGTCATCCAAGGCTGTGAAAAGCTCAGCGGTGGTGGGATCTCTGTCAAGCTGAGAGCTCAAGCAACAGCAAGACTGGCAGATGAACAGGGTCCAGAGGGGCAGATCCTAACCCAAAGGCGAGGGACCCGCAGTTTGCCTTAGAATTGGGCCTGTAACTTTGGCTTCACCTAAACAGCACCAAAGTCAGCCCCTCAGTTCTGTGGCCGGTCCCTGCAGACTCTGGCCCATAGATAGCATCTGACAGCACCTGCACTTCTGCGGGGCAGAAATCAAAGCTGTGTGCCCCTGCTTGCAAACACCCAGGTACTGACTAAACACTGTGAGCAGCCTCGGCTCCGAAACGGCAAATCTGCTTTGTAAAATGGCCTTTAATCCCAGCAAAAGCTTTTCTTCTGCTTAGGTGGTGACCGGAGCACAGGTGCAGGGGGAAGGACTGGAGCTGCTTTGGTTGGTTTCTCAGTCTCTACCTGGTGCAGGGGCTGGTGAGGCACGCTCTGGGGACAGCTGGGTGACGAGCGATCTGGGACGTGCCATTCAAGGGCTGATTATTATGACTTCGTGAGGATTTTTAATGTATCTGTCTTTACTCCAAGCATCTTCTAGCAGTGATACATGCCCGAGTGGACAGATAGACAGGTGGTGGGATGCTGCCCCACAAAAGCCTACGGGGAGCCCACAGCAAACCCCACTGGCCACACACCCAGCTGCTGCCCCACGCGTTGCCTCAGCGGGCAGATGTCGGCGTTGCTCAACGCCAGCAGGACCCGGGTGTCTGTTTATTAACGGATAAGATGGTCAGGCTGGCACACGGCTCCCGAGCCGGCCTGTGCAACTCCTGTGGTTTCCAACCGTACTTATCGAGGGAGGGGGCTGCCTGCCCAGCCAGGGTGTTTCCTCTAATCAGTATTTTCACATGCCAATGGCAGGCAGATGTGCAGGGGGCAAAGGCTCGGCCATCTCTCAACAGCTGCTCAGGGGAAGGAGTCACCTAAGGCAAGGCTGGGGAGGTGGGAAGAAGCGTAGCTCAGAATAAGTAAATACTCCCCAGTACAGGGTAACACAGGGGGAATTCACACACACACCCTTGGCCATGAATTTTCACCGTCCCATCTAGAGGAAATCAACTCCTTGCAGTATTGCCTAGCAATAAGTTCAGTTCCAGAAACCCTTCTTCAAGTCCCCTCAGAGGCTTCTCCTATTGTGTGCCCCGTGTCCCCGAGCCGCCGCGGGCAGCGCGCGAGAGTGTTGCGGGCTCAATTTAACGGCATCTCCCCTGCTTATCAGACTATATAATAAACATGGCTTTTAGGGGGGACTTTTTGGGGAGGGGTGCGAGGCAGGCGGTGAATGGAGAGGCCAGACACTATTGTCTGGCAAGAATGTGAGTCGCCCTGGGCTCGCCTTCCAAATTGTCCCAGCATCAATCCCCCCTCCTTTGCGGGATTTCCTTCTCCAGCCGGGGTTTTGTTTCGGAACAAGCGTTGGTCAAACAAGCTTTTGTTTGCGGTCAGTTGCTTGGCACACATACACCACTTCTGGTGGGGGACAATGAGGAAGCTGTTTCGGGGGCAGCTGCGGTGGGACTGAAAGGGAATACTGATGGAAAAAAGGGCGCGGGGAGGAAATAGCTGGGTGGAAATTAATTGGGAGGATCTTATGAAGTCTGGGTGCTCTACAGCAGTTGAGAGAGTGGCGGGAAGTCCTTCGATCTTGCTACCTCATCCCACTCGCTGCCTCGTGCTGGTTTATGTGACTTCTTCCCCCCAGGATACCCCACCTCAGAGCAGAAAGTTGGGCAAAATATTTGTGACTCTGCATCTAAAAAGCTTTCTTTCAGGAAGAAGTAAACTTATTTACAGCAATAATAGAGTTTTAAGGAATTGTCTAAGTGAGACTGACTTCTTTGTCAGCAAAAATTGCAGCAAAACTGTTCATAGATGACATTACCTAAATGACATTACGTACGTATGTCCTTTCTTTCACATTTCCTGTAATCCTGTTATGGCATTGTCCCATTACCTCAAGCACTGTCATCTTTAAATGCTGTCAGATCTTAACTGGATGGCCAAGGACATCGGAAAAGGATCGAGGTGAAGCTGATGGCAATTTCAGACCTGTTGTATATATGGCCATCTCCCAGCCTGCCTCCAGATGGGGTGTTTTCTGATAACATGTTCAGGTGAAGTGGTGACTCAAGGACTTGTACATCTTTTATGGAGCCGCTGCCCATCCCCACCACATCCAGCACCCTTTTTTGGGAAGTGTAGGGTGTCAGGCACAGACAGAGCGTTGGAGGTGCTGAAGGTGGCAAGTACGAGCTGTGTGCTTGCTGTTACCTGTTGGAAAGTGCTCCCATCCCCAGGAAAATGAGGACCCAGAGTCAGTGGATGGAATGAGCAACCCTTCCCCACTCCCTGTACAGCCTGCATGGCATTAATGACATTGCAAAGCACACGGAGTTCCTCGGACTGAAGTGCAACATCTTGGTGTTAATACTTTTTAATGTTATTGCTCTTATTATGTTACTGCTAAAAAATTACATGAGGCCAATTTCTTTTACTCCAACCACGAATGGGCCTCAGTGGCTTTTTGAAAGCGCTCCGAGACGTGGCAGCAAATGAGGGGATTGCGACTTCTGCTGCTCTCCTGCTGAAATATTCTGCGCTCTTAAGCCTGAGGAGTGGGGAGTGTTGGCCTGGAGGCAGCGCCTGTTTAAACTGGCAGCCCCTCTCACCAGGTTCCAATAGTGATGGGGATAGCTGCCAGCTCCAGGGGCAGGAACTGTCACTTTGTTATCTCTGGGTGCAGTGCTGCGCTCTGAGGGGTTCTGGTCCCCCGTGGTGGCCACTGGACCCGACTGCAGTGCAAACAACAGCAGCCCTGAACCTGAGGCGCTTGCTGCAGACTAAAGTCCGTGGTCAGGCATGCACAGATGGGTCTGGTTGACCATCTTTGGCCCTGTGAGCTGGTTTTCCTGAAAAGCAGAGCTGCTCTGTGTGCTGGCAGCAAGGGAAGTGATGCCAACATGTGGCTCCCAGATGGGTTGTCCTGTCTGTGTGGATGTGGGGGTGCTGCTGGCAGGTCACAGTGTGCCCTGTGTCCTCCTGTGCACTTGAATGTACAGCAGAATGTGTGGGCTGCCTGTGGTAGCATCAGCAGATGGGTGCTGGAGATCCCACCCTCCTTATGCAATGTATCCTCAAAGAGATGAAGAGTCAGAAGAGAAAGACTCGTGGGTGAAGAGCAGGAGAGTGGCTCATTCAGCCACATTTAGTTGGCCCAGCACAAGGATTAGACAGCACCAAGGTTTGGTTTAGTCCCAGGGATGCTAAAGAGCAGGGCCTGGATCCTGGATGTGAATTCACATTTTCCTTCTGAAAAATAGCAGTGGGATAGCCCATGGAGTAAGGAAGGATATTTTGATATGACCATGTAGACTATGTTGGAGATTATTTGCTTGAACAGGTGAAGTTAGGGGTTTGTTTGAGAGGCTGTTATTGGTATCTACTGGCAGTTACAACATTTAATTGCGTTTTCCTGTAAGAAAATGCTTATTTTGCTGAAAACTGGGGTCCTCTACAATCTGTTTTGTATGCTTAAAAACTCTGGTTTTCATTTAGTTTTTTACCATCAGTGCCATCCTAATGCATCCTCCAAGGCCAGTCCTCAGGTCTTACCCTCTGCTAGTCTGAGGCTGTGCACGGGCAAAAATGTCCATGCCCAGGACTTCCCACATGAGTGCAACAGCTCTGCCCCCATCTCCTGCAGGATATGCTGGAGCCATCTCATCTCCATGCCTCCCACAGCCCCCAGAAGGCTCTCCCTGGAAAGGTCTCAATCCAGTGCTCCTTAGCTGGACACGGTTTGTGCATTGCTGCCCATCTGGCTACTAAATTGATGGTTTTTTGGATGCTGGAGGAGACTTTTTCTCTCCTTTCCAAATCTCTTAATAACTGAAAATTTGGGTGTAAAAGCACTGACTGCACACAGTTCACTGGGGTTTTTTTCAGTCATAGCTTGGATTTTTTTCCCCCTATGGGCACAGGAACCATTTATAGCCGAGGTGGGCCGAGTTTGCAACTTATTAATCTCTCACTTGCATGTGGGTTGAAAAGAGACACCATGCCTTTATCAAAAGCCAGGCTAGCACAAAAGCCTATGCAAAATCATCATCAAATCCTATTAGAGGTGGAAAATATCTCTTAGATCATCTCATTCATTTCCCTGCCAATGCTAGACAGTTCCTGAGAGTTAATTTTCTAGCGTCTGCCGCCAACTCCCTGTGTGACTGTGGGTCTGTCATCTTGCCTTTGGGTTGTCACTGTAACTTCCACGCGTTTCCATGCATTTCCAAACAAGCCTTGTTTTGTTCAGTGGTTGCCTGTGTTGCTGTTTGCCCTGCATTAGGTGTTATCAGTGGTTTCCACTCTGGAGAGCATCACCAGACCTTGCTTGTGGCTGGGAAAGGCATCCCCATGGAACAGGGCATGCTGGATGCTCAGGGAAGCCCAGGAAGTGCCATTCCCTTGGGCAGTGGCTTCATCCTCTGCAGCCATAGGCATTGGGGAAATGAAATCTCAAAGGGAGGTTTCTCTCCTGCAAAGAGTTGTGGATGTGAGTTCAATGCAAGCAGGTTGTCCCCTGTAAAGCAATTCCCTTCTCCTAAATGCTGCTGGTGCCACCTTTGATAAGCTCCCACCCTGAAGTTCTGGACTGGCTGTGACATCCACTCAGCAGGGAGGAAAAATAATAATAATTCAGCACTGGAGCTATTTATAGCATTAAGCAGATGCAGATTTCATCAGGGTTTGTTTCAGAGAAGGAAACGACATCTAGGAGCAGAGTAACCTTACTTGTAACTTGGCGGTGGCGCTGGCGGCCGTGATTGAATTCCCCGGCATGGCGAGGGTCTGGGCAGCCCTGCCAGCGCCGGAAAGGTCAGTCCGGCAAGTGTCACCCGGAAAGCATCAAAAGCAGGAGCTGTCGATAGCGACCTGCATTTGCAGAAAATCTGAGGGCTTTCTAATTAACTGAGGATCTCTAAATTAGAGCGAAGCCACTCGACAAGCCCCCTCGTATGCCTTAAGTGTCAGGGCTCAGCTGATCGCCGCATCTAACAAGCGGCTGATTTTTAACAGTAGCTCCGAGACTCAATCAGCTCCTAATGGCTCCGTTTCAAAACGTTTCAGTGCATTTTTCATCTCTTACTCTGGAATTTATGCTCTTTGTTCCCTGCTCAAATATTCTGGCTCTCTTCCTTAATTTCAGGCTTCTGCCTTGCGACAGCTCCTCTGCCCTAACTAGGCAGCTCATTGCCTGCCTTTCCCCACATGCGATTCTCTGCCGTGGCCACTCGCTCTGCTTTCTAATCAGTAAGTTTCAGAAATTCCCCCTCTCTCCCCCCTGATGTATAGGTAGTGCTGCGGGGTCTGGAATTTCATAATTAGAAGGAAACCCGTGTTTAAGCAGGCCCTGTGTAATAGCAGCTGAAAAGTGGTTTTCTTTCAGCTTTAAGATAGGGAGTCAGTTTGGAAATGCACCTGGTTTTGACTTTCCTCTCGCTGCCATTCTGTGGTGCCACAGATTGAGGTGGGGGTGCTCCTGATTTACACCACGGACAATGAGATTGAACCCTCCTTTGAGCTGCATTCATAGCAGAGTTAGATTATGCACATTTAAACTGAGGGCTTCGAGCTGCTGGGAAAACAACTGGGGGATCTTTCCTGACACGTAATTCCTGCCGCTGGTAATGAGACCCATGGATGCATCCTTGGGAAGGCAGCAGGATAAACTCCCACACAAACAGTGATTGGGAACAGATAAATTCCATTCAGGAAGGTAGAGAGTTAATCAGCAACTCTTAAAGACTCCTCCGCGTGTGTTTATGTTCCAACGGCTTATCCATATCTTGGCAATTATTCACGTGAAATAGAACATAAATCCCACAGCCTAATTTTTCTTTAAAAAAATTTCCCCAGGTAATCAAATCCTGAAGTGCATCTTCTATTCCGGTGGTTTTATCAGTAAATCAAATTTTTATCATTTATCAGCAAAAGTTAGATTTAAGCATCTTCACTGTAATGTTTGAAAGATGAACATTTGTTTCAGTGGGTACTGTGCCAATCAATAATCTTCCAGCTTGACTCAGCTATCAATTATTGCTGCAATTATTTGTCTAGTTGGATATTTAAAATGTCATCAGAAAGAGATGATTACATATTCCAGAAAGCAAGGCACTGTATAATCAGATGAACTGAATTCAGTTAAATGTAGTGTGGTACTAACCTGTCCTTCAAAGCTGAATTCTGCAGCCACGACTGAAACAACAGCTTTCTGCATTATTGTAAGGAAACGGATCTTAACCTTGGAACGGCGCGTGTTATTGGGGTCGGGTAATACTCGGCGAGAGGAGACCTTGCAAGCCTGGAAATTGAATCAGCCTTACTGACATAAAAGAGGGAGGTGGGGTTGTTTTTTTTTTGGAGGGGGGAGGGCTGGTTTTGTTGGATTTCATCTGCAAATCTATAAATAAGGAAATCCACTCTTTATCTGCCTTTCTGAGAGTTTCAGCTCCTGAGCTCGGAGCGCCAAATTTCTGCATGCCCTTTTTGCATTCCTTGACTTGATGTATGTGTGGTAAATACTCTCTGTGCCCCGAGAATGCAATAAAGCTGTAGCAATTCTTGCAAGTCTTACATCCCTCCAAACTCCAGATATTCGGAGTATTATATCATTTTCAACTTCAAGGATATCTCAGCGATGGAGAGGAGACAGGATAAACCAGAGAAGACCAGACAACTTTACAACACCTTTTGGTCCTATTTGCAAAGCAGAGAGGGGAAAAAATATATATAATTTATCGATTCTAGTAATACTTGCTTGTGCAAGTTATGAAACTAAACGTTGTAGGATCTGGTTCAGCACTTGCTGTGCTTGCAACTCCATGGTGACATTGAACTTGCTCAGGGACAGAATAAACCTTTGCCTTCCTGGCAGATGATTTGCAGGCGGAGGTGTCGTTCGGGGGGACCTGCAGTTCCCCTGACCCACTTTGTCAGGATGGTTTGCTGCTGGCTAAATATCATTAATTTGAAAGTGAGAGGAAAGCGAGCCAAAGGAGAAGGCTGGGAAAGAGGAGAGTCTGAAGAGGTTCTGTTCTGGGAAGGAGATGGTGGAATAAGGCTTCCAAGGAGTTCCTCAGCCACTGACTTGGCTGAGGGCTGGGGATTTTTGGCTCCACCGACACCCTTCCCAAGGCATGGGTGGGAGCTGGGTGCCGTGGGGTGGGGAAGGGGATGTTGGTGGTGCCTGGCTGATGAGAAGAGCCAGGAGGGACTGTCAGGGACCACCGTATCTCTTCAAGATGATGGTTTGAACGGACGCGGCTTTACAGAGCCGGGCGCATCAAATAGAGACACCAAGATGTGAAAAATCAGCAAAAATAAAGCAATGCTATTGGTGATGAGGGGGCTTGATGGCCCAGCGATGCTGTGGCAGCAGTGTCCCTGCTGGTGAGCAATAGTGGGAAGCTGCCAGCCCCACTTCCTCCCTGGGATGGGGCTCAGCCGTTTTGAAGCACACTTCATCTCTCCAGGAGTGCCCCGTGCGGCAGAGCTGCCGTGTCCTCCAGCAAGGTCCTGCAGCACTAATCAGGTCAGCAGGCTTCAGCAGCTCTTCCTGGGAAAGCAGTGTCCTGGCATTGGTCTGGGAGTCTCTGTGTGTAAGGGATACTGAGTGCACAATGTGCATTGCAGAGCAGCATCCATGACTCACCCTCACCTGTGCCGGGTGCTGGCTGCACGACTGAGTGGTGCCAAAACCACAACACAAACAGGGAGAGACACCCCCTGCCCCACACCAAAGGGGGTGAGCATCTCCTAGAGCATCTCCTTCCTCTCCCTTGCAAGAAACTTTCTGAAGTGTGCTCTGCCTTTCCTTCAGATGCTGCTGGCCTGGGAGAAAACGGTAGAAAGGGAAACAATTCAGCGCGTAGGTGTATGAGTGAATGAAATGATTTGGAAGCTCTTTGTAGCTGTATAATTACAGTACTGCATTTAAAAAGTGAATTATTGACTTGATTGTCCCCAGCAGCCACTGGGTAAATGCATAATTACGGATTGTTAGAGCCAGGTACCGTTTGCTGGATAATCAGGTGAGGCTGTGGAAGGGCTTTGATAGTGTTTTTGGGGCAGGGCTTAGATGAGGCTTGGTCCTTGGTGGGTCCAGGTGGACCTTCCAGCAGGGGACACACCTGGTGCCAAGTAGGTCCAGAGGAGCTCATTTAGCAGGTGTCACTCCAGTGATGCCATTCCTGTTTGAATCCTTTACAATCCCTATGCCTGTGCTCGGGGAGAGGCAGTCAGGGACAGGCAGGTGGGGAAGATTGTGCATCACAGAAACACAGAATGGTTTAGGTTGAAGGGACCTTAAAGACCATCCAGTTCCAGCCCCTCTGCCGTGGGCAGAATCACCTTCCACTAGACCAGGTTGCTCAGTGCCCATCCAGCCTGGCCTTGAACACTGCCAGGGATGGCATCTGGGATGTTGGTTACTTCACTAAGGATGTTTTTAGAGATGTGTGATGGTATCAGTGGAGAGTTCCTCCTGCAGGGCTGAAGTCAATGCATAGTTCAGCCTTTAGGTCCCACCACTGGTGTCTGTAGTTACTGGAGCTGCTTCCCATGTTGTGCTGAGTTCTGCATTGCCTCTCCTTATCCACCATGGTGTTAATGTATAGGGTGCGTATGTGCACGTGATCAGGTTGTCTTTGCTTGAGGGGTTTCTTCTAAAACTCACTCAGAGCTGAATTTCAAGCACAGCATTGTTTTCCCATGACAGGTTTCCTCTGTTCCTCGCTAATCAAGGCGCGACAGATTTCCACCCCCCTTAGGTTTTAAAAAAGCACAAAATCAGTCGCAGGCTGATACCTTACTTGCCAAGTTGGAGCTTGAAGCAGGTTTTCTTGGTGGCCAAATTGTCATTGCCTTGAAAGTGGTGACAGACGCTGAGGTCAGGCCATGAGACCCCAGCACCCCACTGAGGCTCTGACAAACTGTGTTTTGTTGCTTGTTGCTAATGAAGTATTTTTTGGGGGGGTGGGAATCTAAGTGTATGGACTTTGGTTCTGGTTAGGAGAATGAGTAATATTGAGGCTACAGCCAAACTGGTTACCCATGAAATACCCATTTCTTCTGCAGGCAGGAACTGGTCTCCCTGGTCCCACTCCTTCCCACCCGTTCTTTCCTCAGGCCCCAGAAAACTTCTGCTTTGTGGAAACTTGAGCAGTGCTGTAAAACCCAATGAAAATTTGGCTTTGGGAGAAAATGGGGAATTCTTGGAGTTCCTAACTCCAGTCTAAATCTTTGACTGGCAGAGCAATGCCAGCTGCTGTTTTATTATTGCTGGGGCTTGGGTTTCTTTTTGAAGTTTGAGTCGCAGCATTAATGTTTTGGCCTGGTTCTTCCTTAAAGAGGGTTTTTAAAAGGAAGTGTAATGAAAAAATGGCGTTACTCATAGCTGGTTTGCAAAGTGTTTTCCCAGTTTTATTAATATGATTTCAGGAAGTCTGAATTTGCAGACA
Organism: Monarcha castaneiventris obscurior; assembly: GCA_026261815.1. NCBI lineage: Eukaryota > Metazoa > Chordata > Aves > Passeriformes > Monarchidae > Monarcha > Monarcha castaneiventris. Next base: position 8,473,782 of record JAMPIT010000862.1, read on the forward strand.
GAATAATTATTTTCAAGAATATAAATATCGATATTGATGTATCGATTTCAGTATTGAAAATCAGTTTCAGGAATACCTTTTATCCACAGGTTATAGTAAAGAAAATCTGGTAAAGATGGCAGATGGAGCACTGAGAGTCCTGCAAAGCAAAACCTCTGCTAGATTTTTTGACATTTTCATGCTGGTCCCAAGACCCTCCACCAGGCCTTTGCATAAAAAGTGTGGACTCGGTTCGCAGAATTCTATTTTCAAAGGCAGAACAGCCTTGGTATTTCCTGTTTTACAAGCAATACTACGTCACTTCCTTCAGATTTTTGGGGATATTTTCTTTTTCAGTGTTTCTGAATCTGGTTCCTCTCATGGTAAAGAGAAGAGGTTAGAGAGGAAGTACCCTGTTGTACACAAATGCAGCTACTGCTGTTCCTCAGTGTTATTCCAGTTATTATGAGAGCCAACAGCTACTTAGGACTGGTTAATGACAGACCAGGTTAATCACACACCTTTTGCAATCTGGAGGATCAGGAGGGGGAATTAGTGCAGGAAGGAGAAAATACCTTTGGACAGTTACAGTTTCCCTTCTGAACTGATGCTACCAGGAAAAGGTGACTCGCACCAAAGCAGCTCTTCCTTACCCAGGGAGAAGTGGCTGCTGCAGGAATGGAGCAGGACCCGCTTATCTCCCGGCCCTGCGACGCTTCCTGTGTCCCAACTGTTCCACTTCACTCGTTTGCAGTTGAAAGGAATTTCAACAGTATGGATTTCCAAAAGAGAGAGAGCAGGGAAAAAAAAAAGAGATATTTGACAAGCCAGATGGAGAACTGAATCAAGTACAAGTGGTAACAATTAACTCAATTTTTTTCTTCCCCCCTTTAAATACCATAACAACTCTGAATTTATCAGTCCAAAAATCAAGCAGTCAGTTGACATTAAAGCTGAATAAAGAAGTTCCTGGGTTTGGTTCAGGCTGTTCCTCCCATGGTTGTTTGGTGGCGAGCAGAAGAGAGGGGGATGCTTCCTGCAGGTTGCATGTTTGAGTCAGTTTTAACTTCTGTCTTTGCTGTTTGATAGAGAAAGGTGTGTATGTGCCCTGTAGGTGCAGGAAGCCTGGTAAAGACTCCTTGGCTTTGCTTACACATGCAGGTTTCTTGGGAAGGTGAGGGAGAACACAGGAGGAGCAAAGCCACCAAGGCCTGTGGTGCTGGTTTGTGGAGGGATGCTGCTGAGAACAGGGGCTGGGCCATCCAGTCAGCAAGGGCCACATGCAGGTCTGCTTGGAGATTTCTCTGGCTTGGGGATTTCTCTGAGGGAGTAAATCTGCAGCTGTGAATGAAATCCTTGCAAACACCATTGGCACGTGCGCAGTCACTGCTTACGCTGCCGGTTTGTTTGGGAAAACACTGGGAAAACTGGGGTGTCTCTACTGCTCCGTATTTGTGTGCAGCCCGTGCAGTGCCCTGGGGTAAAGCACACCTTGTGTTTAATATCCTGTCCTTAAGCTGGGGCTCCTTCCCCAGACAGTGTCCTGTGCCATGGGCCTGGTTAGGTGCACCCAGGGGTGGCTGCGTGTGCTGTGTCCAGCGAGCAGCTTTCCTGGATCCAGCCCTGACTTTGGAGAAACTAAGGAAGCTCTTCCAAAGCACATTGGCACAGGCATGCAGATTATTCCATTACTCACTTGGCAGTGCCTGAACTTGCATGCCTAGCTCCAGAAATGCTTTTTTTTTAATTTTTTTTTTTCCCTCCCCACAGTAGCATCTAGCTGACAGCTTCTCCTCCCAGCTGGTCTGCTCCCCAGCATCTTGTCTGGCTTTGCTGCTGGTGGCTGTGGACATGGCTGTGGTTCTTGCTTGGAGCCAGCTCTATTGTGCCTGGAGGTGTTGGCTTGCTCTGACTCGGACTCGGAGCGCGCCGGGTGTATCTGTGAGCACAGTACAGAAGCGCCAGCTTTTCCTTAATACAAAAAAAGCCCCTTAATGCTGAAAGCAGCCATCTCCTCATATTTTACTGAGTAATTGTGCCAACTGCCCTTAAAGGCACTCAAATGCCAATATCCATCCCGCTCATTTGTTAACATTTTGCGGATCAGAAGCTAAATCTGTCACTCGTGTGTCACTGGTTAAGTCACTTCTTCTGGGGGCATGGCAGGCAAGAGCTGTTCTGCTGCTTTTTTTTTTTTAAGCAGGAGCCAATAACTTGAGAAACACTGGACATTTGTGCTGTAGTGAAATGCTGTGTCTCATCACTGGTCTTTTGCCATCCAGGATGTAGAGAAGGAATAAAAACGTAATGGTGGTGGATGCTTCACTGGGTAAGGCCAGTCAGGTGTCATCTTGGCCCCAGGTTTGTATTTGGGTCATGGTATCCCTATGTAATTCTCCTAAAGGGGTAATTTCCCAAGTAGGAGGAAAATGAGCAGTAAAATTGACTGGGAGGAAAAATGTACACACAAAAATGCGAATGGTAATGGGAAGCTATTTGTAAAGAGTTGATGAGCTGTCCAGGAAGGAGAGGGCAACTTTGGCCCCAGTCCAAAACCCACTTCACTCGCTTCAGTGGTGAGATGAGAACAGCAATTAGATATTAAAAAATCAATATATGACAATTAAAAAAATGGAAAATGGATAGCAATCAATCGCAGTGAGAAACCATGGCAGATAAAGAACAGGTCAGGGGAGCCGAAGATGCCGAGGAATATTTGTGCCTGACACCAGTGGGGAGAGGAGGAGGGAGAGAGCTTCTCAGGATTCTGGAGAAAAGAGAAGAGATACATGGAAGAAGCAGTAAGGTAGAAATTCTTGATAAATATTTCTGCTGTAGACCTCTAGAGCAGACGTGTTACGTTTCTGTATCATAGATGGCTGATGATGGTTTTTTTTCTAGCTTATTAGTGGCCAGGGAGGTTTTTATATGAGGAGAGAGAAAAAGTTTTTCTCCTTCAATGGAGAGAAATATTTTTAAATAAAAAGGCTCTGAAAAGTTGCACCCAAGATACCCTGAAGAGGTGACATGTGATGCTGGTTCGTAAAAAAGCTTAGGGGAACTGGGAAAATGCTTTCAAGAGCTGGTCAGGGTAATGTGGGAGAGTTGGCAACACTTTGCTTATCTCGTCTGGGCAAAATAATGGAAGAACCAACATAAGATTCAATTGATAGAGAATTAAAGGATAGAAATATAATTCGTGCCACTCAGCCTAGATTTATGGAATATAGATCTTGTCAAATAAACCTGATTTCATTCTTCTAGATGACAACTTTGGTTGATAAATGTAGATGAAATAGACTCTGCACAGTGCTGTGACATTGCCTATGGGAAGACCGAGCACTGGGTGGTACTGCTAGCACAGGTGATGCAGAGCTGGCCAACAAATTTGGGAATGTGGGGACTTAGCTGGAGAGCTCAGCGGGTGCTGATGGGAGCCTCAGTGGTGCTTAGTGCTTCGTTGGTGATTTAGAAATTAATATGCAATTCTGGTTGATTGGATTGTGTGTAAAGCAAAGGCGGGTGCAGAGCAAGAGAGGCAGGTTAATGGGGTGGTCTGGAAAGACTCAGGAAGGGTGTGTTGAGAAGCCATTGGCTCCAGCCTGCTGTGGTCCTTGGCTGGAAAAGTGGAATTGGGGATGTGCTTACAGAGCTGGGTGCAGTACCCTGGAAGGCAGCAGCTCTGTGGGAGACTGGGAGGAAAATCAGGTCCTTCCCAGCATGATGCTGGGATAAGAAGGGCTAGGCTGGTCCTTGACTAGTGAAGGGGTGGCCTCAGGATGGAAAAATAACTGGATTTTGAAGTGCGCCTCGATTTCACGAAGAACACCTTGGCGTGCATGAGGGGGCTCATTGTGTGTCAAGAGCTTTTCTGTGTTTCAACCACAAAAATGCTCAAAATATAAAGAGAACAGGTAGGAACTAAGAGCCAGAGAAGTTCAGGTGTATCCCAGTACCTGTCTGTGAGTGTGATTAGATGTGGGAACCGACTGTGGTGGCAAGCAGTGGGTGCTCTCCCCATCTGCTGAGCTGGTTTGAATACATTGCACTGGGATTTTGCACTCTGCCCCACAATTTGTGGGGCTGGAGGAGGTCGTACTTTACTGAAAGACACTGTGTCGGTCACAGAGTGACACGTGCTGCAGGGAAGGTTGGAGGGTGAGAGCTGGGGGTCCCTTTCAGCCTCAAACTCCTGAATGAGAAGTAGCCAGGGATGTGAGCTCTGGCCCCACGATGTGAGCTCCAACCCTGCTGCTGATGGCCAAGGAGGGCTGGTTCAGCGGTGACTCCTCACTCTTGGAAATCAGCTGAAAGCCCCAGTGGCATCACAATGGATGACATATCCCATCACATTATCCTGGTGGATGATGAGGCACAGAGAGCCCTGTGGGGCCATCTCCAGCTCTGTCCTTTGCCAGCACAGGCTACTGCATCTCCCTGCCGTGAGACCCACCTCGCTTGCCTGTGGTCTTGCCCACATGCATTAGCTGGGAAGGCTGTGTAGGCAGGGCCCGGCCCACAGCCAGGAGACATTAGTGGATGATGTGGCCTTTGGGTCCTGCAATCCCATCTGACTCTTGAGGGGACCCCGATGGTATCCCAAAAAACCCGTGGTGGTGGTGGGATGGGAGCAAGGAAAGGCGAGTCCCTTCCAAACCCAGGGATTGCCGCGGCAGTCTAAGGACCCGTCTTGTTGCTGTGGATTAGTGCCATAATTTTTGCAGTTTGGCAAGGCTGCATCAGACTGGAACGTATCTCTAGGTGGTGATATGGTCAGTCAATAGCCTTCATAATTAATCAAGCACTAATAGACAAATTAGAAATCATGTCTCTTCAGAGCAGGAGGTGGAGACAAATGGCTGGTGGATTTTAACTGTTTCGCTCCTTCGTTTTATTGCCTGGTTTTACATTGCTCCCTTGAAAATGTTGGGTTGTTTAGGGAAGTTCTGTACATAAACATGATTTTAAATGTAGATTATTATCTTGATTACCAAACACGGACAGTGAATTGAAAACTTGTTTTTCAGGCAAGCACATGAAGAATAATCTTACATTTTACACTCCACTAAATCAATGTAGCCCTAATTTTGCCACGCAGGAAATCAATTCCAGTCTTTATAACAGTCGAAGATGTTATGAACAAAGTAATTTTGCAAATTATGGCAAGTAACACATTTATTGATGACTGTAGCTTAGGAATTTAGAATTTGTGAACGCTGTAATATAATAAGGCCGCACTGGCAGGAGCTGAGTGAAATACAGATTATACGGTGAAACTGTAATGCATCATTTGCTATTAGTGGACTGGTAATAATTACCAGTTTCAAAGCAGCTTTTTCCATGTAATCTTTAGTCTCAGTCGTAACAGCCCTTCTCATTGACATTATGATTACACGAGCTGCCCTTATGATCTAGAATATCTAGTTGATGGGAATACTAAAATGTGGTAGCAAATGCTCGATGTTGTATCCTCATTATAAGATAAAATGCTATTTTCTCTGACCTGATCTATAAGGTAGAGAGGCGAGGTAGTGTTTCGTTGTTAGCTCCTGCCGTGGTGTTAAAAACTTCCACTTCATTATGGTGAAGCAAGATAATTTTTTTTTCCCCTGAGCTCACAAATGAGCATAGGAATGTGTAAGTCCAATTGAATTTCCCTCTAATTTCAGCAGATTTAAGTATTTATCTGTGCTCACATGCCTGGCACATACTAAACACCACAGTGCATTTTATTCCAACGCCGGCTTCAGGATGAAATGTTAAATATTATTCCAAGGGCTTTTAAAGTGATTAAAGTGTTAAATGCCTGCTGTAGACAGTTGAGGCTCTTTGCTTGCCTGATTCAGCTTCTCAGGCCAAACGCAGAATAGCGGCAGAGCCGGGAGGCAGGGAGGGAAGCTGGGATGGAGCAGTACAGCCAGTGCTGGATCTTGTAGGATCACGGAATGGTTTGGGTTGGAAGGGACATTAAAGATGCCTAGTTCTGTCCTGTATCTCCAGATCGCTCGGGAGGAAAATGCTCACATGATGCTTTTCCTCCCCTCCTCCCCTCTGAGATGGGAGAGAAGATGGGCGCAGATAAAGCGATGTTCCCTTTCCTAATTTGCCTTATTTGGTTTTTTAGATTTTCTTTTACTTTATATTAGGCAAGTAGGGGAAACCTAATGGGAGCAACTCTCAGTGCAGACTGTTTACCCAAGAGAGATGCCTAAGGAGCAGATTGCTTGGGATGCAAATGTTGGGTCAGGGCAGGAATATGTGGTGAAGGCCAGTACCACCCCAAGTGCTGATGCCCTTGGAGGGCTCCTGGTTTATCTCTCAGCAAACCTCAACGTTGTTTTTATTTGTTAAAATATCACTGAACAACAGCTCTGTGAGAACTGCTGGACAAGGCTGGAAATGAATTTATATCCTTCTCTTAGCTCCAGCTTTGGTTTACCAGCGTTTAGCAAAAAGCATCCATATGGGGGTGGAAGTGAATTATTTGCAAAATCCCAGTAATCAATAAAGGCACCCTCACCTTCGCTGTATCTCACGCCGCTCTTCCCTCGTGGGCGGCCCTCAAAAAGTTATTCATCCCCCTTGTTTTGCCATATATTAGAAGGGGCTGCTTTCTGCTGTCATTATTAGCCGGCTTTTTGTTTAGTTATTTATTAGTCGGTTGCTCTTTTATAATGTCCGTGTTATCTCCAAAAATAAATTATCATGAAATAGAGTTAGCTCGCTACTTGCCAAAGTGGCATTTACCATCCTCAGCTTCTTTTCAGCGTGAGAGAAATAATGCGGCTCCGGCAGGGCGCTCGGCCAGGCCTCCTGGCCACCCTCCAGCTCTTTCCCTGGCGGAGCTGCTGCTCTCTCTATCTTCCCCTTTCCCTGTCCCATGCTCGATTTTCTTTTTCTTTGCCTTTTTATTTTTATTTTTTTCCTTGCCCCAGAGGTGAATCTCTGCTAAGGAGCAGAAATTGATGCTCAATTTCGTACACATTGTTAGTCTCAAAATAAGGAGGAGACTAAAAACGTGTTGATGCTCAGTTTGCTGGCAGTTGCGATGCTTTGAACTGATCTATGTGGAGTGCTTTTCAGAAGGGGATTTATTTTTTTTTTTTTTATTTATCCATTTATATATTTATTTACATATTTATTTACCCGCACTCTAAATGCTAGCAGCCTCTTGCAGCATAAAGTCTGTTGAGTTGGAGCTGGCATTGACTGACTTTAACATCTCTTGTTTTGTGCTATGGTTACCCGCCGTGGTTCAGTTTTGCACCCAGAGCTGGGCATGGTGGGAGGAGGTGGATGTGCTTGGCATGGGTTTGGATCTTCCCACTGTGCCCCTTAACTCCTCCCATCCATGTCCCCTGCGTGTCCCTCAGCTGGGATGTCCCTTCCCCAGCTCCCAGCTGAGCGTCCCGGAGGAGGAGAGGAGGTTAGGCGGGGAGGCGAGCGCTCGCCCGCCGCTGGACAGCCGGAGATTGACGCTGCTTGTTGTGTTATTTTGCAGGTAAAGACGAGCCCAGCAGCTACACGTGTACGACTTGTAAACAGCCTTTCAACAGCGCCTGGTTCCTCTTGCAGCACGCACAGAACACGCACGGCTTACGGATCTACCTAGAAAGCGAGCACGGCAGCCCCCTGACGCCACGGGTTGGTATCCCAACAGGACTAGGTGCAGAGTGCCCTTCCCAGCCACCTCTCCACGGGATTCACATTGCAGACAATAACCCTTTTAACCTGCTCAGAATACCCGGCTCGGTCTCGAGGGAGGCGTCAGGGCTGGGAGAAGGGCGTTTCCCACCCACGCCGCCCCTCTTTAGCCCTCCCCCGAGGCACCATTTGGATCCGCATCGCATTGAGCGCCTGGGTGCGGAAGAAATGGCTCTGGCCACCCATCACCCTAGTGCCTTTGACAGGGTGCTGCGACTGAACCCCATGGCGATGGAGCCCCCCGCTATGGATTTCTCCCGGAGGCTGCGGGAGCTGGCCGGCAACACCTCCAGCCCACCCTTGTCCCCGAGCCGGCCCAGCCCTATGCAAAGGTTGCTGCAGCCCTTCCAGCCCGGCAGCAAGCCCCCGTTCCTGGCCACGCCGCCCCTTCCTCCTCTGCAGTCCGCTCCTCCTCCCTCTCAGCCCCCCATGAAGTCCAAGTCCTGCGAGTTCTGCGGGAAGACCTTCAAGTTTCAGAGCAACCTGGTGGTCCACCGCCGGAGCCACACGGGGGAGAAGCCCTACAAGTGCAACCTCTGCGACCACGCGTGCACGCAGGCCAGCAAGCTGAAGCGCCACATGAAGACCCACATGCACAAGTCCTCCCCCATGACAGTGAAGTCGGACGATGGGCTCTCCACCGCCAGCTCCCCTGAGCCGGGCACCAGCGACCTGGTGGGCAGCGCCAGCAGTGCCCTCAAGTCCGTGGTGGCCAAGTTCAAGAGTGAGAATGACCCCAACATGATCCCTGAGAACGGGGATGAGGAAGAGGAGGAGGAGGAGGAGGAAGAGGAGGAGGAGGAGGAGGAAGAGGAGGAGGACTTGAACGAGAGCGACAGGCCGGACTATGGCTTTGGGATGAGCCTGGAGGCGGCCCGTCACCACGAGAACAACTCGCGGGCTGGCGAGGAGGGCCGGTCGATGCCGGACGTCATGCAGGGCATGGTCTTGAGCTCCATGCAGCACTTCAGCGAGGCCTTCCACCAGGTCCTGGGGGAGAAACACAAGCGGGGCCACCTCCCCGAGCCCGAGGTGCACAGGGACACTTGCGACGAAGACTCTGTGGCCGGAGAGTCCGACCGCATCGACGAGGGGGCCGTCAATGGCCGGGGCTGCTCCCCGGGGGAGTCTGCCTCGGGAGGCCTGTCCAAAAAGCTGCTGCTGGGTAGCCCCAGCTCCCTGAGCCCCTTCTCCAAACGCATCAAGCTGGAGAAGGAGTTCGACCTGCCGGCTGCCGCCATGCCCAACACCGAGAACGTTTACTCCCAGTGGCTGGCGGGCTACGCCGCCTCCCGGCAGCTGAAGGACCCCTTCCTCAGCTTCGGCGACTCCCGACAATCGCCCTTCGCCTCCTCCTCCGAGCACTCCTCGGAGAACGGCAGCCTGCGCTTCTCCACGCCGCCGGGCGAGCTGGACGGAGGGATCTCAGGCCGCAGCGGCACGGGAAGCGGAGGGAGCACCCCCCATATTAGTGGCCCGGGCCCTGGCAGGCCCAGCTCAAAAGAGGGCAGACGCAGCGACACTTGTGAGTACTGTGGGAAGGTCTTCAAGAACTGTAGTAATCTCACCGTCCACAGACGGAGCCACACGGGCGAGAGGCCGTATAAGTGTGAGCTTTGCAACTACGCCTGCGCCCAGAGTAGCAAGCTCACCCGGCACATGAAAACACACGGGCAGGTGGGAAAGGACGTTTACAAATGCGAGATTTGTAAGATGCCTTTTAGCGTGTACAGTACCCTGGAGAAACACATGAAAAAATGGCACAGTGATCGAGTCTTGAATAACGAGATAAAAACTGAATAGAGGTATATTCGTACCCCCCCCTCCCCATCCATCCCCGTCCCTAACCCATCCCGCATCCCCGTAGAGGTTTTCTAGTCCCTTGTGATGGAAGTCATGGAAGCTAAGGATATTTGGAAAGTGCTTGTCACCAGCACACCCTGTTTATTTTCTTTTTGTTCTCACCGTTTGAATGCATGATCTGTATCGGGGCAATACTATTGCATTTTACGCAAACTTTGAGCCTTTCTCTTGTGCAATAATTTACATGTTGTGTATGTTGGGGTTTTTTTTTTGTTTTGGGTTGTTTTTTTATTTTGGTTGGTTTTTTTTTTTTTTTTAATTTTTGGATTAGACAGCATGTATGGTATGTTATGGCTGTTTTTAAATTGTCCCTGATTAGTTGCTGAGCAAACACGTCGCTGTTTCCAATTCCGTTCGGGAAAAAAAAAAAAAAGGAAAAAAAAAAAGAGGAAAAAAGAGGCGAGGAGGAGGAGAAAAAAAAAAAAAAAGAAAAAAAGTGAAACAAAACCAAACCCGAGAGCAAACAAAACCGACCATGCTGCATACATCCTGTAATACATATCATGTACAATGTACAGTTTTGTTTTGTGACGTGCGAAGGAAAACTCGCTGTGGGTGACCCTCTGCGGACAGGACCGATAGCACCGAAGAAGCGTTGTGTTAGCCTAGATCGCTGTCTTAAACCAGTAAACCCACGATTCGAGACACAGTTCCCCTTGGGAACATAAAAAAAGGCCTTTAATTGGGAATAACCGACAGTCAGGAAGAGGTAGATTTCTCTTACCATTTGATTTCAAACACGCACCCACCCACCCAGCCACACGCTAATAATAATAATAATAATAATAAATAATCCGAGTGCCTTGGATCTGTCGCAGCCGATGCCGATGGCTCCTTTCTGCTCGTCCTCCACGCGTAGCTCGTCGCCACCTCGGCCGCGCTGGGAGCCGCCTCGTGCCCCTCACAACGCTGGCCACCTAGGAACGAAGAGGGAAGAGGAAACTAAGGAAGAGAAAGAAATGACCCGCTCAGTCTTAGTTAATCATCATTCTCCTCTGCCTTTTCTTATTAATTATTATTATTATTACTATTCTTTTTATTAAAACTGATCATCCCAGTCTAAAAACCTGCTTGGCTCGTGGAGAGAGCTTAAAACGAGATGTAGAACCTTCCCCCCGCCCGCCCTGCCCCAAACTTTTATTCCCCCTCCCCATCAATGATTAAATAGATTGTGAAACGCGCAGAGGCCCTTCAACACCATTAAACACACAATAAAGGAAATCCGTTTTATGAAGATATTTACTTTTAATAATATCTTTTATTGATTCTGGCAACAAAACAAATAAATCCGGAGCCACTTGGTTGTCAAGCTGACAATCAAATTATAAACTTTAAGACCTCTTGAATACCGTATAAAGAATAAAATAAAGACTGGCAATAATATTTTACCGAGTGTAACAGATAGAGGAGCAAAAAAATAAATAAATTGTGATTTATTAGCACAATGTGGTACTGTTTGCCATTTAAAACTAGAACAGGTGTATAAGCTAATACCGACACAGTGGTGATTAACTATGAATTCTTAAGACTTGCCTTTAATGTGACGCTTTGGAAGAAGTAACAGAAAATCTTAAAAAAAAAAAAAAAAAAAAAAAAAAGAGGAAATAAAGCAAAAGAGTAGCAGTATCTGTCTGTGCTCCCTAAAAGTTGTCCTTCATTTTTTTTTTTCCCATCCTCTGTGTGCTATTTGTGTTGACGTGGAAGAGGATTCCTTGTTTTATTCCTAAGCTAGCGCCCGCCCCGGTTGGTGTTCAAATAGCACTTGACTCTGCCTGTGATGTCTGTATCTTTTCTTTAGTCAAAGGTACAGAGGTTGAGTATAAAATAAGACTGCTCAGATAGGACAATTAAGTGCACTGTACAATTTTCCCAGTTTACAGGTCTATACTTTAAGGGAAAAGTTGCAAGAATGCTGAAAAGGAAAATGAAAAAAAAAAAAAATTGAACACACATTGATGAGCATAAAAAAAACCAACAAACCACAAAACCCCACAAACTTTGCCAGCCATTTACTTGACTAATGAGCTTATCTTCTCGGACGCGACATTACAGCGCTGTGAATGGAAACAGACTCTACACTCACATAAAATGAATGATTGCTTTCGCTCCTACAGTGCAAGGATTTTTTTTTTTTTTGTACAAAAAAAAAGGATTAAAAAAAAAAAACCACCACAAAACCTTTTTTTAAATATAAATGTTAAGAAAATTTTTTTAAGGAAGAAAAAGAAAAAAAAAAACCACAACACTTCATTATGTTTAGGGGGAAACTGTATTTTAGGGTTCATCGTCTTGGTGATGTACAAGACTTGTTACTCATTTTAAAATGGTAGTGGAAATTCTATGCCTTGGATATACACAGCTCTTCAGGTTGTATAAAAACATGCATTGGGGAAAGGTTTAAGATTATATAGTACTTAAATATAGGAAAATGCACACTCATGTTGATTCCTATGCTAAAACACATTTATGGTCTCTTTTTTCTGTATTTCTAGAATGGTATTTGAATTAAATGTTCATCTAGTGTAGGCACTATAGTATTTATATTGAAGCTTGTATTTTTAACTGTTGCTTGTTCTCTCAAAAGGTATCGATGTACCTTTTTTTGGTAGTGGAAAAAAAAAAAACCACAGGCTGCCACAGTATATTTTTTTAATTTGGCAGGATAATATAGTGCAAATTATTTGTATGTTTCAAAAAAAAGAAAAAAGACAAAAAGACAAAAAAGGTGTGACATGGTACAGATCCGAGGCCATATAATGGCCCTCTGGGGGAAACCTGTTCCGATGTCATGCTGCTGGCCGTCACAGAGGGGTGTACATATCTTTTTTCGTTCTTTTTTCCTGCTGCCATACTGTATGCAGTACTGCAAGCTAATAACGTTGGTTTGTTATGTAGTGTGCTTTATGTCCCTTTCCTTCTATCACCCGACATTCCAGCATCTTAACTTCATATGCAGTAAAAGAAAGAAAGAAAAGAAAGAAAAGAAAGAAAGAAAAAAAAGCTAAAAAAAAAAAAAGGAAAAAAAAAAAGAAAAGAAAAAACCGTTTTGCAGTTTTTTTCATTGCCAAAAACTAAATGGTGCTTTATATTTAGATTGGAAAGAATTTCATATGCAAAGCATATTAAAGAGAAAGCCCGCTTGAGTCAATACTTTTTTGTAAATGGCAATGCAGAATATTTTGTTATTGGCCTTTTCTATTCCTGTAATGAAAGCTGTTTGTCGTAACTTGAAATTTTATCTTTTACTATGGGAGTCACTATTTATTATTGCTTATGTGCTCTGTTCAAAACAGAGGCACTTAATTTGATCTTTTATTTTTCTTTGGGGTTTTTTTGGGGGGGGATTTTTTTTAAACTTTTTTTTTTAATTTTTTTTTTTTATTATTTGGATGACCAAAGGTCATTACAACCTGGCTTTTTATTGTATTTGTTTCTGGTCTTTGTTAAGTTCTATTGGAAAAACCACTGTCTGTGTTTTTTTGGCAGTTGTCTGCATTATCCTGTTCATACACCCATTTTGTCCCTTTATTGAAAAAATAAAAAAAAAACCTTAAAGTACACAGTGTCAGCTTCTGGTGTCCTCATTTGACACACGCTGTAGGTGGCTTCCAGCAGCAGGCTGTAGGGGAAGGTCCCGCACAGGGGCGTTTTGGGGGGCTCCGATCCCCAGGGAGCGCCCGCCACCCAGCTTGGCCTTAAATAAGCCCCCTCTGCCCAGGAAGAGGATTTTTGGGCTAAGGAGTTCGCTTTCTGGCCAGTGGAAAGCGTTGGCAGTCTGCATGTGTAGCTTTGGGATTTTTTCCCCCCTCTAGATGAGGACTGAGCTGTGAGCCCCTCACCGCGATAGCTTGCGGCAGCCCCGGCCTTCACTCGGTCTGCAGCAGGGATTCCCTCCCGGTTTGGCAGATCTGTGGCAGAAGAGGTGAGCAAACCAACAGCTCTGCAGGCCCCCGGGACTCCCCCAGCCCCGGCTGCTTTTGGGGACGGGGTGAAATCAGCCACTGGTGCCTGCGGGCGCGTGGGCAGGAGCTGATTTCTCTCGGGGGGCTGAGCTCTCCTGCCGCAGCTCCGGGATCGCACTGACCCCAGCCCAGAGCTCCCAGCTCCGCTCCCGCCTGCAGCTGGGAGCTCCCCTCTTTTCTCCCCGGGCTTTGGTATTTTTTTGGTGGAAATTGCAGGTTTCTGTGCATTGTCTCTAAAATCCGGAGTTCAGGTCGCCCCTGTCCCCCCCCTTAGGGGTCTGTATATGTTGTCAGTTTGACAAATACTGCATGTTGCAGCATCTCTTTACTTTATTAAAGCACGTACCGCTGTGATACTGTCTCTTGCTGTTCCTAGTGTAATGGATTTAATACTTTTTTTTTCTTTTCCTTTTTTTGATTTCTGTAAAACCTTCCAGTTGTTCTGTCGTCTTCTTGTGATGGCATCGTTTGTTGCCTGTATTTTGCCCAGCGCCTTCTGAAGGGGAGGTTTGGAATTTAAAAAAAAGACAGAAATACCTACCTAAAGAAAAAAAAATATACCTTTTTTAAGAGAGATTTGAAAAGTAGTAAAGCTTCATTTTAATCCTGGAAGAGGAGGAATGAAGATTTTGGTTGTCTGGGCTAGTGAGATGAGAGTGTGGGAGTGCTGGAAAGGTGCCGGCAGTGCCCCGCAAGCTGCGCTCCCCTTCAGCAGGCTGGTACCCACTGGCTGGAGCTGGAGTTGTGCCAGAGGGAACCCTAGCACAGTGTAGGGGAGGCAGAGTCCAGCCCCTGCATGGGGAGCTGGAGGTGACAGGCATGGACACTGGCTGTTCCTGAAGGGCCGCTGTCCACAGGGATGTGCTTTGCAGCTGCCTTGATGACACATCTTTTGACCCCGTGCCATGAAATACGTGTATGGAGTCCGGTCTCTCCCTCCCTGTCCCTATTTTTCTTGCTGGTTGTTGGGACCACGGTGGAGATGTTTTCTAGAGGACTCAGGTTAGCTGTGCCTGGGGTTGAGCATGGCCTGGCTGTCATTCAGAGCAGCCACTGTACCCTGTGTCAGTCCTGCGGTGGTCGTCATCCCACTACCGTTCCCTGTACTGTATTTTACTTAGGAAATAATCCTGTATAAAAGCATATAGACAGGCATCTGCATATATCCATATCCAGGCGTCACCAGGCAGACCTGTGCTGCTGCAAGATTAACCAGTGGAAAGCAAACAATTGACTTCTTTATTAAGTGGCACGGCGATGCGTGTGATTCACAGGTTTCCCAAAGCTGAATTTTCCAGGTTTCCCAGAGCTAAGCGAGCCCAGCGGGCGCCACGTGGCACACAGGGCAGGGGCCGTGGTTTGGAGGAAGGAGCAGCAGGAGAAGCAGCTCCTGCTGTAGGAGGAATTGTCTGAACACTGGCTGGGGAGAACGTAGCTTGGGAATGGCAACACGCTGTCACCCCGACACCAGAGCAGACGTTCGTGAACGTGGTGGTTTTCTGCCAGGGGCAATAAGTTTATGCTGTGATGAACCCACTGAAGTTTGTTGGGTTGGGGCATGGATGTCCCAGGCCCCACCACGTGCTCTTGAGCTGCTTTGGCATCCCTGCGCTCCCTGGAAACTTCCCTGTTTCCATGCAAAAAGATGTCTCTAGGAATAAGTGATATTTGGGTAACAGCGTCTCTATTTTTAAAATCTCAAGCCCCATCAACTTTTGAGCAGGAACATGGTTTTATGGCATAGACCCTTTCGTGTGTAATCTCCTCCAAACTGAATGATTAACGTAATGAAGGCGCTGAAACAGTACCCAGAATTTAGACTACAGATGTTTCATATTTATTATATTTCCAAGGGCTGAGATAATACAGGAATAAGTGATACCACGTCTTTTGCTTGACATTCAGGAGGCTGTGGCATATCTGATGAGATACAGTTTTGGGGTTTATCTAAGTGCAGAGTTTGTACCAAACAGAAAAGAGATACCAGCTGCTCTTTTAGATCCCTCCTTCTCTTTTTTCCTCCAATAAAGGTTGAAACCCACTTTTGGCGGATGCATGGACAAACTGTAGTATTGACTAGGAGAGAGCGATACTGCCCAGAGGGCTCTCTGCCAGAGCTGCTGAAGAGATGCTGCTCCTCGAGCCCAGATGCTCGGCTGCTGGTTTCCAATGAGCCACAGGGATGCAGGAAGGGCAGGAGGCGTGGGGGAACCCCAAGGTTTTGCGCCCCTTGGCAGGACTTAAGCTTTGCAGTGCTGTTGTGCTTGTGGCCGGAATAGCTGATAGCTGTGCTGCTCTTGGCTGCCTTGGAAGTCTCAGCCAGCTTTAACATTAGCCTGGAAACTGCTGGGCTCAGACAGCAGCAGCAGCAAGCCCTCCCCGGAGGAAAGTGGGGCGTGGTGCTCTTGACTTCAGAGGAGACACTCCAGTTAACACCCAGTGAAGGTCTGGCCTAGGAAGGAGCAGGTTATTAAGTCCTGATGGCAGCTCACGTGTAGTAGCCCTTTAAGGGCTTTTAAGTCCTTCTTTTAAGTACTAATGAAGTAAATTCCATAGAAAGCAGCTCCCCGTTGGGCGGCCAGGGTGGATTTGGAGGGGTGTGTTGATGATGTGCCAGCCTTGCCAGCGGTGGAGCCCTTAGGCTGTCGCGTGGGTAGCACGGTGCTGGGTGATGGGCCTGGAGCAGGGGCTCGGAGCTGGGGATGATTGCTGTCCCAGTGCCCCATCCCACACTGCTGCAGTCGATGGCTTTGCTGGGCGTGGGCTGGGGCTGTGCAGCTTGAGCTTTGCTGCCACAACACGCACTTTCACGTCGTGCGATATCCACCATGCCGGGAGTTGGGAAAAGCCCTACGTGAACCACCCGCCGTGTGCCGTGTTAGCAGTACTGATGGCTTTAGGAGGGCCTTCAGCACCTGGGGGAAGCCCGTGAGGGTTTGGGAAAGAGTAGGAGGAGGTTTGCAAGACAGGCTGGCTTGGTCCTTGCCCAGTAAAATCCGGAGGTTTTACTTCCTAAATGATCCCTGTGGTTCCTGTGTGGTGCCGAGGATGCCGGATGCGAGAGCGTGGCCCGAGAGAGGAAGGGCTCCGTCCTGCCGTGTCTCTTTGTGGCAGTTGGGTGTCCCTAGTTGTTAGAGACAAAAAAAGAGACAAAAAAAGAGAAGTAGGATAAGGGAATGACTCACACCGTGGGCCATGTCACACCTGTTCTCTCCTCTGTCCCCATGCTCTCTGTAGGTTCGGCGTACCCCCCCAGCTGGCGCAGCGCCCAGGGAGCCCCGGATGTCTGGCAGTTTTCGGATGGAAGTTCAAGAGCACTTAAATTCTGAAAGGAGGTGAAGCTGGGGCGAGCGGCCGGCGGCGTCTCGGCGTCCGGAGGTGGCCTCTGTCCTGCTGGCTCGCCGCGTCCCCGGGAGAGCCTGAGGAGTCACCCGCCGAAGGCAGCGCTCCCCGGGCTCCTCCTGCCTGCAAGACTATCGTATTTATATTTTGTAATAGAGTACAACACTTCTTTGGGGTTGGTTTTCTGGGTTTTTTGGGGGTTTTTTTGTTCATTCGTTTCTTTTTTCATTTTCTAAAAACAAACAAACAAAAAAAAACCCACCCACCAAGGTCAAGGGCTTAATGATGGCTTCGACTGGCTCCTTTCCCCATGGAAAAGACTGTCTTGCTCTCATGGACAACCCGGCCTGTTGGTTATCCCCGCAACGTGCCATTCCTCGGGAGGCACATCTGATGTGATGAATTAAAAATAAAGCAAAACACAGTGTAGGTCTGTGGGTGGGTGGGAAATTGCCATAATAAATGTTGGAGCTTTAGGTTTTGTTTGCTCTGTCTTTAATTTTTAATGCTAACAAGGGCCAGACGGCTGGTGTGACTTTGTGTTCCCGTACCGGCTGCAGAAAAGCAAGTGCTGAGTTTTCACTGGGGATGGTGTTGGCACCAGGGGCTGCCTGGCCCCGGCAGACAGAGCTAGGCCAGGAGTCGGGCTTTGGATGGGTGTCCCGAGCAGTGCTGAGCCCCCTCTGGCCTTTGGTGATGTTGAAAGGAGGGGCTCTCCCAGCTCTCCTGCATCGCCCATCCCTCCTTGATGAATGTCAGCTGTTGTGTTGCATTTCTGCTGTTAAGCCTCGTACTTTTGGGGCTGCTGGGATCCGTGGCGTCTGCTCGTGTCTGTGCGAGGAGAAGTGAGGCCAGCGCAGGTTTTGGGAGGAGCAATAGTGGTGCTGTGGAGATGCTGTCAGGCCAGGGGATGCCGAGCCCTGCCCTGAGCTGGGGGAGCTGCTGTCAGGTTGTTGTCCCAGTGTTTCCCAGACTTTGCATCAGGGGCGTGAGCTTTCCTGCTTGCCGGCGACGTTCGTCCCTTGCTCAGGTCTGAGCACCCACCCAAGGAGTCTCCTGGTTCGGGGCCCAGGCGCTTTGCTGAACAGAAGATGGGTTATTTGTGAGCTTTGTGCTGTCTCTGATGGGATTTATGGGCTGTAGCTGCTCATGCCTGTGCTGACGAGTGGGAATGGACCTTATTTGGTGAAAGAAGGCAGCTGGGTAGTGAGTGGAGTGGCTGCCTGGCCGTGTCGGGCTGCCGGGATCAGCGGGATGGAGCCGAGTCGTGGGGAAAGGGACAATGGATTTATTGGCTTCGTGTATTAACTGCAATCTCACTTCAGTTTTATTCATCTCCTTCCTTAAAATCTGAGCGAGACGCTCACTCGGGGTGACTCTCTCCTGGTGAAACAGCCGTAGGGAAAACGATGTTGCCTTTTCCATGAGCGGTGGTTGCTCTTCTGTTTTTTAAAACCCCGGGCTGTGGTTCTCGTGGTGGCCTGGGCACAGCACAAGCACAGACACTTTGGTACCTTAAAATTTGGCTGGGGTGGGCAGCAGGAGCATCTCCAAGGGGTGCCACACTGGGAGCCTGGAGGACTTGGTGCACTGGGACACAAAGGGGGCTACTGCTGCTTCTTCTAAGGTGATGTGGTCTTTGAGGGCAAACTACCCAAAAATCTACGCACAGCCTCAGCTTTTTTTATCATTAGGGGATGTTTTTAAAGGTTCTTCCTATCCCAGCCTGTGCTGCCACCTCTGTGTCTGCTCTGAGGGGGGTTTTGAGCCTTGAAAGGGTGAATCCTGTTGGATTAAGCACCCGATTGATTGTGAGTGCACCAGTGGTGGGGAGTTAGACACGCTCCTGCCCCGGGGAGCAGTGCTCCAGGCAGCTGTGTCAGATCAGGGCCGATGGAGTTATTTACTGCAAAGGGGGTTGCTCTGCTCATTTCTCTAGACTGCGAATCAGGTCCATATTTCCAGCAGGCGTGGCCCAGGGCAGCTGGGAAGTTGCTTTATAAGGGGTTTCAGTGAGCTGGCTCCTTCTGGGGGTGTCTGACCCCTGCTTGGTGTGAGCACAGGCCATGTGAGCACATCGGTTCATGGATGTCTTCTGGGGTAGCTTGTTCTGCTTCTGCTGCTCTGCCTGGTGGAACAAGTGTGATGGGATCTGCTTGCTCTAGCTGTGGCTTGTCTCTCCTTCAGCAGGCAGCGTGAGAGCAGGGGCTTCTCCCAGGAAAAGTGATAAATAACAAAGCGGGGGAGGGCTGAATGTGTTCTGCCAAGCACAGAAGTGATACCTGAAGTGCTGAACATGCAGTGAAATAGTCTTTAAAATGTCTATTTTTTAATACAGTTGTTAAATTCTCCCCCCACTCTTAGGACTTTGAAACATCTTCAGAACTGGTGTTGCCTTAAAGTTGCACACAGGTGCAATGTCTGTGCTGAGCCCCTTGTAATCCATGGGGCTGCTCTCCCTGGCTGCCAGCCCTGCTCCTGCTCCAGTCCCTGCTGTGGCCCTTGCAGAGCACCAGGACAGCCTCAGCAAGGGTTTCCACTGCCCTGGGTGACCTGAGGGGGTTGTGTGCTTTAATTAAGGGTGTTATTAGGGTCCTCTTTTTGTCTGACCAGGACTTGGCTGAGTCCCTTTGCTGTGTCTGTGCTTGGGATCACCAGCAGCTTAATGAGTTTCTGCCAATTAGTAAGAGTCTGAGGTCTCCTGTGAGGGGAGGGCTGGGAACCTGTTAGCCTCAAAGCTGGAGGTTGCTGTGGTTTTGGTGCAAGAGGGGCAATCTTCCCAGGGGTTTTGTATTTTAGCATCTTCTCCAGGTGTTGGTCTGCACATCCAAATTGAAAATTAAGTATGATTGGTCTTTATTTAAAAAAAAAAAAAAGCTCCTAAAGTTTTTGAGTTGTTAATAAACAAAAGATAAATGTTCTCCTTCCCAGTCCAGGGGGTTTGAGATAAACAAGATTCCTGGGAATCACCTGGCTTAGCTTTGAGGTTTTGGGTTTAAAAAGCTGCTTTCAGACTTGGAGATAATTTGACTATGCTGTGTTTGATTTCTAAGCACACTTTTCCTGACACTAAAATGCAGCAAAGGTCAAGCCTTTTGTGAAGTCTAGCTTAAATTTTGCTTTCAACATAATGTAAATTTTGGATTCATGATGCATCTGGGCTATGGAATTGTATGAGATGTAAGATCTCTCCTCAGAAGGGACCTGAAAACAGTTTTAGCGAGTGAGTTTCCAAGCAAAACTGACAAACTCCCTGTGTTTTGTTTCAACCCCAGCTTTGTGTTGGGTCCCACCAAGTGATGGTGGGACCAGCAGCAGCATCCATCTGGGGAGCATCGTGGTGCTGGTGGACGGCAGTGTGGACTCTGGGGGAAGGTGGAGGGAACCTCCATCCTCCTTGGGCTGCTGGAGGTTATTTTTACCATCTTTAGCCTTTCCTTTGGGTTTGCATCTCCCTTCTTGTGCGTGTTTGAGCTGTCTGGGTCATGGTGAGACTTGGGGTGAGCCTTTACCTGTGGATTTTTGGCAGTGAGGGGGAGGGCCTGCTAAACATCACCACTCCAGGGCTCCCTGCTCTGCTGTGGTGTTTCTTACTGAGGAGTGAGCTGAACACCCCCGACCCTCAAAAATGAGAGTGGTGCCTCATTTGCTTCTTTCCTTACTCTCTGCTTCTCCTCCCTCCCAGTTTTCCCATTTCAGGCGTCATTCAGTTGTGTGTTGTATCTGCTACAAGTCAAACACTGTTGCCCCTCCATCCCAATTCTCTCCCCCCGAAAATCACCCTCTTAGCATTCATCCTCTACAGGGGTCCAAGTAATCAATTATTGCCAAGGAGAGATGGAGTTGCAGGGGGCAGAACAACAACAAAATAAAACCCCTAAACCCCAAATACGGCCCTTACTCCTTAATCTCACTGGATAGAGTTACACATCTGGTAGAGGCTTGTTCCTTGTTGCTATTACTTTTATTGCGTCTTTAGCAGTGATGAAGTTCAGATGGCAGAGCCAGTGGGCCCCAATTTAATTTCGCCTGGCCTCCTGTAATGAGCACGACGTGATCCCTGGGAATGCCGGCTCGGCTGCGGCTCCGTGGCCATGGGCAGAGCGCTGTGGGCTGGGCAGGCAAAACCCCACGGTGCGGGGGGAAGGAGGGGGAAAATCTGGGCCTGGGGATGGTGACAGGTGGGTGGAGGTGCCTGTGCTGTGTGAGCATCAAATCCTGCAGTGAGGGGGATGGATGGGCAGGTGGTTTCTCCTAGCAAAACCCAGACGAGGTGGATTCCCACCTTTTTTGGTGGCCGGGGTGTGTGCGCCGCGCCGCTTTCCGAGGTTGGTCCAGCCCTGATGGCTCTTCCCTGGCGATTTCCATGACCCTCCAGGTTTCCAGTGGTGATGTACAGAAGCTCCCACCTCTCCCCCAATGTCTGCATGTGTCTAAGGGCTATACAGGACTCATTTACGGGCCTCCCGTCGGTGGGATATGTGCATGCAAAATGAAGGTTGTATTTGGCTTCTCATATTCGGATCTATATTCCATATTGTGTTGACCAAGAAAAACACCTCAGCCCCTGTGCTGAAGAATGTGATGGACTGATGACTTTCAGAAACGTACTGTAAATCAAGGAGGCTAATAAATACTTGCTATTAATAAAACGGGGCTACTGCCTTTCAAGTTATTTTCACGTTTTACAGCATCCCAATTTAAATGGCATCAAGAAGGTGGGACCTTTGGACCTCCCCTCCTCCCCCAGCATGGTGTGGCTCAGCTTAACCCCTCGCAAGGCTCGGGCAGGAGTTTTTCCTCAGTGAGGAGGTTTAGATAGAACAGTAAGGCCCCTGCCCAACCCCACAGAGCTGATGAGGGGTTGACCAGTGGCAGGGTCCCCTTGACAGAGGAGTGGCCTTGGGTCGTCCCTGGGGTCTGGCAGATGATGCCCAGAGCTTGCCAAGCCCAGTGCATCAAAGAGCCCCCAGCCAAAAGCTCCACCACCTGCACCAGCTCATGCTAAACCTTTAATGGCTCCCAGTTGTGAGTGCAGCCACTCCAGGTGATGAGTGCACAGGCGGAGCATCCACAGGCTGCTTAACCCTTTCCCTCAGGTTTCTCTGGGTCTGTGCATGAGAGGTTGGGTGAAGGTGGTGGTGGCCAGGGGCCTCCCGTGACAGGCACCTGCAGGCAGCAGAAAATGGGGCTTTGAATTTGCTCCTGGAGTAACTGTATCAGAGCTCGTAGTGCCAGATTGCTCTTTATATAGCCCTGCCCTTGGAAACCCGGGATGCTCTGGGCAGGGAGGGAGCAGGGGATGGAGCCCTAAATAAACCTTTCTTCTCTTTGAGTGTCTGTCCTTTCCCTGACCTCCTCCTGCAGCTCTACATCACCAGCAGAGCCCGGTGGCTGTGATGCTTCTGTCCCCCTTCCCTGTGGGCTGAGGGTGTCCTCTGGCAGCCCTTGCTCCGTGGCTTGTGTCCATGAAACCCCTCTGTGGGCAGTGGGGACCCTGCCTGCACTGCCATCCCCAAAAACCCCCTGAACCCCTAATTCCACCATGGATAAAACTTATTTTTTATGGTGTCCTTCCAACAGACCTTATCCCTGCTGCCTGCCTGGCATGCTCCCCTGGGCTTTGGCTTTTCCATTTGGAGACTTCAGGGAGGAACATCCCCTTGGGAGCTGCTCTGCACCTGGCTGCTCCCGTTGGCTTTTTTTGTCGCCTAAAATCCCTCTTTAGCTGTTTTTCTTTTTTTTTTTCCTCTTCTCTCTCTCCCCTGCTGAAGAGACAGCACCTTCTGCAGCTGTAGTGATTAAAGGGGAGGGGAAAGCAAAAAAAAAAAAAAAGCTTATTTAAAGCAGCGCCTGGCAATATAAAATAAGGTGTGGAGGTGATGAATGATCCCGGGGTACATTAAAGCAGGGGCTGGCATTTTCGACATCGCTCCTACTCGCGGCGTGTTTGAGCGCTTTTGGGGCCTGGCTGTTTGGAAACGCCAAGCATCCGCCCCTGGGCCCTAATTCGGGCAAGTTTAAAAACGTCCTCTGGGATTTAGGCAAGTTGTTGCTGTTTTTCCTCTCCTGAAGACCCGGGTGCTGCCGCTCAGATGCGGGGCTGGAAGGCCACAGGAGGACAGATCCCACCCTGGCCTTGCTCCGCCTCCCGAGGTCTAGGGGATCAGAGGATGGGTGCTGCTGGAAGGTGCGGAGATGGGGGAAGCCCCCTGGCTTTTAAATGCTTCTTAAAAGCTCCTGGAAGTGCATTCCCAGCATTGCTGCGGGAGGCAGGCAGGAGAGAGGGAGGAAAAGAACAGAGCTCATTGCATGCGAGGAGCAGGGCAGGTGCAGGGAAATTATGCATTTTTCCGGACTGGCTTATTCCCTTCTGTGTATTAAACATTATTTTAATATTCGAGTGACAATGTTTTATAATTAAGCTAAATGTAAGAGCTGGAGCACACTGGAGAGCTGGGCTCGGTGTGGGGAGGTGAGGGAGGTTCCCACCCTCTGCCCAGGATTAACCCCAAGCTGCAGCATCCTCTCTGGAAAGTACAGAGCCTGGCTCTGGAATTCCAACACACCCCCTGCTCCGGCAAGGAAAACCTTTAACTCATAAAGGTTGTAATGTTAATACAGAAGAAAAGCCTTTTAAAAAATTACATTAGTTCACAGACATCTATTGAACTCATGAGGGGAAATCTAGCCCCTGAGAGATAGAAACTAAAGAGCTGAGCCATAAACCAGTACGATAACATCCTTATTATAAGATGCAAATTAAGGGGCCCAATTCACTTTAAAAAAGCATTATGAGTATTTAATTTTTCTAGTGGGAATATCTCTGAAGTTGGCCTGTGTGTGTGGTTTTTTGTGCTGTGTACCTAAAATAAAAAAGAAGAAAGTAAGTTAGGCCGTGAAGGAGCTGCTGAAGGCAGAGTTGAGGATGCTGAGGGGTGGTTTGGGTGTGGGAGGAAGGAGCTGGTGCTGATGGGGGGCAGGAGAGGATGTGTTCACACTGGGTTCTGATGAGGAGCCCGTGGTTAAAGCCAGCAGCATTGCAGTGGGGTTTCAGTGGTGTAAAACAGGGTCAGACCCTGCCCTGGGGTGTGTTTTAAGTGTTTCATCTCCAGAGCAGCTGGCTGGGTCCCTGTGCATCCCAGCTCTAACACTGGTGCCCTGTGGGTCGAGGACAAGCATTGGGCTGATGTCCCATCTGTGTTGTGTTTGGGATTTTCTGGACAACCCACTCCCTGCCCTTGGTGTTGCATCTCCTTCTGGGCTGCCTTGATGGTGGGCACAGAAAACATTCAGTGGCAAAGGGACCCACGAGACTTTTGGGTGCTTTGCTTGTGGCACTTCTTCACAATGGGAGTGATTTGAGGCTTAACCTTATCTGCTGAGTTTGGTTTTCCCGGCCATTTCTTGTTTCCTGGAGCCTTTTAAAGTTATTTTATTTTTCCCTCCCCTCTGAAGTTGGAAGATGGTGTAATCACTGCCCTTGGCTCTGTCCTTGCTGTTTGTCACATGCTGGAGGTTAAAGTCTCGAGCCAGGAGAAGGACTTGACATGCAAGGTGGGGACAGCTGGGACAAATAAAAACAAGAGCCTCCGAGCGCCAGTCCCACTCTCCACCCAGCTTTAGGGTTGAAAGGTCAGGACTTGTTCAAAAAAAGCACAGAAAATGTGGTACCCTTGTTTCACATCCTTAAAGACAAAAGGGTCGGTTCTGCCGCCTGCAAACCGGAGCCATCCAGAGACTGGAATTGTCTTTTCAAATGTAGAAAATAAAACAAAAAGCCCTACCCTGGAAGATTGCTTTTCAGAGGGGCATTGTACTGCTCTCCTGTGTAATGTGCAGAGGTCATGGGCTGAGTAAAACAGCGAGACCAGGTAAATACATTCATTTGAAACCCGGGGGTTTTATTTATTTTGTGGCATTGGAGAGCGTCTCTCCAACTGTGGGCATGAAATGGGGATGGGATGGGGGCTCTGCAGCTTGGCTTTGGGGTCAAGGCTCTGTTCCCCCACCTCAGCTGCTGCCTGGAGTTCAGGGCATGAAATAATAGGGTTTTTAATCTGTTGAGGAAAACCCTGGTCTCCAGCTGCACCCCAAAGGCTGAGCTTGGACAGGGTCTCTCAGCTGTGCTTTGAAACTTGTTTCTCATCCCAAGGCTGCCTCCTTATCCTCTTTCTGACAATCAAATACTCGTTTCCAAACCACTGTTTACAAGGAGTATTGCTGCTTCTTAAAGCAGCATGGGTGCCCCCAGCCAGCAAAGACCATAAAATAGTGGTGGGTAATGCTTGTGTCAGGCACTGGGCTGGCTGGGCCCTGAGTAAAAGACTCCTTGCTTTGAGGGAACTTTTTTTTAAAAAAAAGAAAATAAATCCTGTGTACCCTTTAATTTTGTTTAAGAATCATAAATCCAGCAGCTAACAGGGCTAGCAGTCCATCTGGGCAGCTGTATGGGGCCATGGGTTAGTTAGGCTGGGAATATTTATGGGGCTTTGCTGGCTGGGCACACTGAGAGGGCTCAGCACTTGTTGCACAGAGTATTAAACACCCATTTAAAACCCCCAAAAAACAACAACAGACCAACCTTTTCTGACAGAGCAGGGCATACCCTGATCCACATCTATAAAAAGAGGTGTTTTAGTAGGGTTTTTCCCCCACCTCCTCCTGAATCTGCACAGGAGCACCCGGAGCATCGTGTGGCCAAAAAATCACCTGGCCGTGCAGTGATGAGACTTTCACTTGTCATTTCCAAAGTGAACCTTGTGGGAAGTTCAAGGATAAATATCACAGCAATATAACGCCCAGTGGACAAACCCCAGTGACAACTTTTCCACGCCATTTCCAGCTCGCCTCGCACCCCCTAAACCTCCCCTTCCTCGTCGATTTAGGAGCAGGAGCCTCATAAATCCTTCGGACCCGGCTGCTTTATCAGGTCCCCCAGGTTGTCCCCGCGAAACCGCGGCGTGGGCGGCGGGGATGAACATCTGCACGGGGGAAATCCTCCCGCTCCCGCGGCTCCCGCAGCACCGCCGGGAAGGCGGTTGTGGTTACACAGCTCCGGGGCTGTGAAATGGGGAAGGATGTCCTTCCCTGCGGTCGGCCACTACGGAGCGCAGAGGAACAGCCGTGTTTCTGCATCCCGGAGTCGCCCTCCGGCAGCCGGGCGCAGATAAGGGGCGGCGTGTAGGAAAACAAAGCTGGTGAGCGAGTTGGGAAAGGGATTGTAAAACCTCCCTGGGAGATTAAGTGCAGGTCTGTGCCCGTGCGTGGCTCTAGCAGCCCTTGGGAAGAGCGTTTCGTATCACGCAGCACCTCGCTTTAGGAAAAAAAAATAAATAAAAACAACCAAAAAGCCCAGTGTCCCTTTGTGCTTGTGTTTTGTCCCTGGAAAACCTTTAGCTTTTGGGAGCAGGTGCTGTGTTTGTGTCTCACACCCCTTGCACGCTGATGTTTGCACCACCAGGAAGGCCCAGGGATTAGCACCAGTGGAGAGTCAGCCTCTCCCAGGAGCTGGGATTCTCCATCACTGAGAATGCTCTGGAGAGGCTGCAGGGAGGGTTTGTCCAGGGTGGAGTGATGGTCCAGTATCTGGCTCTCCATCCCTCCAGAGATGGCTCCTGGTGTGGCTGGACTGCAGCTCCCTGGAGATGCCATGGGGCTGGATGAAGCTGGAGCGTGCTCGCTCTGTGTGTTGAGGTGGTTGGGGATAAGGAGTTGGGAAACACGGAATTATTGATTTGCAGCAACACCAGTGGCTGCCTCATACCTGGTTACAGGTGCTCCCTCCCATTCCTGTGCTGCCTGCAGTGGATCAGCTGGCTGAGGGCTCCTGGATACATCCAGCCCAGGTGAGAATCTTTCCAGGTATGTTTTTTGTTTGGTTTGTTGGTTTGGTTTTCTTTAAAGACTGTGGCAGAGGCCCTGCTTGGTGCCAGATGTCTTTCCAGAGGTGCTTCTCTTCATACCTCCCTCATGCCTTACCATGAGCATGATGCAAGCTCTGGCTTTTCACCTGCTCCAGTAACCCCCGGCCCTGGGGCTGGAGCAGCAGAGCTGTCTGCAGACCAGGGCCAGCTCAGTTCTCCTTTCATGCATCCCTATATTCTTCCTCTTTAGAGGAAGCAAGGGAACCCCTCTCTGAGGTGCACTGAGGTAGATTTAAGGAGGAAGCCTCAAAATCAGTGAGCAGCCTCAAAATCAGTGGGAATCCTGGAAATACTTGATCCTACTGGTTTTTTAAATTTTAACGTTGCTTCTTGCATTGCAGTGAGAAGGCAGAGGTGAGTCCTCCTTGGCCAGGGAGGCACAGCCAGGAAGGGAATGATCTTTGCCAATGGCTCCAGCTGGGACGTGCTGCTCCTCCCACCGGGAGCCCCTGTGGCCAGGGCCCTTCTCCCCACACTGCTTGGCAGGTTTTGGCACGACTCCCCGGAGCCAGGGACAAGGTGGGGTGTTTTCTTCAAGGTCAGGATTTAGGTGGATTGGCAAAGGGCTGTGGGAATGCTTTTAAGGTGTCGTGTTGCATGTTTGGAGTTTTTATCTGTTTTGTTTTGCTGCAAGCAGTGTCAAGCTCTCCTGCCCTGCCTTTGTCTCATGGATGAGCAAAGAAGAGTTTGGGCTGCTGGAGATGCACGTTTATCCATCGTCTGCATCCCACCCTGGCCCTCTGCTCTGCATCCTTCCTCTTCTTCTCCCCACCCACCCCCCACAACCACTCTCCAAGGAGGTCAAGGGGCCCCCAGTGCACCCCCTTTTCCTCCTTCCTCATGGGGTACATAAGGGATGGGAGTGAACTCACACTTTTACATACTCACTGCCACACTTGGAATCATAAAAATACCAACAGGAGAGTATCTCTGTAACACACAGGGAGCTCTTTCAAGAACTGGAGTCCAAGGCCTGTGAAGAGATGAACAGTAAACAGTAATTAAAGATGCACACACCATATCTCTCGGAGTTGCAGGAGTTTTTGCAATGGATGGTCGAGGTGCTCGCTGCAGGAGTTTGGGGTGGCTGGGAGGGTGTGCAGCTCAGCAGCTGCCTTGCATTTGTGTTACTATTATTATTTAATGTGCTTTAATTGCCTCAGCTCCAGCCTGTCAGTGCTGGGCTCACAGCCTGGCCACTGCCCACTGCCCACTGCCCCTCCTGGTACCCCCCTGCTGCAGATTAAACACCTCGTGCCACCAAGCCGGGCTAACCACAAGGATTCGTGCTACTGGCTCCCATCAGGATTAGTGATCTGCATGGGATAGGCCCGAGGGCAAACCATGCTGGCACTCCAGCAGTGCTTTCCTACGTGTGCTCCTGGGAAGTGGGGGGACAGCCACATGCATGACCTGTTCTTCTGGCCTCTCCTCCACCGCACTGCAGCCTCGGGTGCATTTTTAACTCCTCTGAAACATTTTGGGGGTGGTTTTTTTTCAAGCTAGTGCCTTTATTTTTTACGCCTCTTTCCTCTCCTCTGACATGTCCGAATTGTCTCATCCCTTCTTTCGTATTGACATAAAAAAGCAGCTGAGAAAACACTGAAGCTGTTTCAACAACTGCTGTGCTAAGAAGTAAAGTAAACCAGAAAGTAGTTACTACACTGGGAGCTTCCTCTTTAAATCAGCTTGTGGGGGGGAAGTAGTGAGAGTCCTTGGTAATTAGATTCTCTCCCTCATCCTAATTGCATTAACAATAAATCAGCTCCGAAGATCTGTTTCTTTTTAAGTTTTCTTGAATTTAGCCTTTGTCTGAGAATCTTGGAACAACAGAGCTGCAGTAAATATGATTAACCTGTAGTTAATGACTGGGCTATTCTGGCTGTGCCCTGTGGACACTCAGCCTGCCGTGGTTAAA
Organism: Monarcha castaneiventris obscurior; assembly: GCA_026261815.1. NCBI lineage: Eukaryota > Metazoa > Chordata > Aves > Passeriformes > Monarchidae > Monarcha > Monarcha castaneiventris. The sequence goes on from JAMPIT010000862.1 coordinate 8,502,476, forward strand.
CCATCGGGCTCTTGGAAAGCAGCCCCTGCCAAATTCAGGGAGCAGAGCAGCCGGCGTGGTGAGCTGCTCCCTCCTGACCAACGTTGCTTAAGGCTTTATGTTAAGGGATAATTTGGCAGTTTGGTGGAAAAAATTACCTTTTCCTCAGCATAGCTTTTTTCCCCCCCATCTCTTTTCAGGGTCGCTAAAAGGCCGGGGAGTTTTAGTTTGGCAATGCCTCTTTTAATACCATCTATCATTTCAGAGTCCCAAATTCCTTTAAACTCTAATTAAAGCAGATGTAGATTGTGTATTTTCTTTTTTAGAAGAAGCGAGGATGTTTAGTTTATATTATTATTTATAATATATTCATATTATTATTTTTAGTAATATATTTATAATGTGTATATATATATAGTTTATATTATTATTCATAATTAGATGCTGGGCCCATGGGCTGCACAGGGGCATGGGGAGAAACCCACAGGCAGGGAGGAAGAAGAAAAGGCCTCCCAAGCCAGTGTGGGATATCCCCTTTCCCTTTACTGAGGTCAGGACAGGTCTCTTTCAATTAGAGGTGAGCACTGGGGGCTTCTTGGTGACCTTCCACCGAAATTTTGTGCTGGTGAAACCTGGTGGTTGCACAAGAGGTGGTGCTGTACCTCGGGGACTCCTGTGAGCTCCTAACACATCACAGCTCCCCATTGATTTGAAAAACCACTGCTGATGGTTCAAAAAAATTAATTGTTGGGGATCTCTGTAAATTCTGGATTGAAGGAGTCCGTCCTCCCTACTGCTTAACTCAAGTCTGTGCTCTGCAAAGCTTTTCTATGAGAATCTCTACTGGGTATGAAGAGCAGGGCCAGCGTGCTGACAATGCAGTCACCTTCAGCAGGAAAAAGAGAGTTCACGTCCCCAAAACACAACTACTCCTGGATGATTTTAACTGGGAAATTTGCAGAGAATGCAGGAGAATATCGGTGAGGCTGAAGCTGCGCAGTGATGGGGGATGAGCCCAGGGTGATAGCAGCACTCGCTGCGACCTCACTGTCCCGTAAGGGCTGACCTGTGAGGGCAGAGCTGGCTGCAGTTCCCAGGCTCCTCTCCCAGCTCCAGGGATGAGCCAGGAGCCACCCAAGGGGCCTGGACAGGAACAGCAGAGAGCTGAGGACAAAGATGGAGAAGAGTGCAAGAGACAGGGCTGCATCCTTTAGCGCTCAGAGGCCTGTCCCGCTAATCCTGCGTGCTCGGGAAGCACTGAGGGCTGCCCTGCGTGGCCAGAGGTGTCCGTGCCCTTCGGCTCTGGCCGTGCTGCCCTCGCTAATTGCCCACAGGTGGGCACCGCCCCTCCTCAGGTGCTCCTCGTTGCGCTGATTGCCAGCCCCTCATAAAGCCGCGGTTAGCAGCGACTTTTGGGCTTTGTCTCGGCGCCCTCACGGTCCCCTCACGGTCCCCTCACGGTCCTCGCAGCTCACAAAGGTACAGCTAACAGCGAGTTTTGGGGTTTGCCTTGATGTTTTCTGGGTGTTTTGGGGGTTCCCCTGTGCTGTTTGGGGTGCTGGTACCAGCTCGGGGCTCAGCCCCGTCTGCTCTGCCCAGCGCAGCCTCCTGCTTGCTCCTCTGCTGGCCTGGCTCCTCGGCCTAGACCTGAGAGGCGCGGCCTGTGCCCTTCATTTGCAATTCGTCTGGCTCAGAAAAGGACATTTTGGGCTCAAACTCCCCCTGGGGTTGTGCTAAGTTGGTGCTTAGGAGTGCCAGCTTACTGTGAGCATCCAGCGGGCTTGGGATGTGGGGAAGCAAAGCTGTGCTGCTTTGGGAACAAAGAGAGGACGGGCACGCAGAGCATGGAGGCTTTTGTGAGGTGCTTCCACTCGAACTTCCCTTGTGCACCATGCTGAGCCTCAGGGAGCACCTCATCTACGTGACCACTGTGGATTTTTCCCGATGGGAAGGACGGGAGGCTCACCAGGGAGCAGGTAAGTGGTTCCTGTAGCTGCTGCTCTTTAAAGTGCTCCTGTCCCTGAGATTTCAGCTTTTTGCAGATAGGTGTTATCGCTTGAGGATCTCCCTGTGCCCACGGGATGGCATCTGCATTATCTGTGATACCAGAGCCCTTCTCCCACGTTTGCCAGAGGGGAGAGCTTAGTGTGGGCTATGTATTAGGGTTTTTGGAAAGCCTCTCTGCTTGCTGGCACTGAGGGCTGAGCTGAGCCCTTCATCTGGGTGAGAGAAATACTCTGGGTGTGAGGAGTGTGCACGGCCTTGCAGTGCTGTTTTGAAGGCAGCTCTAGAGCTGCAGGCATGCTCTGTGCTGGGCTAGTCGTTGTGGCAAGATGTGTTGCTCTGTTCTTCTGGGCAGACTTTTATTTTCTTCTCTGTAACCCGAAATTCCTGTTTTTGGGAAAGGCTGTACCTTAATGCTGCAGTGGGCAGAACATTTTAAGTTTCTGGCAGGTTTATCTCCAGGGTTTGAAGTTCATTGGTGGTCCCTAAGTGTTGATAAACTAAAAAAAAAAAAAAAAAATCGCCAAACTGTATTGCTTGGAGAAATCAGTGTCTCTTGTAGGTGCTGAGGGGGAGGGAATGCTCAGCCTCTGATGTGCAGCTTTGTGCCGTGCCTGGTGTTTCCCTTGCTGGTGAGTCAGGGATGACACCACGGGTTAATTCCTCTTTGCCTTGGGGAAGTTGCAGGGAAGTAGTAGAAGCAAATGTGGTGGCTGAAGACCAGGCTGTGTCAAATTGCTGGACTTCGCTGTTGAAATGGGATGGGGCTGGAGGGAGGTGGGCAGGAGGGTTTGGAGCTGCGGGCTGCCCACAGCTGGTGCTGCCTGTGACTGTGGGGGATGAAAGAAAATGCAGGAGATGCTGGTGCTGTTATTCCCTTCACACACACAACCCCACCCTCCCCTTGCTCCGAATGGGCTCGGCTGCAGTCAGAGCACTCAGCTCAGGGGACACCTTGCCATCCATTTTCCTCCTCACAGAAGCAGTGGGGAAGCCTATCCAGGGATATGTCTGGGGTCTGTGTGGTGCAGAGCTCAGCCCAGGTTTCTTGGGACACAAGGATCTGTCTCCAGGCTCCAGGGCTCTCTCTGTCCTTTGGTGGGGTTGTATCACCTTGTCCTTGAAGACACCTTAGTCCTGTTCTGTCTCCCTCACAAACCACCCTCCTCCTCCCCTCTGACGGGGAGCAAAGGTCAGCTTTCTGCATTTCTTGGCAAGCCCAGGCCACAACTGGCCGGACTGGTTTGCAAATGCCTGGTGGTGGCTGTGGCCTCGTGCAAGCTTGTTTCGGGATTGCCTCTCTGAGGGAATGAGTCTCTCCCCAAGCCAGCGTGGCTGTGCACTGTTAGGTGTCTGTCCCACTACCCACCCAGCTGGCACAGCCTGGATTCACCCATCCTGCTCCTGCTGTGGCTGGTGGCAGCTCCGGGTGAAGTTGGTGGTGTTACCCTGGGGGAATATGAGGGAATTTTGAAGTCATTTTGGCTATTCCTGCTTCTGCCCTTCCCTCTGTGGCACGGGGGACCAGGCTTTAGCTTCTGAGTAACTCCAGCAGCCGGGATGGCAAGATAAAGCCTTATCCATTAAAGCATCATCCTTGACTCCTGCGGACCCGGAGCCGCACTCATCAGTCCTTGTTTGAGCGATTAAGGATTGTGCCATTAGGCTGCTGCTTAATGAATATTGAAATGGTGTCTGGAAATGAAAAGGCATCTCTTTTTCTGCGGCACAAACAAAGCAGGGATGTTTTCCACTTAGAGGGATGGTCCCTAAGTGTTGGGTGTCACCCCTCTGGAGCTGCAGTGACGCCCTCCTCTTTGAGCTGAAGGGAGAAGTGGGAATCTTGTGGCTGGTAATAGCGAGGCCATTATTTTAAGGATACAAATGTTTAATGTACAATAACGAGTCACATAATGAATGTCCAAATGAGTGATGTTTTCTTCAGTTTTACATTCCCAGAGGCGCAGAAAGTATTGGTCACTTTGACACGGGAAGCAGTCAGGCAATTACACTGGTGTGCTCTGAAAAGAGGAGATTTTATTTTGGAACAATTTCATAATGAAAAACTTGAGGAAATGCCCAGAACACCCTGTGCTTCCTGGTCACTGCTTTGGATTCAATTTGCCTCTGCTCCAGGTTAAAAAGGGATGTGGGGTTTGGGGCTGTCAAGGCAGTTTTGGGATTTTGGAAGTGAGGAGGAGGGAAAGAGAGCAGGAAGGCATCTCTATAGGGTTTCTTCTTTCCATGGAAAAAAAAATTAGAATTAATGAGGCCTGGTTGCCCCTTGTAGCAAGGGGGATGTCAGAAGGGGTGGAGGTGGGTACCACCAGCCAGGAGCAAAGCTGGGCTTTCTCCAGGTGGGACATGTGCCCATGGATGTGCAGGGTTGGGTGCTGGTCTGCTCTGACCCTGCTGCCGTGTTACCAAAACTCTCTGTGGCTTCAAGGGGTTTGCCCAGAAGCTTTCACTACCCTCTTTTTTTTTTTTTCTTTTTTTTTTTTTCAAAGCTTATTCATAAATGAGTTAATGACAGAAGCTTTGCAAAATATTTTGAGACTTAAGACTCATTTTCTTCCCTTACTGAAATTTTGGGGAAAGCGGTGCCCCTGACATTTTAGCTGAGCAGCACCACTTAAACATTTGTCATGGTTCAGAAAAAAATGAAACCTGGGTAATTTCAGTAATGGTGGAAACTCATATCAGCTCATGCATGCATGTGCAGGGGAGGTCTCAAATGTTGCCTTAGAAAGCAAAGTTTTAGTGTTAAGAAAAAAAAAAAATCCAGGTTTTATCTATTTTACTGAAGGCTAAAATGAATTCTTATGTATATTTCATAAGAATATTTGTTTTGTGTTTAGCCCAGCGTTAAGGATACTTTTTTCTTAATAAGCTCACGTCAGAACTCCCGTAACCGTAGCCTGAAGGACGCGTGTTGTGAAGATGAAAAATGAACATATTATTTACCTATCAATAGCAGGCAAGGCTGATCAATGCTGCCCAGCATTGCCCCAGTGTGCCGGCAGGAGGGCTGCCCTGTCTGAGCAGTGCTGGGACTTTATCTCTAATACGGAGCTTTCAACCACTGGGCCGACAAAATGCCTCTCTGACAGCCAAGCCATTAATTACCATCATCTGAGCCTAATTCATTCATCCCTTTCCCTCTCATGCAGAGGGACAGGGAGGGCTGAGGGCACTTGGGGAAACATAGGCATGATTCCATATTCGTTATGCGGCGAGCGCTGCCTGCGACTTTGTTGGTTGCAGTGGCTTTAATTGAATTGGCTTGCCAATAAAGCTGTTGTCATTCAGTAAGTGAATTTGTTGTACTACTCGCACCACAGCTGCTGCATACAACCAGGCGTTTCCTGAAGGCAAGCCAACCTTGTGCTACCCTGGCTGGAGGGTTTTTTTTTTTGCCTTCCCCCAAAACTCATCCATAACGCGCTGCAAAATATCCTCTGGGTGTTGTTTCCCACCTGGGAGAAACAGGGCATCACCTGCCCGAGCCCCTCTTGTGGGGGTATGTCCCAACCCCAAAAAGAGTGGCTGTGAGTGGGGTGCTGGTTGCCCGTCAGGGCCTGGGACTGGCTGGTCAGGCCATGTGTTTTTCCAATTAAGGGGCTCTGACCTCCTTTACCCTGCCCTGGTGCTGATAGAGCATCATTGTTCCTTGCAGGAAAAGTAAATACAGAATATGACAGACAATATATTTTGTTAGTCAGGGGCTTAGAGTCCCATTAAGAAGTCTGGCGATATTGATAAAATAAAGCAACATTAGGAGAGGCATTTATTATGGGATATGTAGGCTGTTGGGCCAAAAAATACTCCAACTTTCTGCAGTTTATAAAACATTGGGGCAGGAGAGGGGGCGGACTGCTTGATTTATGGTGGCTGTAAGTGATACTGAGATGAAGTAAAATATCCAGAGGTCTGAGTTTTAATGCGTGGTCTGAGTGTGCACACAGAGGTCCACGAGGCAGCTCAGCAGTGTTTGAGGACCAGCATTCCCCACACAAACAGCTCATCCCTCTCACAGGGACTGAGATGCAGCCCCACATCTGAGCTACCCTCTGCCCCTCTTCTCTGCTGGGTCAGAGCAAAACCCTGAGTTTTTTCACCCCCCAAAAAGAGGGGGGGCAGATCTGGATCTGTTTCAAGATGTTGTGGCTGGGTCCCAGCTCCAATTGGGATGAATTACTTTTTCTTGGTGCTGTACTGAGCTGGGGGAATTACCCCAAGAGAGAAGTTTTCATCAGAGTGTTTTGGTTTTTTTTTTTAAATAATAACCTCATAAAACTTCACACTGAAATCCTAATTCAGTCCATCAGATTTATGCTTATTGTAGATTATTTTTAACACATCCAAAATATGGGTAGGTCAGGTATTTCAAGCCCTCTGCTGAAACTGGATCATGCTCACCTATATGCTGAAATAATATTTTGAGTGTTGATCTCACTTGAGGTAAATCCTAAATTTGAAGAGAGAAGCTGGATAGTAGATGGTGAAACTTAGTACACGAATGCCTGTTTCTGGACTACCAATAAAACCCCTAAATTTTGCCCCATATAGGCCCATGTTATTTGAGTAGTAATTCATTAAGAGAAACTTGAAAATTGCTTGACAATGGTAAAACTTTCTTTGTCTTCAGTACCAACAGAGGTAGTTTGTGATGGGGACCTGTTGCCTTCAGTGCTGGAAGCCTGCCTGTACAAGTCCATGGAAATGGTTTTGGTGAAGTCCCTTTTCCTGGTGGACTGGGAATAAAAATACATCAAGCATAAAGCTTGAGGACCTTCAAGCAGTTGCCTGTCTTGTCTTTGTGGGGCACCAACTCCAGGAGTAGGAACATGCTGGGAAATGTCCCACTGAGGCCTGTAAGACCATGGCCTTCTTCCCCCTCACTGTTTCTCAGGATTTTTCCTAGAAATTAAGATGCTGACCTACAACTCTAGGAAATAGCTGTGTGGTCAACTGAGAGCTATCAGCCAAAATATCTTGTATTAGGCAACACATCTGGAGTCATGGGGCAGTGAGGCTGTATCAGAGGGTAAAGCCTGGGGTTTTAGGGTGGGAATCCACAGCAGCCACCCCTGCTGATGGTTTAGGGTGATGCTGAGTTCCAGCAGGTCTGTCTGGCAAATCTTCCTGCTGCACCAAACGTCGAGAGTTCGGGTGTCTGTGGCATGGGACAACCCCTTGGGCTGGAGCACCCATCTGGAGCTGGAGCTTCAGGTCACTGGGGGCCAGGAGGACGGGGAAATCCTAATGGTGAACCTAAACCTGTGGTTTGGGTTCCTCCAAGTAACCCAATTTGCTGTGAGCACTCCCCTTGGAGCAATGCTCCGTAAGCAGCTGTGTCAGTCAATTACAGACTTAGGGTGGCCAACACTGTCTGCTCCTATCATCTCTTCCCACCACTCCCCAAGCCTCTGCCAGAGAGGACAAGCCCAGTGGCAGCAAGCACAGGATGTCATGGCAAGGAGCCAAGACAAAAGCTCTGGATAACTTCATCTTGTCTTTTCCTTTCCTTGGGTATAATATTAATGTATGTGGAATGCAACTGCACTACTATTAAAAAAAAAAAAGACCAAGCTGACAAGGGCGTTTGTGTGCCTGTATCCCCCATGTTATTAGAAATAAATTTTCATTAGTAAGAGCTATGTGGCTCTCAATTAGCAGCTAATCAAGTGGGCTCTTCTTTATTTAGGAGGTTTATATTTTTTCTTAATTCTTCTGTGCCCACCACATTCACAGTATAAGAATATTGTGCAGGCATGCTGGCCTTTCTTCAGAATGAGATTTCTGTGCAGAAAACACAAAGCCTAATATTTCAGAGATTGAGTTAATGATGGGGAGGGAGAACAATGACTTGGAGAAGGAGGACTTGAGTGAAAGAGACCTGGTCCCTGAAACCAGGCCCTAGAAGTGCCATAAATTTAGGTTTGTAGCAGGCCAATGCTTATCTTTCTTTTTGTATGCCAGACACTGCTTTTGCCTTTAAACCTAGTAGGGTTGAGAAAGAAAGAAGTTCATCTGAAAGAATCTTGGGAAGGGAAGAGGAATTTGATGAATGGCCAGATCACAAAACCTGGTTTAAACTACCTGAATGGTTCTCATTGAAATAACTTCCACAGAATGGTGGAATGGTTTGGATTGGGAAGGACCTTAAAGACCATCTAGTTCCCACACCCCTGACATTCAGCTCTTTGACAGCACAGGCTTGAAAACTTCATGTGCCAAGTTTGCTTCGAACTTACCTATGCAAAAAAACCACGATCCCTGTGTGTATGAGCTTTGGAGTCGGGGGGGAAAAAACCAGGGAATTCCTTTAAGGCTCGTGAACACCCAATCTGTAAAAACGAACTCGTGTCTCACCCAGCTCGTGATACAGGGTGCTGGTGGGACGCGCCTCCCGGTGCCAACTGGTCTTCGTGTCTCTGCGAGCCATGGGAGGGCCTGGATGCTCTACACCCAGCCCTTCGCTGGCTGTCGAAGGTGTAATTAACTGCGTGGGTGGCAAAATGGCCCAGGGCTCCCCGTTTGCATTTTGTGCAACTGGAACGTACCCTCCTTGTTCGGGTAAGGTGGCAAATAAAACCCAAGCAGGGCAGCGGCGGGTGTTGGTGAGGAGTTTTGTAATAGCATGAGAATGGGTTTTATGGCCCTGTATCACTTGCTGAGACTGCAGGGCTGGTGCAAATCATCTGTTAGGAGAAGGCTTTTGTGCAGCTCCATGGCTTTTTCGGGAGGTTTATGGCTTGCCGAGCAATCGTTTGCTGTGTGAAAGTCGGGAGGTGCGAGGCTTCACGGGGCCACGGTAGCAGCGTTGCCGAGTGTCGCAATGGATGCGGAGGTACCCGCAGTTGGAGTTATGGAGCAAGATCCCAGCCCTGCCTGCACGGCCAGGGCTTCCCCAGGGCTGCTCCCTGACCCTGCCCCGGGTTTTCTTTGCCTGTGCAGTTCCTGCCTCCAGCACCTGGACTTGCACTGTCGCAGCAGCAGCGAGTCAGATGTGTGTGCCCTTGCTGTGCCCTAAATCATACAACCTCTTTGTGTCTAGGATGGGCACCTGAGCCTTTTTTCTTACCTCGAGGTGCTGCCGGAAGACGGTTTGGCATGCACGCTGTGTCAGGGGTCTTGAGTGGTGCAACTCTGCTCGTGTTGCAAGGGAGAGCCGAGGGGCTCCCGGCTGCACTCCGAGGAGCTGGGATCAGACCTCCCTTGAGCTGGCTCTGTGACCCAAAGTGCAACCTGAGCTTTAGTGGCCCAAAGCTTTGGCTCTGCAGGGTGAAGCCGAAAGCCAGGTACAGGTGGGAGGGGGTCAGTCGAGTCTGAGGCTCTGCTCCCTCATAGGTTCATGTTCTTTGCACCATCTCTGTGGATTTGGTGATTTCGAGGCTCTCTCTGTGCAAAGTTTTATCTGCTTTCCATGGATTGTCTCTGCTCTTGGGTACTGTTTGAAGGAGAGCTCCAGAACAGTTTAGATATTTTGGTGTTTTAGAAGCGCTTTACACCTCAAGGGCAACTCCCCTTTTCCTAGGCAGTGCAAGGAGCCTCTCCCTGTATCTCGGGAGGTAGAAATTATCAGAGATTGCTTTGTGCATGGTAGAAGACATTGCTTGAGTTCCACAGCTGAGACCTAGGAGGATATCTGGCATTCACCCCAGTGGTAATCTGAGTTTGATGTCCCCATGGCTCAGTTTGGGACATCCCCTTTTGGAGTGGATGTCTGCCTTTATCCAAGAGGTCTTTTTGGGTGGACTTGAAGCTCTGATGGGAACCTTCTCATAGCTGTGACAGTAGCTCTCTGTTTGTATTTGTATAAAGATGTCCACTGAAGTCAAGTAGAAACATGAAGTTGAGGAAAATCTTTCTGTTGGCATTACTGGGCACTGCTCCAGCTCCGAAAGGACAGAGTGCAATAAAATCAGAAGTCAGAACCTGTAAAAATGTGTGGGTGAGATGCAGAAAGTCAGAAATTAGCCCTAGACAAAAAAAAGAGGGGAGGTAACAGCCCCACACCCAATAAGATGTGACACAAGTGCCTTTCTAAGACTTTCTCTTCTGTTTATTTCCAAGTACAGTTTAAATGGTGTTTCAGTATTACTGGACTTTTCATGGAGACATCACTTGCTCTGAACAATGAATTTCCAGGTGATCCACTTTAATTTATTTGTGATCACCAGGAAGGGAGGATATCCACTTTAAAGCAGCTGGCCTGAGAGAAATTCACAATGATGAGAAATACTCTGGAGCTGGGAGTAAGACAGATCACCATGCTTTACTGCAGACCTCTGCATGAGCTGGGTGTTGCCTTTCCTAGTCCAGCTCTTCCCTGCAGCTGGAATTCCTAATGTACAGTTTCTTGGCTAGGGCTGGATTGGTGTGCAGTGGAACTTACTGAAGCTGAGGGATGCTCTGGATTTGTTGTGAAATGACCAAAAATCCAGCCAGGGCCTGAGAACATTCTTCAAGACACAGAAATTGTCACTAAGCTCCTGCTGGTGTGGAGAAAAGCAGAGTGTGAGTGGGGAGGAACGAGAATTGCTCCATGGTCCTCCCTGAAGTGTGAACATCCCAAATCCGACAGAGCTCCACTCACGCTCTCCCGGCTCCCTCCCATCGCTGCCGGGCTGAGCAAGTGTGGACAAACCCTGCCTGGAGCTGCTGCCAAGCTGCTCCAGCTCTTTCCACCAGTTTGCCCAAGTGCTCAGGCGATAAGATTCGTCCTGCCCTGTTTTTGCAGAGGGATTTGGTGATTGCAAAACATGTCACATTATTGACTGGAAGTTGTTACCATCTGGTGGCTGTTTCGATGGTCTGGTACTAATGAGTGGGTAATCTCCATCGAGTTTTTAGGGGACAGCTGTCCCCTCTCACTTTCTTCCTCACGATCACAGGCATCATCGCTGTGCTGGACACTAATTGGGATTCTTAGTTACAAGCAGCCATGGAAGCGCTTTCCACAAGGAGTGGGGTAATAGGAGGAAAAGTGCCTTTCCAACAGCTGCCTTGTGTTTTATGTGCAGAAAGGATCTGGGGCTTTTAGCAATGTTATACAAGCCTTAAACACTCTCTAAAGAGGGAATCAAAGGACACGAGCTATAGTAGATGAAGCAAGAGGAATAAAGACACAGTGCTATCCCTTTGGCTTATTTCCTAACCCTCCCACCAGTCAATAGGTGCCTGCTCCAAAGTGCCCTGTCTTGTAAATGCATGCCCAGATAATGCAGCTCAAAAAAAAAAAAAAAAGTCTAGTGCATATTCAGAGTTGTGATCAGGTGGCAGCATTTGTGGTTCTCACTGGTTTGATGATATTTGAAATGTTATTCAAAATCATGCAAAGTTGGGTTCTGCACTTGGAGCTGTGGAGATGGGGAGATTGGTGCTGCAGGCGATGTTCCCATGGAAGGGAGAGGGCTGGAAATTGTGTGGGATAGTAAATGCAGCTCAAATAAAGCCTGAGAAGTGTCATGGTCTTCCACCTCAGAAGTGACCTTTCACTGCTGCTTTAACACCCCTTGTTCTGTGTTTTCTCTCTGGTCCCTGCCTGTCTATTCATGGGGTCATCACGACCCCACACAAGCCCTCAGTTTGGGTGGAGGGGCTTCTGCTCACACGGAGGTCTCCCAAGGACACAGTTCTGAAAGCCAAGGCACACCCTGGGTGCAGGGATTACTAAAGCTTGTTTAAAGTGAAGCCCATGCTCTGCCGTGGTGGTGTTGAGCATCCCCGGAGACCTCAACTTCTAAGAGAGGGCTTGGGGTCAGCTCCTTTTGCTGTACCATGTCTCCTGTCTGAGGCCTTGAGTAGTTTGCATCTGGCTTGGACTTCCTCACTGGCGAGTCACCCGTGATTGCAGGTGGCTATTTACTCTGTGTGGTTCCTCCTATCTCCCTCCTTATCTCAGCTGCCTGCACTGGCTTCAGGCTGCTCTTAAATCTGTGAGGAGCAGTGGTGGCTGTGGCGGGGGTGTGGTGTGAGCTTGGTTTGAGCTCAAGTCAGCAAGGAGCAATATCTCAGCCTGTTGGAAGCTACTCGTGGTAGCTGGATATGGGTGTGTGCGATGGGCTTTCCTTACTGAACAGCAAAGCACAGCATTAAATACAATAATAATACCCGTTTAAAGGTTTGCTGGGGGGGAAAAAAAAAATGGAAAGCATTCTTTTGTTCCGTTGTGGAGCAGGCTGGGGGTGTGGAGGCCGAAGAGGAAGGTAGGCTTGGTCCTCACGATGGCCCATATGTTTTGTTACCTCGCTGGCCCGATCCATCAGGAGCCCTGCAGAAGCGGCCGCCTTGGCCACAGATGCGAGCGTGGAGCAGCGGCACTGAATCACCTGTCATCCCGTACGGCTGGGGTGAAAGGGGAAGCTATTTACATAAATTATTGGAGAGCAGTAAATATTATTTCATGATATCACATCAAGATTAACTTAATCAAACCTGATATTAAGAGGCAGGATGATTTGCTTTTAGCTGAAGACACAATTAAAGAAGGTGCTTGAGGGTAAAGGAGAGTGCCTACTTAGGAAGATGTTTATCACACAATGGGTGATAATGGGTTGGGAAGCTTATAACCGAGATCTTAACTCCTTTGTGGATTTTGTAGCTACAACTCTCCTAATTTTAGCAGGTGTTGCTGTCTCAGGAAGGAGAGTGTGAATGAAATGTAGTTATGGGGGTTTTTTTGTGGGCTTTGGCTGGAAGGGAGCAATATCGTAATATTTTAAATGCCTATTTCTCACTTTAAGGGTTTCTGGAAGATTTTTCTCAGCAAATTTCATCCAAAGTAAAGGCAAAACATTTAACTCTTCCCAGCTGGCCTGGGAATCTGCCTGGCCTCAGCTGTGATGTGGGTCAAGGCTGTGCTTTTCCTTGCCTGGAGTCTTTAGAGGGTTAAAGATATGGCAACCTTCCCTTCTCACTGCTGCTTTTCTCTTGGCCAGTAGATCCATGTCTGCTGAATAAAGCAATGGAATCATGGAATACCCTGAGCTGGAATGTCATTTGTTTGCTAGGAATGGGTTCATCTTCTAGAACCCTGGAAACTCAATGCCTTGAGTTTCCCAGTGTATCCGTAGTATATGAATCGTGTCTAGCTCTTTCCAGTGACTTAAGTGGAAGCTCAGTGTGTATTAGTTGTCTGAGGGAACAGATCCCGTGTTAGTTTATTGCCTTCGGAGCTGGCTGCAAGGAGATTACCCTTACACAACTTCTTAAAATAGTTTTTGCATAATTTTTGCAGAAAAGCCAAAGCTGACCCATTTGGGGGCAGTCCCTAAGTGAGTCCCTGCTCCCTTTCTTTTTGAGGAAGGCTGAGATTTCCCTCACTCTCCTATTTTTTAATCAAAACCCAAATTATCAGTTGAGGGAGGTGGGAGCTTAAAATGGAAAACCTTGGACAAGCCTGAACTGTGTCTCCTCTTTGTGCAAAGCTCACAGTCTTTGATTCCAGACAGCACCAACACCAGCTGGAGGAGCTGGGAAGGGTTCAAGACGTGCTCAGCGCATTCCAGGATTAGACCCATTGTTTAGGTAATAACACTCAATCTCACAAGCCCATCTTTATTTTTATTTTCCATCCAGTCTTTCGACATGAAAGGTGTGAGGGCTTTATTTTTTCCTTAGGTCTTTCCCTGTCCTTGCATTCCTGGTGTTTTCACAACCCGCTGTGCAGGGTTATGTGGCTCCTCTCCCTCAGGTCACAGGTGACAGAGAGCAGAATTCTGCCCAGGGTAGTAGTAAACTACTGAAAAAAGAAAAATATATAAAAATCTGCATCTTAATTATTTTGTGTTTGTTTAGTTCAAGTGAAGCATAGCACTGGTTCTTCAGCAGCCACCTGTGGGATGCTCAGGCCTTGTCAATACATCTATCCCTGCTTTCAATGCCTGAGTGATACAAGCATCTGCTGCCACTCGACAAGTGATGCTCTGCTGACCATTTCTAACAACTCCCACCTGTTCATGTTTGCAGATGCAAGTTTGAAATGCCTGGCCATGGGAAGAACAGCCCTAGCACTGCTTTGTAGCCACAGCTTTTCCCTCCCTGGCTTCTTCAGGAAGCTGTGGATTGTTGATTTCAGAGAAGTGTAAAATGGTTTGGGTTGGAAGGGACTTTAAAGATCATCTAGTTCATTCCCCCTGTCCAGTGAGGACAACACCTTCTTTTAAGGGCTGGTCACCTCTTAGATGTTACACATTTAAGCCCAACTTTCCCAGGCCTAAAAGCTGTAGGATTTAATTTCATTTTTTAAAATAACTATAGGTACTCATATCCTTTTCCCAGTCTTGAAGATGTTTGTAGGTGGAGCTGTTAGATTTTCCTGTAATGATATTCAAGCTGCAAAGCAGCTTTGATAACGAGGAGATGGTGGTGAAAATAAAACTTGTGATGTCCCTCCCAAGTCAGGGGGTAGGCGGCACATTTACCTGAGGACAGGTCTGGAGCTTTCAGAGGGGCTGGACCCTTGTTTTGGGGAGGTCCCTGTGCACCTGGATGTCCCTGCTTTGTCTGGCAAGCTATTCAAGCTTGTCCACTGGTGCTTTAATGCTACATTAACACTGGTTTTATGTTTCTGCATCAGCCTTTAGCCCCATAATTCTGAGTTGATGCTGTATGTCCTCTGTTCCCAGTAATTAGAAGGTAAATCTGTTACAGAAACTAATTTTTCCATGTGTTGCTGCTTCTTTCCTACTCCTGTGGGAGAACTTTTCTGTCTCAGCTGTGTGAACTCTGCCCAAAACTGCAGGTCCTGGAAGTGCCCCTTTCTGCCAGGTGGCTGAAGGGGAAGTGGGGTGACAGCCACATTTTCCTTACCTGAATTTTGTTCTTTCCAGCACTTGGTCGTACTTGCTTTGCTCAGACAACTTCTGCCAGCTGCAGGAGAGATGGGATTTGGGCTCAGCCTGTGTTGAAGGAGAAGCTGGTGAACCAAGTGACTTGATCACAGCACTGGAGATTGAATTAATTATTATAAACCCTGATAATCTTGCTTAGATTATACTCTCTTTTCATCAGGAATACCCTTAGCAGTAGATTTAGCCGTGGTCAAAACCTGATTTGTCATGGAAGCAAGAAATGTGGCAGTCACTTTTTCCTTTGCAACTCAGTGCTTTTGGGCCCAGGAGCATCTGAGCAACTATTTTAAGGAAAAGATTTTTGGTGAAACACAGGTAAGACCTTAGAGACTTCAACTGCTGCTGTGAGAAGTCAGCCCAGGTTAACTAAAGCCTGGGGCTGTGGGTGCCGAGCCCTCAGGAGCCAGGGAGGGAACACCTCCTCTGGGGATGGCTGGGGAAGCAGGTGTGGGAATGAAATGAAATGGGTGTTGCTGGTGCAATACTACTTGGTATTTCTGCTTTGAGAAGTATTTTGTGGAGACCTCAGCCAGTGAGATAAATGTGGGCATGGCAAGGTCTCACCTGGGGAAAAGTCAAGCGGTGCAGATCGAAGCATCTCGTCTCTGGCTCAGCCCAGCCAACCTTACCTGTGGCTGAGGCATTTGTTGGAGACTTGGGCTTAATTCTTGGCTCTAGTTGAGGCTTTGTGACATCTGGAAGTTTTAATCTGGAGTTTTAACCCAGAGATATAGCTCAATACGTGAGAGGATTGTACAGATAAACTCATTAATGTTTGCGGAATACTTAGGAGCCACTTAAGCATATCAATAACTTTAGAGTGTTATTACTGCATGGACTTTGATTAAATCCCTTTGTGTCAGATCTTCTCTTAAACATTTTCGTCAAAAGCCTGTGCTTTTTTTAAGAGTGTTTTTTTTTTAATTTGTTTGTTGAATGTTGATATCAATTCCAAGTTTGCAGAATCTCAGGCAGTCCTGGAGCTGCTTGGGAATGTTCAAAGCTTTTCCAGGCTTATTTCTTTAGTCAGGAATATTGTAGTGAATTGCAAGCTTGAGCTGCAGAGAGTTTTAGCAAATCTTAATTTTTCCTGTGGCAGCTCCATAGGTCTCAGCACGTGCAGCCCTGGTGGGGTCAGATCCAGCCTCCTCCCTGCAGGGATGTGGGAATGATCTGATGGGGTTTTTCAAGGCAAGAGTTGGGCAAACCCATGTGGAAACGCTTCTGTTCCTTTGGCTATGACTAGGCTGAAACTGGGAAGTGCTTGCCCGATGCCCAGGCCAGATGAACGTTGAGAATTTGATGTAATCCTAGACCTCAGGCATGAAACTCAGCTTGACCTTTCCTGTCGGGTGCTTTTGTGCAATTCTACTGGACATTTAGCAACGGGAGAGGAAGCAGAGGAAGGATATCGGTTCAACCATATGTCAATGCTGGGACGTGGAGTGACAGGGAGAGGAAGGGCTGAGACGTGTGTGGAGGCACTGGTTAAAACGAGAGCCTTTATGGAGGGGAACTGGGTGGCTCAGGGGACTGATATTCCTGCTGGAGGTCACCAGTTCAAATCCAGCTTGTGGAAGTAGTGACCAAAAAGGATAATTAATTAATGAACTTCTTTCTGTACCCACTGAGCATCCTTCTCCTGTGGTCCTCCCCAGCCTGATCACGGGTCATAAAACTTTTTGCCACAAGTGGTCCCTTTTGGCAGATTAATGAAGGGTTTAATGGCTCTGCTGGGGGTGGGAAGAGGTTTGTCTTGTCCCTAAAAGCCAGCTCTTAGGGAAGGTTATCCTGCCTTCAGAAAATGTGGATTTTGAGCTCCAAACTGGGGTTTGTACTGCCAGATCACAGCTAACCGATCAAGGCCAGCACTGGGATGAAGAGGGTGTTGTCCCTGATGCAGTCACAGGCAGTTCTCACCCTGTTCCTCAGAGAGATGCAGTTTTTCTCCTTGGGTTTTCTCAGTAAAAGCCAGGGCACAGAGCTGCTGCTGGTCTGAACGCCGGGGGCTGAGCCTGGATCACAGCAGCCTCTCCCAGCATCTTCTGGCTGGGGAGGTGGACACTAGGATTTGAGCAGATTTGCAGTGCAGATTTATTTGTTTTCCTGCCAGAAACCAGAACCTCTGGCTCTGGGCTCATTTACTTCAGACTTGCATTAACTTTAGAGTTTGATGGCTCTGGCACCGAGCTCGAGCTCACAAAATGCACCAACAGCGTGACATCAATTCTCTTTCAGCAGCCTAAGAAGCATGTCTGAAAATAGATGCCAATTTAAAAATAATATTTCAGGGCTTGCTCAGTGCCAAATCAGACCTTTGGCCATTTATAGTGTCTGTCTTTCTGGCAGAGATTGGCTTCTGATGCTTCACATCAAGATCTGGTGTTCTGTCAAGTAGGGCATAAGGAAATTTATTGCTGAAAAGGATGCAAAAGAGGGAAAAAAACCCTCAAAGGTCCCCCAGACAACACTTCTCCCCCATCCTGCAAAGCAATACGGTATTGGAGATGGTCTTGCAGATCTGTGCCAGTGAATAGTTGCTGCCCATTTAAAGGGAACTGCTTTTATTGAATAAAGCTAACACAAACGTGTGAATGCTTGTAAGTTTGTATGTGGAGATTTGTGAACCAGAAGGAGCTCGATTTGCAAGGAAAACATTAAGTTTCAGTAATTTATAACAGGACTTTGTTATAACCTAAGTCAGTTTAGTAGCTGCCTGTGATGTTTTTTCTGAGGGACGCCCTACAGAAACTTTATTTGTTTTTTTTGGTGGGGGGGTAAGAGTTGCAGCTCCACCTGGCATTTTTCTAGCCTGAGGAATGAGCTGGGTGTATTGATCTCCTCTCCCTGCATTCATTTTTAGGCATGTGGACAGATCCACTCATATGAATCACCCAGTGCAAGCAGATCCCAGAATGCTCGGGGTGTCCAATGGGACATCCCTTTCTTAGCCCATGAAAAGATGCCCTTGAATACTTTATTTAAAAAACACTTTTCGTTTTAGAATTTAATTTAGTGCAGCCCATGATACTTTATGTTATTGTTGTGCTCGACAACGACAAGAGCATGAAACAGTTTGAAAACTTTCAAGCGGGATCTCTGGACAAAAGGGTGGCTTAGGTTAAAAGGTAACTTGCAATTGTTAATTTCTGTTATGTGAGGGTGAGGCCCTGCTGGGGAGAAGGGAAACTGAGGAACAGAGCAGTGAAGTGATGAGTCCAGAATCTTGAGTTGCTGCCAAAAAATGAGACCGAGTTCTTTTGGTAACCGGCCTCAGTCTGGGAAACCAACCCTTGCAGGAACTACACATCAACGCCAACCTCTGCAAGCAAAAGCTGCATTTCTGTGAAATTAAATCAGGGTGGCTGGTGGATGGGGGTGTGGATGTGCATGAAACCCTAAGCAAAGCATCCCTTCCCCATCTTGGGAAGCCTCCCTAAAGCAGCTATGGGATGGGCTGCACTTCCCTGCACCCAGGGAAGGCTCCTGGGGCTGTGGTCAGCCCCGGTGTGGGATGGGAGCAGAAGAGAGCAGGATTCAGCAGTTCCTTTTTCTTAGCACAGAGCTGCAACTGAGACAAGGCAGGCATTCTCCCTTCCCAAATTTTCTTTCTAAATTCAGGTTGGGGTCATGTGGGAATGTTTATATTTTTTTTTTTTTTCAAACTGGCAGCAGAAGTAGGGGGTGTCATTAATGGGGGTTTATGGATTTCCTTGGAGTTGTTTGCCCGAGAAAGGGAAAGCTGGATCCAGTGGGTCATTGGTCTGGGTGCAAGGAGCTGGCTTGTTGTTAACAGCAATATTGATCTGCAAAGAGGGGATTTTCAGCTGCTATCTGTCCAAGACAGTTTCATTCTGAATCAAAATCTACCGAAACTGTGAAGTTCTGGGCTCACAACTGTGGGAACTTGTGTGGGTCTCCTTCCAGGAGATTCCCGCTCAGGCATGCTGACTGTATTTTGGGGATTTTCAGGAGAAACCCTTCTAACCTGATGCTCCTTCTGTAATTCATGCAGAGGTGGCTTCATCCAATAAAATCATCGGGAGGAATGCTTTGGGATCTCGTTGCACCCTCCCTCCTTCCCCTGCAGCCAGTGCTGGCAGATCTCAGGTGGGGGAAAACGGGGAGTAAAAAGTGGTGGGGGGATTTGTTTGTCAGGAAGCATCTTTGCAGTTCCAAATACCTCTGCTCTGTCTGGGGGTTTTGGGCTGGCTCTGGACGTGGATTTGTCCATAAGAGCTCCCCAGTGTGGGATGCTCAGGCACCTCGAGCACTGCTGTTTGTGAGATGTGGGTGTTTCTGAGACATCCCATCAGTGGAAACTTCCCCTGAGCGCCTGGTGGTTTGGGACAATCCATGTCTGAGGCCACCAGCCTGCCCCTGGCTGGGGAAGCTGTGAACAAAGAGGTGCTGGAAGGTCTCCTTAGCAGGAGAACAGCATTCTTACGGACCCTTTTTGTGCTTGGGAGCATCCCAGGAATTAGGAACAGACTTTTCAGGAGATGGAATAATGCCCTAATTCTTGTGGCAAACCGAGTGTACCTAAATTAAAAAAACCAAACCAAAACAACAACAACAACCCACAAAACCCCCTCAAACAAAACCAAACAAAACAACTAAAACAACCTACCATAAAAACCTTCTACCTCACTGGCAGAAAGGTCCTCATTGCTCTTTCTTTCACCTTCAATTTTTTGGGGTCCATTTTGACCAATTTTGGGGATGCTGCCACAAAACTCCTGTTTTTTCCTGCATGTTTGGGCATCCCCTGGTATTTTCCTCTTAATTTCACAGCTGCATTAACTCCTTCCAAAGGCATATATGCAGTGGCAGAGAATTTGGGTTTAAAGCATCCCTCCAAAATACTGTGCTAAGGCATGTCCTGGAGGAGTGGTGGTCCTGAGCCCACCCACTCCAGTCCTGGGAGGAGGATTGTGGAAGCAGGAGCAGATAACCACACTCATTCCCTGTCCTCAGGAGCACCTTGGTGTCAGAGAGATTGTGGGGAAACAGGGCTGTTCCAGAGATGAGAGGTGGGGCCTCTGTGTACTTTTATTTATATATACACCAAAAACCCCCCCTAAACCCTTTTAAAGAACACCTATTTATAAGATGACCAAACCCTGTGTGTTTAGTGACCTTTGAAAATAACTTTTTTTTTTTTTTTATTTAAACCCAGCCCCTGGGTTCATCAGTCTCAGAGTTTCACTTCTACCTCGTCTGTCTCATTTCCCTTTTACCTCCCCACTTGGTACTTTTCCTGGCCACCCCAGTTAGGGGCTGGCTGGATTAATGCCAGCCTGATGGACAGCTTGGAAGTGGTCACTTCCAAGGGCTCCGAGGGCACTGCAGAGGAGCTCACCCTTAACAGCTCCCACTCTGGCAAAGTGAAACCCAACAGACAAAGGGATCAAAGTATTTATACAAATATTGGTGCTGGCCATGCAAAATAATTTAAATTTTACTTACCATACTTGAAAAAAAAATTTTGTTGTTTGTTTTGAGGTGTTGCAATAAGCCTGGGATGTTCCCACAGTTGCACGTGGATATTTTACAAACTTTTAGCAAAAATAAAATTATTGTGCTTTTGATAGGTTGAAAATATATTATTATAGGACAAAACAGAAATCCAAAGCATTGGATGCTTTGCTTTCCAGGTGAAATTCACTGGGTGTGCTTTTTTTATTTTTCCAGTTCTTGCAGAAATTAATTTGGCATTTTCATTAAAACCGGTTCACCTATTAACTCAACACAGAGTTTCAAAAGTTTTTTTTTTTAATGAGTAAAAATATTTATCGTGTGTGTAAAATAGGAATTATTATTTTACTTTTAATGCATTTGCATAAAGAAATATAATACAGATGTGTCTGTGAGGAAAAAAAAGCTTTCTGTTTTTAATCATTGCATGTCTCATTGTGATATATGACTGTAGAACTCGGGAAAAAACCCAACAAAAAACTGTTTAATAGTATCTTTTTGTATTTCTTCTATAGTGTAAATGTGATGTTTGTAATAATGTATTGCACAGAGATGAGTTAAAACAAAAAGCTCACATCAGCAGCCCAAAACCTCTGAGCAACGCATCAAACCAAAGCCAGCATCCAAACAAAATTAGAGGGGGAAAAAACCCACATGGGAAGGTAAACCCTATAGCAGGGAGGAAAAACAAAAGTGATTAGTTAAAGTCCTGCCTCGCCACTGTTTGCCTTGCAAAGAGGGAGGCTGATTTAAAGGAGGAGGGGAGGGGGGGAAAAAAAAGGGTGGATTAATGTGAACTTTAATACTGAAGCAGTGTGTGTTTACTGCTGGTGACCACAAGACATAAATCTTGCGAGCACAATGTACAATGCGAGGCAGCCCCCAGGTTTTTTTTTTTTTCTCTCTCTCCTTTTTTTTTTTTTTTTCCTCCAGCCTCAATTTGTGTGCAAGTGTGTGTTAAGTGCCGTTGAAAAATAGTGACCTTTAATAAAGGATCGTATCCTGAGACTATTTTCCCAGACACACAGTGACCTTTCAAACCAGACTGGGGTGAGGGGGTGTGGGGTTTGGACTTTGAACCGGCCAGTTCCCGCTGCGTGCCTCTGTTTGCCAGGCTACTTTTTATTGTGTGGCCGGGGAGCGCTGGCTATGCAAAGCAGGCTGAGCTGCCAGCCTCAACCTTTGCAAATCAATTTGTCTGCACCCGAGTGAAAGATGCTGCGACGGGGACAGACTGCGGCGCTTTGTGCCACCGGCGCTTGTGGCACTCCTGGAGAGCACCGCCCCCCCCACCCCCCCACCCAAAACATCACGTGCCTCTATTTTTATTTCTTATCTCGTTATTTTATGGTTTTGTTTCTATTGCTGAAACTTATTTTCTCCCCCTGTAATCCTGGAAGGGTTGCCATGGTGGGGAAATAAAAGTGTGTTCCTCTTCCTGGACATCCCCCAAAACCACAGGGGTGGCACTAGGAGGCCTCTCCAACTTTCCATCCTGCTTGGAGAGGATAAACCCCAGCCCATCACGCATGCAGCATTCTCTACATAAACGCAAACACTTCCTAAGGGTTAATGTTATTGATTTCCCTGGGCTCCGCATTAATCAGTACCTAAAAATGCCAGGAAAAGACAGAGAGACACAATTACTTCAGGTCCTCTGAATTTCAGCTTCTCCAGGTGGCCCCTCCCAAAGAAATGGCAAGCCCGTGCTTTTTGTGAAGCTGGATCGATTCCTGCACGAGCAATTAATCACTCCACACTCCTCAGGAGCTGGGGAGCAAAGGACAGGGGTCCCTCTGTGGGGAGCCCCCAGGACCCCAGTGGGATGTCACTGGTGCTCTCCTCCCTTCTGTCCTTGTCTCATTGAGCCGACCTGTGAAATTGATAGTTGGGCTCCTTTGGCATTTCTCCTGGGGACTATTGGTCATCAAATTCATTTTGGGTTTTGTTTCTGTGTGTATTTTGTGAGCTTCCATTCTCAGAGCAGCTCCAAGGAGCCAGGTGTGCTCCCAAAAGTTTTAGCCTCTTGAGCTCCACATTTTAATCTTCCCTGGATGCTTTTTGGTCATTATTTGCCTTGTACCTCGGGAGTCACACACAGCCAGGCTGCCAAGGGACATCCTTGCTCAATCCTTGGGTTTTGACATCGACATCAGGCTTTGATTAGTTTATTTATTTATTAATTGATTTTGAGTATCTTACTCTAATTTTATTTTCATTCTTATTTCCCTTAGCACTTGGTTAACCAACTTCTCCAGCTGGTGCTACAGCAGTGGTCCCAGGGCCATGAGTGCATGGGGCAGGTCGGGGTGAGGGGATGGAGCACATCATTTCCCCCACAACTGCAGCTCCTACAGGAGCTCTTATTCCCTGGGGAAGATGGGACAACTCAATCCTTATCTGCTGGGGAGAAGCCATCTCACCCTCGTGCAGCTCAGTTAGGGCTGGGAATTCACCTCCTGGAGAGGGGAGAGGAGCAGGGATCTGGATTGCTTACTTTTAGAAAGGCCATAAAAATGAAAGAGGAGGAAAGAATTTACTGGAGTCGAGATGGGAAGTAATTATGGTCTGGATAGAGATTTCGGCAGCAGTGGGGTCAAGGTGAGGATGGGCTCTGTCAGTGAACCAGAGGTGGTGACAGGTGGATTTATGGGCATGGGAGACAGGAGGGAAAGAAAGCTGGAGTGTCAAGGATGGTTCCAAGGTTCCTGGCCTTGGGAGAAGGTTGGAGTCAAGGAGAACACCAACTGTGTGTTGGCACACAGGCAATTTGATATTTCTTTTCAGTAATTATCAATAATAGAGGCGGAGGGAAAGGCCACTTTGCCGTAATACCAAAGTGGAGGGCGTTTACAAGCAGTGCTAGATGGTGTAATGGATTGTGGAGAACTGGGTGGGTCCCACGAGGAATACTGAGATGGACAGAGTTTGATGTTTCATCTAGGCTGATGTGTGCTAAACTTATAAAGTTTTCAGTAGGTGAGCTGGAGATGGGAGGCAGTCACCCACCAACACCTCTTGTGTGTTTGCTGGGCAGGACAATCCCTGCTCCTGGGCTGCTCCTGGGCTGCCCCTGGCAGGAGGGACCCCAAGCTGTGGCTGATGCACTGCTGGGGCCACCCTTGTTCTCCCTTTATCCCTGTGTGCATTGGGAGGCTTTGGGGTGGCACTGGGCTTTTGAACACTTACTCCGAGACCTTATTCATAGCGAGAATTCATACTTCATTCATACCGAGTTTATTCATAGCACTCTGTCTCGTTAGCCCTCTGATTCAGGGCATACACAAGGCTATGAAAGGGGGGTTAGCAAGTGCATGTGTGCTGCGAATGCTAATGGCACCTGCTTTATTTTGGTGTCCTTCCCAACGAGTATATGGCGGATCAGCCTGCCCAGGTCTCGTGCGGGAGTGGGCCATGGATGAATGGCAGCTTTGATTCAGGCCAGCCTAAGGAAGCCACCAGAAACACTGGCTGTGGGCAGACAGTGTCTTGATAGAGTTGGGATAATTTTTTTTCTCCTTCTTGCAGTGAAAAATGTTTCTGTAAGTGAGGGAAGAAATTAATTTGATAAAATTTTACTGGCTTTTGGGGCTAAAATAAAAACCTGAGAGTGAAGCTGGGCATTCTTTTGTCTTCACCTTTCCCTTCTCTCTCTTCTGTGAGGGACTTGCTTCTCCTGTGGAACAGCTCAATTTCCTTTACCTGTGTGAATACCTGGAGTCACCCTTGGTGGAACATCCAAATACATTCACAAACCTCTCAAGCCTCACCTGTGGAAGCAAATGTGCAAACACTTTAATTCTTGTTTAAAACTAAGCCTTTGTGTCTACTTGAGGCATTATTCTCTGGCCGTTGAAGAGCAACTTCTGTCCCCTCATCCTGAAGCCTGGCAGTATCCTGGATGGAAATGGCTGGGTTGGTGCCATGAGATGCCCTCATTACAGCCACTGCAGTGGAAAGCTGCTGTTCCCATGTTTTCTGCATCTGGTGCCTTGCATGCTCTTAGCCAGGATGATTTTGGAGTAATCTCACTTTTTTCCAGTTTTAGTAAATAAAGCAATATTTGGGTAAGTGGAATAAACATGGTTTTCTGGCAACAGGGGCTTGCAGGAGCTGAAAAAGCTTTTGAGGTAGGGAAGGGTCTCTGGTCTGGCTGCTGAACTGAGCTGGGACAGGTTTCTTAGGGAAAGACAGTTTTAATGGATATAGGGTCTTAATTTCTCTGGCTAAACTGAATGGATTCACTCAGGGAGAGCTGGTGGGAAGTGGTGATGAGAACACCTGATCGTGCAAAATAAGAAATCTATGTCCCTTTCTTTTGAGAACTTGCTCATGAGCATCTCATCCCTGTCAATATTTGGATATAACCTTTGAGGTCCCTTGAACACTTTGCCTTGTTCTTGGGGTGGGACACTTAAAAAAAAGATTTCAAACCAGTTTTTATCAGTACCATTCTTTTCATACGTTCACCTGGACATCTTTCTTTTTCTGCATCCTTTTACCTGTCTTGAACAGGTTTCTTGCCTTCCTGGCATTTCTGGAAAGCCTCCCCTCTGTGTATGTGTAGGCAAACACAAAAGTTCTTGGATATCAATTTACTTGGTTCAACACGAGCCACACAGTATTTTCCCAGAGTCTGCTTTTTTTTCCCCTCTTTTTAATTTAGATT
Organism: Monarcha castaneiventris obscurior; assembly: GCA_026261815.1. NCBI lineage: Eukaryota > Metazoa > Chordata > Aves > Passeriformes > Monarchidae > Monarcha > Monarcha castaneiventris. Next base: position 8,527,466 of record JAMPIT010000862.1, read on the forward strand.
AAGCCAGCTGTCAGTGGGTAGGGAGGCTACATGGCTATCTAAATAATTACGGTTCCTTTTTAGAAGCATCAAAAATCATTAGAACTAAACTTCTAGAATAATTTTGAACATCCTCAAAAAAAGGACTTTTTTTTTCCTTTGTGGGAGGATTCAAAGCAACTTTGCTTAGATGAAGGTGTCCCTGCCCATGGCAGGGGGAGTGGAACTAGATGATATTTAAGGTGCCTTTCAACCAAACCCATCCTAGGATTCTTGGGTTTGGTACTTAAGGGCATCTGTCTCAGAATCAGCTCAATTAACACCCCCAGGAAGGGCAGTTTTAATCATCCTCATCACGTTAGTCATGGGTGCTGAGGATCGAAACCCTTCGGTTTTCACCCGTTACCACCTGGCTGGAGGTGCAATTTCTGCTCTGCTCAGAGCACCTCACACTTTCTGCTCGGGCCCCACGGACCTGGGTAGCTGAGTGTCTCACCAGGGCGATGGCTCAAAGACTGTGGGGTGAGAAACAGCAGCATTTTCACTCTTAAACTTCCCCCTGTCCACACTTGGCTGCCTCTGCAGGTGTGTCCTGCAGCTGTGAAATGGACTTGAACGCTCCCCGTGCTGTGAAAGATGCTGGGTTAGCCCAGCGTGGCCAGTGGGGCGAGCAAAGGGTGTGAGTGGACCCTGCCCTTTCCTCCCCCTGTCCCCTCAGTGACCTTTCCCCTCCTCCTCCTCCTCGCCATGGCAGCAAGATCTTTCTGCAAGCAGAGTCAGGTCTCCAGGCTCTCTCAGCCCAGTGAAATTTGTGTTTCCTAAATGCATTTAAAAATGCATTTCCCCCCTCGCCAGCCCAAAGCCAGGAGGGAAGGTTGGGCAGAGGTTTGACACCCTCCAGCACCTCACTTCAAACTCCGGATAAATCTATTAAATGTGTGTTATGTGAAACTCACTCTGCTTTTTTCTTATTCTTTTTTTTTTTTTTTTTTTTTGAAAGAAAAAGCAAAAGAAGAAAAAGTTGCCTAAATGCCCCTTTTCTTCCCAGCTCAGTCCTCGGGGAATAGAAGGAGTTAACGCTGGTATTTATAGCAACAAGCCAAGCTAATAACCACTGTGGAGCTGGGAGGGTGGCTCGGAGGTTATCAGCAAACACGGGACTGAGAAAAAAAGTTGGGTTTTGAAGAATTAAAGAGCTCTGGTCCCCCTCGCCTCCCAGCCCAAAGTGTGGGACCACTGCGGTTGTTGGTACAGAAATGAAAGGTATTACAGGAGAGTCATTGTGTGACCGGGGGTGGGGAAATGTGTCTGCCTGTCTCTCTCTCTCTCTCTTTTTTCTCTCTCTCTCTCTCTCTCTTAAACTTCCTGGTCGGTCAGGCCGGGGCTGACAAAGGGGAACCAGTCGTGTCCAGACACATTGCAGACTTCTGGCAAAATAGCCCAAGCTCACGAAAATTTACACATTTCCTGGCTCCTGGCCAGGCGGTACTTGTAGGACTTGGCATGGCTTTTCCTTCAGTTAAAAAATGGCTTTTTTCCCCTCCTCTTTTTTTTTTTTTTTTTCCTCCCCCCTCACCTCTTTCTTCAGTGGGCCAGGAGATGGAAAGCTCCTGTGTGCTGGGTCAGGACAGTGGAAAAGTCGAAGTTTAGGCACGGGGAGCAGTTCTGTGATTTAGCAGCGTGTATAGTTTGCCTCATCCTTGATCCCAAATGGACACAGCCTGCCTGATTCCCACCTCCTTGTGAAGGAGCATCCTTTGGCCAAAACAATGCAAGTAACTACTGCCGTAGGTGTTTTTTGCATTGCCTTAAGTGTTCAGATAGGCAGGATGGATGTGCATGGGTGGTAGCTCGGCCTGAAAATAAGAATTTGGGGAAAAAAAAGGGTCAGTTCTCACAGCTGAAACTCCTTGCCTGCCTGTGGGCTCCTGGCTGGCTCTGGCACCTCGTCTCAGTTTCTCCGAGGGGGGATTGAAAGCAGCCTCCCGCCGGTCAGCAAACCCTGTGTCACTTCCTTCCCTCCACCAGCCTCACTCTTTCCACAGACCAGGCTTTCAAATGAACATTTTCGGTTCATTAAAGGTAGTTTTGGAAACATTTTTAGTTCTGTGAAAAAAAAAACAAACAAAAAAAACCCCAAAAAAACAAACCCAAACCAAACAAGCAACAAAGTGGGAGCTCATCTGGACCCCGTGGTGCAGGCTCCAGACGAGGGCTGGGAGCAGCTCTCTCCATTTGGGGAGAATATTGTTGTTTAAATACTCCTGTCCATTTTCGACAGCTCTCCTCAGTACCTCCCAGAGCTACACCTCTTTGTCTCAGCATGGTTCATCTTCCTTGCAAACTCCCCCAGGGCACGTTCTCGTCTCAGTCATCGGGAGCTGTGGATGTGCATCCTCCTGGATTAGGCCTGGAATATCACACCAGCCCCTCCCTTGACAGCACGTACCTCAGGCAGGGAGGTCACAATGAAGTGTGAGCATGTGAGGTACCAGTCCAAAGCAGGGAGGAGAGGGGAAGCTGGGAGCCATCGGACTATTGTGGGATTGGGGTGGCTGGGGTCTGGTAATTCATAGTACTCGGAATAGAAAAGGGAACTTGGATTTTGGTTGAAAATTTCAAAGCACAGAAGTGGTCCTGGCCCTTGGCTTTTGAATGTACATCCTTTTCCCCACTTTTTTCATCCTTTTAAAGCACTGAAGCTTTTGGCACTGCAGAGGATCTGTCTGCTTCTCCTTATTGCAGATCTCTGACATTTTTGGGCAACACATGAGCAGATTTACATTTTAATCCCCAGTGCTCATATCCCAAAGGATCTTGCCCAACCTAGGCACGGCTGTGTCTGTGCAATCCCTGCCCTGCCAGGTCTGGGGCTTTGGGTCTGCTGGAGTGGTGGGGGGCAATTGCAAAGCTCAGGTTTGGTTGCAGGCTCCCCTGTAGCAGTAGGGTGAAGGAAAGGGATTTGGGATTTCAGGTGGAGAGCCAGCACTCATTGTCCTGGCTGGAAGCAGAGGGTGGTACCTGCAGTTGGGAGAGCAGAGGACATCTCATGTAGGTGGCAGGTAATCACCCTGGAATCCAGGCAGGATTTGAGACCACGTCTCTTATGAAACAGAGGCCAGGATCTCTCATGTACACACTGTCTCCTCCAGCCGTGTGGCTGGGGCTGGAGATTTCCACGTACTGTGAGCACCTGGAGCATGGACCTGTTGTTGATGCTGAGGGCAGAGTGGTGCTTGCTTCCATCTCCTGTGCCCTCAGAAGTCAGTTTTCCAAGGAATGGATCGTGGGCTTTGACTGTTCTAATCTGACCTAAAGATCAGAAAGTGATTTTTATGGGGGCAGGGGTTTCAGGATGGTAAAGCTTATTGAATCTGTGTTTGACTTTGATTCACCTGCTCTTCATGGCAGGGCACAGAAATACTGCTCTGCTGCTGATTTTCTCCATGTAATCGCCTGAGTGATAAGTTCTGTCGCTAAATCCTAATTTCTTCCAGGCAAGAGTCCTGTTGTACAAAGCCACTTGCAGCAGTGAGCACGGTGAGACTGCAGCTGTATCACAGATCATTTTACTGCTCAGCTCTGTTTGCTCAGAGCTGCTCTCACTCTGCAGTGCCTCGCTCGTGCTCGCTAAGAGGACGGAGGTTTATTCACACGGGCACTTGAGTCTTGCACTCCTGGGAGTGTTTGGGTGCAGCTCAGCGAGCTACCTGTGCACATAAGGATCCAGAAAGCAAAAGTTTTCTCGGATTTTATCCTCAGGGGCAGGGAAGCGCAAACCTTTTGGACTTTGGGTGGTGATGGTGGTGCTCTTTTACTTCCTCCCTGCCTCGTGAGGGAGCGGTGATGAGTGATGCTGGGTGCCAGCCAGGTGCCCCCTCCACTTCCCCAGTACACCCTCAGGCAGCAAACAAACAGCTGGGAAGGAAAACCCACAGAGGGAGCTGCTCTCTCAGATTTGGGTGGACAACGGAGGGGAAATTAAAACTTAGAACAAGATGAGACTATTTTAAGAGTTCATTTTTTCAGCTCGCAGCCTTACTTTTTTTCTGCACAAGCGTGCAGGGACCTGTGAAGATACAAATCCAGGCTTCTCCCTCTTGTCCTGAGGGATACTGGGAGTTCACACAGTGATGGCCAGAGCAGGGAGATCACAGCAGGAGGCACAGGGCAAAGCTGTGTTCTAGAGCAGTCGTGCGCCCTGGCAAGGCTCCCCCAGCACCTCTCTCTTGCCAAGACTTTTCCTCATATCTGTTAGATAGTAGGAAAAATGTCTTTACTGAAAGGGTGTTCAGCTGTTGGAACAGGTTGCCCAGGGAACCTGGGAGTGTTCAAAAACTGTGTCTGTGGCACCTGAGTGTGTGGTTTAGTGGTGGACTTGGCAGTGCTGGGTTAATGGTTGGACTGGATGATCTTTTCCAGCCTTAATGATTCTGTGTGTGGTTTAGTGGTGGACTTGGCAGTGCTGGGTTAATGGTTTGACTGGATGATCTTTTCCAGCCTTAATGATTCTGTGACCTACTTGTCCATAGGGAGGACTCCATGGCTTGCCATAAACCTGCCCTAGCAGAGAAGATGGCTTCAGGTCCAGGTGAGGTCTTGGGCAGTTGATCTTTCCTCAGACTGTTGGAGTTCTTGTTGGCATCAGACACATCAGAGTTGCAGAGTGCTCTAAGAGGACCTGCCAAGTCTCTAATGGCACTGGAAACCTGAGGCTGACAGAGGCCACCATTGAGATACTCTTGGGCTGCCTGTGTACATCTCAACCTGAAATGTGGAGAGAAACTTCTGTTTCAAGGGGAGAGCATAAGTGGAGAAGAAAAGGTGGCAGAGGTGCACTCAGTGGTGAGCCCCGAGGTCCCTGTTTGCAGGAGCATCCTCTGTAGGAAAGATGGTTGGATGAGCAGCTGGTGGTGGGTTTCTACTCCATGGCAGTGTGGGAACCACCCTGGGCTATGCCCCCAAACTGGGGCCCACAGGTGCAGGTGTTAATGGACCAGCTCTGCTCATTCTCTTCTAATTTGGTGTCTTGAGCTTTGAGATCTGTATTTTCGGAAATCAATCAGGTAAAACACAGCAAGGCAACTTTATTTGGTGAGTTGGAAGTCTCTCAGGGCAGGTGTGTGTTGTGGGGGCTGACTTGAAATGCTGGAAAAAATCACATTGTGTTTGGATAGGTCTGTGTGCTGTTTGTGATGCCTTCTCCTTGCAAGGCTCTCTGAGCATGTGCTGAGGCAGGCTGAGCTCTGAATTTTACGAGGAAGGTGTTTGTCCCCCAAGTACAAATGTCTAATTAGACCTGACACAGCAGAGGCATTTCCCTGACATTTATGTCACTGTCTTTCAAATCCTCAGGAGCACAGAGTCTGGTGGGAGGCACCACAAACAATGTCAGAAACAGCATAAAATTCTCCATTAGCCACGACCCCCAGAAAAGAAAAAACAACAAACCAACACCCAACCCTCACACTACTTTTATTAGGCACACTAAAAGTGAAAGCAGAAGGGTGGGGCTGGGTTTGTTGGTCTCTGCTTGTAGAAAGACATAAAATGGCTCATTTAAATTCTTAAGAACTGCATAGGAGGCAGGAGACACAATGAGGATCTCAGAGAAGAAAGGCCATCAGCTGAACAAACTAATCGTATGGTAATCAAAGGGGAGCTCTGCAGAGCCCAGGGAAGTGCTTCAGGCGAGGAGGTTCCAGCTCGGCATAGCGAGCACCCCGTCAGTTGAAACCTTTATTAAATTATAAATTAAAAAAAAGTAGGAAAAGGGATGTGTAGCAAGAGGGAAAGGTGGGTCTAAGGTGTTCCTAAACAGTTCATGCTCCAAGTGTGTGCCGTGGTGGCTGTTCCTGCACGGGAAGCTCGGCAGAGTCAGTGGTGTTGAGGAGAACTCCCCAGTCCCGCGTTGCTGAGCTCGGTTATCCCGGGCGTGCATGAGGGGCACGCTCCATGCTTGGAGCAGCTTCCACAGGTTTTGCTCTGGAGCTTCAGTTCTCCAAGAAAAAGGATGCAGCAGGAGCGTCCTGGGGATGAGGAACCAACCTGCAGGAGCAGGGGCCAGGCCCTTGTTGCTGTCGATATCTGCCGTGAAAGCACGAGGTGTCAGGTGCTGCCAAGCACTGTTCTGAACAAAAATGGTCCAACAAGCTTAAAGATAAGGTTTGTTTGGGGATTTTTTGGTTTTTCTAAGTGATTGTGGGATGTGTCATCTTCAAAGCACTGCACAAGCATTAATTGAGCTTCACAGCACTTCTACGTGGTGGGGCAGCAATGCTGTCATATCTACAGGTAAACACTTCCCTACAGGTAAATTAAACTAATCATGGTTTTTTTGTTGTTATTGTTGCAAAAGTGAAATTTAGTATAGTTTCTGATAAAACGGGAAACTAAATTGAAAAGATGGGGGAACAAAGTCTGCAAAGTCAAAACCAAGTAGTGCTAACCTTCAGAATAGGGAAACAGGAGGTAACAACAAGAAACAAAACAACTTAGAAGCAGAAATATCCCGAGCTTTAGGATTGTGTTTGATTTTAACCAAAAGGCTGAATTTCTCCTTGGTTGGTGCAAGTGGATTTGGTTCAAGTTAGACTGTGGAGAAATTTGGTCTCAAGGAAAATTTCTTCCCAGGAGAAGGGGCCAATTTAAGGACAGGAGACTGGAGCTCTGGAGTATTTGCTGATGGGGATTGATATTAGAAACCAGGGTTGGATTGGACAGGGCTTGGAGCAGCCAGGTCTAGTGGAAAGTGTCCCTGCCCATGACAAGGAGTTTGGGACTGGATGATCTTCAAGGTCCCTTCCAACCCAAGCCATTCTATGATCCTATGAAATTCCTGTTGGCAGGGCAGGAATACTGCCCAACCACGGTGCTGAGCTTTGGTTAAGTCAAGCAGTAAAGCATCTTGGTTCTGTAACTGTAGTTTTAAACCAGCCATTGCTCTCATTCCACACAAGAAAAGCCTTGGAATTAAAATCCTACCAGGTTGGAACACTTCCCTTTAGAAAAGTGTTTGACCTGATGCAAACTTGGCTCGCTTCAACTTGTGGCATTGCTTTTTCAGCTCTCCTCCAAATAAATGAATAAAAGCTTGAAATCAGTGTCAGTTTTAGGAGTGTGAACACAGACCCACCTGCAAGCAGGGAGCCAATGTGGAATGACAGCAATTTTTTGGTGGTTTAATTTTAAAACCTTTGGAATCAAACTGCTGGGAGGATCCTGATGGAAACTATGACAGAACCTTAAATGAAGGGCACCAGCACAAATTCAGTGTGATTATAATGGCCATTTTCCCTCATTACAGATTCTGGCTGTGACCTATTGCCTTAGCTTTCACTTCTTTTGTTACCTTTCTCATCAAACTGGGATGTTCAGGAGGAACAGAACCTGCGATGTACTTAAAACAAAACCAACCCAAAAAACCAAACCCAAACCTTTTTAGATAATATTAGTATTTGTGAGTGGATGTGTAAGGGGTTACAGTGTGTGCCTGCTCCATATCACCTTCTGCAGGGAATGGCTGCAGGATCCCAGTGCCTGAAAATTCCACACTCAGTTCCTTGCTTTGCTTGAGTATGCAGCAAGATTTGCCCAAATTCAGAAAATAGTTTGCTGTTTCAAAAAAAAAAAATTGCTGGAAGTGCAAGTGCATCATCAATAAAATTAAATTTTTCTTAGTTCTTAGTTAGTTCTCAAATTGAATTCAAATTATCAAACTGAATATTTGAAACTTGATTTGACTTGAAAGTTTAAACTCTTGCAATGCCAGCAGTTTAATGTGATTTCTTTTGTCTGTTTCTCAGGAGCTTTTGGAAAACCTCCTTCCCTTTTCACATGAAATTATTTTTTATGACTTCCTGAGAGTGTTCAGGTGGCACAAAGTCTAAAAATTATGAGCAAGCCTCTCCTGAAGCTCCTTCCTCCCTTTTACCTTCCTCCTTTGTGGGTTTTTTTTGTAAATAAGTGTCACTAAGGTTCCTGAGAAACAGATACACAAATACTGTTTCAACCAGTAGCACTGAATTGGTGCTTTAATTACACTTTATCTTTCCAGACTCAGTTTTAATCATAGTGAGAGAAGCTCTTTGTCCTGTTAGTGGCAAGTAATGGTCCATCTGGGAGAGCCCTGTATTATTTCCAGGGTGCTTCATGTGGGGAAAGTCACAGGGTGGTCACCTTCATGTGTGTCTGGAAGCTCAAAATTAAAATGCAGGGGAAGGAAAGGCTGAAGACTTGAATTTTTATTTTGAAGTATTTCTTCTACGTGATTTTTTTGTTGCCATTGTTCTAGTAAAGGAAAAATTTGCAATATTTCAAATAGAGATTACATTTCTGAGACTGGCAGGTGGTTCCCTGCCCTTGCCCCCGGTGAATGGAACTCCTCCAGGCTTGCAGCAGCTCACCTTTGGGTGCATGAACCCAACTTGGTGCATGAACAATGAGGACGTAAAAAGCCAGAGATCAGGAGAAATTATCCCTGGAAGACAAGGAGTTGTATTCTTGGGCTATTCTGGGTTGAACACTGAGCCAGGTGATCAGTGCTGTTTCCTCTAGTGGGCCGTGTTGGGTGGGTGTTGAAGTTACACAGTTCCATTAAAAATCCATGGGCTTTTTACTGTTTTAAGTACTTGTTCCCTCTCTTTTATTGTCTAATTTCTAGCTTATCTCCCTGGCCTAATTTTGCTCCAAATGTCTCCATTCACTTTAATTAAGCTGTTTCTTGGCAGTGTCCTGAAGTGAAGAGGCTTTGAGGAGGAAGAGCATCTCTGTGCAGTAAATGAGAGCAGGGCTGGGTGGGTGGGGTTAGAAATGCTTTAGCCAGGAGCTTCCATTTTAAAAAAGACAAAAGACTGACATTCCCCTGGTGGCAGCACAGATTTGGGTGTTCACAGCAAAGTGTACTGTCCTTCTTGACCGGGACATCTCTGCACAGTGAAAATCACCTGCTGAAACCCACCCGTGAGTCAATTACCAGAAGTAATTTGTTTTCTGTGGTCCTGCTTAGTTGTAGCTTGAGCAGCAAGCGTGATAAAACTGGAGAGAGAGGAAAAAGTCCATCGGGGAAGATGACGCAGGGAAACCTGTGGAATGGAGGCACAGTTCTGTCTGAACATTGAGCCCCTTTGCTGCCTGTGCAGGTACTGAAGGGCGTGAGCTCGGAGGTGGCAGAGTCAGTTTAGCTGGAAGTCGTAAAGATGCAATTATCACCCCTTGTTTGACCGAAGACTGTAAAAGGAGACTCGATGCTAGTATTTACTGTATTTTTCTCCCCCTCTATTAAAAGGATGGCCAAGTTTGAATTATGGTAATAGCGGCACTCAGGGTTTAGGACTCGCCTCCCTGAAATTTTCAGGACCACTAATTTGTGGTTACTCCAGTGCTAGAATGGACTCGGTGGTGGTGGCCTTTAGACTGGTAATGCAGTAAAAGTTTAAAGCTGCAACTGCTTCGGAGCCAAAGAAAGAGAGAAGATTGAAACCTAAAGGTTAGCGTGAAATGCACTTTACTGTTATCTATGAGAACAAATGAGTTAAAAAAATTTCAAATACCAGAATACCCTACAGGGAGGAGATATAACTATTAAAGGGCTGTTATAGCTGCAATAAATGTAGGAACAATAAAAATAAATTGATGAAGTAAATGTCAGCGCTGTTCCCCTGAGCTGCCCCCACACCTTTGTCCAAAAGTAGAACATCTCCAATTACAGAGGGTGGAATCAGCCTTCAATGACAATATGACAAGGACAGAACATAGAGCAGTGGCACAGGGAACACAATTATGCACAGCCTTGAAAAATTGTATTATAGCACAATGTATGGAAGAAATCAATTAATGATGCAGGGCCTCCACTTCTGTCTAATAATCCTGTAAGAGAAGGATCAACGTCCCCCCCTCACCTTGGAAAAGGAGAAGGGGACAGCCATGGTGAAGAAGGATGACCCATGAGTGAAAGTCTGTATAATACCATGGGTCAGCGTTTGCATGCCCTGTGGTGTGGGGATATTCCTCTTTACCCATTATTACTTTTTAAAATCCTTGCTTTTGGGAAAGTATTTAACAGAAACCCCCTTTGGTGGCTAAACAGCCCACTGGAGAAAAAAGAAAAAAAGAAAGAAAAGAGATTTCTTTGGTGAGAAGGCCAAAGATGAGAAAAGCTGATGGCTCAAATCCAAAGCCAGGAGCTGAAAGGGAAATGAAAATTTTTAGAAGTAAACAGTGTAGATGGTAGAAGACAATTTATCTTGTGCAATTTACAACAGGTGCTAAACATTACGAAAACCAGAGCTATTAAGCAATCAAATTAAGCTATAATTAACACAAGAAAACTGTGCAGGAATTCTAATTAATACATATCTGAGCACATCCGTGATCCCTGCCACAGCTCAGCTTTCTAAACCCCTGCCATTACCCAAGAATAACCCAAGGGTCAACGCTTGGAGAGTGCGTGGGACACTCTGGGTATCACCAGAGGTGTTCCCCAACAGCTGCAGTCCCGGATGCAGGCTTGGAGAGGGATGTTTAATTTGGGACATATTATGCCAGAAAGACTCATCTTTTGTTTGAAGGTCTGGCTGAGAGAAGCCCATAACGAGCTGGGTTCATCCTCCTGTTTGTGTTGGTCCTCTGTGGTCATCCTCCCTTCCTTGTGAGGTGTATTTCTGAGCAAGCCCTGCTTCCCAAGCTGCTGTTGGAGATGGATTGCTGACAGCAGTTGTTCCTGGGTGGAGATGCCGTGGTAGGTGCACCTGGAGATAGGAGAGGGCCAATGGCCACAGCTTTGCCAAGGACCTGAAACAGCCCTGAACAAGGCACTGGATCAAATGTGTGTCCTCCAGGTGATTAATATCTCTGAGATGACTGGGACAACCCAGCCCAGCCTGGGTTAAAAGCAGAGCTCGACTCCCTTACCTATGTGCTTCCCAAACAGAGGTAACAGTGCTTCCCTGCCTCACAGAAGTGTTGGGAAGATCAGTTGGTTAATGCCTGCGTGGCACTTTCAAGTGCTGTCATTACAGTACCATGGTCCCTCTTAGGGGAGGATTTGTTATTTTTACAAAATTAATTGTAAATCCAATAGAAAATAATTCAGCCTCTGAAATTCTGGTGAGATAATTATTGTGAAGACAGTATTAGTGTAGTTCCTTTCAAATGATTCACTACTTTAATTATTACTTTCTAATTCTATGCAAATATCATTTAAAGCCCCTGTAACCTTCTCACGGGTTGGTTGAATTTACCCCCTCAAACATGGTGCTGACTCCTTCAATTCCTCTATTACATTCCTCAGGTGGATTGCTGTGGTTGGCAGCAGTTTTCCCTGGAAAACAGCATGTTTTACTGGTGGTTCTGCAGATTTTCTTGCTCAGGGTTGCGGGTCCTGCTGCTTGTTGTTGGTTGACTGTGTCTAGCATGATTTAATTTTTCACTGTTTGTGTCACTCTGGGCATCATCAGTTCCAAAAATACCTGCTCCAAGATGGGGTCACCTCCTCCATGCCCACCTGGTTGGCTGGAAATCACTGGGAAGCCTAAGGCCTGAGGCCACTGCCAGGTGGATTTGGAGGTGAGAGGAACTTAACCTGATCATCTTGTACTCTTCCCTCCAAACTGGGGACCAAAGGAGGGAGTTTTCCTCTGCTGTTTTCCATGCAAATGCCTCTGCTTGGAAAGGTGTGTTTTAATTGTGCTCTGAATAATTTTGAGACCTGCTCGCTCTTCCTGGCTCCCTGCCAACCTGGTGCATAAACAGCCCCCTGCCCTGCCTTTGGGAACATCCCTCCCTGGGCATCACTGCTGCCTTTTCCTGAGGGGTTGGATACAGGGTCGGGCCCGGGCTGGTGGGATTCAGCTGATTGAGCACCCAGAATTGTACAGGGATATGGGGATGCTCCAGCCAAGGTGCTGAAATGAAACATTCGTGCTTGGCATTGTGCTTGTGCCTTCACAAATCCTGCTCTCCTCCAGCGTGTCCCTCTGCCATGGGATGCTCCACAGGGACTGGGAATTTGTGTGTGTTTAAAATGCTCTCAGGCTCTGGGAGCATCACTCTTGGAAGTGATTGCCAGTGCCTTACCCTCGTGTGTATGGATGTCCTAAATCTAAGTGTGTGCGTGCCTGTCTGCAAGATCAGGACCTTGGTTATTAATAACAATTAACAATTAATTAATTATTCCCATCAGGTCGATATGCAAACCTCTGGCTTATTCCTGGACATCTAGCATGGCAAATTAAAAAGCACAGTGTGAGATTTTAAAGGGAGTATCCTTCCCTTTCCTTGGATGGTGTTTCATGTGTCAAAGTTTACTTTAGTAATTTTGTGGCAAACCTCCCTCTTTTTTGCTCATCTTTCCTTTACTCAGACTTTTGCTCGCTGAATTGTGGTGATTTTGGTGCCTGTTGGAGCGAGTGATTAATGGCACGGACGAGAGAGGGCAAAGGCAAGGAAGCTCTGGGAGGAAAAGCTGGGTAGATGGGCTGGTGCTGGTGGCAGGGGAGAGATCCCGGCCCCGGGCAGGGTGACACCAGGTCAGGGGATAACTCCACCCTAGTGCCCAAAAGCAGTGCCTGGAGGAGATGCACAAATCCCACCACACGGGGGGAAAAAGGACACCCGGCACAGGCAGGAATTCAAGCAATTAATCCTTTACTTAAAGAATAATAAGCAGCCAGATTTTTACATACCAAAAGTGGGAACAAGGTAAAAGGGGTTAAAAACTAAAAAGCAAGGACAGCAGACACCAATTAACACAATGCTAATTGACAATTTCCCCAAGCCTCCATGAAACATGCCAGACCTATTTCCCCAATTACTAATTAAATCAAACCGCACGCACAATACTAATTTTCCCAACTTTGGGAGCTCAGTAGACAAATAAAATGTGAAACTAACTTAAACATGTTGTCAAAGTGCAAGGAGAGTAAGGAACTTTAAGGGAAAAAGGATAAACTTTTTCTCTGGCTATAATCTTTATATTTCTGGTAATTTTGGGGAGTTAGATGAGGGATGTTAATTGAGGCAGGTATGTGGTGGGGTCCTGCTTGCTGGATGTGATTAACACCCTGAGAGAAGGTGAGGACACAAGGCTGGTCTGCTTTGCTGCTTAATGAGAGGCTTCCTGAAAAACAGCCTAAAAGGGGATGCCTGGGCATCCTGGGATGCCTTGCAGGTATTTAGAAGAGCAGATGTTATTTGGAGAAACTCTTTATCTGGGGCTGGGGGAGATGTGGTAGCAGCAGCTCCTGCCAGGCTGCACTGCAATGGGGTTGGGGCAAGTGTGCTGCCTCATCCCTGGAAGTGTTCAAGGCAAGGCTTGGTGGGATTTGAGCAACCTGGTCTAGTGAAAAACATCCCTGCCCATGGCAGGAGGGTTGGAATGAGATGGTCTTTCAGGACCCTTCCCAACCCAAACTGTTCTGTGATTCCATGCTGCTCTCGCTGTGGAAAGCTCTGAGAGATGCTGGAGGTGCACTTGTGGCTGGGATGTCCTTGCCCCGCCAGGCTGGGCAGGAGGAGCAGAAGGACAGCTCAAAGTCTTCCAGCTGGTTGTGCTTTATGGAACGGCCGCCCCCTCCCCCGGCATGGAATAAGGATGAAATAGCGATGCAATAGGTTAATGCCGATAATTAAAGAGAGTTTAAAACTAAGCAGGAGACTGAACTGTGTGTGTGGGTGGCTGGAATGGTTGTTTGATGTGAAAGTCAATGACTGAATTATTCAGAGAGAGTGATTTCCAAATGATAATTTTACATTTCCCATAACTGATTTTGATTTATTCCAGCAGCAACCGATAGCCCAGTGGGAGCTGGGAGAGGTTCTTGGCTCTGCCGCTGCTTTCCCCTCTCCTTCAAGCTCAGAAAGGTGCTCAGAGCTGGAATCCACCCCTGCCTGTGGACTGACCTTTGTGCACCTATCACCACTGGGCCTTGGATTTTTTCAAAGGAAAAGGGCAGGGAAGGCACTTGTTTTAAAGAATTTGGCCTGTTGCTCTCATCCTCGCAGAGACCTCTGGTCCAGAGCATCCCTCTCCCAGGGTAAATAGGTATTTCATTCCTTAGGGGAGGCACAGCTACTCCAGGCAGGTGTGGGATAGCCTTATCCTGGTGTGCATGGGCCGATGGGATTTGTAGGATGCTGCTGGCACTGGTCCCTCGTGGGCCAGCTGAAAGCTGCAGGTTGTTTCAGAGGAGACTTCTGCCTCTCTTCTTGTGGTCATTAATTCTGTCCGGGGCCAGGGAGATCTCCCCTAATGAAAGCTGCAGCGAGATTGGTTTGCTGTATGGCAAAGCCTCAGTTTCGGTGAATCAGCAATTTCTGATGAAAAATCTTTTGTCTGAAAATTCCCAAGAAGCTCCGGCTCTGACCTCGGAGCGGCTGCCTTCCTCGGAGCACATTACCGGGATTTATGGTGCTCTCCCATGGTTTATTGTTCTACAGCAAGCAGAGCTGCAGGATGAGTTTTGACTATCCTTCTGGGCAGGGAAGCAAATCAGCAGCATGGGACTATCCAAACTTGCATGATTTAACTCAAATCCTTGCTGTGGGGTGGGTGTGTGGCCACACCAAAGTCGTTTCTGGCCACTTTGAGGCTGCTCGTTGGGGCCCTACTCCTCCTTTACCTGCTCTGGTGAGTGGTCCTGAAGAAATATTCCCAATAATTAGGAAAATAAGTGGTGCCTGCATCATGAGTTTGTGGTGTGTTTTCCAAAGGCTGCAGGCATGGAGAAGGTGTTTGTGCCAGGGACCTGCCAAGGTTACCTTAGTGGCAGCAAATAGCCACAGTAAGGCACAAGAAACCCTTGCAAAGCATGAGAAGAATAAAAAAAAAATATCATTCCCATTTTATAGCTGTAGGCCCAGCACATTGCTGCTGCAGTGTTTGCTCAAGGCTGCAAAGAAAACAAACCCTGAGCTTGGAGCTGGAGTGAAATCTGCAGAATAACTTCAGCAGCAGGACACAAATTTCCTCTGCATTATGAGCATCCCTATTTTGCCTCTCTAAGGAGCACAGCAGAAGGAATGTGGTAGCAGAAGGGCTCCAAAAGGCTTGTCCATGAAAAAGGGAAGGAGTATTATAAAAGGCATAATTGATGAGCGGGGAGAGCATCACTGGTGTGCATTGTCAGGCTGTAGGTGAGGCCTTGCCTATATGAAAACTTCTGTCCATTTCAATGGAGATGGTGGTTAGGAGTTTTGGAAAATACAGAAATACAGGGGAAAACACCATGATGGATGGAGAATGCTCCAGCCCATCCTTCCCATGTCCAATGTCTGCTTTAACTCGAGATTCCCCCAGACTTTGTGAACTGTGTATTTACCAGCTGTGGCACTGAGACACCCAAAGCTGGGGTGACCTCCTCAAGGCAGAGCACAATGCTGGGGACGGGGCTGGGACCACGAGCTCAGTGCTCTGACTGCCTGGAGTTCGGCCCATCCAGAAGGCCAAGCTCCCTCCCCATAATCATAGGGAAAAGTAATCAAATTACTGCCTTTCATGTCACATTAGTGAAAATGGATACTAGTATGATGCATATTAATATAACATGATGGGAAATTGCTAATACAATTAGACCATCACATTTTATTAGCACCGGAGTGACAACTCCCACTGAAGAACAGCCATGGCTGGGAGCGAGCACGAGCCTGGTGTGCAGCCACAGGGACAGTACTTAACTTTCTGAAAACCCCCTTTTATTGTCTCTCCCCAGTAAGTGCTTGGCCATCTGGGTATGGGTTACACCAGCCTTTTGAAAATATTGCCTGGATTCCCTGGGAAATGAGTCCTTATCTCAAAAGTTAGCTGCATCTCATATATATTTTTTTTCTTCCCATGTATATACACAGACACAAATGATACGAGAAAATGAAAATACACATCTTTGTAGGGGAAGGTGGTATAACTTTTTCTTAATACAATCTACCTTTTGCCATTTGTATCTTCTTCACTCTTTATCTAGTTACAAAATGATCCTGTCCGAGTTTTGCGGGTTACAAATGTAAATGTACATTTATACACATCACCCTGCCAGGGCAGTGGGGCTGGAATTAGATGGTCTTTAGGTCCCTTCCAAACAAAACCATTCTGTGATTCTATCACGATGCTCATCCCCAATCCAAGGACACCCTTGAGTGGAAAAAGGCTTCTGTCTTAGCTGGCAACCTGTTGGGATGAGCAGTCCTGTGACATCCAGCCCGTGTGAGCTCCCACCAGGATGAGATGCTTTTCCCATTGACCCCAGAATCCCAAGCAGCCAAACTCCCAAACAGAAGCAGCTTTGCTAAACAGTTTGTTTTTCTGGCTAGTGGCTCTGCCTCAGAAATACTATCTATCATAATGAAATTATCTCTAATCATGGTATTATCCATCATATCAAGAAGTATCCATGGATTTCCTATAGCAGGCAGGTGCAGGTTTTAAATATGATGCCCAGATTAATGATTGTGTCTTTGTCAACTTGGAGAACCAGGGAAGGACTCAGCACTCTGAAAAATTTATTTTGTCAGTACAGCATGAAGAGGATGGCACTGAATAGGTGAGCAGAACAGCAGAGGAGGAGAACCACCTTTTCTGGAGGTTTAAGGCATTGGGAATATTTAAAGGAAAGATGTTAGAAGCTTGTCACATTCAAATAGAGCCCAGAGATCTGTAGTGTGTTATGTTTCTGCCTTTTCCTAGTAGTTTTTATTATGAAAATTGTGTGATTTGTGTTTATAGCTGGTTGTCACCCCAGGAAAGAGAGTGTGTTTCTGCACACTCACAGGGAGATGTCCTTCTGTGTGTGTTTTAAACACTTTCAGCTGAGGCACTCCACAAATGTGAGCTCTACCATGGTGAAATGGTAAAGACTGATTATTTCCTATTTGGTGAGGGACACTGAGGCCAAAGGGAAAGCTGGGCAGTGGAGGAGGGAAATAATTGCCTCAAGCTGGGAAAGCAGTGGTGGGAACCTCAAGCCTAATTAAAAATGCATTATTTTTCTGGTGTAATACTCCAAGTATTCCAGAAGAACTGTGCTTGTGGTTCTGCCCATTAAAATCAAATATTTATATTTTATATTTACTTCAAAGACTGTCAGCGAAAAGAAAGTGCTTTCTAAGTAGTTTAACGTGTGAACAGGTTGTGGGCCAAGCTGGGGAAATGAGTGTGCTGATGTTAAGTGACACAGGCCACATGAATATTTACAGGTGCTTTTTGAAGTGTAAGGTGGTTTTCCCCAACCATTGGTGTGCATGGAGGGTGTTGGTGAGGAGGAGGAAGCTGCACATTGGAGGAGCATTCCTTATTTTCTTGCTTTTTTATTATGTGCCAGCTTTTGTGCAGAAAATTTCCTCTCTGTGGAGTGCCTAGGGATGGTTTGGGTGCCACGGGCTGCTTTGGGTGTCACTTGCCAAGGAAACGACAGGGACATGCTTCAGGCACCATCAGGCATCTTTGATTATTCCCATTATTTTGTAACTCTTGAGTGCAGAGGGGCCAATTCTGTCTGCATTTGACTGTGTTGGACTTGTGCTGGACACGGCACCTTCCTCACCTCTGGTGTTCGGAGATGGTTTTTAAGTTCTTGTTTTTCCCCAGGAAGTTTATAAAGATGAGATAAAGCCATCATCATCCTACTGATGTGGGTAATAACAATGCTTAACATTTCTCATCTTTGAAATGCTTCACAAATATTAAATAATTAATCTGCCCGAGAATGGAAGAGAGAGAATCATCCTTCGGCTGATACACTGGGGAGCAGAGGCAGAGAAATCCATAAGGTTCCTGCAGGCCAGAGAGGGAGAGTGTGGTGGGGACGTGGATCCATTCCATGTGGTTGCCCACCTGGGGCCACTTTGGCCAGCGGCCACTGTGCCTGCATGGTGGGATCACAGCACTCACACTGGGGGTGAAGTGCCCTCACCGTGCCCCTCTGAGCAGGGAAGCAGATCCATGGCATTTCCAAGGAAAGAAAGAGAGAGACACTTTATGGATGTTTTTTTCCATGAGGAGGACACTGGGAATAATGTAGCTTGTGATATGGATGAGGTTGGGTCCTGATTTGACTTTGCTGTGGGAGGTTTGGATTGGGTTGGATCTCCTGTGGGATAATGACATGAGGAGTGAAGGATGCAGCTGCTGGATCTGGGATCACAGCCTGGGAGCAAGGATGATACGGGCTTTGCTTTCCAGAGCACTACACATCATACACAAACTGTTTATAGCAGCTTTCCAGAGATTAGAGACTTTCTACGAGCACCAAGGGAGGACCTTTACCACAGATAAGTTGTTCATTTCATAAATCCCAACCTCATGTGACTTTGCTTAAGCTCTTGAATGTGATGGGGAGATGGAGCTGGGAGGGCTTTCCATGGAAGTCCCATAAAGGTGAGATGTGTTTTCCAGGAGACCTGGGGAGAGGCAGGACATCCCAGCCCCCTGTCACTCCCTGCCTGCCCTTGGCCGTGTCGGGCAGGGAAAAACAGGGCCTGGAATCTGGGTTTCTCACGGCCCAGGGGAACGTCCTCAATGCCTCACTTTCGGCTGTTCTGGGACGACTTCTTACCTTGTTTCTTTGGGTCAGAAGCTTCATCCTAGAGCTGAGAAACTTTTCCCAGTGAAAGTCATGTTGAAATGGATGTATTTAACAAAGTGCATTTTGGCTATTTTTTTAAATCAAATAGAGGAAAAAAAGACCCAATCAGGTTTACCCAATACACTCTGATTTTGCTCTTTTTCTTAGCCCAAGTGTGCTCTTGTGTACAGCAAGCACTGATCTGGCAGCGAGGCCCCATCTCGTCACTTTATTTGGCTTTTCCTTTTCTTCCCCTGTGGACCCGGTGCTGGGCAACTAAAAATCACTTTGCCTTTCCCAGTCTTTATCTAACCTCCCCAAAGTGGGCCAAGCAAGCCTGGTATTTCCACACAATCCAAGCAGTGTTGTTTTTTTTTCATCGCAGAGGGCAAATCCTAGAATAGAGCATAAATAAATAGATGATTTTGGAGGACTGTAGATCATTGAGCAGAATGCAGAAAAGGCTCCTTGTTTTGAAAGAGCAGCGTGAGGCTCGGCAACAATGAGTCTTGAAGCCTGATGAAAATCTTGGATGCTTTGAGGCTCTGTGTGTTGGGTGAACTTTATTTATATTTGGCACAGACCAGCTCATGTGTGATGCCAGCGGCTGCCAGGGGGCGTGGATGGAGCTGAATAAAGCTTCTCCCAGCCTGATACAGGGAAATGTTGAATCAGGCTGGAGGTGGTCATTTCTTAAGTGTTGGTTGGGTTTTGAAGTCAGCCTTGTTTCTGCAAGGAAAATCCTTTTTTTTCCTTTTTTTTTTTTTTTTTTTTTTTGAAGAAGCAGACCCCCACCATAAAAAATGCAGACAGCACCTGTGTTGTTATTTCCATAACCCCCCTGCCCATGGCAGGGACTTTGGAACGAGATGATCTTTAAGGTCCCTTCCAATCCAAAGCAGTCTATGATTCTATGGAAAACTGCAATAACAATTCTCCTCATATTCAATCTTCTCATCTCCCTAAACTTACTCTGGTGTGCCTCTCTTTTAGGACATTTATTGCTACCAGCAGTCCCCACCTTTTTAAAGGAACTGTAAAACACATCTCCTTTGCTGGAAAGAGGGAAATCTGGCAGCCCTGGAAAAAAGCAGCAGGAAGAAAATAACCTTAAAACTCCACTTCAAAACTCTTGACAGTTGAGCATTTAGATATTTATTTTTATATATATATATATAATTTTTTTTTTTTTTTAATCTAGATTAAAAATGCATATTTCCAGGGCAAACATTTTGGTGATGCCCAAGGAATGTGCAAATAGGGAAGAAAGTGGAGGCAGTTCCTGTTTGCTACATAAGTTGGGAATTTTCACCTTTGCAAAGCCTTGTCTTGGAAAAGACTTTGCTGATTTTATATGATGGAGCTTCCTCTTAACCACTCCCCCCCACCCCATTCCCTACTTTGAATACAATAAAGTTGCTTTGAACTCTTCCAATTATTTAACAACTTTCAAGTGGAGAAATATTTGGGGGTTTTGATTTCATTTTCGGCTTTGCCCCGTGCCCCCCCCCTTGCTTTTTTTTTTTTTTTTCCCTTTTTGCCTCCATTCTGTTTGCTAAACAGTAATTGCAGATCTTTCCTGCCACCTTTAATACTCCCAGCTAATTATCCTGAAATAAATCTCTTTCAAGTCTGCATGCCAGCAGTTGTGGGATATGAGCGGCTCTTTCAGCTCCCGGCTGCCTGTCACTCAAGCGGGCCTCAGCTGCAGCTCCGAATGATGAGTATTAGTCTCCCGCTGGGATGATTCTCCCAATCTCCCCACTTCCAACAGCATCTCCCAGGGCTGCACCACGCTCCTACCTGTTAGCCTAATCTGGGATTTTCTTTTGCTAACGCTGTTATTTTGAAAGGAGGAAGAGGATTCCTGGGAGAAAGGCACTCGGTTAACCTTTTCCTAATTGCCATTCAAAGCTGAAAGCAAGGGGAGGGGGGGGAAATAAAAATAAAATCAGATGATGGGTGTCGCTGCATGGGAGGGTGGCTCGGGGAGGGAGGGAGGTGCAGGTGAGCTCCCTCGCTGCCTTCCCGGGGTTAGTTCTTTGGCCAAAGTCGGGGTTTTGGGAGCGGGTTCCCAATTTCGGGAGCCCGCCCTCCCCGGGGACTCGCCGGCGTTCTTTGCAGCTCGTGTCCCGCTCGCTCAGGAACGAGGTTGTGGGGTTGTAGGCAGAGCTAAATGCTCCATCATTAATTTATTATGTGCTAGCAGTAATAGCCAGGGCTATTTTTAAATGCCACTTAAGCTTGCGCTCACACACGGGTTTGTAATTTGACTACAGGACATGCATAAAATGACACATTGTAACGCACTCACAGATACGGCTTTAAATGAAAGAACTATTAAACTATTAGTATTTAAAACGCCCAGGTTGGTTTTTTTCCCCTGCTGTACGTGGGCCTTTTAATGGCTTAACAATTGGATTATTCCAGAAACAGCCTTGCTGAGGATGCCATGTGGATGCATCTGGGTGATGTGATGGGATTCGTGGTACCCGTTGCCTCTTGGGAGCTGCTGACGGGAAGTGAGGGATGCTTGGAAGCATCCCAGGCGTCCCCAAGCTCTGTGCTCACATCTCCATTCCTGAAGTCAGAGGTTTTGGTTAGCCTTTAAAGGCACTCCCAAGTTGCTCATGGCCTTGAATCAGTCTTCCCAAAGAGTTGTTTTTCACTGAGGGCTCCCTCTCTAAGCCAGTGATGGGCTGCGTTGAATTAATTCCATTAACTGCTGAAGGAATTCCTCACTGCCGAATTATATTTCCTGTGTCTGTAAATCATTTCACCGCTGGTTTCCCTGACAGTTATGCAAGTGACCTTTTGATTTCACCATGTTTGGTGTTTTTTTATTTATGACATTGATAACCACTCTGTGGCTGTGCACCACGGTGAGATTGGGATGCTTGAGAATATAGAATATTTTATAAACATGCATGTATAAAATATGGAAACAGCATAAAGTTGAATGTTCCAGACATGGACCCTGGAAACATAATATTTACACTGAGTAAGTCGTGTTAGTTTTAAGAGTCTATTTCTGGGTATTTTCACTTCCAGAGGAAGAATTGCTTGAAACCTTCCCCTTCTTCTGACTGAGCATGTTTTTTCTTTTGTTTAATCACCGGGCCCAGCTCTGCAGAATCCAAGCAGACACTGGATTTAGTGGGAGCTGTGGATGCTCAGGTATCGGAGCCAGGGACAGTGTAATCTGACTTGTGCAGTAGCAGGGCTGTGGATTCCCCAAAGAAAAGGGGACTTGGACACCCCAATTTTTGTGCTGGGCTTTGCTGGTGGTGTAGTGCCATAAACACTTTTCTGACCCTATAAAGCACCTGGCTTCCCAGGAATCCCTGCCTACCTGTCTTGCCTTTCCACCATGATCCCATCCCAGTGGGTCTGAGCATGAAGTACTTTGAGTGAAACCGCTCTTCCAGTGTGGGAAACCATGTTGGCTTCCCAGGGCTTGATTTGTAAATCTAATTAGAAGTTAGAAGTGTCAATGGCAGCACTTGCAGGCACAATTATAGCACCTGCAAAAAAAAAAAAGGGAGCCTGTTTTTCCCATTTGGCTCATCCTCTGGGTATAAGTCTTCTATAAATATTGTGGCCTGATGAGGAGAGCTGTCTCTAAAAACCTGCAAACCAGAGGAGATCCCCACTCTGGCCCTTTTAACAAACCTGAGGCATCGCGGTTGGCTTGTGCAAGGTTTTGCTGAAGTCATAAATTGAGGTTTCCTGCAAAACATCTGCTCAATTCAGCTCTTATCTCGCTTTGCAAGAGGCAAAAAAATCCTCTGTGGTTCTCCTTTGGCGTGGTACAAATATAGGCACCTGTTTGTAAGGAAATATCAAAATAGAAGTGTTGAAAGAATCCTCACATTTGCTTTCTGAAGCTGCTGTAAATGTATTTTGGGGCTGTTGGTAGTGCCCTGCTCAGTCCTGGTCAGGACAAGCATCTCATTCCCAAATGGAGTTTGTAGTGCTCCTGCCAGGACCAAGGATTGCAATCTTGGAAAGCAAAGCCCCTGCTAAGAGCTGCAGAAACACTGTGCCTTTACCTTCTGCCTTTTACACCTTCTGTGGCTTAATCCTCAAACCAGACTTCATTCTTGGAGCTGCTGAGCCCTCGTAATCCATGGCTGGGGTCACAGAATTTGGCTCAAGCTGTCCAGCCCTCATCAGAGGGGGATATATGGTAATGTGTGCAACTTGTATGTTCCAGTGTATTCCCCAGCACCTCAGGATGTGGCTCAATCTGGTTCAACATCTTTGCCTATCAAGGGGGATGTACCTCAGCTGATATCTAAATGTTGGCATTGCTTTCATCCTTCAAAGTCTTCTCCTTCTGCTTTTCTTTTTTTTTTTTTTTTGGTGCCTGGATCTTCCCATTTTGCATCCCCCATCTTTGTTTTTAAATGACATTCTATTCATTATCCCAGTTTCCACCTTGCAAATTCCAAAACCAGCATGAGGAAAAAACACAAACTAAGAATAAAATTTCGGACTCCTTCCACTGCTGCTGGTGTGTTTGCCCACAGCCTTCCTGAAAGACACCAATAAATAATGCTCCTCATCCCCTTAAAAATTAAATTAAACCCAAGTTTCTCAGGGGAGGAGGATAGGTTAATTACAAAGAGCTACCAATGCCATAGCTAAAAAGACTTCTTCATTTTAATTTTTAATATTTAGGATGAAACTTAATATATGGTTTGTTTGGGGTTTTTTTTTGCCAAACTAGTCAGCTTAGAAGTGGAGAAGCTGCCAAATACAGCAACATTATTCTGCCCCAAAACTTCCATCAGTTAACTCCTTGCAGTATTATCTGGGGAGGCTTTGAAGGAGAAGGCAGTGCCACCCCAGCCAAAACCTGGATGCTGGGCATGGATAAGATTTGGTGGGAATCATTTTCTGTTTGAACACTGAGGGCAAAACACGTTCATGTGTCTGGGCATGAAAGTTAGTAGAAAAACTTGGGGTTTGAGGGGAAACTGCATATTGGATTGGAAAACATCACGTTTATAGTTGAAAACTGGTACCTCCTGATGCCCATGCGTTGTATGTTGGGTATTTGGGTGTCAAACTATCCCAGACTGGAAGGGGTTAAATCTTTAACTTCTTAGGTGCTGGAGCAGGGGGGAAAAGAAGAGTTTA
This sequence comes from Monarcha castaneiventris obscurior, assembly GCA_026261815.1. Taxonomy (NCBI): domain Eukaryota; kingdom Metazoa; phylum Chordata; class Aves; order Passeriformes; family Monarchidae; genus Monarcha; species Monarcha castaneiventris. The sequence goes on from JAMPIT010000862.1 coordinate 8,551,141, forward strand.
CTTAAAGGATCCCAGTGTGTTGCCTCTGGATTGGTTTGTTTTGTTCCATGTACAAGATAAACCACTGTTAAAATACTTTTTGATGCCTTATACAGTGCAAGGTCCAGACCATTTACAAACTCACTCTCCTCCTAGCAGTGATATTTTCTTTGTGCTGGAGACATAACTTTAATGAAGCAGTGAAAAGGGAGAAAGGCAGGGCATGATTTCAAAAGGAAAAAAAAAGAACAACTGCCTGAAATTAAGCTCCTAAATGGGTGGAGAGACACTTGTGTCATCTGCCTTCTCCAGCTTGAGGAGCTGGGTGTGTGCCCATCACGGGTGGCCTCTCCTCTAGTGGCATGGGGAGCATTCTCTGGGAAGGCAGGAGGAGCTGAGTGTCTGTTTCCTTGTGGAGTGTCTTATTCCAGCTTTTGGATTTGGGGAAGAAGACGTTAACTGAGCGATAAATCAAAAATGGCAGGATGAGCTGGAGCCTGAGAAATGTGGTGTCCGCATGCTGAAAGGATAAAACCTTATCTCTGCTGCTTTAGAAGTAGTTCTTGTCTCCAAATGTCTGACTACCAGGGTGATTTTGTTTTTAAAGGCTCTTTGTGCAATGAAAACTCAGAGTTTGGATTTGGGTTGAATAGGCAATGTCTTGAAAAGCATCCCTTTGCATCTCAACCCTGTCATTTCATTTCATTCCCAGTGTTGTCTTTGGATGTGCACTGACTTTGGTGGAAGTGGGGTGTGAGTGCCTGATGTCAGGCTTCCTGAGAGATTTAAAAGACATTGAGGGGCAGGGGATGCAGAGATGGTCCTTGTAGAGTTTAATTCAACTTTTTCCCACGTTTATCTGTGTGGAAAGAACCCAACCAACTCCAAAACAAAACAAAGAAACCTGAAATCCAATCCAAACCGCTGTATGTTACTTGTCTACTTCCAAAATTTAAACCCCCTTTGAAACCCCGGTCCTTTCATTCCTATTGGAAGGTAAAGGTAAATTAACGGGGTTATATTCCGTGTTGGTGGGAATCAAGACTTGTTTTCCTTCTGGCTTACAAATAGATAACAAATCATAATTATTTTTAATATTATTATTATTTTTAGTTGTCATATAATGGAGGAAATTCCAAACAGCAAACTCCATAGCAATGGCCAATCTGTCTGTTGAAACCAACAATCTGTTCGAGTGCCCGCGCTCCCCCTGCCCTGCGCTCCCTTAACTCTTTCAGGAAATGTGTCACTTGTGGCTGCGGAATTGGAGCTGGTCTGGCTTCCCACAGCAGCACAGGGGGCTGGGGGGGATGGCTGTGTGCATGTGGACTTAGGGGTCTTGGGGAAATGGGGGGGAAAAGACGGGGTGAATACAGTAAAT